>CM056802.1:10020000-14820000 GCA_029852875.1 Mythimna loreyi
GGGCGTGCCTGTCTCCATACATTTTGCAATGGCAACTAGCCATTGCAAATAGCTAGCTACTTTGGATCCTCACCAAAATCAGGTGTGGCCCACATGTGCGACAGTCTAATGTAGCTCCCGCTTTATTATTAGCAATCGTTTCATGTTTGATCCCCAATTATCTATTCAACCGATTTGGTTACTGTTGTTCAAATATACGACTAATTGATTAAAATATTAATTGTGCGGAAACACGGGAACAAATGTAGGTAGGTAGATGATGATTTGCGTACAGATCTGTGTACAAATAGCAAAGGCCAAGCTCATTCAGTGACTCATACGGACGGCGAGCTATTGTTTGTCGTCTGCAAGCAAAGGCTAGTCGGGGTCAGGATCCTTACGACTGGGGTGGACGGTGGGGATAGGAACTGCTGACTTTTTGTCCAGTTGGTTTCGGCTTCATCACTAGTGTAGGCTTAAAAAAAGTCCGATTTCCACACAAATTTTCATTTCGCACTTCCTACTATTAAAAATCAGTTCTCCCAAAGTTAAAGCAACTATGAGTTCAGTTAGTCAAGTAATTAACGGTACCAAAAGTTACTGAAATGAATTACTTAACTTTGTTATTGGGTTATGTGAAGTTAATGGTACCTACGAGAGTTAAACTCGGTGGTCACGTATTAATTATATTATGATCGTAGTTTAAAAGTAGGAGTGAGGATGTTTCCATGTAAATTTGCTTTACAGATTGTCGCATTTTTGTATCGCGGCTTGGTTTAGCAATGAAGTACTTAAACAGCTTTTTCGTTAGGCTGTATCCACATGTAGAGTGTAACTCAGGTTTTTTTATGGTGGGAAAAATCATGGAATCACGAATCCCTCCCTTGGGTGCATCGGGAGGCAGTGACAGACTTCTGCTAACTCATTCCTTCTTGCCTTAGTTCCAGGGCAACAGTGTTCCGCTTTCGCATCTACTCTTGGCTTCAAAAGCGTCGACACTGCTGGGCCCCTACAGTTGCTGACGACAACTTGAGGCGCGTGGGAATAGTGCACGCCGTCGATGACTTGGGCTCGATTTCGGACGGTTACCGGATGAGCTACCCATTGCTCGCCGTCTCCAAGCCAGAAATCGGGATCGGAGACAAGGCGGCGGCTCAAGGAGAGAGAATGGGCCATAATCCACCACGCGGGCCCAGTGCGTGTTGGTTGATAACGTCTTCGAATTTTTGGTTCTAAAATGTGCCGGTTTCCTCACAATATTTTCCTTCACCGTTTTGAGAGCAGAGGTGATGAAATAAATTACGCAAAAAAAAACTTTTTACAAAAAAAAATACACCTTCAAAAAAAGCCAAAGCCAAACGATAAAAGTTCCTACACTAAAAAGTTGAAAATAAAAATTTGAATTGCTGTAAAGAAACTTAATTTATAGGTAAACTTATTTGACATTAATACTTTGTAAATATTTAAAATTTATTACTTCTTTTTGGAGTCGGTGGCTTTAGTGTTTTTTATTATAATGTGTTATGGCAACGAAGTCAATATCGTTCCTACATTTCTTTTGAAAAAGTTACCAATGTCATATACATTCTTACAGTGTAATCGTTTTGATCTCGTGGAGAGATGATACGATGCATGAAATACTTACGATTCATCTCATGAGTACATCTCATAACAGCTCTCATCATCATCATCATTTCAGCCAGAAAACGTCCACTGCTGGACATAGGCCTCCCCCAAGCGTCGCCACAACGACCGATTCTGTGAGACTCGCATCCATCGCGTTCCCGTGATTCTCACCAGGTCGTCGGTCCACCTTTTAGGAGGTCTTCCAAAGCCTCGTCTTTTGGTGCGCGGTCGCCACTCTAGAACCTTTCGGCCCCATCGGCCATCTGTTCTACAAGCAATGTGCCCTGCCCACTGCCACTTAAGTTTGGCAATTCTTCGGTCTATGTCGGTGACCCTGGTTCTCCTGCGCATTTCTTCATTTCTGATTCGAACACGCAAGGAAACTCCGAGCAAAGCCCTTTCCATTGCCCATGACAGCTCTAATAAGATCAAACAATGCTAGGATACATTATTTTATTTTGAAGTTCCCATGCCGACCTTCCAGCTTCATCATCACATCAGTTCAATAGTACCTTACAGCCAAAGTGCATCTTATGATAATTCTAACAAGTCCAAACACGGCTAGGATATATTAATTAGTTACGCAGTTCCAGTGCCTACCTTCCAGCTCCATCATCATCATCAGATCAGTTCGATGATAACATTTTCAACATAATTATTTTAGATCATTGGTTTATAGTGCATTTTCATAGTTGCTTAACTACCTTGATTGTGATATCTATGCGAGTGTCAAGTTTCGTTACCCATTTCTAATCTTCTTCACCAGTTCCACCTCATCAGATGTTACTTTTTGACTGTAAATGCTTGAGTTCTCAATGAAAATATAAAAAAAAAAACTATATAGTTGCCTATAATATTTGAGGAGTTCCCTCGATTTGTCATGGATCCCATCATCAAAACTCGATTTTGAAAAAAATGGGACCAATCTGGAAGCATATCCTTTCAAGTACAAAAAAGAAATTGCAAATCCATCCATAAACAACGGAGTTCTGAGGTAACAAACATAAAAAAAAAAAATACAGTCGAATTGAGAACCTCCTCCTTTTATTGAAGTCCGTTAAAAATAATGCGCCTGGCTGGGTTTGATCCTGCGACCTACAACTTATCAGTCGGGGCCGTTACCACTAGGCCACCACTGTTTTTTCAATGGCTGATTGTGTCCACATCCAATATACAACGAAATCTGGAATTAGTTTATCCCTAAATACCCGGAAATCCGTATTGTACCTTTAATTCATTTGCATTTATTCCGGGATAATCTTCTAAGATATAACCGTAATATCACAAACACTGGCCTTTCATAAATTCATAAATAATAACAGCAAAACGGTGAAAACCAACAAGTTATCAGGAATAAATTGTTAAAGCAATTTAAGTGGGACAAGGGGCGAAATTTCCAAAAACAAATTAGTCATTTTAATTAATTTCTTTGAGAATAGAAGGGACAGTTTGGAGATAAATGTTAATTTTTGAGATAGGGTGGGTTTCTGGGAATATTTTGGTTGTGTACATTGGCTTTTGAGCAGCTTTTCGGTTCTGGAAAATGTTAAGTCTTTGGTCTATGTGCCAACAAAGATGGTTTGAATATAAAGGAAATAACAAATAATGGCAAATTATTAGAATTTTCTTTTAAATATGAGTGGACCTGAATCTGAATATAAAGGGTTCTGAACCAATTGCAGTTTACGATTTGTGAAGTATTAAAAAAACTTCTCGTTAGATCTCGTTTGTATGTATTACCACGTAAACTTCCACCTTCCAATTATATATTATGATGTACATTAGTACATCATAATATACATTAGTACATCATAATATGTACATTTGTACATCATAATTTAGAATTATTTTTTCAATAATTAGTATAGTATAGTATAATATTATATTATATATTCTAAATCTGCTCTTTTTTCCACTATGAAAGTGTCTGTCGCAGAAACTATACAGTTTACGCGATTATAACCTGTAGGGATCAATGATTCCCTCTCTTAGAGAGCAGGTCTGTGTCCCAGCTGTGGGAACATTAAAAAGTCTGATGACGGTGATGAATGATTCCAAACCCACTTGAAAAATTCACACTGTATAACTAATACTTCATTCATGACCTCTCCCACGAAAAAGTTCTTTTAAATATTACAGAATCGTTCATAAAAGCTTTTAAGTATGGCAGTGAATGTCAATCAGTACCGAAGCCCAGTAACTGCTTAACAAAACGATATCCATTCTCAGAATACATCCCTCTCTACAATGTTGGTTATTTTGGTTACGAGAACTTATGAGAAATTTGTTTTGAGTTATTTTGAAGACTACATGTGGTTTTTATGTGCTAAAACAAAACGGCTGCTAAGTGACGTACCTAAATATTTATTTAGAGTAGGAATTGACGTCATAGAAAGGAAAAAACGTGGCATATAAAGGTAAAAAAAAATGACTGGCCTCTTGGTCTAGTGTTTAGTGGCCCTGACTGCTATGCCGGAGGTCGTGGGTTCGATTCCCACCGAGGACAAATGTTTGTGTGATGAGCACGATCATTTGTTCTGTGTGGGTGTAATTTATATATAGCATGTATGTATTCAGGAATATATAAGTATATTTATCAGTTGTCTAGTACATATAACACAAGCTCTGCTTAGCTTGGGACTAGACGACGTTGTGTGACAGTTGTGGATTATATTAATTATAGGGTAACTGCTAATTAGCGATCTGTTACAAGGCCTACCCGTTCGACTAATTACGATTAAAAAAAAGACCATTGACTACTAAAACCCTTTAATATCACCACTTTACACCGTTTACACTATAACACATCTTTAGAAAAAAGAATAGAACAGAAATAGAATATAAAAGAAATACATTTATTCGATACAGACACAGCACAACAGTTACAAAACACAGGGTAAAAAATAACAAAAATAAAGTGTACGCTGAGCGTGCCCAAACCGAAAGGGTGACCACCTCAGCATTTGCTGGGCGTCAGATACCCAGCGCTGGTTTTCAGTTGGCACCCCGCAGGGACGAGGGTAAATATATAGAATTTTGGCAATGTTTCTCTCAAACTCTTGAGAGAGACATTGCCAAAATTCTATTGTATTCTCCCCTAATTTGGGCACAATAGATTACGTGGCGACGTCCAGAATCAAACTGATGATTAATGCATATAATTTAAATGCACTAGTTTTTTTTATGGTGGAAAAATCATCAATAAAAAACAAAAAATATGGTTTTTATTTCACATAGGTCTACAAGGGCACTTATAAAACATTAGAAGCTAGTGCACGGTTCCAAATTGGTCGTTTTCTATGTAGAAGAACTGGCAAGAAACTTCATAGTTACTCTTTTAAATAAAATGGTTTCTTACAATGTTTCGTTATTCCTGCATTTATATCATCTAATTACGAATCCCGGCCTTAGGCGGAGCGGGAAATAGTGTTAGACTCTTAATTACTAAACGGCCCACCCTGTTCTTGCCTTATTTATTTATTTACTAGCTGTGCCCGCGACTGCGTCCGCGTGGAATAGTTATTTTGGGCATCATATTTATTTTTGCAAACAACCTCCTCAGCTTTATAAATTATAGCTGTTACCCACGACTTTGACCGTGTCAATTTTTGTTATTTTTTTTTTCGACAATTTAGTTTTAAAAAGAACATAATTATCTAAAAGTACTTCATAGAGCTACACCTTCCTTGGGCACGCCATAATCTCGGCGGTAAGTCAAAGAGGGGTCTTTGAGTCGTGGTTGGATAGACATCACGGTGTCCTCACTTACGCATGACGCAGGTTCTCACCGAACATGGCAAGTTCAGGAGATTCCTGCGCCGGATTCTTGCGGAAGAGACGCCCGGGTGTCGTCACTGTGTGGCCAGCCAGGAGCACACGGTGGAAGTGTGCCCCACTTGAGAAGCATCACCGTGTCCTCGTGGAGGTGATCGGCGGCGGCGACCTCTCGCGCCGGGCCTTGATTCAGGCCATGGTCCGCAGCGAAGAAGAATGGCAAGCATAAGGCAAGGGCAACAGCGCCCTTGCCGTAGCTGTCGCCGCCGCGATCCCACCGATATCCGGCCACCGTAGACGCTGACTTGCGGACGGTGAGCAATGGGTAGCTCGCCGTCCAGTTGTCTGGTAACAGTCCAGACCGAGACCAACTCGTCGACGGCGTGCACTGCTCCCGCGCGCTTCGAGGTGCTAACAGCAAACTGTGGGGCCCTTCAGGATCGAAGCCTCCTGCAGCCGAGGGTTGGTGCGAAAGCGTTATACCGAAGCTCTGGGATTATTCCCAGAGAAACAACCTACCCCGTTCCTCCCTTGGCTTATGGCAAGGGAGGAACGGGGTAGGTTGTTTATCTATACTAATATTATAAAGCTAAAGAGTTTGTTTGTTTGTTTGTTTGAACGCGCTAATCTCAGGAACTACTGGTTCGAATTCAAAAATTCTTTTTGTGTTGAATAGATCATTTATCGAGGAAGGCTTTAGGCTATATAACATCACGCTGCGACTGATAGGAGCGAAGAAATAATGAAAAATGTGGAAAAAACGGGGAATAATATTCATCTTTGAGGGCTTCCGTTGCGTGCGCTGCGAAAACGGTTCAAGATACCAAAAAAATATGTAGGAAAGAATTATTCCTCTTAAAATGATCTAAAAAAAAGTCCGCGACAGTATATGTCTATCTTTTAAGATTAACTCACTAGAACCGTTTTTATGGGAAACAAATTTGGCCGAAATTAATGCATTATTACCAATTATTTGTTAGAGTTGTATCAACATAGTATTATTAAACTTTATCCAAATAAATGTGTTGTTGATTAAGATTATGTAATTGTGAACAAAATTGTCTTTGACATCACTTATTTTCAATGAACATCTTAGAAGTTATTACAATTTTAAAATAACTCCGATATAAAATTCACACGCGCCGCATGATGTGCTCAATATGACGCTGAGCCTGGCCTGCGGGCGAGGAGACGGGTTGCTTGCGGGCGGCGCGGAGGGGTTTTTTTATGGTAGGTAAAAATCATCCAATGACGAGTCCCGCTCTTGGGCGGAGCGGGAAACAGTGTCAGACTCTTACTGACTAAACAACCTACCCCGTTTCTCCCTTGCCTTATTCCCAGAGCCCTGGTATAACGCTTTCGCACCAACCCTCGGCTGCAGAAGGCTTCGACCCTGAAGGGCCCCACAGTTTGCTGACAACACCTTGAGGCGCGCGGTAGCAGTGCACGCCGTCGACGACTGGGTCTCGGTCTGGACTGTTACCAGACAACCGGACGGCGAACTACCCATTGCTCACCGTCCGCAAGCCAGCATCTACGGTGGCCGGATATCGGCGGGATCGCGGCGGCGATGACTACGGCGAGGGCACTGTTGCTCTTGCCTTATGCGGTCGGCCTCCTCCTTTACGAGCATTACTGCTTCGCAGAAGGAGGCGACCGCTTGCCATTCTTATTCGCTGCTGACCATGACCTGAACCAAGGCCCGGCGCGAGAGGTCGAAGCCGCTGATCACCCCCATGGACACGGCGATGCTCTTCTCAAACGGGGCGCACCTCCACCGTGTGCTCCACCGTGTCCTTCGGGCTGGCCACACAGTGGCGACACCCGGGCGTCTCTTCCGCACGAATCCGGCGCAGGAATCTCCTGAACTTCCCATGTCCGGTGAGAAATTGCGTCATGCGGAAGGTGAGGACGCCGTGATGTCTATCCAACCACGCCTCAAAGTGGGGACTTACCGCCGAGATTATGGCGTGTCCAAGGGGGTGTGTAGCTCTATAAAGTACTTTTAGACAATTATGTTATTTTAAAAACTAAATTGTCTAAAATAATAACGGAAATTGACACGGGCAAAGTCGTGAGTAACAGCTATAATTTATAAAGCTGAGGAGGTTGTTTGCAAAAATAAATATGATGCCCAAAATAACTATTCCACGCGGACGAAGTCGCGGGCACAGCTAGTTCAGTAATATTCAGTAAGAGTCTGACACTGTTTCCCGCTCCGCCTAAGAGCGGGATTCGTCATTGGATAATTTTACCTACCATAAAAAAACCCCTCCGCGCTGCCCGCAAGCAACCCTTCTCGCCCGCCGCCGGCCAGGCAGGCGCAGCGTCATATTTTGCACATCATGCGGCGCGTGTGAATTTTATATCGGAGTTATTTTAAAATTGTAATATCTTCTAAGATGTTCATTGAAAATAAGTGATGTAAAAGACAATTTTGTTCACAATTACATACTCTTAATCAACAACACATATATTTGGATAAAGTATAATATTATGTTGATACAACTCTAACAAATAATGCATTAATTTCGGTCAAATTTGATTCCCATAAAAACGGTTCTAGTGAGTTAATCTTAAAAGATAGACATATACTGTCGCGGACATTTTTTTAGATCATTTTAAGAGAAATAATTCTTTCATACATATTTTTTTGGTATCTTGAACCGTTTACGCAGCGCACGCAACGGAAGCCCTCAAAGATGAATAATTTTTCCCCGTTTTTTCCACATTTTCCGTTATTTCTTCGCTTCTATTAGTCGCAGCGTGATGTTATATAGCCTAAAGCCTTCCTCGATAAATGATCTATTCAACACAAAAAGAATTTTTCAAATCGAACCAGTAGTTGGTGAGATTACCGCGTTCAAACAAACAAACAAACAAACAAACTCTTCAGCTTTATAATATTAGTATAGATTATTATTATTTAGTACAGCAAAAAAAAGCCATTAACACTAAATTAAATTAATTAACCCTTACATTCTGTCTTCTCACAGAATCGTAGGCTTTCTAATAATATCGTCTTCCATTCATCAGCAAACAAATCCAATCTAGGGTTGGTCTCCACGAGCGCGTTGAGCGTCGTTAGCATACGCGGTATAGGAGAAGTGGATCGGGCTACAATTCGACAAAACGGGACGTTAAATAATTTATGTTTTCTAGAGCGATTGTAATTATTTGGAACAAATAATTGACACAACTCCGCATGTAAGTCGGACGCATCAGTGTTACCATTGATGATTTTATAGGCTGTTGTAATTTGATCAACAGCCCGCCTAACCTTCAACGAGTTACAATTCAAACATCCTAGAAGAAACCTAGTGGGATACATATATGCCTTGCATTGGGATACATATATGGGATACATATATGCCTTGCATTACTAGTGGGATACAGACCTAGTGGGATACATATATGCCTTGCATTGGTCCCTTCTCTTTCAGATCAACTTAAACCTTAAGATAGGAAATCATCTAATAAACTTTTCCCCTCTGAGTGGATAGAAATTCAGTGCCAGACTTACTGGCTCAAATTCACCTGTGTTCTAGTTGCCCTTTGTGTCCAGGATCCCCGAATCCTGCAGTTCTTACTAAACCTTATAAACTCATTATTCCTCTTCCGCAAAGTCGGTAAAGTGCATCAGGGACGCAGCTATTACGTGTTGGTGTAATTAAAGAGAAATGTCACGATTAATCAGCGTAAACTGGCTGATCAGACCAAGAGCGAGGGGTAGGGTTCGCAGAAAAAGTATAAAAATATTGCCGCATTTTGTTAAAAGTACAGCAATGGTAGCTATGTGTAATAGGCCCTGACTTACTGAGTAAATAGGTCACAAGCATGGATACGTCAGTTTTTATTTTTGTCAATAGATGGCGTTGTTACTTCACCGCCGATTTCTAAATCGCGGTGTTAAGATTCTCCGCTAATAGTATGTGTTACAGTAAGAATTTTTCATCATGTATATCTATGGTCGCGAGTTAATACCTAGTTTAGGCATTGGGCAGAGCATCGCCGTGTCCTCATGGAGGCCAACGGCGGCGGCGATCTCTCGTGCCGGGCCTTGGTTTAGGCCATGGTCCGGAGCGAGAAGAAGTGGCAGGTTGGCGCCTCCTTTTGCGAAGTAGTAATGCTAGCAAAAGAGGAAGCCGACCGCATAAGGCAACGGTGCTCACGCTCGAGACGCTGCCGGGATTCCAATCCCGATTTCCGGCCACCGCAGGCGCGGGCTTGTGGATGGTGACCAATGGTTGAAGGAAATCATCGTGAGAAAACTAGCCTGTCCTAGAACCAAAAATTTGAAGACATGTGACATTCACCAACCCGTACTGGGCCTGCTCAGTGGATTACGGCCCATTCCCTCTCATAGAGAGGAGGCCTGAATCCCAACAGTGGAAACATTATAAGGCTGATGATATGCTATTTTGTTTAATTTTTGTTCTGAAAAAAATCCCGTTATTCCATAACACATCGCAAAACTCGACAAAATATCGAGTTTTGCGAATCTATAATATTAAAATGAATCGCAAAATGTGTTGGTAAGCGCAAAACTCGAGAATGGCTTAACCGATTTCGATAATTCTTTTTTTGTTGTGTTTGTTATTGTCAGGAGAAGGTTCTTATGAAAAAAAAAATAGGGTATAGAAGGGTAGACTAGGGTTGAGCAGGGTAGAGTAGGGTAGACTGGAGTAAAGTAGAATAAACTGTTGCCGGGAGCGAAGCCGCGGGCAAAAGCTAGTATAAATATAAATCTATGGAGCAGCGGTTTATTTTTTCGTGATTTTTGGGTTGGTCTCATAGTAAAAGTTGTTCAAATTGGTGTGTACAGTGTTCCTTTTTAAGGAAAGCCCATGAGTCGTATCAACTTTGTTTGAGGTTTTCTCAACCCAAATACAAACGTTGCCCTAAAGACCTTAAATATAATCATCATCATCAGCCTTTCAATGTTCCCACTGCAGGGACACAGGCCTCCTCTCTCTAGGAGAGGGCATGGGCCATAATCCACCACGCGGGCCCAGTGCGGATTGGTGGATGTCACATGTCCTTAAATATAATACTACTTTTAAATATACAGGATATATAATATAGAAAACGATCAATTTAGAACCGTGCAATAGCTTCAGACGAAGTGCCCATGTAGGCCTATGTGAAATAAAAACCACTTTGATTTGATTTGAAAATTCTTTTTCAATACACTTACTCGAAAACTGCCTCTTATCGCACTCCTATTAGGTTCAATATAGCATGTATATCAGCCAAGTGATTTTTTGAGTTTATCACAACAAGGGCTTTTTTATTCCTTCCTTATCGTCACGGTCACGGGTGATGGTTTTACTTAGTTTATCGAATCAGGCGCGAGGCGTCCCCCAAAGTCGCTGGACGACCCCATGAAATTAGAAACTGACCAGAGCAGATTTGAATGCTGTACTTATATATTTCTTATATTTCTTTTTTTCTGTATGTTTGAGATACGATTATTTTTTTTTTCTTTCTTTCTTTATTTCACAAGTCGTAAGTGTATTGAAAAACGTCGTTTGATACACGTGCAGATTTGTCATTGCAGCCCTCGGCTCCATAACACACTCGCCTACGGCTCGTGCGAATTTCGCCTCGGTCGCAATGACAAACTTCCTGCACTTGTATCAAAATGTACTATTATATTCTAACTTTTTGTTCAAACCGTACAACCAATTGGCGTCATACGAAGCGGCTGGAGTCCGTACAGCCAGCAGAACAATTGAAGCGTTATGCTCGTTCAAATAATCACTCAGGTGGCACTCTGCCAAATGATTGCCGGTTTGCCACCTATGGCACTTTGTCAGTGGCAATACTACGTAGGGCATCATGTGTTGATGTGCGGTATTTTCGGGTTAAAATCAGCGTTTGATGTCGGCAAGTGGGTTAGTGAATGTGTGGTTTCTATTGACCGTTTGAGGGTTAAATTTTGGTGGCGCGTAATGGTTTTTAGACAGCTGGAACTATTGGATTTTGGGTTGCGTGTGAATTGGAGAAATGTGAGCGATTTAATCATTGCACGTTTACTATATTGTTATATGAATCTCTTGATGCCTTTAGTAGGTTTGGTTTCTTTTTCAAATTAAGCCTTTATATTCCCACTGCTGGGGCCCCAACTTCTTCCAGGTATTCTTTTCATTTTTTTTTTAAATTTGCTATAAACTAGTGCTTGACTGCGATACCATCCGATAGTAAGTAGTGATGCAATCGTAGGTGGTGATGCGCACTAGTCTATTAAGAGCCTATTCACTCTAGCCTCATCACCTTGAGCCCTCTCGAACGGACTTTTCGTTTTGTAAGTGTCCATATAGGCCCATGTGAAATTAAAATATTTTAACTTTGACTTTGAGCCCTGCCTGGTGAGCGTCTAAGTCGTCTTGCCACCACATTTGGTTTTAATTCAATTATTTTATCTTACCTGTTTCGCTAACGGTCCAGCCTAGTCCTATACACACAGGATATACGGTTATGGTTTGTCTAACTTCAACAGAACACCTGCGTATCCTCGTTCAGGCGATCGCTGACGGCGGCTTTGGCGGTGCTATTTTCTGAGGAAACAGCCTTGAGCGCAGCGCTGAGCGCAGTGACGATATCCAAATAGGTTTATTGGATTAGCAATGTATAGGGATATTAGGTTCACAATCCAATGTACCTATTACGGTTTCGACGTTGCGGTCAGCGCTGCGCTCAAGGCTGTTTTCTTAGGGAACAGCAAGGCTGATCCATGCCATGGCACAAAACAATTTTTTTTGTATGCTTGAACTAAACTATAATTAATTAACAACTTATTCACTTTAATTAGGAAGCGTATTGTAATAAGACTTAGGTACTGTTCCGTTCCAAATATTCCATCTCGTTTAAATCTTTAGTCTCCCCAATTTACAGAAGAAAATAGAGTATTTGATTTGGTCGTAAACATCAACATCAGCCTTATTCCCACTGTTGGGACACAGCCCTCCTCTCTGGAAGAGGGAATTGGCCATAATTCACCACGCGGGTTCAGTGCGAATTGGTGGATGTCATATGTCTCGAAATTTTGGTTTTAGGATATTCCGGTTTCCTCACGATTTTTTCCTTCACCGTTTTGAAAGCACCTATAAATGATAAGCTTTATAAATGATAAATGATATTTATTATTTATCATTTATAAAGCAGTGGTGATGTAATAAAAGTACACAAAGTAATGCGCCTGGCTGGGTTTGAACTGATCGACGAAATGCACACGAAAATATATATCTGATCAATTATAAAATGAAAAAATAATAAAATTGCAATTTTTTTAATACTATCTAATAAATAAATACAATAAATAATTTCATCATAATAAAACTAGGGTGACCACGATATTCCGCAATATTGGACATTCCTGCAACTGTCATTATACCATACGTGTATGAAGAATGTGAACCATAGTTCAAGATTAGGGTCTCCCGGGTATTTCATTAATACCCTCAATAATAGCCATTTGGGGGTAGTTTTATTTGTTTCTGTTTTCCCCCCAAACGTCATGATGATATATGAGGTACGTTATTAGAGATTATCACTGGTCATTTGTGGCGGGTTTGATAAATCAGCTGTACTTTGCTTCGCATTTTCAGAAACGTAATACAATTAGAAAAAGAAAGACAAGAAAGAAAAACCTTTTTTCTTTATTCATACTCTGAAAGTAGGTGTAAAGTTGCCTGCGGAGCGAGTTGAAAGTAGTACTTTTCCTCCCTAGGGAGTTTTACTTTCGACTCACAACTGTCTTAATATTAAAAAAAAACTAGTTATATTTTGACATTTCTATTGAACCGTGACCCCAATTTTTATACTGTCATGCCAGTACAATTGAAATAACTTAAAGATACTGTTTTTATGAATACTGTTTTTTCATCATCAGATGATGATGATGATGATGTCTTTAAAACTAATATATATTTGAGAAAAATGTTGATCTGACCCATAAACTCACTTTCACCCCTAGGATAACAATGTACTATTATTTGTGGGACGCACTGTTAACAGTTACACAAGTAATGAATTATAATTTACAAAACTGGAGAAAACAAAGAAAGTAAGAAATAATGGATGATTTTTTTTTTGTTTTTTATTATTATTGTGGTTGGAGGAAGGAATTATGAATGTATGTAGATATAAAGGCACTAAACGGATATGGTAGAAAGTTATACCACACAATTGCAGATGAGCTGTTATGAGTTTAAACTACAAGAAAGTTGCAAACTTTGCCGGTTCTGTTGCTGTGTTGAAGTAACTAAATAACGTTTTCGTTTAACTAAATACTAAATGATGAAAACAGTTGTCATCAGAAACTTCGACCTACTGAGTTCAGAGTTGTGACTTTTAAACGGTCGTGATATAACTTTGCAACTTTACCTAGAAATTAATACTTACCTCTGCGTCTCTACGTCGTTTTTCAACAACTATTAGGATTGGAATTCCCTGCAGGAATCGATGTTTCCTTAGAGCTACAGGATCTTTTTTTAATGGTGGTAAAAATCGTTTAATGACAAAGCACGCCCTTGGGCGGGGCGGGAGATAGTGTCAGACTCTTACTGATTAAACAACTCACCCTGTTGCTCATGTTGCTCATTAGTCCCTATGCGATTCCATCTCATAGTTTATGACTTAGTAGGCCCTTTGTAAAAAAATCCTCAATATTTTTTGATACACGTATCAAAAACACCACTTATACTGGCCAGCCACGAGTCTATAATCATAAAATAAGCAGGTATAAATTTCAGTTTAACCTTTTGATTACCATAATTAAAGACATAATACAAAGACAATAGGTATGCCGGTGTTCTCGTAGGGCTCAAGAGTTTAATTAGATTCTGCTAAATGCCAGAGAGAACAGTGGTGGCCGAGTGGTAACGGCCCCGACTTGCGTGTACTAGGTCGCGGGTTCAAACCCAGCCAGGCGCATTACTTTGTGTAATTTATTTCATCACCACTGCTCTCAAAACGGCGAAGGAAAACATCGTGAGGAAACCGGCATGTCCTTGAACCAAAAATTCGAAGACATGTGACATCCACCAACCCGCACTGGGCCCGCGTGGTGGATTACGGCCCATTCCCTCTCTTAGAGAGGAGGCCTGTGTCCCTGCAGTGGGAACATTAAAAAGGCTGATGATGAAATGCCAGTGTTCATCTTTTATGTAAATGCATATGCCATGCTGCTTATATGTAAATTGTTCAGCCAAAAAAAATAGCTACAACTATATTAGACCGACCCACACGTGTGACACCCCTGATTTGTACGTACAATGACGTCAATAACATCACGTGGCATGGATCAAGTCTAGTTTACATATAAAATGTATGGAGACCGACGCACCCAGATCGGTGTGTGTAGCACACGTGTAGTTCTAGCATATGAGTTTTTCATTTTATTTATCTATCGGAAAATGAATAGCTACAATAATTATATACATACTAGCTTTTGCCCGCGGCTTCGCTCCCGGCAACAGATTATTCTACTCTACCCTACTCTACCCTACTCTACCCTACTCTACCCTACTCTACCCTACTCTACCCTACTCTACCCTACTCTACCCTACTCTACCCTACTCTACCCTACTCTACCCTACTCTACCCTACTCTACCCTACTCTACCCTACTCTACCCTACTCTACCCTACTCTACCCTACTCTACCCTACTCTACCCTACTCTACCCTACTCTACCCTACTCTACCCTACTCTACCCTACTCTACCCTACTCTACCCTACTCTACCCTACTCTACCCTACTCTACCCTACTCTACCCTACTCTACCCTACTCTACCCTACTCTACCCTACTCTACCCTACTCTACCCTACTCTAAAAAAAAAAAAACTACCTCCTGGCTCTAAACTACCTCCCTGCCAATTTTCAGCTAAATCGGTTCTAGCTGTCCCGGCAAACTTCGTTTCGCCTATTTTTTTTTTTTCGTTCTCACCGTTTAAACCTTCCCTGAACTATCACGAATATTTCAAGACCAAAATCAGCCAAATCGGTCCAGCCGTTCTCGAGTTTTAGCGAGACTAACGAACAGCAATTGATTTTTATATATATAGATAGTCTAAAATAATTATACAAACGAGCGTATACAATTATTAACAACTAGCTTTTGCCCGCAGCTTCGCCCGCGTACATAAAATATAGCCTATGTCACTCAGGAGTAAAGCAGCTTTCTATTGTTGCTTAAATTTTTCAAATCGGACCAGTAGTTCCAGAGATTACCCCCTACAAACAAAAAAACAAAAAAACAAAAAAACAAACTTTACCTCTTTATTATATTAGTGTAGATATTAACAATAATGGCACCAACAAAATACAAGATAATCCTTTCAAAATGTTATTTCACTATCAACTAATTAATTATCATTGTCATAATAATTATAATAATGTCCGAATTCTGTGACGTCAGTAATGTAGTGACCACGCGTCCGGATTATGGCGGACTTTAATATTAGTGTCCACTCTGATAATTTATTACATGGTATTAAATTGACATGTTGGATAAATTTATTCGGACGACCGAATAATTTATTAACTATAATTGAATTTTGGGTAGTTTGTCACTGACTATTTCGTGGGGAATTTTAATTTTAAGCACTAGTGGATTATAGCTTTATTGGCGTTTCGTTAAGTAAGGTCTTATAAAGACATATATTATTTATGATGATTAATATCGAATGAATTATTTATGTATGTCTCATAAATATTCAGACAATATGAAGTTTAAATGCACTGCACTAGCTTCTGACGTTTTATAAGTGCCCTTGTAGGCCTATATGAAATAAAAACCTTTTTGATTTTTTTGATTTTGAAATATTTCTTCGTTTTCAAAAATTTCAAAAGATGGAGTAAGTAACTCCTTCGATATTTTTTTTTTTTTTGGAAATTAGGCTCCATAGCGTTGGTAGGCATCCCACAAGTTGGACCGAGGGCTGGAATTTGATGAATGCGAGATGTACGTGACCGTTCGTTGTGGCGACGCTTGGGGGAGACCTATGTCCAACAGTGGACATCTTTCGGGTGAAATGATGATGATAATAATGATGAGGCAAAGAACACGCGCTGAGCTGGTTCAATAACCGTAGATAGTTATCGGTCGATGCGTACTAACTACATACGGTCATTGAACCCGCTCAGCTGTTCTTTAGTTAAAGATATGAATTTCGTAATATGCGTAAATTAATTTTAGTTAAATAAATACGTACTCTGTACTGACTCTCCACGGGATTAAAACGACCAAATTTTAACGGTGTATAATTATAACGTTTCCCTTGATAACTAGTACTACATAATATAAGTAAAGATAGATTATAATTTTGAAATAGCTCTCATAATACTCCCCGGGTCGAAGAATTCATTGGTCTGGAAGTGTTCATGTCCCAACACCAGTAATACCTCTTGACGGGAAACCAATAAGTCTGGAGTAATTTGTTCTGTGGTCATCGGATGAGGTTTCGCAAATAATATAACGTGAGATGAGGATTAATTTCTACCTGATTAAGGAGTATGTCGGTTTGTGTTAAGATCTATGAAAGGTATCTAATTTTATCTAGTTTAAATATAATTTGTTGTTTTGTTTTTAATTGGTTCTATAATACATAGTTAAATTTTGGTCGTTTTAATCCCGTGGTGGGTCGATCCGTTACTTGAAACACTATCTTTTAAGTTTTTTTATTAAACTCGAAATACGCATGTACGAAATTAATTTCTTTAAGTAAACGAGTCAATTACCTTGTAGGTAGGTTGTCGCTCCTTGCGTCCTAACTACCTATAGGTCATTCAACTCGCTCAGCTCACGTTTTTAAAGAAATTTTTGCGTAAATTATTTCGTTCGTTGTAAAAAAGTCTTACTTTGTCATTTCATCGATTCTTTACAAATTGATAGTGTTTCATGTGTGTTATGATGAGAAAATCGAATTCATCTAAAACAAATCCCGCCTTTGGGTGGAGTGGGAAACAGTGTCAGACTTTTACTAACTAAACGACCCAAATCATTCCTTTTTAGCCTTCATACCAGGGTCGGAACTTTCTTTCAGTAACCGGACCGGGGCCCCAGTAGGGTTCGATCCTGCAGTTGGGCCTCTACATTTGCTGACAAATCCTTGAGGCGCGCAGGAATAGAGCGCGCCGTCGACGTTTTGGCTTGGTCTGGACCGTTACCAGACGACCGGACGATAGTATGCGGGATTACTTTGTGGCAACTGGCTTTTTCCGGTTTGTACTGTTTGTTACCAGACAACTGGACGGCGAGCTATCCATTGCTCACGCAAGCAATGATACTAGTGTTTGCGGTAAGCAGTGATGCAACGTTGATGGTGATTCGCATTAGTTTATTCACTAGCCTTGAAGATATCCAAATCTATCTCGCTTTTTCAGCTTCCAATAACTTTTTAATACCGTCTAAAGCGATTATTCTCTAACCGACCCTTCCTCACTTTGTCCACATGTCTTCCTCATTTCTGCGACAATGTTTAACTGCCACTTACCCCATCTGTGTTTTACGGCCCCAATAATTTACACCATGACACGAATCCATGTATCTTGGCTGGAGACATTGGTATTCCGCCCCCGAGCTGCCAAGGACAACATTTTTAAAGGACGTCTACGTGATCTGACAGTTAAGAGCGTAATAGACGTATTTTTAGGGTTCTCTACTGCATTAGAAAAAACGAAACCCTTATAGGATTGCTATTTTGTTCATCTGTCTGTGAAGACCTTCTAGCACGGGAACGCCTGGATGTATAGAGTTGAAATTTAAACCGTATTCATACAAAAGTCTGCGTCCCTTTGAAGCTGAACAAATATCAAACTTCTAAGTTAATGCAAAAAAAAGAGATTGGCCGTTTATGTCACAAAAAACGTATATTTAGAGAGTAGTGCTTAAGGGAATCAAAAATAAATAGGTTTTGTAGTAATTTGGAATGAAGCAAGGTATCATGGCAAAAGAGAAGTATAGAAACAATCTGAAACCTAGAAACTTTAGTTACGATACAAAAAAAAATGCGTTTCGGAAAAATCTTCAATCCTATTGAACTGTTTTCTTAGGTAAATTAGTGCGGAACTCTGTGTGCGATTCGACTCGCACTTGACCATTTATTTTTATTAAATTTCTGCTTAGGAGCGTGTTTTATCTTGGTTTTTGATGAGGTATTGATCGTGTTTATTCTGTCTTAGTTAATTGATGAAAGAATATTTAATGTTGACGGTCTCGCGGAATTGATATCAATAAGTAAGCCTCAAGGTACAAAGCTCTATTTTTCTAGTGTTCTGATGACCCAATCGGTATGGAGGATTTTTTTTTCGGTGGGCAAAAATCATATAATGACATCTCCCGCCCTTGATTGGAGCAGGAGATAGTGTCAGACTCGTACTGACAAAAACCTTAACCTGTTTCTATGTTGCCTTTTATACCAAGGCCGAGTCTTCCTTTCACACGCGAAACCATGGTCCCAGTTGGCAATGACTCTTCTGCAAGGTCCCTATGGTTTGCTTACAATTTCTTGAGGCGCGCGGGAACAGTGCGTGTTGTCGAAGAATGAACTTGTTTCGGGTTCGGTAGAAGCCCGCGCCTACAGTAGCTAGATATCGGGATCGGAATACCAGCGGCGTCTTGGGCGTGAGCACCATTACCTGATGCGGTCCACCTCTTTTTTTGCTAGCATTACTGCTTCGAAGAAAGAGGCGACTTAGAATTTGATACCAAAGTACGGTTTTGCTAACGACTCTATACAATATGTGCCGTCGACTATTCGAGCTCGGTCCTCACCAAGCAGTTAGACGGCAAACTACTCATTGCCCGCCGTCGCCCGTTGTCCGACGCTCAATTGATTCAATTGAAGTAGCATAGCATAGTTGTACTGTTCCCACTGGGACTGGGACTCAGGCCTCCTCTCTAAGAGAGGGAACGGGTCGTAATCTTCCTCGCGAACCCAGTGCGTTGGATGTCACATGTCTTCGAATTTTACGGTTCTAGAAAGCATGTCTTTCACCGTTTCGAGAGCAGTGGTAATAGCTCTGACCAACGAGCGGGTTTAAACCCAGCTAGGCGCATTACTTCACGTAATCAATTGAAGTCTTTGTAAGTATATAATTACTAACTCAACCGAATCTTGGCACAGTCATTAAACGTTGAACAAGAAACAATTACACTCGTTTAAATCATTTCAAAGCTGGTATTTTCTCACTAATAGCAAAGATCTACTAAATTCGTTTATTCGCTTCAGTGCTTTCGGAGAGCAAAGCTCAAAGCTCGTCGGTCGGGCATAAACGGCGGATTCAAATTAAAATAATGCCTGAAAGGATGTAATGGCTTGATGGGAAGATTCTGTTATCTCTACAATTTTTATGTCCATTTATATTATCTTTGGGATGACGTTTCCGATTGGATATTTTACACATTTGGACTTTCTCTGCAACAGAGCTCTTCTGATAGCGAATATAAATGTACTTTCCAATCTCCATTTCCGGCCACAGCAGGCTTTCATACGGTGAGCAATGGGTACCTTGCCGTCCGGTTGTCTGGTAATAGCCCAGACCAAGCCAGTCGTCGACGGCGCGCTCTGTTCCCGCGTGTCTCAAGGAGTTGTCAGCAAATGGAGAGGTCCAACTGCAGGGCCAAAGCTTACTGGGGCCCAGGTCCGGTTTCTGAAAGGAAGGTCCGACCCTGGTATGAGGGCTAAGAAGGAATGGAGTGGATCATTTAGAGTTTGACACTGCTTTCCGCTCCGCCGGGATTCGGTTAGATGATTTTTTCCACCATAAAAAAATGGACTGATTTTTTTTTGCGATTATCATATCGCGATAAGTGTTTTTATTTTGACCTAAAATAATAATTATGCATGCATTGAAATGGGGCACTCAAGAATTTTTGTGAGTATATAAAGCGCTTTTTTCCTTTTTTTTAACCATAGTCCTTTTTTTGGTCTGAATGTTTTGTAAAATTTTTGTCCATCTATTGGGACCCTATATTATGAGCCTGTTGCGTTACAATGCAGGGCAAAGGTCGTTCTAATTAATATGTTAAAAAAAAAGTATTCAGTTTCAACTCTTCAAAAAAAAGTGTACAATATATTCAGTAATTAATTTGTCACCGACCAATTTATCCCCATCACAAAATTGATACTCTTATTCATCTGAAATTCAAAAACAAAATGCTGTCCTGATTTTCTCTTTCATAGAATTCACCCTTTAACACACAAACCGCGGGTACACGCCTAAATTAGGAACAAAGGGGATGAAATCTCACCCTCTTCGTGCATTAAAATTTAATTATTCTCTATTTGCGACGAAACTGTCTCTACGTGGTATATTAAGATAGGCTAGAGTTATGGGGTGATAAAAATCTTTTTATTTTATGATGTAGTGGCTTGGCTTTAAAATAATTAATGGTTCCGGCGGAAGTCTCTTGTCTAGGTCTTAGTTTTCCCCTGGGTGTAAGAAAAAATGATTTAACGTCAAGAGGTACCTCATGCTATCGGGGTCTTCAAAAAATTTTAGAAAGAAAACAGGTAAGTACTAAAATTGATTTTATGGTTTGAGGGAAAAAAGAACAACTTTGAATTAAGCTCACTTATGTACATGTATTCTAGTATCGATTTATTTTCACTGCCCTCCCACTCCACCCGGAGTGGGAGAAGTCATGGGGTGGTTTTCGATCTTAAAAAAAAGCTACATCGTATTAAAATCTTCCATTTTGACACATGATCTTTCATGTTAGAAGTTCCACGTTTAACTTTACGATAGATATCATGTAGACCAGTCGTTCCCAACCTTTTTTGAACCGGGGACCACTTTGGTTTTATTTGCCGTTAGAAACAACCAAAAGTCTAGAACATAACTTTATTTTCCTAATAATAAAAAAACCTCTATGTGTCGGAATTTCGAAGACAATTGAAGTGGTTACCTATTCGGCAACGTCGGGATTGCCACATTCTTTCTTTTCTCTTCTCTGTTCTTCATAATCCCAACTCTCCTTTATATCTCCGGGAACGCTTTGAGTATCTTGTTCCGAGAGGAAAGCCATGTCGCTCTTCATCTTCTCTTCTGCTTCGTTTTCCTCCCCATTCCTCCAGTCGTTACGGTGGATCTTTCACTGTTCGTGCTGTGCGCCTGTGGAACTCTCTTCCTCACACACTACGTGCTAGCCCCTCGTTAGATGTTTTCAGGGGAAGAATTAGGGAACATTTTCTGTCTACATGACTCATTAATATGTATGTATAGGTTTTATTTATTGTATATATCATATGGTATGTATGTTTATGTATTTTATACTTGCGCTTACTTGTGTAATTTATTTTTAGATTTAAGTAGGTAGTTATAATGTTATTTTGTTAAGGGTATAATTTAGCTTTTATTTTTTGTGCACTTTGTAATGTCCTCAAGTCTTTCAAAATTTCTTTAATTACGCTTTACGGTTTGCTGTAAGAAAACCCAATTTTGGGTTAAGCTCGCCTATGTACATCACCTGTTTTGTAAATTTGTATTTTGAAATAACAGTGTACAATAAAGAATATATAAGACTCTATCATCAATTCGAAACTTGCAGCACACTGTATAGTGTCAGTGTGCTGTAAATCTATCTACACTTCTACACCTAAGTAAGTAAATCTATCTATACTTTTTTGTTTGATGAAGGTAATCTCTGTGACTATTGGTCCGATTGTAAAAAATCTTTTTGTGTTGGATAGTCTATTTTTCGAGGAAGGTTATAGGCTATATACCATCACCCTATGACCTATGGGGGCGGAGCAGTAACCACAGACGCGGGTGAAGCCGCGTGTAGCCTATATATTGCTAACTTCACGCGGGCGAAGCCGCAGGCAAAAGCTTGTCAGGAATATGTAAAAAGTCATCGACGTATATCCTAGTGGTAGACAAGCACGTTTATAGAAACTATTCGTCAAATAACTGAAAGTAATATAATACAAAAATCCGCAGCAGCGCTTCATTGGCATTATGTCGTCTATCAAAACTTTTAAAACTCACAGCGCACGCACACTGTGTAAACCGTCAAAACTGCACTTAAGTCATTAATGTAAATGTGTATGGCCTTTTTTTATGGTAGGTAAAAATCATCGAATGACGAATCCCACTCTTGGGCGGAGCGGGAAACAGTGTCAGACTCTTACTGACTAAAGAACCTACCCCGTGCCTTCCTTGCCTTATTCCCAGAGCCCCGGTGTAACGCTTTCGCATCAACCCTCAGCTCCGGGAAATGTGTATGGCCTGCAAATCAACCAAGTGAAGTAAAGTGACTGTATTTACGCCTAATCTAGTATGTAGTATGTACATAATATATCAATATAACAAGTATTGTCATGAAAAACATATTATTATTTGTGAAAGAAACTTAAAATCTGTTATTTTTCAGTTGGAAAGTTTAAAATTGTTATTCCTGGGCCACATTTGAGCTCTTACGGACCACCAGTGGTCCGCGAACCATAGGTTGGGAAACGCTGATGTAGTCTGATGAACTTTGGAGTTAAGGAACTGAAACGAACTAACTACTGCATAAGCACAAGTTAGTTCGTTCATTCTAGGATTACTAGGTACTAGGAGATTTGAAGTTTAGAAGCGTTGGTATTAGTGTGTAGGTTGGTTGGAATTTTCGACGATCGTATGGTTTAATACATACGTAAATTTTATATGCCTTCGTTTTCTGCTATTAGCTTTTTTTATATCTACTCTAGATTGATTAGGTTTAGAATAAGATTTCAATTTAAGAATCTACGATACTTATTTTTATTTAATTTTGTATCAATTATCTAATTTATGGTGCTGGAGAGCAGTGGTGGCCGACTAGTAACGGCCCTGACTTATGAGAAGCAGGTTGCGGGTTCAAGCCCAGCCAGTCGCATTACTTTGCAACACCAAAGACTGTCCTCAAAACGATGAAGGATATCGTGAGGAAACTTGCATGTCCTAGAATCTTAAACTTCGAAGACTTGATATCCAAGTCGTCAACGGCGCGCACCGTTCCCGCGCGCCTCAAGGAGTTGTCAGCAAACTGCAGGGGCCCTTCAGGGTCGAAGCCTCCTGGAGCCTAGAGGGTATGTGCAAACTGTTACCTCGACTCCAGAAATAAGGCAAGGAAGGTACGGGGTAGGTTTTTTAGTCAGTAAGAGTCTGACACTGGTCTCCCGCTCCGCCCAAGAGCGGGTTTCGTCATTGGATGATTTTCACCTACCATAAAAAAAAAAAACAACCTGCACCGGGCCCGCCTGATCGATTACGGCCCATTCCCTCTCCTAGAGAAGAGACCTGAGTTCTAGCAATGGGAACATTATAAAGCCTTTGCTATGCTATACTATCCTAATGTTAACGTGTCTGATTGGACGTACAACATAAAAAAAAGCTCTTAATTTAATGACCACTAAAATTTTCCACTAAGTCATAAATGGAAAATTCAAAACACAAGTTCTTTGAACCATAGAATTAACAAATAAACAAGTGGCAAATAGCAATCGAAACAGCAATAAATAATAATTGCTATCGAAATCATTATTGCTATCTACAATCTTTATTGGTATCTATAAATACTGTGGATCATAGAGTATTGAGGCTACTCGATGTCTTTGTCAAACCTTTTAAAGCGTGTCTTTTTCTTCGGTAAGAAATGATCAAATGACCGCTAACTCTACTCTGGGTGGAGCGACAGGGAATGGCAGTCTTTTACCAACCAAACCCCTCACACACAGCTTCAGTTTTTTTTTTAACAAACCTACTATATAATTTATTTATTACTTTATTGCACACTTTAGCTTATCATAGAACTAACGTTTATAAAAAATAAGTGTACAATAAGCAGTTTTATTGCACCGGGCAATTTCTACCAGATAACCGTACTATAATGGTGGTAAGTCACCTCTTTACGCCGATATTGTATATGGCTAGTTCGCGAGGTTCGAGGTGGAATAAATACCTAGGTGTCACCACAGTGGGGACCATTCGGGGTACACGGTAAAAGCGTCGCTTGGACGAAGTACAGCCCTGTCTTCATTTAGGTGACAGTTTCTTTATGCGAAGCAGTAATACTAACAAAGGAGAGGGCCGCAACTGTGAGGGAAAAATCACTCCTCTGTCTTTAACCCTTTCCTTTTAAAAGCTTTACTTTTTGCTTTATAGATGGCGTTAGTAGTCGGTGCCGACTTCACAGTTCTTTGCTCTATGGCACGGATTGATCGCAATTACCTCGGCGCCGGGACTGTCTCGGGTCCTGTTAAAATCGTTGTCACACTAGTCCGGCTTAATTTATTGTTATTGGCTTGATAGACAAACAGACTCTGTTTATTTGTTTATATAGTTATCTTTTGTTTTTATGTTTGTCATGACATGTGTTTATTGTTTTTTTTTTATAGACATGTGATGTTAAGGTGTATGCTCCAGGAAGGCTCGCGAAATTTAAATGTTATTAGGTTTTTTTTTTACAGACCTGTATCGAGTAAGTTGATTAAACTATGACTGGCGCGTGTAATATGTTTTATTAAATGAATTTTAATTGCCTAATTATTAAACTAATTTCGACTTTTAGAAGGCAATATTTAGACGCGAATAATGCTATTAAAAAGATATCTGTTTACCCCACTTTAAACTTGCTTGTAAAATGCAAAAAAAAAAACTTAAGAAAAAGTAAAATTTTGAAGGTCACCTTGAAGCATCACCCTTAAATTATTATTATTTAAAGGGGAAGACGGGAAACGATTGATGTGATGTGTGCCCGAGAGGAGGGAGGGATGAGTACCGAAATGATGACTAATAGCGAAGTATGGAAGATGAAGATATATTGCGAAGGCCTCTAAAAAATGAGACGGGACGGGCGAGAATAATGATGTTTGAAATAAGGGTTTTCATCTTTTTCCTTGTGAGTAACATTTAATCGGAAATCGTTTAGCTTGTAGGAAGAACTATTAGCAATGTGACTCTGCAACTAATTATTTTAAACTAGCAAATAATTATTTCACAGAACTAATCAACTTTGAGGCAGTTTATTATTGTTAATAGTTGCATCAATCGATTGCATCCTTGCTCACCATTAGGTTTTCTACACTAATATAATAAAGAGGTAAAGTTTGTTTTTTTTTATTTTTTTGTTTTTTTTTTTGTTTGTAGGAGGTAATCTCTGGAACTACTGGTCCGATTGGAAAAAATTTAGCAACAATAGAAAGCTGCTTTACTCCTGAGTGACATAGGCTATATTTTATGTACGCGGGCGAAGCTGCGGACAAAAGCTAGTTTTTTATAATTTGCAAAAATCATCCAATAACATCCCCCGCTCTTGAGCAAAGCGGGAGATAGTGTCTGACTTTTACTGACTAAAAACCTTCTTTGCCTTAGTTTTTGAGCCTTGGTGTTACACTTTTACATTTTCGCTGTTCCAGAATAAACGTAATATTTTTTCAGTACATTTACCTAGAAACTCGCTCTTATCTCACCCGTTACAGGTACGTTGGACTGTTTTCCACACTAATGTGGCAAAAAGCGCATGCTCTCCCCGCCACAATTCTATTGTAATAAAATAGTTTGTCGTGTGAGGTTCGGCTGTATTGCAAAAACGTCGTTTGACACACGTGCAAATTTGTCATTAGACGCCTCGGCTCCATAATATACAATGACAAACTTTCTGCAAATGGTATCAAAGAAATAGTACTAGTACTGAAATAGTACTAGTACTGTATACTGTATAGTACTAGTACCCATATTAACTACAAAATCTCTGAACTCATCCCCTACTGCTGCAGAGTCTCTGCTTAAAGAAAATGTTAAAGCGTGCGATGTCGATTTTAAATTCGAACATGTGACATATGTAGATATAATTAAAACCTTTAATACTTTGAATGTAAAAAAAACTACAGATTTATGGGGAAATTCTGTAGATGTTGTGAAGTCCATTATAAACGTTGTAGCTCCTAGTTTAGCTTTTATTTTTAATAATAGTATCGATTGTGGTGAGTTTCCTGACTTGATGAAGTATAGTAAAATAACACCATTATTTAAAACTGGTAGCACATCTGACCCCACCAATTATAGACCCATTTCAGTGTTACCTACCTTTAGTAAAATCTTTGAGAAACTTATTTTACAGCAATTACAAATTTTTTTTAATAGACATAAGCTATTACACACTAAACAGTTTGGTTTTACAAGGGGTCGTTCAACAACCGATGCCGGTGTTGAACTTTTAGGACATATATATGATGCATGGGAAGACAAATGCGATGTACTGGGCATTTTTTGCGATTTGTCCAAGGCCTTCGATTGTGTTCTCCATGAAACATTAATCAGGAAACTACATCATTACGAAATCCGGAACTCCTCCCTGGATCTTCTTACTTCTTATTTGAGTGATAGGATTCAGAGAGTTGAAGTAAACGGAAAAAGATCACCCGGGTCTGTAGTGTCAATGGGTGTGCCACAGGGCTCGATTCTTGGCCCCTTTTTATTTCTTATTTATATAAATGACTTGCCATACCTAATAAAGGATAACCATGATATAGTTTTATTTGCAGATGACACTTCGCTTTTATTTAAGCTTAAACGTCAGCAGAATGTCACTGACGATATAAATTTGGCCCTTTCCAAAATAGTACACTGGTTTAATGTTAATAACCTGCATCTTAATGAAAAAAAAACTAAATTTGTTAAGTTTACAATGCCTAATGTTAGGCAAGTGGATACTAGTGTGCTAATAAAAGGTAAAGAATTGAGTCCTGAAGATACTACAGTGTTCTTGGGCATAACCCTGGATGCTAAACTTCAGTGGGGCCCACACATAGATAAGTTGTCAAAAAAACTTAGCTCTGCAGCATATGCCGTTAGACAAATTCGAAAACTAACTGATTTAGAGACAGCCCGTTTAGTTTATTTTAGTTACTTTCATAGTGTAATGTCGTACGGTATTTTATTGTGGGGAAATGCTACCGATATACAGACGATTTTTGTTCTGCAGAAAAGGGCTATTCGTTCCATTTATAAACTAAGTCCCAGATTCTCCCTCAGAGAGAAGTTTAAAAATATTAATATTTTAACTGTGGCATCTCAGTACATCTATGAAAACATTTTGTATGTTCATAAAAATAAAAATTTGTTTAAAAAATACAGTGATATTCACAACGTAAATACTAGGAATAAACACAAATTAGTGGTTCCGGTAACAAGGCTCAAAAAAATAGGAGGCACATTTAGATGCCAATGTATACGCTTTTATAATAAGCTTCCCAGTCCTATTCAAGAACTTAGCCTTAATAAATTTAAATCATTTGTAAAACATAAACTTTGTCAGAAGGCTTTTTATACTGTAAAAGAGTATCTTGAGGACAAAACAGCTTGGGATTGACCTGCTCCAGTAATCACTGTAATTGATGTAATTTCATTTCTTATTTTCTGATTTTTTTTTTGGTATCATTATTATATATATATTTTTTATTATTATTATTTTTAACTGACGATTATTGTTATTTTACAATTATGACATATTTCTCTTTTTTTTTTGCAACTATTAAATTTAACATTTAAATTTGAAATTGACAATTGTATCGTTTTTTTTTTTTAAATTTGCAATATTAATGGGTAAAATTACATTTTTGTAAATTTTTATTATTGTGAATGTGGGGACTATGTGGATTACTTTTCGTTTTTTCTTAATTTTAACTTTTAATTAACTTATAATGTCTGGCAGTTATGAGTACTTTTTGCGGCCTACCCAAATGTCCTTTCTTTGGTATTGTTCGTCAAATCGTTGAGCTCCTTGGTGGTCCTGAGTTGAGCTACACGAGAACTGACAAATGCTTGCACTGTCTGGACAGGTCCACTCAGAACTGTGTGGTTCTTTCTTCAAAAGACCATCTCAGACTCCAATCTGCATGGTTCTCATATGATTTGACCATTACATGTTTGTGTATGGACTTTAAAACAGACTTTGACCCCTGAGTTTGTTTCGGTGTTTCTTCTCAGGGTAGTCAGCTAGGAAACACCGGCCTCATCTAGTATAAAAAAAAACGAAAAAAAAAAAATTGACGTGTAAAAGAGTTTGTAAAAACCTATTTACAAAATAAAATCATTTATCATTTACTGAAATAGTACTAGTACTGAAATAGTACTAGTACTGAAATAGTACTAGTACTGAAATAGTACTAGTACTGAAATAGTACATCTATTTCGAGGTAGATTTTTCATTTCCGAATTCCCAAATAAACGTAACTTTGCAACTGCAAAAATGCTACATTGTACGATGTATCAACATGTTCGGACTTTGAATGTATGAAACGAATTGTTAGTGATAGTGCCTTTAATACAGAGCCGAAAGGAGGGTTTGCAAAAAAATTGAATGTAAACTTGATGAAATTAAAAATGTTTTGTTTTTCTATATATTTTTGTAACAAACATGAACGGGTTTTTAATAAACTTCACTATCAACGATTTGATCACTGCTTACCATCAGGTAGGATCGTAATCGAGCACTATTATCTCTCATTAAAAAAACAACCTACTTCCACCCCTTTTAAGCTTGCTACACTACATTCGTATATTTCGCACTAGTGTAAAATATGATTTCTGTAGGTAACATCCACAAGATATCTGCGTATCCAAAAATCTGAAGAAAGATGTGTAATAACATCATAATCTCGTAAGAGCGGTTGTATGAAAATGTACGTCGGGTTGGCCGCTCCTAACCACGTGATTGTAGTCAAGATAACAAAAACCTTTCGAATATCGTAATTAGAGACATAACAGAAAGACAATAGGTGTGCGAACGCCGGCGTTTAAACTCTAGAGTTTAAATCAAATTGTACGCTTGATTAAAAAATATCACAAAAACAAAACTGTACAGTGCAAAAATAAACATTGAGAACAACAACAGCTTTTTCTGCCTTCAGTACAAATTGTTCCGCCCAATCAATCTAGCGATCAGTTGTTCTACTAGTCGTTAAAAGTAACAAGATATCCAATTACCGCCTAGTTTATTGTTTGAGTAATAACTGCTGTCTTTATACAGGGTGATGCGATTCATGTGACCATGATTATAGTCATCGAATATGGGATATTATTTCCTTTATTTATTTCCAATACATTGTTCTCACATATCACAACGCTATTATTTTGCGTTAACTAAACTATAAATTAAAAACAAAAAAGAGCAAGTGGTGGCCGATTGGCCCCGACTTACGCGTTGTAGGTTCAAACCCAGCCAGGCGCAATATTTTGTGTAATTTATTTCATCACCACTGCTCTCAAATCGGTGAAGGAAAACATCGTGAGGAAACCAGCATGTCCTAGAACCAAAAATTCAAAACACGTGACATTGACCAATTCGCACTGGGCTTTTTTTTTTTTTTTTTTATGGTAGGTGAAAATCATCCAATGACGAAACCCGCTCTTGGGTGGAGCGGGAGACTAGTGTCAGACTCTTACTGACTAAAAAACCTACCCCGTACCTTCCTTGCCCTATTCCTGGAGTCGAGGTAACAGTTTCCCACTTCCCTCTAGACTCCGGGAGGCTTCGACCCTGAAGGGCCCCTGCAGTTTGCTGACAACTCCTTGAGGCGCGCGGGAACGGTGCGCGCCGTTGACGACTAGGACTCGGTCTTACAGACGACCGGACGGCGAGCTACCCATTGCTCACCGTCCGCGAGCCAGTGTCTACGGTGGCCGGATATCGGCAGGATCGCGGCGGCGACGGCTACGGCGAGTACGCCGTTGCCTTTGCCTTATGCGGTCGGCCTCCTCCTTTACGAGCATTACTGCTTCGCAGAAGGAGGCGACCGCCCGCCATTCCTCTTCGCTGCGGACCATGGCCTGAACCAGGGCCCGGCGCGAGAGGTCGCCGCCAATTCGCACTGGGCTGCGTGGTGGATTATAAGGCCCATTCTTTCTTCTAGAGAGGAGGCCTGTGTCCCAGCAGTGGGAACATTAATAAGGCTGATAATGAAACTATACAGTATAGGATAACTGGTAATTACCTAATTACTCTTCCTTCTCTTCCTTCCACCTGGAAGGAAGAAGGTAATTAATGATCGATATTTTAAACACATAACAATAACAAACAACTTCATTAGTTCTACCTGTCCCGATGTTTGTGATCAAATTTTGTAAATTAAATTTGATCCACTTCCCGGTTACCGATTGAGCTGAAATTTTGCATACATGTGTCAATCAGATGACAATGCAAAATTTATATTGACGTGGAGTTAATAATTATACGACACAACCCATCTAGTTTGGGCTTTAATTGCGACGAGTTTTAATTATATAGGTATACAGGGTTATTGGTAAAACACTAACAACCTCTTAAGAAGTAATTATACTCATCATTATTTGACTGGCCTGTTGGTCTAATGGTTCGATTCCCACCCAGGAAAAATGTTTGTGTGATGAGCTCTCAATCATTTGTTGTGTTTGGGTGTAATTTATTTATATGTATTTAGAAATATATACTTAAGTATGTTTATCAGTTGTCTAGTACTCATAACACAAGCTCTGCTTAGCTTGGGACTAGACGACGTTGTGTGATAGTTGTGGAATATATTATCATTACATAGTATAAAACAAAGTTGCTTAGATCCTATGTATGCTTAGATCTTTAAAAGTACGCAACGGATTTTGATGCGGTTTTTTTTAATAGATAGAGTGATTCAAGAGGAAGGTTTATAGATATAACATATCACCTTTGCACCCGTGCAAAGCTGGGGCGAGTCGCTAGTATTATTATATTATAATTTCAGCTACCAACAAGGTCGATACACTCCAGAATCAATTATTTGTCGTCAAAATTCTCTTCTACCCACAAAGGTAAAACTTTATTAGGCCGCATAGCTTTCCCAATAATGATATTAGGTTTCAAAAGATTAGGTACTACCGCGTCTTGTTTCCGATCCGGTACCAATCTCAGTATCGGGAACTTCGTTACAATATGACCTTATTCTAAGATTCCTTAGTGGTACAGAATTTTGATAAAGTAAATTGATTCTTATATTCTTGATTTGATTTTTGGCTCTTTTATTTAGGTGGCAAAATTTTCCAATGATATATATCTCCACGCCCTTTGTGAGAGATAGAGTCTACTTTTACTGACTTAGGTAGTACTTTTTAATGGTGGGAAAAATCATCGGGTGGAGCGGGAGACAGTGTCAAACTTCGACTGACTAAACAACCCACCGTTTTTTTCTGCCTTAGTTCCCGGGCCCCGGTGTTCCACTTTCGCATCAAACTTTGACCCCAGAAGGGACTTAGGTAGTACTGGAGTTAGTTTTTTTGTCAATCAAAGTGTGACATTAACTCCTGTTCCTTCTTTGCCTTCCTTCCAGGGTTTACGTATTCACATTGCCTCATGGCCCCAGTAGATTTCGACCCAGCTGGGCCCATCCGGTTTGCTGACAAATTAAGGAGCGCGTGGAACGATACGTGCCGTCTACAATTTGGGCCCGGTCCGGAGGGTTGGATGACGAGCTACCCATTGCTCGCCATTCGCAAGGTCGCGCCTACGGTGGCCGCAGTTGGGCAGTTGGGCGTGAGGGTCTTTGCTCACAGCTATACGAGTAGCAACCGCGTATTGAAAGTGTGGGCTTCCTACAACGTTGACCAATTACCTAATGAGAGTTGCGGGCATCCATTGGATTTGAGACGTAATCCCTTTCGCTCAAACAAGGACCATAAGCAAAAGCAAGAAAGAGATGGAGATAGAAAATGCTATAGCATCTATCCATCATCTATCTCTTCACCATTTCTTTCTTGGCTTGTCTTGTTTTGCCTTACCATATCTAACAAGACGAAAAAATGAATTAATCGCGTACAGAACCAGCATACTCGTAACTTCTGCGAAAGCTCTTAGAAAGAGATATTATACGAGTAAGCCAAACAAACCTATTTTATCAGTCGTCTGATCCGGACCAAGCCGACCAACTGCAGTATCGAAGCCTACTGGGTCCGGTTTCTGAAAGGTAGGTCCGACCCCGGTATCAAGGCTAAGGAACGGGAAGGGTCGTTTAGTCAGTAAAAATGTGACACTGTTCCCCGCTCCGCCCAAGGGTGGGATTCGTCATTAGTTGAATTTACCCACCAAAAAAAACCCATTTTATCATCACAAGAAGATCTTATGACTACAAAATAATTAAAAACCCTGTTGTTAGTACAATTGCACGCAGTACTGAATTGATTGGCCTCCGCCTACTGGTCCAATTTCGCACAAACAAATATTTGTGAGCGTCACAAATAGTTGTTCTGTGTCTGTTTGCGCATGAGAGAATCGTGCTCGTAACTGCACTACGGGAGAAATTCACCGAATTCAGTATAATGCCCTGAAGGAATAGACGATAGACGACTCACACAGTTGTATTGGCACATCTCCATAGTTTGACAGTATTGACTTACACTTGACTGGCCTGTCAGTCTATTAGTTAGTGACCCTGACTGCTATGCGGGAGGTCGTGGGTTCGATTTCCACCCAGGACAAATGGTTGTGTGAAGAGCACGGTCATTTGTTCTGTATCTGGATGTAATTTATCTATAAAATGTATATATTAAGAAATATATAAGTATGTTTATCAGTTGTCTAGTACTCATAACACAAGCTCTGCTTGATTTGGGACTAGACGATGTTGTGTGATAGTTGTAGAATATACTATATTATATATTATATTACGTGACTTCAAATCCTATATTCCTATTTTCACAATTTACGGTGGGCCTTCCTCACTCGCCTAACATCAACGTCGCGCATGGCTTAATAGCTTGTTGCTTCATTTAACGCAATAAAAATGGTCAAAATCAAAATAGTTTTTATTTCATATAGGCCTACATGGATACTTATAAAACGTCAGAAGCTAGTGCACTGCAATCCAAAGTGATGTTTGATGCAAAAGTAATGCGAATTAAGAGAGATAACAGCTGAAAACTCTGTAGGCATTTGGTAATTCTACGATGTACTCCAATGTACGTAATTATACGTGTTTTTATTAGGGATTGTTGAAAAAAAAAATGACAACATTTAGAATCTCGATTAAATGCGCAAGGCTTCTATAAAAGTATTTATTTAAATTTTTTATATAGAAGTGCATTTTGGACAGTCAAAGTTCACATAAAATAGTAGAATTTCAAAGGTCTTTACTAGTTTACTCTTACACAAATTTATGTTTTGATTTCTATAGAAGCCTAGATAATATTTACAAAATATCTATTTATCCAAAGTATCAGAAGAAAGATGTGTAATGGCATTATAATCACGTAAGAGCCGTTGTATGAAATTGTACCTCGGATTGGCCTCTTAATCCATCAAATCGTCTTAAATCCTAGCGACAGCAGAAAACTTGTTATCTAGTTTAGTTTATATTTTCAGTGTGTTCACTCATCGCTGTCAAAAAACATATTAAATATTCCATTGGCTTTCACAGCCAACTACGGTATCAGTATAAAACAGTAAATGAACAACGAAAAATATTATCCAGCTTAAGCTCAAAGGAATACAATAGCTTGAACCATGGAGTAGGAAGTAATGGAGTGCTAACCTACAATACGGCCGTCGGATCTTGGCGCATGTGAAGTTAGGCTCTGCGAATTTTAGCGCTTGAAAACTCGTAAAAAAAAAATGATGGTTTAAACAAATAAATGCAATTTGCAGTTGTTATTGCTGTTAATCAGCAGTGCAGTGGTGGCCGAGTGGTAACGGCCCCGACTTACGAGTCGTAGGTCGCGGGTTCAAACCCAGCCAGGCGCATTACTTTGTGTAATTTATTTCATCACCACTGCTCTCAAAACGGTGAAGGAAAACATCGTGAGGAAACCGGCATGTCCTAGAACCAAAAATTCGAAGACATGTGACATCCACCAATCCGCACTGGGCCCGCGTGGTGGTTTATGGCCCATTCCCTCTCATAGAGAGAGGAGGCCTGTGTCCCTGCAGTGGGAACATTAAAAGGCTGATGATGATGATGATGATGATTGCTGTTAAAAACTGTTATTGGCATTTTTTTTATACGTACCGTTCGCGTTGCAATTAACGAGTCTTTTTTATACTAAAAAAAGACTCGTTAATTACCTATATCATCAAATATAATGTTGTAATTACAATCATACCACAAATTTTAGAGGCTTAATCAAAGCACACTCATATGTGTGCTAATCACAATTTGGAACAAATACGGAAACTGCACAGATTACCTCAAATATTCCTCACGATTTTCCGCGATCATATGCCTTATATAACCATAATCTTTAAAGTCCCTCTTAGACTTTAAAGATAAAGTCCTTTCCTCTTAGAGGAAAGGACGTCTTGTTCCGCCAAAGGAAACTTCCTATTCTGATATGATTTGAGAAACTCTTCTCACGGGGAGGAAGCCAGAGTTACATTAAAGATTCATTATAGAAGTGTTATGAGTATTCCTGGAACTGAACTGGCCTGTTGGTCTAGTGGTTAGTGGCCCTGACTGCAATGCCGGAGGTCATGGGTTCGATTCCCACCCAGGACAAATGTTTGTGTGATGAGCTCAATCATTTGATCTGTGTCTGGGTGTTTTTTATCTGTAATATATACGTATTTAGAAATATATAAGTATGTTTCTCAGTGTTCTAGTACCCATAACACAAGTTCTGCTTAGCTTGGGACTAGACGACGTAGGTAGGTGTAGGTGACAGTTGTAGAATATATATATTATTATTCCATTTCTTAATACTCCATGTCCCCTTGTAGCTTACGACCTAAATTATCTTCGAAGCGTGTTTCTCCCGGTTTCAAAGTTTTTAGAGCGTTTTAAATGGATTTAACATGCCGTGATGTAAGACCTGTTTTACGTTATGACGTGAAGTGAAGGTATTTATGCGCTAAATAATTTTGAAAGAAGGATGAGCAGCTGTTTAGAGCGTATACTAGACAGGTAACGTCTTGTAATTTTAAGATATTTTCTTCAGAAACTATTTTGTGTAGGTTAGATTGTGGTGGATGCCTGTTAAGAAACTTGATGTCTTGATGTTTCCCTTTTATAAGCTTTTATTTTGTTTCGTCTGTTTGTGATTAAAACTTTAAGCTGAAATTTTGCATGAAATGTGTTAATCAGATGATAATGACAATGCGTAACCCCCGCAAATGTCTTTTTCATACAAGATTGTAATTATTGTAATTAAATTTTTACAGTGATGGCCGAGTGGTAAAGACCCCGACTTACGAGTTGTAGGTCGTGGGTTTAAACCCAGCCAGGCGCATTGCTTTGTGTAATTTATTTTATCACCATTGCTCTCAAAACGGTAAAGGAAAACATCGTGAGGAAACCGGCATGTCCTAGAACCAAAAATTCGAAGACATGTGACATCCACCAAACCGCACTGGTGGCCCTTTATGGGGCACCAGTGTGGGCGCCGACGCTGCGTAAACGCCCGGCGGCCCAGCTGAACGCCTGCCAGAGGGTCATGGCCATCCGGATGGTGCGGGGATACCGCACGGTGTCCCGCGAGGCGGCGAGCCTCCTTGCTGGCCTACCACCATGGGATCTGGAGGCAACAGTCCTTGCACGCATGCACGACCAGCGCGTGGAGATGCAACGCCGGGGCGAAGATCCGCTGCCCGAACATGTCGAGGCGTGGCGGAAGGAGCTCCGGCGAGATCTCATGGTGAAGTGGAAACAGCGACTGTCGCAACCCAGCGCTGGGCACACCGTAATCTCAGCGGTAGTGCCCCTCTTTGAGGCGTGGCTGGATAGACCTCACGGCGTCCTCACTTTCCGCATGACGCAGGTTCTCACCGGACATGGGAAGTTCGGGAGATTCCTGCACCGGATTCGTGCGGAAGAGACGTCCGGGTGTCGCCACTGTGAGGCGAGCCCGGAGGACACGGTGGAGCACACGGTGGAGGTGTGCCCCGCTTGGGAAGAGGAACGCCGTGCCCTCGTGGGGGTGATCGGCGGCGGCGACCTCTCGCGCCGGGCCTTGGTTCAGGCCATGGTCCGCAGCGAAGAGGAGTGGCAGGCGGTCGCCTCCTTTTGCGAGGCAGTAATGCTCGAAAAGGAGGAGGCTGACCGCATAAGGCAAAGGCAACGGCGCACTCGCCGTAGCCGTCGCCGCCGCGATTCTGCCGATATCCGGCCACCGTAGACACTGGCTTGCGGACGGCGAGCAATGGGTAGCTCGCCGTCCGGTCGTCTGGTAGCAGTCCAGACCGAGCCCAAGTCGTCGACGGCGCGTTCCGTTCCCGCGCGCCTCAAGGAGTTGTCAGCAAACCGTAGGGACCCTGCAGGGTCGAAGCCTACCGGAGCTGAGGGTTGATGCGAAAGCGTTACACCGGGGCTCTGGGAATAAGGCAAGGAAGGTACGGGGTAGGTTCTTTAGTCAGTAAGAGTCTGACACTGTTTCCCGCTCCGCCCAAGAGTGGGATTCGTCATTCGATGATTTTTACCTACCATAAAAAAAAAAAAAAAAAAAAAAAACCAAACCGCACTGGGCCCGCGAGGTGGATTAGGGCCCATTCCCTCTTCTAGAGAGGAGGCCTGTGTCCCAGCCGTGGGAACTTTAGAAAAAAAGGCTGATGTTGATGGTGATGATGACGAATTTGTATGCATACGCACGCGGTACGTGTTTTTGCCTTTTGAACGAAATTTTATACATGCGTGATAAAATCCGTATGATATTAAAACACTTTTACACCATCAGAAGTTAGTACAAAAGAGAAAACCTCTCAATATAAATACAGCAAGTACCCTTATAACTTTACAAGACCCGATACGTTGCCGATCTCGAAGTCACGTTGACTCGCTATTTTTACCTGAAGCGGTGACCTCACGATACTTTTAGGTTAGGTACCCGAATTGGGTCACAGGTGAAAATAAAATATTTTGTCTGAAGTCATGCAATATTGTCAGATTACGAAACAATATGACGAGGTAAGGTTATTAATTTCTTTGAAGAGTTTGTCTCCTGGTAGCTACAACGCTACAACTTAGAAGTCTTTTAAGTTAAGAGTGAATAGGTTATTTCTAGGTAAGTTGAAGTTAGCCTTTTTCCTTAGTATATTGCTATGTTTACACATTATCATTATATAGTATAAAACAAAGTCAATCTGTCCACATACATACATGTCACTTACATAAGCATACATGGAGACAGGGCGACTTCCGTTCATCATAATCCTTCCGTTGCTTATTTATTTAATACTTCATGCACAAATGTACAGAGGCGGACTTTTATAGATCTAAGCAGATCTGTAACTAAGCAACGGATTTCGATGCGGTTTTTTTTATTAGATGGAGTGATTGGAGAGGAAGGTTTGTATGTATAAATACATGCATAATATCAACATTGCACCCGTGAGACGCTGGGGCGGGTCGCTAGTAATTAGAATAAAATAGAATGTCCAAGTATCGCAAATACTAGGTATTTTCTTTAGTTAATAAGGCACAAATTCCTAAAATTTAATGGTTTAAAGTGACCCAAAGGGCTATAGGTAACTGGCAGTAGGCTTATTACTCGCAGGTCGTTGGGGCTGAAAGGTTCTGTAATGGCGACCTTGTACTGGAAGATGGAGCGTCGGGTGACCTTCGAGAAGGAAGAGCGAGGATGAATCAGGAGTTGCGGGAATCCGATGGTTACGAGACGCCCTTCGTTAGAGTAGACAGAAAATACATTTATTTATCACATACTCGCGGCTTGCCCCTGCTTCGCACTGATATTAAATATATTATGCATGTATTATACACATAAACCTTCGTCATGAATCACTCTATCTATCAAAAAAACCCGCATCAAAATCCGTTTCGTACTTTTAAAGATCTTACCATAGTTATTATTAATACAATAATTAAATGTATTATCATGTGAATATAAGAATTACAATAAACCATACATAGGCGCTAAGCTACTTTGTTTTATACTATGTAATAATGGTTCAAACACTATGAGGAAACTCGTTCGTTCGTATCGTTATGGCGACATTTTAGAAGAGGCCTATGTCCAACAATGGATGGTTTTCGATTGAAATGATAAACTAAAAAAAATTGAGTTGAGCGTCATTTTTCTAGAACATACCTACGTTTGGGTCCGTAGCTTTTATCTAAAGCACTAGTTTGTAATGCAAAAAAAATAAACAGCAACCAAAGACAATCTCACTAACACGAAAACCGTATTAGATAAAAACCGTAAAAGGATCATCCCTAGAGGCGTGAAGCGGTGAAAAAATCCCTTCTCAGTCCTCCAAGTAGCATTTTATCGTTCCCACAGGATCCCCCATGGTTGCCATTGTCGTAAATAAACGAAACCGTCCATTACTTTAAAGAAAATATTTAGTTAAATGTTTTAACGGTATTTCTTCATTAGTTTTACGGTGTTTTGTAGGACATAAGTCATGGAATTACGGAGTTTACGGTTAAAGTTTTTGGTTTTTGTCTACGACTGTTGTGGAGTTGGGGCCGGTGTTTATAATTTTATTGTTGGGATGATAGATGTTTCCATTAACCCTTTTGTTTTTGGTTTGTTTATCTGCAGATTAACAATAGATTTCTTTAATGTGAATAAAGAATAAATTATGGCCATTGCTATGCAGGATGGTTTCAAAACGCCCCAAAAACATTTTTGGGGCTTTAGGCACGGGCCTAAAAGACAATGAAGAAAAAAAAGAGTGTACCTATAGATATATCTAAATAACCATTTACAGGCACTTTTGAAACTTCAAGTCTGTCTGTCCTAAAAAAAAAATGATGCTAATTTCATATTCCAAAGCGCAAAGTGTTCCTTAAGTTGCCTGTGTAGGCTTTCGCTTCATAGAGTGGAAGAAGTTATTGAACGATTTCACACTCGTATACCTTAATGCATGTCTCACTGTGAATCCGTACTTTAAAACAAAAGAGTTTGTACTGACAAAGATTAAGGTCATGTTTATTTTAAACTTACTCGACTGTGTCATTGTCAACGTTCACATATTTGAAATTAAATTAAACTCTTGAGCCTCAAGCGAACGAAGCGTTCGCACACCTATTGTCTTTCTATTATGTCTCTAATTACGGTACTCGAAAGGTTAAATAAAAAGGTTTTTCTGTTATCGCCGACAGATGGTACTTAATCAATTTTATATAAAATAATAATACACTAAGGCTCCTGAATGGCGCTGCATTTTATTCCAAACTAGCTTTTGCCCGCGGCTTCGCCCGCGTGGTATTGGGGTTGAGGTTGGGGTTTCCGGGATAAAAAGTAGCCTATTTCCTATTCCGGAGTGTATCCTATGCCTGTGCCAAATTTCATCCAGATCCGTCCAGCCGTTTTGGCGTGATTGAGTTACAAACATCCAAACATCCAGACATCGTAACTTTCGCATGTATAATATTAGTAAGATAAACCATTTATAGACCCTTTTGAAACTTCAAGTCTGTCTGTCCTAAAAAAAAAATGAAGCTAATTGCACATTCCAAAACGTAGATCTCAATAGAGAAGAATGTGCAAGAAACTTCATGGACACTCTTTTTCATCATGAAGAGTTACCATGACCTGGTAACGATGTCCATTATTAGAAATTTATATAGTACCTGCTTTAGTCCCCATAACCTAAATATCACCTGACACCTTAAACCAGATGACTCAAGAAGTACTAACATTTGTTTTAAATATCAACTAAAGCCAGTTTCACGGCGTCGTTAACTTAGAACCCGGTTAAAATAACAAGGATTAAGGGATCCGTGTTCATTATCAGATAGTGTTATGTCAGTGATTTGAGCTTGATACCCGTAATCTAAGATTTGGAGTGGTGTTTTAACATCCTTTTAGTGGCAACACTCAAATGTGGATCCGGCCCTTAAAAAAGGGTTTTAGTCTCGGACACCCGTAAAGTATAAAGTAGGCAAATGCAAGTTGGAATATGATCGTGTTATATATGATGACAAATGTCATTATAGATAACACATCATATAAGTATGTATTGTTGCCTTACTATTATGAAATGGCCCAAGACATAGAATTACTTGTAGATGTTCATTGTTTAGCAGTGGTAGCCGAGTGGTAATGGCCCCGACTTACGAGTTGTAGGTCGCGGGTTCAAACCCAGCTAGGCGCATTACTTTGTGTAATTTATTTCATAACCACTGCTCTCAAAACGCTGAAGGAAAACATCGTGAGGAAACCGGCATGTCCTAGAACCAAAAATTCGGAAGCATGTGAAATCCACCAATCCGCACTGGCCCGCGTGGTGGATTATGGCCCATTCCCTCTCCTAGAGAGGAGGCCTGTGTCCCAGCAGTGGGAACATTAAAAGGCTGATGATGATGTCCATTGTGATAAAACCATAATTAATGAAATGTTGTAAATTATGTTTTTAAAATGCTATAAATAATTGAAGCTACCATGACTTTTTTTGCTTGAATTATTATAATTCGTGATTCAGCCGAGTCAGACATAGTGTTTTCATACGGTTTAAGCCAGGTATGTAAATGTGTGTTGTATATAATGTCATCATATATAACAAACGCATTTATCTGCATTGACATAATAAAGAAAAATATTGCGATTTTTGTAGTTTTTTTTGTGATGGATGTCTGGTTGTCTGGTAATAGTCCGGAGCAAGCCAGTCGTCGACGGCGTGCATTGTTCCTGCATGCCGTCGACGATTTGTTGTCAGCAAATGAAGAGGCCCAACTGCAGGGCCGAAGCTTACTGGGGCACCGGTCCGGTTTCTAAAAGGAAGGTCCGACCTTGGTATGAAGGCTAAAAAGGAATGGGGTGGGTCGTTTAGTCAGTAAGAGTCTGATACTGTTTCCCACTCCGCCCAAGGGCGGGATTCGTCATTAGATGATTTTTCCCACCATAAAAAAGCGGACTCATTATTTCGCTCTATGATAATCAAGTCATATTGAGTAAAATAACCGTCAAGAACTCATATCACTGTATTCAATATAGCCACCGCGACAGAACACATTTAACAGTCTGCCATTACGGCAGAATCACCCATAATTTTCCCATAACGTCACCATATCTTCAAACGACTCGTCTTATTGATCATAAGGAGATATTTGCATACGAGCCTTGTTCAAACAACCATTAAGAAATCTTAGCAAACTTGGGACACGGAATAGATAACGAACAGAAGGTTAACTTCGAACGTCGAATGAAAATAGAAACATGCATTCAAATGCGCATTGTACTAGGCAAATAATTTTGACTGAAACAAAGAAAAACAGTATATTTACGCGTAATAACGCAAACTTAAAGCTAGTTAACAAACATAACCAATTACATAAGGAAGATATTATGCGCCACATCCACGCAAAACGACCGAACGCTCAACATGAGGCTGTAGCTTCACGCACAATGCAATGGGCTAAAGCGTTGATTTTCAGCATAACGAGTCGGCCTTCTCGGTAAACGTCCATGTGGTCGTCAATACTAAAATTATTCTCAGCTCCATTTTGTCTAAATCGAGCTTGGTTCATCGATTCCACATGTTTAATTGTCCAGCTACGTAGACACTTAAAATACAAAATAAAACTACACTAATTCTACACACAAAATGTCCAGTATGATAATAATAGTATATAATATATTCCTTATGTAATTGGCTATGTTTGCTAGTTTTAATTTTGCGTCATTACGCGTAAATAAACTGTTTTTCTCTCTTTCTATATGTTTTTTTTTTCAAATACTGAAAAAACTTTAGCATGCGCTACAACTGTTTCGTAATGTAGCTCAAAGTAACTTAAAGTAATGGAAAATTTTATATGTGACACTGGTTAGATGCACCAACCGTGCGAAATCTAATTAAAAAATAAATTTAAAAACTGTTGGGCCATGAAGGTTGGTGTGTGCGAGTGACGTCACTCGTATGTTCCTTCTGTATCTATCTACTCTGTTCTTTGACATTTTAATGAAATTCCTTCAAATTCTGTATTCCCCAGAATTCAGCCGTTTTCCTCCGCTCCTTACCGTCTTTTAATAGATTATTAGGATTGTTTACCGACTTCCGCGAAATGAGGACGGTTCGCTACTTATGACTACACATACACACGCACACATAGGTGACTACTAGGTAGTCACTTATGTGTGCGTGTGTACGTGTGTTTGGTTGGGGAAATGAAGGAGAGCGGAGAGTGATGTGGTTGTATGGAGGAAATTAACTATACTATGAGAATAGATATATTATGTTGGTATGGTAGGTGAGAATACATCTTCATTAGATTTATATTATCTGTTTAATTTTGACAAATGACGTTCGTAGATTTGCTACAACTTCATTTATTATTTATTTATAACTTTATTGCACACCTTAGCTTAACACAGGATAAACATTAATAAAAATAAGTCATAAAAAAATTATCAAATATCTTTTCCTGCTCTAGGACGATAAAAAAGGCGAGCCAGACTATTCTTCGGTTTCCTGCCCTTGTCCCGTTTTAGTTTTTGGGGTCAGCGCAATACGTGTTTTTCTTCCACTCTGTCCTGTCACTCATCACGCTATCACTAACTCCCATTTCTTTCATATCACTTCTCACACAATCCAGCCATCTTTTCTTTGGCCTCGCTCTCCCTCTCCATTCATCCACATGTAAACTCGTAACTCTTTTAGTAACATGCGAATCATCCCTCCTCTTCACTTGACCATACCGAGACAAATTATTACTGACTAAAAAATCTATCTCTATTGCTTCTGTTAGTTGCCTTTTGCAATTCAGGGTAATAACTTCATACTTATTTTAATAATATAAGTTATTTGTTTAAATTATATGTACTACATTATATTTATATTTTAATTACATCTTATTATCTGTTATTTATTTAGAGTGCACACCTACCACTGTGTTGTTTTTTATAACCCAAAGATTGACTGGTAGAGAATGCCTTGTTGCATTAAGTCCGCCTATGTACCACTACTGTACATGAAGATTAATTAAATAAATAAATAACAAACTCATAGGTAACTCTTTCAACTATCACCACAATCCCGTAGTTACAACTCCTCTAATCTCAGAGAAATAGGGAACTCAGAAAATGGGAAGGGAATTCAGACAAATGCTCATGTGACATTTTCAATTCATATGTTCTTGTACACATCAAAGGCAGGAATACCTATATCGTCGTTGCAAATTTAAAATCTCCTATGTAACATTTTTCTCAAAAATGAGTTTTACAGATATTTAAAAACTACTATATCATCATCATCATCATCAGCCTTTTTAATGTTCCCACTGCAGGGCCACAGGCCTCCTCTCTAAGAGAGGGAATGGGCCGTATTCCACCACGCGGGCCCAGTGCGGGTTGGTGGATGTCACATGTCTTCGAATTTTTGGCTCTAGGACATGCCGGTTTCCTCACGATGTTTTCCTTCACCGTTTTGAGAGCAGTGGTGATGAAATAAATTACACAAAGTAATGCGCCTGGCTGGGTTTGAACCCGCGACCTACTACACGCAAGTCGGGGCCGTTACCACTCGGCCACCACTGCTCTCAACTATCTATATCACATTTACACTAATATAATAAAGAGCTAAAATTTGTTTTTTTGTTTGTAGGTGGTAATCTCTGGAACTACTGATCCGATAGGAAAAAATTTAGAAACAGTAGAAAGCTGCCTTACTCCTGAGTGACATAGGCTATATTTTATGTACGGACGGGCGAAGCCGCTGACAAAAGCTAGTATGTTATATTTGGGAACTGTGGTGGCCGAGTGGTAACAACCCCGACTTACGAGTCGCGGGTTTAAACCCAGCCAAGCTTATTACTTTGTGTAATTTATTTTCGGGTTCAAACCCAGCCAGCGCATTTTTTTTATAAGTACTCCTCAATGATATTTTGAGGAGTGAATATTTATTTAATTATTTTTGTTAAAATTTTTGTAACATATTATTGATTCCCTTTCTTTTGTTTTTACAGGTAAGTTTTAATCGAGGAATCAAATTGGCATGGCAATGGCGGAATTTTACTCAAGATAAGTAAAATAATACTGGTAGTCTAACTAAAAAAAACCAATGATTAAGATTTAGCCTTTAGATTGAGCATTTCTTCTTTTGATATACGGTTGTCATTCATAATTATTGCCTTTTTACAAGCTTTATATTAGATATTTACATGTGGATGGATGGAGAGGAAGAGGGAGGCCGAAGAAGAGATGGATGGATTGTGTGAGGAGTGATATGAAAGAAAAGGGAGTTAGTGATAGTGTGACGGGTGACAGGACAGAGTGGAAGAAAAAAACATGTTGCACCGACCCCAAGTAATATGGGATAAGGATAGGATGATGATGATGATGATTACAAGCTTTATATTAACTTCACCTGACCGATGTTAGTATTAAATCTTACAAATTGATCCACTTCCAGATTACCGATTGAGTTGAAATTTTGCTTGCATATGTCAATAAGATGACAATGCAAAAATAAGTCAAGAAAGTGTCATGGAGTTGATCTGATGATGGAATCGCGAGGTGGCCATTGGAACTCAATAATTAAACGGCACAACGACGTCGAGTTTGGGCTTGTGTGAATCGTCTTGACGAATTTTAACTTTATAAGGTCCCATTCAAATAGATGGACAAATTTTGACACAGCTTTCAGTACGTCTAACCAAAGGATGGTATTCAAGCAAAAAAAAAACACCGAATAAAGCATTTTTATTATGACATAAAATAATAAATTGATGGATGGCAACAGGCACTCAAGAATTTTTGTAAGCACACAAAGTGCTTTTTTTTCTTTTTTTTACCATTGTCTTTATTTTGGTGGCCTGAATGATTTGTATAATTTTGTCCATCTATTTTAATTGGACTCTATATACATTGATATAGACCACCGCTATAAAAGCTTGTTGAAAACAAAAATTAATTGACTTGAACTTATTATAAATGAAAGACAAATTATCTACACTAATATAATAAAGAGGTAAAGTTTGTTTTTTTGTTTGTAGGAGGTAATCTCTGGTACTAATGGTTCGATTGGAAAAATTTTAGCAACAATAGAAAGCTGCTTTACTCCTGAGTGACATAGGCTATAAATTATTTATATAACATGGATGTTACCCGAGCTAACACTACAAGAAATTTTCCGCGGACGAAGTCGCGGGCAGAAGCTAATTATTCAAATAATTTTGATGTGACGCTAGCTCTTTTTTTGTTGGATCAAGGTCGCAGGCGTTTAGTGTCTCCTTAACCTTTCGAATACCGTAATTAGGGAGATAATAGAAAGACAATAGGTGTGCGAACGGCAGCATTTACCTCAAGCTGATGCTAGCAACTGACGCTTGGGGCTCAAGAGTTTAAGATGAGTCCTCGTAATTAAACAATTTTTTTTACGTTCATTTTAATTTAAGAATACTTGTTTGAATATTTTTTTTTTTATATGTGTTTGTTGACTATATTACCTCCATTAATCCGAAGACAAAAACATAAAACAAGTAACTTTCCTCGATAGAAAAAAAATCCGAACTTACCTAAACATTTTAAAACTATACTAACATTTAAAAATAACATTTTATGAATTTCATGCCGTAGTCATGTACTTTCTGTCACATTAAAATCATGAAAAATGTAGATAATATCTTATTAAACATTAATCAGAAATCAGTTTTTAAAGAAACATGAAATTGAATTTTTAATACATTTTTATTTAGTATGGCGCTTACGTTATTTTTTTTCGAGCAGGTTGCATGTTTCCTCTCTCTATCTATTTACGTTGCTATCGCATAGTTCTATCACTTTCACACTTTTTGTCATTTTCGCAACAAGGTATCATCTTAAACAAAATCGATAGCGAGCTAGCAATTATGTAATTCCTATACAAATGCTGTATAGGAATTACATAATTGCTAGCTCTCAGTATGTAACGCCTCTCTATGTAAATGGGGAAATAGCGTGTATTTGTATGTACTAGTTAATTAGTAAACAAATAACTTAATTTTGCTCCACAATTATAGTAATTTGTGACGCCTTCGTGGGTAATTTAATTAAGATTCCGTGAAATTTGGGATTGCTACTTGATTGCGAGCGAGTGTTGTATGGGCCAAGTTGAAAGCTGAAGCGGTGAGAAAGTTATTAGACGTCATATCTAAATATATTTTATATATATATTTTTAGGGCCCTGGAACTATATTTTCCGGATTCGTCATTAGATGATTTTTCCTACCATAAAAAAATCTATACATAATATATTTTCACTAGCGAGCGAATAATACTGTGTTAGTATAATTTACTTAGATTTTCATTTGGTATACATCATATTTATCACACTAATGTAAGGCTAAAGTTTGGGAGTGTGTAGGTATATGCACAAACCACTTGACGAAATTTTTTTTTGTATGTTTAACGGCTCTCCATTCGAGTGTGGTATCCCTGTTCAGAACATGAACCATTCATTAGAATGCCAGTTCCTATACACCTGCATTTAAGGAGTTAAACTCTAAAAGAAAAAGATATTATTAGTTTACTAAGTACTGCCAGTGGCTTTGTCCGCGTAAAAATGGAATATATCTCAAGTTAACATACCTACTTCCTATAGTCAGCTAACTATAAGGGGCCAGCAGGGATGAAGCCACCTGACTTGATTTGAAAGCGGAACAGCAGGGCCGCATAACTAAAACAAGAAGGAATGAGTAGCGTCGTTTAGTCAGTAAAAGTCTGACACTAATTCATTTGTCATTAGAAGACTTTCCCCCCCCCAAAAAAAAACCAACTTCCTGGATAAAAAATACCTGGTGTGTTAATCCAAAACATGGTCTACCTATGTCTTCTTCTTAGCATGTCGATGGCAAAACCAGTTAAATTCCTTGCCTGGCCTAGTATTCGGCCACGGCAATGCTGTCCACTGACGCTGTCATTAGGTCCCTACGTGAACAGGCAATAGGGCACGTGATGCAGGATGCAAACTTAAACTTAAACCTATGTATTATGTTCCCGCGCGCCTCAAGGAGTTGTCAGCGAACCGTAGGGACCCTGCAGAAGGGTCGAAGCCAATTGAGGCCAAGGGTTCGTGTCTGAAAGGAAGGTTCTGGCCCTGGTATATACGTCGAAGTAGGAACGGGGTAGGTTGTTTAGTCAGTAAGAGCCTGACACTGTTCCCTGTTCCATCCAAGAGCGGGATTCGTCATTGGATGATTATTACCTCCCATAAAAAAACCCTATGTATTAAGTTTTATCGAATTTCGTTCAGAGTGTGAAGAAGTAAGAACAAACATAGACTCACAAAGTTTCGGCTTTATTATATTAGTGCGATTACCAACCTATCGTGAAATAATTATTCCAATCGCTGAATAAAATACATAAAATTCAGCGGCAGTTTGCCAGCGGCGAGATGAAATTGCTAAAGTTTCGAGACAGCGTTATTTTAAATTGAGTAATATTTGATCTGGCTTCTCTGCCAGATTTTGGCTGAGGTATTTATTTTGTTCTTTCACGTGCATATTTTTTTTTTGAAAAGTAATATATCTACATTATGTTTATTCTGTAAACGATATGTGATGTCATAATGCTGTGCTAACACAAAAGCATGTTTGGGAGATAATTTTATTGACATATCAGTAGTATTGTATGTACTGTGAGATGGATTGATGTACAAATTTTTTTTTTCGACAACTATCACACAACGCCGTCTAGTCTAAAGCTAAGCAGATCTTGTGTTATGAGAACTAGAAAACTGATAAACATGCTTATATATTTCTAAATATATACATATCATTACATAGTATAAAACAAAGTTGCTAACAGCTACCCCTATGTATGTTTAGATCTTTAAAAGTACGCAATGGATTTTGATGCGGTTTTTTTAATAGATAGAGTGATTCCAGAGGAAGGTTTATGTTGATAATACATGCTTAATATATTCAATATCAGTTCCCTTGCGAAGCTAGGGCGGGTCGCTGGTTATAGATAAATTACACCCAGACACCGACACGTGATAAATCACACAAACATTGGCCTGGGTGGGAATCGAACCCATGACCTCCGGCATATAGTCAGGGTCACGCAAAAAGTATATAAGTATACTTTTAGTTAATCGTCATAATTAATTTTATAAAAATATGGATATTATATTACGAGTACTTACCACCAGTTTGTAACTATTTGTTTATTTATTTGTTTACCCCCATCAGTTAACAACTTAGACCACACAACATGTCCTGTTGATTTGATTTACCCCGACCCTCAGTAAGTCGTGTTCTAACCCTGGGTACACTTTGAATATTTCTTTTTATCTTCAATATTAAACCTTGTGAAAGGTTTTCCTCAAAACCTGTAATATTTGATTTGGACTTTTATTTGAGTATGGGATATATTTATCCCATTTTTTCTCGGAAGTAATTTTTCGATTGGGTAGCTAAAGCAAATATTTGGATTGGACGTATGTTTTGTAAAAGCAGTGGTGGCCGAGTGGCCCCGACTTACGAGTTGCGGTTGTCCCACTGCTGGGAAACAGGCTTCCACTCTAGGAGAGGGAATGGGCCATAATCCACCACGCGGGCCCAGTGCGGATTGGTGGATGTCACATGTCTTCGAATTTTTGGTTTTAGGACATGCCGGTTTCCTCACGATGTTTTCCTTCACCGTTTTGAGAGCAGTGGTGATGAAATAAATTACACAAAGTAATGCGCCTGGCTGGGTTCGAACCCGCGACCTACAACTCGTAAGTCGGGGCCGTTACCACTCGGCCACCACTGCTCCAATGATTCAATGAACCGCTGACAAGCTATTGTCATCGGTTCATTCGCGTAACAATCCATTGTACAATTTTATTTATCTTTTTATCGATATTTACCAACGTTGGTTCAGCGGTTTAGAAGTGAAAATGTTATAGACCAACGAACCGGGTTTATTGGCATTAAAAATATTACCTTCTGTCGTGATACTGGCATAGGCCATCATTTCACTTGATTACTCAAAGGCATTGTTCATGCAATGGTTGAGTGATTGGCTGTTGCACGGCGTATCGCAGGTTCAAATTTTGCACGGAAAAAAATATGTTTAAAAAACTATTGCAGGTTCAAACTTTGGACGGACAAAATATTAAGGGAAAAAAAAATCTTAAGAGTGAATAGGTTACTTCTTGGCAAGCGTGCTCCATCGTCGACCACATCATCGCTTACCATCAGGTAAGATTGTGGTCAAACGCGAGCCTATCTAAAATAAAAAAAAGTAGCTGTTAAGATATGAATTAAAATATTTTTGAACACATTGTAGGTGCTATGTCTATTTCTAGTGCGAAGCATAGAAAAAGAAAACGATATTCGCAAAATAATTCCACTGTCCATCATTACGTGGTTTACACCTAGTCCGGACGCTAGGACTAAGCGTTTCGTCTCGTAGTTACTGTCGTGTACATCGAAGATAGGACATTTTGCCGGAATAAACCCAGCGTACACCGCTGAAGGCGCGATAGAGCGCAATTGAAGACAACAATCTACACTAATATAATAAAGAGGTAAAGTTTGTTTTTTTGTTTTTATGTTTTTTTGTTTGTAGGGGGTAATCTCAGGAACTACTGGTCCGATTGGAAAAATTTTAGCAACAGTAGAAAGCTGCTTTACTCCCGAGTGACATAGGCTATATTTTATGTACGCGGGCGAAGCCGCTAACAAAAGCTAGTTTAATATAAACCTTAACTACCTTGACATACGGTTTACAAACACTCGCATGCTCTGGTAGTAACTTGAAGGCGCGCAAAGTTTATATTAAACTAGCTTTTGCCCGCGGCTTCGCCCGCGTGGGTTTGGGGTTTCCGGGATAAAAAAGTAGCCTATGTGCTATTCCGGAGTGCATCCATTCAGTAGCTTTTACGTGAAAGAGTAACAAACATCCATTCATCCATACATCCATACTTACAAACTTTCGCCTTTATAATAGTAGTAGGATTGTTGTCTTCAATTGCGCTCCTCCGCGCCTCCAGCGGTGTGCGCTGGGCCATAGTGAGTAAATAAGCTCTTAATTAACTAGTGCGCCTCAATATCAACGATTGCATCACTACTTACCAACAGGTGGGGTCGCAATCAAGCGCTAGTTTATATCATTAGACAGTACAAAATAATGTTGACATGTTTATCGTCTAATTATCACGTCAAGGTGGTCTTTTCAATACTTTTACCCTCAATCTAGAGGCAAGTACAGACTGTAGTAATGTAACATGCCTCGTCCACATTGTCGCAATGTACCATGCAATGTAACAGAATTCTCATAGTATGGACGCCTTCTGCAGCAATCTCTCACGCCGAGCTTTGGTACAGGCCATGGTTTGCAGCGAGGAAGAGTGGCAGGCAGACGCATCCGTCTGCGAAGCTGTAATGTTTAGAAAGAGGGAGGCCGCACGCATGAGGCAACGGCCCTAACGCCCCAGTCGCCGTCGGGATTCCGATCTCGATTTCCAGCCACCGTAGGCGCGGGCTTACGGACGGCGAGGAATGAGTAGCTCGATCGTCCGGTAACCGTATGGACCGAGTTGTCAGCAAATCAGCAGGGCCAAAGCCTATCGCGGCCATGAACCGGCTTCTGAACTGAAGGGACGGCACCAGTATGAAGGGCTAATAAGGAACGAGATTGGTTTTTTAGTCAGTAGAAATCTGAAACTATCTCCCACTCCGCCCAAGGCTGAAATTCGATGATTTTTACACTCCCAAAAAAAAATTTGATTGGGTAGGTACCCACATTTTTTTATATTGCTATAAACTAGTGCTTGACTGCAATCCCACCTGATGGTAAGCAGTGATGCTTGTTACATATTTGGTTCGCGCGCACTTATTTAATGGTATTTTTATGTTACATTACATGTTACGATACAGCAGTCTGTACCCGCCTTAACAAATTTAACAATCACAGGTCAGCAGTTAGGGTGGTCCTCTTCGTAAGGACTTGTTAAACCTGTTTGAATTAGAATTGTATTGAAAGTTGGATCAAAGTGTTGTTAATGATATAAAAAACTGGATCGAAAATCAGTGGAGCAGGATTTGATGTTATTTGGATAGGGCTAAGATTGTTTGTATTTGTATTTTGGACTGGTGACCGTAACTACACGTCGAATGCGTATGTTTTACGTATGAATTTAGGATTATTTATAATATCTCATGTTTTCTCCAAATCGTCTCCCTCTTTGTGTGGCTCCTTAAGACGCGCGGGAATAGAGTGCGCCGTCGACGACTTGGCTTGGTCTGGACCATTTCCAGACGACCGAATGGCGAGCTACCTATTGCTCACCTTCCGCAAGCCCGCGTCTACGGTGGCCGGAAATCGAGATCGTAAATCGCAGCAGCGACGGCACACACTGTTCCCGCGCGCCTCAAGGAGTTGTTAGCAAACTAAAGAGCCCCTGCAGGGTCGAAACCTCCTGGGGCCAAAGACTGATGCGAAAGCGTAACATCAGGGCTCTGAGATTAAGGCAAGAAAATAACAGGGTAGGTTTCTATAAATAAATAATTCATAACTGCACTCTAATTCAATACCAAACATATCAATTTAACAAAGCATTAGTAGCAATATTGTTGCCTAACTGTACTTGCTAATGGCTGAATTAATAGGTAATTAAGATGACATGAGTAACTCTGACTGGATTGTACATAGCTGACACCGATAGTTCTCAACATACATGTATAATTATGACATGTTGACGCGTGTCAGTGACATTTGACAGATGTCATAATAGTGCTGTCAATTTGCAAATTATGAGAAATAATCTGTCATGTCAAGATTTATCAATCTTGAAATGACAGATAATTCTCATTATCATCATCAGCATTTTTAATGTTCCCACTGCAGGGACACAGGCCTCCTCTCTAAGAGAGAGAATGGGCCGTAATCCACCACGCGGGTCTAGTGCGGGTTGGTGGATGTCACATGTCTTCGAATAGACACGTTAAAAATAATTGATAATATTTTAATCAAATTTAAATTGATGAAAATGGACAGATAATTTTTTGGTGCAGTCATACAGAACGTAAATTCGTCCTGCGTCTGTTTATTGGACATTCATCTTTTTTATGGTAGGTAAAAATCATCCAATGATGAACTCTGCCCTTAGGTGGAGCGGAAAACAGTGACAGACTCTTACTGACTAAACAACCAACCCCGTTTTTACATTGCGTTTATATCAGTTCCAGAGCCTTCCTTTCAGACGTGATCTCTTGACCCCAATAGGCTTCGACACTTCTGCAACATAATCCTTATTTTATGTCAAAATCAGAGACAAATGTTGTATAACAGTTAGTATATCTAATTGTGATAAATTCACAGACATCTCGGTTTAACAATCAAATGATAAAGCAATAAAAAGTCCCCATTCACAAAAAAAAACATAATAAAAATGTCAGCTGATGAAAATGGAACAGTTTAATTTAAACTGCTGTCAAATAAATAACCTCCCGAAACATCAAAACAACTGTGAAATAAGGACATTCACATTCCTGTCTAAGGAAAAATTTAACTTAATAAACCCATTGATATATCTGGGACACAATCAAGACATATTTCTAACAAAATCTCAGAAAAAAAAAACCAAAACGACAAATGCGCGGGAACGCACAAAACATCTTTGACGTGCGGCGGCCATGTTGTTTTTTTCTTTTTTTTTTTGTGGCCGGCAGGCGTCAATGGCACCTCATTATTATTCCACAAAATAATCGAATAATGGATCGATTTTACGTAGTCGATTATCTCAGTTTCGAGGAACGATCGCTAGATTATACGAGAACTGAACGGCCCCTTTGTCGAAAAGGAATCTGGACCAGAGATTGAGAACACCTGGCGTGGGTCGTTTGTAGTTATTAGTGGTGGGCTAAGGGTGGCTTATCGATATTTTTATCGATGTAATTGGTTTGAGTAATCGCCTCAGATTTTTCTTTGGTTTTATTTGTTAGATTATACAGGGTTACAAGATTTTTGCCCTTGGAAGAAATATTTGGAAAAAATTAAGCACTAGATTTTTTAAAAAATATTTAAAAAAATCATGCACATTAGCGTTTTTTTTTTAATATTTAGTAAGAAGTGTTTTACAAAAATCTCTATCAAAACAAAAATGGGAGTTTTTTGTTTTTTTAATATATATTTTCATCCGTTTCTCTCACAACAGACCAGCAATAGTCACCTAGTACATTTTGGTTCCAAAGACCTTTTTTTATGGTAGGTAAAAATCATCCAATGACGAATCCAGCCCTTGGGCGGAGCGGGAGACAGTGTCAGACTCTTCCTGACTAAACAACCTCCCCGTTTCTACGTCGCCATATATGCCAGGGGTAGAGCCTTCTTTTCAGACTCGAACCCTTGGCCCCAGTTGGCTTCGACCCTTCTGCAGGGTCCCTACGCTGGTTCCAAAGACCTTGATACTTTTGCTCAAATAATTTTAGATATTGGTGTGTCTTAGTGAATAGTTCACCGTATACATCACTCATTCTACTGTAGCGAATAGGCAAGTCGCACTCGAATGACTCAACGCAGCACAGGATCACGCTATTTTACGTCAGAACGTGCCGTGTGCAATACAAAATTTTCTGGGAAAAATCTAAATAGAAATGGAAAAACTGAATTTTTAGTGACATGTTACACCCATACGCCAAACTGTAAAGTTTTGCAATCGATTTTCAACAGTTTCTTTGAAATTGATCACTTTTTTGTTGCCTAAAAAGTTTTGACGGCACTTTTGAAAGAGTGTCATGTTGATTTTTTACCTCCGTTAAAAGGCTCTCGAATTTCGAATCGTGCAATATTCTCCTGATTTGAGGAATTGTTTACGATTAGGCCTCAATAATGTTTAGAAACAGTGTCCAAATCGCCACCTTTTTACTTCAATATTTTTTATATATCTGTGTATTCGGACACACTACCTATATCCGAATACACTAAGTAAAAATCGTAACCAACTTGTGTACCATCCCATGAATATTTCTGCTTCCTTTAGTTTAGCATAAAGATTCAAGTAAAACAGACCTCTATATCTTTTTTTTTATGATGGGCAAAAAATATCGATCTTGGGCGAAGCAAGAAACAGTGTCAGACTCTTCCTGACTAAACACCCAACCCCGTTCCTTCTTTGCCTTTCGCTCTGGAGCCAAACCTTCCTTTCAGAAAGAGACCCTAGGCCCCAGTAGGCTTCGACCGTTTTGCAGAGTCCCTACGGTTTTGCTGAAAACTTCTTGAAGCGCGCGGGAACATAGCGCGGTCGACGATTTGGGCTTGGTTCGGATTGTTACCGACGCGGACGTCGAGCAATGGGTAGCTCGTCGTCCACAAACCCGCGCCTACGGTGAAGACCTCTATATCTCAGAATTGTGACGTGCAATTTTTTTAACTACCATACAAAGCCTATATAAATAATATACAATTCAAACAAAGGACAAAAATAAAATTGAAAACTAGTCTTATCGGATTCTATAAATAATATCAATGAAATATTTTAGTACCTAATACTAAAATATTCCACTTTACTACTCTAAGATGTTTATTAAAATCATAATAGACGGAATTTTCTGTACTGAAATTCTAAAATTATCCAATTAGAAGTTGAAAGCTTTCGTATTTTCGTTGAAAGCTAGCCTAAATTATTAGTTACCTAAAACCTAAGTAACTCTGAATTTTCATTCATGTGTTAATAATGAAGTTTCAGTATTAAATAATGCGTACAGAAACCTTTCTTTAATGACACCTTGTATTGACACCCACGTCTATAAAATTACAAAATATTCCTTTTAAAACCTAAACAATGCCATAATTTTCGCTAATAATTATATTCACGCCTACATTTTCTTTAAATACCCTCAAAGTAAGGCACAATATTAAATAATAGCTTTTGTCAGCGGCTTCGCCCGCATACATAAAATATAGCCTATGTCACTCAGGAGTAACGTAGCTTTCTATTGTTGCTAAAATTTTTCCAATCGGACCAGTAGTTCCGGAGATTACCTCCTACAAACAAAAATAACAAATTTTACCTTTTTATTATATTTTTGTAGATGGATAAGTTTCAAAACTAAACCTTAATGACTTGCATTTTATTTAAGCGCAATGAAGTTGCAAGAATTTACTTAATAAGAATCAAAATGAGCAATATTAAATTTAGTGACACAGCAACAATGTCACGTCTAATTGCAGAAGTATGTATAATTTATAATTTTTCATTCATCATAGTTTACTTGACTCCTATAAAACAACCGTTGGCGTGGGTATGCGGACGGCGAGCAACGGGTAGCTGGTAACCGTCCAGACCAAGTCACTTGTCGACGGCGCGCACTGTTCTCGTGCGCCTCAAGGAGTTTTCAGCAAACCGTTGGGACCCTGCAGAAGGGTTGAAGGGTTAGGGTTTGAAAGGAAAGTTCCGGCCCTGGTATAAAAAGCAACGCTGTTTCCCGATCCGAACGCGGTTTTTTTGGATGATTTTTACTTAACATAAAAAAGAAACCCTATAAAACAAATGCAATACATACATTCATAAACTACAGCATTGAAACAACCATTCATCGAAATTAAAACTAACAAAACATTCTATCGATATCGACCCCCAACTTCTAATTAACGCCCCCAACCCTACACAATAGACCGAAAGATCGTAAAATTGAACTACAAAGGCATTCCTTCCATGATGCTTAACTCCGAATAGGCACATATGCACAAAATATCGTAGCGAACACAGACTTAGTCCGTATGGAAGGGGCTGGAACAATGCCCCTTAGTTTGGCACACAATACATTTGATGAATGTCATGAGCCCATTTATATCCGTTTTTGGGGGGGATTTGATCCGGGTGGGGGGATTTGGGGCCGTAGATTTGTATGTCTTTGTTTTATGGTGTTTTGTGACTGAATAGGGTGTAGGAAGTGTTGTAAAGGAAGTTGTTTTGGGTCATGATTGTATTGAGTGGAAATCTTGCGCAATGTTTTTTATTTTGCTTTTTAAATTATGTGCTTCTAAGAGGGTTTACACATAGAGACTAGCGATATTCTTGACCTGGTTTTTAATTCCTTAAATAGCTTATCTTTGAAATCAGACATTATAGGTAGGTACTTAAGTGTCCGTATACCTAAGTTAATTTAGTGCGTTCATTATGTATCCGTGTAGCTACTAATGTAGAATTTCACGTTTTTTTCCCTGTAATATTTTAGACTGCACCCCAGTTATAAAATACTGCTGGATTTTATAGCTAAATAACTGGATGCATCCAAATTGCGAAATCGAATCAGAATTGAACATTAGTCAGCCACTTGTACCACTTTAAAACGCAATAACCCCACTTAAAATTGGCACAATTGTAAATTATTGCCCATCTGGAAAAGATCTATATTTAAATGTGCCAAAATAACAACATTTGAGTTGTGAGCAGTGGTGGCCGAGTGGTAACGGTCCTGACTTACGTGTTGTAGGTCGCGGGTTCAAACCCAGCCAGGCGCATTACTTTGTGTAATTTATTTCATCACCACTGCTCTCAACCCGGAGGACACGGTGGAGCACACGGTAGAAGTGTGCCCCGCTTGGGAAGAGCAACGCCGTGCCCTCGTGGGGGTGATCGACGGCGGTGACCTCTCGCGCCGGGCCTTGGTTCAGGCCATGGTCCGCAGCGAGGAGGAGTGGCAGGCGGTCGCCTCCTTCTGCGAGGCAGTAATGCTCGTAAAGGAGGAGGCTGACCGCATAAGGCAAAGGCAACGGCGCACTCGCCGTAGCCGTCGCCGCCGCGATCCTGCCGATATCCGGCCACCGTAGACACTGGCTTGCGGACGGTGAGCAATGGATAGCTCACCGTCCGGTCGTCTGGTAGCAGTCCAGACCGAGCCCAAGTCGTCGACTGCGCGCTCCGTTCCCGCGCGCCTCAGGGAGTTGTCAGCACACCGTAGGGGCTCTACAGGGTCGAAGCCTCCCGGAGCTGAGGGTTGATGCGAAAGCGTTACACCGGGGCTCTGGGAATAAGGCAAGGAAGGCACGGGGTAGGTTCTTTAGTCAGTAAGAGTCTGAAACTGTTTCTCGCTCCGCCCAAGAGTGGGATTCGTCATTCGATGATTTTTACCTACCATAAAAAAAAACCACTGCTCTCAAAACGGTGAAGGAAAACATCGTGAGGAAACCGGCATGTCCTAGAACCAAAAATTCGAAGACATGTGACATCCACCAATACGCATTGGGCCCGCGTGGTGGATTATGGCCCATTCCCTCTCTTACAGAGGAGGCCTGTGTCCCTGCAGTGGGAACATTAAAAAGGCTGATGATGATGATGATGATGAAACATAAGTTTCTCCATAAATAACCTTTTGAATACCGTAATTAGAAACGTAATAATAAAAGAAAGACAAAAGGCGAACACCGGTGTTCGCTCAAAAGTTTAAACTAAATATTTACACAAAACAAAAGGATGTACATGTAATACTAAAACACAAAATACAATTTACGATTTTATGTTTTAAAATTAAAAGGATACTGGCAAAAACAGATACACAATGCATTTTCAATTTGTATTAAACATTATCGTATTGGAACATTTCCTACTTTTATACAAAACTGTTACAGAAAAATAAATCAATTCCAATACGGTTTCACATCCAGGCGAATGTCAACCACTGCGCCCCAGCTCAGGATCTGTTGCTCCAGAGCATGGCGCAGTGGTCGATAAACGTCGCCGTGGTCTCCGAGCCGCACTTTGTCTTGCCCAGAGCTGACTGGGTTCAGGACCTGAGCGGCTCGGTGACCCTTATCTCGTCGGCCGCCGCTGGTACCCCCGACCCTCGAGGCCGTCACGAAGGGTCGGGGTTGCGTGGCAGCACGGTTCGGGGACATTGCAGTGGTAGGAGTCTACCTGTCCCCGAACAGAACTCTCGCCGATCTTCACGACTCCCTCAGGGAGCTGAAGACCGTCGTCGCTGGATATGGTACCCTCCCCGTGGTCGTCTGCGGGGACTTCAACGCCTGGAACATGGCTTGGGGTTCCCGGCTCACGAACCAGCGGGGTCGGTTGGTGGAGGACTGGGCTCTGGAAACAGGCCTGGTCGTCCTAAACCGGGGTTCTGTCCCCACGTGTGTGCGGGTGCAGGGTGAGTCCGTGGTGGACATTTCGTTCGCCAGCCCCGCTCTGACACCGCGTGTAGTTGACTGGCGCGTCATGGAGGGGGTGGAGACATACTCGGACCACCGGTATATCCGGTTTGACGTCTCCGCCCAGACCTCGACCGCGCCGGTCCGACAGACCCCATGTGGTCCGCGTTGGGCGCTGAGGCAGCTGGAAAAGGAGCTCTTCCTGGAAGCCGCGGCGGTGCAGGCCTGGGTGCAAGCACCGGTCAGGCCTGCCGACATCGACGTCGAGGCGGAGTGGTTCCGGGAGGCCCTGTCGCAAATTTGCGACGCGGCAATGCCCCGTCTCCGCCCAGGACGCGCCCGACGCCAGGTGTACTGGTGGTCGCCGGAGCTTGCGACGCTGCGCGCCGCATGCAATGCCGCGCGACACCGGTATACCAGACACCGCAGGCGCCGCTTCCGCCCGCCGGATGCGGAGGCCGTAGAGGCGGAGCTGTATGAGGGATACAGGGTGGCAAAGCGCACCCTCCGATCGGAGATAAAGCGGGCCAAAGAGGAGGCCTGCAAAGCGTGGCTGGGGACGCTCAACGCTGATCCGTGGGGACGCCCATACAAGTTAGTGCGAGAGAAACTCCGCCCATGGGCTCCCCCGTTGACGCAGAGTCTCCGGCCACAGATCGTGGAGGGTGTGGTGAGCGCTCTGTTCCCTGCGCGGGGGGACCACTCCCCCCCGCCCATGGCTCCGCCACCAGCGGTGTCTGACGCGGACCACGTCAGCGACGACGGTACCAATGCTCCGGAAGTGACCGAGGTAGAGATGAGAGTGGCGGTACGCAGGATGGGTGCGAAGAATACCGCCCCAGGACCCGACGGCTTGCCAGGAAAGGCTTGGGTCCTGGCCATGGAGGCTCTCGGGTCTCGATTGGGGGGGCTCTTTAGCGCATGCTTGGAGAGAGGCCAGTTCCCACTTCCCTGGAAGACGGGAAAACTGGTCCTCGTCGCGAAGCCGGGGCGCCCTGCGGACTCTCCGTCCGCGTATCGGCCCATTGTGCTGCTTGACGAGGTGGGCAAGCTCTTTGAAAGAGTCATTGCAGACCGCCTCGTCAGGCACCTAACACTGAAGGGGCCCGATCTCGCGGACGACCAGTTCGGGTTTCGCAGGAGGCGCTCCACGGTGGACGCCATCATGCGCGTGCGAGCCCTCACGACGGGGGATGCGGTGTCCCGGGGCAGGTGTGTCTTGGCGGTGTCATTGGACATCGCCAACGCCTTTAATTCCCTGCCCTGGAGTTGCATTAGGACGGCACTCCGGTATCACCGGGTGCCCGACTACCTCTGTCGTACAATCGAGGCCTACCTGTCCGACAGGTACATAGTCTACCCCGGTCACCAAGGAGATTGGAAACGGCGAGAGATGTCGTGCGGTGTCCCACAGGGATCGGTACTAGGACCGCCCTTGTGGAACATCGGGTACGACTACGTGCTGCGCGCCGACCTCCCCGTAGGGGTCAGCGTGGTCTGCTACGCAGACGACACGCTGGTCCTAGCGCAGGGAAGGTCGTACCAGGCGGCGGTCGAACTAGCGACACGTGGGGTTGCGACAGTCGTTGAGAGGATCCAGCAGTTGGGACTCAGGGTGGCACTGCACAAGTCCGAGGCCATGTGCTTTCACGGCCCTCGGAACGCGCCACCAACGGGTTCCCAACTAACGGTAGAAGGAGTTCACATCGGCGTCGGGTCGACGATGAAGTACCTAGGACTTGTCCTCGACAGCCGGTGGAATTTCGAGGAGCACTTCCGACGTCTGGCCCCCAAACTCAATCGGACGGGGGCTGCTCTCAAGCGGCTCCTGCCGAACCTTGGGGGTCCAGACGCCTTCTGCCGGAGGCTCTACGCCGGCATCGTCCGGTCCATGGCCCTTTATGGGGCACCAGTGTGGGCGCCGACGCTGCGTAAACGCCCGGCGGCCCAGCTGAACGCCTGCCAGAGGGTCATGGCCATCCGGATGGTGCGGGGATACCGCACGGTGTCCCGAGAGGCGGCGAGCCTCCTTGCTGGCCTACCACCATGGGATCTGGAGGCAACAGTCCTTGCACGCATGCACGACCAGCGCGTGGAGGTGCAACGCCGGGGCGAAGATCCGCTGCCCGAACATGTCGAGGCGTGGCGGAAGGAGCTCCGGCGAGATCTCATGGTGAAGTGGAAACAGCGACTGTCGCAACCCAGCGCTGGGCACACCGTAATCTCAGCGGTAGTGCCCCTCTTTGAGGCGTGGCTGGATAGACCTCACGGCGTCCTCACCTTCCGCATGACGCAGGTTCTCACCGGACATGGGAAGTTCGGGAGATTCTTGCACCGGATTCGTGCGGAGGAGACGTCCGGGTGTCGCCACTGTGAGGCGAGCCCGGAGGACACGGTGGAGCACACGGTGGAGGTGTGCCCTGCTTGGGAAGAGCATCGCCGTGTCCTCGCGGGGGTGATCGGCGGCGGCGACCTCTCGCGCCGGGCCCTGGTTCAGGCCATGGTCCACAGCGAAGAGGAATGGCAGGCGGTCGCCTCCTTCTGCGAAGCAGTAATGCTCGTAAAGGAGGAGGCCGACCGCATAAGGCAAAGGCAACGGCGTACTCGCCGTAGCCGTCGCCGCCGCGATCCTGCCGATATCCGGCCACCGTAGACACTGGCTCGCGGACGGTGAGCAATGGGTAGCTCGCCGTCCGGTCGTCTGTAAGACCGAGTCCTAGTCGTCAACGGCGCGCACCGTTCCCGCGCGCCTCAAGGAGTTGTCAGCAAACTGCAGGGGCCCTTCAGGGTCGAAGCCTCCCGGAGTCTAGAGGGAAGTGGGAAACTGTTACCTCGACTCCAGGAATAGGGCAAGGAAGGTACGGGGTAGGTTTTTTAGTCAGTAAGAGTCTGACACTAGTCTCCCGCTCCACCCAAGAGCGGGTTTCGTCATTGGATGATTTTCACCTACCATAAAAAAAAAAAAAAAAAAAAAAAATACGGTTTCACATGTAGCTTTTATTTAGCAAGTTCAATTGCAAATTCTCGTAAAATGCAAAACCTTGTTTACATTGTTAGCAACGTAAAAAAAAAACTACGCTCAGCAGCGACACAATACCACGCTCAATAACTCATCCATTCATTTTATTTCGTGGAAAAAAAAAGAACTTTATCCAGCAACTTGGGTGTTTTGAAAAAAATAAGTTAAAAATGTGAAGTTTTTGCCTGCCACCCATTATTGTGGCACCGTTGAAAATTACGTTCGAGTTTACCCCCCATTGTTGACGCCGTGAACATATTGTTAGCTCTTGAAAGCATGTTATTTTTACGATTTTCTAAATTTAGAATTGGTTTTTGGTGAGTGACGTGGCCAAAGTTATATTTTTAAAGAATTTATGAATGTACTTAACGATTTTCAATGCAATTTTTGAGCCCCAAGCGACGCCGGCGTTTCTATTATGTCTCTGCAACCCTAGCCAAGTTACAATCGTATCGTTTAGAGTTAGCGCTTGTAGTTGGCCACGCCCAGAATTCCCTAGTTCGGACGCCATCTCAACAAAAAAAATGGTGGCGTGGCTATCTACAAGCGCTAACTCTTAACGAAACGATTGTAACTTGGCTAGGGGGGCTGATTACGGTACCTATACGAAAGGTTAAATCAAATCATCGATTCTAAGTACGGCCAATCGTCTTTAATTTTATTAACCGACTTTATTAAAAGAAGGAGGAGGTTATGAATTCGATGGTATGTTGTTTTTTGTGTGTTTGATACGCGATTACTCCGCCAATTGTGGATCGACTTACAAAATCCTTTTTTTTTTATGGTTTGGAAGTTGAACGGAATTATTATAAGGTTATGTACTTGCACACTTACCATGACGCACATTTAAAGATAAATGTCATGCATGTGACCAAGAGGGATAGGAAATACGCTACATAGCTCCAAGGTCGTAAAATGAATTGCATTGAGAGTTAGTGCTAGCACTGCTGGTAGGTTTAGCCTTGCGAACATTTCACGTCATCCTCTATGTCCTAAATTATAATAGAGTTACTAAAGGCTCGAATTTGGTACGACGGACCAAATTCGCGCTGAATCACGCTCGACTTTGGTACGTACGGACCAAATTCGTCGTTCCAAGTTCGAACGTGTGTGTTGCTACGATTGCGATGCTACGATTATTCATCATTACAACCTTTAAGTTGACTTTGCTATACCCTAAGCAAAATCGTTAATACATACCACTATATAATAAATGGAATAGAATTGTACCTCCAATAAAAATGACAAATAAGGTCTTGACAGTTACACCGGGTGTCAAAATAAATATTCAAAAACATTATTCCTAAAGTGCTGATTCATCTGTCAATACAGAATTATTATAATGACAAATTAATGAGAATATATTATTCCCTATTCTTCTCCATTCAAAATAATTAATCTCACCCTACAATTTAATCGTATACAATCTAACTGCGGGTAGCCAAGGGAAGTAATAAATTTGGACAGTAACAAGCGAAGAGATTTAAATTAAAACTAAAATAAAATAAAAGTTATTGTTATCGAGAAGATCGAATACATCACTATGATCGAGATTAACATATTTAGGTTATGCTGGGTGAAATGTTGTGACGTCACTTCGATTACTTAATTTTTTTTCTAAGAGTTAACTTTAATGTTCCATGACTTTTAACTGTGTTTTTGTTTTGGAAATAAATCCGACTTAACTCTTAAAAAAAATATTTGTAATTAAAATGTCCAAGGTTTTCAACGTCAAAATTTAAAACGCCACCTTGCTTTTTTATGGTAGATAAAAATCATTCAATAACGAATCCCATCCTTGAGCGCAGCGAGAAACAGTGTCAGACTCTTACTGACTAAAAAAAAAAACATGCTTTTTATTAAAAGGTCTCAAAACAGCATCGCTTTTTCATGATTTAATTGGGAAGTGAGCAGATATAAAGATACTGATGAACTTAATTTATTATTCATTTTAAGTGAAATAAGTTGAACTATAATCAGTACCATGAGTAGTTCTCATGGTGGTTTGCCGTCTGTTAGAAGGTTGATAAACACTGCAGTGACCATCATACATTCATAAATAAACAAGGAAAAGAATATAGTCTTTCAACTTGCACAAAAAAAAAGAAATGCAACACAAACACTGTCGTCATCCATCTCCACGGAAAAAGGAACCTCCTTTCTTTCTTTCTTTTTACGACATTGTGTGTTAATTACGTTGTTCTTTTTATAAATAACTAGCTTTTCTAGTTCAGCACCTTCGCCCACGTACTAGCCGCGTAGCGTTGCAATTTTTTTTCCAATCGGACCAATAGTTCCAGAGATTACCTCCTACAAACAAAAAAACAAACTTTACCTCTTTATTATATTAGTGTAGATTATATGAAAAGAACATGTTGGTCTTGTAAAAAAAAACTTCACCGTGAAAACTTAGAGTGGACTGAGCCTGAAGTATACTCTCATAATGTAATTTTGAATAATTGTTATGTACTAAATAAATAAATAATTATTTTTATTATAATCCTTCCAATTGAATTAAAATCATGGTAGCCAATCTCAACATAGATTAGCCAACCATGCATTAGATTTTTTTTTAAATTATGGATAGGCTCACACGTATTTCCTGGAACAAGTTTTGTGAAACATTCGAGTAAATTGTAGAATTACCAAATGCCAACAGAGTTTTTAGGTGTTATCTTTCTTTTCTTGCATCACTTTTGTATCAAAAATCACTATGGATTGCGTTAAATGAATCAACAAGGTTTTAAACCATGCGCGACGTTGGCAATAGGCGAGTGGGAAAGACTCACCTTTAAGGGCGTAAACACTGATATGTTTATTTATTTTTTATACACTTTCTTGTACACCAAGACTGAAATATGTTTAAATTAACCTTATATTGAAAAAAAACATACAATCGGCGGCCTTATCGCACTCGGCGATTTCTTCCAGACAACCTTGTATGTATAGAAATGAGATGATGATGTTTGAGCGCAAATATCCGTCAATTAACGTTTTCTGTATAACGTGATGACTGTTACCCAAATATTTACCAACTTTCAGTATCCGTATTAGTAATCGTAAGATATAAATTAATTAACATCTCACGGTACAATCATAAATCAAGTAATTAGTTACGTACAGCGCTAATTGATACTCTGTTGCCATGGTAATTATTTAACACCTGCTATATTCTACGGAGCGTTGCGAACAATTAGTGGTAAACCACTGTAATTGTTATTAGACATTATACTTCCTAACTTGTTAATGTTATGTTAATTTGTGTTTTTTTTTTACGTGGGAAATTACCAAAGACTTCTATCGCTCTTTTTTTTTTTCTTTTAATTGTCATAAACTAGTGCTTGACTGCGATCCCACCTGATGGTAAGCAGTGATGCAATCGTTGATGGTAAGGCGCACTAGTTTATTAAGAGCCTATTCACTCTAGCCTTGAAGACACCTAAATTATAATCGGACGGAAATACTGCAGCCGGCAAACTGTTCCAGTCCCTCGATGTACGCGGTATAAACGACGAGGCAAAACGCTTAGTCCGGGCCGCAGGTGTCTCAACAACGTAATGGTGGATATTTGCCGTACGCCGGGATGTCCGAAGGTAAAATTGGGATGGCGGAATCAAATCGCGCACACTCTCCAAAATGCATCCTGTAGAAAACCGCAAGGCTGTATCAAAACCAACTTAAACCCACCTTATAGCATACCATCAGCCATATAATGTTCTTATTACTGGGAGACAAATTCTCGGTTTGAACCCGCGCCCTGCTATTCGTAAGTCGGGGCTTTTACCACTGCTCTCAAATCCTACAATGGTCCTTCAATTGGCATGTGCGAGGAATTTGACAAGGAGCTTCTACCGGGGATTTAATATAACATAACTGATCAATATTGTGGATTTATCATACACTTTTGCAGATCATAGGATTATTTTTAGTTTCATCATCAGATGACACACATTCCAACAGTAAAAAAAAAATCACTTCAAAAATGTAACTTTAAAATAATATCCTATTAGTTAGAAAATACAACTGGTAAATCTTTATAAATAAAGAATTTTCTATATTATACCTATATGTACTGGAAAAATAGTAGAATATTAATTAAAGTTTTAACTTTAAAATCCTGTGCCACGCGGCGTAACCTCAATATATTTCCTTTATTGATATTCAATCTATGAGAAGGCAAGGCAGCAATCAAACATTATTTTTTTATTTTACTTTTTCCACCCGTTGCGACCAGCAAATTGGTTTCCGTGGTAGGAATCCATAATTGTTCACACATTAACATATAGAATTGTGATCAAAAGATATATTTTATTTATGTTCACTTCGTATTACATTTAAATAGGCGTCCCATACAATTAAATGAGTGTCGCTAATTTGCATATTAAGGTTATTATGCTTGGTTAAAATGAGCTTTTAAACCTTTTGTTTATCGTATTTTTTAAATTAAATTGTATATTTTTACAAGCTTTTTATTAGCTTGCAATGTAACTATGTATGTTCGGCTCAAATCTTGCAACTCAATTTTGAAGCAGATTTCTTCACCCGAGTTGGAATTTTGCATGCAGGTGTAAAGCGCATGACAATGCAATATTATGATGACATGAAGCTGATCTGATGATGGAGTTGGAAGGTAGCCATAGGAGCTCAGCAATAAAACAATTCAACCTTATCGTGTTTGGGCTTATTGGATTTGTATTGACAAGTACTTTGATCCTATATGGTAGTCAGGGTGTGATGGTGGAGTTGAAAGGTGGCCATAGGAACTCCATTAAACATTTAGATAACCCTAACGTGTTTGTAGTTTTCGGAAAGGTCTTGATGAGTATTAACAATAAAAGTATATACCGAGCTATAAAAGCTTGTTATGAAAAAATATTTTAATTGAAAACTTGTTAATGATCGCGCTCGACGTTCGCCCCTCCGGTAACTGTCCGGACCGAGCCCAAGTCGTCGACGGCGCGTACTGGGGTGTACTACGCCAAATCGAATAACAAATAGTCGAATATAAGGAGCAAGCTATAACAAATAGGAGAATTGATAAGGTAAACGCGGGATTGGGAAGACCTACTCCACAAAAAAAGGCAAAAGATGATGCGTTGAACGCTCGATCAAACAAACATTCGATATTTTGAACACTCGATGTATTAAGTGTGCGATGTATTGAATGTTCGATTTAATAACAATTCGATATTATGAACGTTCGAGTATTTAGACGTTCGATTTATAGTGGTCGATCAATTGATATTCGACTATTTGTTATTCGATTTGGCGTAGTACACCCCGCGTACTGTTCCCGCGCGCCTCAAGGAGTTGTCAGCAACTGTAACCTAGCCGAGTTGAAGCCTTCTGGGGCAAAGGATTGATGCGAAAGCGGAATACCTTTGTACTAAGGCAGAAAGGAACGGTGGTTCGTTTAGTCAGTAGTAGTTTGACACTGTCTCGTGCTCCGTCCAAGGGCTGGATTCATCATTCGATGATTTTTCTCACCATAAAAGAATCTTAAAGGTATACCAACTGGTTGCTGTCTTAGGTCCTTACCATAACGTTTGTTAATGTTAAGCAGGCGAACAAGAAAGAAGGATTGAGCTACACACAATAGCAGCTAACAGTTCAGTTTCGGTTGCCAAGCACCTTTCGATTTTGTAATTACAGACACAATTAAAGAACAATAGGTGTGTGAACGCCGGCGTTTGATTTGGGGCTTAATTAATCAAGAGCTTATAGTAATACCTTTGATGTTCCAAGGGAGCACATTCCAAAGAGAACCACCACCTAGGCAGACGAATAATGAATAAACCCCGAGTGGTGTGAGGGGGCATCGTTTTCTACGATGTCTCTCACACCACTCGGGATTTCACTGCGGTCAAAGCAATTAGACCGTTTCTACGCAATTCGTTTACATGCGTAACTGAGCAACACACGATCGCGTTTAACGATTATTGCTGGATCGTGTATTCGTGGTCAACAATCGTGGGATCGTTCGTTTTGCACAATCGATTTATAAGAGCAATTTATTATATAGGTAAAATGGTAGCTATGGAAATTCAATTCTGTAAGGTAATCTAATTGGTAACCAAAATATTTAATGGCTTAGCTTAGCCTTATAATGTGCCCACTGCTGGGACTCAGGTTTCTTTAGGTGAAGGAATGGGCAGTAATGCACCACGCGTGCCCAGTGCGTGTTGGTGGATGTCACATGTCATCGAATTATTGGTTCTAGAACATGCCGGTTTCCTCGCAATGTTTTCCTTCACCGTTGTAAGAGCAGTGGTAATGTAATAAATTACACAAAGTAATGTGCCTACCTGGGACGAGATTTGTAAGTCGGGGTCTTTACCACTCGGCTGCCAATGCGCTTAAAATATTTAGTGTTGGAACCCAATTAGTGCTTAATTTGTCCAAGCTTTTGACAGTTGGTTCGTCCATGTGAAAGTAGATAATATATTCACTCCTCACTAAAAAACTCATACGACTAGACAGAGGCAGCCTGCGCCTGGTGGCGGGGACTATCACTGGACACTGTACACTGAATAAACATCTTCACACAATAGGCATTACGGACAGCCCCCTGTGCAGAGCATGCTTGGGGCAGGAGGAGACAATTGCCCACGTGCTCCTGGACTGCACAGGGGTTACTGACATACGCACACGAACCATAGGCATACCAAACTCCCTTATTGACGCCCTGAAAAACCTGAAAGGCATAATCAGCTTCTGGAGAGAAATGGGCTGGTTGGAATAAGCCCACGAGATTATGGCCGCTATAGCTCATGTACAATGGTCTACACAAGACTAAGTGCGGAAACCATATTCAGACATAACATAACATAACATATATTCATACAGGGATAAAGTAGCATTCTACTGGTAAGTAAAGAGGAGTGGCAGGCGGTCGCTCCCTTCTGCGAAACAGTAATGCTAGGAAAGGATGAGGTTGCACGAGTGAGGCAACGGCTCTCACGCCCCCGCCGTTGCTGAAATCCCGGTCCCGTTTTCCGGCTACCGTAAGCCCGGGTTTGAGCTATGGGTAGCTAGCCGTCCGACCCGGTGGTAAATGTTCGGACCGAGCATAAGTTTAGTCGTCGGCGGCACGTATTGTTTCACGCGCGCCTTAAAGAGATGTCAGCAAACCGAAGGGGCCCAGCGGGGTCGAAGCCTACCGAGGCTAAGGATCGATTACTGAAAGGAAATTTCGGCCGTGGTGTGAAGACAACGAAGGAATAGGAGCAGGTTTCTAGTCAGTAACAGTTTGACACTATCTCCCGCCCCGAACAAGGGCGCGGCGGTGTTATTTATTTATTTATTAAAGCTTTATGCATATAACAATGTACAAAGGCGGACTTAATGCCTTAGGCATTTTCTACCAGTCGACCTTAGGGTGGTGCAGAAACGTAACATGGTAGGTGCAACTTAAAAAGATAGACAAAAAGAAAAGAAAATATAATAATAATAATAAATACTTAGATACATACATATGAATAAGTAAGGTCATTGTGAAAACAAATCAATCTAGTCACTGCTGAGATAAATCTGCCAACTTCTCGCGAATGTAGTCTCGTGCCTTCAGCTTAAAAGACAAACGGCTGGTTGCCATCCTGTTATTCGGAGGGAGCGTATTCCACAGTGATATCGCCTGGATAAAAACTTCTTTGGATGATTTTCTTTTCCAGGGAAAAATTGAGTTAGTATAGAAGGGTAAATACAGGTGTAGACAGTTGAACACATTTAAAATTTCCCATCAAGGGACTGGAACGGTTTGCCAGCTGCGGTCTTTCCGTCCTATTATAATTTGGGTGTCTTCAAGGCTAGAGCGAATAAGCTCTTAATAGACTAGTGCGCCTCACAATCAACGATTGCATCACTGCTTACCATCCGGTGTGTTCGCAGTCAAGCATTAATTTATAGCAAAGTAAAAAAAAAATACTTTTATATGTACGCGTTGTATGCTAATTATAATTTTCCTACAGCTGAGACTCAAACCACTGAAAAAACGCTATACTACAAGGTTACTTTTTTACTGAAAAAAGTAGAAAAAATGCTACAAAATATGTAGCATATTTCTTGCCTGACCTATGGGCTTAATTAAACTAAAAGCTACCGTACAGAGTAACCATATCAATTTAACCTTTTAACCGGTTAAAAAACCTCGTTAAAACCAATTCAATTTAATTTCACGAGGGTAGTTTTAATAGGAAATGACGTCACATGCAATCTGCTACATTGCCATAGTTTTGGCAGAATGCCAGATGGGCCGCTTTAATAAAAGTTGCCATGTACCGTCTAGTGAATAAATATGCCAGCCTTTTTTTACGTGGCAACATTTTTTTTTTGTAGCTGGCTTGACAAGTTTTTTGCGTGCTTCTTTTGGTGACGATGCCAAATTCGGTATAGCTACGGAAAGACTATTTTAATTTGTGACTTGTGTTTATTTAAAGAAAATATCAATTAGCTGTTAATATTTAAAACTGACAAAGGACACAGCTTGATTGGTAGAGAATGTCTTGCTGCAATAAGTTCGCCTATGTACCTCTAACTTGTTTATGGAGAAAGATGCTCGGGGTCTCTTGGAGTGATTTTCGAACAAACACTTCCATCCTCGAGGAACAGCATCAAGGTATGCTTGTGGACGCTGGTGTGATATCGTATTTTTAAATAGTGTATAGGTGGCACCATTAATAGTAATAATTTATTTTATTTCAGACGTAAACGATCCATATATTACAGTGTTAGTAGCTTCATTAATAACTTATTATCAAGGGTTAGTACCCATTACTTACCATTACCCTCCGTATATATATGTATCTTTTCGCGGATCTAGACACCAATGATCCAATATATTCGTATCTTTGCGCGGATCTAGACACCAATGATCGAAAAGCGTTACACCGGGGCTCTGGGACTAAAGCAAGGAAGGATCGGGGTAGGTTGTTTAGTTAGTAAGAGTCTGACACTGTTTTCCCATCCGCCCAAGAGCGGGATTCGTCATTCGATGATTTGTACCCACCATAAAATTAAAATACCTGCATATATACATTTTACAGATCTGTGACTTCGGTGCCTTTGTCTAAACAAAATAAGTTTTGGATTTCGACGCAGTATTTTTATTTTCTAAGGTAGATTGTTTATACCTGTAGGGTGAATGCCGGAAAGCTTTCGCGAAAGCTTCATTGTCCATCCGGCTGTCTTTCTCATGACTGTATTTTTCGAGCTGTATTTTTTTAGGAAGTGAATTAAAAAATGTAGAGTGAGAGATATCAGACTTTTAATGAAAAAAACCTGGTTATATTCCTTCATTTACGATAAGTAGGTAATCACGTTACATTTTTTTTTTTTTTGTCATATTAAGAGCCGATGACAGTCACAGAGTATTTTACAGGTATTGGCCTGGGACTAGGTCGACTTCGTGGCCCCGTTAAAGCGATTACCGCATCGTACCTTTCGAGTACCGTAATTACAGACACAATTAAAGAATAAAAAAAGTAATTTTTATTAAAAATGTTTTTTCAAGATTTTTTGTGGAAAGGAAAGGAAGGAAAGATGAATGGATTGTGTGAGGAGTTCTTCTTCTTCTCGAATCGATACAGTAATGTTTACTAGATTATAACCAATAAATTTTAGTAAAATGATATTTCATTATTATATAGATAAACTAGTGACTGCAATCCCACTTGATTGTATTTATTATGGTGTTCTTTTAATATTTCTAGATTACCAGCGATTAAATAAACAAAAAACCGGCCAAGTGCGAGTCGGGCTCGCGCACAAAGGGTTCCGTAGCAGCAAATATAATAAACTTATTATGTCAATTTATACACCTGGTGAATGGAGCCTAAACTCTCCCGATATTTTGCCTTGTACTTATAGGTTCAGCCATCGTTTTCAGTGTAAGCACAATAACTTAACCAAAATTACAGTTAAATCAACCTATCTCAAAAACTATAAGAGATACTTTGATCAAACCAAAAATCGTTGAAAGAGTTAATTAGCATGCATCACCTCTATTTTTTTTAGAATTTTATACCCCGTAGTTATAAAAATAGAGGGGGGGGGACATACTTTTTACGACTTTGAGAGCTGATATCTCAAAAACCGTTCACTTTAAGAAAAATGTTTTTTAGAAAACTTTATATCATTTTAAAAGACCTTTCCATTGATACCCCACACGGGTATGTACATCGAAAAAAAAATTTTCATCCCTCAGTTACATGTATGGGGGGCCCCACCCCCAATTCTTTTTTTTACTATTTAGTGTCATAATTTTGTAGCGGTTCATACAACACATATTCCCATCAAATTTCATCACTGTAGTACTTATAGTTTCCGAGTAAATCGGCTGTGACAGACGGACAGACGGACAGACGGACAGACGGACATGACGAAACTATAAGGGTTCCGTTTTTGCCATTTTGGCTACGGAACCCTAAAAAGTGCAGTCTCGCCTTAAAGCTTGTTATCCATAAATCCAATCAATTGAACCGTATAATTACAAATACACATAATTCCACTTATATCAATATCTAGTAAGATGAGCATGCATTAATCCGATACGGGAGGCTGCGTAAAGATGAGTCGAAGTGATTAGCATGCAAATTGATGTTCATCACGTATTCAGTTACATTGAGTAGATACAGTCAGAAGGTTGGATGTATACGGGCGGGTGGAGTCGCGGATCACAACATCGAGTGCAAGTGCAACATTTGCTCGTTCTTAGAGTTCTGTACCTCAAGAGGAAAAATATGGAACTCTTGACACCCTTCTCCCTTTTTGATCATTTTTTTTGTCCGTCTGTCTGTCATGTAACATGTGAAGGAATCGAGTTGAAATTTAAACCACGTTTTATGTAGCTGGGTTCCCTTGAACCTGTAAAAAAAAATTAAGTTCTAAGATAAAGAAAAAAAAATATGGCCTCTTTTTTGGGGTTAGGATTCGGCCTCAATAAGTATTCCTACTCGATGGCAAAACGATCGGACGGACTTGAATGCGTGTCAGACTTTTACTGAATAAAACCCTAGCCGTCAGTAGCTCTTTGTATTTAGCAACACAGGTTGCCTTTTCGGAAATTCGCCTGGGTCTAGCGCACATAGACTTTACTAAGCCCTTCTGGTTTTGCTGTCATCTCTTTGAGACACGCCACAGTGTTTTTTATAAAGACCATTTTTCGGACATTGCTTTTTTTCTTTAAAAAACTGTTAGTCTTAATTTTATCAATGCAATATTTCGTATTCCCATGTCACTAGCATGTTTACTTTTTGAAATAGATTTTTTTTCAAAATCGTCTTGTTTCCAAACGGTTATTCAGAAAAATAATCATATCTCTGAAACTAAATATAATACGCAATTATGGGTTTAGAAACATCGAAGGCGTTCTCTATGCTGCTTATTTAAAAATACAAATAATTAATAAGAAAAATGGTCTTCATGAAACATTAACTCTACGCGCCGTATGCGGCTCGGGTTCTTTCTTTTAACCTACTCTGCTCGAAGTTGAAGTCACTTGGTTTAACTCTAGGCTAGCTACTCGCGTCATAAAAGTACGACTCTGGGTTACAACTCTACACTACTCTGGTCATTTTTGAACCCAGCCCAGACAAAAGACTAGTATCTGACTGCGCAGGCTCCCGCTTCATGCAACTTTGCACTTCAAAAAGGGATTAGCAACGCTCTTGACTTACCTAACAAAATTAACGTCGTAATCGTTTCCAAACTTCGTTAACTAGCAAACATCCGTCTTTACAACATTGGAAGGAAATTATTTAATTATGATTACCTAATATCACCTTTGCCGATAATCACACGCAAATCCAGGAAGCTATCACGGAATGGAATCGGTTTGAAACAAGCAACATAATCCGATTAATCATGCACGTAATCGAATCGTCAGTAGAAACCCTTATTTGGCACAAATAAGCCTCTCTAATTAATATTTGATTACTCGTATTTGTACTCATTAATTTGTAATAACCGTATTACGTGCTTTCATTTTGTTATTTTCTTTTTGATGTGGGTAATCATCTTACGATTAAATATTACGCTCTTGGATGGAGCCTGTGGTTAGAGCCAGAATTTTACCGTCTGTGTTTACCCTTTGTGGTCTAAAAACATTCTCATGACCCTGACTACTAGTCATCGATTATACTGTAGGTGTTTTTTATGGTGGGAAAATCATCGATTGACGAATCCCGCCCTTGGCTGGAGCGGAGAACAGTATCAGACTCTTGCTGACTAAAAGACCCACCCCATTCCTTCTTAGCCTTCATACCGGGGTCGGACCTCCCTTTCAGAAACCTGATCGGCCCTAGAATGCTTCGGCCCTGCAGTTAGGCCTCTACATTTGCTGTGACCGGTCACCGGTAGTTATACCGATCGGTCATATCGGTGACCGGTCATTGCGGTGGCACTTGGAAGTGCCGTACCTAATCCTGCTGAAATTATGTTGATTTCAAACTATAATTACTGATTTAATACAGCTTTGAGCGCATAGTTTTAGCAGTAGTTATCTACACATAATTAACACATTTTCAATCTTCTTCTACCAATACATTATCCCATGATAGTGGCTACAGGCCACAAAAACAAGCAAAAACGCATACGCACTTTATTACCGCATGGTTAAGCACAGGGCTGCCACTACCTAAATTATCGTCGCCGGACAAACAAGGCAAAAGTCTCGGACATTTGGGCAAAATATTATTTTTGTTGCAAAAAAACTTTTTGCAACAAAAATAAAATCATTATTTTAATTTTTATTCGTTAGTGTGTTTGTGAGCGAGTTTTTTTCTTGCGTCCATTGGTCTGTGATTAGGCGAGATGGCTTGAACCGGAGTTCCGGACCGAGCGCTGTCAGTACTCTCGTGCTCAATAGGTCAGTATGCTGAGTGTGAGTTGTTTTGACGTTAACGTTATCGAGACGTTCAGCGCGTTCGGCTCTCTGATTGGTTAAAGAGCTTGGAGCGGGCCAATCAGAGCGCCTAACGTCATAAATGCGGCGATTGCGTTAGCGTAAAACAACTTACACTCAGCACACTGGTCAATCTTGCCGAGAGTGTACTAGTAGCATAAACAAATTGGGTTTCATTTGACAACAAGCGTCCGTGTTCCACCTCAAATACCCCTGATGAACACCGGACGCCCCGCAAACTTGAACAAAACTGGGGAATCCTGGAAGGATGGCAACCCTACTTAAGCATAATACGAAGTTCGAACATCGAATAGTGCCCGAAAGCAATCATTAAAATAATGCCCTGTGCTCACTGCTGTATCATTTTACCCCAATAATTCTTTACGGATCGCAATTTTATCGTGATAAAATAACAGTCGAATAACACTGTGATTATTGCACATCCATCTGTGTTACGGCTTGGGGGAAATTCGATAAAATTATAATCTGTACTAATATTATAAATGGGCACTGGACATTTTTCGCATTGTCATCGATGTGGATGAATTTTTTGATGCCCAATAAGTCCTTGTAACTTGTCGGTAAAAAAGATTTCGTAAATAAATATTTTTTGGTTTGTACAAATATTTTAAGTTGACTCATTGTAGATGTGGGAGTATTCTACGATTCCATCTTAAAAGCTCTAGGCATCAGACAGCGTCCATCATCCACGATGCAGTAGCGCATTTTGACCTTCTTTTGCCATGTATCTCCGTCGTAGTAATGACTTCATAGAGCGTCTTGTAGTGTACGCAAAAATTTGAGGGCACTAGGCCACGTGGTAGATCACCAATGCGATGGACAAATCAGATTAGGGCCGCAACTAAGTGCTTGATCTACGAATCTACCCGGAAAACTGCAGTCCGCGATGAATAGCGCTGTATGACCAAGATGTAACTCATCGTGATTCACAGTGATGACCACGACTAAACTCTGACAAGAGTGTACCGACTGAGAAGAGAGGACAAATATTGTATTTACAAGTCTCAATGTTTTATTACTTTAAACGACTTCTAATTAAATGCAATACTAATAAATATGAAAATAACAAAGTCGAGTTATACACCTGTTTGTCTACTTACGCTTCTATTTTCGCTTTGATTTTAATCAAATTTGGTACGGACTTAGTTTGAGCCTCAAAGAAAGACTTAGGTTACTTAATATCTCGCTTCGACTTCGAACCCGCTGGCAGATATTACTATAATTATTTTTATATCGTTATGATCAGAAACAGATAAAAAATGATGTATCTGATGATTGGTAGTTCTCTTCGCAAACTTGTAATTCGGTAGTTAAGGCAAATAAGTTATTATTGACAGAGAGCGTTCGGCCATTTTGTATTCAAGATGGCCTCTTGAATGCAAGTAGCCATCTTGAATCTTTGGCGTGTCTTCCGCCATTTTGCCCCAAATTGGGCTGTCATGCGCTACTGTAATCTCGCGGCATCTCTTTATATCGATGTTTATTTTACCCCATACTTATCGCCATTCTGTCGAATCAAAACGTCTTAGTCATTATTTATTGATAAGAACAGGCTGTGGGTAATGATGAGCGTAAAAAATGTGGTGTAAATATGTGTTTATTTTTCATCGAATACTTTATTTAAGTAATCTTCTGGCATCGATTGTTCTTGCATCTTTAAATGTATACTTTGACCTGAACAACATGTGGAGGAGTTTTATAACGCCATTTTCAGCTAGGAATAAATACCAAGGGTAATAATTAATAATTCCTAGCTGAATATGGATCATGTATGTGTAGTTTTAATTGAGTGTTTTTATTTTTCTTGCTTTAATACTTTTACTACGTTTTATTTTTTATGCATAATAACTCGTAGCATTATTAAACAAACATATTGAAAATAGTGTCGTATCGTTATGATCCCAAATCTATAAAAAATGACATATCAGATGATTGGTAGTTCTCTTCGCAAACTTGTAATTCAGTAGTTAAGGCAAATAAGTTATTATTGACAGAAGCCGTTCGGCCATTTTGAATTCAAGATGGCCATCTTGAATTCAAGTGGCCATCTTAAATGCAAGTGGCCATATTTAGCGTGTCTTCCGCCATTTTACCCCAAATTGGGCTGTCATGCGCTACTGTAATCTCGCGGCATCTCTTTATATCGATTTTGATGTTTATTTTACCCCATACTTATCGCCTTTCTGTCGAATCAAAACGTCTTACTCATTATTTATTGATAAGAACAGGCTACAAGGTAATGATGAGCGTTAAAAGTGTGGTATAAATATGTGTTTATTTTTCTCGAAAAGGAGTTTTTGGACTTTATTTAAGTAATCAACCGGCATCGATTGATCTTGAATCTTTAGAACACTTACATCTAAATAACACGTAGCAACGTAAAACGCACAGACTGAAAGTATTTGTAGCATGTTCAGAATAGGCTTTTTTATGGTTGGGAAAATCACCTAATGGCGAATCCCGCCCTTGGGCGGAGTCGCAAACAGTGTCAGAATCTTACTGTATAAACGACCCATCCTTTTCCTTCTTAGCCTACATACCAGGGTCGGACCTTCGTCCCTTTAGAAGCCGGACCGGGGCCCCAGTAGGCTTCGGCCCTGTAGTTGGGTCACTTCACCGTATTGATTTCTGGTATTTTAAAATCCGTATTTTTTAAAGAAATTCCTAAAAAACTCTGTTCTAATTAATTACCTTAAGTGTTTTGATTTTATATAATATAAAAAAATCTTTGCTATCTTGTTGTGTTATTTTATAAACGTATACATCTGTGCGCTCCAACTACTAATAATCTTTGTTTTAGATATTACTAACGACCCGCCCCAGCTTCACACGGGTATTGATATTGAATATAACAAGCATTCATTATACACATAAACCTTCTTCTTTAAATCACTCTATCCATTAAAAAAGAAACCCTATCAAAATCCGTTGCGTTCTTTTAAAGATCTAAGCATACATAGGGACAGCAGCAGATAGCAACTTTGTTTAATACTATGTAATGATTTCTCAGTAAGTGGATTATGTATGCAATTCTTCACTAGAAATAAAGTTGTTCTTAAACCTAAAAATGAATCGCTGAATGTGTTGCTAATCAGGGTAAAGTAGGTTAGAGTGGAGTAGAGAAGAAAAGAGTAATCAGATAACGGGAGTGAAGCCGTGGGCAAAAGCTAGTTTCTTAATAAATCATGTCCTATTGTTATTTTTATATTTGGTGTGAAATATAGTACATTTTGATACGAGTGCAGGAAGTTTGTCATTGCGACCGAGGCGAAATTCGCACGAGCCGTAGGCGAGTGTGTTATGGAGCCGAGGGCTGCAATGACAAATCTGCACGCGTGTCAAACGACGTTTTTCAATACACTTACGACTTGTGATATAAAGAAAGAAAGAAAAAATGTTTAGTCATATCTCAAATATACAGTAGAAATATAATAATAAAAGCATTCAAATCTACTCTGAACAGTTTGGTTCTAATTTCTTGGGGGACGTCCAGCGCCTCGGGGGGACGCCTCGCGCCTGATTCGATAAAGTAAGTAAAAAAAAATAAGCACCCTTGACCGTGACGATAAGGAAGGAATAAAAAAGCCCTTGTTGTGATAAACTCAAAAAAGCACTTGGGTGATATACATGCTATATTGAACCTAATAGGAGTGCGATAAGAGGCAGTTTTCGAGTAAGTGTATTGAAAAAAAATATCTATTATCAATCTAACTATAATTTGCCAACAAAATAGGATAACTAAATTTCTTTAGAATACTAGTTTTTTTTTTTTACTGACATAAATCAGTGCTTGACAGCGATCACCGCAACCCCACCTGAAGTTAAGCAGTGATGCAATCGTTGATAGTTTTTTTAACGGTGTTCCGGAAGGGTGCGTCAGTCTCTTACAGACTAAAACCACACCTGTGTTTCAGTTGCCTTTTACGTTCTAGAACTATGTTTTTTTTTTCAGAAATACCCCGACTCGTTGATGATAAGACGCACTTGGATATAGGCATCTTAGAACTTATTCAAAATGTCTAAACCATTTCTTTTTTTTTCAGCATCAATCGAGTCCCTGCACGCGCCGACAGGGGGCGGTGTGGAGCTGCCCTGTGACGTCACTCCAGCGCTACCTGACGACCGCATGGGGCTGGTCATCTGGTACAAGCAGGGTCACGAGTCGCCTATTTATACGTAAGTATTGCATTTACGAACCTGTACCAGAGACTGTTAGGATCGCTAACGAATATTTTAATTACTAGTTATAACAATATTTGCCGGTTGAAAACAAACGTTGTTCGTCTTATAATATTATAAAATATATTATATTATTCTCTTTATTTCTTATTTACACATATTATTTAGGTACACTTTCCAAATATTTCTTTAAAAACACTATTGCAACTTGGCTAGCGAGGCAGGTGTGAAAGAACCTCAAAAACCCGTAAAATATTTCATTCCCGTCGATACTCTAAGAACGCTTTACCCTTTCACCATATAACAAAAGCCACATCTAAATGATTCAAAGCTTTTAACCGCCATATTGCATCATCATTAAAACAATAAATAAATTACTAAACATATCAAGTGTACTTAAAATTGACAGGCAAGTATCCCGGCTTCGCTTGTCATGATTGAAATCAATATGTTTTGTTGTAAGTGATACAGGTGAATGAATGCGGTACTTGTGGGATTTATAAAGTGTTTTGTTTGATGAGTTAATGTTATTTTTACTGACTGCTTTCCGTATTAAGTCATCACTAAACGCTAGAGACTGAGCGTACAAAATTGGAGATAGCGTCGCTGCCCGCGTCGAGATTTTTAGAACAATAAAAATATAATAAAGGACAAAAATTATGTCCATCATTTAATAAACATAATAATATAAATAAAAGCCGTTTATAAAAATAAGAACTTCATTTCAGACATTTTTTGATTATGGAGAAACAGATCCATATTTACGTTAGTAAATATTTAAGTAGTATGTTAGTAAAGCTCAAAATAAAATTGAAGAAACCGGCTAAGAGCGTGTCGGGCCACGCTCAGGATAGGGTTCCGTAGTTTCCCGTCCGTCACAAATTTCTCACAATGTAAAAGAATCCAGTGTCCATGTATAAATTAGTAACCCAATTTCCCGAGAGATGGCGCTGTACCCGGTGGTAACTTTCGATTGCGTGAACCTACTCTTGGATGCTGTTGGATCTTGCTCGTACACGGTGCAACAATGAAGCCGCACTCTTTCTCATGATGGCATGAAATCCATCAGTCCCTAGCTTCCAAAAACATGCCTGAGGCACTGCAGCATCTCGGCAGCCCCAACAACATTCCAAGAACATTATTATATTGTGTTTATGTCTGTGTGTTTGATACTTTACAGATAGACCGTGTTCTAGAATAGCATTCTTATCCCACTCTAAGCCGGCTGGCAGCGGCTATTTCTTTTATAAATTAAGAATGATTGAGTATGTACAGTCAGCAAAGAATATAAGTAACCAGGGCCGTCAGATATTGTAAACCACTAAAGAACACCAAATGTATGGTTTTTAAATTTAAGTTTGAGGATGCCAATATACAGTTCATTCATTCGACGCCTTTGAATTTTTGGTGTAGGCAATGTAGACAGAAACGACATTTCATATTTGAATACCTACGTGAATAGTTTAGTCTTTCTCATTCACACAAAGGCGATTCTCAAGTGCTGGAAAATGATGGAAATAAAAACTGCAATAACCAACCAAAAAAATGAATCTATGGCGCTTAGAAACACCGTAACGAATTATGATTAATTCATATCATCCATTAAAAAACATTAAAATAGTTAAAATAATTACTTGCCATATTGCATTTATAATAATAGCCTTTTTCAACAACTGCAGATAACACTGCAGATGTAAAATCAAATCAAATTCACACATTTTGTACATTTACTTCTAGTTTTTTTTTATATATTTTACTAGCTTTTGCCCGCGGCTTCGCTCCCGGCAACAGATTACCCTACTCTACCCTACTCTACCCTACTCTACCCTACTCTACCCTACTCTACCCTACTCTACCCTACTCTACCCTACTCTACCCTACTCTACCCTACTCTACCCTACTCTACCCTACTCTACCCTACTCTACCCTACTCTACCCTACTCTACCCTACTCTACCCTACTCTACCCTACTCTACCCTACTCTACCCTACTCTACCCTACTCTACCCTACTCTACCCTACTCTACCCTACTCTACCCTACTCTACCCTACTCTACCCTACTCTACCCTACTCTACCCTACTCTACCCTACTCTACCCTACTCTACCCTACTCTACCCTACTCTACCCTACTCTACCCTACTCTACCCTACTCTACCCTACTCTACCCTACTCTACCCTACTCTACCCTACTCTACCCTACTCTACCCTACTCTACCCTACTCTACTCTACCCTACTCTACCCTACTCTACCCTACTCTACCCTACTCTACCCTACTCTACCCTACTCTACCCTATTCGAATTTTTCTCACCTTTTAAACCTTCCCTAGACCTCCACGAATAATTCAAGACCAAGATAAGATAAATCCGTTCAGCCGTTCTCGAGTTTTAGCGAGACTAACGAACAGCAATTGATTTTTATATATATAGATTATCTACACTAATATAATAAAGAGGTAAAGTTTGTTTTTTTTTGTTTGTAGGGGTTACCCCCTACAAACAAAAAAACAAACCTCTCTGGAACTACTGGTCCGATTGGAAAAAAATTAGCAACAATAGAAAGCTGCTTTACTCCTGAGTGACATAGGCTATATTTTATGTATGCGGGCGAAGCCGCTGACAAAAGCTAGTTATTAATATTACTATCAGATTTCATCAAAACTTAAACTATATCTGATGGTTACTTACCTAATTCTTTTGTTGACTGTACACAAAAACTTCACAATCCTGAAGATCATCCTGACTTAACGTCTAGACTGCTAGACAGGATTATATAAATAATACATTTTTCCCAGTAAACAGACCTTGATACTTAAACCTTGGTACCGAATTAATTAATCCTATGAAGTTACCTATACAGCTATGACTCAATAAACATCAAAATTAGACGCTTGCCTTGGCCATCATATAACATTCATGTACATATTACAGGTGGATCCAGAAGGCTTATCATTTTTTTGTTATAGAAGATTGATCTTTTTCTCTGGGTGTGAAAATCATCCAATGACATCTCTTTCATAGTGACAGACTTATACTGACTAAAAACCTACTCTTCTTCTTTCTTTGCCTCCGTTTACGTTCCTACGGTTTGCTGACAACTCCTTAGGGCGCGAGTGGGCGTGGGCCCGCACGGTTAGACCCTTGTAGTAGCTAGGACGTAAGAGCCGTTGCCTTACGCGTGCTGAGTCCTCCTTTAGTAACATTACTGCTTCGAAGAACGCAACCGCCTGTCACTCTTTCTCGCTCCGGGCCATGATGTGTACAAATGCTCAGCTCGCGAGAGATCGTTGCCGTCTATCTACGTAGACACGGTGTTGCTCTGCCCAAGCGGGACACACCTCCACCGTGTGCTCCACTGTGTCCTCCGGGCAGTCCACACAGTGGCAATAATCCGGATCAGGAAAAAAATATAGGGGGTTTTTTATGGTGGAAAAAATCATCTAATGACGCCCGTCCCGCCTTTAGGCGAGGCGGGAAACAGTATCAAATTCTTACTGACTAAACAACCCACCCTATTCCTTCTTTGCCTTTATACTAGTGGCGGACTTTCCTTTCAGAAACCGGACCGAGACCCCAGTAGGCTTCGGCCCAGCATTGCGGTCTCTTCATTTGCTGACAACTTCTTACAGAGAACAGAGCGCGCCGTTGACGACCTGGCTTGGTCTGGACCGTTACCAGACGTCCGCAAGCGGTGGCTGGAAATCGGAATCAGGAAAATGTAGGGGTTATTTGTAGCTGTATTTCTGAATCTTATTTACCTCCTGCCCTCAAATAACTAGGGTTGTTAATATGTGACGGCAAGATGAATACCAATTATCAGTGACAGCCCCTGATACTGATTGGTAGCTCCGTGTTACGTGGATAGAGTTACTGAGGCCAGATTATACGTATTAGTTTACATCGGCTATGTTTATATGCTCTACTAGTCGTTACTAGACGTATTTTGCTTGTTATATCTATGATTTAGACATTGTTATTTGTATTGAATTTGTTTTTAATTGTCTTACGTATAAATTGATCTTTATTTCATCATTTCAGCCAACGGACGTCTACTTTTGGACATAGGTCTCCCCCAAGCGCTGCCACAATGACTCGTCGGTTCGCATACGTCGACGACCTAACCCGATAAACAACCGACCCTGCTCCTTCCTTGCCTTGATCCCAGGATCTCGGTAATACTCTTTCGCATCGACTCTTGGTTCGACCCTGCTGGGCCCCTACAGTTTGTTGAAAACTCCTTGAGGCGTGCGGGAACAATGCACGTCGTGTCGACGACTTGGGCTCAGTCTGGACTGTTACCAGACGACCGGACAGCGGGCTACCCATTGCTCGCCTACGGCGATGTAATTAATTGTTCTTTTCGGACGATTATTTTTTTCTTATTATTATAAGAACTCTAATACCGCTTACTCTAAGCCATATCTTTGTCAATCTAATAAACTAATTTCAATTATAAAAGGTGGTTAGTCGATCGGTAACTTTGATGAATAATCGCAGGAGCTGACCACGAATCCTTGTGAACTAAATACACTAAGATTAAACCATTCTACAGCCATTCCTCCGACTCACCCACTCATGTGATCCGCTTATGATACCCCATTTAATACTGTTATTGGAACAGATACCGATATCAATAGGTACTTTAGTAACAGGTATTAATACTACCTGTTTTTTTGGGATATTGATATTTCTGTCATAGTTTATTATTTGGAGCTTTTTGGTCAAGGTTCAAGGTTTTTTTTTTTTTAGAGTTCCACCTCTTTAGGTAATTTTACCTTCCCTGGATGAAGTGAAGGAGTGTTTGTGCTTTGTTTATCCAGTTGCTAGAGAGGAAATCATCCTTTGATTTGTTCGTATGAAGAGCTAAGAAGGAACGTATAGGATTTTTAGTCAGTAAGTTATTTTTTATGGTGGGAAAAATTCTCTAATGACGAATTCCGGGCTTGAGCGGAGCGGGAAACAGTGTCAGACTTTTACTGACTAAAAGACCCACCCTTTTCCTTCTTAGCCTTCATATCGGGGGTCGGACCTTCCTTTCAGAAGCTGGATCGGAGTCCCAGTAGGTTTCGGCCCTGCAGTTAGGCGGTTAGTTAGAGTATTTGATGTCTTACAACAATATCAAATGTAATTTGATGATTTTCACCGACCACAAAAAGTATATCGGTACCTGTATGATCGGTACCTACTTTGTAACAATACGCCCACACATATTTATCGATACTCTTAATTCGATACCGTATCCCTACGTTACGGTACGTAATCTAATACTGTTAATACTCTCATAACATGGATCGTGAATCAAAAACGCCGCAACGTAACATGCTTACTGAAGCATTAGTTCGTTTTAAGATGGCGCGCGTTTTCATTGTAACACGGTACGGCATCATCATTACATAGTATAAAACGAAGTCGCTTCCCCCTATGTATGCTTAGATCTTTAAAACTAAGCAACGGATTTCGATGCGGTTTTTTATTAGATAGAGTGATTTAAGAGAAAGGTTTATATGTATAATAAATGCATATATGTATGTATAATACATACATATCTTCATTGCATCCGTGACAAACTGGGGGGAGTCGCTAGTGATAAATTATTATGTTACCAAGAAGCTTATTCAAAGTTAAAGTCAAAATATTTTATTTCACATAGGCCTACAGGGGCACTTGTAAAACGTCAGAAGCTAGTGCACGGTTTCAAAATGGTCGTTTCCTATGGAGAAAAACCGGCAAGAAACTCCATGGCTACTCTTTTAAAAAAATGGTTTGTTACAATATTTCCATATTACAGAATTATCAGATAAATTATGTAAAGACAGTGCAGACCAATCAATATTGTACTCAAGAGCACAAAAAAAATCTTACATTATTCGTAATCTTATTTTAATATTTATCTAAGACTAGCTTTTGCCCGCGGCTTCGCCGGCGTGGATTTAGGGTTGGGGTTTCCGGGATAAAAAGTAGCCTATGTCCTATTCCGGAGTGTACCCTATGCCTGTTCCAAATTTCATCCCGATCCGTCCAGCCGTTTTGGCGTGATTGAGTAACAAACATACAAACATCGTAACTTTTGCATTTATAATATTAGTAAGATACTAAAATGTCGTATCGTAACCGATAGTGGATACAATTCTTATCTGTTTAAAGACAATGTTAGTTTTAATAGCTGGATCTTTGAGAGCTTCATCTAAAGCTACTTTGCTACTACAACTTGTTTGTAAGCTTTTATCTCTTAGGAGATGAGCAGCTTTAAGCTGAAGTAAAGCTGCACGGTAATATGTTTATATGTACATCATATTGGTGAACTGACAAAAAAAATTGAGCTGAGTTGTCCTGAGTTGAGCTTTGCAAATACTGACAAATGCTTGCATTGACTGGACAGCTGCAACAACCATACATATTGGAGCTGCACTCAAATCTGTATGGTTCTTTCTTCAAAAGACCATTTCAGTCATATCTGTATGGTTCTTTCTTCAAAAGACCATCTCAGCAATATCTGTATGGTTCTTTCTTCAAAAGACCATCTCAGCAATATCTGTATGGTTCTTTCTTCAAAAGACCATCTCCGTCAAATCTGTATGGTTCTTTCTTCAAAAGACCATCTCAGTTAAATCTGTATGGTTCTTTCTTCAAAAGACCATCTCAGGCAAATCTGCATGATTCTCATGTGATTTGACCATTACATATTAACTCTATGCACTTCAAAAGAGACTTTGACCCCTGTGATTTGAGCATTATATATTTACTCTATTGACTTCAAAAGAGACTTTGACCACTGTGAATTGACCATTACATATCTATTGATGGACTTTAACAGAGACTTTGACCCCTGAGTTTGTTTTGTTGTTTCTTTTGAGGGTAGTTTGACTACCTAGTTTAAACTAATGAAATCTTGTAAATTAAATTTAGTTTCCGATTGAGCTGAAATTTTGCATACATATGTCAATCATATGTGTGAGAAGTGATATGAAAGAAAGAGGAGTTAGTGATAGCGTGACGGGTGACAGGACAGAGTGGAAGAAAAAGATATATTGCGCCGACCCCAAATAAAACGGGACAAGGGCAGGGAGATGATGATGATGTCAATCATATATACAATGCAAAATTATTATGTTGTGGAGTTGATCTGATGATTGAATCAGAAGGTAATTAGGTACTACTACTAATTAAGGTTTTTCAAAGGTTAATTATAGAGTTCCTATGGGCATAGAAACTGTATAATTAACATTTCGAACACCGTAATTCGAGACATAATAGAAAGACAATAGGTATGCGAACTTTCGCTTGCGGCTCAAGAGTTTAAACGACCCAACCCCATCGAATTTAGGCTCATATGACTATTTTAAATATCATTATCATTACATAGTAACACACTACTATACTACACACTGTTACTACACACACACACACACACACACACACACACACACACACACACACACACACACACACACACACACACTGTTGTTACTGTTACTATATGAAACACACGCATCAGCTTGTAGCTGCTAGTGTGTCTTACCAAATAATAATAATAATAGTATAAAACAAAGTCGCTTTCCGCTATGTACCTATGCTTAAATCTTTAAAACTACGCAACGGATTTTGATGCGTTTTTTTTTAATAGATATATAAATTGATTCAAGAGGAAGGTTTATCGATATAATACAAACATAATATATTTGCATTGCACCCGTGCGAAGCTGGGGCGGGTCGCTAGTTTAGGTACAAATCTAAGCTTAAAAAGCTTGCTATGAAAAACATAATAATTGAAAACTTGTTAAAACCTATTAGCAAAACAAACAAGATAATTTACCATTGAAACCAAGCTAAACCGCGCATAATACTAACTGGCAACAATACCCATATACAAGATTCTCTCTAGCAGACAACCCCGTATTGATTCCCGGTACTGGCATAGACTAAGACGTCTAGATAAGACGAGGATTAATTCTTGACCCTACACTGTGTGTATCTACAAAATCCTCCCTGGATTACTCTGAAATATCTAACTGAAGATAGCCGTAAGCTTTTCATGGAAGATAACGTGTTTGAACATAGACTCTACGAGTAATTTCGAGGGTATAGATAGCGCAGTGGTTGGGAGAATGGGTGCGGCATTTTGGGTCGCGTGTTTGATTCCCATATGGAATAAATATTTGTACCTATGACTTAAAGATTTTTGTACCGGTTCTGGGTATTTTGTGTTTGTTTTTATTTTTCGGTGGGTAAAAATCATCCAATGACAACTCCCGCTCTTGGGCGGAGCGGGAAACAGTGTCAGACTCTTACTGACTAAACACTACCCCGTTCCTTCTTTGCCCTTCGCACTGGGACCAAGCCTTCCTTTCAGAAAGAGACCCTAGGCCCCACACATACAACGTGTAACAAAATAACCATATACATCAAGTATAGTCCGGTCAAATTAGACCAAAAAATAAGAGTAAAGTTACATAAATTCCCACCTAGCTGAAAATCGGTAAGATTGTTTAAAATATCATTAAAAACAAAATTTGAAAGTTCCCCATCTTTCCCCTGTAAGGAAAAAAAAATATTCAAGGTCAAAGGTCAAAAAAAAGAGTTTTTCGCGATTTTCAGCAAAACGGTAAGTTTTATCATAAAAATACGTCAGACAAAAATTGTAGATCATAAAATTATCTACAAAAAATGTATTAATACTTTTTTTTCTACGAGCCACCGTTTTTGAGATATAACGATTCTAAAAGTTGCAAAAGTTGTAATCGTCATAATATGCATGAATACGCCACGTATATAAACATCTCTATAGTTGTAATATATATTAAAATATTTTTCTATCGGTCATTGTAACTTAAACTACTAATATAAAATATACATAAGCTATAACTATACAAATATCAGGTAAAATGAAACCCAGTCCCTTAATTTATACACCATTGTAACCTTGAGAAAACATCTGTCCCCTGGTCAATTGTGTGCGTGGCTAGGGTCTTATACCTACTATAATAAATGAAACACTGTTAGTCTTGGATGCCAGTTGCTAGTGAAAACACGTGTTTATTCTAACCTATATCGTGCTGTTTTGAGTTTTATAACAAAAATGTCAGAATATTGTTTTATTTGCTCTAAACTTTTAACTGAAAGTGAAATTGTTACTGTTGAACGTGGTATGAAGACATTAATTAATGCAAGTATCGAAAGAGCAGATGAATTTTCGGAGTATCTAAAAAATCAAAAATCTGTGACAATACATGAAAATTGTCGTAAAAATTATACTCGAAAGAAGATCAAGAAAAAGAATTTGAAAGTTACGACTCGGACGATTAAATTTCTCTACTTTTTTTTTTAACTTAAATTGCTTTTATCTTTTCAATCTCTGCGAATATCCATTATTTTTCAATAGTTTCAAATTAAACAGGATCAAAACTAACCGGTGGAATAGGCCTAAACTAAACGGTGGGGAAACCACGTTAAAAAAACGCGCTGAGTACACTACCTCATAGGTGGCGAGGAAACGTGTGCATATTAAGACGATTACAACTTTTGCAACTTTTAGAATCGTTATATCTCAAAAACGGTGGCTCGTAGAAAAAAAGTATTAATACATTTTTTGTAGATAATTTTATGATCTACAATTTTGTCTGACGTATTTTTATGATAAAACTTACCGTTTTGCTGAAAATCGCGAAAAACTCTTTTTTTTGACCTTTGACCTTGAATAAAATTTTTTCCTTACAGGGGAAAGATGGGGAACTTTCAAATTTTGTTTTTAATGATATTTTAAACAATCTTACCGATTTTCAGCTAGGTGGGAATTTATGTAACTTCGAATGTCTAAATTGACCGGACTAGTAGCGCTGAAGAATACAGGTTGAATAGAATCTCTACACAAAGTTTCAGCTCAAAATTTTTTTTTCGAAAAATTGATACCAAATTCTTGGTATCGCATGATTCTTGATTTCAAATCATAATAAACGTGTCACGATACTCGCTAATATTACGAAACATTCTGTAAATCTGAGCGCCTAGTACCTGGCTACTTAATTTAGCGCTTCTTGATGTATATGGTTATTTTGTTATACGTTATAGATGTTACCTACATTGAAGCCGCAAAGGAACTACGACGTTCAAAGAACTACGGTTATCTAAAACTTAGTCAGTTATTTCACTTCCTGCAAGTTTCCTGAAACGACTCGGTACGCATCATAAACAGGAGTTGGAAACCACATAAAAACGAATTGAAAATTCAGGGAATACGATCAAAAGTTGGTACATTAAAACAAAACAGAACAAAGGAGTTTTTTGTTAGTTTGTTCGCCGTACGTTGCCAAGACATTGTGGCGCAATATACGTTAGTATCACGTTGTTTGTCGAATTATGGCGGGTAGTATTGTCTTTTTTATGTAGGTGAAAAAACATTGCTTTTCGCTTTTCTGGTTTTTTGTGGAGCGAGGGAGATCCTGTCTCAAGACCTGATAATACTGATGCTGGCCAGAGCTAAGGGATTGTTTGAAACAGGTACCGTGACCTCCGAACCCAAAGGACTATGGTGATATGCGGAACGGAGAGTAAATATCTGTAAACCTCTTATATTCTTTATTGCATACAAATTACAATTACAAATAAAAGAACAGGTAATGTATACAGGCGAGCTTAACCCATAGTTGGGTTTTCTTACAGCAAACCTATACTTACAAACATAAAGAAATTTTAAACATCCATGTGCACAACCTCCTTTGGAATGGGAGGATCCTTCGACCATACATGGTGTTATGTCTGGTGGGCTACTGCCCGAAAGATGATTTCGGGAGGTTGTATTTATACGCGTTGCAGAATAGTCCTTTTGTGATGAAACAGATATCGAAAAGGTTTGCGGTCTTTTGAAGCTGAAAACTGTAAATTTGTAGTTATGCCAACAAAAAAATAGTTCTTTTGATTCAGAAAAAACTTCCAAGACTCGAATCTCGAGGAATGGAACTATTTATTTATTGACTCACTCTTGCCCAGTTTCTGTCAGTTTATTAATCCAATTTAACCTATCACTTTCCAATTCAAGTTTTCAGCCCCTAAAAAAACTAAAATTAATCACTAACAGGAGCCAATTTTTAAACACTTCTAACGACCCATTCTCACGAAAAAACACTGATAAACAAAACTCAAGTAGCGCCGCGTCACAAACTAGTATACATTAATCCTTATAATCTGTCAATTTGGATCCCGTGTCTATGGTGTCAACCGTCTCCTGCCGCTGTCATAGATATGCTTTGTTATTTTTTTCAAATGAAGGCTTAGTCGTGATCAAGTGATTTGGGTTTGAATGACGTCGGCATTTTAGGGTTAACGAACTTTGGGATAATTGGTTAAATAGTGGTTGGTATGTGTTATGTGGGACATGGGTTCAAATGGGACAATCTGTCCCGTTTTGGTGGTGTAATGTGTTGTTGGATTTGTTGAAGAATGCATGGAAGCATAATTTGTATTATCTTAATTTATACTTTTATCCATCGGATTCCCGTGACCACAGAAATCTTTAATTTTCTTTTTTTGAGTCCGTGGCTTTGTTACTTCTTCATGCTCGAACGGCTGAACGGATTGGGATGATATTTGGTTCACGAGTAGACCACGTTCTAGATTAGCACGTAGATTTATCCCAGGAGTATGTGCCCTTGGAGTCAATATCCACTATTATACTGGTAAAGCCGCTTACAGTACAAAAAAAATCGTAAAAAAAAAATAATGGTTTAATTCATTAAATCCCACGCGAAAGCCGGCGTTCGCACACTTATTGTTCTTTAATGGTGTCTATAATTACAATATCGAAAGATTAAACAAATAAATGCAATTTGCAATTATAATTGCTGTTAAAAACTGTTATTGGCATTAATTTTTTTTAATCCTTTATTTTTTTAAGATTTTTCAAGCCCTAAACTTCGCAGAGCCTAACTCCAGACTCGCCAAGATTCGACGGCCGTACTGTAGCTGGTATATAAATCACTAGCTTCTGCCCGCGACTTCGTTCGCGGAAAATTTGTGAGACAAAAGTTGTGATAGCTCGGTTAATATCCATGTTATACAAATAATGTATAGCCTATGTCTGTGTTTAATTCCGCCTAGCCCGTTCCATCATCGGACCACCAGACGTACGGCATTGCGCCACCGGTACATGGTGGATATCCCACATATACGTACAAAACGTTTTGGGAACACATTCATTATGCGTACAGCCAAGGAGTGGAATTCCTTGCCGGAGTCGGTGTTTCCTGATAGCTACAATCCGGGTATCTTTAAGTCAAGAGTGAATAGGTTACTTCTAGGTAAGCGCGTTCCATCGTCGACTGCATCGTCGCTTTCCATCAGGTGAGATAGTGGTCAAGCGCGAACCTATAATCAATAAAAAAAAAAAAATGTCACTCAGGAGTAAAGCAGGTTTCTATTATAGCTTCAATTTTTCTAATCGAACCATTCGTTCCAGAGATTACCTCCTACAAACAAAAAAATAAAAAAACAAACTTTACCTCTTTATTATATTAGTGTAGATTGATCACTGATATTTATCAGTAAGTAAATAAACTTGACAACGACCCGTAAATTGCAAAAATGCAATTTACTGCTTTGGAAATTTTATATTTCAAGGCATACATTGGCAATTTCACCTAAAGGAAAACCTTTGTAAAAGAAACAAATTTTGTTGTCTCCAAACTACGATCTTAAAATAAATTGTCAAAATTGCTTCTCACAAACTACAAAAATCAAACATCTTTTAAAGACAGTATTTCCTGTAAAATCTTTTGAAAGCAACTGCCAAGATAGACGATATTAATTGCATTTACTTTGTTACGAGAAACTTTGAGTGAAAACAGTTTCAGAAAGAATTTTGTGCAAGAAAAATACTCAGAACCGAAGGAAACTTTACGTTCAATTTTAAGTATCTAATTTTTAAGATGTGTGGGTATGTTTGTTTGTGTGTCTTTAAAAGTTTTTGATGTTAAAGTGTATCTTTTATTTATAATTAGTGACCCGCCTTAGCTTCGCACAGGTGTAATGGTGATATTAAATATATTATTTACTAGCTTTTGCCTGCGGCTTCGCCCGCGTGATAATAATTTGTGTTAATTTATACGAGTACTTATATCCAATCATTCCCGTGACCACAGAAACATTTTTGAGTCCGTGGCGTGGCCGTATATAGGCTACCAGCGGCTTCACCCGCGTCTAAGGTTTCTTTTCTGCCCCATAGGTCATAGCGTAATTCTTATATAGCCTTCCTCGAAAAATAGACTATCCAAGCCAAAAAGATTTTTTTCAATAGGACCAGTAGTTCCAGAGATAACTCTTTATTATATTAGTGTAGATGTATTAGGTATACATGTAATAAATCTTCCTTTTGAATCAATCTATCACTTAAAAAAAACCGCACCAAAATCCGTTGCGTAGTTTTAAAGTTCTAAGCATACATAGGGATAGACAGCGGAGAGCGACTTTGTTTTATACTATGTATGTAATGATGAGTAGTTTTCCGCGGCTTTACTCGCATCTTTGTTTACTTTTGCGGGTCGTAGCGTGGTGTTAGGTTAGCATCAGCCTTTTTTAAATGTTCTCACTTCTGAGACTCAGATCTCCTCTCTAGGAGAGGTAATGGACCGTAATCTACCACGCGGGCTCAGTGCGAGTTGGTGGATGTCACATGTCTTCGAATTTTTGATTCTAGGACTTGCCGCTTTCTTCATTCCTTCACCGTTTTAAGAGCAGTGGGTATTGTGTGTAGGGGCTTATAATATTTGTAACTAGCTTTTGTCCGCGGCTTCGCCCGCGTACATAAAATATAGCCTATGTCACTCAGGAGTAAAGCAGCTTTCTATTGTTGCTAAAATTTTTCCAATCGGACCAGTAGTTCCAGAGATTACCTACTAAAAACAAAAAAATAAAAAAAACAAACTTTACCTCTTTATTGTATTAGTGTAGATAAATCTGTCTATCTCTCTCTTTTTTGTTAACCAAAAATAATTAAAAAGAAACATGAATAGTTAAACAATAATTTAAAAACAAATGTTTTTTTTTTATCAAATTTTATGTAAATAAAAACAGCCGTAAATTAAATTTTTAATTCAAAAATACCAATGCCATATTATGGCACATAAACTACGAACAATATTACATTTAAAATAAATAAAAAAAACTGTTAATTTATTTAATGAACTGTTGAAATTTATAAAGCCACACTTTACGATATATTAATAAATACGTTTAATAATATATTCAACTTTTTATATATTTTATTGATAGTTTTAAGTAGCTCGACTTCTCAAAATCATATCTTGATAAAAACATCTTTAGCTTACACCACGAGAAGGTTTGAACAAAATTTCATATTTTTAAATGTAGCTAAAGATCTTTTTCCCTCACCGAAATTACTGAATTCTTTTTTTGGTGGATTTTTAACGATGCTTGTAGTGCTCATTAAAATGCTTGGAGTGCCCACCTAAATGAATAAAATTTTGTGAATTTTGTTAAAAGAGGAAAGGCAAGATATTCTGTGAAAAATGATTTGTTTAAATTCAAAGGCATTATAAACATCTTACTGTGATGTTGCTGGGTAATGTTTTAAAATAGGAGGTATGCGGAACAGAGAATAAAGTCCCACATACCTCAGTTGAAAAGGGAGGATCCACCGACCGGACATGTGTTATGTCTGGCGGGCTACTGCCCGATAGTTAATTTCGGGCTGTCGTATATGTTCAAATCAAGAGAACTTTGATTGCGCGATGCAGGATTGTAGTTCTTATGTGACGCAATAGATGGTGCTACATCACTATATATGTATTTTTTAAATGTGCTATAAACTAGTGCTTGATTGCGATCCCACCAGATGGTAAGCAGTGATGCAATTGTTGATGGTAAGGCGCACTAGTCTATTAAGAGCCTGTTCACTCTAGCCTTATAATAGTGACATAGAACTACTTATATTGTTTTTTTTTTAAGTTTAATCTTATTGATTAAAAGATATATTTATGTCACAAATAAATGTCTTTCATCTTTCCTGAGAAGAAAAGCCGAAACAAATTTAGACGTCAAAGTCTATTTTAAAGACCGTACAGTAAATATGTATTAGTAAAAAAAAACTTTTTACAAAAAAAACCGCCTTCAAAAAAAGCCAAAAGATAAAAGTTCCTACACTAAAAAGTTGAAAATAAAAATTTGAATTGCTGTAAAGAAACTTAATTTATAGGTCAACTTATTTGACATTAATATTTTACAAATATTCAAAATTTATTACTTCTTTTTGATGATTTTTGATTTTGATTTTGATGAAAAAATGGGACCAATCTGGAAGCATATCCTTTCAAGTACAAAAAAAATTTTGCAAATCCATTCATAAACAACGGAGTTCTGAGGTAACAAACATAAAAAAAAAATACAATCGAATTGAGAACCTTCTCCTTTTTTTGAAGTCGGTTAAAAATAAATAATAAACACCGTCAATGGTTATTTTTGTTGCTTTGTTTTTCTTCTGTATAAAATTTACTAATTCGTGTGCGCAGTACTGCAGCCACATATGGGCTAGTGTTGCTAAATTCAATCTAGCTTCTTTGGACCCAGGGTAGAGGCGTTATTGGATATTTAGATTATGCTCCTGAGCTCAAGCCAGGAGCGAAATAGCCAGCAATGCGGTATTCTATAGATGGCATTTTGCAGTGTCCGTAGGAATTACATGACTTTTTTTATGGTAGGTAAAAATATATATTTTTTTAATCCAACTTGACGACTAAACGGCTAATCGGTATATTTTTAAATGTTTTTACATTTTGTGATAATATATTATTTAATATATTTTCAAAATTATGTCTAACACAGCCAAAAAAGCGAAGATCAAGTAAAAACTATTCCGTGTATTTTTATAAAACTTCCACAAACTAAAAGATAATTTAACTACCATTCTTTGGTTAAACGGCTTCTATTCATATTATGTTTAAGGAACTTAATTTGCTTAATAGTGTTAGGGACCAATTATTCGAATAATCATGATGCGCGGGAAGTGACGTTTCTCCTCTTCTGTTGGCTTGCTTATATCTGCCCTTAAACGTTAGGTTGGATCGTAGTCAAATATTGGTTTTAATCACTGATTAATTATTTATCACTTTTGTTTCTAGTTACGCACTTTTCCAAAATATTTGTATAAAATCACTTGCTGCTTCAAATTGGGTCCAAAGTGTTGGCATAACGTATACTAAAGCTACACACACTCACACATTATCATAATTATTTTACGGTCGTCCGCATACTTATAACATATAACTAACGAAAAAAGAGTCGGCGTGTTTGTCCCGTCACTATGCTTATAACCGAAACGATCAACGGAATCGTTATTAAACTATTTTATTAGTCGTTATTTAACGCGTTATTTTTAATGTTATGGGGTAACGCTACAAGTTTTGGTTATTCAAATGTTAGTTCGCTACTTCTAGAATAATTATGGTTTGAGAAAGGGAAGTCATGTTTGGTTGTCATTACATAGTATAAAACAAAGTTGCGCGTCCCTATGTATGCTTATATCTTTAGAAGTACGCAATGGATTTAGATGCGGTTTTTAATAGGTAAAGTGATTCAAGAGGAAGGTTTATGTGTATAATACATGCATAATATATTTAATATCAACATTGCACCCGTGCGAAGCTGGGGCGGATCGCTAGTTGACAATAAATTAAAGAGATTGGAAATCATACTTTTATTAGGGTCGTGTAGTAAATTTATAAATGAGTTCCCTAGGTTCCCGAGTTGAGTTACACGAGTACTGACAAATGCTTGCATTGACTGGACAGGTCAACTTATAACTGTGTGGTTCTTTCTTCAAAAGACTATCTCAGACTCCAATCTGCATGGTTCTCATATGATTTGACTATTACATGTTTGTGTAAGCACTTTAAAAGAGACTGACTCCTAAGTTGGTTTCGGTGTTTCTTCTCAGGGTAGTCAGCTAAGAAACAAAGGCCTCATCTAGTTTCAATGGACGAAAAAATAAATTTGACGTGGAAAAGAGTTAGTAAAAACCTATTGACAAAATAAAAATCAATTATCATTTGTCGTTATAAGACAGTTTCTGCAACAAATAAAAGCTACCCGCGGTCCTTCAGTTGCCCTTTGCTTTTCATGGTCACAATGACCTAACGAACCCGCAGCTCTAAAACGTAATATCGTCTGTAAGTGATCTTATACGGGTTTATTAAAACTTAGATTGCTCTGTGAGTGTTTGAAATGTGTTCGCACTAGTGCATTATGAGTTTTCATATTAGTTCTAAAGATTTAGCGTCTTCATCTTTCTATTGTTGAAGATTTTGAAAACTTAGCCAATGTCTTTAAGAGGGCCTTTCCCACTCGACTATTGTCGACGTCTAGTGAAGTTTATAAGCTTGTTGCTTCATCTATCGCAATCCAACGCGATGTTTGATGAAAAGGCAATGTGAAAAAAGAGAGATAACGCCTGAAAATTCTGTTGGTGTTCGGTAATTTCGTCATTTACTTGAATATTGCACAATAACTTGTTCCAAGAAACACGTGTTTTTTTTAACTCTAAATGTTTTTGAAAAATGCTATAACCATTATGAATCTCGATTAAATGTGCAAGACTTTTTGTATTTTTAACCTTTCAAATATCATAATTAGAAACATATGAGAAAGACAATAGGTCGCTTGGGGCTCAAGAGTTTAATATATGAGAACATTATGGAGGGCCAAAGTTCACGTAAAATAGCAAATTTCCAAAGGTCTTTACTGGATTCGTTTTACACAATTTTTTGTTTCAATTTCTATAGAAGCCTAGATAATATCCACAAAATATATGTGTGTCCAAAATATCTGGAGAAAGATTTGTAATCTACAATTAATATAAGAGGAGAAACTGACTGACTGACATATCAACGCACATCCGAAACTACTGGGACTAGGAGCGTGATATTTTGCACATAGCTTCCTTTTATGACGTAGGCGAACACTAAGAAAGCATTTTCTAAAATTCACCCCCTTAAGGGATGAAACGCGTGTCCAAAGTTTTTGCAAAAACCTATTTATTTTCACGTGGGCGAAGCCGCTGGCAGAAAGCTAGTAAAATCAATCACGTAAGAGGAGTTGCATGAAAATGTACCTCGGGTTGGCCGCTCTTAAGCTCACAAAAGATATGAATTCAACGTGTGGTTTCACCAGCGTCTTTAAGTAAAGAATAGAAATGTCAATGACCTCGATCTGTCTGTTTTAAAAATACCGTTTTCAAAAAAAAAACACAACATCAACAACATCGGTTTTTTTTTACTGTGTCTGAGTCTTAGTTAAATCGAGGTGAAGTTAGAACATTATTGTTTAAACTCTTGAGCCCTACACAAACGCCGGCGTTCGCACACCTTTTGTCTTTCTATCTCTCTAGTGTCTCTAATTACGGTATTCGAAGGGTTAAACTAATTTTGCTAAATATTTCATTTAAAACATTATTAGTTAAAAAAATCTGTTTTTCTTTCTTATTTTTATTGTTAGCAATAATTCGTTTTCTTCTAGTTGCTACTATTTCTGCACTCTTTAGTGGCGCAGATATGAGCAGAATTGAAGAACTGAAATCTAATCAAACTTTTTAAACTCTAATTTGAAACGCAATATAATGTTGTATAGTCTCTCGCCTGCTTCGAAAAATAGATTATTTAACACTATATTTTAAACCAACCAGTAATTACTGAATGACTGTTTTGTTCAATTAAAAACATCACGAGTGCCATAAAAAGTCAAACCAACCAATATATTTATTTTATGTTAATACAAAACTCATTTACTTATTCATTAGTAATCATAAATCTCCTAGCATTACAGAAGATAATATAGACAACAAAGTAAATCCTTGCTAAAGCTTGTCTAGACTGCTAGACAAGATAATAATTACTTAAACAATTTTTCCACACCGCCGTCTATCTACCTCCGTTAAGTAAACAGGCCTTGATATTTAAAAATAGGCATAGAATTAATTAATTCTATGATGTTACTTGGGGCAGTGGTTGCTGGGTTGTAAAGCCTTCGACTTACGAATCATAGGGCGTTAGTTTAAACCCAGCCAGGCACATTACTTTATGTAACCACTGCTCTCAAAACGGTGAAGGAAAACATTGTGAGGAAACCGGCATGTCCTAGAACCAAAAATTTGTAGACATGTGACATACATCAACCCGCACTGGGCCCGCGTGGCGGATTATGGCCCATTCCCTCTCCTAGAGAAGAGGCCTGTGGGAACATTAATAAGACCGATGATGATAATGATGTTACCAGAGGGAAGAAAGCGTTGTCGAGGTAGGCCTAGAAAGAGGTGGCGGGATGTTTAGACGCGTACCGAGACGACTGGTTCGAGACGGCGCGGAAGAAGAAAGTTTGGCAGGACTTGGGGGAGGCCTTTGCCCAGCAGTGGGACAGTTAAGGGTTAAAAAAATATGGTTCTTAGAGCAGTGGTGAAGGCCCCGACTTACGAGTTCTAGGGCATGATTTCTGGATTTTTTTATTTGACTGGCCTGTTGGTCTAGTGGTTACCCTGACTAATAAGCAGGAGGTCGTGGGTTCGATTCCCACCCAGGACAAATGTTTGTGTGAGGAGCACGTTCATTTGTTCTGTGTCTGGGTGTAATTTATCTATAATATGTAAGTATTTAGAAATATATAAGTATGTTTATCAGTTGTCTAGTACCCATATCACATGCTCTGCTTAACTTGGGACTAGACGACGTTGTGTGAAAGTTGTGGAATATATTATATTATATTATTATATTTCAAACACAGCCAGGTGCGGCGACCTCTCGCGCCGGGCCCTGGTTCAGGCCATGGTCCACAGCGAAGAGGAATGGCAGGCGGTCGCCTCCTTCTGCGAAGCAGTAATGCTCGTAAAGGAGGAGGCCGACCGCATAAGGCAAAGGCAACGGCGTACTCGCCGTAGCCGTCGCCGCCGCGATCCTGCCGATATCCGGCCACCGTAGACACTGGCTCGCGGACGGTGAGCAATGGGTAGCTCGCCGTCCGGTCGTCTGTAAGACCGAGTCCTAGTCGTCAACGGCGCGCACCGTTCCCGCGCGCCTCAAGGAGTTGTCAGCAAACTGCAGGGGCCCTTCAGGGTCGAAGCCTCCCGGAGTCTAGAGGGAAGTGGGAAACTGTTACCTCGACTCCAGGAATAGGGCAAGGAAGGTACGGGGTAGGTTTTTTAGTCAGTAAGAGTCTGACACTAGTCTCCCGCTCCACCCAAGAGCGGGTTTCGTCATTGGATGATTTTCACCTACCATAAAAAAAAAAAAAAAAAAAAAAAAAAAAAAAAAAAAACACAGCCAGGTACTTCTCTTATCTTATCTTTGTGGTCTGGTTTCCACACTGGCTAGTAACGGGCTATGCCATCAGTGCCACATCTAGTAAAAATCATATTCGTATGTACATCCATGTTATCTTTTTAGGTTTACCCACATTTTGTTATTTTTGTTTTCTGTGTTATTTTGTTTTGTTATCTTGTATACGTACATCTGTGCGCTCTAACCATTAAACTTTGTTTTATATATTGTTTCTCAGTAAGTGAATTATGTGTGTAATTATTTATCTATATACACTTCTCATCAAAAAAATCGAAACACCTTGCAAGTTTACGTTTTGTCAGGATTATCAGAAAAATGTGTACATTTAGGAATAAATGTTAAATGTCGTTTAATAGTGAGTAATATGAGCTTATCAAATCTTAATGTTAATGTTCTAAATTTAAATGAATTTTTCATAGGTTTCGTATTTTGTTAAATGAGTCATTTTTATTCCGTATGGAGTATAAAGGAAATGGATAAAACAACACACGTAAATGAAAAAAAAAGCTAAAAAACGTTTATTTAATAACTTGTATTCCCTCCCCGAGCTCTAATTACTGCTTCCATACGGTTCTTCATCGATCGGATGAGAGTCACGATCACATGCTGTGGTATATTGTCCCATTCCTCTTGGATTGCATCTTGCAGCTGGCTAAGTGTTTCTGGGGCAGGATCTCTTGCTCGAATTCGTCTCTTTAATTCATCCCATAGATGTTCAATGGGATTCATGTCCGGGCTTCTTGCTGGCCATTCCATAATAGAGATATCGACTTCGTTAAGATAATCTCGTACGACGCCCGCGGTGTGAGCCCTAGCATTGTCGTGCATGAATATGAAGCCGTTGCCAATAAAATGTGCATAGGGCATCACATGAGGCTCGAGACACTCTTCGACGTACCGATGACAGTTTAGTGCAGGCAGACGTGGCCCAGACACGAAAGCAAGCTCTGTCTTACCGTCGGCGCTGATTCCTCCCCAAACCGTCCACGAACCGCCACCATAGCTGACCTTTTCTTCAATGCAGCATTGTGCATAGCGTTCTCCTTCTCTTCTGTAGACCTTGTTCCTTCCGTCGTTACCATACAGCATAATTTTACACTCATCAGAAAAGAGAACTTTGCTCCACTGTAGGTATGACCAATTTAGGTGCTCACGTGCAAAGTTAAGGCGCGCTCTTCGATGGTCTGCAGTTAATTTCGGCCCATTTGCTGGCTTATGCGGTACCAGTCCACGATCCTTCAACCTTCTTCTAATTGTAGAGTCACTTACAGCCACCCTTCGTACAACACGAAGCCGCTGCTGCAGTTGAAAAGCGTTAAGGCGTCGATTTCTTAAAGAAGTTGTTACAATAAATCGATCATCTCGCTCAGAAGTGACCCGATTCCTGCCAGATCCTGAACGGCGCGTGAACAAACCAGTCTCCCGATAACGTTTATAGACTCTATGAACAGATGACAGGCTTAGATGCAGTCTTGCAGCCACAACACGCTGACTAAGGCCAGAATCCAGCAATGCCACAACTTGGGCGGCTTCTGTGGGCGAAGTATCCATACGTTTTAGAAAAAAAACCTTTTTTCAGACGTCCCAAAGTCACAGTATTGAAATAAAAAACAAAAAGTTTAAGGATAGGCGCCAATTTTTAGTTTTTAAACGCTAAATGTACTCCAACCCTAAACACACATTTGTCTCAAAACAGTGATTCATTTCGTTTATAAGATAAACAAATGAAATTCTAATTTTGAATTTAGAATTTTCGCTTATTACTGTAATGGCCAAACTGCCAGCTATAATATATGTATTTTTTTTCATCGTATGAATTCTTTTTTGTGTTAAATTCGGACAGAAACAATGAAAACGGAAGTGTTTCGATTTTTTTGATGAGAAGTTTATATTGAAGGAGAAACTAACTGACTAATATGTCAACGCACAGACAAAACTACTGGGACAATTTTGGTGTAATTTTGCACAAGGCTTCCTTTTATGACGTAGGCGAACACTAAGAAAGGGTTTTTCAAAATTTAGCTCCTAAAGGTATGTAATGGGGATCTAAAGTTTGTATGGAGAACCCTACTTTCATGCGAGCAAAGCCGCTGGCAGAAGGCTAGTGAGAAATAAAGTTGTTCTTAAACCTATATATCATGCAAGTCATAGTGAAAAAGCGGTACTATCAGACATCACTGACTAATGTTTTTGTCTTCAGGTTGGACACTCGAGAAGGCGTGACGTCACATTGGGCGGATTCCACGTTAGGAGTCAGAGCCACCTTCAGAAGCGACACCAGACCCGCAGTACTGGTCCTCACCAAGTTAAGGTAAGCAGAACCCACATTTTTTTATGCGTATGAATTTGTCAGAGATATTGAAAAATAAAATAGATAGATAGTATTATATATTTTTTTTTTATTAGCTATAAAGTAATGCTTGACTACGATCCCATTTGATGTTAAGCAGTGATGCAATCGTTGATGGTGAGGCGCATTCGTTAATCAAAGCCTATTCACTCTAGCCCTGAAGGCACCCAAATTATAATCGGACAGGAAGACCGTAGCAGGCAATTTGTTCCAGTCCTTCTATGTGGGCGAAATGAAAGATGAAGCGAAACGCTTAGTCCGAACCGTAGAGGTTTCAACAACATAAGGATACTCGCCGTGCGTCGGTTGTCCGATGATAGAAAAATTTGCAATACGTGGCACATACCTAAATTGGATACATTTGCTATGATTACACATAACTCCTTACTGCAATTGAGACCCGAAAATCGGTTATCTATACTAATATAATAAAGAGGTAAAGTTTGTTTTTTTGTTTTTTTGTTTTTTTGTTTGTAGGGGGTAATCTCTGGAACTACTGGTCCGATTTGAAAAATTTAAGCAACAATAGAAAGCTGCTTTACTCCTGAGTGACATAGGCTATATTTTATGTACGCGGGCGAAGCCGCTGGCAAAAGCTAGTATTTAATACTAGCTTCTGCCTGCGACTTCGTCCGCGGAAAATTTCTTGTAGTGATAGCTCGGTTAACATCCATGTTATATAAATAATTTATAGCCTATGTCACTCAGGAGTAAAGCAGCTTTCTATTGTTGCTAAAATTTTTCCAATCGAACCATTAGTTCCAGAGATTACCTCCTACAAACAAAAAAATAAAAAAACAAACTTTACCTCTTTATTATATTAGTGTAGATTCGTCACACAAGAACTATCATGACGGTTGACCCTTTTTTAAGATGAGAAAAATCATCGAATGACGAATCCAAGCGAGAGACAGTGTCAGACTTCTACTGACTAAACGACCCGCCGTTCTTTTCTGCCTTACTTCCAGGGCCCCGGCGTTCCGCTTTGCGCATCAACTCTTGGCCCCAATAACGGTCGACCTGGATCGCATAATAAACAGTCTTCGTGTCTCAATTGAAGCAGAGGCCCACAGCAAATAGTCCAACTTATTTCCCGCTTACTATAATATAAAACGAAAATTACTATCCAAAACTTTCATGTTCCATAATGAACATTTCAAAGTACTTTCTCATCATTTTAAAACATTTAAAAACCCATCTAAACTAAAACGATGATCCCTCCATTACTAAGCCTAGATTACACGAACTATAAACTACAAAGATAAACTAAAACCCAGTTGAACATAACTCCGCTCGTATGTTCCAAGCTTTATAACCCAAAACATGGTATTAATTAAGGCTGGAACACAACGGCGCAATATGGCCGCTCGACTAATGACTTGTTAGTCTAGAAAGTGTAGAATGTAATGTTAAACTATAATAATATTACCACTAAGATAAACATAGTGTTAAGTTCATGAAAAATGTTTTAACTTTAGAACGGACTAACTTTTGCCTACGACTTTGTCTGCGTGAAAATAAGTCTCTCAATACTAATTTTAGACTAGAGATTCCGCGTCTACAAGTGCGGAACTTATGGATGAACTACATAGTTTTACCTAAGCGTAGGTCTCCAAAAAAGCGTGATTGCTTTTTCCTCCAACTCTTTTCTATCATCGGACAACCTGTCTATTGGACTATCTATGCTTACGTTGTTGAAGCTTCTACGGTTCGGACTAAGCGTCTCTCTTCATCATTCATTCCGCGCACATCGAAGGAGTTGAACAATTTGCCTGCTGCGGTCTTCCCATCCGATTATAATCTGGGTGTCTTCAAGACTATAGTGAATAGGCTTTTAATAAACTAATGCGCCTCACCATCAACTTTACCATCACTGCTTACCATCAGGTTGTGCGTACAGCCAAGGAGTGGAATTCCTTGCCGGAGTCTGTGTTTGCTGATGACTAAAATCTGGGAATCTTTAAGTCAATAGTGAATAAGTTACTTCTAGGTAATCGCGCTCCATCGTCGACAGCATCGTCGCTTTCCATCAGGTGAGATAGCGTTCAAGCGCGAACCCATAATCAATAAAAAAAGGTGGGGTCGTAGTCAAGCATTAGTTTATAGCAAATAAAAACAAACATCAGTAGCACACAAAAATTAAGAAACACTTCCTCTATATTTAACCCGTTACCCGATATCAAATCAATTAATCCACGTTTCAAACGCCGTAGATCTTTGTAACACAAAATATCAAATTCCAATTCGATTAGCAGAACCCATAGAAGGTTTAAATGTATGAGATTTTAATTAAACATCGTATACTTTCATCTTGTTTACGATGGAGCAAGTATGTGGAAAATTCCGCCATGATTAATTTGAAGGTCTGATTGACTGATTAGTATTATGTTTCGACAGGAAGTTAATATGATGTTATGACTTTACTAAAGTTTCAAAGTCGGTTGCGGACACAGGTAGGCTTCTTTTTTAAGGTTCCTCACTTCAAAAGGAAAATTTAATAGAATAGAAAAAGAAAAGAAAGAAAACAGATTTTCACGCGAAATGATGCAACCTTAAAGCTATAAGACAATTATTATATTTTTTAGAAGAATAAAATAACTTTACTGTCCGTTTGTCTGCCTGTTGTCAAAAGCCTTTACCTTGGAGACGCGTAAAGGTATCGGGTAGAAATTTAAACCTATTCAGGCCTGTAGTCACTTGACACATCTTTTTCGACACTTTCCTACCTATAACCCTGACATTGTTCAAACTCGTAAAGCAAGGTCTTACAGCACAAATATGGAATTAGAACTGAAAACTGTAAAGTGTGGTACGTCACAAAAAAGTCGTTTTGAAAAATTCTTTGAGTCTCAATTCGAATAGAGAAACTGAGTAACGTATCAACGCACAGGCAAAACTACTAAGACTGAGAGAATAAAATTTTGGCACTAAGTGTCTGTTTATAATGTAACGAGCACTAAGAGAAGATTCTCCAAAATTCGCCTCTTAAAGGCACGAAACAGGGTTCCAAATTTTGTATTGAAGACCCTACTTTCTATCGGGCATAAACTAACGCATAAATAAGTTTCGAGCAGTCTTGCACCATCTAACACATTCTTGGCCAACCCTTTTCCCACCTCGCTTTCCCAATACATTTCCCCCCAGCACAAACTATCCCACTTCTACTACGAAAGAAGCCAATTCGTTCTCACTCAAGACAAATGCATCGCCTAATATCGTTGATTACGTTAGCGTTTTCCTTGGGGGCTAAACAGGGAGATATATTAGCAACGGGGGCTAATACAGGTGCGATATATTAGCCTCTCGGTAAGGTGGCTACAGGTAAATGTATTGGCTTGCGAGGAGCGAAGCTGCGGCCATTTTTTGTTGAAGTCACCTCTTGCAAATGTGGTTAAGGTGTTTATAGATAGATAGATATACTCTTTATTGTATGTACACCATAAACACAACTTGGTACATTAGGACACTTAAAATGACTACTAAAATAATAAAAAATAATTAATGAAAAAATAATAATAATAATAAATTTATTAATTATTATTATTTTATGTGTATATTTTAATTTAGTCAGATGGCTTGTTAACCGTAACATTAACCTTTCAAATACCGTAATTAGAGACGTGATAGAAAGAAAATTGTCCGTACGCAAAATACGTGCTTTAGACGTAGAGTTGCGGATACCAGCCCGACATACAATACGATAGAAAGACAATAAATAATATTATGAAGGCAAAAGATTTTGTGTATGTTTGTTACTTCTGTATGTTTAAATTGTTGAGTTAGTGTGTATGTTTGCTGCTTCTTTACGTTTAAATAGTTGCTCGTATTTCGATAAAACTTGGTAAAAGGTAAAAAAAAATCTGGAATAGCCATATTATTATTTGAATAGAAAGAAAACTTTAGACAACAAATCTATATCTGAGGCGTTTTCATGTATGTTAGATCGCTTTGATGGTTACCAGAGCCGCGAAAAAGTGATATTTGAATATTGTTGTTTTCAAGAAGTAATTTTCCAAGAGCCCAGGAGTGAAACAAAACAGTCTAACAAAAAAATCGAATATTTTTAATTTATGATTTTTTAACACATATACAAACATCCTGTTTCTTTATGCTAAAATAACTCATGGATTTTTTTTATTAATATAAACAAATGCTTGACTACGATCTCACCTGATGGTAAGCAGTGATGTAATCATCATGGTGAGGCGCACTAGTTTATTAAGAGCCTGTTCACTCTAACTTTGGAGACACCTAAACTATAATCGAACGGGAAGAGTACGGTCTTAAAATAAAATTGTTCTAGTTCTTCGATGTACGCGGTATAAACATATTTTACGTCATAAGCTTCCAATGTGAGAAAAATAACCTGAAATCTTATAAACCTTTGACATGCCACTTTATTTTTTCTACCAATAACATAAAAATATACATACCAGCAATTGCCACATATTTTTATAGTTTATCGTAACTTTTGCGTATCCATAAAATATAATGTTGCTCAGGGCAATATTCCCTCAATTTCATAAATATTGCCTGACATTCAGATTAGTTTTACCAATTTATCGCGTCAAAACGGTTTAGGAAATTTATAGTATCGATATGAGATATCGATATTGATTCGATGACAGCATCGCTGTCGATGTAATCGGTATCAGGTTTTTATAGTTTATCGTTTTTTGTCAACATTATTTTTGTAACAAGTTTTAAAAGAATTTTTTTTTTCATGACGCAGCAGGTATATACGTATATATTTGAAACTCGTTAAGAGGAATCACATGAGCCTTGCTTAAGATGGGGTTGTGTCGTTTAACTACCGAGTTTCTATGGTCACCTTCAAGTTCCATCATCAGATTAACTTCACGACATAATAGTTTTTCATTGCCATCTGAAATTTAATTTACAAGATTTGATCACAAACATTGGGACAGGTGAAACTATAAAAGGTAGTAATAAAATATCTGTTGTGTTTTAGTTCGAATATTTTTAAATGGTTTGTTGTTTATGTGGTTTGTTATTTAGAGGCGGTTGAGAGAAGAGAGTGAAATTTCACAGAACCAATTCGGTTTTATGCCAGGTCGCGGTACAACGGATGCCATTTTCGCTATACGCCAGTTGTGTGAAATACAGAGGTGCAATAAAAACTTGCACATGGTATGCATTGACCTCGAAAAGGCATACGACCGGGTACCTCGTGAGGTTCTGTGGTGGGCCCTTAAGGAGAAAGGTGTGCCTGGGAAGTATGTTCAGTTGATCCGAGCGATGTACAGTCGATGCAGTACCCAAGTCCGGTCTACAGCAGTCACCACTAGCAGCTTCAATGTGACTGTCGGCTTACATCAAGGGTTGGCTCTCAGCCCTTACCTTACCTCTTCCTGGTGATAATGGACGCTCTTACATCGGACATCCAGGAAGAGGCTCCCTGGTGTATGTTATTCGCCGATGACATTGTGCTGGTTGCCGAGAGTGGTAAAGAGATCTAGAATAGATTGGAGGTGTGGTGGCACAGACTGGAGAGTGTTGGCCTGAAATTAAGTAGAACCAAAACGGAGTACATGTTCTGTGATTTCGGCGGTCTCTCCGGTCCTGTGGCCTTAGCTCTCGCTGGAACGCCCATATCAATCTGTTCCGACTTTCGGTATCTCGGGTCGCTCGTTTAAGGAGATGGTGAGATAGACCGAGACGTAACGCATCGGATCAACACAGGATGGATGAAATGGCGACAGGTCACGGGAACAACTTGCGACCCACGGATGCCCCTCAAGTTGAAGGGTAAAATTTCAAGTCTGTGATAAGACCTGTCCTATTGTATGGATCAGAATGTTGGGCTGTGCAAAGACGGATGAAAAAAGACTGCATGTAGCGGAGATGAGAGTGTTGAGTTGGATGTGTGGTGTGACGAGAATGGATAAAGTGAGAAATGAGTATATTAGAGGAAGTCTGAAAGTAGCGCCAGTGACTAAAAAGTTAAAAGGAAATCGTTTGTCTTGGTATGGACATGTGAAGAGGAGAGATGAAACGCATGTCACAAAAAGAGTTCTGAGTTTACACGTGGATGGATGGAGAGGAAGAGGGAGGTCGAAGAAGAGATGGATGGATTGTGTGAAGAGTGATATGAAAGAAAAGGGAGTTAGTGATAGTGTGACGGGTGACAGGACAGAGTGGAAGAAAAAAACATGTTGCACCGACCCCAAGTAAAATGGGATAAGGGTAGGATGATGATGATGATGTTGTTTATGTAGTTCGATTCCTATTTCTCGGTCACCGTTATGGAATCGATTTAGTTCTGATTCAACTTTGCCTGTACCAAAGTTTAGTTTTTGATAGTTTATCACGGAGAAACATTTGATATTTTTTGATGGATGAATCTTTGTTCTTCGTTCGTAATACGAGGTGATGGAGGATATTTTGTTTCAAACTGTCCCATAAATTAAAAAGTCAAGTGCGATTCGGACTCTCGTACTAAGAGTTCCGTACCAACTACCTATGAAAACAGTTTAATTCCCGACATGAGTTACGAAAATTTTTCGTATCGCAAAGAAGTTTTGTTTGTGAAGTTACTACAACAGTTTTCAGATTTTTTTGGGACCAAGCCTTCCTTAAAAAAAGAGACTCTGATTCGACCCTTTTACAGAGTCTTAACGGTTTTGCTTGACAACTCCTTGAGTTCAGTTTCTTTTTCTTTATACGTACAGAACTTAAAAAACGACGAAGATTTGGTTTCATTTTTTTCTTTTTACGCACGGAACTTTAAAACGACCAAGATAAGCACAATATTTATGTGATCTATTTTACTACCAAATTGGAAATATGTATATTTAATCACGGTATGCCTAAATGGGTTTCTGATCTCGTTTAAGTTACTTGTTCCCGGCCTTAATCAATGATTCAGTGCAGGCTTCTGGTGTCTATCCAAACAGCCTCCGCCTACGTTTGGGCGACCCTAAAATACATCTGGCTCATCTAAAGATATCAGAGGGGTATATTAAATGGGCCTGGGGTATCTATGTTGTATACATATGTGTTATTTGGTTTGTATATTAAATTAATCTTTACATACATAAATTACTGTGATACCTAATCATTAATTACGTGCTTATAATATAATGTATAAATCGAGCAGTGGTAGCCGAGTGGTAAAGGGCCCGACTTACGAGTTGTGGGTCGCGGGTTCAAGCCCAGCCAGGCGCATTACTTTGTGTAATTTATTTCATCACCACTGCTCTCAAAAACGGTGAAGGAAAACATCGTGAGGAAACCGGCATGTCCTAGAATCAAAAATTCAAAGACATGTGCCAATCCGCACTGGGCCCGCGTGGTGGATTATGGCCCATTCCCTCCCTAGGAGGCCTGTGTCCCTGCAGTGGGAACATTAAAGGCTGATGATGATGTTAAAATATAGTACACTACTAGATACTATATATGTATATGTTTTTAGTTCAATCTCTAATACTCCATCCTAAGGTTGTCTCGTAGATATCGCTGTCAGCGATAAGACCGCCTTTGTTTCATTCATGTCAGTTTCTGTGAAATTGTTACTTTTTTTGTGTATAATAAAGTATTATTTCTATGTAAGAAGCAGCGTTGGAAGGCCCCAAAATAGGTAGACTGATGACCTAGTGAAGGTTAGGGGAATCAGATGGATACGAGACGCATAAGACCGATCGTTATAGCGTTGGGGAAGGCCTATGTCCAATAGTGGACGTCTTTGGTATGAAATGATGATAAATAATGAAGATATAAATACTTGAATTCATTATATAGTGCTTATCTATATATATAAAAGGAGAAACTGACTGACTAACATATCAACGCACAGCCGAAACTACTGGGATTAGGAACGTGAAATTTTGCACAGGGCTTCCTTTTATGACGTAGGCGAACACTAAGATTGGATTTTTCAAAATCCAGCTAAAAAATAGGGGTCTAAAGAGCTAAGGTACTAATGTAAACTTTAGTTTGTATGGAGAACCCAACTTTGATGCGGGCGATGCCGCTGGCAGAAGGCTAGTAATGATCCATTCCAAATGAGAATAGGATCGATGGGAATGTTGTGACGTCACGTCGAACTGTCAAATCGAAGAAATTAGGTAGAGTGAACAAAAAAAGATGTTTAGAAAAAGAAATTTACGTACGAATCGTGAATGAAAAAAGTTTAATCAGAATACAGTTTTTCAATTTTGTTTATCTCTGTTTCACTGTGAGATGTGTCTGAGCAGTGATAAACAGAAGAAAAAGGCGAATTGTTTCTAACAATGAAAATAATAAAGAAAATAGTTTTTCTTGTAAACTATCTATGATTTAAAACGATATATTTGGCAAATTGATATTAAACCCTGATGTTTTTACTTCAACTAGAATTAACTAAAATTTAGTAATAAAAAGCAACAAAAAAAACTTGATACGCAAATATGATTTTTTTGCAAACCGTACTTTTCACTGAAAATTTGACAGATCGAGGTTATTGACTTTCCTGTTCTTATTTGGAACGCATAATAATTAAGAGTATGTTACGTCGAAAAACGCAACCTCGAATAATACTTTCCCGAAAGTTGACTAATCCGAACGAAAGTCATGACAACGAAACCATGCCATCTCAAATTACATGATCCCGAAATATGTGATATCGATATAAAGAGATTTTTTTTGTCATATTTCTTAAGGTATAACGTCACGTTTGGCGTAAATAAAAAGTCTTGAGCATCGACGCCGAGTTGCTAGCCTGTCGGTTTTCTACCGGTTGCATTTCGGGGAGTGTGCGTCGGAATTACATAATTTAATTCCGCCTAGCCCGTTCCATCATCAGACCACCAGACGTACGGCATTGCGCCACCGGTACATGGTGGATATCTCACATATATGTTCAAAACGTTTTGGGAACACATTCATTATGCGTACAGCCAAGGAGTGGAATTCCTTGCCCGAGTCGGTGTTTCCTGATAGCTACAATCCGGGTATCTTTAAGTCAAGAGTGAATAGGTTACTTCTAGGTAAGCGCGCTCCATCGTCGACCGCATCGTCGCTTTCCATCAGGTGAGATAGCGGTCAAGCGCAAACCTATAACCAATAAAAAAAAAAACTCTTTTTCTTCCTTTCTTTTAAGTTATCTTACTAATATTACAAATGCGAAAGTTACGATGTCTGGATGTTTGTTACTCAATCACGCCAAAACGGCTGGACGGATCTGGATGAAAGGCACAGAAATAGGATACACTCCGGAATAGGACATAGGCTACTTTTTATCCCGGAAACTCCAACCCCAACCCCAATACCACGTGGGCAAAGCCGCGGGCAAAAGCTAGTAAGTCAATAAAACTAATAAAACCTCTTTCTTCCAGACCTGAAGACAGTGGACAGTACAGATGTCGAGTGGACTTCATCAAGTCTCCTACCAAGAACACAAGGCTCAATCTAACTGTGCTCAGTAAGTATGGAACTAATCTAAGTTGACACTAAGTAGGACTTAAGTAGGTCTTTTGTTGAGATTAACTTAGATTTAAGAAGATAAGCGAACTAAATTTTTTTGTCTGGGTTTTATTCTTGTAAGGCCTGATTACCTAATTTAACCTTTCGAATAATAATAATAAGATTTATTTTCTCTCCACAATACATAGTCGTTACAGTTTACAATACTGTAATTAGAGATATAATAGAAAGACAACCTGTCTTTGGTGTGCAAACTCGAGCGTTCGTTTGGGGCTCAAGAGTTTCAGCCGTAGTGTTCAAACGCAAGTCAATAGGTACTATTCCCTATAACCTTGTAGTAATGACATTGTAGTCCGCGTCAATTAAATTGAACCACTTCGATTTAGACCCCAAAATCTGTTATTCAATGTCGACCGTTTTGATGGTTCAACTTGTGTGACGAGAATTAACTACACTGTACGGGTGTCCGTCACACAGACCGTTCTATTTGCAAATATATTATTTTGTTTCCATATACATTTTATATGGAAACAAAAAAAAAGGAAGAAAAAAATAAAAGTAGTAGCGTGACGTAGGAGTAGTGTAATAGTTTTTCTTTCTTTCATAGAACTCCAAATCCTAAGACATCCGGAGCGTCTCAGGGTGTGGATTAATTGTTGTTCTAGACTTTAGTTTCCATATATGATGTACTAGCTTTTGTCAAAATGAAATGTCACTCAGGAGTAAAGCAGCTTTCTATTGTTGCTAAATTTTTTCCAATCGGACCAGTAGTTCCAGAGATTACCTCCTACAAACAAAAAAAACAAACTTTACCTCTTTATTATATTAGTGTAGATGGAGACGTACGTGCCCAGATCTGCATATGTGGCGGAGGTCCACACAGTATTTCTTGACTTATTATGATTTTTGAGTCACAGTCGAAGCGCGAGGCTAAGAAAAACTACAGTAAATGGTTTAACTTATTTGCTGCTATTAATTTGATAAATTCACCTCTGATCACAATCCTCATTCCACATTCTTGATTCCAGTACCTCCAGAACGGCTGATAATCCTGAACCACGAGAGTAACGAGATCAGGAACGGTATCCTGGGTCCTTATGATGAAGGAACAGAGGTCAACCTGACGTGCATCGCTGTGGGAGGTAAGAAACTATTTCTTCTTCTTTTTCTTCTCGAATCGTTGATAAACTCTTTAAATTGTTTGGGCCCAGTTTTGCTACTTTACGACTATTATAGTATAGTATATCGAGCTGGTATCCGCAACTCCACGAATAAAGCGCGTATTTTGCGTACAGGTGGGACAAATGCGTCATTTGATCCACCCCAACAAACTACCGATTTTTTGAAACACCAAGAATGCCGCTTGGCACTGACTTTTCAAGGAGGTCTCTGTGTGTAGGAATTGCATGATTCCTTCAACTCTTTTCTATTATCGGGCAATCTGACGCACGGCGAGTATCCATCCTTACGTTGTTGTTGAAACCTCTACGGTTCTTCGCATTTCGCTTCATCTTCCATTCCGCGCACATCGAAGGACTGGAAAAAATTGCCTGCTGTGGTCTTCCCATCCAATTACAATTTGGGTGTCTTCAAGGCTAGAGTGAATAGGTTTTTAATAAACTAGTGCATCTCTCCATCAACTATTGCATCACTGCTTACCATCAGAAAGGATTGCAGTATAAAAAAAGATCTCTATCTAGCAACGGACGTCTTTCGGCTGTAATAATGAAGATAAGTCATTTGACCGAAATTCGGCAAACGGGTAATGTTCTAGAATAGCACACGGTGTAGTTTTTATCCTGGCAGTACTTTCCCTTCTACTAGCTCGCGGGTGAAGCCGCAGGCAGAAGCCTAGTCGAACAATATACTAGGATGTGTAAGACAAACATTCCCCCTCCATTTCTTCATTCCTTCATCCCTTACCAATAAAAAACTATGACTATAAGTAATTTAACTATCAGGTAAGAACCCTAATCACTTCAGTGATACATGTCATTTAACTATCAAGCGACAACCCTAATCACTTGAGTGGATCACTATTACACCATTTTCCACAAGCTCAGCTCACTGCCTTTTTCTGAACATTTTTTACCTCAATTTCTCTGCCTCTTAAATAACGCATTACACGCTTAACATGTCAGGGGTGTGTTTTGAACAACAGTTTGTTCTAAGGCACGGGTTCTCAACATGTGTGAAAGTGTACCCCATGCTTGTTAAGTTTACTTAGGGAGCGTACGGTGACATAAAATTAGTGTGCCGTGCTATCGAGGAGTCAGAAGCTTATAAGACACTGGTGACACTAATCTTGCCAAGGAGTTATCCAGTCACAGGTTAATTTTTTGTTGTTAACTGCTTGGACAACCATTCATGCCATTCACTTTGTCAACTGACTTAAATTATATTCAGCAGATGCGTCTCATATAACATTTGATGAACTGGCTGGTTATTGCTTGAAAATTCATCAATGAAAAGCCGCTGTTCATGAGATTACCGTGTGACGATAAATTTTACAGTACCCTCAAACGGGCAGGATAGGTTTGAAAGAAGTAATGGCGGCAGGAGTAAGCAAGTGAAGCCAGTGAACGAAGCTGCTGTCATAACCTTTATGTATTAAGCCTGGTCTCTCTTGTTCTACCCAGAATGGGAAATATCATTTTGATGATAATTCTCACCGAAAAAAAGAGGAAGAAAATCTATAGGGGTGCGCGTATAACAAAAGTTTGGGAGCCACTGTGACTGGAAGGCAATGGGAACATGCAACGTGTGTTAGACAACCCTATAGGGTGACGCTGACGTACGGGGTGCGCTGTTTAGGTGGGCATTAACTATTTATGTTTGACAGTAATACGGGTAAGGGTTCCTTATGCAAGTTTATGATGTTGTTCGTAAGCTTTCAGTTTTTCTTGTCAATGTCTTTGTTAGACACTTGTTTTTGCAACATAGAAGTGTTTCTTTTAAAATTGATGTCGACTAGTGCTTGACTGCAATCTTACTGACTCTGATGGTAAGCAGTGATGCAATCTTTGATGGTGAGGTGCATTAGTTTATTAAGAGTCTATTTTATCTAGCTTAGAAGACCGCAGCATGCAAATTGTCATGATAGCCCTGAAGTTAAGGCACCCGCCCCTCGTCTCGTGGACCCGAAACTGTACAATTATGTCGCTGGTCTGGGATTACGGCAAGGAAAGAACGGGGTAGGTTGCTTAGTCACTAAGAATCTGACACTGTTTCCCGCTCCGCCTAAGAACGGGATTCGCCATTGGATGATTTTTACCTACCATAAAAAACCCTTGTTCAGATATTACCTTATTTAATTTGCTCGTATTTTAGTTTTGTTTTTTGATCTTTACTCCTTTTTCTCGCATTACGAGATTTTGCCATTGACAGCGTGAAAATAGAACACTATCCTAAAGAAACAAACTCTTGGGATAAAAGTATCCTACGTCTCAATCTAGGACATGTTCCGTTGTCCTTCTCTCCTTTCTTTCTAAAAATAAACCATATCACATTTTCTTTTTCAATTTCTCCGCCTTCCAAATCAGGCGTGGCAACAGTAACATGTCGTAAGCCCGTCCTAGACATTTGCTGAGATCTTGACTGTCACTTGTTTACAAGAAAGAATGACATTCGGATAAAAAAAGGTTGTGTTAAGACTTTCTTTTTTCTTTCGCTGTAAACTTGTTGACTCAGTAAGAACCTAAGGGTAGGCCTCCGTCAAAACGGATTTGAAGTGTCTTGAGTAGTGTTTTCTTTATCTATTCTTGTATATATACTAGAGCAGTGGTGGCCAAGTGGTAACAGCCCCGGCTTATGAGTTATAAATCGCGTGTTCAAACACAACCAAGCTCATTACTAATTTCATCACTACTGCTCTCAAAACGATAAAGGAAAACATCGTGAGGAAACCTGCATGTCCTAGAACGAAAAATTTTGAAGACGCGTGTCGTCGCGTGGTGGATTATGGCCCTTTCCCTTTCCTAGAGAGGAGGCTGTGTTCCAGCAGTGGGAACAGTAAAAAAGCTGATGATGATGATGATCAGTCATGGCCCCAGGAAGTTTTAACCCTGCTGGGCCTCAACAGTTTGCTGACAACTGCTTGAGTTCGCCACCAAGTGCAATCTGCCTTTATCCACTCGCGTGTGGCTTTTGGTGAGGATACAGAACTAACACTTGTATGACATAGATAACGGAGGAGTTCGCAGTTAAAAGTACATTGCCTACTCCCTGTGTTTGTCAAGTCATTGAGCTCCTTAGTATTCCTAAGCTTGCGCTAAACGATTACTGACAAATGCTTGCACTAACTGGACAGGTGTACGCAAATCTGTATGGTTCTTTCTTCAAAATATCATCTGAAACCCTAATCTGCATGGTTCTCATATAATTTGACCATTAAGTTTCTTATATGGATTTTGAAAGAGACTTTGACACAGGTGTCAAAAGCTCTGTTTCCTGTATAGATTTTTAACCTTTCGATCTTGTAATCGCAAACACAATTAAAGATCAATAGATATGTGAACGCCGGCGTTCGCTTCATGAATTAAAAGAGACTTTGACCCCTGGGTCTCAGGAGACATGTAATAACTACAAGCTCAGTAGTTTTTTTAAGTGTTTCTTCTCAGGGTATTCAGCTACGAAACACCTAGCCACCACGCTAGCTTAAACTGAAGAAAAAAAATCACTTGTAAAGTGTTGTTTTAAAACCTATTTATTACATAAATATCATTTATATTTCCATCTTCTGGTATCGCCGCCAGGACCACAAATTACTCGATCAACAAGCCAATTCAACGGCGACTAGCTTACGAAGACGTGGTCACATTTAACAAATATTTTTTACACATTTATGTCGTACAAAGTTTTCTTCCTCGTATGTCCGCCCCTACAAAGTCTGGCCCCGACACAAGACTGCAGCAACCTGTATCAGCCGTCACCAGAGGGTGTTCCATTTTCACGAAAAATGTCCGATTCACGCACACGATTTAGTTGTGGTGCATAGTATAGGCGGTAGCGTGTAGCTTAATTATGAACCCGCCCCAGCTTTGCATGGGTGCAAAGGGGTGCAATGGGTGTTTGCATACATGTATTATATGTTTAAAACTGCCTCTTGAATCACTCTGTCTATTTAAAAAAAACCGCAACAATGTCCGTTGCGCAGTTTTAAAGGTCTAAGTATACATAGGGACCGGCAGCGGGAAGTTAGGAAGGGAAGCGTTATTATATACTATGTAGTGGTATCTAGAGAGAGAGAGAGTATTCTGCTAGTTAACTTTGCGATGCAAAAAGGCGACAGTACATTGTACAAGCAAGGCCAGAAAGGCGTATGATTTTAAAAATGCCATTACTGTAATGGCATTTTTAAAATCATACGCCTTTCTGTGAAATGGCAAGAAGGAGAGACGAGCGCATCAAGTTCGTGCAACTTGCGTTCTGGGTTATAAAATATTTAGAAAAAGAATTCTTGCTTCGTTTTTTCGATGTTTATATCATTGTTTTTTTTTTGCAAGATTTCAATGAATGTGTAATAAGATTGCGGTTCGGAAAATTTTAATCCATCTGTTACTTTAAATCAAAATCTACGAGACGCCCAAGTTCATTAAGGACACAAAAAATCATCCAAGCCAGCTCTGTAGAAAGTGTTGTCTGTGATATTTATTATGTGGAAGAGATTTATTCAGTGTGCAGTGTCCGGTGATAGTCCGCCACTAAGTTCCAATGACTCATCCAATGACAAATCCCGTCCTTTGGCCGAGCGAGAAATAGGGTCAGACTTTTACAAACTAAAAACCCACCCGTTCCTTCTTAGCCCGATACAAAGGAATCAGGTCACGTTAAAATGTCCGGCAGGGAATATTTCGACCAGTATATTAACAATATCTGTAAGTGAGACAATGGAGATGTAAAAACCTAAGAATAAAATTTACTGAAATTTATGGTTTTAATAAAAAAATAATTAGGACGATTATGACCACTAAACGCCTCCTTTAACCTATAATATATATCTAATCATCTGGCATCAGGAGATGGGCAGCAGCGTCTCCAAACGACAGCGGGCCATACTGCGATCGCCAACCCGCCTGCCAAGCGCGATTACGGCAAAACCCCCTATGACGACACAACCAAAAAATCGGCCCCCAGTCCCCGGCAGCCCCGCTTTTCCTAGTTACGGTAGAGGCTATAAAGGCGCTATAAAGGCTATAGCGGCGGTAAAGGCGGGGCAGGGGGTGCTAAGAATCTCCAGGTGAGATTCGGCTTTGCTCCGTGGGCAGGCTACCTACAAGGTGGACCGACGATCTGATGAAGGTCGCGGGAAGCCGCTGGATGCGGACAGCACAGGACCGATCGTTGTGGAGATCCTTGGGGGAGGCCTATGCCCAGCGGTGGGCGTCGCTCGGCTGACATGATGATGATGATATATCTAATCGACGAGGCAAAACTAATATGTCATTAACCGCTTTCGCTCGTACTTTGTACCACAGACCGCACCCTTGCTTGACATGGGTACAGAGGGGTACACAACCTCCATTGTTTCACACGATTTTTTATTCACTCGAGCCATTCACGACTCACAATATAAAGTATACAATTATATGTCTAGCCTTTTGTGCCCAGCCAGTAATTATGTGGGCACAAAATGCCCGGTTTTTTGAGAACTTTTTTGGGCATGAATAGGTTTTTGTTAGCTTAGAGAGAGGATAAGCAAGGAAATTGAGTTTTTTTGTAAGGAGTTTTACGGAAAATTGTTTGGTACCTGGAAAATTATTTTTGTTGTATTTCGAGCGGGCGTAGGAACCGTTTAGTTAAAAGGTTGGGAGTTTGTTAACTTACTTTTTTATTAAATGCTTACTTGTTTTTTGGGAAAAGTTCTTTTCTGTCTGAGAATGTTTTAAGAAAATGTCAGAAGCATTCTTTTGCTTGTAAAAGAATGTTAGAAGAATAGGTTACGGGTATGAAATGTCTACGGAGTTTAGGTTTCACATTGAATATCCTTTGGGAAAGATAGTTGTAATTATATTTTTTATTTTGTTGATACAATATTTTGTTAAAAAAAAACAACACAGCAAGAAATCTTTAGTTGAAAAAATCTGGAAAATTGTTTATTAAATGAAGCTGTGCTTAAAATTTTATATGATGACTAGCCTTCAGCCAGCGGCTTCGCCCGCGTGAAAATAAGGTTCTCAATTCAAACTTTAGACCCCATTACATGCGTTTAGGAGCTGAATTTTGAAAAACCCTTTCTTAGTATTCACGTACGTCATAAAAGGAAGCCTTGTGCAAAATTCCACGCTCCTAGGCCCAGTAGTTTTGGCTGTGTGTTTATATGTCAGTCAGTCAGTTTCTCCTTTTATATATATAGATTTTAGAAAGAGTGGAAGTGTCATGGGGTTATCTTGCTATCTCTTTTGCACAAACACAATTTAAACTCTTGAGCGCCAAGCGAACGCCGGCGTTCACTTCTTTTTATTATTTACTAGTACCTATATGTGGGTATGCCAACATTATGTTCTCTCATTTGTTCAACCATCTTTAGTTGCAATAGACGTGTAACCGTGATCAGCTGTTTTATTCCTTGACTCCGTATATCTCGGCATTTTCAAGTGTTTTAGTGGCGACGAGGACTAGTAAGAACTAAATGGCAAAAAAGGTAAAGGTATCTTAAATAATCAACAAATATTGCACGATTTGATTCCGCCATCTCAATTTTACCATCGGACATCCCGGCGTACAGCAAATATTATTCACCCTTACGTTGTTGGAGTCATCTACGGTCCCGACTAATCGTTTTGCCTCGTCTTTTATACCGCGTTCATCGAGGGACTGGAACAGTTTGCCGGCTGTCTTTCCGTCCGATTATAATTTTGGTGTCTTCAAGGCTAGAGTGAATAGACTTTTAATAAACTAGTGTGTCTCACCAACAACGATTGCATCACTGCTTAATAGGTGGGATCGCAGTCAAGCACTAGTTTATAGCAAATAAAAAAAAAATATACTAGAATCGTTAAGATTGCTCGTTCCAAACCAGTAGGCTGCAATCAGTACTGAGGGAAAGGCTGTTTAAAGTCTCCGTAGGCCGCATTAATTTGTTAAAGTTCGCACCTCTGACTCGGGCGGAAGAAATACTTAATAGCATCTCTTTGCGGTTAGATGTTTTTTCTTGCACATTGGCGGAATTCGAGAGGGTGATAATAAGTGTGTTGTGCTCTGTGTAACTTGTGCCGGTTCTTCAAGGCGCTGTTTCAGACTGACCATCGATTATTGTGTGTGTATAATCTACACTAATATAATAAAGAGGTAAAGTTTGATTTTTTGTTTGTAGGGGGTAATCTCTGGAACTAATGGTTCGGTTGGAAAAATTGAAGCTATAATAGAACGCTGCTTTACTCCTGAGTGACATAGGCTATAAATTATTTACATAACATGGATATTAACCGAGCTATCACAAATTTTGTCTCACAAATATTCCGCGGACGAAGTCGCGGGCAAAAGCTAGTATGTTATATTGTAAATTACGGCAGTGCGGTCAACCGCTTTTTTTCGCGTCGCCGCAACGCAACTTTCAGCGTTTACTGTCATATTCTTTGATAAAATAAATTATACAAAGTAATGCGCCTGGCTGGGTTTTAACCCGCGACCTACAACTCGTAAGTCGAAACCTTTACCACTCGGCAACCACTGCTTGCGGTTATATCTTTCGACCATAATACCTTACTGTTTTTCCAGGTCGTCCAACCGCCAGGGTATCGTGGTGGAAGTCACACGCACTCCTCGCCAATTCAGAAGCGAGAGCCACCGTCTCCTTCAGGCTGCAGAGGTCTGACTACGGAACTGATGTCACTTGTCAGGTTAGTTGGAACATGGAAACCTGGAAACTGTACACTTCTACACTAATATAATAAAGAGGTAAAGTTTGTTTTTTTGTTTGTAGGAGGTAATCTCTGGAACTATTGGTCCGATTGGAAAAATAATAGAAAGCTACTTTACTCCCGAGTGACATAAGCTATATTTTATGTACGCGGGCAAAGCCGCTGACAAAAGCTAGTTCATAATAACATTACACACGAAGAAAACCTTTTTTACTCTCCGTTCAACCGATTTTGAGTTTTATTACGTTGGTGGAATGAAAAATGGAGGCTGCAGTAAATTGTTGGTTTTTTTAACGATTTTTTTGCCTTTATACTTACGGAATAGAAGTTAAAATTGGATGAGAAGACTGCAAAAAATGGTTCGATTGCCCGGAGGTATTGCTATGAAAAAGGGCAGTTACATGTCAATGCTACATATAATGGGTAACTCGCCGTCCGGTTGTCTGGTACCATTCTGGACTGAGTCCTAAGTCGTCGACGGCGCACTCTGTTCCCGCGCGCCTCAAGGAGTTGTCAGCAAAACCGTAGGGAGTCTGCAAAAGAGTCGAAGCCAACTGTGGCCCAAGTCCAATGCGTAGGGCAAAGGAACGGGGTGGGGTGTTTAGTCAGTAAGAGTCTGACACTGTTTCCCGCTCCGCCTACGAGCGGGATTCGTCATTAGATGATTTTTGCCCACCATAGCCCATTTATTAAGGAAGTGGTGGCATGATGTAATATACCCTATAGCCATAGGGTATATTACATCATGCCACCACTAAAAAAGAGCTTAGTAACGAGTGAATACGTGGGCGACAGTAGTCTTTTATAAAAAAAATCTATTTAATAAGATCTTTTATTAACATCAAATCTTCTTTGTTCAGCTAATAAACCTGACAACCTGTCAGATTATCATTAATTTAATCTTAGATTTGCTATTTAATTAGTTTCTTCATCTTTTATCTGTCAAAAGTAATTAATACGAAAGCTAATATTATCCTAAGGCGTGTCAGTCAAGAGCAGTGGTGGCCGAGTGGTAACAGCCCCGACTTACGAGTTGTAGGTCGCGGGTTCAAACCCAGCCAGGCGCATTACTTTGTGTAATTTATTTCGTCACCACTGCGCTCAAAACATCGTGAAGAAACCGGCATGTCCTAGAATCAAAAATTCGAAGACATATGACATCCACCAATCTGCACTGAGCCCGCGTGGATCCACCACGCGGGCTCAGTGCAGATTGGTGGATGGCCCATTCCCTCTCATAGAGAAGAGGCCTGTGTCCTAGAATTGGGAACATTAAAAAGGCTGATGATGATGTGTCAGTCAATAGTGCTAAACGGTGTATTAAATTGCTATATTTTGTTCACAGGCGGTCACCGATCCGTTGATAGCTCCGGTCTCAGAAAACATATCTATCGATGTCAATCGTAAGTACCTAATTTTATTGTATTTATAGAGAGAAAGAAAGAAATAACATTTATTGATACAGATAATAAAAATAATATTTTTAGTCGGAAATGTTATTTTTATTGTTTTGCCTCGTCGTTCATACCGTGTACATCGAGGGACGGGAACATTTGCCAGCTGCAGTCTTTCCGTCCGATTATAATTTAGGTGTCTTCAAGGCTAGAGTGAATAGGCTTTTAATAAACTAGTGCGCCTTACCATCAACGATTGCACCACTGCTTACCATCAGGTGAGATTGCAGGCACGCACTAGGTTATAGAAATTGAAAAAAAAAACAAAGTCGCTTCCCGCTGAAAACTACGCAACTGATTTTGAAGCGTTTTTTTTAGTAGATAGAGTAATTCAAGAGGAAAGTGTATATTTATTTATTTATTTAATTTATGGATCTCCAACAAAGGATGTACACAAAATATTATAGTGACACAGCATAAAATATTATGTAGGTGTACTCCTTCACTTATAGGAGACCACAGCATTTACAAATCACCACAGTACAATAATTTAAAGTTAAATTATAAATTAAATTAAACCGTAAATAAAATTAAAATTAACAAATCAAAATTAATATGTATAATACATGCATAATATATTTAGGTGAGTCGCTAGTACTGTAGTAGTAGTATTATTTGGGACAAAACCAAAGCCGCTGCTTTTAAAATTAGAGATTACACTTGATTTTTACGTGGGTTCATTTGGTCATCAGTGTCACTGGATGGTTTATACCTGCCACAAAAAAAAAACTGTTGGTAATTAAAACGATTACACAAACTAAAGTGCCTTTCTGGTTTTGAACCTACGTCGTTTTGAACCTACTTATAAGTGGGGGCTAATACCATTAGGCTACCTCTCTTACCTACAGGTAGTAAACAAATGAAATCCAAACTTAAATTCGGCTTAAAGATCTTAAAACTTAAAGTTCCTACATCAGTGCTAAGCACATCACTATTCTAAGCTTAATCTTAAGACAAAGTCTCAAGAAACGTTGATTCAACGCACGGTAACTTAACTCTAACTTGAGTAGACGGGCGCTTATTAGACGTTAATTAAACTTAACTCTAACTTAGGTACTTAGGTTGAAGCTGTCTTTTTTTATTATTTGAGTATAGTTTAGATTTTATTAAGCATTTAAGTTAGTTTTAAGTTCGTATTATAAACTTAACCTTTCGAGTACAGCAATTAGAGATATAATAGAAAGACAATTGGTAAGCGAACGGCGTTTGTTCGGGGCTCAAAAGTTTAAGAGAAGCTTTTTTCCTTACATAATCATATCAATACTGTAATTTCGAAATATTGTAACAAACCATTTTTACTCTTTTTGGGGTTCCATATTGCATGTTCCATGTTACAAAAAAAGCCATGAGTATACATGTGGATGGATGGAGAGGGGAGGGAGACCAAAGAAAATATGGATGGATTGTGTGAGAAGGGATATGAAAGAAAGAGGAGTTAGTGATAGCGAGACGGGTGACAGGACAGAGTGGAAGAAAAAGACATATTGCGCCGACCCCAAATAAAACGGGACAAGGGCAGGAAGATGATGATGGGGTTCCATATTGCAAAAAAAAAAAATGGAACCCCTAGGATCGCTTTGCTGTCCGTCTGTCTGTGTGTCATGACCTTTTGATTTTGTTTTTTTTTGACATTTTTAATTTGATTCTTTTTTTTGACATTTTTAATTTGATTCTTTTTTTTTTGACATTTTTAATTTGATTTTTTATCATTTGATTTTCTATTTTTTGCCTTTTTGAATTTGGAATTATTGTTTTGACATTTTTTAATTTGAGATATATTTTATTTTTATTAATGTATAATATCTCGTTTTTGTTTTATTAGGTACTTTTTTTTGGAATTTTAATCTTAATAGTATTTTTGTAATTTATATTTGTAAGTAAAGCAATCTGTAGCATTTTTGTAAACCACTGTCGCATTAGGTCAAGCCTGTAAGGATAGGGTGTATGTTTTTAAAATAAATAAATCTCAGAAATGCGTACATAAACTTAAGTTTTCCGAACCCTTGAAGTTATAAAAAAAAAAAAATCAAGCATTTAAGTTAAGGAAAAAAAAAAAAAAAAAAAAAAAAAAGGATGGTCGTACCCCGGTATGAGGGCTGAGAAGGAAAGGGGTCGTTTAGTCAGGAAAAGTTTGACACTGTTTCCCGCTTCGGCAAAGGGCGAGATTCGTCACTAGATGATTTTTCCCACCATAAAAAAACTCTGCTTTTGAACAACCAGTTCTGTCAATAGGACCGCCTTCTTATTAATTCATAATCTTTCCCTATATGCTCCATAAGACATCTCCTTGAACCAAATGCATTAATGTTTCTTTTTCTCTTACAAATTCAGTTCCCATATCACGATGTACCATTACCCTGCATCCCTGATTGACGTATCATTACCGCTACAGATTATCCATATTTGTCCATGACTTGCACGTATTTAACCCATTGCTATCCCTTACACAACATCTTCCGTCTCTTTCTACCAAGATGGAATTATCTTGTCGATATTTATACGCGTGTTATTGTATTGATTTGTACATGTGAGCACAAAAGTGGTTTCTCGGATTAGTTGGAGTTTTAGATTAATATTGATGTTTGTAGTTTGTTTGAGTAAAGGTGAAAGTTAAAACAGTGTTTTACGATGATGTTGAGTCAGAGATTTAGGCTGCCTTTCCACCAGATATGTGAGGATGCGTAGCTAGAGATGTATTTGTAAAGAATGAAACTGAAACTAGCAGCTAGCGGCTGTCATAGACGGATCGTGAGAAAAAGGCCCTAGAAAAAAAAAATATTTATGAAGTAAAAAGTATTTTTCTCAGGGTTCTCATCTAAAATTGATCTATTTCCGAAGAGCAAAAGAAATGTAACACACAAAATAGATAAATATAACATTTAAGCGACAATTTTGAACTCGAATTTTAAATTCTACTTTATTGTAAAGAACCAATAGAACCGCGTCATTTACGCGAGCCTACCTATTATATAAAAAAGACACTTCTTTATTAAAACATTTTCTATAAAGAAATAGGAAGAACAGAGTTTATTAGTTCTATGATTTTGAGCACACACCGTACCTCCGCCGCCACATTTCACAACTAAGGACATCAATGCGCATTTTAACATTCTCGTACGACACATTTTCCTCGCACAGCTTTGTTAGAAACCCCTACACAGTTTCACAGCACAGCTATACATCCTCGCACGATAATTTCCCTCATACATCTCTTGTGGAAACGCACCCTTAGGATTGTTTGAGAAGATACGGTTTAAGTTTGAAGGTCATACGAAGATAATGTTTTCATTTTGATACAGATTTACGGAAAGTTATTTATAATGTGTTTTAATTAAATATAATACTAGTCAATTCTTTTGCCTTGGAGATGAGAATAGTGTTAAATTGGCCATAAGGGGTTTTTGAAATTTGGTTCTAACTAGTTAGTTTTACCTGTTTTCATCAATTATATTATTAATTAAAAGAGAATGTATAAAAAAATCCTTTAACCTTTCGATCTTGTAATTACAGACACAATTAAAGAACAATAGATGTGCGAGCGCCGGGGCTTAATGAATTAAAAAGGGCTAGATGTTAAAATAAATAGTAACTTTAAAAATATTTACTAATAAAATATTGGTTATAAACATCCCGCATAACCTGAGAGATTGAGCATCGAAATCGTAAGAATAAATAATAAATAAATATATTAGATCCAGTAACATCCTATTACACACAACAGCTAAACAATCATGGCAGGTATACAGTAAATATAGAATTTGTCCGTGCAAAGTCTATATTATGTAATATTTTGTAGACAACAATCCGTAATGTTGTTTACAAAATATTACATAATCATTATGATCTTATCATATTTATCATATCTTTAATAATAGTCAGTACATATTATATTTATTTGAGCTCGTTTGGACCCTTAGACTAGGCAAGAAACGCCTGTATTTTCAATTGTAAAAGTTTTGAAGGTGAAGGTTTTAGTATTTTGCATGCGTACGAATATAAGTCTTATCCATCTTACAAAACTCCCAAACCACATACTTTGACAATATTTCCCAACATTAACTGTCAAAATATTCTGTCATATGATACACGGGTGTATATAATACAATTATATAAGTTTTTAAGACAATCAGTCTGTGTTAAAATCTTACATAATTGCTAATAGCAACATGAAAAATGATTTATTAAGACTTGTTTAATTAATGTTTGACCCAATTCAACAAAAACATCAATTAAACAAGTCTATGATATAGCAAAACATAACGGTAAAACATAAAAAGTCAAGGAATTCTGTTTTGAAATAGTTATTTTCGAGGCTTTAATGAGGTAGAAGGAAAGACAAAAACTCGTTAGAAATTTATGCGCCGAGAGCTCCCAAATCGCATACTCAACATTCCAATTCCCTTTAAATACATAAACAAAAAACTCACATATTCAACACCGAATCACACAGCAAAAATCCAATCAGAATCCCTTCTGGAAACCTTTTAAAACGCCATATTGCCGCCAAAATCGTGACCTGTCGTAAATCACGGAAATCCCCGAAAACACCCGAACGATATAATCATGCTATACATAACTCGCTGATGATAATCTGAAGGAGTCTAATTGACAGTATGATATACTTTTGTTGGCGATTGTACCGACACGGATGAGAGTTGTATGGATGCGGTTTTTGTTTATTATTTATTTTTTTGAGTTACGGTACGTTTTCGTTCGTGTGAAATTGGCTGGTGAATATTTTTCTGTATTTGTTTTGTTTGACAAGAAGTTTTTGGTTTTATTTGACTTTTTTATTGTTTTTGTAACGGTAAAATGCTTAGTGATTACATAATGCTTATTTAATCCGAGAAATAGTAATGAATTCTTCGTCTGAGAAGTTTCCAATTGATTGTCACCAATGTCCTGATGATTGGTGATGAGATTTCAAAAAGTGCACATTATAAGCAACCAAAGTGACCACTTTTCAAGCATTTGGTGCTTTTTGTAGATCTATCTTTTCTTTATAATAATAAAATCTGACCAACTGACTAGGCGAGCATTTTTTTTTTCGGTGTGACAAAACACCGAATGTCGAAGCCCGCCCTTGTGCAGGAGACTTGTCAGCGACAGACTACTGACTAAACGACCCACCATACCTTCTTGCCTTAGTTCCAGGGCCTCGGTGCTCCGCTTTCGCATCAAGCATTAAGACGAGCATCAAAACGGGGTTTTTGAAATCCGGCGTTCGCATATCTATATCTTTCTATTACGTCTCCAATTACGGTACTCAAAAGGTAAAGGAGGGTGTAAAAAGGGAATTTCTTTTATATGTACTTGAAACAATCCTGAACAATGACCTTAATGAATTTTATTTTATTGAAAATTGATATCATTACATAGTAAAAACAAAGTCTGCTGTCCCTATGTATGCTTAGATCTGGCAAACTGCATCAAAATCCGTTGATTTTGATGCGGTTTTTTTAGTAGATAGAGTGACTCAAGAGGAAGATTTTTATGTATAATGCATGTATTTATTAACATGCATGTATTTAATATCACTATTGCACCCGTGCGAAGCTGGGGCGGGTCGCTAGTTTTTAAAATAAACAAAAAAGCCGTTACGTAATTCAATAAACACGTTTCTTTCGTTAATTACCAATTACAACGCAAGCATCCTTATAAAGAAATTAACAAATAACATGTAATTAGTCAAGAAGAGTGAGTTATTACCCTGTTTCCATAGTTAATTTGACTAATTAGTGATCTCTACTCATTATAAGTGTTGTTGAATATTTGCACCCTGCCTTTATCAATGTCAGTGTGTGATAATTATCGTAATAAATTTATTGATAACTAGCTTTCTGCCAAAATCATTTTTTTTTTTCATTTCATTTTTTTTCATTTCTGGAAAAATCGTTTAATGACGAAGTGTCAGACTCTTACTGACTAAACGACCCACCCCTTCCCTTCTTAGCCTTCATACCAGGGTCGGACCTTCCTTTCAGGGTCGGACCGGGGCCCCAGTAGGCTTCGGCCCTGCAGTTGGGCCTCTCCATTTGCTGACAACTCCTTGAGGCGCATGGGAACAGAGCGCGCCGTCAACGACTGGCTTAGTCCGGACTATTACCAGACAACCGGACGGCGAGCTACGCATTGCTCACCGTCCGTAAGCTACAAAAGCAAAGTTCAAGTTCATATAATGTAAAAGAGGAACACTGGACAGTGGCCTCATTTGTTTTCTTTTTTTATTTTATTATATTAGTAATGAGTAAATAATCTCTACTCATTATAAAATAATGTCGTTGAATATTTGCACCCTGCCTTTATCAATGTTGGTGTGTGATAATTATTATCGTAATTAGTTTATTGATATTCTTTTAATAATGTGTGGTAACAAACACACCTCTCACACATTTATTGAAGCTTCTTCTGTAATTCTGTTTTTAAAAGGCCGATCTCAACGTATAAAAAACCTAAAATCCCCGTATCAACAACAAAATCTCTGAACTCTTCATCTACTGCAGCAGAGTCTCTACTTAAAGATAATGTTAAAGTTTGCGATTTCGATTTTAGTTTCGAACATGTAACTTGCGTTAGTATTATTAAAACCTTTAACTCCTTAAATGTTAAAAAGACTGCAGATTTATGGGGTAATTCTGTGGACGTTGTAAAGTCTATAATCCACATTGTAGCTCCTTCTTTAGCTTTAATTTTCAATAATTGTATCGATCGCGGTGAGTTTCCTGATCTAATGAAGTATAGTAAAATAATACCATTATTCAAAACGGGTAGTACATCTGACCCCACGAATTACAGACCCATTTCTGTACTACCTGCCTTTAGTAAAATATTTGAAAAGCTTATTTTAGAGCAATTGCAAAGATTTTTTAATAGAAATAACTTGTTGCATACTAAACAGGTTTGGTTTCACAAGGGGTCGTTCAACAACCGATGCCGGTGTTGAACTTTTAGGACATATTTATGATGCATGGGAAGACAAATGCGATGCCCTGGGCATTTTTTGCGATTTGTCTAAGGCTTTCGATTGCGTTCACCATGAAACATTAATCAGGAAACTACGCCACTACGGGATCCGAAACTCCTCCCTGGATCTTCTTACGTCGTATCTTAGTGAAAGGATTCAGAGAGTTGATGTGAACGGAAAGAGATCTCCCGGGTCTGTAGTAAAAATGGGTGTCCCTCAGGGCTCAATTCTCGGTCCTTTTTTGTTTCTTATTTATATTAACGATTTGCCTTACCTCATTAAAGATAACCAAAATATAGTTTTGTTTGCTGATGACACATCACTTTTATTTAAACTTAAACGCCAACAGCCGGTTACTGACGATATAAATAGCGCTGTTTCAAAAATAGTACATTGGTTTAACGTAAATAACTTGCTACTTAATGAAAAAAAAACGAAATGTATTAAGTTTACCATGCCTAATGTTAAGCAAGTAGAAACTAGTGTGTTAATAAAAGGTAAAGAGTTGAGTCCTGAAGATACTACAGTGTTTTTGGGCATAACTTTGGATGCTAAGCTTCAATGGGGCCCCCATATAGACAAATTATCTAAAAAACTCAGCTCTGCTGCATATGCTGTAAGAAAAATACGAAACTTAACTGACTTAGAGACAGCACGTTTAGTTTACTTTAGTTATTTTCATAGTCTCATGTCGTACGGTATTTTATTGTGGGGAAATGCCGCTGATATTCAGATAATTTTCGTTCTGCAGAAAAGAGCTATTCGTTTTATTTATAAATTAAGTCCCAGACACTCTCTTAAAGATAAATTTAAAGAGATTAATATAATGACTGTACCTTCTCAGTATATTTACGAAAATATCTTGTATGCCCATAAAAATAAAAACACGTTTAAGAAATATAGTGACATTCATGATTTTAATACTAGGAATAAACATAAATTTGTGGCGCCTGCTACCAGGCTCAAAAAAATAGGGGAATCATTCAAATGTCAGTGTATACATTATTATAATAAGCTTCCTAATCATATTCAGGAACTAAGCCTTAATAAATTCAAATCATTTGTAAAACGGAAACTTTTGCTAAAGGCTTTTTACAATTTAAAAGACTATCTTGAGGACAAAAAGGCTTGGGATTGACCTGCTCCAGTATGTTCTACAATTGTTCTCTTCTGATTTTTTATATTTCAATTGTGCTTTTGTACTTATATTGTTTACAATTTGACCTTCATATTTGTTTTTATTTTACAATATGTATTTATTAATTATTTTTTTTAAATTTATATTTGACCAAAATATTTACTTTGTTAAATATTACAATTTTCTACACTTCTGTATTTTATTGTGAATATGAGGACTATGTGGAATATTTTTTTTTTTTTTCCGTATGTTCAATTATTTTGACGCATGTCTGGCAGTTTGAGTATTTCTGCGGCCTACCCAAATGTCCCTTCTTTGGCATTGATCGTCAAATCGTTGAGCTCCTTAGTTTTCCTAAGTTGAGCTATACGAATACTGACAAATGCTTGCACTGACTGGACAGGTCCACTCAAATCTGTATGGTTCTTTCCTCAAAAGACCATCTCAGACGCTAATCTGCATTGTTCTCATAAGATTTGACTATTACTGTATGGACTTTAAAAGAGACTTTGAGCCCTGAGTTTGTTTCGGTGTTTCTTCTCAGGGTAGTCAGCTAGGAAACACCGGACTCATCTAGTTTAAACTGACAAAAAAAAACAAAAATGACGTGTAAAAGTGTTGTGAAAAACCTATTTACAAAAATAAATATCATTTATCATTTATCATTTAAAAAAAAGTCTCTAAACTTAAAAAAAAAATAACATGCTTATTTTGACATTTGAGGAATATAACTTGACACGGAACTGAAAGGAACAACAATTAATTATAAAGTGTTTTACTGTAATTATTTTATAGTATAAAGATGTTGGAGCAGTGGTGGCGAGTGGTAACGGCCCCGACTTACAAGTCGTAGGTCGCGGATTCAAACCCAGCCAGGCGCATTACTTTGTGTAATTTATTTCATCACCACTGCTCTCACAACGGTGAAGGAAAACATCGTGAGGAAACCAGCATGTCCTAGAACCAAAAACTCGAAAACATGTGACATCCACCAATCCGCACTGGGCCCGCGTGGTGGATTATGGCCCATTCCCTCTCCTAGAGAGAGGAGGCCTGTGTCCCAGCAGTGGGAACATTAAAAAGCTGATGATGATGATGATGATAAAGATGTTATTTAGACGGTTACACAATTTAAATTATAATTATAAAAATATATTTATCTCTTTTTTGACAAGTCTATGTTGTAGCTAAAAGGAAACACATAATTTATAATACAGTGTGAAAATAGTTTATTAGTGTGATATTGTAACAGACATCTTTATTATTTATCAAACTGATTTATAGAGATACAATAATGAATGTTTGTGTTCTACGTAGTATCAAGTAAAGTCGTTTCCCGCTGTTTGTCCCTATGCATGTTTAGTTTAGTTTGCTAACTACGCAACGGATTTTTATTCGTTTTTTTTACCATATGAAGTGATTCAAAAGGTAGGTTTATAAGTATAAAACCTGTATAATATATTTAATTACTAATAAAATAGACTACTATAAAAACATCAGTTGTCAAAGGGTTAAATTAGGTGGTAGGTGCAGGTACCTTCTAACGCCTTCAAAACCAGCAAAATACCGTAAGTCAAAGGGGACCGAATGAATTATGGTGCAACTTGGTCAAACTTTAATAATTCGTGACTTCGCTTGTTGTCTTGTTTCTTCCTGGAAGGACGCCATCTTAATTATTTTGACAGATCGACTTTGAGATGCTAATCGGTCTACCTTTGACGTTTGACGTTGTGAAGTCAATTAACAAGTATTTAAACTTACATTAAGGCCCTTGTTCCCTTAAAATGTCATTTAACAGTAAGGTATAGTTCGTTTTTTAATCCTAGACAACGATTTGACAACTTAAAATGTCAAATTCCAGAAAATTGGGAACATATTTCTAGAGTACCTATGACATTCTGAGTTATCAAATCGTAGTCTAGAATTAAAAAACGAACTATAGAACTATATTGAGCACACGTGGTCCACGTACATACGCCGATCTGGGCGTTACGGTCTCCATTGTTTTATATGGAAAATAGATTTGTAGACCTACATTTTTTAGTCTGTGTCAGACTCTTACTGACTAAACAACCTAACCCGTTCTTCCTTGCCTTAATCCCAAAGCCCTGGTGTTACGCTTTCGCATCAACGCTTGGCCCCAAGAGGTTTCAACCCTGCATCGCCCCTTCAGTTTACTGACAACTCCTTGAGGCGCGCGGGAACAGTGCGTGCCGTCAGATGTTCCGGGTGCTATACGCCTTAACAAGTGTCAAAAGTTAGACGATAGAGAGATAACTTTAAGTGATGCTAGGTATAAAGCAAGAGAAAATACGTTGATGATAAATTAGAGAACGGTAGATCAAAGAAAACAAAATGGCAGACTTGTTGATAAAAACTTTCTCTTGATCAAAGTAAGCATTGTTTATTTTCTTTCACAAGTTTCAACTGGCAATTTTAGATGTATTATTCTTGTGTTACTTTAGTCTTGTTTATGTTTATTTTGGAGTACTGAAATAAATGGCGTTTGTTCTTAATAGATACATTTGCAATTCAAGAAAGTTTGTTAAACATTACAATTGCTAGCAATTGCCTGACGCAAATTAATTCTTAACTATTGTATCGAACAATAAACTTATAAATTGAATAGAATAACATTTTTTGGTGTGTAAAGTAATCAAAAGTATTTTGTATCGTACTTTTAAAAGTACCTATCAGTTAGAGCGTACAATATCGGATGATTCTCAATTCCGGAACTGAGATCCGATATTGGAGAACTAATTTCGGAATTCCGGAACTGGTTCTGGAACGCGTTTAGTCTGTAGAAGTCTGGCACTGTCGATTCGATGATTTGTCCCATCATAAAAAAAAAACCTCCAAATAGGAAGACCGTGGTCTTACCACCCATAGAGCAACTGTAAAACCAAGGTATGGTTTTAGTCAGTTAAAGCTTGACACAACCTCACGCTCCACCTAAGAGCGTGAGAAGTCCACTCGAAAAAAATCTTCGTTATTTCTTTTTGTCATTAACCACTAAATTAACTTCCTTTTAAAAACCCCAGCTGTGACTACAAAACCTCTATTAAATATACGACGCTCTACAAGATTTTAATCAGCTTCCTCCATAACTTATTCACAACTTAAAACAATAAAAAACAACGGTTTGTTCACTTAATAAAAACACCTTAGAAAATTGAATTTTATCGTATCTCGGTACTTAAGTGCAATAAGCTCAAAATTTCGCACTCACTTGGAAATATTCTCACACGTCGATTTTTTGCATCTGCCTTTAAATTTTTAGCTTTCATTGGATTTTAAACCCTATCTTTAACGTCCGAAAGTCCAAAATCTATAATTTATTCTGGTCATTTTATCTGCATATAAAATTAAACCACAAACAAAATTGAACTCTAAGTTCAGACAGACAAAATAAATTTTACTTTGACTCAAAGAACTTGTACTGAATTTTAAACCCTATCTATGACGTTCTAAAGTCCAAATACATATAATGTACTCCGCAATTTTTTATGCATATCATATTTAACCGCAAACAAAAATCAACTTTAAGTTTAGATTAATAAAGTTTATTTTACCTTGCACCAAGTAACAGTTTTAATTAATTTTGTTTTTTCTTCGTTGGGATCCGTAGCTTTTAAAAGTTATTGATTTTATTTATTTCATGCAAAATCGTTTAATCCTTCACAGGTGTTGTTTGTAATTGATGGATTGATATTCGTTACACTTTTTGTATGGAATTTAAATAATACATTTTGTTCTTATTTTTATAGCCATATCAGATAGTTTGTTATTAATTTTAGAGACATAAGTCATTTTAAATCAAGTGTGAATAGGTTACTTATAGGTAAGCGTGTCCCATCTTCAACTTCATCGTCGCTTTCCATTTTATTCTTCTCCAGTCCAAGTAGCCAAGTTACAATCGTTTCGTTTAGAGTTAGCGCTTGTATTTGACCACGCCCCGAATTCTCTAATGGAGCGTCATCTCAATAAACCGGTGTCCGCACACCTATAGACTTTTAATTTTGTCTGTAATTACGGTAGTCGAAAGGTTAATTGATTTATGATGGCTTTTGCTATTCATGGTGACTCATAGTAAAAACCAAAAATTTTTAGATACTACCCAATCGTAAGCCCTCATCATCATCTTCATTCCCGATCTTTCGGGTGGAATGAAGATGATGGTGATGGTGATGTTGGTGATGGTGGTCATCCACTGTTGGATATGGTAAGTCTCTCCCAAGTGTCGCCACAATGAACGGTTCTGTACGTCTCGCATCCATCTTATTCCCGCAACCCATAACCAGTCACCAGTCCACCTTATAGGAGGCCTTTTAACGCTAAATCTTCCGGTAGATACGTGGCTACAATTCTAGAAAATTTCGTCTCCAACGGCCATCCGTTCTGCGAGCAATGTGCCCACCCCATTGCCACTTAAGCTTTATGTCGAAAAAGAAATACAGATAAATACTCCCCACTTACAGATCAAGTGGAAAAAAAAATATAAACTTTATTTTTTGGACCTCACGTTCCAAAAAGGTTTTATGACCCTACCTTGCGGTACCCTAAAAAGGGTTAGACCAACAAAAACCTCGGCTTAATTGTCTTAAGTGGTCTAAATAAAAAAAGGGATCGGATTCTTTTGAATCGTAGTTAAGTTAGCCCTTTGTTTCCCCACAAGTGGGCTATTGTTGTAGCCCACAATGAATTAAAAAAACCGTCGACCCTAAAAAGTGGGCTTAATTTTTTTATCAATTAAATGCTTACGTAAGTTTTTTTTATATGTTCGCCGTTAAAAAACAGATTCTCATTTGTTTTTAACCGACTTCAAAAAAAGGAGGAGGTTCTCAATTCGATTGTATTTTTTTTTTATTTTTTTTTTTTTTTTTTTTTTTTTTTATGTTTGTTACCTCAGAACTCCGTTGTTTATAGATGGATTTGCAAAATTTTTTTTTGATGATGGGATCCATGAGAAATCGAGGGAACTCCTCAAATATTATAGGCAACTATATAGTTTTTTTTATATTTTCATCGAGAACTCAAGCATTTACAGTCAAAAAGTAACATTTGATGAGGTGGAACTGGTGAAGAAGATCAGAAAATGGCTAACGAAACTTGACACTCGCATAGATATCACAATTAAGGTAGTTAAGCAACTTTGAAAATGCACTATGAACCAATGATCTTAAATAATTATGTTGAAAATGTTATCATCGAACTGATCTGATGATGATGATGGAGCTGGAAGGTAGGCACTGGAACTGCGTAACTAATTAATATATCCTAGCCGTGTTTGGGCTTGTTAGAATTGTCATAAGATGCACTTTGGCTGTAAGATACTATTGAACTGATGTGATGATGAAGCTGGAAGGTGGAAGGTCGGCATGGGAACTTCAAAGTAAAATAATGTATCCTAGCATTGTTTGAGCTTATTAGAGCTGTCATGGGCAATGCTGTCAAGGGCAATGGAAAGGGCTATGCTCGGAATTTCCTTGCGTGTTCGAATCAGAAATGAAGAAATGCGCAGGAGAACCAAGGTCACCGACATAGCCCGAAGAATTGCCAAACTTAAGTGGCAGTGGGCAGGGCACATTGCTCGTAGAACAGATGGCTGATGGGGCCGAAAGGTTCTAAAGTGGCGACCGCGCACCAACAGACGCAGCTTTGGAAGGCCTCCCACAAGGTGGACAGTTGACCTGGTGAGAATCACGGGAACGCGATGGATGCGAGTCGCACAGAAATGGTCGTTGTAGCGACGCTTGGGGGAGGTCTATGTCCAACAGTGGACGTTTTCTGGCTGAAATGATGATGATTATGAGAGCTGTCATAAGATGTACTCATGAGATGAATCATAAGTATTTCATGCATCATATCATCTCTCCACGAGATCAAAACGATTACACTGTAACAATATATGTATTCCTACTGATATGACATTGGTAACATTTTCAAAAGAAATGTAGGAACGATATTGACTTCGTTGCCATAACACATTATAAAAAAAAAACACTAAACGGCTACAAATAAAAAAAACTTTTTACAAAAAAAAAACCGCCTTCAAAAAAAGCCAAACGACAAAAGTTCCTACACTAAAAAGTTAAAAATAAAAATTTGAATTGCTGTAAAGAAACTTAATTTATAGGTAAACTTATTTGACATTAATATTTTGCAAATATTCAAAATTTATTACTTCTTTTTGGAGTCGGTGCCAGCCAAGGCAAGGAATTACGAATGGGCAACAATCCCTTGAAAAACTACCTCTAACTTAACTATAAAACTACTTAGTACCTATTTGCATACTCAAATATATAATACTTAACTAAGACATAAATACATATTAGACTTCTCTAAAAAAATCATCCGATTTGCACATTTTTTTTAAATAAAAAATATATACTTACAAAAACCTTCTGCAACATTTTAAGTACATTGAAAATGTTTAAGCATTGCAAGCACAAGCAAAGCTACCTAACATTAAGTTACAACAATAAAAATGCTGGCACCGACTCCAAAAAGAAGTAATAAATTTTGAATATTTGCAAAATATTAATGTCAAATAAGTTTACCTATAAATTAAGTTTCTTTACAGCAATTCAAATTTTTATTTTTAACTTTTTAGTGTAGGAACTTTTGTCGTTTGGCTTTTTTTGAAGGCGGTTTTTTTTTTGTAAAAAGTTTTTTTTTTAACGGCGTAAATTAGAAATTATTCTGGAGCATTATGGTAAAAAAAAACAATTCTGCTGCTTTTTTCTATGGTACGAAAAATCATCTAATAACGAATCCCGCCCTTGAGCGGAGCGGGAAACAGTGTCAGATTCTTATTGACTAAACACCCCACCCTTCCTTCCTTGCCTTTCACACTGGGGCCAAGTCTTTCTTTCAGAAAGAGACCCTGAACCCCAATACTGCTGCTGCAGTGGGGCATTAAAATGTTGATTTCCTTTTCCACATAATGCTGACTTCATCTCCACATAATATAGCTAGATCAGTTGATGGAATGTAAGTGCCTTGCTGCACTGCATTCCATCAATCATCATCAGCTGCGCTGCACTTAGAAATGTCAAAGGTGTAATAAGCCAGCTTTAACTAGCTTTTTCTTAATTATCCGACGGCCGTACTGTACGGCCTACCCAAATGTCCTTTCTTTGGTATTGTTCATTATCAAATCGTTGAGCTCCTTGGTATTTCTGAGTTGAGCTACACGAGTACTGACATATTCTTGCACTGACTGGACAGGTCCACTCAGACCTGTGTGCTTCTTTCTTCAAAATACCATCTCAAACTCCAATGTGCATGGTTCTTATATGATGTGACCATTACATGTTTGTGTATGGACTTTAAAAGAGACGTTGACCCCTGAGTTTGTTCCGGTGTTTCTTCTCAGGGTAGTCAGGGAACATCGTCCTCATCTAGTTTCAATGGACGATATCCACCCTTACGTTTTTGAGACATTGACGGTTCGGACTAAGTTATCTCGTCGTTTATACCGTGTACATCGAGGGACTGGGACAACTTGCCTGATGCAGTCCTTCCGTCCGATTATAATTTAGGTGTCTTCAGGGCTAGAGTGAATAGGCTCTTAATAAACTAGTGCGGCTTACCATCAACGATTGCATCACTGCTTACCATCAGGTGGCATCACAGTCAAGCACTACTTTATAGCGATAAAAAAATATAAAAATAAATTGACGTGTAAAAGATTTTGTAAAAACCTATTTACAAAATAAAAATCATTTAACATCTATCCCTGGTTCCCTCAATCAGACCATATGGCTGCCACCTGGTTGAGACACCCCTTCAATCCTTAATTCATTATCAACTTGACATATTGGTATTTGATATGCATAAGTAAATCCAATTCCGACGCTGGCAAGAAGGGAATAATGTAGCCCATTTTAATTGAATAATTGAAAAATGCCATTAAAATCCAATTTTGTTGTCACGAAGTCATCTTGCCTTATTTGGGGCGTTATTAATCAATGTATTTCGAGGTGAGAAGTGATGGCAGTGTTAATGATGATGACTTGTTATAAAAGGCTTGATTACTGGTTGAAATGATTATATATAGTTTTATACATACTTTCCAGTTTAAAAAAGAAATTACGGATACCACACCCAAAACTGTAACAAGGTAGAACGCGTAATTACTTCTGGGTGGTCCCCAGAAATAATTACGGGAAAAAAATATTGCTAGATACTAATATGTATATTCGTGTGTTTAAGAAAGTACTAAAAACAATTGGACTTAAATTATTTAGAACACTATTTTATTTATCGCTTTTTTTGTATTATTTTAGTCGATAATATAATATAATAAAAATAATATGAATACGGATCTATTTATAGGTAGGTAATCTTCAAGATCAAGTCAACTATTTTTTTTTACAGTTGTTGTGTTTCTGTTGTTGTTTTTGTGATGTGTACTGTTCAATAAATACTAAGACAGAATAAAATAAATATTTATTTAAGTAGAGCTCTCAATCTCTCATACAACAGTCATATTTTTTTTTGCTGGTTTTATAGACAGTAGTATAGTTTCATACCAATAACTATACCATAGGTGATGGTACGAAACCCGACATACGTGAGACCTATTCTCATTTGACCAGTCTTTTTATTTATTTAAGTATTGAAGATCCTAATGCTAATACTTTTGTCTACAGTACGACCACTATGGGTGCGTCTTCAAGGCGGCAAGCGCCCCCTGGTGGCGGGCCAGAGTACCGAATTGGTCTGTCAAGCGGTTGGAGCCAGGCCCAAGCCAACGATCTCCTGGTGGAAGGGAGGCACCAGGCTGAAGACTGTTAGAGAAACGGTAAGTAGAATATTGTATAATTTTTCAAAATTTTCGAGATTTTGGTCTTCCGGACATTGTCTGATGAAAGGCCGAACTTTTACGAAACTGATTTTTTTTTACGTTGTTTTACTCCTTTCCGCTCGCCGAGTGTTAGACTTTTAGAATAGAATAGAAATATTTTTATTCGAGACAGATACTGCACAGTGGTTAAAAGACAAAAAAAGAAAAAGTGACTACCGCAGCATTTGCATTCATTTCATTCCTTGAAACAATCGCTAAACCTATCTAAAGAACTAAAAATATAATTGTATTTCTATGACTAAATTTCGACATAGTATTTTAGATGTAGTAGTGGTTAAGTTTGCAAAATACTATGGACCGTCTTCCCTCCCCCCATGCCCTCCCCACCGATCAGTGCTGATTATTACAGAGTGGTTACAACTAACCCAATCTATATTAAAATTAAATCACAACACACTGATTTTGAATTTTCGGGCCCCAACCAACAAGTTTGCCATTAGTCAGGGTGATACAGTTATGCCACTAATTTGATCCTAAGTAAACCTACTAGAACCATGACCTATCCCCTACAATGTTTAATAACCAGTACCCAAAACATTAGCATTGATAAGCTTATCGCAACGTTAGTCCAACGAACTTCGCCAAGCGAGACTGTTTGCCTTGCATCGTATTACATGCCAGATGGCCAGTGGAAACGATAAATACGAACTAGGGCTGCTACTGAAATTGGGTTAGTTTCGGCCGAAACCAAGACTTAAGACGAAACTTTGGTCTTGTGATATTCGTGGACGGAGTTGAAACTTTTCATCTCTAATATGGGAAGTCTGGGCACTAATAACCTTTATGAGATAAGCTAAGCATGTGTTTTTTTTTTTATGGTACGTAAAAATCATCCAATGAAGAATCCCGTACTTTGGCGGAGCAGAAAACAGTGTCAAACTCTTACTGACTAAACACTTCACCCCGTTCCCCGGCCAAACCTTCCTTTCAGAAAGTTACCCTGGGCCCCGTAGGTTACGACCCTTTTGGAGAGTTCCTGCGGTTTTACTAACAACTTTTTGGAGCGCGCGGGAACAGAGCGCGCCGTTGACGACTCGAGCTTGGTCCGGACTGTTATCAGACGACAATTATCTATGTCAATTTATTTTAATCTTTACACTAAGAGTTACGTTGTAGTATTGCGACGGCGTTTACAAGCATGTAAACTTTTACACACAAGAAACTCAGACCCGGAACAAGTCAATATGTAGGTCGTACAAACGTTTATTCCGTGCGTAGATCGAATAGGCGACATGCAGTGCATTAGCCAATCGATCGACCATTGCGCTATCCAGCTAAGATATTATTGATTGAATAACTTTCCGATTACCAATTGCAATATCTAGATTTACGTTTATTTTAAACCGTAACGGTAATTTCTAATCAGAAACTTAGTATAGATCAATTAAAGAAAAGTTTAATGGATTACCAAAGTTTTTTTTATAGTAGGTAACAATCATCTAATGACAAATCTCGCCCTTGAGCGGAGCGGGAAATAGTGTCAGACTTTTACTGATTAAACAACGTAACCCGTTCCTTCCTTGCCTTAGTCCCAGAGTCCTGGTGGTTACGCTTTCGCATCAACCCTTGGCTCCAGGAGGCATGATTACCATAGTAGATAGGGCCACAAAAAATAAAAATGAGACTAAATGATTAATAATAATTAAAATAGAAACTTAATGCATAAATGATAAACAATAAGCAAACCTTTGTAAATTCTACAAAAAGTTTCATTAGACTTTTTTAAACTCAATTCAATCAATTATAATGCAAGCTCGCCCCTAATTAGGTTTCGGCTTCCATCATCATCAGCCATTTTAATGTTCCCGCTGCTTGATTGTTCAAGCAGTGGGAACATTAAAAGGCCTCCTCTTTAGGAGAGGGAATGAACCATAATCCACCACGCGGGCGCAATGCGGAATGGCTGTCACACGTTTTCTTATTTTTGGTTCTAGGACATGCCGGTTTCCTCACGATGTTTTCCTTCACCGTTTTGAGAGCAGTGGTGATGAAATAAATTACACAAAGTAATGCGCCTAGCGGGTTTTGAACCCATGACCTACAACTCGTAAGTCGGGGCCTTTTTCACTCGGTCACCACAGCTATACTGCACTGGTTTCGGCTTTAACCGTACAAAATAAAAGCCGAAAGCCGAAACTGAATGTACAATTTGGTGCAGCACTACAAAAACAGACTCCAGACAAAAATGGTTCGTTCACAGTCTGCTGTTCCGATTTCTTTATTTTCCCCACGCTTTGTTTTTCTTTCTTTTGAAACTAAAACAAGTAAAGTATCTTAAGCAAAGAAGTGTAGCTTAATTAAAGTGGTTTTACTACAACAATAGACTTGAGTTCCGAATTAAAGGATCGGCTTAATCTTATCTGAGAGTTTTCTTTTGTAAATCTGTAGGTACTACTTAGTATTATTTATTTGTAAAGAAGACTTTGAAAGTGTTAATCTATGTAACGACAGATAATTATGTTATGAGCGAGCAATGATGCTGAAGCTGTTGAATTTATATAAAGACTAGCGACCCGCTCCAGCTTCACACGGGTACTGATATTGAATACATTATGCATGTATTGTACACATAAACCTCCCTCTTGAATCACTCTAACTATTAAAAAAAACGCATTAAAATCCGTTGCGTACTTTTAAAGATAAAAGCATACATAGGGACAGGCAACTTTATTTTATACTATGTAATGATTTGATTTGACAACTTCCTTTTGAATTATTTTAAAATATTGTGAAATCCTGTTTAATTTATAACGAATTAAATGACGACTTTCTTTTTAATTCTTAAAGATATAAGATTGTCCGGTCATATTTAAATAAGAATTTACTATGACAACTTCCGTTTAGTTTATTCTATTATAAGTATTTTTCTACCCTCATAGTGAATTTTATTTATTATAACGTTTCCCTTTAAACTAGTTTTAGTTTTAACATTCGTTATCTTATTTTCTGTGTATAAAAGCTGTCGTAATTGAAATGTAAATTCATTCTTGTGCTAGTCACGGAATAAACACCCTGAATTGTAAGTCTTTCTTTTATCTATATTATATATAAATGGAGAAACTGACCAACTGACATATCAACGCATAGCCAAAGCTACTGGCCCTATAAACTTGAAATTTCGCATAAACTTTTCTTGTATGACATAGGCGAACACAAAGAAAGGGTTTTTCAAAATTCGGCTCCTAAAGGGATGTAATGGGGATCTAAAGTTTATATGGAGAACCTTATTTTCACGCGGGCGAAGCTGCTGGATGAAGACTAGTATCGCTATATCACTTGCTATTTGCCATTTATTGTGATTGTAAGTGTATTTTGGTGCAAATTAATGTGTGATTTCAACAATGATGGCGATCATATTTTATGCCAACATATACCTTCTTATCTCATCATTACATAGTATAAAACAAAGTTGATTACCGCTGTCCCTATGTATGCTTAGATCTTTATAAGTCCTCAACGGATTTTGATACGGTTTTTTAATAGATGGTGGTATTCAAGAGAAAGGTTTATGTGTATAATACATGTATAATATATTTAATATCAGATAGTACCCGTGCGTAGCTGGGGCAGGCCGCTAGTTTTCAATATTATGTTACTATAGATATAAAAATTTTCGATAATTTGAACGTTGACGTTTTAGCCGTAGATATTTTAATGTCCAACATTAATTAGATGTACCCTTTAAACAAATTTTACGTTGATCGGAAATTGCCCTCCGTAATTTCAACTTGATATCAAATTTTGCCCAGAGTAGGTATCACCAAGTACGGCAAATACCGACTCCATATTATTGAGAAACTTTAGTATTAAACATAGATTAGTTCTAATTAATTACGCATTTAACACAGAAAGTTTTAACGGGTGAAATTAAACTTTCAAGCGAACATTCTCAATGAAAATTAGGTTAAAATAGGTCCAGATTAGTAATTGCGAGTAAGCCATTGATAAGCTAAACTACTATTAAACTAACTATCAATTAAACAAATAATAATTATAAACAGAAAGCACATGAAGCGCCGTCTCTTATTTGAATCCAGAACTAAATATACACAAAACTGATTTATACCCCTCGTCGCTAATAGATGTCGCCACAATCGCGATGCCCTCAAGTCAACGAACCTAATTCCTTAGCATTACGTGGATCAAGATTGACAAGACAGCACAATGGCGGACTGTCATTAACTAGGAGTTGTATATTGAAACCTTAAAGACGGAATCGAGAATCGGTAATGGTTCGATTCGAATCGATTGATTGAACAGTAGGGTTGACTGTTCTATTTTTGTCGAGTTTAAATGTCAAGCCGGTTGATGTCAGTTTTTTCATTGATGTATTATAAAGGATTATACGTTACGCGCTAACATCGCAATCAGAAAGTTTGAACTCGAAACTTGCACACCTACACTACCTGTAGTCACTGACAGACAAGGACAGAGATAAAAGCCGGCAGTAGCTTTAGCCGCCGAATGAGTGTAATCGTCGCGACCGATTTGAAATCATGACAATTGTCACGATTTCAGCGGTCCACACGCTAAAGGCGAGCCGCCTATCTTGCGCTACTTTATTTTAATGTAAAACAAGTGTATATTTTCTTGCTTACGAACTAGAATTCAGGATTTTTCTTCGCCGTTTATACCGCGTCCATCGAGGGTCTGGAACAGTTTGGCGGCTGTAGTCTTTGAGGTGTCTTCTAGGCTCTTAATAAACTAATCCGCCTCAACATCATCGAACTTCTTACCATCAGGTGGGATAGCAGTCAAGCACTAGTTGATAACAATAAAAAAAAGAGTTACTGTAACTCTGTATCGCAAAGGCCATCTAAAGAAACACTGGTATAATCTCTCGCTCTTGCTGCTTTGAAAATAAAGAAACAAAAGAAAACAATGTTTATTTTGCCCAAAGCAGACACACAAAATACAACAAAAATTTCGGGCGTGTATGAACCGGAAATTACTGCATAGCACCATAAACACTAAGCAGAACACCTGGGTCTGAGTGAAATGTTATTTATTGTTTACTAACTTTTGCCCGCGGCTTCGCTCCCGGCAACAGTTTATTCTACTTTACTCCAATCTACCCTACTCTACCCTGCTCAACCCTAGTCTACCCTTCTATACCCTATTTTTTTTTCATAAGAACCTTCTCCTGACAATAAAAAACACAACAAAAAAAGAATTATCGAAATCGGTTAAGCCATTCTCGAATTTTGCGCTTACCAACACATTTTGCGATTCATTTTTATATTATAGATAAGCACTTGACACATTTTTTTTCATTGCTGACATGTCCGATATAATTAAACCTCACCTCTTTGCCCTCAGACCTCAACCGATGGCAACATCACCAGCAGTATCCTGACCTTCGTGCCAACTATAGAGGATGCTGGAAGAGTACTCTCCTGCAGAGCGGTACAGCCAAGTCTGCCGCATTCTACACACGAAGATGGATGGAAGATGGAGATACAACGTAAGTCACCTTTTCTTTCGTTTATTTATTCCAATATAAGAGAGTATCACTATATATAGTACTAACTTTATGCCAGCGGCTTCGCCCGCGTGAAAATAGGTTTTCGCACAAACTTTGGACATGCTTTTCATCTCTTTAGGGGGTGAATTTTAGAAAATCCTATCTTAGTGGTCGCCTAAATCATAAAAGGAAGCCTTGTGCAAAATTTCACGCTCCTAGTCCCAGTAGTTTCAGCTGTGTGTATATTTCAACGTTACAATACAGAATACATTAATATACGTACGAGTGAGTATTAATTAAATAATCTGCAAATTACTAGGTACAATCCGATAAATTGTGAATTTTGACTTAAAGTGGCATATATCACCACTTTACCTAGTTAATTTGCATATTAACTGGTGCTATATCGTTAAATAGCGGAAACCTTTTGATAACAGACGGTTATATTTATAAAAGACCACGAAAGCTTAGACAGGAGGTCCTACACTTCGGTTCTGCCTATCAAAGTTATTCAAATAGAACGTTCCAGGTACAAAAAAATAGTTTTGTCGGATGAATATTTGACACACAGATTTATATAGATATATTTAAATATTCAAATAACAATGTTTATTTAGTGGCATTCTTTATTATAAGTTTTTGATATATGTATGTATTATATAATACATACATATATCAAAAACTTGTATATCGTCGCTGTTAAAGGTCCCTAATAAATAAAAAAGAAAAGACTGGTACAGTGGGGTCCTTCTAATTCGTTCTCTTACTATTAGTAGTGGTTAATCGACTGCGGGTTAAAGTTGGCCTCTGAAGAGATAATCTGGCCAAATGGGCCTCCTTGACCCATCACAAGTACAGTGCCAGAGTGGAACCCCTAGGATATGCATCACCTCATATGTCCAGGCGGCTAAATTTTGGTTGGATAGAATTTGAGTAAAATTGACACGAAAAGAAGAAGGCTAGTATAGAACTGGCAGCATTACAACGGGCCACAGCGGAGATAGCTATTAATGTATAACATGTTAAAAATTAATGCACTCCAAGACGGGGCTGCATACCATTGATACAGTTAATACGGTGGTAGCTAAGCCCCTGGAAGTAATACTTATCTACTCGTATATATATAAAAGGAGAAACTGACTGACTGACATCACCGCACAGACAAAACTACTGGGCCTAGAAGCGTGAAATTCTGCACAAGGATTCCTTTTATGACTACTTTCAAACTGGCCAAGACACTGGCAGAAGGCTAATGGTTAATAAACGCTTGTGTCTTGAGCGAACGCCGGCGTTCACACACCCATTGTATTTCTATTATGTCTCTAATTACGGTATTAAAAAGGTTGATTTCCAATCCTTACAGATTTACCGGTGGCCAAACTGGAGCTGGGTGCCAATCTAGACGCCAGCAAAGTGGTTGAAGGCTCCGACGTGTACCTTGACTGCAGAGTGCGAGCGAATCCGTGGCACAATCATGTGTATTTCACACATAATGTAAGTATCTAATATTATAAGTAATCTTCGTTTCTTATCAAAGAAATATGCGTGCATTTTTTCAATTAATTGTTTCTTATGGACAAGATCCGATTAGAAACTATAGGTACTTACATGGATACTCTTTTAAAATGTAATATCATCAAATAAGTATTTCCAATATTGCGTATTATTGTAATTATGTCTCAGAATCCACAAAGAGCATAATCATTAGATTTGCTATTGATTAAAGTTCATTTAGAATACTGCCATCTATTATCTTTTGTTGGAAACGTCAAGCGTTGGTGGTCAACCTGCGTGAGGTCTGTCTTGTTTGACAGCTGTCATTCATTTTGGCATTGGACGCATTTGATTTGAGAGACGTCACTTTTGAGTTGAACATGGAAGCGAGAGGTCGTTCTTCCAGCCCGTACCGGACTTGCCGTATTTCCATAGTTTAATCTGTTTCTATCGCCTGGATTTTTTAAAGATTTGGTTATTGGGAGTGAACAAATAGACTATTAGTGTTGAGACTATTATTTCATACCTACACCATATCGAAATTGGATTCTGATAATGAGGTACCCCAAATGGTTGAACTACCCACGACGATGACGACGAAGGAGGGTAGTTCTGTTTGTTTGTATTATGATTATAACTTAATTTATATGGGCCTACATTATTTCTGTTACATGTTATTTAAATACTCCATTATCTTCTTCAAACAGGGTGTGGTAGTAAAGCCAGGTCCAGGAGTTCTCCTAGCCAACCAGAGCCTGGTCTTGCAGCGGGTATCGAGGAAGGCAGCCGGTGCTTATGTGTGCTCAGCAAGGAACACCTTGGGAGAAGGGTCCTCGGAGAACCTTGTGCTGGATGTCAAGTGTAAGTAGAAGAAATAGCGTATCTTTTGTTGATATTTTTTGGAAAATAGATGACTTTTCTGGTCTGTTGATCTAGTTGTCAGTAGCCCTGAATGCTATTCTGGAGGTTGTGGGTTCGATTCTCAAGCAAGACAAATGTTTGTATGATGAGCATGATCATTTTAACTGTGTCTGGGTGTAATTTATCTATACTATGTATGTATTTAGAAATATTTAAGTATGTTTATCAGTTGTCTAGTACTCGTAGCACAAACTCTGCTTAGTGTAGGGCTAGATGGCGTTGTGCGAAAGTTGTGAAATATATATTTTTTATATTGAGTTTAGTGCGATCTAGTGACAGTAGGACCCGTAGTTTTAACATTAACCACGAGTTTTTTTTTCTTCTTTTAATTTCTCTTCTTTTCTTTTTTTTTTAAGTATTATTCTATTCTATTCTATTCTATTCTCCATCTTTTTTTTTTACTAGCAACTTAGATTAAATCAAAATAGCGGAAGATAGAGGTGACTTGTCTATAGCATATGGACTGCTTAAATTGTGACAATTGGCACGGTCGAATATTTCACATCAGTCGCGCCAATCACACACATTCGGTGGCTAACACTGTTTTGCTCGCGTGAGAGCGCCGGCTCTTTTCTCTGTCCTTGTCTATTAGTGACTCGACTGGCGCAGTAGTTGAGCTATTGACAGCTGCGCTGAGGGTCGTGGCTTCGATTCCCGCACAGAATAAATATGTGTATGGCTTACCGATAGGTGTTCCGATTCTGGGTATCTTGTGTATGGGACTGTTTGTGAAAGCACCCACGACACAGGAGTAATTCCTAGTGTGGAGCAACGTTTTTTTTTTTTTTAAAGAATAAAGAAAAGTGACTACAGATAGTGTAGATGTCTAACATGTGATGTGGTAGTGTGATGTTAGCGCGTAACTTATTTTATCTTCTTATATATTAGTGCCAAACACCGTTAAATACATACTTGATGTGTTGTTTATTTCTGTACAGTTGTGCCAACCTGCAAATCGTCAGCTCCTATCGTGGTGAGGGCGGCCAGAGGAGAAGTCATAGACATCGACTGTGATCTAGATGCTAATCCTAAGGTAAGACATTATGTTTACAACTAATCCAGAGACTTAAGACTTCGGAAAATCAGCAATTTTACGTAAACTTTTACCCTTCATAATGTACGCATATTTTAAAAATAAGTACGCCTATATAAGACAATTAAAAAGTTATTGTGTCTCGCGTAGATCTGCGCATCGGCATACCAGACATTAATCAAGATCGAGATCTAAAAGTCGACGATTTATTTAAACAATTACAAAAAAAACACGTATTTCCTAGAACAATTTTCATGACATTTTCGAGTAAATCACGCAATAACTGAATGCCAACAGTGTTTTCAGGCGTTGTCTCTCTGTTTTTTGCGTTTCTTTTTCATCAAAAATCACGTTGAATTGCGATAAATGAGGCATCAAGCTTTTAAACCATGCAAGACGTTGACGTTAGCCGAGTAGGCCCCCCTTAAGGGGCAGATATACGACAGCGACTTTGAGCGAACAAACTTTCCCCTGAGTTTGTTTCGGTGCTTCTTCTCAGGGTAGTCACCTAGGAAACACCGGACTCATCTAGTTTAAACTGACGAAAAGAAAAAAAAATGACGTGTAAAATTATTCATTTGAAACGTATTACGTACAAAATAAATATAATTTATCAAAGAGCGCATCAAAATTATTCGAATAATAATTTGTCGTTCATTTATTAAACACAATGCCTGTCCTACTGTATGGGTCAGAATGTTGGGCTATGAAAAAGACGGATCAAAAGAGATTGCATGTAGCAGAGATGAGAATGTTGAGATGGATGTGTGGTGTGACGAGAATGGATAAAGTGAGAAATGAGTATATTAGAAGAAGTTTGAAAGTGGCGCCAGTGACTGAAAAGTTGAAAGGGAACCGTTTGTCTTGGTATGGCCATGTAAAAAGGCGGGATGAAACGCATGTTACAAAAAAAGCCATAAGTATAAATGTTAATGGATGGAGAGGGAGACCAAAGAAAATATGGATGGATTGTGTGAGAAGTGATATGAAAGAAAGAGGATTTAGTGATAGCGTGACGGGTGACAGGACAGAGTGGAAGAAAAAGACATATTGCGCCGACCCCAAATAAAACGGGACAAGGGCAGGAAGATGATGATTTATTAAGCACAATATGAATAAAAGTCGTATACCATTATTTAATTATCTTTAATTTTTGAGAGTTCCATAAAAACACATGATTCTCTGCATCACCCAAAGGTTGACTGACAGAAAATGCCTTAGGAATTAAGTCCGCCTTTGTACTGTTATGTGCATGAAGTGTTTATTTATTTATTTATTTATTTATTTATACTTTATTGTACACCACATTAAACAAATATAGGACAAACATTGTTATAAAAATAAGGGTACAATGGGCGGTCTTATCGCACAAGGCAATTTCTTACAGACAACCTTTGGATGGACTGCGCGAAAGGAGATAGATGTGTGATGTGTGATGTGTGTGTGTGTGTGTGTGTGATCGGGAGTGTTAAATAAACACACCCGATGGTTTTTGCCTCTTTTGTCTGTGTTGAACATAACTTTCAAAATGAATTACACCAAGTCCAATGTAAAAAAGTTAAACATTCGTATATTAAATTATTACAACAATAGTCTAATTTAACTTTTTTTTTTTCTCAAAACGTACCAACTAGCCGTTTAGACGTGACGTTGGATTTAAAATCGTCAAAGGTCGTATATCTCCCCCTTAACAAACGCTTAGAAAATTTTCCTTCATCAAATGACAAAGTTGGCTCATCACAAGACACTTCTAAAGCGTCTCCGAAACCGTCTAAAATCCTTTACTCGCTCCAATAACTTCTAATAACCCAAAGAACGGCCCAACATCATTAAAATACTTATTTCCTCTCATAATTTTTCCTTTAAGACCTTTTCATGAAATTCCAACCAAAAATACTTTATCAAGAACTGTTCCCAGAGAATAATTTTCGAAGATTATTGGTATACTACCTTCTACAAGCGGCTTCATCTGCTTTTTTTTAAATCATCCAATGACATCTACGTACTGGGTGCGGGGGGAGATGGCTTCAGACTTGTACTGACGTTCGTTCCAGGGCCCAGGGTGACATTTTAATAATAACCTATGGCCCCAGTAGGCTTTGACCCAGCAGTTTTTGCGTGAAAGAGTAACAAACAACCATACGTTAATAGATTCATAGATCCATGCATCCAAACATCTATTCATCTGTACATTTATACATCTATCAATCATGCGACGCGGCGCCAAACGAAACCATTGAATACGGTTTTGAATACAAGCAAAAATTAACTTAGCTGTTGTCAGGGGGAAATGTCTTCGATGTTACATCTATACACACATATGTACATCCATAAGTCTATACATACATATGTCATAGTCAAAGGTTTATGTGCAGTTTCTTCGCGGAATAACTGGTTTATTCCAGGTTAGGTTCGTTTATTTTTTCAAATCAGACCTTACGATAGACTAGTCAAACCAAGGAGCGCCGGAGCTACGAGGATTAACTATAACACATACGACCATAAATCTATACATTCATACCTCTATACATCCATATATCTACATGCATACATCCGTCAAAACAAACATTCACGTTTATAAATTTTAGTAGCCTCAAAAGGTATTAGAAAAGGGAAGTTCGATTCAAGGTCACATAAAGTCTTATTTGAGGGTACAATGGCTTTATATGAAAGTTAAGACGTGAACTGCGACCTTGAGAGTTGATACTTGATAGAATTTTCTTCGATTGGTGACACAGAGAAGTAGGTTGCAGTAGGTTAAGTTTCTTAAAAGCGATTGCCCAACGTATGTGACTCTGTATCAACTTGTGTCCAACCAAATAAATGAATGGTGGGAAGCTAAGACAACCAAAAGAACGAGAGTGGGCTTCAGTCAGAAAATTTCAAGATGAAAGCCTGCCAAGAAGTTGTCAGCAAACCGTAAGGACCCTGCAGAAGCGTCGAAGCCAACTGGCATCAAAGGTTCGCGTCTGAAAGGAAGGCTCTGGCCCTGGTATATGTGGCAAAGTAGGAATGGGGTAGATTGTTTAGTCAGTAAGAGTCTGACACTGTTTCCCGCTCCGCCCAAGGGCGGGATTAAAAAAAAAGATGAAATCCCATGAATAGGCTTGTTGCCAATGATATAGGGTTCTGAAAAGTGGTCGTTCAAAATGAACCTGTTCATAAGACTTAAAATTACCTAAATGACAATGAAAGGGCCATACTCACAGATATAGATATACCATAATACAAGAGCAACTACGTCGCGTGCCTAGCTTACGTACAAAATTCGTAAGTGATCACTTTCGCGGTCAGTCTGCATCGGTGTACAGCGCAAGTCGGACATCAGTTAAAAATATAAAAATGGTTAATTGTGCCGGCAAGGCGGGGTTGGAGCGAGAGGGACGCCGTACGCGTAGGCGTCTTTGAATCGATTTAATTTTCCCATCACAAATAGTGCTTGTGACGCCATAATAGGTAGTCAAAAAATAGCACGCTTGGTTTCCATACAGATCGTGATGCTTGCGTTATCTAGGTATATCTATATCTGTGGCTTTACTCGTAGTTTTTATACGTGATCACACCAGGAATTTAGGTAACAGGGCAATCTAGGTTAGCCAAAAGAATCGCCAAACTTAAATAGCAGTGAGCACATTAATCCGCTTCACCTAAAGCTCTACAAACAGATTTATATGATGACTTCCCAAATAAAAAAAAAGTGGGAGAAGCCAAATTGATGAACTGCAAAGAAATAATAATTTAAATACTGAACATTTTTACTCTGCGCCCACATTATCCAAGCGTCACTAATGGTTACCTAAATCTTCAATTAATGGGTTAGTCAGCGTTTTATTAAATTTAAGAATCATCTTTTGTAAAAAATGGCATGTTCGTGGCAATAAAGTCAGGTTAGCTTAGGGAGTAATGTTCGGGCGCCGTCGGATATCTTCGTCAGAATTCGGGCACAAAGGGCCGCGGCCCACCATACTTTACAATTGATAGAATTGAATAGACACACGCGCCTTATTATTTCAGTTTTTTTTTAGTATTTATCAGCCTTATAATGTTACTAGCGACCCGTCCCAGCTTCGCACGGGTGCAATGGTGATAAGCGTATTATACACATAAACCTTCCTCTTGAATCACTCTATCTATTAGAAATCTGCATCAAAATCCGTTGCGTAGTTTTAAAGATATCAGGAAGTGACTTTGTTTTATACCATGTAATGATAAAGCTCTAGACTGATCCCCCATGGTGGATTACGACCCGTACCCTCCTAGAGAGGAAGCCTGCATCCCAGCATTGAGAACATTATAAGGCTGAATTTTGACGTGACAACGTCTTATAAATTGGTTTGCCGGGTGACACTTTAAGAAACTGCGTTACGCTCCGCTCACGTTATGCGCTCACAATGAGAGCGAGTGAGAGGCACGCGTCCCTTCCACTCGGGCATGGTTAGCCCGCCTAAGAGCGAGAGAGATAGACATAAAAAGTGAAAGGCACGCGTCCCTTCCACTCGAGCACAGTTAGCCCGCCTAAGAGCGAGAGAGACAGAGCGAGAGAGAGAGAGTGAGAGAGATAGGCATACACACCGGTTCATGTCTTGCGGTAAATGTTTTAAATTGTTACTATTATTTCATCCTTCTTCCAAGTATACGAATGAATATTCACATTAAAATTATTTTACCACTCAAAGTCGTTGTCACGTAAAACTTTCGCCCGTATACCGACTTTACAGGCAACCAATTTTTTTTATTTATTTATTGTGTTTGTTGTGAAACATTTAAGTCTAATACAATATTAATTCATCTCAAGAATTGCTTTGTCTCATGAATCTTATGCTTTATTTTGACCGTCGCCTACGGCGTCTTTTTGTAGCGATGCTGTAGCGCGTTCGCATCGATACAGTCGCGATGCTTTAGCGCGTTCGCATCGATACAGTTGCGATACTTTAACGCGTTCGCATCGATACAGTCGCGATGCTGTAGCGCGTTCGCATCAATACAGTCGCGATGCTGTAGCGCGTTCGCATCGATACAGTCGCGATGCTGTAGCGCGTTCGCATCGATACAGTCGCGCGCGATGCTGTCGTGCGTTCGCATCGATACAGTCGCGCGTTCGCATCGATACAGTCGCGATGCAGTGGCGCGTTCTCATCAATACAGTCGCGATGCTTCAGACCGTTCGCATCAATACAGCCACGACACTGATTGCATATTTTCTATAACACGTTGCAAATGCGACCGCACGTTATTATCGGTGTCGTCGCACGCTTATGAAACATGCGACAGTGTTGCTACAAAAAGTTGCCGTGGGCAAGGTAGTTTCATTAGTGTTACCAGTTTTTGTAATGTTGACTACCCTAATATCAATAAATATTTAAGCAAATACCTGAATTGAAATCCGCAACCAATTTTCTGGTAACTTAGTTTGAATTCGACCGTAAAATATCAGTTTAAAAAAAAACATAGCACGCCAATCGATTGTGAACTTTACTACCAATAGTTACAAAGTCCAATGTTGCCAAAAAGCTTTATTTTGAACCACAGGCAATGTAAGCAGACTTCATCAAGTTTTATCAATATTGACAGTTTTAAAATGGTTTTGTCTCTGAAAAAAAAATTGTTATTTTCAATTTTCCGTGCAAACATATTGGCGTTTTGTTAGTTAAAATATTGTTACAGTAAAACTATTCGAGACTCATGCATATTTATTGGAAATACTGTAACTTATGGTTGGATGGTCGAAGCTTTATTTTTGATACTGATAGTATTTTGTTGTTTTTTTTTTTGAGATTTTTATTTCGATTGGATCCTGTGAGTTTAATTACTGATATCAGGATGAAAATGTCGGAGATACTTTAAATAATATCTGGGCAAAAATCATCCAATGACGATTCCCACTCTGGAGTGGTGCAGGAAACAATGTCAGACTCTTACTGACTAAACATCCTACCTCGTTCCTTCTTTGCCCTTCGCACTGGGGCCAAGCCTTCCTTTCAGAAAGAGACCCTGGGCCCCAGTAGGCTTCAATTCTTTTGCAGAGTGTCTACGGTTTTGCTGTTATCAGACAAACGGTCGATGAGCTACCTATTGCTCTCCGACCGTAAACCCCCCCGCCTACGGTGACCGGAAATCGGGGTCGGAATCTCGGCGTCGTCTGGGACATCTGCTCTAGTGTTAGACTTTTCTTGATTACAACCCAGCTGTCAGCTTCACTTGCCCTTTGCGTACCAGGGCTGAGTCACTCTTTTGAAAAATTCCACAGTCCTCATAGATATATTCTGGATTGAGACCTATAGACCAGTTGTAGTCATTAAGTTATTATGTATGAAGTCTGCACGGGTTTTATTTTAATTAAAAAAAAAACAATAACTATTCCAGACTTTTGTTTTTGCAAGGCGCTTTAAAAAAAAAGCTTTTCTTTGTTTAACTTTCTAATATTTCCATAACGTAATCTCATCCGTCAGGTTTAGATTCGCGTTTATTTTTTATCAAGCCACTAATTTATAATGTTATAATTTTTGCCCGGCACTTGGTCATCATCATCATCATCATCATTTCAGCCGAAAGACGTCCACTGCTGGACATAGGCCTCCCCCAAGCGCCGCCACAATGACCGGTCCTGTGCGTCTTGCATCATCGGCTTCCAGCAACCCTGACCAGGTCATCGGTCCACCTTGTGGGAGGCCTTCCAACGCTACGTCTTCCGGTACGCGGTCGCCACTCCTGAACCTTTCGGCCCCAGCGGCCATCCGTTCTGCGTGCAATGTGCCCTGCCCATTGCCACTTAAGTTTGGCGATTCTTCGGCACTTGGTCATAATTAGTAAATTTTAATAAAAAAATATTTCATGGTATTTTCTTTTATGTTTTTATAGATTTACAAAATTTTTACAAAACTTAAATTAATTAGCAACATTAAGACAAGAAAAGCCGCTAGCAAATCTAGTATCCAAATACAAACTCGGCCATATCGGAAGCTCATAATAACGCGGTATCCCAAAGAGAGTAACCTCATGAATAACATAATACTCCATCAGTGAGCTATATTACCTGCATACCCGTATATTTTACCCCAGATTTTGTTTTGTTTACTTTTTCCCCAGTCGGTTAGGGAGAAAATATAGCTGGTTTAATGAACTATATTTTTTCGCGTACGGAGATTTTTATAGCCTGTCTCTGATGTAGGACAAACTTGACGAACGACGACGTAACATTTAAAATTGGAACCGTAATTCCAACCTAGCGAGAAACTGAAAAAATAACAATTGAAATTTGAAATTCGAATCTTAATTCTGTGGACATTTATGTACCTAGCGATATACTGAAAAAAGAACAATTGAAATTTAAAATTCGAAACGTAATTCTATGTAAATTATATGTACTCGTATCTAGCGAGAAAACGAAAATAGAACAACTGAAATTTAAAATTCAAACCGTAATTCTGTGGAAATTATTTATTATTTATTTAAAATTGTGTAGATAACATCATCTCTCGCTAGTCTCTACCTAACGATACAACAATTGTAATTTAGAATTTGTACCGCAACTGTGTGGAAATTCTGCGTACTATCGCGGTCATTTCTGTCTGATTACTTAAAAAAATCGCATCAATCCTGTGACGTAGCGCCAATTTTTTGGTTGTAGTCAAAACGAAAAACTTTAAGGGTTTATTGAACTTAACGGTGCTCAGGCGGAAGTGTCTTCAATGGTACTTAGTGTACTGAAAAAAAAAAATAAAACTCGAACCGTAATTCTGAAGAAAATCTATGTTCCCAGCGAGAGACTGAAATTTAAAATTGGAACCGTAATTATATGGAAATTCTAAATAGTGTTTAGTCTAAATTCTGCTGGTCAGGGCATTTTGACCAGCTACGCAAACATAAACTTACCAGTAGATTGTGCTATGTCAGGTTTGGTCCCATAGTCAAATTTTGTTTGTTATTATGACTAGGTACAGTCACATCTTAAGTATTAGTCACAAATACCAGTCACTCTGTATAGCTGCATCCATTTAACAGTTCACTATCGGTGGTCAAATGAATCGAGTAAACGACCTCGTGGTAAAACCTTGAAACTATGTATACTCCATTCAAAATAACATTACACATTTAAGAAAACTTCTTTTACTACCCATTATAGCGGGTACAGTAAATAGTTGTTTTTTAACGACTTCTTTGCTTTTAATGACATCCTTATGCCAACGGAATAGAAACTAAAATCGCTTGAACAGGCATTAAAAATTTTCTTTAAGGCGGGCCTTCCTCACTCGCCCATCGTCAACATTTAAAAACTTTTTGCTTCATTTAACGCAATCTAAAGTGATGTTTGATGCAAAAGTAATGCGAAAAAAGAGAGATAACACCTGAAAATTCTGTTGGCATTCGGTAATTCTACGATTTAATCGAATGTTTCACAAAACTTGTTCCAGGAAATACGTGTTTTTATAAAGAAAAAAAAAATTATATCATTTAGAATCTCGATTAAATGCGCAAGGCTTCTATAGAATTACTTTAATATAGGAGTACATTATGGAGAGTCAAAATTCACGTAAAATAGCGGTTTTTGAGAGGTTTTTACTGGATTACTCTTACACAAATTTATACTTTGATTTCTATAGAAGTCTAGATAATATTCACAAGATATCTGTTTATCCAAAACATATGAAAAAAAAAATGTAATAACATCATAATCACGTAAGAGCGGTAGTATGAAAATGTACGTCGGGTTGGCCGCTCTTAAATGTCTAATCTGATTGCAAATAGAGTGTAGTGACTGCAAAGAAAACACTTAAACATAGTTTCCTGTTTTTAATTGTCTTAACGTCAATAAAATAGACAGTAAAAGTCGCTCTCAAAAACTCATTACGGTATAAAAACAAACATTTAAAAATACAAATGACATTTCCGCCATTTTGAGCGAGACGTGTCTGCTCTCGTTGTGTCAAATGAATTCAGTAATACGTGTTTATCAACTTGCATCAATTATGTAAACCGGTACAGTTGGCAGTGAAACACTAAGAATATTTTGTTTAATAAATAAATGTACTAAATTTTACTAATATTATAAATGCGAAAGTTACGATGTTTGGATATTTGGAATAGGACATAGGCTACTTTTTATCCCGAAAACCCCATCCCCAATACTACGCGGGCGAAGCCGCGGGCAAAAGCTAGTATTATAAATGCGAAAGTTACGATGTTTGGATGTTTGTTACTCAATCACGCCAAAATGGCTGGACGGATCTGGATGAAATTTGGCACAGGCATAGGATACACTCCGGAATAGGACATAGGCTACTTTTTATCCCGAAAACCCCAACCCCAACCCTAATACCACGCGGGCGAAGCCACGGGCAAAAGCTAGTTCAGTATTTTTTTATCAACTTGCATCAATTATGTAAACGGGTACAGTTGGCAGTGAAAGACTGTTTAAGTATCTGCTTTGTAATTTCAAAGAATATTCTCATTATTGAGAGCAGTGGTGGCCGAGTGGTAATGGCCCCGACTTACGAGTTGTAGGTCGCGGGTTCAAACCCAGCCAGGCGCATTACTTTGTGTAATTTATTTCATCACCACTGCTCTCAAAACGGTGAAGGAAAACATCGTGAGGAAACCGGCATGTCCTAGAACCAAAAATTCGAAGACATGTGACATCCACCAACCCGCACTAGGCCCGCGTGGTGGATTATGGCCCAATCCCTCTCGTAGAGAGGAGGCTTGTGTCCCAGTAGTGGAAACATTTAAAGGCTGATGATGATGATTCTCATTATATTGTTTATCATTTATTTAAAGATCAAATGTCATTTGTCACATCACTTCATAGTATAAAACAAAGTCGCTTCCCGCTGTCTGTCCCTATGTATGCTTAGATCTTTAAAGCTACCCAACGGATTTTGGTGCGGTTTTTTTTAAATAGATAGAGTGATTTAAGAGGAAATTACACGTGTATAATATATTTAAATCAGCATTGCACCCGTGTGGAAAAGGAGCGGGTATAAAAATGTACTTCTATAGAAGCCTTGCGCATTTAATCGAGATTCTAAATGATGTCTTTTTTTTTCAAAAATCCTTAAGCGCGTCGGTTTTATGGTTAAACGAAACACGTATTTCCTGGAACAGGTTTTATAAAACATTCGAGTAAATCGTAAAAGTACCGGATGCCAACAGACTTTTCAGGTGTTATCTCTCTTTTTTCGCAGTACTTTAGCTTCAAACATTTGGATTGCATTCAACAAACTTTTAAACCATGCACGACGTTGACGATAGGCAAGTGAGGAAGGCCCATTTCTAGTTTTGTGTTGAACAATTTGGTCAGTAATTTGCCGGCAATAAATTGCCATAAAACTCAAGCCCGTTTCCAAGAACCTTAAGTATATTTATCAGTGGTCTAGTGCTCGTAACACAAGCTCTGTTTAGTTTGAAACTAGATGGCGTTGTATTAAAGCTATGGAATGTTTTTTTTATGTTGAAGTTAGCGCCATCTAGTAACAATATGACCCGTAGTTTTAACTTTAACCAAAATTTTCTTTCAAAACCTGACAATGGTATACTTTGAACAACCTTTCGTGGCTGACCGTACCAAGTTAATTCCAAATTGATATAATCAAAATGGTGCCTCGTTGCAAAGGATTGTAATAACTGGGATCGGAATGTATTTCCGACCGAACTGGGCCATTGGCTCGGTTTGGCAACCAATTAATTTTTAGGTGTTGAATCAATGTGTACTCAAAAAGTTAATAAATCATTGGATTAATAACTGACGATATGGATTTTCGTGTTTTGAAAGACAAATTTAATGTGAAATCAAAATTTTAATATAACTGGTTTACATTTTCAAAACTTAATTTAATTATTGTTAAAAAAGGATTCGTCGTCGTAACAAATTCTTATTTGTTACGACCCGATTCTACTAAATCTATACATATGAATAAACTAGCTTTCTGCCAGAGGCTTTGCCCGTTTGAAAATAAGTTTTCACACAAACTTTGTTCACGCGTGTCATCTCTTTAGGGGGTGTATTTTGGAAAATCCTTTATTAGTGTTCGCCTACGTCATAAAAGGAAGCCCTGTGCAAGATTTCACTCTCCTAGACCCAGTAGTTACGGCTCGGCTGTGCGTTGATAATATGTCAGTCAGTCAGTTTTTCCTTTTATATATATAGATATATATAGATATCACACAATACTTAGAGAGACCAATGTAAAACAGTGAACGTCTTTCGATTGAAAAGATGATGAATTTAACACGCGCGTGAGTGCCCAAAGAAAATTTATTATAACTTCATGGAGAGGCTGATTGGTGATCCAGATTGGTTGGGTCCAATCTTCAAAGCTTCGAGCACAGGCGTAGAGTAGCTAGCCTTTCGGTTTTCTACAAGATACATTTTGGAGAGTGTGCGCGGAAATTGCACGATTTGATCCCGCCATCTCAATTTTACCATCGGACATCTCAGCATATGGCAAATACCACCCTTACGTTGTTGAGACATCTACGGTCCGGACTATACGTTTTGCTTCGTCGTATGCCGACTGCAGTCTTTCCGTCCGATTATAATTTAGGTGTCTTCAAGGAAAGAGTGAATAGGCTCTTAATAAACTAGTGCGCCTCACCATAAACGATTGCATCTCTGCATGCCATCAAGTGGGATCGCAGTCAAGCACTAGTTTATAGCAATAAAAAAACAGAAAGGTACACAAGCGGATTTAATGCCTTAGGCCAACCAAGGATGGTAATGAGAAAACATGACCGGAATGGCATGAATTGAAGGCTTTATTTTACTAGCTCAGTGGAAATTTTATGATCAAATGAATTTGATTTTCCAAACGCAAATTTCCAGCCATTTTCAAAGCACCACATAAATGTTTCTGGTAACTCAAATAATAACGGATAATTATTACTGGTAATAATAATAATTAACGTACCAAAAACGTTTACCATTTTCCCTGAATTTGGTAAATACACAAATGTTTTGGTTTAATTGTTCAAACTTTAATGGAAAACGGTAATGACGGATTTGAACATGAGTCCTTAAGTTTCCCAGAACTTGGTAAAGGACTTTTCCAAACAAAAATTTTTCCAGGTATTTTTTTTCTCGGCCATGGGTTACGGCAGTGCCTTCCATCCCCAGGCACCCACACTTTTGTGGAAACTTGCTTAGCTGTCGAACTACTTAAGGCTTGGGTGACCCTCCCTGTCTCATTCTAGCCTTTTTTTTAGACGAGTAAAATCATTCAATGACATCTCCACGCCCATGGGTGAGGCGGTTGAACTAAACAACACAACAACTCCTGTTGGCATTCAGTAATTCTACGATTACTTTAACTTTTTATTCAACGATAACTTTGCTTAAGGATTAAAAAAAAAACATCATTTAGAATCTCGATTAAATGCACAAGGCTTCCATAGAAGAAATTTTTTTATATAAGAGTAGATACATTATGGAGAGTCAAAATTCAAGTAAAATAGCAGATTTTCAGAGGTTTTGATTTCTATAGAAGCCTAGATATCTGTGTATCCAAAATATCTGAAGAAAGATAATAACATCATAATCACGTAACAGCGGTTTTATTAAAATGTACGTCGGGTTGGCCGCTCTTAAGGTTACATTTTTGACATGCCATTTTGAATTTTATTTCTTTGTCCTCAGGAGCCAATGTCGTATCACTGGTGGTTCAACAGCTCAGCTCATAGTAAGCATGAGCTCACTACATCTCCGATGACCACTGTGCCCAATTTGCCAGGTAAGTCACTTTTTTACACTTTTCTGTCAAATGGAGTGAATAGAAACAAAATTAAAGGATATTTCCAACGTATTTGAATATTTTCTGCAGCATTTACCTAAATCAATTTAGTATCGAATTGGTATTCTAAAAATGTATGCTCTGTTAGAAGCTAATAATATGGTCATCATCAGCCTTATTAATTTTCCCACTGCTGGGACACAGGCCTCCTCTCTAAGAGAGGGAATGGGTCATAATCCACCACGCGAGCCCAGTGCGGATTAGTGGATGTGCATGTCTTCGAATTTTTGGTTCTAGAACATGCCGGTTTTCTTTCACCATTTTGAGAGCAGTGGTGGTCGAGTGGTAAAGGCTCCGATTTACTAGTTGTAGATCGCGGGTTCAAAACCCTGCCAGGCGCATTACTTTGTGTAATTTATCAATTTATTACCGAATTTATATTTAAAAAAAAAATGTATACTCTGTTAGAAGCCAATAATATGGTATCAAAGGGAAAAACCAAATTAACATTTTGTTTCTATTCACCCCTGTTTGTATCCACCCCGTTATACGATATATCAATATTTTAAACAAAAATAACCAGCAGCTTTTCATCAAACCCAATTTTCACTTCTTCACTAGGTTATAAAACTGTATAATTTTTCTCCTGTTACATTATAAAAATATAAACACGATATGCCAAAAGAATTTTGATTTATTTTTTATTTTATTTATCCGCATGCGTGATGAAATCCGGATGATATTAAAAAAAAAATGGAAAGAATTTACGCACCAAAATAAAAACAAACAGATTTCCGACAATTTAAAATAAAATTCAGTATTGAATTTCATAGTTTTAAATTGAAATATCACAAATAAATGAAAATTCCATAAAATATTGTTGAAATTAAATTACTATAGATCAAATACAGTATCGGTCAGTTAGTACATATTACATATTATATTAAAATAAATTGCTCAAAATTAAATAAACTATGAATTTGTATGCGGTCAAGTGTACAATTACTACAATTAATTTATACAATTAATGAATTGGAATCAATTTACAAAACATAATAAAAACTTTGCAGAATTAAATTTTGGTGCTCGTTGAAATCACTAGAACACTTCCTCCTTACCTATTTAATATATTGCTTACATAGTTTTTCAACACACTTATTCTACAAACCGCTCCTATCTCTTCCCCTTTTAGGCACGCAATCTGTTGTTTTTCGCACTAGTGCAGAAAAGTGGGTCAAATCGCCCTTGCCACAACTTATTACATTTATCGCGTCAGGCGGGGGCTAGTGGGTCGACTAGTGGGTGCCTTGCAGCCCCCACTAGTCGATATTCAACCTCTGTTTATTTATATCTTCGTAAGTGTATTGAAAAACGTCGCTTGATACATGTAGAAGTTTGTCACTGAAGCACTTGGCTCCATAACACCCCTCGCAAACAGCGACATCACACGACAGACACAGCGATACGAGTGAATGCGCGCGCACTAATCAGTATTGTTCACGCGCAAGCGTAAATTCCAAAGAATGCGCTCGTCTTTTTAAAATCTCAGAAGTAATGTGCACTGTGCGCTATGAAGTTAAGGTTGAATTTGTTATAAGTACTCAGTTTTGGACAGACGTTTCGTTTCTGCGCTAGTACAAGGTGGGCCAAAAGAAGTCATCCGATGTAGTTTGGCTCTCTTTTTTTTTCTAGATGAAAAAACTTCGATTTTTTTTTTAAATATATATTTGAACCTTTAGAATTTTATTGGTCAAGTCGAGAAGATTATATCGGCCAAATGGGCGCCGTCACAATTGATCGCCTCACGTTCGTTTTATGGCATTTTTCATCACTTTGGCGAGAACTTCGAGCGACAGATTCTAGCACTCGTATCGAAAGTTGTCCTTGAGAGCTACCAGAGTCTCGGATATAAGCCCGAGTCTCAGACTCGAAGTCCCGTGTTTACGTGAATAATCACGTAAACACGGGACTTCAAAAAACCCCACAAAAAAGCCTGGAACACTTAAATCGGGCAATCTTGCGGGCCATTGCAAATCGCCAAAACGAGAGATGAGGCTACCCGGGAACACTATTATTCCGGGTTCTTGGGGAGTGTATGGCTCCATGGCTTGTTCACTTATATTCTGCATCTGTCTAGTTTACAAATATCGAAACAGATTTGAAATTGGCGGCCATTTGCAAAAATGAGAGCATCTTCCAATAGGGTGATTTCTTTTGGCCCACCCTGTATAAATTGACTCTAAAGCTTGTTCCGCCTCAGTAGCAATGACAAAGTTTCTCCACTTTTATCAAACACACCACACCACTAACTCACACTCACTCTTCTCACTTATATTTCTTCGCTTAAAGTGATAAATGTGTGATATTTCATTCAGGTACATACATTTACATGGTGAATACTTCTTCAGACTACGGCTGGGTGCAGTGTTCGGGAACCAACTCCGTGGGCCGGCAGACAAAGCCGTGTCTCTTTCATATATTACCAGCTGGTAAGTACATTTATAATAAATAATAAGCTATTAGTATTAATTCATAATTTTCCCCACATTTTCGTTAACAGTTTACAGTACGGTTCTAATTCGGCGAGCCTGACGTTAGGCTCTGCAAAGTTTAGCATTTGTACACTCGTACAAAAATAAATGCCATTAGCAGAACGTTGTTATTACTGTTAACGTTGTATTAGCATTTTTATTTATTTAATTTTTTTTTTTATAAAAATAAGTGGCAATTTTCGTTGTCACTTTATAACTCAAGAACGGGCTATCCAAACCAAATTTTCCGGGTTTTTTCGGACTATTTAATAGATGGTTTGTGTGAAGTTTGCAGAAAATTGGTCGAGCGGTTCTTCATTTATCACATTTGTATTGTTGCCGGGAGCGAAGCCGCGGGCGACAAGCTAGTTGATTAAATATAATATTATTGAAAGGCGTTAAATACGTACGAATTGGCGCATATAATTAAGTGTGATAATTTGTATAATGCCAAAATTAGTACCTAAAGTGGAGATTTTATTAAACAAATCTGATTCGGAAAAAATCATCACTATAGTTTTAATTTAATTCAGTATGGGAAGTTTGAAGATTCAATAATTTGAAAGTAACTTTCTGCAATAATTATAAGAGCTTTTTTTTAGTTATTTTATTATTTAATCATTATAACTACACCATCAGTATAACCTCATAAACGCTAAGCGTTCTAATCTTAGATTCAAGCTGTCAAAACCTGATATTAGGAATTAGAACGGAGATTTTTTCAATGTAGGAAAACTATGCCATATACTGGGAATTAGTCCTGTATCGAAGGCGTGTTGACGAACATGTCAACTTACATACATAAGACGCACATACATACATACATACATATGACCTTCTGGACATCATTTACGTATATGAAATCTGCACACTAAAGGTCTATTTTTTTTTCAAAGACCTAGATCAGTGGTTCTCAACCTGTGGTCCGTGAATGTGGTCCGCGAGGAGAATAAAAGTTTTTAACTTTCCCACTGAAATAAATAGATTTAAAGTTTGTATTACAAATGTGTATTGTATTACAAGTGTTTTCTGAACTATGACAATATTCGTTACTTTGATTTTAAAGAATAATAAAATTATGTGTTCTGTGTCAAGCAGCTGCTACTTAGGTAGTTATCATGCTGCATTGAATCTATCTGACGCAGCCGTGAGACACATTCTTATTTTTTTATGTTTAAATTTTAAAAACTTTGTATTGTGTTTATTACTTTTTATTTACTTAAAAAAAAATAAGGACTTTTATAACGCACAGCGTATGTCAGTCCCATCGTACCCTAACACTTGTTACATCAAAACAAATCAATGGATCTGAGCCATGAAGTCGTATAACTTTCTAGCATCATCGGAAGGCGGCTTACTTAATATTTGGTGGAAAGCACCTATATTGTTCTTGTTCAACTTCAAAGTCCCGAACAACTTACTCTTAACAGCCTCATATCAAAAACACTCCAATTACAAATTATGCATATCTTCGACAAGTCCACACACCATATTGTGTTTAATTATAAGCCAAATAAACATATTTTTTCACTACCAATAAACCCCTGACCCTAGGGTCCCTGCTGACAACTAAGAAAGCTAAGTGGTCCCCGTTTAAAAAAAGGTTGAGAACCACTGATCTAGATCAAAGGAAGACCCAATAAAACGTCAAATACCACAGTCAGCTCCATACAAATCAAAGACCTAAGGTCGTTAAGCGCTAGATGGACTGTACTACGACATATTTCCGAAGCTTATTCCAATAAAATATGAGGTTTGCCCTGTGCCAGACACTTCTAGTACCTACATGTGGAGGGTAAGTTATTAGGTCGGATGTCGACGAAGTATTAAGGCACTAGCTGCAGGGGGTTGATGTTTATAAGTCGCTTAATGTCTTCGCCTTAGTTGTTTACTAACTTTAAAAGTTTATACCCGGTTGGATAAGAGATAAAATACTTCTTTTAAGGCCATTGGAGGTTCTTAATGACTAAATGTGGGCCTTACAATTTATAATTTTTTTGTAGTTTTTTTTTGTCATTGGATTTTGTTTTGCATTTATACAAATAGATAAAATAAAAAAAAAAGTGTTTATTATCTTAAATCTTTACAATTAGCCGGGGCTTCCCGGAAAGTAATCCGAAAATACTTGTGTTAGGATAAATAGATGGCGATGATGATTAGTAATATTCTAAAGGATTCATCTGTTATTCAAAAAGCTATTTTTCGTTAGTTTTAAGATAAAAGCTATACCTACCCAAATGAGTGAGATAATAATTTGATTAATTTCTAAAAGTAAAATGTCTGATCTTAGCACTACAATTGTTGAGTACAGCGCCATCTAGCGAAAGATGGTTACGTGACGCTGCAGTTGCTCAGAGTCCCGCAACTTGCCCTTCATTATTTTACAACATCACCTGTATGGTGATGTTGTTGGACAGTTTGCCTGCAATGCTGGCAAACTGTCACATTTTCAAGGACATTTTGTCCCCGCACATGACACATTTTCTCAATTCATTGTTAAAAAATTATATACATTTTTAAATGTTTTTTGTTTCTTCCATACAGACAAGCCATCCACTCCCAAAGCGTGTGAGATAACCAACGTGACTTACGACTCTTTGACTCTGAACTGTACGCCGGGACACGATGGAGGGATCCACCAATCCTTCTTGTTGGAGGTAAGTGAAATATACCCTTTACTATAGCTTACTCTTGAGAAGCCTCATCAGCCATGCTGTCTTTGAAAACCGTCTTAAGCGAAGGGCTGGCCTCAGCGTCGAAATCGAAACAAGTACATTGGATTGTTAACCCAATTTGCTTGTACGTAAGACTGTTATTCAATGTACTGTTACGACCAGCGCTTCGCTTAAGGCTTTTTTCTTAGAAAATAGCACGGCAGAAGGTTTAATGTCACTCAATGGGCAATGGAAAGACCTATGCTCGGAGTTTCCTTGCGTGATTGCTTCAGAAATGAAGAAATCCCCAGGAAAACTGACGTTGACTATATACCTAGCCCTAAAAATCGCCAAAGTTAAGTGGCAATGGGTATGTTTCTTTGGAATATTTCATAACTTCTTCGCGGAAGCTGAAGCTTAAATATTAAAAACTTGAAAGATAAATCATATTCTAATGTACAAAGGCTAGCCCTTATTCTCTTGGATAGGAATCAAGATCCTTTACTGTTTAACTTCTCTGCCTTAATTTCCTCGAATACTTCTGGTTTTTGGCAAGATCAGCCTCAATTTCTTCTATTGTTTGCTTGTTTTGCCTCGATTTCTTCTGTTTTTGCTTCGATTTTTCCGATGTATGCCTTTTTTGCCTGATTTCTTCTGTGTTTTCATTTTTTGGCTTGATTACTTTTGGTGTTTTTCATTTCTTACCTCTATTTTATCTCGTGTTTTTAAGGGACCTGTTTGGTAATTGTTTTTCTCCTATTTCTCAGACTGAATTCAAGTTGACGTACTAACTAGACTCAACTTGCCGCAAGTTTCCAACTCAAACAATCCGCAAAGCAACTTGCGCAATGTAACTTGCAAGCGGTCATTTCACATTAGTTTGTCCACACATATATATTGCTGGGTAAATAATTATCATGTTTGCAATACTAGCTAAATTACAAGTTCCAACAAATTACGTTGGAATACTATTTGTATAATTATTCAGTTTGCAGATTAACGCAATGGGCTGCAAATGTACATGTTTGTTTGCAAATAGATTGCAATCATTGTAATAATTTGAAATTATTGATATAAGCTATGTACAGAAGTACTTTGGGCCTATGTTGATTAGGTAACATCACGGTCATTTCTGCCTGCAGGCCTAGCCAAGTTAGGATTTTGTATCGACTCTTTTTTTTAATTGCTATAAAGCCCCACCTGATGGTAAGCAGTGATGCAATTGTTGACGGTTAGGCGCACTACTCACTCTAGCCTTGAAAACACTTAAATTATAATCGGACTGCGTATGTTTCAGTACTTTGGGCCTTTATCAATTAGGTACTATCGCGGTCATTTCTGCCTACAGGCCTAACTAAGTTACGACCATTTCGTGTCGAGTCTCTTTTCTTGTTGCTATAAAGTAGTGCTTGATTGCGATCCCACCTGATGGTCAGCAGTGATGAAATTGTTGATGGTGAGGCGCACTAGTTTATTAAGAGCCACTCACTCTATTCTTAAAGGCACCTAAATTATAATCGGACAGCGTAAAACCCCCCCTAGCCAAGCGTAAACCCATCCTAGCCAAGTCACGATCGGTTTGTTAACATAGACGCTTTGAGACAGTAGGCACGCCCCCAATTCCTTTGTTCTGTTGCCATCTCAACGCTCCGTCAATTCATTAGAACAAAGGAATTGAAGTGGTTCCCAATTCCACAACAACTCATTTTTATTTTAAGTCATCGTAGGTAAATGACAAAAAAATGTAACTGTCATTTGTAAAATGAATTTCCACAGGAAAATAATGTTCCTTTAGTTTTTTTTTTTTTTTTTTTAAATTCAAAAGCTCTTGAAACCTTTCAACAATTCCATTCTTTTTTTATTGAAATGTTTAAGCTTCCTTTGATCGGCCATTGTGCCGACACGAGAGTGATTTGTTTCTTTTTTTTTAGAAAATGTTTTTCATTCGGATATCGCTTCTTCAATTTTGTTAAAAGAATCAGTGAACTTAAATATAACATTGTTACAATGTGTAAACAGAGACCATGCAGAAGGGTCGAAGCCAACTGGGGCCAAGGGTTTGTGTCTGAAAGGAAGGCTCTAGCCCTAGTATATATGGCGACGTAGAAACGGGGTAGGTTGCTTAGTCAGTAAAAGTCTGACACTGTTTCCCTCTCCGCCCAAGGGCAGGATTCGTCATTAGTTGATTTTAACCTACCATAAAAAGAAGAAGGGTTAAAGACAACTGGGGCCAAGGTTTCGCGTCTGAAAGGCAGACTCTGGCTTGCCAACGTAGGAATGGAGTAGGTTGTTTAGTCAGTAAGAGTCAGACACTGTTACGCAACGACCGACAACTTCCTACGGTCATTAAACGCGTTCAGCTGATGTTTACTTGGAGAAATTAATTTCATACACCCGTATATTATAATATAGTAATAACATTATATTATTTACTTTATTTTTTACTAGCTTTTGCCCGCGGCTTCGCCCGCGTACATAAAACATAGCCTATGTCACTCAGGAGTAAAGCAGCTTTCTATTGTTGCTAAAATTTTTCTAATCGGACCAGTAGTTCCAGAGATTACCTCCTACAAACAAAAAAAATAAAAAAACAAACTACCTCTTTATTATATTAGTATAGATTTATTTTATCGTTACAAATAGTGTTCAATAGTGATCATGTGCCGGATCGACTCTCCACCGAAGCAAAACGACCAAAATTTAACAGTGTATAACTCAATACTGCTAAAATGTCGCTTAGATCAATTAGCTTTTCAACCGTCGATATGACAAAAAACCTAAATCAAAAGAAACAAAAAATAAATCATCATTTGACAATAAAAGACATAGTGTTTCTTTTGTTAGGAGCTTCACATATTGCGTTAAAGATATCAATGGGTCTCAATATGTCTTGTTAGCGTCACTTAGTACGAAATAAATAAATCTTGAGCGACATTAAATTCATTGTTAACAGACAATCTATTGCTTCTGTCTGAGAATAAAATAACAATGTAAGGCATTTTGTTTGGTTTTATTTTTATAATAATATTGTACATAGCTGTTTTGGCGGTTTTAGCCGTGTGTTTGGGTATTTGTTGCTTGGTTTTTTAGCCAATCACCATCATCATCAGCCTTTTTAATGTTCCTACTGCTGGGACACAGGCGTCCCCTTTAAGAGAGGGAATGGACCATAATCCACCAAGCGAGCCTAGTGCGGATTGGTTTCCTCACGATGTTTTCCTTCACCGTTTTGAGAGCAGTGGTGATGAAATAAATTACACAAAGTAATGCGCCTGGATGGATTTGCTTAACCAATATTTGGATTAGTCTATTTCTACCGTATGTTTTAGATACGATTAAACGTTTTTTTTTCTTTATTTCACACGTCGTATGTGTATTGAAAAACATCGTTGTCACTTGTATCAAAATGTACAATTTTTTAATGATCAGACAGAAATGACAGCTACAGCACTGGTTAATTGTAACACATTTTGTAATAATCCAAAATTTGATTATCTGTCTGAACTGACCAATTAGCAGTTACTTTTCTTCTCAATTATTCAACAATATGCTTTTCTTATCCTCACAGATCTTCGACATGGCTACAGGCCTCCTTCTCCGCAATGTCAGCAGTGATGACCCTGAGTTTGAAGTAGCAGGCCTATCAGCAAGCAACGCTTTGGCGGTGTCAGTCCGGGCCTTCAATAGAAAAGGGTACAGTGAGGCTCTGACACTTACGTCAAGCTTGCTGAAGTATCCTCAACGGCATACAGGTATGGTTAAATGACGTATTGAATCGTTTTCAATGATAATAATCTATATATAACCAGCTGGTACGCGCGACTTCGTCTGCGTCCTTTTTTTCGCAATAAAAGGTAGCCTATGTCCCTTCTCAAGGTCTAAAGATTGTCTGTGCCAAATTTCATCAAAATCGTTTGAGAGGTTTAAGCGGGAAAGCGTAACAGACAGACAGACAGAGTTACTTTCGCATTTATAATATTAGTATGGATAAAGGAGAAACTGACTGACTGACATCTACTCACAGCCGAAACTACTGGGCCTAGGAGCGTGAAATTTTGCACAAGGCTTGCTATTATGACGTAGGCGAATACCAAGAAAGGATTTTCCAAAATTCATCCCCTAAAGGGATGAAACGTGTGTCTGATGTTTGTGCGAAAACCTATTTTTACACGGGCGAATCCGCTGGCAGAAAACTAGTACCCTATATATAAAAAAAGAGAAACTGACTGACTGACATATCAATGCACAGCCGAAACTACTGGGACTAGGAGCGTGAAATTTTGCACAAGGCTTGTTTTTATGACGTAGTTGAACACAAAGAAAGGATTTTCCAAAATTTATCCCCTAAAGGCATGAAACGCGCGCCAAAGTTTGTGCGAAAGTCTATTTTTACGCGGGCGAAGCCGCTGAAAGAAAGCTAGTTTAGATATACAGAATGATTGGTAATTAGTGGCCGATATGTAAACATGTGATTGTAGTCATTATATAAAACAAATTTTACTATGGGACCAATCCTGTAATCGCGAAAAAAAGGGAGCTATTCTCTACATGTTCATCTCGTCAAAATGTAGGGAACAGCTGATTTTTTTTTCGCGATTTCTGATTTGGCCCCTTAGTAAAAGTTGTTCACATTAACAACCTCTTAAGGGTTCATTGTCTCATAAAAGGTTGTTAGTGTTTTACCAATAACCCTGCTTATGTTACCGCCTAAACCCAATCTTATGATAAACTAGTTTCGCCTGAGCCAAACCAGTTCTCAGTTCAAAGGCTAAGGCGGTAGCTACACTCCTGCCTTAACATTCTAACCTAACCTGTCCGTGTTGGGGTGCCCTAAAATGTTTAAAATCAAATATATTGAACAATAGAAACTCATATTTTATTTCATAAAAAAAAAATATTCTTATGCAAGTAACTGTGATACAAATTTCATTAGACATGAAAGATAAAAGTCACAGTTCTTCCCACAGCACAAGTTCCCGTGAAAGTGGAGCTGACCACAGTGCTGATCATAGTCCTGGGAGCAGTGGGAGTGATCGCCGCCATGACTGCCGTGTCAGCTGTCGTCTTCTGCTGCAAGTACTGCAACAAGAGGGAGAGTGAGTATGAGTGTTGCTCAATAAACATTTTTCTGATATGACCTATCTATACCATAACGTAGTACTAAGACGTCAAGTCCAAACGTAACGTATTATGTTATGTTTGGACCTAACGTCTACCTCCCATACACCGTTAAATTTTTATCGTTTTTAGCCCGTGGAAGGTCGATCTGGTACATGAAATACTATCGGTTTGTAAAAATGGAAAAATATAGTACTTTTTTTCTAAAACTCGTACTCGTACGTGAATAGGCTAATAAACTAGTGCGCCTTACAATCAATGATTGCATAACTGCTTACTATCAGGTGGGATCGCAGTTAAGCACTAGTTTACTGCAATTAAAAAATAAACTTAATATAAGCATGTGCGAAATTAATTTCTTTAATTAAACGACTCAATGCCGCCCGCAAACGTTTAAAGAAATTAATTTCGTACATGCGTAAATTAAAGCGAATTAAAAAAAGTACTTTATTTTTTAATATTATCTTTACAAATCTATAATGTTTTATGTACTGAATCCAATCTCCACGGAATTAAAACGATCAAAATTTAACGGTGTAGTTTGACGAGTTAAAAACTAATAAAATAAAATTAGTTTAAACAACAGTAAAAAGTTCAAACAGTAAAAAGTTTTTAACGTAAGTAAAATTGACGTCAACGTCACGTTTACGTCATAAGTTACGTTTCCAAAGTAGTAGTCTTCTGGTATGAAGGAATAAACTTTTTTGATGACCCTAATTGATCTTTTAGTGTCGTTTAATTGAACTCTGTATGTAATTTAATTGAACTTATTTGTAGTTTCATTACACACAATTTAAAAACCTTTTCTAATTATAACATTAATAATAGGTATAGAAATGCTAATGGGAAATTTTTTATTACGCTTTTTGAAGTCCCTAAGACCTAATAAAGCCTTTAGGGCTTAATGGACTTGAAGAAACTGGCACACCTGTAGAACATATCTTGGAATAGCACAAAGGATTTAATTTTTTTTATCTAAGCAGAATTTTGCTTTGAGACAAAATTTGTTTTCGCGTTAGTAAAGTCTTTCGTAGGAGCTATACTCCGTTCAAAATAACATTACACATTTACCTTTTTTACTGTCCGTTCAACCGATTTTGAGTTTTATTACTTAGTGGAATGACAAATGGAGGCTGCAGTAAATAGTTTGGTTTTTTAACGACTTTTTTGCTTTTTATGCCATCCTTATTCGTACGAAATAGAAGTTAAAATTGTTTGAACAGACAGTAAAAACGGTTTCTTTAAATATCTAATCTTAACGCGAATAAAGCTTAATTGCCTGACTTGTCAGTCTAGTAGTTAGCAACACTAACTGCTATGTCGGAGGTCGTGGGTTCGATTCCCACTCAGGACAAATGTTTGTGTGATGAACACGATCATTTGTTCTGTGTCTGGGTGTGATTTATCTATAATATGTATGTATTTAGAAATATATAAGTATGATTATCAGTTGTCGGGTACTCGTAACACAAGCTCTGCTTAGCTTGAGACTAGACGGCGTTGTGTGATAGTTGTCGAATATATTGTATATTATTATATATTCTATACTATCCAATAAATTCAACCGAAAGATTAATCATTATTATAATATTAAAATCATAACGTAAATTCCAAGAAAATCTAAATTCCAATCTTTTACTTTACGTTTCTTTTGACATCGAATTTAATAAATGTCTACAGGAAAGACTTCGAAGAATTCAAAATGTTCGGGGATATAATTTTTTCTTTTTTATTCGTAGGAAAACATGAGAAGGACAAGAGACAACAAGATGAAACATCGAACATACCGCTAACTGGCACCAAGGAATCAGAAAGTGTTGATAGTTTAGGTAAGTGTCTAAATTTTCCTACCTTAGATTTTAGACGAATGGACGATGAGCAGTAAGTAGATCGCCGTCCTGTAAAGACCGAGCTTGGGTCAGCCGATCGCTTGCAACATGAATGAGTCCATTAAACCCGATGACTGTTAAGTTTGTGGGGTTGGTCGAAGGAGTTACCGTGACCCTGGAACATAAAAGGCAACGGAAGGTTTATAACTCACATGTACACACATATACATAGTCAATAAAAATCTGACAAGCCCTTTCGCTCCCCCAAAGCAAGGCAAATAAATTATTTGAAGATTTCCACCTCCGATGAAAAATACCTAATCAGCATTGGTGCTATAAGTACTACATGCACTTATGAAGAAAATAACAATGCTGTTAAACAATAAAAAACATAGTTGGTAAAAAGCTAGGCAGATTATGTGTGTATCACACTATTATTTTATTGCAATTTTTATTGATATTATCTTATCCGTCGTAATGTTCCGTGAGTGTGTAAGTGGCATCACCAGGCCCTATCCAAATATTAGCGCTGCGTTATTTTACGTTTTGTTATAAATATCGTAACATACTGAGATGGGCGCAATTGAAGACAACAATTTAATATAAACCTTAAATAACTTTTTTTTTATGGTAGGTATAAATCATCCAATGACGATACCCGCTCTTGGGCGGAGCGGAAAACAAGTGTCAGACTCTTACTGACTAAACAACCTACCCCGTTCCTACATCGCCATACATACCAGGGCCAGAGCCTTCCTTTTCAGATGCAAACCCGTGGCCCTAATTGGCTTCGACTCTTCTGCAGGGTCCCTACGGTTGCTGACAAATCCTTGAGGCGCGCGGGAACAGTGCGCGCCGTCGACGACTGGACTTGGTCCGGACGATTACCAGACGACCGGACGGCGAGCTACCCAATGCTCACCGTCCGCAAGCCCGCGCCTACGGTGGCCGGAAGTTAGGATCGGAATCCCGGCGGCGTCTTGGGCGCAAACGCCGTTGCCTTATGCGGTCCGCCTCCTCCTTTGCTAGCATTACTGCTTCGCAGAAGGAGTCGACCGCCTGCCACTCCTCCTAACTCCGAACCATGGCTTCTACCAAGGCCCGAACCTTAACTACCTTAACATACGGTCTACAAAAGAATACATTCGCAAGCGGCGCTCGGAGCGTCTTCAAGCTACTACAAGAGCATGCGCGCGAGTGTTTGTAGACCGTATGTCAAGGTAGTTAAGGTTTCCCGATTTCCGGCCACCGTAGACACTGGCTTGCGGACGGTGAGCAGTGGGTAGCTCGCCGTCCGGTCGTCTGGTAACAGTCCGGACCAAGCCAAGTCGTCAACGGCGCGCTCTGTTCCCGCGCGCTTCAAGGAGCTGTCAGCAACCGTACGGACTCTGTAAAAGGGTTGAAGGCTATTGGGGCCCAGGGTCTCTTTATGAAAGGAAGGCTTGGCCCCCGTGCGAAGGGCAAAGAAGGAACGGGGTGGGGTGTTTAGTCAGTAAGAGTCTGACACTGTTTCCTGCTCCGCCCAAGAGCGGGATTCGTCATTGGATGATTTTTGCCCACCATAAAAAAGGTAGTTAAGGTGTATATTAAATTGTTGTCTTCAATTGTGCTCCGCCGCGTCTCCAGTGATGTGCGCTGGGCCATAGGAGCAAGCTCCTATGTATCCTCCTATTTCCACCCTCATCTACAGCCGCCGCGATCCTGCCGATATCCTACCACCGTAGACACTGGCTTGCGGACGGTGAGCAATGGATAGCTCGCCGTCCGGTCGTCTGGTAGCAGTCCAGACCGAGCCCAAGTCGTTGACGGCGCGCTCCGTTCCCGCGCGCCTCAAGGAGTTGACAGCAAACCGTAGGTACAGGGTCGAAGCCTCCCGGAGCCGAGGGTTGATGCGAAAGCGTTACACCGGGGCTCTGGGAATAAGGCAAGGAAGGCACGGGGTAGGTTCTTTAGTCAGTAAGAGTCTGACACTGTTTCCCGCTCCGCCCAAGAGTGGGATTCGTCATTCGATGATTTTTACCTACCATAAAAAAAAGCCTTACACAGGTCTTTTTAAATCTTCTAATATATATATTTAATTTTTAGTGCGAGTCTCAAATTAATGTTTTTCTTTCATATGTTTTTTTTTTATATTTGACGAAGTTTACAATAATCCGACCACATAGTTGATGTATACTTGTATCTGTCTCATATATATCATATGCTATGTTTTGTGCAAGCTTGCTACTGAGATATAATGCTCACAAAGATAAGCCGAGACTGTGTGGTGGTCTTGTTAGTATTCAAAGGAAACTGTTTGTTTTGTATGTTGATTGTCTAATAAACTATGTAGCTGTTAGCTTAGCATTAACTTTGTATCTTTAAGTTTTTTATATGTTTCATTAGGTACAATATACACTGTTAAATTTTAATCGTTTTAATACAATGAAGGGTCGATCCGGTACATGAAACACTCTATCAGCTGTCGTTAACGTCTATATGTTAACGTCAGCTGAGCGAGTCAGTGACCAGTAGGTAGTTAGTACGCAACCTATGAGACACAGTGTTAGTTTTGTCACATTTTTGATCATATATGTCACATGTTGTTTCTGCATTGTATGTGCGTATATGTGTCAAATAAAATATTTTTCTTTCTTTCTATTACTTACAAGTTATTGGACTCGCTCTGCTGATGTTTACTTAAAGAAATTAATTTCGACGTGCGTGTGTGTGTGTTTCGTGCGTGCGTATTCGAGTTTTAGAAAAAAGTATTTTATTTTTTAATTTGATTTATACAAATCGATAGTGTTTCATATACTGGAACGACATTCCACGGCTTTAAAACGATTAAAATTTAGCGGTGTATGTGTTTCAGTAGGTTTTAAAAGATTTAAAGCGTTTTTTTTTTAAACAATTTACAAAATACGTATCCATTAATCTGCCCAGAATTTTATTAACTACTTTTTTATTTCTGTTTTTTGGTGGTTAAAAATCATCCAGTGACATCTCCGCGTCCTTGGGTGGAGTGGGAGATAGTTTCAAAATTTTACTCACTAAAAACCCACTCCTATTCCTTCTTTGCCTTCGTTCCAGGACCTGGGGGTGATATTTTTACAATGCCCCATGGCCCCAGTAGGCTTCGATCGAACTGGGCCCTTACGGTTTGCTGACAACTCTTTGAGGCGAGCGTGGAACGATACGCGCCGGCTCAATTCTTTCAATGGTTACTGGACGGTCGGACAGCGAGCTACCCATTGCGTGCCGTCTGCGAGCCTGAATTTATTTTTTATGATTTTCTTCTGCCTAGGAATAAAACCGTTCAAGAAGGAAGAGAACCTTCTACATGCAACATGTAATATAATAAATACACATCCTGACAATAAAATCGGCTACTAAATCGATTTCAACAATTTTTTAAAATGAAAAATCATCTATTCTCTTTTTTCTTGACACTTATTTACTTGATAAACTTTTTTACGTCACTAGCGTATGTGTGTGTGCGTGCGTAGATATCAACATAGTGTATCGATATCCATATTATTTTGCCTTTAATTAGGATAACTAATTTCTCGATTATAATCTATTTCGTGGGATTATCTGCAGAAAAATTGTGTGTTCCCGCAATAGGGACCGCCGCAAACTACACACGCGCGACGACACGCGACGGTTCCCCGCTAAACGCAGCGTTAGACTTAAGGGTGTGCGTACATATTGTATATGAGACGGTCACGTACACAAGACAAGATAAGACGTACCCTACCTGTACTCTCATGCTCAACCATAAGCCTTTCTGACCGTACCTTAAACCCACTTGAGAGCAAACGGGCAGAAGCCAGACAAATGAATTACTATCCCTGGCCAGACACTGATACTGTTCTGAATATTTAATTGAAACTACCCTCAGATTGTGGCCAATTTGAATATTGTCCTAGTCTTTCGGTTTGGTTTAGAAGGCTTAAGGATTTGGCCCTTTGTTTTGAGTGAAATTGAAAGTGAAATTTAGGATTCAGGTACTGAGAAGTACATTTTGATACAAGGGCAGAAAGTTTTTCATTGCAACCGAGGCGGTATCCGCTCGAGGTGTAGGTGAGGGTGTCATGGAACTGTAGGCTGCAGTCGAACGACGTTTATCAATCACTTACGACTCGTGGGAGTCGCTCTGCGTCTCGTGGGGGTCGACGCATGCCCAGCCTGATACGATAAACTATTTTAATTGTGGCCGGAAAAGCACTCGCTTTTTCCGCTCTAATGCGGATAATAGTCTACTACGTGCTTAGTAGCAGTGCTATAAGAGCGGGTTTTCAAGTAAGTAAGTGTATTGAAAAATACAGTTTGATGCAACCGGAGAAAATTTGTCATTGCAACCGAGGCGCTATTCGCTCGAGCAAATATGGACGAAAGTCTACCTGTTACTCCCGATGCTTGAGTTGTCTCCGGCAGGAGCCCACATCACAATTTCAACCGCCTATTGTGTGTGTGCCCTAAAGTTTGACATTTCCCTTAAAAAAAAGCAAAAAGTCAAAAAACAATGATACAAAGTACAGAAAGTTAGTTACTGCGGTATTCGCTCGAGCCGCAGGCGAGAGAAATATGCCCGAAAGTCTTCACGTTACTCACCGCCAGGAGTCCATATCACAATTTCGGCCGCCTCTTTTGTGTGTACCCCCTGACGTTCGACTTTTTCGTTTAAAAAAAAATATGTCAAAACCAACGACGGTAGCGTAAAAAGATTTTACAGGTATATTGGTTGTAAAATACTGCGAATTTTTCAAAGAAACTTTAAACCAGTCAAAAGTCAAAGGCCCGTGAGAGTCCCATTCAAAGTTTTCGATTTATCTCAAACGGGATCCAGATATCGGCCAGCGAAATAAATTTTCCCGAAATACTACACATTTTCGAAACCCTTTGTCAAAGACAACAATACCATTTATACATGGCCGACAAAAAACATTAACTTTGTTGAAGGTACACTCTAATAAACACCAAATAGAAAATTAACTTTTCATTACTCATACTCTGAAAGTAGGTGTAAAGTTGCCTGCGGACAGGGTTGGAAGAAGTACTTTTACTCCCTAGGGAGTTTTACTTTTCAACTGACAGCTCCCTAAATATAAAAAAAAAACTAGTTCTATTTTGACATTTCTGTTGAACCGTGACCCGAATTTCTATACTGCCAATACAATTGAAATAACACAGAGATAGGAATAATTTAAGAATACTTATTTTTTAATGACTTTATTTTAATTTACTTTCAACTATTTCATTAAAACTAATATTATATTTGAGAAAAATGTTGATCTGACCCATTTTTACTAAGATAAAATGAAAAATATTGACTGAATAGATAGCCGACTACCGAAAAAAAAAGGCGGGTAAATGGTAGTCTCTCTATAATCTGTGGCCGATTTGGTCTTTCTTGATTTTTTTTTAGAGGTGTAGAGTTTTGTTTACATTTTGCTAAATCTCTGTTATAAGAAATTTGTATTAATACGATAAGTTCATCAGCTTCAGTTATAAATTTAACGCAAGATTCTTATGTGGAGAAAACCGTTTACCGCCTAAATTAAAAGAAATATACCTACCTAAAAACATACGAAGACATTTGACGACGACTCATGTTTTTGTTATTTTTATTTTCCTCGTATTCGTAATGAAAAGCACAGTGTTTACCTCGGGTTCAAGAGTTATTTAGTCCCTCGAACTATTAGCGACCTCGCTTTCGCTCGGTCGCCAATACTATTTCGAATACCGTAATTAGAGATAGAATAGAAAGACAATAAGTGTGCGAACACCGGTGTCCTCTTGGGGCTTAATAAATTAAATGAATAACTGAAATCGATTTAGATGCCGATTATCAAAAAACTTTCCGAAGAGACGTAGCACGTTTCCTTCTTCAATTCCGTAATGTCACCCTACCATTACCATACCATTAACTTCCTTTTCCATCATATCACTCCTCAGACAATCCATCTAACTTTTCTTTGGCATCTCTCTCCCTCTCCATCCATCTACATGTATACTCATAACCCTTTTAGTAACATGTGTTTCATCCCTCTTCTTCACATGACCATACCAAGACAAACGTTTCCCCTTCAACTTTTCGGTCACTGGCAACACTTCCAAACTTTCTCTCATATAATATCATTCCTCACTTTACTTTTAGATATGTATATTGTACTGAATATTTAACATTTAAAGTGTGACCAAGAAAATAGTAAATAAGTACTTTAAGACTTAACTAGTAATAATTGAATCTAAACTTGGAATTGTTTAGATTCAATTATTACTAGAAGGAAAATTCCTTAAATAACTCTTAACAATTCCAAGCTTACAACCCAAAGAAAACATCTTGTAATTACCGCTTCAAACAACAAAACATCAAAAACACTTGTTCAAACAAAAATCCACATAAAAACCAAAGGATGAAGTACTAAAACAAACATTATCTCCTTTTACAGACAAAAATCCAGACATTATACCTCTGGATGGGAAGATAAGCGACAGCTGCTCAAATAAATCATCTACAACCGACTACAGTTCTATACGACCGCTTATTTCGAAGACCACAGACAAATACGACATATCTACCAACTGTGACAGATTTTACGACCATAATATCGACCCATGTAGCCAATACATCCAAGTTCGACCAATGGAATATCGAAGGCCTTTCGCCCCAACACTACAAATGCCAAACCTTGGTCCTAGCATACAAAGTTTGGGGCCAATGAGTAGCTTGCATATGCCGAATGTTGGGCCCAATGATTGTCATAGACAGCCGTATGACAAGGTTTATGAAGATTGGTTGAAGTATAAGAATGCTTTGCCGTTGAATACTAGTGGTTTGGTAAGTATTAAAATATTTTTTTAATCTTAGGAAAAACACTTCGTGCATAATATTTGCTTTGCATTTACATTGACACAACTTGTAGACAAAATATGTCTGTGAATCTCAATTGTCATTATTTTTCAGTTTTATGGCTATATCATGCCAATAGGAAATATATGTAAAAAAATATTGGTTATATGATTAGTTTTTCAATACACATACAAGAATAAATTATTAACAGTGAAAAATTGTTATATCTCGTTTGATTATCTTCCAATTTTGACAATAATATCAAAATTGGCAGACAACCAAACAAGATATAAACATTTGTTTAAAATATATCTGTCTCTTTCGTCAAAACGCCGTATTTTATGGCGCTTGTAAGGAAGTGATGAATTTCGACGTAAAAGACCACGTCGGACTTTTCTCTCTTATTAGCAACAACTTCTCTTACTAGCAGCTCTTAAAGCAACAATTTTCTTGTTGTTCTATATTCTAATTTCACACTCACAATCTTTTATTCCAAACTAGCGATGCGGATGCATTGGCTTTGCATAGAGGCAAATTATACGGGCAGATGCAGAAAGCCAATTTGTTGTATTGTATGACTGTTTTAAGTTTTATCTCCATCCATTTTTGTCACAAAAAATCATAAATCTAACGCTATACTTCTATTCCAGCTTCCAGCAGAACAGCTCCTACCCCCAGAGTTGTACGCGACCCCACCACCACCATCTCTCTACAGCAACCCCAACAGAAACCCACTAAACCTCACGCAGATGCCAGAGTTAGAGCCCAGATACCACCTGGAGCCCAGGTCTCTAGCGATGGACTCTAGAAGTTGCTCCAACTCGCCTCCAGTGCGGTTTAACCCGGAGAACAACAGTGTGTACTACAGTAAAAGTGTGCTGGATAGAACTACCAACACTTTACCACATTTGAAACCTACTCGGATAAATGGTAAGCATTATTGCATATTTTTTACATCGATACAATACTAGCTTTTGCCCGCGGCTTCGCCCGCGTGGAATTGGGGTTGGGGTTGGGGTTTCCGGGATAAAAAGTAGCCTATGTCCTATTCCGGAGTGTATCCTATGCCAAATTTCATCCAGATCCATCCAGCCGTTTTGGCGTGATTGAGAAACAAACATCCAAACATCGTAATTTTCGCATTTATAATATTAGTAAGAAGTAAGATAAGATTTCATTTTCACAATTTTAAGAAAGCTTACAGACTAATATTATTATAACTATACTAATAAATCACTATTTAAAAGCTTCCACAGATAAATAGGATATTAAATAAATAGGTTAAAGGATAGGACGCAGGACCAAATGCATGTCCAGTAAGTGCCCTTTATGCAAAGAATGACTTTTCTAAATTGGTGCAATAAGGTCAATGCTGACAAGAAATTCTGTTAAAACTACTACTTGCTACTTATATCGATATATTACTACGCACTAGATTAGACGTACCGTACAGTCACTTTATTTGACTTAAGTGATCTGCAGGCCATACATCTTTATATTAATGACATTAGCGCAATTTTGACTTTCAAGCAGTGTGAAAGCGCTGTAAGTTTTAAAAGTTTTGTTAGACAACATAATGCCGATAAAGCGCTGCAGCGGACTTTTGTATTAACTTTTTAGACAAATAGTTTCTATAAACGTGCTTGCCTATCGCTAGGATATAAGCCGATGGGTCGAATTCAAAATAATTACAAACACTTTTCAATACTAAATTTCTAAAATTCGAAAAGTCGCTTCTGTCTCTACCACGTTTAGGCACGCAATTTACAGTTTCCACACTAATGCAGAACATTGCGTGACCTCACCCCCGCTCGCCGCGATTTATTGTATCCAAAAACAAAATATTGTATACAATATGTTTAGTTTCACTTGTCCCGATGTTTGTAATCGAATCTTGTAAATTAAATTTGATCCAATTCCCGGTTACTGATTGAGCTGAAATTTTGCATGCATGTGTCAATTAAATGACAACGCAAAACTATTATGTCGCTGAGTTGATCTGATGATGGAACCGAGCGGTGGTCATAGGAACTCTGTAATTAAACGACACAACTTTATCGAGTTTGGGCTCGTGTGATTCGTTTATTTTTAATTGCAATAAACTAGTGCTTGACTGCGATCCGACCTGATGGTAAGCAGTGATGCAATCTTTTTGACGAGTTTTAAATATATAGATATATACTGCGCTATAAAAGCTTATTTTTCTGCAATAATTTATACGCCAGGGTCAGCTAGAATAACTAAATAAATAAACATTCGTCGCTAAGCTCGTCTTTACAGGATCCTCTCAAGGTTTCCTTCAGCCAAGTGTTATAAGAACGTTATAAAAGACTTAATGAAGTAAGTATACTTGAACGAGGTCAAGCGAGGTGGAAGAGAGGATTAGTCGTATTTTGGCTCAAAGTAACTAGGACCCAGCATAAATTATGCTCTCGACAGAAAACTTAATCAAAGTCGTACTAAATAAGGCAGAAGCAAGGCAAATATTCGCTCGGAAAAATAGTAATACCCCGGTGTTTTGGGGTGTCCTTAAGAGCGGCCAAAGTGAGGTACATTTTCTTACAACCGCTCTTACGTCATTACACATCTTTATTCAGATATTTTGATACATAAAAATCAAAACATACATTTTTGTAATAATGCAGTAAAGATCTCTGAAAATCTGCTATTTTACGTCATATTATAAAACAAAGTTGCTTACCGCTGTCCCTATGTATGCTTAGATCTTTAAAAGTACGCAACGGATTTTGATGCAGTTTTTAATAGATAGAGTGATTCAAGAGAAAGGTTTATGTGCATAATACATGCATAATAATTCAATATCAGTACCCGTGCAAAGCTGGGGCTGGTCGCTAGTTAAAAATATAATTAAGTACTTCTATAGAAGTCTTGCGTATTTAATCTAGATTCTAAGTAATGACAATTTCTCTGAAGTGTTTTAAACAAAACAAGTTTTTCCTGGGAATGTCAGCAGAGTTTTCAGACGTTATCTCTCTTTTTTCGCTTTACCTTTTCATCAAATATCGCGTTAGATTGCGTTAGATGAAGCAACAACTTTTAAATTATGCTCGACGTAGACGATAGGCGAGTGGGGTAGGGCCACCTTAACGTAGTAGTTTATCTCTTAGCACATGGTATTTCTGAACACATTTTTTTCTATTACTTGTACACTAAATAATTCTCAACATATTCCCGCCCTTGTTTTGTGTTACTTAGGGTCGGTACAACACGATTTTTCTTCTACGCTGTCTTGTCAAACTATCAGTATTACTGATTTTCTTTTTTAAATAATATGAACTAGTTCTAATTGAGGTCCCAACAGTTAAGAAGTTTAATTACTTCAGAACGTAAAATCTGAATTGACTTTACTCTGTATTCAGATGTAGTTCTTGACATTAAAAGTTCAGTGTTTCCTAAATAGTAAAGTTAATTAAAATTTTTCGAAAATTAATTCATACAGTATCTTGTTATTGATACTGTAACACGATCTGAGGGGGGCTAAAAAGATTAGAAGAGAGAAATGATAATATAAGTAAACAAAATATATATTAATTTGCATTATTTTATCGAAAATGCGTTCTCATTTGCATAATTATGTGACGCCACGACGTTTGGTATGCCAGTTACAGACTCTATTAAGGTGGGATTTCCTCACTTGCCTATCGTCAATATCGCTCATAGTTTAAAAGCTTGTTTGCCAATCCAAAGTGATTTTTGATGAAAAAGTAATGAGAAAAAAGAGAGAACACCTGAAAACTCTGTAGGCATTCGGTAAATCTATGATTTACTCGAATGTTACACAAAACTTGTTCCAGGAAATACGTGTTTTTATTAAACCCTTAAGGATTAAAAAAAATACTGACACTATTTAGAATCTCAATAAAATGATCAAGGCTATAGAACTACTTTTTTAATATTTTTAATATAGGAGTATATTATCGAGAGTCAAAGTTCACGTAAAATAGCAGATTTTCAGAGGTCTTTATTGGATTACGCTTACACACATTTATGTTTTGATTTCTATAGAAGCCTAGATAATATCCAATAGATATCTGTGTATCCAAAATATCTGGAAAAAGATGTGTAATAACATCATAATCTCGTAAGAGCGGTTGTATGATAATATACCTCGGGTTGGCCGCTCTTAAACTCAGTTAAAATAGCAGATTTTATTTTAAATGTCCAGCGGATTACAATAAGAGGACTACACGAAATCCTATCAACTTCTTATCCCAACGTTAAGTCCGAAATCAGATTTTCACGTTCAAGCTACGTAAATCTTCAAATTCTATTTAAGAAATGCTTTCAAAATATTTTTCCTTTCAAACATATTTTTGTGGAAAGTTTTGAAATTCAAAAAATAGATATTTGATTTCGATATGCTCGGTTTAGAAGCGTATGGTATGGAGCTACTAGAGACGTTCCATTCGGATTCCGAAATTTCGGACTTTCTGATAGTTTTTGATTTCCGATATTTTTTCTATATTGCTCTACCCTGCTCTACATTGCTCTACCGTGCTCTACATTGCTCTACCTTGCTCTACATTGCTCTACCGTGCTCTACACTGCTCCACATTGCTTTACATTTTGCTCTACATTTTGCTCTACATTTTTCTCTACATTTTGTTCTACATTTTGCTCTACATTTTGCTCTACATTTTGCTCTACATTTTGCTCTACATTTTGCTCTACATTTTGCTCTACATTTTGCTCTACATTTTGCTCTACATTTTGCTCTACATTTTGCTCTACATTTTGCTCTACATTTTGCTCTACATTTTGCTCTACATTTTGCTCTACATTTTGCTCTACATTTTGCTCTACATTTTGCTCTACATTTTGCTCTACATTTTGCTCTACATTTTGCTCTACATTTTGCTCTACATTTTGCTCTACATTTTGCTCTACATTTTGCTCTACATTTTGCTCTACATTTTGCTCTACATTTTGCTCTACATTTTGCTCTACATTTTGCTCTACATTTTGCTCTACATTTTGCTCTACATTTTGCTCTACATTTTGCTCTACATTTTGCTCTACATTTTGCTCTACATTTTGCTCTACATTTTGCTCTACATTTTGCTCTACATTTTGCTCTACATTTTGCTCTACATTTTGCTCTACATTTTGCTCTACATTTTGCTCTACATTTTGCTCTACATTTTGCTCTAACACCGCTCTACCCTGCTCTACCTTGATCTACTCTGCTCAGACCCTACTCTACCCTTAGAGCAGGGTTGATCTTCCCTGCTCTAACCCCGCTCTACTCCTCAACAAACTGAATTTCCAAAACTCGATTTCTGAATCCGTTTTCGATATAAACGTTTTCGTTACATCCCTAGTGAGGAGTGTGCTGCTTCTGAATAATATCATATTCTAAATGCTGAAGAGATTTCTGCATGATCGTGTATTGGTGTCTTCTGCAAAAATCCGGAAAATACCTGTATTTTCCGCTCAGGTCGTACAAGATTTGATTGAGGAGATTGAAATCAGTTTGATGCGAGACCCGTTTGAGCTCAATGTATATCGAGGACTTACACTAGTGTAGTGAATAGATATAAAAATAGGTTTATATTTTTTTATGGTAGAGAAAATCATCGAATGCCAAACCCGCCCTTGGGTGGAGCGGGAGACAATGTCAGACTTCTACTGACTAAACAACCCACCTTCCTCCTTCTTGACTTAGTTCCAGTGGCCCGGTGTTCCGCTTTCGCATCGATAATTTGGCTCTAGAATCTCTCTCGCCGCCGCTGATCTCCCCCACGAGGACACAGCGATGTTCTTTCCAAGCGGGGCAGACCTCTACCGTGTCCTCCAGGCGGCCACACGGTGGCAAAACCCGAGCGTTCCTTCCTCACGAATCCAGTGCAGGAATCTCTCGAACTTGCCATGTCCGGTGAGAACCTGCGTCATGCGGGAGGTGAGAACGCAATGAGGTCTTTCCAGCCATGCCTACAAGAGGGAGCTTACCGCCATTATTGTGGCGTGCCCAAACTAGTGCGCTTCATCATCGACGATGGCATCACTTCTTACCATCAAGTGGGATCCTCAAGGAGTTATCAGCAAACTGTAGGGGCCCTACAGGTTCGAAGCCTCCCGGGGCCGAGGATTGGTGCAAAAGTGTTACACCGGGGCTTTGGGAATAAGGCAAGGAAGGCACGGGGTAGGTTTTTTAGTCAATAAGAGTCTGACACTGTCTCCCCCTCCGCCCAAGAGCGGGATTCGTCATTGCGATTTTTACCTACCATAAAAAAATCATCAAGTGGGATTGCAGTCAAGCCCTAGTTCATATTAATTAAAAAAACAAACGAAGATTATTTCAAACACGCATAAGCTTTTCAAACACATAAAGAAAAGGTATCGTAATATTACCTAATATCTTTAAACAGTTCCTTAAGAGAATCGCGCGGGTGGAGATTATGAAATTGTAGTCGTATAAATAACTTCAAAACCGTACACAAATGACGCTTTTAAATGGTACTCATAATTGAAGTAGGCAACCATTTTGTTGAGTCCTCCAAATGTTTTTGTCCTCCATAATTGCTCTGTGGTTCGTATTAATTATATTCAGTAAATACAACTGTACCATGTTCAAACATCTGATGTAATCACATAATTATATTCAGGCTCATGAAAAGATAAAGGTTTTCTCATTGGGTAAATTTGTAGACATGTAAAATAATGATTGTGGAGGAAAAGTCTGGTCGGAAAACCTGCTGTCGTTATGAAAATTAAATTTAAAAGTTTTGATTTCGAATACTTGTTCGGTGTCAGATTTTTTTTTCGTTCCGAATATGTGTAACGTAATTTCAATTATTTACTTCGCTATTTTCTTGGCCAACAAGTAAAGATTTTATTTTATCAACTTATATTTGGTGCGCGTGGAATATTGTAAATTTGTTGTAATGATTGTAAATTAAACTGTCGACATAAATGTAAATTTGTTGATGATATGAATAAATAAATAAAAATAAGTAAAACCTCACCTGGTCAATGGTCCTCCGTGTGTCAGGCCCTTCAACGCTGCGTTCTTCGATTCGCGAATTCCAGAACATTTTGATCCCATTGTCCGATGTGGGGCTCAAAGTCACTTCTTCTGGCTGAAGTCTGTAAGATAACAGAAAATTGTCATGTTAGGTCGCTTTTTTTACCAGGAAAATAATAATAATTTGTCATTATTGACTTATACTAATGTCTGTTAATGTTGTTATCTGCTTCTTTTCGACTATTTTTACTACTATATAAAATATTTTTTTCTTTTTCAGGAAGCTCTCCAACTCAAATGCCGAGTGAACCAAAATGTGTGTCAAAAGCCACCGACACTCCCTTAGAACATGCTAAAGTTACTAAAGAGTGTGAATGAGACAAAAAATATTAGAAAGGGACAAATTATTGCCATAGTGTTACAAACAGACAAAACATCTTTAGTGTTAGATCAAGTGACACAAACAGTGAACTAGATAAAAAGTCCTCCAGTTAACATTAAGAGGCCGGTGGTTCAAAAAATGGCCTCAATATTTGTGGTTTTAAAAAGGTGTAAAGTGTACATTTAATGTGATAAAATTCGGTGAATATCGGTTTGAAACTTTTGGACCCGTCCGTTGTGATTTATTTTCTGTTTATTTTTTAATTGAAAATGTGATTTTTGTTTCTTCAATTGAATTTTTTCTGCATTGAGTATAATTATTATCTATTTTTATTAACCACAATCAATTTATTTGTTAATTGAAACGATGTCGATCGATTAAGATTTTGATAAAATAATGTGAATTTTTGACATAATTATTGCTTTATTTTCCCTTTTCTTTATAATATTCATTCTAGAACAATAAATGTCAATTTGATAGAACGAAAAACGTAGATTGTAAAATAGTTTTGCATCTTCCACAAGATGTATAAGACTGAATTTGTGTAAAAGATACACACATTTAGATAAAAATAATTATTTGACTACATTATTGTATGTGATTAATTATTAAGATAATAATAACTTTTAAATAACGCGCAAAATAAGCTTTTTTTCATTAACAAATTGTATATCGTTTGCTAAATCACAGATTTGTATTTTTTTTTTCTTAAATAAAAATTGTTTAATCAAGACTAGATAAACAAATATTGTTAAGAACGTTGTGAATGTAAATATTGTAAATATTATAAGTATGTTATACGAAAAGTTGCCATACTAGTTAAATAGTAAATAATGTGTATCTAAAATAATAATTATTGTCACAAAATCGAGCTTTTATTTTACAAATAATTATTATTTTAATTTTGTGTTTGTAAAGGAAAAGATAGTAATGAATAAGAAAAGATGTTTTTTCCCGAAAGATTTAAGTAAAGAAGGATAAAATATTATCTACGCTTGAAAAGTGAAAATGTTAAAAATGGTATTGACTGTTAATGTCCTCGGATTGTTGTTTTAAAAATATTTCGGAATATTGAAAGCTTACTCGTGGAGGGAAAAGCAATGTTGTTTAAATGTAAATTATATAAAATATTATTATAAATATAAATACTTAATGTGATAACATTTGCATGAATGATGATATCTCAGTTCACGATAAAATAAAATTCTATTTAAACTTTAATTCATATTGAAAGCTTTCCGATTTGGCCTAAACTTATATTTAAACTGTATAATTCATCAATATTGTCGACAAAACTTAAAAAAGCACATTTCTTTTAAATAATATTATCTAGTAAAATTATAATTAGTAAAAAAGAACATACATAATTAATTCTTAATAGAATAAAAAAACCGTTTTTCCCCATCGCCAATAAATAATTTAGCTTTTGTTAAAAAAAAAAGATAAAATCTTTTTATATTAAAAAATATAAAAGATTGTGAAATATAAAAAGAGTTTATTCTTTTTTTATTAAATGTTCGTGAACTGAGTACTGAGATTAATATTTGATTTTATAAATTAAAATAGTTTTTACATATTGTTTTTTTAAGTAATTGTGTTAAAAACAGACCAAAATTTATTGCAGGTTAGATTTGTATTAGCGTATTATTTTAACTGTAAAAATTAGTACCATGACTTAGATTTCTAGATATTTAAGGTACAGTCGGTATTTAATTTATTTTAGTTACCATGGCAGATTGAGTTTTAAAATACATGAAAAAACAATTTAAAATCGAAGTGATCATTAATTTGTATATTTTTACTAAAAACACTTTTTATAATTATAAAAATATTAATATAAAACTTATTATCTTTACTTTTTTATAATATTATGAAACTTTTTGTACACGACTGTACCTTTTGCTTTGAGCATTTAATAATTATTTTCAGTAATATTTACCTACTAGTATTTTGTAAAAACAATTTTAAGTGATTTTTTTTTAGTTATTTTTTTGTGATGTAAAATTCATTTGGAAATAATAAATGTGAATTTATAATAAATATTTCTGTTTTTGATTTCCTGGATACAACAGACTTCTCGGGGCGAGGGGCTCGCTTAATATATAAAAAATAAAGAGGTAATTGGCCGTGCCTAATCCACCATGGGGGCCAGTGCGGGCTGGTGGATGTCACATGTCTTCAAATTTTTGGTTCTCAGACATGCCGGTTCCCTCATGATGTTTTCTTTCACCGTTTTGAGAGCAGTGTTGAGAGTGAAGAAATAAATTACACAAAGTAATGCGCCTGGCTGGGTTTGACGCCGCGATCTGCAACTGGTAAGTCGGGGCCATTACCAATCGGCCACTACTGCTCCCTCCAGAATGTAAAGAAAAGGGTTAAGATCTGTAACAGGTTTGCTACATGATCATACACAATTTGAATATACCAACACTAAAGGAAGGAAAAGAAGATTGAATCTGCCTTTAAGAGCGGCTAACCCGACGTACGTTTTCTACAACCGCTCTTACGTGATTATGATGTTATTACACATCTTTCTTCAGTTTTTTTGGATACACAGATATCTTATGAATTATACCTGGGTTTCTATAGAAATCAAAACATAAATTTATGTAAAAGTAATCCAATAAATATCTCTGAATATCTGCAATTTTATGTGAATTTTGACTCTCTATAATGTACTCCTATATTAAAAAAGTACTTCTATAGAAGTCTTGTGCATTTAATCGAGATTCTAAATGATGTCCTTATCTTTTCAATTTTTTTTTAAGGTTTAATAAAATTACGTATTTCCTGGAACAAGTTATGTGGAACATTCGAGTAAATCGTAGAATTACGGAATGCTAACAGAATTTTCAGGTGTTATCTCTCTTTTTTCGCATTACTTTTGCAACAAACATCACTTAAAGCAGCAAGCTTTGAAACCATGCACGACGTTGACGATAGGCGAGTGAGGAAGGCCCACACACACACAGATATAGATATACCTAGATAACGCAAGCATCGCGATCTGTATGGAAACCAAGCGTGCCATTTTTTGACTACCTATTATGGCGTCACAAGCACTATTTGTGATGGGAAAATCAAATCGATTCAAAGACGCCGCTCGCTCCAACTCCGCCTTGCCAGCACAATTGACAATTTTTATATTTTTAACAGATGTCCGACTAGCGCTGTACACCGACGCAGACTGACCGCGAAAGTGACCACTTACGATTTTTGTACGTAAGCTAGGCACGCGAAGTAGTTGCTTTTGCGTTAGGTATATCTATATCTGTGAGCCCACCTTAAGTGAAGCATGTAATATCGCCATAGCGAAGCTACTGGACCACATCATCCCATAGAATCTTCAAACAGCGATATTTGTAGAACCCATACAGAACATGGGAACTTCACTGTGCAAACATTTTGACAGAGGAACGGACGGAACCAATATTTGTAAATAACCTTACACCACTTTATCGTTGACAGAAATAGGGTTACGTGTGTAAATATTCTTTTATCTGAATTAATAACATGTTTTTTTTTTAGGTAAGTTTATACGCAAATCCGACTTGTCCTCAGTGCGTGAATCTGATTCACACTTGACTGGTTTTTTTACTTTTAATACATTAAGCCCCAAGAGGACACCGGTGTCCGCACGCCTATTGTCTTGTCACTTTATGTCTGTAATTACAGTAGTCGAAAGGTATAAATTAGTGCTTGACTGCGATCCCACCTAAGTAAGCAGTGATGTAATCGTTAATAGTGAAGCAACCGTTGCATGTTGGTTGGTGGTGAATACAGCTTAGTATAACTTTAGATTGACAATAATGTTCCGAGCCTAGGGACCTACATAAATCCACCCTGACTTGTTTGGCTGCTAGTTTCAGTTTTGTTTATTTAGAGCCTATTCACTCTAGCGTTTACACAGACGTTCCGATACCCGACTTTGAGGGTAGGTACTGCACCTTTTTATGTGAGAATCTTGTTTTTTTTTTACATGGAAAATTATCAAATGGCTCCTCTCACTCCGAGTTGAACAGGAGGGAGTATCTAACTTTTACAACCAAAAACATATATTTACTTAAAACTCTTGAACCCCAATTGAATGCCGGCGTTCGCACACCTATTATCTTTCTGTTATGTCTCTAATTATTCGGAATTCTAAGTATTCGAAAGGTTAAGTCAATCACAAAAGTTTCAAGTACTAAAGTGCCTTCGATTCTTAAACCCTTAGATCCTCTTATTCCAGTTACCTCAACAGTTCGGTAAACTAACTCAACCGCTATACAGTGAGCGTGAGGACTAAGGACTCGGCCACATTACTACACGTGCCTGAAATTGATGGCACGCCACCTGTAAGCGCGCCTTCAAGTTCAGTTTGCTTTAACCTTCTTCATAATCCTAATCGTACTTGCGAAAAGAATACAGTAGCCTACTAATCCAAGTTATCGATGCGTTCGACGCAAGTGTCTGTCACACCCCCTGTTCCTTTGTTCTGACTTTCAAATCATAGAAGTTGATCACTTCATGATATCATCATCATCATCATCATGTCAGCCGAACGATGCCCACTGCTGGACATATGCCTCCTCCAAGGATCTCCACAACGATTGGTCCTGTACTGTCCGCATCCAGCGGCTTCCTGCGATCTTCACCAGATCGTCGGTCCACTTTGTAGAGAGCCTGCTCACGGAGCGTCGTCTGGAACACGGTCGCCATCCGAGAACCTTTCCACCCCAACGGCCATCGGTTCTCCGCGCTATGTGTCCCACCCACTGCCACTTCAATAATGCTATTCTTTGAGCGATGTCGGTTGTTTTGGTTCATGATATGACCAACTAAAATTGGCCAGATCGTTGAAAAGTTAACATTTGGCGATATTTGAGTAATCGTTTGATCATATCATTCATATAGAATGTCTATGATATTAAAAGCTCTAATTATATTAGAAACGCCAAACGAGGATTAAAATATCATCAAACTTTAACGTTTAAAACGATCTGGCCAGATTTACTAGGCCATATCAAAAAGTGACCAACCGCGGGGTTGTGGATGGCGAGCAATGAGTAACTCGCCGTCTAACTGTCTGGTAACCGTCCGGACAAAGCCCAGTCATCGACGGTGCGCATTGTTCCCGCGCGCCTCAGAGTTATCAGCAAACCGTAGGGACTCAGGGTCGAAGCCAACTGGGGCCAAGGGTTCGCGTCTGAAAGGAAAGCTCTGGCCCTGGTATATATGGCAACGTAGGAATGGGGTAGATTGTTTAGACAGTAAGAGTCTGACACTGTTTCCCGCTACGCCCAAGTGTAGGATTCGTCTTTAGATGATTTTTACCTACCATAAAAAAAGTGACCAATGTCTATGATCCGGCCACGAGATAATAATTATAAAAATCGCTAACACAATTGACCGATACCGTGATAGTGTGGCCAGGCCCTTAATCCGTGAGTGACCATCTTATAAAGAGGTTTCCTTCGGTCCTCTAAAAGGAAAGAAAACAATACATCAGAAGCTTATCTCCCCAATTCAGTTGGAAGTCGACCGGGGAAACGTGGTGCTATTGTACTCATGGTTTGCGCAAAGGTATTAAGTGAAGGATGTTTAAGGATTTGTTTTTAAGGCGGGAAATTGTCAGTCTAATAATGTGATGTGTGATTGATTACAATTATGTTAATCTATAGACATAAAAGGAGAAACTGACTGACTGACATATCAACGCACAGCCAAAACTACTGGGCCTAAGACTGAAATTTTGCACAAAGCTTCCTTTTATGATGTAGGCGAGCACTAAGAAAGGGTTTTCCAAAATTCGTCTCTTAAAGGGATGTAATGGGGTCTAAAGTTTGTATGGAGAACCCTATTTTCACTCGGGGGAAGCCGCTGGCAGAAGGCCTGCTGGGCTGGTAGTTAATAAAAACAATTGCAAGAAATTGCTAAGACGACATTGAATAAATCGATGTCAAAGATAAATACGAGCATGGTCGCTGACATGTACCTATATGGTGTTTCTAATATCGTACGAATTTTAATACGCATGCGAGATTGACACCTAGGCTTTTTTTTTAAGTGAAAAAACATCGTGATGTTTGAAAATATGACATCCACCAACCCACACTGGGCCCGCGTGGTGGATTACGGTCCATTCAACAGTGGGAACTTAAAAAAAAGCTAATAATGATGATGATTAAATGGGAAATCATTCAACGATTTCTTTCGCTCTAGGGCGGACAGCTCTACGTGTCAGAATTTTATACCGTAGTCGGGATAAAATTCTACCTAAACCGCACTTTTTACTGGCATTCCAAGATTCCAATAGGCTTGGCCTGCTGGGGCCCTACGGGTTTGCTGACATATCTTAGAGGCGCGCGTAGTACACTTACAAAACACAAGCCCATGCTTACGGTAGCTGGATATCGGGGTCGGGATCCCAGTAACTGGGGCGTGAGGATGTCTGTTCCGTCATGCATGCGGTCGTTTCTTTCGCTAGAAGTAAGCGAGCGCCTGCATTTCCGGGCTTTGGCTCTTTCAAACAATAATGCAGCCCATTTTCAAGATAACTTGCGATACCGAGACGACTGGTTCGAGACGGTACGGGAGAAAAAGGTTTGGAAGGACTTGGGAGAGGCCTTTGTCCAGCAGTGGAACAGTTAGGGCATTAACTTGACAGGCCTGTAATTCTAGTAATTAGTAACCCTGACTGCTACGCAGGAGGTCGTGGGTTCGATTCCTACCTAGGGGTGTGATGAGCACGATCATTTGTTCTGTGTCTGGGAGTAACTTAAGACTAGACAGCGTTGTGTGATAGTTGTCGAATATTATTATATTAAAAAAAATATCACACTAGTGTTTTGCGAGCTCTCTCAACGCCATTTAGTAGGTACTGTCTCGTACAAACACCACACGATATTGCTAAAGGTGGACTAAAACGACTACCGTAATTACAGACACAATTAAGAGACAAAAGGTTTGCGGACACCGGTGTCCTCTTGAGGCTAAATGAACTAAAGGTCGAATTTGTTACTAAGTGTATTGTACGGTAACTTGCCACAAACTAGCGAAGAAAACGTTGCGATTTTGCCACGCATCCGCGACGTCTTCGCTGTCTGCACAACGAAGACGTCGCGGATGCGTGGCGTGTTCGCGACGCATTCGCCGTCACGCCCGGCACCCGTTCGCAAACCGCTGCCTATATTGCCTGTATGTGAAAAATTGGCGACTTTTTACCGACTCCCACTCATGTGAGAAAACCAGGCCCTGGAATGCGACGATCCGTCGTCGCGTTCCAGGGCCTGGTTTTCTTATAAGCAGCGAAGCCCAGTAGGCTTCGACCCTGCTGTGCTGTGTAACAAAACTACACACAAATTTAGCCGGTATTATTTCAACGGAGATTAACCATCAATGCAAAAATAACGATAGCCTATCAACGATAACAACCATAAATATGGGATACCCAACTTAAGAGCTTAATTTAAGGCCGATTCGCACTGCATCAAATTCATAACACATAAAATAATAATATCAAAAAATTGCCCGAAAATCGATGCGATATTTTTATCGCATCCATTTGCGAAATCGTTATGCGTTTATTTTCAAAATATCTCAATTTATTTCACATTTTAAAATACCACACGTCAACAGTCAAAAATAATCGGGCCGTATTTTTTTTTGTATTATTTTTATGATGTAAGCGGCAACAATTGTATGCCTGTAGCGTTGATTATACGATCGAAAACTTTGATATATGAAGATGCTTCCTGAGGCTATACCATGAGCTTTTTATACGATTTAGTTTATGACTTGAATCCAGTCCAGGATTAGATCAGTTCGCTGATGAATGGAAGAAAATACCTACTGACTAAATGTCTGGTGATTTGTGAGAAGACTGAGTGAGTAGTTAATTAATATGTTTAACTGTTATATTTTTCTTTTATGTTTTACATAATTTGTACCTAATCAGTGTAATTGGCATTTTGACGGTCTGGTTAAAGAATAATAAATAAATAAATGACTGTTGAAGAGTTCAGCATCAATGAGAATCAAACGCTTATTATATTCGTCAGTATTTCCTCCAAAAACTATTATTGTATTCTACAATGTATCGTTACATGGAAGCATCGATGAACGAACTGAATTATCATCACACGTGTTCGATATAATAAAAAAAAACTGACCAAGAGCTTGTCGGGCCACGCACAGTGTATGGTTTAGAAAGTTCTAATTTTTGAGATTTTTTTAATATTTTCTAAACGTATGGTTCAAAACTAACAGTTAGTAAAAGTAAGGACGCATTGTTTTTTTACTTTTGGAGCGATATTTCTATACAAAACCTTTATAAAATGTCTCTGTGAATATTGCGGTGAAAATAATCGAATTAAAATAAAAAAATAAATAAATTCATTTTTAAATACCTATTCAAATATATATCACACGTTAGGGTTGAAATTAAAAAAGAAACATTTTTTCTACTTTTTATTTTAGCATTTGTGATTGATGATTGATAAACATATTGGTACGCGTTCGGACAGACATAAAGACAGACATGGCGAAACTATAAGCGTTCCTAGTTGACTACGGAACCCTAAAAATCGAATTATCAAGTTTCACAGGCAAACAGGGAACCTCTTTGAACTAACCTAAGCTCTTAGAAACGAATCATGTGTTTATATCGTCACATCATTTTGAAACATTCACGTAACTGCCCAAAATGCTGTTACTTTGGTCAGAAACAATTTTGGTACTCATTTGAGGCCATTTTACAGTCATTCACGGAGATTACTGGACCATTTAGATAAATTTTCGGGGTGTTCAAGATAATGAGGTCAGGAATTTCTGTGTACGACGATTTAGTTTAAAATTATGAGGTGTGAGGCACGATGGGATAAGACCTCATTGATTGGTTATTGACACCAAGTAAGTATCTTTATTTTTAATTAGAGTAATATTAGGTTTTTTAGGGTCAGTCTTAGGGCCGGATTTTTAGGAGTTGGAATATACGCTTGGGGGCACTATGAGTAGGAAAGAAAACGATAAAAAAAATTGTTGGTTAAAAAATTTTGGGAGTTACTACCGTATATATGCTTAGTGGTACTACGAGCAGTGCAGAAAGCAAAAAATAAAAAACATTTTTTTACCAAAAAGTTTTTGGGGCTTAAAAACATTTTCTAAGTCCTCGCGCCATAGCGCCCCTAAGGCTACACTCCAACCTTTTTTAGGGTTCCGTGGTAAGTTGATTAGGAACCCTTATAGTTTCGCCAAGTCTGTCTGTCCGCGGATAATCGGGGCGACCGTTAGCACTAGAAAGCTGAAATTTGGTACCAATATGTTTGTCAATCACGTCGACAAATTGTTAAAATAAAAAGTAGAAAAAAATGTTTTATTAGGGTACCTCCCCTACTTGTAAAGCGGGGAGTGATTTTTTTTTTCATTTCTACCCTAACGTGTGATATATTGTTGTAAGAAATCTAATTTATAAATGGGCTACTTCACGCTGTTAAGTTTAAGAGATCCGTTACATTTTTGAACTCTAGATTGAGCGTGGCCCGATATGCTCTTGACCGGTTTTTGTTTATGGAGAAAAGGTTATGGAGTTACTCGTATTTCAGAGGAAGGTTTATAAGTATAATACATGTATAATATATTTAATATTACCTGGCCTGTCCTACTTTATGGGTCAGAATGTTGGGCTATGAAAAAGACGGATGAAAAGAGATTGCATGTAGCAGAGATGAGAATGTTGAGATGGATGTGTGGTGTGACGAGAATGGATAAAGTGAGAAATGAGTATATTAGAGGAAGTTTGAAAGTGGCGCCAGTGTTGAAAAGTTGAAAGGGAACCGTCTGTCTTGGTATGGGCATGTAAAAAGGCGGGATGAAACGCATGTTACAAAAAAAGCCATGAGGATACATGTGGATGGATGGAGAGGGAGAGGGAGACTAAAGAAAATATGGATGGATTGTGTGAGAAGGGATATGAAAGAAAGAGGAGTTAGTGATAGCGAGACGGGTGACAGGACAGAGTGGAAGAAAAAGACATATTGCGCCGACCCCAAATAAAACGGGATAAGGGCAGGAAGATGATGATTACCATTGCAACCCTTGCGAAGCTGGGGCGGGTAGCTAGTATATATATACACCATGTATAATGTTCACAAGCTGCAACCCATCCCTCTAGCCGACCACCAGCCACAAAGCTCAAAGACACATGTAAATGACCACTTGGCAGCGTCGGAAGTAATGTGGTCACTGTAGCGGCCGACTAATGGGGACATACGTACACACGTACCTACCACTGCATCGTACTAAATACCAGGGCCGTAAATAAAGCGATGCAAGATGTTAGCAAAGGCCCAGCGGGTATGACGCCCAGGGCCGTGGGTTATATGAACTTTTTTTCGAAAATGTTAATAATTTCGCAAATAATCGCTTCAAAAGTAAAAAACAATGCGTCCCCCCTCTTTAACTTTTGAACCATAAGTTTAGAAAATATGAAAAAAAAATCTAAAGTAGAACTTTATACAGCCTTTCTAGGAAAATTATTTTGAACATGATAGAATGCAGTTTTTTAAAAATAAAAAAAATGTCTGACACACCCACCGTCTCTTCGTGTAATTTATTTCAACACTACTAACTGTTCTTAAAACTTTGAAGGAAAACATCGTGAGGGGGAACCGGCATGTACTAGAACCGAAAAGAAGAAATGTGGCATCCACCAACCCGCTCTGGGCCCGCATGATCAATTACTGCCTATTCCCTATCCTAGAGAGGAGGCGTTGTCCCAACAGTGGGAACGTGAGGTTACCTTCTCGTTTCTTCCGAAACGGGAGACGTTATTTGATAATTTGTCACAATAAAAAAAACACACATTTAAATCTTCGAAGTAAAACAATACTTTACAAGGTCGGTTTATGGATGGGTGACAATCCATTAAAAGCAAAAACGACCTCCTGGAGCTGAAGGTTGGTACGAAAGCGTTATACCGGGGCTCTGAGAATAAGGCAAGGGAGGAACAGGATAGGTTCTTTAGTCAGTAAGAGTCTGACACTGTTTCCCGCTCCACCCACGAGCGGGATTCGTCATTAGATGATTTAACTACCATAAAAAAAAGCAAAGACGAAGAAAAATTATTATTACACCCAGACACAGACCGTGCTCATTACACAAATATTTGTCCTGGGTGGGAATCGAGTCCACAGCCTTTGGCATAGCAGTCAGGGTCACTCCACTAGACGAACAGGCCAGTCTAGTAAACTAATAAAAACCGCACATTTGAATCATCGAGATTAAGCAACACCATTCATTAGAAGCCAAGACTGTAAAACTTTATACCACTAACTACACAACGTTGAACAGAAAGCATTAGTGTCCCTCTCAACGCAAGTAATGCTACGACAAAGATCCTGAGGAGGTAGATATGGAGAGGATGGAGGGTAGATAAGATTATCAGGGGCTATTTATAAAACAGGTTGGGAAGATTACAAGCCTTGTTATTGGAGAAGATTGTTGATCTCAATTTTACCATCGGACATCCGCGTACGGCAGATATCCACCCTTACGTTGTGGTAGGGGCCATACAAGGTCGAAGCCTCTCGGAGCTGAGGGTTGGTGCGAAAGCGTTACACCGGGGCTCTGGGAATAAGGCAAGGAAGGCACGGTGTAGGTTGTTTAGTCAGTAATAGTCTAACACTGTTTCCCGCTCCGCCCAAGAGTGGGATTCGTCATTCGATGATTTTTACCTACCATAAAAAAACCGTTGTTGAGACATCTACGGTCCGGACTAAACGTTTTGCCTCGTCGTTTAACCGCATACATCCAGGGACTAGAACAGTTTGCCATCCAATTATAATTTGGGTGTATTTAAGGCTAGAGTGAATAGGCTAAACCAGTCCGCCTCACCATCAACGGCCTCACCATCAGGTGGGATCGTAGTCAAGCACTATTTTGTAGCAATAAAAAAATAAAAAAAGATTGACGAAAATTGAGGGTACTTTGAAGAATCGAAGGTTTTTGTATCCCAAAAGGCTATAAATACTCTTGGATTTCACAGTTCACTTTTTTATGTTGGGTAAAAATCATCCAATGACAAATCCTGCCCTTGGGTGGAGCGGGAAATAGTATCAGACTCTTACTGACTAAACAACCCACCCCCCTAAACAAGTGGAAGGGAGTGTCAGTCATTTACGAACTAACACGCTCAGTGTTCCGTCAGTTACCCTTCATTGCGATAAACATACTTATATATTTCTAAATAAATGCATATTATAGATAAATTACACCCAGACACAGAAAAAAATTGTCCTGGGCGGGAATCAATCCTACGACCTACTGCATAGTCGTCAGGCCCACTAACCACTACACCAGCAAGCTAGTCAAACAATGAAAAACAAATAAACGAAGGAATCAAATTAGCTTCATTACACCATTTCTCAGATCGTACAGTTGAAATAAAATCCCTTTGTTCTCACTCTGAAAACAACCAAAATACCCCTTTTAGTGTGATGTTTCAAATGCAGGTAGCAATACGATTACTATCTTTTTATTCATTTCAAACGGTTCCCATCTACTTAGTGCTGGTAATGTTACCAAAAAGGTTTTTAGTATAGGGATGCACACGATACATCGATTACTTAGAAACATCGATATTTCTATCGTAAACACTCCATGATACTCAAGCGTTCGCCGGCTATTGCATGGACGGAAAAGTGAAATACCGGACTCATCTAGGATCGAAAAAAAATTACGTGTAAAAGTGTTTTTTAAAACCTACTTGCAAAATAAAGATCATTTATCAATAATGAAAAAAACCAAACCAAAAACACTGACTTGCGAAAAGGAATAGTTTTAGTTTTTTTTTTTGAGGTGGGGTAAAATCATTCAATAACAACTCCCGCCTTTGGGTGGAGCAGAATATGTTGTTAAAATTTTACTGACTAAAAAACCGATCCCGTTCCTACGTTTACCAGGGCCACAGCCTTCCTTTCAGACACAAACCCTTGGCCCCAGTTGGCTTCGACCCTTCGGCAGGGTCCCTGGGAATACCTAACTAATGAGTTAATTTTCTTATTATCTGTTCATTTATCACATACCATGATACATACCATACATTTATATTATTTATAGGCACAATAGAAATGTCTCAAATACAATACCTTCTTATTTGCTAGAAAAAAATCACCGATGTTTGATACATCGATATATTTCAATACGGTGTTTGCATCCCTATTTCGATATGCATTCTCTTTGTGGTTTTCTGGTAAGTAGATCGCAGCAATGGTAGCGTAACACACAATCAAGGGTAATCTCATTTATGGTTTTTGTGGCCGGATTTTTCGACTAAAATTCAGTGGCTTACTTAGACCGTAAGCAACGACCTCCGAAATATCTAATATAATATATTCCACAACGATCACACAACGCCATCTAGTCCCAAGCTAAGCAGAGCTTGTGTTATGAGTACTAGACAACTGATATACATACTCATATATTTCTAAATACATACATATTATAGATAAATTACACCCAGACAGATCTAATATGTATATAAAAGGAGAAACTGACTGACATATCAACGCACAGCCAAAACTACTGGGACTAGGAGCGTGAAATTTTGCACAAGCTTTCCTTTTATGACGTAGGCGAACACTAAGAAAGGATTTTCCAAAATTCACCCCCTATAGGGATGAAACGCGTGTCCAAAGTTTGCGCGAAACCTATTTTCACGCAGGAAGCTGGTATTTTACAAAGATAACCTGCGAGGGCTTCCAAGCACAAAGGCTAACTGAAGGAATCATCATCATCATCAGCCTTTTTAATGTTCCCACTGCAGGGACACAGGCCTCCTCTCTAAGAGAGGGAATGGGCCGTAAACCACCACGAGGGCCCAGTGCGGGTTGGTGGATGTCACATGTCTTCGAATTTTTGGTTCTAGGACATGCCGGTTTCCTCACGATGTTTTCCTTCACCGTTTTGAGAGCAGTGGTGATGAAATAAATTACACAAAGTAATGCGCCTGGCTGGGTTTGAACCCGCGACCTACTACACGCAAGTCGGGGCCGTTACCACTCGGCCACCACTGCTCTCAACTGAACTGAAGGAATACAAGTGGGTTTTAGTCAGTAAAAGTCTGACACTCCTACTCACTCCACCCTAGAGCGGAAGACGTTTTTTAGTGCCCGTTGGTCTAGTGGTTAGTGACCCTAACTGCTATGCCGGAGGTCGTGGGTTCGATTCCCGTCCAGAACAAATGTTTGTGTGATGAGCTCAATCATTTTTGTTCGGTGTCTGGATGTAATTCATCTATAATACATATGTATGTATTTAGAAAGATTTAAGTATGTTTATCAGTTCTCTATTACCCATAACACAAGCTCTGCTTAGCTTGGGACTAAACGACGTTGTGGAATATTATATTATAATATCTCACACATTAAAACAAAATAATCAAAACCATAACCAGTTCAATTACACTTACGATCAAAAACACAGCAACACAATAAATATAACTCGATCAATAAACCCTCTACTGCGAAAGAAACAAGAAACAAAATAAAAATAAAGACATATAACGATACTTAACCCTCTGATAGCAAAACGCGTCAAGATGACAAAAAGTAGTGCAAACTTATACCATCACAAGTCTGCAAAGCCCTTAGGCGGAGATAAGGCCCCCTCCGGGCCCCTTCCACCGGGCCCCTGTGGGTCCCCGGGCCCCTTAGACGCTGTAAAACTTCCGCGACACAGCACAGCTCAGTTTCAAGCCTTGTTGCTTTTTATTTCGTTTTTCTTTTCTTAGTTTTTTTTTATGCTGTTTTAAATAATGAGGAAATGTGATGTTATTTTTTGTAAAAAGACGTTAAAAATTATTTTGTTATTTTTTAGTAGGTTTTTATCCGATCAAGAGAATACGGTAATAGGTTAAGCAGGAGTGGTCGAGTGGCAACAGCCCCGACTTACGATTGTAGGCTACGGATTCAAACCCAGCCAGGCGCATTTCTGTAACTTATTACTATAAAATTTATTTCATGACTACTGCTATCAACACGGTAAACGAAAACATTGTGAGGAAACCGGAATGTCCTAGAGGCATAAATGCGCGTTGGCGAAGGACCCAGTGCGCCAACCCGCACTGAGTCCGCGTGGTGGATTACGGCCCATTCCGTCTCACAGAGAGGAGGCCTGCTAGTTTTAGTTTATTAGAAGGCTGATGTAATGCTATACTATAATTACTTAATCCTTGTTTTCAGTTTTTTTTATATCTATGCTTGTTTTACGTAAAATTTCTGGATATTGGTTTTGGTTGTATGGACTGTGTGTGTATGTGTCGTATAGGTACTCATTGAGTTACAGTGATCACGTTCTACAGTACTAAGTGAGGCATAGGGGGGGGGGCGTTATACAGTCTCCTCAGGGATATGCCGTAACAGGCGTTGCACATAAGGAGTTCTGGAATGGTTTTTTGAGAGGTAACGGAGCTCCTTTTACGTGGTGACGGTGATCACCGGAATAGTTTTAGTAAGGTAAAAATCCTATACTCTCCGGACTTATCCCCAAGGTCCGGATGCCTTATGAAGGTTTCCCCACGTCAACAAAAAAAAAAGGTACTCACTGGGTGATGAATAAAACTCCTTCTTCCTTGATCCTTGCAGTATCTCCAGGTCATATTCTTCTCTATACACAACACAACACAGTTATAATAGAAAGTGCAAATAGGCAAGCCCAATCAAGTCTAATATAGCAGAAATCACAAAAAGTCAGCACAGCGATAGGTTTCCGCGGGTAGATTTTTGAAAACCTTTTTTCTCGGCGCGAGCGCACATGTTCTATTCTTTCTTTTTTGTTACTGGCAAATAAAATCCGAGAGCGCACGTGTTACCAGCGCAAAGTGTAGATCGTGACTGAGTCTTTGGCGACTGGTGAGAAACGAATACAACAACGTGACGGTAGATAAAAAAAACTACATTTTTATCGTTTTAATATCGTGGGTAGATCCGGTACATGCACTATCGATTTATAAAAAAAAAATATAGTTTTTTTTTAAGTTGAATTTATGATGGTGCATCCACACATGCCCGGCGGCCAACCCGAGCGACGGCCAGACCACGCCGGCACATGCATCTTTTCTTCGCTAGATTTCAAAGGTGGTCTGAAAGCCGCCGGCAAAAAAGACTGTATAAACCGGCGGCATGTGTGGATGCACCATTATACTCATGTCATGCACGAATTTTTTTTTACCTTTTGAGTATCGTAATTAGAGACATAATAGAAAAACAATAGGTGTGAGATGGTGTGAGAAATCTATTTTGTACGGAACCTTCAACGTGCGAGTCCGGACTTGCACGTATAGTTTTTGTATTTTTTTTTTTATGTTACTAGACCTTAAAAAAGAGGGCGCCTTTTAATTAGCTGCAACGTACTACGCGGCAGTAACGCAACAGGAGTATTGCTGGCATGCTGGTTTGTTTTTCCATATAATAAAAACGTGCGAAAGCCGCGCGACCGGTTGCCGACATAGCGAAAAGAATCGCCAAACTTGAGTGGCAATAGGCACGCCACATTGAACGCAAAACAGATGGCCGCTGGGACCGAAAGATTCTGAAGTGGCAACTGCGTACCGGAAGACGCAGCTTTGGAAGTCCTCCCACAAGGTGGTCCGATGACCTAGGTCCCTACCACAAGCCCTTACAGCAGTATTACTTTCAGTGGGAAAGAGACGGCGCTAGACAACGTGTCTAACGATTTCACTTGCACACTCTGAAACAGGAATAATACAATCTTACTTTAAACGTCATGGTCTATGTCCTGGTCAGGATTGCTGGAAACCGATGGATGCAAGATGCCCCGGATCAGTCTTTGTGGCGGCTCTGGGGGGAGGCGACGTCTTTTGGCTGAAATGATGATGATAATGATGAAAATTAGCCACGCTGATGCCACGCTGCTGTCGCGTGGCTAAATTAAAGGCTCAAATTGTACATTTTTATCATGAAACGCGTAAAGGCAGTCGCTTTACAAAGCATTTTGCAGCACTACAGTAAAGTTACAAAGTTCAAGATAATAAATAGGTAAGGTGTAGAGTGCAGAGAGAGTTACTGCGAACACATTTTTCATTTTGAGAATATAAAATTACTTAAGCGTAAGTTTTTAGTCTTACACCGTTTTGTAACAAACAGAGAGTTTTAACGTAAAAATTTTAGTGAAAACTAATGTTTCACAAAGCTTTTTTGTGGGTAAAAATCATTTTGGTGAAGCAGAAAACAGTGTCATACTCTTACTGACTAAACAGGCCACCTCGTTCCTTATTTGCCTTACGCACTGAGGCCAAGCTTTCCTTTCAGAAAAAGTCCCTTGGCCCCGGTTGGCTTCGACTCTTCTGCAGGTGTTTCTGCTGGTGACAACTCCTTGATGCGCGCGGGAACAGTGTGCATCATCGACGACTTGGGTAACCGGAAGATTGGACGGCGATCCAATCATTGCATTGCTCGCCATCCGCAAGCCCGCGCCTACGGTGGCCGGATATCAGGATCCGAATCCCAGCAGTCTGGGGCGTATGCGCCGTTGCCGTATGCGGTCGGTTTCCTCCTTAGCTAACATTACTGCTTCGCAGAAGGTAACAACCGCCTCACCCACCACTGGGGTAGTCGTACCGAAATGAAAAGACAGAGGTCATCCTAATCTATCCTAAAATTTGTGTAATGAAATGATTTTGATCCATTCACAATTATTATGAACTCAGCCAGAAGGTGCTTAAGCTTGAAATTTTTCAAGTTGAATTAGATTTAATTTACTGATTATGTGCAAACTAGGGATTTTTGCTGGATCTTAATTAAAAAGCGAAGCTTTTTTACCCGACTACGGCGAAGCAAAAGGAGGGTTATGATTTTGACCTGTATGTATGTATGTATGTATGTGGGTATGGATGTTCATCTGTTCCCTCGTAACTTCTAAACTGCTTATCAGAATTCGACTGAAATGACATATCATTAGAAGCGTCTTAATTGTCCGCTGGTTATAGGCTATATGGGATTTCACAAAATCTAATGTGGCGCCCTCTAGCGGACAAAACATACGAAGTAAAAAAATAAAGTTAAGATAAATATGCCGTGTTTGGTATCATTTGAAAGCGCTTTACTTGTACATTTTGAATATATATATATATTACTAGCATTTGCTTGTGACTTTACCTGTATTCATGGGCTGAGAAATCAATGAACCCAAGATTAACCTATTTAGAACTCCAAAATATGTTAAATAAAAATAAAGTTTAAAAACTAACACCCGACTACTTAAAAACACGCTCTAAAAAGTACGAAACAAGAAAACAAGAAAGCCGTGGTCGTATGCCATAAGAATAATAAATTAAAAAAAGTGGTATACGATCACGGCTTTCTTGTTTTTTTGTGTACTCACACCATTTTGATATACTACACAACGTCTATACCTACGTGAGAACATGTAATTGGCTTTCTAATGATAACGGTTTCCTATTTTAGTCTGTTTTTATTAACTGTAAGTTCTCCATGTACTAAATAATTTTTTTGTCTCACTACTGATACAATACGGTGTACAGCGAGGCTACGCGACATCCACATGGAATGTATGTGCTCTACGAGATATATTAGCGGATGCGTGGCAAGTACCATTTATATGACATAAGAAAATACAGAACTGGGATGCTCAGGGTTGTCGATAAGGAGATTTTTTTAATTTAAATAATAATGGCTTAAGACCTAAAAAAAGGTGGCGGGATGACCTGGACACGTACCGAGAGGACTGGTCCGAGATGGCACAGGAAAAGAAGACTTGGAAGGACTTGGGGAGGCCTTTGCCCAGCAGTGGGACAGTAAGGGATAATTAAAAAACAAAAAAAAATGCTTAATAGTCAAGAGCCTCGACCAACACCTTAGAAGGCTCACGTTAGTCCGCTGGATCAAGGGCTTGATTCAGAAAGCGGTACTCCTAAACACGGCTATAGTTAGAAGGTTCCTTTCTCTGGAGCCTCGACCTAGCTTTGGCCTTGTTTCCGTTACCGGTGCAATACTATTTTCATTTAAACTATTGTAATTTTTCTCTTTAAATATTAAATATCTATTGGCGTACCTTGCCAGTAAAACTGACTCCAACGCCGTTACGGCAAACGGTACGATACTCCCAGTACATGAGTACACTTACATGAATGTTTCACATTTTCCGGGCGTCTTAAATAAAACTTGAGCTCCGAAATTCCAGTTTTAACAAAACTCCGTAATTCAGTCTTGTTTTAGGATCGCTGAGCAATAGTGGCCGAGTAGTAAAAGCCCAAACTTATGAATAGCCTGGGTTCAAACCCAGCTGGGCGCATTACTTTGTGTAATTTGTTTCATCACCACTGTTCTCAAAACGGCGAAGGCAAACATTGTGAGGAAACCGGCTTGTCCTAGAACACCAAACCGCACTGGGCCCGCGATGTGGTTTCAAAGCTTCCGTGATCAAAACCTATTTCCTCTTCTAGAGCGTGGGACTCAGACCCTCTCTCTAAGAGAGGGAATGGTTTATAATCCACCACGCTGGCCCAGTGCGGGTTGGTGGATGTGACTTTTAACATTAAAATTTTCTGGAATTCTTCTCTTCTCTCTTTCTTCTCTTTAAAAAACTTTGCCCCACACTAGGAATTACTTCTGTGTCGTGGGTGCGTTCACGAACATGTCACATACATAAGATACCCAGACCTAGAACACCTATATGTAGGCAGTACAAATACTTGTTCCGTGCGGGAATTGAACCCGCGACCCTCAGTACTGCAGTTAATCGCTCAACCACTGCGCCAGCCGAGCTGTCAGACATGATATTTCTTGAACCATAAAAAATTATATTCAACATTAAAATGTCAAAGGAAAGTTTGTCCACTCCTTGCATAGTATAAATAATTCACCCCCAAAAATAGTACAGCCCTACCTGCAGACAGTATTACCGTCCATGACACCGTGAAACTAAAGTTAAAATAGCAAAAAGTAAGCTTGAAATTTAATTTTAACAGTCGCGTCATACGAAATGTTTCGCTTGTTGAAAATTTCATTTTAGTTAAACATGTAACTTTGAAAACTTCCGTACGATGTACGGTATTTTTTATTATTGTTTGAACAGTTTTATGCGAATTTTGAGTTTTTGACCTCTATGCATGTCAAAAAGGATGGTCAGAAATTTTTAGACAGGCTAACATAGGTGTTTTCCTTCACCACTGCTCTCAAAACGGTGAAGGAAAATATCATGAGGAAACCGGCATATCCTAGAACCAAAAATTCAAAGACATGTGACATCCATTAATCCGCACTGGGCTCGCGTGGTGGATTATGGCCCATTCCCTCTCCTAGGGAGGAGGCCTGTGTCCCAGCAGTGGGAACATTAATAAGGCTGATGATGATGAACATAGGTGATATTTAACTTAGTATAAATGAATATAGATGTTTAACCGTATATTAATGTCCTCCGAGTCTGAAATATTAAAACAAAAATTACTAATTCGTACCACGCGAGCCCCAAGAAGTTGTCAGCATACCTTAGTGGTCCAGCTTATTGGAGCCAAGGGTCTGCAGGCCCTGGTATGAAAGACAACGAAGGAACGCGGTGCCTTTTTAGTCAGTAAAAGTCTGTCACTATCACCCCTTCCACCCAAGGTGACGTTATATGATATACCCACAAAAAAATCTCCATCAGTAGATATCAACTCACAACATATTGTAATTTTTTTAGGGGGTTATCAAATATTCATGCATTCACCCCCCGAAAAATAATATATATACACCGTTAAATCTTGATCGTTTTAAACCCTTGGAGGATCGATTCAGTACATGAAACACTATCGATTGGTAAAGTTAGAATAAAAAAACAAAGTACTTTTTTTTAAACTCGAACTAATTTACGCATGTTCTAAATTGATTTCATTAAGTAAACGTCAGCTGAGCGAGTTCAATGACCTGTAGGTAGTTAGTACGCAACGACCGACAACTACCTACAAGGTCAATGACTCGTTTACTTAAAGAAATTAATTTCGTAAATGCGTATAAGAGAATTAGAAAAAAAGTACTTTATTTTTTTATTTTATCTACACAAATCGATAGTGTTTCATGTACTGGATCGACCCTCTTCGGGATTAAAACGACTAAAATTTAACGGTGTATATTCCACAATTATCACACAACGCCATCCAGTCCTGAGCTTGTGTTATGGGTACTAGACAATTGATAAACATAGTTATATATTTCTAAATACATACATATTATAGATAAATTACACCCAGACACAGAACAAATGATCGTGCTCATCACACAAACATTTATCCTGGGTGGGAATCGAACCCACGACCTCCGGCATAGCAGTCAGGGCCACTAGCCACTAGACCGACAGGCCAGTCAATGGGTTAGTAAAACCACTCATTTAATAACAATCATATTCTTTTAATAATAATATTCTTTTTTTATATAATAACTTTTTTCCTAGATGGTGGTTTAGAGAATTCTCAATATAAAAATGGCCTCAGTGGAATTTAAATCTAAAGCTAAAGTGCCAGCTTCGTCAGTAAAGCACTGTCAACTCCCAGGATATTAGCTGAGTTCCATTTCCTGAAGGCGTGTCACTACCACGACTAATAGAAATCTTGATGATGTTTACTAAGACATGGTCTGGCTTGTTTAAATTAACTGAAAGAGACTCCAAATCGATGCCATTTTACATGTATTACTTGGTTTGTACTTAGTAGTTACTTTTAAAGTTAAAACACTACAAACGAAAATTCTCAGAAAGAAGCTTGCTAACTTTTACAAGAATTTAAAATTTCTTCAGTGGATTTATTCCATTATTTTTGCATCTTGCGGGTTGTCTGTAAAGTTAGTTTTCAATTTATGCTATGGTAAAAAATTCAATAAGTAGTCATCGTCATCTCATCGAAAGATTGTATTGCCATAAGGACCGGTTCTATGCGTCTCGCATCTATCGAATTCCCGCAAGGTCGGTCCACTTTCTGGAAGACCTAGCAACGATGTGTCTTTGACTCCATTGCATGTCTCTTCCAAAAGTATATTTTGTTCTATAAAAATAATGACAGCCCGCACACTCTCAACGAAAATGTTTGTCTATGAAGAAACTCTTTGTCTATGACAGATAAATATAACCATTTCGTTTCGGCATGCCCACTGTCTAAGCAATCCAAAACTGCACTCTATTTTTCTACGTGCCACAATTTCCAAACGCTCTTGGGACTGCAAAAAAGGGAAAAAATGCAAACATAAAATAACTCATCTACCCAATAACAGAAACAGCAGTTTACACGAAACCAAATACAAGAACAATACCTACAATATTGCCATTCTAACTCAAAAAATATCATTTTATTCTTCAGATCTGATATCCACTAAAAAATAAGCATACACATGTTTCAAGCTTCCTGGTTTCAACTTGTTTGAGTTTCAACTGTAAACTTCGGGTGGTAGGGTTGAAACTCGCGAGTTGAAACATTCTCATGCATAATGCACTCACAACATTACATTTTATTATAGATTGAAAACTTGGCATTTGTTTCCATATGCTAACAACTGTTTTGTTTGAACGTGTTTTGTGTAAAACTTATTGTTTTGTCGCATACAAGTGGTATTTGTTTAGGCTAAATAGGGTGAATAATGGGAGTTTGCAATGTACGGTATTTTCGTCGAGTTGGCGAATTGTAAGCTGGTTTAATTATTCTTAGAGTGAATAGTTTAGAACTAAAGAGCTTAGACTATTTAGTAGGTAAGTTATGGAGTACATACACGTAGATTACTTTTTTTTTGTATTTCGATTTTTTAGTGCTTGATTGCGATCCAACTTGATGGTAAGTAATGATGCAATCGTTGATGGTGAGGAGCGTAATTTCAAAGATTTTGATTGACCTGTTGGTCTAGTATCTTTGATGCAAAGCCGGATGTGGTGGGGTCGATGCTCATTCAAAACAAATTCAAAATCATCTAATCATAAATCCCGTCCTTGGGCGGTGCGGAAAATCGTGTCAGACTTTTACTAACTAAACAACCCACCTCGTTCCTTCTTTGCTCTAGTTTCAGGGCTCTGCTGTTTAATTCGAACTCATGATTACAACCATGTATTTGTAAAATTGCAAACTTACGAGCTAGTGTTAGTTACATATTATATTATTGCATATTTGTTTATGTATTATTTTATTATTGTATGTTTAGCCAAATTCATGACCAATGGAATTAACATCTACGTGCTACTAGCGACGGAAGTGAAGCATTGACCAAAAACGCGAGAGAAACTGCGGGTGACAGCTAATACTTTAAAAATGAGCACTAAATATTTTATTTTATAAAAGCCTGAAAGAGCGAACTAAAGAGCTTCACAGACATGCGACGCAAACACAAATGAAAATCTGTTTTCCCCGTTCAGTATTTATTTCGCGAAGCAACCAAAGCTTTTAGAGTTTCCACAGTTTTGACACCGTGACCTGCCTGAGTGCGTTGATGGCTTCCCTGGGGTACTGAGCGCTAGATGAAACTAAATGGGAGTGGAAAGGACCTAGTTCTATTTTTTGGAAAGGTTATGTAGCAACAAAAGTATATACCGTATATTTAAAGTTATTAATTAATCTAGAAATTATATAACTGGCTGTTAAAGTGTAGATGTAAAATCTTAACTTCGTCCTGATCAGTCTTGGACACACTTCTATTGCGGCAGTAAGTCTCTTTTTTGAGGAGTGGCTGGAAAACTGAGACACTCTGGAATTCAAGAATCGGGCATTCGGACAGCGAGCTACCTATGCTCGTTTTCGTCGTCTGGAAAGGATCGAGTGCCAGTTGAGCATCGAAGATATGTCATCAAAGGAGCTTTTCAGGAGCAATGCTTGGTAGAGCCATAGGATCAACTTTTGAAATGAAAACCTGTAATCCTAAAACTGAATGTGCAACTGAAGAAGAATAGGTGTGATTTTAGGCAGTATAAACTATTTAGTCATTAGCTGATTTCCAATCTTTAAAAAAATCTAAAACTCACTTGCGCATAACACATATTTATATCCAAACTTGAGTTATTTTTGCCCTATCCTATCAAAAAATATTAAAGAAAAATCATTTCCGTAGGCTCAAAGTACAATGGGGAAGAATCCCTCACGGAAAAAAGAAAGTTTAAATTACTTATGCTCACAGAAGCAGAGATAGCATTGATCGATCGACTTCTGACTAGCAGTCTGATAAACCAAAATACCTACTTGTCTTCGAGGGGTAAAATTAGATTCCAATAAAAACTGTATTGAGGCCGCGTTGAGGGTTGAAATGGGATGAAAAATGGCCGCCACATTATCTGAGCCAATCGTTCGTCAGTTCCTAGGTTTTATCTTTTTCTTTGGAATAGGATGGCGAGAGATTTAGTGGCGTCAGAAAAATGTTGGGTGATTTAAAATAGGATTATTTGGGAGCAAAAATAGAAAGTAAATTGAGGTTTTTTAATAAATACTGAAAAAATATATATTACTAGCTTTTGTCAGCGGCTTTGCCCGCGTACATAAAATATAGCCTATGTAACTCAAGAGTAAAGCAGCTTTCTATTATTGGTTTTTTTTCCAATCAGACTAGTAGTTCCACAGATTACCTCCTACAAACAAAAAAACAAAAAAGCAAACTTTACCTCTTTCTCTCCTCTTGTTGATATTACACATGTATTATACATATAAACCTTCCTCTTAAATCACTCTATCTAATAAAAAAAAACGCATCGAAATCCGTTGCTTAGTTTTATGTTTTATAGATTTTAGCATACCATACCCTTGTCTTCAGTCTTTAAAATAAGAGAAGAAAGAGAATAAAAAAGAAATAAAAAAAAATTAAATTCTTCATCATTCTGCCATTGATTGTCCCATTTTATTTGGGGTCGGCGCAACACGTTTATTTTTCCATTCTGTCCTGTCACTCGTTTCGCTAATCCTTTTCTTTGATATCACACAAAAAAAAGAAAACTAAACTTTTATTTTATTAAATTAAAAGCATTGGTACAGGTTTCCGTTTTCTACTTTTCAGGTACGGAACCCTTAAATAAAATAAAAGTCAGAGTTTTTAGTCAATATTCAAGGATCTTCAAATGCCAGGTTTGTGGTCCGGACCCGTACTTAGGTATTCCCTTTGCTGGGCACGTAGGAGTATCTATCGATAAGCTCGCAGTAATATATTGGATATCCGAAATAAATTAAAGAAGTCATAATCGTAACCGAACGGTTACGATATAAAGATTTACAATAGATGTGGTCAAGGTGGGCCTTCCTCACTCTCGGTCTACGTCAACACACGTATACAGGGGTGTCATTGACATGTTAACGCAAACAAATACCATAGATCCAGTACATGATTCTAAACCCCCCAGTGGTGGAATTTTTTGTCGGTTTTTTCTTATTTCTTTTTAATGTTTTTTTTTTACGTTTTTTAAATAAAACTGTATAAAAACGTCATTTTATCATTTTTTGCGTAAACAATTAGTGACAAAAAATTAGTGTATCCAAATTAAAAATATCATCGGGTTTGATTAGAATAACGGCTTTATTTGCCTCGATGATTTTTTTTTTGTAAAAAAAAACTTTTTTTTTCTAAAAATATCATTGGGATTGGTTAGAATAACGATTTTTACAGGTAAAAAATATAAAAGCTAAACTTTTTTTTTTCAAAAATTTGAAAAAAAACCGACGAAAAATTCCACCACTGGGGTGTCCAGAATCATGTACTGGATCTATGGTATTCGTTTGAATTAACATGTCAATGACACCTTGTATATATATCATATACGACAAAATACGTATTTGCTGGAACAAGTTTTCTGAAACATTCGAGTAAATCGTAGAATTACTCACACAGTTCTTTTACTCGCATTTCTTTTGCATCAAACATGACTTTGGATTGCGTTAAATGAAGCAACAAACTTCGTTCTTCAATCGATTTTGACGATAGGCGAGTGAGGACCTTAAGACTATCGGAAACTCGCAGATAATCCGAAATCAAATCATATCCGTTACCGTATTCGAATCCAATACAATATTATTCCTAAATCCGCATCGAGATCCGATATATCCTTTACACTCCCTTCCCTACATCTCACACACAAGTCAAGTCGATACACTGCCGTGCACACTAATGTATACAGCTGAATTATTCCGCGTGATCGCGCTTCAACTGGGCTTGTATCAGATAATTGCACTGACGTGTAAGGCCGGTATAGTGGCTAAATGCAAGTACACTGTCGGTAGTATTTGTTCATGCTTCCCTGATTTATGGGTTAGTGGAACTGGGGTGAATTAGGACGGATTTGCGATAGACTGGTGAGAGTATTCTTTATGGTAGGTAAAACTCATCCAATGACGAATCCCTTGGACGGAGCGAAAAGCAGAGTCCGACTCTGACCAGACTGATTAAACAACCTAACCCGTTCCTTCCGTGCCTTTGAGGGCCTTGGTAAGACGCTTTCGCATTAACCTTTGATCCAAGAAGGATTCGACCCTGCTGCCATCAGTTTGCCAACTTATTGAGGCGAGCGAGAACAGTGCGCGCCGTCGACGACATGGGCTCGGTCTGAACTGTTACCAGATAACCGGACGGCGGGCGGACCGTTAAGTCCGTGTAAGTCCGTGCCTACGGTGGCCAGAAATTGGGATCGGAGACACGGCGATGGCGGCTGCCGGCCAGCCGGTAAAGTGGCTAAATGCAATTACAGTGAGGCCGTCGGATCTTGGCGAGTCTGAAGAACAATACACATATACAAACTACATAGCTGAAATTTCTTTCACAATACAAGTTTTCAAATGGATCGCCTTTAGAGCTCAAGGTACTGAAGAGAAGAATAAATTATTAACATTTAGCAGTTATATCAGCCACAGCGCTGAAGAATTAGTGGTTCTATAAGCAGTGGCGAGGAAATCCTTAGACGGTTGTATAGTTAATGAGACAACGCTGGTGTTTCAGGTTGTGCCACATTTGAAGATTGGCGAGGCTATGTTACAAATATAAATCACTGGAATACCAAAAAATAGTTAACTTCGATATATTTTTTTGAGGTCGGAAATCATTTAACCTTTCGAGTATCGTAATTAGAAACATAATAGGAAGACAATAGGTGTGCGAACGTTCGTTTTACAAGTGCCCATGTAGGTCTGTGTGAAATAAAAAAAAATTTACTTTGACTTTGGACGCTTGGGGCTCAAGAGTTTAATCACTTCTCGCGCTCTTTGTGTCAGAATTATACTGATTCCTATTGTCCTTTCTTTGCCTTGCATTCCAGAGCCAGGATTTTTCTTTCAGCAACGAACCCGTAGCTCTTAGTCTTCGGCCTTGCTGGTTGCTACGGGTTTGCTGACATCTCCTAAAATCCATCCTAAAGGTTGTCGGGTAGATATCGCTGTCAGGGATAAGATCGCCATTGTACACAAATATTTAAGTATTGTATAAGTTCTGTTACTTTTTGATGTACAATAAAGTTTAATCTATCTATCTCCTTAAATCGCGCGCGGAACACTTTACGCCGTCGATGACTCAGTCTCGGTCCAGTTATATAGCTGGACAGTCGAGCAGTGACGTAACTTTTCCTAGTCATCTAGCAAGCCCATACCTACGGTGGCTGGAAAGCAAGGTCGGGATCCCGACAACTGCGCGTGAGGTAGTACATTTCTTCACGCGAATAGCCGCCTCCTTTGCTAGCAATATTGCTTCGCGATGGAGGCGACCGCCTATCTTCCTTCGCTCCGGACCACGGCTTGTACTATACCAGGGCCCAGGGCAATACGAAGTAGCTTTATTAGACAGAATAATAGCTTTAAATCTTATCGCATCGCTAGTTCTGTGTCTCGCAATCCCTAACTAAGTAATTTGGTATCGCCCTCAATGTAGATTTTAGACCAGGAGCCGTGACCCAGTTTACGTCACGTGGCTGACCATGGAGTATGAATACCAAGTTATGAACGACTACTTTGTAGAATTTTGCACAAAAGAGTTAGTTACTGTGAAATACTGGTAAAATATTCAAGCAAATGTAACAGAGAGAGAGTAGTAGAGGCCGAGTGGTAAAAGGCCCGCCATACGAGTTGTAGGTCGGGGGTTCTCTTTACCTCTGCTCTTAAACCAGTAAACGAAAACTTCATGAGGAAACCGACATGTCCTAGAACCAAAAGGTCGAAGACATGTGACATCCACCAACCCGCACTGGACCCGCGTGGTGGATTACCGCCCATTTCTTCTCCTAGAGAGGAGGCCTGAGTCCCAGTAGTGGGAACATAATAAGGCTGATGCTGTAACTGTAAAAGTAAGAATAAATATATAGGTTTTCTGTTCCGGGTCTGAGTATTTTATGATAAGAGTTTACATATTTGTAAACGCTCTCACGATATGGGATGACCATCGACACCATGGAGCATGCCGTGAAGATGCCCCCCATGCCGGGCATACCTTCGCAGCTTCGTCGTGTACTTGGGGGGTAATCGGTGGCAACGACCTCTCGCGCCGGATTCTACTAAAGGCGGAGCCAGTGTTTTCTGAAGGCTACAATCCAGGTATCTTTAAGTCAAAAGTGATAGGTTACTTCTAGGTAAGCGCGCTCCATCGTACATCGACCGCATCGTCGCTTTCCATCAAGTGAGATAGCGGTCAAGCGCAAACCTATAATCAATAAAAAAAGGCCATAGTCCAAGGCGAGAAGGAGTGGCAGGCGGTCGCCTCCTTTTGCAAAGGGAGGCCGCAAGCGTGAGGAAACGGACTTCCTTGCACCCTTGAAACCAGAATCTCGATCCCAATTTTCAACCGAAGCCATTGACTTGCCGACGACGAGCACAGCGTAGCTCGTCCGGTAGCCAGTCTGCGACGTAAAGCAGAAGAAGGGCCACACGCGTGATGGTCCATTCTATCTTCCCATTCCATTCTATTTGACTGGCCTGTCAGTCTAGTAGTTAGTGACCCTGACTGCTATGCGGGAGGTCGTGGGTTCGATTCCCACCCAGGACAAATGTTTGTGTGATGAGCACGATCATTTGTTCTGTGTCTGGGTGTAATTTATCTATAATGTATGTATTTAGAAATATAAGTATGTTTATCAGTTGACTAGTACCCATAACACAAGCTCTGCTTAGCTTGGGACTAGATGGCGTTGTGTGATAGTTGTGGACATATTATATATTATTATTATTATCACGAGTCCTCACGTTCCAGGCCCTAAGCCACCAACGCTCTCTCTAAGACCCTGAGTCTCCAGTAATTCCAGACGTTGTCTTATTCAAACTCATCTCCTCCTGCCGTACTGCAACATACGTCCGGCAGTAATCCGGACACCCGGTCCCGTCCGGCTTTCGAAATTGAAGAGTAAGCGTTTTACTTGTCTGAATTATAAGCGACATGCCTTCCGCCAGCGGCTTCGCCCGCGTGAAAGCAGGGTTTTCCATGCAAAATTTAGACCCCCATTACATCCCTTTAGGAGGTGAATTTTGAAAAACCCTTTCTTAGTGTTCCACTACGTCATAAACGGAAGCCATGTGCAAAATTATACGCTCCTAGGCCCAGTAGTTTTGGCGGAGCGTTAATATGTCAGTCAGTTTCTCCTTTTATATATAACTAGCGACCCGCCCCAGCTTCGCACGGGTACTGATATTGAATATTATTATGCACGTATTATGCAGCAGTGGTGGCCGAGTGGTAACGGCCCCGACTTACGAGTCGTAGGTCGCGGGTTCAAACCCAGCCAGGCGCATTACTTTGTGTAATTTATTTCATCACCACTGCTCTCAAAACGATGAAGCAAAACATCGTGAGGAAACCGGCATGTCCTAGAACCAAAAATTCGAAGACATGTGACATCCACCAATCCGTACTGGGCCCGCGTGGTGGATTATGGCCCATTCCCTCTCCTAGAGAGAGGAAGCCTGTGTCCCTGCAGTGGGAACATTAAAAGGCTGATGATGACGTATTATGCACATAAGCCTTCCTCTTCAATCACTCTATCTATTAAAAAATCCGCATCAAAATCTCATCAAAAGATTTAAGTAAACATAGGAAGGAAGCGACTTTGTTTTATACTATGTAATGATAATGATATAGACTAGCTAAACCAAATGTAGTCCTATCTTAACAATGAACTGTTAAAAGCTCAAAGATCTATCTTAATCATATACAGGGTGAGTGGTAATTAGTGACCTATACTTAAACACTTGATTATAGTCAAGATAATAAACAACTTTTACTATGGGACTAAACCAGAAATGGAGTGAAATTCCTTGCCGGAGTCTGTGTTTCCTGATGGCTACAACCCGGGAATCTATAAGTCAACAGTGAATAGGTTACTTCTAGGTAAGCACGCATCGTCGCTTTCCATCAGGTGAGATAGCGGTCAAGCGCGAACCTATAATAAAAGAAAAATTAAAAATCTCGCGAAAAAATCAGCAAGTTAAGTACATGTTGACCAGTTAAGCGAACACAAATGTTCCAGCAGATTTTTTTTCGCGACTTTCGCGGTTTGGTTCCACTGCCAAAGTTGTTTCTTATCATGACAACAGACAAGTGTTTAAGTAGCGGCCATTAATTACTACAGTCACCCTGTTTAATTATCTGCATATGTTTTTTTCTTTTTCAAAAAAACTTTCTCATAAAGAAAAACAAGCACAAAAACCTGAGAATGAAAAACGCGACTAAAAAAATTACTTGCAAAATTTCTCATGCGATTTCAACATTATTGATATTAAATTAAATTTCTTGTTAATCTTCTCATCTACACTAATATAATAAAGAGGTAAAGTTTGTTTTTTTGTTTGTAGGAGGTAATTTCTGGAACTAATGGTTCGATTGGAAAAAATTTAGCAACAATAGAAAGCTGCTTTACTCCTGAGTGACATAGGCTATAAATTATTTATATAACATGGATGTTAACCGAGCTATCACTACAAGAAATTTTCCGCGGACGAAGTCGCGGGCAGAAGCTAGTATCTTAATATATTGAAGTGTGATGTTAACCAACAAGCTACCATTAGTGGTCACCATGCAAATAATCTGCTACGTAATACTACGTAGTCGGCATCTGCCATGATTATCACCTACGTAATATTACGTAGTCGGTATTCAACAGGTTGACGATGGTATCTCGTATCTCAGTAAGCATTTAAGGGCCTTGCACCTGAGTATTGCCATCAAACCGTGATTTTCAGAAGCCTACTTCTCGGTAACGGCTGGATTAATATATTGGATAAAAAAATATATAATTATATTTAGCATAAACTCATATCAACATATGATTTATATCGTGCGATTCATACTTTTGTCTGAAAAAATATTACATAATTTTCTGATTTCTTAAATTTTCTTCTTTTCGGCTTGGATATTTAAAAAAAAAATTAAACAAAAAAAAATGGTGGTTAAATGTCCTTCAGAATGTATATAGCAAATGTAAATCAATTAATATTGCGTAGCGATAATGTACGAAATGGGCTTGTGCACACTACGTTTTTTAAACACGGCAGTGTCGCGCATTTTATAATCGTGTCACCGGCTGCGCGCTTTGAGATACATGAGCGGCCATTTTGTCGTACATTTCAACGCGCGCTTTTGTGTAGAGATGACGCACTTTTCGAAAATGTACATCGAGCATCTATCAGCTCTAAAAGTCTACAGGCTGCGTCTTACTCGCGTAGGTATTGTGTGTTTGCTACAAACGCGTGTCTACGGCGAATTTTTAAAACGTGGTGTGCACAGGCCAAGTAAGTTCAAGGGAGGGAGGGATCTATCCGAGCGCAGCTGGCCGGAATTAAATACTCAGATATTCGTTCACTGCCTAAGCGGCTGTTCAAGTACGAATGCATTTAATTCCGGGACAACGTACAAGGTACTATACGCGTTAAAGCCGTTGGTTCTGCACCTGATATTTCCTCAACCGCGTCAGTTTCCGTCCCATCGGACTGTGAGCAAAGGAACAGAGAGTGTACCTGTGTTTGTGCACAAACTTGGGCACTATATGTACTATGTATCTGCTGCGTATTTGATCAACTGTCGTTTGGTTTACGGTAACCAAAATTCGAAGGGATTTCCAAAGGTCCATGATTCTATTGATCTTCATTTCCCACTGAGTCTATGAAAAAAAATCGCGGTTTGAAATGTTCCTCCCATTTCCCAAAGTATAATCAGTAAAACCAATTTCTTGTTAGTCTTCATCAGTTTATAATCCTTAGGAAAAACAATAGTTTACTAACTACAATTATTTTGATTTTCCAACACAGACACAACAGACTATTTTCTCGCGGGTGAAACTGCAGGCAAAAGCTAGGTTGTAGATAAAATGGCAGTTAAAACTGAAGTTTAAACAAATGAAAATTGTTTCCCGGAATTTTCGCAGCTCGCTTCCGCTTTTCACACCTGTCAGGGATCTCGATTATTGCCACAGTCCCAAGGGAGAGTTCGTTATCTCTGTACCATGTAATATCCTAGCTGGAACGTTGTGCAATACATTCGCGCACCAGAATAACGATTATCTTCTGCGCTGAGCTGTGAATTGTATTTGTTTTGTTATGGGTCATCATTGTGTAATTGTATTATGTGATTATTCTATGTTAAGATAATAGTGATTAAAGAAGACAAAACTATCTAATTAATTTCCAATTAACTCCTTATTTATAATATACTAGCTCTTATCCGCGGCTTCGCCCGCGTACATAAAATATAGCCTATGTCACTCAGGAGTAAAGCAGCTTTCTATTGTTGCTAATTTTTTTCCTATCGGACCAGTAGTTCCAGAGATTACCTCCTACAAACAAAAAAACAAAAAAATAAAAAAAACAAAAAAACAAACTTTACCTCTTTATTATATTAGTGTAGACTAGCGACCCGCCCCAGCTTCGTACGGGTGCAATACTTATGTACTACGCATGTATTATATTTATAAACCTTCCTCTTGAATCACTCTATCTATGAAAAACCGCATCAAAATCCGTTGCGTATTTTTAAAGATCTAAACATACATAGGGACAGTAGGAAGTGATTTTGTTTTATACTATGTAACGATATTAAATTCTTACAGTCCATCCAAAGTTGTCTAGTAGACATCGCTGTCAGCGATAAGATCGCAATGTACCCATAGATTTTTGTTTTGTCAAAATTACATTAGGCTGACCGCATAAGGCAAAGGCAACGGCGCACTCGCCGTATCCGTTGCCGCCGCGATCCTGCTGATATCCAGCCACCGTAGACACTGGCTTGCGGACGGTGAGCAATGGGTAGCTCGCCGTCCGGTCGGCTGGTAGCAGTCCAGACCGAGCCCAAGTCGTCAATGGCGCGCTCCGTTCCCGCGCGCCTCAAGGAGTTGTCAGCACACTGTAGGGGCCATACAGGGTCGAAGCCTCCCGGAGCTGAAGGTTGATGCGAAAGCGTTACACCGGGGCTCTGGGAATAAGGCAAAGAAGGCACGGGGTAGGTTCTTTAGTCAGTAAGAGTGTCAGCACTGTTACCTACCTAAAAGAAAAATCCATAGATTTAGGAGTTAGTGTTTAAAAAATTGTTACTACATTGGTGTTCAAAATTAAAGTGTTTTATTTACAAAAAATAATAAGTATCTATTTACTCTGTAGGTACACTCAGGAATAAAGCACCTTTCTATCGGTGAAAAAAAAAATAGCAAAAGGATGAGTACTTTTAGAGTAACCATGGAGTTTCTTGGCGGTTCTTCTCCATAGAAAACGACCAATTTGGAACCGTGCACTAGCTTCTGACGTTTTACAAGTGCCCATGTAGGCCAAAGTGAAATAAAAAGATTTTGACTTTGACTTTGAGATTACATCCTACAAACAAAAAAAACAAACTTTACCTTTTCGTAATATTACTATAGAGGAAGAATTAGATTTCCACAAAAAAAAAACAATGCTGGCGAAGTCGCGGACTCCCCCTAGCTAAATGTTGACCATTTCGTTATCGTCGAACGCTTGGAATTGGCTATACCTCCAATTTCCTTGTCCTGATCACGTGACTGAGCGTTGAGATGACGTCTGAACGTTCGACATTAACGAAACGATAGTAACTTGGCTAGTAGGGCTTGTAGTCTATGAATATACCGCAGTTCCGTTAGTGGAGGGTGGTTCCTGAATAGCAGTATATAGTTTCGAAAGTTTCTATTCAATCCGGTTGTATCCATTAGCGCTTCTATGCACCTTTGGAATAACATACCTCCCCTATTGATAGTAGTTTCAAAATATATATATAGGTACATGTTTGTGTTCACGGTAGCTTCAATACATATATGTAAATATTTGGGAAGTCTGTAAACATAGAATAAAAGTTTGTAGTTATTTTTTAGTCTGGTTAAATAAGCTGAAAATACACCGTGAAATTTAAATGGTTGTTTTCCCGCGGCAGAATGACTTGCTATAAGGAGTACTTTTGAACCATACAGAAAAAAAAAAAAAATTAAAAAGTTTTTTTTTTATAAAAAAATTATTAAAAATATTTATCAACTCAAAAAAGCGAAAACAATAGTAACATTAGACGTAATTTGTTGGTACTACTAGAGTCGCATGAGCAGACCGCCGTCAAAGGAAATCGATTCATTAAATATTTAAATCAAAATAAGCTCTCGCACGTTGTGATACGTCATAATTAGCTTGCACTCTACAGGTCCATTTTTTGTTTTTAATATTTTATTTTTTTATCAAACGTTTGTATTACAAAGACACAACCATTTCGCTGAGGGAAAACAACCATTTAAATTTCACGGTGTATAATAAATATATATTTATTTTAAGGCACATTGTAACACAAGTTTATATGTAAAATTTTACTTTCAGACTAAAAAAAATGTGAAGTCTGAAAACTAGTTTCGAGACCTGTATGACATATCTCCAAGGTCACACTTTTAATTGCATTTTTTTTAATTTAGGTGTTAACATAATTCACACATTTGAGAGCAGTGGTGACCGAGTGGTAATGGCCCCGACTTACAAGTGGGGTCACGGATTCAAAACCACCAAGGCACATTACTTATTTTTACCACTGCTCTCAAAACGGTGAAGCAAAAACATCTTGAGGAAACCGGGGTGTCCTGGAACCGAAAATTTGAAGAACATGTCTTCAAATTTACCTCCACCAATTTAGGGACACAACTGCAAATATTCCTACCAAAACAGATGTTACCATCACTCAAAATTAACCGCAAACATCGCTACCTAAATACAAAATGACAGGAGAACCCGCAGGCAAAACATACTCTAAATATTACCCCAAAATGTGTTCATAAGGCATCCAATTCTGGGTACATCAAAACCACCCCAGGGTGATTTGAAACTATGGCAACATGGTCCGGTAATTAGGGGGATTCCCCGGGGTAGTTTTATAAAGTACTGCTGTGGATTAAATGTATCGTTCACTGGATGGAGTGGTGCAGGTATTGTTCCAGCTTTATTTGTGGAGTTGTGAGTGTGTTTTGTGGTTTGCAGATGTGTGATGGACACTTTGGTGTTCATTTAGAATCTAGTTGCTTGGCAGTATAACTATACTGCCAAGCAAATAGAAACTGACTAGCTAGTTAAACTAACTAGTTTATCTCAAAAAGGTTTTTTTTATGGTAGGGAAAAATTTATCCAGTGACGAATCCCGAGCTTGGGCGGAACGGAAAATAGTGTGTGTGAGAGGCTGTCACTGACTAAACAACGTACCCCGTTCCTTCCTTGCCTTAGTCCCAGTGCCCAGGTTTAACGCTTTCGCATCAACCCTTGGTTCCTGCAGGAGGCTTCGACCGCCTGCCCCTCCTCGCTGCGGACCATAGCCTGAACCAAGCCCCGGCGCGAGAGGTCACCGCCGTATCTCACGAAGGTGGGATAACCTTAGATTAAATAAAAACAGTTGAAGATAGGTGACTCGCCTCTATGCTAAAATGCTGACAATAGCGGTTAAAGCTATTTCGCTAGCACGACAGTGCCTCTTATTTCTGTTCGTCGTGAGATATTCAATGCTGATATTAAATATATTATGCATGTATTATACATATAAACCTTCATCTTGAATCACTCTATCTATTAAAAAACCCCATCAAAATCTGTTGCGTATTTTTAAAGATTTAAGGATACATAGGGAGAGCGGGAAGCGACTTTGTTTTATATTATGTAATGATGTAATAGTTACGTTTAGTGTAAATATTTATTTAGTTTATATTTTAGTTTTTTTCTTATATTGCATTATTAATTACTTTCTTGAAAATAAAATATGTTTAATCCAATTAATCCAATATTTTTCTACTAGCTGTTGCCCGCGACGTTGTCTGCGTGAAGGCTCTACAGCACCAAACATACCTAAGGTGGCTTTGTCGCTATAGCATTATAAGTAAACAACTTTTAAAATAGCAATGCATCAGCCTTATAAAGTTCCCGCTGCCGGGACACAGACGTCCTTTCTAGGAGAGGGAATGGGCCATGATCCACCACGCGGGCCCAGTGCGGATTGGTGGATGACAAATGTCTTCGAATTTTTGGTTCTAAGACATTCACAGTCACAGTTTCCTCATGATGTTTTCCTTCACCGTTTTAAGAGCAGTGGTTATGAAATAAATTACACAAAGTAATTCGCCTGGCTGGGTTTGAACCCCCGACCTACAATTTGAAAGTCGTATCCTTTACCACTCCGCCACCACTGAGTCGGAGCCTTTACCACTCCGCCACCATACTACGATGGTAGTTATGCTGTCAGGAGCGAAAATGTAAAAAGAGTCAGGACTGATGACGCGGGAGCAAGCGACGTACAGTTGCCCGCGTAAGAGACAACTCGCCCTGAAGTTGACACCCGCTGCACTCAGTGTGTGCCCCTGCGACTTATTGATGGTCATCGCGAAGCAAACACTCACGGGGAACTGTACGCGCTTGGACTGGAACGGGAAATTATGAGGTACAAATACTGCCTCGCCGACGCCACAACCCGTAAGAATTTTTGACAGGTCTCTTTACTTTTCTTAGGATATAGGTTCCAAAGATGCATAATCGGGACTCCGACTTTCAGCTTGATGGTATGCGCGGGATAATGTGTGGCGTAATCTTGCTCGACGACAGTGTTTATCGAGGTATAGACCACTACCTTCCCCTCAATTTCCAAGAGAATGCATTCGTTACCTGCTGATTCCTGATGAACCTGATTATTTTTGGACGTCAAAATGGCCCGCTCACACACCCAAGAATTCTGCTGGTTTGATAAACGACTGATGTCCCTGTGCACAGCGAATGAATTCTTCTAAGCTGGATAACACTCTATCGAGAGACTCTGGAAGTACCTCTTGTCCACCTTTCTCGTAGTGGGCTTTGACTTGAACCCAAGTCGTTGACGGCGCGCAGCGCGCTGTTCCCTGCACCTCAAGCAGTCGTCAGCAACTGTAGGAGCCCAGCAAGGTCGAAGCCTTCTGGGGCCAAGGGTAGATGTTAAAGCGGAACACCAGGGCCCTGGAACTAAGGCAAGTAGGAACGGTGGGTTGTTTAGTCAATAGAATTCTGACACTGACTTCCGCTCCACCCAAAGGCGGGATTCGTCATTCATTTATTTTCCCCTTCATAAAAAAGATAAAGTGCCTTCTCCAAGAGTTAGAAGGTCATCAGAGAATTCTTGAGCACGTGCATTGCTGCCGAGCCGAGTTCACATATTAATGGTCAAGCGCAGCGCACAAACTCGTGACTACAATGAAGATTGTTTCAACGTAGCATTCAGCTCGTAAGACTTTGATCCCCGAGTCAAGACGGGAAGCGTTTGTTGCGTTGCGTTCCTATTGGCCACCGTACGCTCATTCCATACGATCAGAGAGCAATCCTTAAGCACGTGTCCCTTATCGCTGTAAAGTGACACACCACAAACAGGCGTTTTGGCGCTCTCTAAATCGATGGGAATTTGAACATGGCATGTGCTGCCTTGCCACCCGGAAGCAGTGTTGCAGCGATTCCCGACGACATTGCTGTTCAATAGCAATATTGCCTTGCCTCTTCAAGTATGCCATGTTTTTTCTGTTCCAACAGGAGCAACCCAAGAAAAACATATTACCCTGGTTCTGTACAACGCTTTCAGGGACGGTGTCATAAATTTGTTTTTGCTCTGAAGACAACAAAGCGACATGGTCATTTCGTATGGTGGTAATTTCGCCCGAATCGTAATTTGTCTCAGCCATAGTCTTGATGTGGTGATGATTGGGGAACTGGTAATTCATATTCGATCAGTGGATTGCCGCCGATAGAAATGTCCACATCTTGAAGTGAACTGAGACAGGTGTTCAGCACACGTTCATCAGTTACATCGACTTCGTCTCCAGTAGCACGCCTCAAAGCTCGCAGAAAATCTTCAGACAGATGATGGCGATATTTCAAGGAACATAACTTTTTTGTAATACTTAGCACCGCATTTTTTTTAATAGTCTTCCTCAACTCCGCTTAAGATTTTCAGGGTTGTTTGGAACTTCAATTTTTCAAAACGAACTATATAATACAACTTTTAGGAAGCTGATTTGATTGATTTATATCTCTCATAGATGGCGCTGTTTTAAAACTGTCTTTTTACTACTAATAATCATTGAACTATGTTCCTCTGTCCAAGCTGCTTAAATGACGTAATTTTTATAGTGTAAAGCCAGATAACAGCATAGCTTACTGAAAAACATCATTTAAATATGCGTTGTTAGATTAAACTCAGTCACAGAATGCGTAAGAAAAAAAAGTATTCACAGCTTTCCCAGCCCGTCCTTTATCATGCAAAATTTGAAGGTAATCCATGCAGTATGTTTATATATATATATCCAAGTAAGTTTTTGAGTTCAGCTCAAACATACATACAGACAGACAGACAAAAATTCTAATAAAAACGATGCTTTTGGCTTCGATATCGATTGTAGATCACTTCCTAAATAATCTTTTAAAAAAATAATTAATAAGTAAACAGTTTTCACTTTCCTACGATTTTATTATACCTATTTATATGAATACATTATTCGTAAAACACTTTAGTTAAGTCCCAAGAGGACACAAATTTCCGCACAACTGTTGTATTTTAATTGTGTCTGTAATTACGGTAATCGAAAGGTAAAAAATATATTATGTTATGTTTTCGTTTGTACTAATTTGGGTCAGTAGATGGCGTTGTACGTATATAAATAACATTGAAACGTTATTTGAGATTAGGTTGCGTTGCAAAATAAATCCGTTAGACCGTTGGAATAAGAATAACATATTTCATATAAACATGGAGAACGCCATTTAGAGATGAATATATATTAAATATTAACCCACATTTTTTAGTAAAACGAACCAACCACTACCTAACATATTTCCCTAAAAATAAATAAGTAACATTACCATCCATGAATTTTAAGAATAACTAACTGCTAACTTTGCCAACATGCTTAAATTTAAATTAATAGTTTCCAAAAAGTGTTAACATGTAACTTGATTTGATTTTTGTGTAATCTCATAGATGGCGCTGTTTTAAAATTGTCTTTATACTGCTAATATTCATTAAACTATGTTTCTTTGCCCAAATTACGTAGTTTTGAAAAACTAATAATGGGAATCTTTATTATTTACCTAAATAACTTTACGTGCCAAGTTTCAAGTTAATTAACCCAAGGAATAAGATTCTCCCATACAAACTTTAACATCCCCTAAATCTTGCACTGGGGGTACTACTGAAAAAATAAATATGCCATCCTTGATAACCACTTTAGGGTAATGTTTGTGCTAAGTTTTGAGTCAATCGGCCCACGGAAAAAAAAGTTACACCCTTGCATCCATTGCACTATTTAAATTCAATATTGCTTACCTCCCATAACTTAAGGCGTGATAATATGTAGCCTAAAGCCTTCCTTGGTTTACAAGGAACATTTTTGCTGAATTTCAATTCAATCTATCCAGTAGTTTTGGCGCCAACCCGTACCATAGGCACAGACAAACAGACAAACAGACAAAAATTCTAAAAAGTCACTTTTTGTCCTCAGTTACGTTTTTCTAACAAAAGCCACTTAATTTTTCCAGAAAATTCTCAATGTACAGTTTTTCTTTCGTTACTGTTTTATTATATGTATAGATCAACAATGCACTTGGCGAATCAAAAATCTGAGGTCAAGCATTGACGCCATTTTGCTAGCCGATCGGATGAACAATCTAATTCCACCAAGCCCTTTCCATCATCAGACTATTAGACATATGATGTTACGCCACCAGTAAGTACAAGATGGAAAACCCCCATGCGTACAAAACGTGGAACACAGTATTAGAGTTCCCTGGAGTCAGTGTTTCCTGATAGCTAAAAGTTTCGGATGTTTAAGTCGAGAGTAAATGGGTTGCTTTTAAGCAAGTGCTTTTTTATGGTGCCCAAAATTCATTCAATGACGAATCCCGCTGTTGGGCGGAGCGGGAAACAGTGTCAGACGGACTAAACACTCCACTCCGTTCCTTCTTTTCTTTGCCTTTTGCACTGGGGCCCAGCCTTCCTTTCAAAGAGAGACCCTGGGCCCCAGTAAGCTTCAATCCTTTTGCAGAATCCCTACGGTTTTGCTGACAACTCCTTGAGGCGCACGGGAACAGTAAGTAGTATTTTATTCTACTCTGTAGCTTGAAGTTTATTTGCTTATTTGATTTTGATGAATTGTTTGATTGTTTCAAATTGTTGTTTCATTTTTTAACTTTATTGCTGTGCCCTTACGGGGTCTATAATTATACTGTGTAGCTTTAAGCCTTTCATAACATCTGTATTTACATTATAGTATGCAAATAAATGAATTGAATTGAAAGTTTATACGAAAACCTCAATTCGCAAGCCCGAATCGCACTTCCTCAGTTTTTTATCCCAGGAGTATATTTGCTAGAGATAATTTCTAACTTCCACACAGGAGAAGTCGCTTAACAAAGTTAGTTTAGGTACCACACATGAATAGACTCTTTAGCATTATTTCTGTACACAAATATTTCCATATTTATTGGCCAACAGGGGGTGCTTCCGGTATTTTCGCCGCAACGGGACGTGACCGCCGATAGCCAATTCGGAACTGCACGAAACGAAACCGGAACAAAACCGGAACGGACCGGAACCGCTAGAGTTTGCCGGAAATGTTGTCGTTTGCGGTTTTTGATTTTAGAACTATTTCTGTGGTGATCGTTGATTAATTCAGGGTTTAATGCCGGATGGAGGGTAATCCGGTTATGGTTAAATGGTACATGGTGGTTTTTTGACTTGTTAATGCACCTATTACCGTTACAGCATTCTGCGTAATTATGTTTTTTTTTAAATTTATTACTATATTTATTTATACACTTACATTTTTAAAGAAAATAGATTAAAAAAGAAATTGTACAAACGTACTGCTTATTTCACAAAGAAACTTTCCGTCTCCATAATGTAGGTACTCCTGTATGAAAAATATAAAAAAAAATACTCCTATAGTAGCCTTGCGTATTTAATTGAGATTGAAAATGATATCATTTTATGTTTTGTGAAACATTCGAGTAAATCGTAGAATTACCAAAAGCCAACAGAGTTTTTAGGTGTCATCTCTCTTTTTCGCATTATTTTTGCATCAAATATCACTTTTGATTGCGTTAACAATAAAAAATAAGGTAATTACCCATACATGCACTTACCTAAAAACTTGCATAAATGACAACACAACATAAATATTCATCTAAAAAAACACCAAACACCTTTCCCATCAACCATTTACAAAGACCGGTCACATGTGAAACTTTTACCCCCTTGTCGCCCTATTTATGCTGTGAAGGGGGGGTTGTGGTGGGCCATGTAAAATTGGTGTTATTATAATGTATAATGTGACAATCAATTTATCATTGTCAGAGGTGAAGAGACGCTGATAATGGAAGTGTAGTTATGATAAATGTATGTTTGCGAACCGCGGGACTAAATCTGTATAGGTGGATATGGGTGCAGTATATTTTTCGGCACTGGAGTGTAATTTTGAAAGGATTTAAGTAATAGTCTTAGATAAATATCGTGCATAGAATAAAAAAAATCGATATACGAGTTGATTTTTTTTTATCTATATAACGGAGAAACTGACTGCCTGACATATCAGCGCACAGCTGAAACTACTAGGACTAGGAAAGTTAAATTTTGAAGATGGCTTCCTTTTATGACGTAGGCGGATGCTAAGAACGGATTCTTCAAAATTCACCCCTTAAAGGGATGGAACACGTGGCCAAAAAAGTATGTGCGAAAACCTATTTTCACGCGGACGAAGCCGCTGGAAAAAAAGCTAGTTCGATATAAACTAATATTAATGCTTAACTACGATCCCACCTGATGGTAAGCAGTGATGCAATCGTTGATGGTGAGGAGCATTAGTTTATTAAGAGCCTATTCACTCTAGTCTTGAAGACACCCAAATTATAATCGAATGGGAAGACAGCAGCAAGCTGAGGTGGTATTTGCCAGCAGTGAGCCGCAGGTGAGTTTTATGAAGTTAAGTGCTTGTGTAAAACCACGTATGTCAAGCGATATTTTCCAATGCACTTACGAAGAAATAAATAAATTAACCACCACTCTCAAATTATTGGGTAAATATGGTTCGCTTAGCAACCAACCATCACTATAAATTAAATAAATTATGGCGGGGGTAATCTCACGCTATTCCCCACTTTTTTATGGTGGGAAAAATCATCGAATGACGAATCCCGCCCTTGGGCGGAGCGTAAGACAGTATTCTGATACTTAAGTCTGCTTCTACGGACTAAACGACCCACCCTCCCTTCTGCCTTAGTTCCCCACTAATGTGGTATATTATAAATCGCTTATCTGCGACGCGGCAGAATAAGAGCATTAAAAAACCATTTTTCAAAACAACACCCTCGCTTTCGGCTCGGGATATTTCCCTCTAGATCGTAATGATAAACTTTCTACACTTGTGGAGAAAAGTCAAGAGATCGGTCACGATCAAACTCTTTCAAACAATGATATTATACCCAGTGGCGGTCCCTTCATACAAGCCCAAAAGCCAATGCCAATGCCTTACTAAAATGCTCGATAAGAATCAATATCAAACCCGAACAATTTAAAAGTTCGCGCGCTTAATTCTTATCAAAATAACACAAATTATTATCTACCTATGCTGCACTAAACTACACATCGTGATTGTTCGCGCGCTTCGCGCACACTCGGCACTACATATAGCTATCTCGCTTACACTTACCGGCTTTTACCGGGCTTTCAATGTCTCTTTCGCACTCATAGCGATGTGCCGTATAAGTACTTAGGACGTTTTGCGTCTACAAATCGATCAGTATAGAAGATTTAAGCCTGGCTTGCGCATGAAGTTGCACGCGTATGCGTGACCTTGTCAGCTTGTCACTCTTTAGTGTTGCCGTTTTAGCAACGTTGTGAGATCTTGGAGATTTTTAACGAGTTTGGAGACTTTTTTTAAGATTTAGCAACAGTAAAAACTAGCGGCTTTTTAAAATAACGAAATTAAATATTCAAACGTTAACTTAAAAATAAAAACTTTTTTTGCATAAATGACAACACTGGAACTTTGCGTAAATAGTTTTTGACACTCGAGTGCAACTAACTTCAGTTTTATTTTGTTGAAGTTTTTTATGTGTTTTCTTAGATTTTCCCAGTGTTATATGTAACTGTTCTGGTGATTTACCTACAACAATGGAGGTAATTGTACCTTGTGAGGATTTAAAATTCGTTCAAGTTTTGATTGGCGAAGATAAGGTAAAATCTTTAAACTTTGCTCAGAAAAAACAGTTAATTTCTTCATTAAAACCGACGCCTAATCTGTGTATTTCTCAGTCTTTAATAGATCAGTGTAAGTATATATAAATTACTCACATTTTCCTACAGAGGGATTAGATTCATTATTTGCCATTTATGCAAACTATTTCGACAAAAAAAACAATAAAAACTTAATTGATTTGCTTGTATTCTAATCCTGACCTAAAAGATCGTAATGTTTTGGAATTAATTGATTTCAATCATGACAATAACCTAGAATATAGTCCAGTCAAAATAGACTAAATTATGATTTCAGTTTGCATTAATTCCCAACAAGCTGAATTTTTGTGCAGACCTTGAATACGTCATTACAAATGATATGTCAAAAGTCCCCATCGATCCCGATTGTGCGTTGTTTTTTATTCGAGGTCAAAGGTCACGAATTTGCGTTGTTTGCGTATATCTCTGAAACAACGAAAGCTATCGAAAAATGGTTCAGACAAAGTTTGTAGATTGTAAAATTGTCTACAAAAAAGATCTAGACACTTCTCTTCTACAAAGCATCGTTTTTGAGATATCGTGATTGTAGACCGCAGGAAAGTCGTATTTTCGAGTATATGCACACAACTTGCGACCCGCCCCAGCTTCGCACGACATATTGAATATATTATGCATGTATTATACACATAAACCTTTCTCTTCAATCACTCTATCTATTAAAAAAAAACACATCAAAATCCGTGGCGTACTTTTAAAGATCTAAGCATACATAGGGACGAAGCAACTTTGTTTTATACTATGTAATGATTTCCGCACCACCTCTGAGGTAGTGTACACGGCGCTTTTTATTTAACGTAGTTTCCGCAATAGAAACACTCCACAATATATTTTGATCGAGAGAATGTAATGGGAAACTATTTTGTTGTTGATTTTTTTTTTAAATTTAAATTTAATGAAAATTTTAACAGCAAGAAAATTACATCATCATTCATCATTAAATTCTTCATAGTCACTCGTTTCTTCCTCTTCACTGTCTTCTTCCTCTTCTTGCTCGATTTGTGTAGACTGCTCCAAGAAGAGAGATATATCAGTTATATCCTCATCAATTTCAAAACAATCTTCATTTGTTGCATTTGATTCAATGTTGGTGCAAGATTGGCCTTGACAATTGGTACATACCGATGAACTTTAATTTTTCTGGAGCAGGTGGCAGTAAAGTTTGGCTCAAAACTATTATTCATCAATTTTCAACCCCAATCTTCAGGATTTAGATTATTGCCTAGCCGTTAAATAAAAAGCGCCGTGTACACTACCTCAGAGGTGGTTTTTTTATGGTAGGTAAAAATCATCCAATGACGAGTCCCGCTCTTGGGCGGAGCGGGAAACAGTGTCAGACTCTTACTGACTAAACAACCTACCCCGTTCCTCTCTTGCCTTATACCCAGAGCCCCGGTAACACTTTCGCACCAACCCTCGGCTCCAGAAGGCTTCGACACTGAAGGGCCCCTACAGTTTGCTGACAACTCCTTAAGGCGCGCGGGAACAGTGCGCGCCGTTGACGACTTCGATTCTGTCTGAACTGTTACCAGACGACCGGACAGCAAGCTACCCATTGCTCACCGTCCGCGAGCCAGTGTTTACGGTGGCCGGATATCGGCTGGATCGAGACGGCGACGGCTACGGCGAGGGCGCTGTTGCCTTTGCCTTATGCGGTCGGCCTCCTCCTTTACGAGCATTACTGCTTCGTAGAAGGAGGCGCCCGCCTGCCATTCCTCTTCGCTACGGACCATGGCCTGAACCAAGGCCTGGTGCTAGAGGTCGCCGACCTCAAAGGTGGTGCGAAATGTATGCATATATATACTCGAAAATACGACTTTCCTGCGATCTAAAGTCACGATATCTCGAAAACGATGCTTTGTAGAAGGGAAGTGTCGAGACCTTTTTTGTAGACAATTTTACGATCTACAAACTTTGCCTGAACCATTTTTCAATAGCTCTCGTTGTTTCAGAGATATACGCAAAAAACGCAAATTCGTGACCTTTGACCCCGAATAAAAAACAACGCACAATCGGGATCGATGGGGACTTTTGACACATCATTTGTAATGACGTATTCAAGGTCTGCACAAAAATCCAGCTTGTTGGGAATTAATGCAAACTGGAATGTCTACTTTCACTGGATTAATATGCCTTTCCCGAATTGTTAAAGTTAGTGTATCGTGTTTTAACTATACCATAACTTTGTTTCCTCAAGCAATGAAGCAAACCAAATGGATTTTTTCAAAGCCACCGGAGGTATGCAATTACTGATATGTTTATTATATTCAATCTAGTACTAGCATGCCTTCAGTTAGTGAAATTGAAGAAAAAAGAGGAAAGAAGATGGATTAATTCACTTTTAATTTATTGTATCTAACCAGTAGTTTATGAGAAAATTGCGATGATCCATACGTAGGTACTTACATACTCAGTCCTCAACTGAACTTTCTTTTTTTGAAATTGATTAAAATTTTTGGGCTTGCCTTATATTGAAACCCTAGGCACGCCACTGATTATACCTTTTCAATAGCTGTGCGAACGGCGTTCACGTGGGGCTCAAGAACTTAAAATAGAAAATCATTAAAATATCATTGCTTTCAAACTTTTTTGCATTTTTTTAAAAGACCTTTAAACTTTATATTAATCAACATTTAACCTTTGTCACTAGAAGACCTAAACCAAACGTACTCCGAAAACATTCTTTTTTTTTCAAAAAGCAAAAAAGTTTACCTAAAAACAACCCTTTCCCAAACTCATACCTTTCATCCCCTCCTAGATGGCTCTTTCAAAAACCTTTAAAACACTCTACAGTACAAGAAAAAGACATTAAACCTACCAAAGGTCAGGTCAAAACATTTCTAACATTTTATCGTGGTAAACTTTGCCGTTGCGGTGCAAAGTTGGTTGCTAAAAGTTGGCAACGCGTATTTTAAGGGAATTAGCGTCACAACCCTACGAGGTGTCCTGTTGCCTCTAGTTTGTCTATGTTGGCAGTGCTGCTAATGGCTGTTATCAAGGACTTATATCGTAGCGATGGACAAGCATGTTTATAGTATACTAGCTTTTGTCAGCGGCTTCGCCCGCGTATATAAAATATGCCTATGTCACTCAGGACTAAAGCAGCTTTGTATTGTTGCTAAAAATTTTCCAATCGGACCAGTAGTTCCAGAGATTACCCCCTACAAACAAAAAAATAAAAAAACAAAGAAACAAAAAAACAAACATTTCCTCTTTATTATATTAGTGTAGACTACATTTTGATACAAGTGCAGAAAGTTTGTCATTGCGACCGAGGCTGAATTCGCACAAGCCGAAGGCAAGTGTTTGTGGAACCGAGGGCTGCAGTAGCAAATCTGCCCGTGTGTCAAACGACTTTATTTGACTCGTGAAATAAAGAAAGATAGATAAAAACGTTTATGTATATCATGACTTTACATGTTTGTACCACCCACGACACGGAGTAAATCCTAGTGAGACACAACGTTTCTTTGTTTAAAAAAAAAACAGAAATAGAATAAAAAATAGATAAACCAAAAATAGCATTAAAATCTGCTCTGGTCTGTTTCTGATTTCATTGGGGGTTGACCTGCGCCTCGTGGGGGACGACTCGCGCCCAGCCTGATACGATAAACTGTTTTGTTACAATAATATTTTGGCGGGGGACAGCAAGCGCTTTTTCTCGCATTAATGCGGGAAATAATCTATTGCATGCCTGTAAACGGTGGGATAAAAATGTGTTTCCAAAAAGTCCGCTGCAGCGCTTCATTAGCATTATGTCGTCTAACAAAACTTCTAAAACATAAAGCGGTGTCACGCTGCGTGAAAGTCAAAACAGCAAAAATAAAAATAAAATAAAAAACACCATAATTAGCTGTATACATATTTATCTATCGATCTATCAAATGCGAAGAGTAGTTTAAGACACTCAGCGCTACCAAACTCTTTATCCTTCGGTTACAGCACCATAGAAAAGGATTCGAAAGAAATACCTTCTCGAAAGTAGCGGCAGTTTCGACCATGAGCTAACAATTCACTTCTAAATTGTAAATTATAATTTAATTAGTACAACCATTTCAAAGTACTAAACCGTCGTAATTTTAACTTCTGTACAATAAATTACTGTTTCAAAACTCAAAGTTACTGCGAATAATTCAGCACCTGCTTTTAGTAAGTCTAAATTAAACATTACTGAAACTTATGATAACTTACCGACAGTACAAACTAGGACAAACATATTTTACAATGAAAATGGCGCTTCAATTTATTTGTAAGACTCGTTCCTCTCCCTAACTGGTACTGGACCGTAGAATACTCTATAAATGGAGGGACAAATTCGTCATTCGTCGGTTAATATATGTAATTTACTAGCTTTTGCCCGCGGCTTCACTTCTGTCATATGACTACACTATTCTACCTCGGAGGCGGCGATCTCTCGCGCCGGGCCTTGGTAGAAGCCATGGTCCGGAACGAGCAAGAGTGGCAGGAGGTCGCGTCCTTGTGCGAAGCAGGTAATACTAGCAAAAGAGGAGGCCGACCGCATCAGGCAAAGGTGAAGGATTTTGGTTCTAGAATATGCTGGTTTCCTCACCATGTTTTTCTTCACCGTTTCGAGAGTAGTTGTGATGAAATAAATTACACAAAGTAATGCGCCTGACTGGGTTTGAACCGGCAATCTACAATTTGTAAATCGGACCCGTTACCACTCGGCCACCACTGCTCTCACTTTAATACTCTAATTAAAGGCATAATAAAAACAATATTGGACAATAAGGAATAATAAAACAAATTTTACATCATATTTTTTTATGTATGTGTGTAAGTATAGGTAAATTATATCAAGCCAGGCCCAGGATTTACGTACTATCACCACATTGGCGGTGAATTAGGTATGGGTACACTTCTCGCTGGTATAGATAAGTAAAAGTGCGGGTAACTATTAGGAGTTCTAGCGGTGGTGGTAGTGGTTTTTTTTTTATGGTAGGTGAAAATCATCCAATGACGACACCCGCTCTTGGGCGGAGCGGGAGACCAGTGTCAGACTCTTACTGACTAAAAAACCTACCCCGTACCTTCCTTGCCTTATTCCTGGAGTCGAGGTAACAGTTTGCACCACCCTAGGCTCCAGGAGGAAGCGAAGGGAAAGAGTAATGAGTGGTGGTTCTAGCGGTGGTGGTGGTTCTAGCGGTGGTGGTGGTGGTAGGAACTTTACTAACAGATCCACATCTTGGTCCCTCGAAACCATACACACATTCACATGACGGCTCTTTCTTCTCATCCAGGTAACAGAGACCAGAGTTCAAGCAGTGATGGCGACACACGGCGACCTCGCACCTTTCTCCTGAATAGCCGGCATTACATCTGAAATAACGCAAATAGGAACAAAATAAATACTTTTAATCATTTGCATAAAATATTTTTTCAATTAATGAAAATATTATCTTGTTCCTATTATTATTATTTCAGATGTAAAGCGGGTTATTCAGGGGAAAGATGCGAGGTCGCCGCTGCATTACACATCCCGATTGTTCGCGCGCTTCGCATACATATAGCTATCTCGCTTACACTTACCGGCTTTTACCGGGCTTTCAATGTCTCTTTCGCACTCATAGCGATGTGCCGTATAAGTACTTAGGACGTTTTGCGACTACAAATCGATCAGTATAGAAGATTTAAGCCTGGCTTGCGCATGAAGTTGCACGCGAATGCGTGACCTTGTCAGCTTGCCACTAAAGAGTGTTGCCGTTTTAGCAACGTTGTGAGATCTTGGAGATTTTTAACGAGTTTGGAGACTTTTTTTAAGATTTAGCAACAGTAAAAACTAGCGACTTTTTAAAATAACGAAATTAAATATTCAAGCATTAACTTAAAAGTAAAAAAAATGCGACATTTAGCTAGATTTTTCATATACCTGGCGACTTTTTTTGCCTAAATGACAACACTACAACTTTGCGTAAATCGTTTTTGACACTTGAGTGCAACTAACTTCAGCTTTATTTGCTTGAGTTTTGTTTTTTATGTGTTTTCTTAGTTTTCCCAGTGTTATATGTAACTGTAATGGTGACTTACCTACAACAATGGAGCTAATTGTACCTTGTGAGGATTTAAAATGCGTTCAAGTTTTGTTTTTCGAAGATAAGGTAAAATCTTTAAATTTTTCTCAGAAAAAACAGTTAATTTTTTCATTAAAACCGACGCCTAATCTGTGTATTTCTCAGTCTAGTAAATCGCATAAACGAAAATTTAAAAGATATAGTAAAACTGTTAGATTGTTGGCATTAATTGGAATTCGGATTTAATTGATTTCATTCATGAAAATAACCTCGAAGATCTCTTTCGCGAGTTGTTAAAGTTGTATCTTGTTTTAACTATTCCGGCTAAGTACAAGTTCTTCCGCGAAACGTGCTTTTTTGTCTCTTAAACGTCCTATCTGAGAAATACACCAGGTCAAGAGCGTCTTTCTGAATTATCAATGATAGCTATTGAAAAACATTTGTTGGTAGAATTAAAACAATCACCAACATTCTACTCTGATGTAATTTTATCATTTCTTAAGAAAGATAGACGATTCCAATTAGAATATAAATAATATATTTAAATTCCTTATTATATTCTATGTAGCTATTTTTTTACTTTTGTTTTGAAACTTTCTGTTTTGTTTTTTTTGTCTGTGACCTGTTAGTCCTGTTAGGAAGCAAGCAACTACTTACCATAACTTTGTTCCCTCAAGCAATAAAGCAAACCAAATGGCTTTTTTCAAAGCCACAGGGGGTATGCAATTGCTGATATAATTATTATATTCAATCTAGTACTAGCATGCCTTCATTGAGAGAAATTGAAGAAAAAAGAGGAAAGAACATGGATGAATTCACTTTTAATTTATTGTATCTAACCAGTAGTTTATGAGAGAGTACTTACATACTCAGTCCAAAACTGAACTTTCTTTTTTTGAAATCGGTTAAAATTTTTGGGCTTGCCTTATATTGAAACCCTAGGCACGCCACTGGTAGCATGGGAGATCAGTATGTTCAAGTTTAGATATTGTTTTTTTTTTATGGTAGGTAAAAATCATCCAATGACGAATCCCGCGGAAACAGTGTCGGACTCTTACTGACTAATCAACCTACCCCATTCCTACGTTGTCATATATATCAGAGCCAGAGCCTTCCTTTCAGACGCAAACCCTTGGCCCCAGTTGGCTTCGACCCTTCTGCAGGGTCCCTACGGTTTGCTGACAACTCCTTGAGGCGCGGGGAACAGTGCGCACCGTCGACAACTGGGCTTGGTCCGGCCGTTTACTAGACGATTGGACGATTTTTTTTTTGTGTATTTTGTTCTTAAATTATGTATACAGGGTAACTGGTAATTAGTGACTGATACTTAACTACGTGATTGTAGTCATGATAACAAACCACTTTTATTATAGGACCAAACTTGAAACGCGAAAAAAATTATGCTGGTCAGTACATTGTTCGCCTAACTGGCCAACTTACTAATTTTTTTTTATCTTTATCTTTATACATTATTTAAGAATATAATATAATATATAATTTTTAATTGACCCTTTTTTTCTGAATAAATAATTTTAGATTGAATATTAATTTTATTTTTAACCGACTTCAAAAAAAGGAGGAGGTTCTCAATTCGATTGTATTTTTTTTTTATGTTTGTTACCTCAGAACTCCGTTGTTTATGGATGGATTTACAATTTATTTTTTTGTACTTGAAAGGATATGCTTCCAGATTGGTCCCATTTTTTTCAAAATCGAGTTTTGATGATGGGATCCATGAGAAATCGAGGGAACTCCTCAAATATTATAGGCAACTATATAGTTTTTTTTATATTTTCATCGAGAACTCAAGCATTTACAGTCAAAAAGTAACATTTGATGAGGTGGAACTGGTGAAGAAGATCAGAAATGGCTAACGAAACTTGACACTCGCATAGATATCACAATCAAGGTAGTTAAGCAACTATGAAAATGCACTATAAACCAATGATCTTAAATAATTATGTTGGAAATGTTATCATCGAACTGATCTGATGATGATGATGGAGCTGAAAAGTAGGCACTGGAACTGCGTAACTAATTAATATATCCTAGCCGTGTTTGGGCTTGTTAGAATTGTCATAAGATGCACTTTGGCTGTAAGGTACTATTGAACTGATGTGATGATGAAGCTGGAAGGTGGAAGGTCGGCACTGGAACTGCGTAACTAATTAATATATCCTAGCCGTGTTTGGGCTTGTTAGAATTGTCATAAGATGCACTTTGGCGGTATGGTACTATTGAACTGATGTGATGATGAAGCTGGAAGGTGGAAGGTCGGCATGGGAACTTCAAAATAAAATAATGTACCCTAGCATTGTTTGAGCTTATTAGAGCTGTCATGGGCAATGCTGTCAGGGGCAATGGAAAGGGCTATGCTCGAAGTTTCCTTGCGTGTTCGAATCAGAAATGAAGAAATGCGCAGGAGAACCAGGGTCACCGACGTAGCCCGAAGAATTGCCAAACTTAAGTGGCAGTGGGCAGGGCACATTGCTCGTAGAACAGATGGCCGATGGGGCCGAAAGGTTCTAGAGTGGCGACCGCGCACCAAAAGACGCAGCTTTGGAAGGCCTCCCACAAGGTGGACCGACGACCTGGTGAGAATCATGGGAACGCGATGGATGCGAGTCGCACAGAATCGGTCGTTGTAGCGACACTTAGGGGAGGCCTATGTCCAACAGTGGACGTTTTCTGGCTGAAATGATGATGATTATGAGAGCTGTCATAAGATGTACTCATGAGATGAATCATAAGTATTTCATGCATCATATCATCTCTCCACGAGATCAAATCGATCACACTGTAACAATGTACCTATAATAATATGTATTCCTACTTATATGACATTGGTAACTTTTCCAAAAGAAATGTAAAACGATATTGACTTCGTTGCCATAACACATTATAATAAAAAACACTAAACGGCTACAAATAAAAAAAACTTTTTACAAAAAAAAAAAACCGCCTTCAAAAAAAGCCAAACGATAAAAGTTCCTACACTAAAAAGTTGAAAATAAAAATTTGAATTTCTGTAAAGAAACTTAATTTATAGGTAAACATATTTGACATTAATATTTTGCAAATATTCAAAATTTATTACTTCTTTTTGGAGTCAGTTCCAGCCAAGGCAAGGAATTACGAATGGGCAACAATCCCTTGAAAAACTACCTCTAACTTAACTATAAAACTACTTAGTACCTATTTGCATACTCAAATATATAATACTTAATTAAGACATAAATACATATTAGACTTCTTAAAAAAAAATCATCCGATTTGCACATTTTTTTTAAATAAAAAATATATACTTACAAAAACCTTCTGCCACGTTTTAAGTACATTAAAAATGTTTAAGCATTATGTACGAAAAATGGCACCGGATATTAAAAAGCTACCTAACATTAAGTTTCAACAATAAAAATGCTGGCACCGACTCCAAAAAGAAGTAATAAATTTTGAATATTTGCAAAATATTAATGTCAAATAGTTTATACCTATAAATTAAGTTTCTTTACAGCAATTTAAATTTTTATTTTCAACTTTTTAGTGTAGGAACTTTTATCGTTTGGCTTTTTTTGAAGGCGGTTTTTTTTTGTAAAAAGTTTTTTTTTTAAACCAATTTAAAATAACAGTCTTCACAATTTTTATTGTGTGTGTATGTGTGTGTCTGTGCGGACCAAATAAATTATTTTTAGAGTTCCTTAGCTCTAAAGAAAAAAACGTAACCCTTATCGGAGTAATCCTTTATCGGCTCCATTTTTAACACGTAAACAAAGTAACAAAGTTTAACAAAGTAATTTGTTGTCCGTCTGATTGTCTGTCAAAAGCACGACCCTTTACCGCTTACTCAGTTTTTTTTCTGTTTCCTTTCTTTAAGAATATCTTATTTACAATATTCAAACAGTAGCATAACTATACTCAAAGGGGCCTTTTTTTGGTGGGTTAAAATAATTATCCAATGGCAAATCCTGCCCTCGCGCGGAGTGGCAAATAGAATTAGTGTCTCAGATTCTTACTAACTAAACAACTCATCGCGTTCCTACGTAGCCATATATACCAGGGCCAGAGCCTTCCTGTCAGACGCGAACCCTTGGCCCCAGTTGGCTTATGACTTTTCTGCAGGACCCTTTCGGTTTTGCTCCTTAAAGTGCACGGGAACAGTGCGCGCCGTCGACAACTGGGTTTGGTCCGGTCAGTTACTAGACGACCTGACGGCGAGCTACCGATTGTTCGCTGTCCGCAAGTTCGCGCCTACGGTTGCCGGAAATCGGAAACGGAATCCCGACGGCGTCTGAGATCAATACAGAGTCTTGACAATTTTCTCTTTCCTGGTATCTCATCGTTGTGCGACCTTTAGCCTAATTTTCGTAATCAAAACCGTAGCGATATCGTAGCGACTTTGACATTTTCGTATTCACATCCATTAATTGAGTTTGAACGACACCGATTTTAAACTCATTCGAGAGTCGTTGAAGCGTATTCAGCTATTTCAATCGTCTTTCAATCGTTGTCGAATAGGACGCCAACGGCTAAACGTCAAATATTGTGGTTCAAATATCGTGAATACCGATTTTGGATAGGACTACGATCGAACGACAATGGAATTGTTTAATTTTACGTCAATTAGGGCACTGAAACCTTGAATCATGCGTCTGCAAAAGGTCTTTGAACCTACTAAAAAACCTAAACAAAAGAAACAATACAAATACCCAGCCAGTCACACAAAACATTCATTCAAACATACCTACCAAACCACAGAACACATGAAAAATTCACCAAATAAAATCTTGCGTTAAATACCACCCTTACACGTAAGGGCATGGTTATACAGTATGAGCCGCTGAGCTGTTGAATTCAGTAAATTTATACAATACTAGCTTTTGCCCGCGGCTTTGCTCTCGGCAACAGAAAAATGAAGAACCACTCGACCGATGTTGTGCAAACTTTACATAAATAGTCCGGACAATGCCAAAACATTTGGTTTGGATAGGTGAGCCTGTTCTTGAGTTATAAAATTACAACCAAAAGTGGCATTGATTTATAAATATTTATAGATTATAACTATTAGAACGATTATAATTTAGGTCTCATTAAGACTAGGCATTTCATAAACTAGAGCGCCTCACCATCAACAATTCAATGACTGCCAATGCTATTTGGCGTGTTTTACATTCGTCTAGCCGCAACAAAAACTAGACTCACAAGCCAAACTCCAATTAAGGTGACTTTTGTTAGAACCCTAGATTGCCAGCGTGTAGTTCATAGAAAATATTTGTCAAAATACTGAAAAGTTTATACAAAAGTCACTGGCATTGTCGTCTATCAAAACTTTTAAAACTTACAGCGCTGATACGTCAAAATTGCGCTACTGTCATAAATGTATGGCCTGCAGATTATCTAAGTCAAGTAAAGTGACTGTACGGTGCGCCTAATCTAATGCGTGGTAGATATATATATATGTCAAATGGCCAAATTCATCGTAGGAACTCTGCAAAAGGGCCAAAACCTACTGGGGACCAGTGTCTCTTTCTGAAAGGAAGACTTAGCCGCAGTGTGAAAGGCAAGAAAGAAACGGGGTAGGGTGTTTAGTCAGTAAGATTCTGACACCAATTCCCGCTTCACCCAAAAGCGGGATTCGTCATTGGATAATTTTTGCCCACCTTAAAAAAAACGCCAAATTCATTCATTGCATGTTGCGTGTTACAAAACACAGTATAACAGTCTATACTCTTTTTGGAAAATAAATATCATTATCGTTTATGACATATCAAATGTCGATGGCAAATGTAAAAACGCACGGTTTCTCGCACTTTGTAACCGAGCCTTAACTTAGAAAACATTTTATTGGAATACCAACGGCTGATATAGGAATCCATGTTATTTGATACTCGTACTTTTCACGAAGCGACGCGAACTGGATACTGCACGTATACCAGTTTTCTTAAGCCGAGTACATAAGAACAGTGGTGGCCGAGTGGTAAAGGCCCCGACTTACGACTTGTAGGTCGCGGGTTCAAACAGCCAGGCACAATACTTTGTGTAATTTATTTCATCACCACTGCACTCAAAACGGTGAAGGAAAACATCGTGAGGAAACCGGCATGTCTTAGATAGAACAAAAATTCGAAGATATGTGACATATACCAACTCGCACTGGGCCCGCATGGTGGATTATGGCCCATTCTCTCTCCTAGTGACGAGGCCCATGTCCCAGCAGTGGGAACATTAAGGCTGATGATGATGGTAAAGTTTGTTCTAAATTTTATTTTCGATGGGCATCATCTAATGACATCAGTGTTAAACTTTAGATACTCTCAAAAAAAAACAAAAATTAAGAACAAACTTTATACCAACAAATATTCTTCCCTAATATTTTACTTACGGTCCCAACAGGGAAGTAGGAAAATGTAAAATGTTAAAGTCTTCAGCGCAAATGAAAGACTTACCCCAGGGAGATTGCCATCATATTATTCCCCTTTATCAAACCACGTAGAACCCACATAACTTTTGTTCCAAAAACGTTTTTAATAATAAACGTGTTGTATGAATGTAACCGGGTGTTAATATGGTCCCTATCTTCGAACAAAGGAGTCCAAATTTTAAATTAAGGGGCGGATCCTCTAGTCGTTATGTAGTCCGGGAGCTAGCAGCATTAGGTTTTTATTTTTAAACTAGGCATTTTTTTTTTTTCAAAAAATGTATCGACTCTTGACCTTGACTTGACTTGACGATGGAGCAAATTAGGAGAAGAGCGAAGAAATGGTGAATGGACAAAATGTATGTGGAAGATAGCTAGAAAACTAGAATAGCTAGAAAAAAGGCGGTGTAAATTCATATTATTTCTTTCAATTCAATTTATCTTTATTATGGATCATACGAAAGTGTACAAAATACCTTGACTGGCCTGTTGGTCTAGCGGTTCGGCCCTGACTGCTATACTGGAGTTTGTGGGTTCGATTGCCACTCGTGACAAATGTTTGTGTGATAAACTCAATCATCTACACTAATATAATAAAGAGGTAAAGTTTGTTTTTTTGTTTTTTTGTTTTTTTGTTTGTAGGGGGTAATCTCTGGAACTACTGGTCCGATTGGAAAAATTTTAGCAACAATAGAAAGCTGCTTTACTCCTGAGTGACATAGGCTATATTTTATGTACGCGGGCGAAGCTGCGGGCAAAAGCTAGTTTGTTTATAAGTATGTTTATCAGTTGTCTAGTACTCATACAAAAAGCTCTACTTAGTTTGAGACCAGATGGCGTTGTGGAATAGTTGACAGCGATTTACAATTATTAAATGAAAAAAGCAAATAAATGGCACTCGACGAATAACTCAAAGAAGTAATATGAAAATTCTTTATACAGCTGCAGTAATTTAACCAAGAGACTGAAGATGCAACATTTACTTAAATTATTTAATGTAAAAATATTAAAGTAATAACGCAGTAACTGGAAGAGTTTTTTCAGCGAAATTCGAGGAAATTTCCCTCAGTTTCTGCATACAAAATAATATTCAACATTCTTTATTTCTAAATAGACTGCATATTTTTATCTCGCTCCATAAATCTGTCCTTATCTTTTCACATCGGTACCCGACTCCTCGACTATATTTCGTTTTCAGTAATAATGCGGTTTCTTTTATCTTTTCCTTATTATCTCTGCCCCTGTTTATTTCGAAAATTAGAAAATGCGAAACTCTGTAATGAAGTTAGAAAAACATTTTTCGGGAAGTGTTTTTCAGTTCATAATTTTCTTGTTTTGTAGTTATTTTTGGTTAACACTGATATAAAACTGTCAAGGTTACTTAGTTCTGTAATTGGATAAGGGTTCGTATTTTATTATGATGGGGGTAGAAAAATATTGGAAGGGGTGTTAATCTGGCAAGTGTAAAAAAAATACTTGACAAAAAAATGCAAAAAGACTGTTCATCTACAATATTACGCATAACAATCTGGGTCGATCTAACCGTAAAACTGTGTGGCTAATTTTGTGGCTAATTTCATAATAGTCATATTATGAAAGGATATTTTGATAAATTAGCGACACAGTTTTACAATTTTCTGTGATACTGTCTACCTAATAAATTAACAAACGCTTCTTACGGAAAAGCTAGAAGGGAACTATTGCAAATTAGCTTCAATTTTGACATTTCAAAAGTGCCTGTAAATATCTATCTATTATCCTGTAAATATCTATCTAATATCTATCTATCTATTTGATATAAATGATTTTGAGCTTGAGTTTGAACCTTCTTCTAAAAGATAAGGTTCGCTACGCGTTAGACATGACGTAAGTAGCTACGTATGAGTGAGTTGCTCCACCAATTTGCCTGTTATTTAAGAGCTGATTATATATAGTTTTTCAAAGATATTGCTAATTCAATTTAATTATATTTCTCACAACCCTCGACGAGGTCTGAATGGCACGTTTACTCACTAAAAATATATAATTGCGGGTTGCAGAATTTCGTATATCTTGTGGTGTGGCACCATAGTTACTATAATCAGCCTTTTAATATTCCCATTGCTGGGACTTAGACCTTTTCTCTGGGAGAGGAAGCCGGCCCTAATCCAGCACGCGGGCCCAGTGCGGATTCGTGGAAGTCACATGTCTTCGCATTGGTGGTGAGACATGTCACTTTCTTCATGATGTTTTCCTTCACCGTTGTAAGAGCAGTAGTGATAAAATAAATCACACAAAATAATGCGCCTAGCTGGGTTTGAATCCGCAACCTATAAGTCGTAAGTCGGAACCATTACCACTCGGCCACCACTGCTTTTGACTCACACGTCACTTCGTTGTAGTTGCCAAATCAAATCAAATCATTTATTGTGATACACAGGTATTATAATAGGTCTTAAATAATATATGTTCATGCCGTGATCCGCCACACAGGGCATACAAATAGAAAAATAATAAAAAAATGCCATTATAATCTTATGGATTTTACAACTTCAAAAAGCAATACAAACTAAATCTCTAAAATGGACAAACATTTCACAATACGCATCAAATTAATTGAATGTGAACTCTTTTAAAATACATCGTCTGGAATCGAACCCACGTCAATCAATCAATACTGATTCCCATTAACGTCACATCTGGTTATAATGATCTGGAAAGCACTTGATATCAATTATAATAAACTAGCTGTGCCCGCGACTTCGTCCGCGTGGAATAGTTATTTTGGGCATCATATTTATTTTTGCAAACAACCTCCTCAGCTTTATAAATTATAGCTGTTACCCACGACTTTGCCCGTGTCAATTTCTGTTATTATTTTAGACAATTTAGTTTTTAAAAGAACATAATTATCTAAAAGTACTTCATAGAGCTACACCCCAACTTGGGCACGCCATAATTTCGGCGGTAAGTCCCCTCTTTGAGGCGTGATATCTATCACGGCATCCTCACCTTCCGCATGACGTAGGTTCTCACCGGACATGGAAAGAAGGAAGAGACGCCCGGGTGTCACCACTGTATGGTCAGCCCGGAGGATACGGTGGAGGTGTGCCCCGCTTGAGAAGAGCATCGCCGGTCCTCGTGGGGGTGATCAGCGGCGGCGACCTCTTGCGTCGGGCCTTGGTTCAGGCCACAGTTCGCAGCGAAGAAGAATGGCAAGCGGTCGCCTCCTTCTGCAAAGCAGTAATGCTCGTAAAGGAGGAGGCCGACCGCATAAGGCAAAAGCAACAGCGCCCTCGCCGTCACCGCCGCGATCCCGCCGATATCTGGTCTCCGTAGACGCTGGCTTGTGGACGGTGAGCAATGAGTAGCTCGCCGTCCGGTTGTCTGGTAACAGTCCAGACCGAGACCAAGTCGTCGACGGCGTGCACTGCTCCCGCGCGCCTCAAGGTGTTGTCAGCAAACTGTGGGGCCCTTCAGGGGCAAAGCCTCCTGCAACTGAGGGTTGGTGCGAAAGCGTTATACCGGGGCTCTGGGAATAAGGCAAGTGAGGAACGGGGTAGGTTGTTTAGTCAGTAAGAGTCTGACACTGTTTTCCGCTCCGCCCAAGAGCGGGATTCGTCATTGGATGATTTTTACCTACCATAAAAAAACCCATCCGCGCCGCCCGCAAGCAACTCCAGGCGCAGCGTCAAGTTTATAACATCATGCATCGCGTGTCGGAGTTATTTTAAAATTGTAATATTTTCTAAGATGTTCATTGAAATTAATTGATGTCAAAGACAATTTTGTTTACAATTACATACTCTTAATCAACAACACATTTATTTGGATAAAGATTATATTATTATGTTGATACAACTCTAACAAATAATCGGTAAAAATTGGCTAAATTTGATTCGCATAAAACCGGTTCTAGTAAGTTAATCTTAAAAGATAGACATATACTGTCGCGGACATTTTTTTAGATCATTTTAAGAGGAATAATTCTTTCATACATATTTTTTTGGTATCTTAAACCGTTTTGGCAGCGCACGCAACGGAAGCCCTCAAAGATGAATAATTTTCCCCGTTTTTTTTCCACATTTTCCGTTGTTTCTTCGCTTCTATTAGTCGCCGCGTGATGTTATATAGCCTAAAGCCTTCCTCAATAAATGGTCTATTCAACACAAAAAGAATTTTTCAAATCGAACCAGTAGTTCCTGAGATTAGCGCGTTCAAACAAACAAACAAACAAACAAACAAACTCTTCAGCTTTATAATATTAGTATAGATTAATGGACGGTTTGTCTGTCTGTTTACTAATACTAGCTTCTACTAGTGGCTTTTTCTGCATAAAAAAAGACAATAGAAAGAAAAGAAAGAAAAACAGTTTATTTCACGACAAAAAAAATACAAAAGCAATATCATAGAAAAAATAGAATATCAATAGCATAGATCGTACAAAACGGCTATGCGTCCGTTTCAACACAACCACAGGTCAGTTGAAAACCAGCGTCAGGCACTAGTTGTCTGGCATTCATGCTGAACTGAACGTATTTTGGGACAATTTGAGGAACAAACATAACTTAATTATTTAATCTTTTTTTTTTTATTTACGTTTTACCGAACTATTGTGTTTGTGCCTTGTGCAAATAAATTATTTTTCTTTATTTCATAGCTTCTTGAATCAATGGTTTTATTTTTCCTCTCAGTGGGTCCAGTGTGTTAACACGTTTGTAGAAGCGTCAGGCGGGTCAGGTCTTTTAGGTCCTCCAGAGGACCTCCTTAGGGATGTAAGGACATTTCGGGCTCTCTAAGAAGTGGGCCATCGTCTGGTCAGGAGCACCGCACTAGCACTAGGCGTTTGCGGCGGGCCTTGGTAGAGCACATGGTCTGGAGTGAGAAAGAGTGGCAGACGGTCACCTCCGTCTGCGAAGCAGTAGGTAATTCTAGCAAAAAAGGAGGCCGAACGCATCAGGCAAAGGCAAAGGCGCTCTCGCCGCAGCAAGTCTTCTGGGGCCAAGGGTTGATACGAAAGCGGAACACATGGGCCCTGGAACTAGGGCAAGAAGGTACGGTGGATAACGACCCACCACTGACTAAACGAAGTCAGTAGAAGTGTGACACTGTCTCGCATTAGTACGCAGGCCAATCGCTTTCCATATAGGCCACTGCAGATCGCATCCGATTGGAAGATATCTCCCTCCCCTCCCGCTCCCACAACTTCCATCTCCCTGTAGACGACACGATAGCTTTTTCAAACGTTTCCGCAGACTCTGTATATTATGCACCTGCAATGTTTCAAAACATTTTATGTGAACGAATCTTTCTTGTTTGACTGGCTAACCAAACAATAATGCAAGTGAAGTCTGATGTAAACATTATATTTTGAACAGTATTACTACGAAAAATCTCAATATCAGTTCAATTATTACTTTAATTAATTACACTTTTTATGGTGGGTAAAAATCATCCATTAACGAATCCCGCCCTTGGGTGGACAGGAAAACAGTGTCAAACTCTTACTGACTAAACACGTAGGGTGTTTCCCGTTACTTCTTTGCCTATCACCCTGGAGCCAAGCCTTTCTTTCAGAAAGAGACCCTGGGCCCCACTAGGCTTGGACTCTTTTGCAGAGTCCCTACGGTTTTGCTTTTGGGAACCAAGCGCGCCGTCGAATACTTCCAGCCACGACTCAAAGAGGGGCCTTACCGCCAGAATTATAGCGTGCCCAGCACTGGGTTGCGATAGTCGCTAACGCCATTCCACCATCATGAGATCCCGCCGGAGCTCTGTCCGCCATGCCGCGACTTGTACCGCGGGAATATTGCATGCATGTGTAAATCCGATGACAAAGCAAAATTATTATGACGTAGATTTCATCTGACGATGGAACCGGAAGGTGGCCATGGGAATTCTGTGATTAAACGACACAACCCGAGTTTGGGCTTGTGTGATTCATCTTACCGACTTTTAATTATACAGAGATGCACTCGGCCGCCACTGCTCCCTTAAAAGCTTGCTATGAAAAAATATTTTCATTGTAAACGTGTTTTAAAACTCGCTCAAATAATTGCCAATAGTAAGGGCTGTCTAGATATACAATTTACATATTTTTATGTATAAGCTTTTAGCCTCTCAAGATTGCAAATAAACAGTTGTATAGTAATCGTAATTAACTCAAACGGTGACTCACACGCACACCGCTTGTCCATTTTAATACAAAGTGCACTGTAATATATATTAATAAGACGTGTAATCAAAGTTAAGTGTTTCCCGTGGTTTTGTTTAGCAAAGAAAGAAAGAAAAACAGTTTATTCACGCGAAATGACGCAACCTAAAGTTATCAAACATCATTAGGTACATATTATAGAAAAGAATGCGTTACATTCGCACAAAACGGCAAAACGCTCAGCATAATGCTGTGACCCCATGCATAATGCAGCAAAGCATAGAAAGCAGTAAAGGAGAGTTTTGGCCGAAAGGAGTAGTGTATCGACGATTTCGTGGTAGGATACCGACCTCGCAGCGGAACACGACGCCGTCGCTTCGTGTGCTATAAATAGTTTTTAATTTGTTTTGATTTGTATGTATTAGTTTATTATAATGTAAGATTATTTGTGTATTGTGTCTATGGGCCTTAGTTGCCTGATAATAAAGAATTATTATTATTATAGCATAAGCCTTATAATTTTCCCACTGCTGGGACACGAGCCTCCTATCTAGGACAGGCCCAACAAAAACCAAAGGCCACAGAGGGGCACGCGGGACCTCATGTGGGATGTTACATGTCTTCGTCGTCTGTCCTCACGATATTTTTCTTTGCAGTGGTGATGAAATACATAAACTACACAAAGTAATGCGTCTGGTTGGATTTGAACCCGCGACCAACAACTCTGGTGGTTTTGTTTGTAGTAAAATACGACGATGTTTTACTGGTCGGTTGGTTCAGTGGTTAGTGAACCTGACTGCTATGCCGTAGGGCATGGGTTCAATTTCCACTATTTGTGTGATAACCACGATCAGTTTGATCTGTGTCTGGATGTAATTTGTGTATAATATGTATGAATTTAGAAATATACAAGTATTTTTATCTATTGTCTGTACTCATAGCACAAACTCTTTTTAGTTTGGAACTAGACGGCGTTGTGTTAAATTTATAATATATATTTTAAATCGGGCCCAAGCTGAAAACCAGCGCAGTGGACTCGTCGCATTATGCATGGGGGTACGACATTATGCTAAGCGTTTGTCCGTTTTGCGCGGATGCGACGCATATTTTCCCTAAAGAATTATTAAAATTATAAGCTAGTCTTAGCGTCGTCATTTTCCGCTTATAAATTGTTTTTTTCTTCTTTCTTTAAATATATTTTGTCTTTTGCTGACAGGATATATTTTGAGGGTCTATCACAGTGTAGGTTTTTTATTAGATTTTATTGAGTCCAAAGCCAAAGTATGGGTAAAAAAACATGCGTTTTCGCACACGCGTTCACAGTTCTTAAATTACTTCATCAACATCATCAGCCTTTTTAATATTCCCACTGCTGGGACACAGGCCTTCTCTCTAGGAGAGAAAATGGGCTATAATCCACCACGCGGGCCCAGTGCGGATTGGTGGATGTCACATGTTAAATTACAATTTGGTGCCTCGATTTGGCAGTAAATCGTGACGGCACAACATGGCAATCGTTCCTATTCTCAGTTGGAACGCATTGTACATACGTATACCCTTAAAAAAAACGAACGGACCTACAGTTATTAATATAATAGATAAACAAAAAAGGTCGAACGTGTCTGAAACCCAAAGTGTAATATTGTCAATATTGCCACGGAACCCTGCAACGTTGCAACACCCACTAGAACGTGATCTAAGGGCCGTCGCCCACTGAAAGTGAAATTTCTTTCAGCTGTATCAAATACAAGCTTCAACCAGCGCCTTCGTATGTGTGTAAGAGTGGAATTTTTGGTTCTAGGACATGCCGGTTTCCTCACAATATTTTCCTTCTTCGTTTTGAGAGCATTAGTGATGAAATAAATTACACAAAGTAATGCATCTGGCTGGATTTGAACCCGCGACCTACAACTCATAAGTCGTGGCCTTTAGCACTCGGCCACCACTGCCCGTACTTGGCACCAATTCTCAAGAGTTGTGTTTCACAATTTTGCGTTTCATCTTTTTGTAATATAAACCAAGAAACATCCTCTTTCGCTCTGGACCAAGGTCTAAAATATCTAAAACAGGGCTCGGCGTGAGAGGTCGCCTCCACCAAAAGACTTGCAAATATGACCTTTGCAACCCTGTTTTGGCTTATTTCAAAACTCGCGTCAATTCTTAATTTTGACAGTTTTTCAGTATAAAGCTACCATTTTTTTTTTTTTATATCAGAAAATTACATTAATATTTTATTTTGCTTTAAGCTGGAGTGAAAGGGCGTGACACTTTTACTGACTAAACCTCATCTGTATGTATGCCCTCAATCGCCCTTCACGTTCCAGGGCAACATTCCCGCAACCCTAGTGTGTGATTACCTTTACAAGGAAAGGCAAAGAAAAATGTTTGAACAATCGCAGCAGGACATCGTGACCTCGCATCCTTTACAACACGGCTGTTTCGCCTTTTCTATTTGACTCTTATGCACTTAGCAATAAGGTTGATAATCAGTTCATCAAGAATCTTCACAGCTTCTACGTAAAGCCATTTCTTACGCAGGCAACTAAGCACAAATATAGATATACCTAGATAACGCAAGAGCAACTACTTCGCGTGCGTACAAAAATCGTAAGTTGTCACTTTCGCGGTCAGTCTGCATCGGTGTACAGCAATGCTAGTTGGACATCAGTTAAAAATATAAAAATGCTTGGAGCGGCGGTGTCTTGGACTCGATTTGATTTTCCCATCACATATAATGCTTGTGACGCCATAATAGGTAGTCAAAAAATGGCACGCTTGGTTTCCATACAGATCGTGATGCTTGCGTTATCTAGGTATGTCTATATCTGTGCTACTAAAGGGGAGAATTCACGAAGCAGATATTAGAAATCGCCCTAGCCACCATGTACCGTAGGTACGAGGTGCGGGGTGGCGGACGACAAGCAATAGACAGACCGTCATCCGTCATCACCGTTTATCGTCAATCGTCACTGTCCAGCGATCAAGTTAGATCCTAGCCTGATTAGTCTTCAATGCGCACCTATAAGATACTTCTGTTATACTGTGGGCTCCAGCAAATTCCTCACCTCAAAACAAAAACTACTTATAAAATTAATTTAAATAACCCTCTGTCTCTCTCTCTGATCTATATCTTTTTCTATAAGTAACTAGCGACCCGCCCCAGCTTCGCACGAGTGCAATGCTGATATTAACCTTTCGATCTTGTATTTACAGACACAATTAAAGAACAATAAGTGTGCGAACGCCAGCATTCGCAGGGGGCTTAATGAATTTAATATATTATGCATGTATTACTCATATAAACCTTCTTCTTGAATCACTTATATTAGGACACTATCTATTAGAAAAAGCTGCATCCATATCCGTTGCATAGTTTTTAAGATTTGAAAATACATAGGGACAGAAAGCGACTTTGTTTTATACTATTTAATGATCCAAAATCGACAAGAAACACGATAGTGTAAATATCCATAAAAAAAAAAATGAAATAAAAAGTCAGCACTTACCAAGAAAAAGGTAAAGCGTGCTCAACGTATTAAAAAAAAAGTAAAATTGAACACCTCACACGCTTTGAACATGTTCTAAAACAAAAAAGAATCGCCTAAGTAGCGATCATTATGCACAAAAAGAACCTAAATACTGGCCCATGGGCTTCAAGCGCTAGGGATTGTAAACATTTTGGCTATCATATTAAGATGATGTATGTATGTATGTGCCTATTGCATTACAATATGAGCTAGTACAACAACTAAGAAAGCTTTTTTAGACTTTTAAGTCTAACTAGAGCCTTTTTTTTTGTGGGGAAAATCCTCCAATGACAACTCTGTACCCTTGGATGAAGCGGGACATAAAATCAGACTTTTACTGACTAAAAAACCCTACTTCTGTTATTTCTTTGCCGTTATTTCAGGGTCCTGGGCGTAACATTTTCACATTGCCCTATGACCCCAGTAGACTTCGAACCAGCTTGGTACGTACGGTTTGCTGACAATTCCTTGAGGCGCGTGGGAACAGTATGCGCTGGCAAGAACTTGGACTCGATTAGGCTGGTTACTGGACGATTGGACAGCGAGCTAGCTATTGCTCGCCGTCCGCTAGCCCGCGCTTACAGTTTGTATGTGTCTATTGCGTTACCCTGTGAGTTACCACAACAGCGAAGAAAGCTCTTCAGACTTTTAGGTTTACCCGAAGCTAATATATGATGAATGTCGGGAATCTGATTCTTAATATTTTTTTTCAAGTCTACATGTGACTATGCTACATGTGGTGCGATTCCAGCCAACGGGCACAGCTTGGTGAGTGGGGGTGGCTTTAATCTGCCCGATATTGTAGCAAAATTATTCGGCACGTCTTGTTTAGAGCAATATCAACTTGCTTAGGATGATCAGATCACTGCACACTGGACATGCAAATTCTCCGGCAGAGTAGAGTAGGGGCATGCCGATTGTACGAAAAACCATGGGTCCTGCTCTTTAGTTCATCATCATCATCATCATCAATTCAGCCGAAAGACGTCCACTCCTGGACATAGGCCTCCCCCAAACGTCGCCACAACGACCGGTCCCGTGCGTCTCGCATCCATCGAATTCCAGCAACCTTGACCAGGTCGTCGGTCCACCTTGTGGGAGGCCTACGAACACTGCGTCTTCCGGTACGCGGTCGCCACTCCAGAACCTTTCGGCCCCAGCGGCCATCTGTTCGCTCTTTAGTTACTACAGATAAAAGACGGCTGCTGTCCAAATTAATTCATCCACTTTATTTCTCAAAAGGTTGATGATCCCTGCCTAGTATAACGAGCGTCTGCAATGTATAATTTAAATCAATAAAACTTGCAAGTCGGCTACTTAAGGGAAGAGCTGCAAATTAATGTTTGATAATGTTTCTCTGAAATAGGGTGACCATGATGTAGAACTAGGACAGAGTCCAGTTCAAGGACATTTGGGTAGGCCACAGAAATACTCAGACATAATTATGGGGAAAAAGTTATTCATGTAGTCCTCATACTCACAAGTCATTAAAAAAAAATGTAATACTTAACAAAGTAAATATTTGGATCAAAAATCAATTAAAAAAAAAATCATTTTGTCAATTATCAATGTCAAATTGTATAACAAAATTAACAGTGTCTCTAAATAATTATAACACTGATTATGAAAGCCTTCTGTGATCTTTGTACCTTGTAAGTAATACCTATAATAAATTACACTTCGAAAACAAACCTTTGTGGCAAGCCTTTCAAATTCAAATCTGCATAATATTAAACCTCGTTTCATATTCTCCTATTCAAAAGATATTCAATAAAGCACTATGAGCACAATGGCCAAATAGCCATATGTCTTCAAAACGTACGATGTCAACAGAGCCTTTTGGTATACCAGCCGGTAAGCTTAATGGCCTGGCTACAGATATAAATTATTGGGCAAGTATTAATGCAAATTTATTTATGTACTTTAAATAAGTAATACTATATTTAGACTTGCGTTTTTACTGCACATATTCATAATTACAAATCACTCCATTTTTTCACGTACAAATGTAATGTCTTCTTTTTATTTATTTTATTATTTACGAAAGCATATTAGTAAAAACATTCCTTACAGTACGGCCGTCGGATCTTGGATTGAAAAATTCGTACAAAAAAAAATCAAAATCACTTTTATTTGTTAACATAGGTAGTTTTACAAGTCTTATATTTGGTTCACAGAGCGCCATGTTATGCTAGAGGCGTAAAAATATATGTTTTATGTTGGACTAAATAATGGTTTAAAAAAAAACAAAAACTATTTGTTTTTGCAAAAAGCCAATAATAGTTTTCAACAGCAATAACAACTGCAACTTGCATTTATTTGTTTACATAATTCATTTTTTTATGAGTTATCAGGCGCAAAAATCCGCACAGCCTAACTTCAGACTCGCCAAGATCCGACAGCCGTACTGTTAATATGACTTGTTTACTATTCATTAATCTGATGAAAATTCCTCCATCAAACCTGCAAAAGAAAAGAAGAGATTAAAAGAAAGGTAAACTAATTGAAATTTTAGGCGAAATCTTAAACTAAATTGGTTTCATAGTAACCCTGCAGAAGGGTCGAAATCAATTGGCGTCAAGGGTTCACGTCTGAAAGGAAGGCTCTGGCCCTGGTATAAAAGCAACTTAGGAAAGGGGTAGGTTGTATAATCAGTAAGAGTCTGACACTATTTACCGCTCCGCCCAAGGGCGGTCTTAGTCATTAAATAAAATAGTTTAATTTGCACACAAAGGTATAGTACATGAGCTGAAGGTTGGTGCGAAAGCGTTACACCGGGACTCTGGAAATAAGACAAGGGAGGAACAGGGCAGGTTGTTTAGTCACTATGAGTCTGACACTATTTCCCGCTCCGCCCAAGAGCGGGACGCGTCATTGGAGGATTTTTACCTACCATAAAAAAATAGTACATGAGCTAAACTAGTAATTGTTAAAAAAGTCCCAAATGTTGGTCACCCCACAATAATAATGATTGCATACCGTACCCATAAAAAGGATTGATGGCGCTTTAAACATTGAAAAATTAACAGCATGTTACCAACTCCAGCCTTGCCTGATTTCACAGGAATTGACCGACAGATATTGTCAGGCCAAAAAAAAATCAGAAGTTCAGTGCTGGTGAAAAAAGAAGTGGTTGGTGACCTGTTTTTTTTTAATTTTTGGGAAAAATCTAACATGGTGTAAACATTACTGGAATTGGTTCAGTTGCTATTTCCAAATAATTATATATAGGTTTCGAATGAACTAAAAATAATGTTGCACTCATTTGTTTGTAATACTACTAGCGACCCGCCCCAGCTTCGCACGGGTGCATATATTATACATATAAACCTTCCTTCCCTCTATCTATAAAACCGCATCATAATCCGTTGCGTAGTTTTAAAGATACATAGAGACGAAGGGACTTTGTTTTATACTATGTAATGATAATGATAGCTTTTTTATGGTAGGAAAAATCATATAATGACGAGTCCCATCCTTGAGGTATTCCACTTTAGGCACCCGTTGATATTTTTCGCAGGTGCCCAAAGTTGAATACTTTTTTATTTAAAATTTTATTATATTTTGGGCACCTACGGATTAAAAGCTACTATTCCATTTTACACCTTACACACTATTCAAATGCGTGCATTTGCGAGCGTGTCACGAGTTGATCTTCTGTGCTATTCTGTGGCCTGTCATACAAAGTATGTAAAATAGCCGATCTTTATTTAACACTTAGCATTTATTTCCATTCATTGGCCACTAAATACTGTGGTCAGTGTACTACGTAGTACAAAATTCATGGTTTTAGCCGTTAATAACTTGAGGCTGGAATATTACGTTATATGGGGTGTTTCGAGTGTTTAAATGGGCTACTGGGTTCTGTTACATTGTGAGAAATTTGTGGCGGACGGGAAATTACGGAACCCTACACTGAGCGTGGCCCGACACGCTCTTGGCCGATTTATTTTTTTGAATGTCTTTCTGTTCACCCTACCCAATTTCTTCGATTTGACAGTATGACGTGACATCACAACATGGCAATCGATCCTATTTTCATTTGGAACAGATTGTACTTACGAGTTGATCTTCTGTGCTATTCTTTGCTCTGTCATACAAAGTATGTAAAATACCCGATCTTTATTTAATACTTAGCATTTATTTCCATTCATTGGCCACTAAATACTGTGGTCAGTGTACTACATAGTACTATATTCATGGTCTTAGCCGTTAATAATTTGAGGCTGGAATATTACGTTATATGGGGTGGTTCGGGTGTTAAAGGGAGGTGAAATTTTGTTCGATAAATGCATATAGGATGTTGGATAAATGCAATAATGTTGTTAGTGTTGGGTAAATTGAACATGGATAGTATTTTCAATGTATGGAAGTATCTTGAGGCAGAATGGTTCAGAAATTCCACCTTATATGCAGACGGTTTTTTTTGTGGGCAAAAATCATCCAATGGCGAATCCCGCAATTGGGCGGTGCGAGAAACAGTGTCAGACTCTTAATGCTAACCACCCCACCCCGTTCCTTCTTTACACTTCGCACTGGGGCCAAGCCTTCCTTTCAAAAAGAGACCCTAGGCTCCAGTAGGCTTCGACCCTTTTGCAGAGTCCCTACGTCACATGCAATCGGTTGCGGAATCAAAAGTGCAATGTGAATTTTGCAGTTCATAATTTTGTACCTACGAACTTTTCTAAGTTTGTCTAGGGCATAACTGATACCCCGTGCCTCGGAAAGCACGTAAAGCCGTTGGTCCTGGTTTTCTTTGGCTACAGAGCGCCAGAAACTGACCATCAATCTATCCAAGGAGTATCGTGTTACCCATTAATTGGCTTAAGGAGGTCTGATAAATACTTGCACCATGTAAAGCACAATCGTTCAGCTGCATCTGGTTAGACTGGAAGCCAACCCTGAACTACGAGTAATTCGGAAATGGGAAATGATGATACAACTATACACCGTTAAATTTTGGTCGTTTTAATCCCTTGGTGGGTTTTTTTTTTTTTTTTTTTTTTATGGTAGGTGAAAATCATCCAATGACGAAACCCGCTCTTGGGCGGAGCGGGAGACCAGTGTCAGACTCTTACTGACTAAAAAACCTACCCCGTACCTTCCTTGCCTTATTTCTGGAGTCGAGGTTACAATTTTCACTTACCCTCTAGGCTCCAGGAGGCTTCGACCCTGAAGGGCCCCTGCAGTTTGCTGACAACTCCTTGAGGCGCGCGGGAACGGTGCGCGCCGTTGACGACTTGGACTCGGTCTTACCAGACGATCGGACGGCGAGCTACCCATTGCTCACCGTCCGCGAGCCAGTGTCTACGGTGGCCGGATATCGGCAGGATCGCGGCGGCGACGGCTACGGCGAGTACGCCGTTGCCTTTGCCTTATGCGGTCGGCCTCCTCCTTTACGAGCATTACTGCTTCGCAGAAGGAGGCGACCGCCTGCCATTCCTCTTCGCTGCGGACCATGGCCTGAACCAGGGCCCGGCGCGAGAGGTCGCCGCCGCCGATCACCCCCACGAGGACACGGCGATGCTCTTCCCAAGCAGGGCACACCTCCACCGTGTGCTCCACCGTGTCCTCCGGGCTCGCCTCACAGTGGCGACACCCGGACGTCTCCTCCGCACGAATCCGGTGCAGGAATCTCCCGAACTTCCCATGTCCGGTGAGAACCTGCGATCCCTTGGTGGGTGGATTCGGTATAATAAAACACTATCGATTTGTAAACATAAAAATAAAAAGCACTTTTTTCTAAATCTAAAATTAATTTACGAGTATACGAAATTCATATCTTTAAGTAAAGAACAGCTGAGCGGGTTCAATGACCGTAGGTAGTCAGTACGCATCGACCGACAACTGTGTATAGCAGACCTATAGATGTCCTTTTTTTTATTTTTAGGTACAGAACCCTAAAAAGGAAATAAATAAAGTATTGCTCAAAAAATGTTAACCCTGCTGTCAAATTTAATAAAAACACTTCCAAATCGCATCACTCGTTAAGGACCTACACTGGCACAGACCTACCACTTTTAGTATATCCAACTCATTCTAATACGAACCAAGAACTAATCTTAAAACCCCCATAACAGTACAATTACAGTAATAATTGCAATTCTAATCCCAGTGCAATAATATGCTGCATAGTTGTTGCGACCGCTAGTACTGGCATATTGCTTCCAACTCGCTTCTAGTATTGGTGCCAGTAACTTATATTGGAGCGCCCGGGGCTATTTCAGCGGTCTAAGTTGTGGACTGCTAGCGAAACTTTGGAATTCACTGGCACAAAATAAAAGATACAGAAGTCAATCTCATGTATGTACTTCACTTTTCATACCTACGCACGGCGGTCGCGCGCGCTATGGTTGTCAACTGGATTATGCACAACAAATTATCCTGGTAGTTGCAAAATTTCACAGACGCGCGTCTCAAACGTGACACCCTCGCGGTCGTAATGATCCTCGTTGAGCCCGGTTTTCGCGTCGGTGAACGGTGTCTATGTGTGATTGTAGATTGACATCTGTACCTATACACCGTTAAATTTTAGTCGTTTTAATCCCGAAGAGGGTCGATCCAGTACATGAAACACTATCGATTTGTGTAGATAAAATAAAAAAATTGAAGTACTTTTTTTCTAAATCTCTTATTGATATACGCATTTACGAAATTAATTTCTTTAAGTAAACGAGTCATTGACCTTGTAGGTAGTTGTCGGTCGTTGCGTACTAACTACCTACGGGTCATTGAACTCGCCCAGCTGACGTTTACTTAAAGAAATCAATTTAGAACATGCGTAAATTAATTCGAGTTTTAAAAAAAGTACTTTGTTTTTTCATTCTAACTTTACCAATCGATAGTGTTTCATGTACTGAATCGATCCTCCAAGGGATTAAAACGACTAAAATTTAACGGTGTATAATTTGTGACACTGGCCAAGGGCATTTGAATTGACAAGAGACTTAGGAATAATACTAATAAGAACATTTTTCTTCAATATAATATAGGGTAAAACCCGGACCTCACTTTTTGAAATCACTCCTTATCTTTGAGTAAAAATATGTGTTATTTGTAAGACTAGCAGGTACATTGGTTTTTCATTGACCAATCTACATCTACACTAATATAATAAAGAGGTAAAGTTTGTTTTTTTTTGTTTTTTGTTTGTAGGGGGTAATCTCTGGAACTACTGGTCCAATTGAAAAAAAAATAGCAACAATAGAAAGCTGCTTTACTACTGAGTGACATAGGTTATAATTTATGTACGGCGGGCGAAGCCGCTGACAAAAGCTAGTTTAAAATAATTTAAAAACATTTTCTTTTATATTAATATGTTTAGAGTATTAGCGGTTTTAGTGGACCGCTATATTTTGTGACATCTATCCCACGTGCATAGCGGCCCTCCTTACAAAATGGCAACAATCCCATAAAAACTTTGAAAACATAAAAACATTTTGTCTTCTCATGCAATCATATAAAGACTCAACACAATAGTAGCTGAAAAGTCTTTTGATTAATAATTGCTATAGTATACGCTTCATTCGCCAAACTAGAGTAATCGGTTCGTAAGACTAGCCTGTTGGTCTAGTAGTTGGCCCTGACTGCTACGCCGGAGGTCGTGGGTTCGATTCCCACCCAGGTCAAATGTTTGTGTGATGAGCACGATCATTTGTTCTGTGTCTGGGTGTAATTTATCTATAATATGTATGTATTTAGAAATATATAAGTTTGTTTATCAGTTGTCTAGTACCCATAACACAAGCTCTGCTTAGCTTGGGACTAGATGGCGTTGTTTGATAGTTGTGGACATATTATTATTATTATTATTAGATATTATCTATCTCGGCTTTAGCCTACAAGCAGAGCTGTGGTGGCCAAGTAGTAAATGGACGAACGGACCACTGCCTTAGGAGACTCCGCTTTGCCATAACTTAACACTTCTCTTATAACTTGAACGGATCTAATTATGTAGCCTATACGGACAATGTTCTCCACAGAATTACACTCATTGTAATAGTCTCAAAGATTTCTTTGTTATTTAAAACAAAGTAACTAAGATACGAAAAAATAGCACCCAAAAGTTCCTAGGTAACTTTGTTTATTTTCAAAGGAATATCTTCACAAAGCGCATGAACTGTCTTCTAATTTAGAATTAACGCACTACGCACTATCAATGAGTGGCTGAGTTGAGGTCAGGGCTCAGTCAGGTTACCGGATGACTTGACGACGAGCTACCTATTGCTCGACGTCCGCAACCCCGAATCTACCGTAGCTGGTAGGATCAAGCATTACTGCTTCATAGAAGGAAGCGACTGCTTACGGTTTCATCCCTATATATAGGGTGACTGGTAATTAGGTACCGATACTTATACGTATACCGGTGTCCTCTTGGGGCTTAATGAATTAATTTTAATATAATAAAAAATGACTTACCTCCGAATGGAAATACTTTCTCTATTGTCTGTTTTTGTCCAACTCCCTTCCAATTTGCAATCCACGATTATATGACATTTGGCAATGTTTCCTGAAGGCAATGGTTTTCCTGTTTCAATATGTACTGACTTCTTTGTTTTTATTTATTTATATACACTCAGCGGCACGGAAAGTGGCCCAAGTGCGTTATGTTGTTTATTATCAAAATGAAAAGCGAAACAGGGTTTTTTTGTTGTTGTAAAATTTTAATGTTTATTCAGATCTTATATGCTAACGATTAATTAACAAAAAATGAGGTAAATTTAATAAAAATAAAATAAAATTTTATAAAACCAGAAAAGGCGAAAAAGCTCGAAGTTTTAAAAAAATTGTTTTTAAATTAAATTTACAAATTAAAGCTATGGTACTTAAAATTAATAGCGGGTATTTCCTCCTCTGGCCCTGATGACCGTCTGCATGCGGTCAGGCATGCTGTGGATTGTGTTTTTAATGTCCACTTGGGGTAATTCGTCCCAGGCCGCCACCAGAGCGGTTTTCAACTGACCGATAGTCTCTGGAGGGTTGGGAGTGGATCGGATACGTCTTTTAGGCATGTCCCAGACATGTTCAATGGGATTCAGGTCTGGGCTTCTTACTGGCCACTCCAATTTTGTGATTCTCACCTCAGACTGGTAATCATCAATACAACGAGCTGCATGAGGTCGGGCATTGTCTTGCATTAAAATGAAATCTTCGCTACCGAGGAATGCCACGAATGATAAAATGGGTTCTTGGAGGATCTCTTGAATGTATCGTGCTGCTGTTAGACGACCTGGTACGACTACCAACTCTGTACGTGCGTCTGAACAGATCCCTCCCCAAACCATAACTGATCCACCATGGAAACTAACGGTTTGTGTGGTCGTAATCGCCAGAAACCTCTCCCCGTGCCTTCTCCACACACGTTCGCGGCCATCTGGAGCTCTTAAGGCCACTCTACATTCATCTGTCCACAGAAATTTGCTTCACCGCTCGTGAGTCCAATTGGCGTGTTCGCGAGCAAATCGAAGTCGAGCTACACGATGGTGCCGGAGCAGTTCTAGACCTCGAGCTGGTCTTTGAGCACGCAGATTCTGTTCCTCCATTCTCCTTCTTATTGCCCGCTCACTTTCGTTGACCCCTCTTGCCGTTTGTAGTCGCTGCCGTATTTTAACCGCAGTAAGGAACCAATTTCTCAAAATTGCGAGTGCGATAAATCGGTCGTCTCGTGCTGATGTACACCTAAAACTGTCACTTCCTGATCTCCTTGTGTATAGGCCGGTCTGATCGTACCTTTTTAAGGCATACCTTACTTCTGTATGCGGTACATTTAAATTTTCAGCAATCTCTCGCTGCGTTCGCCCCTGACTCCGAAACAACACAGCTTGACCAACTTGAGCTGAGGTTAGGGGCATTATGTTAAAGTTCTGGAAGCATTAATTACCGTAGATTAATTAAAAAATTAAATCAATAAAGATTAAAAGCACGATCATTTGAATATCGAAGTTTAACTTACCCGTGTTCTTTGCGTTTCAGTAACAAACTAGCGTTAAGCGTCACAGAAAGTAAACAAATGAATCGTTTTGTGCATACCGTCTTAAATTAACAATAGCATTAATGTCCTGACAAACTGCCACTTGAAATTCCCATACGCGATAACAAAATCGCCTGTTATCGGTCTGTTTATGTTTGGGCCACATTCCGTGCCGCTAAGTATATTTAATTACTTATATGTCGGCTCGTGTCCAGGATGGTTTTCGAGCTCTGGTCTGTCAGATCTATCATGTGGGTCTATGTGGGTATCGTGCAATGAATAACAACGGGTAGGAGTTGAATCGGTTTACTTCTCAATACATTTCGGTACAGTGCACTGTTATCACTTTACAACAAAACGGACAGTTTCGGAACGTCTTGACTCTGCGACGGCTTGGCTCAGAGTGTCCGCTCCCAGGGCGGGTTCCCCCCTCCGCAAGCTCGCAGCAAAGCGCAAACGTCACCGACTCTGTCAAGCGCGCCATCTTTATTTAGTTCTTCTAGTTGCCACTAGATGGCGTGCCTTGTCTTCTTGTCAACAAATCGACGCCGTCTCCGACACGGCCATCCTGCGAGACACACGTCCTCGTGTGTTAGTCGTCATCGCCACCTCAGCTGGAAGATGTCCACTGATGAAATGTTCGAACTAGTCATCCATCGCTGTGTTACTCTGAAACAAAACACATCTCGCAGTATCATATAGCTCGGTCACTCCTGACAAACACTAGGAATCACTCTTGTATCGCGAGTGCATTCCCAAACACGCGAGTTTGAGTTTACGTGTCACTCACACAAAATTAACAATTCACATCTTGACTATGAGCGACCATTTACAAGCCACACAAATGTCTGCTTCGAGCGGGAATCGAACCCGCAACACGAAGTCCATCGCTCAATGTGATAACAAAACTTTACTCAACAAACCAAATCAAAATTTTGGGTAATAGAAATTGTCATCCAGTCATGTACCAACGTTCATTGTTCTCATCTTAAAGCCTTAGGAACTCCCCACAAGTAAACCACTAACGCCACGGCACTCATTGCCGAACAGCAATCACAATTGCTTCCCCACATGTGCATCCACCACCTGTGGATCACATTGGGTAGGCTAGTCACCGACTTCCGTCAAAGCTTAACGCGCATCGCTTACTTGCGTGTTCCCCACAACATAGGCTACCATTACTATCACCATGTACTTCGGCTGGTACATCACTTTCTGGCTTCTTTCTTAACCTGTCGTGATACCTTCACAGTACACACAACTAATCAAACTAATCCAAAACACTAATCATTAAGCTGTACATTACGACCTCTGGCTACTCATAGCCCAGTAACCTCTAGTCACTTTTCGATACCTGCGCATCCCTCTGGGATCGCCAAGTCTCAAACGACTTAATGGTTTCCTATAATATGACCACTAGCTATTGTTTTCTATTAAGATACGCCTACAAATGAAATGTCCCATGTCCGATCATATTGTAAACTTAATTATCTCATTATCTCAACTACTTTATTGTACGTCCATTTTATAAGCTCTGATTTTCCTCCTACCTCCTACTTTAAACGCGTTTTTTTTTTTATTGTCTTTTTTTTTTATTTTGTTCGTGGGTATTTTGGTTTTCTCTCGTCGTACACTTTTAATAGGGTACTACACGGTATTTATCGCGCAATGCATAATCTCTCACGAAATTTAAATCAACCTAGGAAACTACGTCATCTTTTGTCATTAACGACAGAGAACGCGCGACTAAAATCGATCAGAAGTCATTTCATGACAAGATGTCGGCACTATTACAGGGCATCATCCGCTTTGGATCCAGCCATATCCCATGGTCTCACCCGCCTTGGATCTAGCCTCCTTACTTGGCATCACCCGCCTAGGATCTAGCCTCCTTACTTGGCATCACCCGCCTTGGATCTAGCCACACCCTGTGGCGTCACCCGCCTTGGATCTAGCCTCGTAACCTGGCATCACCCGCCTTGGATCTAGCCTCGTAACCTGGCATCACCCGCCTAGGATCTAACCATACCGAATGACTATCCGCCACGGATGAAGAGCCACTTGAATTTAATCATCAAAAACGGATCACTTTTTCAAATGTAACGTTATTCCGGCTTTAGTCGACGTTCTCAAAACTGCTGTATCATTAAAGCTCTTTAATTAAATCGAACATTCGGAATAGGTAATTGAAAATACAACAATCACTACCCTAGGTCGTGTAACTGAGATATTTGATCCGAGATAAATAGCAACGAATAACGATTCGGTACGGTATTGTTATTTAGTCTTCGATAGTCTCTGCACATTTAATTTGACGCGTCTTATTTCTTAACTACAAAACTTGAACTAGCAAACATTGAATTACACGGTCGCACCATAATTCATTTACCCGCTTACGAATTATTTTTAATTCATGCGCGCTAAACTATTACTGTCGTCTTTATACAGTCAAAATTAATCGCACGATTTAGATTACTTTTTATTGCACGCGTTCGTAGCATACCGATAGTAAAATAGTCCAATTATTAACGAAACGACACAGAAATAATCGCATGTTTATGTTCAAGGACACGTCGGTGTCAACATTATTTCGGAGAACTGTCACCGTCATAAAAAGATCGAAACGGTTATTATCGGATCTACTGAGGGTACTTTGTAATTACAATTATTTACGCCATGAACCTAAGCCATTTTCAAAAAATGCGTCACGGTCACTAATTCAACTGAACCTTTGCAACAATGTTTCACGACCTACGATTTAATAAAACGATTTAATTTCGCAAATAGATGTTGGTTCACGTAGTAAAACCGCGATTTAGCCCCTATTATCAATTTCAACCACACAAGTAATGATCTGTACCGAGTACCGTCATATTATGTCACCTACACTTGTCAATGTAACCTTTTACTTTAGATCTACCCCAAAATTTACTGACAATCTACACTGTCTGCCGCTCCGTCCAAGAGCGAGTTTCGTCATTGAATGTTTTTCACCCACCATAAAAAAATCTTTGACGAATGAGAACTCAACTTTAGAATAAAAGTGGAATGAGAATACCTGACCTTTTTCTGATGAAAGATCGGCGACCACGACGTCAACTCATCATCGCTCGCTGTCACAACGGCACCGACACCACCGCGCCTCTTCTCTCAGGGATCCAGATCTCCATCAAGAACTCTGCTCTCCAAAGCCGACCTGGATTGGCTTGCTACCTTGTTGCCGGTGGTCTTGAGGCTTGAATATTCTTGTTTTCAGTTTGCCTATGTCCAATTTTTCCATAGTGATTTCTGAATTGCTCTCGTCTCTCCGGGTCGAATTTGGGTAGATTCACAATCTGGTTAGAACGTTGTTGTTTGCGCTCTGGGGGTACAACGCCACCATGGTCCAACATTCGTTGCTCAGGATTAGGGAAAAACCCCAGTAAAAACCTAATCAAACCATTCAAGTCCATGCTTCGATCCGGGTCTTCATTTCGAATTTTTGAATTTCGAATAATAACCGCCAACTGTCTTTGTTCTCGCCAATTTATTCAGTGTTGCGTGATTATTGCTCACATAGCTTTTCGATTCATTTGCACGATTGAATCCCAATTCTGATGTCGGCTCGTGTCCAGGATGGTTTTCGAGCTCCGGTCTGTCAGATCTATCATGTGGGTCTATGTGGGTATCGTGCAATGAATAACAACGGGTAGGAGTTGAATCGGTTTACTTCTCAATACATTTCGGTACAGTGCACTGTTATCACTTTACAACAAAACGGACAGTTTCGGAACGTCTTGACTCTGCGACGGCTTGGCTCAGAGTGTCCGCTCCCAGGGCGGGTTCCCCCCTCCGCAAGCTCGCAGCAAAGCGCAAACGTCACCGACTCTGTCAAGCGCGCCATCTTTATTTAGTTCTTCTAGTTGCCACTAGATGGCGTGCCTTGTCTTCTTGTCAACAAATCGACGCCGTCTCCGACATATATATATTTACCCTCGTCCGTGCGTCACTGCGGGGTGCCAACTGAAAACCAGCGCTGGGTGTCTGACGCCCAGCAAATGCTGAGGTGGTAACCCTTTCGGTTCGGGCACGCTCAGCGTACACTTTATGTTTGTTATTTTTAATGTTTGTTGTGTTTTTTGTAACTGTTGTGTTGTGTCTGTGCTGAATAAATTTATTTCTATTCTATTCTAATTGTAGTCATGATACCAAACAACTTTTAGTAAGTACGAAGTTTCTATGAACGTGCTTGCCTATCGCTAGGATATATGTCGATGTAATCTACTGATGCATTCTAGGAAATTTATATATTACTAGCTTTTGCCCGCGGCTTCGCCCGCGTGGTATTGGGGTTTCCGGGATAAAAAGTAGCCTATGTTAGGACAGGCATAGGATACACTTCGGAATAGGTTCCGGAGCGTATCCTATGCCTGTGCCAAATTTCATCCAGATCCGTCCAGCCGTTTTGGCGTGATTGAGTAACAAACATCCAAACATCGTAAATTTCGCATTTATAATATTAGTAAGATTATGATATTATGAAACTAGCAACCCCATTAACTCTCATCGCTACTCTCATAGGTCACTTCGATCCACAATACCAGCAAATATTGCTGGGAATATAGCAATAAGCCCAGTAATGTAGCCGCTGCCAGTCGGTATTAGGCTAATCAGTGATGCAGTGTAGCGAATGGGATCAATTTATTCCTGGGAGCTTTGTAGCTGGAAATTGAACAGTATTAGAATTATGGGCGCCATTTCTGGGATGCTATACGATTAGTGACAGCTATGTTGACAATGTGATCATCGTAACAGCAGTGGCCGAGTGGTAACGGCTCCGACTTACGAGTTGTAGGTCGCGGGTTTAATCCCAGTCAGGAGCATTCTGACTGGCCTGTCAGTCTAGTAGTTAGTGACCCTGACTGCTATACGGGAGGTCGTGGGTTCGATTCCCACCCAGGACAAATGTTTGTGTGATGAGCACGATCACTTGTTCTGTGTCTGGGTGTAATTTATCTATAATATGTATGTATTTAGAAATATATAAGGATGTTTATCAGTTGTCTAGTACCCATAACACAAGCTCTGCTTAGCTTGGGACTAGATGGCGTTGTGTGATAGTTGTGGAAACAAAAAACAAAAAAAAAATTACTTTGTGTAAGAAACTTAGATATCTGTGTTTTCAAAATATTTAGGATAATTCAAAAATTTTATACTTTTTCGACTACCGTAATTACAGACACAATTAAAAGACAATAGGTGTGTTAATAGCAGTGGTGGCCGAGTGGTAAAGGCCCCGACTTACGAGTTGTAGGTCGTGGGTTCAAACCCACATTTCTATTATTCATCGATAATTGATCTAGTTTATATTGATCAACTGCTGTCATGATGCAAAGTTGATGTTCACAATCCGGTAGATGGCGTTAAGCATTGTGGATACTACCTATAGGCACACCTAAAACTCAACATTTTGAACGATCATCCCAAAAAGACAGATAAAACTCACAATTAATCCCTTTTTTCTTCCAAAAAGTTCCAAAGAAAGTATGAGGGGGTATTTTTATAATAATTTTGACGTAAGACAAATGACTGGCTGCAGAGAAAAATTACAACACTCGTTAAATCGATGGTTCCATTAATTTCTGACACCCCATTTCCCCGCCCTAGCTAAGAACGTTATTTAGGCCGGGAGACAGGGAATCATTTTTATTTTTTATGTCATAATATTGCGGTTCAATCAATATAAGAAGGGACAAAATAAAACAACACGAACATAAAAATAATCGAGACCGGGGCTCCAGTAGGCTTCTGCCCTGCAGTTGGGTCTCTACATTTGCTGACAACTCCTTGAGGCGCGCAGGAACAGAGCGCGCTGTCGACGACCTGGCTTGGTCTGGACCGTTACTAGACAACCGGACGGCGAGCTACCCATAGCTCGCTGTCCGCAAGCCCGCGCCTACGGTGGCCTGAAACAGGGATCGTAATCTAAGGTACGGGGTAGGTTTTTTAGTCAGTAAGAGTCTGACACTGGTCTCCCGCTCCGCCCAAGAGCGGGTTTCGTCATTGGATGATTTTCACCTACCATAAAAAAAAAAAAAAAAAAAATCTCTTCTAAATCTTGGTAAGGCGTTTGCACCGTTGCCTTATGCGTCGGCCTCCTGCTTTGCCAGCATTACTGCTTCGCTGAAAGAGGCGACCACCACCACTACTCTTCGCTTTGAACCATGGTCTCTACCAAGACCGATCGCCCCAACCAGGACACAGTGATGGCCAAACAAGGATTAACATATCATCAAAAGTTAACGTTTAAACGATCTGGCCAATTTTACTTAGCCATTTCATGAAATGATCAATATCTATAATCTGGCGAACAACAAATACATAGTCTATATTAGTTTTAATCTACAAACTAACCCAATTTCTACGGGTAACACGAGTGTTACATTTGTGAACGAAGAAACTAATATGGAACAAGGTCTCAAATAAAACCACATCTGTTACTTGTATAGCTCACAGTACAACTTAATTAATTACAGTGTAACCTACAAATTCAGTTTTCCATGTTATAATTTTATGCCTGGTTGAACTGAGAAAGTACAAATGAGAAAACCAAATTCTCTTCATTAGTATGTAAATCACGCTAATATTACAAAGGAAAAAGTTTGTCGATGTGTGTGTATGTTTGTGAGTTCTTCACGCTTGAACGTCTGATAAGGGTTCGATAAAACTTGGCACAAGAGTAGACAGTAGACAGTACGGTTAGTCAGTAAAAGTCTGACACTGTTTCCCGCTCCGTTTCGTCATTAGACGATTTTTCTCAACATAAAAAAACTATGTTTAAAATTTTCCGTTTGTATCTTCAAAAACCGATGTTCCAAATGACAACGTCCCAATGTTTCGAAACATTTCAATAATTCAGATACCTATTTACATCTGAATTACTGAAATGTTCCAATCGCGACTATCTGTCATTAAGTCATGAATCATAAGTCGTAAGTCATAAGTCATATATCATTTTTTTAATTTGTTGATAGGTTCGAACTTGACCGCCATCTCACCTGATGGAAAGCAACGATGCGGTCGACGATGGAGCGCGCTTACCTATCCTTTCGTCGTACGTCATAAATAAATTGATTCATTTGTTTTTGACGTGACAACGTCTTATAATTCGATGGAGCCGGCTGCACGCATGAAAAAACATGACTCATGCGGCGTTACCTCGCTGTGAGGCGTTCCATTTAAGGTTTGAAGTGCAAGCGAGAGCACGCAACGAGCGACAAAGAGGTACAATCGGCCTCATTCGGCAGTGTTCGACATCTGTTTCTCTCCTACTTGAGTGAGCGATGCGTCCGTTCATCACAAACCATTCCATCAGTATTTTCTTATGACGTTGTCACGTTCAACTATCGTCAGTAAACCGACTTTACAGACAACCTATTTTTTTTAATAGCTGATAATGCTCATGGTTCCTCACAAACCCAATAAAAGACGAACAAGGCAGTTACAAAAATGTATGCATAGATTTACACCTTAAACATCTAATTAAGTAAGCGAAACGAAAGTTAATTCTCTAACAAAGAAATATAAAATTCTACGCCCGGATTGAGCCCAAAGCGAATACAATAATATAATGTGAAAGTGTCAGCATTGTAGAACCATACCCGTGAATCATAAAGAACCATTTGTAAAAAAACTCGCAAAGACTTACTCTGTTTCCACCACAAATTGCAGGTTTTGCCTCCAAGCTGACCGACCCTCGCTAACTGTGGCAAGTATGAAGACCGCTGGCCTCACGGAAAGTCAGGAGTCCGTTTTAATATGGAGTAAGGTCGCCACCCTTGATCAATGTCCGGATAATAGGGGCGTTTCTGCAAGCTGAAAACAATAATGTTAAGGTAATTATAGTTTAAAAACTCGTTGTTTTTCTTCAACGCAATGTTTGATAAAGAGGCAACTCGAAAAAAGAGAGTTAACGCCTCACCGCTCCGTTGACATTTATCGAATGCGAAATCTGTCACTTACTCGAATATTTCACAAAACTAATTCCAAAAAAATACGTGTCTTTCTATAAATCTTAAAAGTTTTCAGAAATAATTTTCGTTATTCACAATCTCGACTAAAATAAATGTGTAAGGTACTTTTTCTATAAGTATATTTTCTTTACTTGGGTCAAAGTTCAGATTTTCAGAAGTCTTTACTTCTTTCTTCTTTCTTTCTTCTTCTTTCTTATTTTTACTCAAATTTATATTCTGATTTCAATAATATAACATTCCACAACTATCACACAACGCCGTCAAGTCCCAAAAGCTAGGCAGAGCTTGTGTTATGAGTACTAGACAACTTCTTCTTAGCGAGTCGATGGCAAATTCATTTAAATTCATTGCCTGTTATTCTGCCATGGCAATGCTGTCCACTGATACTGTCATTAGGTCTAGACAACTGAAAAACTTACTTATATATTTCTACATACATACATGATACTATAGCTAAATTACACCCAGACAAGAAACAAATGATCATGCTCATCACACAAACAAGGGTGGAAATCAGACCCACGACCTCCTGCATAGCAGTCCATGTCTTTAACTACTAGGCCAACAGAAAATAGAAACTTAGATATCTGTGTTTTGAAAATATTTAGAGAACAAACCTTTTTGTAATTACAGATACAATTAAAAGACAATAGGTTTATTGAGAGCAGTCGTGGCCAAGTGGTAAAGGCCCCAACTTACCAGTTGTAGCTCGTGAGTTCAAACCCAGCCAGGCGCATTACTTTGCGTAATTTATTCCATCACCACTGCTCTCAAAACGGTGAAGGAAAACATCGTGAGGAAACCGGCATGTCCTAGAACCAAAATTCGAAGACATGTGACATCCACCAATCCGCACTGGGCCCATGTGGTGGATTATTGCCCATTCCCTCTCCTAGAGAGGAGGCCTGTGTCCCAGCAGTGAGAACATTAAAAAGCTGATGATGATGTTGATGATGAGGTGTGCGAACACCGGTATCCTCTTAGGGCTTAATAAATAAATCACGAAAGAGCAGTGATTCAGAAATGTATCCCGGATTGCGCGCTTTAAATTTTTAATTACTTAACAAAAACAACAAATTCCCTTTGTCTTATATTTTATCAGCTTACGTTAACTTAAAATCAGTGCTACCGACTAATCCGAGGATTAACAAATTTATTGTTAATCTCAGTAAACAGGGATGCTGTGATACTAAATCTTTGTAAGCGAAACATCTTGTTAAAACATATTTCGTGTATACTTAATGTGTTTATGTTTAACTTTGATTTGAGTAACTAGTTTTATTTACTCAGGCTTACTTATATAAGAAATACATCGTGTTTTGATCTGCAAAGATTAACAGGATAAAGATTATATTTTCATCATCAAATCAGCCGAAAAACGACTTTTAGACCACCAAAAATCCATAACAATAATCCATAATAATGTATTGTTGTGACCGCTAATAGCCTTATACCAAAAGCTTTGATGTCCATCTGTCGAAGCTGTCGTTGCGCGGTTGGCTCAAGGGCCTGATACAGAAGGCAGTACTCCTTGATACAGCTCGCATTATGAAGAGGTTCCTGTCTCTGGAGCCCTAACCACCGGTACCTTGGACCCTGCTCCTGACACCGGCGGACTACTATTTTTTATATTTTATGTGTTTTGTTTTTATTATTTAAAAATCACCCATTGACCCTCAAGACCGCCCATTGTACCCTTATTTTTTTAAATGTTTGTCCTATGTATATCTGTAGAAAATGCGATGTACAATAAAGTATAAATAAATATAGATTATATATTATGTATAAATAATAAACATAGGGAATAATAGTGTAAGAAAAAAATTTGAAACTAACGTTAGTTAACGTTAGTTGTAACGTGTGTTATTGAATAAATGTTTTTCTATTCTATTCTATATTCTATTCTAGTGTCTCTAAAACTGTAATAATTATAATTTAATATCTGATTTTTGCGAAGAAAAAAGAATCTTAACAATTCATTGATCAAGTGAAGCTCCTGGCCTATAAAAAAGTACGTGTACATGTAATAAATGATATAATCAGTCATAACATCTCTCCCACAAATGTATACGATACATATTAAAATAATCTCGCTTTTTCTATTTAATAAATTATTTATATAATCTGAGAAAAAATCGGTCTGGCCTTTGCCATTAGAAAATGTATGTATCTATTTTAATAGAAAATATAAAATGTTTTGCTCAAAAACATGATAAGTTATGTACTCATAACATATTTTTCTACCTACTAAATAGCACTGGTGGTGCAGTGGTGGTCTGTAACAGCCCCGACTTACGAGTTGTAGGTCGCGGATTCAAATCCAGTCAAGCGCATTACTTTGTGTAATTTATCTATTCACCATTGCTCTCAAAATGGTGTAGGGAAATACCGCTTCCTCACGATATTTTCCATCATAAGTCCTAGAACTAAAAATTCGAAGACATATGACACCAATTCGCTCTGGGCCCGAATAGTGGATTACGGCCGATTCCCTCTCCTAGAGAAGATGTCCTGCCTATACTGTTCCCAACGCTCTCAGCGTTGGGAACAGTATATGAGTAGAACATTGTTGTCTCAATACATTTTAAACTTAAAAGAAGAAAGAAAATACTTAAGCATATACACCCTTAAACAGCCCAAGAATTAAGTTTCAATCATAATATTCAAACACTAAAATTCTATTTCAACGTACCTAAGTACAAAGACGGCAAACAAGTATATAATATGTGTATGGTTCAATAAAAAAGTCAAAATAAAACTTTTTTTTTTAAAGTAAAATCCCTAGGGAGTAAAAGTACTTCTTCCAACCCCCTCCGTAGGCAACGTTACACCTACTTTCAGAGTATGAGTAATGAAAAAGTGTTTTTTAAACCTACTTGCAAAATAAAGATCATTTATCATTTAACCAAAATGGCTGCCCCCCGCTTTAATTGAGACCCAAAAATCTATTACTAAGCATTGAAAGTCCTACGCCATTTTAGTTCAACATATATGGCGGGCATTGTAGTCACCTTTTTATTGATATTTTCTATCTACCTACACAATAAAGAATCACAAATCCGCTGAAGCATTTTTATGGCATTATTTCCCGGGCCTTTTCAATATCACCCGACATTCAACATGGCGGCCAAATAAATAAAAACAGTAAATAGTTTCACTCTCGACCGAGCTGCGATAGTGGACGATATAACTTGTAATATATTTTGATTTACCGAGCCACCGATAGCACCAGAAGTTTTTTTTTCTGTGATACTGGTCCAAGATGGGGGTGTAAGGCGATTTAAGATTTTAACACGTTAAACGACGGTTTCGTTTTCATTTTGGGCCGTGTGGTTGTTTTTTTATTTATTGTAGGTAAAAATCATTCAATGACGAATCCCACCTTGGACGAAGCAGGAGACAGTGTCAGACTCTTACTGACTAAACAACCTACCTCGTTCCTTCTTAGCCTTGTAACTGTAATTAGAGACTGTAAGCGTAATAGAAAGACAATGGGTGTGCAAATGCCGGCGTTTGCTCATGGCTCAAGAGTTTATCGTCGTACTCTGAACACTAGCCCACCTGAAAAATCTTCCCAAACATTCTTAAAACCAAGCAATTTAGCACAGGAGTCTGACACGGCATCCGACTGCGTTGGCTCGGACCAGGATCGTGGACAAAATATAACGCGCCGTCCTATTAAACGTAAATATGATGATGCCGCTTTAGCAGAAATAAAAGACATACTAGCTGAGTTACGCCTTCAACAAACAAACCTTACGCTCAAATTTGATGAGGAAATGAAGAAAATGTCACAAAAAAATAATGAGATTCAGCAATCCATTCAACAAATGTCGAATAAATATGATGACATTCTCTGCCAGCTTCAGCAAACAAAATCGGAAAATGTTGCATTCAAAAGCAAAATTAACTCACTCGAACAAAGGCTTGAACTTCTCGAACGAAACTCGAAGGCGTCTAGCTTAGAGCTGAGAAACGTGCCAGTAACCGAGTCCGAAAACAAATCGTCGCTAATTAGCGTAGTACAAAATATTGGCAAGGTGCTGAAAGTGGAGGTATTAGATGCTGACGTACGCAATATATACAGGCTCAAAAAATCCCAGAACAAATCCTCCCCCGTAATAGTCGAATTTTCTTCAATCTCAGTCAAAGAAACCATAATAAAATTATCAAAGACTTACAATAGAAGCAGTAATGAAAAACTTAGTACATCACTTCTAAACCTAAGTGGCGAGCCAAAACCAATTTATATATCGGAGTCTCTCACAGCTTGCGGAAGACGCTTACACTTTATGGCTCGAGAATTCGTGAAAGTAAACAAACAAGCGAGTTGTTGGACTTCGTACGGAAAAGTATATGTTCGTCACAAAGAAGGTGGCCCATCATATTTGATCTCCTGTGAAGAAGATCTGATCAAACTCAAATCGCAATGACTAAGTTTGTTTTCTCGCCTATCATGCCTATCTTAGACTATGTAATGATTTGCTGTGCGAACTCTAATTATTTTGTGATAATTTTACTATTTTATAAACTTTTTCAAAGCATGATTATTTCAATTTATGTACTTGATTTACATTATATGTTTATGCATGTTAGCTTGTATTTTACCATTTTAATTTATAACCACTGGATATACAGTTTCACACACAATAACGCGATATCACATGAACAACTAAACAACACACAATTTTTATACCACTCTCAGTACACATCACATAAGCGAGCGTCATTACGGTGTAACTATGATTTCAATAATAGAGTCCCATTATTTCGTATGTTATCGAGTCGCATGTACTACGTCACAGCTATATACGAGCAAGACCTGAGTTTATATTTTAACAGTCCCGTAATTGTAAGTCACGCACGACGCGTGACAATTTGTATTTAAATTTTCTTCTAAAAAATGCAGAGTATTGATACTTTAAACTCAGATCTTGACTCACTTGAAATAGCTAAATCAATCACATGCGATATAGATGACGTAAAAAATTATATTTCAATGAATAATTGCGCCCTCACTCTCTTATCACAAAATATTCGTAGCGTTAACTGCAATATTCATAACCTCAACACTCTTCTACAAAGATCTGAAGTATTTTGGGACATTTTAGTTCTCTCAGAATGTTGGCTTTCTTCTACCCGGACCATACCTAACATTGAAAACTACAATTTTGCGTCAACGACTATACTCACAGAACGCAAAATGAAGGAGTGGTTATCTATTATAGCAAAAACCTTAAGGTTAGTTCTATTGAAGAGCCCCCGATAAATGACGCCAACTGCCTGCTGCTAAAATTAGATACTGAAACGTGTATTATCGGCATTTATCGTCCTCCAAGTCAAATAAACACTAACAATTTCATTCGCGCATTGGACTCTCTTCTCTCAAGTTTGAACGGTTTTAAGAATATAATACTTTGCGGTGATATAAACATTAATATAGCCCCTAACAGTTCAGATAATCGCTGTAATGACTACTTGAACGCTCTAGCAAGTCACTGTTTACTTCCGGGTCACACGTCACTTACGCATGGTCGCACGTGCCTAGATCATATTATGGTGAAAACTAAACTAGAAGCCAATTGTTTTATATTTGAATCCTCAATTACTGACCACGAAACTGTTGCCCTGAGCTTAAATCTAGATACCAGTCCAAAATTCTGCAGTAAAACTGTTACCAAAATTGACTATGAATCCCTTGATGAAGCTATTCAAAATACTTCCTTTAATTCTATTCTTGAGTGTAATGATGTCAACATTGCTACCGACTTGCTTGTGACCTGCCTATCGACTGCAATATTAAATAATTCTAGTATGATAAAAATTCCAAGTAGACAGCGTGTAAGTAAACCTTGGATAACCAAGGGGTTGCTTCGATGCATGAAGAACAGGGATAATCTATACAAAAAAGTTAAACAAGATCCTGAAAACGAAATTGCGAAGACAACATTCAAACGCTATAGAAATTATTGTAACTCTATTGTTAAAAAAGCCAAACAAAACTTCGACAAAAATGAAATTGAAAATACAAAAGGAAACAAAAAGCAGCTTTGGAATGCCATCAAAAGGATAAGTGGGACAAGTAAGCAAGTTGACTCCTCTTCCTGTCTTATTGGATCTGATAACAAAGATAAGAACTTAAACAACGTTAATAGTTACTTTGCAGACGTGGGCAGAAGGCTGGCGGAGCAAAATATCGGTAGCACGCCAAGCAGTCGAACACCGCTTGAGTCCTCCCCTGCTGTACCCGTTAACTCTTTTGTCATGCTCCCTCCTGATGAGGAGGAAGTGTTTTTCTTGATATGTGAATTAAAAGATGATTGTGCAGTGGGAATCGACCACATATCTGGTAAGATCCTAAAAAGATACGCAAACTTTGTTACCTCCCCGATTGCCCACATCTGTAAACTGGCGATAACTACAGGTGTATTCCCTAGAGCTTTTAAGTTGGCGCTCATTAAGCCCATACACAAGGGAGGGGAGAGGGACTGTGTCGATAATTACCGTCCTATCGCGATCTTACCCACCATGTCCAAGATCTTGGAACGGCTTATTAATAGACGACTAACAAATTATTTAGAATCCAACAACCTCATTTCTCCTGCCCAATTTGGTTTTCGTCGTAATAAGTCAACCAATGACGCAGTTCACGATCTTCTTCATACCATCGTTACCAATCTTGATCAAAGGAATAAATGCATGACACTATTCCTAGACCTTGCAAAAGCCTTCGACACAGTCTCAATTCCACACTTGATTTTAAAGCTAGAAAGGCTTGGGGTGAGAGGTATTCCCTTAAAATTAATGAGAGATTACCTTTCGGGGAGAAAGCAAAGAGTTCGGATCGACGGTAGGCTGAGCAATGAGGCTTCTGTCGATTACGGTGTGCCCCAAGGCAGCATACTTGGCCCCACGTTATTTTTGGTATACATCAATGATCTCTGCCGGCTTCAGCTACAGGGTGGCAAAATTGTTACTTTCGCTGATGATACCGCCCTCTTTTTTACCGGGCGGAGCTGGGAGGATGTTTTCAATACCGCCCAAAAGGGTTTTAACGAGGTATGCAATTGGCTTCGTTGCAACATTTTGACTTTGAACTCTAGCAAAACCAAGTATGTTACATTTGCCCTCAGATCACATTTACTCCCTCCATCCTATCTCAGTATTGCCTGTCATGCTTGTGCTCCCGGCACCTCCCTGTGTTCTTGTCCCACTCTTCTTAGAGTCCAAGACATCAAGTACCTTGGGATCATCTTAGACCAATTCTTGACCTTTAAACCACATATAATGGCCCTGGTAGCTCGTTTGCGTAAACTAATCTATATTTTTAAAACTCTCAGACACGCAGCCGATCGACGCGTTGTTTTAATGGTTTATGATGCCTTATGTCAATCCCTTATCGACTACTGTATCACATCCTGGGGAGGTGCCGCAAAAACTCACCTACTCGAGGTTGAGAGAGCCCAGCGTGCTATTCTCAAAGTTGGGGCCGGGCTTCCATATTTGTTCCCTACTGTAGATCTCTTCAAGAGATGGGATGTGCTTACGGTGCGACAGTCCTTCGTATTGCGCACAGTAATTAAGAAACACTGTTCATTGCAGTACAACCCAGATCTTCAAAAAGACAAAAGACGAAGGGGTAGAGTATGCCTGACACAACCTCTAAACTGTGCTCACTCCCATAATTTCTTCTTGTTTCTCGGACCTTACCTATATAATAAGCTAAATAATATCCTTAATATATATCCTCTCACAAAATATAAATGTAAAAGCATAGTTACTTCTTACTTGAAAACTCTCGACTATCAGGCAACAGAAAAACTGTTACTTCCTCTCAGATAGACAATCTGTTACATTAATAAATCTTTCTGTTCGCTGCTTACAAATTATTTTCCTGAACCACAGTAGTACATTAGTTAATCACGCTCGTAATACAATCACTCTTCAACTCTCACTCCTCAACAATCACTCATTAATACTATTCAGCTACACACTCACACACAAACTGAGATATCCACAACCTAAGTGCACTTTATTATTGTTTTTGTTTACTTGTTTTCATTATTATTATGCAAAGTATGTAAGCTCTCGGAATTGCTGCTTTTTACTTTGATATTATTTTTGTTATTTTCAAAGCATATAACATAGCAGGCTAATGGCTGCGGGAGGGCCCTGGTGACTTGTAATACAGGTTTCATTGAGACCTATCACGGGCACCAGTCTCTCACAAAGTTAATTCCTTATTTGTGCTCCACTGTAAAATTAGCTTTAAGTAACTTGTGTAGAGAAAATAAATGCCTATTATTATTATTATTATTATTACTGGTGGCTGATTGGATTGCCAGGTTCGGCTGTCCATTGAAGATAACCTAAAGTGAGCGATAATTCGAGTCTCAGCTCTTCAGGGCCATCACCCGTGGTCAGTGAACAATCTTTTATAAGACCACCTACCATCCCACAGCAAACGGTATGGTTGAGCGACTTCACAGACAGCCGATCGAAGCTATCATGTGCTACTCGACGACACATAATTGGACAGAGGTAGTTCGAGGCACCAACAGTGCTTAACGCTAGTTAAAAAGAAATGTATAATTAGAATAACAACAAGTAATATGAATAGTACTTGTCACAACTGGAAATTTAATTACTATTCCGAAAGACTACCAATAGTTCGAATTTGACAATTTGACAGCTTAGGCAAACTTAATTAAAATAAACCAGTGTACATATACAAATACAAAAATACAAAATACAAAATAGTTTATTGGGTCAATTAGGTTACATTACATAACGTGTTTGGAGCCCCCATTTAAGCATACAATGCCTGTATTAGGAGGCTCCGCTCTTCCAACATCATTGTCGTACACTTATACTAACACAGTTAGTATTATAGTGCACTGAGACCTTAAGGGTAAATATGCAATGTAAGTACAGTTTATATATAGTTTTAGCTAAATTTTAATCTTAAGAAATTTAAAATAAATTTATTTCCAGTCATTCTATGTGATGTGAAGTGTGGTGTAGTTAGTGGTGTGTGGTTTGTGATGTGATGTGGTGTATTGTGGTATGGTGTGGTGTGGTGTGGTGTGGTGTGGTGTGGTGTGGTGTGGTGTGGTGTGGTGTGGTGTGGTGTGGTGTGGTGTGGTGTGGTGTGGTGTGGTGTGGTGTGGTGTGGTGTGGTGTGGTGTGGTGTAGTGAGTCGTACGTGTGATGAAGTGCGTGGTGTCCATAATGTATATATGATATGTTTCTTCGGCTACTCAACGTGTTCCAGGAGTGCCTCGGTTTCCTCATAGGTAAGTGATTTAATCCAGTCTATTATACTCTTTTTACAGTCGTGGAAACTTTTATTGTATACTAGCTTTTGCCCGCGGCTTCGCTCCCGGCAACAGATTATTCTACTCTACCCTACTCTACCCTACTCTACCCTACTCTACCCTACTCTACCCTACTCTACCCTACTCTACCCTACTCTACCCTACTCTACCCTACTCTACCCTACTCTACCCTACTCTACCCTACTCTACCCTACTCTACCCTACTCTACCCTACTCTACCCTACTCTACCCTACTCTACCCTACTCTACCCTACTCTACCCTACTCTACCCTACTCTACCCTACTCTACCCTACTCTACCCTACTCTACCCTACTCTACCCTACTCTACCCTACTCTACCCTACTCTACCCTACTCTACCCTACTCTACCCTACTCTACCCTACTCTACCCTACTCTACCCTACTCTACCCTACTCTACCCTACTCTACCCTACTCTACCCTACTCTACCCTACTCTACCCTACTCTACCCTACTCTACCCTACTCTACCCTACTCTACCCTACTCTACCCTACTCTACCCTACTCTACCCTACTCTACCCTACTCTACCCTACTCTACCCTACTCTACCCTACTCTACCCTACTCTACCCTACTCTACCCTACTCTACCCTACTCTACCCTACTCTACCCTACTCTACCCTACTCTACCCTACTCTACCCTACTCTACCCTACTCTACCCTACTCTACCCTACTCTACCCTACTCTACCCTACTCTACCCTACTCTACCCTACTCTACCCTACTCTACCCTACTCTACCCTACTCTACCCTACTCTACCCTACTCTACCCTACTCTACCCTACTCTACCCTACTCTACCCTACTCTACCCTACTCTACCCTACTCTACCCTACTCTACCCTACTCTACCCTACTCTACCCTACTCTACCCTACTCTACCCTACTCTACCCTACTCTACCCTACTCTACCCTACTCTACCCTACTCTACCCTACTCTACCCTACTCTACCCTACTCTACCCTACTCTACCCTACTCTACCCTACTCTACCCTACTCTACCCTACTCTACCCTACTCTACCCTACTCTACCCTACTCTACCCTACTCTACCCTACTCTACCCTACTCTACCCTACTCTACCCTACTCTACCCTACTCTACCCTATTCGAATTTTTCTCACCTTTTAAACCTTCCCTAGACCTCCACGAATAATTCAAGACCAAGATAAGATAAATCCGTTCAGCCGTTCTCGAGTTTTAGCGAGACTAACGAACAGCAATTGATTTTTATATATAAACACTAGCTTTTGCCCGCGGCTTCGCTCCCGGCAACAGATTATTCTACTCTACCCTACCCTACTCTACCCTACTCTACCCTATTCTACCCTACTCTACCCTACTCTACCCTACTCTACCCTACTCTACCCTACTCTACCCTACTCTACCCTACTCTACCCTACTCTACCCTACTCTACCCTACTCTACCCTACTCTACCCTACTCTACCCTACTCTACCCTACTCTACCCTACTCTACCCTACTCTACCCTACTCTACCCTACTCTACCCTACTCTACCCTACTCTACCCTACTCTATCCTACTCTACCCTACTCTACCCTACTCTACCCTACTCTACCCTACTCTACCCTACTCTACCCTACTCTACCCTACTCTACCCTACTCTACCCTACTCTACCCTACTCTACCCTACTCTACCCTACTCTACCCTACTCTACCCTACTCTACCCTACTCTACCCTACTCTACCCTACTCTACCCTACTCTACCCTACTCTACCCTACTCTACCCTACTCTACCCTACTCTACCCTACTCTACCCTACTCTACCCTACTCTACCCTACTCTACCCTACTCTACCCTACTCTACCCTACTCTACCCTACTCTACCCTACTCTACCCTACTCTACCCTACTCTACCCTACTCTACCCTACTCTACCCTACTCTACCCTACTCTACCCTACTCTACCCTACTCTACCCTACTCTACCCTATTCGAATTTTTCTCACCTTTTAAACCTTCCCTAGACCTCCACGAATAATTCAAGACCAAGATAAGATAAATCCGTTCAGCCGTTCTCGAGTTTTAGCGAGACTAACGAACAGCAATTGATTTTTATATATATAGATTTATTATTTAAAAAACATACAAAGGCGAACGTAATATTGCAAGCTACTGAATAATTAACAGATAACGCGGGCCCCCCAGAATTACGCCACGGGTGCGAAAATAACGCAACACCTAACATTACCCAGCCAGAGTTGGGTAGACCTAGGTGAGCATGGGTAAACTCCGAATTAAAATTTATTTTACTTATTATTCGGACTTTACCCAAGAAGCTTGGGTAATACTAAGTTTACCCGGGTAAACCTAGGTTTACTCCAACTTCTAGCTTTACCCGTAACATATATATAGATATAAATGTGTTTGTTAATTTTTTTGTACAGCTGACTAGAGCGTTTATTTAGTTGTTTGGATGCAAATCTAGTTTTAGTTTGGGGAACTTGGAGTACTAAATCTTTTCTTCTTTTAGATTTTTCTTTATCTTTATATGGTAGGGTTTTATGCTTTTTTAGTATTGTTTGTAGTATGTACAGTTTTCTTACAGAGAGTAAATTACTTATTTGGTATAGACTTGAAGTTGAAAATCTTTTATTTTTAAAATACATCAGTTTTATTAATGCACGCTGTGATCGTTCTAAATGTATAAATTTTGTTTTAGCAGCACCGCCCCAAATTGGAATACAATATAATAGCACAGACTGGGCTAGTGCCACATATATTTCATTTAGTAGATTTCTGGGACGGTTCTTACAGCTCTCTATTTTAGTTGGAACAATATGTCTGAGGGTTTTAAAAATCCAACTGAGTTTCCTTATCCTCCCAGAAGTCTGCTCAAGATGAGGGTACCAGGACAGTGCTTGATCTAACATAACACCTAGATATTTAGTTTGAGCTACTTTTTCAATGCATGGGCAATCACAACTCATAGTGGACACGTCGCCACATATGTGTACTTTTAAATCCAGCTCTTTGATAGGCTGAGTTCGGTTACTGATACTAAAGCATACGTAGTTGGTTTTACTAGTATTTAGGGAAAGCAAGTTACTATTTAGCCATTGAGCTACCCGAGCCATTCCTGCCACTGCACTCAATTTAACTTCGTGCCAGGATGGACCATAGAACACGATAGATGTATCATCTGCGTAAGAGAAAACTTGAGCATTTTCTATTTCCATATTACAGAGATCATTAATGTAAAGAAGAAAGAGGGTAGGTCCGAGAACGCTACCCTGTGGGACGCCGTAGGATACATCTACCCGATCACTACAGTATTGTCCTATTTTTACTCTTTGTTTCCTGTCGGAGAGATAGTCTTTAAGTAAACTGAGTGCCTTGCCCCTTATTCCGGCTTTCTCCAGCTTGTTTACAAGGATTGGGACAGAGACGGTGTCGAATGCCTTTTTGAGGTCTAAGAAGACAGAAAGACATCTGTTTCCTTTGTCAAGATGCTCAGCTACAAGAGAACTTAACGCAGTTACTGCATCTTCAGTACACACACCTTGTCTAAAGCCAAACTGCGAGTTAGATAATATGTTGAATTTTTTGAAATAATTTGTAAGTCTAATATTTATAATTTTTTCAAGCACTTTAGATATAGAGGGTAGAACGGAAATAGGTCTATAGTTGCTGACATCGTCACTGTCCCCACCCTTGTAAACTGGGGTTATAACGGACTGTTTTAGTGGAGCCGGGAAAACACCCTTTTGGAAACAGAGATTAGTAAAGTGGGTCAAAATGGGTACAGCTTCTTTCCTTATATATTTTAAAAATTTAGTTGAGACATTGTCCCACCCAGGGGCACTGTCAGACTTCAGATTCATTAGAATACTATCTACTTCTGAATAGTCTGTATCTAGTAGTACAAAGGTATTTAGTTGTGATCTTAATGTATTCGTGTGATTTTTGGGGATATTATTTAAATTAGAATTAATTTTTTGAGCAAGTTGTTCTCCAATATTAGCAAAATAAGAATTAATATAGTTAATAGACTCTATGGGGGTTGTTTTTATGTTTAATAATTCTACGTTTTGTTTTTTTAATCTATTTGAGTATGTGATGGTTTTTACATTCTTCCAGAGTAATTTGTTGTTAGATACTGATTGTGCAAGTAAATTCCTTTCATATTTTCTTTTCAATTTTTTTATTAAATTATTGCAGAAGTTTCTATACCTAGTATAAGTTAGTTTTAAAATTTCGTTATGCGGGTCATTATGATGTTGTTTTTGCAATTTATTTCGGTTTTTGATACATCGAAGGATGCCCAAAGTAATCCATGGCTTTATGATACGTTGATTACTTGGAATATTTTTTATGTTAGTGTTTTCTTGTATTACATTAGTAAGCATCTTAATGAAACTATTTATCAATAAATTAGGATCATTACAAAATAATAAGTCTGATAAATTCCTTTTCTGTAAATCTTTTAAAGCTTGTTCATAATTTAGTGTAGTGGAAGTTCGACTTATGATTGGATTATTTTTTACCTTTTTTATACAAATAAATCATATCCAATGGTACTACGACTAGTCTACACTAATATAATAAAGAGGTAAAGTTTGTTTTTTTATTTTTTTGTTTGTAGGAGGTAATCTCTGGAACTACTGGTCCGATTGGAAAAATTTTAGTAACAATAGAAAGCTGCTTTACTCCTGAGTGACATAGGCTATATTTTATGTACGCGGGCGAAGCCGCGGACAAAAGCTAGTACCCATATATAAAGGTAATTAGATTTTAATATCAAAACAGAGTAAATCAATATAGAAGTATCATGTCACTGCTTCTAACGGAGTCACCGTTTGTAGCACAGTGACCAATAGCGCAATTCGCTTATAAATTGCGCCAAAAATCCTGTTATAATGGTGCACACCATTACTCTTTTTGATAGATTTTAGGGCATTTATTATGTATTTCACCATAAGCTGACAATTTTCCGATATTTGAGTATTTTTTATCATTAGATATGACACCGTTATGGTTAGATTTGCTTCCGACAAATGTTATAGTAATAAATTATAGGTTCACATTGCCTTTGCAATATTTTCGTGTATTGTTGGTTGAGCGATTGACTTTTTTATGTACGGGTATCCAATTTGAGTTCGGTTTAATAAAAAAGTAGCTTAAATATTGTTAGTAGTAAGTATCGTCATCATTACGGTTATTTCTTGGTCATTGTTTCTGCATAATTACATTTTCTGCAATCCTTTGAAGTAAGTTTTGGTTTCGAGTTCAAGGAAAAATGAACATATGTAGCAGTGGTCGTCGATGTTACCAGTAGTTTTTTTTTATTGCTATAAACTAGAGCTTGACTGCGATCCCACCTAATGGTAAGCAGTGATGCAATCGTGCGTGGTTTTCACTCTCCCCGGTCTTATCTCCAAGGTCCGGGCGCCTTTTGAAGATTTCCCCTCGACAACAAAAAAAGGTATATTTACAACCTCCTTTTATTTTTAAAGGCCTGTACCATCGAAGACCCTTCCGGCTGACCACCACTAAGTTCATTTTTGCTTACACTCGAAACGAAAACTTCAAAGATTTGGTTTGGCGCCGCGCCGCAGGGTTTAACCAATTTTTTTTAAGTTATCAGGCAGAAATGACGGTGATGGTACGTGCTGCTACACGCGACATTTCCACAACTTATTCGATATATTATGTGTAATAAAACTTAGAAACTCCGCACACCAAGATCACACAACTCAAATGAAACATTAAATCAGCATCTATCTCATATTTTTGGGTGTAAAACCTAAACAATACCATCGTTGGCAGGTTAGTATGCAGCTCACGTACCGTAATGGGCTGTTGAGATACAGGCCTGGTTGAGGGGAATTCTAATGTCCCTTTATCGTATAAACTAGCCTCGCTTCGCTCACTTTGTGGAACGTGGCCTTAGGATTTTGAAGACATTTGCTTTTGTAGAGTTTTTTGACAAGGTCGAGGTAGGTTTCAGGAAAGGCTTACCGCTAGCACAGTAATTGTCCGTCCGAGCCCAAGTAGTTGTTAGCGCCCGCTTCAATTAGTTGTCAGCAATCTGTAGGGGCCCAGCGAGGTCGAAGCCTCCTAGGTCATGTGAAAGTGTAACACCAAGGCCCTAGAACTATTGCAAAGAAGAAACAGCGGGGGTATTTTTAGTCAATAAAAGCCTGACACTAACTCCCGATACGCACAAGGGTTTTTTTTTATGGTAGGTAAAAATCATCGAATGACGAATCCCACTCTTGGGCGGAGCGGGAAACAGTGTCAGACTCTTACTGACTAAAGAACCTACCCCGTGCCTTCCTTGCCTTATTCCCAGAGCCCCGGTGTAACGCTTTCGCATCAACCCTCAGCTCCGGGGGGCTTCGACCCTGTAGGTCCCCTACGGTTTGCTGACAACTCCTTGAGGCGCGCGGGAACAGAGCGCGCCGTCGACGACTTGGGCTCGGTCTGGACTGCTACCAGACGACCGGACGGCGAGCTACCCATTGCTCACCGTCCGCAAGCCAGTGTCTACGGTGGCCGGATATCGGCAGGACCGCGGCGGCGTCGGCTACGGCGAGTGCGCCGTTGCCTTTGCCTTATGCGGTCAGCCTCGTCCTTTACGAGCATTACTGCCTCGCATACGCACAAGGGTGGGAGTTATGATTGGATGATTTTTGCCCACCGTAAAAATCCTACGTCCTACGCAGATGAGACAGCGTGAGCGCGTAGCAATGCGGTGTGAATTGAACAACAATTGAGAGCAATAGAGTATTCCATTGCGGACGCCAATTACACGTGGGTGCGAAGTGACGATGTTTGAAGCGAATCGGACCCTAATACTAAACCTCTGCTGTCTGTCTGTCAGTGCAAGGACTGTATCACATAATCCGTAAGTGGTAAACATTGAAATTATCACAAAATGAGTGTTTCTATTGTCGAAAAAAAAAAAAGATTTTAAGGCGATTATGGATACTCGAAACGTTATTTTGCCAATGTTTTTTTTTTTTTTGCTCAACTTTAATATCCCTTCGAAACCTTTCGTATGCGAATTCGGTTCGCACTTTACCCATTTTTCAATATAATTCATTTGTTTGCCATTCACGTGAACATATATTCATGTTGTTTATTGTTTGCCATGCACATTAAACACTAAACTACGTGATTTTTAGGATTCTGTATCTCAAAAATAGTAAAAAAAACTGCTTTCTCTGTCTGTTAAAACTTTATCTCAAGAACGCGTGGAGATATCGAGTTAAGATTAAAACCATATGTTTACTAGCCGACTCGCACTTTTCCAGTTTTTTCAGTATTTTTACAATCATGAGAGACTCAAGTAAACATTTTTTCATTCTTTCTTTTTTAAATAAATAAAGCAACTGAACGAACACAGATGGGTTTCAGTCACAATCCCTCTGACATGTTCTTTAGCCCCACCCTAGAATGGAAGCCTACAGGGGCCAAGGGTCTGCTTCTGAAAGGTAGACTCCGCCCCGGTAAGAAAAGCAACGTAGGATTAGGGAGTGGGTTTTTTTAATTTTATTTCAATTCAATTAATTTATAATTCTAATTTTATTTGATAATGTAATTTGATTTTTAAATGCGTTTGATTTGATCTTGTTAATTTAATTTTGTGATTTTTGTACTGTATATGGACTTTAGTCTGATAATAAATGGTATTTTTCATTACTCATACTGTGAAAGTAGGTGTAAAGTTGCCTGCGGAGAGGTCTGAAAAACTACTTTCACTCCCTGGGGAGTTTCACTTTACAACTGACAGCTGTCTAAATATTAAAAAAAAAAACTTGTTCTATTTTGACATTTCTATTGAACCGTGACCCGAATTTCTATACTATACAATTAAAATAACATAGAGATAGAAATAATTTAAGAATACTTCTTTGTAATGACTTTATTTTAATTTACTTCCAACTATTTCATCAAAACTAATATTACATTTGAGAAAAATGTTGACCTGACCCATTTTTACAATGATAAAATGAAAAACATTGACTAAATAGACAGACGACCACTGAAAAAAAAAATGGTGGGTAAAGTCTCTCTATAACCTGTGGCCGATTTGGTCTTGATTTTTTTTTTCGAGGTGTAGAGTTTTGTTTACATTTTGCTGAATCACTGTGATAAGAAATTTGTATTAACACGATAAGTTTATCAGCTTCAGTTATAAATTTAACGCAAGATTCTTAAGAGGAGAAAACCGCTTACCGCCTAAATTAAAAGAAATATACCTACCTACCTAAAAACATACGAAGACCTTTGACGACGACTCAGATTTTTATTATTTTTATTTTCCTCGTATTCGTAATGAAAAGCACAGTGTTTACCTCGGGTTCAAGAGTTAAGGCAGATTTATATTGAGTAAGTAACTGACGTCAGTCCACTGACGAGTCAGTGCTGACCTGGCACTGCTATAGTGTAAATTGATTTCAAGAAATATCCTCGACTACTGACGAAATACTGACTGCTTGTAAATAGTACGCGTCAGTTTTCGGCGCCAGCACTGACGACAGTCACTGACTCAATGTAAATCTGCCTTTATTTAGTCCCTCGAACTATTAGCAACCAAGAAATTTCTCGGGACTAAATAACTAACTTTCATCCCTCGTATAACAATGTACTAATTACTTAGTCATTAAAAGTGTGAAACACCCTGCTCTAGTGTTGCAACAGAACTCTGCTTCCGCTTCCGCAACTGCAGAAGTTCCGCATGTTTTTTCACTTCCGTTTCTGCTTCTGGTTCCGCAAACTTTATAACAGAACTCTGAACGGAAGCGGGGAGAGACCGATGAGGAGCGGTGCAGCAGTTGCGGGGGCCGCACGTGGACGAATGTATGCACAAATGCCCCAATATTTTGCCAATAGTTCGCCAATACTTATCAGCTCCACCCAGTAAAAAAAAGCAGTGTAGCCAGCGAGCAATTATTAAGCGGAGCTGGTTTAATATATGAAGAACATCGAAATAGGCTGAAAGGTGAAAAAGCGGCCAAATTACTCTTTGTTACGCTTCCGTTTCCGCGTCCGTTTCCGCTTCCGCTTTCGTTAAGATTTACTTTTGACATCTGTTTCCGTTTCTGCTTCCGTTATGCCAGTTCTGTTGCATCACTACCCTGCTCCACCAAAGGACTGAAGATGTTGAATTTTCTTTTTAAAAAAATACCCTAGAGCGGGGTAAGACATTTTTGATGATTTTACCTTTTTAAAAAAAAATGTACGTAAAAATTACTTTACTCGGACGTTGTTTTTTTACCATCTTTACATTAATAAAAAAGGACAGATCCGACCCATATTTTCAGACACCCTAACCTCTTATGTCACCACATTCTTATTTATTTCAGTACTTAGAGCCGCAGGCCACGTCCCGCGATGGCTATCGTCGCTTGGAATAGTAAATAGTGTAGCATTATGTAGCTTCTTATAGCCTGACGTTTGTGGGCCGACGGGCTTAATGTTTAAATTTTTTTGCTGTTGTAAATCTGTACATATAAAACTGGTCTAGACTTACTCACTAGCTTTTTTCAAGGAGGGTAATCACGTAATGATTTCACCCGCAGAGCCTGTCACCGGGGCCCCGGAACTAAGGCAGGAAGGTACGGTGGGTCGTTTAGTCAGTAAAAGTCTGACACTGTTTCCCGCTCCGCCCCAGGGGCGGAGTTCGTCATTCGATGATTTTTCCCACCGGAAAAAACAAAAAAAAAAACCCGCAGAGCGTGTAAGACTTTTATTTTATTTATTTTCATATTTCTTTTTAATCTTTTTTATTTTAAGGGATTTTTATGCACTATGCTACCGCTGGAGAGCAGTGGTGGCCGAGGGGTGAAGGTCCCGACTTACGAGTTGTAGGTCGCGGGTTCGGACCCAGACAGGCGCATTACTTTTTGTATTTTATTTCATCACCACTGCTCTCAAAAACGGTGAAGGAAAACATCGTGAAGAAACCGGCATGTCCTAGAACGAAAAATTCGAAGACATGTGACATCCACCAATCCGCACTGGGTCCGCGTGGTGGATTATGGCCCGTTCCCTCTCCTAGAGAGGAGGCCTGTGACCCAGCAATGGGAACATTAAAAAGGATGATGATGATGATGAAACTATGTAAGTATATAAGGTAAAGTTCTGTTTACCCACTCACTTATCACCGCTCAACTCAATGTATGGACTTTTCTCTTTTTAAGGGTCGAAATCACGTCTTGTCTTCTCCCGCTGGGCGTATCAGACTTTTTTTTATTTATTTATGTGTTTATAAAAAGTTTACAGACATAACACTGTAGAAAGGCTGACTTATTTTACTTATTTTATACTTAGGCATTTTTTACCAATCGTCATGATGGGTTCAACTTAAAAAAATAGACAAACAATGACAAATCCCACTCCGAGCCGAGAGTTGGTGCGAATGCGTTACACCAGGGGGCTTAGACAAAGTCACATTCTCACTAACGATAACGAAATTCGAAACTCCAAATGTATGGAACTGACATATGCATTCGAAAAGTCACGTGGTCAAACGTTTTCAATTCGCTAATTGTTATTAGTTGTTTATACGTCAAATTGGACGTTTTAATTCGATAACCATAGCCAAGAAGTTGTTATTTTATCGAACCAACACTTCGACTTATCGATATGTTAGTCGATGTCACTTTGTCTACCATTTTGTGGTTGACATCGTTAAGGCGAAATCGAACTTAGAAATGGATTCGACACGGAGCGATTGCCACTTGTCTAGAGCCCCAGGGCTCTGGGAATAAGGCAAGGGAGGAACGGGGTAGGTTGTTTAATCAGTAAGTGTCTGACACTGTTTCCCGCTCGTTTACATTCACGAACATTTACTGACTAAACCACCTACACCGTTCCTTCCTTGCTTTGATCGCAGGGCCCTGATAAGACGTTTTCGCATCAACCTTTGGTCCCAGGAGGCTTCGACCCTGTAGGCCCCTTTGCTGATAACTTCTTGAGGTGCGCGGAGCCAGTGCGCGCCGCCACCGGACTTGTTCCAGGCGACCGAACTACCCATTGCTCGCCGTCCGCAAGCCCGCGTCTATAATGGCCAGAAATTGGGAACAGAATCGAGGCGGCGGCTAGAGTGCGGTGGCCTTTTAATAACAATACATACCTCGTGAGCTACAAAACTTCACAACCAAACCTTCTTACTTCCTCAAGGAGTTGTCAGCAAACCGTTGGGACCCTGCAGAAGGATCAAAGCCAACTGGGGCCAAGAGTTCGCGTCTGACAGGAAGGCTCTGGCCCTGGTATATATGGCAACGTTGGAATGGGGTAGGTTGTTTAATCAGTAAGAGTCTGACACTGATTCCTGCTCGACCCAAGGGCGGGATTCGTCATTGGATGATTTTTACCTACCATAAAAAAAATCAACCTTCTCACTTAAAAAGATAAGCATAACATTTATAACAACCCCGCAAAATACTCCACAACCAGCACCAACCATCATAACAACGCCAATCTTTCACAGTTCATTACGTACAATAAATCCAGTGTATTCCAATCCAGTCCATGTGACTGATTAATAGCTTCCTACCTAGATTGTGAGCCACATAATTATGGGCGATCGATCACTGGGCGGAAATGGCCCGGCTATGGCCCGGCTATCGCCCGGCAAATCGAGCAAGTCTGGCATTGTATAGATTCGAATCGAAAGTAATTAAAATTTTGGTGCAGACTAGCTTCTGGGTTCGCAGTTTGGATTAGCTTTTGTTCATTATTTATTTATTTTATATACAAGATCCATTTTTGTTAGGTACTTAAAATTACGTTCAAAACATAACCCATACGAGTACGTAGCGACTCTGCAGAAGGGTCGAAGCCAATTAGGGCCAAGGGTTTGCGTCTGAAAAGGAAGGCTCTGGCCCTGGTATGTATGGCGATGTAGGAACGGGGTAGGTTGATTAGTCAGTAAGAGTCTGACACTTGTTTTCCGCTCCACCCAAGAGTGGGATTCGTCATGGTATGATTTTTACCTACCATAAAAAAACCCATACGAGTAGCTACACATTTTTACACATAAAAAAAGTTTTCAATGAAAATTGTTTTATCATAGTACTTAAGCTTTTATATCGTATTATATACATACTTGTATAATTAAAACTCGTCAGGTCGAATCACACGAGCCCAAAATTGATGGGGTTGTTTTGTTTAATTACAGAGTTTCTATGGCCACCTTCCGGTTCCATCGTCAGATCAACTCCATGTCATAATAATTTCAAAGGGACTCTGCAAAAGGGTCGAAGGGGCCCAGGGTCTCTTTCTGAAAGAAAGGCTTGACCCCAGTGCGAAGGGCAGAGATGGAACGGGGTGGGGTGTTTAGTCAGTAAGAGTCACTGTTTCTCGCTCCGCCCAAGAGCGGGATTCTTCATTGAATGATTTTTGTTCACCATAAAAAAAACGTCATAAGTTTGCATTCTCAACTGATTTACGTATGCATGCCAAATAGCTCATTTTTCCTGAGTTTTCCTACAGGTATGAAGGTCGGTTGCTCCATAAGGAGCGAAGGTCTAGAATAAACAATGAAATAAATTCAACGGCACCGTAATACCAATCATTGCGGACTGCAGCTTTCCGGATACATTCATAGACCGAGCACAAAGTTTCAAAATGACCAAATAATAAAATTCTTGACACAACGTGAACGGCGTTCGCACACCTATTGTCTTTCTATTATTTATATTGAAAAGTTTAAGTTACAAATTAAAGTCCACATTTAAATCAAGTTAGAAATTTAGTCAGGCGTAATTAAATACATTCAAATAAATAATGCAAACAAAATATCAGTTTAAAAAAAAACGCCTTAGGAACACCACGCTGAGCACCATAACCTAAATAACAGATGTCGGGGAAAAAACAGCCAGGCTGAAGTGGGAGTGGACTGGCCACGTCGCACGAATGCGACGTAGCCAGTTGGTCCAACCGGCGGACAGATGGGCGAAGATTGTCACTCACTGGACGCCTGAGGGAGGTCGACCACGGCGAAGGTGGTGTGATGATCTAATCACGTTCGCGGGGCAAACTTAGCCGGAGATCGCCCAAGACAGGGAAGTTTGGAAGGCGAAAGCGAAAGGGGAGGCCTTTGCCCATTGTGGGACACAAAGTAGGCTATAAAAAAAAATTATTAAGCTGTGTGTAAACTGTTCAGGCAGGAACTGAAAATTAAGCGCCTGAATTAATTTAAAGAGATGTTTCACTTATCGACCAAGCAAAGTCAGTTTAAAGTAGGCGTTAAGAAGAAATTGACACTTAGGGGACAGATAATTTTATGATATCACGCCTAAACCGCTAGTACATATGTTTTGAAAAAATATATTATGATTTTATTTCCTTTTTTTCGAGGTATTAGTCGTAATTCTACTATAACAGCTTCATTACAACGTACACTTGTGTCTTACACTAGATACTAAAATAAGGCTCTTATGGATCTATTGAATATATTATGTTAAACTAGACTATTTACCTAATACTTTGATATACGAATGTTTACTTTTTTTTAATACAATTTGGAGTGTTTTATTTCCAAAGTTATATCTAAAACAAACAAAAAAGCGAAGCTCAGGCAAAAAACACATGCTACTAGATAATTTAATTACAAATCGTTTGATATACTTGCTGGAATGCCCTAAATGCCCATACACCTGCACTATGGAGGATATAATGAGTGCCACCGATGCTGCAGTCAATGTAGCCACCTACTGGGCCCAAACAGTTTAACGAGTTTATCATCGATTCGAAAAGAAGAAGGAGAGACAGTGGTCAAGTGTGAGTCTGAAAAATAAAAAAGAAGACCAAGAAATTCTAGTCAGTAAAACCATGTTCAGAAACTAAAAAAATTATTATTCATAAACAAGTGCATGTAAAAACATTTCTTTCGAACAAGGTCCGCTAGTTTTCAGAAGCTGTTTGCCATCACGTGTTTCTGAGCGGGTCGAGAGCTACCATTTTTTATTTTTCACGATTTGCGAGGAAAAAGCTGCAGTGTGCACGTTTTTCATTTAAGTTACGGGCGGTAGCGATTGCTCTCAATGGCCACAAATGTGGCAATTCAATTGTATGGCCAGAGGTTTCGACCTTGCTGTAACCGTCTGGTTTTGCTGATATTTCCTTGAGACGCAGCCGGAGTCCTTCTCATGTCGATGCCTATCCCAGTACGCAAGGCATCCCATCGCAGGAGATTCGGGCACGTCTTTTATAGACGTGCAATGATATCCACTCGATGACACGGCATCATTTTAAAGAATAACGATTTATGTTGTATTTTTGAAATTGAATCCGTATAGGAATAATTTAAATCCCTTGCCAAGCCGTCCTGCCCCCTAGCCAAGTTACTAACCTTTCTGTAACGTTGTACACTTTTTTTATGATAGGTAAAAATCATCCAATGACGGAGCGGGAAACAGTGTCAGACTCTTACTGACTACAAAACCTCAGGTTCTCACCGGACATGGGAAGTTCGGGAGATTCCTGCACCGGATTCGTGCGGAAGAGACGTCCGGGTGTCGCCACTGTGAGGCGAGCCCGGAGGACACGGTGGAGCACACGGTGGAGGTGTGCCCTGCTTGGGAAGAGCATCGCCGTGTCCTCGTGGGGGTGATCGGCGGCGGCGACCTCTCGCGCCGGGCCCTGGTTCAGGCCATGGTCCGCAGCGAAGAGGAATGGCAGGCGGTCGCCTCCTTCTGCGAAGCAGTAATGCTCGTAAAGGAGGAGGCCGACCAAATAAGGCAAAGGCAACAGCGCCCTCGCCGTAGCCGTCGCCGCCGCGATCCTGCCGATATCCGGCCACCGTAGACACTGGCTCGCGGACGGTGAGCAATGGGTAGCTCGCCGTCCGGTCGTCTGGTAAGACCGAGTCCAAGTCGTCAACGGCGCGCACCATTCCCGCGCACCTCAAGGAGTTGTCAGCAAACTGCAGGGGCCCTTCAGGGTCGAAGCCTCCTGGAGCCTAGAGGGTGGTGGAAAACTGTTACCTCGACTCCAGGAATAAGGCAAGGAAGGTACGGGGTAGGTTTTTTAGTCAGTAAGAGTCTGACACTGGTCTCCCGCTCCGCCCAAGAGCGGGTTTCGTCATTGGATGATTTTCACCTACCATAAAAAAAACCCCATTCGTTCCTTGCCTTATTTCCAGGCCTAGTGTTATGCTTTCTCATCAACCCTTGGCCCAGGAGGCTTTGATCTTGTAGGGCCAGGACAAAACGTTGTACGCTTGGAATAGGACACGCCTTGAACTTCTTTTGTTCTGATCACGTGACTGAACTTTGACATGACGTCAGAACAAAGGAATTAGGGGCGTGACGTGACCAACTCAAAGAGTTTGAAGTCAACGAGACGATCGCAACTTGGCTAGGAGGGCTGGTCTGCGTAGGTCTTTAGCCTTTTTAAAAGTATTGAAATATAAATCGCTTTCCGCTCATGACTTGAGCTGGGGATCACGAGTCACGCTCGGGGCACAAACGCAAGCTGTAAGGCATACTAAATGCAGTTTTTGGCGCAATCCAGCTGAACCTGCCCCGTCTCTATTACAAATTGGTCTCACCGAGATTTGGACTACGATTTAAGAGGAACGGTTACGTTACTTACCTATCTTATGTTTTACGTACATACACTAACTCACCTCTTTTTTGGGCTCCCATACTCGTTGTTCTAATACCTTGTAGTTTTGCCTTGCTCTTTTGTTCGTCCATCCCTGTGCCTATGGTCCATTCACAGCCTAGCTTACAGACTGTTAGTAGGTACTAGAAAACTATACTATTTATATTGGTGCAAAATTACAGTTTTCTACTTGCTACCAACTGCTTCGCCCGCATTATTGTAGTTTAGATAAATGCGCTCAGTTTAAATAAAACTTCAGAGGGGGCGGGCCATTCCCTCTCCTGGAGAAAGAACCGCCCGTAATCTACTACGCGGGCCCAGTGCGGATTGGTAGATGTCACAGGTCTTCGAATTGTTGGTTCTAAGACATGCGGGTTTCCTCACTAAATAAATTACACAAAGTAATGCGCCTGGCTGGCTTTGAACCCGTAATTCGTTAATAATACTAAATTTGACATAACATAAAAATCCCCAGTAGGAAATTGTAATTGTAGAAATAATTATTTGTGATTGTGTAATTTGACATTAAATTGTGATTGTGTAATTTGACATTAAATTGTGATTGTGTAATTTACCTATAATATGTATATATTTAGAAATATATATTTATCAGTTGTCTAGTACCCATAACACAAGCTCTGCTTATCTTGGGACTTGACGACGTTGTGTGATAATTGTGGAATACACTAGCTTTTGTCAGCGGCTTCGCCCGCGTACATAAAATATAGCAAATGTCACTCAGGAGTAAAGCAGCTTTCTGTTGTTGCTAATTTTTTTCCAATCGGATCGAAAGTTCCAGAGATTACCTCCTACAAATTAAAAACAAACTTTACCTTTTTATTATATTAGTGTAAGATTAGCTAGATTACTTTAATTTTTTTAACGTGATTTGAATTAATATTTAATTTGATTATAATTTATTGTATTTTGGACATAATGTATTTGAATTACTTATGAATATGTTAATGGGTGTATTTAACCTGAAATAAATGTTTATTTAATTAAAATAATGATTACTCTCCTAAATTCCTACCTACCACTATTATTTATATGAAACCTCAACATTGTCTAATAATACTATTCGTCCATATTTGTTCTTCATTATAAACTCAAACCTCGGCTCACTGTTATATTAATTATTATTATTCCTTAGTTATCGTTGGGTAAACAACCCTTGTGATGGATGGGGTAGCTTGTACCTATATGAACATCTGGATAGGATATCGTATAGAGAAGGCTCTGGCCCTGGCATACATGGCAACGTAGGAAAGGGGTAGGCTTTTTAGTAAGTAAGAGTCTGACACTGTTTCCCGCTCCGCCCTAGGGCGGGATTCGTCATTGAGTGATTTTCCATTTTGACTATTTTATCTTTTTGCTATGTATATAGTGAGGAAACTGTCTTGCCCAAAAATAAAAAGACATGTGACATCCATCAAAACGCACGGGGCCCGAAAAAATCTGCAGTGAAGTGAATCAGTACATTTTTGCTTGCTTAAATGTATTGAACTTGCTGATTTTTTTCGCGATTTCAGGTTTGGTCCTAAAGTAAAAGTTGTTTGTTATCATGACTACAATCACGTGTTTAAGTACCGGTCACTAATTATCAGTCACCCTGTATATGATACAGCATTAGTTTCAGCATCAATCCCAGCAAAACAAATCTTCCTACGAATTTCGCACAAAATTCCTTCCAGCTAACCTGCCAAAAATAAAGCCATGTACAAGCTAACAAATAAATGTAAATGCGACGTTACACTCAAAGCGATGCGCCAAAAATATCTCAGCATTTCTTTAGCGAGCTCTACTGCATTCGAGCCGCAACGAAAACCATTTCTTCCAAAACTCGGGCAGTAAGTCTGAATGAATGAATAAACAGGTTATTTTTGTGACAAAACCACTATTTTTCCTAAGTACTAACAGATCTTGAACATAATCTGGACGGCTTTTGCACGTTTGTGGAGTGGTAGAAGTGATGAGCGGTAGCGTTTATGCATTTTAGATTTAAAGTGATCTGATCTGTGATTCTATTGGGTACGTCTAACTTCAAGAAAGAGATCACCCGTTGTAACTGACTCAGCTGAACAAGGTTCAAGGTACTGCGCAATATTTTCCCGTCCTACATACCACAGAGGCCCGTGTGTCGCCAATATGTGTTGGGACATGGTGGAGCACTCGGTAGAGGAGTGCCCGCTTGAAAAGACGCTCCGCGCCAGGCCATGGTCCGCAGCGAGTAGGAGTGGCAGGTGGTCTCCCCCTTCTGCGAGGCAGTAATGCTAGCAAAAAAGGAAGCTTAAGAGACTTAAAGTCACTCAAATGGCAATAAAAAGGGTTATAATCGGAGTGTTCGTGCGTGATCATATTAAGAATCGAGATATCTGCAGTTTAGCCCGTAACGACTGTCAGAAATGACAATCGAGACCAACGGCTTTACTCATTTTCCGAGGCACGCAGTATCCTTCATGTCCTAGATAACCGTATAAAGTATTTACAAATTGAAAAATTCTTCTAACTTGGCCCACTAGGAAACTTGTAAACCGGGCCAAGTGTTTTGGTTTATAGGTTTATAATGTCGAGCGGCGGACGCTTCGCTATATTTTATTTATAACTAGCTTTTGCCCGCGGCTTCGCTCCCGGCAACAGATTATTCTACTCTACCCTACCCTACTCTACCCTTTTCATTGTTTTTAAGATTTATTCTGCTATTCGGGACGGAAACAAATCCAACAAATCAAAAACCATGGCAATCGGTCCAGCCGTTCTCGAGTTATAAGTGTTGTAACAAACACGACTTTCTTTTATATATATAGATAAATACCTAAGAAAATATTAGGAAAATGTTATACTTATTCATAGAAAATGAACAGATTTTAGAGGAGAAAGAGTCCTCTTAAAAGCGAAAGATTGCAAACTATTAGAAAGCATGATCACGTATAAATTAGGCTCACAATTAATTAACAGACTTGTGCCACAAGCTTTTGTAAAGGATTCATTTATCCCTACTTAAATTGTTACTATTGGAAACACTTTTTATTCCGTTGGACAAAAAAGATGTACATCCACATAAGTTTTACTGGAAAAGAATATTGGTCACCAATTTGTTGATTAATAATGGAGTTCCCTTCCAATTACCGAGGGTTCCCACTAGACCATGATAATATTGTTACGAACGTGAGTAATCAAATGCCGGTTTACTTAGAGAGAGATTTATTTTCCACAAACAAAACACTAATTTAGTCCAATCGCAAATGAACCACTTCGTAATGCACTCTAGAGATCCGTAAGAATATCGCTTAGGTCGTCGTATGGATGAAAACAATCTTCACTTGACTTGGATAGTTCGCACTCGATCGCTGTCGAAATCAAACTGACTCACGTCCGGCCAGTGAACACGTATTTATACTCAGAGCCAAGAAAATTCTAGATACCGAAGGTTCGAGGCCACACCGGAACAATACCGAACAATAAACATTATTTTTATTACTCGTAGGTAGGTACCAATTTACCCTACGACTCATACGAATTTCGACTCTATGGTACAAGACGGAAGGTACAAATTCCTTTACCAGGTTACTTAAGTACCTACAAAAGTTCTCAGAATTATTGAGTACCTACTTATACGTGTCGGATTTTTCTAGAATTTGCTAGGCCCTGGTACGTACTTCTATTCTGGAGGTTTCGATTAGCAATGCGTTTTAATTATTCGGTGATACTCTTGACTTTGTCGAAGAAACGGCGTGTTCTATTTCCACGGCGTAACAGTGCCCCCCTCTTAGTCATGCTCGTCCCGAGCATCATTAGATCCATGATACGGCGCTAGTCTATCCAAGTGGACTACCTTAGGCTTCCCTCTCAGCCCTTTCTTGATGCGGTAAGTAACGTCGTTAATCCTTTTCATCACGGTGTAAGGTCCCTCCCATCGAGCTTGAAGTTTCGGCGACTTCCCTTTTCGTCGGAGCGGGTTGTGGAGCCAGACTAGTGCACCTTCTTCAAATCCCTTGGTGTTGGCATTACGGTCGTACCTAGTTTTCATTTTGGAGCTGGTGTTCATGCTATTCTCACGTACTCGTTTATGCACTTCGTCCAATTGATCTTGAAGGTCACTGACATAGTCCGTAACTGGCTTGGTCTTGTCAGGTGGCACGTCAGTTATAGCATCGACTGGAAGTCTCATCTCTCTGCCGAAATTCACTCTTGCTGGAGTATGTCCGGTGCTATCATGTACTGCTGATCGATAAGACATCAGAAATAGTGGAATATGCCGGTCCCAGTCCTTCTGATGGTCATCGACAACCTTAGCCAGGTGATTCTCCAGGGTCTGGTTAAATCTTTCCACCATTCCGTCCGACTGTGGATGCGCAGGTGTTGTGCGTGTTTTGTAGATCCCCAGAAGGGTACACATCTCCTGGAACAGCGCAGATTCAAAGTTACGGCCTTGATCGGAATGGATCTCCAAAGGTGCGCCATACCGACACACTACTTCTTCGACCACCTTCTTCGCCACTGTCGTCGCTTCCTGATTGGGAATGGCAAAGACTTCTGGCCATTTTGTGAAATAGTCCTGGATCACCACTATGTATTTGTTTCCATCATTTGTAATTGGAAATGGTCCAGCAACGTCGATGGCAATGCGTTCCCATGGGGCTCCCACATTGTACAGCTGAAGCTTGCCCCTGCTTCTGGTCTGTGGTCCTTTCACAGATGCACACGCTGTACATTTCCGACACCATTGCTCTATGTCCTCTCTACAATTGAGCCAGTAATACCGCTGTCTCATTTTCAGTAGAGTCTTCTTGATCCCCAGATGTCCACCAGAAGTACCATCGTGTATTTCCTGTAGCAGGGGGACCACTTCACTTCGTGGTACTATCACTTGTGTGGTCACCTCCTTGCCATCGTTCGATTCCCATTTCCTACAGAGCACATCATTCTCCAGGACTAAACTGTCCCACTGCGCCCAGTAGCTCTTTGTGACGGGACTAAGTGACGATACTTCACTCCATTGGGGCCTAGCTCCACTACGCAACCAGTCCAGTACCGGTCGAATATCGTCATCATCTTCCTGGGATTTCTTGAAGTTGCCTTCAGTTCTAATCAAGTTCACGTGTTCTCTGGCTTCGTTTTGCTGGCAATGTCTGCAGTCTTCATCACACGGACGTCGCGACAGGGCATCAGCATTGTTATGCCCTTTTCCACTCCGATGTTCCGTCACAAAATTGAACTCCTGCAACTGCTCGAGCCATCTTGCAACTTGACCCTCCGGGTTTTTAAATTGTAGCAGCCATTTCAATGCAGCATGGTCCGTCCTCAACGTAAACTGCCTTCCAATGAGGTACTTGTGGAAGTGCTGCAAGGTTTTTACCACAGCCAGCAGTTCTCGTCGAGTAACGCAGTAGTTCCTCTCAGGCTTTGAAAGTGCCTTACTGAAGTAAGCGATCACGATTTGTCGGTCACCTTGCATCTGTGACAATACGCCACCAATTCCCGTATTGCTGGCATCAGTGTCAACGACAAATCTTCCATCTCTGCTCGGGTACCCCAGTATAGGTGCTTCACTTAGCCGCTGCTTCAGCTCGTTGAACGCTGACTCACAGTTGTTGTCCCAGATAAATTCTCTTTTATCCTCAGTCAGTTGATGCAGAGGTTTTGCAATGTCCGAAAAACTCATAACAAACCTTCTGTAGTATGTGCATAGCCCTAGAAATGCACGTACTTCTGTTTTGTTCTTCGGAACTGGCCACTGTTGCACAGCCTTTATCTTCTCAGGGTCGGTTCTCACTCCGTCGGCGGAAATCACATGTCCTAAGTAGCTGACCTCCTTCTTAAACAGGGCACACTTCTTTGGGCTAAGTTTTAGGTTAGCCCCTCGTATTCTGGTGAACACTTTTTCCATGTTCCTGAGGTTTTCCTTGAAAGTGCGGCCCATTATAATGACGTCATCTAAATATACCAGGCACACGTCACCAAGAAGGCCTACCATGACTCTTTCCATGAGGCGTTCAAAAGTCGCTGGAGCATTGCACAACCCAAAAGGCATGACGTTAAATTGCCACAGGCCATTGCCAATGCCCGTACTGAACGCTGTCTTTTCTTTATCTTTCCCGCTGATTTCCACTTGCCAGTAGCCACTTTTCAAATCAATGGTTGAAAACCACCTCATACCACTGAGCATATCCAGTGTATCGTCGATCCTCGGCAAGGGATAACTGTCCTTCTTCGTGACGTTATTCAGCATTCTGTAGTCTACACAGAATGCTGAATAACGTCACCAGTTGTTACGAACGTGAGTAATCAAATGCCGGTTTACTTAGAGAGAGATTTATTTTCCACAAACAAAACACCAATTTAGTCCAATCGCCAATAAACCACTTCGTAATGCACTCTAGAGATCCGTAAGAATATCGCTTAGGTCGTCGTATGGATGAAAACGTTCTTCACTTGACTTGGATAGTTCGCACTGATCGCTGTCGAAATCAAAACAGGGACCTTACACCGTGATGAAAAGGATTAACGACGTTACTTACCGCATCAAGAAAGGGCTGAGAGGGAAGCCTAAGGTAGTCCACTTGGATAGACTAGCGCCGTATCATGGATCTAATGATGCTCGGGACGAGCATGACTAAGAGGGGGGCACTGTTACGCCGTGGAAATAGAACACGCCGTTTCTTCGACAAAGTCAAGAGTATCACCGAATAATTAAAACGCATTGCTAATCGAAACCTCCAGAATAGAAGTACGTACCAGGGCCTAGCAAATTCTAGAAAAATCCGACACGTATAAGTAGGTACTCAATAATTCTGAGAACTTTTGTAGGTACTTAAGTAACCTGGTAAAGGAATTTGTACCTTCCGTCTTGTACCATAGAGTCGAAATTCGTATGAGTCGTAGGGTAAATTGGTACCTACCTACGAGTAATAAAAATAATGTTTATTGTTCGGTATTGTTCCGGTGTGGCCTCAAACCTTCGGTATCTAGAATTTTCTTGGCTCTGAGTATAAATACGTGTTCACTGGCCGGACGTGAGTCAGTTTGATTTCGACAGCGATCGAGTGCGAACTATCCAAGTCAAGTGAAGATTGTTTTCATCCCACTTCTGACACCAGTTGTTACGAACGTGAGTAATCAAATGCCGGTTTACTTAGAGAGAGATTTATTTTCCACAAACAAAACACTAATTTAGTCCAATCGCAAATGAACCACTTCGTAATGCACTCTAGAGATCCGTAAGAATATCGCTTAGGTCGTCGTATGGATGAAAACAATCTTCACTTGACTTGGATAGTTCGCACTCGATCGCTGTCGAAATCAAACTGACTCACGTCCGGCCAGTGAACACGTATTTATACTCAGAGCCAAGAAAATTCTAGATACCGAAGGTTCGAGGCCACACCGGAACAATACCGAACAATAAACATTATTTTTATTACTCGTAGGTAGGTACCAATTTACCCTACGACTCATACGAATTTCGACTCTATGGTACAAGACGGAAGGTACAAATTCCTTTACCAGGTTACTTAAGTACCTACAAAAGTTCTCAGAATTATTGAGTACCTACTTATACGTGTCGGATTTTTCTAGAATTTGCTAGGCCCTGGTACGTACTTCTATTCTGGAGGTTTCGATTAGCAATGCGTTTTAATTATTCGGTGATACTCTTGACTTTGTCGAAGAAACGGCGTGTTCTATTTCCACGGCGTAACAATATTTATGAGACCAAAAAACAAAAATCGGTCCACAATCAACTGAGAACTCGGTAAAAGATACATACAACCTAAAATTTTACGTCCTTACTTTTTAAGTCGTAGTAAATTATCGGAATATATAATTTACTACGCCAGCGGCTTCTCCCGCGTGAAAGCCTTTAGGAGCTGAATTTTGAAAAACTCTTTCTTAGTGTTCACCTACGTCATAAAAGGAAGCCTTGTGCAAAATGTCACGCTCCTCCGCCTAGTAGTTTTGGCTGTGCGTTGATATGTCAGTCAGTCAGTTTCTCCTTTTATATATATGGATTATTATTCGAATTACGGTAGGTACGCACACACACATACAGGTTGTAGTCACATTATTGTTTTTCGCACTACTGTAGCGTCGAACTACTGTCGTACAATCGTTTGTCGCGCTAAAGCAAAGTCGACATTCAGTGTGTCGAACGAGCGTTTATTCGAACTACGGTGAGTCGCAGTAGAGTTTTGTCACACAAGCGTGAATCACACATCCATTTGTCGATCTCACGTGGTACACTCACATTTCCACGTGCCACTACGTACATGGGACGTGATACTGATTTCATTCGATTTTCGATTTTTTTGAGAAGACATCAAAAAAGTAATTAAAAAATTCTCTCATCGAAATAACGTATTGCGCGGTATCGGAATGCCATTTGCATTCCAATTTCGATTACGCAGCTCGCTCAATCCATTTCACTCGCACAAGGGCCATAGACATGTAAAGGAAAGGGATGGAAATAGGAAAAGCAAGTTGTACAAAAAAAAAACTATTTTTTTAACAGAAGTACTCACCTGATAGTACACCTGGTAACGGTTTTGTTTTTTGACGTGGAAAAATAAACATAAATTTTATGAATCTTCCATTTCCAGAGCGGAGCGGGAAAGCTGCCTACTATATCACAATTTTGCTATCGAACTCCTTCAAAAATTCTTGACTGGTTTTTATTAAATTTTTTGGGTACCTATATTTTATCCTCCTATCTCCAACTCAATGCAGTCTCTCGCGGCGGGCCTTGGTAGAGGCCATGGTCCGGAGCAAAAAGAGTCGCAGGCGGTCGCCTTCTTCTGCGAAGCAGTAATGCTAGCAAAAAAGGAGGCAAACGGGTAGTTCGCTGTCCACCCATCCAGGGACCGTTCTGACTGAGCCCAAGTCGTCGACGGCGTATACTATTTCCGCACGCCTCAAGGAGTTGTCAGCAACTGTGGGAGCCCAGCAATGTCGAAACCTTCTGAAGCCAAGGGTTATTGCGAAAGCGGAACACCGGGGCCCTAGAACTAAGGCAAGAAGGAACGGTGGGTCAGTCAGTCAGTAGAATTCTGACACTGTCTCCCTTTCTGTTCAAGAGCGGGATTCGTCATTCGATTGTTTTTCCCACCATAAAAAACCCACCTCAATATTTTCTTTGATAATTTATATTGCAAAACAACCTTCGCTGAGTCAGCTAGTGTAAATGTATAAAGATATATTGATGTTGGTAACACTGAGACAGGAAACTGTCAAATGTTCAACACAAACTCAGTTATTTGAAAATAGAAGTCGTATTTCCGGTTCCGTCGCAACGGAAATGACATTCAAAGGGCGCGGGCAAAGTATATCCGGGTAAGTATTTCAAAATGTAAACATATTTCTCAAATTTCTTTGAAGCATTGAAATATTTAGGTTCTACGTGAAATAACATAATTAAGTTTTGTTTACATTATTATAAATATGATATAAAGCTTACCAGGTATATATATATTATTTTTCGTTGTCACTTTATAACTCAAGAACAGGTTCACGTATCCAAACCAAATTCTGGATTTGTTTGATTATTTAGATTGTTTATGTGAAGTTTGCACAAAATTGGTCTAGCGGTTCTTTATTTATCACATTTTTCTATTACGGGAGCGAAGCCGCGGGCAAAAGCTAGTATTTAATAAAGCTTACCAGGTATATATACATGTATATTATATACAGACTAAAAATAAAAGTAATAACATAATAAACGAAGGGGTAGAAAAAACGCATTAAACAAATTGATACACATCGATGTCAATGGGAAAAGTGCCCAGAACGCTAGCAGCATGGCCACGTAGGAAAACAATACTGATTCGTTGACTAAAACAAAGCCCAGTTTTCTGGTCACGCGAAGAGTCGACCAGCTGTTTGCTGATATCACGCACAACTAGATAAGCGCACGGACCTCAAACCTTATTGTTTCAACCCCAAAACGGCCAAACATATAACCACAAATAAGGTTATTATATTTACGCCTTTTGAGGTTTACTAAACAAAAGTCTTACAGGTCCTCTCGCCCCTCTAAAGGGATAGAACTTATTTGAACATTTCTTGCTAAAAAAAAGTAAAAAATAATTTATTGCATTTATAAGTCGTGCTGGCCCCGTGGTAACTGCCCCGACTAATAAGTTGTAGGCCACGAATTCAAACCCAGGTGAAGAAAAACATCGTGAGGAAACCGGCTTTTCTTTGAATAAAAAAATCAAAGATATGTGACATCCACTATCCCGCACTGAGCCCAAATGGTGGATCACCACCCACTCCCTCTTCTTGAGAGGTGTGAGTCCCTGCAATGGGGATTTTAAATAAATAAATAAAATAAAATAAAATCATTTTATTTCAGACGTTAGTCCATAATTTTCAAATTCATTACATTATTATTTTATCATTACATTATATATTATTGTCATTATTATATTATCATTACATTATATATTATTAATTATTATCATTATTACATTATTTGTTATTAATTTATTTATTTATTGTTATTTTACGAGGCAGTTAATGCTAAAAGAAAGCAAGAAATAGGTGCTTAAATATTCGAGTGGAATACACTTATAGGTCATCATTTCAGCCAAAAGGTGTACACTGCTGGGTATAGGACTCCCCCAATTATTGCTAAATTGCCAGTCCTGTACTCCTCGCCAAACTTCAGTGGGAGTGGGTATTATTATGGGCACATTGCTCGCAGAATGGATGGTCGATCAGGATATAAGGTTCTACCACGACCACGTACCAGAAGACGCAACGTTGGAAGGCTTTTCACAAGGTGAACCGATGACGGATTGCGGGAGTATAGGCATTTTAGAAATTTCATAACAAATAAACACTGAGAGCAGTGCTGTGGGCAATAATACTATCTAAGACTATCTGTCCTAGAAAGGAGGCCTGAGTTGCAGCAGAGCGAACATTATTAGATTAATTCTATGCTATGCTAATGCTGAAAAAAGTATCTTTTCATTACTCATACTCTGAAAGTAGGTGTAAAGTTGCCTGCGGACAGGGTTGGAAGAAGGACTTTTACTCCCTAGGGAGTTTTACTTTACAACTGACAGTTGTTTCTTTTAATATTTAGACAGCAAATATTTAAAAAAAAACTAGTTCTATTTTGACATTTCTATTGAACCGTGACCCGAATTTTTATACTGTCAGTACAATTAAAATGACATAGAGATAGAAATAATTTAAAAATACTTTTTAATGACTTTATTTTAATTTACTTTCAACTATTTCATTAAAACTAATATTGTATTTGAGAATAATGTTGACTTGACCCATTTTTACAATGATAAAATGAAAAATATTGACTGAATAGCCAGACGACGACTAAAAAATGGCGGGTAAAGTCTCTCTATAATCTGTGGCCGATTTGGTCTTTCTTGATTTTTTTTTCGAGGTGTAGAGTTTTGTTTACATTTTGCTAAATCTCTGTTATAACAAATTTGTATTAACACGACAAGTTCATCAGCTTCAATTATAAATTTAACGCAAGATTCTTTGAGGAGAAAACCGCTTACCGCCTAAATCAAAAGAAATGTACCTACCTAAAAACATACGAAGACATTTGACGACGACTCAGGTTTTTATTATTATTTTTATTTTCTTCGTATTCGTAATGAAAAGCACAGTGTTTACCTCGGGTTCAAGAGTTATTTAGTCCCTCGAACTATTAGCGACCTCGCTGTCGCTCGGTCGCCAAGAAATTTCTCGGGGCTAAATAACTAACTTTCATCCCTCGTATAATAATGTACTATTCTAACCCATGCAATTATCCGAAGCCATCTTTTTATGGGTCTGCAGTTTCAAAGTACTTTACATTAGCCTCTACAGAGCTGTTTCAACTTTCTCTATAAACACAAACCTGAACTGTGGACTCTGTTAGAACTATTTTATATGGCGACCCGTTTAAATGTGTTATGGTGCTACAATCTTACTTCTTACTAATATTATAAATGCGAAAGTTACGATGTTTGGATGTTTGTTACTCAATGACGCCAAAACGGCTGGACGGATCTGGATGAAATTTGACACAGGCATAGGATATACTCAGGCATAGGACATAGGCTACTTTTTATCCCGGAAAAACATAAGGATCCTGTGGGATTTCACATTTCGTTTGATCAAGTGTAAAATTATCATATTGTATAGGGCAACTCCAATACCACGCGGGCGAAGCCGCGGGCAAAAGCTAGTAAAATATAAAGAGCTTTTGAGTACCATAATTAGAGACATAATAGAGAGACAATAGGTATTCGAACACCGGCGTTCGCGCAAGAGTTATACTAAAAACTGGCTAACTCTAGCTACATTTTCATACAAGTGAAGAAAATTTGTCATTGCAACCGAGGCGGAATCGAACAGCCGCACTGCAATGAGTTTGTATATCAAATAACGATTTCAATACACTTTATAAATAAACTAGCGACCCGCATCAGCTTCGCACGGGTGCAATACGAATATATTACGCATGTATCATACTTATAAGCCTTCCTCATGATTCACTCTACTTATTAAAAAAAACGCATCAAAATCAGTTGCGTAGTTTTAAAAATATACTCATACATACATAGATACATACATAGGGATATGCGACTTTGTTTTACACTGTAGTTGATGCACGACTCGTGGGGATCGCTTAGCGTCTAGCCTAGTATAATAAATGTAATAAATTGCGGCGGAGACGAGCGCACTTTTCTGCACTAGTGCGAAAAAATAGTAGATACGTAAATTGTGTGCTTAAAAACAGTAGGAATAAGGGTATATTAAAAACATATATGTTTGTGCTTATAACTAAACATTGTACTGAATTAATGCCGAACAATACCCCGTAACATAATTCCTCGTTGGTTCGCATTTGGCGCCCCCTGGAGCGATAGTTTAGAATTACTGCCAAAACATTAATTGAAAGCATATTTGGCAAACATTTGATTCGTAAACTATTGACTAAATTCACAGTATGTTGTGGCTTGGAGCCAAATGTTGGACTATTTATTGCGCCGTGCTAACTAGTGAACAGTTTTTATGACAAGCGATGATTTAGATGCTGCCCTAATTTAACACACTAATGCCGCAAAATTTAGCATCAGGCTTATAATGCTCTCACTGCTGGGATTCAGGCCTCCTCTCGAGTAGAGGGAAAAGGTCATAATCCACTACGCGGGCCTAGTGCGCGTTAGTAGTTACATGTCTTGTTTTCACAGCTTCACAGGACTGCAGAACTGAGTATATGATTTTAATTTGAACTCGATACTTCAAGGTGAGCCTTCCCGCCTCGTCTGGAGCATGGTTTTAAAGCTTTTTGCTTGATCTAAAGCAATGATGACCACGACCACTCTGACAAGAGTGTACCGACTGAGAAGAAGAAAGGAATGTAATGCACAAATGCGAAGAAAAGATATAACACCTGAAAACTATGTAGGAAATGCACAAAATTTATTCCAGGAAATACGTGTTTTTATTAATCCCTTGAGAACTTTTGAAAAAAACTGACATAATTTAGAATCTTGATTAAAAGCGCAAGGCTTCTAAAGAAGTAATTTTTTATATTTTTAATATAGGAGTACATTATGGAGAGTCAAAGTTCACGTAAAATAGCAGAGTTTCAAAGGTCTTTACTGGATTACTCATAGATATGTCAAACACGGATTACTCTTACACAAATTTATGTTTTGACTTTTATAGAAGTCTAGATAACGTTCACAAGATATCTGTGTATCCAAAATATCTGAAGAAAGATGTGTAACAACATCATAATCACGTAAGAGCGGTTGTATGGAAATGTACTTCTAGTTGGCCGATCTTAACGCGTTCTCGAGATGTCGTCAGTGCGTCACTGCGGGGTGCCAACTGAAAAGCAGCGCTGGGTGTCTGACGCCCAGCAAATGCTGAAGTGGTCACCCATTCGGTTCGGGCACGCTCAATGTTCACTTAATTTTTGTTACTTTTTATCTTGTGTTTTGTAACCGTTGTGCTGTGTCTGTATCGAATAAATGTATTTTTATTCTATTTATTTATTTACTAGCTGTGCCCGCGACTTCGTCCGCGTGGAATAGTTATTTTGGGCATCATATTTATTTTTGCAAACAACCTCAGCTTTATAAATTATAGCTGTTACCCACGACTTGGCCCGTGTCAATTTCTGTTATTAATTTAAACAATTTAGTTTTTAAAAGAACATAATTATGTAAAAACTTCATAGACCTACACTTGGGCACGCCATTATCTCGGCGGTAAGTCCTCTCTTTGAGGCGTGGTGGAGCACACGGTGGAGGTGCGCACTGCTTGGGAAGAGCATCGCCGTGTCCTCGTGGGGGTTATCGGCGGCGGCGACCTCTCGCGCCGGGCCTTGGTTCAGGCCATGGTCCGCAGCGAAGAAGGATGGCAAGCGGTCGCCTCCTTCTGCGAAGCAGTAATGCTCGTAAAGGAGGAGACCGACCGCATAAGGCAAGGGCAAAAGCGCCCTCGCCGTAGCCGTCGCCGCCGCGATCCGCCGATATCCGGCCACCGTAAACGCTAGCTTGTGGACGGTGAGCAATGGGTAGCTCGCCGTCCGGTTGTCTGGTAACAGTCCAAACCGAGACCAAGTCGTCGACGGCGTGCACTGCTCCCGCGCGCCTCAAGGTGTTGTCAGCAAACTGTGGAGCTCTTCAGGGTCGAAACCTCCTGCAGCCGAGGGTTGTTGGGCTTTGAGAATAAGGCAAGGGAGGAACGGGGTAGGTTGTTTAGTCAGTAAGAGTCTGACACTGTTTCCCGCTCCGCCCAAGAGCGGGATTCGTCATTGGATGATTTTTACCTACCATAAAAAAATCCCTCCGCGCCGCCCGCAAGCAACCCGTCTCCTCGCCCGCCGGCCAGCCGCAGCGTCATATTTTGCACATCATGCGACGCGTGTGAATTTTATATCGGAGTTATTTTAAAATTGTAATATCTTCTAAGATGTTCATTGAAAATAAGTGATGTCAAAGACAATTTTGTTCACAATTAGATACTCTTAATCAACAACACATTTATTTGGATAAAATTTAATATTACTATGTTGATACAACTCTAACAAATAATTGGTAATAATGCATTACTTTTTGGGCAAATTTTATTCCCCTAAAAACGGTTCTAGTGAGTTAACCTTAAAAGATAGACATATACTGTCGCGGACACTTTTTTAAATCATTTTAAGAGGAATAATTCTTTCCTACATATTTTTTTGTTATCTTCTACCGTTTTCGCAGCGCACGCAACGGAAGCCCTCAAAGATGAATATTTTCCCCCGTTTTTTCCACATTTTCCATTGTTTCTTCGGTCCTATAAGTCACAGCGTGATGTTATGTAACCTAAAGCCTTCCTCGATAAATGATCTATTCAACACAAAAAGAATTTTTCAATTCGAACCAGTAGTTCCTGAGATTAGCGCGTTCAAACAAACAAACAAACAAACAAACAAACTCTTCAGCTTTATAATATTAGTATAGATGTACACACATTTAATTCAAAGATACAGAACATTATAATAAAAAAAAAATGTACAAATGTACTGCTTATTTCAAAAAGAAATTTCTTCCAGCAGACCTGCGAAAGGCGAAATTGGAAGAAATGTAGACAATAAAATTGTGTGCAGAAATAAGAAAAGAAGTGATTGTGAAAACTTAAAATTAAATTAATAAATACTTATATAACTTCTACTCTAGATAAATGGTTCTGGCAGACAGGCAAACAGAGAGACTTTCTCTTTTAAATTGCCATTAAATAAAAGTTACTAAAATACATTTCCAAGCTTTTAATTCTAAAGGTAAAATTTGTACCTGCCAGGTTTTAAACCTTCAAACTAAGTGCTAACTTAGTACTTAGGTGAGTTACTTCTCGTAGGAAATAAATCAAGTCAATTCAAACAAGTTTCCTCTTTGCAAAGCTTCAGTCAACGCTGAGAACCTTTTGATTGGGACAACACGCAAGTAGGTAAAAGTTAAGGCTTGTTTCCATTACTGCTTGGGTTTTTTTTCTAGCCCATACTGCTGGGCAAAGACCCCAACCCATTCTTTCCGGTGTTCTCGATTTTGAGCTACTTCTGTCAATTCCTGAGGAAGGTATCCAAGTCGTACCGCCATCTCCTTCTTGGTCTACCGCGACCCCTTCGTGCGATTTCAGGGCACCAACTTTGTGTTTTACTGGCCCATCGCTCGACCGGCATGCGGCAGACATGTCCAGCCCATTCCCACTTAAGCTGAGCAGACTTCTTTTTTGAGCAGGGTTTTTTTATGGTGGGAAATCATCGAATGATGAATCGTGCCCTTGGGCGCAGCGGGAGACAGTGTCAGACTTCTACTGACTAAAAGATCCACCGCTCCTTCTTGCCTTAATTTCAGGGCCCCAGTGTTTCGTTTTCGACCAACCCTCGGCTCTAGAAGGCGGCTTCTGCTTGGGTAGTATGCGGGGGCGTTTTTGGCAGGAGTGGGAAATTCTCGTGGACGCCAGGCTACTAACTAAAACTACAGTAATCAAATAATCAGTAATGTAAGTAAATTTAAACCACAATCTTAACTGTCTGTCGGTCTGCAATCTTTCTTGGTAATTTTTTTGCTTCTGGGCAACTTCACGGATAAGTGGCGTTACTCCAAAACGTCTTTTAGCCTTGAGGATTATTTAATAGGTAACTTTTTTTGAAATTATTAATTTAACTTATACCATCTTTACAGGACAGCCTAATGCGACAGTACAGCCAATATACATATAATTCATTTTTAATTAAATTATAATTTAAATTCAAATCATATGAGAATTCAATTTCAATTCAATTCATAATAACCTTCTTCAAAAAAAAATGCGTAGCTTAGCAGCAATGGAACCACGCCCTTATACCTTACGTAAGTATAACTTACACTTAACTTACACCCGTATTCACAAACAATACTCAAACGACCCTTGACTAAGCAAACGCACAGCGTTGAAATAGAGTTCTGTGATTGGTTCGTTTGTGTTGCGTAGTTCACAAACCCTGCCCTGTGCGCTCGCGAGCACTGTGAGACCGCATAGTAACGTTTGTGAATACGGGTGTTAAACCACGAAGTAACAGCTTCATGAACTTTCTATTACTATAGTTAAGTTCAATAGCAAAGAGGCAAGTTTTCAATATAGCGGTTTTGTTTACATAACATCATGCATCATCCCTAAATCTTGAAGGGGTGTGGAGAAATGGGCTGCGGGATTGTTCGAAGGAGTTACAGAGGCCCTGGTACGTGAACTGAAGGAACATTGGTGGGTTTTAATCAAATTTCGACTCAGGCCTCGTCTCTAGCAGAGGTAATAGGCCGTAATCCACCACGCAGGCCCAGTGCGGGTTGGTGGAAGTCACATGTCTTCGAATTTTTGGTAACAAATAAAAATTCGACTCTCTCTTCTAACTAGAGCAGGAGAAGTTATTTGATCGTTCACAACACTTAAAAAAGGGTAATATTGTAATATAAGGATAAGTAACGTAATTATGCATTATAATAACAATGATTTAACGAATGTAAGTTCAGAATAAATCGAAGTCTTGTTCAATAAACATCTCTTTTATTTCGTTCGCTATCCCATCCTTACAATAGTGTATCTATATAGACGTATGTATACACATACTTCTTATTTAAAAAATAACTAACTATAATTACAGAAAGTCCAAACAATTACAATAAAAACCGAAAACTAATTAAAAACAAACTAGGTGTCAACAAGACGTAATGTTTAGGGGCCCTACAGGGTCGAAGCCTCTGGTCTGACAATGTTTTCCGCTTCGCCCAAGGGCGAGTTTCGTCATTGGATGATTGCGCTTTTCCCGCGCGCCTCAAGGAGTTGTCAGCAAATGTAAAAGCCCCAGTGCAGGGCCGAAGCCTACTGGGAACAGATCCGGCTTCTAAAACGAAGGTCCGATCCCGGTATGAGGGCTAAGAAGAAGTGGGGTGGGTAGTTTAGTCAATAAGAATCTGACACTGTTTCCCGCACCACCCAAGGGCGGGATTCATCATTAAATGATTTTTTCCACCATAAAAAAGGGCGGGATTCATCATTCGATAATTTTTACCATAAAAAAAAACAAGACGTAATCATTATCATCATCATCAACCTAGCGCCCGTTCCGGTTGCTACCTTGGCTTTCACCTCGGTGCCCGGGGTCCGCTTTCCTTCCTAGACGCCTCCACTTCGCTCGGTCTTTTGCGTCCCCTGCCTTAAGCCCATTAGCACTCATGACGTTCCTTACGACGTCGATCCAACGCCTCTTAGGCCTACCTCGTTTTCCGGGTCCCAGCGGAGGCGGCATGGCGAGGCATCTGTTACCCACGTAGTCTGCCGGTTTTCGTAAAACGTGGCCATACCAGCGTAAGCGACCCCCCCCCCCCGACGTCAAACAGATCTATACAAAAATTTTAAGCGCCTATATCTTCCTATCCAAATGTTTCAAACCCTAATCGGTTCAAAATTCAAATAAGATTCAACAAGGTTTCCCTGATAGGGTTTATCTTAATATATTTCCATGGATTATGTCTACACCAAACACAGACATAAGTAAGTGGCTTCCTCTGCTCTCAAAACGGTGAAGGAAAACATCGTGAGGATACCGGCATGTCCTAGAACCAAAAATTCGAAGACATGTGACATCCACCAACCCCCCTCGGCTCGCGTGGTGGATTACGACTAGAAAGGAGGCCTGAGTCCCAGCCGTTTTTTTTTTTTTTATGGTAGGTGAAAATCATCCAATGACGAATCCCGCTCTTGGGCGGAGCGGGAGACCAGTGTCAGACTTTTACTGACTAAAAAACCTTACCGAACCTTACCAACCCGTACCTTCCTTGCCTTATTCCTGGAGTCGAGGTAACAGTTTGCACCACCCTCTAGGCTCCAGGAGGCTTCGAGTCCCAGCCGTGGGAACATTATAAGGCTGGTGCTATACACAGAAAAATCATCAATTTTAAACCCTTTATTTTTTAAAGGTTTGCCAAAAAAGACGAGCACAAAAACCCATGCTCTTAACCCGATTTCCTCGTCACATATTTTACAACAACTACGGGAACAAAAGGGAGATAATTCACAGAAACCACTTCAAAAAATAAATCATACGAATGTTTGTTCAGGGAAAACAGTTATATTCTCGACTGCACTATTTGTCTCTGTAATTAATTACCATCCTCAAATAGATAAAGTTAACCTTATTAATAAAACAACTATAAACATTAATGTTTATACAACAAACATTTATGTTTATGCAATAAACACTAACGTTTCTTAGATAGTCGGAAAAGATTCCGGAGCGAGTGAGACTTCGGCGTAGGCAGGCATAGCCTCGGCAGCATTCTAAACTAGTGCTTGACTGCGATTCCACCTGATGGTAAGCTTTTTTTGTTTTGATCTCATTTTTTTTCTGGTGTCGACTGTCAAGTGTTTTTTTTTTACCCGACTACGGCGAAGCAAAATCATAACCCTCCTTTTGCTTCGCCGTAGTCGGGTAAAAAGGAGGGTTATGATTTTGACCTGTATGTATGTATGTGGGTATGGATGTTCATCTGTTCCCTCGTAACTTCTAAACTACTTATCAGAATTCGACAAATGACATATCATTAGAAGCGTCTTAATTGTCCGCTGGTTATAGGCTATATGGGATTTCACAAAATCTAATGTGGCGCCCTCTAGCGGACAAAACATACGAAGTAAAAAAATAAAGTTAAGATAAATATGCCGTGTTTGGTATCATTTGAAAGCGCTTTACTTGTACATTTTGAATATATATATATATATATATATATTACTAGCATTTGCTTGTGACTTTACCTGTATTCATGGGCTGAGAAATCAATGAACCCAAGATTAACCTATTTAGAACTCCAAAATATGTTAAATAAAAATAAAGTTTAAAAACTAACACCCGACTACTTAAAAACACGCTCTAAAAAGTACGAAACAAGAAAACACTCTCAAAAAGCCGTCGTTGTATGCCATAAGAATAATAAATTAAAAAAAGTGGTATACGACGACGGCTTTTTGAGAGTGTTTTCTTGTTTCGTACTTTTTTAGAGCGTGTTTTTAAGTAGTCGGGTGTTAGTTTTTAAACTTTATTTTTGTAACTCTTGAGCTCCGAGCGAACGTTCCCGAGCATTCGCACACCTATTGTCTTTCTGTTATGTCTCTAATTACGGTATTCAAAAGTTTAATTGATATAAACTAGTGTTTGACTGCGATCCCTAATGGTAAGCAATGTTGCAATCGCTGACGGTGAGGCACACTAGTTTATTTAAGTGCCTATTCGCTCTAGCTTTGAAGACACCTAAATTACAATCGGACGGGAAGACTGCAGCTGGTAAACTTTCTTACAGATATTATGTATTGTAATTAGTACCTTTATGTTTGACTAGGTACCTTACAAAAAAAAACATTAAGCCAATTATAGGTTCTCACGGGTAGAAACTGAAAGAGTAGCAGATAACTTAGAATCACTAACAAGCACGATAAAAACAAAGAATATACTCGTAATGCAATTGCATTCCGAGTATATATATAAATATATTATATTGACATAATATATAATGTTATCTCACCAAGTTATCCCACAGAATATCTGTGAATGTTTGTAAGACGAGAATTCTATTAATAATACAATGTCCAAGACAAGACGAGAAATAAAAATTTTGAAGAAAAAATACATAAAAAAAATTAGGCAGTAAATTCTTCGGAACTTTGGCATGATTCTTAGCATTACAGGTTTATCTAGAGTCTAGACTCTAGATAAAATATTTCTTTAAATTCTATTCACTTCTATTTTTGTTAAAAAGAGTTTTTGATATGAAGGGGTTTCTTTTAAAATCCAAATATTTCGTGTATTTTCGCAAGTGCTTCTCGCCTGTTAAAAGACGACAACCTTGAGCAAACAATATAGGAGCTAGAGTCTCTCCCAGCGCAATAAGATTATTCGTAAAATATTTTTTATTTTTGGTTTTCTTCGTCAAGTCGTTGAGCTCCTTTAATAGTCCTGAGTTGAGCTACACAAGTACTGACAAATGCTTGCACTGACTGGACAGTTCCACTCAGAACAGTGTGGTCCTTTCTTCAAAAGATCATCTCAGACTCCAATCTGCATAGTTCTCATGTGGATTTGACCATTACATGTTTATGTTTGGAATTTAAAAGAGACTGGCTCCTTAGTTTGTTTCGGTGTTTCTTCTCAGGGTAGTCAGCTAGGAAACACCGGCCGCATCTAGTTTCAATAGACGAAAAAAAATTGACGTGCAAAGACTTTGTAAAAACCTATTTACAAAATAAAAATCATTGATCATCTACACAACTTCTTTATTATAATTATAATAAAGAGGTAGGTAGTTTGTTTTTTTGTTAGTAGGAGGTAATCTCTGGAACTACTGGTCTGATTGGAAAAAAATTAGCAACAATAGAAAGCTGCTTTACTCCTGAGTGACATAGGCTATATTTTATGTACGCGGACGAAGCCGCTGACAAAAGCTAGTTATTTATAATATGCCTCCACTCACCTGGATGTTGGTTAGGAGTTGACGGGAGATTCCAGTGACAGAGCCCTTCGACGTAAACGGAGCGTGGTGGGGCTGGCCAGCCAGTTCATCTCACAAACTCACAAAGATTATCCACTATCCTCCATGTCAAGCAGGATTGATCGTAAGCGATCAGTCAGCGAACTTCTAAATAGATTTTATTTCACATACGAGGTGGCCATAGACACGTATATTTTTTGAATATCGGTTTCTGTTCTAATTGGAGCGCGCGTCGACCAATAAGGGAGCCGCGCTCGCGAGTTTTGATTCTGCCGATGATGGCGGCAAATTTGAATTTAGAAGGAACCTTTTGGATAGGAATAACTTCGGAATAGGTTTCGTGTTTGTACAATGTCTTTAATTTATTACAAGCTTTATATTAGCTTGCAATGTAACTGTGTATGTTCGGCTCAAAGCAACTCAATTTTGAAGCAGATATCTTCAATCGATTGAGCTGCAATTTTGCATGCAGGTGTAAATCGCATGACAATGCAATATTATGATGACATGGAGCTGATCTTATGATGGAATCGCGAGGTAGCCATAGGAACTCTGTAATTAAACGGCACAACCACGTCGAGTTTGGACTCGTGTGAATCGTCTTGACGCGTATTAATTACTAGCTTTTGCCCGCAGCTTCGCCCGCGTACATAAAATATAGCCTATGTCACTCAGGAGTAAAGCAGCTTTCTATTGTTGCTAAAATGTTTCCAATCGGACCAGTAGTTCCAGAGATTACCCCCTACAAACAAAAAAACAAACTAACAAAAAAGCAAACTTTACCTCTTTATTATATTAGTGTAGATATAAGTATAGACCACCGCTATAAAAGCTTGTTATGAAAAAAAATATTTTCATTAAAAACTTGTTTGAATATGGGTTTCTGTCGTTATTGGCGCGCGCGTCGACCAATAAGAGAGCAGTAGTCAACAAGAAACCCTTATAGTTTCGCCATGTCTGTCTGTCTGTCCGTCCGCGGAAAATCTCAGGGACCGTTAGCACTAGAAAGTTGAAATTTGGTGTCAATATGTATAGAATAGAATAGAATAGAATAGAAATAATTTTATTCAGTACAGACAGCACAATAGTTACAAAATACACGTAAAAAATATAAAAATAAAAAGTACGCTGAGCGTGCCTGGACCGAAAAGGTGACCACCTCAGCATTTGCTGGGCGTCAGACACCCAGCGCTGGTTTTCAGTTGGCACCCCGCAGTGACGCACGGACGAAGGTACCTAATAAATATATAAGTATTTGAAATAAATATATTACATACTGACGTAAAAATAAATTGATATAATAGATAATATTCTTTGATAAATATAAACATAATATTATAAAGTAAAATGTGTATCATATTATATAAAAATTTAGAAATTAATTTGTACCCACAATACACAAATAATAAAAATAACGGACGAACTTTACGAAATAACGAACATAATCCATAGTACCTACATCGGCCGACGGTGCGCGGCGCAAAGATCAGCCGGTTGACGAAATAATCGAAAACACCGCTGCACCGGCCCGGCAATAAGGCGTCGCCTAGTGTTAATATATAAATAAATAAAAACAAAGAAGTCAGTACATATTAAACAGGAAAACCATTGCCTTCAAAAAAAAAAAAAAAAAAACGTTGCCAAGTGTCATATAATCATTGATTGCAAATTGGAAGGGAGTTGGGCAGAAACTGATAAAAGTGAAAGTAGTTACATTCGGAGGTAAGTTTTTTATTTATATTACTCGATACAATTAGTACAAATAGTAATATACCCAATAGGTACTAGCCCCAAGAGGATCACCGGTATCCGCACAGCTCTTTTTATTGTGTTTATAATTATGGTAGTCGAAACGTTAAAATTGATTACTAAAATCCAAAGAATGCATCATTGATTAGGTAATTTAATTGGTGATTAACTAATTTGATTGGTGATTGATTAATTAATTAATTATGTTATTTATTTAATACTATTATATTAGACTGTTACTTATTAATTATATAAACGATTTGTCAACATTAACTTCATTAAATTGAATCTGTGAGCTTAAAATAAATTGTTTAAGTCTAGCCTTAAAAGTATATATATTTTTTAGGTCCCTAATGGGAGGTGGAATATTATTCCAACATTTGGAAGATGCATAGCGAAAACTACCTCGGAAAGCTGCTGTACGGTGATGCGGAGTAGCCAGCTGTTGAGCACAACGCCTAGCTTTGCGCTGCCGGTGACTATTTACCCACGCAAGCTTTGAGTACAGGTATGACGGACATTTAGTTTTGATGACGCCGAAAAGAAGACAAGCCAAATGCAACTTGCGACGCGATTTCATTTTTAAAATGTTATGTTTGTTTAAAAATGGTGTGATATGGCTTCTAGGTGGAACGTTAAAGCAAAAACGTGCGCAAGCATTTTGAACCCTTTGTATTAGTCTTGCGGTACGTGACAGAAGTCGAGGTCCCACGACGGTATCGGCATAGTTCAACTTCGATAGAACCAGACTTTCAGTAAGCTGTACTCGAAGGTCTTCACTTAGATATGGACGCATCTTATATAAAACTTTCAAACGGTAAAAACAGTTTTTTACGCATTCTGCAATATGAGACTCAAAACGCAGGTCCTCGTCCATGATCAAACCTAGATTTTTTGCCTGATAAACACGTTCAATCGATTGTCCCATCACGACCACGTTTGCACGAGGAGAGGGAATACCATTGAGTTGGCTTTTTGAACCAAATAGCATAAATTTTGATTTGGCCGGGTTGAGCAGTAGGGAGTTTTGTTTTGACCAGGTAACTATCCTGTCCAGATCTTCATTTAGCAAATTTACTGCAGTATTATAGTCTTCCGGTTTAAAAGAAAGGTACAATTGAATATCATCTGCATAGATATGAAATTTAGAATTTTTTAGAACATTTACAATGTCTGCACTATATAAAATGAACAAAGGGGGACCTAGTATAGAGCCCTGTGGAACGCCTTTTACCACAGGAGTCATATTAGATACAATACTAGAGCCACTGGCATCTTGAATTTCCACCAGCTGTTTACGGTTAGTTAGATAACTCCCAAACCACGCAACCGCAGCCTCGTCAAAGCCATAATACGTCATCTTAGAGAGCAAAAGAGACACATTAATAGCATCAAATGCGCGGGAAAAATCCAGCAAAACTAGTAGGGTACAACACCCCTCATCCTGAGCCGATATTATATTGTCTGTGACATCTAACAGTGCGGTGGCTGTGCTACGACCCTTCCTAAAACCAGATTGCGCCTCCGGGAGAATGTTACTCTGTTCAAGATAAGTCATTAATTGGGTATTTACGACTTTTTCCAGAACTTTTGACAAGAAGGGTAAAATGCTTATAGGCCTTAAGTCTTTTGTAGTGCTAGGGTTCATGACCTTAGGAATTGGACGCACAACTGCAATTTTCCATAGGTCTGGAAATGTGGACGTAGAAATTGAACAATTTATGATAGAAGTCAGTATATCTAAAGTTTGCGGAAGTGTCTGATAAAACATGTCAAGCGTAATGTGATCAAAACCCTCTGCATTAGATTTAAATTTTGATAAAATTTTGGTTATGACAGATTGGTCCACAAGATTAATTGAAAAAACACCCTCATTAAATCTATGAGACTCATAGTACGCTGTACATGACGCTGGTGCAGTAATATCACCTGGAACATTTAAGAAGTGCGAATTAATTTCATCAGGGTTGTTAAAATGAGAGGGCAATTCCGACACTATTTTAAAAGGCAATAAGGTTGACTTCAGATTTTTCCATAGAGTTTTGGGATGGCGAATCTTACTATTTATATTATATTTAAAATAGGCCACTTTTTCGTGAAATAATGACTTGCTGACCAAACTTTTCAACTCCTTGTAATATAATATTTTACTTTCTGAAGGTGAAATTCGGCATCGTAAGTGAGCCTGATTGCGCAGGCTCATCATAAGTTTGATGTTATTCGTAATCCATGGATACGACCTTTCTTTAATAATCTGAGTCTTACGTGGAGCATATTTATTAAAAAGCGTGATAATATTACAAGTTAATTCAGCCACCATAGCGTTAACATCGTCTGACATAGCTGTCGCAAGCCAATCCACCGAGGCTAAGTCCTCGTTAAACTTGTCCAGTGGTATACCACTTAGATTTCTACGACTTACAACTATAGGTAGTATTTTCTCCTTCTTAAAATAAAAAACTGCTGTTATAAAAGCGTGCGCACCAAGAGCACTAATCCAGTCCACCTCAATAGCTCGCGCCCTAGCATCCGTGCACACTAGGTCTATGAGAGTTTCGCTAGTGGAAGTAAAATGAGTAGGACATGACACCAGTTGGCATAGGTCGAGACTTTGCAGAAACATATTTAAGTTGTTTGTTTTGGAGTCTGTTTGGTTGAGATAATTAATATTAAAGTCACCCAAGAGAATGGTGTGTTTACAAAATGTTAAGGAATTAACAGAACAAGTAAGCGCATCCAAAAACAAATCAGCATTCATCCATGGCGGTCTGTACGCAGTGCCGACTGCAATTTTCACACCATTAGTGCTTAAAACTAGCCACATTTGTTCTACTGTCTCATGAAGAGGATCTACTGGATGCGAATGAGTGCGCACCTTTGTCCCGCGCTTGATGTAAAACCCGACACCACCGCCGCGGCCGCCGCGCACGCTCACCGGCCGCGGAACATGCCGCAGCCGGTACCCGGGCACGACGGGCGCGCGCCCCTCTTCGCCCTTCCTAAGCCAAGTCTCATTTATGGCCATTATATCCACATCATGATGCTCCAATGCAGTGATAAATTCATCATGGTGAGTGCCCAATGAGCCAGGGTTGAGAAATCCAAACTTAAGATACTTGGAGTTCATTGCAATGTTTTAATATAACTTAAAAGCACAAAGTGACATAATGTGAGCAAAAAGATGGCATGATGAATGAATGGCTTTCCGGAATAAATTAAATGACTCCCATGTAATGAACCATCAGGAAAAATATAAAACAATACTAAAATGGGTACATGTGTGACTAAGATGTGTTTAAATGCTATTAATTTAGTGTCAATATGCAGTGCAATAATTGTAAGCACAAAAACATTATAATGTGTAAGAAATACTTGAATAAAATAAATAAAATAAGACAATATATAAAGACATAATATCAACCTAATACGACGCGAAGGGAACACCGACAAAACAGTGCGACTGCGGACAATGCCAACCAAAAACACGCACTGTCCAGGCTGGGCTAGGTGGCCTGGCAGCCGCCAGAAAAATACAGGAAAAATAATGAACAAATAAACGAAACTCAAATAATCAACAGACATGAGAAAATGACAATGGTATAAATGAAAAGATATCTTTATATAATACAAACTTCCAATCAAACTGGACCATTGCCAAAAATGCGGCCGTCTTTGGTCCACACATACTTAAAACTGTGCTTTTGCCCAGCCTGGCGCGCATTATAAAATAACCTTCCGTTGATCGGCGTCAATCGCTCGTTTAAATAAAACCTTCGTGGGGGGCCGCGCAGCTCGAGGTCCGCAGTGGTAAGGCCGCGCCGCACGCGCGCCGCCCGCAGCAGTTGATCGCGAACGGCCCGGCGTGCTAGACGCACGGCGAGTGCGCGCGGCCGCGGCGGCTCCGCTAAATCCTCACTGCCCGCCACGGTGAAATTGCGGCGCACCGCACCAATACGCTCCACATTCACGATGTCTCGGTCGTCAATGTCAACACCCAGTCTCACCGAAACCAACTTGATAATGTGTAGTGGGCTCTCATCTTTAATTTCCGGAACTCCCGCGATCATGACGTCATTCAGTAGAAGATCCTGATCGCGGTCATTTAGCTGCAACTTCAGCTCCGAAATGGTCTCCTCTAGGTGGTCGTAAGAAGATGGGCCTGTCTCCTCAAAACGCTTCTCGAGGTGGGAAACCTTGCCCTCAATGGCACTCATTCTTTCCCCACACATCCCGACATCAGCCTTCAAACTCGCCATTTCGTCCCGGAACAGCCGTAACTCCACTCTCATGGCACTCAGCTCCTCACGAAAACATCGAATTTCAAAAGCTACATTGAGCTCCCCAGACTCTGTGCTAACTTGGGAGAGGGGTTGAGTAGACTGCTTGATTGCTGGTTCCACCGTTGCCAGCACAGCCGCCGCACCTTGATCCACCACCGCAAGCTGAGACCCCGGTGAGGCCCGTATCGCATCCGTCTGGCTGCTTACTGGGATACCATCGGACGGGCCTTTGACAGGTGTAGCCGAGTTGTCCTTCCTCGGGATCCTCATTTTACAGTCCGGGCACAACCAATTGGGCGCAACCTTTGTTGACGTAACGCCGATGCAAGTGGGATGATACGACCCAGGACACTTGGTGCAGCGAATACATTCCGCCCTGGCTAAAAACTGGCCGCAGCCACCACACTTCCCCATAATCTTGGTTTTTATTTTGTACTTAGTAAACAACACAAGACTAGTACCGCTGGGGAATCACAGATGGCGTCAACAGCACGAACTGCACGGCAATGTTATCACTTAGTTCTTATAGTTTATAGAGAAACCTAATTTGCATCACAAGTTCACAATCCGAAATCCACTACAATACGTTCACCAATATAATTAATGTCTATTATCTATTAGGATTAAGTTTATAATTGTACAGTTTCGGGTAGACGTTTTGCACCGGGTTAAGTTTGATCACATTTATTTTGTTTTTATTGATGTTTATGCCGTCACTGTCACTGCACTACAATATATTTTAGTTATTAAGTCTTGTACAAGTCCTTTATCAATAAAGATTATGAAAAAACACTTTGTTTGTTTTTTTAAAACTCGAAGATGTAGCAAGTCAAACAGCTGTTACCGACATCCGTGACGTCACTCACGTATAATTATCAACTATAGAATTATACAAAGTGCACAAACAAAAAGTAGTAAAAAATGTTTTATTAGGGTACCTCCCCTACACGTAAAGTGGGAAGTGATTATTTTTTAAATTCTTCAAATAATTTTTTGATAAGTAATGTAAATATTTTCGGAAATAATCGCTCCAAAAGCAAAAAATGAGGCGCCCTCTTACTTTTGAACCATAAGTTTAAAAAATATGAAAAAAATCTTAAAGTAGAACTTTAAATAAACTTTCACGGAAAATTATTTTGAACTTAACAGAAGAACAGTTTTTGAAAAATTAAAAAAAAACTTTCTGAACTAATTTTGTATTTTAACCGTACATGGAAGCATTTTTTTAACTTTCTTACATATTTCATTATCCTGAGTGATTCTTCTTTCAAATAAAAATACAAAAAGAATAAAATCGGTCCACGCAAATTAAAGTTATCATCGGGTACAGCGCCATCTCTCGGGAAATTGGGTATCTAATTTTTAAAAGGGGGTTACTGGGTTACTGCTACTAGGTTCTGTTACATTGTGAGAAATTTGTGTCGGACGGGAAACTACGGAACCCTACACTGAGCGTGGCCCAACACGGTCTTCCCCGATTTTTTAAATTCAAATTTGCTGCTATAAAAAAAATGATGGCGGCAAATTTGAATTTAGAAGGTACCTTTTGGATATAAATAATTTCGGAATAGGTTTCGTGTCCGTAAAATGGCCTTCATTTATTAAACACAATATGAAGAAAAACGATATACCAAAATATTGGTAATTAAATTATCTTTTAGTTTGTAACAGTTTCATAAAAATACTCCCTATGATTTTTGCGTGATCTTCGCTTGTCTGTGTTTGACATGAAAAAAATCACACCAAGTTCTATGAAATGTATGTAGGTATATCAATGAATGTAATGTAATGAATGTATTAGGCAAATAGTCTAGTTTAAGATATTTTTTTTTTCAAAACATACGAACGAACCGTTTAGGCGTAATGTTGGATTTAAAATCATCAATCTATACTAATATAATAAAGAGGTAAAGTTTGTTTTTTTATTTTTTTGTTTGTAGGAGGTAATCTCTGGAACTAATAGTTCGATTGGAAAAATTTAAGCTATAATAGAAAGCTGCTTTACTCCTAAGTGACATAGGCTATAAATTATTTATATAACATGGATATTAACCGAGCTATCACAAATTTTGTCTCACAAATTTTCCGCGGACGAAGTCGCGGGCAGAAGCTAGTAATCTTATATTTTCTACTTACTGCCAATGGGCATTACGTTCCTGACAAATCGAATAAAAAACGAATAAGACAGATATAGTTCGTTTTTTAATTCTAGACTACGATTTAACAACTCAGAATGTCACACTCTAGAAATATGTTCCCTATTTTCTGGAGTTTAACATTTTAAGTTGCCAAATCATAGTCTAGGATTGTAAAACGAACTTATACAATAATTTATGCACCAATTTCCCAGCAAATTACGACGTAAACATCTAATTAAATCAGAGAAAGGAAACATAATTTTCCAAGAAGGAAATATAAACTTCTACGCCGGCATCGAACCCAAAGCGAATAGAAACGAGTCCACAGGTTCTGCCTCTAAGGTATGTTATGCTATTTTTTCTTGGTATTCTCTTTTACATTTGTGGATTTTCAGAGATTCAAAAAAATTCATAAAATAATCCTTCCACGTCCTAAACTTAACACGTTCTACGTATCTAGATCCGTATTTTTCAAGTTAACAACCAACTCTGAGTCTCTGACCTTACAGAAAGCACTTTGCTAATTTGCATGTGTGGGTAGAACCGATATTGAAATTGATCCATACCGTAGGATCGTCGTAAAACTTGTAAATGTATGTAAAATATAAGAAATATCGCGAACCAGTCACTAACAGTACATGCAGTAAATATTTTGTCGCTCCAATACCTTTTTCTGACACCGCTTTTATGTTTTAGATCCTAAAAGAAAATAGAACAAGTCAGAAATGTAAAAAAGAGAGGCTGTTACTCGTATTTTTTGGTGCGTGTAAAAAATTTTAGTTTTCAGGTTTTTTGAACTAAAAATTTGTTCTGTTAGGTTTCGCCAACTATTTTGCTCAAGTATAAAATAAAAAATTTACCTCCGGAAACATACTACTAGGATTTAGTTGTAAGTACCAAAAAATAACTACTGTACAGTGTCAGTAAGCAATTGATGGTAATTCACGCTAGTTTATGCGAATGCGAGAGCGTTGTAAGTTATAAAAGTTTTGTTAGACGACATAATGCCAATGAAGCGCTGCAGCGGACTTTTATATTAATTTTTCGGTATTTTGACAATTTTTTTCTTTTTTTTTATAATTAGTTTGCGCTTGATCACTATCTCACCTGATGGAAAGTGATGGTGCGGTCGACGTTGGAACGCGCTTCCCTAGAAGTAACATATTCACTCTTAACTTAAAGATCGTTCCATAAACGTCAAATGACTACCCGTTTATCTTTCTCCTCAGTCAAATCCATTCAAAGGTTGTCTTTAAAAAACGCTTTTAGCGATGACATCGCCCATTGTACCGCCTTAGTAATTTTAAGCTCCTAATGAACCAAATTGTATTTATAGTGTTCCTACAATAAAGAGTATATAATTATCTTTATATCTAACTACTCCTGGGGCCAAGGGTTGATAAAAAGCGTAACACCAGGGCTCTGGGACTAAGTCAAGGAAGGAACGGCGTAGGTCGTTTAGTCAGTGAGAGTCTGACACTGTTTCCAACTACGGCCAAGGGCGGGATTCATCATTTGCCTACCATAAAAAACTATCTATCTATCTAATGATTTCGTCTATCACTAGGATATAATATCGGATAAATTAGTCTGGGATAAATTTTCCTTGAAAATTCGGTTACCCCTATGTTGCCGGGCGGCGGTCTTATATTTACTTCGTATACATTTTACGAGCAGCTTCCAACGGATCGACAGATGACGTTGCCCGTATATTACCTAGTAGGCTTGCTTTTATTGCTTTTTGCACTTACCCCCCTTTTTCTTAATGAGAAATGAAGCTGGTAGTAAACTCGTAGTAATCTTTTTTTGAACGGTTTTTTTTTATTTTCTTTGTGGTTACACGTTTTTATATTGTTGAGTTGAGTCAGAGAAAAAAAGTACATTTTGATACAAGTGCAGAAAGTTTGCCATTGCGATTGAGGCGAAATTCGGACGTGCCGTAGGCAAGGGTGTTATGGAGCTAAGTGATGCGTTGACTTTCCACGTCTATCAAACGACGTTTTTCAATACACTCATGAAGATATAAATAAACGAGGATCGACTTGTGATTCGTGGGGGGAAAGCACGCACTTTTCCGCTCTAATGCGAACAACAGTAAATTGCTTGTCTAAGAGCAATAGGTAGAAGTGCGAGTTTTGGAATGTCTGTGTTAAAATATATTTATTTACTAGTTACGACGCGATGTAAACGTTGCACAGCAGTATATGCTACGCAATGTTCCACCCCGCTCCTTAGTTTGCTTTTCACACGCGTGTATGTACCTACCCAAGTATTGTACTTGGGTAGGTACATTGATATATCTTAGGTATACCATGTAATCTTTCGAGTACCGTAATTAAAGACATAATAGAAAGACAATTTAAATATTCGACTACTATCACACAACGCCGTCTAGTCTCAAGCTAAGCAAAGCTTGTGTTATGAGTACTAGACAACTGATAAACATACTTATATATTTCTAAATACATACATATTATAGATAAATTACACCCAGACACAGAACAAATGGTCGTACTCATCACACAAACATTTGTCCTGGGTGGGAATCGAACCCACGACCTCCGGCATAGCAGTCAGGGTGACCTGCTGACAGGCCAGTCAAGTCAATTAAAAACAATAGAAAGACAATAGGTGTGCAAACGCCAGCAATCGCTTGGGGCTCAAGAGTTACTGCTTGCTCACTTCCCACCAACTTAACTCATTGGGTTAAGTTTGATAGAGCTCCAGCAAGTTAAACTGAATGAGTTAAACGGCAATAAATAACTGAAAACAGAAGTGAATAGGCAGTAGTAATCACCTCGGCACTTGACATCACTTAAGGCGCTTAGTACCGTGGCGAGCAGAACTCATATATGGCACAGCTTTTGCTTTAGGTTTTAATCCAGTGGAGGGTCAATCTGGTACATGAAATACTGTCGAGTTGTAAAGATAAAATTAAAAAAACAAAATTAATTTCTTGAAATAAACATGCTGAGCGAGCGCAACGACCTGTAGGTAGCTAGTACGCAATTAAAGAAATTAAAAAAATACATACATATTACAGACTAGCTTCTGCCCGCGACTTCGATGGCGGAAAATTTCTTGTAGTGATAGCTCGGTTAACATCCATATTATATAAATAATGTATAGCCTATGTCACTCAGGAGTATAGCAGCTTTCTATTGTTGCTAATTTTTTTCCAATCGAACCATTAGTTCCAGAGATTACCTCCTACAAACAAAAAAAATCAAAATTTACCTCTTTATTATATTAGTGTAGATAAATTACGCCCTTTTTTTGTATTTATATAAATTACACCCAGACACAGAACAAATGATTGAGCTCATCACACAAATCCTGTCCTGGGTGGGAAATCGAACCCACGACCTCCAGCATAGCAGTCAGGGACTAACCACCACCACTAAACACTAGACCAACAGGTCAACCCCAGGTACCCATTCGTGGGAGTCCATTCGTTTGGTGCGGCACTTTGCGGCACGCTTCGGGCTGATGGCCTCTCAATCTTGAAATTCCGACAAGTATTATGTAAATCGCAGATAGGTGCTCTGGAGTGGCGCCATTTGCACGTGGAGTTGCCCAGCAGCAAAAAATTATAATCTCAAACAAGGGCACGGACGTAATGTCTGTAGAAGCAATGTAAGGCAGGAGTGCGGTTTTAGTCAGTAGGAGTCTGGCACTGCCCAGACTGGCTCGTTTGTGAGGCAGCCTGGGACGTCCATGAAGGATTTCCCATACCCTGACGAAAACAAAAAAACCCCAGGTACCCAGCGCCTTAACACTTGACGAATGTAGTGCCGTTAACACTAACATGTGGTGATGCTGTGCTGATATTAATGGCTGCGAGTCGCGGGAAGCGTGCACTGGTGAGGACTTGCGTAAATTGACACTGCAGTCACACAAAAATACAAATATTATATTTGTTTGAGTATAGGTAAAACATGAGATAACAAAATAAAACAGTCTACAAACAAAAAAACACCGGAAAAAATAACATCAATTTCAAACCAAAAGTTTAATAGAATAAAAACGTAAAAATGTTCACTGGTAAACGGACCGGACCGTATTATCAAATTTTGTTGTGCTTTGTTTTTTGATTGTGTTGTTCAAATTCAAATTCAAAGCATTTATTTCAAATAAACCTTTACAGGCACTTTTGAAATGTCATAAAGGTCTGTCAGGAAAAAAAATGACGCTAATTGCACATTGCAAAAAGTAGGTCTCAATGCAGAAGAATGTGCAAGAAACTCCATGGACACTCTTTTTAATCATGTGTTTTACAGATATATACTCGTAGGTTACATATTTTTGTCACTGCTATGATGTGAGAACAATGTAACTAAGATAATAAAAAAGTACATGATATAAGCAATTTAAAATAAACCACTGGCAGCTAAGAGATGACCAGTCCCAACTGACAGCGCCCGTTCACGGACATGACGCGTATATCAGCACCACTCAGCTCAACCATTATGAAGGGAACCGAATGATCCAACACACGCGCCACCATCAGCGAGACATTTGAGTGAACATGACAAACTCTCAACTGCCATGGTCATTTACGTCAAACAACTTTAAACCATAAATTACTCCATGGTACTCACATTGAAAAAAAATGCTTCTACACTAAACAACACTATAATAATGTCAAAATTTAAGATTAAAAAAAAAATGTTTCCACTCTTAGGACTCAGGTAAGGTTACCATATCTCAGAATTTAAGCCGAGATCTCAGGATGTTTGGACTTATATCAATATTGCAGCCAGAGTTTGCAAATATCATAAGGATTTTTTAGAATTTTCATCTTTTTAACAAAGGTGTGCAACTATGTTACCAGATGAATAAGGAAATCGCCCCTACAAAGATAGTCTCTTAAAAGACATCCTTTATTTTCTAATTTCCTATTCATTGTTCTTGTTTCATTTAATTACAACAAAATAAACAATCACAGCTTACCAGAACTTATCTTTCTGAACCAACAATTCGGAAGAGACCGATACGTTCCTCGTCACTGTCCAGATAACCAGAAATGGGTACAATCCCGCATCCTTGGAGATTCGTCTGAAAGTAATCTTGCCAATTAATGATAGTTCTTTAACGTCACTGCATGTTAGCGCAATGTGTGGAAAAATTGCGGAAGTAATGAAGAAAAATAAGTTAAGCAATATGGACATTATTTTTTTGAGTTTTTGCATAGCAACAACTTTATAATGCTGCCGTGCAGATACTAAAACGCAGTAAAAGTATTGTAAAATACGCTATTATACTGCGTTTTAGTGTCTGCACGGCAGAATGCTCCTCTCTAGTAGACGGAATGGGCCGCAATCCACCACGCGAGCCCAGTGCGGGTTGATGAATATCTTCAAAGTTTTGATTCTAGGACATGCCGGTTTCCTCACGATGTTTTGCTTTACCGTTTTGAAAGCAGTGGTGATCAAATAAATTACACTCAGTAATGCGTCTAACTGGGTTTGAACTCGCGAGAGGGCCGTTACCACTAGGCCACCACTGATCAGAATTTTTTTTAGAGCTCCTGGCTGGGTTTGAACCCGCGACAAAGCCGTTACTCTACAACACTACTCTACATTTTATTTGAGACTGAAAATTAAATAATTTCAAAAGCACAGCAAAAGAACTGTAGCGAGTGTCTACGGTACTAAAACTGGTAATGTCACGCCGCATACAATATTAGACAAATTAGTTCCCTGGACACTCGCGAGTGGCGCTTCAAATAGGTACGAAAAATGAACTGTCAAACAGCCTGTCTAGTATTCGTTTTTTAATTCTAGACTACGATCTGACAACTCAGATAGTCACACTCTAGAAATATGTTCCCAATTTTCTGGAGTTTGACATTTTAAGTTGTCAAATCGTAGTCTAGGATTAAAAAACTATAGTGGTAAATAGTAGAGGACTGTAGAGGAGATATGCTACATTCGTTTGCTAAAGGCACAAACTGCCTCATACGTACCAGTATCCGTTGCCCATATTACGTTTTTCAGAGTTCCGTCCGGCGAAATATTTTCAAATATCCTGCGTGTCCGAATTGTCTGTTACTTTTTTTGGCTTAAATTTGTTACTACCGAGTCTGGACAGCGATGGCTTAGTTTGAACGGGTTTGTTTTTCTAATAGTGATCACAATATGCTAGATTGTGATTTTTGTTTACTATGGCGTTGTTTTATTTTTAATTCAGTATCTACTGCCATATCCAACCTGCCGATAACTGGACGTTGCGGATTCCAGGCTCGGTATGTAATTGAAATCCAACTGAATCAAAGGACCGATTCGACACAAAATCGAACCTTTCGGCTATTACTTAGCCACTTTAAAATTACGTTGACATAGGGTAACGTGTTCTAGAAGTACGCATTTGAAAGTAAAGAAAGAAAGAAAAATAATTTATTCGGTATAGCAAAAGGCACAAAACCACAAACACAATAATTAGGTGACATGAAAAAAAAAACGAAATGGAAACGAAAATACAAATTGCTCTAGATAATCAAATTTACTTTTATTTTAAACCTAATTAAAAATAACGAAACTTGTACATGCGTACTCTTACAAGAGCTATTGGATAAGAGTTCGCCGTTATCTCATAATTGGTGTCCTCGCTATTTGCAGTTTTAATATTAAATGTATTTTCACCTTCATACATTCTCAATCTGACGAAATACGAGTACATTTTTTTTATGGTAGGTAAAAATCTTTTCTTTTTAAATTCTTAGCCCTGATACTGTTATCGGACCTTCCTTTCAGGAACCGGACCAGTAGGCATCGGCCCTGCAGTTCGGCCTCTACATCTGCTGACAACTCCTTGAGGCTAGCGGAAACAGAGCCCGCCGTCGATGACCAGGCTTGGTCTGGACCGTTACCAGACGACCGGACGGCAAGCTACCCATTGCTCGCCGTCCGCAAGCCGGCGCCAACGGTGGCCGGAAACCGGGATCGGAATCCCGTTGGAGTCTGGGGCGTGTGCGCCTTTGCCTCAGAAGGAGACGACCGCCTGCCACTCTTCCTCGCTCCGTACCATGGCCTCGACTAAGATAAAGAGTGTTGACAGAAAAACGGATAACAAAACAATTCTATAAAGGTTCTGCTTTTTTTATTTTGAGATACAGAGCCCTAAAAAACCTGTTACAACTTTATCCTCCCAAAAAAAATCCCCGAACAGTTTTACACAGTATTACAAACAAAGGTTTAAAAGGTCTGAAAATTCAGCTTTGTCATAATTAACTCCTAAATGTGTGTATATGTATGAACATTGTTCTGGCAGTTTGTATGTTGCCAAACAACTCATATGATTAATCGTTGCTTACTTATTGTTCACCTTATTAATGAAAATCGTGTATGTTTATATTGTGTGAAGTTCCTTGACGTGTGTTTATATATTAAGGCGAGTGAATTTGCAGTTTCTGTAATAGATTTATAGGTACCTTGATCATACTGTATTGAGAAAGGGTGAGACAGTGGAGAACACTGTCTCACCCTTTCTCATTACAGTAGGGCGAATACTCGGTACATATAAACATAGTGCCGATTGCTCCACCGAACATTTATCTCTACAACTCGTATATATATATATATATATAAAGACATTGCGCTGACCCCAAATAAAACGGGACAAGGGCAGGAAGATGATGATATATATAATTATGTATATATATATACTCGTGTATATCACAGTCGCCCTTTTTTATGGTGGCAAAAATCATTCAATGACATCTCCCACCCATGGGTGGAGCGGCAAATATTGTTAGACTCTTACTGACCAAACGACCCACCCCGTTCCTTCCTTGCCTTAGTCCCAAAGCCCTGGTGTTTCCCTTAACCCCAGAAGATTTTGACCCTGTATGGTCCCTTCAGTTTGCTGACAACTCCTTGATAGATACATCAGAGGACTGGAACAATTTGCCTGCAGTGGTCTTCGCACCCATTATAGTTCAGGTGTAAATAGAAGAAAAAAAACGATGTGTGGCACAAGTAAGTAAAAGTTCGGTTTTTTCATAAACCCCAGTGTACACAATCGTACCCAGTGTACATAAACTAGTGATTTATCCAGTCAAAATGCGTGACGCTATTATTCTTCACCACATTAACACAATCAACAAAATGTTATTGATTCTCAATCTGTTTGTAAGATTAAGAGTTATTTATTTATTTATGCCCGCACCTTTGCTCTCGGCAACAGAAAAATGTGATAAATGAAGAACCACTCAACCGATTTTGTACAAACTTCACATGAACCTTTTACTAAATAGTCCAAACAAAGCCTAAACATTTGGTTTGGATTGGATAGGTATATAAAATAACAACGAAAATTTATACAATTATGGGGATTCATTGTCATCGTAACGCAAACGAATACCTTAGATCCAGTACATGATTCTAGACCCCCTAGTCATCATCACATCATTATCATCAGCCTTTTTAATGTTCCCACTGCAGGGACACAGGCCTCCTCTCACAAGGAGAGGGAATGGGCCATAATCCACCACGCGGGCCCAGTGCGGATTGGTGGATGTCACATGTCTTCGAATTTTTGGTTCTAGGACATGCCGGTTTCCTCACGATGTTTTCCTTCACCGTTTTGAGAGCAGTGGTGATGAAATAAATTACACAAAGTAATGCGCCTGGCTGGGTTTGAACCCGCGACCTACGACTCGTAAGTCGGAGCCGTTACCACTCGGCCACCACTGCTCTCTACCCGACCCCCTAGTGGTGGATTTTTTTGTCGGTTTTTGGGCCAAAGGTTGATGTGAAAGCGTAACACCGGGGCTCTGAGAATAAGGCAAGGAAGGCACGGAGTAGGTTGTTTAGTCAGTTAGAGTCTGACTGTTTTCCGCTCAGCCCAAGAGCGAGATTCGTCATTGGATGATTTTTACCAACCATAAAAAAACCGGAGTACATAATACATTCATTTTTTAAGTGACAGATAAAATTCTACGAATTGTTATCCCGGTACATGAATAACTCGCAAATTAAATACCTCCAACCGTTTACACGTGGTTAGGAAGCTCAGCTAATGCGAGCAAAATTTGATATAAATGTATTTATATCAATATTATATGTCTGACATTATCAGTGGCACGTGTTAACGTTTTTTTATGTAAACCAGTGATTGATGGGGTTCCCACGCGATGGTAAGCAGTGATGCAGGTCCAGTTGAAAACCAGCATCAGGCACTTAGTTGCCTGACATTTATGCTGAACTGGGCCTGTTTGGAGCAGCCGTGGGGCAAACAACAATTTTTGTACGAAATAGTTTCAAGTAGGTAATTTAAAAACACAAATAGGGTAATTTAATTTTTGGCAAGTTAATTATTGTGCTATGCCCTGTGTAAATGTTATTTCTTTCTTTCTTTGATGCAATCGTTGATGGTGAAGTCTTTAAGTCAAGAGTGATTAGGATGCTTCTAGGTAAGTGCACTCCAACGTCGACCGCATCGTCGCTTTCCATCAGGTGATATAGCGGTCAAGCGCGCTTCAAGGAGTTGTAGGCAAATGTAGAGACCTAAATGCAGGGCCGAAGCCTACAGGGGACTTGGTCCGGTTTCTGAAAGGAACGTCCAACCCTGGTATGAAAGCTTATAAGGAATGGGGCAGGTCGTTTATTCAGTAAGAGTCTGACACTGTTTCCCGCACAGCCCAAGGCGGGATACGTCATTAGATGATTTTTACCGCCATAAAATAAAAAAATCCTATAAAGGTTCCGTTTTTTTTCCTTTTGAAGTAAGAAACCCTAAAAATTAAAGCCATTTTAAAGGAATGTGAAAACAAGGGAAAAAAATAATCATGTTGTTAAAGTTTTTTTTTAGCAAAAGTATGAGGCATACGGAAAAATTATGTGTTGCTATTGTTATAGTGTGTATATACTTTTTTTTTCAAATCTATAAACGATTATCGAGGAGTAGGCCTCAAAAGAAGAATTTATAGAGCAGTGGTGGCCGAGTGGTAAACTTACGAGTAGCCAGGCGCATTACTTTGTGTAGTTTATTTCATCACCACTGCTCTCAAAACGGCGAAAGACAACATAGTAAGGAAACCGGCATGACCTAGAACCAAAAATTCGAAGACATGTGATATCCACCAATTCGCACTGGGCCCGCGTGGTGGATTACGGCCCATTCCCTCTCCTAAAGAGGAGACCTATGTCCCAGCATTGGGAACATTAATAAGGCTGATGATGATGATGAGGCTTCAGAAAGTCACTGTTGACTGTAATAGTACGAGATACATAGAACAAGGATGACCCCTCATATGTTATTCGATTATGGTAAATATTACAGCTAAACTGACTTTATTAGCAGTCAATGTCCTGAAAACTTTTTCATAAATTAATGTATGTGAAATATTATTATTTTATTCTTAAGAAGAGATGAAGACAAAAATTTTGATGTAAGTATATATTGTAATGATTTCATGAAAGAATAAATAAATATGGTTTCGGAAAGGGTTCGATTAAAGCGAAAATGAAAGTTGAAAAGGTCGCAAAGTAATCTTTAGTTTCAGTTAACGACAAGTGAAAATAAAGATATAAAAAAATAAAGTTGAATAAAGTTGATAAAAAAAATTAACATTATTGGCATGGGATTAAACTAAGTAACCTACCTATATCGATATTATACTTTATCTGGCGTGTAATCTTATTTTCACTTGTCGTTAAATGAAACAAAAGATTACTTTGTGACTGCGACCTTTTCATCTTTAATTTTGTCTTTAATTGAACCCAATCAATTCTCAATTTTGAGTTAAGCTCGCCTTTGTACATATATATATTGTAATCCTCTTTTTTATATACTGTTTGGTGTACAATAAAGGATTAAAGGAAGAAAGAAAGAACTTTTTCCGAATCCATGTTTATTTATTCTTTCATAAAAACATTGCAATATATACATAAAAAAGTTCGTCTTAATCTCTTCTTCAACATGAAAGAATAATAGAATAATATTTCACATACACTAATTTATGAAAAAGTTTTTAGGACATTGACTGCTAATAAAGTCAGTTTAGCTATTTTCATGAACACAAAAAAGTCATAACTTTTTCAAAACGTTTCTAATTGGACTTCTATTGCTTACAATATTATTTTTAAGCTACATCCTAGCGAATTAAATGAGGTTCTTTCTAATTAGTCATCAAATAAAATGTCTCATTATCAAAATCCTATTACGTAAACTAGCGTAAATCGCGAATATTTCTGATTTTTCAACATTTCCAAATCCAATTGTATTGTCGCTAATAGTTTAAAGTAATAAAAACCACTAATTGCCTTTATTTTTACTTAACGACAGTGAGGGCATAAGAAAATTTATATCTTAAATCAAGGCAACTAACTATTGCGCATCATTTCTGCGAAGGCAACCAGTATTTTTTTAGTTCCTTATGGCACATTCTTTCAGTTGATGCTTGATTTTTTCAAATAACAGATGAGGGTAAATTTATTCAAAAATGTAGTAACAAACTTTAATATTTAACATCATTTGCATACAATTTAGCGAGGCAACCTCAGCGCAATGTATTAATAAATGCGTTATCTAGCATGTAATATTTACCATAATCGAATAACATATGAGGGGTCATCCTTGTTCTATGTATCTTAGATCATAAATACCTACGGATTTTAACAGCTTACCTAACCCAAAGTCTAAAACAAAGTTAAAACAACGGTAACCAATATAAAATTAAATAATGAAGGAAAACCCCGAGCAAAGTTTGCCCATATATTTCTCTCTGGACTTTTGGGTTGCCACAATAAAAATTATGTTTTTAATTTATTACAGAGCCACCTGCTGCTGAACGAACAAAAACAGTATTTTATGTCTCTTATTTTAACTGGCAACATAGTTTATAACAAAAAATGTAGAGGATTTTTTTTTTGTAGTGAAAAATAGTTTAAGAATACAGACTATATAGTTTCGGGCCATGGGTTGTGCGAAAGTGTACCCTGGAGCCTTAGGACAAAGGCAAAGAAGGAACAGGAGTAGGTTTTAGTCAATAAAAGTGACACACCCTCGCGCTCCACCAATGAGCAAAAGAAATCTTAGGATGAATTAATACATAAAAAAAACTATTTCATCCCCACTGCTCTCAAAACGATAAAGGAACACCTTGTGAGGCAATTGGCATGTCCTAGAACCAAAAATTTTAAGACATAAGTATGACATCCACCACCCGTCCTGGGTCCGCGTGTCCTCATGTGGATGATCGGTTACGGCGACCTCTAGCGCCGGGCATTGGTACAGGGCATGGTCCGAAGCGAAGAAGAGTGGCAGTTGATCGCCTCCTTCTGCAAAACAGTAACGCTAGCCAAGCAGGAGGCCTACCACGTGAGATTCTGATCCCGATTCCCGGCCTTTGCTTGCAGGCGGCAAGTAATTGGTAGCTCGCTATCCGACCGTGCGGTAACCGCCCGGGCCAGCCAGAGTCGTCGACGGCGCGTAATGTTCCCGCGCGACTCAAGGAGACGTCAGCAAACCCACGACTTCTGGCATAGCAGTCAGGGCCATTAACCATTAGACCAAGAGAACATTCTGTTGACCAAACTGAAAAATAATAAGCATAATATGATTTTGAATACTATACCTCCTTAAAATATAACTTGAATGTTTGTTTTATCACTTTAAAAGCAAAGTATAAAATTGAATTCTCGCAGCGTCCACATCGCCGTTTTCTTGGCAACTATACATCGGACATGAATGTGCGAAATAAGGAGAAGGTCTTTAAGATAATTGAAGATTTTGTAGATATCCTTTACAAGCCCCGAGCGTTGGGTCTGGCGAACCCCGGCCACGACGAGCGATGGGCCATCCTCTCAAGACCGAACATGAGTAGTCAACGACACTCAGTCTTCCACGAGCACCTCAAAGAAATATAATAATATATAATATAATATATTCCACAACTTTCACACAACGCCGTCTAGTCCCGACCTAAGCAGAGCTTGTGTTATGGGTACTAGACAACTGATAAACATACTTATATATTTCTAAATACATACATATTATAGAGAAATTACACCCAGACACAGAACAAATGATCGTGCTCATCACACAAACATTTGTCCTGGGTGGGAATCGAACCCACGACCTCCGGCGTAGCAGTCAGGGCCACTAACTACTAGACCAACAGGCCAGTCAAATGTCAGCAAAACAGGACCCAGTATCGCAGATACCCACTAGGGCTATGGGGAATGTCAAAAAGTAAACTTATGTGAAAAAAAAAATCGGCCAAGTGCGTGTCAGGCCACGGAACCCCTCATCATTTTTGAATACCTATCCATCAATATATCACACGTTATGGTAGAAATTAAAAAAAAAGTCACTTCCCACTTAACGTGTAGGGGAGGTACCCTTATAAAACATTTTTTACTACTTTTTGTTGGTGCATTTTGTCGGCGTAATTGATATACATATTGATTCCGACTTTCAGCTTTCTAGTGCTAACGGTCGCTGAGATTATCGGGGGACGGACAGACAGACAGACATGGCGAAACTATAAGGGTTCCTTGTTGACTTATTGACTACGGAACAGTAAAAACGTACACAAGACACTTAGACTATACACACGGCTAAATTTTACCAGTAAATGAAACACTATCGATTTCTAAATATAAAATTAATCTATACTTATACCTAATACCTAAATCTGTAGAGAGGTCAATTCTGTACACGAAATGTATTTCCTAAATAACTATCAGGGGGTGATTAGTGATCGATAATGATGCCAAAAATGCAATCAGTAAAATTTTTGTCTGTCTGTCTGTATATTCGTTATAGAAACAAAAACTACTCGACTTATTTTAACGAAACTTGAAACAATTATTCTTCATACTCCTGGGCGGGTTATATTATACTTTTCATCACGCTACGATCAATAGGAGCAGTGAAGGGAAATGTTGGCAAAACGGAAGAATTTACGCTATTTTTAAAGCTTCCGTCGCGTGTGCAGCCTTAATGGTTAAAACAACACAGAAATCATCTATGACGAAAATGTTCTCCTTAAAATTATATAAAACATACCCTGATTATATTTGTCTACACTTACATTTATAACACTCTCGATCATCCCTATTTAAAAAAGTTAACATTATTACCTATTCAATAAATAAAAAATCATATAAATCGGTATAGAAACACCAAAGTTATACATGAAATACGCTAATAAGCCATCGCAGGATATTTTTAAGGGGGTAAACCGAATTTCACGAGGGTGAACCCACTGGCAGAAGCTAGTAAAAAATAAAGTACTTTTTTTACTAAAACTCTCTTTAATCGAAATTGATTTATTTAAATAAACATCAGCCAAGCGAATCAGTAATCTGTAGGTAGATGTCGGTCGTTGCGTACTAGCTACCTGCGGGACATTACATAGTTAAGACTCGTCCCTCCACGAGAAGCCGTTTGCCGTGTACAAAATGTATGGATACCGGTGCACCAGATCGACCTACGTGGCCCAACCAATATAGTTCCTTACCGTACCTTAGATTGCCGCATCGCATTTTTCTACCCTCTTACTTCCTCCCCTATCGGCAGACCCGCAACTTGGTGGTGAGATATTGCTCTATTTGACATTCGTACTATGATTTATCGTGTCTTCAAGGACCTTCAGCCTCTACTATGATATCTTAAAACCATTTCGAATCCGGTATAAGAGAGGGATAGTGTCATACGTCCTGTATAGCGCCGTCTCTTTCTCACAGTTGAATAATGGTAATTTAGAGATGTTTTAGTAGGGGGCCAGATATGGAAAAGATGACCAATAGCCAATAGCGTAAAAATATGTATCTCAGCCTCGTGTTATGTGGCTTATGAACTTTGGTTGGCTAGGGACCTTTTTCTGTTTTTTCTGTGAGGAAAATGTGGTCAATTTTACCATCGGAAATTCCGGCGTACGGCAAATATCCACCCTTACGTTGTTGAGACATCTACGGTCCGGAATAAGCGTTTTGCCTCGTCGTTTATGCCGCGTACATCGAGGGACTGGAACAGTTTGCCGGCTGCAGTCTTTCAGTCCGATTATAATACAGCTGGCTCTTAATAAACTAGTGCGCCTCACTATCAACAATTGCATTATTAACATTCAATCAAGCCAGGCAGATTATTTTGTGTAGTTTATTTCATTATTCGCTCCATCGTCGACTGCATCGTCGCTTTCCATCAGGTCAAGCGGTCAAGCGCGAACTTGAATAAAAAAAAACACTGTTCTCAAAACAGTGAAGGAAAACATCGTGAGGAAACCGGCATGTCCTAGAACCAAAAATTCGAAAACATGTGACATCCGGCAACGCACACTGGGCCTGTGTGTTGGATTACGACCCAATTCCTCTCCCAGAAAGGAGGCCTGAGGCCTGAGACCCAGCAGTGGGAACATTAAAAGGCTGGTCTTATGCAATTCTAATTGCACTTATGGCTATTGATTCGGTACAAGGCATGTACAAGGTCACGTAAGATAGATAGATAAATAGGTTAATCATTAATTTGCTACAACATGACATAGCGGATAAACTGCAGGAGGGTCGCTTACGCTGGTATGGCCACGTTTTACGAAAACCGGCCGACTACGTGGGTAACAGATGCCTCGCCATGCCACCTCCACCGGGACCCGGAAAACGAGGTAGGCCCAAGAGGATCGACGTCGTAAGGGACGATATGCGTGCTAATGGGCTTAAGGCAGAGGACGCAAAAGACCGAGCGAAGTGGAGGCGACTAGGCAGGAAAGCGGACCCCGGGCACCGAGGTGAAAGCCAAGGTAGCAACCGGGACTTACGCTAGGTTGATGATGATGAATAATTTGCTACAACACAAAAGACAAATTATAAAAAAACTGGGCATTAGCTCAGTTGGAGAGTGAGTCGGAGTCGTATACTGAGGGTTCTGTACCAATAAATTTAATAGTCTCTGAAGATTTTTCGGAATCGGAAGTTTTTTTGGTGAAACCCGTAAATTTCGATTGCTTTGAGAATATCAAAATGTAAGTTTTTTTGCGACATAAACAGCCATTTTTTTTTATTTTTTTTTTTAAACCATCACACAACGCCGTCTAGTCTCAAGCTAAGCAGAGCTTGTGTTATGAGTACTAGACAACTGATAAACATACTTATATATTTCTAAATACATACACATATATATATAAATAACACCCAGACACAGAACAAATGATTGTGCTCATCACACAAACATTTGTCCAGGATGGGAATCGAACCCACGACCTCCAGCATAGCAGTCAGGGTCACTAACTACTAGGCTGACAGGCCAGTCATTATCTTGTTTTGCACCGCCTAAGACTCAGGCTCAGTCCGACTGATTACCTCACCACTGGACAGCTAGCTACCCATTGCTCACTGTCCGCAAGACCATGCCAACGGTGGCTGGAAATCGGGGTCGCAATCCGTGGCTAGCCTCCTACGCAAAAATTTCTGCTTCGCGGAAGGACGCCACCGAAGATCTAACCAAAAGGCAATTTTTACTAAGCTCTGAGCCCTTCCACTGAACAAAACCCAAATCCAATCTTTCCCCGCCAATATTTTCTTTCAATCTCCAGAAACAATTCATAAGACTTGCCCAAAATCAAAATTAAACAGGCATTGTTGAAGTTTAAAACATTCAATGCGATTATGTCTCCTCCAATCAAAGTTTCTCTAGACATTGTTTGTGGACCAATGGCGGACCTTGTAGATCCTTTTAATCAAGAAAGTGTTAACTATTGGACTGCTGTAAAGTGGAATGTGGTACGTAGCATTTTTGTAAAGTATTTTACCGGACTATGAAAAATATGGGTATGAAGCGCCATCTATGTCGTCATGTAAGAACTAATCCTGTATCGCGCAATTAAAGTTTTGAATCCCAAGCGATGCGAGCCGGCGTTCGCACATCTATTGTTCTTTAATTGTGTCTGTAATTACCAAAGTCGAAGGGGTAAAATACTCCGCGCGATTTAAACATACATTAAAACAGTCCGAAATATAATATAATAATAATAATATGTCCACAACTATCACACAACGCCATCTAGTCCCAAGCTAAGCAGAGCTTGTGATATGGGTACTAGACAACTGATAAACATACTTATATATTTCTAAATACATACATATTATAGATAAATTACACCCAGACACAGAACAAATGATCGTGCTCATCACACAAACATTTGTCCTGGATGGGAATCGAACCCACGACCTCCCGCATAGCAGTCAGGGTCACTAACTATTGGGCAGTAACCCATCAGATCTAACACCTGTCTGGTCGGAGGATCCTTCCATTTCAATGGAGGTATGCGGGGCTTTACTCTCTGTTCCGTATACCTTCAAAACTGCTGGCCCTCGACAAAAGAACGTCAGAGCAGCCTTCATGAAGCTACTACTTCGTGATGTCAACATCACTTCCTCAAGCTTTTGAGCAGCGACCCTCTATAGGTGCCTGTTTAGAGAAGATATTCAAATAAAAAATTATTTATTTGTTATACACTTTCTCGTACACCAAGACTAAAATATATTGAAAGGAAAACTTACAGTAAAAAAAACAATCGGCAGCCTTATCGCACTCTGCAATTACTTCCAGATAACCTAGTGTAGATAGAAATTAACAGGACATAAAATGGGGTTACACTTGGTGCAAACACAAAAGTTAACAAAAATCAGATAAGTACTAAAAAATAAAAAAATAGATACATACATCTATACTAATATTATAAAGCTGAAGAGTTTGTTTGTTTGTTTGTTTGAACGCGCTAATCTCAGGAACTACTGGTTCGAATCTATACTAATATTATAAAGCTGAAGAGTTTGTTTGTTTGTTTGAACGCGCTAATCTCAGGAACTACTGGTTTGAATTGAAAAATTATTTTTGCGTTGAATAGATAATTTATTAAGGAAGGCTTTAGGCTATATAACATCACGCTGCGACTAAACAACGAAGATGAGAAATAGAAGCGAAGAAACAACGTAAAATGTGGAAAAAACGGGGAAAATTATTCATCTTTGAGGGCTTCCATTGCGTGCGCTGCCAAAACGGTTTAAGATACCAAAAAAATATGTATGAAAGAATTATTCCTCTTAAAATTATCTAAAAAAATGTCCGCGACAGTATATGTCTATCTTTTAAGATTAACTTACTAGAACCGTTTTTATGCGAATCAAATTTAGCCAATTTTTACCGATTATTTGTTAGAGTTCTATCAACATAATAATATAATCTTTATCCAAATAAATGTATTGTTGATTAAGAGTATGTAATTGTAAACAAAATTGTCTTTGACAGCATTTAATTTCAATGAACATCTTAGAAGATATTACAATTTTAAAATAACTCCGATATAAAATTCACACGCGATGCATGATGTGCAAAACTTGACGCTGCGCCTGACCGGCGGGCGAGGAGAGGGGTTGCTTGCGGGCGGCGCGGATGGGTTTTTTTTTATGGTAGGTAAAAATCATCCAATGACGAATCCCGCTCTTGGGCGGAGCGGGAAACAGTGTCAGACTCTTACTGACTAAACAACCTACCCTGTTCCTCCCTTGCCTTATTCCCAGAGCCCCGGTATAACGCTTTCGCACCAACCCTCAGTTGCAGGAGGCTTCGCCCCTGAAGGGCCCCACAGTTTGCTGACAACACCTTGAGGCGCGCGGGAGCAGTGCACGCCGTCGACGACTTGGTCTCGGTCTGGACTGTTACCAGACAACCGAACGGCGAGCTCCCCATTGCTCACCGTCCACAAGCCAGCGTCTACGGAGACCGGATATCGGCGGGATCGCGGCGGTGACGGCTATAGCGAGGGCGCTGTTGTAAAGACAACAGCGCCCTCGCTGTAGCCGTCACAGGTCGCAGGCCGACCGCATAAGGCAAAGGCCTTATGCGGTCGGCCTCCTCCTTTACGAGCATTACTGCTTTGCAGAAGGAGGCGACCGCTTGCCATTCTTCTTCGCTGCGAACTATGGCCTGAACCAAGGCCCGGCGCGAGAGGTCGCCGCCGCTGATCACCCCCACGAGGACACGGCGATGCTCTTCTCAAGCGGGGCACACCTCCACCGTGTGCTCCACCGTATCCTCCGGGCTGACCATACAGTGGCGACACCCGGGCGTCTCTTCCTCACGAATCCGGCGCGCAGGAATCTCCTGAACTTCCCATGTCCGGTGAGAACCTGCGTCATGCGGAAGGTGAGGATGCCGTGATAGACATCACGCCTCAAAGAGGGGACTTACCGCCGAGATTATGGCGTGCCCCAACTTGGGCACGTAGCTCTATGAAGTACTTTTAGATAAATTATGTTCTTTTAAAAACTAAATTGTCTAACATAATAACAGAAATTGACTCGGGCAAAGTCGTGAGTAACAGCTATAATTTATAAAGCTGAGGAGGTTGTTTGCAAAAATAAATATGATGCCCAAAATAACTATTCCACGCGAACGAAGTCGCGGGCACAGCTGGTACAAAATATTTACAGTCAAAAGACTAAGTGGTAAAACAAAAACAACTTCACAGCGTCGAGTAATGCTCCTTCACAAGCCTTTTAAACCCAGTACAAGTAAGTTCATCATCATCATCAGCCTTTTAATGTTCACCCTGCTGGGAAACAGGCCTCCTCTCTAGGAGAGGGAATGAGCCATAATCCACCACGCGGGCCCAGTGCGGGTTGGTGGATGACACACGTCTTCGAATTTTTGGTTCTAGGACATGCCGGTTTCCTCACGATGTTTTCCTCGACCGCACCGATTTGAGAGCAGTGGTGATGAAATAAATTACACAAAGTAATGCGCGCCTGTCTTGGTTTGAACCCAAGACCTACGAACTCGTAAGTCGGGGCCGTTATCATTCGGCCACCACTGCTCTTACAAGTAAGTTAAACCAATACAAACCTCAAAGAATTTCACAATAACCAAAAACTACATTGTTCGATCAAAAATTCTATTCTCCAATGATGTTATTGACCTACAAATATGTCAAAAGCTAAAACTAACTTACGGTTTCAAAACAATTCGCTAAGATTGAAGTGTTTACAATTGAGAACCTCTTTATTCACCTAGACACTTAATGAAGATCCATTTAAGGCATGCAGTCCCTTGAATATCTGACCATAGCAAAATATATATGATTTTTGTTAGTTTTAAAAAAACTTCTGTACGTTTTGAAAAAAATATATTTTTAACTAAAATACTTGTCTAATAATATTTGATTTACGAATATTTGTATTTTTTTTTTTCAGTGCATTAAATTCTGGCCTGCTTTGACTGGATAGAGCTCCGCTGACCTCAAAATCCATTTCCTTTGCGAAATATTGATTGATTTTTATGTGCTATTCATATCCTATTTCATATGCATTCTGAAGAACACATAAGCAACAAAATTTTTGTATAATCATATTTCTAAAGATCAAGATCAGCACTACTTCTAACGAGTGCCCATGCAGGCCTATGTGAAATGAAAAAAAGATTTTGACTTTTGAAATCATTTATTTTGGAAAAAGTCTTACGAAAAAGTCACATGTTGATGGTGTAAACAATATACTTTAATTTTTTCTTCAGCAATTCACTACTTTATAGCACTGCTAGGGAGTAAGGGCCTTAACAAAATACCACTCCAACTGTTCAACAATCTTTGACCAAAAATACTTTACTAAACATTAACAGTACTTAGCAGCAACAAGAATGTCAGATACCCAGTTCTGATCTCCACCAAACCCGTCAGTTAAAATTGTCGGCCGATCAAAGGGACGCATTCTAGTTACAAGTTTAATCGAATTAAGATAAAGTTTCTAATATCTATACCTTTCCGAATACCTTTGAGTAATTGATGAAAATTGTAATTTTCATGATTTATTTTACCCTCGGAAGTGGTAATTCAAAACTCTTCTTAATCAATCAAGGAGAGTTGTTATTAAAATAAATTAAAAAATTGGTTGCCTGTAAAGTCGGTATACGGGCGAAAGTTTTACGTGACAACGACTTTGAGTGGTGACGCGTGCCTTTCACTTTTTATGTCTGTCTCTCTCGCTCTTAGGCGGGCTAACCATGCCCGAGTGGAAGGGACGCGTGCCTCTCACTCGCTCTCATTGTGAGCGCATAACGTGAGCGGAGCGTAACGCAGTTTCTTGAAGTGTCACCCGGCAAACCAATTTATAAGACGTTGTCACGTCAAAAACTGGCTAACTGTGAGTCTGACTCGCGGACAAAGGGTTCCGTAAATCCGTAATAGCATCAGCCTTATAATGTTCCCACTGCTGGGAATCAGGCCTGCTGTCTAGAGAAATGGGCCGTAATTAGGGGTTTTTTATAGTACGCTCTTGGGCGGAGCGGGAAACAGTCTCAGACTCTTACTGACTAAACATCTCCCCCCGTTCCTTCCTTGCCTTTCGCACTGGGGCCAAGCTTTCCTTTCAGAAAGAGACCCTGGGCCTTAGTAAGCTTCAAACCTTTTTGCAGAGTCCCTACGGTTTTGCTGACAACTCCTTGCCGTTATTGGGGTTGGTAGAGGTCGCCTGCCTTCGAATATTTGGTTCGAAGACATGCCGCCGGTTTTGGCACGATGTTTTCCTTCGTCGGTTTAAGAGCAGTGGTGATGAAATAAATTATACAAAGTAATGCGGGCCCCGACTTACAACTCTTAAGTCGGCTCTTAATAAACTAGTGCGCCTCACCATCAACGATTGCATCACTGCTTACCATCAGGTGGGATCGCAGTCAATCACTACTTTATAGCAATTAAAATGTATACCTATATATACAGAAGTCATTGAATGATTAGGACCTTAAAAAACTGGTAAAAATTTGGGCGCCCTATAGGTGTCTTATCAAACCCTTTTGAAAACAATAACAATAGTAACACACGATATATTAATGTAAAATCATTACACTTTTGCGTCACAAAAAATACTAACACTGAATAAAAACTATCACATCAAAAACATAAAACCTCATTTTTCTAAAAAAAAAATAATTTAAATCACTGACATTAGCAAAAATAAAGACATTAAACATTAAAAGGAAGAATATTCATGTCCTTAGAGATGTCAATAAAGCAAAATTTTCTTATGTATGATCCTATGTAATTTACAAATAACCTTGAAACGACGAAAATCCTGTGTACTACAGTTTTTTTTTGAACCATGACTTGACCGTTTTGCAATATTTGGTAAGTCTTTTTATTGGTTGATTAGTTTGTCAATCTTGCGGGTCAAAGGTGACCTCAGGATGGCATATACATATAACAGCTATATCAAAGAGCATTGTTGTTATTATAGCTAGCCTGTGCTGTCCCACTGCTGGGCAAAGGCCTCACTCCATTCTTTCCTGTTATCTCGGTTACTCGCTTTATCGTTCCAATTCTCAAGTGCATTATATTGCTAAAAAAAATCATCTGATATCGCCTGCCTGTTTGCAATTGCTTACAGACTTTTCATTGTTATATGTCATATGTTTTTCTTGCCATTATTCTAAATACCAACATCTATGTACGGGTTCATGGTAGTAGGATATTGGTTATGTATATCTGTTTAAATGTTACTAATAGATTTTTGTTTATAAACATTTTTTTCGCGTTTTCTCAGTGATTTTAATAGTTATCGACAAGATAACATACTTTGAAACCTGTAATCTGTGTGTGTGGTTATCCCCATTCCAATGTCTGACTCCTAGACAGAAGAATATTATGTACAGAGAAGGAAAATTTCATTACACATACAAAACTAGGCAAAGAAAATGATAAAGATGAATAGAATACAAATATTTTTGCTTACAGAAGAGAAGAGAAGATTGTTGAAATGGGCAAAAATTCGAGAACCAAACTTCATAAAGATGGAGACACCAAGGTTCTTTTCAAAAAGTCGAACCCAGCGACATTTTCACACTCAAGAACAATATCAGGAGCATCACAATTTTACACAAAAAGCGGTATATTGCAAATTAAGAAGAATTTGGAAGGCAATCAACATACTTATTATACGGATAGAGGGAAAGTGAAAAGGGATTTGAGCGTAGAAACCGACGTTTGTATTTTGCGAAGGTACTACAGAAAAAAGAAGAATAGCTTGCTCGGAACCACCTCGGGAAAGTCTAGGTATTCTACTCTGGTCGACACTGAATGTGAAACCATAGAAGAGTATCCAGACACAAGCGCTTGTGGCGATAACGACACAGAAAAAAGCAATCAGCCTCTTGATATAGCTTCACTCATGATAGATAATCTGAAAGATCTACTGAACCAATGGATACAAAAACATTTAATACAGAATAAGGATACCAAACAAAAAATAGATACGGTATTAGATTCTTTAATTAAGAAGTTAGACACGAGAAACAATATGCCGTCATCTTCGGGTTCAACTTATATTTTACACAAAGAGGCTGGCAAACAAGCGGTTAAAAACAAAAAAGTTGCAACCGCTTCCCTCACTTGTCAATTTTGCAAACACAAGTCTCAATATGTGAAGGTTGGAACATCGGCAGCTGAAAGCGGTGCTAGTCAAAAAAGGTCTTCAGAACTCGCCGCACCTTTCCACTATAAAGATTTAAGAATCATCTCGACTTTGAGCATACCCAGAAGTTACCACAGAAGAGGATTGGAAGAAACTAATGAACAAAACAGCTCATGGTATAGGATGAACAAAATCAAACACAAAAATATAATCCTTTCCATTGACAGATCAAATAAATTGATAGATACGTCAAGTTTTGATTTAGTAGCAATTTCAACCAAATCTCTTACAAAAAGGTCCATAAACAATGACACAACCACTAAAAAGAAAAAACGCCATATTGTATTTTTTCCAAAGCCATTTTATAAAAGTGCAACAGAAACTTCTAGTACAACAAATCACAGAAACTTAAATATTGATAACATCGATATTGGAAAAGATCAGTTAGAAGCCATGCCGAGCCTTTTGAAAAGCCTCTATGATGACGAAGCCAATATTCCTGAAAAGAGTATTCAACATAGTACCAAAAATAATAATTACACAATGACGGAAAATGATCCTAATATTAACAAAGTAATAACAAGCAACGCTGAAGTATCTACTGCAGTAATAAATGATATTGGCATCAAGCAAAGAAAAACGGAGAAATTCTTACCAGAAGACAACGATAGCAAACCTATAGTTGTAGATCGTACAAAATTGTCCAACTTGGATCTCCCGAAAAATTCAAGAATTAACATTAAGCATAACCATAAAAAGATCAGCAACAGAGGTAAAATAAACAAATTCAGGAAACGTGCAATATTTCAAAGCACACACAACAAGAAATTTACACTTCTTTATAATAAAGCTAATAATCAGAAATCTCGTGGAGAAGACTTTTTAAAACATTGCCAAAGTATAATTCAGTATTTTGAAGATTATAAAAACAAAAACATTAAATTAAATGTACAAATAAATGTTTATTCGAAGTCTGAATGTGAAACTAAAGACGTGTGCACAGATGTTAGCAACCAGACATTAGGAGTTTATGATATAAAGTTTAATCCTACATTACTCTACAATATGCAATCAACTAAAGTAGACGCATCTGTCCACATGGATGAAGAACCCGATAAATACAAGACTGAAACCGAAAAGTGCTCAAGTGAATTTTGTCCTGAAATAATTCCGCTACTTGATAGTTCGGTCTGTCAAGCTAAATTTATTTTTAATGTGAACTCGAAAGAAAAAGAAATAATGCCTCAAAATAATAGCTTGATTGAGCGAAGCACCTTAACGAGTGAATTAGAAATAGTACAAGAAATCAGTGAGCTTCGGGCAGTAATAAGAGATTTAGCTGCAGCTGCGGAAAGATTTGTGAGTGAACAACTAAAGAGAGAATCCAACAAATCAAATGCTGAAACTACCATATCGCGGAACCCGAGCAACTACACATCCAGTTCAAAAGTTGAGGCAGTTATCAATCTTAGGAATCCGTCCAAGGCTATACAATATTCGAAGGAAATAGTTGAAAAACAAAAGCTTTTATCCGGATTAAAGATAACCAAGGAACCTAAAAAAAGGGAAATGTTTGATTTTTATAACAGACTCGCAAAGAAGAGTACGTCATATCGCATTATCGATAGTGAGTCTATTCTACGAGTCACTGATATGACGTCAAAAGCTAACGAGTTGAACGAGCTGTCCAACAACAGAGACCGTCCAGATATGAGAAGCAGTAGAGTGACCAGACTCACAGACGAAGCGGTATACCGCTCATTACAAAAATCTAAGTCACTATTTGAAATAACTTCCGAGCAGACTAAAAAAAGAAAAATCACTACTTTGTTTCATGATCAAAAGAATCCTCAATGTCGCGTATGTAGTATTAACCACAATCTGACACCGACTACTTGCAGCGAAAAAAGCTGTAGACAGCTCAGAAAATTGTTTGCTAGAACAAAAAAAAAAGCAGAAGAAGACCACGAGAGACCAATTGGAGAGGGGAAATTACCACCTTGTATTTGCGGATCTGATACAAATTTTACATCACTACAATTTATATCTATGCCAATGTTGAATCCAGATCCAGAGCCAAGGGGTACTACTCCTAGAAATAATTATTCTTTAGCAGCCCGTCTTCCTGATGAACCAGAAGAGAAAGTATGCATGCGAGATTTAGGTGACGATGAGGAAGCTGCTTTAGTTTGTTCGTCTTCAACGAAATCATGCCTCAGCGCAGATGAGGACCCAGTGGAGATGCGATTACAAAAATGCTACAAAGAACGCAGAGGAATGGGTTTTGGGGAGGGTTTGGTGTACTGTGTGTTATTGTGGATCCCTATCTTATTATTAGGCTGCCTGTTTTATGCTTACGTTTTGAGAGATACACTTCAAAGTGCTGAAGATGCAGTAGATTCGGAATATCAAATTACTCCACTACAACCTATACCAGTCAAACCCCCGACCCAAGCCCCGACCCTAGCCCCGATCCGGCACAACCAATCTTCAATTCTCACTTTAAAACTCTCTGACTTAGGATTCTAGCAGATAGTCGTTGTGAAATAATTTAATATTGTTTGAGTTATTAATAAAATTAAATAACATAATCTATTTGTTTCTATTCTAGTTGTCTGTTGAATACGTAATGAGTTTTTGCATCACATCATTTGTTTTTTTTTTCAACTAGTTCCTTATTGCGTGTTTGTTTCAGATAACCAGGAGTAAATTTAAATCGAAATGGAATCAAACAAAGAATTAATGTTGAAAAAAGAAAAAAGACCAAAATCACCAAGAACATTTCCACAAAGGTTACCCACGTATGTAGTTGCCTTTGCTGTTCAGGAAACTCTTGATGACCCACAGAAAGTTCAAATAATTAGTAACATGCGAAGTGCTGAAAACAGTACACCCAGTATCTCACCTACCAACTCTAACAACTCAGCTAAAACTTTCATTATATCTCCCACTGAACAACTTTCTACTGTACTTAACATAGCAACTTTAAGTGAAGTTAAAATCGATATATTAGATGACAACCAATGCGGAGACGTGGTAGAAAAGAAATCACCTCACATAAACAACTACGTTGCAATTGATAATAATTTTACCGTGGATAAACAACCTGAAATAGTATTTAATGCACCAAAACACATTAAAAGACATAAAAACAGCAACAGTTGTACCACTAAGAAACTAAGAAAAAGGGTGATAAATTTTAAGAACATACATTTTAAATATAAGAAACCAAAAAATAGTATCACTAGAAGACTGGAAAAGTATTATGAAAAAACAAAATTGAATACACCTAACTCTGAACAAATTCAAAATCAAATATATAGTAATGTATTATCACAAGTGGTTTCGAGATCACAAGTCTTGAAAAAAGTTTTAGCAAAAGAAAACTTACTTGCCGATTCCGATCGAATCTCACTACTGGACGGTGTCAGCATTTTTGACAATGATAACGACTCTATGAATTCTTCACCGTCGACTACAAAAAAATCTTTCATAAGTTATACAAGCCAGAAAACATTAGTGCGCATCAACTCCTTGAACTCTTCATCATCAAGAAATGAAGACTTAAACAGCCTAAAAGCTACAAGTTCCATCATTCAACTGAGTTCCAACAAACATTCTCCCTATAAATCAGATATCATCAACGTATCCTTGGCCGTAGCATATACTGCTTCAAAAACTGACACAGAACAGATTGGTTTTAGTAGTAATGAGACATTAATACACAGAGAAAATTTAACCAGCTCTGAAACATTTGTACAAAATAATACTACTGAACTTACGTCAAAACCGCCATCTAGCGATGGACCCAACTACAAAGTTGATTACGATGATTTGACTGTAACTGCTTCGAGTATGAAAGAAAAAGTTGAAAGCAATGAAGCTCAAGAAGCAAAGTCTGCTATGGAAGTGCGTAGTGACGAGGATACTTTTGTGATCGCTAAAACAAGCTCTGATTTTAATAAATCAAGTATACGTTCTGATTGCACATTAACCTTCAACTCAGAAACAACGTTCCCCGCTGATAACGTACAATCCAGTATTCCAAGTAACGTAGAATTAACAGATAAGAATTCTAATAAAACTACTCTTCTAGACAAAGTCAAATTTCTCGGATTTTATCCAACGAAAACACCGTCTGTTGGTTCTAACTTGGGTAGTGATTTGAACGACGTATTGGTGGCTGATAGTAAGAAAATAATAAATGACCTTCCAATAACTTCGAAAAACATAACTAATAGTCTACCAACGGATACACAAAAAGTATCTGTATTAAGGAAGCCTATTGACTTAAATAATATGACTTACCTTCAAAATAATATAAGCCTACCAAACGACGTCACTATTAGAACCAAACTTATAGAAGTCGAAGAAGCAAGAAGATCTAGTCCTGATAATGTCAAAAATAAATATCCTACAGACTTAGCCGAGATGTGGGATCGATTGACTATAGTGTTAGACATTGCCGTTAAAAGATTAGAAGATACTTTGGCCGACAAGATATCAAAAGAAATAAAAGAATCACTAGCTGCCTTCAAACAGGTTGAAAGTAAAATACCGACAGTAGCAATCCAAAGAATGGAGACCACAGTGGCACCGGTAAGTTGTGATCGACCAATTCCAACAATGTTACATAAGGAAATATTTGCTATGGAAGATCACTTCAAACGGGATGTGGATTTTTGCGTCCAATGTGACTTAGTGCAGAAACAAGTCATAGATCAGCTGATGCTTAAACTTTCTGCAGAATCGCCAAGACCAATACCAGCTGTAGACCCTTTAAAGATATTGCAGCCTACTGAACTTTTGAAAGATCATCTTGAGGTCTTGAAACCGCCAGCGGCACTTGCAAAGGAAAGTGCGTCTACAGACGCAGGTAAGGTCGACACAGTTACAGTATCCACGGCCACTACTGCACTTTCTAACAGAAGTACTTTACAACGATTCGAGCGCCTATTTGCATATCCTTTGGCATTTTTAAGGGAAAATGTGTTTGTACTTTTAAGTGTTCCAACGTTTTTTATTGTCATGTTATGTCTCTACGGTTTTATGGTTTTGATAATGAATCCTTAGTCATTTCGGTGAGTAATTTTGGAGTTTTATTTCTTAGCTGCCTTATTTTGGTTGGGTCAATCGTTAAATTACCTTCTTTCAATCTAGATTGAGTAAAGCTAAGAACTGACGAATCGATTTTCAACCGCGTCCGCTGCAGTAGAAGAAACCGCTATTTATTTCAAAACTCACGAGGAAGAATTTTCGTCTGCAAACCGGGCGGGTGATTATCGCATAACATGCAATTGCAAGACGGCTCACCGATGCAATGGGAGCCGTTTACAACCGCGGACACAGCGACCCTAAAGCGCGTCGTGGAATGAGCTCTAATTTCTTACATAGCTCTATATGCATTCTACAAAAGCAAAGCGGTTTTCTGCCGTGGCCACCGTGATTGTAGGCCTGCTGATTGGGGGGATCTGTCTGTTATTAGGTTGTATCAGAAGAATCGCGATGGCTAGACAGTTGAATTAAATTTATTTAAAACAACAAATACTAAAGATAAAATAAATATTTAAAGTAGGCTCTCATACAACAAACGCGATTATTTGTGCCCTATTAATATGCTCAATATCAATAGTGGCAACAGAAAAGTAGGTACTGAATAAATCCATCATGATTTCAGTCGAAAATCGTTGGACATAGGCATCCCACAAACGTAGCATACGACAACATAACGACAGATCTTGTGCGCCACGCATCCATCAGATTTCCTCAAACGACAATTGGTTATCGGTCCAGCTTGTTGGAGACCACTCAAGAACCATTCTTTTCTTTCTTTAGTTGTTGGGGCCGAAATAAACACAAAAATATTTCAAATAAATAACTTCTTATATTTGAAGACAATAAAGCTCATTGAAATCTTTAAAAAGATACATTCAATTATTACAATGTAAAAGTAGATAACTGAACAGAAATCGGATTTTGTTAACCAAAAGAGGGACTGCTATATCATTGTCACGCTACTGTCGATCTATCACCACTATATCAGACTTCTGCAATAATATTTCTGTCAGTGATGATAGATCGATCGCAATACAATGCGATCCAAATGAGAATATGATCGATTGCTATTTGTGACGTCACGATTTACTGTCAAATCAAGGTAAGATATTTTTTAAATTTAGTTTGTTTACGAAAATTTTAATTTATTTACGTAGAAGAAGGAAAAAAGTTCTTAAATATTGCAAAAATATCTTCGATTTGACAGTACGGAGTGACGTTCAATCGTATCGATCGATCCTATTCTTATTTGAAACGCATAGTACAATGTGATATTCCCGTTTTCGAGAACTGGAGGCGGGCACATACTTATAGTACGGTACTTCTGATTCTAAAAGATTGTATTTAAGACAGACTTGCTGGTAAAATAAATAACCCTTACAAACATTTTTATTTCAAACAATAAATAATTCAATTTTAGGACATTATTAAACAAATTATTGTTTTCACGGAATTTTAACTCTATTGTTGAGCTTGAAATAAGGGAGGGGTTTGTTTTACACTTTGGAATTGGAACGTGGTCCCAAGTACCACCTAAAAAAGTATTTTTTTGTACTATTTTGGGACCGCAATGAAAAAGGCATTATTAGAGGACAACTACCAAAGAAACTGTTTTTGGTCCCAAAATATTACTAAAAAAAATGTTACATTTATATAGGTGGAATTTGGGACCGCAGTCCCTATCCATAGAGAACCACGACCCGACATAAGATTTACAATACCTACTGAAATAAGTACATTTATCCAAAATTAGGTATTATATGTATACCATATTATTTACATCATCTATAGATTTTTAATGACAAAAAGATGGAAAACAATATTGTATAGGATACTATTAAAAAATAAAAATAAGGTGGTCTAAATTGGTTTAGGACCGCATTAACAAAAAAAATACAGATAGCAAGTTCCGTTAAAAAACAACAATGATATTGTATTCATAATTGATAGGTTACGCTGTCTGAAAATATCGGAAGACGATCACGAAGCGTTAACGCAGCGTTAGCGTAGCGTTATCGCAGCGTTACCGCAGCGTTTTCGCAGCGTGTATTTATTGGTATTGTATTTGTTTCAAGTCGTATTGCTTATTGTCCTTGTGCCAATACTAAGTGTCCGGATCTATCCACAGTGAAGACGGGACGGACACGACGACTCCTGAAAATTACAAAATAATTAAATTAAAAAATAAATGGATGGGGATGACAAATCAGGAAACTAATTTATCTGTGTATTGGAGCATTAAAAACAATGTTTTCCCTGCTGGAGCTGACGTATCTGTTCTGTGAGAGCGTATAGCGCTTATCCATCTATTACTAGCTTTTTTACCCGCAGCTTTGCTCCCGTCAACTGATTCCTCTTTTTACTCTACCCAACTCTACTGTGTGGCTTTTTTTTTCAACGGCCACCTCTGCAACGGCCGACGCCGTCATCCAACAAATATGAAAGAGGTAGCGTCTTACATATTTGTTGGATGACTGCTCCAGACTAGTGCCTTGAAGGTCCGTAAACAGGCGTGAACGTTAATGTGGACGGCATTCGCGGGGTGTTCGTAGGGTACGACCTGTGTAGTTTATTCATGGCGTGAATTCACGCCACTAATGTGGCCCGCTATGAAAAGTTTTACCACGGATCCTGAATAGAGCTGGTCTATACATATCGACTTTTGAATTTAATTGGCATACCTTAGTTTGGCGTTCTTTCTTCTGTTTCCATCAGCTATGGCTACAGCTTGAGCTACTACGGGGCCTTCATCTGTCACCTCCTGGGTAAATCAAAATAAAATTATAAATAAAGGTAGACGCCATCTTAATCTGAGATTCGGTAAAAGAAGTAATTTCCCTCATACGTTATTTGACTACTATAAATATTACAGCGAATAATAATAATAAGCCAATAAGCCTGATATAGTGGTGGTAGACCGAAGCGAGAGGCGTGCAATGATTGTTGACATATCCGTCCCTCATGACGAGAACCTCGTGAAAGCCGAGAAAGATAAACAAGTCAAGTATGTATATTGACTTGGCTCGCGAGGTTGTCGACATGTGGGATGTGGATTCGGCAATCATTGTACCGATAGTCGTGTCAGCCAATGGCTTAATAGCCAAGAGCCTCGAACAACACCTTAGGAGGCTCTCGTTAGGCGGCTGGATCAAGGGCTTGATTCAGAAAGCGGTACTCCTGGACACGGCTCGTATTGTTAGGAGGTTCCTTTCTCTGGAGCCCTGACCGCCGGTACCTTGGACCCTGTTCCCGATACCGGTGGGACACTATTTTTTATATTTTTAAATGTTTTTTTTTATAGAAATGAATTTATATAAAAATATAAAAATGTAATTTATATGTAGTTTTAAATGAATAAACGGAATAATAATAATAATTAAAAAATGAATTTAAACAATAAAATTTGTTACTACATTTTTGTCGTCAACTAACTATACCCTAGGTAAAAGAAAGTGCCCCAAGGAACTAAAAAAATACTGGCTGTCCACTTTTCCTCGCTAATAAGTAAATTGTACTTCTTCTATTATATCTCGTACAAACTGGAGCATGGTGGACATCCCATCCATAGGTATCAAACATTTTGGGAACACATACACATTCATCGTGCGTAAAACTAAGGAGTGTTTTCTACCATAACCTATCTAACGATAGCTAGAAAAGTTTTGTCCAAAAATCATGAAGATTAGCAAAAAAACTAAGCCCTTATTTATCGTAAAATATTTATAATATTCACATCTAGTTTACAATTGTGTCGATTTTTTTTGCGAAACTTAGACTGGACATTAGCTTGATTTGATAAAACTTAATAAATTATTTCGCAACAGTTTTCTCACCATGGTTCTTTTATCCTAATTCGTTCAGCAGGTTGAATAAAGTCGAAACCATGAAGGAGTAACAACCATACATCCACATACATATTAACTATCGTGTTTATAATATCTGTGTGTTGTTTTTTCTTTATTTGACAACTGTCACACAACGCCGTCTAGTCTCAAGCTAAGCAGAGCGTCTGTTATGAGTACTAGATAACTGATAAACATACTTACATATTTCTAAATATATACATATTTAAGATAAATTACACCCAGACAAAGAACAAATGATCGTGCTCATCACACTAACATTTGTCCTGGGTGGGAATCGAACCCACGGGGAGGCCGTGCATAGCAGTCAGGGTCATTAATTACTAGACTGACAGGCCAGTCAACAACAAGTCTTTGAAACATGCACTCATCTATATAATATCTATCTTCTTTAAATAAAAGGAGAAACTGAATGACTGACATATCAACGCACAACCAAAACTACTGGGACTTTTATGACGTAGGTGAACACTAAGAAAGGATTTTCCAAAATTCACCTCCTAAAGGGATAAAACACGTGTCTAACGTTTGTTCGAAAACCTATTTTCACGCGAACGTAGCCGCTGGAAGAAAGCTAGTCAATTATGTGTCTGATCTCTTTATTTACCTCAGCAGGTGATTCTGTAGTAGTGACGGCTCCAGGCGCTGCCTGCACTTTGGGCACGGGGTAGGGAGCGCCATATTGAGGTTGTACTCGTGGTTGAGTTCTTGAAACAAAATAAAACATTTTTATAGTCATTTCTAGCCTTGTTTTATATTCATATGACTATTTTTAATTGAATCTTCTTCCTTCATTCATTTTGACGACACTTTGGGGGAAGTTTTGTCACAATGAACGGACTTGTGCGTTTCACATATCCCGGATTTCTGCAACTCTACAAAATTTGCTATTATAGTAGGTATATGGCGTAAAAGTTGGACTAAAGGGGCCGTCACTCTCATACCATACGCACGTTTTTTTTTTATGGTAGATATAAATCGTCCAATGACGAATCCCGGGCGGAGCGGGAAACAGTGTCAGACTCTTATTGACTAATCAACCTACCCCCTTCCTTCCTTGCCTTGAACCCAGAGCCTAGAGTGTTACGCTTTCGCATCAACCCTTAGTTCCAGAAGGCTTGGACCATGCTGGGCCCTTACAGTTTGCAGACAACTCCTTGAGGCATGCCATACGCGCGTAGACCTGAAAACCTGTTACTGCACATTGAAGGTCGTTTGTGTTTTACTTAACGCCGCGTATTGTACTTTTGTTCACCACAGACAATGTGCCAACATAACCAACGTAAACGATCTCATTATCTATGGGCAGGACGTAGGGAATACATTAAAATACATCAATATTAGCCGTCAAATAGGGCAATGTCTCTATTGTGTCGAGAACATTTACATTTGCTGCGGCCAAGTACGTGAGCGCAATGTAAGATCATGCACACATCTGCGATTTTGTGTGACGATTTTTATTTTTTAAAGCTTTTTATAAACTTAATATATTCCATAACTATCACACAACGCCGTGTAGTCCCATCTCGATGTCGACGTCGTGCTCATCACAAAAGCATTTGATTTTATCCTGGGTGTAATCGAACCCACGACCTCCGGCATTGCAGTCAATGCCACCACTAAGTACTAGACCGGCAGGCCAGTCCAAAAAAAAATTCAATATGACGGACTTTTGAAGACATCAGACCAGATATTTTTATGCACAATCCGTGATCAACATCAATCAAAAATGTTTACAAGGTTTTCTAAAAAGAATACAAACCATGTCACAATAAATTCAATATGCTTACTGAACAATAAAAAATAATTTGTTAACATTATCTTGTAGTTAAAAAAATGACTTGACTAAAGGTCCTCTATGTCCATATTTATGGAGTTTAAGGGTATCGGAGCGACATTGGTCATCACTACTGACTACATACTAGCTAAGAAGTATTTTTCTTTAAAATTATCTTTGTTATACAAACTTAATAGTATACTGCAAGTAAGAGCAAATAATTGAACCCCTGATAAGACTGGTAAAATTGTAACACCAGGCCAAAGGTTGGGGTCTGAAAGGAAAGCTCCTGTTTATATGGCAATTTAGGAACGGGATATGTTGTTTAGTCAGTAAGAGTATACTATTTCCCACTTTGCCTAAGGGCAGGATTCGTCATTAGATTTTTACCCACCATAAAAAACCATAAAAACCATTTTTTTTTTCCAAAATAATTTGCAAAACTGCATAACTAAAAGAATAATCCTCTACGATTTTTGACATTTGAGCTTGACAATATTTACTGTCTTTTATCCTTAAGGGTCGGTTCATATCTGACGGATGATGCGTCGAGCGTATCATCGGTCGCGTCTATTCGGTCGAATGGGTCGGTTCATATCAAACGGAAAATGCGTCGAGCGTATCATCCGTCCTGCCACTAGTCAGTTTCTACGTTTAGCATCTACAGAGCGGTTGTGTTGTGTGATATTGAATTTTAAAATTAAGCCTATCGAAATTATTGCTATTTGGGAGGCTTATTATAATTATAAACTAATTGATTATAAGTATCTTTGTTTTACTGTGACCATCCTGACGTAACACTTGGTTCACACAAACGATCTCTGCTAATGTTACGCCTAGTCTGTATGCATCAATCAAAATAAACGTAGAGCGTGGCGCGCGCGACATTACCAATGTTACGTCGACCGATAATGCGTTGACGGAAACGGAATAGACGCTGTACGCTCGACGCACTAACGTATCATCGGTTGAGTGTGAACGGTCAAGTATTTTTCTATACATTTGTCTGTTCTGGCGTTACGCGACCGATAATACGCGACGCATGTTCCGTCAGATATGAACCGACCCTAGAACTTTTATAAAATTTTCACAAATTATTTACCAATTCAATACACACCCGACCTTTGATTGCGACAATACAGAACTACAAAACACGACACAGATACTAAAACCTTGACGCCAATCGCATATCTGCACCAACTCTTATCCTCACATTAAAATTCTAAAGGAACTTTATCTAACCTTGCTCCAAAGGCCGTTGCGACTGCTGTAGCCGTTCTACCTTCGTCTTGGCTTTCTTCCTCTTGATCTTGAGGTTCCTCGATATCATTCCCTTGCTGGTTCACATCAAGACCGCTCTGCAGAGCATTTGGACTCTGGCTCTGGCTTGGCTGGTATTGATTCTGCTGCTGAAACTGTCCTTGGAATAATTGGGCCTGTTGGTACTGGATTTCCTGGCCTGGGTAGTTCAGGAGCTGAGCTTGGATATAGGCTGGTTGTTGGTATTGGTTTGGCACCAGCATAGGTTGCTGGTATAACTGAGGTTGAAGACCGTTCACGTTAGTTTCAACGTCCTGGCTTTCTTGGTCTGATTGTGGTTGGAATTGACTAGGCTGTTGTGGTTGAAATTGGGCTGGCTGCGGTTGGAACTGTGCTGGTTGGGGTTGGAACTGAGCTGGTTGGGGTTGGAACTGAGCTGGTTGGGGTTGAAACTGCGCTGGTTGAGGTTGAAATTGAACCGTCTGAGGTTGGTACTGGTCTGGTTGTTGGGGCTGAGGCTGAAATTGAACAGTCTGAGGTTGATACTGATCAGGCTGGGGTTGGAACTGAACAGTTTGTGGTTGGAAAGGAGCTGGCTGCTGTGGCTGATACTGTCCCTGTAATTGGTTGGCGTCCTGAGCTTGCAACACTACAGTTTGAGCAGGAAATTGGGGGACTGGCTGCAACTGTTGTTGCGGGAAAGCATTAACAGTTTGGTATTGCGGCACTGGTTCAGCGTTTGGCTGTCCGTAGAAACCCTGAGGCTGTACAGCTTGAGCAGGTTGAACTGCCACTGGTTCAGCTTGGAACTGGGGTTGTTGGTAAGTAGTCACAGGTTGAATTTGAGCTTGTGGTTGTTCTGCAACAAACAGAGCAGGGTTTTGGAGCTGAACTTTCTGCTGCTGGAGTTGCTGTTGCGCTATAATCGAAGGAAGAGCAGCAAAGTGTGTCTGAGCATCGAACCCTGCCACTTGTTTTTGAGACTGTACGGGCTGAAGATACAAGGGAGACCTGAGCTGTCCAAATTGCTGGAGAGGTATAAACTGGGGTTGTAGCTGAAGTTGAGCCAATGAACTGAGGAACAGTTCTCCAGGGAATTCTTGTAGCTTTTGTTTCGCTACTTCTACGGATACTTTAGCATCTTTATTAGAAGATTCAAGAGTTTCGCCTTCATTCAAGTTCTGTTCTGTGGTTGATTCAGTAGAAACTTCAGTAGTGGGGGCTTCGGTTGTGGTGGTAGTGGATGTGGTTCTAGGAGCGAACTGAGCTGGGATCTGGGGCTTCGGGAGTCTGTTGGCAGCGAGAAATTGATCTCTCTGTCTTTGTCTTTCAAATTCGCGGTAGCGTTGTTGTTGTTCTTGGTACTGAAAAGAAATAGAATCGAATTAGTATACGTTGTGTGCCAAAATAGTTACAAAAACTTGTACAGTGACTTAAATCTGGGTTCAAAAGCGGGCTTATCGCTTAAATGCTATATAGCTTATTATAGCAATTAAAAAAAAAACTAACAACTAGATGAATTAAATCACAGTGAAATTTTAATGGCGAATTTGGCTCTGTTTGTTACTTCCTCAAAGGCAAAATGGCATCAACAGGGTAGATACCCTACACACGCATTTTTAACGCAAACGTTTTACTTATTTTTATGTTGCTATAAACTAATGCTTAACTGCAATCCCACGTGGTGGTAAGCAGTGATGCAATCGTTGATGGTGAGGCGCACTAGTTTATTAAGAGCATATTCACTCTAGCCCTGAAGACATCTAAGTCATAATCGGACGGAAAGACCGCAGCTGGCGAACTGTTCCATTCCAATTAAAAAAGAAAGAGGTTAATCACCTGTGTCTGCTTCAATCCTTGATCCAAGTTCTGGATGTCAGAATTGAAGTTCTGACCAACGTTTTGCCTTCCATTGACTGGTGACCGGTTGAAGAAAGGCACCTCCTCTCTCTGAGGAGGCAAACCTTGGACAGATACATCTTCTTCTTGTGGAGTACCGTATTCCACGTTGGGGTTGCGAGGGTCCAATACTGGTGGGGGTAGGTATTGCGATGGTTGCTGAAAATAGGGGTGATATTGCAATAAAAACGACCAATACACGTAGGTATATTTTGTTCTGTTTAATTCCCAAGCAAACGCCAGCGTGTAGCCAACGCGCACAGTATCGCGCCATTTCGTTAAACACGATAAGAAAAAACGCCAGCACTCGCATTGATTGTAAAAATAATACGCGTTCTGTTTGTTGAAAATTTATCTAAGAACGTATAATAAAACTTTTTCAAATAGTCTGTAAATTTCTAAAATAATGTCCACAGGAATTGGGGGAAAGCGAAGTCGCTGCATTATAGGTATTTATATCATCATCATCATGATCCTTCATCAGCCTTTTAATGTTCCCACTACTGGGACACAGGCCTTCTCTCTAGGAGAGGGTATGGGCCATAATCCACCACGCGGGCCCAGTGCAGATTGGTGGACGTCACACGTCTTCGAATTTTTAGTTCTAAGACATGCCGGTTTCCTCACTATATTTTCCTTCACCGTTTTGATAGGTATTTATAAACAAGCGATAAAAGAGTAACCATGGTTTTTTCTTGCTAGTTCTTCATAGGAAAAAGCTAATTGTGCGCTTTTGACGTTTTATATTTGCCGTTTTATATTTGACGTTTTAAAAATATTTTGAACTTTAATTTTATATTTAATAAAATAATAATAATAATCCTTTCAGGCAACTAAGACCCATAGATGCAATAGACAAATAGGTAGTCTTACAGTATAATAAACTAATAAATACAGATTAAGTAGTTATAACTTATTAACTATGAACTATTGCACACTTAGTCACTTCGACTAAGTGAGAAAGTGAGTAAGTGTGACGAAGTGAGTGAGTGAGTGGTGAGTATTTACCTGGTCCTGTCCTCTCTGTGGCAAGACGAAGGCGGGACCGTCAGGCCTCCAGCCGCTGGGCGCGTAGGGCGCCGGGGGCTCCGCCACTGCCCCGCTAACTAGCAACGATATCACAGCCAACAACTCCTGGGATCAGAAGAAATATGGGATCATTAGTATCAGAACTTCTCAGTTTATCCCTTTTTATATTTGTTTGTTTGTGTAGCACTTTAATCTATTATACAACGTGAAAATGACAAACTAGAGGATATTTGTATTCAACAATTATAATTATGAGTAACTTTTACTATGCGATAAATCCCGAAATCATGAAAAAATATTCATCTGCTCCATATTTTTTTCTCTTTGTGGTGGCCGAGTGGCAACGTCCTCGACTTACAAAAAAAAAGGCTCATGATGATATATATTTTTCGAGTTATGTGAACATAAATGTATGAGGCAACTAATTTTTTTTGTGTTGCCAATGAGAGTCTAACTCGGCGAGTGTTAGACAGGGTCAACTCAGAGAGGGATATGTCATTAGATAATTTAACTTTTATTTGTGATTAAAATAATAACAAAAATCAGTTCCGTAATATCAAAGATTATCCCTTACTAACAAACTAAATTTTACCACTTTATACTATTCAGTAAAGATATATTCTACCCTTAATAACCCGACACTTTTCCATCCCCTTATCAAAACTCTGCAGTAAGACCATAACAGCACCCTAAAATTATATTTAAGTCAAAATAAACCAAAATTAAGCTCCTACTTATAACTAATATGGACACAATCCGTAAAACATCCTATTGCTGGAATAAAGTCCCTCCGCCAAAATCTTCACAATATTATGTTACGTTCAGTATTAAGTCTTACAAAAGTGATTAAACTAGGGTTAATAACGGTAGCTATACAATAAAGAGCTTGGAAGCTGTTAGAAACGGCATTGAAAACAGTTAATATTCATAGCCACATAACATAGCATCAGCTTTATAATGTTCCCACAGCTGGGACTCACGCCTCTTCTCTAGGAGTGGGAATGGGCCGTAATTCACTACGCGGGCTCAGTGCGGGTTGGTGAAAGTCACATAAATTCTTCGAGTATTTGGTTCTATTGCCGGTTTCCTCACGATGTTTTCCTTCACCGTCTTGAGAGCAATGCCACATAGATGTTTAATAAGCTATTTTTTTTAATCGGTTCAAAACGTGACTAAGTATATCCAAAATCGAAGGCAAAAAGAATTTTCCAATTTCGTTCACAGTTCCATAAATTAGAAACAAACCAAAGTGCGCCTTCAAATTAGCGACGACGAAACGAGCGAAAGACGCGCGGCCTCAGCGCGGTTTAAACTCAACAGTTGCGCGTATTTAAGATGCCTTAATAAAAGGAGAAACTGTCAAGTAATAATAAGAGGATGGACAAACTGAAATGGGACATTTACCACCTTTATGTTATGTGTTTACAAAAAATATGCCCCATTTGAAAATCCTTGGTGATTTTTAAATCTTGAGCACCGAACGACGAATGCCAGCGTTCGCACACCCATTGTATTTCTATTATGTCTCTAATTACAGTACTCGAAAGGTTAAATGAAGTACGTACTAACGTTGTTTTTATGTTAGTTGTTGTTTAGTGCACAACATTGGCCAAAAAACCTAAGCTCGGGTCGACGGAATATATTGGTTTCCGTGCGTGCCTCGGCGAAATGTCAGCAAGAGCCTGAGACTGTGAGGGGTGATAACTGCTAGGGCTGGCAAATTAGAACACACCCCTACCCCCCACTTTATTCCGACATGGCTTGACCGATTGCTATGAAATTTTGTGTGTATAGTCAGAAGGTCCGAGGGCATATAAGGGAAACTGAAGGAACACACTGGGTTATTATAGTTAATAAGACTCACACTGCCTTAGTCTACCCAGAGTAGTAAGAATAATTTGATAAATTCCCTCGTTAAAAAAACGAGTGACTAGTAAGGCGCTTCTCTGATCTGTGGCATCAATGAACCCTTGGCCGCAACCCTTGGGCAGAGGATGCAAATTAAAATTGAAACAATAACGGGATATCATGGTAAGCTTGCTTTAATTTTGTGGGCAGTGGTTGTAATAGTATTAGTAATTTATCTGATACTTGGCACACAATGTGAAAATATGTCAAGGGTAAATTAGAACTTTCGACTACCGTAATTAGAGACATAATAGAAAGGTGTGGTTGTGCGAACGCCGGCGTTCGCCCGGGGCTTAAGTCTGCGGGTACGAAACTTGCGACGGGCGGAGCGACGGCGGGGCGGGGCGGCGCGGCGCGGGGCGAATAGATAGCGGTGTCTAGCGTGTGTACGAAACAAACTTCCGCGCAGTCGCGCACACGTAGTCTTGTGATAAACATGGTTTCACGTCGAAGAGAACTATTGGAGCCCAGTCTCCTAATGAGAGAATTTTTATCACCTAGAGATGGTGTTCATCAAATAAATCAACGACGATGCAATTTGGGAGAATTTTCTACACTTTATTACGAGCTACGTTGTCATTCAAGAAAGTTCTACAATTACACAAGAATGAGTATAGAGACATTCGATTATGTTTTACAGAAAATTAGAAGTAATCTGAAATCAAACATTTTCGGAAATCGTATAATCTCACCTGAACAAAAACTATTTACTACTTTATTACAATTTTTTTGTTTTTATGGTGTACGTTTTTACTGTCCCATATAGCCGGTTTTGATAAAATAGAAGATATTAATTCTTCATTATCAATTTCCATAAGTTCCGTGTTATATAGATATGATAAAATGCAACGCTACGTAGCCGCGCGAGCGGCGAAACCAAACTAGTTTGTTTTCGTCGCCCCGCCCCGCCACCGCTCTACCGCCGCCCGTGCATCGCTCGATCGCGCCGCTCTGCCGTCGCCCGTTTCGTACACAGCGCTTAATGTTTTAATGCATTTGATTACATCGCTGTCGCGCCGCCCCGCCGTCGCTCCGCCCGTCGCTAGTTTCGTACCCGCAGACTTAGAGTTTAAAGAAAATCACAATAATATACGTTCTGATCTATTTATATAGAGTGACCGATATTTAAACACGTGATAGTAATGATAACAAATAACTTTTACTATAGGACCTAAACTGAAATCGCGAAAAAATCTAACTTTTTTTTTATGGTGGGTAAAAATTATCCAATAACGAATCCCGCCCTTGGGCGGTGCGGAAAACAGTAACAGACTATTACTGACTAAACACCTAACCCCGTTCCCTCGTTGCCCTTTGCACTGGACCAATCCTTTCTTTCAGAAAGAGAGTCTGGGTCCCAGTAGGCTTTGGCCCTTTTGTAGAATCCCCACGACTTTGCTAACAACATCTTGAGGCGCGCGGGAGCAGAGCGTGCCTTCGACGACTTGAGCTTGGTCTGGACTGTTACACAACCGGACGATGAGCTACCCTACCCTACGGTGGGCGGAAATTGGGATCGGATCCCGGCGGCGTCTAGACTCTCGGCTTTGTCTCGGCGTCGTGTACGCCGTTGCCTAATGCGGTCAGCCTCCTTCTTAGCTAGCATTACTGCTTCGCAGCAGGAGGCGAACGATTCCTACCCCTCCTCGCTCCGGACTGGCTTCCACCAAGGCTCTCCAAGGCGTCCCAGGAGGACACGGCGATGCTCTTTGACGGCCTAGTGTGACTCAAGTACAGTACGTACCTACTTGAGTAACACTAGGTTGTAACACTGCTTATGTATTAGTAGTATGTACTAAGGTGCTACATTACGTTATTATCGTTATTACTATACATGGCTTCATGTGCTTGCCACATTATATCTACATAACAATAGGTGGACTGGCTTCTAGGGTTTGTCGTATGGCGTAAGTTTTTGGCAAGTAAGAATGCAAATACTGGAACACTGTCTGTCGGGTCATGAAAAATGACATTTATTATGCAAAATACATATCAGTTTTTTGTGCTTTCCTTTCGACTACCGTAATTACAGACACAATTAAAAGACAATAGGTGTGCAGACACCGGTGTCCTCTTGGAGCTTAGTGAACTAAATACACCGTTAAATTTTGATCGTTTTAATCCCGTGGAGGTTCGATCAGGTACATGAAACACTATCGATTTATGTAGATAAAATAAAAAATTGAGTAATTTTTTTTCTAAATCTCGAAGTGATATACGCATTTAAAAAAAAAAATCTTTAAGTAAATGAGTCAATGACAACGTAGGTAGTCTTCGGGTGTTGCGTACTAACTATCTACAGGTCATTGAACTAGCCCAGCTGATATTTACTTAAAAAAATCAATTTCGAAAGTGCATAAACGAATTCGAATTAAAAAAAAAAGTGCTTATTTTTTTATTTTAACTTTACAAATCGATAGTGTTTCATGTGCCGGATCGACCCTTCAAGGGATTAAAACGATCAAAATTTAACGGTGTATATTAAATGAGGCTTGTGAAATAACTATTAAGATATTGTCATAAATATTTTTGATTAAATAAGGAAAGATCAAAAGAAGAGAAATGTCGTTTCTGATATTTTTCCTGAATAGGATCGTATAAAAACGCGGTCTAAGAGCACACGGTCGAGGTGTGCCCCGCCGCTTGGGAAGAGCACCACCGTGTCCTCATGGGGGCGATCAGCAGAAGCGATCTCTCGTTCCGAGCCTTGGTACAGGCCATGGTCCGGAGCGAAGAGGAGTGGCAGGCGGTCGCATCCTTCTGCGAAGCAGTAATGCAAGCAAAGGCGGAGGCCGCATGCAAAAGGAATCTCTTGCCCTAGCCGCCGTCGGTATTCCGATCCCGATTTCTAGGCGGGCAATGGGTAGCTCGCTCTCCGGGCGTCTGATAACAGTTCAGGCCAAGCCAAGGTGTCCACGGCGCGCTCTGTTCTTGCCCGCCTCAAGAAATTATCATAAAATGTAGAGGCCCAACCGCAGGGCCGAAGCCTACTGGGGCTCCGCACCGATTTCTGAAAGATCCGACCCCGGTATGAAGGCTAAGAAGAATTGGGTGAGTCGTTTAGTCAGTAAGTCTGATATATATATACAAGGATATGATCTTTCCCACCATAAAAAAAACGCCTCATCAGTCTATCCAAGTAAGTAGTTCATGACTGGATTGTGGAAGTTATAAGGCATCCATGTAAAACATTTGCATTCTAATTGAAAGAAAAAAAATAACCGTAGTCAGAATAAAAAACCGAAATCATTTCTAAACTTGCCACTAGCTAAATAAAACCTCATGTAAATTAATAAGAAAAAAAGCCCTATAAAATAAATCACCAAGAAAAAAAAACAAAAAATATCCTTTTCCGAACACAATCACAAAAACAAACACACACAAACAAAAAAAAACAAACACTATTTAAAAAAAGAACGTGTGATCACCTTCATTTTCGTCGACTTTCGTTCTCAAACGACGCCTGCGCATCGTTTATATAGACAATAGAGTTCGTACATTGGCATTCGATGCGTGCACTATATCGACCTTAGTTCGCTAGGGTTGGCAGTATCGCAGGATGCAAGGTGTTCAGGGCTTAACAGATAAACATTTGACTGGCCTGTCAGCAGCCTAGTAGTTAGTGACCCTGACTGCTATGCCGGAGGTCGTGGGTTCGATTCCCACCATGTGTGATGAGCACGAACATTTGTTCTATGTCTGGGTGTAATTTATCTTTAGTATGTATGTATTTAAAAATATATAATTATGTTTATCAGTTGTCTAGTACTCATAACACAAGCTCTGCTTAGCTTGGGACTAGATGGCATTGTATGATAGTTGTGGATAAAAAAAAAAATATTGGTAAAATTATATTGACATGAAATAAATCATTCTCAATCCCAAAAGTAAAAGTCAATATATGGGCGATTAAGAATTATGTCTATCTCAATTTGTTTGCATTTTCTATTTTTAAATCAGTGGATTAAAAGTCCAATTTGGCATAGGTTATTTAAGCTGCTATCTCAATATTCACAATATTTCCTAAATTATTTGCCATAAATGTTAGGAAAGCGTAAATTTTTCTGCCAATATGGTCTATCTCTCCTTAAAACGTCTACATCACTGCTGTTTGTGTCCTTTCTAGTAACTTATTATCTCAAGCAAAGAAATATATTTTTTATCTAATGTAAAGTTGAGTTTTGTGAGATACTTAACCGCCGATATGTTTTATTTCACATAGGCCTACATGGGCACTTATAAAATGTCAGAAGCTAGTGCACGGTTCCAAATTGGTCGTTTCCTGAGAAGAACCGGCAAGAAACTCCATGGTTTCCCTTTTAAAAAAATGTTTTATTACAATATTTTCATATTACAGCATACAAACACAGTCATAAATTATAGACAGTGCAGACCAGTCAATATTGTATTCGCACCGTAAAAATGGTAGAAAGTAATGTAAAGATTTGCGTCTACAATGTTCTCACAATCACATTATAAGAGGAGATAAAAGCTAGAAGAATAATCACAACTCACAGTAAAACAATTACATTATAAGATGGATCTATAATAATATAATAAATATATAAGAAATGTTGTAACAGCAATGCGTCAACATAAAAAAAAATGATCACATATATTAAAACAAAGATGGAACAGTTAATAGACAAAACTCACAAAAATTATCACACAGTGTTTGTTAATTCTTTACGCTAAATAGCTAAACGCGTTTCCATAAAATTTGGTACATAGATAGACTATGTCTTGGAATATTATACTTATAGGGTAATTTTTATCCCAACAGTAAGAGTTCCCTTGGTATTTTCATATGAGCGAAACTCCTTCAGAGTGCAGACGCTAGCTACAAATAATATGTTATATGAGCTTTTTCCCGCGAATTTAAATCTGGCATATTATACAGATTGACTGTCCCATTGGTCTAGTAGTTAGTGGCTCTGACTGCTAAGTCGAAGGTCGTGGGTTCGATTCCCACCCAGGACAAATGTTTGTGTGATGAGCACGATCATTTGTTCTGTGTCTGGCTGTAATTTATCTATAATATGCATGTATTTACAAATATATAAGTAGGTATATTTATCAGTTGTCTAGAACCCATAACACAAGCTCTGCTTAGCTTGGGACTAGACGACGTTGTGTGACAGTTACAAAAAAGAAATACAAAGGTGTAATAAAAAAAAATGCAATTCGATTCTAACCAAATTCGGAATCGAAAGAAAAATTACATTTTACATAGAAACCACATTTGTATTTCGGGCTGGTGTCCGTAACTCTACGACTAAAGTGCGTATTTTGCGTACGAGAAAGCATTTACCCCAAACCGCAAATTTAACCTTTTTTGTAATTTATATTAGTTTGTAAGAGAAAAAGAATAAAATTGTTTGTTTTTTGACATAACTTCTTGAAGTACAAAACCTCAATATCATCAACAACCAGCTACTAGTGCGCCTCACCTTCAACGATTGCATCACTGCTTACTATCAGGTGGGATTGCTGTCTAACATTAGTTTATAACGAATAAAAAAATCACACATCAAATTCGAGTTTAAAAATGATCCTTCGAGCCGGATTACGAAAATTCATTCGGAACCGTAGGAACCCAGCAGAAGAGTCGAAGCCAATTGTAGCCAAGGGTTCGTGTCTGAAAGGAACACATTGGCCTTGGTATACAGGCATCGTAGGAACGAGGTGGGTTGTTTAGTTAGGGTCTGACACTTATTTCGCGCCCGGCCCAAGGGCGGGATTTGATTTTTACCCACCATAAAAAAAGCCACGACAGGTTTGCAAAGCGAGATGAGAACCGCGGTGGCCAAGTGGTAACGGCCTCTACTTACGAGTTGCAGGTCGCGGGTAAACCCAGCCAGGCGCATTACTTTGTGTTATTTATTTCATCACTACTGCTCTCAAAACTTTGAAGGAAAACATCGTGAGGAAACCGGAAACGAGGGAAAATGTCCTAGAACCAAAAATTCAAAGACATATGACATCTACCAATTCGCACTCGGCCCGCGTGGTGGATTATGGCCCATACCTTCTCCTAGAGAGGGGGCCTGTGTCCCAGCAGTGGGAACATTAATAAGGCTGACAATGATGATGATGAGGTTTGCAAATGTATTAAGTATATCGACAGCTGGGAATATACGTACTGTCTACCTAACTCCTACAAATGTGTGTACATATGTACACTTATTCTAAAGTGCCAAATACTATTTATCAGTAAGATCAGCTAATAGTTTTCGTGCGATGAGAATTTCATTGTTTAAATTATTTTATAAAAAATCTTACTCATTGTGTACCCAATCAATGTATTATTGGCAATTTGTCCAAGATTTTTTTTTGTGTTTTGTTAAGCGGTTCTCGCATCATCGAATGCAAGTATGTTTTTTTTTTATTTTCGGTCCCAACGGCCATCTGTTCTGCGTGCAATGTGCCCTGCCCATTGCCACTTAAGTTTGATGATTCTTTTCGCTATGTTGGTTCTCTTGCGGATATTTTCATTTCTGATTCGATCACGCAAGGAAACTCCGATCATAGCTATGGCTATTCAAAAAAATATATTTATTTATTTAAAATTCTGAAAGTTTATACACAAAAAAATACTTTCAGAACTAAAACATATTTGGATCCGAAAGCAACAGTACATTCAGTGACAACCCTAGGGTTTCATACATGGCACAAAATATGACTCACTCTTGGCCCTAAGAACTGCCAAACGGACTTAGCCAAGTCCTAACCTGCTTAAAATGAACTAGGTATTTTAAAAAATCTGATTCAAGGCCTAACAAGATGTTGAAATATCAAACGTGGGAGCCAGAAAGAGTGATGGAGTTACCACCCTAAATGGCTCCATCCCTTTAAGAGCGGCCATCATCATCATCATCCTAGCGGTATTAGTCCCGGTTGCCAACCTTGGCTTTCGCCTCGGTGCCCGGGGTCCGCTTTCCTGCAAGCACGCCTCCACTTCGCTCGGTCTTTTGCGTCCTTTGCCGTAAGCCCATTGGCACGCATATCGTCCCTTACGACGTCGATCCAACGCCTCTTAGGCCTTCCTCGTTTACCGGGTCCCGGCGGAGGCGGCATGTCGAGGCATCTGTTACCCACGTAGTCTGCCGGTTTTCGTAAAACGTGGCCATACCAACGTAAGCGACCCTCCTGCAGTTTATCCGCTATGTCACGGACCTGAAGGCTGCCCCGGATGCGGGAGTTTTTAATGCGGTCTTTCCGCGACACTCCCGACATCCAGCGCAGCATATTCATTTCCGTGACACGCAGGCTTTGCTTATGCCGCTCAAGTACAGGCCACGCTTCACTGCCATACAAAAGGACAGGCCTAATGATGGTCTTATAGACCTGTCCTTTGAGCCTAACCGGCATTTTGGGGTCACAGATAACCCCCGCCACCTCACGCCATTTCGCCCTTTAAGAGCGGCCATCTCAAATCAAATCAAATCCAAAATATTTACAACCCGAAGTACATTTTCATACAACCCCTCTTACGTGATTATGATGTTATTACACATCTTTCTTCAGATATTTTGGATACACAGATATGTTGTGAATATTATCTAGGCTTTTATAATAATCAAAACATAAATTTGGGTCAGAGTTATTTTCGTGAACTTTAACTCTCTATAATGTACTCTTGTAAAAGCCTACTATAGAAGCCTTGTGCATTTAACAGAGATTCTAAATTGTCATTTTTTTTTTTCAAAAACTCGTGTTGCCAGGAACTTTGTCAAACATTCCAAGTAAATCGTAGAATTACCGAATACCAACAGAATTTTTAGGTGTCTTTTTATTCGCATTACTTTTGCGTCAAACATCACATTGGATTGCGTTAAATGAAGCAACAAGCTTTTAAACCATGCGCGACGTTGACGATAGGCGAGTCTGGAAGGCCCACCTTAACAGTTCGATTTAGGTCGATAAATGGACCTCGTTACGTGGTCGAAGTAGGACCTCAGCTCTTGTCAACAGTTAATCATTTACTTCTAGACAAGCGTGCTCCTTCATTGACCAGCCCGCCTGGAGGATACAGTGGAGGAAGTGTGCCTAGCTTAAGCAGAGCATCGCTGTGTTCTTGTAGGTGAGATCTGCGGCAGCGAACTGTCGCGCCGGACCTTGGTTCAGGCCATGGTCCGCAGCGTGAGTGGCAGACGGTCACCTCCTGCGAAGCAGTAATGCTAGCAAAAGAGGCCGATCGCATTAGGCAGTGGTAACGGCACACACACCCTCGTCGCCGCCGCTATTCCGATCCCAATTTCCAGCCACCGCAGGCGCGGGTTTGCTTACTGCGAGCAATAGGTAACTCGCCGTCTAACTGCCTGGACCGAGCCCAAGTCGTCGACAGCGCGTACCAATGCCGCGCGCCTCTAGGAGTTGTCAGCTAACTGTAGGGTCCCAGCAGAGTCGAAGCCTCTTGGGGTCATGGGCAAATGTGAACGTGTACCTAACACCAGGGCCCTGGAACTAAGGCAAAGAAGGAGCAGGGTAGGTTTTTAGTCAATTGAAGTCTGACACTATCTCCCGCTCCACCCAAGGGCGGGAGTTGTCATTAGATGATTTTATCCGGACAGTCGAACGGCGAGCTAGTCATTGCTCGCCGTCCGCAAGCCCGCGCCTACGGTGGCTGAGAAACAGTTGAATTCAAGTGTGTGTATATGTTTGTAACCACCTACAAGGTACTTACTACACTATATCACGTTTTGGCATTCCGTAAGCGTTATAAAAACCCTTAACGATTGTGGACACGTTCCGCACGTCTGTTTGGTGTGTGTCGCGTTTTGACACCGTTTTTATACTTATGTAATATTTTTTCCAGGGTAATTACTGCAGTTTTTATGTGATGGAATGTGTAGGGTATTTTTATGGGTATTTTTTACATAAAGTACCTACTGAAAACTATGTCTATTTCTTCTCTAAAATAACAATTCTAGACACGGCCATATTTTCTCTTGAAAATCTGTTCTGAAAGTGTAATGTCCTTTTATGTGTAGGCACCCAATATTATATTTTTTAACTAAAAAATATAATACTTATAATATTTTAAATAAAAATAAAAGTTTTTTTTTCAACATAAAAATAAGAACTCGTTCGTCTGTAATAAACAAGTACTTAACTTGAGAACGGCTATAGCAATTCAATTTTTTGTCTTTTTTTTTGGAGGGATAAATTATCGAATGACGAATCCCGCTCTTGGGCAGATCGGTAGTTCGTGGCAGACTCTTACTGACTAATCAACCTACCCCGTTCCTTCCTAGCCTCGATCCCAAGGCCCCGGTAATACGCTTTTTTTAAATGTTGGAGATGAGTCGAGAGCTTAGAAAAAAAAAATGCGAGTGCAACCTGCACGCTGTAGGTTCCGTACAGAGTAACTTATGTAAACAATTCCAAAATCATGATTTATTATTAGTGTTACATAGGCAGTCAATACATACATAGATCTTAAAATTAAAATCCCGAATCAAATCTCGGGCATTTTTCCGAACTTAGTTGAATGTCGAACTTTTATTGACAAAGAACACTCCCATTTCCTTCGTTGATTTTCATAGCAGGGCCTGATTTTTGTTTCAGAAGCGGACCTTTGGCCTCAGTAGGTTTCAACCCCACTAAACCTCTACGTTTTGCTGAAATCTTCTTGAGGCGCGTGGGAACAGTGTGCGCTGTCGATGACTTGGGCTTGATCCGAACGATTACTCGATGTCTATACTAACATTACTGCTTCGCAGAATGAGGCAACCGTCTGCCATTCCTTCTTGCTTCGGAGCATGGCCTGTACCAAGGCTTGACGAGTGAGATCGTTGCCACCAATCGCTCCCACGAGGACATAGCGGTATCAGTTACCCTTTGCGTTCCAAACTACAATAACACCTGATGTACAGATTTATGCTAGTTAAAGATTTTTTTATGGTAGGTAAAAATCATCCAATAACGAATTCGCTCTCTTAGCTGGAGCGGGAAACAGTGTCAGACTCTAACTGACTAAACATCCCACCCCGTTCCTTCTTTGCTTTTCGCACTGGGGCCAAACCTTCCCTTTAGAAAGACACCCTGTGCCCCAGTAGGTTTCAACCCTTGTGCTGAGTCCCTATGATGCTAGTTCAGGTTAGATATTATTATTATTTTATACCATTTCTTTATCAACTGGCTCGTTAGCATAGCTTAGCATTATAAAGCCTTATAAAGTTCCCACGACTGGGACCTAGGCCTTCTCTCCAGGAGAGGGAATGGCCCGTAACCCAACACACGGGCCCAGTGCAAATTGGTGGATGTCACATATCTTCTCATTTTTGTTCTAGGACATGCCAGTTTCCTCACAATGTTTTTCTTCACCGTTTTGAGAGCAGTGGTGATGAAATAAATTACACAGAGTGTTGCGTCTGGCTGGGCGAGAACCTGCGACACACTTCGTAAGTCGGGGCCTTTACCTCTCAGCCACCACTGCTGACAGTTTATACTGTTCATCTATAAATATAAAAGTAGAAACTGACTGACTGACATATCAACGCACAGCCGTAACTACTAGGACTAGGAGCGTGAAATTTTGCACAGAGCTTCCTTTTATGACATAGGCGACCACTAAGAAAAGAATTGCCAAAATTCACCCCTCAGAGGGGTGAAATGCGTGTAAGTTTTTGCGAAAACCTATTTTCACACGGGCGAAGCTCCTGTCAAAAGCTAATAGTATCATAAACATGATAGCATAAACAAAATCCTTTCAAAGACGCGACGTAAACAAAATAATCCTCTCATACCCAACCAGACAATTTTAAAATTTTTATTCAAAAAGATTTATTCAAGTTTTCTAAAACGATTCATCTTCTTCAAACCAAGAAGCAACGCTCATATCCTTCCTTAGTCGTATTTATTAAATTTTCATTTAATATTTGAGCTGGCTAAGAGAAATATTAAAATGTGCACTGGCCAGGTTCCAAGTGAATCCATTGTACTATTTGGCGGACACCCTGCATTGTAAATAGAATAAGGCTCGTTCACATGTCCCATACAACCAACGTTTGATGTGTTTGGCGAATGTTTGTGGTGATATATTGGTTTTGATTTTGTAGTCATACTAATGATTAGTTTTTATTTTATTTTAAACTAGCTTTTATCGGCGACTTCGCCCGCGTACATAAAATATAGCCTATGTCGCTCAGGAGTAAAGCGGCTTTCTATTGATGCTAAATTTTTTCCAATCGGACCAGTAGTTCCAGAGATTACCTCCAACAAACAAAAAAACAAACCTTACCTCTTTATTATATTAGTGTAGATTACATCCGTTGTTTTTTTTAGTGTACCCGCGTACAAACCTTAACTCAATATTTGCTTAAAATTTAACTTGATTTTCATTGTAGTCTAATAATAATAATTACTAGACTACAATGAAAATCAAGTCCAATGGATCTGAATTATATTTTGGCCAGAGGCAAGGGATTCAAGATTCACATATTAATTGTAAAACATAGGTACATTATATATATATATATATATCTTATTTAATACATTGGGAGCGCTTTGTTAAGAGGCAAAGGCGTAATAATTATGTGTTTTTTGATGGATTGTATTAATTAACTTCAACTCCTCAAAATCGTCTAATCCAATTAAACATCTTTTTCGTAAACTAATGGCTAATTCAACAGGGTTAAAACGAACAGAAAGCTTGTTTCTTATGTCTATTTCACGACATGATTTAAGTGATTTTGTAATAAATTTCACCCATTGCCGTTCAACCGTTGTGGAGTAAATTATTTGAACTGTTGATTCATTCAGAATAGTCACCATGGCCCAGAAGTATAACATCAACATGGGTAGGGATAACGGGTGGGGAACACGGTTTGGAAACATAAATGAATGATAATAAAATTGACTGGCCTGTCAGTCTAGTAGTTAGTGACCCTGACTGCTATGCGGGAGGTCGTGGGTTCGATTCCAACCCATGACAAATGTTTATGTGATGAGCACGATCATTTGTTCGGTGTCTGGGTGTAATTTATCTATAATATGTATGTATTCAGAAAATATATAAGTATGTTTATCAGTTGTCTTGTACCCATAACACAAGCTCTGCTTAGCTTGGGACTAGATGGCGTTGTGTGATAGTTGTGGACATATTATTATATTATTATTATTATAATGATATTTATTTATTGTGCACACCTACCTACCACAGTGTTCTTTTTAACCTGATTAACTGGTTGACTGGTAGAGAATGCCTTGTTGCATTAAGTCCGCCTATGTAACACTATTGTACGTGAAGATTAAGTAAATAAATAAATGATCTATATTTTGCAAGTAGGTTTAAAAAAAAAACACTTTTACACGTCATTTTTTTTTTTCGATGCTAGATGAGGCCGGTGTTTCCTAGCTGACTACCCTGAGAAACACCGAAACAAACTCAGGGGACATACGTGGGGATCACGGGTCGGGAAATGGTTGAGGAAACTGATGGAGAACACACTTGCATCAATCGCTGGAACTTCTACTTTCAGGAGCTCATTCATCAGCCTTATTGATGTTCCCGCTGCTGAGACACAGGCCTCCTCTCTAGTAGAGGGAATAGGCCACAATCCATCACGCGGGCCCAGTGCAGATTAGTGGATGTCAAATGTCTTCGAATTTTTGTTTCTAAGACATGCCGGTTTCCTCACGATGTTTTCCTTCACCGTTTTGAGAGCAGTGGTGATGAAATAAATTACACAAAGTAATGCGGCTACGTTTACCACTCGGCCACCACTGCTCAAATAACCCAAGAACACGATCACTTGGTACCATATTAAGCCTATCTCAGATCTCAATGAATCAGCTGCAAGGAATACATTATTATTCACAGAACACCACATGTACACATTTGGTAATGAAGTCCAGCGTGAATATCAATGATCGTCATATATTTAGATTGCGATGGTCAAGATTTTAAGGACAATTTGGAGGGAATTTCCATTTTGACCATGGATTTCTAAATGTATAGGTACTAAACATGGACAAATAAGTAAACTAACTTATTTAACTAGTTTAATTTTCGAATTTTAAAAAGTATATTTTTCATTATTCGGGTCACGGTTCAATAGAAATGTCAAAATAGAAATAGTTTTTTTTTTATATTTAAACAGCTGTCAGTTGAAAGTAAAACTCCCTAGAGAGGAGAGGTACAACTTTCAACCCGGCCCGCAAGCAACTTTACGTCTACTTTCAGTATGAGTAATGAAAAATTTATTTCGATGGGACCGAATAGTGGAGTGGCGATTGTACACCGAAAGACGCAGCGTAGACGTAGCGTTGTACTCCGACTATGGTGGGAGTATCCTTCTAAGACTATAAGCAAATGTTTTCAACTACAGTTCAATCAGTATAATATTAAAAACACAAGGAAAAATTGCCAGACTATAAGCAAGTGTTTTCAACTACAGTTCAATCAGTATAATGTTAAAAACACAAGGAAAAATTGCCATAATTATCATGCAGATCAAAGCCACACTTGACATAAGGATACCTTCGTCACATAATTATGACACGCACGTTTTGGTGTGACATTCGATCGAAACTGTCATTGCGAAGGTGGTGACGAAAATACGCCTTTTGAAGTAAGTTAAATAATGCATGGTAATGATGCATTTGAGAGAAGTGACGAAGTAATGAGGTCATACTCTGCTCCAACGTGTCCTTATGGTAGGTAAAAATCATCCAATGACAAATCCCGCCCTTGGGCGTAGCAGGAAACAGTTTCAGACTCTTACTGACTAAACAACCTACCCCATTCCTACGTTGCCATATATTGGTATATATGGCAACGTAGGAATGGGGCCAGTGCCTTCCTTTCAGACGCGAACCCTTGGCCCCAGTTGGCTTCGACGCTTCTGCAGGATCCCTACGGTTTGCTGACAAGTCCTAGAGGCACGCGGGAACGACTAGTCTTGGTCCGGACGGTTACCAGACAATTGGACAGGCCATCCACGAGCCCGCGCCTCCGAAGTGTCATCCGGGGAACGTTGGAGCACTGGGCACATGTCTAGAGGTTGTCATCACAACGGTGACACCCGGAAGTTTCTTCTGCCTGAATCAGATGCAGGAACCTCTCGAATCTGCTATGTCCGTTAAGGACCTATGGAAGGTGAAGACACCGTGTTGTCACTACAGCCACCAGTCAAAAAGAAGGGACTTACCGCCGTCCAAGACAGGTTTTCAGTGTGTATAATTTGAGAAATACTAAATTAAAATGGTCCTAAGAGAAATCAGGGAATGAGAATTGCAAAATGGCCAGAGCCAAGCTGAGATTGATCCAGCTGGGCAGCCTGAATACATGCCAAATATAATTTTTTACACTTTTCTGCGGCCATTACGCAAAGCTATCATAATTTTCCTTGCGAAGCCTTTACGCCATAACATCCCCAATATTTTCACTATATTTATGTAAGATATCTCTTTGTTTATCCTTATCCTGTATTTTGGGGTTGGCTCTTCTCGTCAGTCTCTGCGCTGATGATAATTCTAAGTTAAGTGTTCTAGGCCTTGTTCACATTTGACTTGCAATTCATAGGAGTTTTTGACGCTTTTTTCAATGGTACTTTCCTTTGACCTTAAATTATGATTTAATGCAGGGTCTCATAGAACAAGTATAGGCATAAATCTGAAAACTGTAAAATCTTACAGTACGTTACGTAAAATAAAATACTTTTCACAATTCGGAAACTAAACTATTTAAATCAGTTAGTTTGTACAAAACCCTCAGTGTGCGAGTCCGATTCACACTTGACAAGTTCTTTTATTATTCATCAACCCATTACCTGGAAAAAACCTTAGTTTATTATTAACCGTGAAAATAAGGCCGATTTCCTTAAATATGTGTCTCATAATCAAAGTAAGGAATATAAATCGATTTACAGAGGACCTCGGAGACGCGATGACTGTTCGAACTTGACAAAAAATACTTAGTTAAAATTATCGTTTTTAACTGAAACACTATAGAATTGTAAAGATAAAATTTAAAACAGCTGAGCGAGCCAATGACCTGCAGATAGTGTGTACGCAACGACAACTACCTACAGTTTATTGGACTAGCGCAGCTGTCGTTTTCTTAAAGAAATTAAATTCGTATATGCGTAAATCAATTCGAGTTTTTATTTTATTGTACCTTTACCGGATCGACCCTCCACGGGATTAAAACTATAAAAATTTAGCGGTGTATGCTCAAGAACATGCAGTAATTTAAAGAAAGGAAATTTGACTATTCCAGACTAAAGACAGAGGGTGATTCTGGTTCGCAAAGAGCAACTGACTGAACACAGGTTTTAATCAGTAAAAGTCTTACATTCCTTCTCTGTCCTCCAAGAACGCGAGGAATTATTCGATAACTACACGCCAGGAAAAAATAATAAAAAAGGACAACATCCAATATTGGTCACATTATTACCAACATTGGCTGAAAGAATTCAGTAAAAGTCTGACTGTCCTCCAAGAGCGCGAGGAATTATTTGATAACTACCCGCATGAAAAAAAAAATGGCCAACATTCCAATATCCAATATTGGTTACATTATTACCATCATTGGCTATTGGCCCCAATGTGTAAAACCAACTCAAGTCGAAGGTCGAAATGCTCTATACACGCTATTTTTAGATCATAAGAATATGTATGGCATGAATTTTGAGGAAGAATTTATGATGATATTTTCTTCAGTCTTCTTTTACATAAAACTTCAGAAAACAAACATTTTACGAGTATTGGCGTTTTAAAATATGGAATGACAATCCATACCTCCATACTAATATTATAAATGCGAAAGTAACTCTGTCTGTCTGTCTATTAAACTTTCCCGCTTAAACCTCTCAAACGATTTTGATGAAATTTGGCACAGACAATCTTTAGACCCTGAAAAAGGACATAGGCTACCTTTTATTGCGAAAAAAAGACGCAGACGAAGTCGCGGGTACCAGCTTGTAGGATAATAAATTAGTCGCAAAAAATCAGTTGAAACCTCAAACTCAAAAAGGGGAAAAAAACTATGATAAATGATGTTTATTTTTGCAAATAGGTTTTCCATAACACTTTCACACGTAATTTTTTGTCAAACTAGATGTGTACGGTGTTTCCTGGCTGACTACCCTGAGAAGAAACACCGAAACAAACTCAGAAGTAAAATTCTCTTTTAAAGTTCATACAGCATACATGTAATAGTCATATCATATGAGAACAATGCAGATTAGTGTCTGAGATGGTCGTTTGAGGAAACAACCACAGGTTTGAGTGGACCTGTCTAGTCAGTGCAAGCATTTGTCTGTATTCGTATAGCAATCGTGATGAAACGGACATGTCCTAAAACTAAAAATTCGAAAATATATTGGTATATTTTCGAATTTTTCTCTAATCTTTCTCAAAGCAGGACCGCGTGATGAATAACGACCCATTCCCTATACTAGGGAGGTTAGCTCAGTCAAGCATTGGTAACATTAAAAGGCTTTTTTTTCGGTGAAGAAAAAAACATCCAATAGCATCTCCCGTTCTTGAGCGGAGCGATAGATAGTATCATACTTTTAAAGACTAAAAACCCACCTCGTTCCTTCGTTGCCTTAGTTCTAGGGCCCTGGTGTTCACTTTTATTTACCCATGGCCCAAGTTTACGCAGGCCTTGAGGCGCGGGAACAGAATGTACCTCCGACGACTTGGGCTCGGTCCGAACGGTTACCGGACGGTCAGACAGCGAGCTACCCATTGCTCGCCGTCCACAAGCCCGCGCCTACGGTGGCCAGAAGTTGGGATCGGAGTCCCAGTAGCAGCTTGGGAAGGAGCGCCGTTGCCTGATGCGGTCGGCATCCGCCTTTGCTAGCATTACTGCTTTGCAATATTAAAAAGCTAATAATGCTATGATATGCTATGCTTTGTAGTTCCTCCATTTCATTAAGAAAAATTAGCATACAATAGTAAATGACCTAAATACCGCAACTCATGGCCAAAAATAGTAATTAAATTCGCGAAAATCGTACATTTATGTAATCAGAGGTATTTTTCTATCACTCATTGGTGTTCTAGCCACGCTCTGATATTGACCTGTACGAGAGTTGCATGACAATCGTAACCCTGGGTTGTCTGTCTCCAAATCTTTTAGGTACTGAATAGAAGAAAGAACATTGTTTTTTTTAGCATAGCATAGAATCAGCCTCATTATATATCCACTGCTGAGACTCAGGCCTTCTTTACAGGAGAGGGAATGGGCCGTAATCTACCACGCGGGCCCAGTCCTGCCCATTGCCACTTAAGTTTGGCGATTCTTTTCGCTATGTCGGCAACCTTGGTTCTCGTAAATCTTACTAATATTATAAATGCGAAAGTTACGATGTTTGTATGTTTGTTACTCAATCAAGCCAAATAGGCTGGACGGATCTGAATGAAATTTGGCACAGGCATAAGATACACTCCGGAATAGGACATAGGATACTTTTTATCCCGGAAACCCCAACAAAAGCTAGTAAATAAATATGAATAAAACAAGACGACTATTTTAATAATTTATTCGACATCGGTGATAACGTTTACTGGTTGGTCCTGTGCCTTTGAGATCTGTTCGACGTCACCAACGGGTCTCGACCAGGCGCCCTCCACTTCAACGGCCTTCTCCTGACCTGTCAGAAAGGCAAAAAACCCGTCTTCTTTTACCCTGAAACAAGATTTCATAATAACCAAGACCGATGGTGTAAGGTCTAGAAAATGTATAGGTTTACGTGTTCATACAACCACTCTTACGTGATTGTGATGTATCATATCTTTCTTCAAATATTTTGGATACACAGATATCTTGTGGATATTATCTAGGCTTCTATAGAAATCAAAACGTAAATTTGTGTAAGAGTAATCCAGTAAAGGCCTCTGAAAATCTCCTATTTTACGTGAACTTTGATTCTCGATAATGTACTCTCCTATATTAAAAATATAAAAAAGTACTTTTATAAAAAACCTAGTGCATTTAATCGAGATTCTAAATGTTGTCATTTTTTTTTTTCAAAAATCCTTAAGAGTTTAATAAAAACAGGTATTTCCTAGAACAATTTTGAGAAACATTCTAGTAAATCGTAGAATTACTGCACGCCAACAGAGTTTTCAGGTGTTATTCTCTTTTTTTCGCATTACTTTTGCTTTAAACATAATATTGGATTGCTTTAGATGAAGCAAAAAGCTTTTAAACCATGCTAAACGTAGACGTTAGACGAGTCCGATCAGGGTGCGTCGGCCACACATTTTGTATGGCAACTAGACTTGTAGCTACATTAGATTCATGCCTCGTGACCCCTACAGGGTCCAAGCCTCCCGGAGCAGAGAGTTGGTGCGAAAGCGTTATACCGGGGCTCTGGGAATAAGGCAAGGAAGGTACGGGGTAGGTTCTTTAGTCAGTAAGAGTCTGACACTGTTTCCCGCTCCGCTCAAGAGTGGGATTCGTCATTCGAAGTTTTTACCTAAAAAAAAAAAAATGCCACGCGATGCGACTTGCCGTACTTGACACTTAATGAAGACAAGGACAGGATAAATATTTTTTCTCGTCAATCCTTGTAGGACATGACTTGAGTTCGAGTCATTCTGATGATGTCAACTTTAGCCTACACACTTCAATGCCAAGTCTTACTATGCGTTCCAAATAAGAATAGGATCGATTGACAGGATGTGACGTCACGCCGTACTGTCAAATCAAAGATATTTTTGCAAAATTAAAAAAAACTGAGAGATGAGTAAACTTGTAAAACTGGATCTTGATTAAAAATTTTTTCGTTCACAGTTCGTTAATATTTTTTTTTTCTTAAATAAACTGATTTTTTTAAATATCTTCCCTCGATTTGACCGTAAATCATGACGTCACAACATGGCAATCAATCCTATTCTCATTTGGAACGCATTGTACTTGAAAGGTAAATACAAATCGCAAAGGTGACGTCAGACTTTGCGATGATCCATGACCACTGCATTTGGTTGCATCATCATCCATCAGGCTCACAATTTTCAAGCCATATTTTTTTTCAAATCATCAAAATTAAACAAGAAACGCCTGTGTGTCATCATGGTATAGACCGGCCTGATAGACGGCATATACGTTTAACCAATATGGCAAACGACCTTCAGTGCGCAGATTTTCGGATCAAAACAGAGGCCTGTGCGTAAACAAAGCAGCGACGGCCATTTTGATCCAACTTATTTGCCGCTCAACTAATGTTTACTATCCGTCATAGAAGTCCATCCTCCTGAGGTGGGTGCTAAACCTGTTCTACAGGGTCGAATCCTCCTGGGACCAAGGGTTGATACGAAAGCCTTACCAGGGCTCTGGTACTAAGGCAAGGAACGAACGGGGTAGGTTGTTTAAGCAGTAACAGTCTGACACTGTTTCCCGCTTCGCCAATAATTAAAAAAAACTGGGGAAGGATGGACCCACTCTCCTCTTTACGGCTATGCCGACTGTTTTTTGTTTTTTTTTTATGGTAGGTGAAAATCATCCAATGACGAAACCCGCTCTTGGGCGGAGCGGGAGACAGTATCAGACTCTTACTGACTAAAAAACCTACCCCATTCCTTCCTTGCCTTATTCCCAGATCCGCGATAACACTTTCGCACCAACCCTCGGCTTCAGAACGCTTTGACCCTGAAGGGCCCCTGCCGACTGTAGGGTATTTAAAATGATAGCAAATAAATTCTATCAAGTACTTACTCTACATTACTGTCAACCCGTTCATCTTCTGATTCGCTGACCTGAAAATATAATTGATTTATCTACATTATTTCAGTCGAAAAACAATGTGCACTCCACACGTGATCACTGTGCCACTGTCTTTGTCGGAAACTCGGAATCACTTGATGGGCCAAAGTCCCCGATCTGAGCGCCCGTGGTTCCAAGTCCCACCTGCATCTACATTGTGTGTTCGTACATCTTACTAATATTATAAATGCAAAAGTTACGATGTTTGGAGGTTTGGGTGTTGGGATGTTTGTTAATCAATCACGCCAAAACGGCTGGACGGATCAGGATGAAATTTGGCACAGGCATAGGATACACTCCGGAATAGGACATAGGCTACTTTTTATCCCGGAAACCCCAACTCCAACAATACCACGCGGGCGAAGCCGCGGGCAAAAGCTATCCATCTGGTTAAATTTGCCATCTAATTGGACGCCTAGGGCGTTCGCAAAACGCCTATTTACATAAAAAGATAAACTGACTGACTGACATATCAAGGCACAGTCAAAACTACTAGGATTAGGAGCGTGAAATTTTACACAAGGCTTCCTTTTATGACGTAGGCGAGCACTAAGAAAGGATTTTTCAAAATTCAGCTCCTAAAGGGATGAAATTGGGGTCTAAAGTTTGTATGGAAAAACCAAATTTCACGTGTGCTAAGCCGCTGGCAGAAGGCTTAGTCTATTATAAGAAAACCCCTCGTTTTAAAAGAAGCGAGGGCGTTTATTTTTTATGGTACCGGTAGGTAAAAATCATCCAATGACGAGTCCCGCTCTTGGGCGGAGCGGAAAACAAGTGTCAGACTCTTACTGACTAAACAACCTACCCCGTTTCTACATCGCCATACATACCAGGGCCAGAGCCTTCCTTTTCAGACGCAAACCCTTGGCCCTCATTGGCTTCGACCCTTCTGCAGAGTCCCTACGAGAAGCGAGGGCGCGAGGCTTCTTTTGGTATTAGGCTATGGGCGAGGGTTTACTTCATTACGGGGCGTATTCGACCTCGTACCTCACTGAACATATTAAAGACACCAATTTTTTTTACCTGAAGACCAGTAATTTCGCTGTCTGTGTTCACCAGCTGATCTGACAGGTACTGGGTGACGTGGTCCTCTCTGTCCACCACATCTATCTCCTCGTGCAGGTTGCCATGCGGCCGTTTGTCTCCATCATCTGGTGAATGGTGGCTTGGTGCAATATGCTTTGGAGTCTTAATCTCTGGTTTACGACGCGGATTCAAATGTTTTTCTGGCTTTTCTGAAAAAAAAAAACGTTGTTTTCTTAAATGTCTAATGTTATTTTGAACGAAGTATAGATGAGGTCGAGTGGTGGCCGAGGCAAGCAGTGTTGGCCGAATGGTGGCCGAGTGGTACCAGCCCCAACTTACGAGTTGTAAACCGCGGGTTAAAACCGAGCCAGACGCATTACTTTGTGTAATTTATTTTGTCACCACTATTTTCAAAACGGTGAAGAAAAACATCGTGAGGAAACTAGCTTGTCATAGTACCAAAAATTCGAAGAAACTCAAACGTTTCGAGCGGAAGACAGCAGCGCCGCAGGAATTCCGTTGAATTTCTCTTGGGAAGTTTCCTATGCCATAATAAATACTATATTAATGAAAATAAAGTTAAAATTCATATGACATTAAAACTGCGTTCCGCTTCGTTGCCCTTCGCCGCTCTTTCGGTGTGAGTTGACCCTTATACTATGTAATGATATTGATTGATTGATGTATGATAGTGTACAATAAAGCATATAATAAATAAATAAGCAAAAATACAAACCAGTAGCAACTTTTATAGGAATTTTAGCTTCAATTTGTGGTGCAGCGTACTTCTCCTGTTTGGTACCACCGTTCCGTTTTTTGATGTCTCTCGTGTGGTCGTGGCTGCCCAGCTGTTCTGTAAAGTCTGGAGTCATGTCATCCTCGCCGAATATCTTCGAGATTCGTTCCGACTGTAATTAAATTAAAATTCATTTAATTCTGTCCACAATGATCCATATTTGAAGCAGTAATGCTCGTAAAGGAGGAGAAGGGCAACAGCGCCCTCGCCGTAGCCGTCGCCGCCGCGATCCTGCCGATATCCGGCCACCGTAGACACTGGCTCGCGGACGGTGAGCAATGGGTAGCTCGCCGTCCGGTCGTCTGGTAAGACCGAGTCCAAGTCGTCAACGGCGCGCACCGTTCCCGCGCGCCTCAAGGAGTTGTCAGCAAACTGCAGGGGCCCTTCAGGGTCGAAGCCTCCTGGAGCCTAGGGTGGTGCAAAACTGTTACCTCGACTCCAGGAATAAGGCAAGGAAGGTACGGGGTAGTGTAGTTTTTTTTAGTCAGTAAGAGTCTGACACTGGTCTCCCGCTCCGCCCAAGAGCGGGTTTCGTCATTGGATGATTTTCACCTACCATAAAAAAAAAAAACAATGATCCGTATTTTGTTAGTGTTATAACTTATTCTTGTGTTAATAAAGATCATATGAAGGTTATATGGAGAGCAGTGGTGGCCGAGTGGTAACGACCCCGACTTACGAGTAATAAGTCGCGGGTTCAAACCTAGTATTACCTACTTATAATGATTTATTTCACCACCACTGCTCTCAAAAACGGTGAAGGAAAACATCGTGAGGAAACCGGCATGTCTTAGAACCAAGAATTCGAAGACAAGTGACATCCACCAACCCGCACTGGGCCCGCGTGGTGGATTACGGCCCGTGCCCTCTCCTAGAGACTAGAGGAGACCTAAGTCCCAGCAGTGGGAACATTAAAAAGGCTAATGATGATGATGATGTTGGAATGGAAGACAAGACTGAGTTAAATTTCCTGTACGACAGGCAATTTAACTTTAAAATACCAACACTAAATATTAAATTAAATAATGATCAAATCCAAATTAAATTAAAATCATATTAAATTCAAATTATTCCATTTATTTTTTATACATATAAACCTTCCTCTTGCATCACTCTGTCTATTAAAACAAACGGCATCAAAATCCGTTGCGTAGTTCAAAAGATTTTAGCATACATAGGGACAGACAGAGGGAAGCGACTTTGTTTTATACTATGTAACTAGCGACCCGCCCCAGCTTCGCACGGGTACCTTTATTGAATATATTATGCATGTACTAAACTCCTCTTGCATCACTCTATCTATTAAAACAAATAGCATCAAAATCCGTGGCGTAGTTTTAAAGATTTTAGTATACATAGGGACAGACAGTGGGAAGTAATGATTTAAAGTAACTTACGTCAAATTGTTCTTCATTCGATGCTCTGGAGTTGACGAGGCCGACCCTTAACAGTGCAGTAGCTACCACCAGCATCGCCAACTGGATAAAAAAATAATCGTTTACTTAAGAGAAGAAACATTACGAAGTTAAACAAACAAGCTTAATAAACATTCTTCACAAACAAGGAATAATTCAACCTCTTTCATTACTATCTTTATAAGAAAAACGTCCACTGCCGGGGATAGGCAACAGCTTTATAAGGTTTCTTGTATTACTAACAATATATGGATTTTTGTCTGAAATGTCATTCATTCATTCATTCATAGGCCGTCCCCCCAGTAATAATAATAATAATAAATCGTTTATTTCAGAGACTTGCTCCATAGTTTGTTAGTAATACAACTTACATAACTATGTTAGTACTTACCTTTAGTTCATATTAGCTTTTGCCCGCGGCATCGCCCGCGTGGTATTGGGGTTGGGGTTTCCGGGATAAAAAGTAGCCTATGTCCTATTCCGGAGTGTATCCTATGCCTGTGCCAAATTTCATCCAGATACGTCCAGCCGTTTTGGCGTCATCATCATCATCAGCCTTTTAATGTTCCCACTGCAGGGACACAGGTCTCCTCTCTCTAGGAGAGGGAATGGGCCATAATCCACCACGCGGGCCCATTGCGGATTGGTGGATGTCACATGTCTTCGAATTTTTGGTTCTAGGAGATGCCGGTTCCCTCACAATGTTTTCCTTCACCGTATTGAGAGCAGTGGTGATGAAATAAATTACACAAAGTAATGCGCCTGGCTGGGTTTGAACCCGTGACCTACTACTACTACGACGTAAGTCGGGTCCTTTAACACTCGGCCACTACTGCTCTCAACCATCACCATCTCGGCCAACATTTTCCTTCGGATGAATTTAAACCGTTTGAAGAGGTCCATTGAGAGACTATGTTCTATGATGTTTCAGATACACATGTATACATTTATGGATCACTAATAGACTATTCATGTACCAACACGCACTGGGCCCGCGTGGTGGATTACATCCCATTCCCTCTCCTAGAGAGGAGGTTTGTGTCCCAGTAGTGGGAACATTAAAAAGGCTGATGATGACATAGACTATTTACTAGTCATCACAGGCTGTCAGGTCTTTCGTTTTCGCCTCTTTACTTTCAAAAATACCTTATGTTATTATTTACTTGTATTTGTAAAATTTTACCGGCAAAATATTAAATCTAATTTCAGATCCTTGTCGGTCATTAGCACATTGTCGGCTAAAAATTCAGCAATGTATAAAAGGCCTAGGCAAAATTTAGAATAGATAATATTTCATAAATTGCCTAAAAGTTTAGACGCTTTATAAACTGACAGATTTTATAATTGATGACTTACATGATGATTGACTGACATTTATTCAACTATGTATTTAAAATGTTATATAAAAATTTAGGTACTTACCATTAGAAATATATTTCTGTAAAATAAATGAGCCTTGAACTCGCTAAGGAATCTAAACCAGAACTGTCTACTTTGTTGAGAACATAAAACAAGCGATACCTGACAATGTAGCGAATAAACAATATGACGATAAGGCTGCATTCACATTGTGCGACTTTTTCTGCGATTGTCGCTACGCGCGTCATGTGACCGCATGAATACATGTATAGCGATGGGGATAAATTACGAAGGTACCCGAATGCCCGTTCGTGCAGCCTCGTGAATCATCGAGGTCCCGTCTGTCAGACCGACACTTGACGCGTGAAGGTGACGGGACTCGCCTAACTCTCCGACATAGAAGTACGTACAGGGGTACGGTGGGGACCGCTCATTCGCTTTTTAAAGGACTTTTCAAACGCTTAGTTGACTCTTCACTTGACCCAAAGGCTGGCTTTTACCACGGTCAGAGATTAAGCATTGCTAGTCAACGTAGCAATGCCGCCAGCCTTTTAGGGACACTTCAGTCGACAGCGATGTGGAGGATTTTTATAACGCCATATTTAGTGTATATATGACTAGCGACCCGCCCCAGCTCCGCACAGGTACTGATGTTGCATATTATACACATAAACCTTCCTCTTGCATCATTCTATCTATTACAAAAACTGCATCAAAATCCGTAGCGTACTTTTAAAGATAGAAACAGCGGTAAGCAACTTTGTTTTAAACTGTCTAATAATCATTACACAGTATATAACCAGTTCAGTTAATATTTAAGGTTTTTATATACATGTTTAAAATGTTGTTTATAGTACAACAGGGAATTTAATTTTCGTACACAAAACTGAAAAATTTTGACAAATGAGTTACTAGTAGTAAAGACCGTTGGATCAGGTACACAACATAAAACCTCTATTGTATTCCGTTCCCAGGAGTATTTTGTTTATTTCCAACTTTATTCTTCAGAATTCCGAAGAAAGGAAATTTCGTTTTCGCGCCGCTTAAAAAAGTTAAACAATTTATTTTTCTTCCTGTGAGGAAATGAAAGAAAATTATGTTATCAAGCCACGTTTTCACTTAAATAATCTGAGTGAACAAACATTCGTTTGCGCTGTCAAATGTAAATTTTTGAAGCAGGGGTGGTACGGTGGTAAGGACCGAGATTTATGAGTTTTTTGTCGAAATTTCAAACCCAGGCAACGGCACAGACGCTGATCTGACTGATTTCCAGCCTCCGTAGACACGGGCTTCGTAGGGACGACGAGTAATGGGTAACTCGCAGTCCGGTTGTCTGATAACAGTCCGGACAATAAGCCCATGACGTCGATGGCGCGCGCCTCAGGGAGTTGCCGGCAAAACCGTAGGGACTCTGCAAAAGGGTCGAAGTCTACTGAGGCCCAGAGTCTCTTTCTGAAAGGAAGGCTTAGCCCCAGTGCGAAGGGCAAAGAAGGAACTTGGTGGGGTGTTTAGTCATTAAGAGTCTGACACTGTTTCCCGCTCCACCCAAGAGCGAGATTCGTCATTGGATGATTTTTTCCTACCATAAAAAAAGGTTAAGTCTGAAAAGGTATCCCTTTCCACCACGAGAAATCATTGAAAAAGACATTAATCCGCTTAGTTCTCGTACCAACTATAATGTTTCTCCATAATCTTTAAAAGTTCGACCTGCCCTGACACGAATTGGTTTTGGTGTTCTCAACACCTCCCCTATTAGCTTTAAAATATATTATTAAAAGCTTGTGACAGCTGCTTCGCCTCACGTGAAAACGAAAATTGTTTCAAAGAAATCTGCACATATAAAGAAAATTGAAGTGTCTGTTTTTTTCTAATAGGCAAAAATCATCCAATGACGAATCCCGCCCTTGGGCGGAGCGGGAAACAGTGTCAAACTCTTACTGACTAAATATCCTATTTCGTTCTTACATCGCCATCTATACCATGCTAGAGCCTTCCTTTCAGACACGAACCCTTGGCCCCAGTTGGCTTCGACCCTTCTGCAGGGTACCTACGGTTTGCTGACAACTCCTTGAGGCGTGCGGGGACAGTGCGCGTAGAATGGTCGAAGCCAACTCGGGCCAAGGGTTCGCATCTGAAAGGAAGGCTTTAGCTCTGGTATATATGGCAACGTAGGAATGGGGTAGTTTGTTTAGTCAGTAAGAGTCTGACACTGTTTTCCGCTCCGCCCAAGGTCAGGATTCGTCATTGTATGATTTTTACCTACCATAAAACTAACTATTACTGATTTTTAAACAATCGCATTGACATGCGTTGCGACAATCGCAAAAAAAAGTCGCAATATATGTACAGAGCCTTATTTCGTGTTGATGAATCCCACGTATTGTTTACACAGCATTTGATATTGTTAGTCAGTAGGCAGAAATAACAAACATAGCTAAATAAAACGCATCAGAACAGCGTATTGCTGGAAATCCGGGGTCGTTCATACATGTTGATTCTGTTTTTTTTTTTTATAGGAAACCCTTCAATGAATGTGCCTAGACTTTTAATGTTTTTTTTTGACGTGACAACGTCTTAAATTAGGTTGCGGCTGGGAGTCACTTATGAAAAAGTGTAACGCTCGGTAACGTTACGATGAGTCACCGAACGAGAGAGAGGCCAGACTGCATGCAATGTTTTAGTAAACAAAATATATTTCTATAGTTAAAATTTGTGCAATTCTTATTTTCATTCAATTCCTTGTTCCTATTGTGCAATTTAATTATATTCATATCAATAAATATTCTACCGAGAAAAAGACGTTGTCACGTAAAATCTTCGCCCGTAAAACCGACTTTACAGGCAACCATTTTTTATTTTATTTTTTTATGGTAGGTAAAAATCATCCAATGACGAATCCCGCCCTCGAGCAGAGCGGGAAACAGTGTCAGACTCTTACTGACTAAACAACCTACCCCGTTCCTTCCTTGCCTTGATCCCAGGGCCCCGGTAATACGCTACTACTCCGCTTAAGTTTTTTTTTTATGGTAGGTAAAAAACATCGAATGACGAATCCCACCCTTGGGCAGAGTGGGAAACATTGTCAGGCTCTTACTGACTAAACAACCTACCCCGTTCCTTCCTTGCCTTGATCCCAGGGCCCCGGTAATACGCTACTGTTCCGCCCAAGTTGGGATTTGACATTGCATGATTTTTGTTCGCCATAAAAAAACCATCGGTAGGGTTGTCAGACTTTTTTACTCCTGTGTCGTGGGTGCGTTCACAAACATATAGACTTACATCTACAATCCCCCCGGTACAACTATTATTAGGTTGTGCAAATATTTGATCCGTATAATCGAACCCGCAACACATAGTACATAGGCCAATTACTCAACCACACCGCCAACCCTACTGTCGTATAATATTGTAGTACCCACAATCAGCTAACGTGTTTAACCAGTGACCCTAGTTTTTCATCATCATGATCATTCATCATTTTAGCCCAAAGACGTCCACTGTTGGACATAAGACAAATGTCGCCACAACGATCAATCTCCTTTTTTTTCCTTGATATTGGAAAAAAAAATATTTCAACTTTAAGCAACTAGGTACCTACTTGTTCGAATTGAAAAAAAAATGTTTTAGTGTTGGATAGCCTATTTATTGTGCTATAATATGATATCACGCTTCGACCAATAGGAGTGGAGTAGTAACCAAAGACGTGGATGAAACTGGTTTTAGAATTGTTTTGGTTATCAGAATTAAGTTAACATAATTATATCATCATCATCATTTCAGCCGAAAGACGTCCACTGTTGGACATAGGCCTCGCCCATACATCTCCACAACGATCGGTCTTGTGTGTCTCGCATCCATCGGATTCCAGCAACCTTAACCAGGTTATCAGTCCACCTTGTGGGTAGCCTCCCAACGCTGCGAAACACATCATCATCATTCCAAGTCATCAACGGCGCGCACCGTTCCCGCGCGTCTCAAGGAGTTGTGAGCAAACAGTAGGGGCCCTTCAAGGTCGAAGCCTTCAGCGGTTTGTGTGAAACTGTCACCGTGGCTCTAGGAATAAGGCAAGGAAGGAATGGGGTAGGTTTTTTAGTCAGTAAGAGTCTGACACTGAACTCCCGCTCCGCCCAAGAGCGGGTTTCGTCATTCGATGATTTTTACCTACCATAAAAAAAAAACATCATCATCGACCTTTTTTAATGTTCCCACTGCTGAAAGAATACAGGTCTCCTCTCTAGGAGAGGGCATACATTTAACAAGATAATTTTGTATACGATCTATATGCAATAACGTTTTGATAGTGACAAAGTTAATCGGTCTTGACTTTAAAGTTCAAATGGTCATTAAAAGGAACCTTATCATATTTACCCAAGGTCAACTTCGTATAACTTCTGATAAGTGACTAATCATCATTACATAGTATAAAACAAAGTTGTTTATGCCCTATGTATGCTTATATCTTTAAAAGTAGGCAACAGATTTTGATGCGGATTTTTTAACAGATAGAGTGATTCGTGAGGAAGGTTTATGTGTATAATACTTGAATAATATATTCAATATCAGTACCCGTGCGAAGCTGGGGCGGGTCGCTAGTTGTGAATAAGTAAATATAAATATACTAATAATTTCCTTTTAATACGAACATATTTTTAAAATGTAAAATTTAACTTGAATGTTCCCTACTTTAAAATTTAATAAATAATTAATTTAGTACTGTATACTTTGTAGTAATAATTGTATAAGTAAGTCACTTTAAATGTTTGCATGCCGATTGGTAAAATATGGCTGAGCTAAATATAATCTGGCCGTTGGGGCGGAAAGGTTCTCGAATGGCGACCGCGTACCGGACGACGCTTCGTGGGCAGGCCCCCTACAAGGTGGACCGACGATCTGGTGAAGGTCGCGGGAAGCCGCTGGATGCGGACAGCACAGGACCGATCGTTGTGGAGATCCTTGGGGGAGGCCTATGCCCAGCAGTGGGCGTCGCTCGACTGACATGATGATGAAATATAATCTTAAAAAACCCAATGTATCACCCATATTTGCATTTATTCTATTCTAAAATAAGTAAGTAGTAATATTCTAGAGCAGTGGTGGCTGGTAACGGCCCCGACTTACGAGTTGTAGGTCGCGGGTTCGAACCCAGCCAGGCGCATTACTTTGTGTAATTTATTTCATCACCACTGCTCTCAAAACGGTGAAGGAAAACATCGTGAGGAAACCGGCATGTCCTGGAACCAAAAATTCGAAGACATGTGACATCCACCAATCCGCACTGGGCCCGCGTGGTGGATTATGGCCCATTCCCTCTCCTAGAGAGGAGGCCTGTGTCCCAGCAGTGGGAACATTGAAATGCTGATGATGATGATGATGATGATGATGATGAATATTCTGGAAAAAGATTTCTGACAACACATGCCCCTACTATGGTTTCGCCAACATTTCAGTCAAGTGAAAACACTGCATGCTGACGACGATTCAGGCTCGGTCCGGATGGTTACCACACAGCTGGACGGCGAGCTACGCATTGCTCTCCGTCTGTAAGCCCACGCCTTCGGTCAAAGTCAAAGTCAAAGTCAAAATCTTTTTATTTCACATAAGCCTACATGGGCACTTGTAAAACGTCAGAAGCTAGTGCACGGTTCCAAATTGGTCGTTTCCTATGGAGAAGAACCAGCAAGAAACTCCATGGTTACTCTTTTAAAATAATTGTTTCTTTTACAATATTTCCATATTACAGAATTATCACATTGATTATGTAAGGACAGTGCAGACCAGTCAATATTGAAATCGTACCGTAAAAGTGGTAGGAAGTAATCTAAGATTTGCGTCTGTGATGATGAAGACGGTATTCATAACCTTCAGCATCATCTTCAGCCTTTTTAATGTTCGCACTGCTGGGACACAGGGCTCCTCTCTAGGAGCGGGAAAAATCCAGAAGTAAATAATTTGTACAATTACCAAAATATAACAAAAATGCTATCAGGGACACTAGAAACAAAACCCATTACATAAGATACCCTCTTGACCTGTAGTCATTGAGAGATAAATAAATACGCTGCGCACCCGCAGTGGCGTAGATAGGGGTGGGTGAATCTGTCCATGGCCTTGCAAGTGTGGGTAGTGGGCCTCTTCAAGAACGAGAGTAGTATAGCATAGCGTCAGCCTTATAATCTTCCCACTTTAGGGACTTAGGCCTCCTCGGTAGGAGAGGAAATGGGCAGTAATCCACCACGCAAACCTAGTGCGCGTTGGTGGATGTCACATGTCTTCGAATTTTTGGTTTTGGTTCTGGGTCATGCCGGTTTCCTCACGATGTTTCCCTTCATCGTGTTGAGAGCAGTGGTGATGAAATAAATTTCAGAAAGTAATGCGCCTGGCTAAGTTTGAAGTTTGAACCCGCGACTAATAAGTCGGGGCCGTTTCCGCTCGGCATGGTGGCGATCTCGGCTTGGTTTCGGAACGAGAACGAGGGTATTTTTTTAGAATAAAACGAGAATATTTTTCATAATTCATAGGCTCGTGTTTGACCACTATTTCACCTAATAGTAAGCGACTAGGAAGCTGAACACTGCTTTGCCAAATTCGCTGTCTCGTTATTTATTTTATGAAAAAATTTAGACGCGGGCGAAGATGCCTCTTAAGGCCTCTTAAGAATGCACCCTCGCCCACGTCTAAATTAGCCCTCGCTATGCCCCTAGCACCCGCAACAGTTTCTTTGTTATGTTTACGATTTGTTCTCATAAACACAATTGTTTTGAATACCACGATTAACAATAAATACTTTAAAACAATAGCTTCTCAAATATGAAGACGATTGTCCATTGACATAGCGGTCGCGTTTGAACTGGTTGTTCCCAAAGGTCCATGACTCTATTGTTCTTTATTTCCCACTGAGTCCATGAAAAAAAATGTTCCTAACAACAATTCGCAACGGGTCCACGAGATATGTGCAGAGAACAGTCAGTAAAAACAATTTCTTGTTTGTCTTAACCAGTTTGTAAGCTTATTTTGATTTGCTTTGATAATTCTGAAAGTTATTTTAGAATAAAATTTAAATCATTCACTGTAATTGTTAAAAAACAGTTTATTTTTCATGTTTATGACTATTCACTTGTTTGCAGACATGCATGTAATGTTTACCGTCTCATAAATACTGTATATATGAAATATATATATATATATATGCATTGTCTTTCATTAAATAGAAATAATAAACATTTATCCCATATCAAAGCTGTATAATTGTAAATACTGTTGACTTGTACTAAACATTCTCATGGACTCGTAGGGAATGAAAATATTTAACGTTTCTTAAATGCCATGGACTCGTTGGGAATTAATGTTCGAACTTTAATTTTTCGAGAACAATGAACTCATGGACCTTTGAGAACAACCCGTTTGTACTTTCTACGACCATATTATTCTGGTAACGGTACAGACTAAGGAGGATGTGTCTATAGGACCCTTTCATTTATATAGGTAATGTACAAATTATACTGATATATGTCAAATCTTTCGCCTTAAGTTTCCTAACGCCTAAGGCAACAACGAGTATGATACGATAATTACTTATGTTTAAATTTCAACCATCCAACAAAAAATCAAGAAAATTAGAAATAAAACAAAAAAGTTCTAGTATTTATATTTACAAAATTTAAAAAAAAACCACAGATAATATAAATAACCTTGTAATAAAAGTCAGTTTTCACCAAACTTTTTTAGTAACACTAGCTTTAAATAGTCAAAAACACTTTTAGGCCGAAAGCCGAATACTCATTCAAGTATTCGTCACTCATAGAACCGCGACACTTTTTTCTTCAGTCTCCTCCCTTTCCCTTCATCAGTCACTTTGCATCTGCCATAATTTGGCGTCAAATAAAACAATTGATCAGTGCCTGCATCATAGTATATCACATTATTGAAGTTATCGAATACTGTTCTATAAGGTGATCCGCTGCCAAAGGCGCCCATATCAGTCAATTGAGCAGTCCTATAGTCGATTTTATATAATCCCCTGGTTTCACTTTGCACAAAGTAAGCGTTATCGTAAATATCCGTCGTCAAAGAGTATATTACACTAGAAAACATCGTCGGTTTACTCTCCCCCTTTTTCAACTTATAAACTGTGAAATTACTCATAAAATAAATGTCATCTTTCTTATCAACAATAAAATCATCAATGTTATAGTCTTTGAGCGCTGCTACTGTCTTAGACTGTTTCTTCTCAAACGTGTATAGTCCTTTTGTCATGAAAACCGTATAATAAATCTTGTCTTTAAACTGTAGATGCCAAATGGTCTTGTCAAAAAGGCCGAAACGACTAGTGACATTCGTTACAGGATTGTATTTGTAGATTCCATTAGCACCGCCTATGTAGACGTCTCGAGTGGTCTGATCAACAGCTCGTGCGAAAGAAAATTGAATATCCGAGATATTCAGGAATCTAATGTCGTCTAAATCGAATGCAACAGTGTGGTCTGAACGCCGAGAGTCTTCATAGTGAAAATAAACAACATTCGCGACTCTGTCCACGGCTAATTGTCCGGAAATTGGATAGTTTTGAAATATTAGAGCTTTGGAATAGCAAATGCTGTCGAAGCAAGCATGACAATGGCTTTTGCCGGATATTAGAGTCGTTAAAGCCGACAGGCAGAGCAGGATTAGGAGCTGTTTCATTTTCGTTCTGAAAGAAAAATAAATAAGCTTTATTGAGTGCGCGTTGATATTAAATTGTGTAAATTGAAAATGTTTTATGTAGTAACATTATATAGGTTCCTGTTGTCATACTGATATTAAAAAAGCGGATAGTTTATATATGTAAAATACAGCTCTCTTTTTTCGAAGAGCAGAAAAAGAGAGCTGTATTTCATTAATTTTATTAAAAAGAAAGCCAAGGGTTGGTATCTGAAAGGAAGGCTCTAGCCTTAGTAAGTATGTACGGCAATGTAGGAACGGGGTAGGTTGATTAGTCAGTAAGAGTCTGATACTGTTTCCCGCTCCGCACAAGATTCGTCATTGGATGATTTTTGCCCACCATAAAAAAAACCCTTGGCCCTAGTTGGCTTCGACCCTTCTGCAGGGTCCCTACGAAATACAGCTCCCTTGCATATTTCATCAATAATCAACGAAGCAAGGCTGTGAAACATCCGGACAGACGGTTGGACGAAATTATTAAAATTCCGTTTCATCCGTTTTATTTCCGTCATTTGGCTATGGAAACTGCGCTTTTTTTACATTGAGAAAATCACACAGTGACACCTCTGTGACCTTGTGTGGGACGGGAGATAGTGTCAGACTTTTACTGACTAAACAACTCACTGTTCCTTCCTGCCTTAGTTCCAGGGCCCCGGGTGCCGACGACGACTTGCACCGGGTCCGGACGGTTCGGACGGCGTCAAAAATTCAATAGGTAGCTATTGAATTTTTGACACAGAACAATACACCGTTAAATCTTGATCGTTTTAATCCCTTGGAGGATCGATTCAGTACATGAAACACTATCGATTGGTAAAGTTAGAATGAAAAAACAAAGTACTTTTTTTTTAAACTCGAATTAATTTACGCATGCTCTAAATTGATTTCTTTAAGTAAACGTCAGCTGGGCGAGTTCAATGACCTGTAGGTAGTTAGTACGCAACGACCGACAACTACCTACAAGGTCAATGACTCGTTTACTTAAAGAAATTAATTTCGTAAATGCGTATATCAATAAGAAATTTAGAAAAAAAGTACTTTATTTTTTTATTTTATTTACACAAATCGATAGTGTTTCATGTACTGGATCGACCCTCTTCGGGATTAAAACGACTAAAATTTAACGGTGTACAGGTAGAGCGGGTTGGTGGATGTAACATGTCTTCGAATTTTTGGTTCTATGACATGCCGCTTTCCTTACCGTTTTGAGAGCAGTGGTGATGAAATATATTACACAAAGTAATGCGCCTGGCTGGTAGTCCAGTAAGTACCGTTGTAAATTACTAGAGGGTATGTGAAAATTGTAACCTCGACTCCAGAAATAAGGCAAGGAAGGTACGGGGTAGGTTTTTTAGTCAGTAAGAGTCTGACACTGGTCTCCCGCTCCGCCCAAGAGCGGGTTTCGTCATTGGATGATTTTCACCTACCATAAAAAAAAAAAAAAAAAAAAAAACCGTTGTAAATTAAAAAGTCGTAGTAAGCCGGCTGAAACTTTTCTCTTAAATATTTTACATTATACTGAGCTAAAAAAAAGTCATGTCAGCTTCATGGTGGAGAGGGGATTATGCGTCAGTCACTCGCATGAACTTGTAAAAAAAATATGTAAAATAAACGGCGTACAGCGAATAAAATTAAACTAAGTCATTTTTTAAATTAATAAAAGTACAAAAACAACAATCAACTGCGTGGGTAGCGGTGGAACACCGCTGATGCAGTTGTCGACACTGATTATTCGTGTTTGTAAAACTAAATGACACTGGTAGCGACATCTATGACGTCACAACGAAACTAAAAATTACGAACACCTGCATCGGGCAATCAAAGTTCTTCGCGCTATTTGAACATTTAGAACAAAAAATTTAAAAAATTACCAGCTAGCTGAGAATTACTTGTATAATATATTGCCGATGCAGATGTTCGTAGTATTTAGTTTCGGTGTGACGTCATAGATGTCGCTACAAGTATGATTTTGTTTTAAACTCACCAGTTGGCGTACTATGATTTTTTTTTATAATTTCCATAGCCTTTCAATCCCACAGTCACCGCGGATGCGTCAGCTGACTCTTGGCTCACTTATCAGTCATTCGAGATCTATTGAACAAGATGGCAACCGATTGGCGTAAAATACTACTTAAATACAACGGTACCTCCCGGACTATAAATACATACCATTACATAAATACATATAATTACATAGTATAATAAAACAAAATCGCTTCCTCCTGTCCCTATGTATGCTTAGACCTTAGAGCAAGACCTATAAAACTAAGCAACAGTGATTCAAGACTTCAAGAGGAAGGTTTATATGTATAATACTTGCATAATATCAACAAGAGAGCAGTGGTGGCCGAGTGGTAACGGCCCCGACTTACAAGTCGTAGGTCGCGGGTTCAAACCCAGCCAGGCGCATTACTTTGTGTAATTTATTTCATCACCACTGCTCTTAAAACGGTGAAGGAAAACATCGTGAGGAAACCGCATGTCCTAGAACCAAAAATTCGAAGACATGTGACATCCACCAATCCGCACTGGGCCCGCGTGGTGGATTATGGCCCATTCCCTCTCCTAGAGAGAGGAGGCCTGTGTCCCTGCAGTGGGAACATTAAAAGGCTGATGATGATGAATATCAACATTGCACCCGTGCGAAGCCGGGGCGGATCGCTAGTTATAGATAAATTACACTCAATCACAGAATTGATTTAATTTGGTTTGATGTATTTTAACTTGATTTAATGTGGTTTCAAATTAATAGATTTAACCTAATTAGGCTTAATTTAATTTATTTAATTAATTAATTATTTGATTTATGTTACATTGCAATTAATTATTAACAATTCATTGTTCTGTATTTTATTGTTTTATAAATTTGACATATATGTAGTTATTATTAATTAACCTAATTTTGTAAGTGCTGTGTAAATAATTCGTTATAATAAGTGTTTTTTATTTTTGTAAATGTTTCGGTGAACTATTCGTTGGAGGGCCGTAATAAATAAATAAATGTCATCAAACAAACCCTTAATTTTGTCCTGAGAGGGAATCGAACCCACGACCCATGGTTAAGCTATGGGTCGTGGGTTCGATTCCCTCAGTTGAAGAAATGTTTGAAATAAATTAATATTTTTAAACATTCGAATAAAGTATCATCATCATCATGTCAGCCGAGCGACGCCCACTGCTGGGCATAGGCCTTCCCCAAGGATCTCCACAACGATTGGTCCTGTTCTGTTGACTAAAGTACCTATATAGAAGCTCATTTACTCGTAAATTTGACAATAAAGGTTGTTTAATGAACTTTCTAAACGACTTGTTGACACTTCGCGTGACCCAAGGGCTGGCTTTTACCTAGGGCAAAGAATAAGCATTGCCATACAGCGTGGCAATGCGGCCAGCCTTTTGGGCACTTTACCGGTCGACAGCGATGCGGAAGAGTTTTTTGACGCTTTATTAGATTAGGTATTTTTAGTTAAGTTAATTAGGGTTATGTAGTTTTAAGGTTAGATATCTAATTATTTGTACAGTTTACTAAAAGTACAGTTTATTAAAAAAAAATAAAGGTCCAATTTGATTTTTTTTATGCCTCTTGAAAAGTTACGCATTCGTAATTTTGACTGACCTGTTGGTTTAGTGGTTAGAGGCCCTGACTGCTATGCTGTAGGTTTCGCGTTCGATTCCCATCCAGGACAAATCGATGCCTCCCACGTAAGTTGTTGTAACCCACAAAATGTCGATTTTGGGTTTTTTATGTAAAAGTGTCTAACTTTATGTATACTATCCTACAAAAAAACAAAAAGTCCAAAAAACCTATTATTTAAGGTACTTTTGAAACGTATAATGTTGTATATTTCGAACGATTCCAGCGTAGACTGTAGTATTTATTACTTGCAATGGTTTACAACGGGGAAAAGCGTACGCGCGCCCGTTGTATGTAACACATATCACAGATTACGCTGGAAATCGCTGCCAGTTGCACAGCTCACGTAATTTTTACGTCGTTAATTTAATATTCTAGTAATTACTATTCCGTTTAACCTTATCTTTAACTAACGTGATAACCTTTTAAAATATGGTATTGATCCCATACAACAATTTACGTCGATAATTTTCAAAATATTTTATGTTAAGTGATACATACAATATTTTACTTCGATGCTAGATATGTAAAAGTGAGTTGTAACATCACATACAACGATTTACGTCGCTATTCGTTTGAAATGAGTACGTTGTATATATTTTTCAAGGAGTGTTTTATGAATATCACTGGAGTCAGAGCCATCCTAGACAACCATTTTCATTGAATCTAAGAAGTTTTAAATGACTAAATTAACAGATGATGGCATATTCGTAATTTTGAACCCTAAAACTACAGATCAGACCTCATTAAACTTGAAACTGCTCACTTACTCGTATTTCATAGCTGTGTAGTATAATAACCATTTGGATTATGACTGTAATTGCCATTTTTGTTTATAAAATATTATATCATAATAATTAACAACTTGGCAAAATGGGGGATTATAGACCCCGGTGACACACAGTGCAAGTGCGGTATCTCTGACCAAACAATGGCCCACCTATTGGAGTGCTCAAAATGTCCCTACAAGTGCACGCTGGAAGACCTTAAGAATGCCAATGAAGCTGCTATAAATGTGGCAAGCTACTGGGCCCAAAAACTTTGAGGGAAGCGGAATCCATCGATTGGAGAAGAAGAAGAAGAATTATAGCTAGACTGTGCTGGGCAAAGGCCTCCCTCCATTCTTTCCAGTTATCTCAGTTTTTCGCTTTATCGTACCAATTCTCAAAGAAAGCATCCAGGTCGTGTCGAGTAAATGTAGGCCTGATTGCCTGTAAAGTACCGAAAGATTACAAGTGAGTTTTAGTCAATAAAAGCAACTTTTACTAATTAAAAGCCACCAGGACTTTCCTTCTTGTTCGTGTTTATTGCCAGTTTCCCAAATCAGAAAACGTTGTTCGATACTTTTACCTTAGTCACCATCTGCATGTTTCTGCACTGTTGAACTCTTCAAGCTAAGTCCACTATCAGTTATTTGATTAAATGAAGTATCGTTTGATAAAGGTAATGAAAAAAATACACATTTAAAGACTACAGATTTTTCAAAAAGGACTAACAAAAACAAAGAAAACCTTTCTAGTAAAATATTAAAAACAGCCGGAAAACTGGTCTACTGAGTCTGCTGTAAGCACTATTTCAATAAATTAAACTAAAAAGACGACAAAGAAAACAATCGATGTATAATTATGGCTAATTTAGTTACAGGAGAGCCCAGCTTAGAATTTATGCTGATACTATTGCGAGACATAAGTAAATAAGATTAAATTGCCTGTTACCGTTACTGAAACTTCAAACTTCAGACGTGTGAAAACAACAGTTTTCCCATTTCTATAAGTGATTAAGTTCTTAATGAGGCATTAGTTAAATTTGATATACCAACAGCAATATTAATCCCCGATCAAAGAGATAATTATACTGTTAATAATAACAGCCTATGAAAAAGTCTGGGTCTGTCAAAACTATAGTTTGTGACTATTTCAAGAGCTTTTCAACTTCTTGCAAATTGAGTCAAATTATGCTTGACAAAATCCACAAATGTTATATTAGACAGAGGTTTCAACTTTTAGTGTATAATTATAGTAATAATGTGTAGCTTTTGCCTAAAGGGTACACAGAGAAAGCGAAATCTGAAAGATAATAATATTGTGAAGATAAAAGGGGTACAAGTTGGTTCTGAAGATTCAATATTACTATAATGTTTTTTCGGACTGTAACGTGATGACCATTTCTTCTCGGTTGGGAAACAATGGCTATTTCTCCTTTTTTTTTAAATGCATATTACAGAATGAGCTTTAAGTAAAGTCACTTGGAAAGATGGAGAGGGGAAAGATAGATATAAAGTAAAGACTGTGGGAGAAGTTATATGAAAGAAAAGGGAGTCAGTGATAGCGAGACGGGTGATACGACAAAATGGAAGAATAAACTTGTTCTACCGACTCCAAATAACATAGGATTAAAGCAGGAACATGTTAATTATTTACCTATTTTTAAATATCACTCGGTTACTAGAATTTTCATAATCAAAATCTTAAAATACTTTTTTGATTTTTGATTATTTAAACTGTAATTAAATTTGACTAAAAAACGATGTAATTAATTCAAAGTATAATTTAAATCAAGAGAACACTTAAATTTTCAGTTTTATATATTTTTTAATTATTTTTAATCTTAATCTTTAATATTTTTCTAATCTTTAAAATATAGTTTGTTATTTTAAACTTTAAATCCTAAAACGCAAAATGTTGAAAACCAGTTTGAAAATATTCAACTTTTTTGAATTTCGGAAATGTATTAACAAAACAGTATTGTCCTAAACGAAATTAGGCTGAAAAAACCTGGTATTTATTTTATTATATCAATTAATGATACACATACCACACCCTTTTTTTTATTTGTAGTCGACGTACATTGATGTAAGTATCATATATGATTAAAAACGGCTCTTATACTCCCGTGTATAATAATGTAAGTAATAGTTACAACATTTTGCAAGGACCTCATGTCGCGGTAAACAGTTGTAACAACAAAATCCAAGAAACTGTTAAAATTATAAAGTAATGACATATAGTAAACAATAACGTAATAAAAACTATACTCTCATACCGAATTTCATAAAGATTCTTTGAAAAATGTGGTTTGTATCGCAAAAAGAATCTTTAAAACGCTCTCCTGTAAAATTGCATTTTTGGGGTTACAACAACTTACGTGGGAGGCATCGAAATGTTTGTGTGATGAGCTCAATAATTTGTTCTGTCTGGGTGTAATTTATCTATAACTAGCGACCCGCCCCAGCTTCGCACGGGTACTGGTATTGAATATATATAGGTATATATATAATATATTATATATTAATATATTATATTATATATATAATATATTTGAATATATAACCATTTTTATGCACATAAACCTTCCTCTTGAATCACTCTACCTGTTTAAAAAAAAACCGCATCGAAATCTATTATATGTACTGTTTAAAGATCTAAGCATATATAGGGACAGCGGCGGGAAGTGACTTTGTTTTATACTATGTTATGATGTGTAAGTATGTTTATCAGTTTTCTAGTACTCATAGCACAAACTCTGCTTAGTTTGAGACTAGATGGCATCGTGTGATAGTTGTTGAATACTTCAGTTATAATTAGGAGGTATTTACTCTTAGCTATCCAACTGCAAGTCACGAAGTTATCATAGTTCAATTTCATTTTCCTACAGCTATGTTGATGTATGATTTTTAGATAGGTACTTGAACAATAACTTTTCGACCTATTTGAACTCTGATTGTTATCGTTTGAATAATATTTCCTTATACCACATTATTTTAGGTCTATTGCCTGAGAGGTTTTTTTTTTGTGTGGCCTCTCTCAGGTCAACCTAAGAGGTTGTTGGCTGCTTAACTGGACTGGCCTGTGGCCTCCAGCCAGGGCTTTAAAAATAATTAAAAACTAAGCGACTACGCTAAGGGCACCCCCTAGTGGGGTCATACGGATCCTGCAGAAGGGTCGATGCCAACTGGGGCCAAGGGTTCGTGTCTGAAAGGAAGGCTCTGGCCCTGGTATATATGACAACGTAGAAATAGGGTAAGTTGTTTAGTCAGTGATAGTTTGACACTGTTTCCATTTTTATCCAAGGGCGGGATTTATCATTGGGTGACTTTTAGGCGCCATAAAAGAGCACTCAAGAAACCGAGTTAGATATCAATAGAGAAAAAAATCTCTAGAAGTTTATGTAGATACACATATTCAATTGCGCTGAAATTACTTACTTGGGTTAAAAACCATAATCACGCACTAATAGATTTGTACCTTTTAAAAACAACCACAAATTCACAAATAGATTTGAACCTTTCAAAAACAGTCCTTTGCTTACACTTTATTTAAATTAAATGAATTAAGACTTGTTTTTACGATTAAATGATATGTTTCTTCCACAAAGTTCTACGTTATAGTGATAAGCATTATGTTATATTTTGACCCGTTATCAGTTACAAGTTGGTTCGGTGTTTGTGAATAGAGGAGTAAGCTGCTTCGTCTGCATTAAAGTCAGAACATTATATCTACTCAACAAAAAGTATCATACCTTTTTTACGGTGGGAAAAATCTTCGAATGACGAATCCCGCCCTTGGGCAATGCCTTAATTCCAGGACCCTGGTGTTCCACTTTCGCATCAACCCTTGGCCTCAGAAGACTTCGATCCTGCTGGGCCCCTACAGTTGCTGACAACTCCCTGAGGCGCGCGGGGACAGTGCGCGCCCTCGACGACTTGGGCTTGGTCCAGACGTTTACCGGATGGGCGGACAGCTAGCCATTGGTCGCCGTCCGCAAGCCCATCATGCCTTAGGGCAGCGAATAATGGGTAGCTCGCCGTCCAGTATCCGCCCGGACCAAACCCGAGTCGTCGACAGCGCGAAGACAGCCGCCAGTACCACAAAAAGATGTGATTGAAACGGTTGGGGCTTATCAGGGCCGCTAGGGCCACGAGGAATTCATGAAAAGCAAACTTCTAGTCATAATGCAAAATCCGCCTAAAGCATTAATAATATGTCCACAACTATCACACAACGCCATCTAGTCCCAAGCTAAGCAGAGCTTGTGTTATGGGTACTAGACAACTGATAAACATACTTATATATTTCTAAATACATACATATTATAGATAAATTACACCCAGACACAGAACAAATGATCGTGCTCATCACACAAACATTTGTCCTGGGTGGGAATCGAAACCACGACCTCCCGCATAGCAGTCAGGGTCACTAACTACTAGACTGACAGGCCAGTCCGCCTATGTAGTGTTATGTGCATAAAGCTTTAATAAATAATGAGGTTTTACTCTAATTATGATTCACCATTTCAAAATAAAACCAAGGATCTCATAAAATTGACCAAATGACCTACCGCTATTTAAAACATGTGCTGGATTACGTTTCAAATGTTTTTTTTTTCTTTTGAGCTGGTAAATCATCTAATAGCATCTCGCTCTCTAGCGGGCGTAGCGAGAGGCGTGTTTTATTTTAGTGACTAAAAGCTTACCAGCTTTCTTTCAGTTACTTACCCTTTGCGTTCTAGAGCTACCACGACGTACATTTATCAAGAAGCATAACATGGCCCTAGTAGCAGTGGCGTAGCAAAGGGGGGGGGAGCGGGCCGCACCAGGCCGCACCAGGTTTCTTGGGGTGACACCCACCCGGTCTCAAAGCGCAAAAATTCGCAGAGCCTAACTTCAGACGCGCCAAGATCCGACGGCCGTACTGTACAAATAGCCATTACGGAAATACTTTGCTCACAAAAAAATCTGAAGTCGTCATAAATTGCTGTACTAAAATTTTTTACTAATATGGAATGTAATACAATGTAAGATAGACTTTATTTATTGCACACATAACAAATCAATAAAGACGAATCAAACTACAAAACCATCTTAACATGAAAGACGGCATGGATATTTTAACGTAGGTATTTGTGAGATGACCTTGCATAATTTATTAAGTTATAAAAAAAAGTAGTAAAACTAATTTTCCCCTAATAATTTTGCGTTAAATAAATGCAATTTAAACTTTAAGTAGTATCGCAGTGAAAATCTTTCGCGGTAACGTGCATCGAAGTCAAGTAGTATCGCAGTGATGATTTATCGCGGTAATGTGCATCGAAGTAAAGTGGTTTCACAGAAACGGTCTTTCGCTGTAACGTGCATCGCAATGTAGTAGTATCGTATTAGCGTTCATCGATATTTTGTCCGTCGACATTCCGTATTTTACTGTCGTGGGGTAACACCAACTTCCGCACCGGGTGCCACCCAAGGTAGCTACGCCACTGCCTAGACATTGGCCCTGCAGGGTCCCTACGGTTTTTAAAAGAATGGCCTGCGCGGCCATACCTTTGCTTTTTTACAATAAAAGGAAAATTATGAACTAAATATCTGCTAAGATACCCCTTGAACCTAAGATTTAACTTGTTTATATACAAACAATCAAAGTGATAAACAAGTTATCAAATTGAATATTAAAAAACCCACTTTATCAATATTATGCCTACTCTGCACTCGCAAGTGTGTTTAAACACGTGGTATGATGGTTACTATAGATGATTACCATCCACCATCATTTGTTCTGTGTCTGGGTGTAATTTATCTATCATCATCATCATCATCAGCCTTTTTAATGTTCCCACTGCAGGGACACAGGCGTCCTCTCTAAGAGAGGGAATGGGCCGTAATCCACCACGCGGGCCCAGTGCGGGTTGGTGGATGTCACATGTCTTCGAATTTCACGATGATTTCCTTCACCGTTTAATTTAATTAATTTATCTATAGTATGTATGTATTTAGAAATATATAAGTATGTTTATCAGTTGTCTAGTACCCATAACACAAGCTCTGCTTAGCTTAGCTTGGGACTAGACGACGTTGTGTGACAGTTGTGGAATATATTATCCTCGGCTCTTAGTAAATACCGTATCAGTCCTAATCACCACTATTACACACATGACAACCAACATACCAGCTCTCCTGTCGCAGGACTGCTGGAAGAAATTTCGTTAGAAATAAGCAGCGCCTTTGTACTCTTCTATCTGTACTTGTTATTTTCTTTTTGTAAGTGTTTGTGTGTACATCATTACATAGTGTAAAACAAAGTTGTCTGTTCCTATGTATGCTTAGATCTTTAAAACTAAGCAATGGATTTCCATGTGTTTTTTTAATAGATAGAGTGATTCAAGAAGGTTTATATGTATAATACATGCATAATATATTAAATATCAACATTGCAACCCTGCGAAGCTGGGTCGGGTCGCTAGTAAATAAATAAGTAGTTTTCTTTTTTTAAAGTGAGAAAAATCATCCAATGGCGAATCCCGACCTTGGGCATGGAGCGGGACACAGACTCAGACTCTTATTTATTTATTTATTTATTATATACTTTTGTACACCAAGACAAAAAACATTAAAAAAGGAAAACTAAACAGCCCATGCCGTTCCTTATTTGCCTTTCTTACTAGGGATAAGCCTTCCTTTCAGGGAGACCCTGAGCCCCAGTAGGCTTCGACCCTTCTGCAGCGACCCTACGACACCCATATATGTTTAGGTTTATCATGACCTAATAGTCAATGTTTATATTCACCACGTTTCTAAACCATTTGTTATGAAGATTTTTGGTCTAAAAATTCTGTAAAATTGTGAGAAAACCAGGCATGTCTTACAAAAATTCGAAGACATAACATCCACCAGCAATGGACCCGAGTGGTGAGGATTACGACCTATGTCCTCTCCTAGAGAGAAGGTCAGAATCTCAGAACATATCTGTTCTCACTGCTGAGATTCTGGCCTTCTGGAATTCTGGCAAAAGCGGAACACCATTATCCTGGAACTACGGCAAGAAGGAACTGGCTGGGTCGTTAAGTCAGTAAGAGTGACAATTTTAGCGCTTCGCCCCAGGGCGGGAATTGTCATTGAATTATTTTTCCCACCATAAAAAAAATATTGGGCACATTATAAGGCTGCGGCAATGAGGGTTTTCTAAGATGTCATTCACCAGGTGGCAGCACTGAGGCGTCAGGTCCAGACACCTGTCAAAACGCTTATGTTACTGACATTAGCTAGACATCAACGTCAACGTCAAACGTTAGACGTCAACGTCATGCATAAGTTTTCAAAGGAAAAGACCTGACGGCTAAGTGGCGCTAACTGATGGTGTGAAAATTCCTAAACACCCTCATTATGTCATGCTATGCTCTCGTAGGTCTTTTGGAATTAATTTGAAACCTCTATTATATCTCTTTATATTTTTTTTGTTTAATTTTGACAATAAATTATGTATTGTGTAAAGTATGTGATCAAAGGAAAAATAAATAAAAAAGCACATTTTGATAGTAACTTTTATTTTAAAACTCTTTGAGCGTACAAACGTAAGTCGCTTGCAAATAAAATGGAATTAAACTTTCAAATCTAAACGCAGACTTTCAACAATTATCCCGAAAATACCTTTTAAATATATAATTATATTAATAAACTTTTATAAACTCTAGAAAAATAGGCAGGACAGTAACAGTAGGAACTTCTAATTTATTAAAAAACAAAAAAAAGTCAAGAACGTAACATTTGACTTGTTTCTATAGGTCCTTGTATCCGGGCTAGTTTTGTGACAATTTCTTGCTGCAATTCTATAGCCAGCTAGTTGCTGATTATCTCGCTCAACACAACGCAACAATTGCAGCAATTTATCAGTATAGCCCGGCGATATAGCCAAGATATTTTAAACGAATGAACATACAAAGATTTGTCAGCAATTCAATTGCAGAATCTGGCTGGATTATATTCGGAAATATATTCCACAATAATATTGCAGTAAAGGTTTAATTGCTATATACTTATTGATAATATTGGGCATCAAATATTGCCAAAAAAAATTCAATTTTCATAGCCGGTTTACAGAGGTCTATAGCAACTTCACATTTTACGTGTGGTTGCGATATTTCAAAAGTTATATTTTGGTTTACGTTTTGACTTCTGTGAGTCAAAGGCGGCGTCCATCATAGCGCGAATATGTGATCGACGCCATTAATTTATTAAGCCTCAAACGAACGCACATTTTCGCACATATATTGTCTTTTAATTATGTCTATAATTACAAGATCGAAAGGTTAAAATAAAAAATACGGAGGGCGTCCTCTATCATTGCAGCGACAATTATGCGATTGACGCATTGCAATATAACAAAACCGCACCTTGCAGTTTGTCAGCGCAGCAACAATTATGGAATTGTCGCATTAAAACACAAAAAAAACCGAAGGAGCCATTTGTCGATGCACCACAGATTACGCGATAAACGTATTACAAAACAACAAAACCGGAGGGGCGCCCTCCTCTCTCTCTCTGTCAGTGGAGCGACAAATAAGCGATTTACGTACTACAAAACAACAAAACCAAAAGGCGCCCTCTGTCTAGCTTACGAACCGACCGATAATTGTTACGATAATACATCGTAACAATCGCTTTCAGGACAACGCGCAATACTATCATATACTATTTTTTAAAATGAAGCCTTTTGAATCAACTACAATCTACACTAATATAATAAAGAGGTAAAGTTTGTTTTTTTATTTTTGTTTTTTTGTTTGTAGGAGGTAATCTCTGGAACTACTAGTCCGATTGGAAAAATTTTAGCAATAATAGAAAGCTGCTTTACTCCTGAATGACATAGGCTATATTTTATGTACGCGGGCGAAGCCGCGGGCAAAAGCTAATAAATTATAAAGTAACAATTAAAGCCAATTAGGCCAAATATTTGAACATTTTTAGCAGTCTTATGTATCGTGGAAAAACCCATTTGGTAATTTGAGCCAATTGTAGAAGAAAACATAAAAATATTTGGTAATTTGAGCCAATTGTAGAAGAAAACATAAAAATATTTGGTGATTTGAGCCAATTATAGAAGAAAACATAAAAATATTTGGTAATTTGAGCCAATTATAGAAGAAAACATAATAATTATATAAAACTTATTACTAAAATCTGGTCACGGTGCATGAAGAATTTCGTACAATGACCTTTTTACTGTCAGTGGTCACAAACATTTTTATATTAAGTACGGTTTACATAAAAAAATTGAAGGAGAAAAAGTTACTAACTTACTACATTAATATTATTGTTATTATATTAATTATTTATTTAGATTTTATATTATAACAGCGTAAAAATCGAGTTAAAATTACTAATTCGGTAGAAATTAATTAGAATCCGATTCGTCTATCGAAGTTACTCCTTTCCGACGACGTCTCGCAACTACTACTTCGGTCCACCCTGAAAACCAGCGCCGTAGACTATGTTTTTCATTCTTTCTAATAGGTTAACGTACGAAATTCTTCCTGCTTCGCGTCCGAACTTTAAACTATGAATGAAGAACTAAATATACCTTTTTAAATTCAACAGATGACGGTAGACTAAAATTATATCAAATCAAAAGTATAATTACATGAGCCTTCACTTGCTATCTTATTAAAAAATTATATGACTATTAACCATTATACTATAGAATATGATAAGCTCAATAGTTAGATATATTTGTAAGTTAATATAATATGTTATACGAAATTACATTTTTAGAATATTTCAGCGAGTTCAGATGACAAGACATTTTGATATTTTATGTGTAGTTACTAAATTAGAAGAACATTATTATTAAACTTTTAATAAAACCAAAACTCTGATGCATATCTTTTTAAAAGAATATATATATATATAAACTCTCTAAAATATATATAAACAGCTCAACTGTGATTCCACCTGATGGTAAGCAGTAGTATAATCGTAATAGTAGATCACACTAGTTTATTATGAGCCTATTCACTCTAGCCTTGAAGACACTTGAATTATAATATAATAGGACGGGAATATCTAAATATTTATAACATGTTTTAAGAAAAGTAACATTCATTCTGCAACAATATCTAATATTATTCTTTCAATCGAAAGATAATATAAATCACAACATAGTTTAAAACAAAGTTGCTTACCGCTGTCCCTATGTATGCTTAGATCTTTAAAAGTACGAAACGGATTTTGATGCGGTTTTTTTTAATAGATAGAGTGATTCAAGAGGAAGGTTTAGGACCATTGCACCCGTGCGAAGCTGGAGCGGATCGCTAGTTATATATAAGTACAAAAACTCAAAACGTTACCATCTGAACAAAGCCTTAGAAAATGTATAATTACTCTTTAAAATAGAATCAGTTCGTCTTCAACTTCCTCATTGTTCGCTCGTGAAATTTTACTTGAATAACTATTTGGCATTTCAATTGGATTACTTAGACTTTACACCAGTGGCGACTGTGTAGCGATGATCAACGACGATCTGTAAGGGCTCAAACACGTAAACACGAGAAATCGACGTCGAACAGCGTAAAAAATCACGTTACGAGAACGCAACGTGCCACGATAAACGTTGTCAACAATCCAAAAATAATTATTTGGATGTGACGGGTGCCGGGACCAGACTTAACCACTGACTCAACGAACAGACATAATTCAATAAGCCCCCTATTGTTCTTTAATTGCGTCTTTAATTACAAGATCGAAAGGTTAATCTTCCTGCTTTCTCCATTTCAATGGAGGGTTGAAGCACTTCTACAACCCTACACAGACAAACTGATTCAATTTTTTTAGAGTAAATTTACTATATTATACAAATTTTTAAATTGTCATGATATATCATTACACCACCATTCACCCAGGATTATAATTAATAAAAAATACAACTCGTTTAAAAATATTCAGTCCTTTTTATACTATCCAATCCATTAACGATTTTTTTTAATCTTTTGCCCACTTTGGCCACTTATCCTTTGCCAGGTAAAAAATTAAATACAATTAAAAAAAAAATGTATAAAGACAAATTCTATTATTACGATTTTAATTAATACACTTTGGTTTAAATGTTTGTTACGTTGGCATTTTGATACAAGTGCAGAAAGTTGGTCATTGCAACCAACATTGCAACCAAGGTGGAATTCGCATGAATCGCAGGCAAGTGTGTTTTGTAGCCGAGGGCTGCAGAGATAATTTTCCACGTGTATCAAACCACGTTTTTTCAATACACTCACGAAAATGCAAATAAAGCAAGATTGATTAGAGTATAAATGTAAAATATTGTAGTAAATAATTTTCAAGAAAGTGTATCAAAAAAAATATTTGACGAGAAATATAACAAAATACACATACATATACATCAAGGCATCAAAACAGCACTTTATAAAAAAATAACATACAATTTGGCTTACCCGCCTTCCATTGCGGGTTGAATCAGTCTCATAGTTTACTCAAGTCGAACAAAACCGTCAATGGATTGTATACTACACCCAAGTCTGCTTACATCGCCTCTCCATCCATATGGTGTGGATAGGCGCCAGCGACTGCGATTGCAACGTCTTCAGCCAGGGCTTAAGGCTTCGCTTCTGGCTGAAAAATGGATAATTAGTGCAAGTCAATTAATGGGTCTAACTACAATGGTTTCAAAGTACAGGGATGAAGTTTACGTTAGAAATTAATGTCTGTTAACTACATGAAAAAATTGAGTACCAGTAGCCACCAGAGTTCAGCACAGAGGACAGCAGTCTGGCGACTGGCCCCGCCAGACTGTTGTCAAACTCTGGTGGTCTGTTAACCCGGCCGCACACCAGGCATACAATTGTTTCTCCACAATTGTAGCGCCACATTTGAAATGCGACACAAAAAACGAACCGGTTCGATCTTGAATTATTGTAGCGCGGATGACGTCTCGCCACAAAGTGCGCCCGCTACAAATGTTTCCTCGGTGTGCGGGCTCACGTAGGAATATATGGGGGCGTTAAATGTTTCGCATTTCAAATGTGGCGCTACAATTGTGGAGAAACAATTGTATGCCTGGTGTGCGGCCGGCTTTACGCAGACGACAAGCTGGTCTTAGCACAGGGAGAATCGTACCAGGCGGCGACGCGTGGGGTTGTGACAGTCTTGGCGAGGATCGAACAGTTTTTTTTTTATGATGATGAAAAATTATCTAATATTTCCCACCATAAAAAAACTGTTCAGTGTCAGACTCTAACTAACTAAACGACCCACTCCATTCCTTGTTAGCCTTCATACCAGGGTCGGACCTTCCTTTGTTACTACTTAAGCTACCCATTGCTCACCGTCCACAAGCCGGCCAGAAATCGAACAGTTGAGACTCGAGATGGCACTGCACAAGTCCTAGATCTTCTCTCATCTCATCTCGAAAGCGAACGGCGGAACACGCGGGCGAAGCCGCTGGCAGAAGCTAGTTTATTTAACAGTTTATTATAAAATACAATACATACAGTGCACTCCTTTTCTTCTGGTTTCTTGTTCGCCATTGTCTCTGGGTTGTACTCATTCTCCAAACCAAAGTGCTGGAATATTATAAAATTGCCATTAATATATAGTCATAGTCATAGTTTTTTATTGGTAAGGGATTCTTATATAAGTTGTTCTTTATGTTATTCTTCTTTAATATAAAATAACATCTCGCTTTAAGGAGGAGCGAGAGGATGAGTCCGGCTTTTGACTGACTAAAACCACACAGACTACGTTTTTCATTTCTGTAGTTAACCCCTGCTAAGCCTCTACAGTTTTGCTGACATCTCTTACACTTCGCCACGCGACAGCAAGCTAGCCATTACTCTCGACCAAAACCTACTCCTACCACGGTTGGAAATCTGTCCTTTTTAAAAATTCTATGTACAAATAAAAGCATTTAGACTTCGTTCCGGACACATGCCGCTAAAAGTGTTTGCCTACATCATGAAGAAGGTTGATAGCCCACTCGAAATGTTAGTTATATTATTAAAACAAATTACAATTTAGATAAACATTAAAATCAGAAGTAGAATCAAATAAATTTATTTTTGTGCAAATAGGTTTTTCAAATAAATACATTGCCTAAATTGAACAAGAATGGCAATCTTCTATGATTATTTTTCGGCAGATTTTCGGGTCTCCATCGAAGTGGGGGCTGCATGTAACGATAACAACGGCGGCTATTTGGGTTCAACTTATTTGCCTCGTACTAGCGGTAACTTTTTTCTCTTTTTCAACTAGACGTTATGGACATAATTAAAGATTATTATATTAGTTAAAATAACACGTATAACAGTATCCTTTGGTATTTCTAAACAAATAGCATAGTAGTACTTTAAACAATGCATCGGTCAAGCGTGGGAAACTGGTAACTTCCATAGTAAATTGCAGACTTATTATAAAAACATTTTTTTTATGTTATCCATATCTAAATCATGACATATCATAAAACAAAGTTTGCTGTCTGTCCCTATGTATGCTTAGATCTTTAAAATTACGCAACCAATTTTAATGCATTTTTTTTTATAGATAGAGTAATTTAAGAAGGTTTTATGTATAATAAATGCATAATATATTTCATATGCTGCACTAGTCTATAAGTTTATTCCATGGTTTTCATGTGTTTGTATATGTGTAGTCAATTGTTGGTGAGCCAAATAAATAAATATCACCATTGCACCCATGCGAAGCTAGGGCGGGTCGCTAGTTGTATATAAGGATGGGTTAAAAGATTAAGAAGGACAATAATGAACATCATCATCATGAAGAAAGTCATCCACTGTTTGACATAGGCCTCCCCCAAGTCTCACCACAATGGACGGTCCTGTGCGTCTCGCATCCAACGCATTCCCGCGACTCACACCAGGCCATCGGTCCACCTTGTAGGAGGTCTTCCAACGCTATGTCTTCCGGTACGTTCACGTTTCCGTACATCAGGTGGTGATTGCAGTCAATCACTACTTTATAGCAATAAAAAAAAGTGATTCTCAAATGACACTTATTTGTCCACGGCGCAAAGTGTTTCGCGCGCGTCAAAGATAGGTCAGCAAAGCCATACGGGGCCCCTAGCAGGGTCGAAGCCTACTGGGTCAAGGATTGACTACCGAAAGGTAAAACCGAAGTCCTAGAACGCTAAGCAAAGAAGAAACATCGGTGTGTTTAGTAAATAAAAATCTGGCAAAAACTTGCGCTCCGTTCTAGGACAGGAAAAATCATTGGATAATTCTTACCTTAAAAAAAATACCAACACATGATTTCTTTTAATTTTTTTTTTATATAGAACCTGATACCTTTTTCATCATGGCCATAAAAAGTGATAGTAAAGACAGTTAAATTAGGTTTATTAATAGAAGATAAACAAGTACAAACCTGCAAAATTTCCTTATTAGACAAATGATCTCCTGGTCCGGTCTGAGTGAAATGCCGGAGTAACTTCCCACCCTTTTCAACCAGAACAGCACCGCCGGTTTGCACCCAATCCCCCTTCAAATCGCCTCCCAAACCTATTATAATACAAAAATAAAGAAAAAATAAACGAAGTATAACCTCTAATATGTCCGTGTTGGGGTACCGATCCGCAGGGCCCATTTGTACGAAGTTGTAGATCAATTTCCCGCCTTTTTTGACAAATATAGCGCCGCCATTTTGTAATCCGTCGCCGATAAGGTCGGTTTCCAGACCTGTGACGTACCTTTATGTTATTTATTTCATACTCGTTGTACTAATGATGACCATATTTTTTTTTACTCAATGAAGAACTACTGAATTTTACAAGCTTTTATTTAGGTTCACATGTCTCGATGTTGGTGGTCGAATATTTTAAATTAAATTTAATCCACTTCCCGATTATCGATTGAGCTGAAATTTTGAAATCGAATGAGAATGCAAAATTATTACGTCGTGTAGCTGAAACGGAAGGCCACAGGATCTCTGTAATTAAGCGCACAACCCCATCGAGTTAGGGGTCGTGTGACTTGTCTTAACGAGTTTTAAATATATACCGCGCTATAAAAGCTTGCTCTGAAAAACATAGAGCAGTGAGGGCCGTTACCACTCGTGTACCACTGCTCCCTCAGAGCTCAAAGGCTTCTTAGGGCCGGCGCCCACTGCCGGCGTGGCACGGCATGGCACGACAAAGGATTTTATTACTTAATCGAGTTATTTTCAATCCTATTGTCTCTTCACTACCCTAGGTTGACTGGTAGAGAATGCCTAAGGCATTAAGTCCGCCTTTGTACCTTGTGTTGCATGAAGAATAAAGAAAGAAATAAATAAATGTATTTAGAATTCGTGTTACTTTATTTCATTACCTATTACCATGATGTCGCGATGCGCCGCGTTATGCTTATGGCATGCCACTGCGCGCGCATTCTGCGAGATTTAATGTGTCACTTTGTGTCAAGGAGATATAATACATAGTTGAAATATTATGGTTGAAACTTGCGCAGCGTTCATCTCGGTTAATGTGATGCCATGGCATCCCGTAGTACGGCAGTAAGCGCCGGCCCTTATTATACTAGTAATGGGTTCTTAATGGCATGAAAGTTTAATATATAAATACTCTATTAAAAAAGCTAACGAATGAAAATTGGTTGTCACAATCGGCGACGGATTTACAAAATGACTAAATAGGTTTCTATGCTATCTACTTATGATCCAAACTTTCTACGCAGCTATTAAAAACTATAATGCTGTAGCTACAATATAGGAATTTTGCGAATATTCGTACTATCGGGACAAAACTGACCAAGCAGTTCATTGGATCGCGAAGTTTTCGGACGAACACAAATGATTACTATGCGTTCCAAAGAAGAGTAGGATCGATTGACAGTATGTGACGTCACGCCGTCCTGTCATATCGATGATATTTTTGCAAAATCGAAGAACTCGGAGATTAGTAAAATTGAAAAACTGGATTCTGATAAAACTTTTTTCGTTCACAGTTTGTAAATATATATTTTTTTTTCGTTTATAACCTGAGTTTTCTAAATCAGTTTTTTCTTGCCTCGATTTAACAGTAAATCATGACATGGCAATCGATCCTATTCTCATTTGTTACGCATTGTACTGCGCAATACAGTGAGTAATTTGCAGCCCACTGACCTCAACTGTTTATTACATTGGACTGGCAGCTTTCAGTGATTTTGTCCCCATTTGATATTCGCCATATTGGCGCTGTCGGACGTAGCGAGTGTCTATGGTACTAAAATTAGTAATGTCGCGCCGCTTACAATATACACATAACCTTAGTTTTTTTAGGAAAAATATGGTTTTATATAATTCCTAAAGCAGGAATAACACGTAATTCGAATGAAATTAATTCGGAAATCAAAATATACTTCAAAGCAGTCATTTCTCTGCAGCCATTTGCATTATGTAACGTCAAAATTAGTTCTCTAGACAATCGCGAGTGGCGCTTCAAATAGGTACAAAAAATTTGCTGTCAAACATATCGACGGTTAAGAATCAACAATGTATATATATATTTTTTGCATTTTCTACTTTTTTTAATCAGTGGATTTAAAGTCCAATATGGCATAGGTTATTTAAGCTGCTATCTTAATATTCACAATATTTCCTAAATTATTTGCCATCGAAATATCACCTACGCTACGACCGCGTAAATTTTTCTACCAATATGGTCTATCTTTCTTTAAAACATCTTTGCTGTTTGTGTCCTTTCTAGTAACTTATTATCTCAAGCAAAGAAATTTTTTTTTATCTACTGTAAAGTTGACTTTTGTGATACAGACACTTTGATTCTTAACCGTCGATATGGCCTGTCTTGTGGTAAATTGTAGAGGTCAGTGTTGCAGCCGCATAGAAATACGATTGAATACTAATTAATAATGAAAATCCTTATCAAAGAGTTTTCTATTTGACCAGTTTTACAGTACTTCAGACTCTAAACTACATCTTACCCATGCCGCGTCCCTTGAAGATGGCGTCACGCGACTGCTTCCAGAACAGAGACGTGATGATGGTAACCACGTTGAATCTTTTGAAGCCCAGCGTTTGGTACGTCGAGATGTTTTCCACGTAGTACAGATCTGGAAAATTACAAATATTTTTTTTTTTTTTTTTGATAGGTTTGCGCTTGACCGTTATCTCAGCTGATTGAAAACGATGATGCGACGATGGAACGCGCTTATAAATCATCGCCATCGAATAATTTTTTTTTAAATATTACGTGTCGTGTCGATGGAGTTGGAAAGCCTCCCACAAAATAGTCCGATACCCTGGTAAGAGTCGCGGTAATGCGTTGGCTGCGAGAAGCACAGGACTGATCATTGAGGCGAAACTTGGGGAGGCCGATGTCCAACAGTGGTGAGTTCGGTGAAATCATAATGATTATGAAGGCTCCTAGTTAGGCAAATTGAACTTTAAGACCACTGTAAACGAACTGTAAAATTGCATTTTGTTGGAAATTTTATCACGCAATATTAATCAATACGAGTATATGCGATATATTACCGAATATTGACAAGGAAGGTTGACTGGTAGAAAATGCCTAAGGCATTAAGTCCGCCTCTGTACATTTGTGCATGAAGTTTAAAATAAATAAATAATATAGTCCAGCAAGAGTCTGCAATTGAATTGCTGAGGAATTTTGTTCCTTCGTTTATTTATAATCTTGGCTATATCGCCAGGCAGACAGCACCTAGCCGGCTATAGAATTGCAGCAATATATTGCCACAAAACAAGTCCGTTTCCAAGGACCTTTAGTACAAGTTTCCACCCTTACCTCCATCGAAGAACTTTCCGTTGATGAAATCCTTGGATCCAGCCTCTTCGACACCAACACCGATCAGCTTAATGTTGTGTTTGCTCAGCACTGGTGCAATTTCACCCAGCTGAAAATGAACAACATTTTATTTGATTACTTATGGGAACCTTTTTATTTTCAATTGATTAATATTTAGAACAAAAAAAAAACGTGAATAGGAATAGCTTTTTTTTATGGTGGGAAAAATCATCTAAAACTGTAGGGACACAGATGGATTTCAGTCAGTAAGACTAAAGCCCCCTCGCTCCACTCTAGAGCGGGAGAAGACATTTAATGATTTTTACGTAAGTAAAAGTCGTACCAGTTTTATCGGTCAGGTAAAACGGACATATAAAACAACGGAATGATAACAGTGTTTTCAATGTTATCAGGCGTCAGTCAAGTCTGTCAATAATGTTTGACAGGTGTTTTGAGCTTTTACTGTGCACCCTAATTGAAGCCTTATCAGTTTGGTATGATAGACGCTAATCCTGTGGGTTTACTTAATCATCGCTGGTTTCATACATTTAGAGGCCGGTTAGAAGCTATATAGAAAAAGAAAAATAAAGAATATATATCTTTCTAGGGTTCCGTAGTCAACAAGGAACCCTTATAGTTTCGCCATGTCGGTCCGTCCGCGGATAATCTCAGCGACTGTTAGCACTAAAAAGCTGAAATTTGCTATCAATATGTACAATACGTTCCAAATGAGAATAGGATCGATTATCATGTTGTCACGTCACGATTTACCGTCAAATCGAGGCAAGATAATTTTAAAATTCAGTTTATTTACGAAAAATTTAACTTATTTACGTACTGTGAACGAAAAAAGTTTAATCAGAATCCAGTTTATCAATTTTATTCTTCTCCGAGTTCTTCAATTTTGCAAAAATATCTTCGATTTGACAGTATGATCCTGGTTATCGATCCTATTCTTATTTGGCACGCATAGTATATCAACTACGTCGACAAAATGCAAAAACAAAAAGTAGTAAAAAAAAGTTTTATTGGGGTAACTCTCCTGCATGTTTTTAAAATAAAAGTTTTTACTGACAACAAAACCTTTGTTTTTCTTGGTGGGCAAAGTTATTCAGAACAGGCAGAGCGGGAGATAGAGTCAGACCTTTACTGGCTAAAACGCGATTCCGTTCCTTCTTTGCCTTAGTCCCAAGGCCTGGGTGTACATTTTCACATTTATCTCACTCTGACAACTCCTTGAGACGCGCGGGAACAGTACGCGCCGTCGGGTTCGGTCCGTACGTATACCGGACGGTCAGACAGCGAACTACCCATTGCTCGCCGTCCGCAAGCCCATACTAAAAAGACCGAAATTTTAATTTATAAATGATTTTTATGAATTTTTATTAGAAATTTAGAAAAGAAGAATTATTTATAAAAAACATATTTTTCTAATTACCTACCTACAAAGACAAGATTTTACGGGACAGAAAATCTAAAGTCCACGATGAAAAACTGCGGAAAATTCCAGTCCAAAGATCATTGTTACACGAATACCGATAAAATGTTAGTAGATATCATTCATGTTTTATCAATATAGCACACGGGAACACCGTGCTACCTGCACTTAGCATAATATTTATCTCAAATACGTGATCGACTATACACTTTTATCAACAGTCATCTTTCTAATATTTTTTTTTATCATTACGATAATAATTTATGTAAAACTAGCGACCTGCGCCAGCTTACAGCCGCACAGGTACTGATATTGAAGATATTATGCATGTATTATACACATAAACCTTCCTCTTGAATCACTCTATCTATGAAAAAAAGCCGCATCAAAATCCGTTGCGTAGTTTTAAAGATTTAAGCATACATAGACAGGAAGTGACTTTGTTTTATACTAAGTAAGGATGATACATACACCCGTATTCACAAACGTTACTATGCGGTCTCACAGTGCTCGCGAGCGCACAGGGCAGGGTTTGTGAACTACGCAACACAAACGCACCAATCACAGAGCTCTATTTCAACGCTGTGCGTTTGCTTAGTCAAGGGTCGTTTGAGTATTGTTTGTGAATACGGGTGATAGAGTTTAAGGTCCGACGGCGCGCACTGTTCCCGCGCGCCTCAAGGAGTTGTCAGCAAGTTGTAGGGGCCCTACAGGGTCGAAGCATCCTGGGCCAAGGGTTGATGCAAAAGCGTTACACCGGGGCTCCGGGACTAAGGCAAGGAAGGAACGGGGTAGGTTTTTTAGTCAGTAAGAGTCTGACACTGTTTCCCGCTCTGTCTGTTCTGAATGATTATTGCCCACCAAGAAAAACAATAAAGGTTTTGTTGTCAGTAAAAACTTTTATTTTAAAAACAATCTTTTTAATCTCACAATTAAAATTATTGTATATGGAGATGATTAAAACAGTCTTTATAAAAGTAAACATTACTTATTCGGGATTCGTCATTCGATGATTTTTACCTACCGTAAAAAAAAATACTCCTCCATCTGTTTAGGTACTTAACTAAACGTAAACAAACTTGATAATGACTTTTAACATAAAAAAATCGTGTATAAGATATACAAAGATTATATAAATTTAGTTAATTACCTGATATCGGATTAGTGAAATAGCTAATTAGATAACATTTCTAGACAACTATTAGATAAAAGACATGTGCAGACTGTTTACAGTTAGTTAAGAACCTAAACAGATTAAGTAAAACTATAAATATAGTCCCCTTACTATAAATATAGTCCCCTTAGCCGATTTCGACTACGGTGACTGGTTTCTGAACCAGAGCGTTGCGATCATGTAATCTAATGTACGAATTGCCACTTGACACAGTAGTATAAACTATACTACTGTGTCAACCTTCTACTAGCCTCAACCCGCAATGTTCTTTCTGTTGCCGTTTACAGTATGGGTTTCGAACAACAATTCCAGTCCTGGCAGGCCCCTAACTAGCTCCTACAATCTTGCTGACATCTCTAATGAATCCTTACCTAACGGCTGGACAGCGAGCTACATGTGGCTCGCTGTCTCCTACCTTTCGTATATCGTTATCGAACGCAGATCTATGCGAGACACAATAACTTTTTAATTGTGTCTTTAATTACGGCATACGAGAGGTTAAGAGAGGCCACGGTTTAAAACTTGTTAATATTTTGTGTCCAAGGAGTTTCTTGCACGTTTTTCTCCATAGAGATCTACGCTTTGGAATGAGCAATTTAGCTTGACTTTCTTTTTTTGACTGACTGACATTTTGACAATTCAATAGTGCCTGTGATTGGTATATTTGAAAGAAACGTTTTTTGGTTTGATTTGATTTGTCTTTCCATTTATTTTCCATTTCCTTATATGAATAGTCTTACCTCCTTAGCCCACAGTCTGCACAGCATGCAACCCCAACGCCTGAAGAATATGATGGCAACATTCTGGTTTTCCCAGAAAGTCTTCAACTCTAGTGTCTGGAAAATAAAAAATTGTTTTGTATTATAAATGTTAAATTAGAAATTCTTATTTACTACTAGCCTTCTGCCAGCGGCTTCACCCGCGTAAAAGTAAGGTTGTCCATACAAACTTTAGACCCCCATTACATCCCATTAGGAGGTGAATTTTGAAAAACCCTTTCTTAGTGTTCACTCTACGAAACGAACGTGAAAAATTTCACGTTCCTAGGTCCCAGTAGTTTTGGCTGTGCGTTGATATGTCAGTCAGTCAGTTTCTCCTTTTATATTTATAGATATCAATGTGTATTCTCAAGAGCGTAAGAGTATTTTTAATATAGTATTTCATCACGCAAGCGGAATTTGCCTCGAATGCGGGGCTGCTATCCGATACCACGCCCCGCAACTCGCGTGCGTACCTACTCCACGCATTACTTGTATGAAAAGGACATTTGCGGTGCAATCCCACATGCGTGATAAAATCCGCACCATATTAATAACATTTTTAAGGTGTTTTAACATCTTCAGAGTGTTTTTATCAATACGCATGGAGGATGCAATTTTTGCCCAATTAAATGTTCTGCATGCTGCAATTCGCACGATATTATAACACCCTTGACCCTTAAGGTTTTAGATGTATGCAGGGCAGGACGTAAAGTCCTGCAAACCTTCGTTGAAAGGGAGGATCCTCCAACCAGACGCAGACTCCAGGCAATTATTCGACCGTAATTAATATACATTTATAATTTTTGTACACTGACTGCCCCAAATCTATCTCCTTTCGTTTAGTCCATCCTAAGTTTGTCTGTAAGAAATTGCCCTGTATGATAAGACCGCCCATATATATAAATATTTATCCTGTCCACATAATGAGGTGTACAATAAAGTTTATAATAAATAAATAATAAACAACCTGGTATTTTAATGATATTTTAGATCTATTTTTAAATACTCTAAAAATTTTATAAAACACACTTTACATAAGCATATTTGTCTTTGAAGGCAAGAATATTTTTTTAATGAGAATCTTTAAAAAAATATGACCTTTAATCTCATAAATAAACTAGAAAAAACCTTGAACAATTATGTACTTTAGTTTCCACTTTGTGATGTGATTATCTTATAAACTTGGTTACTTGGCATAGTTTTATACAATAACAGCATTGTATTCCATGTGAATTTTTAAAATGAAACAGAGAACAAGAAACAGGAAAGAATGGAGGGAGGCCTTAGCCCAGCAGTGAGACAGTATGGGCTAGAAATAATAATAATGATCTAATATGAACTTGTAGTTATGTCTGAGCATTGTTTTCGGACTTTGTACTATGTAGACCATTGTATGTGATGAACATGTAGTTTGCTGCTCTTTTTTACTACGGATAGGCTCATATTTGTCCACTATCTCATCTGATTTTAAGCGAGGATGTGGTCAACGATGGAGCATGCTTGTCTAGAAGTAACCTAATCAATAATATACTTAAACTAGATTTTTAAGTGGCAACAATGCCTGTGTGAATATCTATAATCACCCTCCCCAGAGGCATGCCCAGTAGGGTCGAAGCCACCTGGGACCAAAGATCAATGCGAAAGCATATTACCGGGGCATTGGGATCAAAGCAAGGAAGGAACGGGGTAGGTTGTTTAGTCAGTAAGAGTGTGACACTGTTTCGTGCTCCACCTAAGGGCAGGATTCACCATTCAGGATGATTTTTACCTGCCATAAATAAAAACTTCCAGGGGCATACTAATTATCTTCCTACCCTTATCACATGTCATTTAGGGTTGGCTCAACAAGTCTTTGTCTTCGATTCTGTCCCATCATGCAGTCATTCCCAATTCTTTCATATCTCTCCTCACAGAATCCATCCATCTTTTCCTAAGCCTCCCTCTATGCAGTGGCGTGCCTAGGGTTTCAATATAAGGCAAGCCCAAAAATTTTAACCAATTTAAAAAAAAGAAAGTTCAGTTGTGGACTGAGTATGTAAGTACCTACGTATGGATCATCGCAATTTTCTCATAAACTACTGGTTAGATACAATAAATTAAAAGTGAATTCATCCATCTTCTTTCCTCTTTTTTCTTCAATTTCACTAACTGAAGGCATGCTCGTACTAGATTGAATATAATAAACATATCAGCAATTGCATACCTCCGGTGGCTTTGAAAAAAGCCATTTGGTTTGCTTCATTGCTTGAGGAAACAAAGTTATGGTAAGTAGTTGTTTGCTTTCTAACAGGTTACAGACAAAAAAAAAACAAAACAGAAAGTTCACCCTAAGGTTGACTGGTAGAAAATGCCTAAGGCATTAAGTCCGCCTCTGTACATTTGTGTATGAAGTATTAAATAAATAAATAAAGTTCCAAAACAAAACTAAAAAAATAGCTACATGAGAATATAATAAGGAATTCAAATAAATTATTTATATTCTAATTGGAATTGTCTATCTTTCTCAAGAAATGATTAAATTACATCAGAGTAAAATGTTGGTTTTAATTCTACCAACAACTGTTTTTCAATAGCTATCATTGATAATTCAGAAAGATGCTCTTGACCTTGTGTATTTCTCAGATAGGTACTTATGAATACTTTTAAGAGACGAAAAAGCACGTTTAAAACACGACACACTAACAATTCGGGAAAGGCATATTCTAGGTTATTGTCATGATTGAAATCAATTAATTCCAAAACATTACGATCTTTTAGGTCAGGACTAGAATACAAGCAAATCAATTAAGTTTTTATTGTTTTTTTGTCGAAATAGTTTGCATAAATGTCAAATAATTAATCTAATGCCTCTGTAGGAAAATGTGAGTAATTTATATAAACACTGATCTATTAAAGACTGAGAAATACACAGATTAGGCGTCGGTTTTAATGAAGAAATTAACTGTTTTTTCTGAGCAAAGTTTACAAGATTTTACCTTATCGTCGCCAATCAAAACTTGAACGAATTTTAAATCCTCACAAGGTACAATTACCTCCATTGTTGTAGGTAAATCACCAAAACAGTTACATATAACACTGGGAAAATCTAAGAAAACACACAAAAAAAGTCAACAAAATAAAACTGAAGTTAGTTGCACTCGAGTGTCAAAAACTATTTACGCAAAGTTCCAGTGTTGTCATTTATGCAAAAAAAAGTCGCCAGGTATATGAAAAATCTAGCTAATTTCGCAATTTTTTTTATTTTTAAGTTAACGCTTGAATATTTAATTTCGTTATTTTAAAAAGCCGCTAGTTTTTTTTAGTTGCTAAATCTTAAAAAAAGTCTCCAAACTCGTTAAAAATCTCCAAGATCTCACAACATTGCTAAAACGGCAACACAATAGAATTGGTAAGCTGACAAGGTCACGCATACGCGTCAACTTCATGCGCAATCCCGGCTTAAATCTTCTATACTGATCGTTTTTTAGACGCAAAACGTCCTAAGTACTTATACGGCACATCGCTATGAGTGCGAAAGAGACATTGAAAGCCCGGTAAAAGCCGGTAAGTGTAAGCGAGATAGCTATATGTAGTGCCGAGTGTATGCGAAGCGCGCGAACAATCACGATGTGTAGTTTAGTCACGTTTAGTGCAGCATAGGTAGATAATTTGTGTTATTTTGATAAGAATTAAGCGCGCGAACTTTTAAATAGTTCGGGTTTGATATTGATTCTTATCGAGCATTTTAGTAAGGCATGCCGGGCTTTTGGGCTTGTATGAAGGGACCGCCACTGCCTCTATGTCCATCTACATGTATGTATAATATATATTCATAACTCTTTTAGTAACACACATTTCATCCCTCTTTTTTACATAACCATCCACAGGTACATACTACCAGAAACAAAAACAGTCTATGATCTACTTGTGACCCAAATGTGTTCATGATGCATGATTGATTGAATGGTATTAGAATATTATAAAAAAAAATCTATATACTTCTTTTATAGTAGGTACATATATAAAAGGAAAATCACAAGTTTTCACTTTCTAAAATATTTTACTGTCTAGTCTTAAAATACAGGTTAATATCAATTCTCAATGCAATGCCAATGAGATAATTATTATTTTATTACTACAACTGTGCATAAACACCGACTCAATGATAACCTGTAGCCTTTTAAATCTTAAATGCATTGATAACTGTTTTTGCTAACAATGTTATTCTACTTTCCACACAGGTATAACTTTCTTATAAACAAATACTGCTTCCACTGTGGCCTCTTTGGTAAAACTTATTTACTTTACAATGTCTATGAAAAAAGTAGATTAAAAATTCATACTATGGTACTGACTGAATAAAACCTACCCCATGCAATAAATAACAATTAAAACAAATACATGAGTAATAACGCAAAATGGAAATTTATACCGGAAAATGGCAATAAATACATCCTGTAATTTAGGCATATAGGCAGATAAGATGGTTATAATATCCAATTATTGCGGCTCAAACATGTATCAGATTAAAGAAGAAAAACCTAGTGTATCGTAGTGTTAAGTAGGTAGCTTTAATTAACAGAAATCCGAGTCAGTTAAACACAAACGTAACTGGTTCACTGGTTCTATTATTACAAGTTTCAGTTACGAAACAGTTGCCAATTGCAAGTTGGTCTATATTACATTTAACATAAATAACAGATAAAAGCACTCTCCGTTCCTGGCACAGCCTTTTAACTTGTTGATTTCCCAGGAAAATTACTTTCTAACAGTTTCAAACAATTCATCGGCGTTCACTAAATTTAAAAAAAGTTACGACGTATAAAGGAAAAATGTGTAGCTACCTCGCCGCTGGCGATGCTCTTCACTTTTTGTGATCCAATCTGAGAGATATCCGTAGACATTTTCGTTGTTTTTAGATCTGTTGATAACTAAAATTTTGCAAAAACTTGAATAACTTCTAGACACAGCGAAGTGAACAACATGAATGAAATAAAATGCAATTTGACAGCAATCAGACAATCGAAAATTCTTTGGTGTACTATTGAATGAACATGAATGAATAAAACCAGTTTTTCGACCAATGGCGGACAAGGACATTGACACGATTGTCAAAAGAAAAAAAGAGTAGTTCCTACTTGCGGTCGAATTCGTTCGGAACATTCGGATCTATTGCACCACTTATTTGTAGGTTGCACTTGATTGGCTAGAATGTTCAGTTATTGTACATTAATTGGTGTTTATCGACTTGTTAACGAATAACAAGTTGTTGTAGATAAGAATGACTGATTAAAGTACACAAATATACTCGATATATTGACGAAACTCGATTACTAACATAGGGATGTCGAATATTACTCAATTTATTATAATTTTAACTATTGATTTAACGAATTATCTTTTTTCTTCTTCTCTTATCCATAACTGAATAGCTGATGATGGCACCAAATAGTCAACCTATCCGTCTTAAAGCAATCCATTATATGCCGAAAGACACTCTTTCGTGCCTTGATGACCCGGTAACCATGAAATTTTCTGACAATCGTAAAGATAACTATTATAAGCTACAACGCAACGCTGACACACAACTTGCAAAATTTAATAACGTGTTTGGAGGACATTGGTTTCCTACTCAACCAGTCACATAGACTGTCTTTTTGTGTAAAATATTGGTACTCGGCTGCATTCACATAGACTTCAAGCCGACCCCAACGTTGCAGACAAAAGATTTAGCAGATCATCTTAAATTCCAGATTAAAAACTCACCTATGATTAACGCGTGGACTATTCAGCCACGCCCTATCTCCGGGTCAATCATTTACGCCACCCTTTTAATTGGAAACGAGTATACCTATGTATTTTGTTGAAACGAATATGGACGAAGTGAACTCAAAAATGTGGAACTCCGTCTCAGATAACATATATTTATATTCACACTGTTCACGAATGTGTAAGAGCTTATAAAATCTTGATTGCTTTAGATGTGATTGAAAATTCAAGCCACCCGCTTCCGATAGCTTCGCCTTGTTATTATACACAAGAAGTTATGGGTGACTAGAACATAGTACTCTATATCTACTTTGAGAAACAATCAGGGTGATATTAAATAGCACATTCGAAATAGGGTTTAGAATACCCCAATAACGTAATCAGTAGGATTCGCAGTCAAGCATTATTTTATATCACAGTCTTAAAATGTTTCCATTACTAGAATTCAGGCGTCCTATTTAAATTAAGGAATGGCAAAATCAAAATCAAAAAGGTTTTTATTTCATATAGGCCTACAAGGGCACTTATAAAACGTCAGAAGCTAGTGCACGGTTCCAAATTGGTTGTTTCCTATGGAGAAGAACCGGCAAGAAACTCCATGGTTACTCTTTTTAAAAAAAATGATTTCTTACAATATTTCGTTGTTACAGTACATATATCATTATATAAGAACAGTGTAGACCAGTCAATATTGTACTTAAAAGCACAATAAAAATAATCATAATACTAAAAGATAAAAGGTGAATCGTAATAGGATTTACTAAGTCTGCAGTGTTCTTACTTTACAACGTGAATTGTAAAAAAATATTATATTAAAAAAAAAAATTAACAATGTATGAGAAAAAAAAATACATCAATCACTACATCAGTTACACTGCGGGATGCTAACTCATTTTTGTTCTTGGACATGCTGTTTTCCTCATAGTATTTTCTTTCACTGTTTCGAGAACGGTGATGATTTTATAAAATACACATAGTAAAACAACTGTCTGGGTTTGAACCCGCGACGTGCGACGCCTTCGGAAACAAAGATTTTTATTTTGGTTTTTATTTAATTTTTTTGGTTTTTATTTAATTTATCCTCCATTTTCCTACCTTTAATAATTGACAAAAATCGATACCTAGTTTATCTCAAAATCGAATCTATTTGTAACATCCTTACGCGCTCTTCCCTTCACTATCGCTTCATTCTGCCTTGATTGCTTGTCACCGCGTGTTTCACCGGTCTGAAAACTAACTTATTTATCCTAACACCTGGTGAGTATTACTTTATTATTCATTTATTTACAGATTTATGAAACTTTCCTTTCCGTGTGTACAAGTTCCGTCAAACATTAAAATCTGATAATTAGATGCATTTTGACCTTGTACATTCGAGTCACTCCGATTGATTTTTTTTGTTACGTGTTAGTAGTCAGTTTTAAGAGCTCTATTGCGTTGTTTGTCCGTTTCTATTCTGAAAAACTGGTCAAGTTTTCATCCACGCTCACTTTTGACCAACCCGTAAAAAAATAGGAACGCTGAGCTTGTGGGAAGCTGAAGGTAACTACATACTTATAAGAATTGTTTAAAAGAAGTACATAATAGGCTACTAAGTTTTCACTTACGCTTCCTAGTGTCTATTGCATGTCTAGATTTACTTCTTTATGAATATACATGCGATGTCAATACTGTACACACCTTTTTAGTAAAACCTACTTAAGTTTTGGCGCATTGTTTATTTGAATAGGTAGGTTCATCAATTGCTTGGTTTGCACTATGCATACAAGACTAGAAATACTTAAACTCTGTAATAAAATCTAATTAAAGTGAACAATTTTGTTCTTAGTAATTGGTATTTAGGACAAAGTGAGGAAAGTAGGTCACTTATATCTATGGTTGCCAATAGCTTTTATTATGTCTATGGTATATTCTCCATGCTCAATGTATGGAAAATAATAGTACATTAAATTTATTGAGACTATTAGCTGTTTTATTGATAGTAAAAAATGATAACATAATTCACTGATTAAAGGGGGAATTCTAGGACTGCAATAAATATGTATAAGAAGAATATTAAGGTCTATAACACTAAAGAATAGAAATAAAACCTCTATCGTAAGGCCCTCTTAGGAAAGAAGTTTTATTTCTTGGCTCTAACACTTGGTACAAAACACATTTAATGACCAATTTGTAACCGTGCTCTAGCTTCTGACGTTTTACAAGTGCCCCTGTAGGCCTATGGGAAATAAAAAGATTTTGACTTTGAATGATTCGGTTCACAACTTGAGTTTTCGCAGTTATTTTTGCCTTGTGCTTATGTCTACTACATATTTATTTATTGGTACATAGGTGGACTTTTTGCTACAAGGCATACATCCTACATATCTAGTAAATTAAAACAAATATTTCAATTGTTATAAGACTCATAAGCTGGGGCCTTGCCATAACTGTTAAGGCTAGTGTATTCTTTAACACTATAATCAAAAAGCAATTATTTCAAATAATCCAAACATAGTCTAAATGTTTGGTTTGGATAGGTGAGCCCATTCTAGAGTTATAAAATTACAACAAAATATTTATAGCAGATGTTAGTTTTCTCCAATCACTAAATGTGTCAAAGGCACTCAGTAGCTTACAACAAAAAATACATCAGTACGAAAGGTAGACCAAATAAGCCATTTTCTTGCTTTCAAAGAATCACTCACATATAGAATGTATTCTACACATACTTTCTTCAAACAATTATCATTTTCATACTTACTCAAGTAAAATCTGTAATACTCTTTACTCTGATAACAAACTGATAAATTATTAGATTATTTGCCAGATTAAGTTTATAATCTAAGCGCTGTTAGATTATGTTATCTTGTGATTGTAACAATGTTTAAATGAATGTGCAATTATTCAGATATAGTGGAAATAGTTTTGTAATTGAATTGTAACATTAATTTTACCTTATTATCTAAATCTTCATTACATAGTATATAACAAAGTCGCTTCCTGTCCCTATTTATTTCTTTAAGTAACATGGAGGACTTACAGCTAAAAAAAACAGATAAGGAACAGAAGTTGGACTGTCAGCCAATAACAATGTATGCTTATATCTTTAAAACTACGCAACGGATTTTGATGCGGTTTTTAGGGTTCCGTAGCCAAAATGGCTAAAACGGAACCCTTATAGTTTCGTCATGTCCGTCTGTCCGTCTGTCACAGCCGATTTACTCGGAAACTATAAGTACTACAGTGATGAAATTTGATGGGAATATGTGTTGTATGAACCGCTACAAAATTATGACACTAAATAGTAAAAAAAAGAATTGGGGGTGGGGCCCCCCATACATGTAACTGAGGGATGAAAATTTTTTTTTCGATGTACATACCCGTGTGGGGTATCAATGGAAAGGTCTTTTAAAATGATATAAAGTTTTCTAAAAAACATTTTTCTTAAAGTGAACGGTTTTTGAGATATCAGCTCTCAAAGTCGTAAAAAGTATGTCCCCCCCCTCTATTTTTATAACTACGGGGTATAAAATTCTAAAAAAAATAGAGGTGAAGCATGCATCACCTCTATTTTTTTTAGAATTTATTTTTAACTCTTTCAACGATTTTTGGTTTGATCAAAGTATCTCTTATAGTTTTTGAGATAGGTTGATTTAACTGTAATTTTGGTTAAGTTATTGTGCTTACACTGAAAACGATGGCTGAACCTTATAAGATAGATCAAAAAATATACTACAGTATTGTACACCTTTAAAAATCCGCGATGATATAAAATCTTTATAATATATTTGCTGCTACGGAACCCTTTGTGCGCGAGCCCGACTCGCACTTGGCCGGTTTTTTTAATAGATAGAAAGATTCAAGAGGAAAGTTTATATGTATAATACATGCATAATAATATCAGCATTGCACCCGTGCGAGGCTGGGACGGGTCGCTAGTTAAATATAAAAGTGAAATACCACTCACTGATTAATCACGACATCTCAGCCCATCTCTCTCTAGGAGAGGGATGGGCTGTATTCCATCATGCGGTCCCAGTGCGGGGTCGTGTATATCACATGTCTTCGAATTTTTGGTCCTAGGACATGCCGGTTTCCTCACACGATGTTTTCCTTCACCGTTTTGAGAGCAGTGGTGATGAAATAAATTACACAAAGTAATGCGCCTGGTAGGGTTAGAACCCGCGACTTACAACTCGTAAGTCAGGGCTGTTACCACTCGGTCACCACTTTTGTAGTAGGATGATAAATAATTTATTTATTGGAACAATATAAGAAAACAATTGTTTGCTAACGACTACATTACTTAGAAACTGACTTCAAGCCATTAACGCAGACTACCTCCCAAAGGGAATTAATAAACATAAAATTACAATTATGCTTGTAGTTAGTTAGACTTAACCTTTTGAAACCTCTACGGTTCGGACTAAGCGTTTCGCTTCGTCGTTTATTCGTGGAATTTTATTATTATTATTGTTGTTCACAATCTCGCGAGACAGATTATAATCTGACGGTATTTACAATTTTACGATGGACTTGAATATGTCAATTTCATTAATGACGGTTTTTTTATGATTAAGATTGTGTTAATAATCGGGATAATTCAGGATTTTTCCTTTACATTAAACAAATTAATTGAAACAACTCATAGTAGCCGGAAAACACAACTACTATGAGAATATAAGTACCATTAATCAGATAATTTATTTCCTTATGTACATCGTCAATCTAATTTATACCTTAAGTTAAAGAAATAGAGTTGAAAATTGATTGCAGTTTGTTGCTAAACTGGTTAAAGTACGGACGACTCAGTGCGTCTGTTTCTTCAGAAATCCTTGGTGTAGAAAAATGATTAGATCATGGCTCAATTAAGATCTGTAGTGTTAGGATTAAATTAATATGGCTATGTTTTTGGATTTTTTTTTGCGTGGGAAAATCATCCAATGACAAAAAATGAGACAGTGTCAAACTTTTGCTTACTAAAAAGCCACTCCTTTGCCTTCGTTCAAGGATCTCTCAAGAAAAGTTTAAAATACGCGTCATGTATGTTGAACCAAAATGGCCGACGTTGCTATGGTTACGCATATACTCAAAAGTGGGAGGATTTTTCAATAGGCATCCCTTGAAAGAATCTGTATCTATTTAACCTTTTCAATACCATAATAGAAAAACAATAGGTATGCGAGCGCCGGCGTTTGGGCTGAGTTTAAACTACTTTTTTTATCACTATCAATTAATAAAATTGATCTAAGCGTAGGTACCTACATAGGGACGAAGCAACTTTGTTTTATACGATGTAATGATAGTAAGCAGTGTACACAATCGCAATATAAATCAGTTATTTTACGCACTGAACAAGTACTACGGTTAGATGCTAACTACGTACTAAATATTTAACTGCGCATCGTTATACGCACTCAACTAAAACTAGCTTTCTGCCAGCGGCTTTGCTCGAGTGAAAATAGGTTTTCGCACTAACTTTGGACACCTTTAGGGGGTGAATTTTGGAAAATCCTTTCTTAGTGTTCGCCTACGTCATAAAAGCAAGCCCTGTGCAAAATTTCACTCTCCTAGTTCCAGTAGATTCGGCTGTGCGTTGAAATGTCGAGTCAGTTTCTCCTTTTATATACATAGACTAGCCTTCTGCCAGCGGCTTCGCCCGCGTGAAAGTAGGGTTCTCCATACAAACTTTAGGAGCTGAATTTTCAAAAACCCTTTCTTAGTGTTCGCCTACGTCATTAAATTTCACGCTCCTAGGCCCAGTAGTTTTGGCTGTGCGTTGATATGTCCTCCACAAAAGTGCTAAAAAGTTATGTAACAACAGAATTCTTGAGGCCGCATCTTTAAAGGCGTAGTCACACTTTTGGCACATCCTAATTTGTGCGAGTTATCCGTCACATGATGTTAAGGGGTAGGTACACGCCAGCGACCTTGAGCGAGCAAAAATGGAGCTAGCGTATAATTTTGATGCGCGGAAAATATCCGCGCATCAAAATTATTCGAATATTATTGTTACGAACGTGAGTAATCAAATGCCGGTTTACTAATAGAGAGATTTATTTTCCACAAACAAAACACCAATTTAGTCCAATCGCCAATAAACCACTTCGTAATGCACTCTAGAGATCCGTAGAAATATCGCTTAGGTCGTCGTATGAAAACGTTCTTCACTTGACTTGGATATTCGCACTTAATCGCAGTCGAAATCAAACTGACTCCCGTCCGGCCAGCGAACACGTATTTATACTCAGAGCCAAGAAAATTCTAGATACCGAAGGTTCGAGGCCACACCAGAACAAAAGAAACCGTTTCCGCGAAGCAATAAATTATTCTTATTACCAACCGGTAGGTAACTACTCGACCCCACGACTCATACGAATTTCGACTCTATAGTAAAAGACTGAAGGTACAAATTCCTTTACCAAGTTACTTAAGTACCTACAAAAGTTCTCAGAATTATTGAGTACCTACTTATACGTGTCGGATTTTTCTAGAATTTGCTAGGCCCTGGTACGTACTTCTATTCTGGAGGTTTCGACTAGCAATGCGTTTTAATTATTCGGTGATACTTTCAGCTTTGTCGAAGAAACGACGTGTTCTATTTTTACGGCGTAACAGTGCCCCCCTCTTAGTCATGCTCGTCCCGAGCATTATTAGATCCACGGTACGGCGCCAGTCTATCCAAGTGGACTACCTTAGGCTTCCCTCTTAGTCCTTTCTTGATGCGATAGGTCACGTCGTTAATCCTTTTCATCACGGTGTAAGGTCCCTCCCATCGAGCTTGAAGTTTCGGCGACTTCCCTTTTCGTCGGAGCGGGTTGTGGAGCCAGACTAGTGCACCTTCTTCAAATCCCTTGGTGTTGGCATTACGGTCGTACCTAGTTTTCATTTTGGAGCTGGTGTTCATGCTATTCTCACGTACTCGTTTATGCACTTCGTCCAATTGATCCTGAAGGTCACTGACATAGTCCGTAACTGGCTTGGTCTTGTCAGGTGGCACGCCAGTTATGGCATCTACTGGAAGTCTCATCTCCCTGCCGAAATTCACTCTTGCTGGAGTATGTCCCGTGCTATCGTGCACTGCCGATCGATAAGACATCAGAAATAGTGGAATGTACCGGTCCCAGTCCTTCTGATGGTCATCGACAACCTTAGCCAGGTGATTCTCCAGGGTTTGGTTAAATCTTTCCACCATTCCGTCCGACTGTGGATGCGCAGGTGTTGTGCGTGTTTTGTAAATCCCCAGAAGGGTACACATTTCCTGGAACAGCGCAGACTCGAAGTTTCGGCCTTGATCGGAATGGATCTCCAAAGGTACGCCATACCGACACACTACTTCTTCAACCACCTTCTTTGCCACTGTCGTCGCTTCCTGATTGGGAATGGCGAAAACTTCGGGCCACTTTGTGAAATAGTCCTGGATCACCACTATGTATTTGTTTCCGTCATTTGTAACTGGAAATGGTCCAGCGACGTCGATGGCAATGCGTTCCCATGGGGCTCCCACATTGTACAGCTGAAGCTTGCCCCTGCTTCTAGTCTGTGGTCCTTTCACAGATGCACACGCTGTACATTTCCGACACCATTGCTCTATGTCCTCTCTACAATTGAGCCAGTAATACCGCTGTCTCACTTTCAGTAGAGTCTTCTTGATCCCCAGATGTCCACCAGAAGCACCATCGTGTATTTCCTGTAGCAGGGGGACCACTTCACTTCGTGGTACTATCACTTGTGTGGTCACCTCCTTGCCATCGTTCGATTCCCATTTCCTACAGAGCACATCATTCTCCAGGACTAAACTGTCCCACTGCGCCCAGTAGCTCTTTGTGACGGGACTAAGTGACGATACTTCACTCCATTGAGGCCTAGCTCCACTACGCAACCAGTCCAGTACCGGTCGAATATCGTCATCTTCTTCCTGGGATTTCTTGAAGTTGCCTTCAGTTCTAATCAAGTTCACGTGTTCTCTGGCTTCGTTTTGCTGGCAATGTCTGCAGTCTTCATCACACGGACGTCGCGACAGGGCATCAGCATTGTTATGCCCTTTTCCACTCCGATGTTCCGTCACGAAATTGAACTCCTGCAGCTGCTCGAGCCATCTTGCAACTTGACCCTCCGGGTTTTTAAACTGTAGCAGCCATTTCAGTGCAGCGTGGTCGGTCCTTAACGTGAACTGCCTTCCTATGAGGTACTTATGGAAGTGCTGCAAGGTTTTTACTACAGCCAGCAGTTCTCGTCGAGTAACACAGTAGTTCCTCTCGGGCTTTGAAAGTGCCTTACTGAAGTAAGCGATCACGATCTGTCGGTCATCTTGCACCTGTGACAATACGCCACCAATTCCCGTATTGCTGGCATCTGTGTCAACGACAAATCTTCCATCTCTGCTCGGATACCCCAGTATAGGTGCTTCACATAGCCGCTGCTTCAGCTCGTTGAACGCTGACTCACAGTTGTTGTCCCAGATAAATTCTCTTTTATCCTCAGTCAGTTGATGTAGAGGTTTTGCAATGTCAGAAAAACTCATAACAAACCTTCTGTAGTATGTGCATAGCCCTAGAAATGCACGTACTTCTGTTTTATTCTTTGGAACTGGCCACTGTTGCACAGCCTTTATCTTCTCAGGGTCGGTTCTCACTCCATCAGCGGAAATCACATGTCCTAGGTAGCTGACCTCCTTCTTGAACAGGGCACACTTCTTTGGGCTTAGTTTTAGGTTAGCCCCTCGTATTCTGGTGAACACTTTTTCCATGTTCCTTAGGTTTTCCTTAAAAGTGCGGCCCATTATAATGACGTCATCCAAATATACTAGACAGACGTCACCAAGAAGACCAACCATGACTCGTTCCATGAGGCGTTCAAAGGTTGCTGGAGCATTGCACAACCCAAAAGGCATGACGTTAAATTGCCACAGGCCATTGCCAATGCCCGTACTGAACGCTGTCTTTTCTTTATCCTTCTCGCTGATTTCCACTTGCCAGTAGCCACTTTTCAAATCAATGGTTGAAAACCACCTCATACCACTGAGCATATCCAGCGTATCGTCGATCCTCGGCAAGGGGTAACTGTCCTTCTTCGTGACATTATTCAGCATTCTGTAGTCGACACAGAATCTTGTACTACCGTCCTTTTTCTTTACAAGAACGACAGGAGAAGACCATGGGCTCGTAGAAGGTTCAATTATTCCACTATCAGCCATGTCCTTTACCATTTCTGCCACTTCAGTTTCTTTAGCCCAGGGTATGCGGCGCGGTCTCTGTTTAATTGGTCTAGCATCACCTGTGTCTATTTCATGCTTGACAAGACCTGTTCTTCCGCAGTCCTTTCCCGTTGCAAAAATATCCTGAAACCGTAGCAGAAATTCCCTGGCTTGCTGTAGTTCTGAGGTCGATAAATTCTTCTTAGAACTTTCCAGAAGTTGCTGGATGTGATCAGGTTCATCTCTCGTTGAGTCCTGCTTCACTGGAGATGTGTTGATTTGGCGGAGATACTTCACTTCTTCACATTTCCCAACAACACTGTTTTTCTTCAAGTGGACCTCCTTTTTCCCAAGATTTACAATTCGCACTTTAGATTTCCCTTTCGTCATTACCAATGTCCTCGCAGTGATGAGTTCCGGATGCCGGCCAGTATCCTCAACTATTACGCATCTTTGTTGCCTGATTTTCTTAGGAAATTTTACTTCAACTAAAGTTTCTGTTCTCGGAGCCAATGTAGTATCTTTCACACAATAGAGGTTACATGTGTTGACTCCTCGCAGGAACACTTCTTGGTCTGGGAACTTCAATACTCCCCTATCAATATCTAAAACACATCGGTACTTCTGCAAGAAGTCCAGACCCAGAATGCAATCATCGGTAATATTCGCAATCAAAACAGAATGGGTGTACACTTGATCACCGATTTTTAACTCTATATCTGTATCACCGAGGACGGAGACTGGCTGGCCGGTTGCTGTCTGAAGTCGGCAGGATGGAGACTTTCTTTGCCACAAGATCGTGCGTTTCAGCAACTCAGGTCTTATAATAGTCCGTGACGCCCCGGTGTCAACGGTGAAATTGCAAGTACGTTCATTCAGTGTTCCTTCGATGGTCAAACTATTTCCGGTGTGGACTTGATTGATAGTGATGACTGGGGCCTTTACTTGACCAACCGGCACGCACCCCGCGGCCCTAGCGACATTAAGTTTTATCGTCTTCTCGTTAACTTGGGTTGCGGAGTCCACACTTGCCCTCTTCCTCTTGGGACAATCAGTACGAATGTGCCCTTTTTCTCTGCACCCGTAGCACGTCGGAATATAGCGGGACGTTGCCGAAGAAGAAACCATCCCTTCGCGGTGACGCGGCTGCACTGAAGGCGAAACCACTACTTCTCGAACTCTGTGCATGCGTGAATCCTGTCGTACGGCTTCCACTTCCAAAGCGTGAGCCATTGCACTTTTCAGAGTTTGGTGGTGTCCAAGTCGCACCGTAGCTCTTACTTCAGTATCCCGTAGGCCGTCGATGAATGCCTGCACCAGATATACTTCCACGGTCTCCGGTGTCATCGACACGTATGCGCGCCGCACCAGCCGTTCAACCTCGACACCCCACTGTTGGAGGCTCTCGTTGGGCTTTTGTGTTCTCTCGCGAAGCTGCGCGCGGAATACGTGCTCGAGGTGCTTGTCACCGTAGCGGGTGTCTAACCCTTCCATTAGACGCTCCAAGGTCCTACCGTCCGAAGGAAGGTTCTCTAGGACCAGTAGGGCGTCCCCACGTAGAGCTAAGGTTAACGCCGCGAAAGACTGCTCATCATCCCAGCGGTTTGTCTTCACCAACGTTTCGAATTGGTATTTGAAGGCAGTCCATGACGACGTGCCGTCAAAACGTGGCACATCAAACTTTGCGGCCGACGTACAGTGGGTGTGCGCTGATGAGCCAATGGCAATGGGTTCGCGTGCTTCCAGCTTGACAATTTTTCTATTGATGTCCAGCAGGCGATCTTCATGGCCATCTATTCGGGTTTCCAAAGTATCAGTTCGGGCGGAAACCTCCTTGACCTCTAAGGTGAGATTCTTTACTTTCTCGCCCAGCGTGACGAGGCCATGATCGATTTTCTCGAGGATAAGGTTCTGCTTAGCCTCTTGATCGCGGCGAGCGGCTTCCTGTTCGCGGCGAGCGGCTTCCTGTTCGCGGCGAGCGGCTTCCTGTTCGCGGCGAGCTTCTTCCTGGTTAGCCGTGATTAGGTCCTGGAGCTGGCGCTGGTTAGCTTCCTGTTCGCGGCGAGCGGCTTCCTGTTCGCGGCGAGCTTCTTCCTGGTTAGCCGCGATTAGGTCCTGGAGCTGGCGTTGGTTAGCTTCCTGTTCGCGGCGAGCGGTTTCTTGTTCGCGGCGAACGGCTTCCATACTAGCTTGCATGGCAGCCAACACCGCAGCGAGGCTCATTTCTGAAGTTGGTCCTGTTGGCATCTCAGCAGCTGCCGTTGCTCCGACACCAGCCGGATCTTCTTCCTCCAGTCGGTGACGCGCAGCATCCATCTCCGTTTGTCTCCTTGTTCGTGGTCGCTGTTCGTCGTCCCTCTGTAGTAATGGCATCTCACTTCTGACACCAGTTGTTACGAACGTGAGTAATCAAATGCCGGTTTACTAATAGAGAGATTTATTTTCCACAAACAAAACACCAATTTAGTCCAATCGCCAATAAACCACTTCGTAATGCACTCTAGAGATCCGTAGAAATATCGCTTAGGTCGTCGTATGAAAACGTTCTTCACTTGACTTGGATATTCGCACTTAATCGCAGTCGAAATCAAACTGACTCCCGTCCGGCCAGCGAACACGTATTTATACTCAGAGCCAAGAAAATTCTAGATACCGAAGGTTCGAGGCCACACCAGAACAAAAGAAACCGTTTCCGCGAAGCAATAAATTATTCTTATTACCAACCGGTAGGTAACTACTCGACCCCACGACTCATACGAATTTCGACTCTATAGTAAAAGACTGAAGGTACAAATTCCTTTACCAAGTTACTTAAGTACCTACAAAAGTTCTCAGAATTATTGAGTACCTACTTATACGTGTCGGATTTTTCTAGAATTTGCTAGGCCCTGGTACGTACTTCTATTCTGGAGGTTTCGACTAGCAATGCGTTTTAATTATTCGGTGATACTTTCAGCTTTGTCGAAGAAACGACGTGTTCTATTTTTACGGCGTAACATTATAATGATATAGCTAGCCTGTGTTGTCCCACTGCTGGGCAAAGGCCTCCCTCCACTCTTTCCAGTTATCTCGGTTTCTCGCTTTGTCGTTCCAATTTTCAAGGAAGGCATCCAGGTCGCCCCGCCATCTCCTTCGTGATCTGCCGCGGCCCCGCGATTAATTAATTATTCGAATATTAATTTTTATTTATTAAACACAGTATGAATAAAAGCCGTATATCAAAAGATTGGTAAATATCAAATGCACTATGATTTATAAAAACAACAGAGGGTCATGAAATTCTAAACAAACCTAAGTTTAAACAACAAATAGAAACTCATGGAGCTAACTATAAACTAAGACTTTTGAAGCACCCAAGCCAGCTAGCAGGGCAACTCACTATCCCCGAAACCATACGCGACTGAAAAAGCGGCGTGATATTTTCGACGATTAGAAGATCTGAGATCTAACTAATGAAGAATATAGGGCTAGGTCTAGCAGCAACCTAAATGACAAAAAGCACCCATCACATCTGTTTATAGTCTGAAATGACTGATTGCAAGATCAGAAAGCAATAACTACAGATTGGTAATTAAATTATCTTTTAGTTTGTGAAATAACCATTAAAATACATCCAATGGTTTTTGCTTGATCTTCGCTTTTTTGTCTGTGTTAGACATAACTTTGTAAATAAATCACACCAAGTTCAATGAAAAAATATTTATATATTCGTATATCAAATTGTTATGAAAATAGTCTAGTTTAACATATATATTTTTTTTAAACATACCGCGCCGTTTAAACGTGATGTTGAATTTAAAATCACCAAAGTCGTATCTCCGCCTTAATACCTAATTTGAGATAGGCCAGTCAGCGTACAGAATAGAATTAGGTCTTCCGACTAAAATCATGATTCAGGCACTAGGTAATCTGAACAAGTGAATAGTTGGCAAAAAGCCAGTACGACAAAATATTCCACAAAATCGATAAGGTGTCTGGGCTATGCGAACGGTGGCGCCATGGTGGTGACGTCATTTTTCTCGCTTCGCCTACTTCGAACGACCGCTGTGGGTCATTGTTTATCACCTAACTACTAATAGGAAGGTCAAAAGGTCAAGGCATTCCCATGAACTGTACAGTTACCTTTAATTAGGTATTGTCTCTATGTATGTTTTACCTATTTATCAGAAGTTTAAGCTGTTGTTACTAGTGAATTTTATAGCAGAATCAACGTCGAAGTTCTTCGCACAAGTGGCGTGTCCGTGTGCTTCTTTGCTGGAAAATTCTCGTGCCCACTTTAACCCCGATCTGTACACGCAAAGCAAGTCGACATCGCCCTGAATGAGAAGTGCCTTAAACTTTCGACTGTCGTCATTACAGACAACCTTTCGACTTTGGTAATTACAGACACAATCAAAGAACAATATGCATGTGAACGCCGGCGTTCGCTTAGGGTTCAAAAGTTTAAAAGACAATAGGTTTGCAGACACCGGTGTCCTCTTGGGACTTAATGAACTAAACTGCAAAGCTCCTCTGTTGGCTGGCATTACATCATCAAAACAAAATCAAGAATCTGGTTTCCTTATACCCCCTTTTCAAACGCATAACATCCCCGAATAGGCTTAAGTGCCAGAAGAGCTTCTTTCCTTGCCTGCCTTGGTCATCGAGGCTTACCACTTGAAGAATGAGTCTGGCTATTTATGGGAAGAATATCACCTAATACTTCGTGAATTGCAGTTGCTAACCAGTCGGATACTCAATGAGTCTGCGTATCCCAACGTATCCCAAGTGTCTTTACACCTGTCCTTTAAAAGACTTAATGAGTGCCTCCAATACTTAACTAATTGAACCACAAACCGAGATTGCCGCTTTCTCCTTTTCTGTTCTCCCATCTAGTTTCTCTACATAGATCCAACTAGCCGATGCGACTGGTCGAAGTTAAAGGGAGACAGCAAGTCGTAAAAAGTAGTTAGTAACTTGAAGCGGACCCATCGAAGAGCCAAAAGCGGTAAACGTAAAAAAAAACTCGCATAGAGTTCACGTGGTCGAAACGCGGGCTTAGTCTGTGTTGATAGACGTCACATGTTATCGAATTTATTGTGCTAGGTCATGCTGGTTTCCTAACGATGTTTTTCTTCACCGTTAACTGACATACCAGTGTAGCATTTCTACAAAAATTTTCCTGAGTCATCATTAAAATTAGCCGACTCATGTCATTGTCATCATATTGTAATGTCATCAGTACTGACCTAGAGGAAAAATTGTGTAAATAAATAATTGCATTCTCATTGAAAACCGTTCATCCTCACCGTGGATTTATATAATCGTCCAATATTTTGTCAGCAAATCTGTATGATATATGAATCAGCAGTCAGTTTTTTTATGTAAAATCTAATTTTGAAAGTATGTCATTTCGTTTGCCAGATAACTAATATGCAGAAGCAATCATTTATCACAAGAAATCTATATATATATAAAAGAAAGTCGGGTTTGTTACAACACTTATAACTTGAGATCGGCTGAACCGATTTAGCTGAAAATTGGCAGGGAGGTAGTTTAGAGCCAGGAGAATGACATAGGATTTTTTTTACTTTTTTTTTTAGAGTAGGGTAGGGTAGAGTAGAATAATCTGTTGCCGGGAGCGAAGCCGCGGGCAAAAGCTAGTTAATAATATAGATAAAAGAGGTGGTCAGGTCATTTGTATCAGTTTCTACTCGTAGAATCCAAATCTGTTCACAGATTAACTCTGTTTAAATAACCGTTACTGATGAATTAAACACATCTTATTTTAGAAAAAAAAAATAGAAGCCCTGGTTTATTGTAAACCAGTGTTTCTAAAAGAAGTTGCAGTCGCCACTAAAATCTATCTTTACATCCTTGTCTATTTTACAAGCTTTTATTTACTTTCACCTGTCCCGTTGTCTGTCGTTCTGTAATCAAATCTTGCAACTTAAATTTGATCCACTTCCCGGTTTCCGATTGAGCTGAAATTTGGTATACACGTTTAGTTCGGATGACAATGCAATAGAGCAGAGCTGATCTGATGATGGAATCGCGAGGTAGCCATAGGAACTCTGTAATTAAACGGCACAACTACGTCGAATTTGGGCTCGTGTGAATCGTCTTGACGAGTTTCATTTATATAAGCATAGACTACCGCTATAAAAGCTTGTTATGAAAAAAAATTTTTTCATTGAATACTTGTTTATCTTTTATACGACTATTTTATCTTTTAACTGCTACTTGAGTCCCTTCGATGCAATATCATTATGTACTAGACCACAACAATGGCATTATCTATTTACACTTTTAGAGTCATGTTTTAATGGAAATTCGATGCAAGTATTATATCGATCTACTCTTGATAATACTGCGTTCTTTGCCGTAGTGTCACAATTTAATTTATCCTAAGCCTTCTTCAAAGAAACATCAGAAACAAAAATGACCAGTTTAAAATATCTCGACTACTCTATGCGGGCGGTTATTTACCATAAAACCGAAAGGAGAGTAAACTGCAGCAGAAACTTCCCGAAAAGTACCTACAGCAATGGAACTCTTTTATGTGAATAGCTGACAAGCAGGTTTCGCACTTCCTGACTTTTGACTTGGTTTCTGGCCTCAAAATACTGTACCTACCCACTACATCACTTTGGTCTACTAGACATGAAAAGATAACTATTTACAACCAGGTTTAAGACGTATATTTTTCTAAAACCAAATTCTTTCTATATCGTTATCACAAATTAGCGTAATATATAAATTATTCCGCTTATTTATTTCAATATCTTTTCATAGCATAGTCACAGCACACGTAAAACAAATTTAAACCAATTAGACTTGGGAAAAAGGCGTGAATTCGCCTTAGATAAGCTGCACGCTTATTTTCCCTATATGATGAACACGGCTCTTATATCTAGAAGATCCATTATCTTCAGTTTGAATTTCATGGTGTCCAATGTGGATTAAAATCTTTTCTAAGCACTCCGGACTTGGCATTCGTCGGAGTCGGAAGTCCCGTAGTTTTTCGCCACTTTCCATTGCCGCTCTCAAACCTGCCATGTTGCATCAATCTTGTCTTGGGTGTATCTAAAGGTATGTAGAACAAAAAGTCTCAACAGAATTACGATTTCGATCGAAAAATGTCCTGTGCATCTTGCACTCACCGGATTTCTACTACCCTGAACAGGTCATCGATGTAGAATCTTTCAGCCCCATGAACCATCTGTTCTATGAGCGCAAGTTTAGCGACTCTTCGCACTATGTCAGTAAACTTGTTCCTCATGTTATCTTCAGAAAAATCTTCTTTGCTCGACATTTTCTGAAAGCAGAAAGCGAGATCTTATATGGAACCTAGGTCCACTTTCTATCTTATCGTAAAATGATTCGAGGTAGGCCTAAAAGTCTTCTTCTTCACGTAGTATCTTGTTTTTGAAGTTTTCTATTTTCTTCAGTTTTTCTGTTAGTGCGCAGTATTTTCTATCAGTGTTTCTAACTTCAGATTTCTTTTGTACATTTTGATTTTTTTTTAATTTTTTTAAGTACTGACACGTCACCTTGTAATACTATGATTTGATGTATGTGACAATAAGGGCGTACATAGCATTTATAAGTTTTACAGTTTTTAAAATATATATATATATATTTTTTTACAAAATATACAAGTTAATTCACTATATATACAATTTATTTGGCTAAAAAAATCAGTTTACAGTTAAATGAAAAATACATATTAATATTTATTTAGGTCTTTTTCTCTAGCCAGTATTGAGCAAAGATCTCCCTAAGTTTATAGCAGTAGCTTCTTTCTCGAACTTAAAACGTCTGTGTCCCTTTCTTGTCCGTTTATTATTCGACCTATTTCAGGCCGAGGTATCTTAGTCTTGTTTATATTTATGACTAGCCTTCTGCCAGCGGCTTCGCCCGCGAGAATGTAGGGTTCTCCATACAAACTTTAGACCCCCATTACATCCCTTTGGGAGCTGAATTTTGAAAAACCCTTTCTTAGTGTTCGCCTACGTCATAAAAGGAAGCTCTGTGAAAAATTTCACGCTCCTAGGCCCAGTAGTTTTGGCTATGCATTGATATATCAGTCAGTCAGTTTTTCCTTTTATATAGATAGATAGGTAGATAATTATGATCTCGGTGATCGTCATAATCAAGCAGTTTTAAAGGCTTCCAGAAGGATCGACGATATTGCGGTTGGTATCCTACAGGATACAAGTAGGTACAGTATTGCCTTAAAAGGAAAGACCTTTAGAATTAATATTGAATTATTCATAAAATATGAGTGTATTTTGCGACTTATTTTACCTGTTTTTAATATTAACTTGCATATAAATGCCATATACCTACATACCTTATCCTAAAAATGATGCAAGCATTCAAATTGTTTACCAGTATGGTTCTTACCTAATACGGTCCTTAGGTATAGTGCAATTAATCATTAGAAAATTTAACAAAACAGGGTTTTTTATATAATATTTTGTATGTAATTTATATTATTAGTGGTTATTCTGATAGCTGATTTAGTCAGCAGGCACATGAATTCGTTGATAAGAAAATTAGATAGGTACTCATTCATTTAATACAATTTTCAGTTTCATGAATTCGTTCATACTAATTATTCAGTTACGTGGATTAGACATTTACTGCTAGAAAAACAACGGAACGGAAACCAAACGGGAAAGTTTGATATAACATTCTTTATTGTACACTTAATTAAAACACAGAACAAAAATTTATAGAAACAAGTGTGGGTGGGTGGTATTATCGCTTAAAGCAATCTTCTGCAGACAAACTTTATATGGACTGAACGAAAGGAGAAAAATTTAGATCGGTCAGTATACCTACAAACATCAGAAATACTCGTAATACCAATAGGACATAATAACACAAAATACAAATCTACATACAATATCAATATATTAAAATTGAGAAAGAAGAAAAAATAGAGTGAAAACCTGCCCGTTTGTGGAATGCATGTTTGAAGAAATTATGAAGGACTCATTATTTCTTTAAACATGCATTCCACAAACGAGCTGCTTGAATTGTGTAAGATATTTTATAAAGAAGGAAGTGGGATGTATGCGAATACTTAATTTTAGATTTACCGATGATATCAAGTAACTACAATGTACATAATGTCCTAAATAAACTGAAAACGTTCTTTGAGATGAAAAGGAATAAAGAGTACATTATAATGACAAAAGCGAATAGGAAACCATTTGAGATTAGTAAGAAATTCATGAACGTGGTCATACTTGCGCAAGCCAAATATGTATAAACCAGATACAGAGACTATTAATGGGACATTGTCTGTCAATATGTTTTCGCGCTCATTTGATATGGTAAATTATTTGTTTGTTAGTAGAAAATACATAAACAGACAATTGGATGGGATTTTTCATAGCTGATTGTAATCTACTTGTAAGACGCTTACCTAGAGGACTGCGGCAACTGTTTCAAATAATCCTGGGGTCCCTCTCCTAGAGAAGAGGCCTATGTCCCAGCAGTAGGAACATTTTAAGGCTGATGCTATGCTAATCCTGCGTCTGCGCTCTAGCAAAGCTCGAAAAGGTCCATATCTTAATTCGTCCCGATATAGTTCATTTTTACAGCTATGAAGAAAAGTTTCAGACTAGAATACAACAGCGAGCTTCAAAATTTATATTTTACTTACGGAAGGTGCGTGTTGGAGTTTTTTATTAGTCCCAAATTATGAATAAAATAAGCTAACCTATTTTTAATAGCTACTAATGTAGGTAATCGTACATATTCAGTAGCTATGATCAAACCGGTAAAACCAGCTGGCAAATGTTTGTGTTTTGTCTCCGAATATTCCTGGAAGCTCTGGAGAAGGAATCTACTCATTGCTAGAATATGCAATCACATTTTTTTCAAAACAATCATGACAAACAAACTCCCTGAACGTCGTCACACTATGACTCATTAATAAAAAAGCTAAATTACGTCATTCGATCGAAACAGCATGCGAACAACACTTGTAGTTTCGTACTCAATAGAATCATAATGATACCAATAGATTTATTCCGCATGACGCTGTATCGCTGTCCTTGTCCGTTGCAATAGTTTAGCCAAGAAAGAAAAGAGTCAACGATAAGTTTTGCACGCGATTTCACAATACCGCGAATGAAACGACACTAGAACAATTAACGCGCCAAAATACTGCTGTATATTAAAGCTACAGTCAGTATTCATTTGAACGTGAACAAGTGAGGTCGTGTGTGAATAAATAAGGCATAATATTTTATTGCCTTGTCTGATTTGAGCTGTGATACTAATTTGTAAGAGTTAAAATAACTAACGGTGAGTAAAATGAAACATTGTGGTTTAATGCTGAAATAGTTTATGGTTTTCAACACGTACGTAATTATTATAAGTTTTATTAAGCCGGTGTTTGAAGTTTGAACACGTTATTTGCCCGTGGAGGCAAACCAAGGTGAATCTGCCATTTGTATCATATTTTATGTTAAATTATGTCTGGATTAGGTATTCTCATTGTTGCCTAGAATTTTCTGAATATTTTAATATAATATTGTATAGTTCGTTTTTTAATTCTAGACTATGATTTGACAACTGAAAATGTCACACTATTTTAAATATGTGCCCAATTTTCTGGAGTTTGACATTTTAAGTTGTCAAATCGTAGTCTAGGATTAAAAAACGAACTATAGTTTAACTTATCGTAGTTACGTTTATGGTTGCTATCAAGGAGGTCAATAACTTCTTTCACTCATTAAGACTTTGAAATTAATGCCTTTGCCGCAACGCGCTGTTTAAAAAAAGTTAATCTTTGAACCTTGCTACGTAGGTACCTCATTTTATTATAGTACACCAGTCTCTCCAAGTGAAATATATTTAATCTACGTCTAGAGATTCTGAAATTTTTTTTTTTTTTTCTTAAATATTCATGATAAAAAAATGGTTTTAAGACTGTAAAAGAAACGAGTTGAAACTAAGACTAATAGATTTGTGACACTGCTCCGCTCGTTTTGGTCAAACACAAGTTATAGAATTTTTAGATTCGATTCGAACCAATAGTTCCTGAGGATAGAGTGATTAACTCGAAAGATTAACTAAACAAAATCTCCAGCTTTATAAACCTATTAGGGTAAACAACTGTTGTTAGCTCTTAAAACTGTTTACAAATAAGTTTTTGATAGTTAATAATGTACAAACCATTATGTTGCCACTCTAGAACTTTTGCAACTTAGTAACTTGAATTCAAGATACATAAGCCTGACCCTGAACTTGTATACGACAAAGAATATACCATTATATAATATTATTCCATTATTTTTTTACAAAAATAATGGAATAATTTCTTTATAACTTTCTTCTTTTTATTTAATATCTTGATTGATTTCAAGTTTGGTGACATCCGGCTCGAAGGACCATTTTAATTAAAATATCTTTCTTTCTTTTCCAGCCATAATGTCTATCCACATTAAGGACTTCGATGACCTGAAGACCAGGCTGACCGAGGCTGGCGAGAAACTGGTCATCATCGACTTCATGGCTACCTGGTGTGGACCGTGCAAGATGATCGGGCCCAAACTAGACGAGATGGCGTCCGAAATGGCTGATTCCATTGTTGTTCTTAAGGTAAGCTGGTTTTTTAAATATGCTGGTTCCAGAACGACTTCAAACCTAAGGGTCTTTAAGCTAAGAGAGAATGGGTATATCTAGGCAAGCGTGCTCCATCGTAGACCACGTCTTTGCTTACCATCAGATAAAATGGTGGTCAAACACGACCTTATTAATTTATTAATAAGTATTAGGCTTTTAAAAATTGTTCATTCATATAAATTAGACTGTTAGATAAATTTCCATTTTGGCAACTAGTCCATTTGAGATGCCACACTTAACTACAAAAAAAATATCTACGTATATTTTAGTCAATCTATCAAGTAATTTTCTCTCGTTTTCTTTATTGATATAGAGCAAAAACCTTGAGTATTTAATTACATCAATAAAAGTAATGTCGCTTACTAAGGAAAAATAACTGCTACCAAGTAAAATACACTTCAATTGTAGCATACTAGTTTATAATAGCTTTCATAAATGTGCTATTGTGTGTATTGTAGTTTATATTTCAACCGACTAAATACCTCAAGCCCGTCATGCTTTACGTGTGTGATAACTCAACGATAAGATTAATTAATAATAGTCCTTAAAACGATAAAGGAAAATATAAAGAGTAAACCGGCATGTCCTGGGACCAAAATTTCGAATATACATATGACAGCGTATTTTAAACCTGCAATTGTCCTGCGTATGATATGGATATAGCATTTAAAAACTCTTATTTTTAGAGTTTGGTTTCCCCATCGAATCCATGATGGGAACCATTGTGCGTTGACCGTGATAGACATAGTTAAGCGGGCTTCTCCCCAGCCCAACTCTCTGAGAAGCAGATAGGATAGGATCCGGTTCGAACGACCATTTTGTCCTTTGAGCCGGATGTCTCCGAACTTTTTGACCTATATAACTTCGAAAACAATAAAGTTTCTCCCAGCTAGTTCTGGGTATTTCGTGATCCCCTTCGCTAGCATACATATCTCAGTGACATTTACAGTCCATTTCTTCTCATAGAGAGATATCCCGTATCCGTAACAGTAGGATTTTGTTTTTTAATCACCCAGTTGTAAAACTGACTGCGATCACACCTGATGGTAAGCTGTAATTCAATCGTTAAAGCGCACTAGTTTATTAAGACCAAATTCAATCTAACTTTAAAGATACCTTAATTATAATCAGACGGGAAGACCATAGAAGGAATATTGTTCCAGTCTTTCGATAGACACGGTATAAACAACGATACAAAACGCTTAGTCAGGACCGTAGTGGATAATATAATTGGCTTATGTAAGCTATGTATAAATAAAATAATTTTACTTACGTGAAACAAATTATAAACCAGACGTTACCTTGCAAAATCACAATGACTAGCAATTTTACCGGAAAAATGTATATTGATATAATATATTTACAAAAACCTCTGAAGGCTATCTGACTACTGAACTGGTAAAATATATGTAATAATAAAAACATAAATGTAAAATAATATAAATATGTAAAAATATAAGAAATAATAATATGTTGCGGTAAGACACTTTTAAGGTAAAATAAATATTAGCAACAATAATAATAAGTTTACAATTTTTAATCAGCTATTATTAATGAATTTTAAGGAAAATAGAACCGTATAATGTAGGTTACCTACCTAAATTCCAAGTATTTCATCATTATTTATTATCCTTATTGTTTTGAATTCACATAACATTATTATATTAATTACACCATATTTATTTTTGTTATAAATTATATTTATTATTTTTATATTTAATGTCATCAAAATACCCGTGCGAAGCTGGGGCGAGCCGCTAGTCCAGTATAAAAAATCTATGCCACTTTTCATTGTAATTTTATAACTCAAGAATGGGCTCACCTATCCAAACCAAATGTTTCGGCTTTATTCCGACTATTTAGTAGATGGTTTATACGAAGTTTGCACAAAATCGGTCGAGCGGTTCTTCATTTATCACATTTTTCTATTGCCGAGAGCGAAGCCGCGGGCAAAAGCATGTATAAAACAAAGTTGCTTACCGCTGGCCATATGTACGCTTAGATCTTTAAAAGTACGCAACGGATTTTGATGCGCGTTTTTTTATTAGATAGAGTGATTCAAGAGGAAGGTTTATGTGCATAATACATGCATAATATAATATCAGTACCCGTGCGAAGCTGGGGTAGGTCGCTAGTATAGTATATTAAATAAAGTACCGCAAAATAACCTTGTAGATATGGTCAGTGCGGTAGAAACATAATACAGTATTGATCGGAGTGATTCAGTTAGATCTTTGTTTGCAGTCAACCGTAACTTAGGAACAGTGAGTAGGTTTACAATCATTATTTGTTATAAGTTGACAAATTTATGTGAAATTCCTGTTTATTTCATTTAGCTAATGGAGTAGGAAGGAAGTAAAAAGGTTTGATTAAAATTTAATTTCTGAATGGTGTTATGAAATAAATGAATTTTCCTTGTGAAATGGGGCTTGCTCTCTTAGTCAATTCTACTGAATTGAGTTTTTATTTTCGACTAGCTTTTGCCCGCAGCTTCGCCCGTGTGGTATTGGGGTTGGGGTTTCCGGGATAAAAAGTAGCCTATGTCTTATTCCGGAGTGTATCCTATGTCTGTGCCAAATTTCATCCAGATCCGTCCAGCCGTTTTGGCGAGATTGAGTAACAAACATCCAAACATCGTAACTTTCGCATTTATAATATTAGTAAGATTTAATTGTTTGGAAGGAGCAGGGAGGGATCTTGGGGTTCAAGAATTTAAATTATTGATGGTTCTCCTTGTTGCAGTTTCAAATTAGAAAGTCGGTGCAAGTTCAAATCAGAACGATTTTGTCAAAGTCAAAATATTTTTATTTCACATAGCCCTACATGGGCACTTGTAAAATGTCAGAAGATTGTTGAGTGCCTAACGTTTTAGGCCAAATGTTGAGTGCCGAACGCTAACGTTTTAGGGCCGTGTAAATGGGTCTTAGTCAGTAAAAGTCTGACTCACGTCCTCTCACACCACCCAAAGCGGGAGAGTCAACCAAACGTCACAAGTAAGAATACAAGTTGAACCATCATGACGGGGGAACATCGAAGTGGAGGGGCTGTACGTAACCACATCAAATGGTTCAACTTATACGCCGTGGTATAAGCACTTGATGACGCTGTCCGTACTATCAAATCAACTACCCAAGTGTAATTGCAATTCAAATAGTACACATATCGTAATCTCTGTAATCTTTTTATCTGATAAACGTTTCTATGTTTACGTTCTCGTAGTAGGTGTAACTCCGCATGTAGCTTGTTTGATTCGAAAAGTATAAGTAAATCAGAAGTATCATCGATGCGGTTTTTTTAGATGGTAAATTATCCAATGTCTTCAACCTCTCTAAACCCCTTTCGGAAGCGAGCCTATAGTCCCAGCTGGCTTCTGGCCTTTGGCCGGGGTACAGCGCCATCTCTCTGAAAATTAGGTTACTAATAAATTTACGCATGGGCTACTTCGCGCTGTTAGGTCATTGTTTGGGGGTTCTGTTAAATTGTGAGAAATTTGTGACGGACGGGAAACTACGGAACCTTACACTGAGCGTGACACGCTGTTGGCCGGTTTTTTTTTTTAGGTGTAAAATCATCCAATGTCATCTCCCGCCCTTCAGCGGAGTGCAAGGGCGGGTTAGACTTTTACTGTCTATAACTTACTCCAGTTTCTTCTTTAAGCTTTCTTTCGCACAACCCAACCCTTGACTCCGACAAGCGTCAAAACCCTGCTAGGCCCCTACGGTGTCATCTATACTAATATAATAAAGAGGTAAAGTTTGTTTTTTTTTATTTTTTTGTTTTTTTGTTTGTAGGAGGTAATCTCTGGAACTACTGATCCGATTGGAAAAATTTTAGCAACAATAGAAAGCTGCTTTACTCCTGAGTGACATAGGCTATATTTTATGTACGCGGGCGAAGCCGCTGACAAAAGCTAGTATATGTATATGTTACGGGTAAAGCTAGAAGGTGGAGTAAACCTAGGTTTACCCGGGTTAACTTAGTATTACCCAAGCTTCTTGGGTAAAGTCCGAATAATAAGTAAAATAAATTTTAATTCGGGGTTTACCCATGCTCACCTAGGTCTACCCAACTCTGGCTGGGTAATGTTAAGTGTTGCCTAATCTTCGAGCCGTAATGCAGAGCTATAATAGTGATTCCATGGAATTGTGAATTACCACTTACAGAACGAGGAGATGGGAAACGAAATATAAACAGAAGTTTTAAATACAAAAGAAGGTGAATTGCAAGTTTTACTAGAACTAAATTACGAAGAAACGGCCAAAAAGACGAAATGGAGTGCAGTTGTAGATGTATGAACCCAGGCACAAGTACACAAGAAATAAACTTGTGTGAAATTTGTACTACTCAACAAACAATTAAAAAAAAATAGATAGATTGAAAAGAGATTATCTGCACGATTAAGCTTAAAAAATGTAGCTATAAAAATGAAAGTATATTATCTAATTTAAAATTTCTTCTAAGTTTTGTTGGAAAAATCCAACAGAACTTAGAAGAAATTTTAAGAGTCCAAATATTAGATGTCGGAAGAGGAAAAGGCGAGTTTCTGAACGTGCAGGCAGTTATAGAAAAAGCTGATGATCTATAAGGCTAGGAAACGAACGTGGTACTACTGAGGTAATGTTCTCAAGGAATCAGTTTCTGTGTGTCATGATAAACTGATTGGTATCGAAAATATATCACCGAAAAAAAGCTTACGAGAGCTTGCAAATGATCAGTCGTTTTCAGGAGGCCACAAAGAAGTGTTCATGCAAAGCTGCACAAATTTTTTATAATTCAAAATGTTACAGCAGTTTATCTTGCAAATAAATAATTTAAATTTTAATAAAAACGACTGCTATTAGTTTTTGCTCTTCTAGCTACTAACTTTTTTGCTCTTCTAGCGATTACGAACGCCTAATAATGCCCTTGGATTTTCATTTCACTAATTATTTATGTAAATTTTTAACATTACCCAGCCAGAGTTGGGTAGACCTAGGTGAGCATGGGTAAACCCCGAATTATAATTTATTTTACTTATTATTCGGACTTTACCCAAGAAGCTTGGGTAATACTAAGTTAACCCGGGTAAACCTAGGTTTACTCCACCTTCTAGCTTTATCCGTAACATATACACCCACTAGTCATCAACGAACGCCCTGTCCTAATCCTATGCCCTAAAACACTGAATTTTTACACAGAGGTGCCTTCCACGTTAAATATATTTGTACAGAACGGCCGTCGCAACTTGATAAGTCTGAAGTTAGGCTTTGCTAATGTTACCGCTTGAAAACTCGTACAAACAAAGGTTTAACGAGTTTTCAATGAAAAAATTTTTTTTCATAACAAGCTTTTGTAGCGGTGGTCTATGCTTATATAAATAAAACTCGTCAAGACGATTCACACGAGCCCAAACTCGACGTGGTTGTGCCGTTTAATTACAGAGTTCCTATGGCTACCTCGCGATTCCATCATCAGATCAGCTCCATGTCATCATAATATTGCATTGTCATCCGAACTAAACGTGTATACCAAATTTCAGCTCAATCGGAAACCGGGAAGTGGATCAAATTTAAGTTGCAAGATTTGATTACAGAACGACAGACAACGGGACAGGTGAAAGTAAATAAAAGCTTGTAAAAAAGAAATAGCAGTTTTTAAAGCAATAACAACTGCAAATTGAATTTATTTTAAAAACCAATTTTTTTATATGAGTTTTCAGGCGCCAAAATTCGCAGAGCTTCAGACTCGCCAAGATCCGGCGGTAACATATTTTTATATTCAAGAATCTTGTGATGTTCTTGGAGTTCCGTATATTTCATCGTCATGTTTATGAGTCATTGTTTTTGATGGCCCCTCATCTATAAACATGAATTTATCACTCAGTTAGTCACTTGCATTTCGCAAGATTAACAGGAAACCATAATATATGCAGATAGTTGTAAATAACAAGTAAAACACACCATGACTTGTCAAAATTATAATTTACATATAGGTATATAATGTATTGTCATATGAGTAAATGATGAGTGTTAAAACCATTGCTTGGTGGTTTTGTTTAGCCAGCTTGTCTCAGTCAACTGGCTTTGTCTTTCTGAAAAAAATGTCCATGAAAAAAAACCAACAGCTATAATTAAAGAATAACAATTTTATAAGAATCTTTGAGCCAATTACAGGTTCTCACGGGAAGAAAACGAAAAAGTAGCAGAAAACTTAGGACCAGTAAAAACCACGATAAAAAAAAAAAACACTTATTACAATCCGCGCGTTTGAAAAAGTCTGCATGCAGCTGAGTGCGCGCAGTGTATGTTTTAATGGTAAATGGGTGAAATGAGAAGTCTTTACAAAAAACATTAATCTTTATCTTATGACATCTTTGGGAGAGCGTGTAAAACTTATTGACCAAAATGACACCTACAGTGTGGCCGTCGGATCTATCGATGTAATTGGCATTCATTATTTTTAGACCTTTTTTTTATATGAGTTTTCAGGCCAGGCCATGGCCATGGTCCCAGTAAGCTTCGACCCTATTGGAACCCTATGGTGCTGTTGACAACGAGCTTTGCTCGCACTGCAACCTACCGAATGCTCGTCGTCCGCAAACCCACGTCTATATATAGTGGCTAGAAATAGTTGACTGTAGCTTTCACTATAAAAAGAAGACTATTATCGATTTCTGTTTCACAGTCCATAGTTGACCTTCTTCAATTTCCTTGTCGGTGGTCAGTCTCGAATAACGAGTTTATGAGGTCACTTAGCACTTGCGCACTGTTACGCAATCCTGCCTTACTATGCTATGACGTCATTCGTCATAATGCAGAGTGAACGAATGATAAATTGTGCTTTTTTCGTGACTCTGGCAGAATAGTCGAAACCGGCTTAATTGCCAAAATAAAAATCAGTGTGGATTTGCTATGCGATTTGCTAATGTCTATGACTAGCCTTCTGCCAGCGGCTTTGCCCGCGTGAAAGTAGGGTTCTCCATACGAACTTTAGACCCCCATTATATCCCTTTAGAAACTGAATTTTGAAAAACCCTTTCTTAATGTTCGCCTACGTCATAAAAGGAACCTTTGTGCAAAATTTCACGCTCCTGGGTCCAGTAGTTCTGGCTGTGCGTTGATACGTCAGTCAATCAGTTTTCTCCTTTTATATATATAGATCAATATTTTAATGCATACCATAAATTACCATTATAGCTAACGGACTGCGACCAATAATATATAACAAAAGGCTTATTTAAAATAAAATGGTAAATTGATACTTTATAGTGTACTAGCTTTTGTCAGCGGCTTCGCCCGCGTACATAAAATATGCCTATGTCACTCAGGAGTAAAGCAGCTTTCTATTGATGCTAAAATTTTTCCAATCAGACCAGTAGTTCCAGAGATTACCTCCTACAAACAAAAAAACAAACTTTACCTCTTTATTATATTAGTGTAGATTCCTTATCGAATGCAATAATAGTATTGTTTAATGAACAGAAAATTCTAGCTTTAATATCGCTTCTCATTTTCTAGATTATAAATTAAAAACAATACTAAGATTAACATAGAATCACTTCCAAACTTCTCAAGAAAATAATATGTTGTCATCGGAAAACCCCAAACGATTTCTTCGCAAACATTTCCTTGTAAAAGCTGTTGAATTAATCATGATACTTTTTGGATAGTTTTGTCAACACATACTTCTTTGAGTCATGGATATATTGGATAGTACCTACCTAGGTTTATTTTTTTGTTTGTTTGGCTTGGATTGATACTTAGTCCTCTAAACTAAGTCTTCATATAAACAAATAGTTTTTACTTACTGATATGGATGTACATAATCTTATGTTAAATTAGACTGGCCTGTTGGTCTAATATGTTTATCCAGCCCACAAACCAACTACTACACCAACCACTTTCTAAACCATGGAGATGCAATGTTGGGCAATGAGGCAAGAGGCAATGTTTGATGGAGAGGCAATATGAAAAAAGAGATAGCGCCTGATAACCCTGACAGCTTTGCCGGAGGTCGTGGGTTCGATTGCCACCCTGGACAAATAATTGTGCGATGAGCACCATCATTGTTGTGTGTCTGGGTGTAATTTATCTATAATATGTATGCATTTAGAAATTTGTAAGTATGTTTATCAGTTACCTAGTACTCAAAACACAAGCACTGCTTAGCTTGAGGGTTAAGACTAGACGGCGTTGTGGGATAGTTGTGAAATATATTATAATGTTTTTGTAGTACAACATACAATATCCGCTAGAAATCATTTTGCTAGATTGTTCATTTTAATTTAGAAGTCAATTTTTATTTCCCCTTAAAATCAAAATTAACAAAGGTGTGAAAATTACCGTCTCGAGGGACATCAATTTATTCACTGTAATCCGAAGTTATATTGTTAGGTTATTTCGGAGCCTTTTAGTCCTTTTAGTCAAATTAAACCTCGCTTGTTTAGTACAAACAAATGACTCACTTTGTTCATTTGTTCGCTGATTACTTGAAAACCACTTGTTTATAGGTACTTTCCTTATATTTAAACTCGTAAATAACTAAGGTACCTACTTCAATTGCAATTTGTGACTACATAGATGTGTATAGGTATATGGACGCTTATTACTAGCGATTTTCCCTACCTACTTATGTAAATAAATAACTTACAGTACGCCGTCCGATCTTGGCGAGCTGAAGTTGGCTCTGCGAAAAATAAATGCCAATAATAGTTTTTAACAGCAATAACAACTGCAAATTGCATTTATTTGTTTAAATCATTTATTTTTGGACGAGATTTCAAGCGCTAAAATTCGTAGAGCCTAACTTCAAACTCGCCAAGATCCGATGGCCGTACTGTGCTAGCAGTGGTGGTCGAGTGGTAACGGCCTCGAGTTACGAGTAGTTAGCAAGTTCAAGCCCAGCCAGGCGCATTTCTTTGTGTACTTTATGACCACTGCTCTCAAAACGGTGAAGGAAAACATTGTGAGGAAACCGGTATGTCTTATAATAAAAAATTCAAAGACATGTGACATCTACAAACCCGTATTGGCCCGCGTGGTGGATTATACGACTTTCTCTCTCCTAGAGAGGAAGCCTGAGTCCCAGCAGTTTATTATTAACAGACAGATAAAATAGTTTACTTATTTACATAGTTATAAATATTTAACCACTATCACCGGACGACTAAAATACGTTCGACCTCTAGTTATGTTGCGGTCACGATGATAAAAAAACAGTATTATTTTGGTGTTGTACATTCATGATACTATTCTATTAGGTTACATATTTTGATAAGAGTTTGCGGTCACCGATACATATGTGCATGCTTGTTTATGATAGTGTGTGGCTATGAATAATATTATGTTAATTATATACATTAGATATTCTAGAGCTTAGTGGATTACGACAGACTGGGTGGAGCATTGAGTAGTATAGCATGCTGCCCATCCCTTATGCCAGCTCTCATTTAACCCGTTTGCCACCGGTGTTAAACGGGTCGTATGAGCGTTTTCACGTACTATTTGCTAGGCCATGTCTTTGTGACTGGGTACTCAGGACACCTTCATCACCTATGGGTAACAGAAGAGCTGACTAGGGTGGAGTATTTGGTCATGTGTCTCCTTGGCAAAATTAACGCAAATCTTTGTCGAATATATTCGACATATGGTTGAAGGGAGTGAATAACCCAAAATACATTTTCATACAACCACCCACTTGTGATTATGATATTATTATATTGCTAACATATATTTCTTTAGATGTTTTAGAAACATATATTTTGTAGATGGGTGGATGTCACATGTCTTCGAATTTTTGGTTCTAGGACATGCAGGTTTCCTCACGATGTTTTCCTTCACCGTTTCCAGTATCATGAAATGCAATCATTTCGTGATGTGATCTATTCTGAGTTCTGACAATTCACAGCACGTCACCGCATAACTAATGCGTTTGCAATCACATAAATAAAAGAAGCAGTTTCAATGAAAAAAAAAAATTGGCATCTGCATTAAATATTCTGAGAAAAACCAAAGTGGATATCAGTATGACTTTTTCCTTGTTACCGATAGAACTAGTTTTAGATAGTCAATGATGCGTTAAAGTCGAACTGTTTTTGTCGTACATGAGGTCATTCTTGTAAAATTAGATCAGTAGTCTGTAAAGGTGATGGTCATTGCAATCACACTTTCGTCTCTTACCTATTAGCACGAAGCGTTTTGGGAAGACATTATGCGTTTAAGGAGTACGATTCTGAGAGTCATCCGCCATCGGACGACCAGACGTGCGGCTTTGCGCCACCGTTACATGGTGAAGATCTTGGAGCTAAGGAGTAGAATTCCCTTTCGGAGTTAGGGTTTCCTGATACCTACAACCTAGGGGTCTTTTAGTCAAGAGTGAATAGGTTACTTCTTTGTAAGTGCTACATAGCTGACCACATCATCGCTTACCAGGGTGAGGCGAGGTGAGTTGAGATAGTGGTCTGACACGAGACTATCTAAAATAAATAAAAAAAAAACAACAGAAAACATTGCAATGCATTGAGTTTGACATACACACAGTCTTAGAACTACACTGGAACCACGGCCTGGGCGTCCAAATCGTGTAGTTTCCATATAAAATGTATGGAGACAGACAGACGCGCCAAAATCGGCATCTGTGGAGGACGTTCACCCAGTGTAGTTCTACCATTACTCCTAATATGGAGGAGACCAAGTTATTTAACCTTTCGATCTTGTAATTACAGACACAATTAAAGAACGGTAGGTGTGCGAACGCCGGCGCTTGCTTGGGTCTTAATGAATTGAATAAAAAAACCTTGTTTAATTTCGTTTTTTATTTTTCTATTTTTTATAAATTGGCACTGAACTAAACAACTCATTAAGAAATACAAACCTTGGTATTTAACGTTATTACACCTCTTTCCGCGTGGCGTTATCATTGTCATCATCACAAGTGTAATTAGATAAGTGATCCTAATCAAGCATACATTTTATCATTTAATACCGGAAATGAAGCTATAGAAAATAGACGTAATATTTATAAATATCAGTGATTTAATTCTATTTGTTCTGTGATAATATCTCTAAGTCTTTAGAATACACCCATGCTGAGAGGAAATCACACATAACTACATACTATAAAACCCAAGTCGCTTCCCACTGTCTGTCCCTATGTATGTTTAGATCTTGAAAACTATGCGACGGATTTTGAGGTTTTTTTTTTTAAGTTCTAAAAGAGAATATTCCAAGAATCACACCCTAAAGTAATCGGGACTCTGCAGAAGGGTCGAAGCCAACTGGGGCCAAGGGTTCGTGTCTGAAAGGAAGGCTCTAGCCCTGGTATAAAAGCAAAGTAGGAACGGGTAGGGTTGTTTACTCAGTAACTGTCTGTCTGACACTGTTTCCTGCTCCGCCAAAGCGTAGGATTCGTCAATGGAAGATGTTCCTGTGTCCCTCCATAAAAAAAACTTGTATAGACAAACCTACTTTTGCGCGGCTAAAGTCACTGCCAGAACTAGTTTTACTTCAAAGTTATTAACAATACAATTTTCTTTTAATTCCAGGTCGATGTCGATGAATGCGAGGACATCGCGACCGAGTACAACATCAACTCCATGCCTACCTTCGTCTTCGTGAAAAGCAGCAAGAAAATAGAAGAATTCTCAGGCGCTAACGTCGACAAACTGAGGAACACCATCATCAAGCTGAAGTAGGACGAAACACGGGTCTTGTACGCTAGCCCATATTCCCACCACGAAAAACCTTACAAAAAAGGCATTTTACAGCATTTGTGATTAAATTAAATAAAATTATATTTATGTAAAGTTTTTAAGGCATGTTTAGTTGCTGAAATTATAATATAACCTACCTCTGTACGTAATTTGTGTTGAGACGGCCTATAGACTTAGCCGAGATGATACGCTTTGTTGCCCCAAAGAATTGCTAAGACTGTATCTTCTGAATGTTTAAAATCAGCCGTTTTTCGACTATGTCCAATTTTGTAAGATTTTTCTGTTGGAGGTAATTATATAGCAGCTGGTAATTAAAAAAAAATGTTATAGCACACGGCACTTATGCATAATAACTATGTTAATTTTGACAGCCATCGGAAGGATCACAATTATTATTTTTTTGTTTTAAATAGATTTTTTTAAATGAAATGTAAGTAGACGTATTTTTGTAATGCAAGTGTCTTACTAGCACTAGTGTGCTTAAATTTTCGCACTCCCTGCGTTGGTTCAGCGTACAAACTCTATTTTCGTATTATTTGCCGTGTATCTTTCATTATATGTATGTTACAGAGTATTGTTACTTCAATAAAATATTGTCTAAAATATATATGAATTGTTTTTAATTATGTCTTACTACGAACCCTAATTGAATAATTAAATCATTGTATCTACGAATAAGGGCCAAATTAACTTGGTACATGAATTTTATCGCATCAGTTGAATAATTTTGTGAAATATCCAAAAAAGGTAATTTTTATGGAAAGCATTTCTTTTAAATGACTTGGGTATGTGTAATCATAAAACTAAACTTTGGAAGCTGTACCTCTGTTTTTGCTAAAGTAAATACAATTTTTGCATATAGGCCCTTATACCTAAGACCGATCTGCATACCTAAGGAAAACTAACCAATATTCGTCAGCAAATCTGGTTTTCCTGTTTACCATTACAACACACATCTACCTAAATACATCAGGACCTACCACAGAGTAGGTACCTAAGCAAATAATTGGAATTTTGTCAACTATAAAAAGCGATGACCGTTGGGACCGAAAGGTTCTGGAGTATCGACCGTGTCCTGAAGGACCCAGCATAGGAACGCCTTCCACAAGGTGGACCGATAACCAGGTCAGGGTTGCTAGAATCCAATTGATGCGAGACGCACAGGATCGGTCGTTGTAGCGGCGCTTGGGGGAGGACCGTGTTCAGCAGTGGACGACTTTCGGATGTAATGATAATGATGACAAAAAACGACGACTAATCTATATTTTTGACTGACATCAACACAGCCAAAACTACAAGACCTAGAAGCATTTTATGCAAAAGGTTTCCTTTTATGAGGTAGGCGAGCTCTAGGAAAGGATTTTCGAAAACTTACAAATTAGTATGTGGAACGGAGGCCTAAGTTTGTATAGAAAACCTTACTTTCATGTGGGCGAAACCGCTGTCTAAAAGTTAGATTAAGAACTAGTAGAACTATAAAATTAGTTCTTTAGCAAAAAATACTTGAGGCATTTTGTGTTGACCTTCGCCGTTCCGCAGTCCAGAACAAAGTCACCAAAACATTCAAATACGATCAAGTTTTCCTTATACATTATTAGCTACAACAATAGGTAAACCTACGTGCTCAGCCATTAATTAAACAATAAGAATGAACATAGGTACATATTTAATAATACCTATTTGGCGCGACATTTTTTTTTCTGACAATAGCTTGTTCAATAACTTTAAAAATATGGTAGTACATTCCCAGTCGCCCCTAGATAGATGAATAGCCACCAAGTGGCAATCGGGAATTAATTTCCCAGTGGCTACACGGTGGCAACTGGGAAGTTATTGCCCTATTTGAAATGGCGAACATGGCGGCGCGGCGTAGGCTTTTCTTATAGTTATTTTTAATCAATTTTTAAATTCTTACCAATTGCTACCTAGAGGTAATCCCTTTGGGGACGACGAATAGGTATACATCGACCAATCTTCACTGAACTCGCGTGATGGATTAGGTGCCTACAAGATAGGAGACCTGATTTCTAGTAGTGTGGAGCATTACAAAGCCGATTATACCTACTAGGAATATCTAGAGAAAGTTTAAATTTCACGAACTACCCTGTAGCATTCGCCAATCAATGGATCGAAATCTGTGTCTGGACCAGCCAGATGAAGAAGGATTCTCATTCTGACGGTGGATAGACGAGGCTGTTCGATATCTGAGGGTTTTGGTGGTCTATAGAAGACATGCTCATATATTACAATTTGGATGTAGAATATTATTTCAAAGGCACGTATTCCCGGGATAAAAAAAAAAACTAGGTATGTGCAGTTCCAGGACCCGTATCTAAATGTAATAAACATACAAACTTTTGCATTAGTGTGATGTGGTGTGACTGAGTTTGACAGCATTGGTTTTATTTGGAAATATATTTGACTCATCGAAAATTTGAGCAGTGGTGGCCGAGTGGTAACGGCCCCGACTTACGAGTTGTAGGTCGCGGGTTCAAACCCAGCCAGGCGCATTACTTTGTGTAATTTATTTCATCACCACTGCTCTCAAAACGGTGAAGGAAAACATCGTGAGGAAACCGGCATGTCCTAGAACCAAAAATTCAAAGACATGTGACATCCACCAACCCGCACTGGGCCCGCGTGGTGGATTACGGCCCATACCCCTCTCTTAGAGAGGAGGCCTGTGTCCCTGCAGTGGGAACATTGAAAAGGCTGTTGTTGATGATCGAAAATTTATTGCCTGATCAAGATTTATGACAATCGTAACATTGTCATAACAATGGGTGTTTGCGGTTAAAATATCTAAGTAACCGACTACACTGCACACGTGAAGACTGCTGAAACAACGCTGAACCAAGGTGAATCGTTTTTTCCGTTTTTCTCCAAAACAACAACGTGCTCAAATGTGGCGTGAATTCACAGTAGATTACGCACTAATTATACGTTCCACTTATATCTTTCCTGCTGGAGTAACGTTCATTAGCGAGTCGTCTAAGTAGCCTGTATTAGTGCGGCTGGTCACGAACATATTCAGTTCGTTAGTGCTGTAATGCGTCACCGGCCTTGCTAGGCCCGAAACTGTGACGGCTCGACTGGCGCAGTGGTTGAGCGATTGACTGCTGCGCTGAGGGTCGCGGGTTCGATTCCCGCACGCAACAAATATTTGTATGGCCTATAGATAGGTGTTCCGGGTCTGGATATCTTGTGTATGTGACTGTACATATTTGTGAACACACCCACGACACAGGAGTAATTCCTAGTGTGGGACAACCATAGAAATATAAAAAACAGGGGACAACGTTTTTATTTAAAAAAAAAAAACTGCGTAAAGCGAGCGCCCGCGCTGTTCATTACAGAAGTGCTCGGTCAGGTGTTTTGCTACATAATAATAGCTATTTTCAAGTTCTTCATCAACATAACTAATAACTCGGTTTCCTCTGGGACCCGAGCGGGGCGGTTGCGAATTGTGCCTATCGCAGACGCCCGAGTAACGCTCTTTCGGCCCATAGGGTGTTATTAATACCATGCTGCTCCGCATGTGTAGTCCTTTTCATACAAATATTTATTGCAATGCGTAGAATCAGCATGCGGAATTAGGGCCAACGCTACGTTAAGCGGGAGCACGCGCGGTTATACAACCCCTTGACTATGCGCCTGTCGTGTACGATGGTCCCCTTAGTGGAAACCAGATTTTTTTTTTTATTGCAATAAACTAGTGTTTGACTGCGATCCCACCTGATGGTAAGCAGTGATGCAATCGTTGATGGTAAGGCGCACTAGTTTATTAAGAGCTTATTCACTCTAGCCTTGAAGAAACCTAAATTATATTCGGACGGAAAGAATGCAGCCGGCAAACTGTTCCAGTCCCTCGATGAACGCGGTATAAATGACGAGGCAAAACGCTTAGTCCGGGCCGCAGGTATTACCAGCACAGTGTCGCTAGTTTAATAGTACGCAAGTAGTCGTGTCGAAGAAGAATATTACGCGATGGGTGTCCGCGCTGCGAGCCCGGACGGAGCACTTTCGACTTTTCGAGATGTGGTAGCGAATTAGCGATGAAGTCGATAGTGATATCGACTTCATCGACGACAAAGTGTGACTAGTGTGTGTGTGTTGTTTATGTGGTTTGTGTGTGTTTTTGTTGGAATTCCAAATAATGACTAAAGTGTGACTAGTGTGTGTGTTGTTTATGTGACTAGTGTGTGTGTTGTTTATGTGGTTTGCGTGTTTTTGTTGGAATTTCAAATAATGACTAAAGTGTGACTAGTGTGTGTGTTGTTTATGTGGTTTGTGTGTGTTTTTGTTGGAATTTCAAATAATGACTAAAGTGTGACTAGTGTGTGTGTTGTTTATGTGGTTTGTGTGTGTTTTTGTTGGAATTCCAAATAATGACTAAAGTGTGACTAGTGTGTGTGTTGTTTATGTGACTAGTGTGTGTGTTGTTTATGTGGTTTGTGTGTGTTTTTGTTGGAATTTCAAATGACTAAAGTGTGATTAGTGTGTGTGTTGTTTATGTGGTTTGTGTGTGTTTTTGTTGGAATTTCAAATGATGACTAAAGTGTGATTAGTGTGTGTGTTGTTTATGTGGTTTGTGTGTGTTTTTGTTGGAATTTCAAATAATGACTAAAGTGTGACTAGTGTGTGTGTTGTTTATGTGGTTTGTGTGTGTTTTTGTTGGAATTTCAAATAATGACTAAAGTGTGACTAGTGTGTGTGTGTTGTTTATGTGGTTTGTGTGTGTTTTTGTTGGAATTCCAAATAATGACTAAAGTGTGACTAGTGTGTGTGTTGTTTATGTGACTAGTGTGTGTGTTGTTTATGTGGTTTGCGTGTTTTTGTTGGAATTTCAAATAATGACTAAAGTGTGACTAGTGTGTGTGTTGTTTATGTGGTTTGTGTGTGTTTTTGTTGGAATTTCAAATAATGACTAAAGTGTGACTAGTGTGTGTGTTGTTTATGTGGTTTGTGTGTGTTTTTGTTGGAATTCCAAATAATGACTAAAGTGTGACTAGTGTGTGTGTTGTTTATGTGACTAGTGTGTGTGTTGTTTATGTGGTTTGTGTGTGTTTTTGTTGGAATTTCAAATGATGACTAAAGTGTGATTAGTGTGTGTGTTGTTTATGTGGTTTGTGTGTTTTTGTTGGAATTTCAAATAATGACTAAAGTGTGACTAGTGTGTGTGTTGTTTATGTGGTTTGTGTGTGTTTTTGTTGGAATTTCAAATAATGACTAAAGTGTGACTAGTGTGTGTGTGTTGTTTATGTGGTTTGTGTGTGTTTTTGTTGGAATTCCAAATAATGACTAAAGTGTGACTAGTGTGTGTGTTGTTTATGTGACTAGTGTGTGTGTTGTTTATGTGGTTTGCGTGTTTTTGTTGGAATTTCAAATAATGACTAAAGTGTGACTAGTGTGTGTGTTGTTTATGTGGTTTGTGTGTGTTTTTGTTGGAATTCCAAATAATGACTAAAGTGTGACTAGTGTGTGTGTTGTTTATGTGACTAGTGTGTGTGTTGTTTATGTGGTTTGTGTGTGTTTTTGTTGGAATTTCAAATGATGACTAAAGTGTGATTAGTGTGTGTGTTGTTTATGTGGTTTGTGTGTTTTTGTTGGAATTTCAAATAATGACTAAAGTGTGACTAGTGTGTGTGTTGTTTATGTGGTTTGTGTGTGTTTTTGTTGGAATTTCAAATAATGACTAAAGTGTGACTAGTGTGTGTGTGTTGTTTATGTGGTTTGTGTGTGTTTTTGTTGGAATTCCAAATAATGACTAAAGTGTGACTAGTGTGTGTGTTGTTTATGTGACTAGTGTGTGTGTTGTTTATGTGGTTTGCGTGTTTTTGTTGGAATTTCAAATAATGACTAAAGTGTGACTAGTGTGTGTGTTGTTTATGTGGTTTGTGTGTGTTTTTGTTGGAATTTCAAATGACTAAAGTGTGATTAGTGTGTGTGTTGTTTATGTGGTTTGTGTGTGTTTTTGTTGGAATTTCAAATGATGACTAAAGTGTGATTAGTGTGTGTGTTGTTTATGTGACTAGTGTGTGTGTTGTTTATGTGGTTTGTGTGTGTTTTTGTTGGAATTTCAAATGACTAAAGTGTGATTAGTGTGTGTGTTGTTTATGTGGTTTGTGTGTGTTTTTGTTGGAATTTCAAATGACTAAAGTGTGATTAGTGTGTGTGTTGTTTATGTGGTTTGTGTGTGTTTTTGTTGGAATTTCAAATGATGACTAAAGTGTGACTAGTGTGTGTGTTGTTTATGTGACTAGTGTGTGTGTTGTTTATGTGGTTTGTGTGTGTTTTTGTTGGAATTTCAAATGACTAAAGTGTGATTAGTGTGTGTGTTGTTTATGTGGTTTGTGTGTGTTTTTGTTGGAATTTCAAATGATGACTAAAGTGTGATTAGTGTGTGTGTTGTTTATGTGGTTTGTGTGTCTTTTTGTTGGAATTTCAAATAATGACTAAAGTGTGACTAGTGTGTGTGTTGTTTATGTGGTTTGTGTGTGTTTTTGTTGGAATTTCAAATAATGACTAAAGTGTGATTAGTGTGTGTGTTGTTTATGTTGGTTTGTTTGTGTTTTTGTTGGAATTTCAAATAATGACTAAGTATTTGTCTAACAAAACAGGATTTATTCAGTACAAATAAAACACTTAAATAATTACAACCAAATTATATTTAACTAAATATTACATAAAATAATTACAACTATACTTAGTTTATAAATGTATAAGAATGCTCTGTACACCACAAAATCATTCGTTAAAAGTATTATTGCTATCTGAAGATAACATGCATTTTCAAGGCTTATGTACAACTCCCGTATCTGAAACAAAAAGAAAATTGTATAAACATCAAAAACATACAAATAGAAACTAAAATATTGTGGAAACTTATCAACTTGACCCTTTATCCCTTCCCCTCAACCTAACTTGTGATAAAATTTATTATTACACTCAAAAACAGTTAAATAAGGCTGAAGAAACTAGAAGGACTTGGAGGAGGCCTTTGCCCAGCAGTGGGACAGCAAAGTCTACATAAAGAAGACAAAACAATTCAACTCACCAGCTAATCCCTCCTCTTCTTGGCATTATGGTCGTGTCGGTCGTGATGGTCTCGCTTGCGGCCGGACTTGTCGGCACGCTTAGCTTCGCTCAAGAACCGATCCAAACCGAACGGATCGAAGTCAGCGTCTGGCTGGTTGCTTCGGGACTGTGCCTGTGGAAGAAAAAAAGCTGTTAGATATCGAGAATATAGTGTTTTTTATAGTTATGAACATAAAGTTGATTTTTGTATAACAAATAAGGTGAACTTGTTATACAAAAATCAATCATAAAGTATAAAACGCGACTTACGGGTTCGTCTCTCGTGGAGGGTGCGTCCTTCTCGAACTGCACCGGGCCAGCGCGCGTATTACTGCTGCTAGTGCCCGCAAACTCTTTGTCTGCCACAAACCTGTAGAAAACAAAAACATACTATTAAAACCCATCCTTTAAAACTAAAAATGCTGATTATATAACTTGCACAAACTTGCCTGTGTAGACAAAACTGTATTGTGTGTGTGTAAAACACTTACCTGCGCGTGTTAACGATGGCATCGATATCTCCTCCATAATTATCCTTGTCGGCGTTTCTTGAAGGCCTGTATATGTGTGCGCCCACATTGTCCTGGTTGCGCCATGGCTTGTCGTATACGTTGTACGCTTCATCATCACCGTAACCTGGGAAAAATAAAAACATAGTTATAACATAACATACCACTAATGTAAAATAACTTAAAATATATAATTAAGAAATTTAGCAATACATACCACTGTCCATTCCTTTGCTATTGTTGAAGAGTCTCTGATCGAACATGGCCTCGCCACCCTGGTTCGTCTTGGCAGGCAGACCAAGGGCGATCTGTTCTGAGATGTCGCGCTCACGATCCTTCACCAACTTCGATCTGGAAAATAGAAAAGTTATGTAAGAAAACATGTAAAACAATTAACATTTTATATTAATTATTTAGTCCTAGTTTCTGTCAGTGGCTTTGCCTGGGTGTAAATTGCCTATAATTGCTATAGGCACAGTAGTAGCAATACATTACAAAAGATAAAGGTGGGTACACTCAAATTCTATTTTCACACAGACAAAGCCACTAGCAAAAACCATTAATAATCAAGTAACCTTACCTCTTATCAGGAGCAGCTCTAGCCAGGTTCCTGTCCCTCTGCCTCTCTTTGTGTCTGTCAGCCCTCAGCTTGTCTCTCTCTGCCGCTGTCAGACCGCTCTCATCAACTTCATTAGTCTCCGTATCATCATCAGGAGCTCTGATCCCAGCTCTATGATCTCTAGCCCTCTGCGCCAACATCCTCAAATGTTCTTCTTTCTTCTCCTTTTCCCTCTGCGCCAGTCTCCTCTCAAGCTGAGCTCTGGCTTCCACCGCTTCACGTGCTTTCCTGTCTGCGATGTACAGGGCTTCAGCGAGTTTGGAGAAGTTCTCATTGATGTGAACTTGTTGAAGTCCGCGGCCGTCTGCTGCTAGACGCTTGTCCAGGGGGATTGTGTAACCTGAGGAAAAGAAAAACGTGTGTTAAAAATCAATTCAACATAAAAAAAAACATCTCAAAAGTGTTATAATTCTTGGTGGAAGGTACCTTTGGCGTTCTTCCAGTGGCTGACACATGGTGGCACCTTCCAATCCCTCTGCTGCTTGACAGACACGCGACGAGGTGGCGAGTGTAACACAGGCGCGGGCGGGGACGGCGCCGCGCGCGGAATCTTCTTGTTAATCTGGAAGCGTGGAGGCTCCATTGGGTCTGATTGGGCTTCTACCATTCTGTGGAAAAAAGGTTGAGTTGATTACAACTGAAACTGGACAGAAAAATTAAATAAGATAAATAAAATAAAAATGATGGTACATACCTGATAACCCTCTGCTTAGCTCCTGAGTTGAACTGGCCACCTTGCTGAGCGGGAGTGTACCTGATGTACTGTGCTGGAGCCTGTGGAGGTAACATACTATTAGAGCCATTGTCAAATATGTGAACATAAATGTATAGAATAGAAGTATTTCATGATTCCAGGGTTGTGGTTGTTTCTTAGTGAGGATTGAACCCAATCATTAGGATTGGGCTCAACTTCAGTAAAAACAATAGTGACCACAAACCTATAAAGAATAACTAGGCAACTGTACAATAATAAAAATAAAATTAAACAATTTCAACTTACAGCTTTGGGAGCAGCTTTCACAGGCATGGCAGCAGAAATCTTAGCATTGGTCAGCTTTTCCAATGCTTGCTTAGTCTTCTCTGTAATATCCTGGATATCTTCATCATCTGGCTTCTGAAGACTGGGGTCATCTTCAGCTAATACCTCAGCTGGTAACAAGTCGGTGAGTTTGGAGTATATTATCTGGAAGAAAAAAGAATAAGTATGAGATTATACTGCACACTAGTAACATATAATGAAACGATATCAATAAATATTATAAAAATTACCTTGTCAGCACTATGCCCTTGTCTCGCAATAGCAGAGTACTTGACTCTCCCGGACTCATCCAGCTGTACCGCTAAGGCATTGGATGTACTCTCCTTCCCTCTAGCACCCATACCCAGAGGGTATTGAGCCACATGGATCTCTGGGAAGGCACCTCCATCTGGAAACAAAACAAAAGACAAGGTTATTTGTGATGCTCATAATTCCAAGTAATATGGTACTTGAACAGATGGAAATTAAAACTTGAACTTTGGGAGAATTGAATAAGAGATGTAAAAAGAAACAGTTTAGATAAAATTACAAAATCAGTAAGATGTTGCAAGTAGAGAGGTCTAAAGCAATATTTGACAATGACAAAGTTGAGGTTTGCATAGGTGACTCTCACTAATGACTACATCTCACTAATTTGCAAAATTTGGATTAAATTTACCATAATTCTTTGATAAATTTAATCCAATTCAATACAAGAGTATACAACAAAAATTTGCAATACACATAAATATTATAGTTAAAATCTTACCTCCAAAATCCTCTTCAGCTCTTGGTATCCATCCTTTCCTCTGTCCATAGGGTGGGACACTAGTCTGTGACACCACCAAGGCACTTCCGACTCGCTTCGCCTTCCTCTCATCATCACGATCCCACACCTGCTGGGTAGGCGCTGGTAGAAGGCTGCAAAAGAACACACGATTAGAACTCAGAAAAGTTAAAATGACACTTCGATAAGGTTATCTTTCATATATGAATATTGTTGGGATCACTAAGAATTGTACAAAAACTATCGTTAAAAGTTATTGATAAGGTAAATTACGATTAATATTGTTACGAAATTTAGATTTGCCATGCAGTAAGTTATCGTAAACAAGGGCACCAAATATTAACACGATTATTTGTAAATAGATGCAGTTTAAGTTTAAATTGAAACTAACACATTAAATTACTCAAAATCTAGACAATAGATTCTAATCAAAACAACATTTACAAATACACTCATAGAAGTAAAAATAAATAGAAATCAGCACAACATAACTCACCTCGACAGCGACGCCATTTTCTATAGTAACTAGAGATGTCACTGGTAGTATTCACTGGTTTAAAAGTATACACTGGTACAGGTTTTTGGAACAAGTACGTAACGAGACGCGCACAGACTTATTCCGTAGACAGCACACAAGCGCTCCTCGAGTGCTAACTAAACTAGCGGCACCTTTCACGCAGGTACTTATACGCCCGGTGGTGGGTGCAGTGGCCGGCTTGAGAGGCGGCAGGGAATTTAGGGATTTGGCATGGTGGGGGAAGTTCTCACGCGCTACAATTGGTGGAAAAAAAATTAGTCGAATTCTATTTTAATTATTTAAATCAATGTCCTATTGTTATTGCCGAAATCTATTTTTAAAAATAAATGTCGTTTCTAAAAATGTTTACTGGAAGAGAATGCCTTATTACATAAAATAAATAAATAATTATAAAAAGCAATAGGAATTTGTAAAGTATATTAGGCGTCATAAATAAAATATGTTAAGGTTATGAAATTTATTATAAAACGAAAATATTTTAGTTATTATTTGGTTTTATAATAAGTGGAAGACTAAAGGAAACTCCATTTTAAAGATTTCAATCATTATAGTTTAATACACTTTTTAACCGATTCCAAAAAGCAGGAGGTTATATGTTCTGCGGTTTGTTTTATATTAATTTATTAATCTTTAATTGAAAGGTTGGTTCGAGATTTGGTCTCATAGAAATATTGTTACGATCTTGATATAAATGACAATTACATTTAATTAAAAAAAGAGCTATTCTGAGTAAGTTTATTCTTACTGAAACTGATGTCATATTTATCAGGAAAATTAAAGAGTACATAATCTTTTAAAAAAATATATAAAATAGTAGTTAATGCCATAAATCTAATAATTTTTAATAAATAAAGAAGTGATTACTGTTGACGCATAAAAGTTACTAACTAGGCCATCTGTAATCGGTGTAATATAGATTTAAACTAAAAATTGTTTCCCTTTGTAGTCATTTTGCCTAATTTATATTCTTGAACCCAAACAGTTTTCGGGTTGAAAGCTACCGTCAAAAATAATGTACGTACGTACTTTTCGTGTACTTTAAAAGGTGTAATTATTATTGAAAGCTGCCGCAACAACTCAAGAAAACAATAATTCTTACTGGAAAGAAATTGCTCTTATCACCCTTATCTAGCAACAAAGAAATCGGAAACTACAGTTCATCGGAAATACTTTCTTTGTTATTATTTCCTGTGCTAATCACCGGTATGAATTTCACAGATCCGACCTTTGCGCCGGCACCTACCTGACACCGCAATCAAATTCCAAGAATAATTGCATCGTCAGGCAGCGTGGCGGCACATCTTAGTAAATCGATACACATACCAGTACTATTTTCAGCAAAAATGTTAACCATGTAATTATGAATGTCAGTGATTAGATATTGACTTTGTACGAGTAAATATAACAAATTGAAACTTTCTAAACACGCCAGCTTTTCTTTGATGTAGGTACTAAAAAGGATTATATAAATGTAGTAATAAAAACAAGTATTTTTTTTCCTGCACTATAATAATAATAATCCTTTATTTATACGCAACTAAAGCCCATAGATATAATCGTACAAAATAATAAACTAATACATACAAAATAAACTATAGCAAATTATAAACTATTTGCTGTAAAAACCCTGTTTACCTCTGAAGAGTTACCCTAGACTACAATGCATAACGAATAAGAGAACGAACATAAACCTGAAACTCCATAAGAAATGTTTCTCTCTTTGAAGACTATTCATGTACATAAGGAATAGCAAAGGTCCCAAGATACTTCCTTGAGGCACGCCAAAATGATTTGTGCGACGTTGTGAGTCGTAGTTTCCTATGTAATGTTTTTTCTTGTTTCATTTAGGGACCCTGTAAACCAATTTTCGATTATTTAGATACGACTGTAACCGTTGAAAAGTCTTACACCGCATTTCACCAATTTTTCTAGAAGTATGGAATGATCTACCAAGTTGAATGCCTCAGTAAAGTTCTAGAAAAAGGGCAGATGTTGAAAATTAAGGAGTCTTTTATACATTATCTTAAAAAAAAAAGATAAAATAGGAATTAATACAGTAAATCTTTTAATTTTTAATAACTAAAGAAGTGGCTAGTGTTGACGCATGCGACACTACTAACTAGCCTATCTGCAATCGTTGTAAGATGGATTTAAACTCTTAAACTAAAAATTGTCTCTCTTTGTAGTCATTTTGCCTAATTCTAATCCTTGAAGACAAATAGTTTTCGGGTTTGACGCCACCGTCGAAAATGATGTACGTACGTACTTTACGTGTACTTTAAAAGGTGTATTTATTACTGAAAGCTGCCGCAACAACTCAACAAAACAATAATTCTTACTAAGAAAAATCGCTCCTATCACCCTTATCTGGCAACAAAGAAATCGGAAAGTAAAGTTCACCGGCGATCCTTTTTTTGTTATTATTTCCTGTGCTAATCACCGGTATGAATATCGCAGAACCGACCTTTGCGCCGGCACCTACCTGACCCCGCAATCTAATTCCAAGAATAATTGCATCGTCAGGCAGCGTGGCGGCGCATCTTTGTAAATCGACAGACATACCAGTACTATTTACAGCAAAAATGTTAATCGTATACTTATGAATGTCAGTGATTAGAAATTGACTTTGTACGAGTAGATATAACGAATTGAAACTTTCTAAATACGCCCGCTTTTCTTTGATGTACCAACAAGGATTATATAAATGTAGTAATAAAAGCTATTAATTATTATTTTTAGCACTATAATAATAATCCTTTATTTACATGCAACTAAAGCATTTATTTGCATGTAAATAAAGATAGAAAAATATCTATATAGATACAATCGTACCAATTAATAAGCTAATACATACAATATTAACTAAAGCAAATTATAAGCTATTAGTTATAAGAACCCTAAACCGTACATCATTTTCGACGCCACCGTCGAAAATGATGTACGTACGTACTTTACGTATACTTTAAAAAGTGTATTTATTATTGAAAGCTGCCGCAACAACTCAACAAAACAATAATTCTTACTGAAAAGAAATCGCTCCTATCACCCTTATCTGGCAACAAAGAAATCGGAAACTAAAGTTCACCGGCAATCCTTTCTTTGTTATTATTTCCTGTGCTAATCACCGGTAAGAATTTCGCAGAACCGACCTTTGCGCCGGCACCTACCTGACCCCGCAATCTAATTCCAAGAATAATTGCATCGTCAGGCAGCATGGCGGCAGCGGCACATCTTTGTAAATCGATAGTTATACCAGTACTATTTACAGCAAAAATGTTAATCGTGTACTTATGAATGTCAGTGATTAGAAATTGACTTTGTACGAGTAGATATAACGAATTGAAACTTTCTAAACACGCCCGCTTTTCTTTGATGTACCAACAAGGTTTATTTAGATGTAGTAATAAAAGCAAGTAATATTTTTTTTCTTTGGCATAATAATAATCCTTTATTTACACGCAACTAAAGCCCATAGATTAGTCGTACAAAATAATAATCTAATACATACAAACAAAACTATAGCAAATTATAAACTTTTAGCTATAAAAACCCTGTTTAGCTCTGAAGAGTTACCCCAGCATGCATAATGAATAAGAGAACAAATATAAACCTGAAACACCATTAGAAATGTTTCTCTTTTTGAAGACCATTCATGTACATAAGAAATAGCAAAGGTCCCAAGATACTTCCTTTAGGCACGCCAAAATGATTTGTGTGATTATAAATGACATCAGATTATGTCATAGTTATCAGGAAAACTACGGACTCTTTTGTAAATAATCTTTAAAAAAAAGAGATAAAATAGGAGTTAATGCTTTAAAAATCTTTTATTTTTGCTTGCCCATCTCTAATCGGTGTAAGATAGGTTTGAAGTCTCAAACTAAAAATTGTTTCTCTTTTTAGTTGTTTTGCCTAATTTATATCCTTGAACCCAAATAGTTTTCGGATTTGACGCCACGGTCAAAAATAATGTGTTAAACGTAAACTTTAAAAAGTTTATTATTATTGAAAGCTGCCACAACAACTCAACAAAACAATAATTCTAACAGGAAAGAAATTGCTCTCATCACCCTTATCAAGCAACAAAGATGTTTCAATTTACCGGAAATCCTTTCTTTGTTATTATTTCCTGTGCTAATCACCGGTAAGAATTTCGCAGAACTGACCTTTACGCCGGCGCCTACCTGACACCGCCATGTAATTCCAAGAAAAATTGTATCGCCGCCCAGCGTGGCGGCACATCTTAGTAAATCGATAGACATACCAATACTATTTACAGCAAAAATGTTAATAATGTAATTTTGAATGTCGGTGATTAGAAATTGACGTTGTAGATACTTTCTAAACACACCAGCTTTTCTTTCATGTACCAACAAGGATTACATAAATGTCGTAATAAAAGCAAGTAATATTATTTTTCTGCGCTATAATAATTATTATCCTTTATTTATATGCAACTAAAGCCCATAGATACAATCATGGAATATAATAAACTAATACATACAAAGGAAACTAGTACTCAATAAACTATTAGCTATAAAAACTCTGTTTACCTCAGACCAGACTACAATGCATAACGAATAAGAAAACAAATATTAACCTGAAACACCAAGAGAAATGTTTCTTTTTTTGATGATCATTCCATAAGGAATAGCTAAGGTTCCAAAATACTTCCTTGAGGCACGCCAAAATGATTTGTGCGATGTTGTGAGTAGTTTCCTATGTAATGGTTTTTCTTGTTTTATTTAGTTACCCTGGTAAACCATTTTCGATTATTTACATACGACTGTATCCATTGAAAAGTCTTATACCGCATTTCACCAATTTTTCTAGAAGTATAGAATGATCTATGAAGTTGAATGCCTCAGTAAAGTTCTAGAAAAAGGGCAGATGGAGAAATTTTAGATTGACTACTGGAAACAGTAGACTATTTGAAATAGAATTATTTGAAAGATTTCATGTGAAGTTATTTGCTGTAAAAGATACTTGAGTGAGCGAGCTTTTAATATGTTAATGTTTTAATTGGTCGAGTTCATTGTTGTATCACGTCAATGTAAAAGTCAATATTTTTTTTTATCAAATCCGCAAAAATATTAAGTTCCTTTGTCAACAATACTTATCATTGATATATTTTAGTGTCTTAAATTTAGCCGTTACGTTTATTTAATTCCCATGTATTATCCTTGTTTTTATATTAAAGTCTAAAATTGTGTACGGATTGAAAATTATTGACCCAATTCTTTAATAAAACAGAGTATTTTTTAAATTTTATTTTAATACTATTAGTTTTGTCGAGATATTATTAATATCGTGTTGAACGTTTTGTGTTGGATAGCGAATGATAACAAAGCAAGTGTACTTTGATATCATTCACTATACAAAACAGGTGGTGTTTTCTTTACTGTGGTCATTTATTTTCTAAATTAATGTTCCTTCATATTAAATTCCATAGATATTGATTACAATATTATCAATGCATTGATTTAATCTGGTACGTTCTTGAATATTGCGTTGCATACTGTAGTTGGGTTGTAATTCTGAGAATTGCTCAATACTAATTTTGCGGTAACAAATTATTACTATTTTTTTTCTCGTGTTGAAGGTTATTTAAAATTTCTTTCATTTTTATTAAAGATGTTGATGTTAGAATTCTGTAAATACACAATAATCTAAGTTTTAATCTATGAATTTCTACAGCACAGATTTCGAAGTTCTTTTCTATATTCTTTTATATAATTTATAGCGATACTTTTAAATTGTCCTTATATTATATTCTTCTGCTTCCTCTTCCTAACATTGGTCTTAACTACATATAGCGTTGAGTTTGTGATTATTTAAATTTAGTTAAGACCCAACAGGACACTGGTATTAGCACATCTATTGTTTTATAATTGTGTCTGTAATTAGGGTATTCGAAAAGTTAAGTAGTGTTATTGTCCTTTAAATAGTCATTAACTGTTATTAAATGGTCATGTTGCAGTTGTATTTTACGGAGATCGTCGAGAGTACAAATGTTGGGAATGTTTTTTTTACAATAAATTGTATTATTTTTTTTAATTACAACTTGCGACAACTTATAGAATCCTTGTTGGTATATCGAAGAAAAGCCAAGAAAAGCGGTGTTTAGAATGTTTCAATTTGTTTTCCAATATAATTCAATTTTTAATAATCAAGGTTCATATATTATTTACGTCAGTAAGATTTGTACATTACATTGGTTGCAACGGCTATTGTTCCCGGAATAAGGGGGCGGCATATGGACAGGCGGGCGGCAGAACAAAGGCAGTTATTGCGTATTAGTGGGTGATTAGCACTAAAAATGATAACAAAGGATTTCTTGTGAACCGGAACTTCTGACTTCTTTGTTGCTAAATACCGGTGATAAGGGCGTTTTCTTAGAAGTTCGAATGATTGTTTTGCTGATTTGTTGTGGTCGCTTTGTTTCAAAACGACTAAAAGTCACGTATTCTAGGTTAGACCTTTATATTTCCAATATGAATAAATTATTATTTTAAATGTTTTGAGATATTATGTAAAATCTCCTCTTTACCTCTTCACTTTTATGTTGATTAAGTCTATGGTTAGGATTACTTCTAAAATTTGGAATTTTAGAAGTAATCCTAAACATTTCCCTCCTTCGGGACATTCGCTGAGGCATTCGACTCCGTAAATCATTCCATACTTCTAGAAAAAATGGACAAATGTGGTATAAGAAGTCTGGCTTCTCATAGTTTTCAGTTCCAGAATAAGTTTAAAAGAGTAACTAAATTCAACAAGCAGAATCATTGCATAGAAAACTACTATTTACAATATCATACAAGTCAATTTAGCATGCCTCAAGGAAGTATATTGGGGCCTTTGCTATTCCTTAAATACATAAGTGATTTTCCTAGTTATAAACTACACAACTGCAACAGTGTCTTATTTACAAATTATTTGACTTTCATCATTAAACGTATAAATCTAAATTCTTATAAATCTAAATTTTGAAGTAAATTGAAGTCTTTGTTTAGTAGTAGAATGGTTGGAAGATAACAAATTAAAAATAAATATTGAAAACCCAAAACTTATACACGTTAAAACGCTTAACCGAAAAGTTTTGGTTTATGATATTCCTTGACCATAACAAAGTTGAACATATTCAAAGTAGTATTTTACTTTAGTAGTACTAACAGATATGCCTCAAGTTATACCAACATTTCTTGGTATAACTTGAGGCATATCTCTTGCAAAGATCACATTGACGTTATTTGCAAGAAAATAAATAAATTCGTTTTTACTTGTCATTATTCATATAAAAATTCATGAACACAATAAATAGCATAAGAAGAGAGGACGGAAACAGAAGAAATAGGTACATAGGTGAATTTCGGAATGGGTTTTCCATTCCTTTTCGAAGGTAATGTTAAAAGTAAGCAGTTGTTGATGCGATTTCCTCTCAAATTGTCTACAAAAAAATTAGAAATATTAAGACCTAATTGTGCATATATAGCACCCATAGATATATTAAACAGTAGAGATATGGCAAGGAGGCGTGGTTCTTGCGAACACAACTAGGCCGGCATACTTCTTCCCGGTACTAAAAAACGCAATTAGGTGCAAAGACAATTCTTTGAATTGAGAACAAATATCATTGCTTGCTTAGTACATATCGATCAATTAATCAGCTGGCCTAGATGCACAATGGATGTGTATTTAACGTAAGATCATGCGTTACTCTTTTGTTTTGTTAAGGATGTGAAGTAATATTTGAGGTTATCGATATTTTTCATGATCCCCGTTTTTATGTATGTACGTATGTCTATTCGCGAGAAACCTAAAAAAAATAAACTGAACGGAATTTCATGTGGATGGGATTTATTTTTATTAGGATGAAAAATTATTTCTAATAAATATCTAAAATTATTTTGTTTGTATATTTCTTCCTCTACATTAGATACCTCTTATAGATATTTTATTTTAATAAATATTTCAAATAATCCACATCCTGGGCTTTCTATAATATCTTTTCAAAAGTCTTTAGGCTGAAAATAATAATATTTAGCAACAAAATTGTTGTAAACTAATTGGTAATAAAATACACTTTTGGGAACTGACGGAACCAGGCATGAAATAGTAAAACCAAATAAATGTTGTAGGAAACTATTAGTTTATGTTTTCTTGTGATATTCCTGCATCATTCGTTTTATCACTATCAATCACACCCACTGTCCTTTAATTTAATATTTTTAGTTATCCGAAGGATCCAAGAATAAAAGTGGATGAATTCACTCTGAAAAGGGCGACTCCAACACTGAAGTTGGAGAACATTTTGACAAATTATGTGGAAATATCATGAACGTCCCAAGTATGTTTTTATTCTGGATTGAATATAAATTTCGTCCAACTGCGAAAGTTTTCAGCTGAAATGATGATGATGATGATGAATGAGTGAATACTGACAAAAGCTTGCATTGACATATGAATAGTTTCTAGATAGTGTTTACAAAATCTAATTTGTATTGTAATTAATAATAAATTAAAAAAAATTCGCTCGTATAGAATTAGGTTCCTATTAAACTTCTCGTAACTCGAATTAGCTTTTTTTTAAGTAAAGATATTTTTTAGTTAAATAGAAGATAATAGGTCCTATCCTACGAAGGTGGTGACAATCCTGGATGTGTGTGTAGACTCATTACTCATTGTTCCTGTGTAAATATCAGCTATATTTTTTTTGACACAGTTTCCGTGTGTGTGTGTTTTCCGTGCTGCAAACGGAATAAAAAGTTACTAACATATAATTCATCAAAAATTGCCTTGGTGAGATAGAGCAAATTTTGCAATTCTGAATTTATCGATATTTTTTTCTCGGCTACTTGTCATCACTAATTGTATAATTTGCATATGTGTGTTTAGACTGAGCCCGTAGTTACAAGAGGATGCTCCACCTCTTTTTTGAGTGTGTTTCATAAAAAAGTTCAAATGTGTTGATATCTATATCTCTGTGTCCGTGAGACATGTGAGGTCGTGTGGCGTACGTATAGATTTTGAATTTGTGTTAGTGAAAAAATGGGCGTAGTTAGGAGACATCTGAACTCGAACAAAATTGTATTGATAACATATCTCTACTGTTTGATATATCTATGATAGCACCACTTATGCACGACTCTTTACCCAAACATATTTCTAATTTCTAACAAATTCGGTAGTACGGGACTGATTGATATAGGAAAGTTTTCTTTCAGTTAAAAAAAAAAAAGATGTTAAGTTCATCTTATCACCATTTACATAAAATGAATTTATGCGTTCTTAACGCATAAATTCATTTTATGTTATTTTCCTCTGTAATATCTCTATCTGTATCTCTCACTACCAAAAACAAATCATCACCGTGAATCACGTATAACAAATGAATTATTGATTTGAATTGAATTTGTAAATTTTCATTTTTGTATCCATAGTATAAAATAAGCTGTCAGGAAAGTTTTAAAAAAATGTAATAACAAAGCACTTACAGTGTTCCAAAATGTAGCAAATACTCGTATATATGAATAACCGCTTAGTCTAATAATTAATTGTTTATTACCGAGATGGTAATGTTGCACTTTTCTGAACTCTTTGAGGACACTAATAGGTTTGAAAATAAAACGACTACCGTATCCTGATCTATGTGGGAGACTTTATATAAATAGTATCTTCTGGCTATATACAAACGCTTGTAACGAAACCAAAGTGAATTATAAATTGACCTTAACGCCATCTATCGAGCGAACCGGTACTGAATTATGAAAATCAACATAATCTTCAACATCCATAAAATGACAAAATTCCATTACAAGGCTGTTTGAACATGGCGTGTCTGAAGTTAAGTTCGTTTAACTTTAGCGATTGTTTTTTGTGTAGGTAGGGAAACGTCAATAAATTCGAGAAACCTAAATACTCATGAACCTAGTTTTTGGAACAAGTATTTGGGGCAAGGCGTACCACAAGTTCTATCAAGTATATCCATCTCTAATGATGACCATAGACAAGCTATGATTATGATGACTTTCAATTCGTTTAGAAATGGATCAGTAAGCCAGACTTTTTGCCGATTTTGTGAACAAGAAACGTATTTGTTTGCCAAAGGAGAAATAATGCTAAATGATGGCGAAATTATTATTAAATTACTTCCATAATGGATTTTATGATAATAACTTGACAATAAATATTTTGTCGTTAATTTCTAAACGAAGTGAATTATACTTTTAAAATAAATTACAAATATGGCAAAGATTAAATGCATTCAGCCAAATTATTTATTTTTTAGCAAATATTTTAGATTTCGACTACGCTTTATTTAATTAAATAATATTATAACAATGGTATAGTTATAGAAGCTTCATATCAGTCATCAGATTGCAGATACGTGGATAATCATAAATTGACCATAAAAAATGGTGGAGAAACTGTCAGATTCGTATATAAATGAAGTGGGCTGCGAACGTCCCCCTTTTATAACCTCAAAAATGCGCGAGAAGTGTTAACATTCTGATGGTGAAGTGAGCTAATTTTATCATTTAATTGGTGTTAAAGTGAACGGATTATCACAATGCCTTCTAAGAAGAGAAAATACAATGCAAGGTTTCCTGCTGTAAGTTGAAAATTGTTAATAAACGGCCGCAACAAAGAGAAATTGGGTTTTGTTTTCGTCAATAATTTGGAGAGATTGGTGATATCATGACATTGTTTGTTTGTAGGGGCGAATCAAGAAGATTATGCAGACTGATGAGGAAGTGGGGAAAGTGGCCCAAGCTGTGCCGATCATAATCTATATCCTTTTTAAATAGCACTGCTAAACAATTGCAAAGAGTCCTTATAAAACATTTTACGTATTTACATTGTTGGGAGGTACATTTATTAATTTAGGGTTTTAATTACTCCATAAGGTACGGTAATACCCACTTAGCTGATAATTAATGCTTTATTTAAGTGTACAAAAACCTCTATGCAACCATTTTGGTAGTTTATATAATCACAAACATGTTTAAATTTTATGTTTGTTTTATCATGGCTGTATAATTTGATGTTGTTGTCAGATTAAAAATTGATCATCGTTTTATGGTTAAAATGTTTCCTACACGTGAATAGTTTTAACAAAATTCCTATTAGATTATAATTAGAAATTCCTCTAATAGATACTGATTGTGAAAAGTCAAATCTCAAAACATAAACAAACAATTACTTTTGTTATTATTACATATTATGATAATTTATTATCATTTGATCTAATCAAATTAGTCAGTTATATCCCACTGCTGGGCAAAGGCTTCCCTCTCACTTTTCCTACACACCATTGATTCAACCATTGCACGTCAGTCATTATCATAGTAAGGTTCATTAATATTGGGTTCTCAGATATTATCTCAATATATTGAGATTTATTAGAAAAACAATAAGTGTGTGAACGCCGGCGTCCACTCGGGGCTCAAGAGTTTAATCAGTGACCTATGATTTTAATTATTCACAATTAACACACAATGCATTTATTGAATGATCTGTAATCTTAATTGCCTTTTTGAGGACTGGTATTAGTAATGCCTATCATATTAACAAAATACAATGCAATATCAAGTTACCATTGATTTTGTGCTGGTTTTGGTATAACTGTATTAATATTATAAAGCTGAAGATTAGTTTGGTTCATCATGCTAATCTCAAAAACTAATGGACCAATAATTAGACAAATCCTAAATAGCGCATTTATCGAGAAGAAAACATACTATATAAGATTATGCTACCACATACGGGTGTAGTGCAGCAACTAGAGATGCGGCTGAAATTGCAGGGGATAGTTATCATTACATAGTATAAAACAAATTTGCTTAGATCCTATGTATGCTTAGATCTTTAAAAGTATGCAACGGATTTTGATGCAGTTTTTTTTAATAGATATAGTGATTCAAGAGGAAGGTTTATGTGTATAAAGATGCATAATATATTCAATATCAGTACGCGTGCGAAGCTGGGGCGGGTCGCTAGTTACTGTATCATGTTTGAATTAAACCTGCCTATTGTAGGTCTTTTTAGAATTGTATCTGAACTTAAAATAATTGCATAACAGTGACAAACTATATGAACTTAAATATCAATTGTGCCTAGTTTCATCAGATTCATATTTACTTTCTAGAATGCTTCCATAGAAATCAAAATATATAAAACACATAAATTGTTTCCACTTATTTCTATTCAGACTTTGAAAAGGTAATAATGCTAAGATGGCTTTGGAATGTTAAAATAATGCATTATTTAAAGGAAAATTTCCTTTTTCCCAATAATAATAATACACTTCAGGATAATATAATGCCAGTATAATATAATTTGCTAACTCATATCTACTTTACCCTATACTAGTTTTATTGATCTAGCCAAGTAATCTTGCACAGTAGTCTGTGAAACCTCTAATTTAATATTTGGGAACAGAGAGCAGTTGGGGCCGAGTGGTTAAGGCCCCGATTTATCAGTTGTAGGTTGCGGGTTCAAACCCAGCCTGGTGCATAACTTTGTGTGATGCATATTATCACCACTGCTATCAAAACAGGGAAAAACTAAAATAAAAAATTCGAAGACATGTGATATACACCAACTAGCACTGTGCCCATGTGGTGGATTATGACCCATTCCTTCTTGTAGAGAGGAGTCCCAGCAGTGGGAACATTACAAAGCTGATACTATGCTATCAATGTAAAACAGTATTATTCCTCTCTAGATAAAGAATAAAAGAATACTTCAAAATTTTCCATCATGTTAACATAAAATGATGGAAAATTTTGAGTTAGGTATGCTGTTATCTCCTAAAAGTCAAAGTTGAGTTTTACTTCAAATAAATTAACTAATTTAGGTACCTATATTAGTTACCAAAATAAATTATTGCTTGTCATTTTCTTTTGGAATGTCAGTAGATTGCCTTTGTTTGATTATCACAGGTGTGGTGTGTTATTAGTAAAAGTACCAGTGTACTACTAATAATAATAATAATAATAAAAATAATAATAAAAATATTTATTTCACTAAAATTAGGAACACATTGCACTGTATACAAAGTAATGTCTTAATATTAACAATAACAACATATTAGCACAGTCTTGTTAACTCTATCCCTTAAACTAGGTCTAGCCTGTATCTTAAGAGATAGGGTTCAGCCATAAGAGTATACATTATAATATGACATTCGCAGTAGTTACAGGTAACAGTGTCGGTGTCACAGTTAAATGGTGAGGTTATGTATGTTGAGTATATAAGTAAGAAATTGTGTACGTGTGTGGTGTGTTTGTGTGTATATGGGTGGGGAGTGTATATATGTGTGAGTGTCTTTAACAATTGTTTTAAGAGATGAAAGTTAGGAGATTCTCTGTTGTAAGGTAATCCTGTTGTAGTAGCCATTGGGTGATTTTATCTTTCAACGTGTGTCTGTTTAAATCAAGAATGTTACATATTTTGTGTATTTTCTTGTATATATATGTACTTAAGACGTAATATTGGCGTTTGGCAAATGTAGTTTTATGACATACACCTCGTGGGATATTTGTGCGTTTATCTGGGTTGGATCTGGGCATGCCTCTATGAATTCTGAGAACAGACTGTAAGATGAAGAGCTGTCTGACTGTTAGAACCTTGCATTCATCATAGAGGTGTTTGGTTGGATACAAATACGGTTTCTTGGTCATAACCTTAAGTACAGCTCTCTGAGCTCGCTCTACCCTCAGAAAATTTGTTTTAAAGGTACCACCCCATGCAGTGATGCAGTATCCGATAATCGACTGACACAGTGCGAAATATACCATTTTTAATGTGTCCATGTCAGCCGATTCTCTAAGGGATTTGAAGACATATATAAGACGCATTGTTCTGCTAGTTATCAATTCTAGCTGTTTATCCCATCTTAGGCCGTCATCTATTTGCAGACCTAGGTACTTTACGCAGTCACTTCTAGGCAGTGTAGGACAGGAGCACAATGTTGTCGAGTTAAGGCAGGAATGAGCGGTTATAACAAGACTCATCGGTGGCTTAGTGTTTTGTCGGATTGCAAAAGGAATGAAACACGATTTTTCCACATTTAGCGTAAGAAGATTTTGATGGAACCACTTCATAATACTGTTTAGTGCTATTTCTGCCTTAGTTTTGGCCTCTTCCCAGGTAGAACCATATGTGATAATTGCAGTATCGTCTGCATAGGCGTAAATCTTACAGTTTGGTAGGATCATTCTGCAAAGATCATTGATATAAATCTGGAATAATGTGGGACCTAATATGCTTCCTTGTGGCACACCATATGTCAGGATTTCTTCTTTACTGAGGAACTCATCTATTTTGACTTGTTGAGTACGATTTTTGAGGTAGTCTTTGAAAATATCGAGTGTTATACCACGTACGCCCAAATACTCCAATTTTGAGATAAGCTTGGGAACAGAAACTGTGTCAAAAGCTTTCGACAGATCTAGAAACATCCCCAAACATTTAGCCCCACTATCCAATTTTCCAGCTACGAATTGTGTGAGATCCAGAACAGCATCCTCCGTCGAAACCCCAGGCTTGAAGCCATACTGGTTTTCGGCAATGATGTTATGTTTGTTGAGGAAAGCCCTAAGTTGTTTGTTCAGGATCGTTTCGAGTATTTTGGAAAGCGACGGCAGAATAGAGATTGGCCTGTAATTGTTGACACAAGTTTTGTTCCCACTCTTATAAATTGGGTGCACTATAGCCCTCTTTAATCCATCAGGAAAAGTTCCTGATTGCAAAGAAAGATTGCAGATGTAAGTAATAGGAGGCACCAGTGCATGACGACAAGTTTTCAACAGGTTAGACGATATTCCATCCCAACCTACAGCGCAATGATTCCGTAATCCTAAGATGATAGTATCTACCTCATGTTCATCGGTATTTAGTAAAACAAGTGAACTAGCTGGAGGTGAAAAATTGGGCTTTTGTGATTGAGTACTGCAAGGGGGATTATTAATTAAACTCTGAGATTTTAGTATTTTTGCCGCTAAATTTTGACCAATATTGCTAAAGAAGGAACATACCTCGTTCACGGAAGATTGAGGATTATCCCCTAGTTTCAGTAATTGATCGGGACTGACGCGCACTCTACGAGAATTTGTGATTTCCTGTATGGTTTTCCAAAGGGCTTTAGGATTGTTTTTTGATTTTTCAAGTTGACTTTTCTCATAAGCTATTTTAAGTTTGCGAATTAAGTAATTACAGAAGTTTCTATAGCGTGTGTATGTTACTTTTAATATTAAATTATCCGGTGATTTTTTAGATTTTATGTGAAGCCTGTCCCTATTCCTAATACACTTCAGCAAGCCTGGTGTAATCCAGGGTTTTAGAGTTCTATGTTTCCTAGGTATAGTAATTATAGAAGTGTGTTTAGTTGTTACTGTCGCCACTAGTGATACAAACCTATTCAATGCTTCATTTGGGTCATTAATGTTAAAAATTTCTGAAAAAGCAATGCTTTCCAATTCAGATTTAATGGCATCTAGATCAGGACGGGAGATGGTGTATTTCTGGTTACGAGTTGGGTTCGCGTTACTTACAGAGAGTATAATTGGTTTATGATCAGTGATGAATGAGTCGAGGATTAATGTTGTGGAATGTAATTTGGATTTTAATAAAATATGGTCGAGACAGTTTTCAAGTCTAGTGGGTATTAGGTGGGTAGGGAGTAAACCATGAGAAGCATTCTGGAGAAGATATTCAAAACTGTGCGGGCTCTTGTTACCAGGTTTAATGTCAATATTTAAATCGCCAATAAGCGCGATATTAGGAAAAGCCGAAAGTTCACCCAGTATATTATTTAAGCTGGTCAGGAAATCTTTTACTCGGTCGATGGAGTGATAGGACGGGGAGCGGTAAACGGCTACAAAAGCAAACTTGTAATCGAGTTGACATATAAGAGAGTTGGCGTTTATTATGTTAGGTTCCCAAACAATGACGTTTAGACCCACTTTAGTATAAACTATTACCCCTTCATTTTGATTTGATGTAAGTTTGGTTGAGTGTGACAGAAAACCATTTAGTGTCGGAGGGCTATTTATTTTGCTCAGCCAACACTCAGTTAGCACAATAATGTCAAAGCTTATTTTCGTGGAACTGATCAAGGCTATCAAGTTATCAAAATTCTTCTTTACACTGCGTATATTTATGTGTAATAATTTAATATTTCGGTCGGAAACGTTAATATAGTTTGTACAGTAATGTGGATCACAAGAAAAGGAATTTTCCAGCTTAAAAATGTCCAAATCATCATTAATATTTATTATGGTATCCATTTGTAATAACAGCAACTACTAACTGATGACATAATGAAACGGGAAACTGTTGTAATTAAATGAAAAATATTAACACCTCTCCTTGATGAATTTACACTTATGTTTTGGTGTATGTGTGTGTGATTGTATATGAGTATGTATGTTTTGGTCAGTGTATTTGAGTTTAAAATGTTCGCAATGTGGTAAACATTTATTTTTTTGTTATATGCATGTATGTGTGTAATAATTACTAGAAGTATAATGTGTTTTAATGCTAATACTAGGTACTGAAGAAAGATTGCAATCAACATCGAAATATAGGCAAGAGATATGGACATAAGTAACAGAAGCAGTCATATAATCTTCATACCAAGATCCTGGAGACATTTTTCAGACTTAATAAGTACTTGCTTGTCACCCTCTTTTTTACGAAGAAAGATGTTCCCATTGCTGGTCCAACAGAATGCAAAACTATTGTTTTTGGAAACTATTGTTTAAGTACTAGACGACTAGGAAGCCTAGAAGCAAGTGAGCAGCTGCCTTGCCCTCCTCCATGCAGGCTCTGCATAGTGGGCTGAATGTAGATTGACAACATTAATATAATATAAATAATCACTATTTCTATAATTTGAAAAATTATCTGATGTACTGCAGTAAGCAGAATTCAAAAAGTTTATTTTTATTTTTATTTGATGAAGTAATGCTTGATTGCGATCCTACCTGATGGTAAGTGTGGCTGGATAGACCTCACGGCGTCCTCACCTTCCGCATGACGCAGGTCCTCACCGGACATGGCAAGTTCGGGAGGTTCCTGCACCGGATCCGTGCGGAAGAGACGCCCGGGTGTCGCCACTGTGTGGCCAGCCCGGAGGACACGGTGGAGCACACGGTAGAAGTGTGCCCCGCTTGGGAAGAGCAACGCCGTGCCCTCGTGGGGGTGATCGGCGGCGGCGACCTCTCGCGCCGGGCCTTGGTTCAGGCCATGGTCCGCAGCGAGGAGGAGTGGCAGGCGGTCGCCTCCTTCTGCGAGGCAGTAATGCTCGTAAAGGAGGAGGCTGACCGCATAAGGCAAAGGCAACGGCGCACTCGCCGTAGCCGTCGCCGCCGCGATCCTGCCGATATCCGGCCACCGTAGACACTGGCTTGCGGACGGTGAGCAATGGGTAGCTCGCCGTCCGGTCGTCTGGTAGCAGTCCAGACCGAGCCCAAGTCGTCGACGGCGCGCTCCGTTCTCGCGCGCCTCAAGGAGTTGTCAGCACACCGTAGGGGCCCAACAGGGTCGAAGCCTCCCGGAGCTGAGGGTTGATGCGAAAGCGTTATACCGGGGCTCTGGGAATAAGGCAAGGAAGGCACGGGGTAGGTTCTTCAGTCAGTAAGAGTCTGACACTGTTTCCCGCTCCGCCCAAGAGTGGGATTCGTCATTCGATGATTTTTACCTACCATAAAAAAAAACCTGATGGTAAGCAGTGATTAACAACTGATATTAGCATTTTTTTAAATCTTTATTTTCTTCTTGTTCACAGTTTTATTTTGTATTTTCAACAATATTATAGTCACTCCATTCGCAATTAAAGTGGTTACAATACAAACTTTTTTTGCTTATTTAAAGGAAAAAAGTCATTCCGTATTCCTACAGAATAAGAGTCAAAATCGATTGACGGAACAGTATAATAGTTTTGTTCAAATGCCTAATCATATTTGAATGGAGGATAATATAGTAGTCAGCAAAATAAGAGCTGAAGAATATCTTATTCAAGTTATCATTACATAGTATAAAACAAAGTTGATTACCGCTGTCCCTATGTTTGCTTAGATTTTTTAAAGTATGCAACAGATTTTGATGTGGTTTTTTTTAATAGATAGAGTGATTCAAGAGGAAGGTGTATGTGTATAATACATGCGTAATATATTCAATACCAGTACCCTTGTGAAGCTGGGGCGGGTCTCTAGTGTTTAATATAATTGTGTAAAAGCACTAACTTAATATCGTTACTTTGCAATATCAACAAATATATAGCAATACAATTAATTAGCAACATATGTGTAAATATTATCCGTCTGCTAGGTATTAATTACCTTTGTATTACGGAGTCTGCCATCTGTTTTATTAAGTGCAGTGGTGGGCAAACTGGCGCCAGAAAATGTAAGAAATTTTAGATGGGGACTTATTAAAAAAAAAATTATACAGTTTAACTTTTATTCGTGTTCACAACACAATCATGAATTCGCGCTGCCGTGCAGATACTAAAACGCAGTAAAAGTATTGCAAAATACGCTATTTTACTGCGTTTTAGTGTCTGCACGGCAGCGCGGCTAGTCTAGCCGGCTCCTTTACCTATTATATATCTATATATTCGTCTATTATTAGGCTAAGTGGAACAGTGGTGGCCGAGTGGTGACGGCCCTGACTCCGTGTTGTAGGTCGCGGGTTCAAACCCAGCCAGGCACATTACTTTGTGTAATTTATTTCATCACCACTGCTCTCAAAACAGTGAAGGAAAACATCGTGAGGAAACCGGCATGTCCTAGAACCAAAAATTCGAAGACATGTGACGTCCACCAACCCGCACTGGGCCCGCGTGGTCGATTACGGCCCATTTCCCTCTCCTAGAGAGGAGGCCTGTGTCCCTGCAGTGGGAACATTAAAAAGGCTGATGATGATAAGCCTAAGTACAGTAAGGTTTTAAAAAATAAAATGCCTATAACAGTGTTTAACTGCAATAACCACTGCAAATTGCATTTTTTTGTTTAAACCAGTGATTCCCAAAGTGGTCCAGGTGGACCCCCAGGGGTCCACGGGAGACATGCTGGGGGTCTACGTAGGCGTGAGTAGAAAATGGGGGTCCACGAAAATTTATCTGCTTTTGATTGTAAAGAGTACCGACTTTGTATGAAAGTTGAAATTTTTTTATGCGAATTCTGAAAAGCCATAGAACTAATGTGGTTCAAAATGGTTGGTAGAACACGAAGTTGAAGGAATATAAATGTACACAGACACACACTGTATAGGGACAGAACTCAGAACCGACATAATTTTTATTTTTTGGCGACTTTAAGAATGTGGTAGAAATGTAGCAGCAGGGGGTCCACCGGAACCAGAATATTTTAAAAGTGGTCCACGAGAAAAATAAGTTTGGAAACTACTGGTTTAAACCATTTATTTTTTTACGAGTTTTCAAGCGCTACAATTCGCAGAGCCTAACATCACACTCGCCAAGATCCGACAGCCGTACTGTACCTAGTCTTTTCGGAGAAACTAACGTAAAAAAAAGCTAACCGAAAAAAATAAAAATCAGTACCTATAACGTATGTTCTATTTCATTAATTTATTTATGAACATATTTGGGTCAGGACCAAATTTTTGACGAGACGAAATGTGTCACACTGGAAAATAAATGTAGCACAATAGAATTGTTGCTCTACATTTATTTTCCAGAGTGACACATTTTGTTGTGATTTCCGTTGTGCGATTACGTCAAAAATTTGGTCCTGACCTGACCCATTTATCAATGAAAGTTACCTACAGATCTAAAAGAAATCTCGTGGCACAGTCTTCGTTATCGAACTCCTCCGAAACAGCTTACAAACGGAATAAATGCCAATAACTGTTTTTAACAGAAATAACAACTGCAAAATGCATTTATTTGTTTAAACCATTTATTTTTTTTCCGAGTTTTCAAGCGCTAAAATTCGCAGAGCCTAATTTCAAGCAAGATCCGACAGCCGTACTGTAACTTACATTAATAAATATGTTCATAAATAAATATTAAATAAAACATGCGTTATAAATATAGGTACTGATTTTTTTTTACTGATAGCTGTTTTATACTTCGGTTTCTCAGAAAAGACTAGGTATTTATTATTATTTAATAAAACTTAAATAGGAACAATTGTGTTTGTTCATCTGAGCAAAGTAGGTGGTAATGACTAACCAATTTTTTTTCTTAATAAGTTATAAGTATTGTTATTATTGTACTTTATTTAAATTATAATTGGGCTATTGTTTATATTTATTATAGGAAACTTGCAAATAAACTTGGAAAGTAGGTATTTTATGACATAGTTGTGGCAAATAAAAAGCATGCAATGGCGGTATATAATCTAAGGAGCGTAAATACGTTATTTGCATTATTTTTTGTAAGGACAAGCAGTTGTTGGTAAAAGAGTTACCGCTAAATTCATTTTTACTTGCAGACGAAAGGAAAAGTTCAAGGGAAAAGAATTTTAAGGTTTAGGGTTTTGTTTTGGGTTTAAAAAAATGCTAATAACAGCTTTTGACAGCAATAACAACTGCAATTTGCATTTATTTGTTCAAACCATTTTTTACGAGATTTCAAGCGCTAAAATTCGCAGAGCCTAGCTTCAGACTCGCGAAGATCCGACAGCCGTACTGTAATATGTATCAAATTTTGACTTTTGCTCAGCAGTCGATCATACATAAGCCAATTATATATTTTTTTTTGGTGTTCTCTTTTATACTATCTGTGAATTTCCAGAGGTTTATAAGTAGAACCTTAAGATAAAAGTGAATAGATTACTTCAAGGCAAGCGTGCTTTGTCGACCGTATTGTGTCTTAATGATAAAACGCGAGCATATAAAGAAAAATAGCGCCTTCTGTTTATATCGAAGACTTGTATTTAGTATTTAATCTCGTAAGTTTAATTACCCAAATACTTAGACCAATTAATTACTGTCACCGCTTCCGATAAGTTAACCAGAATCGCATAAAATTTCAACCGTAATGAAGTTCCATTACAGAATTAAATTGTAGATAGAATTCGTGCCCTAATATGTACGAAAAACAGAGCTAAAACCAGCTTGTGAGGGCCGAGTTAGGCATCCATTCTTGCCTGTCTAGACTGCAATATTGATTAAGGTATTTTAGGATGGACTTGGTCTAATTCATCGCCACAAGTTTGTCCTTTAGCCCTCAATGTTCCCGAAAGCAATAGAAGTAGCAAATATTTCGGTGCCATATAATATACCTATATCGTACCGCTTTCATCAATATCATGATGTGCCCAACCATTTTATGAAATGGTCGTATTTTAATACATAAAAATATGATATACACTCAGCATTTAATGATCGTCATGAACATCTAAACACGATTATTTTGTCATATTATTATCATCATTGCTCTCAAAATGGTAAGGAAAACATTGGGAGGAAACCGGCATGTCCCAGAACCAAAAATTCGAAGACATGCGACATCCACCAACTCGCACTAGATCCGCGTGGTGGATTACGGCCCATTCCGTCTCCTAAGAGAGGTATGTGTCCCAGCAGTGGGAACATTTAAAGGGCTGATGATGATGATGTGCCGATTTTAGAATTGAACATCAATTTCATGATGTGTCCAACTATTTCATGAAATGGTCGTATTTCATGATACAAAGCTATGATATCATCATCATCATCAGCCGAAAGACGTCCACTGTTGGACATAGGCCTCCCCCAAGCTATGATATAGGCTAGCCAAATTAATGAATACTCTACATTTAGCCGGCTATATCATGATATGGTCGGTCACATCATGAAGTGATCAATTCTAAGATCTGATATCAACTAAGCAAAGTTTTTTTTTGAGCTCCTTAGTAGTCCTGAGTTGAGCTACACGACTACTGCAAAATGCTTGCACTGACTGGACAGGTCCACTCAGAACTGTGTGGTTCTTTCTTCAAAAGACCATCTCAGACTCCAATTTGCATGGTTCTCATATGATTTGACCATTACATGTTTGTGTATGGACTTTAAAAGAGACTTTGTCCCCTGAGTTTGTTTCTGTGTTTCTTCTCAGGATAGTCAGATAGGAAACACCGGCCTCACCTAGTTTCGATTGATAGAAGAAAAAAAATTGACGTGTAAAAGGGTTTCTAAAAACCTATTTGCAAAATAAAAATTATTTATCAAAATGAGAGGACAATAAAATTACTATCCCGAAATAAAAACCCTGTGTCACACAGTTTTCAGTCAGTCACAAACCAGATGATGAATCGGTAACCTTGTGCCAAAGATATCTGTGATGCTCTCAGCGCATTTCCTTTACAGGAAACAATGCATAAATGACATGACATCATCACAAAAAAGGAAGTCTGCATTCCGTGTAATGCATTTCTGTCGGTTGTTAATTTTAGCATGTATAGATACTGAGTTAGGTTAGTGATAGCAGGTGTTTTTGCGTTTTGTCGCAAAAAACCTAGTAACCAAAATGACAACTCTCAAATCGGCCAATTATCGAAGTGCCCAATTCTCCGATGACTCAATTCGCAAAATCCAACTCTCAGAATGCCCAATTCTCGAAGTGTCTAATTACCCAATTCGCAAAATGCATAATTCTCAGAATACCCTTTTCGATAAATGCCTTACTCTCAGAATGCCCAATTCTTGAAATGGCTAATTATTATCATAATAGCATATTTTCCGTATTCCACTAAATGTTTATGTTCTGTTTATAACTATATTTGAATGTGTAAGGTATATGTACCTGTTTATCTTTTATCTATATAAAAGGAGAACTGACTGACTGACATATTAACGCACAGCCCAAACTATTGGCTCTTGGTGCATGAAATTTTTCACAAGGCTTCCTTTTATGACGTAGGAAAGATATTTACGAACGCTAAGGAAAGATATTTCAAAATTCTGCACCTAGAGGGATGAAATTGCGGTCTAAAGTTTGTATGGAGAACCTAATTTCACGCGGGCAAAGCCGCTAGCAGAGAGCTATATTTGAATGTGTAAAGTATATGTAATGCCTATTTATGTGTATTATAAATTCGCAAAACACAGACAGACAGTTTGTATCGAGCGAGAAAAAATATATGAATAGTGATCGATTGGTTTTTCACAGACGGAGCAGGTATATGCCGGAAGTTTTAAGTAATATTTTTTTTTAGTAGCAGACTATGGAAACCGTGGCAAAATACTGGTGTTCGCATCAAAGATTTCTAAGAATTTTTTAATATACGTTATATAGGAATGTTTTTTACTTATTTGTAGACCTAAAGATTTTGTAAATTGTTATCGACAGTAACACAATTTTTTTTTATAATTTCTTTATTCTAGATAGTCTCGCGTCTGACCACTATCTCACCTGATGGTAAGCGATGATGTGGTCGACGATGATGTGGAGCACGCTTGCCTAGAAGTAACCTATTCACTCTTGACTTAAAGACCCCTAGGTTGTAGCTATCCGGAAACACAGACTCCGGCAGGGAATTCCACTCCTTAGCTGTACGTACGCCTAATGAATATTACACATATTATAAACTCATTTTATAGTTTCGATATTGAGATAGATGATCATGATCATATATAAAACCATTAAGGTTTATCATTATGGATAAACCTTAATGGTTTGTGGTTGCGTATTATATAAACATATATAATCCTGTATTCTTATGTTTAAATTAATTAATAGAAATAGTGTATTGCGCAAAATAAAAATAATAAGATTTAGTAGTAGACTTCAGTTTGGGGATAGTGATGTTAAACATTTACCTATCATTATAGATTTGTATACGCATGTTGAATTTTGTTTAGTTAACAGAGTATTATATTTTAATTTTAAAGTTAACAAAAGTTACAGGTACACAAACATTAATACCATTCATTTTTACGCACTGTAAAATCTTACACTTTCAACTTACCGATTCTGAGGTACAGGTAGGCGTTTAGCAAATTTAGGGCATTCTGAAAATTAAGCATTTAGCGAATTGGGTATTCTGAAAATAACCATTTAACGGATTGAGTATTATGTACCGAATTTTGTATATTTTGAGAATCAGGTGTTTAGCGATTTTTGGGTATTCTGATAATTAGGCGTTTAGCGAAATAGTATATTCTGAGAATTAGGCATTTCCTGTAATGGTAGTTAGCCGGTGTCGGTACTATAACGAAGGTAATTATCAGACGTACCAAAACAATTACAATTCCTGGAATAGCAGTTAGCAAAGGTCAGTGCAACAACAGGGGCAATTATCAGTCATACCAACGCAACTACAATTCCTGGAATGGTAGTTAGCAACTGTTGGTACCATAACAAAGGTAATTATCAGACATACCATAACAACTGCAATTCCTAGAACAGCAATTAGGAAAGGTCGGTACCATAACAAAGGTAATTATCAGACATACCATAACAACTGCAATTCCTAGAACAGCAATTAGGAAAGGTCGGTACCATAACAAAGGTAATTATCAGACATACCATAACAACTGCAATTCCTGGAACAGCAATTAGGAAATGTCGGTACCATAACAAAGGTAATTATCAGACATACCATAACAACTGCAATTCCTAGAACAGCAATTAGGAAAGGTCGGTACCATAACAAAGGTAATTATCAGACATACCATAACAACTGCAATTCCTAGAACAGCAATTAGGAAATGTCGGTACCATAACAAAGGTAATTATCAGACATACCATAACAACTGCAATTCCTAGAACAGCAATTAGGAAATGTCGGTACCGTAAAAAAGGTAATTATCAGACATACCATAACAACTGCAATTCCTGGAACAGCAATTAGGAAATGTCGGTACCATATTAAAGGTAATTATCAGACATACCAATACAGCTACAACTACTGGAATAGCAGTTAGCAAAGGTCAGTGTAACAACAAAGGTAATTATCAGACATACCATATTAGCTGCAGTTCCCAGAATTGCAGTTAGCAAGTGTTGGTACCATAACAAAGGGTCATACCAAAACAACTACAATTCCTGGAATAGCAGTTAGCAAAGGCCAGTGTAACAACAAAGGTAATTATCAGTCATATCAAAACAACTACAATTCCTGGAATAGCAGTTAGCAAGTGTTAGTGCTATAACAAAGGGTCATACCAAAACAAGTACAATTCCTGGAATTGCAGTTAGCAAGAGTTGGTACCATAACAAAGGATCATACCAAAACAAGTAGGTACAATTCCTGAAATTGCAGTTAGCAAGTTTTAGTGCCATAACAAAAGGTCATACCAAAACAACTAGTTTCTGGAATGGCAGTTGGCAAGTGTTGGTACCATAACAAAGGGTCATACCAAAACAATTACAATTCCTGGAATTGCAGTTAGCAAGTGTTGGTACCATAACAAAGGGTCATATCAAAACAACTACAATTCCCAGAATTGCAGTTAGCAAGTGTTGGTACCATAACAAAGGGTCATATCAAAACAACTACAATTCCCAGAATTGCAGTTAGCAAGTGTTGGTACCATAACAAAGGGTCATACCAAAACAACTACAATTCCTACAATTGCAGTTAGCAAGTGTTGGTACCATAACAAAGGGTCATATCAAAACAACTACAATTCCCAGAATTGCAGTTAGCAAGTGTTGGTACCATAACAAAGGGTCATATCAAAACAACTACAATTCCCAGAATTGCAGTTAGCAAGTGTTGGTACCATAACAAAGGGTCATACCAAAACAACTACAATTCCTACAATTGCAGTTAGCAAGTGTTGGTACCATAACAAAGGGTCATATCAAAACAACTACAATTCCCAGAATTGCAGTTAGCAAGTGTTGGTACCATAACAAAGGGTCATATCAAAACAACTACAATTCCCAGAATTGCAGTTAGCAAGTGTTGGTACCATAACAAAGGGTCATACCAAAACAACTACAATTCCTACAATTGCAGTTAGCAAGTGTTGGTACCATAACAAAGGGTCATACCAAAACAACTACAATTCCTACAATTGCAGTTAGCAAGTGTTGGTACCATAACAAAGAGTCATACCAAAACCACTACATTTCTTGGAATTGCAGTTAGCAAGTGTTGGTACCATAACAAAGGGTCATACCAAAACAACTACAATTCCTGGAATTGCAGTTAGCAAGTGTTGGTACCATAACAAAGGGTCATATCAAAACAACTACAATTCCTAGAATTGCAGTTAGCAAGTGTTGCTACCATAACAAAGGGTCATACCAAAACAAGTACAATTCCTGGAATTGCAGTTAGCAAAGGTCAGTATAACAACAGAGGTAATTATCAGACATACTCGTATATAGTATTATCTATCACACATCATTTCAGGCGAAATTGGCAAAAGGAGAAACTGACTGACTGACATATCAACGGGCAGCCGAAACTACTGAGCCTAGGAGCGTGAAATTTTGTATAAGGCTTCCTTTCATGACGTAGGCGAAAATTAAGAAAGGATTTTCCAAAATTCACCCCCTAAGGGGATGAAACGGGGTTCAAAAGTTTGTATGAAGAAACTTACGCGCGGGTGAAGTCGCTGGCAGAAAGCTAGTAAATTCATATAGAAGTTCTTTTATTATTTTCTGAAGATTTTTAAAGATTGACTTTAATCATCCGAATAACTACTCCAATATTCATAATATTATCACTATAATATATATATAGGTATTATAAAATATAGCTAGCAGAGCTCCTAACAGCGATCCTTGCTGGCAATACGTCATGACGTCATCACGCAGTCGTGTACGGATGATAGAATTAGTCATGTGGCCCAGAATAGGACGTTATACTCGATACAAAGCGACTGTAGTCCAAGACGGAAGATGTATCATCTTACTATGTCCTTGTAGGAAAGATCTTACGTTGATCTATATCGATGCATCTAATCTACACATTTAAAGCGAAATCTCCGAAACTGTAACACTTACAATTTTAAAATTTGGCAGGTACGAGTAAATTCCTTATAGGGGGTGTAGACATCCGCTAAGAACAGATTTTACTCAGGCGAAGCCGCAAAGCCGCCGAACATACATAGTTACATTGCAAGCTAATAAATAATCTTTATTTTGCAAGTAGGTTTAAAAAACACTTTTTCATTAGGTACTCATACTCTGAAAGTAGGTGTAAAGTTGCCTGCGGACAGGCTTGGAAGAAGTACTTTTACTCCCTAGGGAGTTTCACTTTTCAACTGACAGCTGTCTAAATATTTAAAAAAAACTAGTTCTATTTTGACATTTCTATTGAACCGTGACCCGAATTTCTATACTGCCGGTACAATTGAAAAAAAAAATGGAAATAGGAATAATTTAAGAAATAGTTTTTTTTTTAATTTTTTCTTAACTTTAATTTACTTTCAACTATTTCATTAAAACTAATATTATATTTGAGAAAAATGTTGACCTGTCCCATTTTTACAATTATAAAATGAAAAATATTGACTGAATAGCCAGCCGACCAAAGAAAAAAAAATGGCGGGTAAATGGTAGTCTCTCTATAATCTGTGGCCGATTTGGTCTTTCTTGATTTTTTTTTCATTTTGCTAAATCTCTGTTATAGGAAATTTGTATTAACACGATAAGTTCATTAGCTTCAGTTACAAAATTTAACGCAAGATTCTTAAGAGGAGAAAACCGCTTACCGCCTAAATCAAAAGACATATACCTACTTAAAAACATACGAAGACCTTTGACGACGACTCAGGTTTTTATTATTGTTATTTTCCTCGTATTCGTAATGAAAAGCACAGTGTTTACCTCGGGTTCAAGAGTTATTTAGTCCCTCGAACTATTAACGACCTCGCTTCCGCTCGGTCGCCAAGAAATTTCTCGGGACTAAATAACTAACTTTCATCCCTCGTATAACAATGTACTATTACACGCCATTTTTTTTTGCGATGCTAGATGAGTACGGTGTTTCCTAACTGACTACCCTGAGAAGAAACACCAAAACAAACTCAGGGGTCAAAGTCTCTTTTAAAGTCCATGCAGTAAATATGTACTGGTTTTTTTTTTTTTTTTTTTTTTAAGGTAGGTGAAAATCATCCAATGACGAAACCCGCTCTTGGGCGGAGCGGGAGACCAGTGTCAGACTCTTACTGACTAAAAAACCTACCCCGTACCTTCCTTGCCTTATTCCTGGAGTCGAGGTAAATGTACTGGTAATAAAAAGTTTCTAAAAATATATTCCTTTGTTAATCGAAACCTATCTCAATCCATATATTGTTGAAATCTCGAAAAAATGTAAGCCCATTTAAATGTAGACTCATTATTTGTATTTATAGGATGAATTGCCCGGAAAAATGCATGTAAATTATCTATTTTTAAATAGTAGTATGTCCTTCAAACGATAGTGAATAAAAATGCTGAAAGTGTTGTATGTCAGATTTATTAATGCTTCACTTTTCAGCGTCTTTAGGGTTCCGTAGTCAACAAGGAACCCTTATAGTTTCGCCAAGTCTGTCTGTCTGTCCGTCCGCGGATCATTTCAGCGGCCGTTAGCAAAAACTAAAATTGTAATTTTACCGTAAATAAGCATTTTTCTAACTTTTTTACATATTTTATTATACTGTGCGTATCTTCTTTCAAATAAAAATAAAAAAAAATAAAATCGGTTCACGCAATCCATAATTAGCACCGGGTACAGCGCCATCTCTCGGGAAATTATGTTACTAACTTATACATTGGCTACTTACTGGGTACTGTTACATTGTGAGAAATTTGTGACGGACGGGAAACTATGGAACCCTACAACACTGAGCGTGGCCCGACATACTCTTGACCGGTTTTTATTATTGGATCATCATGTTCTAGACATTATTTTTGGAGCATTTTTGACGCACGTCGTCATTCAAAAGTTTTTGACGAAGAAGTTCATATCCTATTAGCTTTTTACGACACTATTACACATCAGAGTCGAGTTGTAGTGTGACAAAAAGATCGGAATGTCAATGTTTTTGGAAAAACGGTTTATTTACGGGTAATGACGCAAACTTAAAGCTAGTTAACAAACATAACCAATTACATATATATTTGTTTTCGGGAAATTTGTCGCAAAACCGCTCTAGACTGGAGTGAGGGACAAGAGGGTGTTAGAGTTTTAGGGCAGTTTACACGTGCTAGTTAAATCTCTTCTTAGTCGGTACACTCTTGTCAGAGTGGTCGTGGTCATCACTGTGGATCACAATGAGCGATCATCTTGGTCATACGGCGCCATTCATCGCGGACTGCAGCATTCCGAGCAAATCTAGTTAAATCTAGATTTAATGTAATATTAATTCTGTTGACAATATATTTTACACACGCATCCAAGAGCTACACGCTTTCGTGAGATAAAACAACAACCTCAGGTTAAAAAAAAGTCGTTCTTTTTTTTGGTGGAGTGGGTAACAGTTTCAGACTCTTACTGACTTGAACAACCTACCCCGTTCCTACATTGCCATATACAACCAGGGCCAGACTGTTCCCTTTAAACACGAAACTTTGGCCCCAGTTGGCTACGACCCTTCTGCTGGCCACAGGTTGTGAATTTATTCTTGTAACTTGGGAATCACTTTTGACTTGTATCGAAAAATATAAAAACTCATATACACAACACAACCAAACTTGGAACACTCATCTGTAGGCCATACAAATATTTGTCCCGTGCGGGTATCAAACCCGCGCGCAACCCCACGCGCAGTACAGCAGCCAATCGCTCAGCCACTGTGTCAAGCACACCTTATTTACACGACATGGTAACATGCCGCGGTCAGGCCATATCACACCGTAGTTGTGTGGCCAAGTTAGATACAAGATGTTAAGTTGATTGTGGTCGGAAAAACCCCTACTTAACACTTAAGGACACACGCATTATTTTGCAACACCCATACATGCTACCGGGTACACTGGACCCAGTACTAGCAATAGCATTTTTGGGATACAATAATAGTTCAAAATCAACAGTCTCTTTCTTCTTCTAATTCACTAAAACAGTTGGAACAAACGCCGCACTACACTGTCATTGAAAGGTACTAAGAGTGGCAACGTCGCAAACGTCAAAACTTTAAAGTTATCATTACATAGTATAAAACAAAGTTGACTGTCCCTATGTATGCTTAGATCTTCAAAAGTACGCAACGGATTTTGATGCGGTTTTTTTAACAGATAAGAGTGATTCAAGAGGAAGGTTTATGGGCATAATACATGCATAATATTTTCAATATCAGTACCCGTGCGAAGCTGAGGCGGGTCGCTAGTTACAAATAAATTGAACGACTGGGTCCGTTAGACCCATTAGTGAGTTCTTAAGTGTTAATGCAAAATGTGATACACTTGGGTTTCTCCATGGCCATTAAGCATGATGGAAATAGAATTCATGAAATTACACCTAACCTGAGAACGCGTGGGAGACATTTTACAATTCACAACAATCGCATTCGGCATCCACAAGTGGTGATATTATTATACGTCCGGTGCACCCTAGCTTGTCTGCTTCGCTTTTATTGACTCCACTTAAACTGTTCTTGGAGATATATTTGTAGCAATAAGGTCTTCTATCTATATATATAAAAGGAGAAACTGACTGACATATCAAAGCACAGACAAAACTACGGGGCCTAGGAGCGTGAAATGTTGTACAAGGCTTCCTTTTAAGACGTAGGCGAACACTAGAAAGGCTTTTTCAAAATTCAGCTCGTATAGGGATGTAATGAGGGTTTTAAAGTTTGTATGGAGAACCCTATTTTCACGTGGGGAAAGCCGCTGGGAGAAGGCTAGTATCGTATAAAGGTGAACGCACACTTATCAAAACCGAACGAATTGTAGTCAAGGCGTTCTTTGCACACGTATCCGCACCGACCGTGCCTATGAAATAGCTCCTATTGACGTGACAACGTCTTAAATTAGGTTGCGGCTGGGAGTCACTTATGAAAAAGTGTAACGCTCGGTAACGTTACGATGAGTCACCGAACGAGAGAGAGGCCCGCCGAATGCCTTGCGTTTCTCTCCCACTCAACTATGATCGGTCTGCCGCGCGGTCCTCAACAAAATCACTCAAATAGGAATTAGTTAAGTTTAAGTTTACATGTACAATGTTTTAGTAAACAAAATATATTTCTATAGTTAAAATTTGTGCAATTCTTATTTTCATTCAATTCCTTGTTCCTATTGTGCAATTTAATTATATTCATATCAATAAATATTCTACCGAGAAAAAGACGTTGTCACGTAAAATCTTCGCCCGTAAAACCGACTTTACAGGCAACCATTTTTTGTTTTACATATCATCATCATTAGCCTTTTTAATGTTTCCACTGCTGGGATGCAGGCCTCCTCTTTAGGAGATAATCCACCACGCGGGCCCAGTGTGGATTGGTGTATGTCACACGTCTTCGAATTTTTGGTTCTAGGACATGTGGCTTTTACACTTGTCGCACTAAAATTCCATGTCTATGGCTCGGTGTAAGTCACGTGGTCCACACGTGACTGATTGTAACTTGGGCTAGGGCGGCTATTTTTCCTGAAAGGGTAAGGAGTATACAAAAATCATTTCGTAACATATTATTTCCATCTTTTATTTGGTTTTCCTTGTCACTTCTTATGTATCTATGGGTCATAATCTTGCTGCTGAATTGTAAAACAGTTAACCCGCAACTTCTTGAGCTGAAATTTTGCATACACATTTGGATGACAATGCGCGGTTAGGTAAATGACATGCGAAATCCAATATGGCGGACTTCCAAAGATGGCGGAACAATTATTTTTGAAATATAAATTTTACTAACGCCCCAGCTACGCCCGTTCTTCTTGAACCACTCTATTTAAAAAAAAAAACAGGATCAAAATTAATGGCATAGTTTTTAGGTTTAAGCATATACATAAGTATATAGCGACAGACAGCGGGAAGAGACTTTGTTTTATACTATGTAGTGATTTTATCAGTAACTAAGGGCCTTGTTCAAAACACACAAATAATCCTACAATTTATTAAACTAATGCATGTAAAAAAAACTATTTGTTATGTTTAGCAACTTAATAATAATTATAGTTGGATACAATTGCGGGCGCAACAATTAATTATAGGTTAACATCACTAGCACAGAAAACAGTGGTAAAAATTATAAATTATAAAATATTCTTAATGCAGATGTGAACATAATTATTATTATTCATTTATAATGCGACTACGATAATTAAATTAAATAAATAAATTACTAACTATAAACCAATTATTTATTAAAATGTCACACACGAAGTGACGGCATCGTGTTTCACTGCGAGGTCGGTATCCTTCTACGAAATCGTCGATACACGACACCCTTCGGCCAAAACTCTTCTTTGAGGAATGTCTCCAAATGGTGAGTCAGAATCCGCACCACAAACGACTTGAAATTAATCACGATGTTATGGCGCGACTCCAACTGCATGACTGGTAAAGTCCAATTGGTCTTCACACTGTAGCCCGATCCACTTCCCCTATACCGCGCATGCTAACGATGCTCAACGCGCTCGTGGAGACCAACCCTGGATTGGATTTCATTGCTGGTGAATGGAAGACGATATTATTAGAAAGCTTACGATTCTGTGCGAAGACAGAGTAAAAGGGTTAAATTAATTTAATTTAGTGTTAATGGCTATTTTTTTGCTGTACTAAATCTATATATATATAAAAGAAAGTCGGGTTTGTTACAACATTTATAACTCGAGATCGGCTGAACCGATTTAGCTGAAAATTGGCAGGGAGGTAGTTTAGAGCCAGGAGAATGACATAGGATACTTTTTTTTATTTAAGAGTAGGGTAGAATAGGGTAGAGTAGGGTAGGGTAGAGTAGAATAATCTGTTGCCGGGAGCGAAGCCGCGGGCAAAAGCTAGTAACTAAATAAATAAACACGTATACAGGATGTCTTTGACGAATTTGCGATTGAATTTCACAACTGGGGGATCCAGAATCATGTACTGGAACAGTAGTATTTGTTTGTGCGAAGATGTCAATGACACCTTGTATATTCTACAATCGCCTCAACCTTCGTTTATACTGTCCATGATATGGGTGTTGAATCAAAGGGTTTGCTGAAATAACATAGCATCAGCCTTATACAGCCAATACTGTTCTGGCGATGATTGCCGGCAGATTGGATTGCCCTTATATCGGACATTGCTGTAGCAGGCACGTTGCTGGCTGTGCCCGATAGTGTATGTGTTTTTTTTGTAGGTGTTTTCTTTATATATTTTCTTCATTTATGTCCTGCTTAATGATCACTGTATGGGTTTTTATTTGCCTGAAATAAATGCTTTTAATTTTTTATACCCTTATACCCATACCCACTGTTGGAACTCAGGGTTTCTAGGAGAGGGAATGGGCCGAAATCCACCACGCGGGCCTAGTGCGGGTTGGTGGACGTCACATGTCTTCGAATTTTTGATTCTAGGACATGCCGGTTTCCTCACGATGTTTTCCTTCACCGTTTTGAGTTTTGCTGAAATTAAAATAAGCTCATTTTGACGTGACGTCTTAAATTAGGTTGCGGCTGGGAGTCACTTATGAAAAAGTGTAACGCTCGGTAACGTTACGATGAGTCACCGAACGAGAGAGGCCCGCCGAATGCCTTGCGTCTCTCTCCCACTCAACTATGATCGGTCTGCCGCGCGCGCAGCACTAGAGAATTAGGACGTTGTCACGTAACATCTTCGCCCGTAAAACCGACTTTACAGGCAACCATTTTTTTTAATTAAAATTTTCTTAAGAGCGCCCTATCCGACTGTCTACCATCAACTTAAGCGTAGCTTAAAATCTCGTTGGTTCAAAGTTGATAAAGGGGCAACGTGAAAAAGAGAGATAACATCTGTCCCTTTAGTCAAGTTACGATCGTAACGTTAACGTCGAACGCTTGGAATTGGCCACGCCTTCAATTCCTTTGTTCCGACCACGTCGTGACTCAAAGCGTTAAAATGAGGTCAGAAAAAAGGAATTAGGGGCATCACCAACTCAAAGCGTTCGACGTTAACGAAACAATTGTAAGTTGGAGAATAGGATCGATTTGCCATGTTGTGACGTCAAAATTGACTGTCAAATCTATAAAAGATATTTTTTAAATTCAGTAAAAAAAATAATTTATTTACGAACTGTTAACGAAAAAAGTTTAATCAGAATTCAGTTTTTCAATTTTGCAAAAATATCTTCGATTTGACAGTACGGCGTGACGTCACATCCTGTCAATCGGTCCTATTCTCATTTGGAACGCATAGTACAGGGCATGACGGTTTTTAACCGCCGACGGAAAAACGACGGGGTGTTATAAGTTTGACGTATCTGCTCCCAAACGGATGATCCGATTTTAATGCGGTTTTTTTTTTGTTTGTCGTATATTTACTGCCCATAGCTCCTTAACTCAGTATTATTATCTTCAACACCTCGCACCCTGGAACTGTTCGTAGAGTCGCTTCTCAGCAAGGCAATGCAGGTCACGATGGCGAGGAACGCGAAGACGCTCAGCCCTTCGCACGTCAAGCAGTGCATCCTGGCCGAGTCCAAGTTTGACTTCCTGAGGGATTTGGTAAGTTTATTTACATTTTTGAATAAAATTTTTAGCCCATCAGCATCGGGAGCAGTGTTTAAGCTACCGGTTGTCAGCGCCTCTGAGAGTAATCTCGCCTTTGAATTTTTTTTTTTTTTTACTTGATATAAACTTGTGCTTGACTGCGATCCCACCTGATGGTAAGCAGTGATGCAATCGTTGATGGTAAGGCGCACTAGTTTATTAAGAATACCGTCATTAGAGACACAATAAGTGTGCGAACGGCGTTCGTTTTTGGGGCTTGAGTAAAACTTAAAGATTGAAAAGTTCGCGACCGAGTGCCGCCCGACCAGATTCATCGACAAGATATTAACGCGATACTGGTCTTTTACGTTTTAAGTTGTATAATTATTTCAGATAAAGTTTAAAATTATACAGATATAGTTTTATTATTTAGTTACCTAGATTTTGAGAACTAACTAACATAATATAGGTATTATGAACTATGATATGCAGTAAAGTTATTTTGTTTATTAGTAGACAATTATTCTTTATTGTAAAGTTGCTTTTAAGTTTTTATCATTAATCACGAAAACCTGGTGTAAATTCGTATCACCGAAGTAAGCAATTAGAATATTATTATTATATGTTTTCCTTTCCAGAGGCCTTTGCCCAGCAGTGGGACAGCACAGGCTAGCAATAATAAAAAATAATAATAATGTTTTCCTTTCAATATATTTCAATCTTGGTGTATATGAAAGTGCAAGAAAAAAGAATAAATAAGTATCTAACAAAAGTTAGTTACCAATCACGGATAATCAAATTACCTACACATTTACAATTGTTACGTTTTATCAATAAAATTACCTACCTATCTAAAACTATACTTACAAAATACTTCAAATAACGAAACAGTAAAAAAACAAGTAAATCGCAGATACAATAATGAGATCACTCCAAAACCGGCTCATTGATAAAGATAGACAAAATTATTATAGACTAGCTTTTGCCCGCGGCTTCGCTCCCGGCAACAGTTTATTCTACTTTACTCCAGTCTACCCTACTCTACCCTGCTCAACCCTAGTCTACCCTTCTATACCCTATTTTTTTTTTTCATAAGAACCTTCTCCTGACAATAACAAACAACAAAAAAAGAATTATCGAATTCGGTTAAGCCATTCTCGAATTTTGCGCTTACCAACACATTTTGCGATTCATTTTTATATTATAGATGTGTCATTCTCTTTCCCTTCTGTTTGTTTACCTGCTTTTTCAACTATGACAGTCAAACAAAAATTAGTCAATCTATAATCATGACAGAACCAAGTACGTCTGGCAGTTCTGATCAAAAGAAACTTGTATATATAAAAAGAAGCCGCGGGGCAGTCATACTTTACGCGGGACATCAGTATCATTTCAAAAGAATAAACTCACTGGATTTGGAAACATGGGAGTGTATCCATAGGAAAAAAAAGTGCAGGGGATTTATCAAGATAGTAGTAAGTAACTAATCTATAGTTCGTTTTTTAATCCTAGACTACGATTTGACAACTTAAAATGTTAAACTCCAGAAAATTGGGAACATATTTCTAGAGTGTGACATTCTGAGTTGTCAAATCGTAGTCTAGAATTAAAAAACGAATTATATGATTCATATTTTTGATTGTATGACAAGCAATATCGGTTACGGATGCCGGCACGAATCTTGAGCTCTGGGTGAAAGGGCGGGATTGATTTGTGAACACACACATCGGCGAGCCAACCACTAATAAAAGAATTGCACACCCCGCCCCCGCGTCTCACTTCATACTAAAGAGACCCGATATTTCACTTTTGTGTAAATTAGTCATGAAGCAGAAAGTTCGCGCTCAAAATCCGTGTCGGTATCTGTAACTAATAAAATATGCAGAGTTAAGAACTTTTTCAATCTACCCTCTTTAGATTAGATTTTTATTTATAAATTTTTGTTGTGTGGGTATGTAGATGTGTACACGTTTCTAAATTGTTGACTCCTACGCATAAAGTAGTAAGTTCGTAACGTATTTTCTAAATATTTTTTTATTATAAAAAAAATAAATTAATATTATTAATTGTTATTATATCCAGCGTGTAGTGCAGTAATCGTAAACTAATTACGCTAGTTTGTTTAGATTTTACATTAATTACTGCATAACAAATATTATTCCGTATTTGAAAAGTCGTACTTACCGTTTTTGAAACTTTTACCTTAAAAATCGTAAATCGCAAAAAAAAAAGATTAACTGTCCCAATGCAAAATTACTAAAATGCAAATGGATATCTAGACGTGAGCCTTCAAATATAAATATAAAAAAAACAATTGTAGCATTTAAAAAAGGCAAATTAGTGTTATTGATTACATAATATAAAAACATCGGCTTTAAAAAAGGCTCTAAAAAATGCCTTATGACCTTATGCGTTGGAGATATTAAATTATAATTTTGCTGAACACAAAATAAATAAATAAAATGGGGTTCGTACAGGCCTTGTGGTGCGAGCTTAACTCCCAACCTGATGCGATAAATACCATCAATTGTGACAGGGGTGAGCTTTTGCCCACTTTTCCGCACTAGTGCCAAAAAAAATAAATTGTGTGCCTAAAAAGCGACCAACCCAGTAAACTAAAAAAAAACAACCCTCATTAGAGCGCGTTTTCTAATAAATATGTTAACACCTAACAATTCCTTTAATTATTTAATAAAAAAATATTTTTAATTACTTCTTTTTTTTTAGAGTAGAAAGACAATTATAGACGAATTCCCTCATACATGTACACCGGATTTTGAGAAAAATGAAAACGAAGAGCTCCTTAATCCACTAAAACAAGCGGTGAACAATAAAGAGATACCCGATGTTCCTCACACGTTTGATCCAAAGATTGCCCCTGTTCCTCAAACGATTGACCCTGTTCCTCAAACGATTGCCTCTGTTCCTCAAAGGTTTGATCCAACGATTGCCCCTGTTCCTCAAACGTTTGCCTCTGTTCCTCAAAGGTTTGATCCAACGATTGCCCCTGTTCCTCAAACGTTTGCCTCTGTTCCTCAAAGGTTTGATCCAACGATTGCCCCTGTTCCTCAAACGATTGCCTCTGTTCCTCAAAGGTTTGATCCAACGATTGCCCCTGTTCCTCAAACGTTTGCCCCTGTTTCTCAAAGGTTTAATCCAACGATTGCCCCTGTTCCTCAAACGTTTGCCCCTGTTCCTCAAAGGTTTGATCCAACGATTGCCCCTGTTCCTCAAACGTTTGCCTCTGTTCCTCAAAGGTTTGATCCAACGATTGCCCCTGTTCCTCAAAGGTTTGATACAACGTTTGACCCTGTTCCTCAAAGGTTTGATCCAACGATTGCACCTGTTCCTCAAAGGTTTGATCCAACGATTGCCCCTGTTCCTAAAACGTTTGCCGCTGTTTCTAAAATTTACGATCCAAAGATTGCCCCTGTTCCTCAAACGTATGATCCAAGGATTGCCCCTGTTCCTCAAAGGTATGATCCAACGATTGCCGCTGTTCCTCACACGTTTGACCCAAGGATTGCCGCTATTTCTCAAAATTATGATCCAACGATTGCCGATGATTCTCAAATGTTTGATCGAATGGTTGCCGCTATTACTCAAACGTTTGATCCAACGATTGCTTCGGGCGAAAACGCAATACGTACACACACAGTAATCGTAAGTGACTCACCAAACTTTTCTATCATTAAATTATTTTTGTACCACACGGCCGTGATAACTTGGTGAGCGTGAAGTTAGCCTGAACACTTTCTCGTACTCTCTCGAGGACTTGTACAAAAAAATAAATGGTTTAAAAAAGTTAATACCATTATAGCAGCAGTTGTTATTGCTGTTAACAACTGTTATTGGCATTTATTTTTATAAAAGCTTTAGTTTTTGTACGAAAGCACAAGATCTAAACTTCGCAGAGCCTAACTTCAGTCTCGCCAAGTTAAAACGGCCGTACTGTACAATGCGTTCCAAATGAGAATAAAATCGATTGCTATGTTGTGAGGTCACGATTCACTGCCAGATCGAGGCAAGATTTTTTTTTAATTTAGTTTATTTTAAAAGTGCACTGTTATCACTTTACAAAATACAACAAAACGGACAGTTTCAGAACGTCTTGACTCTGCGACGGCCTGGCTGAGAGTGTCCGCTTCCCGGGCGGGTTCCCTCCTCCGCAAGCTCGCAGCAAAGCGGAAACGTCCGACTCTGTCAAGCGCGCCTTCTTTGTTTAGTTCTTCTAGTTGCCACTAGATGGCGTGCCTTGTCTTGTTGTCAACAAATCGAAGCCGTTTCCGACATATATTTAAGGAGTGTGAACGAAAAAAGTTTAAACAGAATCCAGTTCTTGAATTTTACCTATCTCTGTTATTGCCAAACTTTCTTCGTTTTGTGTAGTACAGCGTGGCGTCATATACTGGCAATCGATCCTATTCTCATTTGTAACGCATAGTACTGAGTTTTGCAATAGTTGTGGGCATGTCAAAATGTCAACCGTGTTAAAATATCAAACATGGTTGGGCACTCTTAAATCACGAAGGAGGCACAAAGCACCCTAGCCTCCTTGCGAATGATACGTACAGTACGGCCGTCGGATCTTGGCGGATTTCTACATAAATATTTTTCAGCTTACCTGCGAAAGCAAAGTTGAAAAATAAGGAGATGTAGACATCGTGTGTAAAAGTAATATTAGGAAAAAAAAATTAAACTACTGTAGTAACTGAATATAAAATATGTAATTTGATTATCTGTGTGTATTTTCATTATTGTAATTCAATGTGATACGAATTTACACCAAAGATTATAAGCAACTAGAATGTAGAACATAAAAATTACCCGCTCATAATATGAGCGGGTAATTTTTACGAACAAGTAATTTTATTGTTAATAAAACATAGTTTAGTATATAGTTAATATAATATAATAGTTAGTATAATATATAGTTTAGTGGAAATATCCTTTTCTTACAAGTTTTTTAATTGTGATGCGTGAAAACGCGGGGCGCGTTCTTTGCCTTTTGAAATTTTCTGCACGCGGCGTAAATCCGCATGATATTAAAAACACCCTTATACACTTTTGTTTTTTATTTTTTTATTTAAAACGTATATAAAGTATACAATATAAACTACTGTTAGTCTCCCAGGCGCCACCAAATGTTTACTTAATTACTAAAGTAATCCATATAATACTTAATAGCTTTTTATGTTAAAACTTCGAAATATCCCGACTTCCGGCCACTGTAGGCGCGGGCTTGTGGATGGCGAGCAATGGGTAGCTCGCCGTCCAATCGTCTGGTAACCGTCCGGACCAAGCCCAGTTGTCGACGGCGCACACTCTTACCGCGCGCCTCAAGGGGTTATCAGAAAACCGTTGGGACCCTGCAGAAGGGTCGAAGCCAACTGGGGCCAAGGGTTCGCGTCTGAAAGGAAGACTCTGGCCTGAGATGGTGTTGTGTGATAGTTGTGAAAAAAAAAAACACCGTTGATTTGTCAACACAATTGTTTTGGCCCATTACGAAATTCAAGGAAAACACAAACTGAAAATATAAAACAAAGAAAAGTTACGCAGAATGTTTTGAAAGATTCCCTTATTTTCCTTAAAGGAGAGAGACCTTATAAAATAAAAACTGAAGTATTTTGATATCACCGTTTTTCTTTTATAAAATTTTCTATTGTTACGTTACCACGCAATGTTTTACATCGCAAACAAAAGTACATTTTAACAAAGTTAAGTCAGTGATTTTTTTTCTATTGAAAGAAATGAAAACATTGTAAGCGCGTGACTTTTTAACTGTTGTACACCTACAAAAACCTTTTGAAAAAAGTTGAAATAATGAGAAGTAGGTAAGAAAAAGTAAAACATAACCTTTGTGGGGCTCAAAATTGGATAAAACACCGTCGGTTTTAGGCTAAGGACTCACGAAGCGGTTTGCACCCGCGCCCGCCGGCGGTGGCGGGATGGAGTTTTTTTTTCCAAACTCACGAGATCGCAGTTTTCTGCGGTAACGCAGCCGCCGCGGTTGCGATTATCAACCGCCAACGTGGCGGTTGATTATCGCAGGACAGGCGTTTGCAAGACGGGTGGTTAAACGATCAGTTCAGTTCCCGTTCATTCGCCGCCACCCCGCTGCCAACGCGCGGTCGCCCGCCAACCGATCGCAGAGCGCGCGGGTGCAAACCGCCGCGGCTGCGGGACCGCGCCCGCGCCCGCCGGTAGAAAATGACCGCCGGTGCAGCGGTGCCCGCAAACAAACGCACCCGCCGCGGGCGTAAACGCGTCGTGAAATGTGCTTTTATTTTTTACGTAAATATCTGTATTCTACAAAGGCTGCGGGCCCGCAACCGCGGCGGGCGCGGGTGCAAACCGCTTCGTGAGTCCTTAGCCTTAGGCTAAGGACTCACGAAGCGGTTTGCACCCGTTTGTCCTTAGCCTAAGGCTAAGGACTCACGAAGCGGTTTGCACCCGTTTGTCCTTAGCCTAAGGCTAAGGACTCACGAAGCGGTTTGCACCCGTTTGTCCTTAGCCTAAGGCTAAGGACTCACGAAGCGGTTTGCACCCGCGCCTGCGGTTGGCGGGCGACCGCGCGTTGGCAGCGGGGTGGCGGGGGAGGAGGTTAGGAATCCGACGCCAATTTGCTTGCAGGGAGTATGTTGTTTTTGGAGAGCAGTTTCTGTTTTTCTTAAAAGTTCCAAGTAACTACTTATGGACATTCGGAAATAATTAAAGAACTTTTCTTCATCCTTCTTTAACTCATTAATAAGAGTAACAAATAATCCATAACGATCTCTTTCCGCAATCAGTGGATGTATCCAGAACCTTTTAGGCCTACTTTTTTTAATTCTTCTGTGAAGTAAATATAACGCAACAGCTTGTTTCTGGTGTGTATCAATGACGGTCTGGAACTGAACTGATCGTTTAACCACCCGTCTTGCAACCGCCCGTCCTGCGATAATCAACCGTCACGTTTGCGGTTGATAATCGCAACCGCGGCGGCTGCAGTACCGCAGAAAACTGCGATCTCGTAAGTTTGAAAAAAAAAACTCCATCCCGCCACCGCCGGCGGGCGCGGGTGCAAACCGCTTCGTGAGTCCTTAGCCTTAAGGCAGATTTACATTGAGTCAGTAGCTGTCGTCAGTGCTGGCGCCGAAAACTGACGCGTACTATTTACAAGCAGTCAGTAGTCGAACATATTTCTTTTGGTGTACACACGTTTGTAAAGTCAGTGCGGAAAAATGATTTCTCAAAAACAGCAAAGAATCAAAGAATTTTGTGCAATATTCTGCAATGCTGTTGCACACATTTCTTTATTTCTATAATTTTGTGATTTGAAATCCCATAGGCATTAATTACCACGGTATAGTTGTACAAGTTTTAAGTTTTCCGTGTCGCTCAATTTTCGTGTCATTTTGTGATCCGGTACGACGAATCGTGGTTACCGTACAACAGAGCGGCAGCAACTGACTTGGGCAATTTACACGATGTCAGTAGCGTTGGCGCGGGTGGCGAGGGAGTGGACTGACGCCGAAAATATTGCAGCGCGAATATTGAAGTCAGTACTGACGTGACAGTACTGTACTGACTTGAAATCAATTTACACTATAGCAGTGCCAGGTCAGCACTGACTCGTCAGTGGACTGACGTCAGTTACTTACTCAATATAAATCTGCCTTTAAGGTCTCTGCACGGCGCGGGCGCGGCGCGGCGGGACGTGACGGCGACGCGACGCTGAGCAGTTGTAATATATTACGGACGACGCCACACAGAGCCGTCCCGCTCGACACGACGGTAACCTCGGATCTGTATGGCGTCGTCGTGTCGCCGTCCGGTCCCGCCGCGCCGCGCCCGTGCCGTGCAGAGACCTTTTTTTAGACGTGGAGTTGCAGACACCAGCCCGATATACTGTACTATGCTAACACCGTCGGTCGGTAACTTACTTGATTCTCAGTATTCCAAGCTAAGCAGATAAAGTTTTACGATATTACGATTGACTCAATTCGACATTTCGAGGACCATTATCTTAGCTCTCGTGGACTGCCAGAGGTCTGCGGGCCACAAGTCCGGAGCCACTGAAATCTGCTCATGATAAGCCTTAAACTCTTGGGCTCCAAGCGAAAGACGGCGTTCCTACACCCGTCCCGGCACTGTCTTTCTTTTGTGTATCTATCGCTAGGTGATAAGTATGTAGTAAAATGTATGTTTTATAATTTTCAGGTGAAGAACATCCCAGATGTATCGGCGGCGGAAGAGAAAGAAATGATGAGCGCTGAGAGTTCACCAAACTCTTCTAGGTAAAGTTTTTTACTTTTATGTTTAGGGGGTGATCTGAAATCGCGAAATAAATCTGTTGGTCAAAATAGAATGACTGGTATTTAGTGACCGGTACTTAAACACGAAGAAATCAGCTAGTCAGTATATTTATGTTCGCCTGGTCAAAATGTAATAAGTTTGTTGATTTTCTTCGCGATTTCAGGTGTGGTCCCATAATAAAAGTTGTTTTTTATCTTACTAATATTGTAAATACGAAACTTACGATGTTTGTTACTCAATCACGCCAAAACGGCTGGACGGATCTGGACGAAATTTGGCGCAGGCATAGGATACACTCCGGAATAGGACATAGACTACTTTTTATCCCGGAGACCCCAACCCCAATACCACGCGGGCGAAGCCGCGGGCAAAAGCTAGTAATGACTATAATCACGTGTGACCTATATAGGCACACACGGCAGTGTACCAGCCAAGTTTGTAAAGCAAAAAGGTAACACATGGAGTTTTAGAGCCAAGGGTTCGTGTCTGATAGGAAGGCTCTGGCCATAATATGGCTATGTAGGAAGGGGGTAGGTTGTTTAGTCAGTAAGAGTCTGACACTGTTTCCCGCTCCGGCCAAGGGCGGGATTCGTAATTGGATGATTTTTACCTACCATAAAAAACACACGGAGTTGGTTATTATTTATTTTACTAATCCCACGATATCGGTAACAGAACCGGTCAACACATTATTTTTAAGGCTGGCTTCATTACATAATATACGAGGGTGGATCGAAAAGTTCGCGGCCTGACATACAACCGTTTATTTTGTTTTTACAATACTACCCTCATTGGGTCTATACATTCTTCAATTTTCACAGTACGAAATTTTGTTGCAGTAGTATTTGTGGTTTATAAGTTATAGCGTGCTACCAGAGACCGAGTGTGCAGTTTTTTAAAAATGGACAACATTGAACAACGTGCGGTAATCAAATATCTGTTTAAAAAGGGATTAACACCGAAAGAGATCCATGATGATATGACGAAAACATTAGGGAAATCTGGGCCATCATATACCACTGTAAAAAAATGGGTAGCAGAATTTAAACGTGGACGAGAGAGCATTGAAGATGACCCTCGCTCCGGCCGGCCTACCACGTCTACGACGGAAGAAAACATCCACAAAGTGTGTGATCTCATATTGGAAAACCGAAGATTGACTATTAGGGAGATTGCAGACACTATAGGCATTTCGTATGAGCGAACACAAAACATCATTATCAATGAACTCGGATTTTCTAAGGTATCCGCTAGGTGGGTCCCCAGACTGCTTTCAGTTGAACAAAAACGAATTCGTTTAACAATTTCTCGCGACTGTTTGGAGATGTTTGAGGCTGATCCGCAGGACTTTTTGGATTGTTTTGTTACTATGGACGAAACCTGGGTTCATCATTATACGCCCGAGTCCAAACAACAGTCCAAGCAGTGGAAAAGATCTGATGAACCAACCCCAAAGAAAGCAAAAGCAATTTTATCGGCTGGCAAGGTGATGGCATCAGTTTTTTGGGATGCTCGTGGAGTCATAATGGTGGACTATCTTTCAAAGGACCAAACAATAAACTCAGCATACTATTGCACCCTATTGCGCCATTTGCGTGAAGAAATTAAAGAAAAACGTCCAGGATTACTGAGAAAGAAAGTGTTGTTTCACCAGGATAACGCACGCGCTCACACATCTGTCGAAAGCATGGCTCAAATTCGTGACTGTGGTTTTGAACTGCTGTCCCATCCGGCTTATTCGCCTGATTTGGCACCGTCCGACTTTCACCTGTTTCCCAACTTAAAAAAACACCTTGGAGGCCAGAGATTTTCATCAAATGAAGAGGTTGAAACCGCAGTGAACCAGTATTTTGGAGACCTTGAAGAATCATTTTTTAAAACCGGAATAGAAGCTTTGCAAAACAGATGGAAGAAATGTATTGAGTTAGGTGGAGACTATGTTGAGAAATAAAAACGTTTTTGCATGCAATTTATTTTGTTTTCTTGTTGAGTCCGAGAACTTTTCGATCCACCCTCGTAAAACAAAGTCGCTCTGTCCCTATGTATGCTTAGATCTTTAAAACTACGCAACAGATTTTGATGCAGCCTATTTTAATAGATAGAGTGGTTCAAGGGGAAAGTTTATGTGTATAATACAATACATTTAATAAATAATATCACCAGTGCACCCGTGCGAAGCTGGGACGGGTCGCTAGTAAAAAATAAACCACGAACACAGCACAGGGCCCTCGTAACCTCATAATGTCTTGCGAAATTATTTTTTTTTTTTTTTACATGCAATAAACTAGTGCTTGACTGCGATCCCACCTGATGGTAAGCAGTGATGCAATCGTTGATGGTAAGGCGCACTAGTTTATTAAGAGCCTATTCACTCTAGCCTTGAAGACACCCAAATTATATTCGGACGGAAAGACTGCAGCCGGCAAACTGTTCCAATCCCTCGATGTACGCGGTATAAATGACGAGGCAAAACGCTTAGTCCGGGCCGCAGGTGTCTCAACAGCGTAAGGGTGGATATTTGCCGTACGCCGGGATGTCCGAAGGTGAAATTGGGATGGCGGAATCAAATCATGTAATTCCTGCGCACACTCTCCAAAATGCATCCTGTAGAAAACCGCAAGGCTGGCTACTCTGCGCCTGTGCTCGAGACTTTGAAGACCGGACCCAACCAAATCTGGATCACCAATCAGCCTCTTTGCTCGCCTTTCCACTGAATCCAAAGCCGCTAGGTGGCATTTTGCAGCACCAGCCCATATGTGGCTGCAGTACTCCACACACGATCGGACCTGTGCTTTGTACAACATTAGAAGCTGATTCGGTGTGAAGTACCGTCGGACTTTTTATTCTCATTTTAATCTATTATATTAATTTTAAATAAACGAAACAAATATTTAGAGATCAATTTCAATTAGAGAGGGGGCAGAGGGTATTTTGTGCCCCACGAATTCATGAATTTTCATGTTGTTATTTTTACAGCCTAATGTGAAAACTGCTTTTGACAAAAGCTATATTTTAACAAGAATAAAACTTATTAATACAGTTAGATCTTATTTCTTTTATAAGTAAAGTTGTATTAAAAAACTTGGCTTTCTTTCACATTTATGTTTTTGCTTGTTTAGTTTTCTCTGACAAGGTCCTAAAAACTGTTTATCGTTTGACCCACCTATTTGTGAATTAAGTTCAAAACACACCGAAACGGCATAGCACAGCGGGACAGGCCTCCAATAGCAATTTTAGTTTCAAAGCATTTTGAACTTTATCTTCATTACTATAATGCATAGTATTAGCTAAAAAGAATCGCGTGGTAACTGAAGGCACTTCTTGCAAACAGAATCGAATGAGCTTTTTATTTTTATTTATTTATACCTAACTAAATAAAAATAAAAAGCTAACCACTTATTTACAAAACATTTTCAACAACATATTTATGATGAAGTAAACAAAAAAATAACGCAGATCCTGTGTAAAAATTTCACTTATAATGTATGCACAATATTTACTGTAGGGTTAGTCCTTTAATTAACCTTTCGATTACCGTAATTACAGACACAATTTTTAATTGTGTCCCTATTGTCTTTTGACAATAGTTTCTCGGAAACCGGTGTCCTCTTGGGGCTTAATGAACTAATTAGTTAATTAAATGAATTTGAAAATGTCCTAACATAAAATAAATTAAAATCACATTATTTTTGCGGACTATCAGCGCCCTGCGAGTCCAATATAATAATGGGTTCAGGATGTTGATGGGACTGCCCCGTTTCTGCAGTGTTTTTGGCATGTCACGTTGATGGCTTCCATGCCATCATTAGACAAAAGTCTGCCTCGCTGCTCTGCAGAGTGCGGGCCAGTTCCAACTCCATCCTGAAAACCATTGCAGGGAGGTACGATTCACCTATGTTGCATGACATTATGCGAAGATGTCCAACAGCAGACTTGTTACCATATAAAATACTAACATAGTTTTTAAGATATCTCTTTTTTACTAACCCCTATGGATGTACTTGTCCGAAATTAAGATTTTTTTTTTATTATTTACATTATTATCGATCGCATTATTAGTAAATGATAATGCATTATTAAACTTTTAAATGATTTTGAACAAACTTGTCGCCTAATAGGGTATAATAGGGTAGAGTGGTTTAAAGTAGAATAATCAACAGCCGGGAGCAAAGCCGCTGGCAAAAGCTAGTTTATATATCAAGAAGATTTTAGACAAGGATTTCTAGAAAATAATTTTCTTTTATATTTTTCTTCTTAACTATCCAACATTGATAATGGATTTATAAAACTTTGATTATAGCAATAGCTCTTCCAATATTGATACAAAGAATGGCTGTGAAGAAACATTGTATTTCGATTGCTAGCAGTTTTTTTTCCTACACGAGTGTGAGGAAATAGAAAGCCGTTTAATTGTTCAGAACAAAAGGCCCTTCTCGTGTGAAATGACTATAGTTGGTCACGGAAAATACTATCTGTAATTTATTCTAGGTATATTTTTTTATGGGTAAAATGTTAAAAATCATCCAACGACGAATCACGCATTCACGCTCTTGGGCGGAGAGGGAAACAGTGTCAGATATAGCTAACCCCACCCCGTCTTCTTTGCCTTTCGCACTGGGGTCAAGGCTTCCTTTCAGAATGAGACCGCGGGCCCCAATAGGCTTCGACCCTTTTTCAGAGTCCCTAAATTACAATTACAGGTTACAAAGTTCTCCATACAAAATGTATATAGCTCATTGGCCACTGCCGAAGTAGGGCTACATAAAATACTCAATGTCGCTTTTGTTTAATTTATGCTTCATAATGAACTCTCTTAATCGTGCCGCTTCATCATTTTAAACATATGTACAGTATGTGGTAAATGTCCTCTACTGTACTACAGACTAGGTTTAGTCTGTGTAATTTAGCTTTAGTTTAGTATCTAGTGTAAGACACAAGTATAAGTTATAATAAAGCTGTCATAGTAGAATTACGACTAAAGCCACTAAAAAAGAATAAAAAAGTTAGTGTCCGACCGAAACTGGTTTTCCGGCCGAAACCGAAACCGAAACCGAATGTTCGGCCGTGGCTTCAGTTTCGGCCGAAACCGAAACCGAAACCGAAACTCACATGGTCAAGTATAAAATTTCTTAAAATACTGAAAAATAATGTTTCCGTCGGACGCACACGCACTGACTAAGTTTTATTGCATTACTACAGAGCTATCCGAACGGCACACGACGATTCCCGAACAGAGCCGACGGCTTACGACACAGCTTTGCCGCGGAAAACGAAGTTAGGCGAACGTGCGTGACCTTGCGAGATAAGTTTCGGTTTCGGCAAAAGTTTCAGCCGATTTTGGCCGAAAACGAAACTGCAGCCGAAACTTGATTTTTGGCCGAAACTCGGCCGAAACCGAAACCGAAACCGAATGTTCGGTCGGACATTAAAAAAAGTTCACCATTGTACCGTAATTTTCTAACCCTTCAACTGCGTCATATATGTTGTTGTGTGCAGTATTTAAGACATAATTTTTGTTTTCAGATTTACGGAAATGACAGTCCCACCCCGAAGGATAGCCAGAGAAGATTCGAACAGTTCGAGCAGTAGCGACGTAAAAATAGTAGTACCTTTACAACCTCCCAGGGACCCAATCAAAAGGGCCCTCTCCACTGAGGTCGAACTGCCCCTCAAGCTAGCAAGGACAGAAACTGTCACCTCAACCTCACTAGACACTGCCATAGACCTATCAAAGAAGGCCACAGAAGAAAAACCGGTGATAACCGCGAACTTTTACCAAGAAACGTTACTTACCGATGAAGTGCAACATAGAAGTGTCATTAAAATCAACCCTACGTATGCAAGTCCGCAGCCTTCGACAAGCTACACGCCTGAACCTCTAAAAATTGAGATGGTGCCTAAACAAGTCATTATAGAAAAACCAGTCGTAGCTCCTAGGACGCCGGTCACGCCGATAACGCCTATACTAAACATAGACTTTACAAAAAATTTAGCAAACCCAGAAATAAAGCTACTGGATACGGCCATTAACGTGAGCGTACCTAAAAAAGAGAATTCGTTACGGCAAATTCATCGGCAGAACTCCAAAACGAGTAGGCAAGAAGTAAAAAAGATTGAAATAAAGCCCGTGTTGGCACATCCAGTTGATATAGACAGTTTGAATTCTGGTAACCTACAGATTGATGAAGACTATGATACCTGAGTATGTATGTAAGTTTGTTTTTATTTTAAGTTTTTTTTTTGTGGCGCGGTATTTGTTGTCCGTACTCGATGTTTTTATGTTTAGGTGTTAATTTTAACCCTGTAATCGCTTACGTCGAATTTTTCCGACGAGTGCTTTGGCGTTCTTTTTGCCACGGTCGTGTATTTGCGACTGAGTACCTATTCCATCTTTTCAAACTCTTTAAGTGACAGAAATGACGAAATAAAGTATCTGGTCGTGGATATGCGACCGTCGCGGTATAAATGTAAAAGTTCTTGTCGGGTTTTTTCGACGTAGGTGATTAAAAGGTTACTGACCCTTGTACACAATAGCCTGTGATACTTTGATTGTTACATTACACAAAGTAGTAAGAAATGGAGTGCTAGGTTAAGTTCAAACTTACATATTCTTTATGTGTTGTTGTCTTTTTTTTTTTGCATGTTTGTTTTACCGCTCCGTTCCTTTTACAACTCTGTTTTTTGTCCTACTATCAAAAGCTTCTATACGTTATTTACTTGAATATTCACCAACATAGGCCATTGTGTGCAAGCTCCTATTAATTTAATTTTTTTTCTTACATTCCGTGTAGTAATGTTTTTTTTTTGTCATTTACACACGGCAATCGAATATTTGTGTAATATTTATATTGATAAGTTTTTTTTTTATTTGGTATTTTTTTGATTAACCAAAAATACTACCATGATTGTTTTTTTGAATTTATTTTTTACGGATGATAAATATCGCGATCCAGTCAAGTTGTTTACCAATTTAGAATTATGAATGGTAAGTTTTCAAATGTAAAATGTTTTATGAGTGTTGTGTTGCGGTATTCGTAAATGTGGGACGACTGTTATATGGCTCAGCATGTCTTGATAGCAGATTTTTCTTTTTAGAATCCGAGTCATTTTCTGGCCAAAAAATCTGTTACCTGTCCTTACTTTTCTAGATCTTGATGCTTATATTGAGCGTAGGCTAGATGCTGTTTTATATATGCGAATATAAAATACGTAGGACTTCATATCAAGCTTAAGAACTGATTATTTCCCAAAAACATCAACGGATACCGCAACTGTCAACGTCTAAGTGAAATAACGTTTGTTTTAATCTGTCAGAATGAGATTGTTTAATTTAGATACCACATTATGTCTAACGTATATGTTTCACTGTAAAATATTATGTCTTAGTTATGTGAGCTTGACTATGAAACGATGACATTAAAAAGGGACTGTATATGTAATTTATGTGTAGTTGAGCCATTTTGGGTGGTATGGTCAGCAAAAGAGTTTGTCAACCAAAGTTACAAAATTCCGTTATAGTATTTGCCTAGAAAGTCAATCCAAACTTATATGTTTAATAGCACAAATAAAGATTTACTAAATAATGCTTTAATATAAAAGCATTATAAAAGAACTAAGGATTCTGCTGACCGTACACATCGTTCTGACTTATTAAGCGCTGGCCAATTAAATGTAAATAAAGAAATAAATGCTATGACAAAATTGAGAATGTTTTTTTGTCTAATTAATTTCGTCACGGAGTGGTCAATGAATGGAGTGAGATATCAAGATATGCCCTTGTAGTACACCCGGTGTCAGCAATTAAAATGGAAAGTTGTCAAAACTTATTATATCATTAAAACTTGTCAATGGCTTACAATAGTATCAGCCGTATAATGTTCCCTCTGCCAATACTTTGGCCTCCTCTTTAGCAAAGGAAAAGGGCCGTAATCCACCACGCGGGCCCAGTGCGGTGGATGTCACATGTCTTCAAATTTTTGGTTCTTGGACATATACCGTTGAAACTTATCAAACTCTAGTATTAATATGACATGTTTTCAACTTCTGTTACATGTTTCCGACTTAAAACTATCAATTGTGAAACCGGGTGAAATGCTAACTTAGTTAACTAGTAGTTTATGAAGCGCGTAACATACATGAATGTTAAGGAATGGCCAGTAATCTTTTAGTTATAAAATAAAAAGTATAACTAAAATCACAGTTGATACACGTAATGGAATGTGATCATTTATCCGTCACCGTTTTCACGCACGCAACATAACACTCCATTTCTTATCTATTCTTTGGTGAAATTGAATTTTTTACTTGACAATACTCAAATCCTGCGAATTAGGTAAGCATGGCTTCGAAACATTAAGCCTGCTCTACACTACTCGCGAAGTTGGTCGAAGTTGAACGAAGACGTTAGTGTAGAAGGGTACATCGCTTCACTTCGTGGAACCTCGTCTCGCTTCGGGCGACTTCCAGTCGTTGTCGGTTTTTGCGCACGAGTCAAAGGACTCGAAATGCTCCTCACGAGGTTGCACGAGTGTGTAGTCACATGCTTCGGACTTCGATCAACTTCGATGAGTACTTCGTCGAGGCAACTTGGCTTCGCCTTTAGTGTTATGAAATAAACAACCAGAAAAGGAGGCGTCCAGAACTGGAGATTTGAATGTGGAATGATGTTAGAACTAATATAATGTGGCCAGAGACAATAGTCTACTCTGCATCATAGGAAAAAGGGCGCATTTGCTCAAATCTCAAAAATATTGGTTTGACGAAACTAGACTTTTTATATTGTGTTATTCATCATGAAAAGGAAGAGGGATGATAAGAGAAATAATTCATCTATCACATACTTTAAAAAAAGTAACTCTTTCCGACAGTATTAAATGCATTTGTACTGTCAAAGATATTTTTTTTAACTCAATGACATTTATGTGATAAATAATGTAGGTAGTCAGTCAAAGTAATTATTGTCCAAACAGAGAGTAAATTTTTATTATTTTTTTTAGCGTTTTTTTAATGTTTAAGTTATTATTTCTGGAACAAGCGCTCCATAAATCAAAGTTATTTTGAGTGGCGACGAAACATTTATGTGAGTATGTACTAAGTAATACTTTGGTTCACTGTTCACTGTTCAAAAATGCCTCGTATCAACCCTCCTCCTTGGAAGGCAAAAGTAACTTGTGCCCTAAATCCAAAGCTATGTAAATTAGATCCGCTGCCCGAACATGTCGAGGCGTGGCGGAAGGAGCTCCGGCGAGATCTCATGGTGAAGTGGAAACAGCGACTGTCGCAACCCAGCGCTGGGCACACCGTAATCTCAGCGGTAGTGCCCCTCTTTGAGGCGTGGCTGGATAGACCTCACGGCGTCCTCACCTTCCGCATGACGCAGGTTCTCACCGGACATGGGAAGTTCGGGAGATTCCTGCACCGGATTCGTGCGGAGGAGACGTCCGGGTGTCGCCACTGTGAGGCGAGCCCGGAGGACACGGTGGAGCACACGGTGGAGGTGTGCCCTGCTTGGGAAGAGCATCGCCGTGTCCTCGTGGGGGTGATCGGCGGCGGCGACCTCTCGCGCCGGGCCCTGGTTCAGGCCATGGTCCACAGCGAAGAGGAATGGCAGGCGGTCGCCTCCTTCTGCGAAGCAGTAATGCTCGTAAAGGAGGAGGCCGACCGCATAAGGCAAAGGCAACGGCGTACTCGCCGTAGCCGTCGCCGCCGCGATCCTGCCGATATCCGGCCACCGTAGACACTGGCTCGCGGACGGTGAGCAATGGGTAGCTCGCCGTCCGGTCGTCTGTAAGACCGAGTCCTAGTCGTCAACGGCGCGCACCGTTCCCGCGCGCCTCAAGGAGTTGTCAGCAAACTGCAGGGGCCCTTCAGGGTCGAAGCCTCCCGGAGTCTAGAGGGAAGTGGGAAACTGTTACCTCGACTCCAGGAATAGGGCAAGGAAGGTACGGGGTAGGTTTTTTAGTCAGTAAGAGTCTGACACTAGTCTCCCGCTCCACCCAAGAGCGGGTTTCGTCATTGGATGATTTTCACCTACCATAAAAAAAAAAAAAAAAAAAAGCTATGTAAATTACTATTTTTCAAAACCGGTAGATGAGCCCTTTTTTTTTGGACGCCATTATTTGCTGAGTCAAAATTGATAGAGTTTAAGTAATAAGAAAACCCCAAAACTTTTCTCGTATTTCTTCAATGTACAGTCGACAGCAAAAGGTCAATCGATAAAAAAAATATTTCCAGTTCTAAGGCATCATTCACGCCAAATGGTGGTTCCAAATTAGTGCCGTAAAGCGCCGTAAACAGGCGTGAACGTGAATGTCATGAAGCAAGCAACCCGGTTATTTCCTTCATGGTGAATGTGGATGGTTTTCGCGGGGTACGACTTGTGTAGTTTATTCTTGGCGTAAGTTCGCCGCGTGAATTCACACCACTGATGTGGAGCCGCCAAAACGATTTGTCCCGATTGTGAATATGCTCACTGTCATATGTCAGTGCGAACGTAGATTTAAGTTCTCATTAAGCTGACAGTACGCTATACCTAGCGTAGAATGCGTTACTTGTGTAAACAAAAGTATAGGCTTACTACGTGTAGAACAATATTAATTCGGCCACAGAGACAGCGATATTGCACTATGAAATAGCGTAAAATCAAGAAACAAGAAGTTAATGTAATACGAAAATGCGATATCCTACATAACGCCTGCTCGCAGTTGTACAATACGTGTGGTCTGCACAATGCCTAAAAACGAAATTGTACTAATTAAAATAACTAAACACTAAGAACAACGATTATCTTCTTAAATATTTTAGCAAAAGTTATTAATTAATTTGATAAAGTTATCGCTTTTGTAGTTGACTGTACATATACGATGAACTTACGAGAAACTTAAAAGAATAGTGTTTATAAGGAAAATGTGTGGTTAATATAGGATTATACAAAAAAAAATGAGATTGTAATAAACCTTTTTTTAAATTGTAAAAAGCTACCAGCATATAGTAAACATATTTAAGATTGTAACTTAAATTTAAAATTGCATGCCTATCTATTCATCATCATTTCAGCCGAAAGACGTCCACTGTTGGACAAGGCCAGCCTCAAGGTCCGCCCCACCGCATAGATCGGTCCTGTGCGTCTCGCATCCATTGAATTTCCTCGACGTTGTCCATCCATTGCTTATTAGACACATCTTGGAGAACTTTCATAGAAATGTAAATGAAGATGCGTGCTATTTTAAAGTAAACAATCTATAATTTATGTAATAATTGGTAAGAAGTAGCTATTGAAGATAACAGTTGATTGTTAGAATATAAAGATATCTTTAGAACGTGATTTGATGTTTTTAATTCCTTCAAGTAATCACAGAGCGCGCGTTCGGCACTTTGTAACATTCATTTTGCGTTTTGTTCGAGAAACCATAAACTAGATAATATAGGTCTGATCATAGAAATGTGTGCTATAGAAATGTCTCCATTCTCAAGCTGTGTTAACTTGAATTCATTGGTGTGTCAAGGGTTATTTTTCAGCAAGGAACTCCTGAGATGTTAAGATGGATTTGGCTACCATTTGAGTTCTTCTTCAAATCGATGGTGCTAAGCCATAGATCCCCAACGGGGGCGATACCGCCCCAAGGAGGCGCTGAATTTTATGTGGCACGGTAGCGGGTCCAAATGAGCTTGAAATTTACACACCTGCTCAAACGCCTCAATAATACACGCACAGATAGACTACGTTTTTCATATATTTCATTTACATATTGTCATAACTACCCACATATAGATTGTGATTTTTTTTTTTTATGGTAGGTGAAAATCATCCAATGACGAAACCCGCTCTTGGGCGGAGCAGGAGACCAGTGTCAGACTCTTACTGATAAAAAAAAACCTACCCCGTACCTTCCTTGCCTTATTTCTGGAGTCGAGGTAACAGTTTGCACATACCCTCTAGGCTCCAGGAGGCTTCGACCCTGAAGGGCCCCTGCAGATATAGATTGTGATTTGAGTTTTGATTTCAAATGTCATTTCTACAATGCCCTTTTGGATTTAAAATGCTTAACCCAACGCTGATGTTGATCTAATCTAATAGTGTCATCTATGTTCTTTGATAGTATCAGACTGACTTAACGATATTCGAAGTCTTATAACTACATAGTACAAGGATTTTTTGCACTTCATATTCCACACACTAAAAGTCCCATCCGATCACTCAATTTAACAAAAACGGATCCTGCCAATTTTGATTTTTAGATTTGCCAAATAACGTATATTTCTTATACTTACTTAGGTAAAGTAAGTAGGTACACCATTTGCAATACGATTAGACATTACGATTTTAACTTTAGGCTGACGCCAGGGCGACCGACTCTTTTTTAATAAAAAAAAAGAAGAAGACCGCAGCAAACTGTTCCAGTCTCTCGCTCGATGTACGCGGTATAAACGACGCAAAACGCTTAGTCCGGACCGTAGATGTCTCAACAACGTAAGGGTGGCCCATCAGAAATAAACTGTAGGCGTCGGTAGTACACCCCTGAGAATCGACATCAAGAAACTATTCAAGAATTACCTTTTAGGGATGGGCGTTTTTTCATTACCTTATGTATGACTGGTTCAGAGCGCTGGTTGTTGTGACGCAAATGTCACGGGTTCGATTCCCGCACCAACACAAATCTAATTATGTAATCAAGTATGCAGTATGTAAGTAGGACATTTTATATATTTGAGTCGATCAGTGTACATTTCTATTCTCACACTTGATGTGAAATGAGTATGAGCACCCATGGTCATAAGGTTTTCAAAAAGCCGGCGCCCCTGGATGACACTAAAAGCTAAATTGTGGCTGCTATTTAGTGCAGCCGCCATTTATCATGCCACCAACGCAATAAGAGTCAAAATCGGTTGAACGGACAGTAAAAAAAGTTTGTATTAATGTCTAATCATAATGCGAATGATGTTTAGATATATATTTACAACCCAAAACCATTCTTGCTTATTGCACTTTAAGCATCATTGTCCACGTTACATTCTTACTTTTTAGATCTACCTTAGCCCTTTAAGAATGGGATCTGCGTCCAAAAATAAAGCAATATATACGAATATAAGTGTGATTGTATGAACGTTAGACTAAGTGTACAATGCTACTGTATGTTATATGTTGTAAATTATGATTAGCAATACAATTGGTGATACGTAATTCCTTGGTTTCATTTCCAAACCTTTCACTCCTCCACCTCCTCGTTACTAAGGGTCGTGACGTGAAGATTCCGCTGAATTAGCTTCTTATTTATGGTGGGAAAAATGATGTGTCTCGTCATCTGTGACTGTTCTTGGTGTCATGAAGTGCAAAATATCATAAAGCGAGCTACCCATTGCTCGCCGTCCGCAAGTCAGCACCTTTGGTGGGGCCATCGCCTACGGTGGAACAGTGTGTTTGGTGTCATATCGATGGAGAACTTTAATATTATTACGTTGCAAAAGGGGCGCGGAGCGTGGCTAACACGGACGGAGCATTTTTGTATGGGACTACATGGGTTGCTTCACGCAGCGTTGGTCCAAATTGTTTGACGAGAGCAGCAATAATCCGCTAGAAGCGAGACACACTGGACTACTCGATGAGGAAGTTAGGGAAAGTTTATGTTTAACAGTCGGTAAACCTAAACACCCACAGTTAAACATAAAATATTAATGATTGCGTATACCAGGTTTATCATAAGTGACGCAGTTCTTCAGTGTCCAAGAAATTTTGCAGATACGATAGATTAAAATTTTATACTTTCAAAAGTGTGTGCCAATAGAAAATCAGACTAAATATAAACAAATATGCCTGTTTGATAATTTATTAGCGAAAAGTGGTTGCACTTCACTATCTAACCCTTTAATTAAAAAAACAGGCGAGAAAAGAGCAATAGATTTAACTTTTTACCAATGAACATCACGTCACGCACTCACGCCTATTCCAAAAAATACTAATCGACTTAATCAGCGTGTAATTTGACGTGGACCAAAGTTGGCGCCTTGAGGAACCCAACCCTTCGTAAATAAAATTAGCACAAATTAAGCAAACCCATATTGGATTAACAAGGAAAATATATATTTCCTTCAGTTTAATAACAAACTACATTCATTTAGCCATAATTATTATCTGAATGTTTCTATCTAAATTGTTTTGATTGACTTATCAAATAAAAGGCCTTGCATAAATCTATACCTTTTATGGTTAGACAGGAACATGTCATTTATAATATGTTTATTGGCAACAATGAAATTAAATTGATTGAGGAACTAAATGCAGCTTTTAAATATTATAATTCCCTTTGCGTTGGTGTAGTTTCAAATACGTAAAAAAATAAAACCAAGATATTGTCATCATGTACAAAAATATTTCATTTTAATGTCGTTATTTAAATTAAATTATTGTTACTTAACAATAACAAGTACTTAAATTACTGCTTATAAATACAAAATTTTGAATTTCCCTTTCATAAACCTAAGTTTTATATAATTCAGGATACAAATATAAGCCAAAATGTGTGAAATATAATTAATGAAATGTATGTAATACAGGAGATTGTTAACTAAATGTATTTTTGCTTTTTTTGTAAGTTTCTTTTTGATCAGCCTCTAAGCAATTTTCTGAAAAAAATAATTGTAACAAATGATGCAAACAAAAAGTATGGCTTCAGATTTCTTTTCTTAAACTTTTTAAGAATTACACAGAATCCTAATTTTAAATAAAATAAAAAGTATGTTTTCCGGTAGTATTATTGGCAAGATAAAGTGTAAAAAATATATGTTTATAAAAAAATTATATAATAGTTTTTAAATACCAAAACTTAATTTCGAACTGATGAATAATTACTTCATTAATTTCAGGATATTTTATAATAATCAAAATATTGTTGAAAGACTTTAAACTGGTCTGCAGATTTAAGAGGTCCACAATTTTGAGATTCAATAATCATATCAAATAACCAATGAAAAAAATACTAAAATAACATCTTATTATCTACATGGAAGTAACAAAATGGACACATTTATACCTACATAACAGTCTGTTGTTGTTCTATCACTTAAAGCTATTATAAAACATAATATAAGATCCCGTAGTCGAAGTATGGTTTATTGCTTGATAAACTTATTAAAATATGGCAAGAAAAGTAGTTTAAAAACTAATAATATTGATATTTGTTTTGTGATACAAAATATAAAAAATTTAAAAATATATATTGTTATTTAAAATTACATTAAGTTCTTTAATGTTTTATTTTTTAATTTGTATGCTTGATGAAAAGAAGATGAGAAAAACAAGAAAGATGGTGAGGAGAACATGATAGAAAAGGGAGTTAGTGATAGCATAACGGCTGAAAAGTGAAAAGATAGATTGGAAGAAATAATCGTGTTGTGCCGATCCCAAAGAAATAGGAAGAATGCAGGAGCAGTAAGAAGAAGTCGATGATGATTATACACCAACGTTGTAAGTTTCGTAGTATCTTCGAAGTCAATCGATTGTTTTTAATATGCGTGTGTAATAATTTTCGATTTTTGAAGTGTTACTTGAATTTTCTCTCTCATGCCATCATAAATAAGTTTACCAAACAACAATGATTTTTTATTATATTATAATGTCGATATAAATTAGGATATTGTATTAATACTGATTACATTTACTTATAAAATGGTAATTGATGGCATTTATGTACATCATCGTGGCATGGAATATAATTTAGTTAAAAACAAAAATTTATAGACCCGCATTTTATATGCAATATCGAAACTAAATATATAATACAACCGAATAACTAACAACTAAAATAAATTATTGCTAAAACCTTCTAAGCTACTGTTTAAAACTATTATGCAAAATGGTTGCACTAAAAGTATATATGTATAAATATATTCTTGAAAACATTTTTAATTCTACATTAAAATATTATTACTGAGCACCCTATATTTCACATAACGGTAAGGCACATTATTGGGCATTAATTAAAACATTGTATAACATTGTTTTATCAGAAAATCTAATATGACAAATGTCATATTAGAAAAAAAAAATTGGTGAAACTTCTCCATAAAGGTGAACGCACACTTTCCGAGCCGAATACATCGAAAGAAAATAATGTTACGAATTCTTTATTCGATAAACCGCGTCGAACGTCCGAATCTAAAAGGACTTCAGATATCATAGATGAATTCAGACGCATCAAAGCTCTACCTTTTTCCTTATTCTTGTTTCCCTTTGATGTAAGTATTTAATTTTCTCCATTTTTCACGACCATTTTTTCCGGCGTTCGCTTGGAGCTTGAGACATTAAACTCTCAAGTTCGCACACCTATTGTCTTTCTATTGCGTCTCTAATGACGATATTCAACAACTTATAAAGCAATGACAATAAAATCCTCGTCAAAATCCATTGCAAATTCACATGTAATTCCAGTGTAGCAGGTGTATTGGTAACCATTACTTTGGTGCGCTCGATTCTTTCAGTGAGGATATGCCTGCAAGGCCTTATTGACTTCGATTCGTTTAACGCATTCGGGCCAGATAAGTGTGGGTTCACCTTTATAATAAAGTACAACCAAGACCTGTAATATTAATTTTGTGCCATTAACAAAAGCACAGTACTCAAATATTTAACACATATTGCGATCAAGGAACATACTCTAAAAGGAAGACTGAGTAACACATAATTACAATTAAAAACTAAAATTACACATCATATTACAAATGTTACAACACTAAAAATTAATATAAATTAAATACAACTAATTACTAAGCGAAACTAAGCAAAGTTTGGAATGTTAAATGAGTTGGCAGTCTTTGTAGATACGATAGTTTATTTCAATGCGAGAGTGGTTTGCTGGACCTAACTTATGACGTCATAAGTCATGATTTTGAATTAATATATTAACATAGAGAATCTGGAAAGAAATTATCGACTCGTCATAAACGACACGCAAATCAGTGGCGAAGCGAACGTCTGCACACCGATTGTCTTTCTAATGTGTCTCTAATGACGGTATTCAAAGAATTAAAATGTTTAATAATTTTTTTTCCAGAACTGGACCTAAGTCTGAAAACCCTTCAGAAATTGTTTAATGAATGAAAAATTCTCGTAAATTGTTTACTAACTTTTAACCAAGTACTTATCAGTTAACAAGATGTTATAGATAGCAATAATATTTCCAGCATGTTTCCTCAAGTCTAGCTTTATTTTCGTGAATCTCAGATTAAGATAAACATTGAATATTCAACTAAACTCATTCCCCTCATACAGACTTTCACAGACCTCCAACAATCTTAGAACAGGACTTATATTGTATGGGAACAGGGATTTTGAAACCAGTCTGCTGATTTGCAACCTTAACCTTATTAAAACCCTCATTGTTTCATCTAGACCTCTGGTTCCCCCAGAATCTGTCTGCTGACAAGTTTCCAGAAACTTTGGCCAGTTTCTTCTCACATATTTCAGAAACCTGAGTAAATACAGCAAGAAACAAGTCTCATTGCTCACAAGATAGTCCAGTAATACATCACTATCATGTGATACAACCTTCAAGAATTCAATGAATGAAGATATAGGGTTCAACATTGGTATTAAGTCAGGGTACATAGAGTTTCTATACACAATCCCTACAGTAATATCAAGGGTGCACACCATGGATTCAATCAAGTAGTCATCCTGTTCACTGAACAAATGTATCAGCATTTTTGTAAAAGGTGTCTCAGGATGGAACTCTAGACTGTTTCTAATGAAAACATCTAGTTTTTTGAGGACATCGCGAATAGATCGCTCTACGATCTGCATGTCTTGTATGGCATTATAATCTGAGGAATCTATTGAGCTGTCAGAGGAATCGCATCGCATTTCTTTCACTGTGACAGCAACAGATTTCAGAACAAGCAATGACATTCTCTGCAGCATTGTTTTGTCAACTTCCGATCTGGACTGCGATTCGTCGTTTTCATCATCGCCATAACTCTGATCTACAAGTTGAATGGACGACGATAAAGGCGCTACTTCGGGCCCTAAGGCATAGTCTCTTAGAATAGTGCACTCATGGCCTAAGAAACCAAACCCACTTCTACTTGTCTGCACTCTTACATCACTTAGTAATCTGAAGTCTTTGACAAACCTCACAATAGAGTGTGCTAGACAGCATATCTCTTCAGGCAAAATATCTTGTAACGCCAATGTTGACCCATAACACAGAACTTCATTGAACAAACTTAATAAATGAGTATATATTAGACTTGGCAACACTGTATTTCTTAACAAGTCTACAAAACCCTGCAAGTCCGCATAAAATGGTTTTGTGTCTATAACGGAGAGATTCGCTTTTACACTTATAATATTCTCCCATAGTGAGAAAAATGTTAGTATACAATTTTCAGCATTTGCTAAATTCAGGTACCTTAGAAGAAGAAGCTTCATATTTTTTACTAGCACAGGCCAGTGATGCTCCAGCGTTTTTATTGTTAGGCATTTAATATGTGACGTGTCAAAAGATTCCGAGTCAGTGAGTATGATGGTGACACAACCATGTTCGTTTACTCTCTCTATCCTTGATTGAGGAGGCTCAGGGGATTCAGATTGCTCCATCTCTCTTTGTTCATTAGATGATAGCTTTAATACTGGCTCATTTAGTCTGAATGTTGCTGGCCCCTCCTGCTCGGAAGATGTGGATGGAGCACCATGCGTTTGTAGATTTGAAAAAGCATTGTGCAGATTAGTGTGGGAACTTGAAGGCATCTCGCTACTGCTATTACCATAGCCAATACTACTCCTAAACGGATTATCTTCCTGCACCTGCATGGTTCCCGCTGAATTAATGTAACTACTGTCTTCTAAAGGATGCTGTTCGACATCCTTCCACTCAACTATCCTCTTTATTATATCTAGACTGAAATTTATCTTTTGTACTGTGATCCTATTGATTCTATCAAATAGGTAAATGTTTTCAGCTATCTGCTGGAGCCAGTTCTCATCTACAGTATCCTTAGAGACTATTAGAAAGCTTGCTAGTACTCTACAGGCTACAAATGTTATGAATTTACTCTTATGATCTGCCAATTCCACAACCTCAGTTATCCAGTCATGCCTATTTCTAACGAATATGTCACATGCTTGCATAATTTTTGAACATATGGTGCCTGTACTGTTTTGTTTTAAATATATATCAAACATAAGCTGCATAGTAGATAAATAAGTAAGGGAACATGTCAAGGGCCAGGAAACAATATTAAGTTGTCTGTCAAAGAGCTGCGTTACTGCTGTATCGTTAAATCTACATAAGCACTGACCGACTAGGGCATCCTGTAGTATTCTCAACTCTGCAAGCAGTTTATCATCTTCTGAGCTCCAATGTGGTGTTGAATTGGAACAAGACGGTATGATTTCCACATTGGTGTCACTAGGCAGTCTCAGAAGACTGGAACAGTCCACAGCATCCTCGCTGACGGTACCACTATCTGGAGACTCACCATTCCTGGATGGGAACTCCTCGGATGTCTCAGCAGGGGTTGTTTCAGAATCGAATATGTCAGTGAGAACATCCTCCGTGGATCTGTCGCTACCATCGTCGATATCGGGTGCGTCAATCCGCTGTTTCTTCTTCACAGGTTGATCTGAGGCCATACCTTCATCTAACTGTGGTCCACAAAGGTGCCCCCTCAAAACCATGAACACTAGTCCTTCTTCGCTGCCAAAACTATAATATGCGCTGTTCACGTACCACAATTGCTTTTATATATAGACGATCATCGTTCTGGAAACAAAAAGGTGAATATGAATGCATGACCTTTCCGTTTTGCTACTCAATTACGCGGGCGACAAAGCCTTCGAATTTTTGTACGATTACGACACTGTACGTTTCAACTAACTTACAGGAATCACAATTTAAGACATAAATAAGCGTATTCACGTAAGATTATTCGCATAGAACTGATTTTAATGACAAATTCAATGAACTTTCCAAAATATTTTGATGTCACACATACCATTGATAAAACGAGGTTGTTTGAAAGCTTATTAATGCTTATGGTATCCATAAATTATCTATAACCATTCACTGCAATCCAGTAAAACACAATAACAAACAGTTTTATGTGATATTTCGTCGAAAATTATATAATTATTTCAATTACAACTCGTCGAAAAGAACATCGACTCCATTACGTACAAATGACGCTCTATCAATGAAGTGTCTTTTTTCAATGGAATTTATTTCATTTTGACAAAAGTATAACAGATTTTGTATAATTTATATATTTGTAATTCAAAAAAATATTTTTATGTACAATTTATGCTGATAAAAGACACAAAGAACTATTATAAACATTAATATAAATGAAAATGTTCACATATTTCAAAGTATTTCCGACTCCACATCCGGTAGAGACGTTGCCAGTCTGACGACTTCTGTATTTAGCAAACAGTGGCACATTTTTGAACAGATTTTTTCTTGATTTGTAATGTCGAGATAAAAAGGTTATTACTAGCAAAAATAAGTTATAATGACATGTTAATTATTACAAAACAAGATAATAGTCACTGAAAACACTAATACTACTTTTATGCACGAGTAAAATCCAATAACACAAAGCCGTAAAATTTGATCGATTTCTTAAAATTAAAAAATCGATTAAAAATAAATTTCATTTACATTTTTTATACAATGGAAAAAAATGCACTAACTCTAATATTTTACAACACACAATATAAATATTTTATATGTTCACTAAACTATCTTTTACAATATGTTGTATTTTTTTTTACTTATACCTTTCTATTTTCTACTAGCAACACTGCCAGTGTCCCGAGTAAAATGTCTGCTTCGAAAGGATCGAAAAATATTTTAAACAAAATGATTTAGTAGCCATAGCCAAAATCAATTAAAGTTAACGGAATATCCAGGTGAATATCATGAACCTGCAGCCGTGGTGTTGTATAAAAGTGTAAACGATGACTCATCTGAGTGTTTTTGCATAACAATCGATAGAAAAAATATAGGTTAAGATCTCAGTGGTATTGTGTTCGGTTCCGAGCGATATAAAAATATATTGAAAATAGAAATGCATCAACGGGATGTTACATTAGCTACACGCAAGTATATGTTATTGTTTATTTATAGTCGCGATGCGGAAATCGTATCGATATGTCATGGTGATCATTATTCTTTTTTTGGTCTAAATTGTACATAAAAGTTCATTTGTAAGGGATTGCGAAAGCGCTCTAGTATTGTATGACACCCGCAACCTTGCAATCAATGAATAGAAAGCAGTTGTCGCCTTTTGATTTGTTAGACAATAGTGAAAATCTGTATTTATTTCCTGGTGACCCTAGACTAGATTGTTAGTGGGTAGGAGTTGCAATCGCGGCGACGATGCTATAACATTGACTTAGTTAAAACTATTTATATTTGCAAGTGTTTATTTTCCTGCTTTGACTTAAATGTAGGATAACTATAGCTTTTATGTGAGTCACTTTTTATACACATACTATATTATCTATTCTAAATTTGACTTTCTCATAAATACCCTCAGTGAAATTTAATAGTTGAGACGGTTGTTTAAGAATCATCATCTATTCAGACTCAATAGGGTGTTTCCCCAAGTACCAATAATAAAAAAAAAATAAACAATCTGAATTTGTAAATAGAACATTGTTGTAGTCAGCTTATCAGACACTTATCAGTGTAAAGATATCACCCCTTTAAAAACAACATTTTTTATGATAACACTAATTAGATTTAATACCTATATAATTTCTTTATTGTGAAGCAATAGTCTGAAAAGTAAAAAATCTAATTCTTAAAAAAAAACCTCATTTTAACACAAACTATTTTTAGTGTAGTGACCTTCAGAGTTACAAGATGTGGAAAGCTCCAATAAAATTCTATTTTAATATATCTCCAGATTATAAAATTATAGGCCTTGTTTCTTTTATATTTATATGCATTTCTTACAAAGAACAAGCTTAGACTAGATAGCTATAAATTATTTAGATGAAAATGCAAAAAAGTTGAAAGTGTATTAAGTATAACATACTGGTTGATTGAATTTTAATTAGTTAATAGGAACAAGCCCATTTCAAACAAAAAAAAAAAAGAAAATCATAGATTAGTTGTCACTTTTTTTTTTATTCAAGTTCAAATACAACCAACACAAAACCTCTTTTTACAGATGCTGAAGAAATAACAATGGAACACACTTATGAGACAGACAAAACAATAAACTGCATGCCTTAAACTGTTTTATAAAAGTAGATTTTATACATGAATCTCGTAGGACTTAGTGTATGTGTAATATGAAGTGATTTGTCACTAAGTGCGGACTTTAAGTGTGTGACCGATGGTTGATGGTGTGAACGGAGCCAATATGTCTGATGAGGAGGACTCTTCGCCCGACCGGGCACTGGGACCCACCAATAATGTTCCAGGTAATGTATATTTATTTTATTTATTGTTTTTACAGCAACTATTACTTAATTTTTCCTTTTTATACCACATAGGTACATAAAACTATTCTATTTATTATCATTATAATAAGGTTTTCACTACTAGGCAAGAGCATAATTTCACTATTAGCGGCGTACGGCACCATTAGCTTATATCTGAATGTACAGCTTAACCTTTCGAGTACCGTAATTAGAGACATCAGGCAATAATCCGTCTATTATAAACAATAGGTGTGCAGGTGTGCACACACGGCGTTCACTTGGGGCTCAAGGGCTCAAGAGTTTAAATCAAGAGAAGGAACGCACACTAGCTATATCAATAGTAACAACATACCTATTGTTGATATTGTATCTCTAAGTCTTCTCTCTTCTTTGCATTGCTGATCACTGTACATTGTTTTCATAATAGTAGAAATAAACAAATATCTATTGAAGTATTAAGTAATCTTGGCTTCTGAACTAAACTAACTGGGTCTTCCAATTTTGAATTGTGGATTTTCCTGAAGGGTTTTTAAAGTGCAACTTTGCCCTTTTTCGTGGGTTAAACTCATTCAATGACAAATCCCACAGTTGGGCGTGGCAAATAGTTTCAGATTCTTACTGATTAAACCACCTAGTTCTTAAGTTGCCTTTATTCCGGGCCAGAGCTTTCTTTTCAGACGTGAACCCTTAGCCCCACTAGGGTTCGATTCTTCTGCAAGGGCCCTACAGTTTACTGATAACTCATTGAACAGAACGGGAACAGTCTAAGCTGTCGACAACATTTTTTTTTCTTTTATTATTATATTGTAAAACTATTATCTACTTGTCTGAATTCACCCAGGCATGCCAACAAGGTAGAAAGTTGGTGTAAATTACACGTGGATTTATCTAGGTGTTAATTACACACAACTATCTCTACTTTAGTGTTTATCACGTTTTCTTTAGGTACAGAAAATAAATACTTAGTTGTTTTTAAAAGTCTTCACCATGTGCACATATTGGATGCATTACGCACAGGACCCGTGTTGTGGCAGTACTTCAGGATGCCGATGTCCAACACTGGATGTCTATCAGCTGAAATGATGATGTTAAGATTTAAGAAGTACGCAACCAACTTCTGCAGATTTTCAAATAACTTCAAAACCTAATACTTGATTAAAAACTGGGTCATAAAAAGAAACTTTCTGACATTATATTCATTCAAATAGAAAATCTTGACATTGAATCTAGATATGATAGCAGAAGTAAACTTATCAAAACACATTTGATTATCTAGTAAAGATATAATCAAAGTTAAAAACCGGCAAAGTGCAAGTTGGACTTGCATTTGAATGGTTCAGTACCATTCATAGCAAAAATGCTAAAAAAAACATGCTTTTTGTAACAAAGCTTTACGTAAATGCGGATTTACATTGATACAGTAGCTGGCTCTAGCATAGTGATGCTAGAGCTGGATGCTGGTCCAGTGCTACAATGCAGTGGCATTGTAGCACTGGACCAGCGTAAAAGTAAATAATATGGTGATGATCCAGGGCCCCAAATCAATGATGCTGGCGTTAGCTATTGTAATGAACCTTTCGACTACCGTAATTACAGACACAATTAAAGAGCAATAGGTGTGCGAAAGCCGGTGTTCGCTTGGGGCTCAAAAGTTTAAATAGGCCTTGAATATTTATTTTATCCTGCTTTTAGTATTTTTTTGTTATAGTGGCAACAGAAATAGGTTCATGAGTCATGAGATACACTTTGGTGATACACAGACGAACAGATGAGTTTTAGTAATAGGGTATTTACGTTTCGGATATAGAACCCTAAAAATGATATCGGCAACTAATAGAATTAATTAAGCAGATGCATGCTTAAATTATAATTATTATCATATATCCATTATTTAGCATTGTCAATGAGATTAAATTAAAAAATAAGAGCTGATTAAATAAATAAAAATGCCATAATAATGCTAATTAGAAAGTTTAAGTAGGCAATTTAGATTTTAGAATCTGTTTGGTGAAGTAGAAATCTTTGGAAGACTAATTTGTAATGCCTAGATAGTTGTGGTATCAAAAATTTTTTTTTTTTTATAATGCAACCTAATTTCCCTAATTTCTTCCTTGAGCAAAACTAGGTCATCTTTTTCTTTTTTTTGAATTGATTATAAACTCGTTAAACTGCTGGGGCCCAGTAGGTGGCTACGTTAAGTGTAGCATCGGTTGTACTAATTAAATCCTCCATAGTGCAGGTGTATGGGCACTTAGGGCACTCCAGTAAGTGGCTCATATTTTGAACAGGGGCACCGCACTCACATTAAGTATCCGACATCAGGTTCTACAGTCAATGGCTAAATCTTAACTGACCCTCATCGAAGTTAAAAGTTACAAGTACGGCTGTCGGATGCTCGCTCATTCTTTTATCTTAATATTAAATTGATTTAATTAATAAACGTAGTTCGTGGGACTTAAGTTGGCCTCCTCTGTATTACAGTGCGGCCGTCGGATCTTGGCGAGTCTGAAGACAAAAATAACGGTTTTAGAAAAATAAATGCTTATAACAGTGTTTGACATCAGTAACAACTGTAATTGCATTTATTAGTTTAAACTATTTATTTTTTACGAGATTTCAAGCGCTAAATTTCGCAGAGCCTAATTTCAGACTCTCCAAGATTCGACGGCCACACTGTACTTGGTTAACTCTAGGGTAGTACTCGAGTCATAAAAGAACGACTCTGGGTAACAACTCTACCCTACCCTGGTTATTTTTGAATGCAGAACAGTAGCATAGCTAGACGTGGGCGATATGGGGCCTCGCCCACGGCATCTCACTCAAAGGGGCCTCGCGCAAGCCCTCGCTTGAATTAAGAACGAGGAATTTTTATATTAGATTAGTCTTCTAACAGCGCGTGTAAGTAAGGTTCTTCATGCAAACTTTAGTTCCCCATTACAACCCTTTAGGAGCTGAATTTTGAAAAAACCCTTTCTTAGTGTACACTAAGAAAGGGTTTTTTCAAAATTCAGCCTACGTCATAAAAGGAACCCTTGTGCAAAATTTCACGCTCCTAGGCCCAGTAATTTTGGCTATGCGTTGATATGTCAGTCAATCTTTTAACCTTAAAGTCTTTATTTTTATCAATTTTTCACCTTTTGGTACGGGTATCGGCATGGATCTTGAGCGTTGACTTTTTGCTTCAAGGCTGATTTTAACTAGCGCAGAAGTGAATTATCGGGTCTCTTTAGTGGTATGAAGTGAGACGCTGGGGCGGGGTGTGCAATCCTTGTACTAGTGTTTGGCTCGCTGATTTGTACGATGAGCAAAGCGATCTTCGCTCTTTCACCGAGCGCTTAAGATTTGTGACGGTATCTGTAAACGACAATGTTGTCAAACGCTGAATTGCGACAGCGGGTGTTTCGTTGTCGGATTTATAAAAGAAAATGGCCTCGAGGATGCGCCTTCGCCCATGTCTAAAATAGTCCACGGTACGCCTTTGTAGCCATGAATTTCATTCAATGAATCTCTTTATGGCTACAATTCATTTCCATATCCAGTAATGACACAAATGTTTTGAAATTGACATCAGTCACTATTTACCTATCTTTTTATTTTATTGGGTATTAGCGACCCGCTCCAGCCTAGCACGGATCCGATGGTGACATTAAATATATTATGCATGTATATAAACCTTCCTCTTGAATCACTATTAGAAAAACCGCATCAAAATCCGTTGCGTAGTTTTAAAAATCTAAGCATACATAGGGACGGACAGCAGGAAGCGACTTTGTTTTATACTATGTAGTGAGTGATATACAGTTTTATCTATATCATCATCATCATATTGCAACCAAAAGACATCTACTGTGGCCATGGCCTATCCAGGTATCGCCATAACAGTCGATCTCCTGTGCGTGATAGATCTGCGAGATATACATCGGATTAGATGTCTAATTAGAATAACTAGATAAATATCTGAATATTAAACAAGCTTGGTTTGTTTTTATGATTTCTTCAATTTCTAAAGTGATAACCTAGTTTGATAGCTGTAAAACAAATTAATACATATTAAAATCAATGCCACCTTTCGTTGTAATTTTATAATTCAAGAACGGGCTCACCTATCCAAACCTAATGTTTAGGCTTTTTTTATGGTGGGAAAATTCATAATGATGAATCCCGCCCTTGGGCGGAGCGGGAAACAGTGTCAGACTCTTACTGACTAAACGACCCACCCCTTTCCTTCTTAACCTTCATACCAGGGTCGGACCTTCCTTTCAGAAGCCGGACCGGGGCCCCAGTAGGCTTCGGCCCTGCAGTTGGGCCTCTTCATTTGCTGACAACTCCTTGACCAAATGTTTAGGCTTTGTTCGGACTATTTAGTAGATGGTGTATGTGAAGTTTGCACAAAATCGGTCGAGCGGTTCTTCTTTCATCACGTTTTTTAACCGACTTCAAAAAAAGGAGGAGGTTCTCAATTCGATTGTATTTTTTTTTTTTTTTTTTTTTTTTTTTTATGTTTGTTACCTCAGAACTCCGTTGTTTATGGATGGATTTGCAAAATTTTTTTTGTACTTGAAGGGATTGTTGCCCATTCGTAATTCCTTGCCTTGGCTAGCACCGACTCCAAAAAGAAGTAATAAATTTTGAATATTTGCAAAATATTAATGTGAAATAAGTTTACCTATAAATTAAGTTTCTTTACAGCAATTCAAATTTTTATTTTTAACTTTTTAGTGTAGGAACTTTTGTCGTTTGGCTTTTTTTGAAGGCGGTTTTTTTTGTAACAAGTTTGTTAATTTGATGTACCAATTATTATTTTTATTATTTCATACCGGGCCGAAGCACATACCGGGCCGCTAGTATATTATAATAGATGTTGTACTGGAGCTTTTACAAATGCAGACACTTGTAGATTGATTATATTAACAAAAATACAACAGCGTGGGAAATCTCTTACTTCTGAATCTTGTTTATATTCAAATCTTTAAAAAGCAACATCGCCTCGAAATAAATTTGCGCCAATATTGACCAGATTTCCACATGCCTGTCGAAATCATTTTTTTAGGGTTGCGTACTGTCAAAAGTAAAAAAATACTACTTACCCTTATAGGATCACATTGTCTGTCGGTGAAGACACTACGTCTCGGAAAAGTATGGAGATATCGAATTGTAATTAAAATCCTTGAAGCTGTGAAAAAATTAAACTTCTAAGATTACGAAAAAAAATACGGTCATTTATGTCGCAAAAACGCGTAGGTATATTAAACAAGGGAATCAAAATTCATAGGGCCCAGAATTCTGGCTATCAGACCTTGTTATTTTTTGCATATAGCAAGGTCTTACACACTGTATAGGAATAAACCTGACAACAGTAAAATTGTTGTTACGTCACAATTTTTTTTGCAGTTGGCATAAATTTAATTAGACTTCATTTGAAAATCGAATTAGATATAGGTTAGTTAGTACGGAACCCTCAGTGAGCGAGTCCGACTCGCACTTGCCCAGTTTTTTTTTAATTCGCATCTCCTCAAGGCTGCGGTATTCAGTCATACTACCAATTATCTAACTAACCATTGTAAACTAATTAGCATTGCAAGCGTTACTCATTCATTGTGTTACTATGTGCGTTTATGATGTACAGTCAGCACCAAAAGTCGATGAACAGAATCAACATAACAAAACACCTGTTCACAATAAAGTTATAGTCGCAACTAGGAAACAAAATATGCCGCCTCCGCCGGGATCTGGAAAACGAGGAAGGCCTAAGAGGCGTTGGATCGACGTCGTAAGGGACGATATGCGTGCTAATGGGCTTAAGGCAAAGGACGCAAAAGATCGAGCGAAGTGAACGCGTCTAAGTAGGAAAGCGGTCCCCGGGCACCGAGGTGAAAGCCAAGGTTAGCAACCGGGACTGGCGCTAGGTTGATGATGATGATGATAGGAAACAAAATAGTACACCAGAAATTTACAACAGTCGTTAAACACGAGTATTCCAAAAGTATCTGTGCACTAGTATTCCTAAAGTCGTTGTACACCATCAATCCAAATGTTGCTGAAAATCATTGTATCAAAATCAGTCAATCAATCTGGTGTACAGGCTATTTGGTTTCCTAGTTGCGACTATAACTTATGGCATTTTATTGTGAACAGATGTTTTGTTACGTTGATTCTGTTCTTCGACTTTTGGTGCTGACTGTACATATATTATTATTCTTTTTAGTAATGGGATGTCCTTTTTAATTTAGCCATGTTGTTTCCTGTGTGATTGTTTCTGTAATGAGGTTTTTCGTTTTAACACGCCAGGGACGGTGGTTCATCGACTTTTTAATAGTTTTGTTTCGTACGATTATTTTATTTTAACGTACACAGGTGTATTTACGTTTGAAAATTGTGTTTTTGAAGCTTTCAAACATTGTGAAATACCCATAGTATCAGTACAAAGTATATAAACAAAGTTGCTTCCCGCTGTATGTCCCTATGTATACTTAAAACTACTACTCTAGGACAGGGAATGGGTCGTGATCATTGATATAAGGGAAGATACGTTACGCGCTAATATCGGAATCAGAAACTTTGGACTCAACACATACTTTTAGGTACACTACCTGAAGTCACTGATAGACAAGCTACCCTATCCAAGTTACAATAGTTTCATTTAGAGTTAACGCTAGTAGTTGGCTACGCCTCCAATTCCCTTGTTCGGATGTCATCTCAACAAAGGGTGCGTGGCCAACTACAAGGGCTAACTCTAAACGAAACGATTGTAACTTGGCTAGGGGGGAAGTACAAATATAAGTGCCGGCGCTATCGTGCGATAGAAATAGCGTTGTCTGCCGAATTTGATTGTCGCGACCGATGTGAAATTGTGAAAATCGTAACAATTTCAGTGGTCGACGCGATAAAGGCGAGTTACTTACCTTCCACTGTTTTGATTTAGTGCAGTTATGATATGCCGTTTTTCTCACCAATTTTTCCTTCACCGTTTTGAGAATATGAAAAAAAAAACGAATCTGCCTGACTGAATTTGAACTCGCGACCTCGCGACTCTCAAGTCGGGACCGTTACCACTGGACCACCACGGCTCTTTTTCATTAAATCTTGGCATATTGTTCAGCTACCTTCAATTTGCGTTATATTTGCGTTTAAAGCTTTTTGGTTTGGTGGCCATCCAAATTGGCGTTTTACCCTTCATGGCATAAAGCCTTTGGTGTGGCGCCAATTCGGTCATTATATTGGGCCTCTGGAACAATTTAGGGAAAGCTGGTAACATTTTTCTTTCATTATTCAGTTGGCAACACTCTCGAAATAATTTACAGATTTGTTGACCTGTTTTTAACGAGTTTTTGACATGATATACTTACAGCTAGGTACAGGTTTTCTATTCAAAATAAAATTTGCTGTTATTTCGTCAGTCGTTTTTTAGGGTTACCTAAAATGGAAAAAACGGAAACCTTATATGATCACTTTGTTGTCCGTGTCTGTTTGTCAAGACACTTTATCTCGAAAACGCATTTAGGTATCGAGTTGAAATTTTAACCGTACCGTGTAGGTTTGCTGTCTCTTGTTGCTGTAAAAAAAAAAAACTTCTAAGTTAACAAAAAAAAATTACCGTTTATTGTTGTAAAAAAATACGTTTTCGATACTCTCAAGGAATCAGAATTCATTGATCTAATTCTTATACAATGCCGTGGTATCTCAAGCTAAGCAGAGCTAATATTATGAGTACTAGACAACTAATAAACATAGTTTATATTATGTGTTCTAAATACAGAACAAATGATCGTGCTCATCACACAAATATTTGCCCTGGGTGGGGATCGAACCGACGATCTTCGGTATAGCAGTCAGGACCGCTAATCACTAGACTAACTCGGGTAGCTCGCAGTCCATATGTCCAGACCAAGCCAGGTCGTCGACGGCGCGTTCTGTTCCCGCGCGCGTCAAGGAGGTTTCAGCAAATGTAGAGCCCAAAAGCAGGGCCGAAGCCTACTGGGGCCCCGGTCTGGTTTTTGAAAGGGAGGTCCGACCCCAGTAGTCTGACACTGTTTCCCCTTCGCCCAAGGGCAAGATTCGTCTTTACATGATTTTTCCCACCATAAAAAAAACCACTAGACTCCAGTCAAGAAAATCATAACAAGGGGTGACGATCAGAATCCCTTAATCAATCCGTTGATCAAATATTTACCGCATTAAGTCATCGCTTTTGACTCATCCTGTGACACTTTGCAAATATTAAGTATCTTTAAGACCAATTAGGTATAAGTATTCCTCTTAATCTCAAGTATTTTCAGTAAGTGCTAAGAGCCAGTCACACTCTGGTATGTGTGACGTACAAATTAGTTTACTTATGTTAAAATGTGCTTTGTTTTCGATTGCAAAACATGACATTCTTGTATGTGATGCTTATAGATCTCTTGCTGGATTGTATTTACTTTGTCGAGGCGGTCAATCAGTCTATTGTTGTTGTATATCAGAGAATGTAGTATTCGTAACACTGCATGAGATGTCACAAAGTGGGGCCATAGCATAGCTTCAGCCTATATCTCACTTTTCCTACACAGTTTTGAGAGCAGAGTGGTGATGAAATAAATTGCACAACGTTATGCGCCTGATTAGGTTTGAACCTCCGACCTACAACTCGTAAGTCAAGGTGGGGCGTCTTCATCATAATCATTTCAGCCGCAAAATATTTACTGTTTGAGATAGGACTCCCCCAAGTATCTTGTATGTCTCGTATTCATCGGATTCCCGCAACCCTTACCAGGTCTTCGGTCCATCTTCTAGGAGGCCTTCCAACATTGCGTCTTCCGGTACGCAGTCGCCAGTCCAAACCCATTCGGTCCTTTTTTTTATTGTAGGTAAAAATCATCCAATGACGAGTCCCGCTCTTGGGTGGAGCGGAAAACAAGTGTCAGACTCTTACTGACTAAACAACCTACCCCGTTCCTACATCGCCATACATACCAGGGCCAGAGCCTTCCTTTTCTGACGCAAACCCGAACCCTTTCGGTCCTTTAGTTTGGCGATTCTTCGTGCTATGTCGGTAACCTTGGTTCTCCTGCGGCTATCCTCATTCCTGATTCGATCACGCAAGGAAATTCCGAGCATAGCCCTTCCTATTGCCCTTTCGGTTACTTTAACCCTTCTGATAAGGCCCATTGTTGGTGGCCAAGTTTCAGTAAGTGGGTAGAGCTTTGGAAATGATTCTGATAGGCAAAAAGGTCTGGTAGCGTAAGTGCATCAATCTGTGTGTGTCTTTCTATTTTTATATGTCTCTAATTACGGCATTCAAAAAGTTAATATAAATTTCTGTGAAATTGTTATACCTACAATATTTACATTTGTCGTACAATATTTTTTTTATTTTATTCTGTGTGGCACAAAGAATAAAGTCCCGCGAACCTCCGTTGAAAAGGGAAAATTCAAAATCAAATAATGGGCAGCAGATTTTGGGCTGTTGCGCGGAGAACTTTGATTGCGCGATACAGGATTTCGTAGTTATGTAGTTCTTATGTGACGCCATAGATGTCGCTATGGTAGTTAGTAATATTATCATTATTCATAGGGCAGAATGAAAGAAAAAACGTGTTGTGCCGACCCCAAATAAAACGGGACAAGGGCAGGAAGATGAGGATGTTTGTAGATATGGCAATGCTAGCATGCCTATCTAATGAGTCAACATACACAAGCACTATAATGGAACATAGTTGCAGTGGCGTAGGTACCTTGGGTGGCACCCGGTATGGAAGTTGGTGGTGTCACTCCATCGAAAGTTAAAAAAGCAATAAATTTTATATGATAAAGAACATGGATCAGGAGGAAAAGGACAAGGATAGCTTCAGGCTCTTTTGCGGGAATTATACATAGAGCTCCCCGAATTATACATAGAGTCTCGAGCACAGGCGCAGAGTAGCCAGCCTTGCGGTTTTCTACAGGATGCGTATTGGAGAGTGTGCGCAGGAATTGCACGATTTGATTCCGCCATCCCAATTTTACCTTCGGACATCCCGGCGTACGGCAAATATCCATCCTTTCGTTGTTGAGACACCTGCGGCCCGGACTAAGCGTTTTGCCTCGTCATTTATACCGCGTACATCGAGGGACTGGAACAGTTTGCCGGTCTTTCCGTCCGAATATAATCTAGGTGTCTTCAAGGCTAGAGTGAATAGGCTCTTAATAAACTAGTGCGCCTTACCATCAAGGATTGCATCACTGCTTACCATCAGGTGGGATCGCAGTCAAGCACTAGTTTATAGCAATTAAAAAAAAATAGAGATGAGTTAGTGCTAGTGGAGGAATCCCCGAAAAATATTTTTTTGTGCTAGTGATTTTTTTATTTATTTGTGCATTGTTCTTAAAGTTGACCGGGTGGGTGTCACCCCAAAAAAGGTGCACCCGTTGCGTCTCGCCCCCGCCGCCCCCCTTTGCTATGCCACTGCGTAGTCGTACACAATCTTGACCTATCGTAATCGGTCGTGTGCTTCTAATGCTCAAGTGCTTGATAAGGCTACTGGTCACTGAAACAAAGGTGTCAACATGATTTCTTATCAGTCAATAGATTGATCGCTAAATATGTTTTAATCGTATGAGTAGAACGGCTAATGTGGGGATACAGATACGCTAAATTTTTTTTTTGACAACTATCACAAACGCCGTCTAGTCTCAAGCTAAGCAGAGCTTGTGTTATGAGTACTGGACAACTGATGAACATAGGTACATATACATATATTTCAAAATACATACATATTATAGATAAATTACATCCGGACACAGAACAAATGATCGTGCTCATCACACAAACATTTGTTCTGGGTGGGAATCGAACCCACGACCTCCGGCATAGCAGACAGGGTCACTAACTACTAGACTGATAGGCCTTAGATTGAAGAAAAGTTACGCGGAAAATAAATAAAATCAAAATGGCAGTCGTTGCTATGGTTACTGCTTATCGCCATTTTGTTTCGAATTATTTACCGCGATTGTATAACGTACCTATGTTTTGAGCTTTCCTATTGTATTATCCCATATCCCAGTAGTCATACTGTCCATTGCAAATGGCCATCATCATTATCAACAGCCTTATTAATGTTCCCACTGCTGGGACACAGGCCACCACTCTAGGAGAGGGAATGGGCCATAATCCACCACGCGGGCCCAGTGCGGATCGGTGGAGTGACATCCACCAATCTGCACTGGGCCCGCGTGGTGGTCTTCGAATTTTTGGTTCTTACGGTGGTGTTCTTACTTCCGGTTTCTTTACGATGTTTTCCTTCGCCGTTTTGAGAGCAGTGGTGATGAAATAAATTACACAAAGTAATGCACCTGGCTCGGTTTGAACCCGCGATCTACAACTCATAAGTCGGGGCCTTTACCACTCGACCACCACTGCTCTACTTGCAAATGGTATTTAATTTAATTTCACTCGTTATTCCGTTCGACATTTCCGTCATCACGGGGTGGCACCAACTTTGACATGTAAAGCTACGCTTCCTTTTTCCTTGTCGATGTCATCCCAACATTTCCGTCTCAATATACGTCGCTCGATGTTGCTATTTATCGGACTTCATGGTATTCCTGTTTTTTCTAACAGCTCTAGCGTACAGTACGGCTGTCGGATCATGGCGCGTCTGAAGTTTATCCGAATTTTAGCGCTTGATAACTCTTAAAAAAATAAATGACTTAAACAAATAAATGCAATTTACAGTTGTTATTGCTGTTAAAAACTGTTATTGACATTTGTTTATTTAAAAGCTTTATTTTTGTACGAGTTTTAAGTTTTTATTTAAGTCCGTGATAAGGCCTGTCCTACTTTATGGGCTATGAAAAAGACGGATGAAAAGAGATTGCATGTAGCAGAGATGAGAATGTTGAGATGGATGTGTGGTGTGACGAGAATGGATAAAGTGAGAAATGAGTATATTAGAGGAAGTTTGAAAGTGGCGCCAGTGACTGAAAAGTTGAAAGGGAACCGTCTGTCTTGGTATGGCCATGTAAAAAGGCGGGATGAAACGCATGTTACAAAAAAAGCCATGAGTATACATGTGGATGGATGGAGAGGGAGAGGGAGACCAAAGAAAATATGGATGGATTGTGTGAGAAGGGATATGAAAGAAAGAGGAGTTAGTGATAGCGAGACGGGTGACAGGACAGAGTGGAAGAAAAAGACATATTGCGCCGACCCCAAATAAAACGGGACAAGGGCAGGAAGATGATTTTTGTACGAGTTTTCAAGCGCTAATATTCGCAGAGCCTGGCTTCAGACGCGCCAAGATCCGACTGCCGTACTGTATGTTAGGGGCCAGTGGCGGGACAAGCACTAAATTTGATGTGGGCCAGATAATACATATTTCGCGAGGCCCCTTAATGGAGGATGGATTTTGTAGGAAGACCTTTTTAATTTTTACACTTAACTTTTTCCAGCCAGAATTAAAAAAAAAAACTTATAAAAAATGAATATGGTAGGTTAGTATTGCTAGATACTAGATACTCGCTAGCCGGATTTTTTTTAAAATAAATAATTTAAAAAAAATTGCTAGATTAGTAATTATATCTATATTTTCGTTCGCGGGCCTTAAAGGCGAGGCCCCTTGGACTGCGAGCCCGTAGACAGTGGCCCACGTAGCCCACGCCTTACGCTGCCTCTGTTAGGGACTGTCTCTCAAAATCATTCTTTATATTATGTAAAAGATCTATCTCCTTTCGCGCAGTTCATCCAAAGGTTGTCTGTAAGAGATTGCCTTGTGCGATAAGACCGCCCATTGTACCCTTATTTTTTTTAATAATGTTTGTCCTATCTATTTGTAATGTGGTGTACAATAAAGTCTAAATAAATAAAGATTCGTCGTAAGTTTTGTTCTGAATTTACAAAGAAATGTTACTGGAATAGAAAAAAATATAATTTTGCGTAGACCTGACCTCAATATCCCAAAAAACTTCTAGTCGCAAGTGTCCTTTATTGGGTTACCAGTCAGTACTATTGAACGACTTGAGCAAAACATGGTACAGTCATAAAGAGAGGTCGGCGTACCTTTCTTTTCTTGATTTATTTTCGCACGATTTTGCCAAAAGAATGTGTATTTTGAGTTATTAGTAAACAAATTCTTTTTTGTTGAGTGGAATGAGGAAGCCACAAAAGAAAAGCTTTGTATTTATGGATTGGACAGGAAATTTAATTTGATGTTAAAATTAAAAGCGCACGAAACATTTGCTACAGCCAGCCGCCAAACAAATGTACCATCGAAGACACTTCCGCCTGACAACCGCTAAGTTCATTTTTGCTTGAACTCGCGCTAAAAAATCGCCAAGATCCGACTGCCGTACTGTACATGACAGCAAAAAAATAGGTCAAGTTTGCATTTGGCTCGTGACGATTATGTATCGGTTCTTGTAATAGAAAATAGCTACGTTTAATGGGATAAACGTAGCTATTGCTTATAGATTCCACTATACAACAAACAACAAAGAGTATATCTATCTATCTATCCACTATCAAAAATGGATTTTGATAAAAATACGAGTAGAATCGGTTTGGAGGTACCTATATCCTTTGAAAATAAAGTAATATCGAAATCGGAGCAGAAATGGCGGAATTCGAGGTAAAAAACATGAAATGGGAAACTATTTACAATAAATATTTCGACTGAAATGGAAAACCTTCTTCCTTTTTGGAATCGGTTAATAACGCTTTATCGAATGAATGAATTGAATGAAATTCAGCATACAGTTCGACCACTCAACTGGATATGATACATCTTTTATATGCTTTATTTTTGAAGTGGTATATTATTTGTTATCAAATATCTTATCCCGCTTTAGGATAGAGCGGGTAGTAGCGTAGCTAGGCGTAGGCTATGCGACCGGTATATTTCTAATTACGTACATAATTATTATGGATAAATGACACCCAGACACAGAACAAATGATTGAGCTCATCACACAAACATTTGCTCTGGGAGGGAATCGAACCCACGACCTCCAGCATAGCAGTGAGTGCCCGTAACCATTAAGCCAGTCAGGGTTAATGGTTACGGGCACTGAATGTAAAGGTACTTTCCGTTTGCTGAAATATTAATAAATATTGTATGTACCTATTTGATATTTTTCCTTCCTTGCATATTCCTAGTTACACTGACAATGTGATTTACACATTAATAACATTGTTATCACTGTTATGTAAATGAATTAGAATTGTTAACTTCTATACATTTTTGATCTGATTGCGCATTTTTTTTCGGAGTTTCTTTTATCATTACATAGTATAAAACAAAGTCCCGCTGTCCCTATGTATGCTTAGGTCTTTAAAAGTACGCAACGGATTTTGATGCGGTCTTTTTTCAAAGATAGAGTGATTCAAGAGGAAGGTTTATAGGTATAATATATCACTTTTGCACCCGCGCGAAGCTGGGGCGGATCGTTAGTTACATAGTGTAAAACAAAGTCCCGCTGTCCCTATGCATGCTTAGATCTTAAATACGCAACGAATTTTGATGCGGTTTTTTTTAGTAGATAGAGTGATTCAAGAGGAAGGTTTGTGCGTATAACACATGCATAATACAGTGAAAACTGGTTAAGTGAGACATCAAGGGACCTGCCATTTCGTTTCACTTATAGAGGTATTCCACTTACCCAATGTCTCAGATATACAGGTATAAATAAATATCTGTTTCATTTACAGAGGGTTCCATTAATAGAGGTGAAAATACAGGTTATTTCAGTTATACAGGTGCGATCATTAAATAAAATAACGTGTTATGTATGTAAATTAGTTTTAATTAAAAAAAATAGTACTTAAAGGTAATCATACAAATGTAATCAATAAAAATATTCGATTTTGGCACATTAAATTCGGCACAAACTTCTTCGCGTGTCTTCCCACTTTCATATAAACATCTGTATCATAGTAAAGCGAAACTAAAACTGAAGGTAATTGAAGCTCTAAATTTGTACTTACGTACTTGGAATTACGTGTGGAATTTGTGGGTAGAATAAGAATGAGTAAACAAACAATGTTATCTCAGTTACAGAGGTTTATGCATATAACATTTACTCGCTGTCTCAGTTATAGAGGTAACTATGATGATAAATCGAAAGAACAAATCCCAGATATACAGGTTTGCCTCGTCCCACTAACAGAGGTAATTCAGTGCCAAAGTGTTGGGACCTCAGCATGAGTTCCAGTTATGGAGGTTTCTCACTTATCCAGGTCCCACTTAACCAAGTTTCACTGTATATTCATATCCAATCTCAAACAGTAAATATTTTGCGGCTGAAATGATTCTGATAGGCAAAAAGGTCTGGTAGCGTAAGTGCATCAATCTGTGTGTGTCTTTCTATTTTTATATGTCTCTAATTACGGCACTCAAAAAGTTGTTAATTTGGTGTACAATATTTTTTTTATTTTATTCTGTGTGGCACAAAGAATAAAAGTCCCGCGAACCTTCGTTGAAAAGGGAGAATCAAAAATCAAATAATGGGCAGCAGATTTTGAGCTGTTGCGCGGAGAACTTTGATTGCGCGATACAGGATTTCGTAGTTATGTAGTTCTTATGTAACGCTATAGATGTAGCTATAGTAGTTAGTAATATAATTATTCATTGATCAGAATGGAAGAAAAAAACATGTTGTGCCGACCCCAAATAAAACGGGACAAGGGCAGGAAGATGAGGATGTTTGTAGATATGGCAATGCTAGCATGCCTATCTAATGAGTCAACATACACAAGCACTATAATGGAACGTATTTGCAGTGGCGTAGGTACCTTGGATAGAGCAGTGGTAGCCGAGTGGTAACGGCTCTGACTTACGAGTCGTAGGTCGCGGGTTCAAACCCAGCCAGGCGCATTACTTTGTGTAATTTATTTCATCACCACTGCTCTCAAAACGGTGAAGGAAAACATCGTGAGGAAACCGGCATGTCCTAGAACCAAAAATTCGAAGACATGTGACATCCACCAACCCGCACTGGGCCCGCGTGGTGGATTACGGCCCATTCCCTCTCTTAGAGAGAGGAGGCCTGTGTCCCTGCAGTGGGAACATTAAAAAGGCTGATGATGATGATGATGATGATGAGGTACCTTGGGTGGCACCCGGTGCGGAAGTTGGTGGTGTCACCCCATCGAAAGTAAATAGCAATAAATTTTATATGATAAAGGACATGGATCAGGAGGAAAAGGACAAGGATAGCTTCAGGCTCTTTTGCGGGAATTATACATAGAGCTCCCCGAATTATACATAGAGATGAGTTAGTGCTAGTGGAGGAATCCCCGAAAAATATTTTTTTGCTAGTGATTTTTTATTTATTTGTGCATTGTTCTTAAAGTTGAGAGACCGGGTGGGTGTCACCCCAAAAAAGGTGCACCCGTTGCGGCTCGCCCCCTCCGCCCCCCCCCCCCTTTGCTACGCCACTGCGTAGTCGTACACAATCTTGACCTATTGTAATCGGTCGTGTGCTTCTAATGCTCAAGTGCTTGATAAGGCTACTGGTCACTGAAACAAAGGTGTCAACATGATTTCTTATCAGTCAATAGATTGATCGCTAAATATGTTTTAATCGTATGAGTAGAACGGCTAATGTGGGGATACAGATAAGCTAGATTTTTTTTTTTTTCGACAATTATCACAAACACCGTCTAGTCTCAAGCTAAGCAGAGCTTGTGTTATGAGTACTGGACAACTGATGAACATAGGTACATATACATATTTTTCAAAATACATACATATTATAGATAAATTACATTCAGACACAGAACAAATGATCGTGCTCATCACACAAACATTTGTTCTGGGTGGGAATCGAACCCACGACCTCCGGCATAGCAGACAGGGTCACTAACTACTAGACTGATAGGCCTTAGATTGAAGAAAAGTTACGCGGCAAAATAAATAAAATCAAAATGGCAGTCGTTGCTATGGTTACTGCTTATCGCCATTTTGTTTCGAATTATTTACCGCGATTGTATAACGTACCTATGTTTTGAGCTTTCCTATTGTATTATCCCATATCCCAGTAGTCATACTGTCCATTGCAAATGGCCATCATCATTATCAACAGCCTTATTAATGTTCCCACTGCTGGGACACAGGCCACCACTCTAGGAGAGGGAATGGGCCATAATCCACCACGCGGGCCCAGTGCGGATCGGTGGAGTGACATCCACCAATCTGCACTGGGCCCGCGTGGTGGTCTTCGAATTTTTGGTTCTTACGGTGGTGTTCTTACTTCCGGTTTCTTTACGATGTTTTCCTTCGCCGTTTTGAGAGCAGTGGTGATGAAATAAATTACACAAAGTAATGCACCTGGCTCGGTTTGAACCCGCGATCTACAACTCATAAGTCGGGGCCTTTACCACTCGACCACCACTGCTCTACTTGCAAATGGTATTTAATTTAATTTCACTCGTTATTCCGTTCGACATTTCCGTCATCACGGGGTGGCACCAACTTTGACATGTAAAGCTACGCTTCCTTTTTCCTTGTCGATGTCATCCCAACATTTCCGTCTCAATATACGTCGCTCGATGTTGCTATTTATCGGACTTCATGGTATTCCTGTTTTTTCTAACAGCTCTAGCGTACAGTACGGCTGTCGGATCATGGCGCGTCTGAAGTTTATCCGAATTTTAGCGCTTGATAACTCTTAAAAAAATAAATGACTTAAACAAATAAATGCAATTTACAGTTGTTATTGCTGTTAAAAACTGTTATTGACATTTGTTTATTTAAAAGCTTTATTTTTGTACGAGTTTTAAGTTTTTATTTAAGTCCGTGATAAGGCCTGTCCTACTTTATGGGCTATGAAAAAGACGGATGAAAAGAGATTGCATGTAGCAGAGATGAGAATGTTGAGATGGATGTGTGGTGTGACGAGAATGGATAAAGTGAGAAATGAGTATATTAGAGGAAGTTTGAAAGTGGCGCCAGTGACTGAAAAGTTGAAAGGGAACCGTCTGTCTTGGTATGGCCATGTAAAAAGGCGGGATGAAACGCATGTTACAAAAAAAGCCATGAGTATACATGTGGATGGATGGAGAGGGAGAGGGAGACCAAAGAAAATATGGATGGATTGTGTGAGAAGGGATATGAAAGAAAGAGGAGTTAGTGATAGCGAGACGGGTGACAGGACAGAGTGGAAGAAAAAGACATATTGCGCCGACCCCAAATAAAACGGGACAAGGGCAGGAAGATGATTTTTGTACGAGTTTTCAAGCGCTAATATTCGCAGAGCCTGGCTTCAGACGCGCCAAGATCCGACTGCCGTACTGTATGTTAGGGGCCAGTGGCGGGACAAGCACTAAATTTGATGTGGGCCAGATAATACATATTTCGCGAGGCCCCTTAATGGAGGATGGATTTTGTAGGAAGACCTTTTTAATTTTTACACTTAACTTTTTCCAGCCAGAATTAAAAAAAAAAACTTATAAAAAATGAATATGGTAGGTTAGTATTGCTAGATACTAGATACTCGCTAGCCGGATTTTTTTTAAAATAAATAATTTAAAAAAAATTGCTAGATTAGTAATTATATCTATATTTTCGTTCGCGGGCCTTAAAGGCGAGGCCCCTTGGACTGCGAGCCCGTAGACAGTGGCCCACGTAGCCCACGCCTTACGCTGCCTCTGTTAGGGACTGTCTCTCAAAATCATTCTTTATATTATGTAAAAGATCTATCTCCTTTCGCGCAGTTCATCCAAAGGTTGTCTGTAAGAGATTGCCTTGTGCGATAAGACCGCCCATTGTACCCTTATTTTTTTTAATAATGTTTGTCCTATCTATTTGTAATGTGGTGTACAATAAAGTATAAATAAATAAAGATTCGTCGTAAGTTTTGTTCTGAATTTACAAAGAAATGTTACTGGAATAGAAAAAAATATAATTTTGCGTAGACCTGACCTCAATATCCCAAAAAAGTTCAAGTCGCAAGTGTCCTTTATTGGGTTACCAGTCAGTACTATTGAACGACTTTAGCAAAACATGGTACAGTCATAAAGAGAGGTCGGCGTACCTTTCTTTTCTTGATTTATTTTCGCACGATTTTGCCAAAAGAATGTGTATTTTTGAGTTATTAGTAAACAAATTCTTTTTTGTTGAATGGAATGAGAAAGCCACAAAAGAAAAGCTTTGTATTTATGGATTGGACAGGAAATTTAATTTGATGTTAAAATTAAAAGCGCACGAAACATTTGCTACAGCCAACCGCCAAACAAATGTACCATCGAAGACACTTCCGCCTGACAACCGCTAAGTTCATTTTTGCTTGAACTCGCGCTAAAAAATCGCCAAGATCCGACTGCCGTACTGTACATGACAGCAAAAAAATAGGTCAAGTTTGCATTTGGCTCGTGACGATTATGTATCGGTTCTTGTAATAGAAAATAGCTACGTTTAATGGGATAAACGTAGCTATTGCTTATAGATTTCACTATACAACAAACAACAAAGAGTATATCTATCTATCTATCCACTATCAAAAATGGATTTTGGTAAAAATACGAGTAGAATCGGTTTGGAGGTACCTATATCCTTTGAAAATAAAGTAATATCGAAATCGGAGCAGAAATGGCGGAATTCGAGGTAAAAAACATGAAATGGGAAACTATTTACAATAAATAATTCGACCGAAATGGAAAACCTTCTTTTTGGAATCGGTTAATAACGATTGAATGAATTGAATGAAATTCAGCATACAGTTCGACCACTCAACTGGATATATCTTTTATATGCTTTATTTTTGAAGTGGTATATTATTTGTTATCAAATATCTTATCCCGATTTAGGATGGAGCGGGTAGTAGCGTAGCTAGGCGTAGGCTATGCGATCCGTATATTTCTAATTACGTACATAATTATTATGGATAAAATAAATGACACCCAGACACAGAACAAATGATTGAACTCATCACACAAACATTTGTCCTGGGAGGGAATCGAACCCACGACCTCCAACATAGCAGGCAGTGCCCGTAACCATTAAGCCAGTCAGGGTTAATGGTTACGGGCACTGACTGTAAAGGTACTTTCCGTTTGCTGAAATATTAATAAATATTGTATGTACCTATTTGATATTTTTCCTTCCTTGCATATTCCTAGTTACACTGACAATGTGATTTACACATTAATAACATTGTTATCACTGTTATGTAAATTAATTAGAATTGTTACTTCTATATATTTTTGATCTGGTTGCGCATTTTTTTTTTCGGAGTTTCTTTTATCATTACATAGTATAAAACAAAGTCCCGCTGTCCCTATGCATGCTTAGATCTTAAATACGCAACGAATTTTGATGCTGTTTTTTTTAATAGATAGAGTGATTCAAGAGGAAGGTTTGTGCGTATAACACATGCATAATATATTCAATATCAGTACCCGTGCGAAGCTGGGGCGGATCGCTAGTTTAATTATGTTATTAAAAACTTACTATCCTTCTTACGTCGTGTGCCTCAAATTTTGAGGGTCGTGCTTTTCCACTTTCACTAAACCGACATTTCTCCATTAGTTTTTTACTATAACAATAGAGCTGCGGGACGTTTTCCTTAAGACTTAGCAGGAAGTCGCACTGAGCCGGAAACCATGGAAACAATGGAGGTCTTAGCCCACAGTAAACTCGTTAAAAAATAAAAGATCCGTTTTGATACTTGAGAGAGACCCTAGCACAGGGTAGGCGAACCTTTTTGCATCAAAATGCCATTTAAAAAAAAAAATAATGGGGTGATTGAGGTGCCATCATATAATTTTGACTTACTGATTATTTGGAAAATAATAATAATGAATACTATCAAAACTCTCTATGAAAGAAAATAAACAAAAGAGATTAATTTTAGATTGTTTTCGATTTTAATTTTTGTTGCTGCAAATGTTTTATGATCGACGACGTGCCCAAAATATTAAGTCGCGTGCCGTCAATGGCACTCGTGCCATTGGTTCGCCAACCCTGCCCTAGCATGTAACGATAATGAAATATCATCTAACTTACTTTGTATAATTTATTTTATCAAAACCATTAAAGGTATACATTGTGAGGAAACCGGCATGTCCTATAACCAAACAGTCGTGACATCCACCAACCTGCAAAGAAAAGAAAGAAAGAAAAACAGTTTATTTACGCGTAATGAACGCAAAACATGACAACAAACAAACATGGTGGATTACGGCCCATTCTCTCTCCTAGAGAGGAGGCCTGAGTCCCAGCGGTGGGAACCATTATAAGGCTGATGCTATGCTATCAAACTGAAACGTTTAAAACGATCTGGCCAGTTTTACTTGGTCATCATGAAGTGAGCAATTTCTAAGATCTGGCCCCAAGAGATATACCTACACTTTATACATCAACTAGCTTTTGTCAGCGGCTTCGCCCGCGTACATAAAATATAGCCTATGTCACTCAGGAGTGAAGCAGCTTTCTATTGTTGCTAATTTTTTTCCAATCGGACCAGTAGTTCCAGAGATTACCTCTTACAAACAAAAAAACAAACTTTATCTCTTTATTATATTAGTGTAGATAATACACAGTCACATACAGGGCAAAGTACTTCGGAAACCCAGGTAACCTCTGCGAAATGGTCAGTATCACTAAGGGTATGCTGGCCTCTCTCGAGGAGCTGGGGAGGATCGAATGACGCATTTGTCCCACATGTACGCAAAATAAACGCTTTAGACGTGGAGTTAAGGATACCAATAATAAAATTACAATAAAAACATACCCTTTATAAAACCACTAGCTTTTGCCCGCGGCTTCGCTCCCGGCAACAGTCAAATGTGATAAATGAAGATCCGTTCGACAAATTTTGTGCAAACTTCACATAAACCATCTACTAAATAGTGCGAACAAACCCTGAAAATTTGGTTTGGATAGGTGAGCGTGTTCTTGAGTTAGTGACAACGAAAAATGCCACTTATTTTTATATGTTAAAGATTTGTTTTTCCTCCTCAGTCCTGGGCATCAAACGCCTCAAGCAGATCGAGACGATGTTCATCTCGCGGCGGCTGCAGGCTCCACGGACCCACGGGCTCAGCGTGGAGACCCTGGTGGACATGCTACTGGTCTTATACGACGAGTGCTGTAACAGCAGCCTGAGAAGAGAGAAGGCGGTGGCGGATTTTATATCTTATGGTGAGTTAATTTGCATAAACATTTATTGTGCTATCAGCGAAGTCCTGACCCGAACACCTATGGGTTATTTTTGCTTGCACTGCCTGGCCGGTACAGTAGCGTCTTTGTTTCTCATCTTCTCATTGTGCTAATAGCCCAAGTGACCAGATGTTAAGTAAGAAAATGCCGTTACATTTTTCGTCCTTTTTATTTCACTAATTGGTCGAAGCCGAAAAGTTTTGGAGTGGCAACCGCTTACCGGAAGACTGTAGTGTTCCGATGACCTGGTCAGGGTTGCTGGAATCAGATGGAAGCGAGACGCGCGGGACCGGTCGTTGTGGCGACTCTTGGGGGAGGCCTATCTCCAATAGGGGACGACTTTCGGCTGAAATGATGATAATGATGATCGTTTGAAGCTAAAGAGGGCAGAAATCAGACTTGGTCATCTATGCAACGGGTTTTGTTTTAAAATTCGATTAGGTTAGGAGTTAGAATTTTGCTGTTAGTAAACAGATAAGGAGTAGAGTAGTTCCCTGCCGTAGTCTGTGTTTCCTAATAGCTACTACCTAGGGTCTTTAAGTCAAGAGTGAATAGGTTACTTCTAGGTAAGCGTGCTCCATCTGTGGCGTTATGTCAGAAAATGGTAATAAGAATTTTTGCTAAATAAAGACTTTTAGTGGCACAGTTAAGTAGTTGGGGACACCCGTCGATCGTACCAGGGTGCCTAAAACTGACTAATATAATATGACTGACCTAAGACTTCTAGTATGATATGATAGGTGACTTCTAGGAAGCGTACTCCATCGTCGACCCAAACCACATCACCATTTATCATCAGGTGAGACAATGGTCAAATGCGAGCCTTACAATGATAACGATAAAAGTGGTTTTCTCTCTCGTTCTGGAACGCAACACAAAGAAGAAAATATATTTGTGGTTTAAGTCAGTAAAATTCGGGAGGGCGTGACATTTGATTGCCATGATTTCCCATTTTCTACCTCAAATAAAAAAAAGTAGGTACTTCAGTTAAGTAAAGCTTTTCCTTTCAATTCTATTAACGAAGACTTAAAGCTATTTGAAGATTCTTAAGTTACACTTCGATATTAAATTGCATAGATCCGTAGAAATTCGTTTGAATATTTAATTACGTATTTTTAGTTGCCATAGTGATTGGGTCAGTGGAAATGTAAATCTATGTTTGACCTAATTTTACTCTCTGCGCTGGGCGATCAATTGAGCTAGCAATTGAAAAATGTGCTGCGTCAATAGGGAATGTGTGACTACCATTTTAAATTATACAATGTGTTCCAAATGAGAATGGGAACGATTGCCATGTTGTGACTTCACGTTATACTGTCAAATCGAAGAATTATTAGCGTAAGCTTTGGCAAGAAACTTAATTTTTAAGATTTTCACAAAAAAATAATTGAAGAAATGTTGGGGGTCCTCTATACTTGGAACTGAAACTCAATTTGTTTTTTTCATCAAACCCTTACATGTATCCCACATTTATGTATAGTCTTCAAAAATGGTATTGAGGTTTCTTAAATATTTTTTTTTCTAAACTGAATAGTTTTCGCGAGAGACACAAAGTATTAAAACTGTAACTTCTAAAAATTAACGAGAATAATAGAAGTAAAAAAATAATTATGATGTACATTACCGTGCAAACTTCCACCGATAATTAGTTTGAACAAGATCAAGTGGTTTTTTTTTAATATGTCATAAATCGTACACCGCAATTAATAATAATAATAATAATAATAAATTATATTGTTTCAAAAAATTACAAACACTGTATCTTTTATGGACCTTGTTGAAAATTCACTTAATTATTTATCTATGAGGAACATCTGTGTCTGAACTAGATAACAAAATCCGTATTTCAGACATCAGCGCTCTTCCCTAGACCAAGCACCACTTAAAATTTAATAGAAAACATTGGACAAAATCATTGGGTACATAAAAGACAAAGAGAAAAAAAATAACATTAATTACAAACATTGAATAATAATTACATTAAAATTCATTAAGAAATAAAATGTTGAAATTATATAAAATTATCCAAAATTAAAAAAAAAAACCAAATCAATTTATTAAATAATATTTGATTAAATTAAATTAATTAGTGAAGGGTGAATAAAAGACCTCCTGTGTGTAATGTGTGAATGAGTGAGTGTGTGAGGGAGGGTGAGTGAAAAAAGAACTACTGTGCTATTGAAAATAGATTTTCAGTTTCATCGTAATTTAGTTTGTGAATATAATTACTTACAGTAGTTTTACATTGTAGTCTATTTAAAGAATATATATCCGTTTTCTTATTTATTCTCTCATACAGAAAAGGACCCAAAAAACAAAAGAATTTACGAGTGTAAGGATGTTTAAATGACGGTGGTTTATTTAGTGGGGTAATATTTCGCCTACGCTTAGAGACATAAGTAGACCTGTCATAAATAGTGTAGGTATGCTGACGCATGACTGCTTGGAGTATAAACAACTGCCGGACCGTGAGAACTGCACAGGATTTATACAGGAGATACGTCGGAAACCTATACGGCCGAAACGTGCAAACTTTCAATATTGCTCGTTGAGCAACTTCTAGCGATTTTAAAACAGTTTTCGACGCACCGCCCCAAACAGAAATACAATACTGAATTACTGACTGAGCAAGCGCAAGGTAGACTCGCTTAATCAGGTTTGGTTCAGCTGCCAGTCTTAATTTTTTAAATATATATATTAGTTTACGCACCCTGGTAGCAACCATTTCTACATGGAAACGAAAGGATAAATTATTATCAATAAGAATACCCAAGTATTTTATTTTATTTGTATTATTTATGGTAGGGCAGGCACATATATCAAAATTACAGCAATTGTGAGCTGTAATGGTTAGAGACGAAGATGGTGGATTTGTGTTACTCATGGAGAAAATCAGGTACTGTGTTTTGCTAGAATTTAGGGTTAAATAATTTCTTTGTAGCCAGTGATTTACTATATTAAAGCCGTTTTGAGCAATTTTAAACACATTCTCCCAAGTATCTGCCGAGAACAAGAGCACTGTATCATCCGCGTAAGATATAATTTTGCCATCAATCAAATTTAGGCCACAGAGTTCATTGAGATAGATTAGAAAGAGTGTAGGACCCAAGATGCTACCTTGAGGCACACCGAAAGAAATGGGAAGGTCACAGCTAAGCTTCTCATTTATCTGAGTACGTTGAGAGCGATTAGTGAGGTAATCTTTAAATATTTTATGTTGATTTCCTCTAATGCCAAGTCGTTCCAGTTTTTGTAACAGCAAGGGCACTGAGACTGTGTCGAACGCTTTGGCTAAGTCCAGAAAAATACCTATGGTCCTCTTTCCCGCATCCAATTGTTTTACAACGTAATCCACAAGCTCATGAGCAGCATCACTTGTCGACATACCAGCACGAAAACCAAATTGATTTCCAGAGAGATGGTCATTCTTATATAGATAATTTGTTAGTCTTTTGTTGAGGATACGTTCCAAGAGCTTGGAAACCGATGGCAAGATTGAGATGGGTCTATAGTTTGTAACGTTGCCTCTATCACCTGATTTATGAATCGGGTGCACCACTGACTTTTTTAAAACCGTAGGAAATAATCCCTGCGTTAAACAAGCATTAAAAATATAAGTAAGTGGAGCAGCAAGAGAGAGTCTATTATTTTTAAGTAAGTCGTTAGGGATAGAATCCCACCCAACAGAACAGGATTTTTTTAGCCCCATGATCAAACTCTGAATTTCGGCCTCATCTGTATCCAGTAAGACGAATGATGTCTGAGCGCACTTAGAATCTTCAGTTTTGAAGCAGAGGTGGTCAGGATTTTCACAGACTATAGACTCATTTGCTAAATCTCTGCCTACGCTCACAAAGTAGTGATTCACCCTATCCAACGATTCCCTTTCGCACCCTATATCTATTAGTTCAGTCGCACATTTGTTTATCTTTTGGGTGTTCGTAATAGTTTTGATTGCAGCCCATATTTTCTTGTTATTATTGCCCGCCGTTTCCAAGAGTAGCTTTTCATATGAAATTTTGACTTTTTTCAATAAACGATTGCAGAAATTTCGATACCTTGTGTAAGTAATTTTGAGTGTATCATCATTTGGTGACTTTCGCAACTTTAAGTGTAATCTGTCCCTATTTCTCATGCAGCGGACAAGACCTGGAGTTATCCATGGTTTAATAATTCTATTACGGTTGGATATTTTATGAACTATGGTATTAGCCGCAATCTCACGCTGAATCGTATTTATAAAGAACTCCATGGCAGAATTGGGATCAGGATTTGAATAGACTGGCTGCCAGTCAATTTGAGAGATTCCCAGATTTAGCTTCTCAACGTTCACTTTTTTGACAGAGTCATGTGAAAATGTTCTTGCGTGCCTGCGATGAAGGCACAACAAAACAGCTTGATGATCAGTGATTGTTGAGTGCAAAACTACAGTGATCGCCTGAAATTGAGTTTTAAGCATCACGTGATCGAGGCATGATTTACCATCTCTTGTAGGAAGGGTGTGTGCAGACAAGATACCATGAAATGCACATAAGTTTAGGTACTCTAAAGCTTTGGGACATTGAGGTTCACGACTAATATCAATGTTAATGTCTCCAGTGACACATATATTTTTAAAAGAAGAGAGATTACCCAGGATGCTATTAAGGGAAACAAAGAAACCTTCGACATTTCTATTTGAGGGAGATCGGTAAATTGCCACTATTGCAATTTCATGACCGATTTTTAATACAAGACAATTACAGTCCTGACAAGGTGGCTCCTCGCAAGTAATATGAAGACTTGTTTTATAAAATATTGTTACTCCATCATTTTGACTATTAAAGTTTCTTGACGAAAATTTACTGTACCCGTTGATATTTGGTATAATAGGGTTGCATGATAACCAGCACTCAGTCAAAACAATCACGTCACACTCAAAACCAAGTCTAGTTAGAAACAATTCAAAGGCATCTAAGTTACGACCAATACTGCGTATATTTTGGGTGACGACAGTCAAACAATCATTAGGGGGTGGAATGAAGGTTATACAGTCCTCAACGTCACACGCAACAGATCTAGACACAGATACTTCATCAATCTCTTCAGATACGGTATCAAGCATTTTTATTCAAATATAAAAGCAATTGGATCAATTCCAGGTAATACTTGCAGATTATGGAGACACCGTATAGTGATGAGCAATTAATAACAGAAGAGGTTACATACTCTTTTAAATTATATAGGGATACAACTATTTTTAAGCTATACATGTTGTAGCAGGTATACACGTTTGATGTATGCGGAATTAAAGTTATGTATTTTATATAAATTAGCATATTTATATACGGACTATATATTAGTGTAAAGTGTGTATGTGTACTGTAAAACAAGGTACTCGTATACTTATGACAAAATAAATTATTTATGGAATTAAAATGTAATAATGAAAATTCTGAAAGATGAAAACAAAAAGGTAAAGATAATAAATTAAAAACGTAATAATGAATGAATAGTCATACTGTTGGCAACTCTTCTTTCTTAAGCTTCGTAAGGTCTTGTTCATCGTTAATGCGAATATGCGGCAAGCCCTCCTTCTTCCGTAAATATATTTTCCCATATGAATTCCAACAATAAATATATTTATAAGTAGCAGCAAAATCACGTGCTAGGAAAAATAAGCGCCTGCCCTTGGGTGTTAGACAGTCTGATATGAAAATCGGTTTTTGAGGGCTATTTCAGAGAGGGTTAATTTCTTGACAGTATTTAACACACGTTCTTTTGTTAGGACTGAGGTGAATTCAACAACTACTGGTTTCGACACATTAGGTTTCGCGTGGGGCCGGTACACATCTTTTATGTCTGAGGTTTGTAATTGAATATTTAGAACATCACTTATCTTCTTCACCACAGTGCATAAAGCTTCCTTCGTTTCATTCTGTAATCTAGGTACATTCCTCAGTTCAATCTTAGCAGAACAAGACTGCTTTTCCAGATTTTCTATTTTATTCTCCAAAGAATAAATATAAGATAGGTGTTCTTTGCGTTCAAGCTTAAGGCTTTCTAATTCCTTGAGTATGACATCATAGTTAGAGGACAAAGACTGCATAGCTGTACTAATGCTATCATTCTGGTTTTTTATTTCTGCCAGAGACGATTCCAGACAATGTAATTTAGAGTTTTGTTCCTGGGTAAATTTTTCGAAAGACTCACGAACTTCCTGCATAAAATTATTTAGTTCCGACTCTTGTTCCTTACGCTTCATACGTCTCATATTTATGTTACTCTGGTAAGGAGCACTTTTTAAAACTGGTACGTTCCCTTCCATACTCTCTGTATCAGTTTCTGATAAAGTTGGCTGAGGCGGCGGGGTTCGTTTAAGCGGCATAATTGTATTATTCTCAGCAAGAGTACTAGGATAACAGCAATGTATAGGATGTCAGCTAAACAGCAGCAGAGCTATTACGCAGAGCGAGACAGCAATAGCAGAATACCAGGAGCTCTGATACGTACCTCCCAGATCTGACAGTGACGCAGGGCGGTGGTCTTGCGCAAGCGCAGGTTACTGGACGATCTTCGTCACGCCCCAGGAGGCGGGCAGTGGGCAGTAGTGGGCGGGAGCTTCAGAGGCCGACCTGGGTGTAGTCAGCGCAGTACGTCACGTGGATGGGCACTAATGAGGTTTAAGCGCTATCTCCTCGAAACTTATGCACTCCTATTTTTATGTCGCGATTTAATTCAATACTTTTTAAATTATTTATTAAATAAAATTACGCAGCGGTTTTCCGTAAACGCGTCTGAACTCCTCAGAGGTCCGGGGGGAAGGCCAATTGGTGACGGAACCCTCCAGTGTCCGTGTGGTCCGGGCGGTCCGCACAGTGACGACACGCAGGCGTCCCTTCTGCACAAATCCGGTGCAAGAACCTCCTCAACATACCATGTCCAGTGAGAACCTGCGTCATGACAGTGTTTACCGCTCCGCCCAAGGGCGGGTTTCGGCATTAGATGATTTTTTCCACAAGAAAATTAATAAATACCCTTAGTGTGCGAGACCGACTCTCACTTGCCCAGATATTTAAACTCTTGAGCCCCAAAGAAACGCCGGCGTTTGCACACATATTGTCTCTCTATTGTCTCTAATTACGATAATGGAAAGGATAGATCGATTTTACATAATATGTATTTAAAATCACTATTGCACCCGTACGAAGCTGGGACGGGTCGCTAGTAATAAATAAATTAAAACTGTTTCATATTATCAGAGTCCATAGAGCTTATATTTCATTACCGCTTTCATTAAAATCAGAACATATGAAATATGCAGCTCACCAACTGCAGGGCCAACGCCTAATGGGGCCTTGGCCCAGTTTCTGGATGGAAGGCCTTCCATCCGACCCCCCCCCCGGTGTGAAGGCTGAGAGGGAACAGGGTGGGACGTTTAGTTTCTAAAGTTTAACACTATCTCCCGCTCCGCCCAAGGACGAGATTTGTCAGAAGATGATTATTCCCAGCATAAAAAATAACATCAAATATAAAATTAAAACAATCAAAATTAAATTAAAAGGTATCAAAGTTACAACACAAAAAAAATTGCACCAATGTTAAGATCACAAGAAATAAAACAAACATCTAACTATCAAAGGAAAAAGCTGTGCATCTTGAAAGGTCTGTGGATCTTCTTCAGGATTCAGGATCCACTGTTGGTCATAGGCCTCCCCTAAATGTCACGACAAAGGTTGGTCTTTTGCGCCTTGCATCCATCGGACTCCCATCTTACATACAATATAATTTTTGCATATATTATGTTTGACGATTTTTCTTTGTCTACCTAATGATTTTTCTTTGTCTTGTTTGTTTTTCTTTCTTTGTTTTTACCTGTTAGTCGGCTTTTAGTACGGCCGTTGGATCTTGGCGAGTCTGAAGTTAAGCTCTGCGAATTTTAGCGCGTGAAAACTCATAAAAAATGTTTAAACAAATAAATGTAATTTGCTGTTATTACTGATAAAAACTGTAATTGAAATTTATATTTTTAAAACCTTTATTTTCAAGCGGTAAAATTCGCAGAGCCTAACTTCAGAATCCGACGACCGTACTGTAGAAGAGACCAACTTTAATAAGTCTCACGAACTACGTTTATTACTTAAATCAATATAACAATAAGATTAAAGAACGAGCGAGCTCACAAAAGAGATTTCCTAAATTTATACGCGGTGGCTCCGTACAGTGGCGTAGTTAGTCCCACAGGGGCCCCGTATTAAAAGTCCTTCGGGGGCCCCGTATAAAAAAAAAAACGTATTTTTGTTATAGATGCTTAGCCGCCCTATAAGACGGTTGTGGATAACATGTTGCGAATTTTTGCCTAGGTCGGGGCCCCTGTACCGCGGGGGCCCAGTATAATTGATACGGCAGATACGGCGGTAGCTACGCCCCTGGCTCCGTACCAACTTGCCTCAAACCAAATAAATGGCTTCGAAAACGACAATGTAAATTTGCGGAAGTAAGACTTCCTAAAAAAAACCATTCATTAACATTTTTATATTCTTTTTAACTGGTTCAAAAAATCAGTACACTATACACATAAATGAAACAATCGGAATAAATTCTTTTTCTTTTTAACAAACAAGAAATTATAGGGCGACATATAGTTAATAGAGCGTAATAAGGCCGAATAAGCTATCTACCGCCTCGCACCATTGTCATCTTTGCCTAAAAGTCGAGCCAAGATCGACTACATCGACCAGTTGATCGCGAATCGCGTTCAACAGGTGGCTTAGTACTTTAAAATACTTATTATTAATAAGTAAATAATTTACATGTTTATTGTTTCAATCTGTACTGTAAGTTATAAAATAACGGAAGCGACTTTAATTGGTCTAATCGATTTAATCTCTGAAACTATTGTAGATAGAAAGATTCATGACAAATAGTGTCATCACTACATAGATATAAAACAAAATCTATAAGTCTATGTGTGCTTATATTTTTAAAACTACGCAAAGGATTTTGATGCGTTTTTTTTAATAGATAAAGTGATCCGACAGGAAGGTTTATATGTGTAATACATGCATTATATATTTAATATCACCATGCACCCGTGTGTATTTAGGTCGGGTCGCTAGTAGACTATATAACATCGCGCTATGCTATGACGCACAAAAGCGAAGTAGTAGGTAAGCAGAGTCTAGATACAACTATATCATAAATATAAGCTCTCAGCAACACCCTCTGGACACAATGCCCATCGTGGGCGTATCCAAGAATTATAAGTTGGAAAATTTCCACAAAATGTTAAATCAAGCGAAAACATCCCCACGGTTACTAAGGATACAGCCGCCCATCGATGTAATCCCTAAATCGATGTACAGAGAAGAAAATAGCTATTAATAACTCGCTTCCACGGCGCATCCTCAGTTGATATCGATCAAAATATTTATAGACGAGGAATTGTGGAGCCTAGAGACTACTCCACTTGTAGCTAGGGGCTGTATCAGAGGGTTCGCGGCAGTCGCTTCGCAGTAGTTAGCCAGGGTTGACATGCTCTCCCACCTGTTAACATAGTCTCCTAAATCTCCTATATTCAGTCCAACAGTGACAATTTTTTTTAAAGGGGACAGTTAACTTCAATAAATATTAAATAAAAGTTTTTTCAAAATTATTTGCAATAGAATTGGGTCAGAGAGCGCGCGGGGAAATGGGAGGGTTCAAGCTAGAAATGGGTCATCGCTATGACGTAACGCGTTGCAAGGTGCAATAAGGTGTGGCCGTTTATTCGGCCTAGATTTTGTGACGATTTAGCTTTGATGAAGAAAGAATAATGGGGTTGTATCACAAGTGGTTGCATTGGGCGTTAGCTATTGCATTTTTGGTCAAGTTCAGTCTTTTAAAAGTTACGCTGCATCGAAGATGACCTAATCAGTGAGATAAATGGTAAGTATTATGTTATATGTTTGAGTTTTATGAGTCTTTATAGTGAAACTAGCTGTGCCCGCGACTTCGTCCGCGTGGAATAGTTATTTTGGGCATCATATTTATTTTTGTAAACAACCTCCTCAGCTTTATAAATTATAGCTGTGACCCACGACTTTGCCCGTGTCAATTTCTGTTATTATTTTAGACAATTTAGTTTTTAAAATAACATAATTATCTAAAAGTACTTCATAGAGCTACACCCCAACTTGGGCAAGCCATAATCTCGGCGGTAAGTCCCCTCTTTGAGGCGTGATGTCTATCACGGCATCCTCACCTTCCGCATGACGCAGGTTCTCACCGGACATGGGAAGTTCAGGAGATTCCTGCGCGCCGGATTCGTGCGGAAGAGACGCCCGGGTGTCGCCACTGTATGGTCAGCCCGGAGGATACAGTGGAGCACACGGTGGAGGTGTGCCCCGCTTGAAAAGAGCATCGCCGTATCCTCGTAGGGGTGATCAGCGGCGGCGACCTCTCGCGCCGGGCCTTGGTTCAGGCCATAGTTCGCAGCGAAGAAGAATGGCAAGCGGTCGCCTCCTTCTGCAAAGCAGTAATGCTCGTAAAGGAGGAGGCCGACCGCATAAGGCAAAGGCAACGGCGTACCCGCCGTAGCCGTCGCCGCCGCGATCCTGCCGATATCCGGCCACCGTAGACACTGGCTCGCGGACGGTGAGCAATGGGTAGCTCGCCGTCCGATCGTCTGGTAAGACCGAGTCCAAGTCGTCAACGGCGCGCACCGTTCCCGCGCGCCTCAAGGAGTTGTCAGCAAACTGCAGGGGCCCTTCAGGGTCGAAGCCTCCTGGAGCCTAGAGGGTAAGTGAAAATTGTAACCTCGACTCCAGAAATAAGGCAAGGAAGGTACGGGGTAGGTTTTTTAGTCAGTAAGAGTCTGACACTGGTCTCCCGCTCCGCCCAAGAGCGGGTTTCGTCATTGGATGATTTTCACCTACCATAAAAAAAAAAAAAAAAAAAAACAGCGCCCTCGCCGTAGCCGTCACCGCCGCGATCCCGCCGATATCCGGTCTCCGTAGACGCTGGCTTGTGGACGGTGAGCAATGGGTAGCTCGCCGTCCGGTTGTCTGGTAATAGTCCAGACCGAGACCAAGTCGTCGACGGCGTGCACTGCTCCCGCGCGCCTCAAGGTGTTGTCAGCAAACTGTGGGGCGCTTCAGGGGCGAAGCCTCCTGCAACTGAGGGTTGGTGCGAAAGCGTTATACCGGGGCTCTGGGAATAAGGCAAGGGAGGAACGGGGTAGGTTGTTTAGTCAGTAAGAGTCTGACACTGTTTCCCGCTCCGCCCAAGAGCGGGATTCGTCATTGGATGATTATTACCTACCATAAAAAAACCCATCCGCGCCGCCCGCAAGCAACCCCTCTCCTCGCACGCCGGCCAGGCGCAGCGTCAAGTTTTGCACATCATGCATCGCGTGTGAATTTTATATCGGAGTTATTTTAAAATTGTAATATCTTCTAAGATGTTCATTGAAATTAAATGATGTCAAAGACAATTTTGTTTACAATTACATACTCTTAATCAACAACACATTTATTTGGATAAAGGCAATATTATTATGTTGATACAACTCTAACAAATAATCGGTAAAAATTGGCTAAATTTGATTCGCATAAAAACGGTTCTAGTAAGTTAATCTTAAAAGATAGACATATACTGTCGCGGACATATTTTTAGATCATTTTAAGAGGAATAATTCTTTCATACATATTTTTTTGGTATCTTAAACCGTTTTGGCAGCGCACGCAACGGAAGCCCTCAAAGATGAATAATTTTCCCCGTTTTTTCCACATTTTCCGTTGTTTCTTCGCTTCTATTAGTCGCAGCGTGATGTTATATAGCCTAAAGCCTTCCTCAATAAATGATCTATTCAACACAAAAAGAATTTTTCAATTCGAACCAGTAGTTCCTGAGATTAGCGCGTTCAAACAAACAAACAAACAAACAAACAAACAAACAAACTCTTCAGCTTTATAATATTAGTATAGATGATTAGCTATGTGTTAGCCCATCTAATTGCGGTTTTTATTGTGTCGTTTTGGGCGAAATTTCAGACGAAACTGCATGCAAAAGGAGGAGATGCGCAGTTACAATACTTCCAAATATGAAGCATTTTAGCGATTTCTTTTTTTTTTAATTTTGAGTATAAAATTAATACACTAAGTATATTCGTAAAACGTTGCTTGTATATTAGTTCGGTTTTTATTCGATAAAAGTTGTCCTTTTTAAGAGCTCTTTTTTTAAGATTTTTTTTCTATCGTACTAAATTCGCTGTATTATATTTTGATCGCATATTGTATTTAGAATTATTTTAAACATTACAATATTTTTTCTGATTTTTTTTTAAGGGGTTAGTCATTAAATGACTTCCTCGTTTTAGGGTGTGGAGTGGGAGAGCGTATCCGACTTCTTGCTAAAACCAAACCTATGTTTCTTCTTTGTCTTAATGTTCCTAGGTCTCGGATTTTCCTTTTGGAACCCAGAGGCCCCGTCCTTGCCATGGTAACGCGAAACCTCCCCCCTCCCCTCGCTGTGACGCACTTCGATCGGTAGCAAAAAATCTGCGCATTAACCTTTTGAATACCGTAGTTAGAGACATAGTAGAGAGACAATAGGTGTGCGAAAGCTGGTGTTTGATTGGGGCTCAAGAGTTTTAAAGGTCATAGTTCAACTTATGTTTCGCAAGTAATACTTAGGTTGTTAGGTTCAAATTAGAATTGTTACATCTAGCCTATATTATCCCACTGCTGGGCAAAGGTCACCCTCCAGTATTTTCTTTGTTGTCGACGTAAAACGGCTTCATATCAATTTCTAGATATGTTTTGGCAAATTTGAATTTAAAAAATGCTTTGTTGGTACGCCTCAGCTTAATTACGCTCAGCGCAAAGATGGCTACCAACCACAGCCACTAGTGGCTATCGATGGCGACTTAACACACATTTTCATAAATATTTTGTCTACGACGCGCCACACGTGTCGCCGGTGACCGCCACTCGCTACAACAGTGTCAGTCACTTGCCATTTTCGGTCGCTATAGGCTACACAAAACGCCAACACCCGCTACTGTCACGCTGCTACATCCAACGCAGTATTAACGACTAGATGTTCTACGTATCGCTTGTGTCCATGCCAGGCCACCAAGCGTTAACAAACTTATCAGAGTTTATCAAAAGACTTCGCAGCAGAGAATCGGTTGTACAATGTGGTTTTATAGTGTGGTTTTACCATACGCCAGTGGCTGTCGCTCGCTCCTTACACTGGTACAAATGTGGCAGTGGCCATCGGTTGCTGTAGTCGGTGGTCCGTTTGCGCCGAGCCTTAATTCTCGAAATTTCATAGGAACGTAATTTCGGAGAAAGAGAGTAGACATCCTGACCTGAACACCTCATGGGTTATATTTGCTTGCGCTTGCACTGTCTGGCCGGTACAGTAGCGTCTTTGTTCCTCATTCCTCATCCTCTCATTGGTCTAATAGCCCAAATGACCAGATGTCTGATCGCAAAACCAGGTGTTAAGTAAGAAAATGCCTTTACTTTTTTCGTCCTTTTTATTTCAGTTTCACTGGTTGAAGGAAATCAGACTTTGTCATCTATGTAAGGGGTTTTGTTTTAAAATCAATCAGGTTAGGATTTTGCTGTTAGAAGTTTACAGCTTAGGAGTGGAATTCCCTGGCAAGGTCTGTGTTTCCTGATAGCTACAACCTAGAGGTTAGGTGACTTCCAGACAAGCGTGCTCCATCGGTGGTGTTACGTCAGAAAATGGTAATAAGAATTCTTGCTAAGTGGCATAATTAAGTAGTTTGGAACACCAATCAATCGTACCAGGGTGCCTAAAACTGACCTATAGACTTCTAGGATGATAGGTGACTTCCAGTAAAGCGTGCTCCATCGTCTACCCAGACCACATCATCATTTATCATCAGGTGAGATAGTGGTCAAACGTGAGCGAGCCTTACAATGATAATGATAAAAGTGGTTTTCTCTCTCGTTCTGGAACGCAAGACAAAGAAGAAATATATTTGTGGTCGGTAGTCAGTAAAATTCGAGAGGGCGTGCCATTTGATTGTCATGATTTCCCATTTCCTACCTCAAATAAAAAATAAGTACTTCAGTTAAGTAAACTGCTTTTCCTTTCAATTCTATTAACGAAGACTTACAGCTATTTGAAGATTCTTAAGTTATACTTCGATATTAAATTGCATAGATCCGTAGAAATTCGTTTGAATATTTAATTACGTATTTTTAGTTGCCATAGTGATTGGGTCAGTGGAAATGTAAATCTATGTTTGACCTAATTTTACTCTCACTGCGCCAGGCGATCAATTGAGCTAGCAATTGAAAAATGTGCTGCGTCAATAGGGAATGTGTGACTACCATTTTAAATTATACAATGTGTTCCAAATGAGAATGGGATCGATTGCCATGTTGTGTGTTATACTGTCAAAACGAAGAATTATTAGGTTAAGTAATGCAAGAAACTTTTACGAATTTATTATAATTCAGAATCTGGTTCTTCAATTTTACTCATCTCTGAGTTATTCAATTTTGCCAAAATTTCTTCGAATTGACAGTATGAAGTGATGTCACAACATGGCAATCGTTCCTACTCTCATTTGGATTGCATTAGACATGACTCGAGTGCAAAGGTTCTTTTCATATTTCTAGACAAGCGCGCAACTAAGAGGGTTGAAGGTTGCGGGAATCCGATGGATGTTGTTGATGGATGAGACACGAGAACGATCGTCGTGGCGACATTAGGGGGTGGCCTATGTCCAACTGACATGACACTGTTTCCCGCTCCGCCCAAGGGCTGGATTCGGCATTAGATTATTTTTCCCACAATAAAAAAAACCCTTAGTTTGCGAGTCTGCCCCTCACTTGAACAGTTTTTTGCCGTTAGCTGGGACGGGTCGCTCGTAATAAATAAATTAAAACTGTTTCATTATCAGACAGAGTCCATAGAGCTTATATTTCATTACCGCTTTCATTAAAATCAGAACATATCAAATATGCAACTAACCAACTGCAGGGCCAACGCCTAATGGGGCCTTGGCCCAGTTTCTGAATGGAAGGCCTTCCATCCGACCCCCCCCCCCTCCCCGGTGTGAAGGCTGAGAGGGAACAGGGTGGGACGTTTAGTTAGTAAAGTTTAACACTATCTGCCGCTTCGCCCAAGGACGGGATTTGTCATTTGTCACTTAAAAATTAAAACAAAATTAAATTTAAACCAAAGTCACAAAAAAAAAACACTAAAATTAAGATCACAATAAATAAAACAAATATCTAACTATCAAAGCTGTGCATCATCATCATCATCATCATTTCAGCCAAAAAATTTCCATTTGTGGACATAGGCGTCCCCCAAATGTCGCTACAACGATCGGTCTTATGCGTCTTGCATCCATCGGATTCCCATCTTACATGCATGCAAATCCTACAATATCATCCTTGCATATTATAATTTGACGTCTTTTCTTTGTCTACCTGTTAGTCCACTTACAGTACGGCTGTCGGATCTTGGCGAGTTTGAAGTTTAGCGCTTGTAAACTCCTGAAAAAAAAATGGTTTAAACAAATAAATGCAATTTCCAGTTGTTATTGCTGTTAAAAACTGCTATTGGAATTTGTTTTTTGTAAATCTTTATTTTGTACGAGTTTTCAAGCGCTAAAATTCGCAGAGCCTAACTTCAAACTCGCCAAGATCCGACGCCCGTACTTAACTGTAACTCGTTTATTAATTAAATCAATTTAATAGTAAGATAAAAGAATGAGCGAGCTCACAAAAGAGATTTCCCAAATTTGTATGTGTACCAACTTGTGTCAAATCAAATATATAAGTTGGTGGTTGTGGTTGGTTTCGGAAATAACAATGTTATTTTTGCGGAAGTAAGAATTCCTTAAAAATACCAATCATTAACATTTTTTTAAAATTTTTTAATGTGGTTAAAAATTCAGTACATTATACACATAATTGCAACATTGTTTTGGTATTAATATACTGTACATTTGATTTTGCGTTGTGCCGATACCCCGATCGGCACAACGCTGGAAAAAGGTTTAATATTTAAACTAAGTTCAAAAACCCAGTTCCCTAGACTGTCCACCATCAACTATTGCACATTATCATCAGGTGTGAGCGCAGTTGAGGTCTAGTCTTAATAAAAAAACACTGTTCGGAATAACTTATTTTTCTTTTTAACAAACAAGAAATTATAGGGCGACATATAGTTAATAGAGCGTAATAAGGCCGAATATGCTATCTACCGCCTCGCGCCATTGTCATCTTTGCCTAAAAGTCGAGCCAAGATCGACTACATCGACCAGTTGATCGCGAATCGCGTTCAACAGGTGGCGTAGTACTTTAAAATACTTATTATTAATAAGTAAATAATTTACATGTTTATTGTTTCAATCTGTACTGTAAGTTATAAAATAACGGAAGCGACTTTAATTGGTCTAATCGATTTAATCTCTGAAACGATTGTAGATAGAAAGATTCATGACAAATTGTGTCATCACTACATAGATATAAAACAAAATCTGTAAGTCTATATATGCTTACATTTTAAAAACTACGCAAAGGATTTTGATGCGTTTTTTTAATAGATAGAGTGATCCGACAGGAAGGTTTATATGTGTAATACATGCATTATATATTTAATATCACCATGCACCCGCGTGTATTTAGGTCAGGTCGCTAGTAGACTATATAACATCGCGCTATGCTATGACGCGCAAAAGCGAAGTAGTAGGTAAGCAGAGTCTAGGTACAACTATATCATAAATATAAGCTTCTCAGCAACACCCTCTGGACACAATGCCCATCGTGGGCGTATCTAAGAATTATAAGTTGGAAAATTTCCACAAAATGTTAAATCAAGCGAAAACATCCCCACGGTTACTAAGGATACAGCCGCCCATCGATGTAATCCCTAAATCGATGTACAGAGAAGAAAATAGCTATTAATAACTCGCTTCCACGGCGCATCCTCAGTTGATATCGATCAAAATATTTATAGACGAGGAATTGTGGAGCCTAGAGACTACTCCACTTGTAGCTAGGGGCTGTATCAGAGGGTTCGCGGCAGTCGCTTCGCAGTAGTTAGCCAGGGTTGACATGCTCTCCCACCTGTTAACATAGTCTCCTAAATCTCCTATATTCAGTCCAACAGTGACAATTTTTTTTAAAGGGGACAGTTAACTTCAATAAATATTAGATAAAAGTTTTTTCAAAATTATTTGCAATAGAATTGGGTCAGAGAGCGCGCGGGGAAATGGGAGGGTTCAAGCTAGAAATGGGTCATCGCTATGACGTAACGCGTTGCAAGGTGCAATAAGGTGTGGCCGTTTATTCGGCCTAGATTTTGTGACGATTTAGCTTTGATGAAGAAAGAATAATGGGGTTGTATCACAAGTGGTTGCATTGGACGTTAGCTATTGCATTTTTGGTCAAGTTCAGTCTTTTAAAAGTTACGCTGCATCGAAGATGACCTAATCAGTGAGATAAATGGTAAGTATTATGTTATATGTTTGAGTTTTATGAGTCTTTATAGTGAAATGATTAGCTATGTGTTAGCCCATCTAATTGCGGTTTTTATTGTGTCGTTTTGGGCGAAATTTCAGACGAAACTGCATACAAAAGGAGGAGATGCGCAGTTACAATACTTGCAAATATGAAGCATTTTAGCGATTTCTTTTTTTTTAATTTTGAGTATAAAATGAATACACTAAGTATATTCGTAAAACGTTGCTTGTATATTAGTTCGGTTTTTATTCGATAAAAGTTATTCTTTTTAAGAGACATTTTTATTAAGATTTTTTTTCTATCGTACTAAATTCGCTGTATTATATTTTGATCGCATATTGTATTTAGAATTATTTTAAAAATTACAATATGTTTTCTGATTTTTTTTTTAAAGGGTTAGTCATTAAATGACTTCCTCGTTTTAGGGTGTGGAGTGGGAGAGCGTATCCGACTTCTTGCTAAAACCGAACCTATGTTCCTTCTTTGTCTTAATGTTCCAAGGTCTCGGATTTTCCTTTTGGAACCCAGAGGCCCCGTCCTTGCTATGGTAACGCGAAACCTCCCCCCTCCCCGCGCTGTGACGCACTTCGATCGGTACCCAAAAATCTGCGCATTAATCTTTTGAAAACCGTAGTTAGAGACGTAATAGAAAGACAATAGGTGTGCGAAAGCTGGTGTTTGATTGGGGCTCGAGAGTTTTAAAGGTCATGGTTCAACTTATGTTGCGCAAATAATATCTGGGTTGTTAAGTTTAAATTAGAATTATTATATCTAGCCTATATTATCCCACTGCTGGGGTGACAGGACAGAGTGGAAGAAAAAGACATATTGCGCCGACCCCAAATAAAACGGGACAAGGGCAGGAAGATGATGATGATGATGATTATCCCACTGCTGGGCAAAGGTCTCCCTCCAGTTCTTCCATTGTTCTCGACGTTGAACGGCTTCATATCAATTCCTAAAAATGTTTTGGCAAATTTGAATTTAAAAAATGCTTTGTTCCACAGTGAAACCAGTGGCGACTGCGTTGAAGAGGCTGCGGCTGTCTCGAGATGACTTCGAGCTGGTCAAGGTGATCGGTCGAGGGGCTTTCGGAGAAGTATGCGTCGTGAGGGCATCGTTTATGCAGGTACTGTGGGATTTTGTTTATTCACTAGCTGCTCATTCGGCAAACGGAAGAATAGAGTAAATTTTATTCGATTTTTATTTTGTTAGTTTCACCTGCTCCAATTTTTTTTTTATGGTCGGCAAAAATCATCCCATGACGAATCTCGCTCGTGTGCGGAGTGGGAAACAGTGACCGCTCCGTTCCTTCTTTGGTCTTCGTACTGGGGCCAAGACTTCCTTTCAGAATTTAGACCCTGGGCCCCAGTAGGCCTTGACCCACTTGCAGAGTCCCTACGGGCCTGTCACGATGTTTGTGATTAAATCTTGCTTAAAATTAAATTTGATCCACTTCCCCGTTACCGATTGAGCTCAAGAACAGAATCTCATATAAGGGCGTGTTCAAATTATCCGCAATATGCCACGCGACTTTTTTTATTTTATTTGCTTGACTGCGATCCCACCTGATGGTAAGCAGTGATGCTATTGGTTGATGGTGAGGCGCATTTGGGCTTATTCAATCTAGCCTTGAAGACAGCCAAATTATAATCGGATGGGAAGATCGCAGCAGGCAATTTGTTCGATGTGCGCTGAATGAAAGATGAAGCGAAACGCTTAGTCCGACCCGTAGATGTTTCAACAATGTAAGGACGGATATACGCCGTGCGTCGGGTTGTCCGATGATAGAAAAGAGTTGGAGAAATCAACAGATTGCCGCACGCTGCGCTGATTTCTTATTCTATTTTATTTACAAGGTTTTGGGCGTTGGCGTCGTGTCCTAAGTGGGTCAAGGATTGTCAAAGGACTTTGATAATAAACACTGTGATACGCATCGATTATATATAAGGAATTTCTTTTAAAAATATCTTTATTAGTGATCAATGGTGAAACTTGAGAGATATCCAAGTGAGCTATCCAAGCCAAGCAAGCTAAATCTACTATAATCTCAAAGTCCTTCAAGCTCATAAAAAAAATCATTAAAAAGAAAGCCAATTAAAAACGATGTCCTCACGTAGTCTAAAATTGAGATATGCTATGATTGAAACTAACATAACAAATGTTAGTTTAGCAGTACAATAATGTCAGTAATTCTGCGGGAAAACGCGAAAACAAAAGACGGAAGTTCGCCATGATTTTCCTGTAATATGAGCTACCGGATTGTATTTCGAGTTCGACTTCACCTATCGATCCTTTTCAATAATAACGTCGCAATTTGTTTTTTTTGTTGATTCGAGATCGCATTTGACAATGTACTCCTTCGTTAGGCTTTTTTATGTCGGGAAAAATCATCTAATGACGAATCCCGCCCTTGGGCGGAGCGGGAAACAGTGTCAGACTCTTACTGACTAAACGACCCACCCCATTCTTTCTCAGCCTTTATGCCAGAGTCGGACCTTCCTTTCAGAAACCGGATCGGGGTCCCAATAGGCTTCAACTCCTTGAAATATCGATCCTTTTCAGGAGTAATATCGCAAGTTCTTTTTTTTTGTTGGTTCGAGATCGTAAGTGACAATGTACTCTCACGTGAGACTTGTGTGCGTTTATCAGGCGTTTAAGCGACGCGAGCACCGTACTAGCGCATCCGCGGCGCGTAGGCCACGCCAAATGTGGAGTACGCCTTACGGGATTTTTTTAGGACGCTTTACAGGATTTTTTTTCATAATTCAAAAGTATTTATGAAAATGTATCAAGCGATACTGTTCTTTTAGATTAGACAGTTATATGAAAAATAATGTTATTTTATTTTAAAACTAGCTTTCTGTCAGCGGCTTCGCCCGCCTGAAAATAGATTTTCGCACAAATTTTTGACACGCGTTTCATCCCTTTAGGGAGTGAATTTTGGAAAATCCTTTCTTAGTTTTTGCCTACGTCATTAAAGGAACCCTAATGCAAATTGCACGCATGATGTAACTTCACGCTCCTAGGCCCAGTAGTTTCGGCTGAGCGTTGATATGTCAGTCAGTCAGTTTCTACTTTTATACATATATATATATATATAAACTTCTCATCAAAAAAATCGAAACACTTCCGTTTTCATTGTTTCTGTCCGAATTTAACACAAAAAAGAATTCATACGATGAAAAAAAATACATATATTATAGCTGGCAGTTTGGCCATTACAGTAATAAGCGAAAATTCTAAATTCAAAATTAGAATTTCATTTGTTTATCTTATAAACGAAATGAATCACTGTTTTGAGACAAATGTGTGTTTAGGGTTGGAGTACATTTAGCGTTTAAAAACTAAAAATTGGCGCCTATCCTTAAACTTTTTGTTTTTTATTTCAATACTGTGACTTTGGGACGTCTGAAAAAAGGTTTTTTTTCTAAAACGTATGGATACTTCGCCCACAGAAGCCGCCCAAGTTGTGGCATTGCTGGATTCTGGCCTTAGTCAGCGTGTTGTGGCTGCAAGACTGCATTTAAGCCTGTCATCTGTTCATAGAGTCTATAAACGTTATCGGGAGACTGGTTTGTTCACGCGCCGTTCAGGATCTGGCAGGAATCGGGTCACTTCTGAGCGAGATGATCGATTTATTGTAACAACTTCTTTAAGAAATCGACGCCTTAACGCTTTTCAACTGCAGCAGCGGCTTCGTGATGTGCGAAGGGTGGCTGTAAGTGACTCTACAATTAGAAGAAGGTTGAAGGATCGTGGACTGGTACCGCATAAGCCAGCAAATGGGCCGAAATTAACTGCAGACCATCGAAGAGCGCGCCTTAACTTTGCACGTGAGCACCTAAATTGGTCATACCTACAGTGGAGCAAAGTTCTCTTTTCTGATGAGTGTAAAATTATGCTGTATGGTAACGACGGAAGGAACAAGGTCTACAGAAGAGACGGAGAACGCTATGCACAATGCTGCATTGAAGAAAAGGTCAGCTATGGTGGCGGTTCGTGGACGGTTTGGGGAGGAATCAGCGCCGACGGTAAGACAGAGCTTGCTTTCGTGTCTGGGCCACGTCTGCCTGCACTAAACTGTCATCGGTACGTCGAAGAGTGTCTCGAGCCTCATGTGATGCCCTATGCACATTTTATTGGCAACGGCTTCATATTCATGCACGACAATGCTAGGGCTCACACCGCGGGCGTCGTACGAGATTATCTTAACGAAGTCGATATCTCTATTATGGAATGGCCAGCAAGAAGCCCGGACATGAATCCCATTGAACATCTATGGGATGAATTAAAGAGACGAATTCGAGCAAGAGATCCTGCCCCAGAAACACTTAGCCAGCTGCAAGATGCAATCCAAGAGGAATGGGACAATATACCACAGCATGTGATCGTGACTCTCATCCGATCGATGAAGAACCGTATGGAAGCAGTAATTAGAGCTCGGGGAGGGAATACAAGTTATTAAATAAACGTTTTTTAGCTTTTTTTTTCATTTACGTGTGTTGTTTTATCCATTTCCTTTATACTCCATACGGAATAAAAATGACTCATTTAACAAAATACGAAACCTATGAAAAATTCATTTAAATTTAGAACATTAACATTAAGATTTGATAAGCTCATATTACTCACTATTAAACGACATTTAACATTTATTCCTAAATGTACACATTTTTCTGATAATCCTGACAAAACGTAAACTTGCAAGGTGTTTCGATTTTTTTGATGAGAAGTGTAGATTATTTTTTATAGATAGATTATTTTTTATATGTATATAAATACTTATTAATAATAGAAAACCCATTTCTGCAAAAAACGCAAATTATTATCGTTTAGCGATTTTATTGTAACATTTAGTTGTGTATTTTTGGTAGATCGGTGGTTACACAAAAAATGAACGATTTCTTCGAAAACGTATAATGCTTTAAAATAGCTCAGACTCGTTACGATAAAAATACTTTACGCAAAAAATATTGATTTTTCAATAAAAGTAAATGTTAACACAAAAAATTGTTTGCACAGTAAAAGCGACTTTAGATTTTATAACTGGTTCTGGTCAGACTACTTCTAGGTTTATAAATAAAATTATCATTTTGTACTAAAAAAAAATATTACTTACGTACATTACCAAAATGATTGCGATGGTATGATGGTATGTTCAAGTTGCGCGGAGAACTTGCGCGATGCAGGATTTCGATTTTTTTTAGTACATATATAGCGCCATAGATGTCGCTATAATAGTTTATTTCCTTTAAGTATTTCATTTAAAAACACATTACTTGGTTACATTTTTTAAATATTAAAAAAAAATATATAAACATTTAAAAATACAAAAAATAGTATCCCACCTTTATCGGGAACAGGGTCCAAGCTACCGTCGGTCAGGGTTCCATAGAAAGGAACCTCCTGACAATATGAGTCGTGTCCAGGAGTACCGCTATCTGAATCAAGCCCTTGATCCAAAATATCTTAGTTTATAATAGTTATTATTAATTCGATTCATATAAAGTAAAAACATTTCGCAGTTTCTCTACTTCAATTCGTTTATTGTGAACATCGGTAAAAATTACGGGCGGTATAGAATACAATGGATTTTTTCCCGATCTCTATTTTTTTGCGTGTCAAGAAAAATACAATAGGCATATTGTCGCCACGCAGTGGGTTCCTGAAGAGGGAAAGCGCCGTCGAGGTTGACCTAGAAAGAGGTTGCGAAATGATCTAGACGCGTATCACGAGAACTGGTTCAAAACGGTGCGGGAGAAGAATGTCTGCCCCCCTAGTCAAGTTGTTCTATAGTTTCATTAACGTCGAACGCTTGGAATAGCCCGCGCATCCAATTCCTTTGATCTGACCACGTGACTGAGCGTTGATATGACGTCAAAACCTTCGTCAAAACCATAGTATAAAGAGCAGGGAAGTAGGCTATCTTCGGCCCAATCCGCGTTATAATTGCCTACTGTCTTAGGGTTGTCACTTTTAGCTAAATTTTAATTCAGTGCCTATAAATGGGCAAGGGTCGGGAAGTTGTATTTTTTACTTGTATTGTCTGGATACAGGGTTTATGGGGTGTGACTCTTTATGTCGCTAGATGGCACAGGCGGACATAGACTAAAAGCGTGTGTTTAAATTATTTTCTTAGTAGTTTATACATAAACTGGTCAGATTTTTGTATTTTTTTAATAGGCATAATGTAGTATTTTGACACATAAAGAAACATATTTATTTTTAATTATTACAAACGTAAATAATAATACAAACATATCTATTGAATCACACGTTTATTAAAAAAATACAAATTAGCTACAGAAAAATACTTTCTTCGGTTTCGACTATTACGAAACGATAGAAAATCAGACATTTTGGTTTCATTTAGCGGTGCCGAAAAGCAGTGCCGCGCGAGCCTCGTGCAGTGTTAGCCCCGACTGGCGCACTGAGAAACGGGTCGAGATTTTGTTAAAGTGTGCGTGTGCTGACGCATAGATACTATGGCGCACACATACAAGCCGCGTGGAGTGCGTTTGTATGAAGATTACCTACTTCGCTCCTCTCTATACTATGGTCAAAACAAAGGTATTGGGACGTGGCCTACTTGAAGCGTTCGACGTTAACGAAACGGTCGTAACTTGGCTAGGGGGTTGGAAGGCTTGAGCGAGGCCTTTGCCCAGCAGTAGGATAGCAATGATTAGAGACCAAATAAAATGGTGTTCGTCTCATAATTTACGTACCTACGTAGCTAGAGAAAAATGTTTAATTCATTTCCAGATATTTTTCTCTATTCTGTAAAATCTTTCTACTGTTCGCGCCTTACAGTAGGGTATATTTTATCATTTATTTTCAAAAAACACTTAAAAAACATCAAATAACAGTAAAAAGAATTCGTTTCCGAAAACGGGATCAAAATTGATTATTAAATAAGCAGCAATTAGCATTTCAAATATAGCTATGAGGAAGTTGATGTGGGGCGGGCGTAGCGGGGACATCTCGCTGTTTTTTTTATTGTATCTTATTAGCAGTGACGTCACTTGTCAAACTGACGTCCATGACGGACATCCTTTTTCCTGTTATGGGATCCCCTTTCCAGGAGCGTAGCTACCGCTGTTTGCCGTATCATTGACACGGTGCCCTCTCGCTGCAGGGGCCCCTGTATCCACAATGTCTCGTAAACCAAGCATTTGTAAAAAAACATCTTTATACGGGGCCCCCGTGGGACACAAAAATACCACAGGCGGGGTCTTTGTAGGACTAGCTACGCCACTGCCCCTTTCATTAGATTTAAAAGGTTTCTAGTGTACCTTATTTTTTATGGTAATTCTTATTGCTTTGATTTTGAATAAAGTTGAGATGCTATATGTAATAAATTCAATTCAGTTAACTACTCTAATTGGACTTTGAAAGTATCTGATGATAGTTCTTATGTGGATAAAGATTTTCATAGATTACTGTGCTCTCTTTGTTTTCCTTCAACACTTAGCTTTTGTGTACCAACACTTTTGGATGTGCCTGTCTATGTGTAAATTATCATACTGATTACAAATATTAGGGCGAAAGTTTTTGAGAGTGTTGTGTGTGTTTATTTCTTCTTCACCCTTGGGTAGACCGTTGTCCTGTAATAGCACTTAGGGCCAAAGCTGCGTAAGGCTGGGCCACGTGCGCGGGTCCGGGTTCCCGTCGCGTGTCGTCGTGCGTGTATAGTTTGTGGTGATCCCCGTAGCGGAAACCGGATTATTTCCTGCACAGTATCGCTAGTTAGACTTTAGCAGTGTGCATGAAGTCGTATCGATGGAGGACTTTAACGTATTAAGCGGCGAGCAAGGAGCCCTTTTGTATGGGACCGTGCGGGCTCCCGCTTTTTGCAGCGTTGGGAGGAAACATACTCTTAGTATAAAAGTATACTAAGGGATACTTTTTATACAAGGATTATGTTTCCTTGGGATAATTTTCTACTACCACGCTGGTAAAGCCAGTGGCAAAAGCTAATAAATAAAAAGTTAAACGGTAAATGGGACTCAGAAATAAAAATTTTCCTCGCATTCGTTCTCTTTTCGATACTATGATAATTTTAAAGTCTGTAAATTAAATACATAGTTCAATTTGAAATGAATTATTTGATTTTATACAGCCGAGTATTACCTAGGCTTTATTTTTTTATGACTATAAATTCTTCCCAATTTAGTATATTAATTAGTAATTTCCCCATAGAGTTAGTTAATGTCTTAATTGACGTCATACTTACATTACCTACCTTATGTATGACAAATTAGGAATATAACAGGCATAGGTATTTAAATTTTAATGTGGTCGTTTCGCGAACATCGTGTTTCATAAGGAGTTGCGCGTACCGTCTCCATCAGCACGGTAGCTGATGCAATCCCATGAGCGTAGCCACAGTGGAGCAGGGTAGGGCGCTTTCCCCACCCTGGCTCTGATTTGTAAGGTACCTAACCAAACCTAAAAAAAATGATTATCTAGGTACTAACTACAATACATAATATCTGTAAGAAAGTACACACACGTCAGTCGATATACAAAAAAAAAAAAATGCTATCAAAACAAAAAGCGCACGCGTGATTGACATATTATTTTAGATTGCTGCTCCACCTTGAGCCTGACTACGCCGATGTGTGCTTCTACTCTTTTTCATGGCAATATTTTGATGTTGCTCATGTTGCTGCATATAATTTAATAAGTATTTTTTATGCTATGCCTCAACTAAACAACAACTTTTTGTGGCACAAGAAAATATCCAATTGCAGTTTCAATTCTATTTTTGTGCAGTTGATGTCCGAACCGCCGTCGATAGTACAATCCTCTCTTAATGCTGCACTGTCTGACAGCAAATAATAGTGTCGTCGACATGATGCGTAGCAGCCGTCGTCATTTCGATTACTGTTGCCCACAAATGTTGAAACGCATACGCGCAAAGCGTTTTGGGAACACATTTATTGTGTGTACAGCTAAGGAGTGGAATTAATTACCTGCCTGAGCAAAAGCTAGTGTATAATACACACTACACACTACACTACACACACACACACACACACACACACACACACACACACACACACACACACACACACACACACACACACACACTACACACACACTACACACACACACACACTAGCTTTACACTAGCTTTTGAGTGAGACTCATTTATGTATCAGCGGTTATTTCCTTATGACGTATTCTTCATAGTTTGTTTCTTCTACAGGGCACTGATGGCGGCGGTAACATGGCGGCCGTTACGGCAGGGACCACTGGCACAGGAGAACGAGTGTACGCCATGAAAATACTCAACAAGTGGGAGATGCTCAAGGTAAGAAGCCTAGATAAAGTTACTGTTTAATTATACTCCGTGTAACATAACATAAGACATTTAAGAAAACCCTTTTTGTTGTCCGTTTGAGTTTTATTTCTTTCGTGGAATGACAAAAGGTGGCTGCAGTAAATAGTTGGTTTTTTAACGACTTTTTGCTTTGTATGCCATCCTTATTTCTACTGAATAGGAGTTAAAATCGGTTGAACAGATGGTAAAAAGGTATCTTTAAATGTCCAATCTTAATTTGAATAGAGTATAGGGCGTTTGGAGATATGTGGGTTCTGCTTGTTGGTACCTTCTATTTCGTATCTTGAGTAATAGAAATATTATTTTACATATTTTTATTTTATTCAGGTGCATTATAGCACTGTTTTGCGGTTTTACAGAGGGATGTTGTAAGATTGAAAGTTTTTTCTAGCAGTGACATTATAGCTACATTTAAGAAAACCTTTTTTTTACTGTCCGTTCAACCGACAGTTGTTTTTTTTTTCTTTTATTGCCATCCAACATTCGGACCTTCATCGGTCATATATCTTCGCATTTTGGATTCTAGGACATGCCGGTTTCCTTCATCGTTTCGAGTGTAGTAGTAATGAAATTAATTACACAAAGTAAGATTCGTTGGGTTTATACCTACGGCCTACAATTCGTAAATCGGGATCGTTACTACATGCCACAACTGCTCTTACACCACTAGAAGCATCTGGGTTGGTATGAAATAAACTCATTATTTTACATGTAAAATAATGAGTTTATTTCATACCAACCTATACAGCGGTTCATCCCAGTGGTCTCTGGGAAGACAGATTCTTGGGCAACCTATCCAAGGCGGTTTTAACCAGTGATTCAGTTTAAAATTTTGCAGTTAAGAGTAAAGTTACACTGGTTCTGTTACGCCCAACCCGGCCGCGATACGAAGTGACCTCGCCCATTTGTACGCATGCGCCGTCGACATTAAGCTCACGTTGTCAGGCCACGCCTTTACTTCATTCTTCTTACGTAACCACAAGGAAGAGACGTTAGCTTTGTAAAAGCTGTGGATAAAGTGGCTATTTAAAGATTTTCAAGTTTATTTCTTGATTAGGGCACCTCAGTTATACAAACAACAATTTTATAAGAGTGTTTATCGACCACGTACCGAAAGATGCAAGTTTAGAAGGCCTTTCACTAGATAGTCTGATGACTTAGTGAGGGTCGCTGGAAGCCGATGGATGCGTGAAAATTTTAAGAGTGGCAATCGCGTACTGGAAGATGCAGCGTTGGATGGCCTTCCACAAGGTGGACCGATGTGTAGGTGAGTGTCTTAGGAAGCTGATGGATGTGAGACGTTATGCCATCACTTTTGGAAGGCCTATGTCCAATACCGAAAGGTTCTAGAGTGGCAACCGCGTACTGGAAGACACAGCGTCGGACGGCCTTCCACAAGGTGGACCGATGTGTTGGTGAGTGTCGTAGAAAGCTGATGGATGCGAGACGTTATGGTATCACTTTTGGGAGGCCTGTTTCCATTGTCGAAAAGTTCTGGAATCACGGCGACCACTTACCCGAAGACGCAGCGTTGGATGGTCTTCCATAGTGGGCCGCTTACTTGGTGAGGGTTGTAGGAAGCTGGTGGATGCGAGACTCAAATGACCGGTCTTTATAGCAACATTTGAAGGAGGCCTATGTCCAACAGTGGATGTCTTTCGGTTGTCATAATGATGGTGATGACGAGTGCTTGATAATTTGCAGAGGGCAGAAACGGCATGTTTCCAAGCGGGAACAGTGCGCGTTGCATGTTTCGGAATTGCAAAATGAAGCATAGGATATTATGTCGTATATACGTATATCTTTCTCGATACGTTTGAATATTAATAATTACAAGTAATTACTTCCTTATAGTAAACTAGCTCGTCCGCATGAAAATAAGTTTCTCTATACCAACTTTGAACCCCCGTTTCCTCCCTTTAGGGGGTGAAATTTGTAAAATCCTTTCTTAGTGCTCACCTAAGCTGCTCACCTAAGCTGCTCACCTGGGGCCGATAGGTTCTGGAGTAGCGACCGCGTACCGGAAGATGTAGCGTTGGAATGCCTCCTACAAGGTGGACCGATGACCTGGTCAGGGTTGCTGGAAGCCGATTGATGCAAGACGCACAGGGCGGCGCTTGGGGGAGGCCTATGTCTAGCAGTGGACGTCTTTCGGCTGAAATGATGATGATGAAGAAGTCATAAAAGGAAACCTTAAGCAAAATTTCATTAAATTATTAAATTAGACATTTAAGAAAGCCTTTTTTACTGTCCGTTCAACCGATAGTAAGATTTTTAACGATATATTTTTTTTTATTGCCATCCAACATTCCGATCATCATCGGTCATATATCTTCGCATTTTGGATTCTAGGACATGCCGGTTTCTTTCATCGTTTCGAGTGCAGTGGTAATGAAATAAATTACACAAAGTAAGCCTTACTGGGTTTAAACCTACGATTCGTAATTCGGGACCGTTACTACAGGCCACAACTGCTCTTACACCTCTAGAAGCATCTACATGTAAAACTAATGAGTTTATTCCATACCAACCTATGTAGCGGTACATCCCAGTTGTCTCTGGGAAGACAGATTCTTGTGCAACCTATCTAACGCGGTTTTAACCAGTGATTCGGTTTAAAATTTTGCAGTTAAGAGTAAAGTTACATTGGTTTTGTTACGCCCAACCCGGCCGCGGTACGAAGTGACCTCGCCCATTTGTACGCATGCGCCGTCGACATTAAGCTCACGTTGTCAGGCCACGCCTTTACTTCATTCTTCTTACGTAACCACAAGGAAGAGACGTTAGCTTTGTAAAAGCTGTGGATAAAGTGGCTATTTAAAGATTATCAAGTTATTTCCTGATTAGGACATCTCAGTTATATAGATCACAATTTTATAGTAGTGTTTATCGACCACGTACTGAAAGATGCAAGTTTAGAAGGCCTTTCACTAGATAGTCTGATGACTTAGTGAAGGTCGCTGGAAGCCGATGGATGCGAGACACACCAGTTGTTATGGCTTCACTTTTGAGAGAGTTATATCCAATACCGAAAGGTTCTAGAGTGGAAACCGCGTACTGGAATACACAGCGTTGGAAGGCCTTCCACAAGATGGACCAATGTGTTGGTGAGTGTCATAGGAAGTTGATGGATGCGAGACGCTTAGGACCGGTGGTTATGGGATCACTTTTCGGAGGCCTATGTCCAATGAAGCTTCTTGAATGGCGACTGCGTACCCGAAGACGCAGCATTGGATGGTCTCCCATAAGGTGGGACGCTGAGCTGGTGAGGGTCGTAAAAAGCTGGTGGATGCGAGACTCAAATGTCAGGTCGTTATAGTGATACTTGGAGGAGGCCTATGTCCAACAGTAGATGTCTTTCGGCTGTCATAATGATGATGATGATTTATTTATTTATTTAATCTTCATGTACAGTAGTGGTACATAGGCGGACTTAATGCAACAAGGCATTCTCTACCACTCAACCTTTGACCTTTGATGACGAGTGCTTTTAATTTGCAGAGGGCAGAAACGGCATGTTTCCAAGAAGAACGGGATGTCCTCGTGTTTGGAGACAGACGGTGGATCACCAACCTGCACTACGCCTTCCAGGACGAACACAACTTGGTACGTACTATTACTTTTTCTTTTTTTTCTTTTATTTGTTTTTGGAGGCTTTAGTCGTAATTCAACTGTGACAGCTTCATTATAAGTGTCTTACACTAGATACTAAACTAAAGCACTTATGGATCTATTGCATACAAAATTTATAAAGCTTTTAAGTGGCCATATACGAAGTAGGACTACATAAAATACTCATACAATTACTTTTAGTTTTCCTTAAATATTATATTACTTGTTTCGTTGGTGTATTGGCTTAAAATGCGACCGCTGATCATAGGCATCTGCAATCGATTCCCAGATCGGACAAAACATTATTTATGTATATTTAGGATATTCTCAGCATACTTTAAATCCTTTTCCATTATTTATCTTCCCTTTCGGATAATATAAGCGATATGTTTATTGTCCCGGTTGAGTCTCTTCAGGACAATGTCCGTACCGTTCCTTCCTGCTTTAGTTCCAGGGCCCCGGTGTTCCGCTTTCGTATTAATCCTTGGCCTCACAAGGCTTCGATCCCCCCCTACAGTTTCTGAATTGCATAATGAAGCTTGGGAAATTAGATCGTATTTCTATACGTTTGAATATTCATTGGTAAAATTTTTAATCCTTTCCCACGCCTTCCCGGTCTGCGTAGGTCTACTGCCAAACGACCGCGCCCATCACTACGCATGCGCACTCGACATTATGCTCACGTTGATAAGCCACGTCTTTTCTCTTTAGTAACCAAAGGTGGGAGACATACTCCCGTATTTATAAACAAGTAAACTAATTACTTGAGTAAAAGTAACTACTTAAGTAAAAATTTGTATTGTATAGTTAACAAAAATCCAAAATTTTAACCTTTTCAATACCGTAATTAGAGACATCATAGGTGTGCAAACGCAGGCGGTAGCTTGGGGCTCAAAAGTTGAAGACTTTTAACCCCAAATACTTAGCTACAAGTAATTACTTCTTTATAGTATTTATTGAACTTGTTATAATATTAATAAACTTTTATTTACAAAATATGACACAACCATACAGTAACTTAATAATAGATATAGGTAGGTACATAAGATAGACAGTAGTTGTTTAAATATATTTTCACAATAAAATTCTAGATAGGTCTGTAACTATATTAAGCAATGTGAATTTTACACATTTAATATGGTTTGGATGTCTTTAGACTTATTCGCTCTATCCCATCGTACTAGTATAGAACTGTATGTTGATTTTTTCTCGACTTTAGGTTAGGTCCCATAGTGAAAGTTGTTTGTTATCATGACTACAATCACGTGTTTGAGTATCGGTCACTGATTTTCAGTCGCATTTCAATGACATCATCATCAGCCTTTTAATGTTCCCACTGCTGGGACACAGGCCTCCTCTCTAGGAGAGGGTATGGGCCATAATTCACCACGCGGGCCTAGTGCGGATTGGTGGATGTCACATGTCTTCGAATGTTTGGTTCTAGGACATGCCGGTTTCCTCACGATGTTTTCCTTCATCGTTTTGAGAATGACAATGACATCACCTCAGAAAACCTTATCCAATCTTCTTTTTCTATTTCAGTACCTGGTGATGGACTACTACTGCGGCGGCGACCTCCTGACCCTCTTGTCGAAGTTCGAAGACCGCCTCCCTGAAGACATGGCCAAGTTCTACATCGCAGAGATGGTGTTAGCTATACAGAGCGTACATGAACTCAGATATGTTCATAGGTGAGTTTGGTTGTAGCTGGACGGATGGACCTGAGAAAAATCCAACATTATTTTTTAAAGTGATATAAACTCTACCCTGTAGGGACTGCAAAAGGATCGAAGCCTACTGGGGCCCAGGATCTCTTTCTGAAAGGAAATGGACGGATTTCGCCGCAATCGGTCTACTGGGGACCTACTAGTTTATGCCACTCACTTGTGGGGCGAGGCCCTCGAGAGGAATGGGGAAGCTATTGCCGTTTCCTTAGACGTCTCGAAGGCCTTCGATAGGGTATGGCACGATGGCCTTTTGTCTAAGCTTCCAGCGTACGGCATTTCTTCTGGTCTGATAAACTGGGTAAAAGACTTCCTGAGTGAACGGTCACTCCGAGTTGTTGTCGATGGATGCTCATCAGAGCCTATGACGACTAATGCCGGTGTTCCTCAGGGGTCTGTTCTCTCTGCAACTCTATTCTTGCTCCACATTAACGATCTGCTAGTGCCTGGTATCTTTGGGTATGCAGATGATAGCACAGTTGTAGAGAGATACCTGCCCAGTGCTCGGGCTAGTAAGGAGCTAATCCAGTCTGAAAGGGAGGCTATGGTAGAGCGTACGAATGTCTCACTTCAGGCAGTTTCCAAGTGGGGCGAAGCTAACCTGGTAACATTCAACGCCACCAAAACACAGGCGTGTGTATTCACCGCCAAAAGGAGCCCGTTCACCTTGGCTCCTGCTTTTCGGGATGTATCCCTGGAGTGCACCGACCGCCTTCAGCTCTTGGGAATGGACATTGCTTCAGATCTCAACTTTGGGCGGTTCATTGAGTCCAAAGCCAAGGTAGCTGCTAGAAAACTCGGCGTTCTTGCAAAAGTCCGACGGTACTTCACACCGAGTCAGCTTCTAATGTTGTACAAAGCTCAGGTCCGATCGTGTGTGGAGTACTGCAGCCACATATGGGCTGGCGCTGCAAAATGCCACCTAGCGGCTTTGGATTCAGTGGAAAGGCGTGCAAAGAGGCTGATTGGTGATCCAGATTTGGTTGGATCCAGTCTTCAAAGTCTCGAGCACAGGCGCAGAGTAGCCAGCCTTGCGGTTTTCTACAGGATGCATTTTGGAGAGTGTGCGCAGGAATTGCATGATTTGATTCCGCCATCCCAATTTCACCTTCGGACTTCCCGGCGTACGGCAAGTATCCACCCTTACGTTGTTGAGACACCTGCGGCCCGGACTAAGCGTTTTGCCTCGTCATTTATACCGCGTACATCGAGGGATTGGAACAGTTTGCCGACTGCAGTCTTTCCGTCCGAATATAATTTGGGTGTCTTCAAGGCTAGAGTGAATAGGCTCTTAATAAACTAGTGCGCCTTACCATCAACGATTGCATCACTGCTGCTTACCATCAGGTGGGATCGCAGTCAAGCACTAGTTTTTGTTTTTTTTTAAAAAAAAAAAAAGGCTTGGCCCCAGTGCGAAGGGAAGGTGGTGGGGTGTTTAGTCAGTAATGGCATATCTACACATGCCGCTTGCTTTCAGACCGCCTTTGAAATCTCGCGAAGAAAAGATGCATGTGGCGGCAGCTTGGCTGCCGGGTTGGCCTCCGGTAATGCCGCCGGGCATGTGTGGATGCGCCATAAGAGCCTGACACTGTTTCCCGCTTCGCCTTAAAGCGGGATTCGTTATTGGATGATTTTTGCCCACCATAAAAAAAAAAACATACCCTACCCTACACTTGTCAATCTGACCAGCATCTGCCGACGACTTGCCCGCGTGATTGTAGAAAATTATCCTCTAGGAATATGCTACTAGGTTATGTATCCTATGTGCTATTCCAAAACATGGACTACCTATGAGTCGATTTTTATACAAATCCGTTTGGCCGTTTGAGCTTTAGGGAATAACAAACATTAAAATACAAACTTTTTCCTTTATAATATAAAAAAAAAAACTAATCGCGATTATTTAAAAAAAAAAAAAATCATTATAGCGTCTAATTGAGATTATAGCTTCATTTTGCGTTCAAAACAAAACACAGTTTATGTCTTGTTCTAAATAATCGCGGTTAACGTAAAATTGGCCATAACCTTTTGAATACGGTAATTAGAGTCATAATGGAAAGACAATAGGTATGCGAACGCCGGCATTCGCGCGGGGCTCAAGGGTGTCTAGTACGTGGGACGTAGCCCATGCGTGTCCAATTTTTATACATTTTTTAATAATCCGATCTTTGACCGATAAATCAATTTATTTAATTCCACAGGGATATAAAGCCAGATAACGTGCTCTTGGACGCGAGCGGTCACATCAGGTTGGCGGACTTCGGCTCCTGTCTGCGACTCGGTGACGACGGCAAAGTGCAGAGCAATGTCGCTGTCGGCACCCCAGACTATATATCACCTGAAATTTTGAGGGTATGTGTATCATTACATAGTATAAAACAAAGTCGCGCAGTCCCTATGTATGCTTATATCTTTAAAAGTACGCAACGGATGTTGATGCGATTTTTTTTTAAAAGATAGTGATTCAAGAGGAAGGTTTATGTGTATAATACATGCATAATATATTCAAAATCATTACCCTTGCAAAAATGGGGCGGGTCGCTAGTATATAATAAAAGAGAACCTGACTGACATATCAACGCACAGCCGAAACTATTGGGACTTGAAGCGTGAAATTTTGCACAAGGCCTTCTTTTATGATGTAGGCGAGCAATAAGAATGGATTGCCATAAATTCATTCCCTATGGAGATGAAACCCGGGTCAATAGTTTGTATGGATAAACCTACTTACTTGTGGGCGAAACCGCTTGCAGAAAGCTAGTAATACATAACATCTTAGGCTCGCATTAGGCGGCTGGATCAAGGGCTTGTTATAGAGAGCGGTACTCCTGGACAAGGCTCGTATAGTTAGGAGTTTCCTATCTCTGACCGCCGGTAGCTTGGACCCTGTTCCCGATACTGGTCAAAATACCTATTTTTTATATTAAAAATAAAATTATAATAAAAAAAATGGTTGCCTGTAAAGTCGGTTTTACGGGCGAAGATTTTACGTGACAACGTCTTTTTCTCGGTAGAATATTTATTGATATGAATATAATTAAATTGCACAATAGGAACAAGGAATTGAATGAAAATAAGAATTGCACAAATTTTAACTATAGAAATATATTTTGTTTGCTGCGCGCGCGGCAGACCGATCATAGTTGAGTGGGAGAGAGACGCAAGGCATTCGGCGGGCCTCTCTCTCGTTCGGTGACTCATCGTAACGTTACCGAGCGTTACACTTTTTCATAAGTGACTCCCAGCCGCAACCTAATTTAAGACGTTGTCACGTCAAAATGTAAAAAAATAAATAAACGAAATAACCCTTTTTTAATAGAGAATATATTTATTAATCTTCTTTTATAGGCCATGGAAGACGGTCAAGGCAGATACGGTCCAGAGTGTGATTGGTGGTCGTTAGGTAAGCCTTCAAATATTCATCACATATTTTTGCTCGAAGCTATGAAATTATGCTTTAAATACGTCTATATTTTTTTTTATTATATAAATATTATCACAAATATTGGTTACCTTTCCGGTGTCTACTGCTATCACAGAAACGACTTTTTCAGACATATGAAGAATTAAAATCTACTGGTTATGATAAAATTAGAAGTGATTTATAGTAATTTATAGCTTTAAGTTGTATTACTACTAATATTTTAGATCAGAAATAAAATGTTTGAATTTATTTTTTTAACTCCCTTTCCCCTCTCCTGCACTTAAACCTGGCTACGCCCGTGTTTACAAACGTTTCAAAGACGTACTATCTGCAGAACACGGTACTTCGACTGGGCAATGTGTACGCGGCTTTCTAGTTTACTATGATCAAATTGATCAAGGTCGTGGCTTAGCTAAGTGAACGATGAGTCACTATTTTCTTAATAAGAATACTCCTGCACTTAATCTTGGCTACTCCCGTGTTACAAACATTTCAAAGACATACTATCTACAGAACACGGTTCTTCGACTGGAAAATGTGTACGCGGCTTTCTAGTTTACTATGATCAAATTGATCAAGGTCGTGGCTTAGCTAAGTGAACGATGAGTCACTATTTTCTTAATAAGAATACTCCTGCACTTAATCTTGGCTACTCCCGTGTTACAAACATTTCAAAGACATACTATCTACAGAACACGGTTCTTCGACTGGAAAATGTGTACGCGGCTTTCTAGTTTACTATGATCTAATTAAGCTGAATGAACGATGAGTCACTATGTTCTTAATACGAATACTCCTGCAGTTAATCTTGGCAATACCCGTGTTACAAACATTACAAAAAATACGGAATACGGTTCTTCGATAGGGCAATTAGACATTGCCCGGGCGCGGGCGGATTTCTAGTTCTTATAATATGATCTAATTGATCAAGGTCGTGACTTAGCTAAGTGAACGATGAGTCACTATTTTCTTAATACGAATACTCCTGCACTTAATCCTGGCTACACCCGTTACAAACATTTCAAAGACATACTCTCTGCAGAATACGGTTTTTCAACTGGGCAATGTGTTCGCGGATAACTAGTCTACTATGCGGGCGTGGCTAAGCTGAGTTAACGATGAGTCACTATTTTCTTAATACGAATTCTCCTGCACTTAATCCTGGCTACACCCGTGTTACAAACATTTTAAAGACATACTCTCTGCAGAATACGGTTTTTCAACTGGGCAATGTGTTCGCGGATAACTAGTCTACTATGCGGGCGTGGCTAAGCTGAGTTAACGATGAGTCACTATTTTCTTAATACGAATACTCTTGCACTTAATCTTGGCTACACTCGTGTTACAAACGTTTTAAAGACGTACTATCTGCAAAATACGGTTCTTCGACTGGAAAATGTGTACGCGGCTTTCTAGTTTACTATGATCTAATTAAGCTGAATGAACGATGAGTCACTATGTTCTTAATACGAATACTCCTGCAGTTAATCTTGGCAATACCCGTGTTACAAACATTACAAAAAATACGGAATACAGTTCTTCGATAGGGCAATTAGACATTGCCCGGGCGCGGGCGGATTTCTAGTTCTTATAATATGATCTAATTGATCAAGGTCGTGACTTAGCTAAGTGAACGATGAGTCACTATTTTCTTAATACGAATACTCCTGCACTTAATCCTGGCTACTCCCGTTACAAACATTTCAAAGACATACTATCTGCAGAACACGGTACTTCGACTGGAAAATGTGTACGCGGCTTTCTAGTCTACTATGATCTAATTGATCAAGGGCGTTATTAAGCTGAGTGAACAATGAGTCACTATTTTCTCAAGAAGATTGAGATTTTAAAATGAATTCATTACATATCCTTTATTCTGTGCAGGTGTATGCATGTACGAGATGTTGTTCGGCGAGACGCCGTTCTACGCGGAGTCGCTGGTGGAGACTTACGGCAAGATCATGAACCACGCGCGCTCCTTCCACTGCCCGCCTCCCGACGAGCACGCCGCGCAGGTAACTTCATACTAGAACTGTTAGTGGCTTTGCCCGCTTGAAAGTAAAAAAATATATACAACTAGCTTTTTTTCAGCGGCTTCGCCCGCGTACATAAAATATAGCCTATGTCACTCAGGAGTAAAGCAGCTTTCTATTGTTGCTAAAATTTTTCCGATCAGACCAGTAGTTCCAGAGATAACCTCCTACAAACAAAAAAACAAACTTTACCTCTTTATTATATTAGTGCAGATGTGTTTTTTGTTTACATATATCCCATAACTCATGGTTTATATTCTACAAAAAAAAAAAAAAACAATACTAAAACTGCTAATATACATTCCGCATGTAATTAACAAAGTGTAAATTTGATTAACAGGTATCAGAAGAGGCGAAGGATTTAATCCGCAGACTGATTTGCTCTTCCGAAAATAGATTAGGAAAAAATGGACTGCAAGACTTCAAGGTAAGCTTGAAAATATCTTTTACAATAGCAAAAATATATGATTTAGTCAAATGTCACCTTCTGTTTTTAATATGTCCCCTCTAAGAATCTGAAGAGATATTTTTGGATTTATTTAAAGTCAAAGTTACGATCTTTATTCCACTACACTTCTGGATGTCGTGTGAATGCTCAGATAATTGTGTTTTACCAAATAAGGCATGCAATATTATAGTTAATTCAAAAACATTTTGTGAGTAAGATTACACATAATATATGTCAAAGAATTAATACAAATGATAATGTTAATACACATTTGTTTCGCAGAATCATCCTTGGTTCGCGAACCTCGACTGGGAGAATCTCCGAGAGATGCAGGCGCCGTTTGTACCAGATGTTTCCAGCCCCACCGATACCTCCAACTTTGATGTCGATGATACCGATATCAGGTGAGTGTCATTCTGCGAGTTTCCTACCACTATAGGTTCGAGCTTGTGGACAGCGACCAATAGGTAGAGTCTTGTCCAGTAAGGATGAGGCCAGAGTTGACGGGGGCCAGCGTAATGAACGAGGTTCGCTAGTACCGATGCCTGCCAGTACTGTATTTAGTTCGGAAGACTTATCGTGGCCCAGGGACGTTAAGTGCCACTGAAAGCAGTGGCGATCATATGGTAATGTACGATAAACGGCCAACTCGTCGCGTCTCAGTAAGCACTTAGCAAGAATTTTAGATTATTATTTTAATATTTTCAACCAACTGTGACGATCTAGACCTTTTTGCAGTACCTAAAAGTAAATTTAGAATTTTGTTGCTCAAAAATAAGAAGTAGTAAGCCAATTATATTGTCGTCACATTTTAATTTTATGTATTAACTTTGGCTATTATTAAAAAAAATATATAATATATTACAGCGCTTGTCATACCAAATGTCTCGCGTTTTTATATATGGAGAATGTTGTTGATATCACATTATGTAAAACTATTTCTAAGCTTTTCTTTATTTAAATTGTGTTGTGATCATAATATTTTGCCGTTTCCGCACATTAAAATTCTCTCGAGGTTCTCAATCCGGTTGTATTTAGTTTACACCAGTACTATATGTTTTGTCGGCAGACTGTCAGAAGCCGTCCCGCCGCCGTCAGCGTCCTCCGCGTTCTCGGGGCTGCACCTGCCGTTCATCGGCTTCACGTTCACGGCGGGCTCGCGCCTGTCCGACCTGGGTGCTCCCACCAGTCCACTCAGTCCCGCCAAGAATGCTCCTAGTCAGGTTAGTCAACATAGATGGGTGCTGATGTGTGTATTTCAAACCCAACTATGGGTTAAGCTCGCCTGTGTACATCACCTTTTTTTTGTTGATTGTTTTTCTGTAATTTGTGTACAATAAAGAATATAAGAACAAGATAGGTGTCACATTATACACTGTCTAAATCATATAAAATCTGCGAGGCATGCGCAGAGCACAACGAATGCATCTGTTTAAGGCCTGCTAGTCGTAAAAATATACATATGCGAGCAATCGTATGCGAAGCAACTGCCGTGTTTGTCTCCATGTTTGTAGCGAGACATGTGCCATGCACAGGCTGAGTACGTGCAGAGAGAGCCAGCAGGTGTTGGTTCACAACTTCATCAATATGACATTTTAGCATATCATGGAAAGACCCGAAGTCGAGAGCACGCTCCGGACTCATGGAACAAATTATCATTCAGCAGCAGTATTTTGATTGCAAAGGGTCGTATCATTTTTCTTCTATATTAAAAAAAAAAAATGGCGGAAGTTTTAAGTCTTATTTCAATCTCTCTTAACAGTCTTTACTTTTTGTATATTTTTATTTTATTACTTGCTTCTGCCACCGGTTGTGCTCGCGTTAAAGTCGATTTCTCCATACAAACTTCCAACCCCCGTTTTATCACCTCAGGGATGGAGCTTGGTAAAATTCAATTCAAAAAGTCAAATTCTTAATGGATCATCCATTAAGAATCCAAAGGAAGTTTTAAGTTTGTAGGTTATAATTTCAGTGTTAATCAGTAAATTGTATTTTGCTTTTATTTATAAAGATTTAGTATTTTCGGAACTAATCGTCTTTTGTTTCCACAGGCACCATCGAACGCAGGTGATCGCGCAGCACTGAAGGCATTGGAGCGAGAGAATGCGCTCCTCGCACAAACCATCGCCGAACTTAGAGCGGGCGGAGCGGCCTTAGACGCCGGCAGTGGTAACGTTCAATTTAACTATATTATGACTTAGCACAAGTCAAAGAAAAAGCGTAAAAAGCTAAAATTCGTAGTTGCATTACAAAAAATCAGAAAAATTGGACTATTTTATATTAGTAATTTTGTAAGGAACCCTCGACGCTCAAGTCCGACTCGCAATTGACAGGTTTTTTTTTAAGGCGGGTTTTCAACACTTTGGTTGCCTTTAACTTTCCAGTCCCGCTTGAATTGTTTCAAACAATCTCGCAATCTTTGCAAACTTCGACCCTAGAAGGCCAAAATTTTGCTGACAGCTACGGGCTGTGTGTAGAATACGACTCATCATCCACTTTAGTTTGGTCCTTACCAGACAGCGAGCTACCTATTGGCCACATCTAAATAAACTGGAATAAATTATACATACCGTTGTAAATTCAAAACCAGGACCTAAGTCGAGCATTGAATAGTGAAGTTGGAAAATAAGTTATAATACTTATAACAAACATAGAGCTATCTTTGAAATAACTTAAAACACGATCGTAATCTCTCAAGTGTTCTGTAAGTTATAAAACCACTTAAGATTATATTTCAGTTGATATGAATTACAAGTAAACTACAGTTCAAAACGACCTAGACTAGTCGCCTTTATCTATTTTACAAAATACCATATACATATTAACTGTTCATTATCGTCAGCCTTTTTAAAGTTCTCACTGCTGGTACCCAGGCTCTCTAAGAAAAAGAATTAACGTTCAAACAAAAAAACATAAATTCAAAACATTTGTTCGTTCGTTCGTTCGCTCGTTCATTCTATTATTATTAATTAATAATAAAATGTCGTCCACAGAAGATCTAATACAGCTAAAGGAGGAGTTAGCGACGTTATCGAAAAGAAATGCCGATTTGGAGGCTCAAGTTAGGTGTTACGAACAACTCAATACTGGCATCAGTACACAGGTGAGCTAACAAATTAATTGTTTACTATTCCACATGAATATCAATGGAAAAAGTGCCCAGAACTCTGCCAGCATTGCCACGCTGGATGGCAATGCTGATTCACTGACAGAAATAAAGCCCAGCCAGCAGTTTGATCAGTCAGGGTGGCAATGCTGTCAGCGTTCTGGACACTTTTCCCATTAATATTGATGTGGATTAATTTTTTTGATGTCTGTTTTGATTTTTTTACATTTTCCATAACCTTATTGAAAATATTACACTATATTCTTTGGAAGTCAGGTACAAATTGAGTTAGACCATTTTTATAATGTATGATGTATTCTTGTCTTTTTACCATTTGAAATTCGCAGGACATGCCATCAAATCCTCAAGAGATGATGACTCGCATCCGCGAGATGGAAGTCATCATCCAAGCACTGAACATGGAGAAGGAAGAACTGACGAAAGATCGAACTGATTCCGTTGAAAAACTAAGGCTGCAGGTGCGTTATATGATACTTTCAATACTATCAACAGTGAACAAGTGCACTCTCACCTGAGTGGTTCTTTCAAAAAACCATCTCAGACACAAATTTACATAATAAAAAAAAAACAAGGAAAACTGCACTAAATTCGGTACATCTTGGTATCAGCTTATTTTAATAATGTTTAATTTAGTGGGTATGAAAACCCTCTCAGACACGGTACACTAGAGCCTGAGAGATTTTTTTTGATGGTGTGCAAAAGTTATCCAATGACGAATCCCGCTCTTGTGTCAGACTCTTACTGACTAAACACCCCACTCCATTTCTTCTTTGTCTTTGGCACTGGGGCCAAGGCTTCCAGAAAGAGACCCTGAAGCCCAGTAGGCTTCAACTCTTTTGCAGAGTCCCTACAGGTGCCTTAGTGGTTAAAAGAGACTTGGAAATAACCATTCAACAGTTATATTGTTTATTGTGATTACGGTTTTGGAAAATAAAATAAAAACTTTAAAAAATATTTCCCTGGCTATCCCTAGAACATCTCTTTAAAAGCTTATTAATAAGTTTGGGCGCAGTCATTTCTATTTATAATATTTTCCTCAGGACAAAGAACTGAAAGACGCATTATCACAACGCAAGCTGGCAATGACGGAGTACAACGAGGTGACTGAACGACTCTCCGAGCTGAGGCAGCAGAAACAGAAACTTTCGCGGCAGGTTCGTGAGGCTTTGCTATTGCAATTTTTTATCGATAGGTTCGCGCTTGACCGCTATCTCACCTGACCATCATCATCATCATCAGCCTTTTTAATGTTCCCATTGCTGGGACCCAGGCCTCCTCTCTAGGAGAGGGAATAGGCCATAATCCACCACGCGACCCCAGTGTGGATTGGTAGATGTCACATGTCTTCGAATTTTTGGTTTTAGGACATGCCGGTTTCCTCACGATGTTTCCCTTCACCGTTTTGAGAGCAGCCGTGATGAAATAAATTATACAAAGTAATTTGTCTGGGTGGGTTTGAACACGCGACCTACAATTCGTAAGTCGGGGCCTTTACCACTCGGCCACCACTGCTCTGTCTCCGTATCTCACCTGATAGAAAGTGACGATGCGGTCGACGATATTGGACGAATTTGGTCTGATATAAGGTCAGAAAACAAAATCATAACAATCCTATTTTTGCGCGGTATAGGTTTAGTGTGTGAGCGAAAAAGAGAGACGGTCTTTCTCGCTCGCACGCCTGAAAATTTAACACGTAGTAACTATGAGTCTGTATTTCTTTTGGACCAATGTTGAACAGTTAAAATAACAGTCCTCTATACTTATTACATACTAGCTTCTGCCAGCGGCTTCGCTCGCGTGAAAGTACAAACAAACGTTTTTCCATACAAACTTTGGACCCCTCTTTCATAATTATGTTTTCGTCGAATTTTCATTTTCTGCTATTCGGGGACAAATCCAACGAACCAAAAACCATGAAAATTGATCTAGCCAATCTTGAGCTATAAGTGATGTAACAAACCCGTCTTTGTTTTATATATATATAGGTTAGTATTTAGGACTGTGTGTGTGTCTATTCATTCCATAAAACTATGTTAATGTCCAGGTACGCGACAAAGAGGAAGAGTTAGAAGTAGCGATGCAGAAGATCGACGCGTTACGACAAGACATACGGCGCGCGGAGAAGGGGCGCAGGGAGTTAGAAGCCAGACTCGACCAGGCCATCTCTGAAGCTACCAAGGTATGTACATTAATTGTTACATCATTCAATTTATTGACTAAAAAGTAACACCTAATTGATCTTTACCAGGTCTAGAGCCTTCCTTCCAGACACGAACCCTTGGCCCCAGTTGGCTTCGACCCTTCTGCAGGGGCCCTACGAGCCCAGTAGGTGGTCACGTTAACTGCCGCATCGGTGGCATTAATTAAATCCTTCATAGTGCAGGTGTAGGAGCACTTTCGCTAGCACTTGACTCGTGTTTTGAACCAGGGCATCGCACTTACATTGAGTATATAGTTTTCACCTGGTACTAAGAAATTGTTGTTTATACTCAGGAACGTAAATTACGCGAGGAGACGTTACGGTCTCAGCGCGTAGACTCGGGCGCTCCGCCCTCCGCGGCGGCAGACGTGGCCAGGTTACAAGCTGAAGTTGAGACGTTAGAGGTAAGAAAACATTGGATACTTGAATTGAATAATCAGAGATACTTACTTCATTATCGCTTATACTTGTAGGCCAATATTGTAAGTACTACCGTCACTGTGAAGATTTATGTTTGTCCTTCTACGACATCTTTACTTTTAGTTCACTTGTTTTGTGTGTGAACAACTAATAATTAATTAATGTAAAATATATCTCATTAGCTTTCGCGTAGATATCATAAAAGTATGGGGACTTCCTTTTTTTCAATTGCTTTAAACTAGTACTTGATTGCGATCCCACCTGATGGTAAGCAATGATGCAATTGTTGATGGTGAGGCGCACTAGTTTGTTAAGAAGAACCTATTCAATCTAGCCTTGAAGACGCCTTAACTATAATCGGACGGAAAGACTGCAGCCGGCAAAGTGTACCAGTACCTCTTTCCTGTATTTTGGTGGGCATGCTAAACTAATGCCTAATACTAAAGACTTGTTCCCTTCATTTTCAACAATCTTATACCATTACCATGGCAACACTATGCAAAATGCAAGACCTGGTTTTCAGTAAATATTACACTAATGTTTGTCCATAGATGCAGTACAAAGAATCGCTACAACAGCAACAAGCGAGGTTCCAGGCGGAGTTAGCGGCACTCAACGACCAATTACAGGAGGGAGATGCTCTGCGCAATGTTCTTAATAGAGAGGTATGCAAATATAGCAGCAGCCGTGATTATCACCAGTCGGACTATTTAACATCAGCTATGAAGGGACTTTGCGTCAGCATTCGATTTCGTAGACAAGGACAATGTCATCGAATATGAACATTTTTATAGAAGTTAAGCTTTCCTTTTGAACGTTTTTGGTTCGGATTGACTGAACTTTAAGGAATAGTTACAAGAAAGGCGATTCAATGGTGGTGTTCTTCTAAAAATCAAGCGTTATCGTTGGTGTCCCACAAGGTATTATTCTAGGTCCGATCTTACTTTCAGATCTTTATAAAATATTTCATGTGCGCAACTAAGTCTATTGTACAACAAGAGTCATAATAAATTTGGCGCATTAGTACTTAAAACATCATAATACTGACTGGCCTGTTGGTCTAGTGGTTAGCGGCGCTGACTGCTATGCCGAAGGTCGTGGGTTCGATTCCCACCCAGGACAAATGTTTGTGTGATGAGCTCAATCATTTGTTCTGTGTCTGGATGTAATTTATGTATAGTATGTATGTATTTAGAAATATGTAAGTATGTTTATCAGTTGTCTAGTACCCATAACACAGACTGCTTAGCATTGGACTAGTCGATGATGTGTGACAGTTGTGGAATATATTATTATTATATATTATATAATCCTTTTGTTCCAGTTACAAACATCAAAAGAGAAGCTAGAAAGCCGTCGCATGGAACAACTGACCGATAGCGAAGACAAACAGATGCTGATGAACGAGAACCGGAAGCTGGCCAAAGATCTGGACGCTGTGAATAATAAAGTCTATACTTTTGTATTAACATTCTGTAGTCATTAGGTCCTTATTAAACTTTACCTAGTTCCCTTTGTTCCCTGTTGGTGATTATAGAATTTCTTAACCTTTCGACTACTGTAATTACAGAAACAATAAAAAAAAAATTGATGTGCGAATGGCGGCGTTCGCTTGGGGCTAAGTTTAATTTCTGGATTTTTATAATCTACTGCAAATGATTTTTTCTCCAATATAGTTTATCTGAGGGATAAAAAGCAGTTTCAAATTTTTTCTGATTTGTCAACATCTACTTTGGCATGCGTAAAGATGTAGTAAAGTACTAGTATTATAATAGGTAATTAAAATACGTTGCTATCAACTGTCTAGCATCAAAAAATCTTAACTGTCGGATACAGTTAAGATTTTTTCAAGATCATTCAAGTTGTACAGACGTATGTGCAATCGGTGCTCAAGGGAAGACTGGACGCCAATCCCAATATAGTATTGAAAATACAGTAACTAAAGTATTAACCTTTCGATTTTCCTCAAAAGTTTAATAATCCTTCTCATTGGGCAAGCACATTGACAGAAAATTCTTTTAGGAACATGCGTTTCATCCTTCCTTTTCAAATGACCATACCATACGCAAATGATACACAATAGCTTTTTATTTCTTTTTTAAATTATGAGGGGTTAAGCAAATCTAAAGTCACCGCAATATTTCTAAACCACTCAAATAAAATCCTTTTGTAGCGTAGTTTTTATGAACGCATAAAATTATAATAGAATATATCTAAAACTCCCTCTCTGTTGTCCCCTAGTTGGCAGAGAACGGCAGGAGATGGCAAGCAGAACGGAGGCAGATGGAGATAGAGTTAGAGGAACTTAGAGCTAAGAGAGATACCATGCAGCATTGGGAGACGCAGGTCAGTGATGTAAGTTCAACCCTGATGGTGCACCTAATTCACTCTACACCGAAACCTGCCTGGTTGTGTCCCCACTGGTTTGTATGTTACCTCGAGTGGTTGGTATGGTTAGGGCACTGACCTCTAATGATTATCACACTGGACGTGCAGCTGTCAAAGCGCTTTTGCCCAGTTTTGTCATTTTGACTAACAAATACAGTAAAGCGATGATTGATGTAACTTTGTACTGACTTAAGAAAACCATCATTTATTATTGACGTATGCATGACCGTGTAATGGGCGTCAAAGTGTTTTTGTCCCCTGTTTGATATTCGCCATATTGGCGCTATCGGACGTAGCGAGTGTCTACGGTACTAAAATTAGTAATGTAGCGCCGCTTATAATACACACACTTGGTTTTTTATGAAAAAAATTGTTTTATATTATTCCTGAAGCAGGATAATAAGGCAGAACGAAATTAATTTGAAAAAGAAATACAGAGTACTGTACACTTCTCTGCAGCTATTTGCATTATATGTTAAAATTCTCTGGACACTCGCGAGTGGCGCTTCAAATACAATACTAATCAGGCACAAAAATTCTGTCAAACATATGGAACAGCCTGTCCAGTTGCAAATAGTAGAAGTCAGTGGGTTATGGTTATCCTGTATTTGAATTTAGAATTCGAGATGATTTCCAATTTTTGAAGAACAAACTTTATGATATAGCAGACAAAGTTCAAATTCCATTGCAGCTCGTGCTTTTTAGAGACTTATTACAGCTCCATTTGTATTAAATTTCCCTAAGAAAACGTGAGTGATCTGACGGAGCATATTAAACCATAATACTATACCGTTAAAGTTAAAATTTCCACCAAGTATGCGTCAACAACTACTGTCTCGAGTTGAAGATTTACATACAAACATTTCTTTTTATTGCGCACATAATCCGAGTTTGTATGCATTTTAGCTCATCATTTCCTATTCCTACCCGTTCGGAATGTTTGATTGTTTACTTAAACAACCCGAATGTACCCTGACACAACCCCTTGACGCTGGCACATCCAGTTTGTATTGTGACAGATCCGCTTAATATGTAAAAATCTATGCCTCTTTTCGTTGTTACTTTATAACTCAAGAACGGGTCTACCAAACCAAATTTTTAGGCTTTGTTCGGACTATGTACTAGAGGTTTATGTGAAGTTTTCACAAAATCGGTCGAGCGGTTCTTCATTTATCACATTTTTCTGTTGCCGGGAGCGAAGCCGCGGACAAAAAATAGTTTTTAATATAATACTAATATAGTTATATTTGTCAATGTTTGATACTTCGATTGCCATTGAATAGTTTAAGACATTCGGCGTTCTTATTGCCCTATTTAAAACTGTTAACCAATCAGAAAGTTTAACGGGGTACGTTAAAACAACCCACCCTTAGCGTAGACGCATATAAGTTACTACTTAATAATAATATCTAATAATCTTTTGGTAGGACATGTTTTACTGATACATCACACACATTTAATAATGTTAAAGAAACAATAGCATATATTGCTTTAAAAAAATAAGTTGTCATACTTTTTGAAAAATAACTTTATCCTTTGGAATACCAAATATAATCAGAGAAAAAATAGAAAGACAGCGGTTTTCGCTAGGGCCTCAAGAGTTTAATGTAAAATTTATCCGTTAATTACATTACACAATTATAAAGAACTGAAACAGTTTTCAGACAGTTAATAACACGATTTTCTCTCGATAATCTTGTAGATAGCAGACATCATCCGATGGGTGGCTGATGAGAAGGAGGCGCGAGGCTACCTGCAGGCGCTTGCTACTAAGATGACTGAGGAGTTGGAGTATCTTAAACATGGTAAGTTATGTTGTCGTGTATATAGAGGCAAATATTTTTGTAACAGGTTTTATTCATGTCGTCGTAGGGAAATTTAATTTTTCGATTATTGATTCCTCATAAAAATATTAAGTTAATGAGATTAAAAAACTTCCAGGGGTATAGACCGCAAAGCAAAGTGACCACTTTGCAAAAAGACGTTTTACGAAAGGCTTATCGTATCTGTGAAACTCCAGCACTTTGCTGAGAGAACACAAGTGCACACATTTTTTTTGAGATGTGAAATTATCGTTGTCGACACGGATTTATTAACTAAAACAACACCTGTGCCCTTCAGTGGCCCTTTGCGTTCTAGGATCACGGGTTTCCTTTTCAACATATCTTCTGGATGAATTTTATTGACCAATTTTTTGATTAGGAAAGTGTAAGTTTGATTAAATCCTCATTCAGAGTAGTCAGAGCAATATTATTTGTCCTCCAGCAAGCGCGTCTCGCTCGTCTCTGGTCGTAGCGTCGTCCCCGCCGTCGGGCCCGGCGGGCGCGGCGCCGGACGGGCGCTCGGGCACGGGCGGCTGGCGCAACCGCCGCTCGCAGAAGCTGGACAAGATGGAGATCCTCACGCTGCAGTCGTCGCTGCACTCCGAGATACAGGCCAAGCAGGCCGTCGGCGAGGAGCTCAGCCGCACCAGGGCAGAACTGCTCGCCAGCCAGAGGTCAGTTTGTGCGAATGGGATGAAAGAGAAAGAGAGAGAGAGAGAGAGAAAAAGAGAGAGATATTCCGGTTGACGTAATGCTTGGTCAAAAGAGTAACGCGGTGCGGAAACTGCGGGAATGCGGAAACAAAGCACAGATACCGCGAATTAGTTTAAGATCCTCGCTCTCGCGTGGTTTGCGATTTGTCTATGGCCATTTGTATAAAAGAGCTATGGCGTGTGTTGCCGAGCTCTTCCACGTCCACATGCCTACTATGGAAGCTCAAATGTAGTTCTTTTGTTAGAGTGCGTCACAACGCTCCCGCGCTCATCTTTGCAGTCTGGCAAACACTTTGTAATTTAGTTGTGAGAGGTCAGATACGCAGTCGCTCTATGATATTCAGTTCACATGTCAGGGGGGGTTGGGTTCAGGTCTCAGTAATATTTTAGATATATTAGTTGCTTCCAGTTACACTAAAAGCAAAATAGTTGATTTAAAGATAAGTTGACGGAAGTCCATTAAATAGTGTCTTCAGGCCATCTAGCAATCGATTCTGACCCTGGAATCTCAACCCAGAAATAAGTGGACAGAGACTGAACTAACTGACATACTCAACATATTGATTCTTCCCTAACCTTATTGACGTTTATGAAAAGTCTGAATTTTAGTCCAAACTTCTTGTCAATAGGTCTTTTTCTATAATATTCTACGAAAAAACGAAGTACTGGTAAGATAAAGAAAATATTCTCCACTGTCTCACCAAAAATATTTTTTCAAACAAGTCCTTTAAACAAACATTAAAATTTTCTTCTCTAGTTATTTTCCACCTTGGTGTCGAGATTCTTCCAAGTAAGCCTTCTGTTTTGAGCAATCTTCTATTGAGTAAGCGTAAGTTCTATATTAAAACCTGACTTGGTTTTAAAAAATACTCGAAAGTTGTTTTTGGAAATTGCAATTATTCTTTGTATTTGTGCTTGGGTTTTATGCATAATTCATTCTTTCATTCAGTCAGCTCATTGATTACTCTAGGAAATACATTCTCAACATTTTGTACAACAAAAAAAAAATACGTAAAAATATTCGGCTGGGCGGTCATGTGTCTTTCTTTGTATGTGATGAGGCATCTGTATACAAGAGTCCTATATTATAATTTCCAGATTCCATTTTTGTCTGATTTTGCACGGATTTTCAAAATGTTCAAAGTACATGCACAAAACCTCAGAATTCAATATATCACAGTTGGTTTGTTATTGAAATAAGTATCAAAAACAGCGTGTTTTATTACGGAATGAAGTTATGAACGTTTTCAAGAACTGTTTTGATTTTAATCAACATTTTTAAACCACATTTGCTGGCATACATCGCGCCAAATTGGTCCGACGAATATTCTCGTATCCTATTCGCCGGGGCCGTGTGTTTGTTACTGGACTTATTTTGCTCTTCACTCCCAAGAGTTGACGAGATGGAGTATTTGGACGTGAATGTGTGATCCTAGCGAGTAAATGCGAGAATATTTGTCGTATACATCTGTCGCAGGAAGTTAGGCTCTAGACAGACGGACCGCAATTCAACTGCAATCCAACTGCAAATTGCAGTTTGAATGCAGTTGACACGACTGCAATAGAACTGCAAATTAAACGTGCAGTTCGATTGCATTTCAATTGCAGTCGGCGGTTCAGTGCAATCGTGTAAACTGCACACCAGCTGCAATCGAACTGCATGGATGGTTTGTAGTCCTATTGCATTCAGACTGGCCTGTCAGTCTAGTAGTTAGTGAACCTGACTGCTATGCCGAAGGTCGTGGGTTCGATTCTCACCCAGGACAACTGTTTGTGTGATGAGCACGATCATTTGTTCTGTGTCAGGGTGTAATTTATCTATAATATGTATGTATTTAGAAATATATAAGTATGTTTATCAGTTGTTTAGTACTCATAACACAAGCTCGGCTTAGCTTGGGACTAGACGACGTTGTGTGATAGTTGTGGACATATTATTATTATAGTCGTAACTGCATCCGAACTGCAATTTGCGGTTGGATTGCAGTTTAAATACAGTATGTCTGTCTAGAACCTTAAGGGTTGGTTTACATGAGAATTGTCATTAATCCTACAGAGAGCTACTAGAAACCCGGCAACGGCTTGACACGCTAGCACACGACATGAAGCGCAAGGAACAGCACATCCGCGACATGCAGGCGCGGCTCGACGCGCCGCACCAGCCCGGCAACTCCTGTGAGTATACCTTATATGTGTGGCTTGTGGGTTAACCGCCCGGACGGGGTAAGCAGAGATTGTGGGGACATTATTTTTTAATAGGAAATAAAATAAAGCCGTTTTTTTTGAGGTGCAAAACTTCAAAATTCCAGAAGGAACCATAGGGTAGAAAGATCTATACTATAATCCATGTGTGTATATAATCTTTATATATATAAAATATATAAAAGGAGAAACTGACTGACTGACATATCAACGCACAGCCGAAACTACTGGAACTAGGAGAGTGAAATTTTGCACAGGGCTTGCTTTTATGACGTAGGCGAACACTAAGAGGATTTTTCAAAATTCAGCTTCTAAAGGGATGAAACGAGTGTCCAAAGTTTGTGCAAAAACCTATTTTCAAGCGGGTGAAGCTGCTGGCAGAAAGCTATTCGGTTATAATCCCAGTCACAATAGTTGAAACAACACGGCGTCCTTGTATGCGAAGTAATCGAGTTTTCGGTCTCAATCAAAAGATGAGGGTCTTCGCGGAACCATAGCAAATAGTTCAGTTTATTTGTCGCGACTTATTCTTGTGTTAAAATAGTGCAACTACGAACGGGGATAAGTTATGTTTAGTAGTGGGGCTAGATAACGATTAAAATGTAACATACTAAGACATTTTTTAAGTGTTTGGCCGTAACCTTGTTCAGTATGTGGTGTTCGCTAATCAGATGTCTATGGGATGTATGCTTACCCCGAATGGGATTGGCCGTGTATTATCAACGACATCATTGGACCACATCACTCGGGTGTAGCTTAAATTTTTTTTTCTTATTTTGTCGCACAATCAAGTTTATACCCGCTTGTTTTCTAAATACAATATTCCAATAAATTTTATATTAATATTCGGCACATTTCTAGTCAAAACGCTATGGAAAGTGATTTCATAGAGAAAATTAAGATGTACAGAGTGAGAGCATATATTTAACTATCGACCTGTCCAGTTTCGCACGGGTGCAATGGTGATATTAATAAAATAATGCATGTATTATACGTATAAACCTTCCTCTTGAATCACTTTAAATTATTTATTAATTAAAAAAAGATATCAAAATCCTTTGCGTAGTTTTAAAGATCTAAGCAACAATAGGGACAGACGGCGGGAAGCGACTTTGTTTTATATGTTAGTAAAGTCGCAATGTTATAAAAAAAATTGTAAGCGGGTACTCCAGTTGTATGATCTAGTGGTGTAGTTGATACACGAGATTGAGTGGGACTTTGTTATTCTGAACATATAATTTCTTTTATGGGAGTTGATAAGAGATAGACCCATTTTACAATATAGGTATGGCACTTGCATTGCATAGCTTCAGTATAGATATGGTATCACTGTACAGTTGGAAATCAAAGTCTTATGGATGTTATTATTATGTTGTTAGCACGCTTTTGAGTTACAGCACCTAAGGTTTTGTGGTATTGGTCTAGAACTGTAATAGGTTTAGACCTTTGTTGACAATTTAACTTGGCAAAGTCAAGATGGTGAAGAAATTGTTGTAGAAATGGGCTCTTCTCAACTCCTTGTTACTGCTATAAAAGTGAGAAGTATCTTACAGTATATCTAGTGCAAGTGAGAAGAAATAACATTATTTAGTTTTTCAGCTGTTAGATATTTTGTAGATTATTGGTGTATCTTCTTATTTTTGTAGTAAGTTGATACTCTGTCAGGTATCTTCTTCAATTAACTATTAAATATATATTTTTTTAGCACAAATCTATGTACAAATAAATATGTTTATTTAGTGCACCATTTCTTTTTGTTTTCGTTACATGTTACCGCACATTCCTACCCAATACACATATGAAACTTTCCGTGACCTCACTATTCACGACGAACGCACTTATATCGTCAACGGAATCTTGGCTCCCACCACAAAGTCCAACGTCGTCCTCGACGAAAAAAACGGAAATAAACGAAAAAAACTGCACATCACTATTTTATATTAAAAAAATGTGAATATGGACTCTATTGTGTTTGAAATTGGAACTGTGATTTGATATTCCATTAAAAAAATGTTAATCAAATTTAAAATTCGAAAACTAACGTCCTTTTTTTATTCTATTTAATAACGAACATGTATTATCTGTGGCATTTACTGTTTTTTTTTTTTTTATATGGCGTCTAACGCTGTTTTTCTTTTTGTTTAAAACTTACGTAATGGTGTATAACTTGTGTATTTTATTGTGCTGTTGGTATTTTTGTGGATGTTAGTTCGAATATGGTTGAGGAGTAACATACCTCTGTTTATAGGCGTGACGTCATGTTTATGGGGTGTTGCTATACTTGTGTACCACCATATATATCCCTGATACATAATGATATGATTGATTTCTATAGTCGCGAAAATGTATGTTTTGATGTATTTTGTAGGAGCAACTGGGGCAGCTTTGGTACTACTATGCGAATGTTAATTATTCGTTTTATGTTTTAGAAGCGTAATTTGTTTAATACATTTTCAGCTTTCAGAGATATTAGAATATTTAAATAAATGTTAATATTCGCACAAAAGAGTAAGTCTCAACAATGATGGCAGCTAATAAGGCAAAATATGTTTTTTTTTTTTAATAATGTATTTCATTACCATATACTGTTTCTCGTGGCTATGGATTTCAATTTTAGTGTTTCGTAAATATTAATGAATTTTTGAACAAGAAATAATATGAAAAATGGACAAAATTATTTGTAGAAATTAGTGCTCAAAATTTTTTTACGTTATTATTTTTTAATTTATACAATTTTTATCTATTGATAAAAAATACGCCAATTCTCTTATTATAATCTGTAATCTCACCAAAGTATATTCATTTCTAGTCTTCAGAAATTAGTCTAGTCGAAAACGATGGTTGCCAAAGATTTTTTAAAAGATAGTGTTGTCCCCAACCGTTCGAGCTAGTCATTACAATCGATGCGGTTTTTTTTAATGATTTATTGAATGTGTGTGATACGATTTGAAAAGTATGTTCGATGAGATGTATTTTAAAAAGTTTTTGCTGAAATAACGCTTGCCTTTTAGCGTATGGATTGAGTTATGTCTAACGTATGACATAGTTCGATTTTAATATAGTATAAAAATCACAATAATTTTATAATAAAGTAAGAATTCGATTTTTTTAGTTTTCTATTATGTTTATTATTTGTGAAAGATAATTTTGTAAAAAAATAAATTATCTTATTATATGACACAACAATTTATAAATACCGCAAATAAGTAATAATTCTTTTTTATACTCAAATCGATCGATTACCAAAGATACTGACAGCACAATGAATAGTTTTTTTAATTTATTTTTTAGTGTTAATTTTTTCTATTAGATCAGATGTAGAATCTCATTCAGTTTGTCTTTTTTTTATTAATGTTAAGTTTTAAGACCGTACATACTTATTAACCTTTTAACTTATATATTATGAACGGGAGAGTGTCGAGTTTTTCCGACGTAATCGAAAATATCAAACGAACACTCGTATTTATTCTGCCAGAGTCGCACTTCCTCGACCATCTACTCCATCTTGTTAGTTCTTCTGTCACCTATCGGGATTGAAGAGCTAAACGAGATGTAGTTCGTACAATGCGTTCCAAATGAGAATAGGATCGATTGCCATGTTGTGACGTCACGATTTACTGTCAAATCGAGGCAAGATATTTTTAAAATTCAGTTTATTTACGAAAAAAAAAAAAATTTATTTACGAACTGTGAACGAAAAAAAATCCAGTTTTTCATTTTTACTCATCTCCAAGTTCTTCAATTTTGCTGCTATTATGTTACTTGAAGAATAAAGAAATCTTCGATTTGACACTACGGCGTGACGTCACATCCTGATTATCGATCCTATTGTTATTTGGAACGCATAATAGTCTCAAATACACGACCCTTGCGAATAGGATACGAAGACACTCGTTGACACAATACGATGTAACACGTTAAACGGTTAAAAAAGTTTTAATTAATAAATAAAATACGTAAACAAAATTCTTTTAAGCATAAAAAATAATGTAAGGTCTTAAAATTCAACGAGTGATTCTTATTTAATTTTTTTTGCGTTTTTTTATTATGTTATTAATGTTAAGTTCTTGTCAGCACATTTAATCTGCATTTAACGTGTCTTTTATGTTTTACTGTTAGGTTTATTTGATATATTTCACTCAGTGCATAACTGTACATGTCCAAGTTAACTTCGTACATTGTTCTGTACATAAGTTATTAAAAGTTCTGTTGTACTTATTTTTTTTTTGTTATTTATTTTTAACACTTTTGTTAGTGGGTTTTGTGCGCGAGTCGTAAAATTATGATATTTTGCACAGTTAGTGTCCGACCGTCGGTTTCGGTTTAGTTTCGGCAAAAAAGCGCGTTTCGGTTTCGGCAGCAAACCTGACTAAACTACAACCGACACTGCATTCGGGAATTCCTCCACAGTGATCGGTCATGTTTTGTGCGTTTAATTCCATTCAAGCGAGTAAGCGACCAAGACGTACCTAAACATTTCGTAACTGACTTATGTTTGCAGATTGTTTTGTTTGTTATGAGTTTTCATGTGATTTATTTTTAATCAGATAAGTTTTTTACGTGATATAGCATAACAGTAGAAAGTAAACATCAATGTAAAGTTTCGGTTTAGACCGAAAGGGAGGCTTATCCCGGAATTCGGTTTCGGTCGGACACTAAGTACATTACCTAACCTTCTTCAGAAGGTGGACTTCGAAACAAGCTAAATTCAAGGAATGTTATTCAACCGCATTAAGTCAGCCGACTCCGCTGTTTAGCGAAGAAAAGGCGTAGAGCGGTGTTTATACATAAAATAAAATAAAAAAAACGATTCCATACTCCTTTTGGCTAAACAAACCCTCAACATTGAACTCTATCACAATACAATTAAAACACAAAGTTATGCGCAAGCAGCGAGGCAAGGATCGGCGAAATCTTCCACGTACTGGAGCGGCAAAGAAGAGAACGGTTCGTGTATTATAATATTAGCTAAAACACTCTCTTAGAAGTAGACTCATCGTATGTGACCGTTGTAGAGATTGACGATTTTGAATTTACCATCGTAATTATTCTGATTTTAATTGAAATCAAAGTATTTTATGTTAGGTGAAATGCTTTTGCATCTTCACTTTTTGTGAAAATCAGCATGTTTTTGTAACGTTATTATTATAAAGAAAATATGTTAATATCTTTTTCTACTTCCGTTTCATTCGTATGTCGAATATTTTTGACCAACACACGACCTTGTCGGGAAAATCCGACAAGGTCGTTCAAAGGGTTAAAGTCATCAATGATTGATTATATTTTACACTGTATATAAATTCGCAATCGTCTATCGCTAGACTGTGTGTTATTTTGTCCCTGTAACATTATCTGTTGTTATTTAAGATTTATGCTTCGCTGTCAATAACTTTTTTTTTCACACATCGCTTCAAAAACCACCTTGGGGCAATTGGTTTTTCTTTTAACAGATTTTTAAAAAATGTTTATTATTTTTTTTTTAGTAAAAAAAAGAAATAAAATACTACAGATGTTTTTTTTGTAATTTTTTTTTTTAATTTATTAATAATAAAAAAATATATATATATATTATAACGACAGATAGTGTTTATTTTTTAAAGGTGTAAGTTTTTAGTCTTTGTGCTGCGTACGTAGTTTTCTATCAACTAGTTTCATTTTGTCTATGAGGCGTCCATTGTAAATACGAGCAAGTGTCAAAAGGAAAAAGTTTTTTTAAATCATTTATTAAATAATAGTCACTGTTTTGTGGGTCTTATGACTAACATTTCTATTACCAATTGACAAATTAGTTTTATTATCCAATTAATTTTAAAATTATTTTATAAAAATATTTATATATATTTTTAAAATTGAGTACAGATTTATATTATTCATTTTATATATATATATAAAAATAGAATCATTTGAAATAAAAAGAACGACTCTAAAAACAGTGACGCTTAATATTTTTTTTTTTTCATCAAAATTTTTATGCAATATGAAACGATTCTTCTTTTATTGCAAATTGCTTCGCTTTGCTTGAGCTTTGTTGAGGTGGCATGGATGTGACAAACATATTTTGGCTCTAGTACACAACCTAGACATCCATTGCAACCATAACTAAAAAAAAACACAAAAATCCCAAAAAAAGTTTGAGATACCCTCGTAATAATTGTGTACTAGAGCCCAAGTTCCCTGGTTTTTTCTAAAAAAAAAATCCATTCACCACATAACGCCCTAAGCAATTGGTTTTTCCTTTAACACTTGTTTTGTATACGCTCTTAGGCATTTTTGACTAATCTGTTTTTTTTTAATTGTAAACCTCTTTTCGACCTTAGTTTTTTTTTTCATTTGTAACTTACGTCAGCACACGAGTCGACATTTTTAAGTATATTCTAAATGTAAATTAGTTTATTTTTTTATTATCAGACATAGTATAATTATATACTAATTTTGAATTGATCTGGAATCTTCTGGTCTAGACGGTAGATAAATATTGAGTACTGTGTTTGAATAGGAAGAAAGGATCTTGGTTTTTTTCTTAGTGTTTTTAATATCGTGCGGATTTCATCACGCATGCGGAATTGCTCCGCTTACGGGACTGCTGCCGCATCACGCCATGGATCCGGTGTGCATATACCACGCATTACAATAAATACTTGTATGAAAAGGAAAACTGCGGGGGCAACTCGTACGGAGCAATCCCGCATGCGTGATAAAATCCGCACGATGTTAAAAAAACCCTAATGGGGCTCAATATGAAATAGGGTTAGGGAACTAGTCAGATTTTTTATTGAGGTTTATCCATTACAGTCGGTTTGGGAGCTTTTATAACATTTATAAAATAGTATATAAATATTATGTATTTTTTTTTAACAAGTTCTATCGTGTGCTGATGTAAATAATTTGTACAGTGTCAAATGTAAGCGTCCAATGTGCATGTCATAGTTCCCGTTTAGTTCCACTAAAATGTGTTCATGTACAGTCGAGTGCAAAGGCGTTAGTAAGAAGAAAGAAAAACATTTTATTTGCCGGAAGTGACACAATCATAGAATGAATTTACGAATTATAAATATTCTATAGGAAAAATTCAGCAATATTCGCGCAAAACGGCCGAACGCTCAGTATTATATCATGACCATGCGAAAAATTTGAAGAATCCACAGCGCTTAGTCGATTAGAAGATCTTAATTTTTATTTTCGTGTCTTTTTCGTTTTTTGGAGCAGGGAAATAGACTGAGAATTAAGCTCAACAATTCTAAAATGTACAATTATTCGTTAAACGGTCTACTTATAGGTTTTACGGGTATTTGATCACCACGCAATAAGATTTTTAAATTTTAAAAATATTCTTATATTACTAATGTAACTAATGCTTAAATTTACCAACTACAAATTAGACATTAACACCTTTGTGCTCGACTATACGTAAAATTAAAATCTAATAATTGTTACGTTTTTTAATTTACTGTTTTGTGAACGTGGTTTGGGTTGGGATTTGGTTTCTGTGTTTTTATTAAATATTTTATAAATATTTTCCTTTTTCATATAAAAAAGTTACAATCATGATTTATTTTATATATTTTAATAAACACTAGTGTTTCGTTCTCAAAGTAGAAAGGAGGTGATGGTGCAACGATAATATTATTCAGCTTTTGTTTCTACCATGTAGTCTTATATTGATTAGCGAAAATGGCAAATTGTATCTAGTGATCATCTAACAAAAAAATAAAAACAAATGTAGCGGCTGTTGGTCAGAAAAATTTAGACTTCATCATCAAAAGACATCGATACAGAGGCGTAGGTGCCGCTGTATCAATAATGCGGGGCCCCCGCGCTGTAGGGGCCCCGACGTAGACAAAAATTCGCAACATATTATCCACAACCATCTCGTAGGGTAAACCAAGCATTTGTAAAAAAAGCACCATTTTTTCGGGGCCTCTGTAGGACTAGCTACGCTACTTTCTTGATACTAATCAAGTCAGCTGAATCATACTAATTCATTTACTTTGACCCTTTCAGAAATTATTCGTAATTTGGGAACGAAACACTAGAACATATAAGAACCATAATTTTCTCCTTAACTTACATAATCTCTTAACATTTCAGTCCTGGACCGACCACCATCACAGATGAGCTACTTAGACCAATTCCTGAAGGAAGCACCCACGGAGCGACACTACGATAATGTGGCTACTATCAATGAGCAGAAGGTAGGTTTTTGATTGGCACGTATATTTACAGAAAATTATTTAACCATGCTTTTGTCTTTCGTTCATTATTATTTTCATCATTTTTGGAGCGTTTTCCAACATGTCCTTATTATATCTGTATTTTGCTTAATCAAATGTTTTTGACATTTAGGAATATAAAACACTAGCTGGTACCCGCGACTTCGTCTGCGTCTTTTTTTCGCAATAAAAGGTAGCCTATGGCCTTTCTCAGGGTCTGAAGCAGGAAAGCGTAACAGACAGACAGACAGAGTTACTATCGCATTTATAATATAAGTATGGATTTAAAAATATAAATAAATAGTAGTCCACCGATGTCGCGAGCAGGGTCCAAGCTACCGTTGGTTAGGGCTCTAGAAACAGGAACCTCCTCATAGAGCCATATCGTATTATTATTATTTGATTATACATATGCTCGCGTTAGACTACTATTTCACCTGATGGTGAGCGATGATGTGGATAAGAAATTATAAAATTGCAATGATGATCTGTTTATATTTCTTAGTAAAATCGATTCGAATTTGACGGTAAACGGCATGATGCTTTCATGCCGTTAGCATTCATACCTCCACTACACCAGCGCTCTCGACTTTGAATGTGCGGGAGCGTATACTTCAAAGATCTTTTATAATTACCGTGCGTTAAGTACGGGCCAACTTTATAAAATTAGAACTGAGACGTTTAGTGGAAGAACGCTGAAGAAATCTTCTTTATAAATCACATTATTGGTCTTATTTAACTTCTTAATCATTAACAAATCATTTCAAGAGTTTTATTTGAATTTGACAGTTGGAAAACGTTCGAAGCTTAATTTTGTGACTAATTTATAAGGTGACAGTTATTTTGATTAATTTTTATTTCACTGTGTATTAGGTACCAGACTTTTTGTAAAAAAACATATATTTAAAAAATAATACTTATGACTAATATACAGTGTAATACTAATATCATGCAAGCTTTTTATTTTTCTTTGGCCATTTTGTTTTTTGGTTATTCGTTGCTTACACAGATGTCGCCGCAGTACCGTTACAGAAACCAGCATTGTTGCAATGCAAAGGTATTTTATGTTTTTATTTATTATTGCTTTAATTTTTTTTTAACTGATTTTTTTAATTCAAAATAATGCTTCGTATGAAAGCGAATTGGAGATTTTATATAAGACAAAATCTCAAATTATTTTTTTGGCGTAAAATATACCCAGTATCATTTCTTTACGAAGTATTATTTTGTTTGTTTATGTATGGTTAAGTTCATAAATATATTTTTATTACAATTCTACGCAAACTAAAGTCTATAAGATTTGAAAGTAAAAAAAATATGATCTAGAAAATTTTATAAATGGTTTAGTATGTTAGGTTCAGCTTAATAATTAATCTCAAAAAAACGCTAAAGTCATCCATCATCATCATCATCATAATTTTATCCGGTGCGGTGGTGGAATGCCTGAGTGCTAATTATTATTAACAAATATCAAGTTCTGGTTTCTTTTATTATACAGGGTGTCATTGACATGTTAACGCAAACGAATACCATAGATCCAGTACATGATTCTAGAACCCCAGTGATGGAATTTTTTTCGGTTTTTTCTTTTTTTTTTTAAAGGAATTTTTAACGTTTTTTTTTAAATCAACTGTATAAAAACGTCAATTTAACATTTTTTGCGAAAAAAATGAGTGCATTACATTCCAAATTAAAAATGTCATCGGGTTTGATTAGAATAACGACTTTATTTTGCTCGATGTTTTTTTTTATGAATTTTTTTTGTAATTTTTTTTTCTTAAAAAAAAACATCGTTGGGATTGGTCAGAATAACGATTTTATACATGTTAAAAATAAAAAAAAACAACTCTTTTCAAAAATTTGAAATAAAAACCGACGAAAAATTCCACCACTGGGGGGTCCAGAATCATGTACTGGATCCATGGTATTCGTTTGCGTTAACATGTCAATGACACCTTACTCACCTTACCTTTGTCACTTACGGCTCCGAAACGTGGTCGCTTACAATAACCCTCATAGGAAGACTCAAATGTCACTCAAAGGGTAATGGTTATGCTCGGTGTCTCCTTGCGTGATCGAATCAGAAATGAAGACGTGCGCAAGAGAACAAAGGTTGCCGACATAGCAAAAAGAATAGCGAAACATAAGTGGCAATTGGCAGGACACATTGCACGCAGAACAGATGGCCGCTGGGGCCTAAAGGCTCTGGATTGGCGACCGCGTACCGGAAGACGCAGCGTTGGAAAGCCTACCACAAGGTGGATCGGTGACCTGGTCAGAGTTGTAGGAATCCGATTGATGCAAGACGCACAGGACCAGTCTTTGTGGCGGCGCTTGGGGGAGGCCTTTGTCCAGCTGTGTACTTTAGGCTGAAATGATGATTATGATGATTAAAATATTAGTATGGAAGTATAGATTAGCGAAGAATACATCAACTTTTTTTATCTTGTAAATAACATGTCTTATACCGTACAGTTAATGTACGGGTCGACGCAGTCCGCCGCGCTGAGCGGCTCGGTGGAGCTGCACGACGAGCTGGAGCCCCGCGCCTCCTCGCCCGCCTCCAGCAAGAGCTCGCCCAGTGAGATGTCCACCGTTAGTATAGTGAGTATTGTCTTTAATATTTTCTATAAAATCCTGTTGATTTGAGAGAGAAATAAAAACATAAAACCGTCGTGACGCTAGTCTTACTATTTTTTTTAGATGGGAAATAATCATTTGATTCTTTTAGTGGAGCTGAATAAATGTCAGTCTTTTTACTGACTAAATCCCTCCTTCTCTTATGAATTAAAAAAAAAAATATTATCATGTTTACAATTTGACGTCCATTTTTATTGATTGAACTGTCATATGTGAGTTTATTTATTATTTGGTATAAACTAGTGCTTAACAGCAATTCCATCTGATGGTAAGCAATGATGCAATCGCCGTTCCTACTAAATTTGGAGGGTCTAACCGATATATGTAACACTACAGATTTATAAAAATAAAATTAAAAAGTAAAGTACATTTTTTTTTAAACTTGAATTAATATACGCATGTACGAAATTATTCAAGTAAACATCAGCTGATCAAGTCCAATGTCCTGTAGGTAGTTAGTACACAACGACCAATAACTATTCACAGGTCATTGAACTCGCATAGCTGAAGTTTACTTAAAGAAATGAATAAAATTTAGTTAATAATATTGCTTGCTATTGAGTTTTGTATCCATCGCTGAATCAGGTATGTTCTTAATTCTTTAATGTGTTTGATCACCAGGACCCATCACTGGGGCCCACGGTACCAGGCAAGCAGAAGGTGCATCAGTTCCTCGTGCGAACCTTCAGCAGTCCCACCAAGTGTAATCACTGTACGTCGCTTATGGTGAGTATACTACAGTCCCCCGTCCCTCGTACTCTCTTTGCGCTTAACACTCTCTTGGACACGCACCCTGAATGTGATGTGTTCGCGGACGAATGGAAGACGATCTTGTCAGTATGCCTGGAGTTCTGTCAGATGAGTTTGTGAATCTAATATATCTCTAACTAATGTAATTGGTGGATAGCCGTTTTTGTTAAAGTAAAATAAAAAAAATACTACGCCCTTATAGACTTAACACCAAACCTGTTAGATTGAAAAGGCAATAATGCGAAGATACTTTTAGACTAGTGAGGGCAGTGGTAGCCGAATGGGAGAGCAGTGGTGACCGAGTGGTAACATCTCCGACTTATGAATTGTAGGTCACGGAATCACACCTAGCCAGAATTATTTTGTGCCATCACCACTGCTTTCAAAACGGTTAAAGCTTCCTCACAAAGACCATCGCTAAGTTCATTTTTATTTGCACTCAAAACAAAAACTTCAAAGGGTTTGATTGTGTTGCGCCGCAGATGATTTTTTTTTAAGTGATCATTTAGAAATTACCTGATATTACTTAAAAATTTAAAAATGTTGAAATCATCGAAAGGGGTAGCATAAAATGTGTTGATATATGGCAAAATTTTATTTAAGTAATTCAATAATATCTTTTTTACTTGTATTTATTTCCAGATCGGGCTGACGCGTCAAGGCGTGGTGTGCGAGACGTGCGGGCTGGCCGTGCACACGTGGTGCTGCGCGCGCGTGGCGGCGCGCTGCCCGCTGCCGCCCGAGCGCTCGCGCCGCCCGCTCGGCATCGACCCCGCGCGCGGCCAGGGCACCGCCTACGAGGGATACGTGAAGGTGACGCTTAATTTATATTATCAACTAGCTTTTACCCGCAGCTTCGCTCCCGGCAACAGACTATTCTACTCTACCCCACTCTACCTAACTCTACTCCACTGTACCCTATTTTTTTCATAAGCTTAGTATCTTAAGAACCTTCTCTTGACAATAACAAACAACAAAAAAAGAATTAGCGATATCTGTCCAGTTATTCTCGAGTTTTGTGCTTACCAACACATTTAGCGATTCATTTTTATATATAAGACTAGCTTTTGCCCGCGGCTTCGCTCCCGGCAACAGTTTATTCTACTTTACTCCAGTCTACCCTATTATACCCTATTTTTTGTTCATAAGAACCTTCTCCTGATAATAACAAACACAACAAAAAAAGAATTAGCGAAATCGGTTCAGCCGTTCTCGAGTTTTGCGCTTACCAACACATTTTGCGATTCATTTTTATATATAAGATTAGCTTTTGCCAAAAATATGCTACGTACAATAACGACAAAAAATTTCCTATCTGGAATAAAAATAAAAGGAATCCTATGTATTTTTACAAGCTTTTTATTAGCTTGCAATGTAACTATGTATGTTCGGCTCAAATCTTGCAATTTAATTTTGAAGCAGATACTCGTATCTTCAACTGATTGAGCTGCAATTTTGCATGCAGGTGTGAATATGATGACATGGAGCTGATCTGATAATGGAATCGTGAGGTAGCCACACACACTCTACGTGGTTGTGCCATTTAATTACAGAGTTCCTAAACTTTATAATTAAACAGCACAACCACGTCGAATTTGGGCTCGTGTGAATCGTCTTGAAAAGTTGTAAATATATAAGTATAGACCACTGCTATAAAAGCTTGTTATGAAAAAAAATATTTTAATTGAAAACTTGTTCCAGGACATGGTCTATCCGTGTACTCAGTTTCAATAAAATCTGTTCATTTGGAAGTGAATAACTAATAAACATACATAATGAACGCACTTATATACTATTACTAACTTTCAGCTTGTTTTTTTAATGAATTTCAACCCAAAGTTTGTTTAGAAATTCTTGTATATAGTAGCAACTACAACTATGTATGTTAATATTTAAATTATTCTAATCATTTATTGTAGATAATTGTTTTATTAATATATATTTTTTACTATGTTGTCTGCAGGTACCAAAACCGGGTGGCGTGAAGAAAGGCTGGATGAGACAGTTTGTTGTGGTCTGCGATTTCAAATTGTTTCTCTATGACATATCACAAGACCGGTGAGTTTGACTCCTCCATTTATTGCAACAAATTCCGGCCACCATAGGTGCGGGCTTGCGGACGTTTAATTTACTTTTTTTTATTACTTATTCCGTGACATTAATTTTTTTGTTTTCATGACATTTTTTTTATCATCATCATCATCATCAACCTAGCGTAAGTCCCGGTTGCTACCTTGGCTTTCACCTCGGTGCCCGGGGTCCGCTTTCCTGCCTAGACGCCTCCACTTCGCTCGGTCTTTTGCGTCCTCTGCTCTGTTCATGACATTTTTTTTAATTAATATAAATTATTTTTTTAATTAATATATGACTCTTATCTCTTAATTTTGCTGTGCTTGACAGTATCCATATTGATCTTGAATATTTCATACCATCCGTATACATAATATGGAATGCAATAAAGTATTGAGCATTGATTTTTTTTCGTATTGGTTAATTTAATTGGCTTTGTTTAATTCAATTAATAAGTTTAACTATCCTTGATTAATTTATTTTGACTACACTTGTTTCAGGAACGCGTTACCGTCCGTATGCGTGAGTCAGGTACTAGACATGCGCGACCCGGAGTTCAGCGTGGCGTCTGTCAAGGAGTCTGACGTCATACACGCCAACAAACGGGACATACCTTGTATATTTAGGGTGAGCATCTACTTCTATAATACAGGGATGGGTTCTTTTTTGTTTCTCCTACATGTCTTTTTATTGTACATCAAAAAAAGTAAAATTCACCACACACCCCTTATTTTTTTAACGACATTAAAAAATAATTTAGTTAATGAAAAGTTAAATAATAACTATACTTTTGAGATTAAATATGGTTTGACACAAGTTGGTGCAGTTACAAAAATAAAGGTTTATAAAAATGCCAATAACAGTTTTTAACAGCAACTGCAAATTGCATTTATTTGATTAAGCCATTTATTTTTTTACGAGTTTTTAAGCGCTAAAATTCGCAGAGCTTTAATTTCAAGCTCGCCAAGATCCGACGGCCGTACTGTACGGCGCCACATACAAATCTTGGCAATCACTTTTAAGTGCTTAGGTAGCCACAAAAATTCTTTTTTATACTTGTCTAAGGTCACTAACCTTTACAGATATCAACATCTCAATTGGAAGGCGGCAAGAGATCACATACCCTTATGTTAGCGGAGTCCGAATCAGAGAAGACCAAATGGGTAGTCGCGCTCAGTGAACTGCATAGGATATTGAAGAGGAATAACCTGCCCGACAAATGTGTAAGTAAATAATATTATATTATACATACTCCATTCAAAATATGAGACACTAGCTCTTGCCCGCAGCTTCGCCCGCATACATAAAATATAGCCTATGTCACTCAGGAGTAAAGCAGCTTTCTATTGTTGCTAAAATTTTTCCAATCGGACCAGTAGTTCCAGAGATTACCCCCTACAAACAAAAAAACAAACTTTACCTCTTTATTATATTAGTGTAGATTTAAACTTCGATGAACAGTGTACTAGATTAGAGATTAAGAACAGAATTATATCGCATTGTGGTCCAGAAACCCTATATGTAAACATTTTATATTTCTTCGAGGAAAGAGTTTTAAACTAACAATAACTTGAGGTTATTATAAACCTTAAAACAAAAATAGCATTCAAAATTCAAACCCCATTTTTAAAATGTGTTCAAAATAAAAGATTAACAATGGTACTTATTTTATTTTTATTCTTGAAATATCACTTCACAATAAAATATTATTTGTGATGATACTTGTCAGGCCGTTTTTGAAACAGTGATCGGTAATCTAGTACATAGTTGATCTGCAGGGGCCCTTCAGCCCTTCAGGGTCGAAGCCTCCTGGAGCTTAGAGGGTGGTGGAAAACTGTTACCTCGACTCCAGGAATAAGGCAAGGAAGGTACGGGGTAGGTTTTTTAGTCAGTAAGAGTCTGACACTGGTCTCCCGCTCCGCCCAAGAGCGGGTTTCGTCATTGGATGATTTTCACCTACCATAAAAAAAAAAGTACTTAGTTGATCGAAGCATTTAAATAACCCTTTTTTATTTGTCCGTTTAATAGTTTTTGCGTTCTATTCTTTAGGCACAAGGATGGCATTATATCCAAAGATATATTTATAATATCTTTTATTGCACTCGCCATTTATTATGTCACAAATCATTAAAAGTCAAAATCGATTGGTGGAACAAACAACTGATCTCTATTGTGGTGGCCGCACGTGGGTGCGATGGTTATAGAGGTGACGAGTAAAGCGAAGCGGTCACATGCAGTTGGCCACGCTATGCCTAATCTAGCGCGTAGTACATATATATTGATGCATGAACTATATTAGATCGCTTCGTATCCGCAGTCGCGTTGAATCGCCAACGTAGGACGCCTTACACTATAGCTGTGATACATTTCCACGATATTTGGCATAATTTTCACCAAGTCTCACACTCCATCCGCCAGGTGTACAGTGCGTGCGTGTTACTGGACTCGACGGCGGCGGCGACGGTGCGCAACGCGCTGTGCGCCTGCGTGCTGGAGCGCTCGCGCATCTGTGTGGGCGGGGAGGCTGGACTTGCGCTCATCGACCTGGAGCGAGCCGAGATCACGCCGCGCCGCGCACACGCGCCCATCTCCACCATCGCCTACGTGCCGCACGAGCAGCTCTTAGGTGAGCCGCCATACTTTTAACGTGCTGATAGACCTGACTATTCACTTATAACAGAACATTGAGCATTAATTTATTATATACTAGCTTTTGCCCGCGGCTTCGCTCCCGGCAACAGATTATTCTACTCTACCCTACCCTACTCTACCCTACTCTACCCTACTCTACCCTTTTCATTGTTTTAAAGATGTATTCTGCTATTCGGGACGGAAACAAATACAATAAATCAAAAACCATGGCAATCGGTTCAGCCGTTCTCGAGTTATAAGTGTTGTAACAAACACGACTTTCTTTTATATATATAGAGATATAGAATAGTTTAATATAGTTATTCATATAGTATACATATTATTTTATGATAATTATTATCTTCGGGATTGGGTGTCCATTAGTTTGGTGCGGCCGCTTCGGGCTGGTGGCCTCTCAATCTTTGAAATTCTGACGAGCATTATGTAAATTGCTGATAGGTCCTCTGGAGTGGCGCCATTTGCACGTGGAGTTGCCCAGTAGCAAAAATTATAAGTAACAAACAAGGGCACGGACGTAATATCTGTGGATTAAATGAAAGGCAGGAGTGCGGTTTTAGTCAGTAGGAGTCTGACACTATCCAGACTGGCTCGTTTGTGAGTCAAACATTGCTACGAACATTTTCATGTGCAATCTAGCGAACGCAAAAAAATCGAAGCATTAGGTACTGTCCTTCGTTAAAATGCTCGCCAGAACGCTTGAGAGAATGTTCGCCAAAGCGCTTGATAGAATGTTTGCTAAAACGCTCTTATTGTTATTTTTCTGTAATGTAACATTCGCAAAAATGCTCTTTACGAATGAATGCTCAAGTTTATTAGCACCACACCAAATTCTTTACTTTTTGCGTTCTTTCGTTTGCGTTTAGAAGAGTGAAACATGGTGTACAGTCCTGCAAATCTTCATTGATAAGGGAGGATCATTCGACTAAACGGGTATCGATGAGTGAGAGATCCGAGCTTCTGTCCGATTGTTCATGTTACAGGATTTTACCACAAGCTACTAGATTTCCCTATAGATGCAATGGAATCTACATGATAAAAATAGTCATATTCCTCATATTTGTATAACAGTATTTGCAGGACTGATAAGACGCTCTTTTTAATTGTCTTCTATAAAACTTGGGTAGCGTTTACCACAATAAAAAATGTGTCTAAAAGAAACCATCGGTGTACATCTCACTCATTTGTACAAAAAGTTGAGTGGAATTCTCTGGCAGCATCAGTGTTTCTTTATAGCTACAACCTGAGGATCTTTAAGTCAGGAGTGAATAGGCTACCTCTACACAAACGTGATCTATCATCAAGCCTATCTTCGCTTTCATCAGGTGAACTAGTGCTCAAACGCGAGGTTATCAACAATAAAAAAAATCCTGTTTGCATTATCATATTTCGCACACCTGATGCAATAATTTCATAAATGATGGTATCATTTTTAAAAATATTAAAAGTGTACCACTTATATAACATTTTTTTTCTGACACAATCTTAATTTTCAAATATGGAGTATGAACAATAGTTTGGTCATCAATATATAATAGTATTGTAACTACATTTCACTTTATTAAAACAACAACATAATCGATCTCCTAAAAAAACGTAATTTTTTAATTATGACGTAGTTTATATTTATAAGAACTTCATGCAACACAAAGGTACACAGGCGGACTTAATACCTTAACCATTCTCTACCAGTCAACCAAGGGTGGTGAAGAGAAAACATGGTTCATGGTCAAGTTGCTCCCAGTGTGCGATTTATGTTTACTCTCCCTGTAGCGACAACACCACCATACTCGGAAGATCACCGAAGACTCATGCGTCGCTCGACATCGGTGAATGCCAACGGATTTAATAGCTGAGAGCTATATGGAATAAATCCCTTGATATTCACCGGTATTGCGTGACGTATTACATCATTTGAGCGAAGAATGAAGAGATTGAAGATTTGCTTCTAAAAACATATTTGTGGTGTGATTTTTAAAATGATATAACTCGTATGTAAAGCGGTTTTACAGGTTCAGTGGTGTGACCTAAGTCTTACTATATTTCAAAGTTTTTAAACTGTGTATTTTAAATTAATTATACTTCAATGTTTTTTTTTTTTGGTCGATTTTTTCGTATGAAGTATATTTTAATTATTTGCAAATTGATTCTTAGTAGATATTATGATGTAAAATTGGTGGTTTTGTTTTTAAATGTCTGCGCAACTGGAAAATATGTGGAATCATTGAAACAGGCGCGATCTAATGTATTTTTAATTGACTACGTTAGCTAAGTTTGCCCGTCTCGGCTGATTATACTCGTAGTTCCTTCGTGTTAAGTATGCAGTAAGTCATCAGCGCAACTGCAATGTAAAGGTGTATTCACAGTGGTGTTAAATTAAAAAAAAAACCGAAACAATGCCTTCAACTGTCATTGTGAACTTGACTTTGTAATTTTCAATTACTTATTGAAAAGATATGGTTAGGGGGCGGGGCTATGCTGACAGGCAATGATGACTTACTGCATTCTTAACACAAATGTACTTTAGCTAAATTAGCTGCAAAATAATACAAAGATATTAGGATTTGTACAACCATATTCTAATGAAAAACAAATTAACTATTCCTAATTTTTTAGGAGGCTTAAGGAGGAATAATTATACACTAAATAGAAAAAGAAAAGAATACAGAAATAGGAGAACAAGTACATAGGTGATGCTTATTTCTATAGAAATCTCTTCCAGAATATGTGCGCAAGGAGAATTGTAAAAAAAAGAGTTGTAGACATTGTATGTAAATGTGATAGAAAAATAAATAAAAGTACAAATATAACTGTTATCTCCTATTACATACTAAGTCTTTTAAAACAGAAAAAAGTACGTGATTGTTTTTTCTCTGTTCAGTATTCGTTCTTAGTATGTTTCGTGATAATTATCCCATTTTTATTTTATGAACTATGTGTGTACCTATTCCCAATTTTTTCTTGTTTCAGACTGGATTAAAGATTATTATTTATTTAAAATAATCTATTACAAAATGCCTTTCTTACTAAAACATTTTCTTTTCCCATCGCCAGTGGTGATAGCGGGTCGCGGTCGCCACGTGCGGCTGGTGCCCATCCGAGCGCTGGAGTGCGCGGAGGTGGAGTGCGTGAAGCTGGCCGAGAGCAAAGGAGCCCTCGCGCTGGCGGCCGGGCCCTTGGGGCACGCGGCGCATGGCTTCGCTGTGCTCTGTAAGAAGCAGGTGAGTTTACCAACTGTATTGTTGAGTAAGCGTTTTGTTGCCGATTTATTTTAGGTGGCCATATAATTATCTTACCACAAACTCGTCTTTATAGTCTCGGTATTTAATTCCTTTCTAGCTAGATTGTTTTTTTTTTAACATATTGGGTTTTTCAAAGATATTTACACAGGTAAAGTCAATAAAAATAAAAATTTAATGAACGAAAGTCAAATGCTACATCTCGATTGTAATTAAAAGTCAAATTAAATTAATTTATTACTAAGCAATAGTTTTCTTTTACATGAATGAAGGGTATAATTCTTTTTTTTTTGAGATAGAGAATACTCTCTCCCACATCGCATTTGTGACAACAAATGCGATGTGGGAGAGAGTATTCTCTATTTGTTACACTGCAACTCAATGCGCAATTCTAATTCCAAATAATGTTTGTTTCCAGAATGCGTACGTAGTAAACGTATACGAAATAACGCGGACGGCGGCCAGACGAGTGCGAGTGGCCGAGCTGCGAGCGTGCGGCGCCGTGTGCAGCGTGCAGCTGAGCGGCGCGCGGCTACTGCTGGGCTACCGGGGAGGCTTCGCGGCGCACTCGCTGCCCGACCCTCGGCGCCCGCATCACGACCAACCTGCTGTCTGTAAGTTTTTCATGTTTTTTTTCTCATGGGCATAGCAAGCAAAGCATTAATCAGCATTATAATATTTTTTGTGTTGGAACTCAGGCCTTCTTTTTAGTCGATTATAAGTTTACTAGCTTTTGCCCGCGGCTTCGCTCCCGACTACAGATTATTTTACTCTACTCCACTCTACCTTATTATTTTTTTTCATAAGAACCTTCTCCTGACAATAACAAACACAACAAAAAAAGAATGGTCCAGGCGTTGTTGAGTTATGTGCTTACCAATACATTTTGCGATTCATTTTTATATACAAGATTGTTTCATTTATCGTAGTATTACTTATAAAACGTGTATTTTGCATGAGGAGTAGGACTAATGTGTTCTTCATGTCGATTAGTTGCTTTTTCACATGAATCTGGCGTTTTAATAATAATAAATCTTTTTATTCAGGTCAAATATACACATTTATATAAAAAACAACAAAATAAATAAAATAGAAACAGAATAAATACTAAATAGTTTTAGCTTTAGAGATTAGTGCGTTTAAATAAACGATTATGCCTAATTTTTTTGTTATCAGATAACTATGACCCATAGATAAAATACATAATAAAATAAGTTAATAAAATATTTCACTACTATATAAAGTGTTGTTTAATAAACGCATGATAAAGAAAAACCGAGTATTTAAAAGTTTTATAACATTAGTCCGAAATTTGGACGAGCCCGATCCAGCATCGCAAATTTATAGATTAAACTCTTGAACCCCAAGCGAACGCCGGTGTTCGCACATCTATTATATTGTTGTACTTTTTATCTACTATATAAAATAAGTCGGGTTTTTCTTCCTGACGCTATATATAACTCCAGAACGCACGAACCGATTTCCACGGTTTTGCATTCGTTGGAAAGGTCTCGGGCTCCGTGAGGTTTACAAGAAAATTCAGAGATTCAGGGTAGAGTAGGGTAGAGTAGAGTAAAGTAGAGTAGGGTAGAGTAGAGTAGAATAATCTGTTGCCGGGAGCGAAGCCGCGGGCAAAAGCTAGTTGTCTTGTAAAGGTATTGAAAAGGTTAAAATTGTTGAACTTTTAAATTTCCAGCGCTAGTGCACCCAGAGAACCAAGTGAACCTGTTCCTGTCGCACTCGGGCGCGCGGCCGCTGGGCGCGGCGCCCGTGCCCGGCTCGGCCGACACGCTGCTGGTGTTCAACTCGCTAGCTCTCTACGTGGACCGGAACGGCCACCGCGCCAGGGACACCGAGCTCATGTACACCGCGCACCCCACGCATCATGGTGAGTTGTCACCCAGTCATCATCATCATAGCCTTTTTAATGTTCCCACTGCTTGGACACAGGCCTCCTCTCTAGGAGAGGAAATGGGCCATAGTTCACCACGCGGGCCCAGTGCGGGTTGGTGGATGTCACACGTCTTCGAATTTTTGGTTCTAAGACATGCCAGTTTCCTAACGATGTTTTCCTTCACCGTTTTGAGAGCAGTGGTGATGAAATAAATTGCACAAAGTAATGCGCCTGGCTGGGTTTGAACCTGCAACCTACAACTCGCAAGTCGGGGCAGCTACCACTCGGCCACCATTGCTACTCACCCAGTAGGGGTCATGAATTCTGAAAAGAAATACACATAGCTCTGAAATAAAAGGCAACAAAGGAACTAAAAATGCGTTTTAGTCGGTAAAAGTCTGACACGTCTCCCGTCCAAATGCGAGAGATTTCATTTAATAATTTCTTACCTAACAAAAAATAAAATTAGCATGTTTATTCTATTACTTGAAAGTTTTTACTTTACCAAATTTGAGAAATTACTATCTGAATATTTATTTTTGTGTCCGTGTTTGCAGCGATCAACGACACGCACCTCCTAATATTCACGGCGACGCACATCGACGTGTACGACATCGAGACCGGCGACTGGGTGCAGACTATGAATATACGTAAGTTAACTAAAGTATCGGTTTAAACAATAAGCTATTGATAGTTTTTATTTATTATTACTACATAGCTAGTTCCACAAGGGCCCTGTATGAAAAGTCCAACGGGGCCCCGTATAAAAAACATGACACTTTTTACAATTAACCTTTTCATCCTCGAGCGAACGCCGGCGTTCGCGGGTATTAACGGAAAGTTATTTGTCTATAAAACTTTTTATTTACGTTCTTGGATAAATATCAAAATACACTATAAAAAAAAATGCTCAAATATTGCACATTCTATTTTTGAAAATTTGACAACGGCGCGTGGCGTGAAATCATGCCGCAAGCGCCGGCGCTCGCTTGGGTGTCGACGTATTGAGTTGTGAATGCCGTTACGTTGAGTTAAGCACCACAATAAAACGGTTGTGGATATCATGTTGCCGATTTTTACCAACGTCGTCGGGGCCCCCTGAATCGCGGAGGCCCCGTATAATTGATACGGCAGATACAGCGGTAGCTACGCCTTTGCTTATTGTAATAAGATGGGAACTTTTTAAAAAACATTTTTTTAAATTATTTAATAAATGTCTTTTCCCCAGCAAATGCCCGGCCCTTGGACGAGACGGGTTGGATCTGCTGCGTGAGCGGCGGCGTCGGCAACGGCTTCCCGTTTTCCACCGACGCCGCGCCCTTCATCGTGTACCTCCGCCCGCTGCTCACACGTAAGTACATAGCATTCGCTACTGTAGTCTATGCGCGTTAAGGAAATATAGTTCGTTTTTTAATCCTAGACTACGATTTGACAACTTAAATTGTCAAACTCCACAAAATTAGGAACATATTTCTAGAGTGTGACATTCTGAGTTGTCAAATCGTAGTCTAGAATTAAAAAACGAACTATAATGACTCATCAATGTGAAGGTAAAGTAATGTAATTATAATATAAGCGGCCGAAATATAATAACCTTGTTGGTAGCTATATTTTCGAGCCGTTTGGGGTTTCGTTGACACTTTGCGTGACTCATGGGCTGGCAGTGATCCTTGAGCAGAGAATATACACCGTGAAATTTAAATGGTTGTTTTCCCGCGGCAGAATGACTTGCCATAAGAAGTACTTTTGAAGCATACAGTAAAAATAAAAAAATAAAAAGTTTTTTTTTATAAATAATTATTAAAAGTTTTCATCAACTCAAAAAAGCGAAAACAATAGTAACATTAGACGTAATTTGTAGCTACTACTAGAGTCGCATGCGCAGCACCAAGTCAAAGGAAACCGATTCATTAAATATTTAAACCAAAATAAGCTCTCGCACGTTGTGATACGTCTTATTTAGCTTGCACTCTACAGGTCCATTTTTTGTTTTTAATATTTTATTTTTTTATCAAACGATTGTATTACCAACACACAACCATTTCGCTGAGGGAAAACAACCATTAAAATTTCACGGTGTATATTGCTACACAGAAGAGTTTATTGTCGCCTTACGTTAGATTATAGTTAGCAAGAAGTGCCCGTACTGTCTGAAGAGGTTCCTGTAACTGGTCAATTTGAACATGGCTTTATATTTTACTGTGATTTTATTGGTCAAGGGCTGTGACTGATAATGATGAATGACTATTTTCTTAAGGCGAATACACTTGATCGTTTTAATCCCGTGATGGGCGATCCGATACATGAAACACTATCGATGTGTTAAGATAAAATATAAAACTGAAGTGCTAATTAGTTGTTTTAAGTAAACATCAGTTGAGCGAGTCCAATGACTTGTAGGTAGTTGTCGGTCGTTGCGTTCTAAATAAAAAGCATTTGTATACTGTCACAAGACAGACTAGATGTCGAAAGTCGGTTCTCATTGCCTGTGTGCAGTGAAAAAATCTTGTTTAGTTTCTAAAACTTAGAAATGAATTCACCAGATCCCAGAGCGTCCGATCCTCCGATAGCAGTGGACACGTCATTGTGGGGCAACAAGAGAAGGTTCTCCGTGCGGGAACAGTCGCATCAAGCCATTGAAGCGCATAATAGATTGTGAGTATTGTTTTATTTAAAGTTAAAAGAATGGTTTGTTCTAACTTTCATTCAGTATTTTAACAAATAGTTTCTATGAACGTTCTTGTCTATCGCTAGAATGGTATGGTATGGTATTATCGGGCTGGTGTCCGCAACTCCACGACTAAAGCGCGTATTTTGCGTACGGGTGGGATAAATGTGTCATTCGATCCACCCCAGCTCCTCGAAGAAGGCCAGCAAAGCCTTAGTATTACTGACCATTTCATTGAGGTTACCTGGGTCTCCGAAGTACTTTGCCCTGTATCCTGCGACGGCTGGGCTATCGCTAGAATATTTCTCGATGAATATACAATACAACACAAATCGGTATTTATACGTTACAGATCGGAGCGTCGGTCGCGGCTGATCTCGGCGCCGACGAACTTCGCGCACCTGTCGCACATGGGCCCCGGCGACGGCATCCGCTCGCAGCGCCTGCTGGACCTGCCCACCACCGTCGAGACCGCCGACGAACATCCCACGGTAACAATAAACCTCACTATATTTTATAATTATTTTTTAAAACTTTAGAATTTAGGTGGAAGCTAAAAGGCCGAGCGTAGTGTGACCTTGTCTTGGTATATAGGCACTAAACACAACGTTTTTAGTATATTCTGTAATTTTAACTAACTTCCGACTAACTAGAGACCTTGATTATACTCGTATAGTTATCTTTTTTTAGGTGTAGTATAGTTCGTTTTTAAAATTCTAGACTACGATTTGACAACCCTTCTTCTTCTTCTTTTTTAAAAATAATATGGCTCCAGCGACGGAAGTCGATTTTGCCAATGTCAAGTAATAATAGCTATAATATCAAAGAAATCAAATCAAACTAAAAAATCATGAAAACAAAATCTATCTGTGAGTTGAATCATTTGACAACTCAGAATGTAGTGAAGTTTGACATTTTAAGTTGTCAAATCGTAGTCTAGGATTAAAAAACGAACTATAGGTACGTTTTGGGACATTAATTCGACCAAATTTAATAAGAGCTTTTGGGGATATGTGGACAGAGAGTTAAATCTAGCTAACCTGTATTGAAAGGGATGATCCTCTGACCAGACAGGTGTTGTTGCATGCTGTGCTACTGTCCGATAGTTGATTTCGGGCTATTTGTTCAAATCGCGCGGATAACTTTGATTGCGCGAAGCAGGATTAGTTCTCATAAGGGCAGCATGTTGCCAACGGCAGAGGAAATTGCAGCCGTCGATCTATAGCGATACTTGCCATCCACGACGGTTGCCGTTTATTGGTATGTTGCCGGCGGTCATCAACGAGTCAACAGCAATTTACTCTGCTATTCTGCCGCGCTTATGATAATTACAGTAAGTCACATTTTGGTCAATATTGAGTTAAGTATACAGGAATGTAGATCTCGATCTGTATATTCCAAATATATACTTAACTCAATATCGACCAAAATGTGACTTACTGTAATTATTATCATAAGCGCGGCAGTATTGGTAACGTGCCGTTCTTGTGTATGAATTCTAAAGTGGAATACCAAATACCATTTCCTTGACTTTTAAATGCATACACTAAAAACAACTCCTATTATTCATAAGTGTTTTAATTTTATTTTTCTAGATGTACAGCAGTCGAGAAAGCAGTAAACGGACGTCACCGCTAACGATATCACATGGTACCGGGTCCTATAATGGTACGTAGAAGATTTATTTAATTTCTAGCCTTTGTCAGTTGGTTCGCCCGCGTGATAATAGGAACATACCTTGGGAACATGCTCCTATAAGGTTGAGTGTTTAGGTCGGGTGTCTGTGCCATCAGAAGATTCCAGGTTCGAATCCTGGCAGGATCATCATGTACGGTCGGGTGTTTAGGAGACAAATGAAACGAATGAGGTTCGAGAATACACTGAATATATTGAAATAAAGATAGCTTATTATATACCTTACAACTAGTACATCACACTCCCAGGATAAAAATTATTTATGAATTATTCCAGAAAACTGTCTATCCGTGTTCTGGAATTATATTCAAATCCGTTTAGTCGTTTGAGTGTGAAAGAGTGACAAACCGCTATAATACGTGGCATATAAGTTGAACCGAAATGGCGACCGCGTAATTATAGTAACTCCTATTTTGTTTCAACTTTTTTTGTCGCGTACTGTAGCCTAATTTTCGTAACGAAAACCGCAGCGATATCGTAGCGACTTTGACATTTTCGTATTCCCATCCATCAATCGAGTTTAAACGACACCGATTTTGAATTCGTTCGATCGAAGAGAGGTCGTTTAGAAATCGTTCGATTGTCGTTCTATCGAATCCCCGTCAAGGAACACGTGAATACCGATTTTAGATAGGACTACAATGGAACGACAATGGAATTAGGATTGTTTGATTTTACGTGCTGTACACGGCGTGTGTCTAAATGCTATCTTTCGTACATGCAGGCTCGTGGCGGCGTCGCGACGCGCCGGGCGAGGCGCCGCCGTCGCCGCCGCTGTCGCACCGCCCCATGGACCGCTCCATCGGAGGAGGCTCTCAAGGCAGCGGCTCCTTACTGCTGGAGAGGTCCATCACGCCGCTCAGCCTGGGCAGCATGAGCTCGCTGCATGACGTGTTAAAGGTAACTAACTTGTAGTCTTCGTAATAACAACTATAATGAATTCTTTGTCATCCACACACTAAGGTACGATTCAGACCATTACGTTACGGCTTTCGTCGAACCGCATCGGGACGGAGCCGTGCGCATGCTGCGACAGCTAAACACCTCCGTCGGATCCGTACCGCAGCATGCGTACGGCTCCGGCGGACGTGTCGGAGCTATACCGCTACCTGCACGGCTACACGGCCGCCGTGCTAGCCGTGCGCTTACTGCGGTAGCGGTACGGCTCCGGCGGACGTGTCGGAGCTATACCGCTACCTGCACGGCTACACGGCCGCCGTGCTAGCCGTGCGCTTACTGCGGTAGCGGTACGGCTCCGGCGGACGTGTCGGAGCTATACCGCTACCTGCACGGCTACACGGCCGCCGTGCTAGCCGTGCGCTTACTGCGGTAGCGGTACGGCTCCGGCGGACGTGTCGGAGCTATACCGCTACCTGCACGGCTACACGGCCGCCGTGCTAGCCGTGCGCTTACTGCGGTAGCGGTACGGCTCCGGCGGACGTGTCGGAGCTATACCGCTACCTGCACGGCTACACGGCCGCCGTGCTAGCCGTGCGCTTACTGCGGTAGCGGTACGGCTCCGGCGGACGTGTCGGAGCTATACCGCTACCTGCACGGCTACACGGCCGCCGTGCTAGCCGTGCGCTTACTGCGGTAGCGGTACGGCTCCGGCGGACGTGTCGGAGCTATACCGCTACCTGCACGGCTACACGGCCGCCGTGCTAGCCGTGCGCTTACTGCGGTAGCGGTACGGCTCCGGCGGACGTGTCGGAGCTATACCGCTACCTGCACGGCTACACGGCCGCCGTGCTAGCCGTGCGCTTACTGCGGTAGCGGTACGGCTCCGGCGGACGTGTCGGAGCTATACCGCTACCTGCACGGCTACACGGCCGCCGTGCTAGCCGTGCGCTTACTGCGGTAGCGGTACGGCTCCGGCGGACGTGTCGGAGCTATACCGCTACCTGCACGGCTACACGGCCGCCGTGCTAGCCGTGCGCTTACTGCGGTAGCGGTACGGCTCCCGTGTCAGGAACCCTTATAGTTTCGTCAAGTCTGTCTGTCCGTCCACGGATAATCTCGGACCGTAAGCACTAGAAAACTGAAATTTGGTATTAATATGTATATCAACTATTTAGATTTAGTTACTACCGACACAAATATCTTTTATTTTTTTTTTGTTTGTCATTTCCTTTTGTCCATTTTTTTTTGTTCTTTTTGTTTTCTACCACCATATACTGACCGTAACGACAGTATGTCCCGGGACAGGTCGGCACGGACATGGGCGATGGACTCCACTCTGAGGACAGCAGCTGCGGAGCCTCCCCGCCGCATCCTATGGATCCTTGATGGTATGTCCTTAGTCATATAATGTTATTACAGGTTAAAAGGTTAAACGATGTTGACATCCGATTTAATTTAGGTATTTACAAGATAAGAGAGAATACAATCATACTCCTCGAGGAGTATGTTCGCGCGGGGATTACCGGGTTAATAAACTGGTGCGTCTCACCATCAACGATTGCATCACTGCTTACCATCAGATGGGATCTGAGACAAGCGCACAACTAAATGCCTAATGTATGGGTGCGTTTCCATTGAAATGCAGTTGGGTGGAATGAAGCTGAGAAAAGTATTGAAAAGTAATGAGTGCCTCCATTTAAGTAGGATGGAGTGGAGTTACCTTCCGCTCGGCTCTAAACAAACGGACCGCATTTCAACTGCAATCCAACTGCAATTTGCAATTCGGATGCAGTTTGAATGCAGTTGATACGACTGCAAACCAACCGTGCAGTTCGATTGCAGTCGGTGTGAAGTTCACGCGAATACACGACTGCAATTGAACTGCAATCGAACTGCCCGATTGGTTTGCAATTCTATTGCAGTCGTGTTAACTGCATTCAAACTGCACTAGAACTGCAATTTGCTTTGGTTTGCAGTTGAAATGCGGTCAGTCTGCCTAGAGCCATAGCTCGCTTAACTCTGTCCTGTCGGCTCAGCTCCACACCACACACACACACTAAATGTGAAATTGATAATGCGTGTCACTTGTAAAATGCCAATACTCATGCGTTTAATTATGTATTTAATTATGTATGTAATTTCTCACCAAATCGTTTTCCTTTTTACAGAAGCCAACTGAACTCGTCGTGGACACTAGATATGTCCCGTTTCTACGCTTGCTTTTGTTAAAGTATTTATCATTTGCGACCAGGACAGCCGCGGACGATAGTACGCCGCATGTCGTTGACACAGAGTTCATTGTTGCGTAGCAGCCGATGCTTTAAGTATATTATGTAAGCAGTTATGTTTATGATGGGTATTAAAGAAAGGTCTTTTGAATCTCGTGATTAGAAATGGTCTCTCGTGCAAGTATTTTGTATCTATATAATGTATGAATTAATGTATAATTGATCATCAGCGATTGCTTGGTTTTGGCGATCAGTCTGAACTTGGATATTAATTTTTCAAAGGAAGTTTCCGTTGATGCAAGAAAAAGATTACCATTCTCTGTGTCCCTGTCTCTTGATTTTACTCATTTATCTCGAAAACTATTGACATTACAAAAATACCACATAAACAGACATTATTTTTTCTTTTTTCTCTCCACCCATAATGATCTAAGTAATTTAATGAATTTCATAAGAAAAAACATTCAGTACGCAAAACACTCAGTATGACATAGAAAAATAGCTCTTATTGGAAAGAACTTATTAGCCAATTTAGACTGATTTGCCAAAAGCACTGAAATATCGCGCCTATTATACGCTGAGAGACTAGACTAGCCAGTTTTATTAATTTGTCTGCTAGTGATTATGGCAAATTTATCGCGCCAACTTTTAAAACGAGTATTTTCCGTAAGGGGGACGAATGTTTTATTCAATCTACCCCAACTCTTCAAGGTAGGCCAACTGCGCCTTAGTGTTACTAAACATTTCGCTGAGGGTACCCGGGTTCTCAAAGGCCTTGTATGTAGCGCCTACTGGACAGGTTTAAGCAGATAAACTACTGTCCCACCTTCCCTAGACTTTTCATCCCTGACTTAAAGAGACTATTTAAATCTATCATAAACATAACCGCATTTAAATAAATAAATTATCAATATATTTGGTTCCTAAAAGAATTATATGGAAGATTTATTTTGCAATGTTATGAAATTATTTATCAGAAATAATAAATTAAATGTAATGGTTTTCTGCATGACACATAATACTAAACCTTCCATTAAACGATAATAACAAATTTAAATAGTAATTAATATGCTTTGTACACACTGACTGAATAAAAAGGTTTAAGAAAATAATACTAGAAACTTTTCTTTGTTCGAGATTATTACTTACGTATTTATTGCATGTTTAGTTTTTAGGTAAATTGCTTAGTGGTAAAAATTTTGCTATGAAATTGTAAATATAAATAATCTTGACTTTTTTGCCACTAGCGTGTGACTTTTTTAAAGCGATTTTCATTTTAGCGATATTTATTATTATGAAATGTTGGAAATTCAATTCTTATGACATTCTATTTATTAAACCTTCACCTTTCTAACACAAATTCTACAACTATACTTAATCAACGAAAAAAAAAATTGATATAGAAGTCGTGACGAGTATATTTTCTGTCTTTAATCAGTCAGTGTGCACAAAGTTATAGGTATATAGACCCAATGTGGCTTGTAGGTCAATTAGATTCCTTTAACACTACGCATTTTATATCTGCGTACGTAAGGCGACGCTTGCTAGTGGATGTAGATTATTTGACAAGTAATAAAATACTTTATTTATTTATTAAACTTGAAACTTACAATCTTTACAGGCTGAAATCAATAAGGGACCCCAACATACAAAAATAATTAAAAAAACCATCATCTTTATAAGGTAAAGTAATAATAAAGATCGTAATAATGAAAGTCTAATTTAGATTTTATTCAAATACGTACTAAAGAAATGAATAGTATTATTTATTTCTTTATTACGTATAGTATTATTTCGACAGACTTTAATAATTAAAAAAAAAATCACAGTACTATAATTAAATAATTTTTCACAATACCCTCTCGATTCCCAATAAACTAGCATCCACTAACAAGCAACCTATATAATAATATAAATAAATAAAAAAAATAGTTGTAGGATTTTATTAACCAAATTGTATTTAATTGCTTTTATTTTTAATACTCCATACGTCATCTCGATGATGTAACAGACCGCCGAAATAAAACCAGAAAGGTTTATAAGTTATAATGAATTTATAATAATTATAATAAAAAAAAACATGAACAATTTTATAAAATGTGATGTCCTCTTAACAAAATAATTCTGACTGTGACGTTAATTTGATTTTATAAAGCCAAATGTTTTCAGTATGCGTGTGAATATTGTTTAAAACTGTCTTTAGAAAATTAATTGCTAGTTAGCTAGCTGTAGGTACTTATATCTTTGAGTCTTGACTTAACCTTCCAACCACCGTAATTACAGATACAATTTAAAGGCAATATGTGTGCGGACACCGGTATGTCATCAACTCTAGCAGGGTGGTTTCATTTCACATTTCAAAAAGCCTTTGCGAGTTGACAGCCCCTGGCATACCTTTCGAAGGTCTAGAAGTTATACCATGACATGTTAAAATAAGAGGCGTGCGAGCGATATAGAAGTATGGAGTTATTATACCCTATCTATCGTGTCTGACGTCCAGCAAATGCTGAGGTGGTCACCTTTTCGATTCGGGCACGCTCAGCGTACCATTTAAGTTTTGGTTGTTATTTTTTATCGTATGTTTTATAAATGTTGTGCTGTCTGAATTGAATAAATGTTTTTCTATTCTATTCTATTCCATCTATATAGATCCATCACTTTAACATTTGACTTTAGGTCGACAAATGGAATGTGCTAAGAGATAGGAAGAAAAAACATTTATTTTAGACTCGCACTAAAAACTTCAAGAAAACAATATAAAAGACTAGCTTTTGCCCGCGGCTTCGATCCGAGCAACAGAAAAATGTGATAAATGAAATAAATTCGGTTTGGATTATGTCACCTGCATCATCCTATAGCCATTGTAGTGTATATTCTAATTACTGTTTGTACTACCGCTAGACAAGAACCTCCCTCTTCCACTTACGTCTGTCCTTTAAAATTGCGGACCAATTTTAGACTCAATTTTACAGGCATTTTTAAATAATATTCACAATTATATACTTAACTAAATAAGCACTGCCATTCCTGTATAGGTAGGTAGATACTTCCGCAGCGGAACAAATAGAACAATCACTAGATTTCGTTACCTGCTCGTATCAATATCGATAAGTAATATGATATCGATTATTCGTCGTTTAATCGCTTATTATATCGACTTTCGATAAAATCAATGAATGTCCTATTGTGTTAGTTACGATGGTTTCAAATATCGATATGACGATCTATCGATAATAAAAACACAATAGGACATTAATTAATATCGATATAATTATAATAATAAAATATTATTTTTAACCTTTTCGCTAGACATGTATACTGTATACATAAGGTTTGTATATTAATAAAATAATGTGATTATTTCCATTTTTAATGAAGTTATAAAGTATATTACCAAAATAATCGTCACATTTAATGTTTAAGTTAATTATTTATAAACGTGAAAATATCGCTTTATTTTAATGCTTTGTGTGTAAAATGAAGTTCATTAATTTGTATTGTATTAAGAAATGTTGGTAGATAAAAGTAATTGTAAAAGTTATGCGAATTATTTTCTGGTTGAAAACCTTAAAGCCTTTTATCGCCCGCGTCGGATTTATACGAAGAGCGTTTTCACATCTTATTCGCACGGGTCACGTAATGGCAAGCGATGACGTAGCCGACGATGAATACTCCATCGTCAGCCATATCGTTGCTTAGCTAGAAGCAAAGCCCAGCTTGCTTCGACTACCGTAATTACAGACACAAAAGACAATAAGTGTGCGAACATCGGTGTCCTCTTAGGGCTTAATGAATAGCCTTAGGTCTGTATTTGTGACCGAGTACTCGTATGTCGTTTAGCTCTTCAAACCCCTAGGTGATAGAACTGCTGTCGAGATGCAGTATTTGGTGGAGGTTGAACGACACGGTCGTGGCGGAGTAAATACGAGTGTTGGTCGTATATATTCGACGTAGGCGGTAAAACGTTTGAAATACATGTTTCAGATATATTTGTTCGTTATATTAACTGGTGGTTAAAACTGTCAATTCTACACTTAAGTCGACAGTCATTTTTATCTATCAACATTTCCACACGTCTAGCTCTAGGTATTAACCCAATATTTTGTAACAAATCTCATGATTATTTTGTGATTATTCACCCTTTAACATATTAGCAATATTTTTTTTGTAATAATTGTTAATTTTTTTTAACAATCTAGTCTCTTTTTTTGTTTATTTACGACCGTAATGTATTATCGCGACTATGATTCGTCTTCATTGTATTTTAAGATTAAACTAGTTGGACTTAGACAAATGAGATTTTTATAGGTTAATTTTTTTTATTGTTTTGTGTCTACGGGCTGCCCAAGAAGATAATTAAAGTGTTGTGTATCCAATAAAAATATTATGAAACTAAAAAGAATCTCGGTAAAAATATATTTGGTTGTATAAAACATTAAACACTCGAAAGACTAAAATTATTTTAAAATGTCTATAGGTCTGAAAACCTATCGTATCCGGGCGCCCTCTATCTTCAGTTGTACACAAAATTTTATTATTATTCCCTTTTGTATTTTTTTATATTTAAACATCGATAAAATATGTGTTATCCAAAGATCTTTGTATCGAAATATATTTAAATTGAACTATGCCGCCGATATCAGCTATAGATGTTAACTGCTCAAAGAAAGCAAGTATTCCGAAAGCATTTAAAATGTAAGACAAATAATATTTTACAGAAATTTATAGATTTTCAAACTGATAACAAAGGATTATATTTTATATTATTTCCTAAATTATTTTAACTAAATAAATTCTTGCATTCAAATTCAATTATTTATAGTGAAAACGGTAAACATAAAATTGTTTTTAAATTGGAGAACTTATGCCAACAAAATTAGTATTACCACGTTTTGATATAAATAGTGTTGTCCACTATATCGAAATTGTAAAACGTTTTATTTGAAAAATTCTAGTTTTAAAATTTATATGCACCAGAAAGAACTGAATGTATATTGCTTTTTTATATAATTGTGTATATTAATGTAAACGTATTATGAACAAATTTTGTGTAACGTCCGCTTATTTGTAAACCGTTTTTCGAAAATTTAACGTAAATTGTTGTTTATATCTTTACGAAATGGAGGCACAGTTGTAAGATCATATCTGCTGATCTTTTTTTTAATTTTCACGATTTTCTGAACCTTGTCTTCGTGAAAGAAATAAACAGCAATCTCAAATCCTAAGTATTAACCAACATTCCGTTGATTTTAAACCCTGAAACCAATGTCATATCGGTAGTTTCGATGACTCGCTAGATATTCTAATAACTATCGATATATGACTCGATACATCACTACACAGCATTTACCTTTGTCAATTGATATTAATAAAATTATTATCGAGAATACGTAAAGTAATAATTGGCGTTGTATAACCTAATAAATTGTATATCTCAATAAATTTGTTGATCGAGAAATACGCTAGGTTAAGATTATATAAAAATTGTATTTAAAATAAATCCCAAAACAATACGCAACGGGTTTAGGAACGTAGATTTTGCTAAAATTGATATTTAAAATGCATTTTATATTAAAAGTACGCTTGTATTATTCGAAATTGTATTTTTTTTTCACTTTTACAGTTGCGATGTTTGAGCGAATATTTTTTTAGGCTCAATAACTCGTTTTGGCACTTCTTAGCTTTCGAATTTATGATCAGTGAACATTTTACGATTCTTAGAACTTTTCTGATCACCATGGACTAAAGAAACATATCAGAAACACATTCTCGGATAAAAGTTTAAAATAAAAATGTACAAAATTATAACATCATTTCACTAAGCGAAAAGTGCATGATGGTCAGAAAGGTAATTGGAAATAATATCTAAAATATGCTTGTGTATAGGTGCCATGGACTACACTATATTATATAAAATCACATCCCTACACGAAACCACCTTTGCAGTGATTCTTCACACTATCCAAGCATAGACATCACTAAACCACTAGGTAACGTTTACAGTAACCAATGTTTTTAAATATTAGCCATCCAACCTTGTATCCAGCTACTGTTCTACAAACTATGTTATTATTTCATTGTAAATCTAAATTATTGTCTAATATTAAATTGCATTATGTGAATTATCTCAATACTTAATTATTTTATGTAAATATATCTGAATAAAGAAACATTTGAATGAGTTTTTCGTTTTATTGTACTTTATCCATCATCATTACCTTCAACTACAGTAATCCTTACAAAGTTTTTTTTAAATTGACTCTAAAAGAAAGCTTTCTTTAAGAAAAGCTCTTCTTAAACTGTCAAACAACTGCGTTTTTGGAGTTACAAAAAAAAAAAAAATTTTTACGTTAAAAAACATTTTTTTGACTTCGAAAAATGTTGGAACAGTTCTGTCAATTATTAAAAAAACAAAAATTGCGAAGAATATTTAAAAAAATATTTTTCCCGCTATAGCGCCCAAATTGTCCCACGTGAAATCGACAAATGGATGTGCGATTCACGCTTGTGCGACAAAACTGTATTGCGACCCGCCAGTTTGAATGCAGTCTCGTTCGACACACTGAAGCTCGAAATTACTCTAATGCAACAAATGATTGTACGACAGTAGTTTGACGCTACGATAGTGCGACAAACAATAATTGTGTTACTATTACCTATTTGTGTAGGTACATATTGACACTATCCAAATGGGAAAAACGTTTGTATGTACTTCTGTCTATAGGAAAAACGGAACCCTTTAAAATCACTTTGATGTTTGTCTATCTGTCTGTATGTCTGTCGAGGGAAAAAAAGATACTGCCGTATATGTCACGAAAATGCATAATTCCTTAAAAAATGCATAATTTCCTTGCGATAATGTTCCGATCAAAAATTGTTGTTTAGGCTATTTTATAAAATAACTAGCTTTTTCCAGCGGCTTCGCTCGCGTACATAAAATATAGCCTATGTCACTCAGGAGTAAAGCAGCTTTCTATTGTTGCTAAAATTTTTCCAATCGGACCAGTAGTTCCGGAGATTACCCCCTACAAACAAAAAAACAAACTTTACCTCTTTATTATATTAGTGTAGATGGATGCTTTATAATGATTTATGTCAATCAACATGGATCATAAATCATCATTGTACAATGTCAATAGTAATTTTCTTAAATACATAATTTGGACAAACAATTATGCAGTACAATTTTGAAGCAATACACAGACACATCATTTAAAAACAGCAAAAGAGTTTTGTGATAAAACTCGCCGTTTCGCTGAAAATCGTGAAAACAAATTTTTGTAACTTTTATGACTTTTGGTCAGTGGGTAGTCTTTTGTAAGCTCGAGGTTTTTTTATTTATTATTCTGAATTTTTAGCTTTCATTGATGGTGCCTAAAACAATACAACCAATTTTCAACTGAATGCGAGTTTTTGTAACCACGGATTTCTTAATTGACCGGAATAAAAGTAATCTTTATATTATTACACGCGTATTTAAATTTACAGTTTAGTACTAACATGAATTGTAATCAGGAATCAAAACAGGAAACATGACAAACAGGTTGTGACTAACTAAAGCTTTTGACGGCTCGGTTGGCGCAGTGGTTGAGTGATTGACTGCTGGGCTGAGGGTCGCGGGTTCGATTCCCGCATGAAACAAATATTTGTATGGCCTACAGATAGGTGTTCCGGGTCTGGGTGTCTTGTGTATGTGACTTGACACGTTTGTGAATGCACCCACGACACGCACGTCCGTTTGTCGATCTCATGTACAAGGCTACATAATTATACTACAATCTTTGTTTTAAATTTAGTGTGTGAAATCTTTTGAGAATCCTCGCGGGATGAACAAGCGGTGGTTTGCATAAAATGGTGATCTAAAAATCTCGTCAGTGGTTGTTGGGTTTTTCAATTCGGACACTCATGAAATAAATTGGCACAAGTCTTTTTGAAGAGCTTTCATTTTGCAAAATAACAGCAGATACAAGAATTTTCAACGACCGCTAACGAACGGTTAAATTGCAAATTTTAAAACGTTGTTACTATCAAGCTACAAAACGTGGAATAGAATTATAGTTTTTGTACTTCAGAATAACTTACCTACTTCGAGCCCGGTCAGGCGAATTAAAATGTCGTAATTTATAAAGCAATTCGAGATGAGTTATTTGTTTAGTTTTTTTGCGACTTGAGGGTAGTCTGTATTTTCAAATCGATCCCTTTTTCTACGTATAATTTATTGTTCTCCGCCACCTATTGTTGATTTTTGTGGGGGTACGAAAACGTATGTACTAGTTTGATCAGAATAATGAAATTCGTTATAGTTTTGGAGTACAAGCATGGTCCAGCCATTATAACGCGTTATAATGGATTCTGCAAGCATTCGCCGACAGTCGTTTCTCCTTTGGACTATTCGCCGACAGAACGTTTCGTTTTTGAGAGATTCGTCGATAGAACGTTTCACCGATGGACGTTTCGCCGACAGGATGGTTCGCATTTGTTTGTTTCGCCGACAGGACTTTTCAACTATGGAATTTTCACCGTCAGATCGTTTTGGCTACTGTTTTCACTATTTAACTACAAAGGCAACAAAGAGCTATAGATATAGCTGCTACAAAGATATGAAGAAAGAATGTGTTTTAATCAGGGAGCACCTTTACTTTATCTAGCCAAATGCATAAAAAAATCCTATAAAATTGTTAAATTACAATTGAGTACCAATTTTATTACATTTTCAGTATGTTTACACAAAAGTTTATCGAAATGTTTTTTGTGACATTGATAATAATAGGCGCCTGATACTTAGCTTAGTATAATAAAAATTATGTGACAAAATGGGTAGTCACGATTATCTTTTTTTTTACTTTTCATATTTGTCACCTGGTGAAATATTTTTTATTTTTAAAATCTAGGTAGACTTAACTACTAACCTACTTTTACTTAAACTGTAAATTGAAGAATTGTCTTAATCAATTTCTAATCATCGCTTTATAATATAAATAAATACGTTTAATTAACGTTTTGTTTTTTTTCACCAATGTTTGCAATAATAGAATACAAGAATTTGGCTATGTAAATTAAAGATGGTCTCACATTAAAAAAAAATCTTTCATGTCTTTGTAGAAAGCTATACATATAGTAGCAGTGCCAAAACGTCCTGTCGGCGAAACGTCCATCGGTGAAACGTTCTATCGACGAATCTCTCAAAAACGAAACGTCCTGTCGGCTAATAGTCCAAAGGAGAAACGCCTGTCGGCGAATTCTTGCAGAATCGTTATAATGGTGGTGCAAATCCCGTTTATACCGTGCGAGGAACAATTTTCAGGACGGGTACGAATTAGTTCAAAAGCGTACAAAACGTACCTGGTAGAATCATTCCAATACAAGAGTTGGTCTCGCCATTATGATGTTTATATTATTTGTCTAATGTTTGCGACTTGAGGGTAGTCTGTATTTTCATATCGATTCCCTTTTCTCCTTTCAAATAATTGTCCAGTTCAGTAGGGCTCGGAATATAAATACCCGCTGTCGGACATGCACAACGGAGTAATATTTTTCACAAGATCGTGCAAGGATAAGAAAGAAAGGATATTTTTCCAGTAAGTTTGGTAAAAGCGAGCGTTACTAAGCTTTGTACGGCGGCGTTGCTCCTTTGACCTGCGATGTCTCCTTTTACGCGCCGTCGAAGATGAACCGCTGATGCCGCTCGAACCACTAGATCGCGAACGAGCACGTGGTGTCCTTAGTAACAGTATAACTATCGACCAATGAATTCATTTTGAACACCAACATTTATTCCAGTTAACACTTTGAAAATAAAAAAGTAGGACACCTTCTAAAAGTAACGGTTTACTTTTAAAACGCGACTGATGACTACACCTTTCGGAAGGCGAAAAGCCAATGAGGTTCAGGATTGGCGTCACGCACTAAGCGAAGAACTCATCCCCACTACCTGTTCTGTTGAGGCGGATATGACGCAGCTTCAACATTGAAGCGTTGAAGAGTTGAACGAATCCGCATTATTGTGCAGATTTAATTTTAATTCGTGGCCCTAGCAAAGGGTCACTGAAGGAGCATAGGTGTTTTTTTAGTCAATAACATAACAAATTCATTCTTAACTCCACAGTGTAAGTGTAAATCTCAGAATTAGTCATTACTTCTGAGATTTCAATTTAAGGCTCAACACACACCGAAAGAGCGGCGAAAGGCGGCGAAGCGTAGAGCCACGAAGTCCCGCGCCTTCTCGAGCATTCCAGCGACTTCTCGAGCAGTCGCAGGAATGCGCGCGCCTTCCTGAGCCCACCCGCGAATTCATGGGTCGCTCTCCTATGCGCAGTTCAGTTTCAACAAAACTTGAGGAAGCTTGTGTTTTAAGCAGTGAATATCATGGGTATTTTGGATTTAATTATTATTGCACATATAATTGAAGAAGAGGAAGAGACTGAAGAGAAAAGGAGGGAAAGATTTAAAAGAAAAAAAAACTTTTGGGTACACGACCTGTGGAAGAAAAGACGTTTGTTTGGCCAATTTCAAACATTTTGCACAAATTTACATCTGTATCCTAGCATTCATTATTACTTTTTTCTTCGTCCTCCATCACTTCTGTGTTCGTTGCACTGAAAGGAATGCGAATGCTCGCCTGCAACAAATGCTCAGCGTGCAACGGACGCGCGCAGGGAGCGGACGCGAGGGGCGGGATATTGTCAGCGGCCGCTCGCGAATGCTCGAACTTTCTCGGGAATTCCCGCGACTTCCCACGCAGTCCAGGCAATTCCTGCGGCGCCGCGGGCATCCGCACGGCTCGTCGAGTTTTTCATGCGATAATAAGTATTATGATAATGGAAATAAAGTTAAAAATCATATGACACTGAAACTGCGTTCCGCTTCGTTGCCCTTCGCCGCTCTTTCGGTGTGTGTTGAGCCTAACGCACGAATTTCGAAGAATGCGCGCGTCTTTTTTTAAATCTCAGAAGTAATGTGCACGTTACGCTGTGGATTTAAGGTTGAATTTATAATGTTCACTTTTGGCCAGACGCTTCGATGCGTTTCTACTCTGCGCTAGTATAAATTGACCCTAGTTTGACACGCCTCCACGCTCCGCCCTAGAGAGAGAGCGAGAGAAGTCTTTACATGATTTCTTACTTCGAAAAAAGACAGGTATTAAAATAAAACAAATAATTACAAATACAAATTTTATTCAGCAAGTTCACTAGGTCATATAGTTAATATAAACGCAACACTTAAAACAATCTTAAGTCTTTGTACAAGGCAATTTTATGTTAACAATATCATTACCATCAAGAGACAGGAGAACTGATAGTTTAACATTACATAACTATTATTTATTATGATCAAACTTTCCTATTTCGAGTTGAATATAACCTCGCTTATAATAAGGAATTACTATGAAAACGTAGGGAGTGTTGACTACTATGCCAATATCTAAATTCAATTGAAAATATTAACGAAAATTAAAAACTGCAGTAGTTGTAAACATAAAATTCTCCGATTGATAACAGTTGAACTTGATTGGTTAGTATTTTATAAAAAAATAGGTTGAATTGTGTCAATGACAACACCAAATGCGTGTTTATCAATTTGCCACAATAATTTTATTAGAAACCGGACTTAGATAGTTTTACAATAATTCTTCATAGTTAAAAAGCCGTCAGTTCTCCCCCCTCATACAATACTCAACCCCCACAAACAATCCGTTAGTTACAGTTACAATTTGATTAACTCTAATGTTTCGTGTTCAAATAATTGTATAATAATATATAAAAATAATAAAAGCGAACTGATAATTTGAGTATTGCAACATATAATAATATATTAATAATAAATACATATAAAAGTGTTAATTTTATGATATACTTTTAGCATTAAAAATTCATTGTTAAGAAAAAGGAATATATATTGGTCTACCTACTTTTAAATGCAATATTTATGAACATTTATGAATAAAATATCATTTAAAAAGCTAAAAGTATAACATACAAGGCCTATTATATATTCTAATCTCAATAAGTACGTAGATCGATACATTTATAATATTGAGCGGTCAATTCGTTATTAGTTTAGAGGAATGTGATTTTGAAATTTTTGAGAAGCAACTATGTAGAATATTATTTTTTAAAATGCCATCGTGGATGGAAGTGAAATAAATTAATACATTAGGGCCGTTTGAAAGATGATCATCTTGAAATAAATATAAAAATGTTAATAAAAATTAGCCTCTGTACATAAAAGCCATAATGTGAATATTCTAATAGAAATGAGATGGCGTACGACTAAATAGTTGCTTCTCTCAAAAAGTGGTTGAGGTGTGAAAAAAAAATCTTGAATAAATATTTCACATGATTTCTTTTAAGACTCATTTCCATCCAATTTTCTTTTTAAACTCTGTAAAAATAAAAAATAAAAGAATTGACGTTACTTTGCTTATAAATTATTAAAAATCATTGATTGGTTTTTACAAACTGAACTCAAAGTTGTTTTTGAGATTTTTTTTATAAGCAAAGCAGCCAAAAAGAATACAAATACAATTAAAATAAAATATAATACTTTGATGAACATTTATAAGTCTCAAGTTTATGAACTAAATAAATGTAATTACACTAATTTTGGTGCGAAAACTAAAACACACGTGATTGATAAATGCTTCGTGAAAAAATGTCTTTATTATTATTGTAAATAACTTTAGATTGCAATGATATTTTTTGATATCTTGAGAATTGCGCGTAGCATGGGTGTAATGTTGTTGCCAACTAAAATGTATGGAGACTAATGCGCCCAAGTCGATTGAACACTAGTCTTCATCGTATTAGCCTGAGCGCTTCAACAATTGCTCACAAGCCCACTTCAATTTCGAGAGATAGGATCACTGTACTCCCATAATCGAAAGAGCTAAAAAGCCAGATCGGCGTAGGTGGCCCACGGGTGTGCAATATAGTTCTACCTTTAATCTTTCTGTTAAAATTATAGCTCTTAGTACTACCTCATCTTAATGTTATTTACAATAACTAAACAACTCCTTCACGTTCAAAAACTGTGAGATTACAAATAACTAGTGTACGTCGAAATGCAATACATTGAGCCGACCCCAAGTCTTTAGAAGATTTGTTACAACAACCAAAGAGTGAAAAAATAAAGTTACAATTTAGTTTTCTATAGTCGATGATTTTGATTTTTTGAGGTTTTGATTCTGCAAATTCAATATTTTGTACCCTCTTATTATATAAATGACGTATAATTATACTCAATTCGCGAGATTAGACATATGCGCATACTAGGTGATAGTGCGTTTTTCAGGAAAATCCCAAAAAAAATCTTTTGGGATAGACCTTAGGAAAAATGAAATTTTCAGCCGATCGATTCGATTTCGTACACGTACGACGCTTAAGCGTTTTCCAAGGTCATCAAGTTGTCGATCATTCAAAAAATTGTTTTTCGATTACCGACTTAATGTTTGGGCAGTAAAGAAAAGAAAAAAAATGATAATCGAACCACAATTTTTTTCGATTACCAGGCGTCGCTGTGTACAATCGGCGTGCATTACCAGGCGTCGCTGTGTACAATCGGCGTGCGAGAAGTACAAGCCATTTTACTGACAGTTCAACCGATTTTGACTTTTATTGCGTACGTGGCATGATGAATGATGGCTGCTGTAAATATTTGGAATTGCAACCGTATTTTTGCATCCTTATGACTATGGAATAGAGGTCAAAATTGGTTCAACGGACAGTAAAAGGAGTTTGTTTAAATGTCTAATCATATTGGGAATGGAGGAGTAGAGAATGAGTTAGTATATTGTCTTTTCATTCCCTATAAGTTGTTTTTTAATTCTAGACTACGATTTGACAACTCAGAATGTCACACTCTAGAAATATGTTCCCAATTTTCTGGAGTTTGACATTTTAAGTTGTCAAATTATAGACTAGGATTAAAAAAACGAACTGTATGCTAGGAAATGACAAAGATAGAAAACTATTTGAAAGTGTTTCGAAAAATTTTCTGTATGAATAAGGGACAGTTACTAGTTTGAAGAGTCAAAACCTATATTTTGAAAGAAAATTGAAACAATTGATAAGACATTTAATGCAGAGAAAATAATCCATTTTATCATATTAATGAGGTGACATAATGGGAAAGAAACTAAAACAAAAAATAAAGAATGAAGCTTATAATTAATTCAGATATTTAATGTGAATATACGTAGTTATTGATTTTTAACAATTTTTTATGCCATTTATTGAACTAGTGAAAATAGATATCAAAAGGTTACCTCTGTCTTTTTGGAAATTATACGCGAAAAATAATCATAGACTTGATTAAGAGGTTTGCCCAGCAGTGGGCAAACTTACGTAATACCATTAACCTACATAACAGACAGAAGTTATGAATTCGACCATGTTCTCCTTCAATTAATGGAAATAAAAATTGTTAAAAATCAATACCTTCTATTAGAAATGGTATGAATCGAGCACTACATACAAACTTCACTATTTTACTGTTTACAATGATATCGCAGTAGGCCGGCCGCGAATTCAGACACCAGTGTTGCCAACGTCTTTACTATATTTAGCCACCCTCGTAGACGGTGTTGCCAGACTTTTTGATCAAACAATTTGATAATATTTATTTTGTGCTATGATTATATTAATTATATATAGATTTTATGTTTCCTAAAATACGCACACAACGGTTAGGCAACCCTAATAATTTACATGTGGCAACATCTTATACATAGGTAGCATAGACAATTAAAATATCATAAATTTTCGACGACAAAAACTGAGCTTAGTTCAAATGTATCACACAAAACAAATTTATAAATCACTTAACATATTTTTAAGCTCATAAGACTAATGTTTCACACATTTTGATACATTTAAACTGACCTCGACCTTAGTAACCTCTATAAGGTACATCCCCACTACAATAAGGCCTTGAGTTAGACCCTAAAACTTTATTTGACCTCCCAAGGCCTTAGAAAAACCAAATTTTGTTTGAAAAGGCTCGGGACCTTCAAATTTGGATGTTATTGATTTTAATAGTATTTTACGATAGTGTCAACCTCACTTGTTGTACCCTGGCATGTTATTTGCCAGAGCTGCAGGAAACAAAGGGTCACTGAAGGGACACAGATGGGTTTTTTGCAATTCAGAGTTGGTTTTAGAAAGTAAGTCTGACAATTTAGAGTTCTCGATCTAAATCAGCAGAAGTCATAATTAATAAAACAGGATTTGCGTGGTGTTAAATTCGTCACAGCTTCACTTCTTATAAGCAACAATTACTTTTTATTACATGAGAAAATCGGATAGATAAACAGTGCAACAAGTTTGATAATTTTTTGAATCTCATTGCCAATGTAGATTGTACGGCTATGAATTTAAACCCAGACACCAAAAAGTATAAGAGTCTAACGACCACAATATTTTCTCAAAAAAAAAAAGAACTCTTCCAGCAACATTATTGATGGCTAATACCCAAATTTGTGATCGAGAATATGGAATTTGACAAGTAAAGTTCATTCTAAATTTTGATTTAAAAAAATCCGGGTGGTAAACTAATGTAATTTTTCACAATATTTGGTTTACACTATCGAAAATAGGCCAAAAATAAAGGTATGTATGTAGTAATGTGTGATGTGAGTGAACCCGCGGCGGGGTGACTACGCACGCACTAGTCGGCCTTCCGCGGCCGTCGCTTGCGGACCTCGGGTTTGTCGGCGCCGTCGGCCGCCGCCGAGTCGCCGCCCGCTTCGGCTGGCGCGTCTTTCTCCTCTTCAGATGACTGTGAGGAAAAATTAATTTATGAGTACAATTAGATACTATATTATTATATCTACATCCCATTCACGTTAAGATTAGACAGTCAAACGCGATTTTGACTTCTATTCCCGTAGGCATAAGGATGGCATTAAAAGTAAAAAGGTGGTAACAAAATCAACTATTTACTGCTGCCAACATTTGGAATTACACCAACGCAATGAAAGTTTGAGAGCAGTGGTGGCCGAGTGGTAACGGCCCCGACTTACGAGTCGTAGGTCGCGGGTTCAAACCCAGCCAGGCGCATTACTTTGTGTAATTTATTTCATCACCACTGCGCTCAAAACGGTGAGGGAAAACATCGTGAGGAAACCGGCATGTCCTAGAACCAAAAATTCGAAGACATGTGACATCCACCAATCCGCACTGGGCCCGCGTGGTGGATTATGGCCCATTCCCTCTCATAGAGAGAGGAGGCCTGTGTCCCTGCAGTGGGAACATTAAAGGGCTGATGATGATGATGATGAATGAAAGTCAAAATCAGTTGAACGGGCAGTTAGAAAGGTTTTCTGACACTGATTAGTAAATGCCCTCCATTTCTTCTTTGTTCTCGGATCTTAGTTACGAGTAAGTCATCTTGTTATGTCTTCCATGTAATGCGCCTGGCTGGTTTTTAACCCACGACCTAGTAAATGGAACTCGAGACCGTTAACACTCGGCCACCACTGCTCTCTCCGGTTTTCCTTCTCATAACCAAATGGAATATAACTCACATCGCTGGGGGAATTCTTCTCTGCATCGCTGTTGTTCAGATTTTCGTCGTCATCCACAATGTCGTCGTTGATCAGTTCCTGAAAAATAAAAATAAAAATTTAGTTACCTTACATACGAAACCAGTTTTAGGCGACAGTACTATTTAATGTGAACGGATTGGCGTTGCGTTAATGGTATGTACTATCGAAGTTATTTCTGCCTGAGCATTTTTTCTCTAGAATCCTGCTTCACGGCGCCAAACCAAACCTTTCGATTCGAACAAGCAAAAATGAACTTAACGGTGGTCAGGCGGAAGCGTCTTCGATGATACTTAGTCACCGATCTTCGAATGAATTTTGTAAATGCGTATATCATTATGAGATTTAGAAAAAAAGGAAGTACTTTATTTTTTAATTTTAACTTTACAAATCGATAGTGTTTCATGTTACAAAATTTAACGGTGTATTATTTGCCACGTACTACCCTATTCTTAACATATTATTTTCAGGATACGCCACCGTTGAAGTAGCCACGAGGCTCCTTAGCCAGTGGACTGCTATAACGATCATGAACATTTCGCTTACCTGGTCATCATCAGATTGCTTATCCTTGCCATCCTGGTCACCGCGCGCTCTCTTGTCGAGATCCTTTTGGGAGACGAACACCTTGTCTGTTCGGCGAGGCGGGTACAGTAGGTCGATGATGCAGACGAGGAGCTGGAAGATTGAAAGATGGGTTAATATTTGTTCTGCCAGTGATTTTGTAGATTTGGCCTTTTCAAGCAGAAAAAGAGCCTCCCTCATGTGTCGAACGATCCTGTACGTCTCGCATCCACCGCATTCCCGCGACTTTCACCAGCTGCACGCTTTACCTTGTCGGGCACGCCAACGATACTTGCACACCCTAGCTAAATTACGATCGTTATTATTTTGTAAATTATTTCGCTAACAAATTATTTCAAGTAAGCGTTGAGATGACGCAACTACAATTAACAAACGACCATACTAACCAACCATTCTATGGCTTTATGCATAGCATTATGCTGAGCGTTTGGCGGTTTTTGCACCAATGTGACGCTTTTATACAATTTGCGCCCCTTCGCGTGAATAAATTGTTTTTCTTTCATTCTTCCTACAAGCAATGTGACTGCCACTTTAGCTTGGCGATTCTTCAGACTCTCCCAGCGACCTTAGTTCTAATAATACAATAACTTACAAGTCCAAGCAGAGCTCCAACGAATATGGTGGCCAGTGCGAAGATCAGGTAAGATCCCCATGTCGGCAGTCCGTATGTCTCCATCAGCATATTGTGGACGCTCTGTAACACAGAACGATTATTTATTTATTTATTTAAACTTCATGTACAGTAGTGGTACATAGGCGGACTTAATGAAACAAGGCATTCTCTACCAGTCAACCTTTGGGTTAAAAAAGACAACATTGTGGTAGGTGTGCACAATAAATAAACAACAGCTATTTTAAATAGATTGTAATATAAATTAAGTGGCTTTCAATAATAAAATACGTATATATGCTGATATTATAAACTAATAAATATCAAATAATTATAATTAACAGAACTTAAAATATGACAATTATTTCGACGAAGATTTAAGACTAAGATTGAGAGGACTTTAAGAAATTAAATAGTCGAAATAGTTGTTGCAAGTATTTCTAAAATATAACGGTGGCGCAGTGGTTGAATAATTGGCCGCTGCGCTTCGTGATACTGGTTCGATTTCTACACGAACTACTTATTTATTAAAGGCTGTATAAAGGTATGCAGAATAGAGTGACAAGCCCTGTAAGCCCCGATCGAAAAGTGAAGATCCTACGACCAGACAGATATTTTGTCAGATCTGGGAACTGCCCGGTTGTTGTATATGCATATTATTGTTTTCATGAAAAACAATCTTGAAACTTCACATGACCTGTCATATCTTCCTAGTGATCCTTATTTATTTTATTCTTAAGCTACTGGTTTAAAAAAAAACTCCATACCCTGAGTGCCTGACTAAGCTTGAAGAACTCAGCGACCAGGGTCATCTGGATAGAGTGTGGCGCCTTCCACGATGGAACTGGCTCAGTCTGCTTCCAGCGCTGGTCTTCTACGTAGCCCAGCATGGACTCCACGTCGCGAGGCCCTTTGTACTGACGGAATTCACCGTCGATCACACTGCGGAAAGAAGATATGTATTATAAGTATTGTGATAAATTAGAAATCCTTATATTTCTACCATTTTTCGCAACTGTGGTTGAGAAGCAATGCGTTCCAATAAAATTACGTGCGTGAGATGCCACCGCTTCAGACGCTTTTTTTTTTGACAGTAATCACATCAAGAATACTCCTTAAACATGAAGTTATACTCACTGGAAGATGGTAGGCAGAGCAGTGACAACGAATCGTCCGCTCAGTCCTGGTGACTTGGTGACGTCAACGCCTGCAGTCCTGACGCCCAGCGCCTTGCGAGTCGCCCGGGAGGACAGCTCGCGCCATGCTGGGGAGAGGGCGTTGCAGGCGGGGCACCAGGGGGCGTAGCTGTAATGGAAATATGATCATGTTTACATTTCTTCAAACATTCATTGTTAGTAAGTTCGTAATGGGTAAGTTACTGATGTTAGAGCAGTGGTGGCCTAGTGGTATCGGTCCCCACTTACGAGTTGCAGGTCGCGGGTTCAAACCCCGCCAGGCGTATTACTTTGTGTAATTTATTTCATCACCATTGCTCTCAAAACGGTGAAGGATAACATCGTGAGGAAACCGCTAAACTGGCATGTTTTAGAACCAAAAATAAAAAAGACATGTGACATCCACCAATCCGCAATGGGCCCGCGTGGTGGATTATGTATGGCCCATTCCCTCTTCTAGGGAGGAGGCCTCTGTCCCAGCAGTGGGAAAATTAAAAAGGCTGATGAAGTTACTGATCCTTCGATGTATATGTACTACGCACCAGATTAGGCGTGCCGTACAGTCACTTTGCTACACTTAAGTGATCTGCAAGCCCTATACCTTTATATTAATGACATTAGTCCAGTTTTAAGTTTTGATAGACGATAATGTGACTGAAGCAAACGGATTTTAGTATTAACTTATTTTGACAAATAGTTTCTATGAACTTTTCAATCGTTAGGATATAAGTTGATGTAATCATCCTAATACGACTTATTACGACGATTATTTCTCAACACACTCGAAAAGTCGCTCTTATTCCACCGCTATTAGGTACGCATTTGACAGTTTTTCGCACTAGTGCGGAAATATAACATTTATCGTATCAGGTTGAGTGCGCGAGTTCGACCCCCGTTAATTTATGTCATCGTAACTGTATTGAAAAACGACGTTTGATACCCGTGGAAAATTACCTCAGCCACAATGACATCTCCACTTGTATCAAAATAAACTATTATCCGCATGTATGATACCACTACAAAATACTTATTTATAGTGTTAGTACTTTGTTATGAGTTCATCGTTAAAGTTGTACATTTTAAGTACTATTGTTTCGAGATTTATCGATTGCACTCAAGTGTAGTGCAATTCCTACTCACAAAGTCGTAAGCGAAAAACATTAATATTGTTAAAAGGTCACAGATGAACTGCGGCGGGTTGACTTTCTTCAACATTTGTTTCAAGGGTATGTAAAACAATAGGTAGACATAAAAGTAAATATATAATTGATGTATATTTACATAGCTTAAAGAAATAAAAAAAAAAATGGCAGCTACTTGTCTTAATGTTTTTTTTTATATATAAACTAATTCTTGACTGCGATCCCACCTGATGGTAAGCGGTAATTCCATCTGTAGTGCCTCACTACCAACGATTGAATTACCGCTTACTAGTTTATTTTCGACTAATTAATTTGTTTAAAAAATTAGCATCAGAGAAGTCGTCGAAACGTGGTCGCTCACAATGGGTAATGGGCCCAGTGGCGGGGCAAGACCATAATTTGATGTGGGCAAGATATATTTTGCGAGGCCCCTTGAAGGACGACGCAAAAGGACCGATTTTGTTGAGAGAATTTTTTTTTTGATACTCAAATTTTATGCGCCTATCCAGTATCGCAATTCCAGCAGCTGAGCAGTCTGAGGCGTGAGTGCTCTTGCCTTAAGCGGTTGTCCTCCTCCTTTGCTAGCCGTCCGCCTGTCACTCCTACTCGCTCCGGACCATGGCCTGTACCAAGGCCCGGAGCGAGTGATCGCCGCCGCTGATCGACTCCACAAAGACAACCCAATGCCAAGTGTGCCTGACCCAAGCGGAGCATATCTCTACCGTGTCTTCCGGGTGCTACACACACTGGCGAAACCCGGGCGTCACTTCCTCACGAATCCAGTGCAGATACCTTCCGAAATTATCATGTTGGGTAAAAACCTGCGTCATGCGGAAGGTGAGGTCTTTCCAGCCAGGCTTCAAAGATAGTACGTACCGTCATAATTATGACGTGCCCAGAACTAGGTTGCGACAGTCGCTGTCGCCATAACACGATGACATCCCATCCCGCGACTTGACGCGGCAGTTGCATTTCCACAAAAAAATCGTGCATTTGTGCAAGGACTGTTGCCTCCAGATCCCAAGGAGACTTGCCACTTCACGGGAAACTGTGCATTATCCCCGCACCATCCATATTGCCATGACTCTTTCTGGCATGCGTTAAGCCCACGGTTGCTTTTGCTACACTGGCGCTCCATACAGGGCCAAGGATCGAATTCTTTCCTGCGTCGACATGGGCGTACCTAGGTTCTGGGCCAGGGGGGGGGGGGTAGATTTTTCACAAGCTCTTCGTCAAATGAATAAACGTAAATTACAATAGGTAATCTTTTACAAAGCAACTTTTTGGTCTTCAGCAAATGGTTTATGACGCCTTCTGCCGGAGGCTCTACGCAGGCATTGTCTGGTCCATTGCCCTTTATGGAGCGTCGGTGTGGGTGCCCTCACTGCGGAAACAACTGTGGGCCCAGCTGAACTCATGCCTGAGGGTCATGGTAATGTGGGTGGTGCAGGGATACCGCACGGTTTCCTGCGCAGATCCCTTCGTGGCAGGCCAGCAAGGAGGCTCGCCTCTTTGTTGGCCTCTGTATCTGGAGGCAACAGTCCTTGCACATACGCACGATTTGTGCGTGGAGATGTAACGCCATGCTCCGGAGCAAGGAGTGGCAGGCGATGGCCTTTTTCTGCGAAACAGTAGCAAAGGATAAGGCCGCGCGCGTTAGGCATTGGTCCTCATCCTCACGCCCCAGCTACCGTCGGGATTCCGATCCCGATTTTCAGCCACCGTAGGTGACGGACGGCGAGCAATCGGCAGATCGACGTCCGCTCCTATGCTCGATCATAGTTGATCTTAGGCCTATTATTACGCGTCTAAATGTAATAAATGGCTTCCAATTGCAGCAGTACAATAAAGGCATTGTTAGTAAAATGTCTAGGGCTATCTCCACATTTACGTATTTTTCTTTTATTATAATACTTTCTAAGTCCTGCTGCTGTTTATTTATCCAATAAGTAAGCCATAGCAGAGCCGGAGCAGATGTAACTTCTTCTAATTCATAAAAATCGTGTGTCAATATGCGACGGCGCGGCGTTGCTAGCGAGTAGGTAGAACGGGCGAACAGCACGATTTTTAAAACTTGTATATGTTATGTTGTATATTTTGTACATCAATTTTATCAGAAATGGCCAAATGTTCATTATTTTTAACTTATGTCCACAAAAATAGAAATTAGTTCGGTTGTAAACACGATCCAGGGGCGGCAGGCCCTCCCTGCCCCCCCTGGTTTACGCCCATGTGCGTAGAGCCTACGGCACGAGGCTTATGGACCCCCAAAGTTCGGCTGGAGCCGCTTGAGAATAGCCCCAGTTCGATTCAGTTTGGGAGCCAGACGTTGGAAATGCTCGTCAAAATTCCACCAGTGGTCGAGGACTAGTCCTAGGTAGGTACTTCATCGTACACCCGACGCCGATGCGAACTCATTGGCGGCGCGTTCCGAGGGCCGTGGAAACACATGGCCTCAAAATTGTACAGCGCCGCCTCGAATCCTGCCAACGACGATCGCAGCCCCGCGTGTCGCTCGTTCTACCACCGCGTGGTACCATTCTCCCTGTGCTAGAACCGACGACGTCACGAAAATAGCCACGCAGCATGTAGTCGTACCCAATGTTCCACAAGGGTGGTCGTAGTACCGATCTCTGCGGAACACAACATGTCATCTCTCGCCGTTTCCACTCTCCCTGATGATCGAGGTAGATGATATACCTGATAGATAGGTAGGCCTCAATCACACGACAGAGGTGGTTGGGCACCTGGTGGTATTGCCAGATTTTTATATTATTTATTGCTAGATGAGTAAGTATATCTAGGTACATTTACGTTCGCGGGCCTTCGAGGCGCGAGGCCCCTTGGACCGCGAGGCCGTGGGCGGTCGCCCACGTCGCCCACGCCTTACGCCGCCTCTGAATGGGCCTCATCAAAAGAATTAAAGTCATCCAAAGGGCATTAGAAAGGACTATGTTCGGAGTTTTTTTGCGTGAACATACCAGAAATGAAGATATCCGCAAGAGGACCAAGTTTGCCGACATAGCCCGAAGAATTGCCAGACTTAAGTGGCAGTGTAGTATTGGATGTCTATGGGGACGAAAGTCCCCCCATCGTCGCGCCAAGAAATCTGTAATATCAAAGACAGATGTCTCCGCGACATTTACCCAAAATGACATATTCTTTTACTAAGTTAGGGTGTCGGGCGTAAAAATTTGAATTCATGCCAATTTTTATAGACTACGAAATAAGAAAGAGACGCTTAATAAAAACTAGAAAAATATTGTTGTGGGTATACATATGATTTAGTTATATTTGAATACATCTCAAACTCTCAAATTGGTTGTATTTATAGTAAAGATCAGCCATCTTTCTGGCCTCGTGAAAACGCAATGAGTTAGTAAAAGGCCAGTAGTTGTGTCTTACTGTCTTCTATACAGATCCAGTAGTGACAACACGTCAGGAAAGAGACGGTACTGTTGAGACAGTAGAGTACTGGTAAGTGGGAGGTCTTGGTCTGAATTAGTAATTTCTGCATGACAGAAGCCGCAAGTATATAAAAAAAAAATATTATAATAAGAAGATAATATATATATATAAAAAAAATATATCATATGAAGAAAATCATCGATAAAAAATTTGAAAATCATTTTCAACAGGTCGAAAACGCGTGTCACTCTATCGAACTAGCCACTCCAAAGTGGCCAGCCTGCAAAGGTTGAATATAGATTTATGCCTACAGTGATAAGTGATTCTTGATAATACTAAAAACTGGATAAAATCTATCTTCTTTTGGTATAGTCCATTGCCCTGTGCGATTAGACCGCCCATTGTACACTTAGTTTTTGTAAATGTATATCCTGTGCACATTATGAGGTGTACAATAAAGTTTATAATAAATAAATAAAATACATATTTAAGTGGGCATACAATAGTATTTTTTATGCCATATTTGCTACGGGCGACGGTACGGAAGCCTTCAAGCGCGTGTCTGCCTCGCATTTGTTTTTTCTTTCAGAATGAACGTTTAAAAGTTATGCTTACTGAACACAGAGACAAGTAATTTGTCGATCAATACTCGTTTTGCTCCAACGCGTCGATGTCAGATAGTCATTGTATCCGACCTTACATCGATCGTCATCCCCTTCTACCTGTGTTCAAGGCTTTATCAATAGAAGGTCAGCTGATGACCTACAATGTATTCCGTTTAGAAGTTCCTACTAAGTAAACAAATATTGTACGCGGCTTATAAGTTGGAATAAAATGGCGATCGTTGATAATGGGGCTGGTTACGCGCATCACCCGGTTAGTCGCACTTAGGACCAAGTCACACCAGAATTACAGCGGTTGGTAACGAAGCAGCGAGAACTTCTAGTGTGAAAAAAATTGAGTACCTAATAACTATTACAGTAAGGCCGCCGGATCTTGGCGACTTTAAAGTTAGGCACTGCGAATTTTAGCGAGCAATTTTTTAGAGAAATAACAACTGCAAATTGCATTTAATTGTTTAAACCATTTATTTTTTTACGAGTTTTCAAGCGCTAAAATTCGCAGAGCCAAACTTACTTCAGGCTCGCCAAGATCCGACAGCCGACTGTAACTCTTTATTTCACACTGCAAGTGCTCGCCGCAATTGGCCGGTATTGTATGAGGACAGCATTTTATAACGGACCCCTATAATTATGTTATTTGTACATAGACTTCACAGACGCTTAGTTTGAAATATTACCTTAAAGATTTAAAGGACTAGGATTTCACGTAATTTAGTTGTCAACAAACTGTAGAGTTCGCTGACAACCTCCTTGAGGCACGCGGGAACAGTACGCGCCGTCGATGACTTGGGCTCGATCTGGACGGTTATCCACCGTTCGGACAGCCACTAGGCAAACTAATAATCTATTTATATATAAAAGGAAAACTGACTGACTGACATATCAACGCACAGCCTAAACTACTAGGCCTAGGAAGCGTGAAATTTTGCACAACGCTTCCTTTTAGGACGTAGGTGAACACTAAGGGTTTTTCAAATTTCAGCTCCTAAAGGGATGTAATGGGGTCTAAAGTTTGTATGAAGAACCCTACTTTACGCGGGCGAAGCCGCTGGCAGAAGGCTAGTCTTTCATAAACCCTCAAAAGTATTTCAAGTGTGATGTCAGTCTTTATTCAACAAAAACATGAGTGGGTGTGGTTGATAATATGCTAACAATCATACTGATGATGAAACCCGTCGTCATCATCACAAATGACATCATACCCTCATAATGTATATCTTTAACGACTCTACTAGTTTTATCTTTTCTTAGACAAAGTAATGATTTTTGAGATAACTAGCGACCCGCCCCAGCTAACGATAACGAAATTCGAAACTCCGAAATGTATGGAATTGACATATGCCTTCGAAAAGTCACGTGGTCAAACGTTTTCGATTCACTAATTGTTAGAGTTGGATTACGATAACTCTGCGCGTGGCTGGGGGCGTGCTTAATGTTGCCAGTGTATTAATCTACTTTCCCTCATATAATCAAAAATCTTACTAACTTAAAAGAAAGTAAACAATTTTGCTCAAGAAATACATTTTGAAATCAATAATGGGAAATGCATTTCATTTCATGACATATTATTACTTACATTTTAATATGTTCAGGTTTTCTAAAATTATACACCGTTAAATTTGGATCATTTTAAATCCCTTGGAGAATCGATGCGGTGCATGAAAGACAATCGATTGATGAAGTTAGAATAACAACACAACCACTTACGAGGTCATAGACTCGTTTACTTAAAGAAATGAATTTTGTAAATGCGTATATCAATACGAGATTTAGAAAAAAAGTACTTTACTTTTTCAATCGATAGTGTTTCATGTAAGGGATCGATCCTATTTGGGATTAAAACAACCAAAATTTAACGGTGTATACCTACGACAATTAGGGTAAGCCTATGTGAGGACATAGGCCTCCCCTAATTGTTGCCATAATGAACGGTCCTGCGAATTATAGTAATGCGAATATGTCTAGTAATGAAAATTAAACAGAATTTTAGATAAAGAAATGTTATTATTTATATCGTGTTCAACTGGTATTTACACAAATCGACTATAAATATTTTTATTCACATAGGTAATTATTATAAAATAGTCATGAGAACTTTGTACTTCAAAAATTAATGAGTATCTCGCAGCACTTTTAAATCTGGCGTAGCAAAGGTCCTGGAGTGGGTCAATTTCTTTTCATTTGAATATCTTCATCAGAATCTATGCTTAAGAATTTATCGAAGAGTTGGAATTCATATCGTCATGGTAGTCACTTGATTAAGATTCAAATACATGGTACAGTCCATTTCCAACAAACACTGTTTATCTGCCAGACACTGCTCGGGTACGAATACTCAGGGAAGTTTTATTGTCCTGGTCACCCGAAAAAAATATTTGACAAATGGTCCAACTTTGGAAAATGGGATCATAGGCACGATATTTTCTAATTTCTCTTAACAAGCACGTTTGCCTTTCAAGATAATATCCTTGTCAACACTTTTAATCACTTTCTGTATAATAATGACGATTATTTACTTTGGAAACTATTAAAAACACAAAACATTTTCTTGACACCTGCCATAAATGTCAAGATGACGGCGATTAGTTTCTTTTTGGGCCGCGCGCAGACTTAACGAAATTCTACTATAGTAGTTGTTTATACGTCAAATTTGACGTTTTAATTCGATAACCATAGCCAAGAAGTTGTTATTTTATCGAACCAACACTTCGACTTATCGATATGTTAGTCGATGTCACTTTATCTACCATTTTGTGGTCGACATCGTTAAGGCGAAATCGAACTTAGAAATGGTTTCGACACGGAGAGATTGCCACTTGTCTAGGGCCCCAGTAGTTCTAAAAGATTATCTCCTACAAATAAAAAAACAAACTTTACTTCTTTATTATATTAGTGTAGATGTATTACACTTATAAACCTTCCTCATGAATCACTCTACTTATTAAAAAAAACTGCATCAAAATTCGTTGTGTAGTTTTAAAGATCTAAGCATACATAGGGACAGACAGCGGGAAGCGACTTTGTTTTATACTATGTAATGATAATAATGAAAGGCCTTATGTATGAGAAAAAGTACCGGTTTTGTTATTTACATACCTTTATTTACTTTGGATTTGGTTTGTTAACTTTTTAACTGGCTACGTCTCACATATAGCCAACTAAACATTCTCGGGTTTATTCTACCAAGGTTTTTTATGTGGTCCGCTGCTTAAATTGAAAAGACTTTTAATTTCAAAATGAGACTTGAAAAAAAAAAACTTTTAATATTTTGACAAATAGTTTTCTATGAACGTGTTTGTCTATCGCTAGATAACCTAGTGGCTGTGTAGCCATATACACCGTTAAATCTTGATCGTTTTAATCCCTTGGAGGATCGATTCAGTACATGAAACACTATCGATTGGTAGTTAGAATAAAAAAAACAAAGTACTTTTTTTTAAACTCGAATTAATTTACGCATGTTCTAAATTGATTTCTTTAAGTAAACGTCAGCTGGGCGAGTTCAATGACCTGTAGGTAGTTAGTACGCAACGACCGACAACTGCCTACAAGGTCAATGACTCGTTTACTTAAAGAAATTAATTTCGTAAATGCGTATATCAATAAGAGATTAAGAAAAAAAGTATTTTATTTTTTTATTTTATCTACACAAATCGATAGTGTTTCATGTACTGGATCGACCCTCTACGGGATTAAAACGACTAAAATTTAACGGTGTAGAAAACAAGTGAAAGAGCATTGTTCCTTTTTTAAACAAGCCATAAATTTACATCTGGCATTATGTTCCCTTCTTCCATTGTTTCTTGGCATAATGCCAGAGTAGTCCATACTCTGAAGATATTGATGTGAGATCATGTACTTCTTTTCTTCAAGGTTATTAATTTCATGTATTACGTAATGAAAATACATTTTTTTTACCTATGCTGCTGTGATGAATTTAGTGCTTCATTTTTTCCATAAAAAAATGCAGTACTAAATTCGATACTAGTCTTGCCAGGAGGGAGTTAATGTTTTATCCATTTAAATGGTTGTGAAGGTAAATACTTCAGATGCAATTGGTTATATTGGTAAAAGACCCCAACATTAGAAAAATCTTATGACAGGGCGAAAATAGATTCTAACAAATTCATAGCCTGTACTTTTTGAAGGTAGTTAAAAAGGTCAGGCAGATTAAAGAAAAAAGAAAGATTGTAATATAATGAAATAAATGACTAATATATCTAAATGTAAAGATTATTATAACATAATGAATCAAATGATAAATGACATTGTACCTAGAATAAGTTTAGTCTACACCGTGAAATTTTAATGGTTGTTTTTGTTTGTGTTTCCCTCAGCGAAATGGTTGTGTCTTGGTAATACAAGCGTTTGATAAAAAAATAAAATATTAAAAACCAAAAACCGGCCAAGTGCGAGTCGGGCTCGCGCACAAAGGGTTCCGTAGCAGCAAATATAATAAACTTATTATGTCAATTTATACACCTGGTGAATGGAGCCTAAACTCTCCCGATATTTTGCCTTGTACTTATAGGTTCAGCCATCGTTTTCAGTGTAAGCACAATAACTTAACCAAAATTACAGTTAAATCAACCTATCTCAAAAACTATAAGAGATACTTTGATCAAACCAAAAATCGTTGAAAGAGTTAATTAGCATGCATCACCTCTATTTTTTTTAGAATTTTATACCCCGTAGTTATAAAAATAGAGGGGGGGGACATACTTTTTACGACTTTGAGAGCTGATATCTCAAAAACCGTTCACTTTAAGAAAAATGTTTTTTAGAAAACTTTATATCATTTTAAAAGACCTTTCCATTGATACCCCACACGGGTATGTACATCGAAAAAAAAATTTTCATCCCTCAGTTACATGTATGGGGGGCCCCACCCCCAATTCTTTTTTTTACTATTTAGTGTCATAATTTTGTAGCGGTTCATACAACACATATTCCCATCAAATTTCATCACTGTAGTACTTATAGTTTCCGAGTAAATCGGCTGTGACAGACGGACAGACGGACATGACGAAACTATAAGGGTTCCGTTTTTGCCATTTTGGCTACGGAACCCTAAAAATGGACCTGTAGAGTGCAAGCTAATTATGACGTATCACAACGTGCGAGAGCTTATTTTGGTTTAAATATTTAATGAATCGGTTTCCTTTGACGGCGTGCTGCTCATGCGACTCTAGTAGTACCTACAAATTACGTCTAATATTACTATTGTTTTCGCTTTTTTGAGTTGATGAATATTTTTAATATTTTTTTATAAAAAAAAACTTTTTTTTTTATTGTATGCTTCAAAAGTACTCCTTATGGCAAGTCATTCTGCCGCGGGAAAACAACCATTTAAATTTCACGGTGTATAAGTATTTATTCTTTACTAGCGACCCGCCCCAGCTTCGCACGGGTACTAATATTGAATATATTATGCATGTATTATACACATTAACCTCCCTCTTGAATCACTCTATCTACCCCTTCAGTGGCGGTCCCTTCATACAAGCCCAAAAGCCCGGCATGCCTTACTAAAATGCTCGATAAGAATCAATATCAAACCCGAACAATTTAAAAGTTCGCGCGCTTAATTCTTATCAAAATAACACAAAGTATCTACTTAGGCCCGCCCGTTGCATTACACATCGCGATTGTTCGCGCGCTTCGCTTACACTCGGCACTATATATAGCTATCTCGCTTACACTTACCGGCTTTTACCGGGCTTTCAATGTCTCTTTCGCACTCATAGCGATGTGCCGTATAAGTACTTAGGACGTTTTGCGTCTGCAAATCGATCAGTATAGAAGATTTAAGCCGGGATTGCGCATGAAGTTGACCGCGCATGCGTGACCTTGTCAGTTTGTCACACTTTAGTGTTGCCGTTTTAGCAACGTTGTGAGATCTTGGAGATTTTTAACGAGTTTGGAGACTTTTTTTAAGATTTAGCAACAGTAAAAACTAGCGACTTTTTAAAATAACGAAATTAAATATTCAAGCATTAACTTAAAAGTAAAAAAAATGCGACATTTAGCTAGATTTTTCATATACCTGGCGACTTTTTTTGCCTAAATGACAACACTACAACTTTGCGTAAATAGTTTTTGACACTCGAGTGCAACTAACTTCAGTTTTATTTGTTTTCTTAGTTAGTAAGTTTTTTATGTGTTTTCTTAGTTTTCCCAGTGTTATATGTAACTGTTTTGGTGACTTACCTACAACAATGGAGCTAATTGTACCTTGTGAGGATTTAAAATGCGTTCGAGTTTTGATTGGCGAAGATAAGGTAAAATCTTTAAACTTTGCTCAGAAAACAGTTAATTTCTTCATTAAAACCGACGCCTAATCTGTGTATTTCTCAGTCTAGTAAATCGCATAAACGAAAATTTAATAGATCAGTGTATACCTATATAAATTACTCATATTTTCCTACAGGGGGATTAGATTCATTATTTGACATTTATGCGAACTATTTCGACAAAAAAACAATAAAAAGTTAATTGATTTGCCTGTATTCAAGTCCTGATCTAAAAGATCGTAATGTTTTGGAATTAATTGATTTCATTCATGAGAATAACCTCGAAAAGATGCCTTTCCTGAATTGTTAAAATTAGTGTATCTTGTTTTAACTATTCCGGCTGTAATGTAATTTAATCATTTCAGAAAGATAGACAATTCCTATTAGAGTATAAATAATTAATTTAAATACCTTTTTATATTCTATGTAGGTATTTTTTTAATTTTGCTTTGGAACTTTTTTTTTTTTTTTGTCTGTAACCTGTTAGTCCTGTTAGGAAGCAATCAACTACTTACCATAACTTTGTTTCCTCAAGCAATGAACCAAATCAAATGGTGTTTTTCAAAGCCACCGGAGGTATGCAATTGCTGATATGTTTATTATATTCAATCTAGTACTAGCATGCCTTCAGTGAGTGAAATTGAATAAAAAATAGGAAAGAAGATTGATGAATTCACTTTTAATTTATTGTATCTAAGCAGTAGTTTATGAGAAAATTGCGATGATCCATATGTAGGTACTTACATACTCAGTCCAAAACTGAACTTTCTTTTTTTGAAATTGGTTAAAATTTTTGGGCTTGCCTTATATTGAAACCCTAGGCACGCCACTGTACCCCTTGACACCCAAGCGAGCGCCGGCGCTCACGCTCATATTTCGCTAAACGCGCCGTTGTCAAATTTTCAAAAATATAATGTACAATATTTGAGCATTTTTTTTTTGTAGGGTATTTTGATATTTATCCAAGAACGTAAAAAAAAAGTTTTTATAGATAAATAACTTTCCGTTAATACCCGCGAACGCCGGCGTTCGCTTTATGGCCGACAGGTTAAAAAAATCCGTGACGTACTTTTAAAGATCTAAGCATGCATAGGGGCGAAGCAACTTTGTTTATTACTATGTAATGATAATATTGTCTTTTGCTGTGCCCAAAAGGGTCCACAATTGTGTCAAATCTTTATTTAACATCTATGCATGTACATTGAGGAATGCAATAAACCATTGAGTATTGAGATTGAGTAATTTTAAATTATTACTCAACAATCTGTCTGACCTTTTTAACTAACTTCAATTATTTTAACAATGCCGTGTAATCTGTGTTTCAGCTATAATTAACATTTATGTTTCTGTTTGATTTTCCTGCGGGATTTTACAATAAGCAAATATTGAGATAGTTTCAATCTATAGGCAGGTACTTAGAATGGTTAAATTCATTTATTTATACATGGCTAAATTTTTATCACATGGAGGGTATTTTTAATTTTTTTTTTATGGTGGGCAAAAGTCATTCAATGGCGTGATCCTTAGGCGGAGCGGGAAGCAATGTCAGACTGTTACTTACTAAAAACACCCCACCCCGCAATGGGATCAAGCCTTCCTTTCAGAAATAGACCCAGGCCCTATGAACGGATCAACCCGCTACACTAGTGTAGAGTGTTGATCCGGTACATGAAACAATATCGATTTGTAAAGATAACATTAGGTAGCTTTCGGTCGTTGCGTACTAACTACCTTCAGGTCATTGGACTTGTCCAGCTGATGTTTATTTAAGTATCATGACAATCGACTTTGAATGACTTTTAACCGATTTTCGAGTCTCATATCACAGATTGATCACTCAGTGATAAAGCAACCAAAAAAATAACGAATTCATCAGCAGGCTCTACTGCACTAATTAAACTTAAAATTAAATAACTATACAGTAGGTTATTACGAGGAATCTGAATCAATGGATAATGCAATTTTGCAAACATCCTTCCTTATGGCATTTTTAATACATGTATTTTTTTTAAACTATCTTGTAGTTTTTAGTTTTTTTTGTGTGTTTATTTCATTACAAGAAAAAAAAAAACTACAAATCTTTCTTCTATAAAATAGTATAATTAAGGTCCTTGGAAATGGGATAGTTTTATGTCAATTCCTTGCTGCAATTCTATAGCCAGCAACTTGCTGACTATATCGCTCAACACATAGCAAAAATTGCAGCAATTTAGCAGTGTATTGTGGCAATATAGCCAAGATGTTTTAAACAAATGAAGGGACAAAATTAGTCAGCAATTCAATTGCAGAATCTTGCAGGATTATATTCAGATATATATTGCATAATTATATTGATCAATATTGCGCAATAAAAATTACCAAAAAAATGCAAGTTTTTTTGCCCATTTACAGAGGTCTTTAGTATAGTATATTTATATAGCCACCTACACAAAACAAGCTTGCATCAGGTGTCAAAACATGCAAGTAGCATGACTAATAGTGCTACAAATTAACATTTATGTATGGCATAGTGATGTAACACATTTGTATTGACTTTCAAATAGAGTGACTCACTGGCCCGAGTTGTCTATGACCTGGCTTTTTGATATTGGTATTTTAAGAAGACAACCTTAATTGATTGAGGCAATCAAATTTTCTAAATAGATGTAATAGTATTTAGTTAATTAAGCGGCAAGACGACCCTAGTGTCTGTCCAACTATTTTCGTGTAATTGTGTCTATAATTATGGTAATCAAAAGGTTAAGTGGTTCAGTCTGTGAAATGCAATAAGTTTCTTCTAAAAATTTATTTTCTAAATTTTCTACAGATATTTTTTTTAAACCAATGAGATGCCACACACTTAATTAACTCTTCTATGATGATTCTGTTTCAGACCACTTGACAAATGATTTTAATCATTGCTATATGGTACCGGGTAAAATGGGGTGAATAGAAACTCAGGGGGTGAATAGAAACCAAATTTAGATTAGGATTATTACTTTGATTTCATATAATTAGGTTTAATAAAGGATTTTTGTTTTCAATATTGTATTTATAAAAATATTTAAATGCTGCAAAAAAAAATTAAATGACTTGAAAAAACAACAAAATGTTGTTTCTATTCACCCCTGATCTGTTTCTATTCACCCCATTTTACGGTAGTAATTGTACCGGTACATTCTATTTGGCAGGCAACACATTTATTTCTTGTACAGGAATAGAGTCGAATTCCCTGCACAGTCTGTGTTTCTTGACAGCCACAATGTAGTGATCTTTAAGTTTAAGGACCATTTTTAATATATTTTCATCCACTTAAGACACTAACGCCATTACAAATACTGTATTATTTAAGAAATGAGGGTATAATGAACTCTAACAAAATTCTGAGTCAATGTACTCTCTAATAAGAAGGCCGGTTCACATTCCGTTAACACATTAGTCAAAATGTTATGTACTTTAGCTGTTTACTTTCTACTCTTAGTATGTATTTATAACTATGAGTCAATGTTCAATAACATTTTGTAAACACAAGTCAATTTGCTTAGTTCTATGATATTTTACCAATATTTTTGACTTTTAAATTCATGATTTACATAATTAAAACAATTTTTATATGGTTGTTGTCTAGACCTGTTGCATCTCATAGGGGTAGAAGAGTAACTAAGTTTTTACAATTAATCCATATTTTTTTTTTTTATATTTAGAAGGTAGTTAAATAATAAAAATGTCATGTTCTTCATGGAAATGTAAAATGAACTAGACAGTTGTGGCCAAACGTTTTTCTCTCCTATTCCTTTTCTCAATAGATTTTTCCTTGGTGTTGGACAAAATGGTAGCTGAATTTCACACGGAACGTGCGGAAATCGTAGACATGTTCCGACAATAGACAATGCATCACGGTTTTCAAAACGGTTCTTTTACATAGACCCTACCGACCTTGTAGTGGTTATTGAACCCAAACGAGTGGGCTGTTCCTAGACTCCAATTGGACATTAAAAAAACCTTTTTTACAGCAAAATGTTAGTAAAACATGAAAATTAGGTAAAGGTGAAATTTTTTAGGCATTATTTATACCAATAGTAACGTAATTTACACCTAAATAATCAAGGAAAAAATTGACACGTTCCCGTAAATTGCTCGAAACCGGCTATAGCAAAAAATACTTACAACTCGACCATCCATTCTCCTTCAAGGATTTCTTTCCAGTTGTCTTCATCTAACTCTCGGTTGGCACTCACAAAACCAGTAAAACAACATAAAATAAATGAGAAATAAAGGAAAAAATGTAAAATTTGAGGAACCGTGTGTACGCGCGCCATGTTTGATTTTGCTGAATTGTTGCCAGTTGACAAAGTTTCATACTACTAAAATCATTACAGTGTTGTAGTAGAAATTAATGGAGTATTGACCTAGTAGAATTTAAATTAAGGAATATCAAATCTTTATAAATTATACGTTAATCTAATTTTTACGGTAAGTAATGTGAAGCACCCCGCTGTAGATTTTTGTAGAAAAAAAGTAAACCATAGTGTTGCCACCTAGTGTTTCCGTTTGCAAAACCCAAGTTTAGTTGTTTCAGTTGGACACCAGATGTCCCTACACGACCGAAAAAATGGTATCTTCAATTATTCGACCCCTGTTTGTAACATAAGAATTTTAGAATTAGAACTATATCAATAATAAAATCTGCTTAAGGTCGTAGTAAAATCCGATTGTTCGAATTTAGGTTAAGTAAGCGTCGTAAAATTATTTCGTTTCCTTACGCCCTTCCCGCGGTTTCACCCGCGTTTTTGGTTACTGCTGCCCTTCCGTGTGTCACAGCGTGATGTTATACGGCATATAACCTTCTTAGATAAATGAGCTATCCAACATTAATAGAATTTTTCGATTCCAACTAGAAACACCTGAGATTAGAACTTTCGAGCGGAATATATTTAGGTAAACGCGAAAAAAAAGAAAAGAGTAACTGTAAAGTTCTAGTCAGCTAAAGTCTGACACGCCCTCACGCTCCGTCTAGAGCGCGAAAAATCTCCTTTCGAGTACCGTAATTACAGACACAATTAAAGAACAATAGGTGTGCGAACGCCGGCGCTTGGGGCTCAAACAATTTAATTGTAGAAGTCTTTCGGTTGAAATCATAATGATCATGACGATGATAGGGACATGGGTAAGGCAGCTAGCTGAAGCTTGTATTCAATAATTTCTTCAACTCAGTAGCATAATTACACCAGCCTTATTGTGTTCCCACTGTTGGGACTCAGGCTTCCTCCCTACGAGAGGGAATAGGCCGTAATCCACCACGCGGGCCCAGTGTGTGTTGAAGGATGTCATATGTCTAGGAATGTTTTTGGTTCTAGGACATGCTCGTTTCCTTACTCTGTTTTTCTTCACCGTTTTGAGAGCAGTGGTGATAAAGCAATTGGTGATAAAGCAAAAGCAAGCCCGACCGAGCCCAAGTCGTCGATGGCGCGCACTATTCCCGCGCCTCAAGGAGTTGTCAGAAAACTGAAGAGGCCCTGCAAGGTCGAAATCTCCTGGGACCAAGGGTTGATGCTAAAGCGTAACACCAGGGGGGCTACTCTCTTTCTCCGAAAAACGAAGTTTCGATCGAAATTTCAATTGTTTCCTACCACGTGTCAGTTTAATTAGATTCAGCGCAAAGGTGGCAACCAACCAAAGTCACTAGTGGCTATCGATAGCGACTTAATACACTTTTATAATTTTGTATACGACGCGCCACACGTGTCACGTTGCCATACCCAACGTACTATTAACGACTAGACGTTCTACGTATCGCTCCCGTCACCATGCCAAAACCATGCGCTAGCAAACTTTCCGTAACAGAGTCTATCATAAGACTTCGCAGCAGAGAATGGGTTTTACAAAGTGGTTGCTTCCAAACGCCAGTAGCTGTCGCTCATTACTTATACCTACTATTACAAATGTGGCAGTAGCGCGCGACAGCCATCGGTTGCTGTAGTCGGTGGTCCGTTTGCGCCGAGCCTTAATTTCCGAAATTTCATGACAACGAAATTTCGGAGAAAGAGAGTAGACGTCCAGGGCTCTGGGATTAAGGCAAGGAAGGAACAGGGTAGGTTGTTTAGTCAGTAAGAGTCTGATACTGTTTCCCGCTCCGCCCAAGGGCGGGTTCGTCATTGGATGATTTTTACTTACCATAAAAAAAAAAACATTGTCGTAATGTATCATGCAATATAACAGAACTAGCTTTTGCCCGCGGCTTTGCCCGCGTGGTATTGGGGTTGGGGTTTCCGGGATAAAAAGTAGCCTATGTCCTATTCCGGAGTGTATCCTATGTCTGTGCCAAATTTCATCCAGATCAGTCCGGCCGTTTTGGCGTAATTGAGTAACAAACATCCAAACATCGTAACTTTCCCATTTATAATATTAGTAAGACACTTATGGGTAGTGTGGACGCCTTGCGCGCGCGAATGGAGCACAGTATGGTGGGTACATGGCAAATAAGTAGAGCTAAAATGACTGACAGAGCCATATGATGATCGGTGGAAAATCATCATATGGCTCCTTTCACTTTGAGTGAAGTGAGAGGGAGTACCAGACATTTACTAACTAAAACCCATCTGTGTTTCTTTAGTCAGTTTTTTATTTGACAACTATCACACAACTCCGTCTAGTCTCAAGCTGTGCAGAGCTTGTGTTATGGGTACTAAACAACTGATAAACATACTTACCTATATATTTCTAAATACATACCTACATATTATAGATAAATAAACATTCAGACACAGAACAAAAGATCGTGCTCATCACACAAACTTTTGTCCTGGGTGGGAATCGAACCCACGACCTCTGGCATAGCAGTCAGTGCTATTAACCATTAGACCAACAGGAAAATTTGTTACTGCGCAATGAAGGTCGATCGCCATTGTGGTTCAACTTATTCGCCGCGTATATTCAATAATTCCTTCAACTCGGTACCTCGTATAAAACGTTAAAAACGGTCACGCAGCGAGTGCTGGTGGCCGGCGGCGGTGTCGATGTCACACTACTAGGGCTTCGCCACGGCTTCGTCTGCTATCGATCTGTACGAGTGCTGTTATGTCCTTTACATACCTATTATTAAACAAAGTCCCTCGGCCACGTCTGTTTGTCTAAACTCGAAAACTGATCAAGAGCAAGATTTATCCGGTAGGTAACCGGATACTTAAATCTTGCTCTTTACTTTAAAACCTTTCGTCTTCATCGATCATCTGTTCTGCGAGGGATGTCTGTCTGCGTGTCTATTAGCTGCAAACTCAAAAACGACTGAACGAATTTCCACGCTAAGAAATTTCACCGTTTAAGCGGCACATAGAATTTTGTTGGGAGCTAGACTCGAATATTTATATTGGCACTCCCTCACCTTTCTCACCCCCTATCGCACCATAATGAAGTAACGCCGTTCTACCTTGGCGAGCCTGAAGTTAGGCTCTGCGTGATTTGTTATCATGTCTAGCTCAGACAAGAGTTTTTTCTTAATCAAAAACCGTACAATAGGCGGCAAATAACTTGACTAGAGATTTTCATAGTTTTGGTTCTAGGACAAGCCGGTTTGGCTTGTCCTAGCAAAAACTTCGAAGATCTTTTAATTTGAATAGCCTGTCAGTCTAGTAGTTAGTGACCCTGACTGTTATGCCGGAGGTCGTAGGTTCGCTTCCCACCCAGTACAATTGTTTGTGTGATGAGCACGATCATTGTCTGGGTGTAATTTATCTATAATATAGAAAGAAATATATTTAGAAATATATAATTAAGTATGTTTATCAGTTGTCTAGTAGGTACTCATAACACAAGCACTGCTTAGCTTGTGACTAGACGACGTTGTGTGATAGTTGTCTAATATATTATATTATTATCACCTCACGATGTTTTCCTTCACCGTTTTGAGAGCAGTGGTGATGAAATAAATTACACAAAGTAATGCACCTTGGCTGGGTTAGAACCCGCGATCTACAACTCGTAAGTCGGGGCCGTTACCACTCGGCCACCACCACTCTCATGCCAAAACCGAATCGATTTAATTTTAGTTTTAATAACTTTACATAATTTAAATCTAGATCTAAATTTTAACGAGGTAGTAATAGTCTTATACAAGAATAATTAAAACTAGCCACACAAATAAAACTAGAATTTACAAAAGCAGAAAAATAAATAGAAAAAAAACTTTAATACATATTAGTTCTAACGTAACGTAACGCATAAGCATTTAAATAAATAAATAGATATCGATCAAATCCCGTGTGACAGTTGTCAAACATCAAAATATTTTACGCGCGCTTTTTTGTGACATGCTGTCTATGGTCAGGGCTGGCTGTAATGGAATTATTTAGGGGTGTTCGTATTTAATCTAGGTGTTACTTTTATTGTTTCGACATTAGATATGTGACAATTTGTTTGACCAGTAACATTAGTGAGATGACGAGAGACATACTCCACTCTTACCGAAACGTTTGGCCCATCCCAACAGAAAAGAGAATTAAGAAAAGGGGGTGAGTGGGGACGAGTTTGGCCTGATATGCAGGCATATTTTAGATTAGTTTTTTTATTGAAATAAATAAGGCTATTGTTAGTGTAGCAGACGAGTCCTGGAGTAGGCGATGATACTGAAATTAAAAGGTAGCTGAAATAGATTGAATGCAAAAGGCTATGTAAAACACGTGGCCCAGCTTTTGAGCTTATATTCAGCAGGAAACTACACTGAAATAATGTCTCAAAGTGTGAATTCATATTTTCTTTTTATCACCTGACCTGTAGAGCTTGAGATTCGTTCAAACAAATCTATCGTGAGTTATGTGAATTATTTATGATAATATCTCTACAAATAAATATTTGAATCTCAATAAAAATTGCGAAAAAATATGGTATGGTATATCGGGTTGATGTCCGCAACTCCACGACTAAAGCGCGTATTTTGCGAAATGATTATATTTTTTCAAAAATTGCGAAAAAATATAATCAAATATATTTGATTATATTTTTTCGCAATTTTTATTGAGATTCAAATATTTATTTGTAGAGGTATTATCATAAATTTACTTCCATATATCAGATATAGCTTTCATATTCCATATATAGCTTTATCATATATATATTACCTATATTAATTTGCTGGAAGTAATCTACTATATAAAAATAAGTCGGGTTTTCCTTCCTGACGCTATAACTCCAGAACGCACGAACCGATTTTCACGGTTTTGCATTTGTTGGAAAGGTCTCGGGCTCCGTGAGGTTTATAGCAAAGAAAATAAAAAAAAAGAGAAAAACTTTTCTTCATCTTTTAATCACCAAACGAAATGTTACATAAAACGAAGCCATCTGGTGGCGAAACTGAGTTCGCCGGGTTTTCTAGTGAGTTATACTTATTGAACAAGTTTTTTCCTAGTCTAAGTCCAGTTGCACATTTTTTCATATATTGTGGTTGAACAAATATTTTTATTTTTTTACCTTATTTCCAATTCCTCGCAATAAGTGACAACCCTAATGCCTGCCCTAGTTTCATTCCAAATTCAAACGCAGCCATCGTGTCTATGAACGTTTTATTTTTTCAATTTTCAAATATCGAACGAATGGAAGCTTCAAATCAGTTGTTTATTTTCATAAGTATAATGGCATTGTTTGTGGACAAGATTATTTCGTATCTCGATCAATATGGCGGACTCATGTTTTATTTTGGAGTGTTTGATACGTAACATCGGAGTTTTTGTTGATGACTGTGCGTTTCACATTTACTTGTATGCTGTGCCGGGACTTTGATGTGGTGATAATTTTTTTGTCACAAATATCTTTTCCTGTTATGCATAGTTGTCTATTTTGCACCGTGCATACTAGTTTGACTTTTTTGTATAGCTACTAAAGTACGCAGCTAATGCAGCATATAAGTTGAACTAAAATAGTAACGACTGTCAAGCCGAACGCGAACTAAATCGGTTCAGCCGTTCTCGAGTTTTAGCGAGACTAACGAACAGCTATTCATTTTTATATATTACTAGCTTTTGCCCGCGGCTTCGCTCCCGGCAACAGATTATTCTACTTTACCCTACTCTACCCTACTCTAAAAAACTTCGTTTCGCCTATTTTTTTTTTTTCGTTCTCACCGTTTAAACCTTCCCTGAACTATCACGAATATTTCAAGACCAAAATCAGCCAAATCGGTCCAGCCGTTCTTGAGTTATGGAATTACAACGAAAAGTGGCATTGATTTTTATATATATAGATGAAGTTATTTTCTTATACTCTTTAGCCTTATGGTTGAATAGTTCGTTTTATTAATTTATTTATTAACGTTGTAGAACACAAAGGTACTGCTTATTTCAACTGAAACTTCCTGATGACCTGCGATAGGAGAGTTTTAATAATAATATAATATAATATTAAAGTAAGTAATTATTAAGAGTTGGATGAGAGACGTAGATGCAGTATATACGAATAAGTTACAAAATTAAAAATATACTGTATAAGTACTGTCATTTGTTTGAAAAAATATTATTTGTGTTGGATAGCCCATTTATATAGGAAGGCCAATAGGAGTGGAGAAGTCTCTACAAAAGATGCGGGCGAACCCGAAGGGGACAGCTAGTTTTAAATAAAAGAAATAAAAACTAAATTCCAGTTTGAAAATGAAATAATATTATTAGATATTTAGGATAGGTATCTGTCAGGTTGATGGGCGCGAGGGATAGCTAGTGTTTGTACTATAGTTCGTTTTTAGGGTTCCGTAGCCAAAATGGCAAAAACGGAACCCTTATAGTTTCGTCATGTCCGTCTGTCCGTCTGTCCGTCTGTCCGTCTGTCCGTCTGTCACAGCCGATTTACTCGGAAACTATAAGTACTACAGTGATGAAATTTGATGGGAATATGTGTTGTATGAACCGCTACAAAATTATGACACTAAATAGTAAAAAAAAGAATTGGGGGTGGGGCCCCCCATACATGTAACTGAGGGATGAAAATTTTTTTTTCGATGTACATACCCGTGTGGGGTATCAATGGAAAGGTCTTTTAAAATGATATAAAGTTTTCTAAAAAACATTTTTCTTAAAGTGAACGGTTTTTGAGATATCAGCTCTCAAAGTCGTAAAAAGTATGTCCCCCCCCCTCTATTTTTATAACTACGGGGTATAAAATTCTAAAAAAAATAGAGGTGATGCATGCTAATTAACTCTTTCAACGATTTTTGGTTTGATCAAAGTATCTCTTATAGTTTTTGAGATAGGTTGATTTAACTGTAATTTTGGTTAAGTTATTGTGCTTACACTGAAAACGATGGCTGAACCTTATAAGATAGATCAAAAAATATACTACAGTATTGTACACCTTTAAAAATCCGCGATGATATAAAATCTTTATAATATATTTGCTGCTACGGAACCCTTTGTGCGCGAGCCCGACTCGCACTTGGCCGGTTTTTTAATTCTAGACTACGATTTGACAACTCAGAATGTCACACTCTAGAAATATGTTCCAAATTTTCTGGAGTTTGACATTTTAAGTTGTCAAATCGTAGTCTAGGATTAAAAAACGAACTATAATACCTCTAAAAATTAATAAATTTAATAAATTGACACACAATGTCAAAATCGATAATAGATAATAATTTGTATGTATTTTTTTTGTCTAGGCTTGTAATTAGCTTGTAGTTAGTAGTCTGTAAGCCTTCTATATAAAACAATAAATAAAATTAATATACATTCTTTACGCATAGGATCGTTCATTGTTCAGTCGACACTTGGAGGAGGCCTATGTCCAACAGTGGACGTCTGTCGGCTGAAAGGATGATGATATATACACACAGGCACAGATTCTTGCGTACTCGTTTTGTTTCCATATAATCCGTTCTATCTTATAATCTTTTTATATTGTATAATGTAGAAATTAAATAAAAAAAACCTATGCTTAAGAATTATTTGCATGTAACGACATGTGCGAATAAATTATTTAAGAAAAAGAAAAAAATCTAGGGATATTCCATCGTTTCGGGAGTTACACTTGAACTCAATAAAATACGTATTAGGTACTAGTAGGACGTTGAAAAATGGTGAAGGAAAACATCGTGAGGAAACCGGCATGTCCTAGAACCAAAATTCGAAGATATGTGACATCCACCAACCCGCACTGGGCCCGCGCAGCAGATTACGGACCGTTCTTTCTCTTAGAGAGGAGGCCTGTGTCCCAGCAGTGGGAACATTAAAAGGCTGATGATGATGAGTAGAACGTTGTATTAGCAACTAATTATCGAAAATCTGACTGAAAAATTAAATAAACCTACACTTATCATTCTTGAAAACTACCATTTACGATGATATGTTATCAGGAATTCCATTGGCACTAAATTGTGGAGTCATCCCATGACTCATTGGCGAGGCATCAATAGATAGCGCATGTTGCTCCAATACTCGGCCGTTATAAAAACAATTTGATCTGATCTGTGGTCACGAGATTATGATGTGTGGTCCTGGCCCGTCTCTGCAGGGCCGTAATGTCAATTTTTCTTCGCCCGGTGCCAGTTTCTACGAGTAAAACTAGGCCTTTAAAAATCTGAGTTAAGTAAATCCACCTGATCGAGGTTCTTACCGTCTAGCACTGTCATGTGTAGTCCGAAAGGGAAACCCGGGTCTTAGAACGCAATGCAAAAAAAGAGAACATAAAAATAAGTTTTATTATTATTATTAGTAGACAGGCAGGCAGTTGAAACAACTGATAATGCCCGCATCCTGTTAATTTCCACTAGTTCATTTCTTGCAGTTGAGTAAATATTTATCCAGTCGATTTTTAAATTGGTTCACATTTAGGGCTGAAACCACATTTTTCGGGAGCTTGTTCCACGCTCCAAGTACTCTATTACTGAGAAAGTTTTAGTCTCAACAACAAGACAACATACAATAAAACATAAGGGAAGAAGTCTGACATGCCGTGAAACCTAGTAAACCAATAAAAAACAGATCCTAACCTTCAACATTACCTAACAATGACGATGTAAAAGTCAAGGGTCACATAAAATCTACTCACAAAAGTACAGTACGAAAGGGAGTTGAGCACATAAGCTCACGAAAAAGGGCAGTTCAAGTGATTGTAGCCCTAGTCACGGTGGTATTAGCGGCAGAGAAAAAGGATACACAGAAACAAAAGGGGACCTAGATTGTAATGGCGCGAGTCGAGCAATGAGTGATCAAAACCCTTATTTAGTTTTGTGCCTTGCATTTCATTGCATCAGCCTTATAACGTTCTCTAGGAAAGGGGCCGTAATCCACTACGCGAGCTCAGTCCGGGTTGGTGGATGTCACATGTCTTCGAATTTTTGGTTCTAGGACATGTAAGTTTCCATGTCGCCTTGTAGCTCGCGTAGAACACTACGCGTCGTTGATGACGGGCTGGATCCGCGCAGTTACCTGACGGCCGGACGAGCAAGGTACTGTGGTGCCTGCAAGGAGATCACATGAGTTACAAACCAACGAATTGGCTTGTAAGACGTTCGAAGGATGTTCGTAGTTTGAATTCGAAAACTGAAAGAGAAAAATAGTAGGTTGTTTTTGTATTCAGTGTAAGTTGAGTAGCGAAAGGAAAAATATAGAAAAAGTAAAAGTCTATCGTTGGTTTTATTGCCGCTGCTACGACCCCTGTACCGGAGCACCATCGAGCGAGTTCTTTGGTTGCTTCAGTACCTAATGCTCGCTTACGGTGTCTGGCAATCAAGATCAGAATCCAGGTGGCTGGGGCGTTAGAATGTCCATTCTCATCATGTTAGGATGAGCCCTGTAAGTTTTAAAAGTTTTGTTAGGCGACATAATGCCAAGCGCTACAGCGGACTTTTGTGTTAACTTTTCTGTAATTTGACAAATAGTTTCTATGTACGTGTCTGTCTATCGCTAGGACTCTCCAGCGTTTGATAGTCTAGTTTGCACGTGTTATTGACAAAATTGTGGTGTCTCTTCCACAAAGGCCATTCATTAAGAGTTGAAGTTGGAATATATCGATAGGATGTAAGTTGATGCTTTCGACCTTTTTGCTTGTCAGTGCAATGTTCCATCGTTTACGTCTTTGATGTTCGACAAAAACCTACTGACGGCGTAAAGACTCTTTCGAACATGTAATTATGTTTTTTTTTTTATTTGACATAAACTAATGCTTGACTGCAATCCCATCTGATGGTAAGTAGTGATGCAATCGTTGACGGTGAGGTGCATTAGTTTATTAAGAGCCTATTCACTCTAGCCTAGAAGACATCCAAATTATAATCGGTTGAGAAGACCGCTGCAGGCAAATTGTTCCAGTCCTTATGTATATTTTACTCTAATAATTTCCAGCCAATGACATTTCAAAACAACAGCTCACCCACGGAACGGATGAAGCTAATCCCCTAACCAGTTGGACATTATTTGAAGTCCAAAATTCTAATCATAATTTTCGTTGAAATTCTACAATGAAATATTAAGCCATTTCATCGGCATACCTCCATATCGAAAACTGTCAAATATCAACAGAAATGTGACACGATTGTCAAGTTTTTTGTCATTACATGACGTGGAGGAGGCTGATTGGAGGTTGCTATACTTTTGATTAATATTCCCTCACGTTTTTGGAGAAAATCTTTTTTGTTTTGAGTAATAATATGTAGTAGGTAAGTAACGATCTAATCATTTTTGTTTTACGTAGTGTCTAGCTTAAGAGAAAGTTTCGTTATCTTGCAAACAATCTTTTATTTATTGGTTAAAACTTGACTGGCGATTAAATAGACAAAATTGTAAAAAATATCAAGCAGCAAGTCCCGACTTACGACCTTATAGGTCGCGTATTCAAACCCAGCCAGAAGCATTAGGTTGTGTAATTTATTTCATAACCACTGTTTTCAAAATTGTGAAGGAAAACATCTTGAGGAAACCGACATGTCCTAGAATTAAAAATTCGAAGACATGTGACATCCACAGTATTGGGCCCGCGTGGTGGATCTTGGCCCGTTCTGCCTTCTAAAGAGGACGCCTGTGTCTCAGCAGTAGGAACATTAAAAAGGCTGATGATGATGATGATCCAGTAAATAGTATAATTTCTGGGTTGTTAATATAAACATCGCCTGGATTAAACTCCCTAACATAAGGGTAAACCATTATCAAAAGAAATCTGGCAACACAATTAAAGTTTTTCATGCAACCGCAGTTGTCAAATTAGACGGTGTTCGATATTTAACACTTTGACACTGGCAGCTAATCCTCTCGGACACTCCTCTTTTTGTCGATGGTCTCGGGTGTCATGGCCGACGTCGAATAATCCTTTTAAACGCACGCTGTTATTAAATAACCTGTGTCGTATTTCTGTTCTTATATGCTCAGGTTTTATGTAAAAAATGTAATCGGAAACTTTTAGTTTGGGTAAAGAGAGAAGTTTAGTGGCTAAAGCGGTTGAATTCTTGACAAAATGCTACAGTAAAGGGCAGCAATTAGCATTTTTCAATCGCCAATCTAATGGAAATGGAATCAAATGAGGTGCCCCGCTCTGACACAATTTTATTTTTTCTTTGCCGAACCGCCTCACGGCGAGCTAAACATTGCTAATTATCAACAAGCCCCTAACTCCATATATATATTCTAGAAGTGTAATATTTACAAAATGAAAATAGAAACAATGTACCCTGTAGCCTGTATTTTTATTGCACCAATCTACATAATAAGGGACCTAGGGGTCTTTAAGTCAATAGTGAATAGGATACTTCCAGGCAAGCGTGCTCCATCGTCGACCATCGCTTACCATCAGGTGAGATTGTGGTCAAACGCGAGCCTATCTAGAATAAAAAAAAATGTATTCTCTATCATTAGCAAAGATTTCATTGTTATAACCTTTCCAAGAGCTATGTAATTTGTAGGTGTGAAAGCTTCTTATGAGAGCCATATTTTATGTTTAACAGGTATACATATCTTTGGGATCTCCTTACTTAAACGAGACTTTAAACTTGCTGATATCTAGACAAGTGGGAGACAAGCCAAAAGATGGTGGCGAGTAAATCATTATCTCAACATATACTAATAACTTGACTTAATTTATCATATTAGTCATCTTATAGAGCAGTGGTGGCCTAAGAATTTTTGAAAAAATCTTAAATCATTTAGAATTTCTATTAAATGCGCAAGGCTTCTAAAGAAGTACTTTTTTATTTTTAATATAGGAGAGTCAAAGTTCACGTAAAATAACTGATTTTCAGAGATCGTTATTGGATTATTCTTACACAAATTTATGTTTTGATTTCTATAGAAGCCTAGATAATATCAACAAGATATCTGTGTATTCAAAATATCTGAAGAAAGATGTGTGATAACATCACAATCACGTAAGAGCGGTTGTTTGAAAACGTACCTCGGGTTGGCCGCTCTTAAGTTAACTCTCTAGGGCTAAAGGACTTAAAAGTTATCGTCATCGTTTCTTTCTAGAGGCGTTCATTGTTGGGCATGGCTCCTCCAAGAGTTTAATGATTCTTAATTAGTTTAGTACAACATAAACAATCCTATAATGTTCTCACTGCCTAGGCCTCTAGTCTAGTAGTCTAGGAGAGGGAATGCGCCGTAATCCACCGTGCGGACGCAGTGCAGATTGGTGGATATCACATGTCTTCGAGTTTTTATTTCTAGGACTTAGGTTTAGGTTTTTTCACGTTGTCTTTGACCATTTTTGAGGGTAGTGGTGATCGTAGGGACTCTGCAAAAGGGTTGAAGCCTGCAGGGGCCCAGGGTCTCTTTCTGAAAGGAAGGCTTGCTCCCAGTGCGTAGGGCAAAGAAGAAACAGGTTGGGGTGTTTAGTCAGTAAGAGTCTGATACTGTTTCCCGCTTCGCCCATGGGCGGGATTCGTCATTGGATGATTTTTGTTCACCATAAAAAACTGGCAGTGGTGATGAAATAACTTGCACAAAATAATGGGCCTGGGTAGGTTTGAACCTGTGACTGTGTGCATGTAAGTTGGGTCTTTTTTATGTCATAGATCATAAAGCAATAGATATAAAATTTCACACGAATTTCAATGATCAAAATAGTTTTTGACAAGTCATACGCAATGAATAGGTGACCGTATCGTCCACCCGTGTCAAAAGTAAAAATGGCTACCCAAGTAGTCCCTATTGTGGAGGTTACTGCTAAATCATTGATCGACGATAAATATCTGGATCATTCACACGGTGGATCGCGACAGGTGGCAGCACTTGCTATGTCACTCGTAGATCGAATCGCTTGGCTATTGAATTAGATCCTTTTTTGAAATTTGACGTTTGTTCGTGAGGTTGGTTCCGTGGAGAATTTTGGCGGGATAAATAAGACTATAAAATATAAAATCTTGTAGTCTACTACAAGATTTTATATTTTATAGTCTTATTTATCCCGCCAAAATTCTCAAAATAAGTTTTCCATAACCACAAATTGATCGAAAATTGGCATTCATTTCAGGATTTTTTTTTTCGGTGGGAAAGTCATCCAATGATGTCTCTGCGGCCTTGGACGGGACGGGAGATAGTGTCAGACTTTTCTTGGCTAAAAATCCAATCTAGTTCGTTCTAGTGCCCCGGGGTACACTTTCACATTACCGATGGCTCCAGTGGCCAGAAATTTCAGGGATACGAGTAACTATATGATAGAAATATTTCTAACATTTTACATAATAAAATGTTAAGAGTAATTCCAAAATGGTTCTAAATTATTTTCGTAACAAGTCAATTCTTTTCTAGAATGACAATTCAATGTAGTTCAAAGTTCAGGACCCTTTACCACCCAAAATGGATTGACCTCAATTCATGCGGATCTCCAAAAGTAGACAGCAACCAACGACAAATATTTTGTAGGCGTACGACGTTGTTTTTTTGAAATTTGAATTTGGAAGCCCCAAGTTCAGTGTGGCCAACCAAAATGCGTTTGTCGTGTAATCCTCTAGGGATGTGGATTATTCTTCTCTCATTTTTTCAATCAATTATTATTTTTTGAAACATTGTCCTTTGCGTGGGATATTGGACCTGAGGCATGTCGAGTATTTTATACGGTTTATTAATTTTCTATTAGTTATTGTTGCGTTTTTTCTTTGTTAGATGTCAAGTCGATCACGAATGAATCCAATTACTGAGTCTTATGGTTTTTTTTAATTAAAAAGTAAGGGTTGTAATAGCATAGCATAGCCATCAGCCAGGCATTAGCCTTATAATGTGCCCATTGCTGGGACACAGGCCTTTTCTCTAAGGGAGGGAATGAGAGGGTTGTAATAGTTTTTGATAATAAGATGCTATCCAAAGAAATTCCAGGCTTTAGGTATTTGTACCTAAAGCCTTAGAAAAAAAAACTCGATTATGTTCAATAATTCCTATATTTTAAAAAAGAAAGCAAAATTAACCGGTCCCTACATTTTATTAAGTTGTTAAGTTATTATTCAAATAAAACTATATTAATCTTATTTTTACGCAAATTGTATCTTTCTTTGATAACTTAAGTGTGGAAAAAATTGCATTGTTATACAAAATAACATTAGATATTACAAAAAGGGAAAAATGGTTTTTACCTTGTAACAAAAATTGAGGTTGTTTGACTTCGATTTCTCGGAAAATAGCCGATTCCAAGAATTCACGCTTTTCCTCTTAAAAGACTGTCTAGCTGTGAATAAAGTTACATTTTCTATACATTTTGATGAAAACAAGACAAAGTCAAGGCAGTTTTTGTAGTGTTTCCTGGAAAAATACTTATATTGTGGAATTTTCCGTTAAGTATATTTCTTCTTATTTATACAGGTGATTTAATTCTCATTTCTTGCTTTGATGATTAACACATTATTTTAATACATATGTATTTATGTATTAAAATAATGTGTTAATGTTTTAATACATACACCGCGAAATTTAAATGGTTGTTTTCCCTCAGCGAAATGGTTGTGTGTTGGTAATACAAACGTTTGATAAAGAAATAAAATATTAAAAACAAAAAATGGACCTGTAGAGTGCAAGCTAATTATGACGTATCACAACGTGCGAGAGCTTATTTTGGTTTAAATATTTAATGAATCGGTTTCCTTTGACGGCGGGCTGCTCATGCGACTCTAGTAGTACCTAGAAATTACGTCTAATGTTACTATTGTTTTCGCTTTTTTGAGTTGATGAATATTTTTAATAATTATTTATAAAAAAAAAACTTTTTTTTTTTTTTTTTTTTTTCTGTATGCTTCAAAAGTACTTCTTATGGCAAGTCATTCTGCCGCGGGAAAACAACCATTTAAATTTCACGGTGTATAATCGAGACAGACTTATTGAGATCATACAAACCTTATAAGTCTATTCAATCTGTTCGTTCTTTTAACCAATCGTCGTTGAAGAGCGTTTTCGGTGAACCGTTATATCGGCGAAGGATTCATTCGGACTACCAACCGTCGACAAATAATATTTTCGGCGAAACGTTCATCGGCCAATCATTTTTTCGTTCAACTAACCGTCGGAGTAGAGTGTTATCGGAAAACCGTCCTTTCGGTGAGCGGTATTTCGGAATATCATACGTAGCTCAGCCCAGTCGTCGACGGCGCGCACTGTTCCCGCGCGCCTCAAGAAGTTGTCAGCAAACCGTAGGGACCCTGCAGAAGGGTCGAAGCCTACTGGCTCCATCGGTTCACGTCTGAAAGGAAGGCTCTGGCCCTGGTGTATATGGCAACGTTGGAATGGGGTAGGTTGTTTAGTCAGTAAGAGTCTGATACTTGTTTCCCGCTCCGCCCAAGGGCGGGACTCGACATTGGATGATTTTTACCTACCTAAAAAAAAACCCGTCTTAAGTCGTGATATTTAGCACTATTGATATTACTTTAATTCGAGATGTAGTGTTTTTTTAAGAGTTCAAATTTATTGTATACTTATTGTATTTGTATTTCGGGATGGTGTCCATAATACACACTCCACGTCTAAAGCGCGTATGCAGGGGCCCTTCAGGGTCGAAGCCTCCTGGAGCCTAGAGGGTGGTGGAAAACTGTTACCTCGACTCCAGGAATAAGGCAAGGAAGGTACGGGGTAGGTTTTTTAGTCAGTAAGAGTCTGACACTGGTCTCCTGCTCCGCCCAAGAGCGGGTTTCGTCATTGGATGATTTTCACCTACCATAAAAAAAAAAACGTCTAAAGCGCGTAAGTAGATAAGCTACGTAGGACTTTGATTGTTTAGTAACTGATTTTCGGGCCTCAACTGAAATGAGGAGCTGCATAACCAAAGCATCGGTTTCAACTTATTTGCCGCCAAATGAGGATTGACTTTAAATATTAAACTGTTGATCTCCAAGGGGACGCCGGCGTTCGCGTGTGATTTCGCGCCATTCGGTTGAACAAAAAAAGTTCGCATAGATTATAAGATATTGAGCGTTTTTTTTTAAAGGGTATGCTAGTATTTATCCAAGAATGTAAATAAAAAGGTTTTCATAGAAAAAAAAAATAAAAATGAAAAATTAGCAACTTTAACGTAATATAGCCCCTAGCCAGAAATGAGTTGGCCATTTCATGAAGTGATCAACTTCTATGATTTGTCCAAGACAGGAACTATAAACTATTTGGTGAACAAACGCGACAGGCACACGTCTTGTCTTTGTTCCGTATTATCTTGGATAGTCTATCACCCTAAATTAACAAGAAGGAACCATTTGATTACCTCCAGTACTGCAAGACGGTAAGCCTCGTATACCTTCCGCCATGAATAATTTCCGAGTAGTATTTATTAATGTTCATCAGTAATCCTCAAAGTGTAGTCTTGTGTGGCCCGTTCGGTTGGCTCCCCTGGGAGCAACGGTGTTGTGTTACGTTTGCTTTGTTATGTTGGTAGTTAAAGGTTAGGGAGTGGGCTGTTTTTGTTTTGATGTTGGTAGACAACGAGGTTTATTGAGTCTTTATTCTGATTGGTTATGGAAACGTATCTAGAAATTGCTTTTTTCAACACACTCAAAAATCCACTCCTACACATTTTTTAGTGGGAAATCATCCAATGACTTTTAAAAACTAAACCCCGCTTCTGTTCATTTTCCACCTTATTTCCAAAAGAAAACTCTGAAGTTTTCTTTTGAACAACGCATGGCCTTAGAAGGCCATGGGTCACCCGGGGCCCTGGAACGAAGGCAAAGAAAGAACAGGATGATTTTAATACAACTGGAAAAACGCAACTGCAAACAACACCGAATACAGGCCCGGTAAATTTTTGGAAATAAAAATCTGTAATGACGATTCTCCATGTGTATGATTACATAGTATAAATCAAAGTCGCTTCCCGCTGTCTGTCCCTATATATGTATAGCTCTTTAAAATTACGCAACGGATTTAAATGCAGTTTTTTTTCAATAGACTGAGTGATTCAAGAGGAAGGTTTATTATCTACACTATCTACACTAATATAATAAAGAGGTAAAGTTTGTTTTTTTGTTTGTAGGAGGTAATCTCTGGAACTACTGGTCCGATTGGAAAAATTATAGTAAGTATTGCAATAAAAATGGGATGTCCGAAAATCGGGCTTTATAAAACACTGTGCGCCGGCATTCGCTCGGGGTTCAAGCGTTTAATGTGAGCATTGCACCCGTGCGAAGCTGGGGCGGGTCGCTAGTCACTGATAAAAGTAACATTTCATTATAAAAATTTAACCAATAGCATCTCTTGCTACCGATCTATTTTTCTTATAAAAATACAACAAGGAATAGAATAAAAATAACACCAGTTCGGCCCGTTAACGCAAAGCTTAAGAAATAAATTTTCTCGTCGGAAAAAACCGACCATGGATTAGGGCGCACGCTCCATTGCCGATTATAAATTTCGCTCGGAATAATCGGTATCTCCTTTTTGTTGTTGACTATGCTTGAGCCGTGGGTTTGCTTGTTTTTCGTGCAGCATTTTGGATGTGATAGGAGTGAAAGATGAAGTTGAGAAAAAACTGTATTTAGGTACTAAGTATATTTTTTAATTGAGTTTATGCTAAATTAAGTGGTAGGTATTACTCCATTTGCATCTGACGTTTTATAAGTGCCTATGTGTGAAATAAAAATAATTTAATTTCAGTGTAGAAAGTAGGTATTATATTTTTTTTTCTACAAAGTAATGAACGAATTAATTAAGTATTTAATTTTAGTATAAATCTAGGTTTTAATTAGATACTAATATTAACTATTTAACTCTAAAACTACAAATAAAATTTGAACGTTTTCTCCTATAGGGGGAGGCCAAAATCTTTAGAAATATCACTTGCTACGATTCTTATACACTACTATACTACTTGTAAGACGTAGTATATTTTACTGTAAACATTTAACATTAATTGAATTTTCAATGGGAGCAATTATTCTCCATGAAGCGTAGCAAAGTGCTACGAGATGGCTACGAAGGTCTACGAAAACACTCGAAACATTTTATTCAATAAAATGGTAAGACTTTTGCAAATGACTATCATTACTTCAGGCCTTCTGGGCCAAGGGTTGTTGCGAAAGCGTAACACCAGGGCCTGGGAATAAGGCAAGGAAGGAATGAAGTAGGTTTTTTAGTCAGCAAGAGTCTGACACTGTTTCCCACTCCGCCCAAGAGCGGGATTCGTCATTCGATGATTTTTACCTACCATAAAAAAAATCTTACTTCAGAGGGCATTGGTGACCGAGTGGTAACGACCCCAACTTATGATATGTAGAACGCGGGTTCAAACCTAGCCAGGCGCATTATTTTGTGTAATTTATTTCATCACCACTGCTCTCAAAACGGTGAAGGAAAACATCGTGAGGAAACCGGTATGTCCTAGAACCAAAAATTCGAAGACATGTGACATCCACCAACCCGCACTGAGTTCGCGTGGTAGATTACGGCCCATTGCCTCTCCTAGAGAGGAGGCCTGAGACCCAGCAGTGAGAACATTAAAGGCTGATGCTGTGTTATGTCATCCTTACATACAAACGTACCAACATACAAGCATCTACGTATATTTTCTTAGTACCTTCGCGAATAATTTTTTATACATATTTTTAATCCGCCAGGTGGGCGCAGAATGCTTTTTAATTGGGACGTTAGCTCACAATGGTGCCAACCCTTACTATAAAGAAATTGTTAAAGAATGTGTGACAATGGCACTACTGCATCGAACGGTGGGAGGTCGCGACTATGAGTATGAAGGTTACGTTCCATGCGTTCTATCATTCCATTTTTGAATTTGACATTGTATTTTTTTTATGTTGGCAGTATCAATTTTTATGCATGGACCATGCGTTCTATCGTTTCATTTTTTAATTTGTCATTGTTATTTTTTTTTAAATGTTGGTAGTATCAATTTTTATACATGGACCATGCGTTCTATCATTCGATTTTTGAATTTGTCATTGTATTTTTTTTTAATGTTGGTAGTATCAATTTTTATACATGGACCATGCGTTCTATCATTCCATTTTTGAATTTGTCATTGTATATATTTTTTTAAATGTTGGTAGTATATATCAATTTTTATGCGTGAACCGAAAAGGCCAATTCCCTTACTATAAGGGGCCTTCCCCACTGGTATATGTATTATTTATCTAAGTGAGCTTTAACCTTTCGTATGCCTAAATTAGAGACACAAGTAAAAAGCCATTGTGTCTTGCGTAGATCTGCGCACATACAAACGGTTAAAAAACTTGTTTGATATAGAGGTAACGTAAAAAAGAGGGACACCTAGTCGATTGAAAAAACGGTTTTTATTTGAATATTGAAAGATACATACCTACCTAATGCGATTCTTGGTAACAAATAAGTAGTTCTAAAAGGCTTATTTATTTACACTACCAGAATTTAAAAAAAAATATAAAAAGATATGAAGGTGTATTTAGCATTAAATGCTGCTGTACATTTTACTTGTTCATGGACACGATGCTCTATTTCATTTATCTAACCTTTACATTTATGAAATACGTCCATTTCCTGTTCAAAACTATCCGACAGACAGAACATCCGTTTTATTATATTTGAACACATTAAAAATCCTGTTCCGCCCGATTAATCCCGTATACGACCTGTAACTAAATCAATTATACAAAAAATCTATCTCAAATAAATTCAAAACTTTAGTGACCTTCCGATCGGTCAGGAAACGAAAAAATCCACCGAAAAAAACTATAAAAGCCATAATTCACAATTAAAAACGGCTACTGGTCATGGCCGAAAGTATACATAATAAATTTCTTCCTTAAAAAGGTCGAATGAAAGAGGCAGGATACCGGTACAAAGGCGGGACAACGTCGGGCGCAGCGAGAAAAAAATAAAAGTTGTTTATGGTCATTTTGCCGCCAACGCTTCGAGTTTTAAATTTAGAATTAAAACTTTTTAAAGCGAGGTAGCGATGTGAAGTTTAATTTTATATTCTGTGCTTGATCATTTTGGTCTTTACCTAACATGACCATTTATTTTGCCACAGCGGGACAACTGAGGAATAGTTCTAAAAAAAAACCTGCGGAATTTTAAAATAAAACAAAGTTTTGGGAGGTTTATAAGTTTATAGAAGATTGAATAACACAAATCAAAGCACTAAACACAAAACAGTTAAGTAGTGGGGTGACTTCTAAGTCGTATTTTTATATTTGTCGGCGGAACAAATTTGTTTTAGAATATCGTATCTTGTATTTATATAACTATGGAACTCACTGCATGATTTATTTATATTTATTTTCGTAATCAACATAGCTTTCATTCTTAAAGCTAAAGCGGGACATTTTTGCTCTTGTGGGGGACAGCGGGACAGACAGTCTGAAAGCGGGACAGTCCCGCCCAAAGCGGGACGTATGGTCACGTTATCTTTACCCGAGTGACGAGGATATCGTCGGAAAGGACTCCTAACTCTAACGTATATGTATGCGTCTGGTTTGGAGGATTTACTCGTATAAGTTATCGTCAATTTGTTAATTTATTGAAATATGTATGTTCATTTGTATCGTTCAACCACTCAGAGTTTTGTGGAGAAATCAGGTATTGAGTGTTGTAATATAAAAATTCTAAGTAAATTTTTGACAGTAGGGTACAGCTTTACCTAACTGAAAAGTTGAAAGGATTTTGATGCTAGAAGCATCAAAATCCTGTTGAAGTTTAATTATTGAAATTATAATGTGGTAAACCGTTGAAAACATGACCCACTAAAAACATTTTTTTCTTTTTACAATACGTAATCTAGATATAGATACTGACACGGATCTTTAGCGCTAACTATTTACTTCAAGAATGATTATCATTTGCGCAGAAGTGAAATATCGGGCCTCTTTAGTGATATGTAGTGAGACGCGGTGTGTACAATCCTTGTACAGTACGGCCGTCGGATCTTGGAGTCTGAAGCTAACTTCAGACTGGTTTAATTACTGGCTAATTGGTTAAACAAATAAATGCAATTTGCAGTTGTTATTGCTGTTAAAAACTGTTATTGGCACTAATTTGTTTAAAACCTTTATTTTTGTACGAGTTTTCAAGCGTTAAAATTCGCGTGCAGTACTTAGATTAAATCAAAAGATTGGAAGATAGGTGACTCGCCTCTAGAGCGTGGACCGCTTAAATTGTGACAATTATTGTTACGATAAGAAAATCTAATTTGATTCATAAAAAAATAATATTTGATTCATATTGTTTGGCGGTCTCTCTGTCCTTGTCTATCAGTGACTACAGATAGTGTAGATGTGGGAGTTTCAAGTCAAAATTGTCTGATCGCGATGTGAGCGCGTAATGTATTTTCCCTTATACTATTTCAATGGTAGAGCATGATGTTATTCCATAAAACTAACAAACTATTGCAAACTGAATTCTCTACATGTCTTTTCGTACAACAAAATCAAATGTTTCTCATATTTATTTAGCTACAAGTAACCAAACAGGCAAAAAGGGGCTGGTTTCACAAAAATACCAAACAAATACACCTGTGCATACAATCGATTAAAAAAAAAACCTACGACAAAACTTCATTCATAGAGAACGGAACTGACATATCACAGACAAAGGATGCGTCTGCCCGTAGACAAATTCTCACGTTTTTTTCAAACTCATTGATGACCACGGTAGCAAAATTTATGACGTTTAGTTGCAAAGAGGTGATGAAATAAGGTTAAATATGGCTTGGAATTTTATGAATTGTTGGCAAATTATACAGTTAGAGTTGTTGCTAATGATCTTGAGTGATTATAAATTAGATAATAGCTTGTTATTTATAGTAGTTAATTATCATACGACTTAATAATGAAAGGGAAAGTTGTCAGTGCTTAAGCTCTTAATACCCTTTTGTGTTTGATGCGAAATAAACATAAACAACTAATGATTTGGGGGAATTGAGTTCTGAATGTCACGTTTGGATGGTGGAATATCTAACAAGATAAAAGAATTATGTAAAACGAAAGTAAAGAGTTTGTACTGATCATGACAATGTCTTTCTATTCAGTACTGACTAGCATTCGCCTCATCATCATCAACCTAGCGCCCGTCCCGGTTGCTACCTTGGCTTTCACCTCGGTGCCCGGGGTCCACTTTCCTTCCTAGACGCCTCCACTTCGCTCGGTCTTTTGTGAACTTAACTGTAAATTTACTGAACTTACTGATTTTTTTCACGATTTCAGGTTTGGTCCTAAAGTAAAAGTTGTTTGTTATCATGACTACAATCAAGTGTAGTAATGTAATTTAATTTATTTTTTATGTAATTACAAGTTTTTATAAGTTCTTCTAAGTAAAAGTGCTGTGCACGCCTCTACATAAGTGACAAATTCACCATATCTCTTAGTAATTTGTATTTTTTTTTTGTATAATTAACTAGTGAATCAGTCGTTTGTGTGTCAAATAAATAAATAAAACAATCACGTTTTTATGTCATCATCATCTCCAGCCTTTTAATGTTCCCACGGCAGGGACACAGGCCTCCTCTCTAGGAGAGGGAATGGGCCATAATCCACCACGCGGGCCCAGAGCGGATTGGTGGATGGCACATGTCTTCGAAATGACGTTTTTATGTATGGTTAACTAATTACCAGTCACTCTATTTATTAAAGTGCTCTATTAGCTACAATAAGAGGATGTTGCAATACGCGAGCCTTTAATAAAAGGAAAATAAATGTAGATCTAAAACATCGGTATGATATCTACCTAATTGTCATCGAAGATAAGTGTTTTGTTGATAAGCAATCAAACTACACACTTCGGAAAAACCCTAACTAGTAAGTAGTTCATTAGATCAATGATAACTGTTATCAACACGTTTTCGGTAGCCCAATTTTTGGGGCCATGAGAAGACACCACAAGAAAGTTAATAAAATAGAATAAAGTTTAGGTATTTATAGATAGATTTATTCTTTATTGAACACCAAAAATAAAGTAATAATAGTGACTTAAAATTAATAAGGTTTTACTGCTGAAAGCGATACAAGACCTTTGGATGGATTTGACAAAAAAGGAAAAAGAGATACGTTACCTACGTATCTTTTTTTTCCTTCATGGTGTACTTTTTACACATATACAATACATAACTAATAAAATACAAAGAATGATTTGAATATATTTAATTAATTTAGTAACAAAAACATGATCATTAGCCTTTTTTAACTGTCCCACGACTGGGCACAGGCCTCCTGTCTAGGAGAGGGAATGGGCCATAATACACTACCCGCCAGTGTGGTTTGGTGGATGACACATGTCTTCGATTTTTTGGTTCTAAGACGTGTCGGTTTCCTCACGATATTTTCCTTCGCCGTTTTGAAAGCAGTGGTAATGAAATTAAATTATACAAAGTTATGGGCCTAGCTGGGTTTAAGCCCGCGACCTATATCTCGTAAGTCGAGACCGTTCATTGTGGCGACATTTGGGGGAGGCCTATGTCTAACAGTGGAAGTCCTACAGTTGAAATGATGATGATGATGAGTTTTAAACGTTCTTCAAGTATAATATGAAATTATCTCAAAAGAAATCACAAAAGGTACCAGATTTTATCTGACCTTATTCTTGTACAGTAAGTTAATCAACCCATCCTATCCTAATGAATTATTAATTCCAACCATATCTCATTGAAGTACCACAATAGGAAGCTCTGTTTTTATTCAAAAGAGTTTCGTTGTACCATAGACAGGGAGAGTACCATAGACAAGCGACCATAGACAATTGATAGAGGCTCGTGCGAGGCACGCGTCGGCGGCAAGTGGCACAAATTGAGTGCTCCAATTACGGTGTCGGGTTGGTTTAGTACAGGGTGCGTTTTTTTTTAACTGGAGGTGAATTGTAAATTCAAAATTCATTTCATTGGTGTGTTATTTTGTACATTTTTATACGAGAACTTTTTAATAAATAATTTAGGTCTTAAAAAACTGTTTCACATAATTAGCAATTATCTTATAAGAAGCAGATTTCTCACATAAAAAAAAGCTTTGAAACTTACTTATTTAGCTATTCTCAAGATATTTTTAGAAACAGGTTTTTTTTAACTCTTGAGCTCCAAGAAAACGCCAGCGTGCAGACGTCTATTGTCTTTCTACATATTACGTCTCTATTTATGGTATTCAAAAGGTTAAACCAATGAGCATAGTATTTTTGGCGAGTATATATTTTGTTACGTATTTATGGCGACGATTGGTGGAGATCTATGTCCAACAGTGGACATCTTTCGGCTGAAAATAAATGAATGATGAAGATATAAAATAAATAGACTTTATGTCATGTGACTAGTAAATTCCAGAAGCACTCCATCCTCCGCAATGACATTATCATCATGTTGAAAAAGCCACAATCATAAAGCCAGGTACAGACTGTTGTGACGTAATATACAAGGTAGCATGAAAGGTCCCGCGTACATCGAGGGACTGGAACAGTTTGCCGGCTGCAGTGTTTCCGTCCGATTATAATTTAGGTGTCTTCAAGGCTAGAGTGAATAGGCTCTTAATAAACTAGTGCGCATCACCATCAACGATTGCATCACTGCTTACCATCAGGTGGGATCGCAGACAAGCATCACTAGTTTATAGCAATTAACAAAAAAAGCATAAAAGGAGCATTTCATAGGTGCGCAATGCTCGCACGAACCGAGTGCAACGGCTGTCGGATCTTGGCGAGTCTCTGTAGTTAGGTTCTGCGAATTTTAACGCTAAACAAGTTTTCAATGAAAAATTATTTTTTTCATAACAAGCTTTTATAGCGGTGGTCTATACTTATATAAATAAAACTCGTCAAGACGATTCACACGAGCCCAAACTCGACGTGGTTGTGCCGTTTAATTACAGAGTTCCTGTGGCTACCTCGCGATTCCATCATCAGATCAGCTCCATGTCATCATAATATTGCATTGTCATCCGAACTAAACGTGTATACCAAATTTCAGCTCAATCGGAAACCGGGAAGTGGATCAAATTTAAGTTGCAAGATTTGATTACAGAACGACAGACAACGGGACAGGTGAAAGTAAATAAAAGCTTGTAAAAACAGTCAAAAAAGAAATGGTTTAAACTAATGAATGCAGTTTGCAGTTCTTATTATTGTTAAAAACTGTTACTTATTGGCATTTATTTTTTAAAAACCTTTATTTTTGTTACAATAGGGACGGTAAATTCTTTCATTGCGTGTTACTTACGCGGCATTTAATTTGAACCAATACGACGATAGACTTCTTCTGTTATTTCTTCTTTCTTGATAGACGTTGAATAATATAATAATAATCGTTTATTTATAAAAATGAATAAGCAGTAACCAATTTTCTTGTCTTAATCGAAGGGACCACAGCAACGTACGTTACAGCAGTCTATACTCAGCTTAACAGTAGCGACACAATTTTTTATTCATCATTTCACCGCCTACCGCTATTTTTTTTTATGATGGAAAAATCGTCGAATGACGAATCCCGCCCTTGGGCGGAGCGGGAGACAGTTTCAGACTCCTATTGATTATACGACCCACCTTTCCTTCCTGCCTTAGTTCCGACTCGACTGAATATGACGATAGACCTTGAATACGCAGTAAACAAATTTTACTGTCTTAATCGAAGACCATAGCAACAACGGCCATTATAGTCCAACTTATTCGCCACGTACGTTACAGCAGTCTACACTCAGCTTAACAGTAGCGCCACAATTCTTTATTCACCATTCCACCGCAAGACCTCCATTACCCATTCCCGTCACACCCCGTATAAATATTTCACCAACTTTTGCCGACAATGTGAGAGCCGCCATATTTGCGTTGTGCACGTGACCAAAATGGCGTCGTTCTAAATTCAAGTAAATCAAGAGGATTGGAGGGTAATCGTGGTGAAACATCCGTTGTGAGGCCCCTGAAGTTAGGTGTTGGTGGAATGGAATGTAAATATTGAGGGTAGTTGAAAATACTGGATTAGTTGGTTTAGAGGAGTTTGGTTAATTGGCGGACAATTTCATTGCGTGGATTATGTTTTTTTTTTGGTTGTAAATATTCAAATGACTTCTCCTTCTGTGGGTGGAGTGGGAGGAAGTGTCACGCACGCTAACTAAAACTCACAAGAATGTCGAGCCAGGTAGCGTCTCACAATAAAGAGCTACCCATCTTCCACGGAAATAAAGACATACCGTCCGGTTTCTTACTAACGTCGCGTGCCAGGCCATGAGGTTCCAATACAGCCGGAAAGTGATAAGAGTGTTTAGTATTTTTTTTTTTTAATTTGAACCCAATATAAATCTACACTACCTAATATAATAAAGAGGTAAAGATTGTTTTTTTGTTTGTAGGAGGTAATCTTACAGAGATTACCTCCTACAAACCTACTGCTGGTCCGATTGCAAAAATTCTTTTTGTGTTGGATAGTCCATTTTTCGAGGAAGGTGAAGCCGCTGGTAGCCTATATATTGCTAACATCACGCGGGCGAAGCCGCAGGCAAAAGCTAGTAATTAATAAAATCCTAAAATCGTTCTCCTGTAAAGTAAGTTTTTTTTTATCGTACGACGTAAACAAAATAAAAGGTTATAGTTAGCGCTAGTCAGATTAATTTCAGCAATATTGCCAAACAGACAATATTTCCTAACTTTGGCCTTCCAATAAACCTTTCTTCAGTGAAAACATGATGGGTACCTAAAATATAAAATACCGACGTTGTGAAGCTATCCCGCACGGTATTAAAAACATCATCGACTTATATCCTAGTAGCAGACAAGCACATTCATAGAAACTGTTTGTCAAAATACTGGAAAGTTAATACAAAAGTTCGCAGCAGCGCTTCATTGGCATTACGTCGTCTAACAAAACTTTTAAAACTTACAGCGCTCTCACACTGCGTGAATGTCAAAACTGCACTAATGTCATCAATGTAAAGGTGCATTGCCTGCAGATCACCTAAGTCAAGTAAAGTGACTGTACGATACGCCTAATCTAGTGCGTAGTACATATATATCGATAAAAAACACCCTAGAGTTTTTTCTTCCTTTATAAAAATGTTGGTTTTCAAAAGTTAAAAAGAAAAACGTAGTACATAATTATCTACACTATCTACACTAATATAATAAAGAGGTAAAGTTTGTTTTTTTGTTTTTATGTTTTTTTGTTTGTAGGGGGTAATCTCTGGAACTACTGGTCCGATTGGAAAAATTTTAGCAACAGTAGAAAGCTGCTTCACTCCTGAGTGACATAGGTTATATTTTATGTAGGCGGGCGAAGCCGCTGGAAAAGGCTAGTATGTAATAAAAAGCGTAGAAAAAAAAATTGAAGAAAAGCGTAGTACATATATATCAATGAAAAAGACCCTAAATGTTTTTTCTTTCTTTCTAATTTGGTATATAAAAGTTTTCTATAAAATCAATTGAAAACTTTTGTTACATACAAATTGAAAATGTATGTTGCATGATTCAATTTATTAACAAACTAGCCCGTTTGACTCCGAAGTGATATCAAAGTAGTACCCCTAATGTCCCACCACGATGGGGTCCGGGGACCCCATCATATTCATATCGGCGACAAATTAAATTGGAACTGTTTTATGCTTACGGCGGTCATTCGATCCGGATACGATCCTAATAATATTATAAAGGCTAAACTTTGTACGTATGGATGTTTGTTTCTCTTTTACACAAAAACTATGGATTTCTGTGAAACATGTGATGGAATAGCTCATAGGATACTTTTTATCGGTCCTGTCTCTCCTAAGCTTAGGTTGCTTTGCAGCCTATTTAGGAGTACAGTGCTTCACCCGCTTACTAGATTCTTTTTTACTCATATATGTGCCTATTGTATCCATTTGTGTAATCTGGTCTTTGTAAACAATAAATAAACGTTATTATTGTTTTTTATTATTATTTATCCCGTGATTGTTTGATTGCATTGCTCTACCAACTTTAATTAATTTTGGTGTACCTACAAATATTCTTGGAAAAAAGAATATGGAATTTTATCCCGTTAGTAAGTTCCCTTACGACTAGCAAGCAAAACCGCCGGCAGACGATAGTCAGTGATAAAAGGGGCGGCAAATTGAAAAGTCGAGTCCCGTGTAATCGAATAATCAGTACGAATCCACATCAAAGAAATTTATCAATTTAATCGACAAAAATATTACGTAGCGAGCAAAATTGGCGCCACCCTATAACATGGAAATGTCATTTAGATATTGTTTTTCGCGCGCTTTCCCTTTTTGAATTTGGAACTTTTAGTGGCTCGTTCAAGTAATAAATTTTAGAAAAGAAAATACTCTTTGTTTTTAAAGTAGAGGTCTTTTCTAGTAATCAAATTTAAAATTGTAAAAAAAAAAAAAAAGTTGTTTGTAATTTAGAAATTAGAGGCCAGAATGCAAAGTGTTGGCTCTTAGGGAAAAAAAAGCGTTTAAAAAAATTAACTAAATTTTCATAGTCAAACAGAAATGAACAAAATACCCTGTAAAAAAATAGTACAATCTGTGATTCTAATTTTAAACCGGAGCGTAATTCTCAACATATTTGAAAAAAAAAAACTTTCAAAACAAAAGCGAATAAGAAATCGAAATACGAATTTTTCGAAATCGTTCGAAATTCAAAGTGTTCGTCGGCGCGTTCGTTAAAGCGTTACGATTCGATTTGTCGCCATGTTAGGTTAAACCGCGTCCGAAAAGTAAATTTATTGCATTATTCGCGCATCGGTTCGCCCTCGTTTCCCGTCTTTGATCTACAATTTTCCTTTTTTCACAAAACGGTTACTGATTGCTTTTTATGTCATCGAGATTTTTCTAATTCCAATTTTTGTCTGGTTAGGGAGAAATTAACCTTGTGGAAATTGATTCGAGGTTTTTGTTTTAGTAATGTATATAGGTATCCTAATATTCATTTTAAATTAATTTTAGTTTCAAGGTATGTTTGAAGACAGGATCTTTTGTCATCATTTTCCTAGCCTGTTTTCCAACTAGCTAGGGGTTGACTTCCAGTCTAACTGGGTGAGTTTGAATACTCGTATTTTATATAGGTATACGAAGCGACTGGTAATTGAACCTCTTTAATCTAGTTAGTCGGATACTCTGGACAACACAATAGACCTCCTCGGATCGACTGATGGTCAGATTTTCTGACTTCTTACTACCTGTAAGGACTGTCAAAGACTAACGAATGACAGGATCTTTTCTCAAAGAATTTTTAGTATAGTTAGATACTTCGGATGGCCACACTAAGGTCAAAGTATTTGGTAACCAGAGTATTTCTTTCTAGAAATGTTCTTGAATACTTCTAAATTTAACAATAGCGTAGTTTCCTTAAAATAGAAATATTTTTGTTCCGTCAGTTCAAGCCGAAAATATTGGACACTAATGTGTTTGTTTATTGGTATTTTTCCCTTTATTATTTATAATATACACATATAATCTACATTTTTAAATATTTTCTTTCACTTCTAATTAGTATTATCATCATTAGTATTATCATGTATGTTTGATTTGTGATGATACAGTGTATTGGAATTCCGCGTGACATGGCAAATTTAGTAACTAGAAATGACGTCACAATACTTAATCAAATTTTTTTATGAGGCGGGAAATCATCAAGTATCTTCCGCATTAGGTGGAAGAAGAAAAAATGACAAACTTTTACTGACTAAAATCCACCTGTCTTCTTTCTGCGCAACAATTTGATTTTTACCCACCATAAAAGAACTGTCTTCATTGGATTGTGCTTAGTATTTCAGGGCAACATTCCTGTTTTTCTTATCAATGTTTTTTTTTATTTGCTATAAACTAATGCTGGACTGCCTGATGGTAAGCAGTTATGCAATCGTCAATGGCGAGGCGCACTAGTTTATTAAGAGCCTTTTCACTCTAGCCTTGAAGTCACCCAAATTATAATCTGATGGGAAGACCGCAGCAGGCGAATGATTCCAGTCCTTCGATATAGAGGTTTCAACATACGTTGTTGAAACCTCTACGGTTCGGACTAAGCATTTCACTTAGTTCGCTTAGGATGGATACTCATGGTGCGTCGTGTTGTCCGATAATAGAAAAGAGTTGGAGGAATTAACTCATGCATTTTCTGTGCATACTCTTCAAAAAGCTTATCAATTGCACTGACTGGACAGGTCTACTCAAATTTGTATGGATCTTTCTTCAAAATACCATCTCAGACAAATCTGCATGGTTCTTATCTGATTTGACCAATACATATTTTCTATATGGATTTTTAAAGAGAGTTTGACCTCAGGGGTCAAAGTTTCTTTTAAAGTTTGTTTCGGTTTTTCTTCTCAGGGTAGTCAGCTAAGAAACACCGCACTCATCTAGTGTTTTTTAAACTTACTTGCAAAATAAAGATCATTTTTCATTTAATCAATCAATTGTGAAATGTATCAATTACGTCAAAAAATGTTTTACAAATTATGTGCACTTTTCGATATAAAGTTCCTAATTACAAATGCAAGTAAGCTGCGTAATGCGAGCCAAAGCTGCGTAAATACTAAACAGATATCGTATAAAGTAGTTCTTACTCACATAAGTTGACTTTTATCTTGTAACTGCAGTTTAATATCCGTGTCTAATCCTAGTTTGTTCTTTTTAAAAACGATATTTGCGTGTTTGCTGTTCATTCAGAATACATATGTAGCAGGATTTTCATAAAATTTGGTTTTTGATCAAAAACCTAGTTTTTGATGAAAAACTGGAAGATGAACTTATTTCATCATAAACCTGTTACAGTCCAGATTTTTGATAAAAAAACGGAACTAGTTTAGGTTTATGGTGAAGTTCCGGGCAAATAGCTTTGTTTTATGACAAAATTAATTTAAATGAAATAAATAAAACAATCTATCATCATTTGTAACTTAGTAGAAAGGAAACAATTTTTTATTTATCAATATTTTACATCCATGATCCAATCATATCTTGTTCTTCAATCTAATTATGAAATATAATGTTTCAATTTTACCTGATTTTTATTTAATACGAATAAAATACGAAAAAATACGACGAAAAATAAATATGAAAAAATACGACTAAAAATAGTCAAATTTTACCACGTGTTTGCTTTTTTATGAATCTTTTATTATAAATTATTTACTATGACAGTTTGTAGACTTGTGACATCTAGAGTTACATAAAACATTGGCTTTATAGCAATTTGGCATTTGAATTCAATTCTTCCCACCACTTTTAGTCTCTTCTTCCTTCCTTTTTATTGTGTAACACAAATTTATATTAATATATATCTATATATATATGTATTTATTATATTTCTTTAAGCTTATGTATTATGTCTTGTATATCTTTTTTTTATCTATGTAATGTGTTTATTTTATTATTGTTTATTTATTTTTTTAAATGTTGTTTTGTTAAAGCAGTACACCATAGACTACCCCCTTTTTAGTTCAAGCTCTTCTACTCCATCCTAAGGTTGTCTGGTAGATATCGCTGTCAGCCGCCGTACCATAAGACCGCCTTTGTACCCATTCATATAAGTTTCTGTGTAATTGTTACTATTTTTGGTATACAATAAAGTATTATTCTATTCTATTCTATTCTATTTGGCCTAAAACTTCATCATAAACCTAAATTAGTTCAGTTTTTTTATCAAAAATCTGGACTGTATCAGTTTTATGATAAAATTGAGTTTAAAAGTCATCTTCCGGTTTTTCATCAAAAACATAGGTTTTTTTATTAAAAACCTAATTTTGTGAAAAACCTGCGACACATATACGGGTAAAACTTAAGTTTATTTTCAATGTTAATTAGATTAAGATGTGGTTGGTTTTCTTAGACATATTATTCAATTATCTGCTGACAGACTGACTAATTTTCGTCGTATTACTGACTAAAAACTGTTTGACATTTGGATCAATTATTTTCGTAGAATCGATTTATGAATGGCCGGATGGCGTCATATGTAATTGAACGTATTCTGTACGTCCTGTTCTATTAAAGGTCACATACATTTAAGGTGTATAATAATATCCTCGTTGTTTGAATATTGTCATAAGTATTTCGAAATAGGTCGTTGTAAAAAGATTTCTGTATAATAAATGAAATAAATAAACTCATTGTTGAGTTAAGCTCGCCTTTGTACATGAAATGTCAAATAAGTTGTTGTGTACAATAAAGAATTAAAGATAGAAAAATATCTAAGTAACTATCTTCTTATTAAATTATTTTAGTTGTGGAAATATCAAAATTCAAAATAATACTCTTCAATTTTTTTAGATAAAAGACCTGTTTGTTGCTTGTACTTAATACAGGGGGTATCTTTTAATTGGTTCAAGTTTCTAAGCACTTCTTAATCTGAAATACAGGTTTACCCTAGTTCATGCAAATAAAAAACTGTGCTACTTTTAATATTTTGTATGTTTTATTGTGAACTAGCTTTTGTCAGCGGCTTCGCCCGCGTACATAAAATATAGCCTATGTCACTCAGGAGTAAAGCAGCTTTCTATTGTTGTTAATTTTTTTCCAATCGGACCAGTAGTTCTAGAGATTACCTCCTACAAACCAAAAAACAAAAAAATAAAAAAACAAAAAAACAAACTTTCCCTCTTTATTATATTAGTGTTGATTAGTGTAGATGTAGATAAAAGAATATATCATATTAATGTGTTGTACAGACATACACTATAGGTATAGTTGACATTGACAGCAATGAAGTAGTCTTTAACCTTTCGACTACCGTAATTACAGACACAATTAAAAGACAATAGTTGTAGGGACACCTGTTTCCTCTTAGAGTTTAATCAATTTAGGCGATTTTCATTGTATTCTTTTGGCGAAAAAACACTACTGATGTGTTTGATTTGATTTGAGTCAGTTCAAGCTTTTCAAGCGTTTTTTTTCAAGATCAAATCTTCAGTCTAAAAATTCCAATGACAGTGCTCAGAAGCACTTCTGATATTATCATTTTAATAGTTTTCTAAATACCCTACCATTTGCGGTTTCAATAAACGAAAAAGTACTACAACAAATAGTTATTCAACACTCTAAAATGCAACCCCAAAAATAATTTCGCGTGTAATATCGGGAGAAAAAAGCTTAAATCCCTCTCTATGCCCACCGAGGCAGAAGAAACACTTCCTTGCGCCAAATGTCCGATTGAAACCACCCCCGCGAAACTACCCTCCAGTCCTTACATGTTAAAGAATCCATAAATAATAGAGTTGACGTGCGTACGGATTGTGTTACCGAATCACCCCACCCCATGTAAATAGCGATTCTTGTCTATGCGCCTAATGCCTCTTTTGTCTGTGGTACGGATTTATTATTCATTTTCTTAATACATCTGACGCTTATGAGTTTCGTATTGGCGATTTGTTTTGTAATGTGATGCTTAGTTGTGATGTGGATAGCCTTTTTAGGGTTTTTTTTATGGTAGGTAAAAATCATCCAATGACGAATCCCGCCCTTGGGTGAAGCGGGAACAGTGTCAGACTCTTACTGACTTAACAACCTACCCCGTTCCTACATCGCCATACATACCAGGGCTAGAGCCTTCCTTTCAGACACAAACCCTAGGCCCTAATTGGCTTCGACCCTTCTGCAGAGTCCCTACGGTTGCTGACAACTCTTTGAGGCGCGCGGGAACAGCTGGGAGCCTTTTTTAGGGTCAAGTTGTACCTCCTGTCTGAGACTTGAGATGATGAAGTTTAGGGTACTTTGGTTAATATTGACTTAAATAAGTCTGAGAATTCATTCAACTTGCTTACAGGATTATCTGGGCATTTTAATAACTATAAACTGGCAGGCAATTCCAGGTAAACTACTTATATATTTATTTATTCATTGCAGTCATGTTGTAAATAGGTGTTACAGTAATATATAGGCTTAAACAACACCAACAACAACAACCACAACCACATTACCTTCAGTAAGATATAGTTATTTTTTATGGTAGGTAAAAATCATCCAATGACGAGTCCCGCTCGTGGGCGGAGCGGGAAACAGTGTCAGACTCTTACTGACTAAAGAACCTACCCCGCTCCTCCCTTGCCTTATTCCCAGAGCCTCGGTGTAACGCTTAGTAAGATATAGTAGGAATACATTGCACCAGAATACGTTGTGTGTTACAATATCGATCAATGTAAGACGACATGATATATTCTAGAAGACTTACTACGGCCTTGAAATGCAAAAGGTAATTGAGGGTTTAGTCAGTAAAAGTCTGACGTGATCTCTCGTTTCACTTAAAAACGAAAAAGTTATTCAATGAATTTTCACCTAAAAAAAGAGTCATTGCATGTGCATTAGTAACAAAACACTATCTTCAAGAGATTTGTAATTCTGCTTGGTTGATAGGTACCTATTGCTTATAGATTGTAGCTATCAGGAATTCCACTCCTTAGGTGCAAAGATTCTAGACGCGACCAGCACCTAATATCTGGTTTGAGACTTGGGAGACTTGGAAGGATTTAAGAAAAACTTTGCTTGGTCAGTGTGGGCTTACGAAAATAGCCATGACCTGTTCCGAAACGATGTTTTTCTAAACAAATAAGTATAATGCAAGTCTGTCACGATTTCTATGTGACCTTTAAGTAACAAATGACGGAGGCCTCAACCTTTAGCTGTTTGAGTTCGTTTTAATTCGATTAGCTGTCTACCCGTACGTGAATCAAGGAGACCGCAAGTAAATAGGTTGTATATGTATGTAGGTAGCTGTTTGACGGTATCTACAATAATATAATAAAGAGGTAAAGTTTGTTTTTTTGTTTGTAGGAGATAATCTCTGGAACTACTGGTCCGATTGGAAAAATGTTAGCAACAATAGAAAGCTGCTTTACTTCTGAGTGACATAGGCTATATTTTATTTACGCGGGCGAAGCCGCTGACAAAAGCTAGTGTTGTATATGTATGTAGGTAGCTGTTTGTCTGTATAAGTAATACGTTTGCTGTTGTGTTTAAAGTATGTGTCATGCCGTCATTATTTAAGTAGGAAACTTTTTGGAAATCAGTAGGTTATAGATTGGTTGGTTTCAGTTTTGAACTCAGGTTTTATTTTGGCTTTAAAAAGTTTTGTATTTAGATTTTTTGGAAATCACCATGTCGAAGAAAGAAAGTTGGATATGGATAACTCGATCTCTTTGACAAGACAGGCCTGTTTAGGTTACAGAAAGCGCGAGAACGAAGTCTAGACTGTATTAATCTTGAGTGAATGGCAATATATTAAATTACTTCAACCATAGAATAGAATTATGATCATATTAAAATATACCTATAGAGTTGAGTACGCATTATAAATGAGAACTAGCTCATCATTACTTAGTATAAAATAAAGTTGCTTATGCCCTATGTATGCTTAAATCTTCAAAAATACGCAGCGGATTTTGATGCGGTTTTTTTTTAATAGATAGAGTGATGCAAGAGGAAGGTTTATAAGTATGATACATGCATAATATATTAGTAATGCACCCGTGCGAAGCTGGGGCGGGTCGCTAGTGATAAATAAGATACTACTGGAAAGATGTCTAACAAAAAAAATATATGATTGACTTTGATGAACAAAACAAAAGTCATTCCAAATTCAAAATCAAAACAGTTGTCAAAATCGTAATTAGAGTTGGATTACGTTAAGTCTGCGCGTAGCTGGGGGCGTGCTTAATGTTGCCAGTGTAATTAATTTACTTTCCCTCATATAATAAAAAAATACAAAGTAAACAAAGCACAAGAAATACGTTTTGAAATCAATAATGGGAAATACGATTCATTTCATTACATATTATTACATTTTAGTTGGTTCTTCAGGTTTTCTAAATTTATAGATGACGATTAGTTAACGATGTAGCGATAGCGATATAACAACAAATTTTATCAAAAAATTAAAACAAATTTTAGCCGCACGCAGCCTTTTTTCTGTAGTAGGTAGGTATACCAGCTTCTGCCAGCGGCTTCGCCTGCGTGAAAGTCTGTTAACCACCATAGGGGTGGAGTTTCGTAAAATCTGTCCATAGCGGACGTCTACACCCTGTAAGAAACCTACCTCCCGAATGTTAAGTTTGTAGGTGTTATAGTTTCTGAGATATAGTGATTAATCAGTGAGTGGTATTTCGCTTTTATATATTAGTAGCTTTTGCCCGCGGCTTCGCTTCCGGAATCAGAAAAATGTGATAAATGAAGAACCCCTTGACCGATTTTGAAAAACTTCACATAAACCATCTACTAAATAGTCCGAACAAAGCCCGATAGGTGGGCACGTTCTTGAGTTATAAAGTTGCATTGATCTTTATATAATATATTAAATTCTGCCCGCGACTTCGTCCGCTGAAAATTTCTTGTTTTAACATATTTAACTCTGTTCCTATACAATTTCTCGAGATAAAAAAACAAACTTTACTTCTTTATTATATTATTCATAATCATAAAATACAGCCTATGACACTCAGAAATGAAGCAGCTTTCTATCAGTGAAAAAAATTTTGCAATCGAACCAGTACTTCTAGAGATTACCTCCTACAAACAAAAAAAATAAATAAAAAAACAAACTACTTCTTTATTATATTAGTGTAGATGTAGATATTGATATAGATCCAAATCTATATAATTACTACTTTATTGAAAGTAAACAAATAGATTGAATTATAGGTTGTTTAATTATTATAAAAAAGTCATGGAACTTAGAAAATATGTACTTTATTTAATATATAATAGCTTGTCATAATAGTCACTTGATTAAGATTAAAATACATAGTAGCAGTCCATTTTCAACCAACTCTGTTTTTCTGCCAGGCACCACTCGGGTACGAATATTCAGGGAGATTTGTTGTTCTGGTCACCCGAAAAAAATATTTGACAAATGGTCCACTTTTGGAAAATCGTATCGTAAGCCTGATATTTTCTCATTCCTCTTAACAAGCACGTTTGAATTTCAAGATAATATCTTTACCAACACTTTTAATCACTTTCGGTATAATGATTACGATTATTTACTTTGGAAACGATTAAAAACACGGAACACAAAACATTCTCTTGACACCTGACATAAATGTCAAGATGACGGCAAATAATTAGTTTCCTTTTTTCGCCGCGCGCAGACTTAAAAAAATTCTACTCTACCTCCACTTCTCTACGCACAAACCATAGACAAAGCAAACCGGTCTCAATTGCGAAATGTCAGTGAATAGCCCATTTGTTTGAATGACCATAGAGTGGCGGAGTGGCGCCGCGCTGTCGTTTATACAACATGCGCCATGACACCTACTCATTCTGCCAAGTTCTGCCTTTTCAAGTATTCATATTGAATTTGATTTTAGAACGATATTACTTTTTTGTTTGATGACGGGAATGGAGGACTCTTTTGTGGTTTTAGGTTATGGATATTGGAAATTAGGTTGCGGGTTTTTTTTTAATTGCAATAAACTAGTGCTTGGCTGCGATCCCACCTGATGGTAAGCAGTGATGCAATCGTTGATGGTAAGGCGCACTAGTTCATTAAGGGCGGGTGGGCTCAGCGAAATAGGCATTTAACGCTACCAAGAGTTGCCCGCGACTTTATGTACATTATTATTTACAATTTGTATTATTTTGATATTCTTTACGGAACAGAAGCGAAGCGCGCGCTCAAAAATTTGGCACAGGTCCTTCCTCGGTAACGTCCTGCGAGACACTGGCAAGCGACGCGCGGATCGAAAATCACTTGAATAATCGATAAAAAATTCACAAATTTAATTAAAAAAAAACGATTCGGTAGCATCGCTTCCAAAATGAATTACCTCTATATTGATGTTATTTATAAAATATGAAGTGTTATAGTACTCGTTTAATATGTAAAAAAAATCACAAAATCTAAGCTACTTCAGATTTTTTTTCTATCGAGAAAATAGTATGGTATCGTGTATTGAATGGGTACATGCCAAAGAGAAAGAATGTGTCTTAAATATATTTTTTTTTCAGATTCAAAAAGTTGTAACTTGCCTATCAAAAGTGAGTTCAAAAACCGGCAAAACCGGGAAAACCTAGCCTTAAGAGCCTATTCACTCTAGCCTTGAAGACACCTAAATTATAATCGGACGGAGAGACTGCAGCCGGCTAACTGTTCCAGTCCCTCGATGTACGCGGTATAAACGACGAGGCAAAACGCTTAGTCCGGGCCGCAGGTGTCTCAACAACGTAAGGGTGGATATTTGCAGTTTTAACCCAGCTAGGCTCATTACTTTTTGTCACGTTTATACAACACGCGCCATGACACCTACTCATTCTGCCAAGTTCTGCCTTTTCAAGTATTCATATTGAATTTGAATTTAGAACGATATTACTTTTTTGTTTGATGACGGGAATGGAGGACTCTTTTGTGGTTTTTGGAATATGAAAACTGGAAATTGGGTCAGCCCAGCTAGGCTCATTACTTTGTGTAATTTATTTCATTACCACTGCTCTCAAAACGGTGAAGGAAAACACCGTAAGGAAATCGGCATGTCCTAGAACCAAAATTTGAAGAGACATGTGACATCCGCTAACCCGCCTTCGGACTTGCGGACAGCGAGCAATGGGTAGCTCGCCGTCCGGTCGTCTGGTAAAAGTTTGGACCGAGCCCAAGTGGGGTCAAGGGTTGATGCGAAAGCGTAACACTAGAGCTCTGGGATTAAGGCAAGGAAGGAACGGGGTAGGCTGTTTAATCAGTAAGAGTCTGACACTGTTTCTTGCTCCGTCCAAGGACGAGATTCGTCATTGGATGATTTTTACCTACCATACAAAAAAACAAACCGCCCAGGATCCGCGTGGTGGCTTACGACCCAGTCTTTTTCCTAGAGAGTCGGCCTGAATCCCAGAAGTGGAGACATTTTAAAGCTGATTATACTATGTCAGCATCATTATTAGCGTTTTCAATGTTCCTACTGCTGGGAAACAGGCCACCTTTCTAAGAGAGGAAATGGGCTATAATCCGCCACGCGGGCCCAACGCAGATTCGTGGATGCCACGTGTCTTCGAATTTTTGGTTCTAGGACATGCCGGTTTCCTCACGATGTTTTCCTTCACCGTTTTGTGAGCAGTGGTGATGAAATAAATTACAAAAAGTAATGCGCCTGGCTGTGTTTGATCGCGCGACCTAACTCGTAAGTCGGGGCCGATACATCTCCGCCACCTCTGCTCTCTATATGATTATACTATGTCTATGACACAAATTCTTGCTGGACTGCCCTAAGTGCCCAAACACCTGCACTATGGAGGATTTACTGAGTGCCACCGATTCTGCTGTTAATGTAGCCACCTACTGGGCCCCAATGGTTTAAAGAGTTTATCATCGACTCGAAAAGAAGAAGAATACACAAATTCTAGTTAAGTAAATAACAAGACATTTGTTATACATTCTCCGCCTAGCTATAATATGACAACAGTAGTCTAAGTCTACCTAGTTTAAATATAATACCGTGTTATCCAGCTGGACAATATTCCCATAGCCTGCGTATTATGCGGACATATTGTGTGAGATACGTACCATTGAGCTACAGATTATACGGATCGCCACAGATTGACTGCTGTTTCACCGATTTACGTTGTTGCTAAATACTTGTATTCTAGCATTGTTATTTTATTGGTTTCTTTGGAGAAATAGGTCTTTTTGATATTCCTTTATTACGTTTTTGAGGTAACGTGTCTGATTGTGTGCTGGTTTGTTTAGTTTTGGATACGTTAATTATTAGTTTTCATTTTCAAAATATTCAGGGATTTTTTTTTATTATAAATTATGAATTTTGCGCAAAAAAGAATATGGCGTAAGAGGATAAACACACATCCTATTCTCAGATCTATCAAATGAACATAAAAAAAAACATAAAGATCGTTTCGATAACAAACACACACGAGATTTGGTTCTCAGTTCGGTTTTATTATTTTAATTCACACGAATATTTTATGGAGAAATAAATCAAACAGATAAGTAATAATTTTGTTTTTAATAATTATTTGATTTATTATGTTTAAGGCTAAGTTATACTAATTTTGAACTTTTTAAACCTCTGGAAATCCACAAATATAAAAGAGAACACCATGAAAAATTATTTCAAAAGTGCATGTCTAAGACATTACGTTACGAAAATATTTGAAAGTTGAAAAAAAAATAAATCTTGTTTTTTAAGAGCGCCTTGCAAGAATAAAATTCTCTAATAGTTTTTTTTTTATAAACATAAAACCGTGGTTTCGTGGCCGCGAAATCAACGTATAGTTCGTTTTTAAATCCAAGACAACGATTTGACAACTTAAAATGTCAAACTCTAGAAAATTGGGAACATATTTTTAGAGTTGAATTTTTTTAAGTCTGCGCGCGGCGAAAAAAGGAAACTAATTATTTGCCGTCATCTTGACATTTATGTCAGGTGTCAAGAGAATATTTTGTGTTCCGTGTTTTTAATCGTTTCCAAAGTAAATAATCGTCATCATTATGCCGAAAGTGGTTAAAAGTGCTGGTAAAGATATTATCTTGAAATTCAAACGTGTTTGTTAAGGGGAATGAAAAAATATCGGGCTTACGATACGATTTTCCAAAAGTGGACCATTTGTCAAATATTTTTTTCGGGTGACCAGAACAACAAATCTCCCTGAATATTCGTACCCGAGTGGAGCCTGGCAGAAAAACAGAGTTGGTTGAAAATGGACTGCTACTATGTATTTGAATCATAACAAGTGATTATTATAACAAGCTATTAAAGAGTTTGTTGAAAATGGACTGCTACTGTGTTTTTTAATCTTAATCAAGTGACTATTATGACAAGCTATTATATATTAAATAAAGTACATATTTTCTAAGTTCCATGACTTTTTTATAATAATTTAACAACCTATAATTCAATCTATTTCTTTACTTTTATCAAAGTAGTAATTATATAGATTTGGATCTATATCAATATCTACATCTACACTTCTACACTAATATAATAAAGAAGTAAAGTTTGTTTTTTTATTTTTTTGTTTGTAGAAGGTAATCTCTAGAAGTACTGGTTCGATTGCAAAAATTTTTTCACTGATAGAAAGCTGCTTCATTTCTGAGTGGCTATATTTTATGATTATGAATAATATAATAAAGAAGTAAAGTTTGTTTTTTTATCTCGAGAAATTGTATAGGAACAGAGTTAAATATGTTAAAACAAGAAATTTTCCGCGGACGAAGTCGCGGGCAGAATTTAGTATATTATATAAAGATCAATGCAACTTTATAACTCAAGAACGTGCCCACCTATCCAAACCAAATGTTTAGGCTTTGTTCGGACTATTTAGTAGATGGTTTATGTGAAGTTTTTCAAAATCGGTCAAGGGGTTCTTCATTTATCACATTTTTCTGATTCCGGAAGCGAAGCCGCGGGCAAAAGCTACTTAATATATAAAAGCGAAATACCACTCACTGATTAATCACTATATATCAGAAACTATAACACCTACAAACTTAAAATTCGGCAGGTAGGTTTCTTACAGGGTGTAGACGTCCGCTATGGACAGATTTTACGTAACTCCACCCCTATGGTGGTTAACAGACTTTCACGCAGGCGAAGCCGCTGGCAGAAGCTGGTATACCTACCTACTACAGAAAAAAGACTGCGTGCGGCTAATATTTGTTTTAATTTTATGATAAAATTTGTTGTAAAATCGCTATCGCTAATCGTCATCTATAATTTTAGAAAACCTGAAGAACCAACTAAAATGTAATAATATGTAATGAAATGAATCGTATTTCCCATTATTGATTTCAAAACGTATTTCATGTGCTTTGTTTACTTTGTATTTTTTTTATTATATGAGGGAAAGTATATTAATTACACTAGCAACATTAAGCACGCCCCCAGCCACGCGCAGACTTAACGTAATCCAACTTTACGGGCGAAGATTTTACGTGACAACGTCCTAATTCTCTAGTGCTGCGCGCGCGGCAGACCGATCATAGTTGAGTGGGAGAGAGACGCAAGGCATTCGGCGGGCCTCTCTCTCGTTCGGTGACTCATCGTAACGTTGCCGAGCGTTATACTTTTTCATAAGTGACTCCCAGCCGCAACCTAATTTAAGACGTTGTCACGTCAATAATACAAACTCTTCAGGTTATGATGAAATCAACACAAAAATCATCAAATCGTGTGCAAATGAAATCATCTCAATCTTGACACATCTTGTAAATTTATCTTTCTCACTTGGCACTTTTCCCGAAGCACTTAAATTATCTGTAGTAAAACCACTTTTCAAAAAGGGAGATAAAACAGATGTAAATAACTATCGCCCAATAACACTTATACCCATCTTATCAAAGATCTTTGAAAATGCATGTATAAGAGACTAATTGATTACTGCAATAAATTCGATAGGTATAATTAAAAAAAGAACAGTATGGATTCCAAAAGACGTATCTACAACAAGATAAACAGCCAAATTGACATATACGCCCTACCTGAGCACAAACTAAAATATCTTCTTACAGGCTGGCTGCAAAAACTATCATACGAGGACACTGAAGACATCCTGGGCATTATCTCCTAACACGCTGATTATACCTTTCCTCACTGAATAATTCAATAAGTACATTCAACTTCAGTTGTTTCAGACATCGCTAAACTTTACAAAAAAACACTTTACACTTTATACAACAGACACATACTACAACATACATACAAATACATACACTTAACTACCTTAAATCACAAACAATAACCTTTATTATTTATACTTAATACTTATACTTAATATAATAAAGAGGGAAAGTTTGTTTTTTTATTTTTTTGTTTTTTTGTTTGTAGGAGGTAATCTCTGGAACTACTGGTCCGATTGGAAAAAATTTAGCAACAATAGAAAGCTGCTTTACTCCTGAGTGACATAGGCTATATTTTATGTACGCGGGCGAAGCCGCGGGCAAAAGCTAGTTATTTATAAACATATTGCACCCAGTCTCTTCACAGTACCCCTGTTATCTGTTGTCACTAGTAACTAAGCAATTCAGACATGGTCTCACGGAGTGGAGTCCTGGTGACCTGAAACACAGGCCATTGGCCTAGCTTAGGCACCAGTCCCCACAATATTTTCAAAATTGTACTGCTTGGCATTTAATAATTGTTCTTAAATGTTTCTGTGAATATTGTGGTGAAAATAAACGAATTATTATTATTAAAAAATAAATCCACTACTTTAGCCGTCTTCTCTCTTATAGATACTGTTTTAACAAACCTTAATAATAACTATTTTACTACAGGATTGTTCTTTGATTTGTCTAAAGCCTTTGGACCTTGTGTCTCATAATTTATTGCTAAAGAAGTTAGAAAAAATAGGGATAAGGGGGCCCGCTCTCGAATGGATATCATCATACCTGAATAATAGACAACAGCGTGTAACCATTACCAAAGTAAATGAGAATAACGACATGACATCATAAACTCCGAATACAAATACAACAAATATGGCGTCCCACAAGGAAGTGTCTTGGGGCCAATCCTATTTGTACTATATATAAACTCCATTACTAATATCACTAATCATAAATGTATATTATTTGCTGATGATATATCCATTAAAGTTACTTCCGATAAAAAGAATAACACAGTTAATGATCATGAATCTGACATAAACAACACAATTGAAAAACTAATAGAATGGTTAAACATAAATAACTTCTCAATAAATTTAAATAAGTCCGTATACATACAATTTAATCAATCAAATAATCCTAAATATAATATAAAATTAAATATACCCAAAATTGGAGAAGTGACACAAACAAAATTTCTAGGTGTAACTATAGACCAAGATATTAATTGGAAAACTCATATAGATACTGTATCTAAAAAAATAAACAAGCTTGTGTATGCCCTAAAACAGGTTAGACACATAACTAACATAAAAACAGCGATAATATCATACCGCGCTTACGTCGAATCATTGCAACGATATGGTCTAATAATGTGGGGTAACAGCACAGATCACAATAGAGCATTTGTTGCGCAAAAAAAAATGCATTAGGGCAATTTACGGCTTGCAACCAGACGAATCATGTAGACCTATATTTAAAAAACTTGGTTTGTTACCGCTACCGGCTCTTTACATTTATGAAATATGTATGTTCGTCAAGAAACACCAATATTTATTTGTTAAGGCAGATGATATAAATGTTCGCAACCGACGAGACCCCAACAGGCTTGTTCTAAGCAATATACTCAGGTTGACTAAGTATAATAAAAGCTGCGTTACAATGTGTGTGCGCTTATATAATAAGTTGCCAAGTGATTTAAAAACTTTAGGCATTAAATTATTAAAAAAAAAATTGTATCAGTGGTTATTGATTCATAATTTTTATTCTGTGAAAGACTACATTGAAAGAAGAAATTAAACATTAATGTAGGTATTTATCTACTCACTAAATTTGCATGCTAATACTTAGCGAAACATGTTTGCTCATATTTGTACCTTTTTTTTACCACCTTTTATACCATGTTTTTAGCAAATAAATAAATAAATATTATAGTTTATCAAATAATCTTGTCCACTCATAGATATACCCACACAAACACATATACACACACACACATACACACACACACGGACAGACACACTAGCATGCAAGCAAAATTGTTGTTATAAAATTTTGTTTTATGGTATCCTAATTTTTAATTTATATTTAATCTTTTTTCTTAATTATTCTGTTTTGATATAGATTTACAATAATATCAACATACACAGGGGAAGACACTAACACCTGTAACACAGTATTTACTAGTGCAGGTGTTAAGGATTCTATAGAGATCCTACGAATTTGATGTACCTCTTTTATATCAATAAATAATTTTATTATTATTATTATAGACCCTAAGATTGTCCACTGATTTGAATGTGCCTGCGTTAACCGATTTTCTCCAGTTTCGCCATGTGGGTACCTACGCAACAAGAGGCCAGTTTGTTTTGTATTAATGTAACTGATTTGATTGTATCAAGCTTTGCCTCTGTCCCGTTTATTTACTCTAATGCTAATATGTGAATCGATCTGTAAAAAAGTCTTTCGTTCCTCGATTAATTAATTAATCGAATCTTTCGAATCGATTAAAAAATCAATCTTATTTAAAAACGTCTTTTCATCCCTACAATTTACATACCAACGAAAACTAATCGGATTGAAGACTTGATAATTACGTGATTTATGGTTTATACCGACTAGAGTTGGATTACGATAACTTTGCGCGTGGCTGGGGGCGTGCTTAATGTTGCCAGTGTATTAATCTACTTTCCCTCATATAATCAAAAATATTACTATAGTAGAATTTTTTTAAGTCTGCGCGCGGCGAAAAAAGGAAACTAATGATTTGCCGTCATCTTGACATTTATGTCAGGTGTCAAGAGAATGTTTTGTGTTCAGTGTTTTTAATCGTTTCCAAAGTAAATAATCGTCATCATTATACCAAAAGTGGTTAAAAGTGCTGGTAAAGATATTATCTTGAAATTCAAACGTGCTTGTTAATGGGAATGAAGAAATATCGGGCTTACGATACGATTTTCCAAAAGTGGACCATTTGTCAAATATTTTTTTCGGGTGACAAGAACAACAAATCTCCCTGAATATTCGTACTCGAGTACGAATATTGAGGTGCCTGGCAGAAAAACAGAGTTGGTTGAAAATGGACTGCTACTATGTATTTGAATATTAACAAGTGATTATTATAACAAGCTATTAAAGAGTTTGTTGAAAATGGACTGCTACTGTGTATTTTAATCTTAATCAAGTGACTATTATTACTACTATTACAAGCTATTATATATTAAATAAAGTACCTACATATTTTCTAAGTTCCATGACTTTTTTATAATAATTAAACAACCTATAATTCAATCTATTTGTTTACTTTCAATAAAGTAGTAATTATATAGATTTGGATCTATACTTCTACACTAATATAATAAAGAAGTAGTTTGTTTTTTTTTATTTTTTTGTTTTTTTTTTTGTTTGTAGGAGGTAATCTCTAGAAGTACTGGTTCGATTGCAAAAATTTTTTCACTGATAGAAAGCTGCATCATTTCCGAGTGTTATAGGCTATATTTTATGATTATGAATAATATAATAAAGAAGTAAAGTTTGCTTTTTTATCTCGAGAAATTGTATAGGAACAGAATTAAATATGTTAAAACAAGAAATTTTTCGCGGACGAAGTCGCGGGCAGAATTTAGTATATTATATAAAGATCAATGCAACTTTATAACTCAAGAACGTGCCCACCTATCCAAACCAAATGTTTAGGCTTTGTTCGGACTATTTAGTAGATGGTTTATGTGAAGTTTTTAAAAATCGGTCAAGGGGTTCTTCATTTATCACATTTTTCTGATTCCGGAAGCGAAGCCGCGGGCAAAAGCTACTAATATATAAAAGCGAAATACCACTCACTGATTAATCACTATATCTCAGAAACTATAACACCTACAAACTTAAAATTCGGCAGGTAGGTTTCTTACAGAGTGTAGACGTCCGCTATGGACAGATTTTACGAAACTTCACCCCTATGGTGGTTAACAGACTTTCACGCAGGCGAAGCCGCTGGCAGAAGCTGGTATACCTACCTACTACAGAAAAAAGGCTGCGTGCGTGCGGCTAAAATTTGTTTTAATTTTTTGATAAAATTTGTTGTAAAATCGCTATCGCTACATCGTTAACTAATCGTCATCTATAATTTTAGAAAACCTGAAGAACCAACTAAAATGTAATAATATGTAATGAAATGAATCGTATTTCCCATTATTGATTTCAAAACGTATTTCTTGTGCTTTGTTTACTTTGTATTTTTTTTATTATATGAAGGAAAGTAGATTAATTACACTGGCAACATTAAGCACGCCCCCAGCTACGCGCAGACTTAACGTAATCCAACTCTAGAGTGTGACATTCTGAGTTGTCAAATCGTAGTCTAGAATTAAAAAACGAACTATGTATACAACATGCTTGGCTCTATAACGCCGCTGTCCTTCAATTCGGTCTGCAATCCCTCTTCGACTATAATATCCAACTTCGCAAACTAGCTTCGAAATGTGTTCTATTTTCAAAACGACCAGGCTCTAAACTTCTAAAGGATCTGCTCGCAAGATGGCGGACATAGAATAATCCCTAATAAAAAATTAACAGATTAAATTCAATAATGGCGCTTATAAGATTATAGATTTTAGTGTCTAAATAAAACTAATGATTTAAAATCAATATACTCTTATTGATCGCTTCCGTGACCCCTATTTTATTGTTTTGACATTATAAAATTAATGATTGAATTAAAGCCGTATTTCATTTATTATTTAAAGAGTCCAAAATAAATTACGCGGTGTCTGATTTAGAAAAAAAACTATTTGCTAGAGTTTCTAGAGATACTTAAACAAGTGATTGTAGTCATGATAACAAACAACTTTTACTATAGGACCAATTCAAAGTTAAAATTTTATTTTAGGACAATTGTCAACGTACGGCAAAATCCACCCTTACGTTGTTGAGACATCTACGGTCCGAACTAAGCGTTTTATCTCGTCGTTTATACTGAGTACATGGAGGGTGGAATAGTTTGTCAGCTGTGGTCTTTCCATCTGATTTTAATTCGTAATTTAAATATATTTAGAAATATATAAGTATGTTTATCAGTTGTCTAGTACCCATAACACAAGCTCGACTTAGCTTGGGACTAGACGATGTTGTGTGATAGTTGTGGAAGAATAAAAAAAGGAAAGATGTTCATGTCTCATAGGCTGTTGATCCTCATACATTCTTCATCATCATCAGTATTTATAGCCCAAATTCAACGACTGCTGAACATGGAATCTATACCATAAGCCCACGACAATCCCACTGCTGGAACTCAAGCTAACTCTCAACTCTCAAGGTAAGTGTGGATTGGCAGGCGCGCTCTGTTTCCGCGCGCCTCAAGGAGTTGTCAGCAAAACCGTAGGGACTCTGTACCTACAAAGGACGAAGCCAACTGAGGCCCAGGGTCTTTACTGAAAGGAAGGCTTGACCCCAGTACGAAAGGGAAATAAGAAACGAGGTGGACTGTTTAGTCAGTAAGAGTTTGACACTTTTTCCCGCTCCGGGATGCGCGTTCTGTTCCCGCGCGCCTCAAGGAGTTGTCAGCAAATGTACAGGGCCAACTACAGGGCCGAAGCCTACTGGGGCCCCGGTCCGGTTTCTGAAACGAAGGTCCGACCCCAGTATGAAGGCTAAAAAGGAATGGGGTGGGTCGTTTAGTCAGTAAGAGTCTGACACTTTTTTCTGGTCCACCCAAGGGCGAGATTCGTCATTGAATGATTTTTACCTACCATAAAAAAAGTGTGGATTTGTGAACGTCACAGATCTTTGAATAATTATAGTTCGTTTTTTAATCCTAGACTACGATTTGACAACTTAAAATATCAAACTCCAAGAAATTGGGATCAGGAAATTTTTTCTACAGTGTGACATTCTGAGTTGTCAAATCGTAGTCTAGGATTAAAAAACGAGCTATACAGTGCATACAGAGTATCTAGGTACATAGTTTTCTTACTAACCTCAAAAACTTTCCCAAAATGAATATATGGTACCGATATTGGTTTGAAATTCCCTGTTGATCGATTGTCCTTATATAAGGCGTATATATACGTACATATTTATATAGGAGACGGAGTGAGAGTGCGCTTCGTCGCTCTTCTTGTAATATATAGCTCGCAGCCTCATTCTGAAAGTTTTTGGACTGTTTGAGCAAGGTTTAAAATGCGATTTAAAATGGGTTTTTTGTTAAAGTTTTTTATTTTTTAACGGGTTTAAAAAAAAAACCGTCCAAATCCGAATACTCGTGTAGAGTAAAAACTAAAAAGAGTAACCATGGAGTTTCTTGCCAATTCTTCTCCATAGGAAACGACCAATTTGGAAACGTGCACTAGCTTCTGATGTTTTATAAGTGCCCATGTAGGTCTATATGAAATGAAAGCCATTTTGATTTTGAGAGTGTTTTGTAGAGAACCGTAGTAAAAAACGTTAGAAAAACAAGTTTGTTGTTTGGGAGACCTACTAAAATATTTATTTCATTCTGTTTTTAGTATTTGTTGTTATAGCAGTACCAGAAATAAATTATCTGTAAAAATTTCAACGATTTGGCTACCAAGGTTCAAGAGATATAGTCACACATACAGATGGACGGATAGCGGAGTCTTAGTACGAGTAATAGGGTTCCATTTTACTCTTTGCGTAGGTACACCCATAAAATGGGTAGGTGGTGAAGAGGAAAATCCAATTTTTTTTTTTTTTTTTTTTTTAACTTGCAATAAACTAGTGCTTGACTGCGATCCCACCTGATGGTAAGCGGTGATGCAATCGTTGATGGTAAGGCGCACTAAATGTTAATGTTAGAGGACAAATGGGATTTTTCCTTGTTTTTGTACCTTTAAAACAATTTCAATTCCATAGTGCGCCACTTCTGAGCAAAACGGCCGAACACTCAGCATAAGGCTGTGGCTTCACGTACATTGCGATGGGCAACAGCTCTGGTTTTCAGCGTGGGCCGGTGGCGAATCAATTCACTAAAACGTTGCCACACTTGAGGATTCGTGAGAGTCAAATACGTATTGAGGCGAAAGTTTAAAACGCCCCCTAGTCAAGTTACGATCGTTTTGAAACCGCCGAACGCTTTGAGTTGGTCACGCTCCCAATGCCTTTGTTTTGACGTCACCTCAAGGCTTAATCAAGTAGTCAGAACAAAGGAATTGTTGGCGTGACTGATTCCAAGCGTTCGACGTTAACGAAACGATCGCAATTTAGCTAGGGGGCTGAAAATTGGATCATAATCATAAAAAATCACTTGTTGTTAACCAAAGATTTTCCTCAAGATCTATTTTGATCTACCTAACTTAAATAATACTTGAGTAAGCCCTGCTATTAACGAACGGTTCTATGCATCTATCGGATTCACTTGACCCTCACCAAGTCACCGGTTCACCTCGTGGAAGGCCTTTTTTATGGTGGAAAAAATCATCTAACGACGAATCCCGCCCTTGGGCGGATCGGGGAACAGTGACAGATTCATACTAACTGAACGACAACCCGATTATTTCTTAGACTTCATACCGGGGTCAGACCTTCCTTTCAGAAACCGGACCGGGGCCCCACCAGGCTTCGGCCCAGCAGTTGGGCATCTACATTTGTTGAAAACTCCTTGAGGCGCGAGAGCAGAATGAACCGTTGACGACTTGGGTTCGGTCTGGCCTGTTACCGGACGACCGGTCGGCGAGCTACCCAATGCTCGCCGTCACCACTCAAGAATCTTTCGGCTCCATCGACCATCAGTTCAGCAATGTGCTTTGTCCACTGCCATTTGCAGTACGGCCGTCAGATCTTGGAGAGTCTGAAGTTAGGCTCTGCGTATTTTAGAGCTTGGCATCATCATCCGCCTTTTAACGTTCCCACTGTAGGGACACAGGCCTCCTCTCTCTAGGAGAAGGAATGGGCCATAATCCACCACGCGGGCCCAGTGCGGATTGGTGGATGTCACATGTCTTCGAATTTTTGGTTCTAGGACATGCCGGTTTCCTCACGATGTTTTCCTTCACCGTTTTGAGAGCAGTAGTGATGAAATAAATTACACAAAGTAATGCGCCTGGCTGGGTTTGAACCCGCGACCTACGACTCGTAAGTCGGGGCCGTTACCACTCGGCCACCACTGCTCTAGCAGAGCAGTGGTGGAGCTTGGCATAACATAAAAAAAAATTGTTTAAATCAATAAATGCAAATTGCATTTGTTATTGCTGTTAAAAACTGTTATTGGCATTAATTTTTTTTTTTAAATCTTTATTTTTGTACGAGTTTTCAAGCGCTCAAGATTTGCAAAGCCTAACTTCATACTTGACTGTAAGTTTGGCGATTCTTCGCTCTGTGTGTGTAACCTTGTATATATTATTTATTTCTCAAAACATGTATGTGAATTTATTTCAATTTTATCAAACCAAAACAAGATGTCAGAAATAGAAAGCATAGTGGGTGTATTTTTCTGTTTATGTGTAAAAGGGAAATACCGTGCTCTTTACTAGATGCTAAAATGGGGGCTTAAATATCCACCTACGTGTTTACTTTATAGACCAAATGTTATTTTAAACTAGTTGATGGCAATGGTTTCTCCCGCGTGTTAATAGAAAATTATCTTAAAAGAACATACTGTCGGGATACAAAGTAAAAATAATAGAACGTCTGTAGATATGTAATTAGTATCTATATAAGTAATAATTCTTATCAGTAATTTAACGTATACTTCCTTGTTGAGCTCCTTAGTAGTTCTGAGTTGAGCTTTGCGTATATGGACAAATTATATTGCACATACTGGACAGGTCCACTCAAACCTGTATTGTTCTTTCTTCAAAAGATGGTCTTTTCTTTTCTCAGAAAAATCTCCATACTTAGTTCTCATGTGATTTGTCCATTACATGATTATTTACTGTACACTTTAAAAAAGATTATTTCAGTAGTCAGCTAAGAAATAGCGGCCTCATCTAGTTTAAAGTGACAAAAAAAGTGTATTTTTTAAACAAATATCATTTCTCATTTAATTTCAAGCGTGTATTAGTTGAGTGAATTGTAGAGAGTCATATTTATAGAGTCAGAATTGACGTTGTAACCGTGTTCGAAACTACATGGTTAAATGCATTTAATCACATATATTATAAGGTACTACTTAGTTTCAGCCAGCGGCTTCGCCTGCGAGATAGTTGGTTTCTCCGTGCAAACTTTGGACACTTTTCATCTATATAATGGGTGAATTTTTGCAAAATGTGATGAATGAATGACTTCTATTTCCAGTAGTTTAACCTATGTGTTAATATGTCAGTCAGCCATTTTCTCCTTTTATATACATACATTCGTATATAGATATCGATTTTATCAGTCGTTAATAAAAATACCACACACTCACAGCTAAATGCCTAAATATAATTAACGAAATTGGTTTTTTATTTATATTGCCTCAATACCGGCTTATTTGGTTTGACCGCCGCTCAAAATAGTTTCATTTACTGGCCGCCAGTAATGACTATAACTACCATAACTATAAATCAAACGTATTTTATAGCTAACTATTATTACACAAAATAAAAAATAATGAAAAGCAAACGAATTGCAGAATGTGACGTGTTACTCGCAGCAGCCGGGGGAGAGGGGCGCGGCGTGCGGGCAGCAGATAAGCGGCTTAACTCCGCACCCGCCTGAGACAGCACTATACGAGAAACCTACAAGCTAGAGCGAGAGAGAACTACATTACTATATACAGCTGCAAACATTACTGCGTACGCTCGACGCGGGGCGTTCTCAATTCAAACGTACTAACTCTCTTTCCCGCCATTCTGTTTTGACGTTTATTGTCAAACTGCAAGCTCCATTTTTGTTCGCGCCATTTTGGTAGGTTACTTGATCGGGGTTGCCACAATAAAATAAAAATACATTTTCCAGGGAATATCTACGTGGGTACAAGTAAAGTTTGCGTTTGTAACGTATAGCTATGTGTGTAGCACAATTCAGCGGGCCCGTCTAAACAGCTAATTTTAAAGAAGTCCAACCGAGTTTGGGGACGAATTTCGACGACATTGCGCTCACATTTTTTGTGTGACACTAGTTTTGATGTGTCTTTGAATATCAGTTGGGAGTTTATTAAAAAACGGATTTATTTTTTTTAGAAAGAAATTTCAATAGGTTTTTTAGGCATACTTTTTACTTACGTTTTGATGAAACTTGGGTTGTGAATAGCATGAAAGAGTGGAGATTCACTCCTACGGTTTCTGTTTTATTCCATTCAAAAAATCTCTGTTTGTTCGAGAATATTTCTCTTCAGGATCTTTCAGAGTAGAGATCCAGAAGGGGCTAGTTGGATTGATTCCTGCCATGGCTATGGGCTTGTTCGAAAGAGCTGCTGTGGCCCTGGAACACCAAGGGTGACTGAAAGAATACAGGAGGGTTTTAGTCATTAATTTAATAATTTAATGAAAGTGGACTGAAACAATTTATATGTTGCGGTCTTCACGTCCGAGTACAATTTAGTATCTTTAAGGCTAGACTGAATACGCTTTTACGCCGGAGGTGTGACAATAATAAGGGCCTTACCATAGTTAGGTACCATCCACGTTTGCATCGCTGTTTACCATCAGGTGAGATCGCAGTTAGAAAGCATCAAAAGGAACACAGACTGAACTGTGTAATAGTAGTAATGCTGACACGCACTCTCGCTTTACTTAGAACAGGAGTAGTTGATGATGACCCAACTCAAAAAAAAGTTACATTTGCCTATTAATTGGTGTTACTTGATAAGTTTTATTGAAATCTCTTCTATTGTAACTACCTGGTGGCAAAACCAAGGCCGTGTCGAACTCGGCCACGAAGGGTACGTACTATAATATTAAAAATGAGCAAAAACCGCCGATAGAAATGTTTCTTGTATAATGGAACCTCGTTTAATTTTATTGTTTGTTGTTCTAGTGGCAATAGAAATGTTTACGGGTATCTTGTGCATGTGACTTTACATGTTTGTGAACGCACCCATGACACAGGATTAATTCCTAGTGTGGGGCAACGTTTTTTTAAACTCTTGAGTCCTAAGCGAAAGCCAGCGCTCGCACATCTATTTTCTTTCTATTATGTATTTTAATTACAGATGAAAAAAATGCAGATTTTGTGGAAATTTTAACTCTGTACCTCTTTTGGTTAAATGAGATATAGCTCGTTGATAGGAGATCAACGACACCCAAGGATTTATTTTATGGTGGAAAAAATAATCTGATAACGAATCCCGCTCTTAGGTGGAGTGGGAAACAGTATCAGACTCTTACTGACTAAACAACCCACCCTATTCCTTCTTAGCCTTCATACCAGGGGTCGGACCTTCTTTTCAAAAACCGGACCGGACCGAGGCCACAGTAGGCTTCGGCCCTGCAGTTGGGCCTCTACATTTGCTGAGCACTCCTTGACCCAATTACTAGGGTCTCGTTGGCTACTACTACTATCTACAGAATCCTACAGAACCTTAAAAATCAAAAACTGATTTAGGGAGTAATGCCCAGTGTAATGGTTTCCAAATGCATCCAGGTAATATGAAACGGAGCCGTGGTGGCCGATTGGTAATGGCCCCGACTTACAAGATATAGTTCGTAGGTTCAAACCCAGCCAGGCTCATTACTTTGTGTGTTTTATTTTACCACCACTGCTCTCAAAACATAAATGAAAATATCGTGAGGAAATCGACATGTCCTAGAACCAAAAATTTTATGATTTGTGACATCAACTAATTCGTACTGGGCCCGCGTAGTAGATTGGAGCCTATTTCCTCTTCTAGAGACGAGGCCTGCGTTCAAACAGTGGGGATATTGTAGGGCTAGTAATACTGTGCTATTTTTAATTGACTTCGAAAAGAAAAAAGAAGAGTTTTTTATCAAACCCTTGAGGGTTTTAGAAAAAAAAATACATCATTAGAATCTCGATTAAATACGCAAGGCTTCTATAGACGTACTTTTTTATAATCTTACTAATATTATAAATGCGAAAGTTACGATGTTATGATGTTTGGATGTTTGTTACTCAATCACGCCAAAACGGCTGGACGGATCTGGATGGAATTTGGCACAGGTATAGGATACACTCTGGAATAGGACATAGGCTACTTTTTATCCCGGAAACCCCAACCCCAATACCACGCGGGCGAAGCCGCGGGCAAAAGCTAGTTTTTTATATAGGTGTACATTATGGAGAGTCAGAGTTTACGTAAAACAGCAGATTTCCAGAGGTCTTTACTGGATTACTCTCACACAAATTTACATTTTGATTTCTATAAAAGCCTAGATAATATCCACAAGATATCTGTGTATCCAAAATATCTGAAGAAAGATGTGTAATCATTATAATCACGTAAAAGCGGTTGTATGAAAATGTACGTCGGGTTGGCTGTTCTTAATGCTTGACTGCGATCCCACCTGATGGTAAGCAGAGATGCAATCGTTGATGGTGAGACGCACTAAACGATTATTATTATTATTATTCGAATTAGGAAAAAAAAGCATTTGTTCGAAAGGTCAAATCTGTCCAATCGCTTGGCGGAAATAAATTTACATAGTGCATAATTTATTTCCACCACGTACCAACTTTCAATTTGTAATAAAATACAAATATGTACTCCGTCCGAGAATCGAACCCGCTACACTCAGCGCAGCAGCCAATACAATTGCAATCTTTTTCAAGAAACCTTTACGTAGTTTCTGCTAGCATTGTGTCTAGTCTTCGCATTCAATCAAAGTCTCCTTCATCTACAAAAGCACCTTCGGAACCAATTAGTCTCCACATATGTGTTGGATTCGCATCGTATTTTCTGAAGAGATAAGCATTGAAGGCTGAGTGGCCTGGACTGGAATCATAAGCCACACTTCGAGTCTGTACAGGAAGAATGTCGTAAACGACAATTTGGATTTTTTATTATACCTATACCTAAGCAAGAACATGTGTTTTTTTTTTATTGTAGGTAAAAATTATCCAATGACAAATCCCGCCCTTGAGCGGAGCGGGAAACAGTGTCAGACTCTTACTGACTAAACAACCTACCCCGTTACTACGTCGCCAGGGCTAGAGCCTTCCTTTCAGTGATGAACTCTTGGCCCAAGGCCAAGGGTTCGTGTCTGAAAGGAAGGTTGTAGCCCTGGTATAGATGGCAACGTGGGAGCGAGGTAGGTTGTTTAGTCAGTAAGAGTCTGATACTGTTTCCCGCTCCGCACATAGGCAGGATTCGTCATTGGATGATTTTTATCTATCATAAAAAAAAAACAATCACACTTACCTATATTATATATGCAAAAAATTGTGAGAATGTTTGTTTTTTTTTTTATGGTAGGTAAAAATCATCGAATGACGAATCCCACTCTTGGGCGGAGCGGGAAACAGTGTCAGACTCTTACTGACTATAGAACCTACCCCGTACCTTCCTTGCCTTATTCCCAGAGCCCCGGTGTAACGCTTTTGCATCAACCCTCAGCTCCGGGAGGCTTCGACCCTGCAGGGTCCCTACGGTTTGCCGACAACTCTTGAGAATGTTTGTTAGTTTTGTAGTGCGTTCGAACTATGATTCGAACGATACAACGAATTTCGATATAACTGTTCCTTTTTTAAATCCATCTGCACCTGTAGTGATGTAATCGTTGATGGTGAGGTGCACTAGTTTATTAATAGCCTATTCACTCTAGCCTTGACAACGAAGTTATAATCGGACGGAAAGACCGTAACTAGCAAACTGTTCCAATCCCTCGATGTACGCGGTATAAACGACGAGGATGCTTAGTCCGGACCGTGGATGTCTCAACAACGTAGTAGACAGCTAAATTATAATCGGACAGCAAGACCGCAGCAGACAAATTGTTGTTTTTCGGTTCTAAGTCATGCCCATTACCTTAAGTTTTTCAGAGTTCCTTCACCAACAAAGAAAAAACAAACATTTATTTGTACATTACAAATAATATTTTTCGTTTCTTTCTTTACCATTTTCGAGAAGGCTTTACATAGTTTCTGCTAGCATTGTGTGTGTATCTTCGCATTCAATGAAAGTTGCCTTGATCTCCTAAAGAACCTTCGGACACAATTAGTCTCCACTTTCCCAATCAAAGACGCATGGCAATCACTAGGTCATAAATATTAAATGGATAATAAAATGAAGAAGATCTGGGGTAATAGGAACATTGCCAACACCACGAATACCAGGCTTGTTTACTGTCTCCCCTGTATTCCCCATATTATTGTATGCAACGTCGATATCACCACCGGCCCACGCTGAAAACCAGCGCTGTGGCCCATCGCAATGTGCGTGAAGCCACAGCCTTATGCTGAGCGGTCGGCCGTTTTGTGCGAAAGTGGAGCCTTTCTTACTCATGTAATAGGTTATGATTGTTTATTAGTTGATTGCGTCATTACTCGTAAATTAACTGTTTTTCTTTCTTTCTTTTCGTGATATATACATAGTAAAATTTGTTCGTTTCATAACTACAATCAAATGTATGAGTAAAAAAAAAACATGAAAATGAAAAAAAAAGGTTTAATAACCTGTTATTTTCCCAACAAACCAACTTTTCCAATCCAAGGTCCGTTTGTTTTGTTCACTGGATTAGCTTAACTCTCCATCTCTTTCGTCCTCGAGTCACTGCGTGAATCTGAGCGGAAGAAAGTTGACGCGTTGGAGAGGTAGTGCTGGAGACGGATGCTAGGAGTATCATGGACAGAGTTTTGCACGAACGATTCCATATTAAAAGAACTTGGCATCAGACAACGTCTATCTTTCACAGTGCAGTCGCGCATTTTGACCTTCTTCGCCCATGTATCACAAGAATGAGACATAGTAAAAGTAGTTGTTATCATGACTACAATCACAAGTATAAGTATCGTATATCCGTCACTAATTATAACCAGTCGTCACATTGTATAATTAAAAAAAAGCATGAAAAGGAAAAAACGGTTTAATAACCAACTTTTCTCATCCAAGGTCCGTTTGATTTGTTCACTGGATTAGTTTAACTCTCCACCTTCCCAAGGCGCGGCGGCGACCTCTCGCGCCGGGCCCTGGTTCAGGCCATGGTCCGCAGCGAAGAGGAATGGCAGGCGGTCGCCTCCTTCTGCGAAGCAGTAATGCTCGTAAAGGAGGAGGCCGACCGCATAAGGCAAAGGCAACGGCGTACTCGCCGTAGCCGTCGCCGCCGCGATCCTGCCGATATCCGGCCACCGTAGACACTGGCTCGCGGACGGTGAGCAATGGGTAGCTCGCCGTCCGGTCGTCTGTAAGACCGAGTCCTAGTCGTCAACGGCGCGCACCGTTCCCGCGCGCCTCAAGGAGTTGTCAGCAAACTGCAGGGGCCCTTCAGGGTCGAAGCCTCCTGGAGTCTAGAGGGTGGTGGGAAACTGTTACCTCGACTCCAGGAATAGGGCAAGGAAGGTTCGGGGTAGGTTTTTTAGTCAGTAAGAGTCTGACACTAGTCTCCCGCTCCGCCCAAGAGCGGGTTTCGTCATTGGATGATTTTCACCTACCATAAAAAAAAAAAAAAAAAAAAAAACCTTCCCAAGGCAGTACCAATTACCGTAATTAGAGGTGTGGTATCGTCGTGGAGCCGCGCGGGTCACGTCCGTTGTAGGACGTCCGCCGGGGCTTCTGTCGTCGAACTCGTCTCGAGTTACTGGCACGCGAGTAGCGACCGCATTTGAACGAAGCACCGGCTGTTACCTACTGATTTTGTTACGTTTGTTGATACCTTTTTTTTAAGGGGAACACTAATATCATCATCAGCCTTTTTTAATGTTCCCGCTGCTGGGACACAGGCCTCCTCTCTCTATGAGAGGGAACGGGCCATAATCCACCACGCGGGCCCAATGCAGATTGGTGGATGTCACATGTCTTCGAATTTTTGGTTCTAGGACATGCCGGTTTCCTCATGATGTTTTCCTTCACCGTTTTGAGAGCAGTGGTGATGAAATAAATTACACAAAGTAATACGCCTGGCTGGGTTTGAACCCGCGACCTACGACTCGTACGTCGGGGCCGTTACCACTCGGCCACCACTGCTCTACACTAATATAATACAGAAGTAGTTTGTTTTTTTTTTTTCTTTGTTTGTAGGAGGTAATCTCTAGAACTTTTTTTATGGTAGGTGAAAATCATTGAATGACGAAACCCGCTCCTTGGCGGAGCGGGAGACCAGTGTCAGACTCTTACTGACTAAAAAACCTACCCCATTCCTTCCTTGCCTTATTCCTAGAACACTACCTACTGGTCCGATTGGAAAAAATTTTAGCAACAATAGAAATCTGCTTTACTCCTGAGGGACATAGGCTATATTTTATGTACGCAGGCGAAGCTGCTGATAAAAGCTAGTTAATAATATAATATTCGACAGTCACACAACGCCGCCTAGTCCCAAGCTAAGCAGAGCTTGTGTTGTGAGTACTAGACAACAGATAAACATACTTATATATTTCTAAATACATACACGTCATTACATAGTATAAAATAAAGTTTGCTTTCCCTATCTATGCTTAGGTCTTTAAAAGTGCGCAACGGATTTTGATGCGGTTTTTTTAATAGGTAGAGTGATTCAAGAGGAAGGTTTATGTGTATAACAAATGCATAATATATTTAATATGCTGGTTTTGTCAAGATGTTTTCGTAATGTACCTGACTAGGTTTGAACCCATGATTTTCAACTCGTAAGTCGGGGCCGTTGCCAATTGGCCACGACTGCTCGCAATTTTCATATACTTACATGTACTTAACGTACCAAGTTCTTGGTGGAGCGAGCGAGAATGTCAGACTGTAACTGACTGAAGCTCATCTGTGTTCCTTCTTTATTCTTTATTGTACACAAAAACATGTAATAGTACACAGTATTTAGTAAATTCATGTACAAAGGCGAGCTTAACTCAACAATGAGTTTTCTGCCAGCAAACCTTTGAATAACAGAGAGAAAACGATCTAGGGTAGAATCAAGTGCACAATATAAACCTATATACATATTACTATATTAACCTACATAAATAAGTCAGTCTTCCCTTCCTTCAGTTTATATCCGACTTATAAATTACATTTTTACTTCTTCAGACTTGAACGTATTTGTAAACTAGTGCTTGACTGCAATCCCACCTGATGGTAAGCAGTGATGCAATCGTTGATGTTGAGGCGCACTAGTTTATTAAGAGCCTATTCACTCTAGCCTTGAAGACACCTAAATTATAATCGGACGGAAAGCCTGCAGCTGGCAAACTGTTCCAGTCCCACGATGTACGCGGTATAATCGTCAGGGCAAAAAGCTTAGTCCGGACCGTAGATGTCTCAACAGCGTAAGGGTGGATATTTGCCGTATTCTATGTATGCCGGATGTCTGATAGTAAAATTGAGATGACGAAATCAAATCCTGTAGAAAACTGAAAGGCTGGCTACTCTACGCCTGTACTCGAGGCTTTGAAGATTGGACCCAACCTAATCTGGATCACTAGCCTCTTTGCACGCCTTTCCACCGAATCCAAAGCCGCTGGGTGACATTTTGCAGCACCAGCCCGTATGGGGCTGCAGTACTCCATTATGCTTTGTACATAATTAGAAGCTATTTTGGTGTGAAGTGCGATCTGACTTTTGCAATAACGCCGAGTTTCCTAGCAGCTACCTTGGCTTCGGACTCAATGAACCGCTCAAAGTTGAGATCAGAGGAAATGTCAACTCCCAAGAGCTAAAGGCGGTCGGTGCACTCCAGGGATACACCCGAAAAGCAGGAGCCAAGGTGAACGGGCTCCTTTTGGCGGTGAATAGACACGCCTGTGTTTTGGCGCCGTTCAATCTTACCAGATTAGCTTCGCCGCACTTGGACACTGCCTGAAGTGAGACATTCGTATGCTCTACCATTGCCTCTATTTCAGACTCGATTAGCTTCTTACTAGCCCGAGCACTAGGCAGATATCTCTTCACAATTGTGCTATCGGGCTCGGTCTGGACTGTTATCAGACGACCGGACGGCGAGCTATCCATTGCTCACCGTCCGCAAGCCAGCGTCTACGGTTGCGTCGAAACCCGTACTGTCGGTCACTGAGACACCCACCCAGTGCTTATTGTTATTAATGACGATTGCATTTGTGTTTTTAGAACCTATTTTTTGTACGAGTGTTTGGTTGTTGGTAAGGGTCACAGATACCTATAGATATATCTAAATAACCCAAGAGCAACTACTTTGCGTGCCTAGCTTACGTAAAAAAATCGTAAGTGGTCACTTTCGCGGTCAGTCTGCATCGGTGTACAGCGCTAGTCGGACATCAGTTAAAATATAAAAATGGTTAATTGTGGTGGTAAGGCGGAGTTGGAGCGAAGGGGACGCCGGCGCCGTATGTAGCGGCATCTTTGAATCGATTTGATTTTCCCATCACAAAAAGTGCTTGTGACGCCATTATAGGTAGTCAAAAAATGGCACGCTTGGTTTCCATATAGATCGTGATGCTTGCGTTATCTAGGTATATCTATGGTTGTGTGTGGTGTTGGTAGTTACTCACTGGGTAAGTGGTGAATGAATAAAAGTCTTCATTGGTAACTGCAGGTGTACGTTCCACACACAACACAACAAGACAGTTATAATAGAAGGCACAGATAAGCCAAGCACTAACAAGTCTATAACGATCACAAATAATAGTCCACAGCAGTTAGTTTCTGCGGGTAGATTTCGCGAAGTTCTTTTTATTGGCGTGAGAGCGCGTACGACTCTCAGACAGCATAGATCGCGACTGGTGAGAAACGAATATAACAACTCGGCGGTAGAAGGAAATACATCGCTGGCGCGTCATCAACAGTGCGCGTTTCCAATGCGTCACGTCAATTGTCGGTATTTGATCCGACAGCCGTACTGTAGTCGGTCGGAATCTCGGCAGCTGGGACGTGAGGACGTTCGTTCCCTCACGCGTTCTCCTTCGCTAGCATTACTGCTTCGCAGATGGAGGTGACTAACTGCCATTCTTCCTCTTTCCCCACAACCCTTATACTACAACCAACTCTTTGTTTCACTGTTATCCACCAAGAGAATGTCATGGTTAGATATTCGGTCGTTGTAATTAAAAAGGACCGTTTTTTTTTTCTGAATTATTTTTTTTTGTAAGATATTGATTTTTTTCAGACTAGGCCGAGTGAAATAATATCTTATAGTTTTTTCTTTTCTCAAAAATCGTCGTTGCACCTAAAAAGTTGTGTACGACAACATTTGTAGTTTTTGTATGGTCCTAATTTAAATCATTGCCAATTTTGGTAATAACCAATCAAAAATCATAAATTAATGGATTTTTTCTAATCATGATATCAAGTCATAGTCCTATGAGATATTTGTTTTTTTTTCGTATCAGGATTTTTTCCAAAATGAAACACAAGAATGTATTTTATATGCATATATTCGGATTCAATATTTCAATAGCTATCATTTAATAATTAATACAACTTAAATTAAAAAAAATACACTGACTCTTCATCGAACCGTACAAGTAATGTACTTAACTAATTTAGCTATTTCCAAGCTTATATTTACTATAAATTACAATTTCATTACATTTAAATACTACCAAGTTGGGAATTTTGTTTTTGGCGCTGACATCCCTCAAACATCGAACGATAAAAAAAAATAGAATTAATCTACTCTTAAAAAAATATTTAAAATAAGAATGTATTTATTATGAAAAATATAATACATAAAAATAGTCTATGATTGGCTCGCCCTAGTTCGGAGTACGATGAGTAAATAAACGTATAATACCAGATATATTTCGTGTACCATTTTTCCTTCTTTGTTTATTCTGAGGTAAAGAGGCAAGTTTCACGCAGTAAAGAAGTTATTACTGTATAAATAATAATATTAAAAAAATATAAGTGCTTCCATGTTTGAGTAATCCCAATCGCGCGGTACTTTCGGTCGCTAACAAAGACGTTAAAGTCAATATCCCCGCTCAAAATGATCCCATTTTATTTGTAAAATTATATAAATTAACTAATAATCTCATTAAATTACTCTCATGTGATTTTATTAGTCTCGAAAACTCGACATCGAGCGAATAACATCTTTTATATTTCGACCGCCATTTTGCCGGCAACTGTTTTGGGCGCCAATTTCGTGGACGCCATCTTGAATTTGGTTTTATTTTTATAATAATTATTGACATTATTTTTTAAAAGACTTTTTATTTGCAATTAAGGCGTTAACTTCTTTCAAATGTGTTTTGAAACCAAATACTATACAAAAAAATAGTAAAATACAAAAATAACACCTAAAACAAAATGGCGACACGGAGTTTCTTTTACTTTTATTGTTTTACTCATTAAATTATTTGTATAACTTATGGCAGGGTTGTCACTGGTCTAAAAATAATAAAAAAAATTACGATCACTTAAAACTAGACAATAATAACCCACATATACATTCGTAGCACACACATATACAAAATAAAACTCTTAACATACAATTTATATACAATAGAACTATATGGCGTTACTTATATTAAAACTGAATTATTTTTAGGTAACAATCAGCAATGAGGTATAAAAAGATAAATAAATGATAAGAGAACTAATAGCTTCTTTATGGTTTACAACTTATATATCTTATTTTTTTATAGTAATTTATATAAAAAACCTCAGCCAAACATTGCAGTTAGTTATCGTTTTTTTTTACTACATATTTGGTGCTGATGTTTATTTGTTTGTTTTAATATAAGTAACGACTGTTTTTTTTTCGTTTATTTAGCGAATTCCGTCACTAAATTTTAGCCTAAGTTTACTCGTTTTTAAGTATTATAAGTGATATGATTTTGGGTGTCATTTTTACACGAGCGCAGGGAAGCAAAATAAGTAACGAATTTTATATAATTTATAAGATTTTATTGCTTTTTTTTCATAGATTGAATGCCAAAGATAAAAAAGGAAAAAATGCTTGCTTAAAAAAGCTCGCATTTGTTTTATAAAACACTCTTAAATTATGTCTGGCAAACATTTATTAAAAAAAGAAACTACAACAAAGTGTCCTTCGATACATAAATAGGCCTTTTGACATTTATTTTTCGTTGAAAATCGTTAGTAAATAGCGTTCGGATGTAAAATATATTTCAGTATTTTAGTAAATTATAATTTGAACAAGACTTGAGGTCACATTTAGTGTTTGTCGATGTTTTCTTATAAGTAGTTTATTTGCTAAATTTTAATAATAAATAACTTTGTATTTTTGTAAAAGTTTCTAAATGTGAGGGCAAGTCTTGTTGAAAATGTTCATTTACAATATTTAACGCTTTCTACATTCGAAGTAAAGACGAACGATTTAAAGTGAATTTGTATGTTTTGTAAAAAATATGTAATTTTTTTATACGACCTTATTGATATGTACTTACATCGTATTTAGTCAACTTTCATATTTTATTAAACTAAAAGAATTTGAAACAGTAAGTGAAACAACAAAATATGAAAATTAAAAAAATAAATACGAGGAAAATATTGATGGTACTGAAAGTATTGAATAAAAAATGTTAAAACAATTTGTAACCGGACAAAAACATTTTTCACTCAAAACTCAAAAAAGATCCAACCAACACAGATGTAAAAGGTAAAAAGTTCCATATAATCACATACAAACTCCCTTTGAATCGTTCTCACACACCCACTATACAAGAAATATGTACAACTACAAAATAAAGGACTAGATATACTAAACCATATTGATACCGTACTTTTCTGGCGCAAAATAACTGTTCCCCGTATTTGAAAAGTTCGTTATTTGGGATGCCTGAAGCATGCTTAGATGAGGCGAGTTCTGCGATTGGTTTTCCGGGGATTCAGGGCCCGAAGATAGGATGTTGTGGTGGGATGCCCAGGCTCCTGGTGGGGATGGGTTGCCGAAGGAAACTTGGTTGTAGAGCTGGTTGCCGTTGGTAGTCAGGTTGTGGCCGTGGTGACTGCCGTGCGTCTGGTTCACTGATGAACCGTTGAAGTACTCCATCTGAAAGGGTATAATGGATCAAATCTTGTTCTTTTTTGCGGCGAAAATCTTCTTTTTTCTAAGACTGCGTGATCTCTCTACTAGCTAAAAGCTCTGCCCACATACAAATCGGCCTAATAGTCCTGAGCCGAAACAGTTCTTATTTATTTATATTATATACTTTATTATTCACGACTATAATAAAAGTACATTTTGAACTCTAAACTTAAAACATACGATTGGCTATATCGCATTCTGCGATATCTTCCAGGCAACTGTTAAAATCGACAAAAAATAAATCGACCCTGAATTAAGTTTTGTCTAATCAATCCGTAGTGAATTGAGTATTATTAGAAGAAATTTTTAGAATATTTTGGAACTGGAATTTTAAAATGCAAAAATATTCAAATCAACTAAGTGATTAATTAGTCAAAATAATAATATTTGGAACCTAGAACTCTAAATTACTAGTTTCATTACATTTATAGGCGTAATAACACATCGATACGATTCGCATATTAATATCATTTTACAGATAAACATTTTTCCAATTTGCTTTAAAATAATTGATGCCATTAATTTGCAAGATTTTAATAACAAAATTAATCAAAATCATCACGGTTTTGTAAAAAAAAAAACAGTGTGCGGTTAATTTATTAATATTGCATATTACAATAAAAATAATTATTTGATTTAAAAATCTTCCGTGAGATCAAAATGTTTTGATTCTAGAAACAATTAATTAAATCTTAAGACTGGCTCACAAGCTAAGTGCGGTTTTCGCTGAATTTTGTTGTTTGTTTGAATTTAGAATTTTTCGTTGATTAAAACAAAAAACCTTTGAAATCATGTTTTTTACCTCGGGGTATTTTAATTTTGAAGACATTATTAAAAATATGTGTTTGTTTTCTTTTGTTATTGTAATTAGTTTTTTAATTTTCCTTCTTATAAAAGTAAAAAAATAAAGGATTTCAAGTCCATGATGGTCTAGAGATTTCAGTTCAGATTTTCAGTTGTTGTAGGTACCAATCATGTTGCTGAATATTAGAAAGGTTATTTTTAGAACAAATCTATAGTAAATATTAAACTATTGATTAATTTAGTTCGCTGAGCGAAGCAGACTGTATGTTAAATTAACAAATTATATCCGAAACAATACATTGTGCTCCAAAACACAAATCGTTAATGTTGCTAAAAGGTTGCTCAAGTGCTCAACTCATATGGGACTGGGTAGAACATATCCGCTGCATGCCTGACGAGTATTGGGACTGTAACAAACTAGATTGGTGCCTTGATTTTACATTACGCTGTCACGACAGACCATGAAGGAGATGGTGGGACATCTAGATGTCTTTCATAACAATTGTAACGAAGAAACAAAACACCGTGATCGTTGGAAGGGTTAAAGGAAGGCCTTTGCCCAGCAGTGAGACATTACAGGCTAGTAATAATAATATCAAGTCATATTGTACACTCACCTGACTAGGATAATACGGAGAATTATACGCGCTCTGCCCATAGCCCTGGTGGTGATGCGAGGTCGAGTAACTCCTGATGTAGTCCGAACTACCAGGCCAATGGAAGCTGTTGTAGCTGTCCGGGTGGTACACGTTCCCTGGCCCGTTTATACTCTGAGGAGTAATAGGAGGAGACGGCGTCGTCATAATCGAGGAGTTCGACCCCAAAGGAGTAAGGTTCCCCGTCAATCTGGAGCTGTACTGGTCCTTAACCAGGTTACTCCCAAACTTTTCCGTGTAATCCAACTTGCTGGCATAGTCTAGCCTCTTTGGACTGCTATACAGCTCTTGTTTAGGAGTGACTCCATAACCATGGATGTTGGACACAGGTTCTGAAGGGGATGACTCTTTACCACTTATTCTGAGCTCGTTAGAGTTATAGTGGGATAGAGAGGTAAGACTATTATTCTTGTTTAGAGGGGAACTTTCATAGTTCGTTCCAGCCGACTCTTTCTTGCAGATAACATTGATGGGAGGACTGACAGACGTCGTCGGCGTTATAGGAAGGTTTGGAGACGACGTTGTGATACTCGAATTCTGTGTTGTAGGTACATTTGAAGAGCTAGTCAGAGATTTGGACGTGGATATCTTGGTAGAACTCGTGGAAGCCTTGATGCTGCTATTAGCGACGGTGGTCTTCGAGCTGGAGGTGGATTTACTGGATATCTGAGTATTGGTCTGCTGTTGGAGCTGCTGTCGACATTTCGCTCTTCGGTTCTTGAACCAGACCTGTTGATAAAAAAGTGTGGTTAGAATTGAAGGAAGTATCATTATTGTAGTTTACCGTAAATGGAAGAGTTAGTAGTATAACTTTTTTGTATGCTTTGCATGATACTACAAGGTTCATAAAACATGGCGTTAAAAACATCAACTGAACTTCAGAGAGTCACTCTTAGTTACCATTGCTCAATACAGGATTAGAACTAAAGACCAGGTTGATAATGATACACAATGTTTTAGCATATAAACTTTGCCTAATGATAAAAAAAAACTAATACATTTTTTGGTTCAATCTCAACTTGTCGACATCCTAGTGACCTTTCACCATTAACAAATTGCAACACAGATTAGCCAAACAAATTCCCCGGAACCCTAACTACACACAACCTTCCGAAATATTCCGATTGCTGGCAACAGCAACTGTTAATACGTCCTTCTATTTGCCCTCCGCTGCAACCGTGCACGCAATTACTTCGGGTTCGCGCTTGCAGTGTGCACAACGGATTATAAGTGATTTATTACAAGTATACGTGAGTATCGTACCGGAGGTAGGGGTGCCTTTTTAATGTTTTTTTTTGTTTGCTGTGTGTACTAAATTGTGGGATGAAAGCATTAGTGGTTAGTTTTTTTTTTAAATTCGGACTAAGTAGTAAAAATCAAGTTGTTAATAAGCTTGTGAAATGGTTTGGAATAGCAGAAAATTGGTAATTTAAATGTAGATGAACAGTTATCGCGGTCCTGAAACACAAAAGGGAACTAATCTATAGATATCTTTTGGTGTTCAAGGTGGATTTTAATACTCCTTCATGCTTCGTAAAAAGTTATTTAATAAAATGCCATTTTATTTAAGTAATCGAGCTGCACTATTTTTATATTAATTAAGTTTAGATCGTTTCAAAGATCTTTATCGTAACGACTACTTCTACTTATTACGAACGACGCTGTTAAGTTAAAAATAGTTTTTTTAAAAAAGTCGATTCTAGATTTCAAGAAATAACATTTTATAGAGTAACATACAATAAAAAAACCTATTTCGCAGAAAATCCAGCAGAAAAGACTTATCCCACAATAAATACGCACTTAGTACTTTCTACCTCACCTTTAAAGGTAAAAGGTACCAAGCGCCACACAGTAGCGTCACAGCGGTAAAGTCACAGCGCTCGCCAGAGGGCGTTACGTGCCTCGCCGCATCAAGCCGGGATTACCCCACCCTTAACTAATAATGAGTTAATATCGTTTTTTTGTGATAAGAGAGAAGGTTAAGCGACAGATGGGATGCTGGACTGTGATGCTAATTATACAAAGTATTATTGTTGTTGTTTATTGCTTTGTTGAGGGCATGTGGCTAGAAGTGTGCTGAGTACGAGCGTTGGGGAAAAATGAGCCAGGTGTTAAGACATTTTTGGATGGATGGAGAGGGAAAGGGCAGAGAAATGATGGATGGATTATGTGAGTGATATGAAAGAAAAGGATGATATTGGAGTGACAGGAAATAATGGAAGAAAAACACGTGTTATCTCGACTCCAAATAACACGGAATAGGGGCAGGAAGATGAAGAGTGAGAAATTTTGTTTTTTTGGTAATTCTTGGTCAATTGCAAAGATTAGAAATTTAGATTTTAAGAGCGGAGGAACAAGTAACGCAATTTTTGTGAATGGTTATTTATAGAGGTTTGGATCTTTTTTCCAATAAAAAAGGTATATTTTAATGTCTCACACAAGTTGAGAACTACAAGCCCAAAGGAGGAGAAACAGTAAATACTTGTGCGTAAAACAACAAAACAAATCGTCCTAATTAATTAGAATTATGTGCACAAACAAACAAACGCATAACATACACGTTTATTTGCCACAAACCACCCACCATATTTTGACCGACGGCAAAACTTGAAACTAAGCTCAACTTATACATTATCTGGCATTTTCCTTTGCTACTAGCGGCGTCCCGAAGTTTCATGATACAGTGGTTTTTTATGCCTCCCTTGTACATCACTTATCTGACTGTGCAATCTAAACGGACCAATTACAATGTGTTCTAATGAGTTCATCGATAACAAATGCAAGGAGGAGATCAAATGGTTTTTTTTTATGGAGGGAAAAATTTTCGAATGACGAATCCCGCCCTTGGGCGAGCGGGAGACAATGTCAGACTTCTACTGACTTACGACCCACCGTTCCTTCTTGCCTTGTTTCAGGGCCCCGGTGTTCCGTTTTCGCATCAACCCTTGGCCCCAGAAGATCAAATGGTTAGTGGTACAAAAAGCCAACTTTCCACGGTCGCGTAGTTAACGGGTTTCCTATTAGACCGCGAAATTTGATGATTCGATTTATATTATATTGAAAATAGTCGATCATTCAGATGTATGTTTTTTTTTCATCGATACTTTATTAGTGCGATTAACGTTTGTGCGAAAATTCGTGTTGCGAAAAACCCTACAGCGATTGCTTATTAGTTCGATAGAATGTCAAGTTCAAAACGTCTACTGTTCCGTGACATTTAATATTAGATAGAAATAGATTTCTTTTTATTTAAACTTTGTTTTGCATTATAGACGTTAGGGAATTACATTAAACTAAGTCGCCTGATACCGTCAATACTCAGAAACAAATGTATTTTGATATAAATTATGACCTAGGAATTATATATATTTTTTTTTGAATATAAGGAATCTATTTCCTTAAAATCTTGAGTCCCAAGCGAACGCCAGCGTTCGCACACCTATTTCTATTACATCTTTAATTGACCCTCAAGCGAACCGCCCAAGCATTCGCATACATATTGTCTTTCTAGTAAGTCTCTAATTACGATATTCATAAGGTTAATAAGGTTTTAATTTTAAATGTCAAGAACCGTAGGTGTTTTAACCGACATCCTACCGAACTAATGAGTAATCGTTGTAGGGTTTTTCGCAACAAGATTTTTCGCACAAACGTTACATCGCACCAATAAAGCATCGTTTGAATAAAACATCGTACAACTGTATTATCAACACACCGTTTTCGATATAATTAAAATCGAATTATCTAGTTTCGCAGACAAATAGACTAATACAATTAGATAAATATTTAACTAAATGTACTATAGCACTTGGTTTATGTTTTTTGGACGTCTAAATCCTAAAGGCCATCATCATCATGCAGTTTTCGTTCCAGGAAGCATTTGTTACCAACAATTTCCATATCCGTACATTCAAAGCGAACATCGGAAAACTTTGTGCATCGTTTCTTGGAACAGTATTTGCACAAATATTTGAAGTGTGCTAAGCTGGATAAAGCCGTTATAAAGAGAAATCACCGTTCCATTTTTAACACATTGTAACTTTTAGCAATTGGCACCCCTGTTCAAATGCATTCGATTTTTAAATTCCCGTTTAACAGCCATGTTCTTAACGGATTCTTTATAAGCTTTCCAAGTACTTAACAAACCGGCGTCAACAGAAAACAATCGAATAATTCGATTTTCAAATTTCAAAATCGGAACGTAATTCGATTGGTTCGCTAATGCTCTATCCGTGTTGGTATAAATTGAACGTTTGAACGAATTAGAAATCAGTCAAGCGTCGGCCTCCGACTACTGTGGTCGGAGATTTTAATAAGTTTATTTTTAATGGCGTTTTGGGTGGCTCACATTAAGACGGATTATATTCACGTATTAGATCTGCTATCTTCAGTTAATTGAAACTTAATAATCTACGGATTTTCTCCGCTTGCTTGATAAGACTGATAGTTATTTTATAATGTATTAACTAGAGTATGATTATGAATAAGTTGCTGTGTATCGTGTTTGGAATGTTGGTTTAGGTGTTAAAATTTAAAAAGGTGATTCTTTATAACGCATTTTAATCGTAAATCTTTGTGAGGAAGGTGAAGGATTTGAATTTTATAAACTTTAAGCTTTAGGACCCTACCGCAAGCTCTTAAAGAAGCGATCCATTTGCGATGTAAATGAGACGCATAGGGCGGTTCGTTGTGGCGACATTTAGGAGAGACCTATGTCCAATAGTGGACGTCTTTCGGCTGAAATGATGATGATGATGAAGATATCGTATAGTTCTTCTAACACGGAATTGCTACTTTATTATCATAAATAACTTATTGATATTACCATCTATTAAAAATATCTGTCATTTATTTATGTGGGACTTACCACAGTGTTGTCTTTTTTAACCCAAAGGTTGACTGGTAGAGAATGCCTTGTAGCATTAAGTCCGCCTGTACCACTACTGTACATGAAGTTTAAATAAATAAACAGTCTTTGATTGCTACTTTTGGATTCGATTCCCACCTCGGACAAATGTTTGTGTGATGAGCACAGTCATTTGTTCTATGTCTGGGTGTAATTTACCATACTCTACCCTATTTCTTTTTCATAAAAACCTTCTCCTGACAATTCTTGGTATCGCATGATTCTTGATTTCAAATCATAACAAACGTGTCACGACACTACGGGGGTCAATAATATTCCACGACACTCGCTAATATTACGAAATTTTCTGTAAATCTGAGCGTCTAGTATCTGGCTACCTAATTTAGCGCTTCTTGATGTATATGGTTATTTTGTTACACGTTGTATATAAGAAGAAACAAGAAGATTTACTTATCTCATCATCATCATCATCATCATCCTTTCAATGTTCCCACTGCTGGGACACAGGCCTCCTCTCTAGGAGAGGGAATGGACCATAATCCACCAAGCGGGCCCAGTGCGGATTGGTGGATGTCACGTCTTCGAATTTTTATTCTAGGACATGCCGGTTTCCACACGATGTTTTCCTTCACCGTTTTGAGAGCTGTGGTGATGAAATAAATTACACAAAGTTATGCGCTTGGCTGGGTTTGAACCGGCGACCTACAACTCGTAAGCAGCAGTGGTGGCCGATACCACTCGGCCACCACTGCTCCCATTACTTATCTGCCTGTAACAAAATCAAGAGGATATCTCCAATATACCTGCACTCTACTCTCCGGGAGGTTAATCTTGAGGGCCACCTCCTCCCTCATGAAGATGTCAGGGTACCTCGTCTTCCCGAACAGCGCCTCCAGTACATCCAGCTGCGCGCGAGTGAATGTCGTCCTCTCTCTTCTCTGCTTCCGAGGGTTCACACCTGGGGACAAGGAGAAACAGGAGTTAGATCATGAGAATACGGATGAAAGAAAAGAAAGAAAGAAAGAATAATATTTTATTAGACGCACAATGCAGAAACCACAATATGCAGACATAATATGACAAAAAAGGTAAAAAATAAAATAAAATTGTGTGGCTGCGCCAAATAGGTAAAGGTTAATTCATTAAGCTCGGCCGGGCTTGCCGTCGGCGAGCAATGGGCAGCTCGCCGTCTGCTTGTTTGGTAACAGTCCGGACCGAGCCCAAGTCGTCGACGGCGCACACTGTTCCCGCGCGCCTTAAGGAGTTGTCAGGAGTCAAGGGTTGATGCGAAAGCGTAACACCAGGGCTCTATGATTAAAGCAAGGAAAAAACGGATTAGGTTGTTTAGTCAGTAAGATTCTGATCTGTTACTCGCTCCGCCCAAGGGTCATTCGATGTATTTTAACTACCATAAAAAAGTCACACAAACCCGGAACACTTTTATCTGTAATTAGAAACGTCTGAAGAGAAACGTGCTACCGCAGATCCCATACACACTCATAAACGCGTAAAATCAGAGGTGTAATATTAAATTATGGCGAGAGATATAAACGGTAAAGTTATCATATTAAAACATTTGATAGATCGTCAGGTTTAGCGACATATATCTCCGGTAGACATAATTAATATGATAATATATTTAAACCTGTTTGCGACCGCGAAAACTTGGGTTTGATATGACTTGAGATGTGAATACCAGTGCAGTTTCTTATTGTAAGAATGAAATTAATAATGTCAAATAAGATAATACAGTAATATTCCTTGCCTATTCTTCTCTGGATGTGTTTAAAACGAAAATTAAAGAGCATTTTCTTTCACATCTACACTTCTACACTAATCTTACTATCTTACTAATATTATAAATGCGAAATTTACGATGTTTGGATGTTTGTTACTCAATCACGCCAAAACGGCTAGACGGATCTGGATGAAATTTGGCACAGGCATAGGATACACTCCGGAATAGGACATAGGCTACTTTTTATCCCGGAAACCCCAACCCCAATACCACGCGGGTGAAGCCGCGGGCAAAAGCTAGTATAATCTACACTAATATAATAAAGAGGTAAAGTTTGTTTTTTTGTTTTTTTGTTTGTAGGGGGTAATCTCTGGAACTACTGGTCCGATTGGAAAAATTCAAGCAACAATAGAAAGCTGCTTTACTCCTAAGTGACATAGGCTATATTTTATGTACGCGGGCGAAGCTGCGGGCAAAAGCTAGTATAATATAAGTTTGTTTTTTTGTTTGTAGGAGAAATTTTGTTTGGAGGTAATCTCTGGAACTCCTGGTCCGATTGGAAAAATTTTAGCAACAATAGAAAGCTGCTTTACTCCTGAGTGACATAGGCTATAATTTATGTACGCGGGCAAAGCCGCAGAGAAAAACTAGTCTGACATAATATTAGTATCTATTGGTATTTATAAGTACCTACGCATTATATTTTACTAGCGACCCGCCCCAGCTTCTCACGGGTACTGATATTGAATATATTATTCCATAAACCTTGCTCTTGAATCACTCTATCTATAAAAAAAAAACCGCATCAAAATCCGTTGCGTACTATTAAAGATCTAAGCATACATAGGGACAGCGGTAAGCAACTTTGTTTTATACTATGTAATGTGTATATATCTTTGTAAAGATTATTTATTTAGTAGAATTATATCATATATTCTGTCCACGAATGTCATGTCTCTCTGTCACTCAAATGTTTGCTGGGAGAATTCTCTTTGTTAAGTTAAGCTCACCTTTGTACAGCAATTGTTAAATAATTGTATTAATTTTAAGTTTTGTGTACCTATAATAAAGAATTTAAAATAAATCGTAAGTAAGCAATAAATTCCTATTTATAATTATAAAACAAAATAGAGCTGTACGAAATTTTGGAATAACAAATACTTGGACAATAAAATAATTTTACTTGTTTGCTAAACTTTTGAGGTATTCAAATAACAAACAAAAGATTTTTTTTAATCCTGATATTTTCTTCTAGCTTTGTTTAGTAATATTTTCATATAATTTAGGCTTAAGACTCATTTAAGAGGTCTCATAGTTTTAATACACTTTTTATGACGCATATAAATTTTATAACAAATCTTCCAAATTCTAATTTTACGTGGCATAACTTATGCAACAAAACAAATTATTTATATGATATTTTATGTCTAAAACGATACCAATAAAAACTTGTAAAACTTTTCTACATATTTTGTATTCATAGATTGGTTCTATAGTGTTGTATCTTTGAAAAATGCTATTAAGTAGTAATATTTTTTAATCTGTGCCTCTTTGACAGTAAATTTGGGAGATTCGGGAATTTGTCACAAATAAAAGTAGACTAAATCTGTAGTTAAAATAAAGAGCCAAAGATTCTAAACAAGTATTTTTATAACCTGAAGTTTTCTATTAAAACTGGATTTTGTTTAATTCCATAGATTTTGATGTTAACTTGCGTTTTTTTAAGTGTAAACTATAATATAAATATGTAACTTTAAGTCTGTTTTACTATCAATGTGGGTAAGATTAATGAAACATACACGCATATGAATACGCCATACTATTGTCAATATAATATTTGTGGGGTAAACTATGTACCCAATACGAATTCCTTGCTTCTAAATAATTTTACTGTGTTTTAAATAGAATTAAAACAGTCCCACATCACATAAAATAGCCACACATTAATAAAACCTCACCTAGCAAACACCCACACGCATAAAAGCATAAATTACAAGCGCATACAACTAGAAATTAATTGAATGATAACGATCATACAATCTTCGACCAACTAATCGATTATACTAATCGCCGACTCGATCCTTAGTCGATTATCAAGTCGCATCGCTATGGCCACTGGTTTTTCCCGTATATATGAATATTAATATTAAAATGACATTAATTGTTCCACTCATCATTATAATAAAAATAACCTGCTTCTGTTCTAACGCTTTTTTTTGATATTCTGTCTATCAAACTTCATGGTATGTTGTTTATGGTCCAGCTAAAATTATTGTAGAGGAATTAAAATTTTATGGTCGTTTTTGGAGTTCTTAATATTTAAAAGAAAGTTAGCTTAATGGCGGAGGTTGATTATGTTATTGATTTACATTTGTAGCTGTGTGGTCTTCTGAATTCTTTATTGTATACTAGCCTTCTGCCAGCTTGAAAATAGGGTTCTCCATACAAACTTTAGGAGCTGAATTTAGAAAAACCCTTTCTTAGTGTTCGCCTACGTCATAAAAGGAAGCTTTGTGGAAAATTTCTCGCCCTAGGCTCAATAGTTTTTGAGATTCCTAGAAGGAGGCCTGTGTCCCAGCAGTGGGGACATTAAATATTAAGATGAAAGGCCCACGGGTAGACCGTGATCAGGAAAGTCTAAAGGATACTTTTTCAGTTAGCACTATCGATCATTTGAAAAAAATGGCAAATCCTTTAATCTCCTTGATCTATTAGAGTAATTTACAGAGCTTTACAATTTAAAGACTTGACGGTTATACATCTATAAAAAACAAGTGTAGTTTTAAAAAATGACCATCAATCATTTTAAGATGCACTTATATTGAAAGGTACACATTATTAAATACTAGAAGATAGATTTAATCATGTCATCAAATCTATAAAGCTTACAGAGATAAACTTTCTAGAACCACTCCTGTTTTTTGTGTAGACACTACAAAAACCATAAAGAATAGACCAGAAAATGTCATACCATAGACGAAAGGAATTTATCCGCCATTACTCATAGGAACACATGTAAGACAAACAAACCAGGTCAAACGTACACTAATACCTTGTAATCCTCATAGAAATTAAAAATCATTAACAAAACCATCTACCATCAGTCAACTTTAAACTACATCTAACAGAGTTAAATGATAAATAAGTTTGACGCATGTTTTTGACATGTTCTCTTCTCAATGGTCAAAGACAGACTGCGTGTCGCGAGCGTGTTCTTAGCTTTTGTTTGCCATAGACAACGATGGGCATAGAGACTAGAGTAATTCTTTATTTTCGGTTATGGAATGTCTTTTTGAATGGGTTTAGAATGGTGGTTTTTGGGACTGATTTGTTTGTTGTTTTTGGTAGATTATCGACTATAAAATGAGCTAAACTGGACTTAGTATAGAACGAAGAGATTCTACGTTTGATTTTGTCCTCTTTTTAGCAAGTCTTCATCATTTTTAGCAGGCATTTTTAGATCTACAATTTATGGATTAATTTTTTTGATCAATCAGAACATTTTTAACGGTTTGGCAGGCGGAATTTAAGTAATATGATTCCAAAAAACCTTTTCTAAATCATAATCATCATTGTCAATCTTTAAACTTTAAAGCTCCGCTTGAATCCGATCTCACGTAAGCACTAACCGCAAAAATTTAACAACGTTCTCACAAAGCTAATTAAGAATTAATATATTCAAGTCTGAGACCAATGCGACTCCTGTATGAAAGTAGTCTGAGTAAACAAGATATACTGGTGTAATAACTATCGTGGACTATTGACCAGTTCCTGTTTGCAAGATGTCGCAATTCTAGATGCTGCGTAACACAAAACTAAAATGGATTGAACTGTTGTTGAAGCTTCATCATTTTAACAGGCAAGAGAGAGGGAGGCCAAAGAAAAGTTGGATGGATTTTAAAGATGGTGAAGCCCGGCGACGGTTGGGGTATGAGAGCCGTTGCCTCACGCGTGCGGCCTCCTCCTTTGCTAGCATTACTGCTTCGCAGAAGGAGAAAACTAGCTACCACTACTGCTCGGTCCAGACCATGGCCTGTACCAAGGCCTAGCGTGAAAGATCTTTGCCACCAAACGCCCTTACGAGGACAAAGCGGAGCTCTTCACAAGTGAGACACATTTTGATATATGTAATAAATATATATTTTTTTTATTTTGGCTTCGCACTTTTTGAGCTATTGCCAATGCCAGTGTTAAGCTAAGAAAGTACACAAGTATTAAGTTTTCAGTTACATTAAAACGCAGATGAACACATACTAATGTTTTTGTAATGTATTTAGGAGAAAATTGTAGTCAACATTACAATCATTCCCAGCTCCATTTTACCCAAGTCGTGCAAATATTTTTTTTTTCTAAAAATAACGTCAACGTAACCAACGGTTTTGTTGATAAACTCACTTTTCTTCTGAGAAAAATATTTATTTTGGTTCAATCTTATCTATGAAATTAAAATTATTAGTCACAGAATACTAAGTGCCATATCAAAGAACGTCGAACGTTGAACTTAAAAGCTTTTTAGAAATTATTAAAACGGTTATAAATTTACTAGTCAAATGGACTGTTAATGAAATATTAAAAAGGCCATATCGCATATAAAAATGTACACAAACACCAAAATTCGATCCACTATTTATAACAATTCGCCGAAAACTGATAATAGCTCTCTCTGTGACGGATTAAAAAATATAAAAATAATACAATATCCATTTTGATACTCGCTCGCGATACCCCATTGTGAGTATCCAAACAAACATTCATACGAAATCTGTCACATGTTGAAAAGTGAAAACTGTATTCATATGGCTGTCTCTTTTACTCATATGAAATTGGGGCGAGTTAGAGAAAGATGGATAGATTTCAATTGTCATTTGACAATGGCCCGAGCGCTAATCCTAGTGACATGGCGGGTTTGGGGTTCCGTAGTTATATTATAAAACCTTTAGGAGCTATGCACATGGTGTAGTGGGTATTTGACGTTCGTGCCCATTTCGACAAACGTATTAATGCCTTTTATTGTAATGAATATGGAGCACGTATTTTTGGGCTATTTCTCTTTGTCATCTGCTAAATGGGTTACGAGAAAATGGGTTAAATGCTTGTGGTAATTGATTAAGATGAAAGCTGCGTTGCCTGAATTATTTCTTTCACTATTTTTATTTAGCGAATACTAAAATTTGTCTCTCTCATATCGATTACAGCGATTGTTTTGTAGGAAAAATGTGTTACTAATTGCAACTCGGAACTCGGAACTCGGAACAACGAAAAAGTGAAAACGGTAAAACGTTTTCACTTTTTCGTTGTTATTTTCATTGAAATTATTTTTTGTTAGATATCATTGCACGCGATAAGACTGCTGCTGTTTCGAAAGATACATTTGTAAAAAGTTCTGTTACTATATTATAAAAAGGTTTATTATAATGTAGCTAAAATTATCTTGTCATAATAGACTGGTAAGTATATTCCGTAGTGAGGACAAACTCTAGAAACTTTTCCATGTTAAGGTTTTCTTATTGTTTATAAGTATAAAAGTCTACTAGCTCTTCATCTTCCTGTAAAACTACTCCAAATCGAACAATAATCACACAATAACTACCTTCATACCACACTTTAATAACCTGCACAGTACATTACAATCGGTTTGTAATTTAGTTTAATAATTAGTTTTTTTCATTATTTTCCTTTGTTGCTTCTCTTTTTGTTTTTCTCTTATTTTGTAATTTTTATCGTTGTCCAAAGGACCTTATTTTAAAATAAAATCTCAGTCTGTGGGTCCTGGTACAGATCTTGGCGTGTCTGAAGTTAAACTCTGCTTTTAGCGCTTGAAACTCATAAAAATAATAATTTAAAGAAATCCAATTTGCAGTTGTTATTGCTGGTAAAAACTGTTATTGGCATTTAGTTTTTTTTAAAACCTTTATTTTTGTACGAGATTTCAAGCTCTAAAATTAGCAGAGACTAACTTCAGACTCGCCAAGATCCGACATCCGTACTGTATCTACTTACGAAATGTTAGTTTGTAAGGCACCTTTGCTAAAGATAAATAAATATGTTATGTTATTTTATTTTCTTATATCATCTATACTAATATAATAAAGAGGTAAAGTTTGTTTTTTTGTTTTTATGTTTTTTTGTTTGTAGGGGGTAATCTCTGGAACTACTGGTCCGATTGGAAAAAATTTAGCAACAATAGAAAGCTACTTTACTCCTGAGTGACATAGGCTATATTTTATGTACGCGGGCGAAGCCGCTGACAAAAGCTAGTATTTTAAATACAATTAATAAAAAACCCTGATTCCAGTCTCTCTCTCATCTTTTGTGTCCACATGATGTTTGTTCCACTTTTTTCTCTATCGATCGTATCGTCCCAAGCGATGGCTTTCCGATAGCTACTGTTTCTAATGGCGGAGTCGTGTTTGGACTCCTGTTTCTAAGCCCTTCAGATCTGGACGATAATCGCTAGTTTTTGTGTGTATGGTCACATTACTGGCATGTTGGTCTTATGGGTTTTGGGTAAGAAAAAAAATAGGTCATGTTTTTGGATAGAATTTAAGTTTACATTAATATCTTAAATATTTTCGTGTCTGAAACTGGTTTATATGAAGTTTTGAAAGAATTTGCAGATTGTTTTTCTTTTAAGAGATAAAAAAATCAAGGAAATGCTGGAAAATTATGATGTGGTTTAAACCTAAGCAAAGACAGTAAAAAATTAACGATCACTATTGGCGGTCATTTCTTAGGTTTGAACGATTTTGAATCCTGATTTAATTAAGGTTCTAGAGGAAGAATTGTACGATTTAAATGACTACAGATTACTAATTATAAGCTAGTAATTTTAAGCATCTAATGTACTAAATTGTATTTATGGTGTACCCACAATAAAGAGTATATCTATCTATCTACTTTGGCTATCAGAGTTTTGTGTTTCTTGTGTCTTTTGTATAAATGTAACTTAATTTGATCCTTTAGTTTCATAATAAAAAATAAACATCAACGTATTTATATTAGCAACAACAAAAAAATCCTTTAAAACAACAACCAACATCACACCACCACATAAAAATAAATCGTGGAGCTAATTTGTTGAGTACATAGAGGGGACAGACGCATTATTTCCCCGTTTTTCACGGCGTTTGACCCCACGTCCGTCCCCGGAGAGCTGCGGAACCCTAATGACGTGTAAAATGCTATTGAGGGTAGTACACAGCTGCAGGGGATTATAAAATGTCATTTTTGTTTTCAACTGAATAGGAGCCTTTTTAGATTGATTTGCATTTTTTAGGATACTGGTCAGTTTGAGAATTAATTTCGATTTAAATTTAGAATTATTTTACCCATTTATTTCTTACTTTCAAATTAAAATTATTGAGGTTATTGAAATATTTAATTAAGATACGTTTCTTATTTAATTATACATATAGACAGTTAATTTGACTTATGGTCAATCATTATTTATTTCTCTGATACTTTAAAATAATTAAAAAATTAACATATTAATTGAAAACAACAAAACAAAAAAAAAAACAAGAGACTTTAAAAAAAAAACTTTCTACTAAAATGGCGGGAACGTCAACTGTCACTTTGACATTTCAGAGGGAGCTTTAATGGGTGCGTTCGGATTTAAAACGGATTGTTATTTTAGAAGAGCATTCTTGGTGAGGGTTGCCAAACATCCTCTTTGATTGTATGGACTATTACTGCGATAAAATCATTTTGATATGCGTGAACGAAAAATAATGATTTCATTAGTGTTGATGGGATTTGTCAGATCTGATTGGTTGATTTGTTTTTATGAAATCTAGTTTTATTTTAGATTTGTTTTATTCTTGTTGTTTTTGTCAAACTAGCTTATATTTCTGAAAATGTCATGTCTCATATAATGATCACCTAGACTTTTTGTTTTATTGACTTAAATAGTGTTTGACTGCGATCCTTTAGGGTGAGGTGCACTATTTTATTAAGAGCCTTTTTCCTGTAGCCTTGAATAAATCTACATTGTATCATTACAAATATTACAATGTATTATATTACAAACGAAGAACGATTGATTTATTTCGAATTTCTAATAATTGGAGTTGGCTTCTAAAGTAACAATATTTTTTATGAAACGTTCATTTATTTGACGTCCAAAATCCAGATAAGTACTAGGAAACAACGATTTTCAGACTTTTATCTGCCTGAAACAACTGAAAAATCTACGAATTTCCAGGAACCAACAGATTGTCAATTGATTTCTTTTTTAGACTTCTGAATATCTGAACGTTTCGCGTGAACATTTTGAATTATCTAAAAACAATATTGAGGTATATATATAACTACATTTTTTTTATAAATCAATAATATGTTTATTTTTTAACTTTATAAAAATAGGTATTCATTTGACACATAAATGTAAGAAAAAACTTTTACACAATAGTCAATTCAAAATTGTTAATGAAGATTTTATTGAATTTAAAAATATTACGAGTATAATTGATTTTATTATGTAGATTTGCTATACGCAACTCTACATATATAACAAATAGCCCATATAATATAATAAAATAGGTAGCAACTAGCAACACCCACTGAAGCGAGGGTTGCCAGCCTATAAATCATGTTAACACATAAATTGCTCTGGCAACTCAGCCGCAGGGGTGCGAAACATGACAAGTTGTGATAGATTACTAAAGGAAAATAGAGCCATATAGCTGTGGCATTTTGAACCTTAAAAGTACAGGAATAAGAGTGGTGGTAAATTGTAATGGGTAGAGTATGCAATGAGTTATTTTATTAGCATGATAATGTAGCAGCCCTGTTCCAGGGGTGTGCTAACCGAATTGTCGGTAAATTGAAATATATCTAATAAATTATTGCTTATTTCGTTACAGTTCAATAGTAGGGGGACTGTAATATTATGGGTGTAAGTGATGACGATGATTTCTTTTAATTCTGATTTTAAAATAAACAATAATAATAATATGCTCGCGTTAGGCGGCTGGATCTAGGGCTTGATTCAGATAGCGGTACTGCTGGACACGGCTCGTATAGTTAGGAGGTTCCTTTCTCTGGAGCCCTGACCGCCGGTAGCTTGGACCTTGTTCCGATACCGGTGCGACACTATTTTGTAAATGTTATTTAATTTTTATTTAGATATTTAAAAATGTAAATTCTATGTTATTTACTGAATAAACGGAATATCATTACATAGTATAAAACAAAGTTACTTCTTTATCTTTATGTATGCTTAGATCTTTAAAAGTACGCAACGGATTTTGATGCAGTTTTTTTTAATAGACAGGAGGAAGGTTTATGTGTATAATACATGCATAATATATTTAGTATCAGTAAAAGAGCAGTGGTGGCCGAGTGGTAACGGCCCCGACTTACGAGTTGTAGGTCGCGGGTTCAAACCCAGCCAGGCACATTACTTTTTGTAATTTACTTCATCACCACTGCTCTCAAAACGGTGAAGGAAGCATCGTGAGGAAACCGGCATGTCCTAGAACCAAAAATTCGAAGACATGTGACATCCACCAACCCGCACTGGGCCCGCGTGGTGGATTACGGCTCATTCCCTCTCCTAGAGAGGAGGCCTGTGTCCCAGTAGTAGAAACATTAAAAAGGCTGATGATGATGATGATGAGGGTATTTTCCGTTGACCTATAATCCTGAAATTCAGCTTACAGTAAGATTTCATAGCAAGCAAGGTTTGCCAGCTGCGGTATTTTCGTCCGATTATAATTAGGGTGTTATCATGGCTAGAGTAAATAGGCTCTTAATAACCTAATGCGCCTCACCATCAACGATAGCATCACTGCTTACCATCAGGTGGGATAATCAAGCACTAGTTTAAGTCAATTAAAAAAGAACCGACTGAGGCAAATGTCAATGCATTGCCTTTGTCATTCACATAAATTGACTGAGAATCGAAAATCATCGTTATAATCCGCGTCACATAAGTTGAACTATCGTGGCGGTCGACCTTGAATGCTCAGTAACCGATTTTCGGGTCCCATTCAATGTAGGGTTTCTCACAAACACAGCAAATCATTCAGTTTATTTGCCTTTCCTACTGTATCTTCAACACAGTCTCAAGGACTAAGAAACTACACTGTCAGACAAAGACATCCGATATATCTATCTCTTTCTCACACAGAGGATTAAGTTATCGTAGGACGCCACGATAAACATGTAACGAGTGGGCTGCCGAGATAAGGGTGGGGGTTCGATTCTCGGTTCGCGATTTATTTCTTTAATGTCGTAACAAGTAATGGAGGGTTTGTTTTCGTAGCTAAAGGGCAAGCGAGACGAGTCATTTGTTTTTGGTAGGTTTTTGAGTGGGTGGGAAAATAATGGTTGTAGAAAAATCGGGGATTTCTGCTTTCAAAGGTACCTATTTTTAACTGGTTTTTCATCGTTTTTTTTGCTCTTATTGCTAAGGAATATATTAAATGTAATGATTCATCATCACCATTGCAGTCTAAATACGTCCACTGTTGGACATAGGCCTCCCCCAAATGTCGCTACAATGAACAGTCCTGTGTTACAACGCGTAGTGTTTCACGCAAGCAGTGTCAGACTTTCACTGACTAATACTGACTAAACAAACACGTAGGAGCCTGTAGGCTTGGGCATTGAGATAACTTCTGAAAAGAAAACCCAGGAACCTAGAACGCAAGGCAAAGAGAAACATAGATGTGGGTTTGGTCCTTAAAAGTATGATACGCCTTTCCGCTCCACCCTAAAGCAGGAGAAGTCATCAGGCGATTTCCCATCTTATAAAAAAATCTATGCCTACATTGCGAGTTGCGACTGCGCTGGAGGGCTCCGGATTGTTCGAAAGAGTTACCGTGGCCCTTGGAAAGGGCAACTGAAAGAACCGAAGGTTCCTGAACAGGGAATTTTTAGGCAAGCGAACTCCGTCAGATGATCTTTATCAATTATCAGGTGAGATAATGGTTAAATTCAAGTCTATTATTAATAAAAGATTGGTTCAACTAATTTAATTTCCAATTAACTTCTTTTCGTAACAACCCTGCCTAAATATCAAAAATTCATCACCAACTGTCAAGTCATCCTCTTAATTATTAACGGTAAATATATTCAGTGCGAATTGCTGTGCAAACAGATAAAAGGCAACGCGTGACCGACACGTGCGATCCCCACGCCCGCTCACTTACGACTGACGATTTCAACGACCATAGATAATGAGGTTTCCGTTTTCTGAATTTGAATTTTAAGAAAATATTTATGTAGGTAATTGAGGGTAGTTTTTGAAGTGCAAAGTGGTGTCAGTGTCGGACATCCCGGCGTACGGCAGGTATCCACCCTTACGTTGTTGAGACACCTGCGGCCCGGACTAAGCGTTTTGCCTCGTCATTTATACCGCGTACATCGAGGGATTGGAACAGTTTGCCGACTGCAGTCTTTCCGTCCGAATATAATTTGGGTGTCTTCAAGGCTAGAGTGAATAGGCTCTTAATAAACTAGTGCGCCTTACCATCAACAATTGCATCACTGCTTACCATCAGGTGGGATCGCAGTCAAGCACTAGTTTATTGCAAGTAAAAAAAAAAAAAAGTTTCAATGGATGACGGATAATGGAAAATTGCAGTTTAATTCTAGCTAAGGTTCAATTAATTAGGGAAATATTGTCTGCAAATAGTAAAAAACAAAAATAATTGCCATGTTTAAAATTGATTGATCTTTAGGTAAAAACAAAAACAGATTAACTTAAAAGTTTACATTTTCCCTGATCAGGCGAATCCAGTTTTTTTCCGTTTTTCTTCGAAATTAATTAATCTAAAAAAAAATAATTTTAAAAACAATGCGAAGGAGCCTAAATTTCACGTCACAGGTAATCCTAGTGTGAATTTTAGGACAACAAAATTATCTAAATGAATTAGACACAAAGTATCAAATTCAAATTCATTTATTCATTTTGTGAACATAGGATCACTACATAGTATAAAACAAAGTCGCTTCCCGCTGTTTGTCTGTTGTATCTTTTAATAATAGCTGTTAGAGTGATTCAAGAGGAAGGTTTATATGTATAATACATGCCTAAGACTGGCCTTTTGGTCTAGTGCTTAGAGACCCTAACTGCTATGCCGGAGGTCGTTGGTTCGATTGCCACCCTGGACAAATGTTTGTGTGATGAGCACGATCATTTGTTCTGTGTCTGGGTGTAATTTATCTATAACATGTATGTGTTTAGAAATGTAAGTATGTTTATCAGTTGTCTAGTACTCATAACACAAGCTCTGTTTAGCTTGGGATTAGACGACGTTGAGTAATACTTGTGCAATATAAAAAAAAAATATCAGCATTGCACCCGTGCGAAGCTCGAGGGTTGCTAATAAAAAATAAATGAAAAAAAGAGGAAAGCGTACAAACAACATACAATAATTGTATTAACAGTACCACAGCATGTGTACAGTCACCGACACACTCACACGTTACCAGACACGTGTCTATAAGTAGAGTGCATGTGTGAACTACGGCACAAAATAAAAAGGTACAGAAGTCAATCTCATGTATGTACTTCACTTTTCATACCTACGCACGGCGGTCGCGCGCGCTAGGTTTGTCAACTAAATTATGCACAAAAAATTATTGTGGTAGTTGCAAAATTTCACAGACGCGCGTCTCTAACGTGACACCCTCGCGGGCGTAATGATCCTCGTTGAGCCCGGTTTTCGCGTCGGTGAACGGTGTCTATGTGTGCGTTGCTCGAGCGCGCTTTGTACGTAGATTGACAGATATCAATCTACAGATGTACCTATATAATTTGTGGCACGTGTCTATAAGTAGAGTACATGTGTGAACTACGGTAGCGGGCACACGAGGTGTTTTCGTAACACTTTCAGAGCTATGGTGGGGTGTTTTCGACCCCGTTTCACACATTAACCTATTGACTACCTTCTGCAGGGGCCCTTCAGGGTCGAAGCCTCCTGGAGCCTAGAGGGTGGTGCAAACTGTTACCTCGACTCCAGGAATAAGGCAAGGAAGGTACGGGGTAGGTTTTTTAGTCAGTAAGAGTCTGACACTGGTCTCCCGCTCCGCCCAAGAGCGGGTTTCGTCATTATCCAATGATGTTAATGATTTTCACCTAACATAAAAAAAAAACCTATTGACTACCTTAATTACAGACACAATTAAAGAACAATAGGTTTTCGAGCGCCGACGCTCGCTTGGGGCTTAATGAACTAATACAGGAATTTAGATATCTGTTTGCACAGCAATTCGCAATATCATCCTTTTTGTGGCGGTAAATCATCCAGTGACTTTTCCTGCTTTAGGGCGGAGCGAAAAGCTACTTACTGATTAAACTAATTTGCCTTGCGTTGCAAGACCTCGGGTTTTCCTTTCGAAAGTAAATCCAAGGTCGAACTAATAGTTCTTGAGATTACCCCGTTAATAAACCTTTCAGTTTTTTAATATGTATTATGTATAGATTAACAGTAATATGCCTCCTTAGAATGGTCTTCTTGAAACCACATTAAATTCTCCTGCTTGGGCATGAATTGCAGTGGCCTGTATGGAAAGCACTAAACTTGGCGAAATGGGGTTTTATTGACCCGTCGGATACTCAATGTGAGTGCGGTGCCCCTGTTCAAAAAATAAACCACTAGCTGGAGTGCCCTAAGTGTCTATACACCTGCACTATGGAAGGATATATATATATTATTATTATTTTTATTATTATTAATGTTGCCACCTACTGGGCCCCAGTTTAACGAGCTTATCATAGATTCGAAAAGAAGAGGACTTAGAATTGTAAGCAAAATGTGATAATGAAACCTACCTTATTTAAAAAGACGTTATTTCGTTTAAGTATGAAGGTATTATATTTAGGAGTTAAATGAAAAGGGTTGGCCTTTATGAAGCATATTTGGCATTACATGCTGCCTTAGCATAGCAATGTAGAATATTAAAAAGCACTTTTATATATTGTATTAGATTAATAAAAAGTCAAGATGTAATTTCAAGGGAATTCAATCTGATGAAAAGTTAATATTTCAGAGAATAATAAATTAGTTTGAACTAAAGAAAATCATAAGAATGTGATGAACTTACTCCAACTCCAGGGTTTTTCATACTGATCTGGGGATGAAGGAAAAATATATATTATCTTCTTGTTTAATGAGGGTAGTTACTAATTAAATTAGTTGTAAAGAGGGTAGGTTAGATACTTTTAATAGAAATGTTAGGGTTAGAGTAAATTTTTGACTAAATTTTAGGTTAGTATCTTTAATAATACCATTTTTTGTTCAAAATGGAAAATTTTTAACTTTGTAAATATTTGTAAAAATAAACATATCGCTACGTAGCTAAAGCTATGGGAACGTTTGAAGAGGTGAGTGTAACCCTAGAAAGATATAAGAAGCTGAAGGACGCAGTGGTGGAACCACAGGAGATAAGGCTAGCAAAATGCCACAAGTTATCAGGGTCCTCAGTTTGACTAGGCCCCCGGTCCAACGGACCCCAGTCATTACACAAAATTTGTTAAATTAAATCACAACGTGACGATTTTTTAGGGGCTCCATCGAATGAATTTGTCACGGGCCTTAGACGAAATTGTTACGCCTCTGAGGAAACAGTGAACTCTTAATAAGCTAATGTGCCTCACCATCTACGATTGCATCACTGCTTACCATCAGGTGGGATTGCAGTCAAGTACTAGTTTATATCAATAAAAAAACAGGTGAGTTTTTGTCAGTAAAAGTCTGACATGCTCCTTTGGCCCACCTTAAAGTCAGAAAACAAGAAGTCATTTAATGTTGTTCCACTCAAAAAAAAAAATACAAGCTTCTTAATTCGAACCCAGCATTTTTTAAAGCGTTACTGTCCCTACCAAATTGTATAAAGCAGAATAAATCGAAAAGTGTATTTCAACTGCAAGATTTCGGGCAACTCCAAAATGCTTTCCGCATAATTCAGACCAAACACATCAGAAGCGCAACTTAAAAAAATATCGCAACTTCCACTTCACACCCTCGTCGTATCCTGGGGTCGTTTGCACCCCGAGCATGATGCACTTGCCAAAAAACACAAACAATCACTAAAAACAGTTTCCTGAGCAAACAGAGTGTTGACTTTACAATTAGCGGCGTGCGGAGGGCACTTGGGGTACAAACGACCCCAGAGTGGAAATGTATCGTTTGCCAATTAGGGGCCTTGAGGCATAGGCGAGAGATTTTTAGAGGCACGTGCCTATATTAGTTTAAACAGTGGAAAAGATCATATGAACCGCCAACAGCAAACTTTATCGAGTGTAAGTTCAATCGTGTATGGAGCTCTCATCTCTGCCAGATACTAGATTGGTAAAGCATTCAGATAATAGTGGTTACGGCCCTGACTAACGACTTGTAGGTCACGGATTCAATCCCAGCCATGCACATTACTTTGTGTTATTTATCTCATAACTGCTGCTTTCAAAACGGTGAAAGAAAACATCGTGAGGAAACCGGCATGTCCTAGAACTAAAAATTCGAAGACATATGACATCCACCATTCCGCACTGGGCCCAGTGGTGGATAATGGCCCTTTCCCTCTCCTAGAGAGGAGGTCTGTGTCTCAACAGTGGGAACTTTAAAAAAAAAGGCTTATGATGACGATAGCATTAAGAGCATCAGCCATATCATTTTCCCACTCCTGGGACTCAGGCCTAAATGGGCCTGCCTTAATACACCACGCAGGCTTATTTCGGGATGTCGAATTTTTCACTTTAGGACATGCCAGTTTCCTCACGATGTTTTCCATCACCGTTTTGAGAGCAGTGGTGATGAAATAAATTACACATTTGCCTCAGCAATAATTCATGCCAAGATTTTTTCTAATTACTGCCATTTCCTCCAAAATCCTGACAGCCAAAGTCACCTCTTTATTTTTTACTCTATGACCAGAGTTAACCCTGCGCATGCCGCCGGGCGGGTCTTTAAGGCCCTGGGCGTAAATAAACAGCGCGAGTGTTAACTTTCACACAGTGGCCCCCACAAACAAACTGAATGTTTAATTGAATAATAATGAGAGTTTGTCTATTTTGTTTTCTTTAAGGGCATTGGTAGGAAGTTTACAAAAAAAGCCATGATGATGATGGATGGAGAGGGAGAGGGAGACCAAAGAAAATATGGATGGATTGTGTGAGAAGTGATATGAAAGAAAGAGGAGTTAGTGATAGCGAGACGGGTGACAGGACAGAGTGGAAGAAAAAGACATATTGCGCCGACCCCAAATAAAACGGGACAAGGGCAGGAAGATGATGAAGGGCATTGGTAGGAGGGTTTTGTTAGAGTGTTAAGTGTCGTTACAGTACGGCCGTCAAATCTTGGCGACTCAGAATTTAGCCTCTGCGAATTTTAGCGCTTGAAAACTCGTACAAAAATAAAGGGTTTAAAAAATAAATGACAATACCTAATAGTTTTTAACAGCAATAACGACTGCCAATTGTTTTTTTTTGTTTACTAGCTTTTGCCCGAGGCTTCGCCCGCGTGGTATTGGAGTTGGGGTTTCCGGGATAAAAAGTAGCCTATGTCCTATTCCGGAGTGTATCATATGCCTGTGCCAAATTTCATCCAGATCCAGCCGTTTTGGCGTGATTGAGTAACAAATATCGTAACTTTCGCATTTATAATATTAGTAAGAAAGTAAGATAAACCATTTTTTTTTTGCCTTACAGAGCCTATTTTCAGACTCGCTAAGATCTGACGGCCGTACTGTAGCTTGTAGCTTAATGTTAAAGAACTGTATTGTCTGTATTGTTGTACTGTGTTGTACTGTGTTGTGTTGTTTGTTGTTGTATTGTCTTGTCTGTATTGTACTGTATTTGTTTGTTGTAAGAACTGTATTGTATTGTTTTGTAGGATATAGATCTTGGCAATCGTAGGTGCGGGTTTGCGGACGGCGAGCAGTCAGTAACTCTCCGTCCTATCAAAACCGGGTAGAGATGTTAGATCGGGTCCGGTAAGGCTTTCTAGGGCTGCGTGATACTTCGGGACAGTTATTGTGACTCTGAAACGCAAAAGGGCAACTGAAAAAACGCAGGTGGGTTTTGATTGTGCAAATTAGCTTCAATTTTGACATTTCAAAAGTGTAATGGTCTATTTGAAATAAATGAGTTTGAGTTTGATCAGCAAAAGTTTGACACTCCCTCTCCCACACAGGGTGGAAGAAGTTACATATTTAATTATTTTCCACCAAAAAGATGAAGACAAGGTATGTAGATACTAATATTTCATGAATTTAAGTACAACTTATTATCTCCTTATTTATTTTGGAAGAAAGTTTGGGGACCAGATCACGGAAGAAATACAAAATTCTTAACGAAACTTTTAAACAGTTTAAACTTTTTATGTTGTAAATATCTAAAGGTCAATCAATATTACTGAAACTTTACTTTTTTGTTTGTTTTTAAATAACTTTTATTCCGTTTGCACGCCGCGTTGGAAGGCCTCCCACAAAGTTCACCGATGACTTGGGTGAGAGTCGCGAGCATCCGATGTATGCGAGACGCACTGGACCGGCCGTTGTGGCGATAGTTAGGATGACAGGGCAGTCCATTAGTCGTTAGGTAATCGTTGATGGTGTAGCGCACTACTTTATTAATAGCCTATTCACTCTAGCTTTGAAGACACCTAGATTATAATCGGACGAGAAAGCACAGCAGATAAAATAATTTTTAATTAACTGTTGCTATGCAACATGATATAGATCATTTATACTATACTAGCGACCCGCCATGGCTTCGCACGGGTGCAGTGGTGATATTAAATGTATTATGTACGTATTATACACATAAACCTTCCCTTTCAATCACTCTATCTGTTAAAAAAAACCGCATGGAAATCCGTTGCGTAGTTTTAAAGATACATACATAGGGACAGACAGCGACTTTTTTTTATACTATGTGATGATTATGAAGGCGTTACACGCAAAAAATGTTACGATGATTTTTTAACGGAACGAGGATTTGGTTATCAAATCGCTATTAAGATTTCAACAGTTTCTTTTTTTATTTCAAACGTGAGTATTGTAAATTGGTGAGTAAATTTGAATTCAATTTTGGAACCGCAACGCTCTGGTGTAGCGAAAGCGTACTGGAAAACGCAGTGTATATTACCAATACCATGTGGGTGGAAGGTATTCCACCACTACTACCTCATGGTGGAGCGAAGACCTGGATAGGTTATGCGGGAACTCGATGCATGTGAGACACTTGAGTGGTGACGCTTGGAGGCGTGGGGGGGAGGACAGCCGTGCCGTAGCAATGGTCGTCTTATATCTAAACTGATGATATATCTATCAACATCATTTCAGCCGAAAGACATAGGCCTTCCCCAAGCGCCGCCACAATGTCCGGTCCTGTGCGCATCCATCGGATTCCAGCAAGGTCGCGTTGGAAGGCCTTCCACAAGGTGGACCAATGATCTGGTCAGGGTTACGAAAATCCGATAGATGCGAGACGCACAGGACCAGTCTATATGGCAATACTTAAGGAAACCAAAATCCAAAAGAGGACGTCTTTCGACTAAAGTTTCAAAGCATCGAATCAAAATTACAACATAATTACGACAACAAATACATTAAAAAAAAATCTAAACAGAAACACAATAGGCGTTTTCTTAATAAATTATGCAAAATACGAGACAATTGTGTGTGAAATCAGGCGGAGTTAACCCTCAAGTTGTCGCAGCACCAAATGAATTAACCCTCCATCGCGACGGGGCCCCTGAGGCCCGACCGTGAAAATCCAAGTGTCAATTTTCACACGGTCCCAATTGTGTTTTTCTTTTCATGCATAAAAGATTTCTGCTATTGAAAGCACAGTGGATTGATTTTTGATGTTTTGAATCAACGAGATTGCGTTTTTAACGTTTTATACCTAGACTAGCCTTCTACCAGCGGCTTCACCCGAGTGTAGTTTTCCCTATACAAACTCTTGGCCCCCGTTTCATCCCTTTAGGGGGTGAATTTTGGGAAATCTTTTCTTAGTGTTCGCTTACGCCATTAAAGGAAACCTTGTGCAAAATTTCGCCTCTAGTCCCAGTAGTCGGCTGTGCGTTGATATGTCAGTCAGTCAGTTTCTCCTTATATATATATAGACTAGCCTTCTGCCAGCGGCTTCGCCCGCGTGAAATTAGCGTTCTCCATACAAACTTCAGACACCCATTACATGCCTTTAGGAGCTGAATTTTGAAAAACCCTTTCTTAGTGTTCGCCTACGTCATAAAAGGCAGCCTTGTGCAAAATTTCACGCTCCTACGTTGAATAGTTTAGGCTGTGCGTTGATATGTCAGTCAGTCAGTTTCTCATTTTATGTATTCGCTTACGTCATAAGAGGAAGCCTTGTGCAAAATTTCACGCTCCTAGGCCCAGTAGTTTTGGCTGTGTGTTGTCAGTCAGTTTCTCTTTTTATGTATATAGATAACGCAAGCATCACGATCTGTGAAACCAAGCGTACCATTTTTTGACTACCTATTATGGCGTCACAAGCACTATTTGTGATGGGAAAATCAAATCGATTCAAAAACGCCGCCGCGTACGGCGTCTCCATCGCTCCAACCCCGCCTTGCCAGCACAATTAACCAATTTTATATTTTTAACTGATGTCCGACTAGCTCTATACACCAATGCAATGCAGACTGACCGAGAAAGTGACCATTTATGATTTTTGTATGTCAGCTAGGCACGCGAAGTAGTTGCTCTTGCATTATCTAAGTATATCTATATCTGTGGTTTTAACTAACTTGGCAAACAATATTCTCCTTAAACATTTTTGGTATGTCAATTTCATGAGTGAATGAATTGCTCATGAAATTGACTTCATCACCATCATCAACAGCCTTTTTAACATTCCCACTGCTAGGACACAGGCCTCATCTCTAGGAGAGGGAATGGGCCGTAATCCACCACGCGGGCCCAGTGAGGGTTAGTGGATGTTACATTTGTCACAGCGGGAAACAGTGTCAGACTCTTACTGACTAAACAAACTACCCCGTTCCTTCCTTGCCTTAGTCCCAGAGCCCTGGTGTTACGCTATCGCATCAACAAGGAAGGAAGGAAGGGCAGGTTTTTAATCCGTAAAAGTCTGACATTCCTTTTCTTTCCACCCAGAGTGGGAGAAGGAAGGAATTTGATGATTTCTCGGATTTGTAATTGTATGATTTTTATCTGCTTTTATACGCATAAAATAACTAAAAAATACTGACAACCTAACTACTCGTATGATCGAAAGCGTTATACCGGCGTTCTGGGAATAAGGCAAGGAAGGAACGGGGTAGGTCGTTTGGTCAGTAAGAGTCTGACACTGTTTCCGGCTCCGCCTACGAGCGGAATTCGTCATTGGATGATTTTTACCTACCATAAAAAAAAAAAACTAGTCGTACGATAAACATTTATTTCTTTCAACATTTTCTAATCATCACTTTACTAATCTGTTCTATTATAGAATTATCCCTCGCATCAATTAATCGAATGAATCAATAACTATAAAATTAACAGCTTCTTTTTAATCTCCGGTAGTCAGTTAAAACTTAACTGCGGGTTTACTCACAAAGTTATCTTGGTCTTCGGTTATCTGAGTGAGGTAGCAAAATTTTTACATGTCATTTTTTACATGTCATTTTACTAAAATGACAGTTGACAGATAATGGCTGACGTTGACAGGAGCATTGCATTAAGTTTTTAAAATACAAAAAGGTTAGGTTAGTAGGAATCATTTGGAATGGGTTCCGTAGGTGAATGGTTGTGTTATAGAAGTATGTTTTTAGTTATTTATATATTTTTAATAGTGTAACTGATAATGGGTAATTATAACATCATAATGCGTTTGTTATAAAGTAATACCTATTAAATATGTAATTTTATGACAACAGTCTAATTGTTGTGTATTTTCAGTAATTGTTTTTTTCTTTTATGGAAGGCTAACCTATAGCTATAAAAAACAGATAGGAACAGTAAATGATTATTATTAATTGTTGTTTTAAAACAATATAGTAAATAGTAAAGATAATGTTGGATAGATTTTTTTATAGGCTCACACTTGATCACTATTTACGTGATGGAAAGCGACGATGTAGTCGAACGAGCTCAAGGTTGTAGCTACATCCTGGTGTGGAATTCCCTGCCGGATTCTGTAATAGAAACAGACTCCGGCAGGGAATTCCGCAGTTCACTTCTTAGCTGTACGCACAACACAATTAATGTGTTCTAGAACGTTTCAAAACGTTTTTTATTATTCAAAGTTTAATACTTATCTACTCTTATAGAGATGCGATATAGATGCAAGACGCACAGGACCGGTCTTTGTGGCGGCGCTTGGGGGAGGCCTTTGTCCAGCAGTGGACATCTTTCGGCTGAAATGATTATGATAGAGAGGAGGCCTGAGTCCCAGCAATAGGAACATTACAAGACTGATGCTATGCTATGAGCATATACAGATATGGTATGAATCGTTAGAAAGAGTTACCATTGTCCTGAAACTCAAAAGACTGACGAATGAAGGAACACAGCTGAAGTTTTGTTAAGTAAAAGTCTGTCACAGCCTCTTGCTCGACCTGGTTCGTTTCAGGATATTGGTACTCTCATTCTTTGCTTCTAATCTAAGTAGTCGTAGAGTAAATGATCAAACTACAACCCTATAGAAAACTACTTTCGAACTACATCACTATAAACTGAACCTAATCGATTGCTCGCTTTTATTAATCGTAAAATAAATGTTTAGCCGTTAATATTTAACGGAATCCTAAAAAAAATAAAACAAACATGGCGGCGGCAAGATGGCGGCGCGTCAAAGGGCCGCCGCCGGTAGCCGCTCGCCGCATCGGAATTCATAAATGATAAATTTAATATAATTTATTACTCTTAGTCCGTAATTGGAGCTCCTCGTATGTGACCAAGTATCATTTTGGTGTGACAATATTTTTATTCATTCCGGTAGGAGGGCAGTAAAATTTTTATAGCAATATGTAAATTCTAGATTACCTATTTTGTATTGAAATGTGCTTATTAAGACGAAAATATCAATGTTTTATGTTTCATTTTGAATAAAGCTTGAGAATATGACATACCGGTAGCTATGTAAAGGAATTAAAGTAGGTAGGTTTTCTAATAGGAAATCGAAATGTTTTATATTAGGTATTATTTCCAAACCCGATTAGGGAGATACTTTAAAAGTTTCCGTATGACTTACGTCGATACTTATCTCGTGAAGTTCTTAAAAAGTTAATACTCAATTAATTATGAATAATTCAAAAGCGTAAACATTTCAACATTTCTAATGGACAGTAATTAATCAACTTATCACCGAGTGATAATCAGAAATAAATATCGTAAGAAAAAATGTGATGTTTGCTTGTGGGCCAGGCGCCAATATATCGGGTGTCAAGCTAACACGTTGACTGACACTTAACGAAGTAGGTAAGCTATGAAATTGCCGTTTTATTAAAACGCACAGTTTGAAGTGTAAAAACTTCTGATTGACTAGTAATATTTAGTTCAATTAAACTTTACATTTTAGGCACATTAGTCTTCTTTTTTAACAAAATTAGCTATCGATTTATTTCTTACGGTTCTGTTTTTTCTGTATTATCATTTTTTTTTGTCAGAATATTTTTTTTAAAGACAGCTCCTTTATAAGTCTCTCAGTTTTAAGTATGTATACATAAGTACATAACCAAAACAAACAACAGCCGAGAAAATAACCAAAGAAAAAAAGTAAATAAACCAGTTTTTCTTGTACTTTTATTATTTATAGTCTCTCGTTTAACTACCTTAAATATAAAGTTTATTTCAGTTTATAATTTCAAAAGCGATAAATAGAGGTTTGTTTTAATTAGTAAAAGCGCATTGCAATGCATAACACGCTCTCTCTCTCTCTTCATTCAGAGTGGGAGCATTTATTTAACGATTATCCACTTCAAAAAAGGTAATCAAAAAGTAGCAACAGTTCATAGTGTATTTTATAAAGCGGCAATAAAAAGACCGATTATTCCAGATTATCGGCTAGTTTCAGATAGTTTCGTTTGCGGATATTAGATTTTATTTTTTAAAAGCCAAGCAAATCATACCAAAACCTGGTATCTTGTCACTAGGCTCCGCCTTTATTCGAAACTGTTCGAATTTTTTATGACAGTTTTGGTTACGGTTACGGATATTCTTTTTTATTTCAAATATCCGATTGTTTCGGTTACCCCTGTAGTCAATAAAAAAATCCGGTAGTCAATTAAAATAAAAATCAATTATATACTACATATTATATTTTATACAGATTTCCAAAAAAAAAATCACCAAAACAACTATTGCGTAATACCTTACAAATTAATCTCCAAAGGACCAATCAGATATGTGGTGTCAACAACTCAATACAGATCTCAAAATAAGTTGGGTCATATAAAATATGATGGTTAATTTAACAGGTCTTTCTTGGCGACACCACTATGACCTCGAGGCTCGTGTGAAGGACCTCTCTTTAGTCGCACCTTGGCTCTTAAAGACTCCCGAATGATCATCTTTTTGGATTTTTTTTTTCGACGGCTGTAGTTCTGTTGGGCTTGGGTGTTATGTCGCAGTGTGGTGGTGAAAGGGAGACGATTTTAAGTTGGATATTTTTGGATTTTTAAATATTAGAACCTGAAATATTTTGAGTAAAGAAAAGTAGAGAAGTAATAGTAGAAAGTCTTCGTGTACTAAAGTTTATTTTCTTACTTTCTTTTGTTTTATTTTTCTTGAATTCTTTTTAAATTGATATAAATTGCGGTCCACTTGATGGTAAGCAGTGATGTAATCGTTGATGGTGAGGCGCACTAGTTTATTCACCTTAGCCTTCTAAATTACAATCGGACGGGAAGTCCACTGCAGGTAAATTTTTGGATCTATAATGTCTGATTTATAAATATCAGAACTTGATCTTTAATTTCTATATTACTCTCTTTATAGGTAATGGTTTAAAAAAATAAACGCCATTAGCAGTTATTACTGTTAACAACTGTTATTGGCATTTGTTTTTTTTTTAAGTTTTATTTTTGTACGAGTGCACAAGCGGTAAAGTTCTCAGAGCTTAAGTCAAGTTAGAACAACTTACTGTAGGTACTTGTTGTGTATATTCTAACATTGTTCCTATGGCAAAAGATATATAGGCCATTGTTTTAAACACCTTGGTATCGTAAAATCATGGTTTACAAATTAAAACATATTTTATCCTTTAGTCCTGCTTGGTTTCAAAAAACATAAAGATTATATTTCAATCTGAGCTCTTATATCAAATAGGTAGGTCGGTTATTCTAACTTACCTATATCCTAGCGATAGACAAGCACGATTATAAAAACTATTTGTCAAAAACTGAAAAGTGACCGCTGCGTTGCAGCGCTTCATTGGCATTGTGCCGTCCGTGCCGTCTAACAAAACTTTCAAAACTTACAGCGCTCTCACACTGCGCGAACGTCAAAACTGCACTAATGTAATCAATGTAAAGGTGCATTGCCTGCAGATCACCTAAGTCAAGTAAAGTGACTGTACGGTACGCCTAATCTAGTGCGTAGGTACTACATATATATGGATAGCATAGTACAACGAACCAGTCTTATAGATGACTCATTTGTATCCGAGCTTCGGTTCAGATTAGTCACACTAGATCCCTGTGTCTACCGTTCTATTTATAAGATTATGAACTTTACGGTAACCAGAAGAATTTTAAATAATATTTTCAGTCTTTTTATATGAAAAAAAACTCTTTCACGCTCTAAAGGCTTAACGGATTTGGAAATTTAGAATAGGATGTGTGTATTAGAATAGCTACAAAGCAATTTGACATTGTTTCAAAATCAAATTTTTAAGGCCGACTAACTCGGGGTACATTTTTATACAACCGTTCTTACGTGATTATGATGTATACATCTTTCTTCAGATATTTTGGGTACAGAGATTTTTTGGGAAAAGGAAAGTTGACGTGGATGCATCGCGAGAGAGGCGGTGGCGCAGGACTCTAACGACAAATGACCACGACCACTCTGTAAAGAGTGCACGACTAGGAAAGAGAATATCATCTTTTGGATATTATCTAGGCTTTTAAAGAAATATGAACTTCGGCCCTCCATAATCCTACTACTATTATAAAGGCGAAAGTTTGTATGTATGGATGTATGGATGTTTGTTACTCTTTCACGTAAAAACTACTGAATGGATTTGAATGAAATTTGGCACAGGCATAGGATACACTCCAGAATAGCACATAGGCTACTTTTTATCCCGGAAACCCCAAACCCACGCGGGCGAAGCCGCGGGCAAAAGCTAGTGTACTCATATATTAAAAATAGCCTTGCGCATTTAATCCAGATGCTAAATGATGACAACTTTGCGCAAAATATTTAAGAGTCACATATTTCCTGGAACAAGTTTTGTAAAATATTCGAGTAAATCACGGAATTACCAAACGCCATCAGAGTTTTCAGGCGTTATCTATCTTTTTCGCTTTTAACTCGCCTTTAGACGAAGCAAGCTTTTAAGCTTGCTCGACGTTGACGATAGGCGACTGGGTAAGGGCCCTCTTAACTTAAAAACCGAGGCTTAGATAAGGTTTTAACAAGGCATTAATTGCTTAAGTAAAAGACATGACGATAAACACAACTAGCTAAGCATTTAACAATCTAAAAACCAAACATACTTAATCGTTTAAAAGCGGCCAAAAGTGTCGGTACTCGGGCAATCGCCTTAATTTTTGTGGGGCTTCCTTAACTGACACAATGGCCTCCATATCGATTGGAAGGTGTAACGTTACATGTGAGGGCTGGGGGGTTCTTCGAAAGAATCATTGCTGTCCTGGAACGCAAGAGGTCATTGATCAAGGAGTTGTTAGCAAACTGTAGGGGACCTACAGGGTCGAAGCCTCCTGGAGCCGAGGGTTAGTGCGAAAGCGTTAGACCGGAGCTCTGGGAATAAGGCAAGGGAGGAACGGGGTAGGTTGTTTAGTCAGTAAGAGTCTGACTCTGTTCCCCGCTCCGCCCAAGAGCGGGATTCCTCATTGGATGATTTTTACCTACCATCAAAAAACTGGGGCCAAGGGTTTGTATCTGAAAGGAAAACTCTTAAGCCTGTTATGAAGGCAATGTAGGAATGGGGTGGGTTGTTTAGTCAGTAAGAGTCTGACACTATTTCCCCCGGCTCCACCCAAGGGCGGGATTTGTTATTGAATGATTTTTACCCACCGTAAAAAAAGCTTTTATAGGATCCCTTTGTTATGTGTCTCTCTGTCTGTCGACACTCTTTATCTCGGAAACATGAGGAGGTATCGAGTTGTAATAAAACCTTATAATTAAATTTGTGGTTAGGTTTCGATTATTTTTAATAATGAAAAATCACACTCGTCCTATTCCTCTACAAACAGCGTAAGTTCTCCAAATTGCATACTTTCATACATATAATAACTATCACACAACGTCGTCTAGTCCCAATCTAAGCAGAGCTTGTGTTTGGTTCTGATAAACATACTTATATAAACTTCTCATCAAAAAAATCGAAACACTTCCGTTTTCATTGTTTCTGTCCGAATTTAACACAAAAAAGAATTCATACGATGAAAAAAAATACATATATTATAGCTGGCAGTTTGGCCATTACAGTAATAAGCGAAAATTCTAAATTCAAAATTAGAATTTCATTTGTTTATCTTATAAACGAAATGAATCACTGTTTTGAGACAAATGTGTGTTTAGGGTTGGAGTACATTTAGCGTTTAAAAACTAAAAATTGGCGCCTATCCTTAAACTTTTTGTTTTTTATTTCAATACTGTGACTTTGGGACGTCTGAAAAAAGGTTTTTTTTCTAAAACGTATGGATACTTCGCCCACAGAAGCCGCCCAAGTTGTGGCATTGCTGGATTCTGGCCTTAGTCAGCGTGTTGTGGCTGCAAGACTGCATCTAAGCCTGTCATCTGTTCATAGAGTCTATAAACGTTATCGGGAGACTGGTTTGTTCACGCGCCGTTCAGGATCTGGCAGGAATCGGGTCACTTCTGAGCGAGATGATCGATTTATTGTAACAACTTCTTTAAGAAATCGACGCCTTAACGCTTTTCAACTGCAGCAGCGGCTTCGTGTTGTACGAAGGGTGGCTGTAAGTGACTCTACAATTAGAAGAAGGTTGAAGGATCGTGGACTGGTACCGCATAAGCCAGCAAATGGGCCGAAATTAACTGCAGACCATCGAAGAGCGCGCCTTAACTTTGCACGTGAGCACCTAAATTGGTCATACCTACAGTGGAGCAAAGTTCTCTTTTCTGATGAGTGTAAAATTATGCTGTATGGTAACGACGGAAGGAACAAGGTCTACAGAAGAGACGGAGAACGCTATGCACAATGCTGCATTGAAGAAAAGGTCAGCTATGGTGGCGGTTCGTGGACGGTTTGGGGAGGAATCAGCGCCGACGGTAAGACAGAGCTTGCTTTCGTGTCTGGGCCACGTCTGCCTGCACTAAACTGTCATCGGTACGTCGAAGAGTGTCTCGAGCCTCATGTGATGCCCTATGCACATTTTATTGGCAACGGCTTCATATTCATGCACGACAATGCTAGGGCTCACACCGCGGGCGTCGTACGAGATTATCTTAACGAAGTCGATATCTCTATTATGGAATGGCCAGCAAGAAGCCCGGACATGAATCCCATTGAACATCTATGGGATGAATTAAAGAGATGAATTCGAGCAAGAGATCCTGCCCCAGAAACACTTAGCCAGCTGCAAGATGCAATCCAAGAGGAATGGGACAATATACCACAGCATGTGATCGTGACTCTCATCCGATCGATGAAGAACCGTATGGAAGCAGTAATTAGAGCTCGGGGAGGGAATACAAGTTATTAAATAAACGTTTTTTAGCTTTTTTTTTCATTTACGTGTGTTGTTTTATCCATTTCCTTTATACTCCATACGGAATAAAAATGACTCATTTAACAAAATACGAAACCTATGAAAAATTCATTTAAATTTAGAACATTAACATTAAGATTTGATAAGCTCATATTACTCACTATTAAACGACATTTAACATTTATTCCTAAATGTACACATTTTTCTGATAATCCTGACAAAACGTAAACTTGCAAGGTGTTTCGATTTTTTTGATGAGAAGTGTATTTCCAAATACATACATATCATAGATAAATTACACCCCTAACCCCCCCTTACAAGCCTAACTCCATTAGGCGGAGCGGGAAACAGTGTCAGAACCTTACTGGTCTATGCCTAAGTTGCTTTCATACCAGAGTCAGAGCCTTCCTTTCAGACTCGAACCCTTGGTTCCTTATGGCTTCGACCCTTCTGCAGGGTTCCTACGGATCCTATAAAAGTTCCATTTTCCCTTTTAAGGTACGTAACCCTAAAAAAAAAGGTTTCTTCAACTGATCATAGTTCAATGCTACAGTCTTCAACTCTACCTACCCTCACCACGACCGGCCACCTACGTACGCATCGATTAAAGAAGCCACACCGGTATAATCCCGTCCATAGAGTACAATGTGTCTACGTAATGCTTTGTTTGAGTTTGGTGCCACTGTCTTTTAAGGTCGATATCTCCTTTGGGAGAATATATTTTTCCTGTAAACAAAGATATACGATAATATACTGGTGGATACCAGATTTTTTTTAATGATAGTCCTTAAGAAACACTGAAAAAAGGCACTCATAGTATAGCATAACCTAAGGCATTGAGTCTGCCTTTGTACTATATGCATAAAGTTTTTACAAATAAATAAATAATAAATAAACCAGTGTGTTAATTTTCCCGCTGCTGGGAAATCAAGTCTCCTCTTTAGGAATAGAACAAAATGCATTATGTACAGTTCTCAATAATTTTAAAAATACTGCACTGAAATACATTAAAAAAACAATTAAGGGTCTAAATAGATGTGTCAATAGTTTCATCGTAAGATATTTACAGATTTATCCATTTCCTAAAAAAATATGTTTACAATTTAGAAAATACTGCAAATAAAAAAGGTCGGTTTGGTTGATTTTGAGAGATTTGTACATTTTTTTCACCCCGAAATTAAAGATACCTAGGTTTGCAAATATCTCGTAGTGAGATTGTGAGCACATTTATTTAGGTTCTTCATTTGTTTTTTATGTATTTCAAAGCGGTATATTTTTAGTAATTTTGATAACAGTAAATGGTGTTTCATGAGAACTCTTCCTTTAAGTAAAAAATAAACGTTTTATAAAAATAAATGCCTCCGATAGTTGTTAATAGCAATAACAACCTGCTAATGGTATTTATTTTTTTAATTATTTATTTTTGTACGAGAGCACAAGTGCTAAAAATTTATAACAGTTAACACAAGTTATCAGAGAGGTCTGGAAGGAAAAAGGGGAGGCCTTTGCCCAGCAGTGGGACATACAAGAGGCTATAATAAATAAAAAAACACAAGTTATAACAGTCGTACCGTAACTTTATAGCGTATACATACTATGAATTAACCTAAAACATACAAAAAGGTATTTTTAATCGCTTTTTTTCAATTTGTAGTTTTATAAATTAGCGCGATTAAAAAAAAAAAACGAAGAAACTGGAAAAAACGCTAGATTTTATTTGTAAGTAAATAAGCATTGACTCAACAGTTTGAAAAAAGAAGATGTATTGTTACAGTTATTAACTTTGTCTAAAAAAGAAATAAAAAATAAAAATAAACTTTAAAAATCTGTAAACATTGTTAACGACTTGCGACCTATTAATGCAATATGCGTTTAATTCTCCAATAAAATTAATCCCAATTCCAATTTTAATCCATATTTTTATCTCTTTCCCTCTCTCATGGATCTATGTATTGTTGTCCCTTTCTTGCAATAGATGCGTTCAGCGTAACGATGGCAGCTGGGCATTCGTTTTTTGAATTCGTTTTTTTTTTATTGTATCGGTTTTTTATTGGCATCCCTTAGAATTTTATGGCTAGTTGCTTTTTTAATCTTTTAGCGGCCATAATTAATTCGTTTTTTTTTCTTTTCTTTCTTTTTCCCAGTTTAGTAACCGGGACTTCGGAAGCCGGAAATACGTGAATGCTTATTGTTATATTGTTGATTTTTATCTGTTTATTGAATACATTTATTTATTTAGGTGCCTATTAGTATACATTCTTGCTCCTTGCTACGTTTAGTACCGTTTCTTTGAGAATATTATGAATTAGTTCTCTTTATAACTTGATATTGTCATCGCCGAATCCGTAATTATAATAAACATTTATTATATTATAATTTTTCGAAGTATGAAGAAAAAATCGTTTTATATACTATAAATCACATCGAAATTAATTAGTTTCATACGCAACTGTGTCTTATTTAGAAAAAAAAACTTTTTTTTTTACAATTTTAGATTATTAAAATTTTTACTCTCTATATATTTTACAATTCGCTAACAATGTTTTATGCTTTTTTTAAAATTTTGCAATGACATAAGCACAATACAATAGGAATATTTAAGTGATAAAAAATACCATTTTTGTTTTGAGCTTTTTCACATACCTATAGGCCATAATAATAGGGCAGTACGGGAGCCACTACCAAAATAATAATATGAGGTTCGGTTTAGTAGTAGCTAATTCAGATAGTTTAGTAGTAGTATACACCGGATAAGCCGCTAAGTAGTCAAAATACAAATGCCAAAACAATCCTTTTATTTTTTGACTACTTTAGTCAATCACTGAACCATTACGTCAATCAATGTTCCCACTGCTGGGTCTCAGGCCTCCTCTCCAGGCGAGGGAACGGTCCGTAATCCAACGCGCGGTTTTGTGGATGTCACATGTTTTTGAGTTTTTGGTTCTAAAACATGTCTGTTCCTACGCTGTTTTAAGAGCAATGGTTTTGAAATAAATGTCATAGAGTACAATATAAAGTTATTGTACTTGGACTAAAATCTTAAATATTTCACAGAAACTAATGTTCAAAGAAAGTGTAGCTCCATATAACTAACCCTGCATCGCGTAATCAAAGATCTCCGCGCAATTTGACCCGAAATAATTTTGAACAACCCGAGATAATTTATTGGGCAGTAGCCCACCATGGGATCCTCCTGGAGATATGTGTGACTTTACTCTCTGTTCAGAATACTCTCCATAAAAACAATTCAACAAAACAATTTATAGAAAGCAATGCACATAGCAATTTTTGATTTTTAATTATAATAAACTAGTGCTTGACTGCGATCCTACCTGATGGTAAGCAGTGACGCAATCGTTGATGGTAAGGAGAACTAGTTTATTAATAGCCTATTCACTTTAGCCTTGAAGATAGATTTCTACCAAAGATCTCGTGTATCTACAATCAAGTGAGATAGTGGTTAAACGCGAACATATCCATAATAAAAAAAAAAAACTTACATTCTTTTAAAAAAGGACTTCTCTATTAGTAGCATTAAGTACCAGCAAAAGTGAACTATAAGGATTTAACCATCAATGTCAGTCACCAAATAATTCCAGTGCAAAAATGAAATATACTTTTTAAGAAAAAAAGGTGAGGACTACCTGAAACCCACACGCTAAAAATATCGCCGAATAGTTCCTGGAACAACCCTTTTTGGGATTAAGAACCCATTTTTTATAAATCAACACTACCTTAGTGTACTTGGCGTGCTTAAAAAAATCCTTTTACTTATTTTACTTGAGTTATTTCAAGAAAAAAATGCTGTACAGTCTCATAAAAAATCTCTAAGAATTGTTCGTTCCTTTTTAGCCTAGTTAATCCGTCAATTTTGACATATTACTATCGTAAAATAATTTATTGCACCTGTATAACCCTCGACGCATTAGTTGAACTATCATGATGATCGACCCTGAATGCGCAGTAACTGATTTTTGAGTCTCAATTCAGGTGGAGGCTAATCGTAACCATAGCAATCAATTTAATCGGTTTGTTGCGTACTATGCTGTTTTTCGATTATATTTATCTTTTTTAGTATTTAAAGTCCTAAAGGAAGATTAAATAACAATCTTTACTCGAGAATACATGTAATTTAATCATACAAGGACTATTCCAAACATAATACACATGACTACAGAACAGGACCGAAGATAGATTCTTGAAGTAACCCCACAGTAATTTAAACTTATTTTGTTAACAAATCCATACAAAAATTAATTTCGTGGAATTAATCATTCTATCAGTAGCATAACGAACGATGTTTCATGTAAAAACAAGTCCATATCATTATATTTTTCACAATATTTCTTTGTACTACCTTCTCGAATGCCAGTATCAAAACGTTACTTCTAAGAAATGAAGGGAGGTTAATCCGGATTCTGAGATGCCTCCCTTTTGAATTAAAAATGTCGTCGTTCCATTTTCTTTTTTTTTTTAATTCTAATCTCTGTTGTGATTGGTCAGTTTTTTTGTATTCGTTGGATTTTTGTTTTAGTAATTTGGAATCGTTTTTATGAAGTAAGTTTTAGAAAGATGCTTTTAGAGAAATAATAGCTAAGTACTTTTTTTTTCGATTGTGCCCATACATTATAATATAATTTATATATGTATAGACACGAAACATAATCAAACAAGGATGCAAAATTTGAAAAACTGTAACATATGGTTCATGACATGTTTGTTGCTGAATTTGGTGGGACTAAATAAACAATAAATATTTAAAAAAGATGGCATCGTAACTTAGAAAACTTAAAGCCGAAGGAAAATCTCTCTACTGACATATTCACACATAAAACTCCGCAGAGAAACAAATTACAATCAACAGAAAAAGGGTCTAGAAACACAACACGCTAAATGTTGCCAGCATCAAAACTCAAACTTGCTACTAATTAAAGCGAACTAACAAGCGACTTCCCGTTTCTCCCACATTTTGGGGGTAGCGTGGCAATACAAGGGGTGGGGATAAGCGGCTTATGGGGGTGAGAGAGGGGCTGTTTTGATTATTTCGCAAGGATGTCTTCTTGGTACGTAAATTATGCAGCGTTCCTTCTCTGCTGTTGTTTTGCGAATGGGCTTGCCTGTCACGCTGTTTTAGTTGTTTGGATAGATAAAATTATGTAATTTTCGTTAGGTTGGCAACGATGGTTTTGTGTCAGGGGTAATTAATTTAGTTTTAGATGTTGGAGATAGTTAAGAAGAAAGTAAGACGAAGTTTAATGGAAGACTTCACTTAAATGAATAAGCACTTTTTGTAAACTTTAAAATTGTTGAAATTAAGATCGGACCGAGGTCAAGTAATTCAAGTATTTACCATAAGTAAAAAACAGAAAATACAAAGCATTTTTTTTGTTGATAGATTGCCACATTCTTACAGCAAATGAAACATTAAACTTAAGAATCAGAAGTCAAAATGCAAATGGTGTAGAATATTTTACACGTTTTGTCAAAGCTTACAAATTGCTGTCATTAGTTTGATAAATGGAGTAGGTATCGCCTTTATGTTAACAAAGTTTAACTGAACATAAATTCAGATATTTTATGACATTACTAGAATGGATTTTGATGCCTTTTCTTCTTAAGTTTCGATGATAATTTAGCCATTGAATTTAAAATACTCATGGTTGCCTAGTTGGGAATTCTTTGTTTTTAATATTTTACGGTTCATTACTTCTCCTAGAGAAGAAGCATTTTTTAAATTAGATATAAGGCTGATGATAGGCTAGGCTAAGCAGTATGTGTTAATTAGTTTTTAAAAAAAGTATTTTGCCTATACAATTATTGTAGAACTCGTAAAGTATTTTTTTTTTGTACGATGCGCAACAGAAAAAACAAATATAAAGAATTTATTAATTAGTAATATTTTTCTTTCTTTCTCATTAAAAATATCGTTCAGCCATATCTTTTGATAGTACCTATTATAAATTACAGTTTAAAACTTCGGATAATATTCGTTTTGTCATCATTTTTTTTTAAGTAAACTACAGACCATGTGGTTTTCAAAATTAAATAGAAAATGCTATAGCAATATATTGTTTCAGCATTTTTTTTTCAATTTAATTTTCCTGTGGTTTAAGTATTATTTTGGTCACGCGATATTTGTAATTACATTATTAAATAATTCATTGTACATATATTGTAAAGTTATTAATATTTGAAAGTGTGATATCTAGTGAGTCTTATGACGTTTTTTGAGTCACGTGGCCAGTTTGAGTTATAGCAATAAATATTATGTAAATCAAAAACTTAATTTAAATAAAATTATGTACCTATTTTGAATTAAAAAAAAAACAAATTTAACATGATTTAATTTGCTGTATGGTAATTTAGTAGACTTTTAGCAAAAAACCAGTTTTATGCACTACTGTGTATTGTAGTAAATTAAATTACTTTGTATCTGTAAGAACTAGAAAAGTTACTATTAAACTATCTCTATATTTATATTAACCTTGATTACGCTACTAGACTTAACATTAACAACTTATTTTTGATGAAACAGTACGTTTGTTATTTATGTAATATATTTTATCTAAAAAAGCAATAAATTTATAATTTCAAACATATATTTAAAAAATCTAATAACAGAAACTATTGCTACAATGCAAATTGAAGACTTATTATTAAATACAATATGTATCAAGTATTTAACCAAACAGGTATTTAGCCTAAAATACTTGATACTATTTAGCCAATACCAATATAACATGTAGTTTTAATTAAAGACTTGTAGCCTAGCATAACCGTGACACATGTTTTGAGTATCTATTAATTAAAAGTGTCAAAACATTACACTGAAAGCAGGATTTAAATTTGACACAAATAATGTTGGAGGTCGATACTTTACTAACACCAGACCTAACGAGACAACTATAGGATCAAAACTTAAAAAAAATCTTACCTTGAGGAAATCCAACAGCTTCTAACCCGTGCGGTGTTAAACCAAACGGGCCTAATCCGCCAAGCGGGCCTGGTCCCATCCCCATATGATGCGCGCTTGAATGATGAGCATAGGGATTCTGAGCCAGGGGCGAAGGCTGTTTCAGATAGTGGAAGTAGTGGTGTAGCGGCGTCGCCGAGTGGGCTTGCGGGGCCGTCGGCCCTCCGGCTGTCGGGCCCGTAGCCGACGCCGAGTTCGTCAGCAACGCCATCTTGGTTTTTTTCTTTTTTTTTGACGCAAACTTATTTAGTCACCGCGTCAACCTCTTTCGTGTGTGTATTGACATTTTTGTTGTTTGGTCGTTGCGTTACGTTACTTGAGGGCGGGTGACATTCTGTTTTTTTTTTTTTATTTCGTATCTGAAACAAAGTAATGGGATGGTTAGTTGACGTGTCTTGATATTTAAATGATACAACCTAACATAATAGCATAGTGCAAATGTATTTTCAAGTGTATCGTCACTTTTTTGCTCTAGCATATTATCAAAGATAGATTGCAATATGATGAGAGTCAATACATCTTCAATTTTCTCGCACAACTGAACATTAAATGCAGCAATTATTTACGGCTCATACATTTATAAATAAACAGTTTACGCACGTCTATTTCAATTATAAGAAATGCCGATTGATTTTTTGTTGCAAACTACTTATTTTACAATTACCCATGACAATGGAACATTTTCTGCACTATTGCAACACTAAAAACATCAAAGTCAAACACGTGGAACGCCTTCCAATTTTGAAATTTGAATGAGCGTTGAACGTTCCATTCGTCACGATTCGGGAGTTCTAAATTCAAAAGTTTTTTTTTTATTAATTGAAAAAGTTTTGAGCAAATCTGATTCATTCTTTAGTTTGCAAAAAATGTCTAGTTTTAGTTACTTTTTCAATGATCATAAAAAAGAAAAATCGGTAGAAAACTATGGATAGTTGCGATGAAAGCAGTGGGTCTCCGAACTCCAACGACTAGGATTGCCACTCTTTTAAATATATAAATTATGTCGTAGTTTTGAACTTAATAGAACTAAGTCGTTGAGTCTAGAAACACATACATGATATTTAAATCGAAATGTTTGCACTAAAAGATATGAACCAATAATACAAACGACAAGAGACTACATCGAAAACTAGAAATGTAGGAGTACAAAGAAAACAATTTCATATGTAGAGAGAGCTATGAAAAAAAAATCTGCATTGACCGTGTACCTTTCCATAGATCATATTCTTCTATTTTTTCTAATGTTGGCAAAGGTGTAGTAGGTACATGTTTACTGACATTTTGTCACGTTTATTTTTTTTAGGCTGTTACCTGAGTTGGCCTTTGCCAAATTGAGGGACTATCACGTGTATGGCTTTTGTTAAAAAAAAAAAAAAACTTGACGAGCCGTATCAAAGTGATGACATTTGAGATGAAAAAGTGTATGATATGTGTATGGAAGGCCAAAAAATCGTATTGTATGATGGGGAAGTTATTGGTGTTCTGTAATATCTAGTGAATTCTCGATAATGCAATGCAACTCGGGTTCTGTAATCATTACATAGTATAAAACAAAGTCGCTTCCCGCTGTCCCTATGTATACTTAAATCTTTAAAACTATGCAACGGATTTTGGTGCGGTTTTTTTGTTGGATAGAGTGATTCAATAGGAAGGTTTATATGTATAATACATGCTTAATAAATTTAATATCACCATTGCACCCGAGCGAAGCTGGGGCGGGTCGCTAGCATGTTATAATTAACAACCGATTGTTCTGGGAGGAGGAAGACGGAACGTCAGACTTTTACCAACTAAAATCTCTCTTGAGTTTCAGGTCCAAAGAAACTCTACACATCCCATAGCTGATCAGCAGTCTAAACTACAAATTACCACCCATAATGATTTACATTGTTTAAAGAACTTAGACTCTCGTAAAGGTATCGCTTTTATTTCCGAAAAGGACAGCTCATTATTTGACAAGCCTTATCTTCAATGGTGTCCCAAAAAAACTAGTGGCCACAGTTTGCATAGTAAAAGTGAAAAAAAAAATAAACAATGTCACTTTCAGTGGTTCGAAGAAACCGCACGGTCCGTACATTTGGTACCACATAATCTATCAACAAAAGATTATCGCTAAACCCAGAGATAGTATCTACAGAGCCTCAAAGTTAGTATTGGAACTTAAACTTTATAGTTACTCAAGCAAAGATGAAAGTTGCTTGATATTTTTAAGGTTTTCGCAAAGGATTTATGCTTAAATGAAACGTTAGAGTTTTGCCGGCAGAACCCTCAAAAGGTGTTCAATTGTATAACTTGATGTAGATTTTGTTAAAGATTTTCGAGTTCCAAAAGTCGGTGGTTCTGAAGAGTTTTCACGTCAACGATTTTTTGACAATTAGAACTTTTTTTTTAGTTTCGTAGAAGTTTTCTATGGTCAACAAAAGCTAGCACCGCAAATAGAAAAAAAAAATTGGTTTTACCAAGTTGAAATATAAATAGTTGAAGAAAGCAACACTGAAAGAAATATTATTAGCGTTAAACAGCCGAACATCAGTATAGTTCGTTTTTTAATCATAGACTATTTGACAACTTAAAATGTCAAACTACAGAAAATTGGGAACATATTTCTAGAGTGTGATATTCTGAGTTGTCAAATCATAGTCTAGAATTAAAAAAAACGAACTATACCTTGGTTTTATTCGGAATTTCTCTTCTCAATCGATCGAAAAAAGAATAAAATGTAAAAAGAAATTGTATTCATTAAACCTTTAATCATGTTAAATTTCAATTATTTCCAACTTAACACATCAATTTAATTACTGCTTTATCTTGAACCTAGATTAAATCATAAATCACTTTTATGGACGAAGAATACATGTTAATACGAACTGCTGCTTCCAAAAATAAAATCACAAAAGCCATCTTTAAAAATATGGTGTCAATCTCCTAAAATCTATTTGTCAAAGCGCAATAAACGCCATAAATAATAACATTGCAAACATCATCCATATTGTGTGAAGGAAAACAAACATTCGAGCCCTCGTTTTGTTTGCGCAGTTGGCAGCTCCGGCTGTCAGATTGACAAATTGAGAAAGCGCGCGCACTGAGGGTCAAAAGTCGTAAATTTAGAAAAAAAATACATTTTTTAATGTTACGTTTGGTAATGAGTGAAATGTGTTTCTTCATCAAGACGAGAATGCTTTTGTCTCGATGTGTTTTATGCTAATTTTAACACAGTTATTCTTCTGCTGTATTTGTAGTTGTTCATGTTGATATATAGTTACATTATGATGCATAATTAACCCTTAAAATAGCAGAGGATTTTGCATTCATTGTTTCAAGAACTCCGTCTTAAAATACATTTCACTCCAAGAAAATCTTGAAAAATCGCATTTATCTTAGCTTTAACTGCTCTAAATAAGCTAAAATCGTTCACAAAGACCATTTTTCTTGCCCGCATCAAGCTGCAACCAAACCACACCATGTTATGACAAAGACATTAATACTAGGCGTGATAATTGCCCGCCAGGGGCCGCCATTGTGACAAATTTCGCGCATCGGAACACACTATTAACTATTTCAATGGCAGGCATGTATTTTTTTTCTCAGTAACCATTTGTCGATGGGTTGGAGCCACAATGGGTCTGTCGGCACTTTTTGTGGTGTTCCTGCGTGAACAGATTGTATCTGTATTCGATGGTTTTCGATGGAAATCGCTGGGGAAATAGGTGGTTCAGTTATGATGTAATTCGCTGATAGTTAGTTTCCCTTGGATAAGTAATTAGAAGCAAAATAGACGCGTTTAATTGTGCCAAAATGATAACACATCTGTGCTACGTCGTGGCCACTTTACTAGTGGACCTTGAAACAAAATAATTTATTTAATCTGTGATTCATTATGAAAACATTTGACTTTTAGTGATAAGATTGAGATATTCTAAGCGATCGATATTTGAGAAACTAAAACTTATCTATCAAAACCAATTTTACAAAATATAAATTCATTTCGAAACGCATTTATAAAATCAATCAACAATCACACCGTTTCCTTTTCGAAATTCTAAAATATTTTAATTTGACATCCACATCAACGGAAATGCCACGGTAGCCTCAAATATTTATTCCATGTTAGGAAACATTAGAAAAAAAAATGTTATTGGACACGGGCATTAGGACGAGGGCACAACGTCTTCTATTGTCCAACATGACAGTTGCTAAACATTCCATATTTGAATGTAACTTTTGAAATTGGAACGTCTTTATAGAGTTTTATAATGTGTCTGTAGCAAAACGTTTCGTTATTTGAGAACGTTATTAGATATTGATATTTTGCAGTTAATTTAGTTGATACAAAGCTCTCTAAAAGCAGTTTAATATAATATTGTAGACAAACAGATATATAAATATATTTTTTATTGAACACCAAAAGACTTGTAGACTAGCTTTCTGCTAGCGGCTTCGTCTATAAGAAATTAGAAAATCATCTTAAAAGGACAACCCGGTAAGTATAAAAAGTATCCTATACTTCAGGACCAGGAATGAGCATACTCTGCTTTTTTTCTAAATTTCAAACAAATTCTGTTCGAGCGTGAAATAAGAAAAATACACACGTTCACAAATTTACGCCATTTAAATATTAGCGTGATTAAATACGTTTCTTTTTTCCATCAAAATGCCTAATGTTTTGAGACACTTGAAATTTTACAAGGCTTCCAGTCTTTTCAACCAGATAAAACGTAAAACGCATCATACAACATATTTTCAAAGCACTTGACATCATTAAAAAAATACGAATATAATCTAAAACTTCCTATCTATTAATCAGCTACCAATTTAGGTTTTTCATTGAAGCAAAGATAAAACTTGTTATTCTAGTTTCTGCTAATATATCTACAGAAAGATTTTTAGAAGAGATAATCTCGTTCGATTCATATCTCGATTTCCCATAGTGCTACTTGTGATACGTAGATGTAATCGATTTAGATTTTATCTGTTTTAGCGATAAAATATGTATCGATTCAATTACGGTAGGATCTAAAAATTCACTATTCAGTGTGATTTTATCATTGGTACGGTCAAGAAAACCGATAAAAAGCAAATTTTTATTTACTTTATGATTTTTAAAAAGTATAACAACGCGAAAAAGGCGTGTAGTCATTACATACCTAGTATAAAACAAAGTTGCTTACCGATGTCTCTATGCATGTATGTATTTTTAAAAGTGCGCAACGGATTTTGATACGGTTTTTTTTGATAGATATAGTGATTTAAGAGGAAGGTTTATGTGTATAATATATGCATAATATATTCAATATCAGTACTCGTCTGAAGCTGGGGCGGGTCGCTAGTTTAAAATAAATAAATTCTATTCTTCTTTTTTATGGTGGGTAAAAATCATGCAATGACTAATCCCGCCTTTGGGCGGCAGTGTCAGAACCTTACTGATTAAACAACAGCGTAGAAATTAAACACCTTGATTTTAAAGTGTGTGAACGAATAAAAAAATCAACCTACTCGTTTTTTAGTTTTTTTGATAGTTGTTCGAAATATTATCTAGGTTTTGGGATATATCTACAATGATTGTGCATAAACGAAGTATTGATATCAAAATGATAGGCATCTTTAGTTTAGCGGCAATGAATATGTAATTTAATACTTATGTTTACCTAGATATTGGGGTTTTCCTTCAGTTTTGATGAACTTTAACTAAAGAACGAACGGTAATTTGAAGTTTGTACTACAAACTAGATGACATTGTTTTTATTGACTGATACTTTGTTTTATAAAAAAAAAAAACTTTATTTCGGACAAGTACTATTGAAGTATGTATTGTATTGTATATTGAAGTATGTGTTGTAGTGGTTTGTATTTGTAGTAGCATGTATTGAAGTGTTCATCAATACATCATTACATAGTATAAAACAAAGTCGTTTTCCGCTGTCTGTCCCTATTTATGCTTATATTCTTATTTATAGAACGGATTTTGATACGGTTTTTTACTAAGTTTTTTTTAGGGAATAACTTATTTTCTTCCAATTAGCTATTTAACGATTAATTGTAGAAAAAATCAAAACAGTAAGTTGTTTTATTACACTATTTTAATGTAAGTATACTTGATTATTATTGCAATTTTTAATAAGTAAAGAGGAAATCTCATTTTTTATCCTATTTTTTTATAATAATCTTAAATACTATTTTTCGAGACTGTATCATTTAATTTATCACTTCATACGGAAATTACTAATTTATTCTCAAAGTAGAAGTAATACTCCTACAAAATTGCATAAAATTCTCAATTCAAAGACTCCAAAAGAGCAATTCCCCAGGGTTGCCAGCACAGAAAACAATTAGTCGCACAGTGGGGCCAACATAATGTGTACCAGACAAAAACTAAAAGCAAATCAGTTGGGCCACGAGGGAGGAAACTTGATACAATCATTACTTGCTCGATTATTGCTCTTGCTGCGGTCGTGAGGGATGAAAGGGGGGTGAAAAATATCATGTTTAAAAAATATCTGTGGTTTTTTGCTTTATACAATCAAAGTGCTATACCACATATGCTAACGATGCTCAACGCGCTCGTGGACACCAACCTTGGATTGGATTTGACGAATGGATGATGATATTATTAGAAAGCTTACGATTCTGTTAGGCTGAAGATAGGCTCTGCGAACTTTAGCGCTTGTGCATTTGTAAAAAAAAAAGAATTAAAAAATAAATGCAACTGTTATTGGCATTTTTTTTTAAATATTTAGTACACACAGTTTTTAAAACCAAGTGTCTGGGTGTAATTTATCAATAATATGTATGTATTTAGAAATATATAAGTAAGTTTATCAGTTGTCTAGTACCCATAACACAAACTCTGTTTAGCTTGGAACTAGACGATGTTGTGTGATAGTTGTGGAATATACAAATTCTCTTTACAGAGGTGATCTATCTAGGTTGATACATTTAGTTAAAAAGATTGTCTTCTATGAGGTAACTCACGATTAAATAGGTACAATAAACACTATACTGTTCTAAGAATTCATTGACTGTTATCTGTATAATATGTTCACCGCGGCTTACAGATAAGGAATCAATTTATCAAGGTTGCTATGCTTGTGTTATTGATGAAAAAGTGATCAACATAAGCGTTGAGTACTTTGCCAAATTTCTAATGAAAATCAATCAGAAATTTTTTTGTTCAATGTTGATACTGTGGCCAGATCATAGAAATTGATAACTTCATCATATGGCCAAGGAAAATTGGCCAGATCGTTTTAAACATTAAAATTTGATAATATTTGGAACACCATTTATCTTAGAAATCCTACATCAATTATATGATCAAATGATTATTTAAATATCATTGAAAATTAGCGTCTCAATGATCTGGTCAGTTTTACTTGGCCATATCATGCAAAAAACATTATTCGAGCAATGGGTAGCTCGCAGTCCGACATCAAAGAAGCGTATCATTAGCCAAGCGCCTTAAGGAGTTGTCAGCAAACTGTAGGGACTCGGTCGAAACCTACTGGGGAAATGGGGCAACGTCAAAACACCTGTGGCCCTGGAACGAATTTGAAGAAAGAACATGACTGGATATTTTAGTCAGAAAAACTACAACTACCCAGGAGCGGGGTATGTCATTGGATTAGGGTTGCCATCTCTAAAATTTGGAAAACAGGACAAGACGCGTGATAACCCCGGATTTTATAGTCCGAAAGCCGGACATATCAACAACAATTTTAGTAAGTTACATTACTAAATTTTAAAACAAAATAATCCTATACTCATTTTTTGATCAACAACAACAGTGAATATACTTGGTTCGTCGGATGATCGTGGTGTGCGAGCACAGTGCGTGTCTCGCGGGCGGCCCAATTTTTATTTATTTATTTAAACAAAAAAAAAAAAAATGTCCACCATAGAAAAATAACCAAAGAACAGTAACTAGTAAGTACATACCATAAATGAGCATTCAAATAATAGTTTGTACGCTTTGAAATATTATCTATGGCATATATAGTTTAAAACCTCTAATAAAGAAGAAAGAATCATCAATTCAATTTCATAAACATGTGCATTTAATAACACAGTCGAAAGACCAATATTAAGCTTATTTCAACAAAAACTGCTACCGCGGTTGTCTCGGTAATTGCGGCGAAGCCCCGGGGGGCGGAGACCCTGGGGAGACGGTAATAGCCCATGTTGGCAAATAGCTGGCCCACTGTGCAGCGATGAGCGGCCTTCTCGTGTTTTTTGCATTTTATGAGCGAAATTTAAAGGCGGAGTTCGAGTGATTTGTGTGTGAGATCTTGTTTGTGGGTCGATTGATGGTTGTGGCCGTGCGGCTGTTAGAATTGTAAATTGACATTTTTTTTCCAAGCTTTTTATTTGAAGTTACTTATCGTATTGCATTTTAAAATATTTCTTTAAAAAAAAAACATTTAAAATATATAAAAATAGTGTATAATATGTAATACATGATTTTCCCATAAAAAAAAAATTACGAGAAACCTTCAAAGACGCGATTAACTCCGATAGTGTGAGTTTTTCCATAAGGATGTTTGGGAAATTGTCGAAACGTAGCCAAACGCAAGAACACAATTGTAACCATAGATTTAAGTTCATGTGTATATTATATTCCTCTTTTGGTGTATGAAGAATAAAGTTTATAATCAATTTTTTTTTCTACAACGAAACCAATCCACACCACTGCCCCATATCATTGCCAACATAACACCAAAAAATACTCAAACAAAGTGATCCATAGCTAATAATACTTGCATTAACATGATTACGATCTCAATTCCAAAGGTTTCCTATTCAATTCGTGGTATCAATACGTTTCATATTTTCTCCTTTGTAATTTTGGCGGGAGAACGCCGCTTGGAACAATGCGCACGTGGCGGCCATTGTTAGTCACCAGTGTTGCCAATTGATTATATTAATTTGGTGGAGTGCCCTTGATTTTTATGTTTCTCGTTTATAAGTTTACGGTATCGTATTGCGTGTGAAAACATCTTGTTGTCATAGATTCTGTCATACGTCGTATGAAGAAAACGATTATTTTAAAGAAATTTATTTATTGATGCCTTGTAGTTATTGGGACATAGTGATTTTATTTTATGAGTTTGAAAATATAAGTATTATTACTGCTCCACTGCCTTAGGATTAAAGTTTCAAAAGATTGTTGCGGTGAGGAAACCGGCATGTCCTAGAACCAATAATTCAAAAACATGTTACATCCACCAACCCAGACTGGGCTCGGTCTGTTGGATTACGACTCATTGCGTCTAGGAGGGCTGAGCCCCAACGGTGGGAATATTATAAGGCTGAGACCCTTTGCATTCCAGGGCCACGGTAAGTCTTTCAAAAATTCCCGCCACAACGTAAATTCTTGCAACTAGGTAATACCAACATAAGAACATTTGACAGCTTCATAAACTTTCTGTCAAAAGAAAATAAATGGCGCCCACGACAAGTTTCCAGCTTAACTACAAGAATCTGCCAAACAGTCTGTTAATTTTAGAGATTAATAATCATCATTATATTTACAATTATCATCGTAATAAATCAGAGATATTAATAGTCGATAGGTTATTGAATTAATCACGCATATTTATCATGGCGTTACTTCATCAGAGGAATGAAGTAAATAAAATTAATTTGTTATTTTGTTGAGTGATTTGCTGGTAATAGGACTTATGAAGTTATTGAGAGGAATGACGGCTGTGATAAAAGATATCCACGTATATTATAAGAGGCAGAGTACTATTAATAGGGTTTCTTTTTTCTAAAGTGGCCTGAGCGAAATGCTTTTTTTATGGAGGGAAAAATCATTGACAAACGACGAATCTAACCCTTGGGTGGAGCGGGAGACAGTGTCAGACTTCTACTGATTAAACGACTCACCTTTCCTTGTTACCTTAGTTCCCTGAGTGAAACGCTACGTTTCTTCTACTTGGCTCTAGTCCTTACCGAAAGGTCGAACGGTGAGCTACCCATTTCTCGTCAATGTCATATCTGCGCCTGTGGTGTGGCCTGAAATCGCCCTATAATTTTGTGACTGTCTACATATGCTCCACCGTGTCCTCTAGGCGATAGAATGCCTAGTTGTCCCCAGTAGATACAAGGGGGACAACTAGGCATTTCATAGGCCTGTACTGCCAAAGAAACCTGAACTAACAATATCGGTTTAAGATCTGTGGCAAGCGGAAAGGCATTTCTGCTACTAGTGCGGCTACTATTCCAGCTAATTCTCAATAAGCGGTCTTGTCGCCGCAATTGTGATGTGCCCAACCACTGACAAAGCTACATGGTTGTTGAAAACATTACTCGATTTTCTCTTCGTTTCTTCATTCATAAGTAAACGTGTTATTTCAAATACCTAAGAAAAAGGTGACAATGAATTTTTTTTTTTATTTGAAATTTAGCTATGATTTGAAAGGTATAATAAAGTAAACTGTGTTATATACCAAAAAACTTAAAAACAAACTTAAATCTGTGGGTACAATGGTGGGTATGTATTTCAAGAATACTAAGCCATTCTATTGTACTTAAATATAGTTTCTTGCGAAAACTCGAATGCTTGCGAGATATAATATTTCCGTTTGAGAAACGTTCTAAGCTTCTATTTTACTCTCTATTGTCCATCTTCTTAAAAAAAAATATAACATTATATTATAACAGTTAATAAAGTCATATAATATTCTATAATCCATAAATCACAAATACGCAATCAAATAGCCCATCATATTTCATACCAAAACCTATTTAAAAAAAAAAGTAACGAAAAAACTTTCCGACTCTGGCAACATCAACACAATTACATATAACCCCGCCATGTTTAGTTCACACAAGTTATGACAACCTATCGAACTAAATATAGCTACGGAATTTGGTCGGGTAAACAAACTTGGGACGGCGTAAATCGATAGTCGCGTGTGAGCGAGACAGTATAACTATTTGTACGAGATAGAAAAAGATAGGCACAGCGGGGTGTTTGTGAGGCGTGGTTACGAATCGGAAAGTACAGTAGCAAGAGTAAGCGAGATGGCTATAGGTTTGTCGTTTCGTTGAAAATGCACGCTGTAAGAAAAAGGTTTTATTTGAAACCTAGATTGTAAATAAAACATATGACTTATGGAACTGTTTTTAGCTTCTCGCTTGTTATTGGAAAATGCTTTGTGACTTATTATTGCGCATTTTTATTGGTTTGTTTACATTTTTATGAAAACGAAACATTTATTGGGATTGTGAACAATGCGTAGGTGAAACGTTCAAAAAAACGTTGAAAATAAGAGGAAATGGTTAGGGTAGAAGATATTTAGTGTAATTTAAAATTGTAGCTTACTTTAAAATGACATAGGTTTTTTTTAGGTTTTAGGAAATCATGGAATGATATCTCCCGCCTTTGGGCGAAGTGGGAGGACATGAATTACTGACTAATACTCACATCTATTATTACTTCTTTGCCTTGGGTTCTAGGGCCCGGTGTTCATTTTTACCTACCTTACGGCTCCAGTAAAAATGACGTAGGTACTTAGGTTACGATTGCAATTCAATATTAGTTTGAAAAATTAATCTAGCAATTTCAGCAAAGTACCTACGCGTATCTACGTAGGTTTTGAAAGAGCTGCGATTTTTTTATGGATATCATTCCATATTAAAATAATTAACTATATATTGAATATGAATTTGAATATAGGTATTGGCAAACTTCACGCCAAATCATGATAACCGATTGCCATTTACAAAATAGCCAATGTAAGTATCAACCAAATACTTAGGTGTCACGGGAAGAATCAACCTGAATCCCGGTCTCATACCGTAGGGACTCTGTAAAAGGGTTGAAGCCTACTGGGGCCCAGGGCCTCTTTCTGAAAGGAAGGCTTGGCCCCAGTGCGAAGGGCAAAGAAGGAACGGGGTGGGGTGTTTAGTCAGTAAGATTCTGACACTGTTTCCCGCTTCGTCCAAGAACGGGATTCGTTATTGGATGATTTTTACCCACCGCAAAAAAGCACGGTCTCATCATAGGATCAGATTTTACATTAGGAAAATTATTATAAGTATTATTTGTGTCACATGAGCTACTGAAAAACACTTAGAATATTGAAATACTATATCCTAAAGCCCACACAGCTTAAATCTCTGCATTTTATAAAGGTATTTTTTCTATCTTTATCATATTTTTAGAACTTTCCTCAAGGTTTTACCACTGTTGGGGTTTTCCTAATGATAATTTTCACTTTATACCTATCTAATTATTAGATATAATGTGAATAATTGCTTATCTTTCGTCATGACTCAAGCTTAATAAATCTTTTGAAACACAAATCCGACACAACAAAAACTTTTTACACACAACCTTAACAATTTTTAGATTGGCAACCCAATTCATGCGTACCAACACGCACATTCTAATTAATGCATCCTCTACGTGACTTTGAAAATAGAACACTAACAAAGGTTAATTTATAGTGTACGTTTTGTGCATGAATGCGTGTACGTGATTGTAACAAATAGTTGTGTTTTATTGTGTAGTGGCGATATAAAAAACCTATAATTTGGCTTCGTGTGTGGGTGGATTTATGAAATGGATTAAATTGTTGAGGTATTACAATATGATATGATTTTATTATAAAAAATGATGCAGAAATATTTCTGTTTTTATTGTGCTAGTGTGCAGAGCTCAGAATTTTAAATAAATTTTGTTTACGTGACTATTCTGTGCCTATAGGTATATTGTTTGTGTAGTACTAATTGTACTTGATTTGATTAAAAATTAAATATTTAGTAAAAATTAAATATTTTGTATAGGTACCTACTAAGTTCCATAGCATTATGTGTGTTTATGTTATTAATTTTTCATGTTTTCAAGATTCTCTCTAAGATTTTCTTTATTTATTTTATTTGCTATAAACTAATGCTTGACTGCGATCCTACCTAATAGTAAGCAGTGATGCAATCGTTGATGGTAAGGCGCATTAGTTTATTTAAAGCCTATTCACTCTAGCCTTGAAGACACCCAAAATATAATCGGATGGGAAGACCGCAGCAGGCAAATTGTTCCAGTCCTTCGATGTGCGCGGAATGAAAGATGAAGCGAAACGCTTAGTCCGAACCGTAGAGGTTTCAACAACGTAAGGATGGATACTCGCCATGCGTCGAGTTGTCCGATGATAGAAAAGTGTTGTAGGAATCAGCTCATGCAATTCCTGCGCACACTCTCCAAAAAGCAACCTGTAAAACACCGGAAGGCTGGCTACCCTACGCCTGTGCTCAAGGCTTTGAAAATTGGACTTAACCAAATCTGGATCACTATTTAGCCTAACTCTATCTTGCAAAAATAAAACATCAACTTTACCATTAAAAATATTATCTACATTTCAAAAGAGACTAAATAATAGCATCGTTGTCATTCAAAAACAAGCATTCTATATAAAAAGGGTTTATAAAACCGAAACAATGTTCCCGCCATCGCCATTTTGACGACCATAAACAATCGTTTTTTTTTTTCGTGCAGGCAGATGTTTGCAGCACATAATGCCTTATGTGGCACATAGGCTATTTGACAATGAGTCGTCCTGTAGCATAAACAGGGGTGGAAAACGCCCCTTTTTAAAAAATCACACCCGTTATGTTTGTTAGAATGATAATAATTATAGTAGTTTGACGAGTTATTGTAAAAATTCTAGCGTAGATTTGCTCTATATTATTTTTTAAATTAAACTACTAAGTTAATGTTAATAAAACTGACTGGCCTGTTGGTCTAGTGGTTAGTGGCCCTGACTGCTATGCCGGAGGTCGTGGGTTCGATTCCCAGCCAGGACAAAATTTTGTGTGATGAGCTCAATCGTTTGTTATGTGTCTGGGTCTAATTTATCTATAATATGATATTATCCTATCTCCATTTTACCGAGATTGCGCCTGTTTCAAAGAGCTTCATTTGCGCAGACACTTGAGATACAAAACTATACTAATTTTACATCACAATTTCACTAAGAATCAATTTGATTTATTATAAGAATTGAAGTTTATACAAAGAAATCCCAACAAAAACTTCATAAGGGTGACTCGATACTGAATATGGAAAAATGATCCTTTAGAAAATTTTTATATTTTCACCCAAACGAAACCCATAGCGGAAGCAAAAAGTATGGTAGTATAATAATAATATAATAATAATATCTTTATTTGGAACAGAAACAGTATTTACAAATTATTTGCTTACGTAAATAGCTACAGTAGTTTGAAACTGTGTCGCAGCTATCAACGCTCACCTCCAGGAAGAAGATGACATAGTTCCATTTACAAACGAGAAAATCAAAAACTAGTAAACACAATCTAAAACAGAAATATAAACCATTTAGGAAATTTCATTTAAAAATAAAAAATAAAAATAATGAAGCATGTTTGTCTATTGCTGTAAATGTAATATGTAAAAGTGCAGATAATTTTTTTTTTTTGATGCCCAATAAATCATTTGTAAATATTATTGTATTTTTAGTTTATTTAGGTTATTTTTAGTATAATTAAATGTATATTCTTAAAAAAAAAAAAAAAATATCTGCACTTTTACATATTACATTTACAGCAATAGACAAACATGCTTCATTATTTTTAAAAATAAACACAAAAACAATGTTTTAAAAAGAAAAAAAAAAAATTAATAACAACATTACAGATAAATAATAAATTGATTACAAAATAAGTTAACTTTCATGAAATTAAAATTGCATTAAATTAAATTAAATTCCATTAAAAAAAAAGTCTATTAAAATTACATTAAATTTAAATTAAGTCAAAATTAAGTCGAAATATAAGTAACTATGTTTTAAGGTAGAACTACATTGCAAACTACATTGCGAACACATGGGCTAACTTACGCTATTCTGGGCGCGTTGGTCTCCATACAATTTATATTGCGACTAGACGTATAAAGCTATTGGGGTCGAAGCCTCCTGGAGCCGAGGGTTGGTGCGAAAGAAAGAAAAACATTTATTTTGACACGCACAGGACAAATAAAAAATAACTACTTAATCTATATGTAACTTATAGGTACTTAAAGTTACGACAAATCAGAAAAATAAAATTAAAATAGGAAAAATCAACTATGCTCTGTGCGAGGCCAAAAAGGCTCCTACCTCAGCATATGCTGCGATATTTAACAAGAATGCAAAATAACGCAGCGCTGGTTTTCTGATAGGGCCTGGTGATGTCACGGACACCAACGGCACACATAAGTAAAAAAGAAAAAAAAAGAAGCGAAAGCGTTGTACCGGGGCTCTGGGAATAAGGCAAGGGAGGAACAGGGTAGGTTGTTTAGTCAGTAAGAGTCTGACACTGTTTCCCGCTCCACCTGTACGTGGGATTCGTCATTGAATGATTTTTACCTACCATAAAAAAAATGTAGCTGTGCCAATCTAGTTGCCATATAAAATGTATGCAGACTTACGTGCCCCGATCGGAAACCTTTAGACCCATGCCACGGATCTCTCTGTACAAATCAGGCGTGGCTCACGTGTGCGACGTCAATCTCATCATCATCATTTCAGCCGAAAGACGTCCACTGCTGGACATAGGCCTCCCCCAAGCGCCGCCACAAAGACCGGTCCTGTGCGTCTTGCATCCATCGGCTTCCAGCAACCCTGACCAGGTCATCGGTCCACGTTGTGGGAGGCCTTCCAACGCTACGTCTTCCGGTACGCGGCCGCCACTCCAGAACCTTTCGGCCCCAGCGGCCATCCGTTCGTCAATCTAATATAACTTAATTTTATTTTATAATCTTAATGTTAATAATTTTAATGTAATTTAATGTATTTTTATGTTTTATTTTTAATTTAATTAATTTGACATATTTGTATTTAATTTATTGACATTTGTATTTGTATTACAACATAATGAGTCCATGGTTGCTTGAATCAATAAATGAATTGAATTGAATTGTAACTTCATTTCCCGCTATACGTCCTAATAACATACCTACATTAAAGATCAAACAAGACAGAGGTTGCCCACTGGCGCCGTCTGAACTTCTCATCAACTCAAAAACACATTCATGAATGGTCACCATTCTTCAATTTTACATACAAAATACTAAACTAACTACATGGACCATTGTGTGGGCCGCTTCTAAGCCAACATTCACGCTCGCCTAATTGGGAGGCAGGCAGTGATTCAGCGTAATGCTTTGTTGCTACCGAGTTACGTTTGGGAGTGTTAACGATATGTTTTTGAAAGAGTTTTTTTTTTGTTTTCGGTATAGAGAAATGGAAGTTTGGTGATTTGGCAGTTACTGGCTAATGTTTGTTAATAGGTAATGGGTTCTAGAGAGCAGCGATGGTCCAGTGCTAACGGCTTCGACTTACAAATTGTAGGTTGCGGGTACAAACCTAGCCAGGCGCATTACTTGGTGTAATTTTTTTCATTAGTTTTATATCATAGCGATAGACAAGCACCCAAGCACGTTCATAGAACCACAGCTTTTTTTTAAAGTGGGGAAAATCATTGAATTATTATTCCCGCCCTTGGGCGGAGCGGCAAAAGAATGTCAGACTTTTACTGAGTAAACGACCCACCTCATCCTTTCTTTGCCTTAGTTCCAGGGCTTTGGTCTTTCGCCTTAGCATCATCCCATGGCCCCAGGAGACTTCGAACGTGCTAGTAAACTTACCAGAACTAAAATAACAAACACACAATGACAATTAAATTTAATATTAATATTAAATCACAATTTTATATCAAACTGTAATGGTCCGGCTCCGGCTTGCCTAATCGTAGGCGATTTTATTATCATTAGACAGAACACTTGTACACTGCAAGCTACGCGCTACATGATGCTACGCGCTAAGGACTACGTGCTACGCGGCGTAGCGTTACTACGAATTGTATGTACATAGTTCGAAGTAATGCTATGCCGCGTAGCTAGTAGTAGTACTTGGAGGTATCGAAGTAATTCGAAGTAACGTTTAGCTACCTAACAAATATGTGTTTCTGGTCTGATATATGTAATATGTACTGCAAGATTGTTAGAAAGAGTTATCGCGGGCGTCGAAAACAAAGAGCTTTTAAAGGAACGTTTGTGTGGTGGGTTTCTTTCAGTCCATTCAGAGTGGATGAACTATCAAAAAATAATGGAATTATTTAATTTTATTGTGTTATTTTTTTAAAATCTAACAGTGAAACCAAAATAGAAATGCCTTGCTTTATGAATAATTATAGTTATAGTTAGCTATACGTTGATACGTTTGGCCCGAATATAGGCGTCCCCCAAGGTGGATCATGGTTGCTGGAATCTGATGGATGCAAGTCGCACAGAATTAGTCTTTGTGGCGGCGGTTGTGGGAGGCCTATGTCCAGCTGTGGACGCCTTTCGGCTGAAATGATGATGATGATTCCAATTGTTATTTTTATTTTTGGTGTGTAATAAATAATATATCAATCTATCTATGATAGGCGTCCCTCTCCAAGTCATCGGTCCAAATTGTAGGAGGACTTCCAATGATGCGTCTTTCAGTATGCCATAGCCACTCTAGAACATTTCGACCTGATCAGATCAGCCATCCATTTTACAAAGAACGTGACAACACAGCTACTTAACGGCTATTTCAACTCAATCATATCAATTAATTAGTGTATCCCCAAAGGCTATAGATCATGATTAATGCTCATTTTATGATAAGGAGTGCACCTCGGAGCTAATCAATTAATCTGGTCAAATCTGCGTAGGTACCTACACTGCTAATATCTTATACGAACTGGTAACGGAAATATGATACTAAATCGAACGTAGCTTAAAATTAAAATAGAATTAATAAATCTTTAATCCGTTTCAAAAAGTCGAAAGTACAATTTTGTATATATATATATATAAATATATTGTGCCTCCACAATATATTTATATATATATATATATATATACAAAATTGATACGACGGCTTGCTTTAAAAAGGATTATTGTACACACCAATATGAACAACTTTTACTATGAGACCTTACTAAGGAATGGAATTCCCTATCTCTCGTGTTTCCTGATAGCTACAACTTAGGGGTTTTTAAGTCAAGAGTAAATAGGTTACTTCTAGGCAAGCGTGCTCCATCGTCGACCACATCATCGCTTACCATCAAGTTAGATTGTGGTCAAACGCGAGCCTATCTAGAATTTAAAAAATAACCAACCCAAAAATTACGACAACCCCGCTGCTATACATTTTGTCGAGTTATGTTAATATAAATGTATGGAGCAGCGGTTTTTTTATTGCTTGCTTTCTTCTGCGAAGCTACTACACATCCGCTGGGATCCTGATCCTGATTTTCAGTCATAGTGTAGACTTGTAAATGTCGAACATTGGGTAATTTGCCGTCCAGTCGTCTGATAATCGACCAAACCATACCCAAGTTGTCGACGTGCTTCAAAGAGGTGTCAGCAAAACAATAGGTGCCCAGCAGGACCAAAGCCTACTAGGATAGCCACAGTAGGCAAAGTGCCACCACAAAGACAGGTCCTGTGCGTCTCGCATCCATCAGATAGGCGCAACCCTTACCAGGTCATCGGTCCAAATTGTGGGAAGACTTGTGCCCAGCAGGGCCAAAGCCTACTAGGACCATTGGACTTCTGCAAGAGAACTAACGGCGTCTAACACGCCTTCCCGCTCGACTCTAGAGCGAGTAGAAGCCATTGAAATGTTTTCCCACCCTAAAAAAACTATTATATATATCGCATCGCATCGCTTGTGATGGTCAAGTGGTTTTAGATTGGCGTTTATTTAAGATTAGCCATGTAATCATGAAGGCTTTTGTCGTGATTCATTCAAGTACACTATGGCGCCAGTGGATTTAAATTCATGGGAGAAGCGTAATTGTTTCCACATCTTACTAATGATTATTATATTTTAGATATTTCCGTACAACGATTTGACCAGTAGTAGATAATATATAAAACTTTTGAAGGATCATAACGAAATAAAGCCTAATATTTATGTTTTAGCGAGCAGTGGTGGCCGAGAAGTAAAGGCCCGGACTTACGAGTTGTAGTTTGCGAGTTCAAACCCTGCCAGCATTACTTGGGGTAGGTATTTTATTTCGTCACCACTACTCTCAAAACGGTGAAGAAAAACACCGTGAGGAAACCGGCATGTTCTAGACATGTGACACCCACCAACTCGCACTGGGTCTGCGTGGTGGATTACGGCCTATTCCTTCTCCTAGACCTCCTCTCTAGTCTGAGTCCCAACAGTGGGAACCTTATAAGGCTGCTATGCTATAGCAATATTTAGGCCCAGTACTACTAAATGTGTAAGCCCTTTAATAAGGTTGATTACGCTTATATTTTTGCGTATATTTTAACAAATTCGCTAAACAAAAGACGATCAACATTAGCTTGCTTTCAAACGATTTCTTCGATGACCTTTGATCGAATTTTCTCGACATTCCATTGTTTTTATGAATAGTCCAAAATTTAAATCCATTCAACACGAACTCGGTACGTTATTCATCATTTTATGTTATCTTAGGAAATGTACAACTGGTATTGGAATATAATTTCATGCTACGGTTCGCCGTTCAATCATGATAGCTTATCTATCCGATAGTGTCGAATTTATCTTGTTTTTTAAACAATTTCAAGTTATTACGTGACCTCCTGTGTTATTCTGTGTTGATTACTTTTAGCTAACGTGTTTTAGGATGGGGTGAGCAGAAGAGTCCGTCTAACTAGCCATAGATCGCCTTGAGATCTTTTTTTATGTTTAATAGGCTCGCGTTTGATTACAATCTCACCTGATGGTAAGCAATGATGTGGCTGACGATGGCGCACGCTTGCCTAGAAGTAACTTATTCACTCTTGACTTAAATTGATTTAAAATTGGAAAAAATGGGACCCTTTTACTCAGACTCTACTGTTCGGCTGTCAGTCACAAGGTTGATTCTCATTTACTATGATTTTTTATGGTGGAAAAGAATCAACGAATTACAAATCCAGCTAGGCGGAGCGGGAGACAGTGTCAGTCTGTTACTGTCTAATCGAGCCACCGACACTAGGGTCCTGGAACTAAGGCAAGAAGGAATTCTTGCCTTAGTTCCAGGAACCTGATGTTACGTTTTCGCATCAACCCTTGGCCCCAGGAGGCTTCGACCCTGTCCTGACCCTCCAGATACACTATAAAGTATTGTTAGGTGTGAAGCGGTCTCATGGGTGCTCATCTGCGTGTTGGTTGGAGGTCTGTCACCTCATTAGAGCTGCTACACAAACCTCCATGGTCCAGAGTTCCCGAGACACCGTGAACCGTGTCAAGTGGAGACGCATCGCGGGAGCTTCTTTAGCTAACGAAAATGCAACATGATCAACCACGACCACTCTGTCAAGAGTGAACGATTAAGGAGGAAGGAGGAGGTGTGAGGTACGGTAATCAATGATGACTGTAGCTTTTCATGAGTGAAATAATGTTTGTTATCAGTTCAATCCTTCTTAAGATTACCTCCTGCATACTTACTATTGTACTTATGTCTCTATAATGGTATTAGTTTAGATTTAGATAAATATTTTCTTTGAGTTTGACAACAATCAATCTGCTTTATACGTTACTAGTTTTTGCCAGCGGCTACGCCCGCGTAAATATAGGTTTTTTATATACCTAATATTTGGAAACCCGTTTCACTTCTTTAGGGAATAAAATTTGGAAAACTTTTTCTTCTTCTTCCTGCCTTTATTCATAGGGTAGGGGCTATAGGGATAAATTATTTTCTGCCACTCAGTCCTGACATCAGTCATAGTTATAGTGTGATGGGTGTCAGGACTGACTATCTTTTATTTCATATCACTCCTCCTGCAATCCATTCATTTCTTCCTCTTCATCCATATATACTGTATCACTACATAGTATAAAACAAAGTCGTCCTGTCCCTATGTATGCTTAAATCTTTAAAACTTAGCGACGGATTTTGGTGCGGCTTTTTTAATAGATAGAGAGATTCAAGAGGAAGGTTTATGTGCATAATACAAACATAATATATTCAATATCAGTACTCATGCGAAACTGGGGCGGGTCGCTAGTATACCTACTATAAAAATACAGTCCTAAATCTATCTCCTTTCATTCAGTCAATCCTAAGGATGTCTGTAAGAGATTGCTATTTACGATAAGATTCTTTAACGTTTCGAATACCGTAATTAGAGATATAATAGAAAGACGATAGGTGTGCGAACACCAGCGTTCGCTCGGGGCTCAAGAGTTTTAACGTTTGTCCTGCTCACTTTACGAGGTGTACAATGTACATACCATAAACTATACAACAACTAAATAAATAAACGATTAGTGACTAATTCGCCATTTTTCCGCAATAAAATAAAGATATCTACATATTTATGACAAGTGCATAAAACAGACGAGACTGTATAATTTACTCTCAATCAACTTTTACAATTTCCTTCAGCGATAAGTTAGAATTCTTTGAACTACGATAAATATACATTTAATCTTGATATTTGTTGAAATTGCTATATAATTTGCGTACGATTAGAAATCTAGCTGTCATATCTATATATCATTAGTGAGGATGAGTAGGATTTCTTGTACCTGGTGATGTATGGCCCACCCAAGGCATCGTCATTGGATTTTTTCCTACCATAAAAAAACCCTAGGCTTCAAGACGCCAAGGTGACCGCATTGTTTTAAAGAGTTACTGTGTCCCTGGAACACAAACAGTTGGTGGAACACAGGTATACGTATGTGGTCGAAATCAGCTTCCTTTAGTTTTTCTTCGGGGCCCAGCCAAGCCGTTACTATTTTCGTCCACGTCAAAATTTTGGGAACGCAAAAAAGACATACGAACGGCCACACAGCACTCCAAGAACTGCTGCTGTGGAAACCCAGTCAGTAAAATTCTGATATTCTCTCACGCTTCACTTTGGGCAGGAGAAGGCATTTTATAAATTACCATGTAAAAAAAGGAACAGATCTAATTGCTTTAAATGATAAATGATAAATGATCTTTATTTTGCAAGTAGGTTTAAAAAACACTTTTACACGTCATTTTTTTTATGCTAGATGAGTCCGGTTTGTTTGTTTTCTTCGTTAGCAATGGATACTATAGTCGTATTGTCAAATAATTCGTTTGCAAATATTGCAGTTTTTCGTTAATTGTGTAGATCAGGGTGTAAAAATCAGTGTTCTTTCAGTTGCCGTTAACGTTCCAGGGCCAAGGTTTTCTTTCGAAGAATCCATAGCAGTTAAATTGAACCTGTGTTTCCCAAAATGACAGTTGCTGCCAAATGTCTTGAGCCAACCAGGAGAGACATAGATACATCTTCAAGTGTCAGATTTTCGGCTGAAAGATTGATTTTAACGACTTGGTTTCTCAGTCAATCTGGCGTGTTTCCTTGAAATGGTAGGAATAATAGATTTTCCTTTATTTTTTAGTTACAGTAGGAGAAAAACTTGCTCGATGTAGACAGCATACAAACTAATCTGTACTAGATGATGAGAGCAAAATCTTTTAGTGTTACATATATATCGATTAAAACTATAGTTGTACGTAATAATCAGTCATAGAATGTGCTTTCTGCTGGAACTCGGACCCACTCTCTAGGAAAGGAAATGGGCCGTAATCCACTGCGGGAACCTAGTTCAGATAGGTGGTTTCGTTTTTTTTTCTTCACGAATTTTTCTTTCTTCGTTTTGCGAACAGTATTGATGACATAAATTGAAAAAGCAATGTGTCTGGTTGTGATTGAACCTTACTTATTGCAATATAACTTACTGCTCGTAAGTTAGGGCCGTTATCCCTATGCCACCGCTCAACTATTCCATTACATTACGGGTAAAAATACGAAACATTAACTGTACAATTAAATTTATAATATTCTGCTAAAAATGAAACGAAATAACAATCCCAACCAAACGTTTGTCGGTGTCCACAATAATTAGGAGGGCATATAAATATAATAATAAAATATAATCTCTTATCATTATCACAGCTGTAACACGAGATAAGATTGTTATCAGGCATATTCTATATCTAAAACAGTTTTCGCTATCAGTGACAATAACCCGAATTACTCAATCTAACTGGTTGTGTTACTGAAGATTATTACACATTGTTATTACAACGGGACAGTCATCATCATCATCATTTCAAGTTAAAAGCGACGTTGATTGAATTTGTAATTTACTTTAACCTTTCGATTACCGTAATTAGAGATATAATAGAAAGACAATAGGTGAGCGAACGCCGGCGTTTGCTTCGGGCTGAAGAGTTTATGGAAGAGATATACGATTTTTGTTGATTTTAAATCCAACGCCACGACTAAAAGGCTAGTCGGTATGTTTTGAAAGAAATCTATGTTGAACTAGACTATTTTTCTGAAAAAATTATATACGAATATTTAGATGTTTTCCATTGAACTTGGTGTAATTTATTTTCAAAGTTGTTCAACGTAGATAAAAAAGCGAAGATCAGGTAAAAACCGTTGCGTGTATTTTATAAAACTGTCACAAATTAAAAGATAATCTAACAATTTTTTTATAAACAGCTTTTATTCACATTGTAATTTAATAACTGAAGAACAAACTATTATTATTAGATTAATCTTGATCCGCGGGAAGTGATTCTAGCTCCTCTTTTGTTCGCTTAAGGTCGAAGACTAGACTGAATAGACCCCTAATAATTCAATAAACTAGTGAGCACCACCATCAACGATTGCATCCCTGCTTACCATCAAGTGGGAACACAGTCAAACATTACTTTATCCTTAAAAGAAACAAGAAAATAAGAAGTCAATTAACTAAGAATTCAATTGTAGTAATAAAATCAGAAGTTAAACAGGTGTAATAAGAAAGAAATAAAAACAGTTTCAGAATTGATATTTAATTTAAGCCTGGTGTTATCTTTACTTCAGTAGGTACTCGAGAGTGTCTTTATAAGCTCAGCCTTATTACAATCACTTTGAGATTAACCCGTTATCATAAATAAATACTTAAAAATGAACCAAAAAGCCTTTTACGACTTCAAAAAAAAATCAAAAAACGAATTCTTAAACTTTAACATTTCGTAATACCCTTTAATCTTAAAACAAACAATAAAAAACCAAATCCTCACTAAAAGCAAAAAGAAGACAATTAAAAAATAATCTAAATTCCACTAAAATAAGTTATAATCTGGCAATACTAAAGAATTACGCGTGTTACTTGTTCAAATAATAAAAATAAATCGAATCACTTGATATTTTTTTATCTGTAATTACTAAAAATTCTTGATAAACGGAGAGATAGGAAATGTAATGTGTTCTGATAATATCAAAATGTCAGGATAAAGATAAAATAAGAATTGATGATTTATTTTCGCTAATCTAATTACGAAATAAAAATCCAATGTTAATTTGATTAGGTGTAGACAAAGGTGGTAACGGTCACGTGTCAGATAATTACCGATTGGCTAACTAAATTACCTAAGTGACATATACCTGTGGCTTCACTGTAGGGGCCCAGCAGGGTCGAAACCAACTGGGGCCATGGGTTGATGCTAAAACGAAATATCAGGACCCTGGGACTTACCGATTGGCTAACTAAATTACCTAAGTACAATATACCTGTGGCTTCACTGTAGGGGCCCAGCAGGGTCGAAACCACCTGGGGCTATGGGTAGATGCGAAAGTGAAATATCCGGGCCCTGGCACTAAGGTAAAGATGAAACGGGGTAGGTCGTTTAGTCAGTCTATTTTCCGCTTCGTCTAAGGGCGGGATTTGTCATGAGATGATTTTTCCCACCATAATAAAAAACCTATGGCTTTCAACCCAATACACTAATATTTGTTTAGCATAACTTAGCATCTGCAGCCTTATAATGTTCCTACTGTTGGAAGTCCAGCTTCTTCTCTAGGAGAGAAAATGGGCCGTAATCCACCAAGCAGGCGCAGTGCGGGTTGGTGGATGTCACATGTCTTCGAATTTTTGGTTCTAGGACATGCCGGTTTTCTCACGATGTTTTCCTTCACCATTTTAATTCTTATATTAGTAGGACATTTGCGGGGGCTACGCGTGGGAAGTAATCCCGCATGCTTTTAAAATTCGAATGATGTTAAAACGCCCTTTGCGTAGTTGTTCACATACGTTTTATCTCCGGTACGACAACTCCGCCGCGATTTATGCAACTTTTTCTTTTATTGATTCGCGCTTGTCTGCTATCTCACCTGATGGAAAGCGACGATGCGGTCGACGATGGAGCGCGCTTACCTAGAAGCAACCTATTCACTCTTGACTTAAAGATTCGCGGATTGTAGCCATCAGGAAACACAGACTCCGGCAAGGAATTCCACTTCTTAGCTGATTTTTTTTTTTTAACTAGAACTTTTTTGGCAACAAGCTCTCACAGTGACCCATACAACACTGGCAGACATGCCTACACTTGATGAATTAATCGCAGATTTGTACGCCGACAAAAAGAGGAAGCTATTGAGAAACCGTGATAAGAGGAGACGCATCGCGAGAGCCTCACTCGCCATCGAAAATGCAACATGATCAACCATGACCACTCTGTCAAGAGTGAACGACGAAGAAAGAGGAGGAGTGCTAGGACACAGGCCTCCTCTCTAGGAGAGAGAATGGACCGTAATCTACAACACGGGCGCAGTGCGGGTTGCTAGATAGGTAGTCTTTTTATTGCTAGATTCTAAAAGTAATACACACAATTTAATTACCTACTGGTTTAAATTACAAAGATTATTGCTTTATTTCACACTGGCGCTGTAGTTTCACTAAAATAATAATGATTCCCACGTGAAATCTATGCTTGCGAGAAAGAGACAACGCAACCCGTTTTCTATACATCCTTCTCTCTCGCTCCAAAATGCTTTCATGCCACATTATTATACGTAAAGTATCATTATGGATGCGCGGTTTGTTTTAATTACACAAATATTCAAAATTAATTAAACGTAGGACTAATAATTGGCAGTTTGTGTTGCTGGCATCGTTAGTTTTGTGAGCTTTATGCCTAATGAGCTGGTGTCAATCAAAGTACCTAGTTGCCAATTATTTGGGTCGGTTTCAATTTGAATTACATGTAACTATGTGTACGTGGCAAAAATTTGAATCATTTGCTATGCCAATTTATCAATTTTACTTGGCTATATCATGAAGTGATTAATTTCTATGATCATAATATACGACTAGCTTTCTCCCAGCGGCTTCGCCCACGGAAAATAGGTTTTCGCACAAACTTTGGACATGCGTTTTATACCTTTAGAGGGTGAATTTTGGAAAATTCTATTTTAGTGTTCACCTACGTTATAAAAGGAAGCCTTGTGCAAAATTTCACTCTCCTAGTCCCAGTAGTTTCGACTGTGCGTTGATATGTCAGTCAATCAATTTGTCCTTTTGTATATATAAATGAAAAGACCAACGAAACGGCTTAATAAGTAATATGTAATGGATGATCACCCATCCATAGGCCAACCACAGTAAGTATTACTTTACCATGAACATCAATTTATGAAAAAATATCGAGTTATCTTATGGAAAAACGAAGTTAGGGTTTATTCTTCGGTTATAGAGTGTACTAAAATAGGATATTTGTAATTAATGTCGTGTATAAGAGCTATAAGTCACGTCATTTGTTGATGGCGGGTAAACGGTTAAATTTTTTTTTTAATTCTATTGTCTTTATTGGCTATGGTTAGTTAGTGATGTAATGACATGTTGAATGACTTTTATTGTTGAAGTTTTGTTGAATTATTTTCTTGTTTTTCGACGAAAATAATATTTGCGACAATCTTGGATACTAAGTAAATTCCAGGAAGCCAAAAATTTGGTGATTCCTGTTACCATCGATAAATATGTTACTATGAATTAAATTAGGCGAACCGCACATTCGCTTTGCTTGACTTAAGTGTTCTGCTGGTCATACCTTTACTTTGATGATATTAATGCAGTTTTGACGTATCCTCTATACAACTGCTGTATAATTTTAAGAGTTTTGTTGGCAATCAAGCGCTACAGCAAATTAATTATGTTCTAAGATTTCAATACTTTGACAAATAGTTTTCATGAACGTGCTTGTCTATCACTATGCAGAAGATAAGACCTTTTACTGAGCATATTGCGGAATCTAGAGCCATTAGTTTTTGTTGTATTTATACCTGCTGATTATCCAAAATCGCCCTTTGAATTATGCACGCTAAATCAACCCTTTACTAGTTTAATCTGCGATTAGATTCAAAGTGCAGCAGACGTCCAATTAGCTGGTGATTTGTTTGTTTGTTAACAAACGGGGGCTTGGGGGCCTCAGGGGGGCTCGGGGGGGCTCAGGGGGCCTGACAGGGTTGCAGCCCTCAACGTTTGCTAACGAGATGGCTAATTAACTGAATATCGATGGCAGATAAACGTGTTTTAGCTATTAGGAGAAATAATGACGTGTGGTGTTTTTTTAATGATGGTGTGTCATAGATAATGGTGGATTAGTGTTGCCCGATTTAAAAATGGAATAAGATTTTTTTTTGTTTATGCCTGTAAAATATTACTGAATTGAAATAAATTAAATTTAGTTATTCATTGCTGAATAACATTAATAAAATTTGAATTAAATTGTAATAATTTTGATTTAATTTGAGTTGAATTTTATTATTTTGATTTGAATATTAGTTTTTCTTTTTTGGCCTAGTATTTTTATTTAAAACTTTTTTCTTTGTTTAACTGGCAACTTCAATCTGGATTCTTTATAATAATGATAAAAGTATTGTTTTCTAACCTAAGTTCAAGTTATACGTAATTAGAGTTTTATAAGCAAAAGCGCTCAGCCGTTACGGTTTTTATTGGAGGAAGAACCTTCAAAGCGAAACTAGTAAAACAAATTCTGTACTTTACGATTAATTTATTTTTCTATAATTAATTTACTTGTGAGAAACACTTTATTTGCCACTGTCATAAGTAAAAAATAAATTTATATTTATTATTAAATTTATTATATTAATGGTCATAGTGCTGTTAGAGTGTTTCAATATTCAATCGTGCGGATTACATCACGCATGCGTTTTTTTTCCGCATGCGTAACCTCCGCAAGTCTTTTTCTAATGCGTGCAATACGCTGCAGGACGCGTTTTTTGCCTTTTGATTTTTTTTTTTGCGTAAAAATAGTATGATATTAAAAACTTAAAACTCCCATAAAGTGAACATTTTATTTTCTGGATATTTTCAAATGCTCGTTGGCCGTTGGTGTAATGGTATTATGGAGAATTGCAGAGAAAATGATTTTGGTTTGTTCTGTTTAGTGATTTAGTTGATTTTTATTGTTTTCATGAATCATGATTGTTATAAAATGGACATTAATAATAATCTATAATTTAATCTAGTTTAATAATAGATAAGTATTACTTTATCTAATATTACAAAGATGATTTGTGAGCGTTTGTATGTCTGTCACTTCTTCTCGCTTCAATCGCTGAATGAATTTCGATAAAACTTAGTAGAAGGATAGAGCATGTATTGGAATAGCTGATTTTTATCTCGGAAATATTTTGCCTTGAGATAATATTCTACAAGGTACTACGGGGCAGATAGTAAAAAATTTAATAGAGAGAAAATAATGAGATTTTTGAAGCGATGTTTACTAAAACAAGAATGGTTCTAAAAACATGTATTATATAGCCTTTCGAAGCAATGAATACTGTTCTTAACACATGCCCTATTCACGTGTAATTCTATGTTATACCTTTCCACTTTTCTACACAAACCCAAAAACATTGAAATAAATAAAATATCAAGTAAAAAAGGAGCTGTCACAAAAAAATATCTACCAGAGACAAAAAATATTTTTCTTTTAAAAATTCAGACACTAAAAATTATTATATAGGTACAACCAAAAGCAAGATAGAGTAGTACCTAAAATCATTCTCATAAAAAATGTGTAAACTTCACCCCCAGTGACTTGGGGTAACTCAAAATGGTAATAAATTGAGTGGGCGTGGCTCACCCCTGTCACGCCCCAAGGGGATGAGTAGTACCCTCGAACTGGGTACCGTGGAGTACCCCGTAATGCGGGTACTTCGTCTTCTATTAGTGGTGATTCGGTTTGCGACGGACGGAAATTCCCTAGTTTTTTTGTAGATATTGTTAGTATAAAAACATGGTTTTAAAGTATTTTTAAGGGTGTTTGTTTTCGTAATATATATTTTTTATTGTTTATCTACCTCACCTGATGGAAAACAATGACGCGATCGACGATGTCGCGCTTACTTAGAAGTAACCTGTTCACTCTTGACTTATGGATTCCCGGTTTATAGCCATCAGAAATCACAGACCTTAGTGGAATTATCTAATATCGCTCACGAAACGAGATATTGACATATCTATATTTTACAGATCCTAGAGTCAAAAATTTTACAAATTATAAATAAGAAGTTAGAAGTTCATTTTACATTTTATAAAGTAGAAGACCATATTGGATATAAATATTATCACCGTAAAAAGCCTGATAGCTACATCTAGTAATCTTTAAGTCATGAATAAGTTACGAGTACTTCAGGGCAAGCGAGCTCCAATATTGATTCACATCGTTGCTTACCATTAATCAAGACAGTGGTTAAAAGGAATCTATCAAAAGTTACGAAAAAGAGGAGAATACAAGAAAAAAAGAGATAAGTTTTCAGAAGATGTATGACTTTTTTTATGGTAGGTAAAAATCATCGAATGACGAATACCACTATTGGGCGGAGCGGGAAACAGTGTCAGACTCTTACTGACTAAAGAACCTACCCCGTGCCTTCCTTGCCTTATTCCCAGAGCCCCGGTATAACGCTTTCGCACCAACCCTCAGCTCCGGGAAAAAGATATATGACTATTATCTAATTGTATTATTAATTAACAAACAAAGCAATAAAAGAGAACAAAAAATGCATCGTTGTTTTTGTCTACTAACCGGTAATCTTCAGAAACTTACCTATTTTCTTAGTACCTACATAGAAAAGTTGAATGGACTTTGTAAGAGATACCTATTCGTGTAATTATGGGTATACTAGCCTTCTGCCAGCGGCTTCGCTCGCGTGAAAGTAGGGTCCTCTATACAAAGTTTAGACCCCTTTAGGAGCTGAAATTTGAAAAACCCTTTTTTAATGTTCGCCTACGTCATAAAAGGAAGCCTTGTGGAAAATTTCACGCTCCTAGGTTCAGTAGTTTTGGCTGAGCGTTGATATGTCAGTCAGTCAGTTTCTCCTTTTATATATATATATATATATATAATAGATATCACGACTTATCAGGATGAACATTAACAGGTTTTGATTTTGATGGGAAAATCATCTAATGACATCCCCGCGATCTTTTAGTAGGCGACATTATCAGTCTATTGCTGACTAGAAAAGATTATAGTTTGTAAATTTGTAATGCGTAGTATCAATAACTACTGGATAGATTTTAAAAATTATTTCACCAGTAGACTGCAATTTTATTACTGAGTAACATATAAATCCGATCCGACTCGGCTGAGACGCATTCGGGAGGCGGCGCGGTATCTTCTCGTCCAATATACTTACCATAGTGTCTCAAGACGAGAGTTCTTTGCGACCAGTGCCCAGTGCATGTTGCCAGCGATGACATATGACTTCGAAATTTAGTCTCTCACATTGGGCCACGAGTCGTAGGTCGCGGGTTCAAACCCAGCCAGGCGTATTACTTTGTGTAATTTATTTCATCACCACTGCTCTCAAAACGGTGAAGGAAAACATCGTGAGGAAACCGGCATGTCCTAGAACCAAAAATTCGAAGACATGTGACATCTACCAATCCGCACTGGGCCCGCGTGGTGGATTATGGCCCATTCCCTCTCCCAGAGAGAGGAGACCTGTGTCCCTGCAGTGGGAACATTAAAAGGCTGATGATGATTGGGCCTCATCAGAAGGCTTAAAATCACTAAAGGGCAATGGAAAAGGCTTTGCTCAGAGTATCCTTGCGGGATCGAACCAGAAACAGCAGGAGAACCAAGGTTACCGACATAGCACGAAAAATCGTCAAACTTAAGTGGTAATGGACAGGGCACATTACTCGCGTAACAGATGGCCGTTGGAGTCGATAGGTTTTGAAGTGTTGTGGTAAGGCCTCCTATAAGGTGGACCGATGATCTGGGAAAAGTTGCGGGAATCCGATGGATGCGAGATGCACAGGACCGTTCATCGTGGCCTAAGTATAACAGTTACTTACGAATAAAATGATAATAGGAGTATAATTTCATGAAGACAAAACCACTGGCTGAAACTATTTCACAATAAAATATAGCGTCTCAGTTAACAGACGGCCGTGAACCGATTAAACTTTTTGCTAATTTTTTGTTAATCTTTTTTGACTAGTTTAACTCTCTCGCAAAATATTTGGAAACCACTTAGTAACCAGCATGAGAGATAAACTAAAAAAAGGCCATTGTCAATTGATATTTCTGAATTTTAGAATTATTTTGAAACTTTCACAGGCATTAAAGTTAAAAAAGCCAACAATATATTGAATGAAAAGATGAAACCGTGTAATCTAGTCTTCATAAAAAGTTATTTTGGTCTGCGATAGTCACTGTTTTTGTAATTGATAAAAACTAGTGCTTGTCTTCGATCCCACCTGATGGTAAGCTGTGATGCAATCGTTGATGGTAAGGTGGAATAGTTTAGAGACTATTAACTTTAGCCTTGAAGACACCTAAATTATAATCGGACGGGAAGACCACAGCAGGTATATTGTTTCACTCCTCTGTTGTGTGAGATACAAATGAGGCGAAACAGACTCAGAACTACTGTATAGGAGAGAACCACGCGTCGTGGGCCGTAATCCACCACGCGGACCCAGTGTGGGTTGGCGGATGTCACATGTCTTCGAATGTTTGGCCTAGGACATGCCGGTTTCCTCACGATGTTTTCCTTCACCGTTTTGAGAACGACTCAATAACTACACAATATGTGCCTATCATTGTACCAAAAAAAAAAACCGTCACAACCCAAAAAATCTATTATTATTAAATAGCTTTTTTTTCTATTCCAAAGCATCAGCAGATTAAATTCGTTCCAACAATAGAGTTGCACCCCAACATTGCCCGTATCGTCCCCAATGTTGCCACACGCGAAAATGAATTATTATAGAGTTGGTTACTGGGGCGGGGTGGGTAAAACTAGGGGCGTAGGGGCGTACCGGATATTGGTCATATAAATAAATTAGTAGGAAGATAAAGGAAATTAATGTTAATTTCAAGTTTTGGGTGCGTAAGTGTTACGATGAGTTGTAGGATGGGGTGGGAGGAACGTAAGAAGGTATGATAACCTTAAGACTAAAAGTCTCATGTATGTTTGGTGCAACTATATTTTCTTAAATAATATTAGGTACCTATTTACTGTGCAATTTTAAAATTATCAACACATTTATTTAATAATTTCATATATCTATCATTAGATCATTCTTTTTATTTTATGAATGCTTTTAGAAGGTAAAATTAGATTTTAATTATTTTCAATTTTATATTTCACCAGCGACCCGCCCCAGCTTCACAGGGGTACTGATATTAAATATATTATGCATTTACACATAAACCTTTCATCTAGCAAAAAAACCCTCATCAAAATCTGTTGCGTAGTTTTAAAGATCTAAGCATACATAGGCACAAACGGGAAGCGACTTTGTTTTATACTATGTTATGATTATTAAAAGCCCGTATTCTAAAATCAACATTTATTGACAATCACATCACTAATATACATTGACAACTAATAATTAAAAAATCTCGAGAAAAACCATAAATAATTTAACATTCGAATCGAACGTCATTTAAATTCAAATCATATAAATTACACTTTTATTCACAAAATAACTATAGTCCGTAGTTTTCTATACATTTTTTCTGACATTATATCCTTTTGCTTGGCTCCTCAGGGCCATAGCATGATATTAATTAATATTTAATAACCTTCCACAAGAATTAGACTATCAAATACAAAAAAGATTTTTTCAAATCCAACTTATTGTTTTAAAGATTAGCGGATCACAAATCACAAAAAAAAAATCGGAGATTAATTTTATTAAGGCAAAAATTTCAAATTTAAATTCTTTGAAAGGTGAGAAAATGGTATTTATAATAATAAATCAACATTCGGAACTAGACTTAGATTAAACGCGTACATTTTTCAAATAAGACGGAAAAAAAGGTACAGTTTGATTCACGGCTAGATCACTTTTGTATATATTTTTTTTATCGTAAATAGTCACGCAAGTAAATCGCATTAATTTTGTACTTGACTACTGACAGTTTTTTCTGTATTTTTCCTACATTATTAAGGATGTTTAGTTATACAATGGTTAATGTTATAAATGTTTTGTTTTGTGTTTATTTTAACTTTGAAGTTAGCCGGTATAATACACTACATATGTTAGGAAAATTATTTTTAATTCGGTATTAACTTTATCTCTTATCCTAAGTAAAGATACAAGTAGGGAAAATACTTAAAAAAAAACACTATCTTTATAGATTTTTTTTTCAATAGCTAATAGTAAAAAAATATAATATAGGATTTTTTTACTATTTTTTTTTTATCACCGGTCTCTTTAAGCAACTCAATCGCCTGGATAACTACAGCGAACTTAATATTTTTTTACTATTCAGATTGTGCAATTGATTCCTTTCGTAATTCCTAATTCTACAAATATTAATCGGAGATACGCATGATATCGACACATGTTATCGTAAAACTGACATTGTAGATAGGCCTAAACTGGCACGCGACGTATACCTCGTTTCCTCACTTTTTACTATTTTTAATACTTTTTTTTTCACTTTTACACACTTTCACTGACTTTAGTTGCGTGTGGAACCATTATAAGTAAGAAAAAAATAGTTTAAATTAATTTCAGTGTGTGATAGTAAAGAATTTTGGTTTCTTGTGATAGGTAATCTATTTGTTTTGCTTATTTAGCGCTCGGTTTAAACAAACGAGGGTACGTTAGAAATAATAACAACACTAATTACCTAATGTGGGCGTTAGGTTGGTACCTATGTCCGAGGTTAATGACTCCCAAGTCATAATTACAAACAACTTTAAAAAAAAATTGTCACCAATATTTTTTGACAACACTATCCGACTGCGTAAACCAAAGAGGATCTACGGAAAAAAAACAAAATCTAAATAAAAACTTACCTATTTACGTCAAAATCCAAACTTTCAACTGCACACGAACTCACTGACAGTGAAACTTGATAATGCACTCGAGAAAAATAGTAAAAAAATAAAAAACAAAAATAAAACCGCTAATTATCCGCGAGCGATCACACGACACGAACAGAACACGACTGAGACGTTCTCAACGAATAATCTTATCAAAAATAACACGTTAATTACGACTTTAGTCCGTAAAGTGTATATTTCGTTGTGTACTTAGGCCTTTTTGGTAGTAATAACACTGCACTTCGGACAGTATTGTAGCTTGCGACGCGAGCTCTGGCGAGGTCGCAGCCAGACTGCCGCATCGGGTCGCCCCTCACGTCGCACGCCCCACCCCCTCTACAATTTTCAGGTAAAAAAAAACGGGAAAACAGAAAAACAGATAGCATTTCTGTTTATTATCTATTTGGCGACATTTTTTAGTTACCGTGTATAGGCTGTCTGAGGTCTTCTCTTTTGTTTCTGCGTGTATTATCATTTTTGGTTTTATTGTGGGCGTTTCTAATATTTGGCGCCGGGAGGCACGTGCTAGTTATTCTTTTAGTTAATTATTTACTGGTCGTTTAATATTTTGAGGGCGTTTGTTGATGTACCTAACTTAATTGGGTGTTTGTTTTTGATATGAGTAGTCATTATTGAGTTGGTTTATACAATTTGAATTTAGATATAGGGGGATCTTGATGTGAATGAAAAGAAAATCTGAACAATAAAAATGTTATTTATTCTGAATAATCTTTTTTGTTTTCCTTAATTTTTTTTCTCTGGATTTTTTTTATGTCACTATTTAGGTGTAGGTACAATAAAGTTTATTCTATTTAATCTTTTTTTTTAGTTTCGCACGGTTTGTGCACTTTAGTTTCGAGTTTAGAAATATATGAGTTTTCAGTTATTGTTACTTTGAGTTTTATTACAATTTGGAAGTAACACATTCTAATGTTTTTCCTATTTGGCAGCAAATGTTTACTGTGGTAGCTCGGCAAGCTTTACTGTGGTAGTATATATATTTTTTTTTTGTTAGGTAAAAATCATCCAATGACAAATCGCGCCTTTGGGCGGAGCAGAAAACAGTGGCAGACTCTTACTGACTAAACAACCTACCCCATTCCTACGTTGACATATATGCCAGGGCCAGAGCCTTCCTTTCAGACGCGATCCCTTGGCCCCAGTTTGCTTCGACCCTTCTGCAGGGTCCCTACGGTTTGCTGACAACGCCTTGATGGATAATATGTTGCGAATATTTGCTTACGTTGGGGCCCCTTTAGTGCGGGGCCCCGTATCATTGATACGGCTGGGCCTCAGTTGGCTTCGAACCTTCTGCAGGGTCTCTACGGGTAGTAGGTAGTCAATATTACAATAATTCTCTATTATTATTGTTCCACTGCGTAGACACTCGAGAAATAAAACTACATTAATTTTACAACATTGTGTGTGTTTACTAGAAATTAATGAATGAATAATTAATTCAATTCAATTCAATTCAAAGCATTAATTTCAAATAAACCTTTACAGGCACTTTTGAAAAGTCATAAAGTCGGTCTGTCAGGAAAAAAAATGACGCTAATTGCACATTCCAAAAAGTAGGTCTCAATGGAGAAGAATGTGGAAGAAACTCCATGGACACTCTTTTTAATCATATTGTGTTTTACAAATGTATAGGTTAAAATTAAAACAGGCCATTGGAGTTCAACTAAATCCCCACAAAATTTGGAAATTGTAGATGATCTTATTTTTTTCATAGGTGTTTTTTTATATATTACAATCAAGAGAGGTCTTTTATTTTGCAAAAAATAAGTCAATCTCTAACCTTAGAACTACATAAATATATAATAAATTAAAAAAGAAAAAATACCTAATGAACTTAACTAAAAATACCTAATTATAGTCTTTCTAAACGACTTGTTGTCACTTCGCGTGACCCAAGGGCTGGCTTTTCCCCTAGGCAAAGAATAAGCATTGCCATACAGCGTGGCAATGCTGCAAGCCTTTTGGGCACTTTACCAGTCGACAGCGATGAGGAATAGTTTTTTGACGCTTTATTAGATTATGTATTTTATATATGACCTTACTAGCCTTCTGCCGGCGACTTCACCCGCGTAAAGTAGGGTTCCCCATACAAAGTATAGACACCCATTACATACCTTTAGAAGCTGAATTTTGAAAAACCCTTCCTTAGTGTTCGTATATCTTACTAATATTATAAATGCGAAAGTTACGATGTTTGGATGTTTGTTACTCAATCATGCCAAAACGGCTAGACGGATCTGGATGAAATTTGACACAGGCATAGGATACACTCCGGAATAGGACATAGGCTACTTTTTATCCCGGAAACCCCAACCCCAATACCACTCGGGCGAAGCCGCGGGCAAAAGCTAGTTTTAAATATTGTAAACCACAATCTTAACAATTTTCTATTATAACCTCACACTATTATCGTAACTTTATTTATTTCAGACAAAAAATAAAAGCTAGTACGTCATAAAAGGAAGCCTTGTGCAAAATTTCACGTTCCTAGTACTAGTAGTTTTGGCTGTGCGCTGATATGTCAGTCAGTTTCTCCTTTTATATATATACTAGCTTCTGCCCGCGACTTCGTCCGCGGAAAATGTGTGAGACAAAAGTTGTGATAGCTCGGTTAATATCCATGTTCAATAATTTATAGCCTATGTCACTCAGGAGTAAAGCAGCTTTCTATTATAGCTTCAATTTTTCCAATCGAACCATTAGTTCCAGAGATTACCTCCTGCAAACAAAAAAATAAAAAAACAAAAAAACAAACGTTACCTCTTTATTATATTAGTGTAGATAGATTAAAACAGGCCATTGGAGTTTAACAAAATCCCAACAAAATTAGGGATTGGGATGATCTTGTTACTTTTTCTTTTAATTTAAAAAATAGATGTGAAGATTTTGTTACTAAACCTTTTTTTTTCAAATAAAACACCTGTTATTTTATATAAGACTTAGTAAGTAAGCCATTAATCGATGTAACGATTATTTATGTAAAAATAATTGAGACATTATTCATCCAGTGTTGATAATTTATACATTTTGTATCATCAATTATATTTCGATACTACTCAGTACTTCTATTGAATGTGTCATGCAAGAAACTTGAAAAATTACTAAATAAATTATTGATGAGTGTTGTAATTAGTCATTTGTATATGAATTTGCATTTTTTTGTTTAAGTTATGTGAAGGTTTTTATGTGATTGAAGTCCCTAAATAAATTAAATATTGAATCAAATATTTTTTTTATTATTTGAAAAAATTGCTGTATTGATGTAGATGTACTCTAGAAGATTTTATAAATTTATTTATGAAAAAACATTATGCACATAGTACAAAGGCGAACTTAATGCCTTCGACATTTTCTAATTATTTTTTTATTGGTATTTAATGTGTGTAATAAAAAACTTTTGTTGTAATTTTTAAATTACAACAAAAAAAAGTTTACAGAGTTAAATATCAACTTGATTTAGTCCATTAAGCTCCAAGAGGACACCGGTGTCCGCACACCTATTGTCTTTTAATTGTATCTGTAATTACGGTAGTAGGTACTTTTTTACTTATAAGAGATTGAATTAGCTTTTTTCTATTAGTTCTATTTTTGTTTTTTTTTTTTATTGATTTATTTTAAATATAGCTTCTGCCCGCGACTTCGTCCGCGGAAAATTTCTTGTAGTGATAGCTCGGTTAACATCCATGTTATATAAATAATTTATAGCCAATGTCACTCAGGAGTAAATCAGCTTTCTATTGTTGCTAAATTTTTTTCAATCGAACCATTAGTTCCAGAGATTACCTCCTACAAACAAAAAAACAAACTTTACCTCTTTATTATATTAGTGTAGATTTGTACGCCGTAACAGCAAAACATACCACTTATGTTTCACAAATAAACTATCTGATTCTGACTTAATTTTTTTGTTGCATCAAACTTTCTGATTCTGATTTTTTTTTTTTGTACCGTTCGATATCATTCCATGTTTAAATGGTATCGTGGATGCATTCACAAACATGTAAACTCACATACAAAAAACACACAGACTCTAAATCTGTAGATCATAAAAATATTTGTTCCGTATAGGAATCGAACCCGCTACCCGCAGCAAAACAACCAATCATTCAACCTCCCAAGACGTAGGCATACAAACGTAACCATATTACTAAATTAACTTTTGTAAATTTACAACCGTCGTTTGGTTTACCTGAAAAAGAATGGTCATTTCATAAAACAGAGAAAGAAGAACAAAAGGCCTTTCTTTCTTAAACAAGACCTTGCATTATTATTCGTGAGTAAAACACAATAAATTAATACAATGTCTCTTTTGAGTGACAATTGGTCACCATTGTCAATCTCGGTAGCGAGATAACAAGACAGTTTGTTATCTCGCACCCGTCTTAATCCGTCTTTTCTTTACCTGGTTAAAAACAGTAAAAATGGCACCCAATAGCCCTTGTTTTGTCCTCGGATTATAAAATACTCAAAAATCTCTATAGAATAAGTGTTCATTTAAAAAGATTAATTTTTATATAGCTTGCGTTTTCGAGAAGTGATGAATTTCTTTCTCACGATTGCTTTTGAGTGTAAAAATTGTAGTTGTGTTAATCTGCTGGTAATACATCTATTATAATAATATATTTTAAACGAAAGTGTTGAAACTTTCCATTTTACAATATTTGAAGATGTAAATAACAAGCTCATGTTTTGATTACAAGTACTTTTTTTATTGAATACTAGCTTCTGCCCGCGACTTCGTCCGCGGAAAATTTTGTGAGACAAAAGGTGTGATAGCTCGGTTAATATCCATGTTATATAAACAATTTATAGCCTATGTCACTCAGGAGTAAAGCAGCTTTCTATTATAACTTCAATTTTTCCAATCGAACCATTAATTCCAGAGATTACCCCCTACAAACAAAAAAACAAACTTTACCTCTTTATTATATTAGTGTAGATAGTGTAGATGTAGATAAACTGTGGTGCTTGACTACAATCCCACCTGCTGATGTTGATGGTAAGGCGCACTAGTTCATAACTCTTGAGCCCGACGCGAACGCCGGCTTCCGTATATCTATTGTCTTTCTATTATGTCTCTAATTAATAAATTAATTAATTTTGTTATTCTTTTGGCAGGCTTTGGCATTAAGTCCGCCTTTGTACTTATTTTGTGCATGAAGTGTTAAATAAATAAATAAATAAGTCTCTAATCACGGTACTCGAAAGGTTTCCCTAAAAGGTAACCCTATTCACTCTGGTCTTGAAGTCACCTAAATTATAATCGGACGGGAAGACCGCAGAGGCAAAGTGCCTAATTTACCCTTTAGTAGTTTTTTTTTAAGGTGATAAATAATCCAATGACCTCTTCCGCTCAGTCTCAGACTTTTGCGGACTAAAACCACACTTATGTTCTTTTTTTGTCTTTCATTTTGACAGGCCTGTCAGGCTAGTAGTTATTCATCGTGACTACTATGCCAGAGGTCGAGGGTTCGATTCTCACCCAAGACAAATGTTCGTGTGATAAACACTATCATTTATTCTGTGTCTGGGTGTGATTTTTATATAATATGTATGTATTTATAAATATTTAAGTATGTTTAGCAATTGTCTTGTGCTAATAACACAAGCTCTGCTTAGACTACACGGCGTTGTGTGATAGTTTTTTTTTTTTTTTTTTTTTTATTGATTATAGGTTTGCGCTTGACCACTATCTCACCTGATGGAAAGCGACGATGCAGTCGACGATGGAACGCGCTTACCTAGAAGTAACCGATTCACTCTTGACTTAAAGAGAGTTTTGAGTTGTCGAATACTACTAATAACATTTCGGAACCACGGGATTCTCTTTTGGAAGCTAACCCATGGTCCCAGTAGGCTTCGGCAATGCTGGACTCCTGCGGTTTTGTTGAAGTGTGTGGCTGCCAGCTTTGCTTGTGTAGTGCAAGCAAAACTTCACAGAAAGAGAGTCCTTTAATCGAAGGAATGGAACAAATTGCCTGTAGTCTTCCCATCTACACTAATATAATAAAGAGGTAAAGTTTGTTTTTTTGTTTTTATGTTTTTTTGTTTGTAGGAGGTAATCTCTGGAACTACTGGTCCGATTGGAAAAAAAATAGCATCAATAGAAAGCTGCTTTACTCCTGAGTGACATAGGCTATATTTTATGTACGCGGGCGAAGCCGCGGGCAAGAGCTAGTCTAATTATAATTTGGGTGTCTTCAAGGCTAGAGTGAATAGCTTCACTGCTCACCATCAGGTGGGATATTTTTCTACCTAGACGCGAGCGAAGCCGTTGACAGGCTCTAGTGTTTAAATATTGAACTAAAGTAAAAACCAAACTCAATGTTTTTTTTATTTGCTATAAACTAATGCTTGACTGCGATCCCACCTGATGGTAAGCAGTGATGCAATCGTTGATGGTGAGGCGCACTAGTTTATTAAGAGCCTATTTATTCTAGCCGTGAAGATATTCAATTATAATTTTTGTGCCTTCAAGGCTAGAGTACCGCAAGCAATGAGCAAATTGTTCCAGTCCTTCGATGTACGCGTTATGTTGAGGCGAAAATATTTAATATATAAGTTTGTGGACAATGGTTTGGATTGTACGTTTCACTTCTATGAAAAAAATACTCTTTATTAATTCTCTGATGTATTTTTTTTATTATTGATCATAATCACACCTGATGGTAAGTAATGGTGAGGTCGACGATGGAGCAGGCTTGCCTAGAAGTAACTCATTAACTTTGAGATTGTGTGACAGTTTTTTTTTGTCTCAAATAAATAAAATTATGATATTAGCGTGAGGTTATAATAGAAATTTGTCCGCGTGGTATTGGGGTTGGGGTTGGGGTTTCCGGGATAAAAAGTAGCCTATGTCCTATTCCGGAGTGTATCCTATGCCTGTGCCAAATTTCATTCAGATCCGTCCAGCCGTTTTGGCGTGATTGAGTAACAAACATCCAAACATCGTAACTTTCGCATTTATAATATTAGTGAGATGTATTATTGATGTAAATATGCTATCCTGTTTGTTCCCAGATCAAGCTATTTATATGGGAATTTTCCGTTTAGAATTTCTCAGTAATAACATGGAGTTTCGACTTGTTGAATATAATAGGCTTTCCTTGTTTCGTAGAACTTAATATATTCGACGAAAAGTGGATTTTCATTACCAAATTAATTGTACAATCAATTCTAACTAGCCGTAACATTGTATAAAAAGACAGTTTTTTTAATTACAATAATCAATCCTATAATAATTATCTGAAGAATAGCCAAACTTAAGTGGCAGTGGGCAGGACACATGTACACAGAACTGATGGTCGAAAGGACCAAAGGGTATTGACCTACCAGGAGATGCAGCGTTGGAAGGCTTTCCATACGGTTAAACACTTAGAGAGTTTCTATTTTTTTATTGTTGATAGGCTCTATCATCACCTGATGGTACCAATAATATGGTCAGCAATGAATCACGCTTGCCTAAAAGTAATCTATTCACTCTTGACTTACAGATCCCCAGATTGTAGCTATCAAGAAAAACAGACTCTGAGAGCTGTGGTGGCCGAGTGGTAAAGGCTCCGATTTACGAGTTGTAGGTAGTCAGTTCAAACCCAGCCAGGCGCATTATTTTGTGTAATTTATTTCATCACCACTTCTCTCAAAACGGTGAAGGAAAACATCGTGAGGAAACCGGCATGTCCTAGAATTAAAAATCGAATTTTTAATTCTAGGACATGCCGGTTTCCGACATATGACATCCAGCAATTTGCACTGGGCCAGCGTGGTCTATTATGTCCCATTCCCTCTCCTAGGTAGGAGGCCTGTCAGTGTCCCAGCAGTAGGGACTTTAATAAGGCTGATGATGAAAGTATTTATAATTATAAATTAAATAAAGTAATAAAAAAAAAAATAATGACCCCAAAAACTAGCGCGCGTTGAAGTCTTCCATCGCTACGGGGGTAGGGGTCTACGCGCTACGACCTACGCGTTACGGGTCTACGAAAATAAAGATGGATTCTTTTGTCTTAACTAAATGCTGTGTTCTGATTGGTTGGACGAACTCGATCGGGTTTTTTTCGACAAAGGTCGGTATTTAGATGGGAGTACGTGGAATGTCTGACAAAATGTACGTGTATGGTTTTAGATAGTGTTGTGTGTTTCTAGTTTTGTAAATATTCTTTTTAAATAGTATTTTTGAACAAATAACAATAACTACACAACACACACACACACACACACACTAACTATATGAAACACACGCATCAGCTTGTAGCTGCTAGTGTGTCTTACCAAATAATAATAATAAATAAAATTTAAATAAAATATTATGTTGATGATAGTGGGGATGTGATCCATTTAGTGGTATATATTTTTTATTGTTTTTTTTTAATTGCCCATTGGGGGCAGGGCTCAAGGTCGACGGGGACAAAAGGTTCTGGAGTGGCGACCAGAATATGCAACATTCAAAGGCCTCTCACAAAGTGTACCGACGAACTCGTGAGTGTCGCAAGAATCCGATGCATGCAAGACGCCCATTCTTTGTGGCGACAGTGGATGTCTTGAACAGAATATAGTGTCAGACTTTTACTGACTAAAAATCCATCCCGTTTCATGTTTATTCATTGCCTTTCATACAAGGGCTGAGCCTTCCTTTCAGACCCAAACCTTTGACCCTTGCCTGCTTGTATACTTCAGCCCTGCAAGGTCCCTCGGTTTGCTGACAACTCCTTGAGGCGCGCAGGAATGTTTAATTGTTATTCAAAGCTACAATTTAATTTTCACTTTTAAAACCGTCTTCAAAAATGAGATTATATATTTGGTTGAAACTTAAAATTTAAGTACAAGGCCAACAGAAGAACAACTAACAATACACATTTTAACCGACTCCCAAAAAGGAGGGTACCTTTAACAAAATTTCCTAATCCAGCAACTTTGGTTTATAGTTACAAAAAGCTAGTAAAATCCGTTGGCCCCACATACGGTTTCCTAATTGATATGACCGCCATAAATAAATCCAAGATGGCTACTGATCGTAACTATGTCGTTAAAGGATTAGGAATAACGTATAAAATGGGTTGTAAAAGTAAGTAGGATCTGGTGGGATGCTGGTTGTAAACCGTGCTTGAGTCCGGAATCGAACCTGTGACCTTTGAGTTCATATTTGAATAGTGAAGCTACTTTTTTGTTTTGTTAGCTTGAGAGCTCGTGGCAAAGGGCAAGATATAGTATTTTTGTGATAATTTTAAATCCAACATCACGTGTAAACGGCTAGTTGGTGGATATTAAGATAAAGATAAAAGGTTTTATTTCATCTAACATTGCGTACATAATATAAATTAAGGCAACCCCAGTAAGTTACAAAAGCACTTGTGTTGGGGCTGTCTCGTTTCTTCCCTTACAAACCAAAATTACAATGTTGAGATACATATCTCTCTATAATATATCTCTCTATAATATCTATAATATACCAAATAACTACAAATATATGTTTAAAAATTATAGAAAGAAAAACAAAACAAAATGAGAATAAAAATGTGTTAAAAGTGCAATACCAGGAGTATGTGTAGGTTCATGTATGTATGTGTGTGACTGTCTGTCTGTATGTGTGTGTGTGATATTGAAAAAAAAATTATGTTAAACTAGACTACTTTCCTAATGATTTGATATACAAATTATTATTTTATAACTAGCCTATGCTGTCCCACTGCTGGGCAAAGGCCTCCCTCTATTCTTTCCAATTATCTCGGTTACTCGCTTTATCGTTCCATATCTCAAGGAAGACATCCAGGTCGTCCCGCCATCTCTTTCGTGGTCTGCCGCGGCCCCGCGTCGCTGTGTCCGGGCACCAATCCTGTGTTTTACGGGCCCACAGCTCGCTAGACATGCGGCAGACATGTCCTGCCCAATCATTTAAGTCGGGCAGCCTTTTGAGCCACATCAACGATTTGTGTTTTGGGGCACAGTGTAATATTTGAAACTTACGAACGATATACGAGTATTTACTATTTTTTTTTCATTGAGCTTGGTGTAATTTATTTTTAAACTTATGTATAACACAGACAAAAAGCGACGATCAGACTAATTGAGTAACTGATGATGGGGTTGGTTTGTGTATGAGGATTTCATTAATTATAATATACCGAAACTTTTTCGATATTAAATCATCCAATCCCTTCTCACACTCTTGGGTGGAGCGAAAGGGTGCCCGAGAATTTTATTGACTAAAACCCATTGCTGTTTCTTGTTTTCTTTCGTTCTAGAGTCTTCAGGGTTCTCTTTTGCACAACCCTTTTTTATGTTAGGTAAAAAACTTCCAATGACGAGTCCAGAACATCCAATGACGAGCCAAAGGTTCTCTAGTCAGTAAGAGTCTGACGAAACAGTGTCAGACTCTTACTGACTAAAGAACCCTTGGCTCCTACAGGCTTCAACCCTGCTGAGCCCCAACGGTTAAACACTAGGCCTAAAAGTTGGCGAGCAATGGATAACCCTCCGTCCGGTCCTGGTAACAGTCTGGACCGAGCCCAAGTCATCGACGGCGCGCTATGTTCCCGCGAGCCTCAAGGAGTTGTCAGCAAGCTTTAAGGGGCCAAGCAGGGTCGAAGCTTCCTGGGACCTAGGATCGACGCAAAAACGTATACCGCGGTCTTGGCAAAGAAAGAACGGGGAAGGTTGTTGTTTAGTCAGTAAGAGTCTAACATTGTTTCCCGCTCTGTCCAAGGGCGGGATTCGTCAATGCATTTTGTCTACCTATAAAAAATGACCTAAAACTTAGAAATATGCCATTCACTGCCAAAAACATGTGAGAATACACCCAAAGTTAATTATTATCTGTTTTACTAATAAATATTCAAACAAATTATAATGTTGCCATATAAAATTAATGATTTTAACAAATAACTTCCAAGAAAGCAGTTTTCTCTGCACACTGAACATGCGTAGCTGGCCACCGACCGAATTCAAATGTCATAAGATTCACACCTGTCTAAAAAGTCCTAAATTACCAATCATCTGCTTATCTAAAATAAACTTTATTGTGAGAAAATAAAGTTGATTATGCCTTGTATGATTGAGTAGTTATAACGTTTCGATATTGAATTGTACTGGTAAATGTCAATGGTTTTGTCCGACTAATGAAGCGAGATTTGTATGGATAAGACTTAAATTTGATGTTTTTTTTATCGATAATTTTTTTTTTGTAGTTTTATGTAAAAGAATTAATATGAAAGATATTGCTTTATTTCGTTATTTTTAATAGGAATAATATATTGGTAAGTGAAGTTAAACTAAAATCGCCGTCATAGCATTTTTTTTTAAGGTGGGCAAAAATAATCCAATGACGAATCCCGCTCTTGGGTGGAGCGGGAAACAGTGTTAGACTCTTACTGATTAAACATTACTCCCTGTTTCTTTTTTGCCTTTCGCACTGGGGCCAAGCCTTCCTTTCAGAAAGAGACCCTGGGCCCAAGTAGGAAGGGTGCAGAGATATCATTGGATGAATTTTACCCACCTGAACAAAGCCTACGAAGATCTGTTACTGCCCAAAAGTCAATTGCCATTTTGGTTCAACTTATATGCCTCGTCGTACCTACGTGACGAATTGAAATGTAAATATTTTTTTTTTATTCTGAATTGTTGGGTATGTGATTTTGAGATAAGTGAATGTAAATTCATATTTTTTTTATCTGTTCAGAATACAGGTGAATGCGATAACTTGCTGAAATCGGTGATAATGTCAAGGTGATACGGTGATATCAGCAAGAGTCAGTATTTAGACCAATCACTGCACTCCAGAGAGCGAAACTGGGACTACTAAGTAGATCAGGCACAGTGCATCAGTGCATTATTTTATTTAGAGTACTTAGATTGATAGTTTTGTGATATTTATCATTAAGTATATCTATTTATTGGATTATTTGCTGCTACCACGCACACACTCATTACCATTTGTCTTTATGAATAGTGTGATTATTTAATATTTTTATTTATTCTTCATGCAACACAAGGTACAAAAGCGGAGGCGGAGGCGGTTTATTTGTATATGTTACTAGTGACTGCAGCAATGATAATATTAAATATATTATGCGTGTATTATACGTATACACCTTCCTCTTAAATTACTCTATCTATTAGAAAAAAACTGCATAAAATTCCGTTGCGTAGTTTTAACGATTTAAGCATACATAGGAACATATTACGCTATTACGTTGCTACTTAAAATAATTGATGATATATGATAATACATATAATATGTAATTTTATTGTACACACCACTGTGTAGTTTTTTTTTAAGTCAAATGTTGTATGGTAGAAAATGCCTTGTTACGTTAAATCCGGATATTATTATAAAAAAAAAGAACCGTCCAGCCGTTTTGGCGTGATTGAGTTACAAACATCCAAACATCGTAACTTTCGTATTTATAATATTAGTAAGATAAGATATATAATATATTCGACAACTATCACACAACGTCGTCTAGTCTCAAGCTAAGCAGAGCTTGTGTTATGAGTACTAGACAACTGATAAACATACTTACATATTTCTAAATACATACTTATTATAGATAAATTACACCCAGACACAGAACAAATGATTGTGCTCATCACACAAACATTTGTCCTGGGTAGGAATCGAACCCACGACCTCTGGCATAGCAGTCAGGGTCACTAACTACTAGGCTGACTGACAGGCCTGTCAAAACTAATTATATAATAATTAAAAGTATAACTAATTTAATTTTAAAATTCATATGTACTTTTCTAAGTTTATCTTGGACATTACGGACAGCCCATGTCCTGAAAGTACGTAATCATTATAGGTATATTATGTACACACTGTAAATATATTTAAATAAATAAATAAGTTACTCTAACGTTAGTTATTGCATGAGTCCCAGGTACGTAATGATCTTACAGACAAAGAGCAATGAGTAACTCGCCGAGCTGTTTAGAACAAATACGAAGAAAGGGATAATATCCCTTTCTTTTAACGAGATAGTAATAAAATTATGATTTCATGCAGGCTTGCGGACGCCGAACAATGGGCAGCTTGCCGTCCGATATGGAACTAGCTGGGATGTATGTGTAGTATGACTGGTACCTGCCAAGGCTGTGGAACCTTTGTTTTACAAAGGATAACTGGATGTAGGTACACAATTAAACAAAAATTCCTCTCCTTAGCTGACACCAGCCCGTAAGGACTCTGCAAAACAGTCGAAGCCTAATGGGGCCCAAGGTCTCTTTCTGAAAGGAAGGCTTGGTCCCAGTGCGAAAGGCAAAGAAGGAACGAGGTGGGTTGTAGGTGTTTAGTCAGTAAAAGTCTGACACTGTTTCCCGCTCCGCTCAAGAGAATCATCATTGGATGATTTTTGCCCACCATAAAAAAGCTGGTAACAGCTAAGGAGTGGAATGTCCTGCCAGAATCTGTGTTTCCTGACAGCTAGGGGTCTTTAAATCAAGAGTGAATAGGTTACTTCTAAGTATGTTCCATCGTCGACCACATTCTTGCTTTCCATAAGGTGAAATATTGGTCGAGTGAGCTCCATTTACATTGAGAAAAAATATTTTATAATTTCCCAGATACGTTTTTTGCAATAATAAGTCTAATTTTTCCTTAATTTTAATTTAGAAATTGTATGTGTAATTTGGTGGTTATCTAGATCTACGTAATGTTTATTTGTAAGTATTTGTTTAATTTATGTAGTTATATAAACTAAACAAATAATTTTTTTTATTATTATTATTTTCATTTTGTTATTAACATAATTTTAAGCACTTACTTAACATAAAATTTAGTTATTGTATCTGAAGCAAAAATAAAATAAATAAACTGAACATATCGAAATCAAACAAAAATCAAAATGGTTTTTATTTCATATAGGCCTACATGGGCACTTATAAAACGTCAAAAGCTAGTGCACGGTTCCAAATTGGTCGTTTCCTATGGAGAAGAACCAGCAAGAAACTCCATGGTTACTCTTTTTAAATGGTACTATATGATACACATTTCACAGCTCAAATAATTAAAATATCCCACCAGTCATGTCCACATTACATGAACAGTCGTTCGGCGCGCACCCAAAGTGTTACCAGTTTAAATATGATATTTTTTTCTAGTTTTCAGTGCGTCGCGCCCGACACCGCCATACAACCTATATTTATGTGCTGCCGCGTAATTTATTTATTTTTATTTATTCACCGCTCTGTAATATTCGGTATTGGAGTGAGGTTTATGGTATAGAACTAGGAGTAAGGAATAATATTTTGAATTGTACAAAAAATGGATGAGCAGTGGTGGCCGAGTGGTAACGGCCCCGACTTACGAGTTGTAGGTTGCAGGTTCAAATCCAGTTCGGCGCATTACTTTGTGTAATTTATTTCATCACTACTGCTCTCAAAACGGTGAAAGAAAACCCGCACTGGGCCCGGGTGGTTTTTTTTTTGGGCCCGTGTGGTGGATTACGGCTCATTCCCTCTCCCAGAGAGAACATTAAAAAGGCTGATAATGATGATGATGATAAAAAGAATGGGCTACATTATCGTTTTATCTTGTTTTTAAAGAGTTTAGACTGATAGCAAGCCTAAAAAAATGTGCCACAGTTTGTAATTAGTGTCCTGTTTTTTTTTTTATGGTAGGTAAAAATCATCCAATGACGAATCTCACCCTTGGGTGGAGTGGGAAACAGTGTCAGGCTCTTATCGCCTTTATACCAGGGCCAGAGCCTTCCTTTCAGACAAGAACCCTTGGTGGTACCAAGGGTAGCTAAATGTCTACAACTCTTCTGCAGGGTCCCTACGGTAGTAAGTGGCTTATGAGGTCATGTCGCTTGAAGATAGTTTTAACATGACTAGCCTGTTCGTCTAGTGGTTTGTAGGCCCTGACTGCTATGCCGGAGGTCGTAGGTTTTGTGTATAATGTGTATGTATTTGTAAGATGTGATAAATTCTCACGCATGAATTCCACGTAATTCGTATTTTCAAACATAATCAAGAGTCTAGATGTCATAATGCATAGCAGAGATAGATATAGGTTTGTGCTGTGGTGGCCGAGTGGTAACGACCCCGACTTACGAGTTATTTGTGTAATTTATTTCATCACCACTGCTCTCAAAACGGTGAAGGAAAACATCGTGAGGAAACCGACATGTCCTAGAACCAAAAAGTTCAAAGACATATGCTAACCACCGACCCGGACCGGGCCCGCGTGATGGACTACGGCCCATTACCTCTCCTAGGGAGAGGAGGCCTGAATCCCAACAATGGGTACATTATAAGGATGATGTCATGCAATGTATAGCATACGTTGCATACGTTGCATACGTGGTATACATTGCATACATGAGTTACGTGGCATACGTGGGCTCAATTTTTTTTAACTTTATTGACAATCGTAATCAGAAACACATAGCAAGACACTTGGCTAACCCCATAGCGCATCCATTTAGACCAAGCTCCATGTGATCAGAGTATGCCGGGGGTCCTCCGATCTTCTGTTAAATGCTTTATTTAAGTGTGTTATTGTACTGTTAGGTTTGTACTGATATAAACACGAAAAGTAAAAAGCTTCGAGAGGAGTTGGCATTGAATTGAAAGTCTTTAGTAGACCTTGAAGATATTGGTAGCTATAGATAGTTTGAGTTTGAAAGTCGGTCTCGTTTGATTAAAATACTACTCGACATAACACTATTTGTAGGACTTCTTCTTTGGAGTAGGTTTTCCCGATTGCAGATTTTTTTTTACGGTGGGCAAAAGTCATCCAATGACGAATCCCGTCCTTGAGCGGAACGGGTATCAATGTCAGACTCTTACTGACTAAACAACCTAACCCATTCCCACGTTGCCATATATATTAGGGCCAGAACCTTCCCTTCAGACGCGAACTCTTGGCCCCAGTTGGCTTCGGCCCTTCTGCATTGTCTTAAAGTTTGCTGACAACTTCTTGAGGTGTGCAGGAACTGTCCGCGCTGTCGACAACTGGGCTTGGTCCGGACGGTTACCAGACGATTGGACGGCGACCTACCCCTTGTTCGCCATCAACAAGCCCGTGCCTACCGTGGCCGGAAATCGGGATCGACATCCCTGCGGTGTCTTGCATATTATATTTCAATAATCGCTCTAAATCTAATGCCACTTTGCCCAAGTCCTCTCATGCGTCCAAGCGCGCGTCATCTGTGTCTGCCCGGTGTGGCGGCATCTCCTTTCACTGCTGCGACCTTGAGAGTGTCACTGTAGTCGGCCTATAGGTAAACGTTACTCATTCTATTATAGCCCAGCTTTGCTTGTAAAATAAACGCAAAACTTGAAGAAGAAAATAACGTGCAAGTACTCGCGGACTCGCTCCTCACTGAAAATTGAATTCGACAGTAAAAAAAAAATAGTGACATAATTATACTGTTTTACAGTTTCCAGATTTTTCCCTGTAATTATACTATGTGGCTTTGCTTCAGGCCAAGTTTCAGGATTGTATGTCAATGGGAAGTGCCTACTAGAATTCTGATTTTCTTTAGAGTGTCAAAATATACTAGCTGACTCGGTGTGATTCGTTCCGCCATAAAGGCAATCAATGAGCAGATTTTTTTTTTAATTTTTATTTTTATTATTAATTTATATCCTTTTCCTGGTTCTTAGCTACCTCCCTACCAATTTTCAACTAAATCGAGTCAGCTGTTCTTGAGTTATAAATAGTGTAACTAACACGACTTTCTTTTATATAGATTTGCAACATAAACGAACGTATCTTTTTAACTTAGAAGTTTAATTGTTTCATAGCTTCAAGGGCCCTAAATTAACACCGCCTTTGTAGTATTTACTAGTGCATAAAGTGTTAATAAATATGATGAGAATCGCAATGCGTTTTCCAAATGTTTCTAATAGTTTTCAAGTATTTCAAAAAGGGAACGCTCGCAAACTTCCCTTTGTCTGTCGTCGGCACTTAAATGCCACAGTGAGTTCTATTTCACCCCCCTTCTCCTCAAAAGACCATCTCGGATACTAATCTGCATGGTTCTCATATAATTTGACTATTACATGTTTTCTGTATGGACTTTAAAAACGACTGCCTCATGGGTTTGTTTCGGTGTTTCTTTTTAGGGTAGCCCGCTAAGAAACACCGGTCTCATGTATTTTTGATTGACTAATAAAAATTGGCTAGTAAAGGTGTTTTTTAAAGAAAAATAAACTAGTTACAGGTATATTTATTTATTCATTCAAAATAATAAAATATATTGTGTTGAATATTACATAATTATTAAAATAAAATTAAGTATAGTAAAATAGAATGTCACGTGCATGCAAAAATAAAATGGATTTAAAATACAATAATATAAAATATTGAGTCAAATGTTTAAAAATATGCCCATCTATAAATTCAGTGTCAGATGGTATTTTTAGATTTCCTCATGGAAGTCACTGAGTCAGAAAAAATATATTATGCTAATTGCTGATTCCAAAGTGTAAATCTGTTTAGAGAAGAATGAGGAAGAATTCTATGCATACTCTTTTATTATGTTTTGTATTAACCTATTTGCAAAATAAATATCAATTGTCGTTTGACAGTAACAACTCGGTTGTGAGCAGTGAGTGTCGCCGAGCAGTCTGTAGGTCGCGGGTTCAAACCCAGCCACTTTGTGTAAATTATTTCATCACCACTGCTCTCAAAACAGTGAAGAATATTAGTCGTGGGGAAACCGGCATGTCCTAGAACCAAAAATTCACCGAGAGAGATTTGTGACATTCACCAACAAGCACTGGGCCCGCGTGGTGCATTAAGGCCTATTCCTTCTCCTAGAGGGTGAGACCTTTGTCCCAACACTGAGAACCTTTTAAGGTTGATAATGTTATGCTATATGGTCACAACTCATTGATCAAACTTGTCGAACGACTAATCGAACGACCGATCTACTAATCTGGTAACACAGAGCGTGCAAATCATTGATTTACATCCTAGCGATAAACAAGCACGTTCATAGAAAGTACATTTTGATACAAGTGCAGGAAGTTTGTCATTGCGACCGAGGCGAAATTCGCACGAGCCGTAGGCGAGTGTTATGGAGCCGAGGGCTGCAATGACAAATCTGCACGTGTGTCAAACGACGTTTTTCAATACACTTACGACTTGTTAAATAAAGAAAGAAAGAAAAATTTTTTAATCGTATCTCAAACATACAGTAGAAATATAAGAAATATAATAAATATAAGTATAGCAATCAAATCTGCTCTGGTCTGTTTCTAATTTCGTGGGGTCGTCCAGCGACTCTGGGGGACGCCTCGCGCCTGACTCGATAAACTAAGTAAAACAAAATAATCACCCGTGACCGTGACGATAAGGAAGGAATAAAAAAGCCCTTGTTGTGATAAACTCAAAAAAGCACTTGGGTGATATACATGCTATATTGAACCTAATAGGAGTGCGATAAGAGGCAGTTTTCGAGTAAGTGTATTGAAAAGTATTTGTCAAAATACCTAAAAAATTAATACAAAGTCCGCTGCAGCGCTTCATTGGCATTATCGTCAAACAAAACTTACAGAGCCTCACACTGCGTGAACGTCAAAACTGCACTAATGTCATCAATGTAAAGGTGTATAGCCTGCAGATCACCTTAGTCAAGTAAAGCGACTGTACGGTACCCCTAATCTAGTGCGTAGTACATACATATCGATTATGCATATCGAGACTCTTCACAAGTTTAAACGAAATCATACTAAAAAACAAAACACGCTCGATCTCTACCTCCCCCCATCGGCCGTAGCGTGAAGTTGTTCAATAGAACAGGTTGCGTGACAAACTGATCGACCTCTTACCTCCTGAGGTCACGCATCGTATTTTTCATTAAATTTTGACATAATTATAAATATCATTATGACTACGTTGTTTAGGCGAGGTCGTATTGTAAGCGTGGGGGTAATCGCTTGAGCGTTTTTTGTTAGAGGAGTTTTAAATTTTGTTGCATATCATTACATAGTATAAAACAAAGTTGCTTCCCGTTTTCCCTATGTATGCTTAGATTTTTGATGCGCTTTTTGTTAATAGATAGAGCAATTAAATAGGAAGGTTTATATGTATAATACACATATTTAATATCACATTGTACCCGTGCGAAGCTAGGGCGGGTCACTAGTTGTATTATGTTGTAGAAGTTGATATTATTAAATAGTTCCATTTTATACAAACAATAATTTTATTCGAATTAAATAAATAGTGTAAGAAATACTTCGACTTTGCTACTAAGGAGTAACATTCATTTTCGTGATTTATGCCTCTTTATGGCTTTTTAAAATCTGTGGATTTATTTTTGAATGCACTATGTTCAATTGTTAGTCATATTATTATGTACACATACACCTTATCGGTAGTAAAAATTGAATTCCAAAAACGAAAATAAAATAAAATTGGACTTCAGCAGATATTGTTACAATGCTTTGAGAAGGCCTTTGGAAACCACTACTGGTCGTCTGCTATTTAATTAAATTTGCCCAATAAGGACCAGAAAATAAATTATTTACATTTTGAAAACTATCTTTACAAATAAAAACAAAAAAAAAAAACTCAAAAATGATCTTTATTTTTACTAACTTTTTATGAATTCTTCACGCTAGCAGTCAGACCTCGCCCTAGAACCCGGTACGGTACAAAACTTACTCACAGACGAAAACTATAAAAAAGCCGACGATCACCTTCGCGACCTTAAATACTCCTAAGACAACCTTCCTATACATTGCTGGGTTTAAACCTTCAATGTATAAACTTTTCAATACAAACTCCGCAATGGATGGTGAAGTATTAATAACCGTTGAGTATGGCATTCGAAATATAAAGGTTAGATCACACTGAGATGCGATGCGATGATGCTTGGAGATGCCATAGTTCCGGGAGTGTTTGAAAGAGTTGCCGTGGTCCTGGAGCGGAAAGGGGATTGAAGGAACACGGGTGAGTTTTAGTCAGTGTAAGGATGTTTTTAATATCGAGCGGATTTCATTACATATCATCATAACATAGCATCCAATAACAACACCTTTTAATGTTCCCACTTTTGGGACCCAGGCCTCTTCAAACTGCAAATTCCATTTATTACTTATTTTTAATTTATTACTTTTTTACGAGTTTTCAAGCGCTAACATTCGCAGAGCCTAACAGACTCGCCAAAATTCAACAGCCGAACTGTGTTGAATAAACTCTTTTCTTTCTTTTTTCTTTTTCTGTCAAACACTAGTTTATATCATTATAAAATAAATCTATTATCACAACGTCCAGACGACGACTAGGACGATTTTTTTTGTCGAGTTACTACGAAATTGTAATAGAATTCTAATGTCATGCGGGTTTGCGGACGCCGAACAATAGACAGCTTGCCTTCCGATAAGGACCCAGCCAATGTCGACGACGCGTGCCTCAAAGAGTCGACTGCAGGATTAACTGGGCCCGTTAGGGCTCATACCTGCTGATGATTGTTCGAAAGACCTATCGTGGCTAGCAAATGGGAACTGAAGGGTTTTAGTCACTCTTACTTGTTGCGTTAGGCGCCTTTTTGGACTTGCACAGATTTTAATGTTTTTTTTTCTTTGTCTATTTTAGTTTTTATTTCTATGTCACTATTGTATGTGTGAGGTACAAATAAAAGCTTTTCTCTCTTTCTTTCTTTCTTTACTTTACACTAGAGCGGGAGAATTCATTAGATCATTTCTCATTCCAAAAATAATGTTAAGGATTTTTTAAACTATACGGAAGGCAATAAAGTTTGTAAAGGAAAAACCTGTCTTTATCCACATGAAAATGTGGATAAAGCTACAAGCATAAGCTAGTTACATTGTAGATACTATTATAGTACCTACCTACGCGGCAGATAAATTGGATCAAAATGCCGATCGACCATGAATGCCCAGAAACCTAATTTTCGGGTATCATTCGAAGTGTGACGCAGCGTGTATCAAGAATAACGACAGCCATTTTGGTTCAACTTATTCGCCGCGTACTACACTTATCTTAGAAGGACATACAGCGTCCCATCGCATCGCGTCACGGTGTGAACTAACCATAAAGTACAATAATGGAATCCCGCCGCCCGGAAACGTATAAAAAAGCGCGGCAAAACTTTTTCAACCTGGCAACGTTGAATGGAACGTCATTTTTTACTTCGGTTAGGGATGTCGCAGTGAAAAATGATATAATTTATATCGTTTGGTAGCGGCTACCCGTTTTGTTCGACAAAATACAACTAAAAAATACGTAAAAAAATATGTATATATTACAATATTTTTTACTCTTTTTACTACTAATTTAAAATGTTTCCTTATCAACGCGCGGCGCGATGCGACAAAAGGTTTAGTGATGTGCGTTTTTATTGAAATAAAATTTATCGATGTCAGTGTTTTGTTTTTGTTAGAGATACTTTCGCTTGTTACGGAAGTCTCGTTTGAAAACACATCACGCAAAGAGCAGTGTTACTCGTAAATATAGCTTTTCATGACAGAATTGTAAATTAAATATCAATCACTAGTTTTTGCTCTCTGAGAAAGTAATAAGATCTACATTTATCAGCGGTAAACTACTCTTCATTACCGCACTTACTTAGATACTTTTTTTTGCACTTAATTAAGTACTCGTATAAGTTACTAAAAGCACAGTTTTTAATCAATCTTTTTACTGCCGTAATGGTGGATGCATCGTTAATACGCAATCAATTATTCATTTAACAATTTTTAATAAAGATTAATATTTTATTTTCACGTTTGCTGATAAAATTTATATAATTTATGGCTATCTGACAAGATAGTGAACATTTTTAGTAGCAAAAAATAATGTTTGTTTTTTTAATCAAAGTCTTAACCTTTGGACCGGTCCTTGACTTACGTAAGTTTCATCATCATTTCAGCCGTAAGACGTCCACTGTTGGACATAGGCCTCCCTCAAGTGCCACCACAATTATCGATCCTGTTCGTCTTGCATCCTATTATTATTAAGAATTTAGTAGCCTGAATTTAGATTTTAAATCGTTTAAGTTATCGATAAATCCCATCCCTACGATACTCACACAGACAAAGAGACAACACAAATCAAAGCGCGCGCGTCGTACGAGCGAGAATGAAATATTCAAATTTGGAAGCTGATTCCGTTTATGGCTACTTAATTTGGGTGATTCGATTTGAATATTTAAAAAAGGTACGAAGGAAAAAAATGTATGGCCATAGACATTCCTTGAGCGAGACACGGAGTTTTTAATGTAGCAGATTTTACGTTATTTATTATCTGTGAGCGGTGTGTAAGATCGCTGAGGTTAAGTTGCTGTGATTGAGGTCTGGATTTGGATGGGTGGTTGTACGAATGAAATGTGGGGTCAGTTCAAAGAAGTAGGGTTATTTGATTTAGTTTTATATGTGTATTTTGACATGGTTATTGGGTAAAGTTGCGGTTAATTTCGTTAGTCATGCTACCTGAGGACTTGACAGGGAATATTGGGGAATAGATCCATCATATTAATTTAGTGTTCTGGAGTTAACAGCCGGTGGTGCGATTAAAGAATGTGCCTTACTATCATGTCTGTCTATCAACAATGGCTAACGATGGACCACCTTAGGACTGTCAGTTTTATGGTTTTACAATTTTGCCAAGTTCGACATATTTACACCTTAGTAATTTTAAGCTCCTAATGTACCAAATTTTACTTATGGTGTACCTACAATAAAGAGTATATCTGTCTATCTGTATATTGTCACAAAAATAAAGATTCTGTATTTTTTTGCATTTGTGTTTATTTACTATGCTTGACAAACGTAGAGAGATCTCTCAAATCAATGTGGTTTTAGATTTAAAAAGGCATTAAATTATGCTTTACTTTCTTTTTTTTTTACTATCCGACATTTCGACAGTTCAAAAGTTCCTGCAGTTGTTCTATCATCATTACATAGTATAAAACAAAGTTGCTTACCGCTGTCCCTATGTATGCTTAGATCTTTAAAAGTACGCAACGGATTTTGATGCGGTTTTTTTAAATAGATTGAGTGATACATGTAGAATACATGCATAATATATTCAATATCAGTACCCGTGCGAAGCTAGGGCGGGTCGCTAGTTTGAAATAAACGACTTTGATTTGATTTTCATTAAATAAACATTGTGTCATGAGTTTTTTTATGGTGGGAAAATATCATCTAATGACGAATCCCGTTGGAAAATGGTGATACAGTACGGTCATTCTAACTTGGCGAGCCTGAAGTTAAGCGAAATTTAAAACTTGTACAATCGTACAAAATGGTTTTTAAAAAAATGCCACTAGCAATTGTTATTGCTTAAACTTTTATTGGAAATTATTTAAAATCTTTATTTGTTTCACGAATACGCAGAGCCTAACTATGTATAGTTAGACAGAAAGAAATAAAGAAAAAACCTATAATATCTATTTTATATCTTAATTTTCAGATCCCAGATTTTGATATCCCGGCGTACGGCAAACATCCAACCTTACGTTGTTGAGACGTCTACGGTCCGAATAAAGCGTCTTGTCTCGTCGTTTATACCACGTACATCGAAAGACTGGAACAGTTTGCCAGCTGCAGTCTTTCCGTCCGATTGAAATTTAGGTGTCTTCAAGGCTGGAGTGAACAGGCTCTTAAACAGTGCGCCTTACTCAACGATTGCATCACTGCTTACCATCAGGTGGGATCGCAGTCAAGTACTAATTTAGGCATAGCAATAAAAAAAATATTATTACGTCCTGTCATGGCTGTTATAAAAAAAAAACCAGTTGTGTCTCACTGGAGAGCAAAAGCCCTACTTCCGCTATTCCACTCTTTTCTGTGCTTGTAACTACACAAACATAAACCAAAAAATATACAGAACCTCCTCGATTTTAACCTGTCCGGTGAAGATCTTCGTCATGCGGAAGGTGAGGACCCTTTGAGGTCTTTCCAGCCACTTCCCAAAGAGGAGAATTACTGCCATAATTATGGCATGCCCAATCTTTTTAGATCATCACCTCTTACTGTTTTTTTCTAATGTAAACAGCAAACATTAATTCACCATTTTCAAAACTCAAACAAATACTAAATATCCACTTGACACTGGCAGAATAGTTGACACCGGCTCAGTTGCCATAAAGAAAGAAAAGAAGAAAGAAGAAATACGAAATATAAAAATGTAGGTACTCTGTGTACTAAATATTGACAAATGAAAATTCCCTCCATTTCTACAGTTACAAAGATGGTCGTTCCAGTACTGCCAACATTGATAAATCTGTACGCAAACCGTAGTGCCAACATTCCTCTGTGATCGAAACTTGTAGGTTGGTAGTATCGTCGTCTAAGCTTTCCCCGTCAAATCTGAGAAGGATTGGGATCGCTCCCGTCTGTCTTTCTTTGAGGAATTCTGTGTGACTTGGAATGGCTGTCTTTCGATTTTTGAATTCAAAATACGAATGGAATACTGCTGACCTGAAGTGTCGTTAAAAGCGGCCAACACGACGTAGATTTTCATACAACCGCTCTTACGTGATTATGATGTTATTACACATCTTTCTTCAGATATTTTGGATACACAGATATCTTGTGGATATTATTTAGGCTTCTATGGAAATTAAAACGTAAATTTGTGTAAGAGTACCTAATCCACTGAGAATCGGCTATTTTACATGAACGTTGACTCTCCATAATGTACTCCTATATCCTACTACTATTATAAAGGCGAAAGTTTGTAAGTATGGATGTATGGATGTATGGATGTATGGATGTTTGTTACTCTTTCACGTAAAAACTACTGAATGGATTTGAACGAAATTTGGCACAGGCATAGGATACACTCCGGAATAGCACATAGGCTACTTTTTATCCCGGAAACCCCAAACCCACGCGGGCGAAGCCGCGGGCAAAAGCTAGTTAAAAATATAAAAAAATACTTCTATAGAAACCTAGCACATTTAATCGAGATTCTAAATGTTGTAATTTTTTTTTCAAAAATGCTTAAGGGTTTAATAAAAACACGTATTTCCTAGAACAAGTTTTGTGAAACATTCGAGTAAATCGTAGAATTATTGGATGCCAACAGAGTTTTCAGGTGTTATCTCTCTTTTTTGGTATTACTTTTGCATCAAACATCACATTGGATTGCTTATGAAGGAACAAGCTTCTAAACCATACTCGACGTGGACGATAGGCGAGTCGGGAAGGCCCAACTTCAGAAGAAGGTATATGACTGTTGATGATTTAAAATGCAACATCACGTCTAAACGGCTAATCAGAATATTTTGAAAAAAAAATAAAACTTAAATTAGACTATTTTCCTAATACTTTGACTTTAATATACGAATTACATTTTTTAAATTGAATTTGGTGTAATTTATATTTAAAGTTGTGTCTAACACAGAAAAAAATCGAAAATCAGGCAAAAACCGTCAGGTGTTTTTTTATGAAACTTTCACAAACTAAAAGATAATTTAACTAGCAATCTTTTGTGATGGTGATATTGTGTTTCAAATTAATGAAGGATCGATTTATTATTGATGCGCGGGGAGCAACGCCAGCTCCCCTAAAAATGTGACAAACGATAGGGTGGCTGTGTAGTTGTATGTTGTTGTGTTGTTTTTAAAATATTTTTCTTTCTTTCTTTCTTTTTCTTTCAATGAGTTTTCTGCGCTTTAAGGTCAAGTGGGTAACCTAACAGGGTCGAAACCTACTGAGGCCGTGGGTAATGTGAAAGTGTAACCCAGGGCCGTGGTTGGAAGACGGAACTGGTGTGGGTTTTTAGTCAGTAAAAGTCTATTATAACATCTTTATAGACTTTTTTTTTATTGATTATAGATTCGCGCTTGACTGCTATCTCAGCTGATGGAAAGAGACGATGCGGTCGACGATGGAGCGCGCTTACCTAGAAGTAACTTACTTATTTACTTACATGGACAACGCATGTAATTTTCACTGAGACCAAGGCTTTTTGCCTAGTGTCTATGGTGTCGTTGACTGACTAATTGTTGTATTTTGTGTGGTTGTTTTATGTGTGTATGTATGTGCGTCTAGTTTGGGCCGAATAAAAATTGTTTTTCTTTCTTTCTTTTCTTTTTATTTCTCTCCTCTCACACCCCTCTCTCTCTATCTCTATTCGTCTCTTTGGTCTTCTTCTTTTCTTGACGTTATTGTCTCTACGATGCAGTTACAATCTACCTAGGTAGGTACTGCGACAGACTAGGTACCCTATATAAGTCACAAACCCCGTATAAGTAGGCTCAGTTTATTATAACCAATATTTCAATACTAAACCATTGCGGATGACGCGGTACCTTCGCGTAAGTCGACGGGATCCGCAAGACATAGTGTTGTGCGTCGCGTTGTCGTAAAATATCGACACTTTGCTATCGACAAATCGATGCGAGCTATTGATATTGCTTAAGTAGGGCCTGATGGACGGATTTTGATTTTATTTACAGTTGCAGCGTGTTTTTTTATTGACAAACTTGAGTAGAAGTAAGTAATAAAAACCAATCCTACGAACGCCGTAGAATCATTTCAAAATCAATTCTTTTTAATTTAGTTTAATATTTAAATTTTAAATTCTAGAAGGTTGATTAAATTTAAAAATAAACATAATCAAATCTGCAATCTTTCATTCGTTTTTATGAGCTAAAACTAATTGCTTAAGTCAATGAATTCATTATAATGAATGATGTAGCATCAACAAAATTACCAATTCAAAATAACTACACCAAAGACCGTCAATAAACAATACACTTAACTATGTACCTTCTGTAAAATATATACCCAATAAAATTGTCCAGTAGGCAGTAAGTGGTGTTAAAAACATGATAAATATTCAGCGCAATCACATCGTTTTAAACGACCGCTCGCGTCGGTGGACGCTGAGCGAATGAGCAAAAAAGCCCGCGAGACGTTCATCTGACATTCAACGTTGGGTGGGGCCTGCCGCAACCCGCCTCCCTAAACGAGCACCACCATTGGCTCATTTAAAAATCGATTCCATTTTATAAATATGTAACCACTTTCGTTTGGTACGCATCAAAACCGTTGCAAGGCGCAAACGTTGCAGCACAACTGTCACCCTTATTTTGACAGATAAAGAATCCATTTTCGAAAATCGAACAGCTAGTGTTGGGACGTTTGTTATCGATAAACACTCAATTGTTTTACCGACATGTCTTTGTGGTCTCTTTTGTTTTATTTAAAGGAGAACAGGCCCAAGATGTTTTTTTGTTTGAATTATTTTTATTATAGGTCCATGTAGGTAGGTTGGAATAAACAAGAGTAAGTACGTAGGTGGGTGAAATTGTATCTGTAATAAATAATGGTGTATTTATGATTTATGGTGAAGTTGGAGGGTTTCGTATGAAGATTATTACAGTGGTTTCGTTGAATCGTTTAATAGTAATGATCTGCTACGTTCTTTTTAAGAGTTTTCAAGATGGTGCTTTAATGAGTATATTGAACGCTATAAATTATATTTCACCTGTTTCTTTAAACTTTTAACATTATTCCTTTTTCAAGGTTAAGCTGCAGTAGCTTTTTTATGGTAGGTAAAAATCATCCAATGACGAATGCCACTCTTGGGTGGTGCGGGGAACAGTGCCAGACTCTTACTGACTAAACAACCTACCCCGTTCCTGCATCGCCATACATACCAGGGCCAGAGCCTTCCTGCGGTCAATCTGTGGATGGGTTGGTATTCTTCAAATTTATAATTTTCAGTATTATTTTATTTAGCATCGGTCTTGGTTGCGTAGTGTTAACAGCTCAGACTTACGAGTTGTAAGTCGTGGGTTCAAACCCAGTCAGGGGCATTACTTTGAGTAATTTATTTAATTAATCATTGCTTTTAAAACGGTGTACGAAAATCAAATATTGTGAGGAAACCGGCATGTGCTAGAAGCAAATATTCGAAGATGTGTAGGTAGTATTTACTAACCAGCACTGGATCGCGTGGTGGATTAAGTACGACCCATTCCCTCTCCTAGAGAGGTTTAGTCACTGTAGTTGGAACGTTATACTTAAGGCTTATTAGTTCGTGCTTTATGCCTGAATGTTTAATACTTTGACTGGCCTGTCAGCCTAGTAGTTAGCGACCCTGACTGCTATGCGGGAGGTCGTGGGTTCGATTCCCACCCAGGACAAATGTTTGTGTGATAAACACGATCATTTGTTCGGTGTCTGGGTGTAATTTATCTATAATATGTATTTATTTAGAAATATATAAGTATGTTTATCAGTTGTCTAGTACTCATAACACAAGTTCTGCTTAGCATGAGACTAGACGACGTTGTGTGATGGTTGTCCTAAAAAACAAAAAAAAAAAAACAAATACTGGAATATTATTAAGTTTAGGGTGTTTATGTTACTCATACATTGAATTTTTTTTAGGTGTGAAATAATTCAGTGACTTCTACCGCTCTTGGGCGCAGTGGGAGGGAGTATCAGATTAACTGACAAAAACCCACTCTTATGTTTTTTTATGGTGAGAAAAATCGTCTAATGACTAATCCCGCCTGTGGGCCGAGCAGGAAACAGTGTCAGACTCTTACTGACTAAACTACCCATCCCATTCCTTCTTAGCCTTCATACCGGAGTCGGACCTTCCTTTCAGACACCGGACCGGGGCTTCAGTAGACTTAGGCCCTGCAGTTGGGCCTCTATATTTGCTGACAACTCCTTGAGGCGCGCCGTCAAATTGTAAAAGCGATTACATTTCATTCTGTAATTTTGAACGAAGTACGAATTTCACATCGTTCAACACCAATCAATTCAATTTCATTCAACACAATTCATTTCAACATCATTTCCATACATTTGGTTAGTTTTTTACTAGCGTTAACAATTGTAGATTATCAACTTGGTTAAGCCTGTTGGTGTTATTTATCATTACGTCATAGAGAACATCACTAAATAGAGTCCATTACTGGAATGAGAGCCCGCGGCCATTGTGAAATTAAATGGCGGAGCAGGATTGCCTTGTACTATCTTTAAATGAAGGTTTTCTTTTGCTTGGAAAGTTATAGTAGAAAATATTTTCTTTTTGTGTTTTTTCGTTTCTTTTAAAAATATCTATCTAAGTAGGTAGGTACCTACAAAAAAAAAAAACAATTAATTAAAACTATATAAGGTGAAAAGCAGTGGTGGCGGAGTGGTGAGGGCCCTGACTTACGAGTGGTAGGTCGCGAGTTCAAACCCAGCCAAGTGTATTACTTTGTGTAATTTATTTCATCACTACTGCTCTCAAAACGGTGAAGAAAAACATCGTGAAGAAACCGGCATGTCCTGGAACCAAAAATTCAAAGACATTTGTAACATCCACCGATTCGTACTGGGCCCGCGTGGTGGATTATGGTCCATTCCCTCTCCGAAGAGAGAAGGCCTGTATCCCAGCCATGGGAACATTAATAAGGTTGATAATGATCATCTTGACAGCGATCCCTCCTGATGGCAAACAGTGATGTAATCGTTGATGATGAGGCGCGAAAGACCGCAGCTAGCAAACTGTTCCAGTCTCTCGATGTTCGCGGTATAAACGACGAGGCAAAACGCTTGATATCATGGGTCAAACTTTGAACTAGTCCTATAAGTATTCCAGATTTGTATTACTTCATTACATTACTCAATAGCAAACCAAACACGACAGGTGGTGGTAACACACAATCGCCAATGATCCCAGTTCTATAGAGTACTACAAAGTACAGTCAACCACATATTTATGTCAACAGTAACGCTACACAACACAAAACCAATCTTAGTTAGTGGACTTAGGACAAATGTTTGTATGATGAGCACGATCATTTTGTTCTGTGTTTGGGTGTAGTTTATCTTTTATATGTATGTATTTAAAAATGTATGTTTGAGAATTGTCTAGAACCCATAATACACGCTCTGTTTAGCTTGGGACTAAACTAATGTTATATATAAAAAATCGCCAAATAAAATACAGATATGAATTTTCTGTGATTAGATAAAATCACAGAAAATTCATATCTGTATTTAATTTGGCGATTTTTTTTTCGATTGTCTTTCAGTAGCTGTTTTATTTAATTTTAAATAGCATATCTTACTAAGTAGTACTATTATAATAAGACGTGAAAAACAAATGTACAATAAGTAATTTCAATAATGTAGTTAAAAAATTACAATTTCTATTGGGTTGTCCTCTAAATAGCTCTTAATGGTTAAATTGCTTTTAAAAAGTTTTTTTTTTACCTTTCGAATACCTACCGTAAGTAGCGACACAATTGAAAGACAATAGGTGTGCGGACACCGATGTCCTCTTGGGGTTTCACGAATGAATTATCAGAGGTAAGTGTAAATTATAATAGTAAAACTTTTATTGCCATTATTGAATATCACCAGGTTTATTACCAATTAAAACCGATCTAAGCGTATTTATAGGACTACTACTAGGTTTAATACCAATTCAGAATAAACGTGTTTTGGAATAAGGCAGTAGGTGTTTTTTTTTTGTTAGCACTGTTACCTACAACAAGGCATATGATAGTTAAATTACGAAAATAAAATTATAGAAACATAGGTAATGACACTTAGATGAGCTAGCATCGAGAACAGTATACTAACTTAGATAAATTAGAAGCTATACCTGAAATTACTTGTTACTAAAAAAACTAAAAACAGTTGTAAGGGAGATTATAGAAAATTATTTAAAATATGCAAAATTCTACCGATCGTGCTCAAACCAATGCAAATATCTTCTATTAGTTAAACATCACACTACCCAGGAACATAGCTTAACTCACGTACATAATAAGCACAATACACGATCTATGGCTGCCGGTAGATTCAATGTGCCCAGAGCCACCAATTACTTTGGTGGTAGAACACTGAATAAAAAGAATACCTTATTTATTGAACAGTCTGCCGGTAGACATAAGGAGAGAAACAAACATAAATAGATTCAAGCGTAAATTGAAGTCATATTATTTAGAATTGTTATAATTTTGTATAAGTTTTAAGTTTGAATGATGTTTAGTTATAATTACATTTAAGTATGTCTAGAGACTCATTGACCCCACAGTCAAACCCTTGCAACGGTTTTGTGGGGCTTAGCTTATAAGTTACTTATCTTTTATGAATAAAGACAATAAATAATAGTCGCACCGCTTACCTAGCTCATCTAATCATCATCATCTCTTTCTGTAATTTAATTTTCGTAAATTATGTATAAATATATTGTTCACTTATTTAAATTCTTCATTTCGTCTTCCTAACTTCATTCTGTATTCTTCACCTTTCGTTCTCGCCTTATCTATCTGCTTACTCAGTTAATTTACTTCTTAACAACAAAAACCATATGGATTAGATTCCCGTACCTATAGCGTAGGAGTAGGTGCAACTCCTACCATCCTAGATATCCATACAAAGCCGGGTCTGTCGCTAATAATCATCATCATCATTTCAGCAGAGGATCCCAGAGGTGGGATCGCAGTTAAGCATTAGTTTATAGCAAATACTTATAAAAAATAGTTACTAATATACTTAATAGGTTATTGTTACTTCTCAATGCAGTTAACTGTACCGCAGAGTGCTGGGGAGTACTTTTGAACCCCGCGGCCGCGAAATGGTAGCACAAAGGACTGTTATGAATATTACATTTCACCCCTCACTTGATGCTTGGGGTTGTGACGAGATTTGTGATTGTCGATATCGATAGTTTTGAAAAATGGACGTCACTATTATTCAGTAATGAAAACATTGTTTTGTTTATGATTATGGCACCAGAAAATTGTAAACGCCGTAAGATTGTAAAATGTCGCGAGAAATTTCATACTATTTTTTTTTAATAAGATATGGTTTTATATTGAAAACTAATGAATTTGGATGGATCAATAACTTTTTTATATTATTATTAAAATCATAGGGACTAGGCTGTCCCTAGGATTTTAATAATTATATAGAGTTAGAATAATCATAGAATCATGTGCATGATTCTATGACTATTCTATTCTCTTTTATTTACATTTCAATCATTATTTTAGTGTAGGTACAATAAAGTTACATTATATTCTTTTCAAAATCAGCATATCTCTACATTACAACTAGCTCGGGGTCGACTTCCAGTCTATACAGATGTGGTTGAATACATATAATTTAGGTACATAGAGTGATTTCCAATCAGACCTCCACAATACCGTAAAAAAAAAACAAACAAATAATGGATTGTAAAAACACTTTTGTACATACCTTTACCTCTTTCTGTTTCCTTCTTATTTTCTTTTATTGTAATGTGTGTACATAAACTGTGAAATAAATAAATCATAAAAAATAAAATTAGGTACTTTTTATAATATAAAACCATCGACAAACAAACTCTCCCGCCAAAACCACATCCCTCTTTACTCTACGGCAATCACTCAACAGGGTTGCCAGTAATACTCACCACTATTACCCGCGAGCCCATACCTCAAGTACGCAACAATTTCACGCTCGCATTGCAGGGGTATCAGCAGACAGTGGGCTGCCTCACAGCTTGACACAAGGGCCTCTACTTTGTACAAGTAACAACTGTTTTAATAACTCTGTCATAGTTTTGGGAATGTTTAATTTTGTTTTAATTAAGACATGTGGCGTAATTTGCTCGATATGTGTATTTTTTTAGTGTTTTTTTTATATTGTTTACTAGCTTTTGTCTGCAGCTTCGCCCGCGTACATAAAATATAGCCTATGTCCCTCAGGAGTAAAGCAGCTTTCTATTGTTGCTAATTTTTTTCCAATCGGACCAGTAGTTCCCGAGATTACCTCCTACAAACAAAAAAACAAACTTTACCTCTTTATTATATTAGTGTAGATAGGTTCGCGCTTGACCGCTATCTCACCTGATGGAAAGCGACGATGCGGTCGACGATGGACTGCGCTTACCTAGAAGTAACCAGATTTATGGATTGTAGCTATCAGGAAACAGACTCTGGCAAGGAATTCCACTCCTTGGCTGTACGCACAATGAATGTGTTGTCAAAATGTTTTGTACGTATATATGGCCTGTGGGATGTCCACCATGTACCGGTGGCGCAACGCCGTACTGTACCGTCTGGTGGTCCGATGATGTCACCCTATCTAGTCACCCTATCTAAACTATCTATAACTTTACGCTATGAATTTGCAGGCTATCTTACGCACAACAATTTTTTTATACCGACTGGCAATAAATAGTTCCAGAAATTAGTTTTTAGTTTAAACAACAAAAAAAAAAAAACAGAATAAAAACTCTTCCGTTATCATATTAGTAAAAGATCAGTTATGTATTGTCTTTATAGGGTTCCTCTCACCACGGGGTACCTGCCACACCTTTCACTCCTTACCCATAAATTTTTCCTTTCATAAACTGTCAATAAAAAAAAGGTTTAGCGACAACACCGGCCTTTGTTACACCCTGCTAATTTCAAAGTCCTACTGTAATATTTTTTTGGTGTGCTATTTAGAGTATAATAACATATCTTATAATATTTTTATGGGTCTCCGTTACAGAAATGTGTTAATAAGACAAAGTAATCAAAGAAGTTTTACTACCTGTCAGAGATGCGGGTTGTTCAAAAGAGTTGCCGCGGGTTTAGAAAAGTATGTATTTGCACACGCATTTGTTTTGGTATTTCGCAATTGTTTTTTTTATACTATTATAGTTCGTTTTTTAATTCTAGACTACGATTTGACAACTCAGAATGTCACACTCTAGAAATATGTTCCCAACTTTCTGGAGTTTGACATTTTAAATTGTCAAATCGTAGGTAGTCTAGGATTAAAAAACGAACTGTAGATTACCGATCTCTGTTTCGAAAACGGCTCGACAAATATCAACATTACAAATAATTCTGTTAATTACAGTTCTTGATGAATAGCTTTCGTATTAATTTTCGTTTAGTATTCATATTAAATAGTTAATTCATAAGATTTATAACATTAATTTTGTAAACGCTACAATTAAATTTAGTTAGTAATAGAACCAATGTAAAAGGGTACGATGGGGCTGACATACGCTGATAAAAGCCCCTAAATAAAAACAGATTAAAAAAAAAAATAATAATAATTCTGTGATGATTTTTGATGACAGTTTGGTCCAATGGTAGGCGTTGAGATTGACATCGCTCTAATTTGAAAATAGAATAAGCGCCATTGTTAATTTTGCATATAACTTGTTTACAAAATTGGTTTAATTTTTCAACAAATATTTTTGACCAGTTTTAATAATGAGATTTGAATTTCAAATGTAGGTACTATTTTTTGTTTTTAAAGCAATTTTGGGCCACTTTTGCGTTATGATATTGTTCCTAATCCTTGATCTAGTACATTGATGATCGAAGTACCTATCACACAACGCCGTCTAGTCTCAAGCTAAGCAGAGCTAGTGTTATGAGTACTAGACAACTGATAAATATACTTATATATTTCTAAATATACACCGTGAAATTTTAATGGTTGTTTTCCCTCAGCGAAATGGTTGTGTCTTGGTAATACAAACGTTTGATATAAAGATAAAATATTAAAAAAGAAAAAATGGACCTGTAGAGTGCAAGCTAATTATGACGTATCACAACGTACGAGAGCTTATTTTGGTTTAAATATTTAATGAATCGGTTTCCTTTGACGGCGGGCTGCTCATGCGACTCTAGTAGTACCTACAAATGACGTCTAATGTTACTATTGTTTTCGCTTTTTTGAGTTGATGAATATTTTTAATAATTATTTATAAAAAAAACTTTTTATTTTTTTATTTTTACTGTATGCTTCAAAAGTACTCCTTATGGCAAGTCATTCTGCCGCGGGAAAACGACCATTTAAATTTCACGGTGTAGATAAGTTACACCCAGACACAGGACAAATAATGGTGCTTATCACACAAATATTGAATTGAAGGTCCACACGTGAGTTTTAACAAACGCTGAACATGTCATAAAGCCAGTCAGTTACCTGAAATAAATTAATTTATTATTATAAAGGCCCTAATCGACTAGGGAGTAAAACTGCGGTCTTATGGCTCGTCTTTTATCTTAAAAAGGGTTTTTTTTATGGTAGGTGCAAATCATCCAATGACGAATCCTGCCCTTGGGTGGAGCGGGAAACAGTGTCAGACTCGACTAAACAACCTACCCCGTTCCTACATTGCCATACATACTAGGGCCAGAGCCTTCCTTTCGGACATGAACCCTTGGCCCCAATTGGCTTCGACCCTTCTGCAGGGTCTCTACGATCTAAACAAGTTTTACAATTTGCTATTTACTTAAGTTTATCTTGGCTTTTTTTTCTAACTAAATTCTTTGTATGTCTTCCTTTTTTTGGGTATTTTAGCAAAATCTCCACAATTTACGAATCTGTCTGACAAGAAAAACATAATTATTCGAATTAGACCTGTCATAAATTAAGCTCAAACGATATAATAATATATCGAGCATCTTTTGGTTACGGTAAGGTCGTTTGCGATACACAAGGTCGAACAAAGAATAGTGTATATATATACACAGTATAGAACAAAGTCACTTTCTGCTGTCTGTCCCTATGTATGCTTAGATCTTTGAAACTAAGCAACGGATTTTGATGCGGTTTTTTAATAGATTAAGTGATTCAAGAGGAAGGTTTATAGGTATCTACACTAATATAATAAAGAGGTAAAGTTTGTGTTTTTGTTTTTTTTTTTGTTTGTAGGAGGTAATCACTGGAACTACTGGTCCGATTAGAAAAAATTAAGCAAGATTAGAAAGCTGCTTTACTCCTGAGTGACATAGGCTATATTTTATGTACGCGGGCGAAGCCGCTGACAAAAGCTAGTGTATCATAATTTAATATCAGCATTGCAACCGTGCGAAGCTGCGGCGGGTCGCTAGTAACAAATATTCAATTTCAATACAAGACCTTTTTAACCTAATTTGGAACGCGACGTATTTCCGGTGTTTGGTCGTAAAGTGTTGTCAGCATAAAAAAGATTCCTATTTTATTGGAGCAAGGAGGGCGAACGTGGGTCAAGAAATATTTGATTTATTGTTAAAGGTTTCCTTTGCTTTGTCCTTTTAGCTTATGAAGGTGTTATAATGATATTTAATGTGTGTGTGTTTTTACTGTAATTTTCGTGTGCCCTACTCTGTGGCAAAATAAATTTATTTTCTTTCTTCTTTCTTTTCTTTCTTTCTTTAGATTAGATATTATCCTGGCGGTAGCTTAACGGATAAAGTTCAGTAGCTGTTTTTATTATTCGCAAATAGATTCCTAGTGGATATTGTGATAAAGATATTTTTATTTGTTAAAACATGGGTATACATCTACAATTTTGGCATACAGGATGTTACAAAATTAACCTTTCGATCTTGTAATTACAGACACAATTAAAGAACAATAGGCTTAATGAATTAATTATTGGCCGTACATGTTTTATCTTTGTGGCGTACAAATTCAAAAATTTACAAAAAATATTTAGCTAAATTAGACTATTAAAAAAGGATTTTATGGCTGTAAATCAGTGAAATAATTTAATAAAAAAAAAATGAAAAATGTCAAATTGTTATTAAAGTGCATTCCTAACCCAATTGTACATTGTACACACACAATGTGTGTAGAACAATGTACACACATTGTGTACATTGTTCTCACATCATAGTAGCGACAAAAATATGTAACCAATATATCTGTAAAATACAACATGATTAAAAAGAGTGTCCATGGAGTTTCTTGCGCATTCTTCTCCATTGAGACCTACTTTTTGGAATGTGCAATTAGCGTCATTTTTTCCTGACAGACCGACTTTATGACATTTCAAAAGTGCCTGTGGAGGTTTATTTGAAATAAATGCTTTGAATTTGAATTTGAATTATTTTTTTCAATTCGTATGTAAAATTTGTGTGTAGTTTTGTATCTGAAGTGTCTGTGCAGCTGGACAATGTTTTTTTATCATCTTCCTTCTTGCTCTAGAGCGGTGCGAGAGGACATGTTTTTCTGTCAAGTATACATATTATATACCTATATACAAGGTGTCATTGACATGTTAACGCAAACGAATACCATGGATCCAGTACATGATTCTGGACCCCCCAGTGGTGGAATTTTTTGTCGGTTTTTTTTTTAATTTTTGAAAAAAAGTTTTGTTTTTTATTTTTTACCTGTATAAAATCGTTATTCTGACCAATCCCGTTGATATTTTTAGAAAAAAAAATACTTTACAAAAAAAATTATAAAAAAATCATCGAGGCAAATAAAGTCGTTATTCTAATCAAACCCGATGACATTTTTAATTTGGAATGTAAAGCACTCATTTTTTTCGCACTTTCAGCAGGGCATTGTATACCTTCGAGTCAAGAGCTGTACGGATCTGGGTACAGCATAGTGAGCTGGACAGTTTCAGTAGTCAAGCTTGCTTAACTCTAATACGACAAATAAAACCCTTGAAATAGTTTTGTAAATATATTTAATTTCCAAACAAAAACAAAACACTTTATAACTTTTACAATCGTGCAGTGCGCAGCTAGTAAAAAAAATACATGTGGAATTTAGCAGAAATATTGTTACTTAAGACCGACTAAAACTTCTTCCGGTTTCGGCTAAATTGAGGCCGAAGATTTTGCTAGGCCGAAACTAGCGTGTTTAAGCAGTAACTATTTAATAATCTGTGGTTTAAGTTTACGGCTGTGATAGGTACCTAAAAACTGACTAAAAGATCGTCTTTTTGAAATAGTAATACTATGAAATTTATAACTATATTGAGACATAGTTAAGGAATAAGTGTATCGTAATTTTTAATACCATTTAGATAGTCTAGCGTAAATTTCGGTTTCTGTTGCGGCCGAAACTGGAAGAGGAGCCGAACATTCGGTTGCGGTTTCGGCCTTTGGTCTGTTCGCGTCATGAAAATAGTGACTCATCATCATCAGCACAACGTTTCCTTCTTCTTTTCGAATCAATTGTAAACTCGTTAAGTACATTGTTCGGGCCCAGTAGGTAGCTATGCTAATTGGAGCATCGGTGGCACTCATTAAATCCTCCATAGTGCAGGTGTAAGCGCACTTAGGACACCAGCTCCAACGTGTGGCTCATGTTTTGAACAGCGGTACGGCTACAAAGTAACGATGTTTTGATACAGATATCATCATCTCCTAAACATCCCTCTCCTTGAGAGGAAGTTGAGAGGAGGTTTGAGTCCCAGCAGTGAGGGCTGATGCTATGTTATGCTAGTCATACAGAGGTAAAAATTAAGCCACTAATATTAGACGTTTTTTTAAGCCATTTTTTTTTCTTCGTCTAAGTTTCCACTTTCTTTTTAAGAACAGGTGAAATATTCATTTCTTAAATTGATAACAGACGCATGTTTAATGCACAATACTCTAAATCGGGAACTACATTAAACCCTCGCACACGTGGAACTCGCTTTATTGGACGTAGCGGCGTATCGCATGGCGTGAATCTAATGTAAGTCGTACAAGTGTAGTTACCATATAAAATGTATGGAGACCAAAGCGCCCAGAACTATGTACGTGGCCAACTTGTGCGTTGACCAAGGGCTTTGCTAATCTGAGTAACAACGATGAGTAACTATTTTCTTAACGTGAACAAATGATGAGTCAATATTTTCTTAAGGTAAATAAGCTATAATTTTATTATTGAGTTTTAATTAAGTACTGTATATAAAACATTCGTTTTCCATATTATTTAATTTTAAAGTCCAACTGAAAAAATCCCACGGTTTTCCAACAGGTTCCTTTAAGGCCAATGTAAATAAGCTGGATTCCTTGCCTGCCTGAAATAATAATATCCAATCGGATCGTGTCATTAAACCTCAGATACATTAGGGGACTGGTTGTCCCACTACTTGACGCGCAACGATGCCCAATGTCCCGCAACGTGACGTGCAACGTTGCACAATGTCACGCAACTTGCCGTCCAATATTTTACAACGCTTTCACGTGACAGGCAACATGTTGATGCAAAATTTAGCAGTATTGTGCGTCCTTTTGTGGGACACTTTGGTCCCCTAGTGCAGTATAGTAGTATAGAAACTTAACTGGCTTTGGACAAAGTGACATTTACTATGCGATTCTGATTATAGAAAAAGGCTAACAGCATAAAATAAGCATATTAAAATTTAATTAGCTTTTTTTATTAGAAATTTTCCGTCACATAAAAACTGCTACCGTTCTGGGTGAAATGAGAGGGAGCGTTAGACTGTTACAGAATAAAACCCACCTGTGTTCCTTCAATCACCGTTTGCATTCTAGGACAAATTCTATCATGCCACAGCCCATCAAAATCAGCTTTATAATGTTCCCACTTGCTATGAATCGGGCCTCCTCTTTAAAAGAGGGAATAAGCCATAATCCACCACACAGGCCCAATATGGCTTATGGATGTCACACGCATTCGAATAAATGGTTCAAGGACATGCCAGTTTCCGTTGTTTTTCTTCACCATTTGAGAGCAGTGGCGATGAAATAAATTACAGAAAGTAATATCCCCAGCCTGCCTGTTCCCGCGTGCGTCAAGGAGTTGTCAGCAAACTGTTGGGGCCCAGCAAGGTCAAAGCCTCCTGGGGCCATGGGTAAATGTGAAAATATACCAAGGCCCTGGAACTAAGGTGTTTAGTCAGTAAAATTCTGACACTATCTTGCACTTCGCCCAAAGGTGGGATATGTCATTTAATGATTTTTGCTCAACATTAAAAAATGACTATAGTTTATGACTGGTGTACATGACAGACAGAAACTTATAAGAGTGAAAAAAAAAATACTTAAGAAAAAAGTCAATATCTTAAATGTCAACTTCGATATAACTGACTTATAATATAATAGTGTGTTATAATGTCACTTTGTCAAAACCACTCAAGTATAAATTTATCTTATAAGGAAAAAAAAGAACGCAATGAAAGTTTTCTGAAAAATGACGTACGTATAGAAAAGTTATCATGGCCATAGAACATAAAGGGCGAATGCAAGCAGATGGGTTTTAGTCAGTGTCATACTTCCCGCTTAACCCCAGAACGAGAGCAACCTTCAGCCATGAACGCACGTGCCAACAAATTCCTTGCGTTGCATGTTGCATGATACACAACAACTAGGTACGGACGCGCTTACCACTAACGAACATCGAACACACTGTTCGTCAAACAAGTTTGCAGCGATCTAGGTATATTCTGTATGGACAAAAACATTTTTATTTTCAATAGAAAAGTAGTAGTACCTATATTTTGAAGTATTTTTCAATATGAACTGTGCAATGGTTGTGCGCGAACTCGATTCGAACTATGATCGCGTTCGTGTTCGAATATGCCTTCCATTCGAACGAACCAAACGTTCTAATTTGATGTTTGTGTTAGTTATGTTCGAGTTCGTACGTGCGTACAAGGCTTTCAGATGATTACCCACTTAAAAAATCGAGTTACAAAAATGTAACTTACGACGCATGACTTTGACGTTACCTGTCACAAACAAGAACTTTGACAGCTATATCAGTGTTGCCACATGGCGCGCGTCTTTTCAGAAAACCCTCACTGATATAATATTCTCTCGTTACGTGTATAATATAATTTCTGGGTTTTCCTTTGGGCACACTTATTATTTCCTGTAGATATGGTGGCGGCGCACTGCATCTTAATTGTCAGGACGAAGTCTTGCTCCTGATTTTTGTTAGAAAGCCTCTGAAATGTAAAGTGAATTGATCAATAATTTGAAATTGTTGGTTATATTATTAAGATGGTAGGCTTCCTCTCTTTACATCTGATGTAGATCCATGCCAGACACATGTTCCGGGATATTTGTTGCTGAAACTGTGCAAATCATCCGGAGGACATGGCAACCAATCTTGTAAACTATAAGGTTTAATACACAAAACAATTAACAATGGAGCTTATTCTATTTTCAAATTAGAGCGATGTCATATCTCAACGCCAACCATTGGACAAAACTGACATCAAATGTCATCACAGAATTATTTGTGATGATATTTGTCGAGCCGTTTTCCGCCGATCGGTATCTAATACATTGATGATCGAAACCATAGTACTGTAGCAACATTGTGAACCAAGTTAAAATAATCTTAGACTACATGATTTGCCACCGAAACAACTATCTACATCAACGTTGTCATGTTCAATTAATTTTGTTGCTGAACCCTTTGCAACAAAAGATAATGATTTATTTTTTTCTACCATGATGAAGACCTTGTCTGGCTGTTCTCAAGTAATAAATGAATCAAGTAGAATAATTAATGTGTAGTTTATATTAAGTTAAGCAATAAACATAATCTTTTTAAATGAAAAAAAAATTAACTCTCTTTGAAGATTGGAACCAAATAGATGAATAACGAAAACATCAGTAGAATAATATCATACCTCACAACATGTTTAAGATCTGGCGCTTCACAAAGGTTGTTGTGACCGAGCCCCTGACCTCGCTCAAACGAGTGGAACACCAGTGGAGCCCCCGTTGTAGATCGACAGTTCTTCACTTTTTCATATAACTGAAGCAATATTCCTCATTATATTCTCTCTATTTTAGTATCAGCTTCCAATCTAAACAACTACAACTTTTTTACGAAAATTTAAAACCTAATTCCTTATGGCCCTCGATTTAAAAATATTAATTATCAAATATGAAAACAGATAAGTTCCAAAAATGCTTCCTTGTGGGAACCCACTCGTAATGGGTATTAAGACACCTAGTTTTGATACAAGAAATGCAGTATGATCAATCTGTAAGGTAAGCATCCATGTGCGTGTGTTTCTTATTGCAATAAGCATAATAAATAAATCTTTTAAATCCATTGTTTTTGTTTTGCTTTATTCAGTAAACGTGCATTGAATGAATACGATGTCAAAAGCTTTCATTAAATCTGGAACGATACAGACTATGCGATTGAAGTTCTAACAGTGTGTAAATCAATTGATTGTGGTGAACTATAACACAAGTTTTGTTTTTTAAAAGATAATATTTTAATTACCAATGTTTTGATATTCGGCTTTTATTCATATTGTGTTTAATAAATGAAGGGCAAATTATTATTCGAATAATCTTGATGCGCGGGGCCGTGATAATAACTCCACTTTTGTCAGTATAGATATACTGCAGCGACTTTGAGTGAACAAAAGAGTGAACAAGGGATAGATATCCCTTAGGCTATGCAGCCTTCTGAGCCACGTCATGAAATACTACAATAGATTTAAGTAAATTTAAAACTCGTTAATATTACCTTGCAAGCCAGAGTGTAAGGTACAATTTTATCTCCCTTAGAATGCAGCATCAGTATGGGGATCTGTGGTATTCTGCAGAGGTACTGGTCTGTTTTGAAGGCGAACTCCGAGGACTCGGAGAAGGGCTTCACGAATGAGTTGTTGTAGTATGGTAACCAGGATACCAGCTGTTGGCAGAACATTTCAAAACTTCTAAATACAGAAGAATAGAGCTTCTTTGGTATACTAGAAGAGATTCTTTTGAAATAAGCATCACCTCTGTACCTATTTTTTTGTTTCCTTCTTCTTTACTTTTATTCTTATGTGTGTACTTAAATAGTTAAATAAATAAATGAAATACGAATTATCCGAATCACGATCGAGTTTGAAGTTGAGAATTCGTTTAAAACTCTACAGTTCTTACGAAAAGCTGTAAAATTTTTCAACCTTGTTTCACACTAGAAATTACACCTATAACGTGGCCACATTCATAAACATGACTTAAACTCACAAACACAAGACTAGCAGACCCGGAACAGCTATTTCTAAACTCGGGATTCGAACCCACTTCAAGCAGCACAGTAGTCAATAACTCAACCACTGCTCCAACCGTACATAAAAAAGGAATGCCATGTGCATGTAAAAGGAGGCGACCACCTGCCACTCCTTCTCGCTTCGGAAGACTACCGCTTTACACAACTTTGGCCTATATAAGTTTTTTAACATTGTTCTTATGAGAACAATGTTAAAAAACTTATATAGGCCAATATATATCATATAGTATATATAGTATATCATATGTGATATGACTGTTACATGTTTGCTGTATGGACTTTAAAAGAGACTTTGACCCCTGCGTTTGTTTCGGTGTTTCTTCTCAGGGTAGTCAGCTAGGAAACACCGGACTCATCTAGTTTAGACTGACAAATAAAAAAATGACGTGTAAAAGTGTTGTGAAAAACCTATTTGCAAAAATAAATATCATTTATCATTGATAAATATTCTTTGTAATATAAATGTAATATAATAAATAAACTTTCTCTATAACTATGCATCGTACCTTAGTAAGAGGATGTGTCGTGATCTCATCTAGAAGGTTGTTGAAGGGAGCTTCCAGCACTAACGCATCAGGACAGGGCAGCTCAGGCCTTCCCTGCTCACAGCACAGTTCTGACAGATGAGCTGTCATATTCGCCGCCACTGCCGTACCTAATAGGAAAGAAAGAAAGAAATTATTTGTTTGATATAAACTAGTGCTTGACTGCAATCCCACCTGATGGTAAGCAGTGATGCAAACGTTGACAGCCTATTCACTCTGACCTTGAAGACACCAGAATTAAAATCGGAGCGAAGACCGCAGCACGTAATATACTGCTGTGAACTCTTATAGTTCTTTGTATAAATTTAAGGTATCGAAATGTATATTACTCCGGAATCCGATACAAATGTAGTGCTGTTGACTTAACCAGTGTTAGCGTTTCGTTCTACGAGTTGCAGTAAAAATATATTAATTACAGTTTTAATCAAGACAACATCAAGAAATTTTGCAATTATAAGTATATGGCGGCGGATTAGCTCGAGTTTTTTTTTTATTCAGTATATTAGATACGTCAAGGAGAGAGACCAAAGAAGATATGGATGGATTGTGTGAGAAGTGAAATGGAAGACAGAGGAGTTAGTGATAGCGTGACGGGTGACAGGACAGAATGGAAGAAAACAACATATTGCGCCGACTCCAAATAAAACGGGACAAGGGCAGGAAGATGATGATGATATTAGATAAGTCAAGGTTTCCTCTGGTTGGGCGTATGTCGAACAATACATTTGTTTGTGTTTACGCGTGCAATAATGCAGCCGCTGTTGCGACGTACGACGAACGCCCAATGCGTCGCCCATCACGCCGCGTCTTGGGTCAAAATCATGACCTCAGTTGACTTGGACCCTTCTGCAGGGTATATAGGAGGGTCCCTATAGTTTCAAACTATAGGGACCCTGCAGAAGGGTCTAACGCGTTGGGTGGCCCAACGCGCAAGACACACACATCCGTAAACTAGTACCTGCTTAGGGGCTGTGAGAATGTTCTAAAGAGTGACAAGACCCACGACCATGAAGGGCAAGTGACGGAGTTACCTAGCTTTATTCAGTAAAAGTCTGACCAGCCCACTTGCACAAAAAAAGCAGCTTACCTAAAGAGTGTCCCCATATTATAACCGGGGGTCTTTCCGTCTCACTAAGCGCATCATTGAGCCAGGCATAGACGGCCAGAGCGTCTTCCACCACACCTTTTTCTGTTGGCCTCATGTTCGTTGAGTCTCCGTATCCTGGAATTAAATTAGGATCATCTTTGAGTCTTATTTTTACAAGCCCAAGTAAAAAACTTGCAATATTTGTACACATCGACTGTGAATTGGCAATAAATGCGAGTGTGCTGTAGTTACTACATAGCATCAGCCTTACAATGGTCCCACTGCTGGGAATCAAGCCTCCTCATTTGTAAAGGGAATCGGCCGTAATCAAACACGCGGGCGCTGTGATGGTGGGCAGATTCAAAATTTGTTGGACTTATCTATTAAATGATCAGTCTAATAAACTGTTATAGAAAATCTCTAAAGACTTGCATATCACATTATCGTATATAATTTTATTAGTGCTTTTACTAATAACATTATTTGATACTAGCGACCCGTCCCAGCTTCGCACGGGCGCAATGTTGATATTAAATATATTGCATTATACATTACAAACCTTCCTCTTGAATTACTGTATCTATTAAAAAAAAACCGCATTAAAATCCGTTGCGTACTTTTAAAGATCTAAGCATACATAGGAATAAACAACTTTGTTTTATACTATCTGTGTAATGATGATTGAAATTTAAACTAATGTTTTGACTTTCCATTTCTGAAATAGGTACTACACGTTATATCACAGAGGTAATACACGAAAAGCCTATTCAAAATACATAATTAATTGCAATGTTCACGTGAAATATCATGAGCATATCAGTAAACAAATCGTTACAGTAAATACCTCGATAGTCGAATGTGATCACATGGAAATTTAGTTCTTGGAAAACTTTGTACATTTGCAACCGGTGCGGCGACCCGCGATGGTTTGAATTACCTGTAAATTAATCATGTTAATTAAAATAATGAGATAAGTCTTTTATTTTGTGGATACCGCGAAATTAAATATTAATTAATACGATTTTCATATGAGTATCTAGCTCCTGCACGTTTTATTATAGCAATTGAACGTTAGTAGTTTTGTTGCTAAGATTAAAACGGTAGGCGTTATTAAATAAAAACATTGAAGTTAATATGTTTCACTCAAACTTTAATGTATGCTTTTATAAATAACTCCAAATATCTCACAAAAGTTTTACTTTATCAATAACTCCAAAGATCTCACAAAAGTGCTGAAAGAAACTCTTCAAAGATACCGATCCTTTTCAACAAAAACAGTTAGCGCTTTTTTATAGATGAGGTGATTCTTTTCTTTGTAAATGAAAAAGTATTTATAATAATAAATACTGGACGTTCCGATAGACGTTGTTCTATCTTAAAAACTGGCATTTGGTTAGTAAAAATAAACTTGAGAATCGGATTGCAGTCCTACTACTTACCAAGTTCAATAGTATTTTCGAACCATATAATGTACATTGGTGGCATGAAATATTACATGATCAATAAGGACTCTGTTGGAAATAGTAACGTTAGGTAACATATACAAAATGTTATCCAAATCAGTCAAGCCGTTTAAGAGCTTTTATGTGACCAACTCACATACAGAAAAATTATGCATTTATAGATAATTCTCATAGATATGAACAACAAGATAAATTATTTATAGAAAGTCATACTTAATCATAAATTCCTACTTATTGTTTTTAGTTAAGAAAGAAAAAAATCCTTCCTGCAAAAGCGCAAACTGTCGTCTACGATATCCTTCGTGAAATAGTACGAGATACATAGAACAAGGATAACTTTTTCAAAACGTGTCTAATTGGACTTCTATTGCTTACAATACTATTTTTAAGCTACATCCTAGCGAATTACATGAGGTTCTTTCTAATTAGTCATCAAATAAAATGTCTCATTATCAAAATCCTATTACGTAAGCTAGCGTTAATCGCGAATATTTCTGATTTTTCAACATTTCCAAATCCAATTGTATTGTTGCTAATAGTTAAAGTAATAAAAACACTAATTGCCATTTATTTTAACTTAACGACAGTGAGGGCATAAGAAAATTTTACATCTTAAATTAGGGCAACTAACTATTGCGCATCATTTTTGCGAAGGCAACCAGTATTTTTTTAGTTCTTTGGGGCGCATTCTTTGCGCTGATGCTTGATTTTTTCAAATAACAGATGAGGGTAAATTATGTCAAAAATGTAGTAACAAACTTTATTATTTAACATCATTGACACTAAATTTAGCGAGGCAACCTCAGCGCAATGTATTAATAAATGCGTTATCTAGCATGTAATATTTACCATAATCGAATAACATATGAGGGGTCATCTTTGTTCTATGTATCTTAGATTAAAAATGCTTGTTATATTCCTCACCATGACAGTATAACACGACTGGGTTCCTCGTTTTCTTCAGTTCCTCATGGAGACGTGCATCTATAGCCAACGTGTCTCGAATTACGAACACTTCGCGAAACATAGAACATGGTACGATGTGCCATACACCTAAAACAACAATATTTATTTATTTATTTAATCTTCATATACAATAGTGGTACATTTTTTTTTTAAATATCTCTATCTGTCCCACTGCTGGGCAAAGGCCTCCCCCAAGTCCCTCCAAACCTTCTTCTCCCGCGCCGTCTCGAACCAGTCGTCTCGATACGCATCTAGATCACCTCGCCACCTCTTTCCAGGTCTACCTCGACAACGCTTTCTTCCCTCTGGTGCCCACTGTGTGGCGACTCTTGCCCAGCGGTCCTCGTGTAGTGGTACATAGGCGGACTAAATGCAACAAGGCATTCTCTATAAGTCTATATCTTTTTTTATGGAGGGAAAAATCATCGAATAATAAATCCCATCATTGGGCGGCGCGGGAGACAGTGTCAGATTTCTACTGACTAAACAACCCATTGTTCCTTCTTGTCTTAGTTCCAGGGCCCCGGTATTCCGCTTTCGCATCAACACTTGGCCCCAGAAGGCTTCGACCCTGCTGGGCCCCTATAGTTACTGTCAACTCCTTGAGGCGTGTGGGAACAGTGCGCGCCGACGACGACTTTGCCTCGGTCTTGACGGTTATCAGATGGGCGGACATTGATTTGTGCGGACGGCGAGCTTCCCTTTGCTCGCCGTCCGCAAGGCCACGCCTACGGTGATCAGTCAATCTTTGGGTTAATAAAAGAAGACAACACTGTGGTAGGTGTGTACAATAAATAAATAACAGATAGGTCAAATATAATGTAAGTAGTATGGTAGTGTTACTTATTTATTGTAATAAATTACGTACGTTTTTTAATATAGATTTCTAAATGGCTACATTTAAAGGCCTACAACTTGAAATAAGTTAGCAACATTACCGAGTTTGACATCACAGTCGTCTGTAACAGACTTGAAATTGACAGTGAAGTGCCTTCCTCCGACGACGTTGCAACTAGACGGGTTCTCATAGTCCAAGTTTCTCGGATAGTTTACTGCAAGCAAAATTAATTTGACGCCTGAGAAATTTTCGTCCGATTATAATTTAGGTGTCTTAAAGGCTAGAGTGAATAGGCTCTTAATAAACTAGTGCGCCTTACCATCAACGATTGCATCACTGCTTACCATCAGGTGGGATCGCAGTCAAGCACTAGTTTATAGCAATTAAAAAAAAAAAATTACTATAGCAAAGTTTCACGACAGCAATTTGTTGCTATGTCTTATTTTAAAGGAAAGAAACAAAAGAAGAAAACAATGTTTATTTTGCCCAAAATAGACGCAAATAATACAACAATTAGTCAGCTTTTGTGTTTCACAGTTGGGCAACCCTGTCTGTTCTTCTAAGTCGTGCTTGAACCTTGAAAGCGACATCTTCCATTTTGAGTTAAGACTTTTGTTGTAACAAAACCATTATTTTGAAATATATATATATATATATATTCGATTTGCAGTATATAAGGCCTTCGTGCTGCCGATGATTCGACGTTATACCTTTCGAGATTTTGATGCATCGAGATAGTGAACTGTCGCGCTCATAATTCATTGATTTCATGTACTGTCTAGCAAACGTTTTCAAGCAAATGTTATTCGAGCAATCATCATTATATTTTAAGTAGGGAACCCATATGGCATACGTGTGCCATATGGGCGCAGTGTAGTTCTATCTATAAACTAGCTTCTGCCCGCGACTTCGTCCGCGGAAAATTTCTTGTTTTAACATATTTAACTCTGTTCCTATACAATTTCTCGAGATAAAAAAACAAACTTTACTTCTTTATTATATTATTCATAATAATCATAAAATATAGCCTATGACACTCAGAAATGAAGCAGCTTTCTATCAGTGACAAAATTTTTACAATCGAACCAGTACTTCCAAAGATTACCTCCTACAAACAAAAAAACAAAAAAACAAACTTTACTTCTTTATTATATTAGTGTAGATGTAGATTAATTGTCATAACTACTTACTGCAATTAGAAAATACCATTTTCCTCTGGACGGACTTGCTGTATTTAAAAACCAGAGGCAGTACAGCCACTGGCACCATCAGTATGCTGGCTGTCACCGATGCTGTTGCTAATAACAAAGCCCTGGAAAAAACCGGTAAACAGAACTTTTTGGTACAAGTGCAGAAAATTTGTCATTGCGACCGAGGTGGAATTCGCACGAGACGTAGACGAGTGTGTTCTGGAGTCGAGGGCTGCAGTGACAAATTTGCACGTGTATCAAACGACGTTTTTCAATAAACTTATTTTCTTTGAAAATTACGGCATATTTTTGTTAATTTTGTACATTTTGATTTGGATTTGACTATGGTACCTAAGAATTTTTTACCTTCGGAAAATCCTTTCTAAATTGCTGACCTACGTCAAAAAAAGGCAACCTGTGCAATATTTCATGCTAGTCATACTCTAAGTTCTAGTCCCAGTAGTTTGGGCTGTGCGTTGGTATATTAGTCAGTCAGTTTCTCATTTAATTACCTTTCGACTTTGGTATTTACAGACACAACAATATGTAAGCGAACGCCGGCGCTCGAAAACCTATTGTTCTTTAATTGTGTCTGTAATTAAGATAGTCAAATGGTTAATGAACTAAATAGATTTGAAAGTTTTCTCAGCTCCACTTACACTGTTTCCATTCCTGCGGAGTAAAGAATTCGGGCACTCTGATTAACCGCTCTTCAACAGTTTGCTCAGCTCAGTCAGTTGAAATGGCTGCTTGGCAGGTCGTTTGTCTAATAACAGGAGAAACTGACTGACTGATATATTAACGCACAGCCGAAACTACTGGGACTAATCTACCTACTATTTATGTATTAGTAAAACATCCCAGAGCTGTCGTAACATAACATAATTTCACATGGAACTTGCACTTTAGTTCTCAGTAGCACCTCATGTGCTTTGAATACCTAGGTATCTGAGAGCCTGTGGAGCATGTTCCCTTGCTCCTTGCTTGTTTGGGGGCCTTGTTCAGGTGCCAGGTAAGAATGGGAACTAAAATAAGAGTCACGCAACTGAATGTTTTGTAGAATATTATTTTAAAGTAGTATTGGCAAGTCTCAGACACTTTCCATGGGCCAAAACGTCTGTCAGGTCAGACTCTTTAACATTTCCTACGCCGCTGGTGTGCAGGTCTACGCGAGACACAATGTCTCTAATTACAGTTTACGAAAGGTTAACCTAAGGTAAAGGAAGTCCCTTAAAGTTTTTATTGAAATATTCTCGCGAGCATAGTCGGGAGCTAAGTGCTAGTAACAAAATTATACTCACGCAAATACCATACTGATTTGGAATTAATCTATTTCCTTTCACTTTTATATTTAGTTTATTCTTTTCCCTCCAATGTTTTTCGTGCATTTTCTAATTTTTATTGAGGTTTAGTTTTTATAATATTTTTTTCAACAAATCATTTTAGGTTGATCCGTTGTGGATTTAGACCATAATTTAGACCACAATTAGACGCCAAATGAGTGACATTTGTATGATTTTGACATTTTTATTCACAATGATTGAAAAAATTTTAACTAATGAAATGAGTTCTTATTCTGAGAATTACCGGATAAGACCTTTTTTTAATGTGGTACCAACACTGCGTAGTTTATAATTTGGTTTCCGCGACGAAGACTGACGAAAACTATACATGCGCGTAGGCTCCCGCCTTTACGTAGCTTGGCCATCATTAATTCAACAATTCTTTGGCAAGCATCGGCCTTGCTGGGCCCCTACGATTTTACATATATGTAAAAAGTCATTTTTATATAACACTAGCTTTTGTCAGCGACTTCGCCCGCGTACATAAAATATAGCCTATGTCACTCAGGAGTAAAGCAGCTTTCTATTGTTACTAAAATGTTTCCAATCGGACCAGTAGTTCCAGAGATTACCCCCTACAAACAAAAAAACAAACTTTACCTCTTTATTATATTAGTGTAGATAATCAGCCTTTTAACCTTTCGAAATCGAATTACAGACATAATAGAAAAACTATAGATGAGCGAATGCCGTCGTTCGCTCGGGGCTCAAGAATTTATAGTACATTTTGATACAAGTGCAGGAAGTTTGTCATTGCGACCGAGGCGAAATTCGCACGAGCCGTAGGCGAGTGTGTTATGGAGCCGAGGGCTGCAATGACAAATCTGCACGTGTGTCAAACGACTTTTTTCAATACACTTACGACTTGTGAAATAAAGAAAGAAAGAAAAAAAAATTTTATCGTATCTCAAACATACAGTAGAAATATAAGAAATATATAAGTATAGCATTCAAATCTGCTCTGGTCAGTTTCTAATTTCGTGGGGTCGTCCAGCAACTCTGGGGGACGCCTCGCGCCTGATTCGATAAACCAAGTAAAACAAAATAATCACCCGTGACCGTGACGATAAGGAAGGAATAAAAAAGCCCTTGTTGTGATAAACTCAAAAAAGCACTTGGGTGATATACATGCTATATTGAACCTAATAGGGGTGCGATAAGAGGCAGTTTTCGAGTAAGTGTATTGAAAAAACTATAGATGAGCGAATGCCGTCGTTCGCTCGGGGCTCAAGAGTTTAATAATATTTCCACAGATGGTGACTCGAGCTTCCTCTCCTATATATTATCAGTTATTTGATGCGCGTGTAGAACACCGTCGCGCCGCTGACGAGTAGGTAAACGTCATAACCCCTAGCCAAGTTACGATCGTTTCGTTAGTGTCGAACACCTTTGTTCTGACGTCATCTCGACGTTAAGTCACGTGGCCTGTCAAGCGTGCGACGTTAACGAAACGATAATATCTTAGCTTGAAGGGATGGTATTTAAAAGATTTAGAATCTCAAAAACTTACGAGAATAAATATTTACAGGGCACAGAAATAAAACAAAAAATTAATTTCATAACAAATATATTGAAGTTTAACTTAATAATAAATAAATAAAAACAACATTATTTAACGCAGACAACATTCAGTCGACATAGATAATGAATTTTAAGCATTGTACAATTTAATTAAGTATATTATCAAATCATTAATTCAATAATTGTTGCATTTGTACAAGTCTGGGAAATAATTTGTTCACCACTTTTGATGAAATAAAACTTACCCTCAGAATCAAAATAAAAAAACAACTTTATTAATCTCCACAAATTACATTTTAGACATCCAAGAATAAATTAATTGCCAGAATAAAAAACGAAAGCAAACATGAATTTTTAATTTGTAGGAGTTCTGGAGTCTAAATTAGGCCTAAGCCTGTATCTTACACCCGTATTCACAAACGTTACTATGCAGTCTCACAGTGCTCGCGAACGCACAGGGCAAGGTTTGTGAACTACGCAACACAAACGAACCAATCACAGAGCCTCTATTCAACGCTGTGCGTTTGCTTAGTCAAGGGTCGTTTGAGTATTGTTTGTGAATACGGGTGTTAGAACTCCAGGCCCTTCCATCATCAAAAATGTTATTATAGATACATGCTTTCAACATAGAATTTACTAATACGCCCCGGAAATATTTTAAGATAAATAACAAATAAGTTCCCTGACTTCAGTGTGGTCGTCGGATCTTAGACTACGAATTTTAGCGCTAGATAACTCTTAAAAAAATAAATGGTTTAAACAAATAAATGCAATTTGCAGTTGTTATTGCTGTTAAAAACTGTTATTGTCATTCATTTTTTTTAAAGCTTTATTTTTATTCAAAGAGCCTAAATTCAGACGCGCTAAGATCCGTCAGCCGTACTGTAATTTGTATACTGTACAATCATGGGCAAAAATATACACTATAAAATGTTGATCGTTTTAATTACGTGAAGGATCGATTCGATCGTCATGAAACACTATCGATTTGTAAAGATAAAATTAAAAAATAAAGCACTTTTTATTCTAAAACTGAAAGTAGGTAATATACGCGTATAGGTACTCGTATATGAAATTAATTTAATTAAATAAACATTTGCGTAGTGGGTTCAATGACCGTAGGTAGTTGTCGATCGTTGCTTACTACTACTTACAAGTCATTGAACTCGCTCAGATGATGCTAACCTAAATAAATGTACACGCGTATCTCGATTCCAGTTTTAGAAAAAAAAAGTACTTTATTTCGTAATTTTATCTTTACAAAGCGATAGTGTTTGATGTACTTACCGGGGATCGACCCTCCACGGGATTAAAACAATTAATATTTATATGCTCGGAGTTTCCTTGCGTGCTCGCATTAGGTCCCCTAATCAAGTTACCATTGTTTCTAGTGACGTTAGTACGTCGAACGCTTTGAGTTGACCACGCCCCAATTCCTATGTTCTGACGCCATGTCAACGCTCTGTCACGTGGTCAGAACAAAGGAACTGTAGGTGTGGCCAATTCCAAGCCTTCGACGTTAACGAAACGATCGTAATTTGGCTCGTGGGAGCTGTACCTTTGTTGCCTTCACTTCAGAGCCCCATGATTCTCTTCACAGAATCCATGGCCCCATTCGCCCATCCCATGGGCCCATTAGACCTTGATTCCTTGCCAGGCCCCTACAGTTTTGCTGACAATTTGAGGTGGCATGGAACACTCCAGTCAGTAGCTAAAGTTCGTTTTTTAATTCTAGACTACGATTTGACAACTCAAAATGTCACACTCTAGAAATATGTTCCCAATTTTCTGGAGTTTGACATTTTAAGTTGTCAAATCGTTGTCTAGGATTAAAAAACGAACTATAATTCAATTATTTTTGTCATTTATTTCTGCCAATGATTGTACAATATTTTTTTTTTCTTAAGTATTTCGTCCTAACGTCAAAAAGCTACATTATACAATATAATGCACTGTCGGTATTACTATAGCTTCTAATCTAATATCAATTCCTCAATATTGTGTAATACTTGCAAGTCTATATCGCATTAAGATTAGACATTTAAACAAACCTTTTTTACTGTTAACCAAACCGATTTTGACTTCTATTCCGTAGGCATAAGGATGGTATTAAAAGCAAAAAAAGTGGTTACAAAACCAACTATTTACTGCAGCTGCCATTTGTCATTCGACCAACGTAATAAAACTCAAAATCGGTTGAACGGACAGTAAAAAACGTTTTCTTAAATTTCTTATCTCATTGTGTAAATGTACGGTGTATATTTTGTGACAAAAAGCGTATAGGCCTTGCATCTATGTTAAAACTACAGTACTGAAACACTCCTTTGTTTTGAGCTTTCGTGTAAATACCCGGCTAAATTTTCAAGCGAGTCCAATCACCTGTAGGTAGTTAGTACGCAACGACCATCGGTCATTAGACACGCTCAGCTGATGTTCACAATAAATTAATTTCGTACATGTGTATATTAATTTGAGTTTTACGAAAAAAACACTTTATTTTTTAATTTTATCTTAAAAAATCGATAGAGTTTCATGTGCCATCGTCCCTCCACGGGATTAAAGCAACCAAAATTTAGCCGTGTATACAACGTGTTGCTAATAATACGACAATAAATATTTCTGCGTGTCCCTCATAATGTACAGTACGGCCGTCGAATCTTGGCGAGTCTGATGAAGTTAGGCTCTGCGAATTTTAGAGCTTGAAAACTCGTACAAAAATAAATGGTTTAAACAAATAAATGCAATTTGCAGTGGTTATTGCTGTTAAAAACTGTTATTGGCATTATTTTTTTTGCAAGTGCAGTGGTGGCCGAGTGGTAACGGCCCCGACTTACGAGTCGTAGGTCGCGGGTTCAAACCCAGCCAGGCGCTTTACTTTGTGTAATTTATTTCATCACCACTGCTCTCAAAACGGTGAAGGAAAACATCGTGAGGAAACCGGCATGTCCTAGAACCAAAAATTCGAAGACATGTGACATCCACCAATCCGCACTGGGCCCGCGTGGTGGATTATCGCCCATTCCCTCTCCTAGAGAGAGGAGGCCTGTGTCCCTGCAGTGGGAACATTAAAAGGCTGATGATGATGATTTTTTTTTTTAACTATTTTGTTTTGTACGAGTTTTCAAGCGGTAAAATTCGCAGTCTAACTTCAGACTCTCCAAGATTCGACGGCCGTACAAACGTACGGCTCAGTCTGCAAAGCATACATCTATATATATATAAAAGGAAAAACTGACTGACTGATATTAACGCACAGCCAAAACTACTGGGCATAGGAGCGTGAAATTTTGCACAAGGCTTCCTTTTATGACGTAGGCGAACACTAAGAAAAGGATTTTTAATATTCAGCTCCTAAAGGGATGTATTGGGAGTTTAAAGTTTGTATGGAAAACAATACTTTCACGCGAGCGAAGCCGCTAGCAGAAGGTTGGTCATTGGTATATATCCAGTAGTTAGGCCTCTTGTCCACGGGGATTAGCGATTTTTTTTTATGGTAGGTGAAAATCATCGCATGACGAAACCAGGAGACAGTGTCAGACTCTTACTGACTAAAAAACCTACCCCATTCCTTTCTTGCCTTATTCCCAGAGCCGCGGTAACACTTTCGCACCAATCCTCGGCTCCAGAAGGCTTCAACCCTGAAGGGGGGGGGGGGACTAGCGATGCTGTAGCGCGTTCGCATCGATACAGTCGCGGTGTTGTAGCGCGTTAGTAGCACGTTGGAATGTTTTCTATAGCGCGTTGCAAGTGCGACTAACGCGCGTTAGTTGCGATAGTGTCGCGCGCTTACGAAACGTAAGCAATCGTTGATGGTGAGGCGTATTAGTTTATTAAAAGCCTATTCACTCTAGCCTTGATGACACCCAAATTATACTGGCCTGTCAGTCTAGTAGTTAGTGACCCTGACTGCTATGCGGGAGGTCGTGGGTTCGATTCCCACCCAGGACAAATGTTTGTGTGATGAGCACGATCATTTGTTCTGTGTCTGGGTGTAATTTATCTATAATATGTATGTATTTAGAAATATATAAGTATGTTTATCAGTTGTCTAGTACCCATAACACAAGCTCTGCTTAGCTTGGGACTAGATGGCGTTGTGTGATAGTTGTGGACATATTATATTATATATTATATAATCGGACTAGCCTTCTGCCAGCGGTTTCGCCCGCGTGAAAGTAGGTTTCTGCATACAAACTTTAGATTACATTACATCTCCCCATTACATCTCTATAATAACTGAATTTTTGAAAACCCTTTCTTAGTGCAAAATAGCCTTGAGCAAAATTTCACGATCCTAGGCCCAATAGTTTTGGCTGTGCGTTGATATGTCAGTCAGTCAGTTTCTCCTTTTATATATATAGACGAGAAGACTGCAGCAGGCATTTTGTTCCAGTCCCTTGATGTGCACGGAATGAAAGATGAAGCGAAACGCTTAGTCCGAACCATAGTCAGTAAGGAGTCAACAATGTAAGGATGGATACTCGCCGTGTGTCGGGTTGTCCGATGATAGAAAAGAGTTTCATTTTTTATATTTCAATTTTAGGTTTTTTTTTTCTAGTTTAATAATAGTCTCAAGGACTAGCATTACTTATGCTAATTTATTGTCGAATTGTCAGCACCACGTTGTATATTTTTATACTCCAAGACTCGGAGATCGAAGCCAGACAGCGACTTACAACAGTTGCGCTTGCGACTACTAAACCAACGAAGCATTATTCTAACTACTACATTTGAATTTAAAATTCGAGAGAAATTATTTTGTTTTTGAGTAACAAACTCTGTCATAATTACATAGTATAAAACAAAGTCGCTTCCCGCTGTCGGTCTCTATGTATGCTTAGATCTTTAAAATTACGCAACAGATTTTGATGCGGTTTTTTTTAATAGATAGTGTGATTCAAGAGAATGGTTTGTGTGTATAATACATGCATAATATATTTAATATCAGCATTGCACCCGTGCGAAGCCGGGACTCTATATCCGATATTTTTAGGGTTGTTTTTATGCCATTGTTCATTTAAAAATGAACTTATAATTTACATAGTCTAAAACAAAGTTGCTTACCGCTGTCCTTATGTATGCTTAGATCTTTAAAAGTAAGCAACGGATTTTGATGCGGTTTTTTTATTAGATAGAATGACTCAAGAGGAAAGTTTATATGTATAATACATGTATAATCATATTCAATATCAGTACCCATGCGAAGCTGGGGCGGGTCGCTAGTAATATATAAAGCTAATGTAGATAATTATTTTTGTAACGTTGGATTGAAATTTGAAATACTCTCGCATTATAAATTCAAGTATAGTTACAGTACCCTCCACCTCCGATTCCGGTTCTACGGTTCTAATACCGATTCGAGTTCTGTTACCGGTTCTAATACCGATTCCAGTTCTGTTACCTGTAATGATACCGGTTTCGGTACCTGTAGTGATTCTGGATGCGTTACTGATCCTGATTACAGTGCCAGTATCGGTTCTGGTTTCAGTAGCGGTTTCAGTTCCAGAACTTATTCCAGTTCCTATATCACTTCCGGTTTCAGTACCGATTCCGGTTTCAGTACCGATTCCGGTTTCAGTACCGATGCCGGTTCCCGTACCGATGCCGGTTCCCGTACCGATTCTGGTTCCAGGACCGATGCCGGTTCCCGTACCGATTCCGGTTCCCGTACCGATTCCGGTTCCAGGACCGATGCCGGTTCCCGTACTGATTCCGGTTCCCGTACCGATTCCGGTTCCAGTACAGGTACAAATAAAAGAAATTTAAAAATTCCGGTTCCAAATTCGGTTTCGATACCTACAACCATTTTCATTACATTCCTACTCCTAATCCAGGTACTGTAAAAAACATAACATTTTGTCAAAGCATTCTAGATTTTTCTACTATTTTATCTACTAGGAACCCTGGTAAGCACTAGCTCAGTAGTCCTAACTTATTATTTACTAAGTAATATCAAATTGGCCGGTACAGGCAGAGAGATTAAGTCCATTGTCGATCGATGATCGGTACAATTACTTTCTTTGTTGAATGTTTTGTTCGACGAATTCCCTGGAAAATAAAGAAGACTTATTAGTATTATTTTATGGTAAATAAAAATAAAAAATCATCATCATCATCATTTCAGCTTATAGACGTTCACTACCTCTCCCAATTGTCGCCATAATGAACGGTCCTGTGCGTCTTGCATCCATCGGATACCCACGGTTTCCACTTAAGTTTGGCGATTCGTTGGGGTAAAAATCATCCAATGAGAAATCCCGCCCTTGAGCAGAGCAGGAAACAGTGTCACACCCGTATTCACAAACGTTACTATGCGGTCTCACAGTGCTCGCGAGCGCACAGGGCAGGGTTTGTGAACTACGCAACACAAACGAACCAATCACAGAGCTCTATTTCAACACTGTGCGTTTGCTTAGTCAAGGGTCGTTTGAGTATTGTTTGTGAATAAGGGTGTCAGACTCTTACTGATATATCCATCCCGTTTCTATACGTTACCTTTATACCAGGGTCGAGCATTCCTTTCAGACGCGTAGCCCAATAGTTGATTTCGACCCTTCTGCAGGTTTGGGGGAACTTAACTCAAAAAAATTCGTCACAATCGAGGCCGAGTCTAAGTTTATTAGATTTTTGGGTCTCTCTTGACCATAGCGACAGGTTCAACTTATTCGCCGCGTACTATACTCACCTTATAACGTCAGGCAGGTCAGTAGCGTAGCAGATCCATTTGTGTCCCAGGTCCAGTTTCTTATCGTAGGCGTGTAACTTGACCACCGCATCGTTACTTGTTCTGGACTGTAGTATACTTCTGTATAGCTGCAATACAGATACAATATAGTGTAAATAGTTAGTACGCAACAAACGACATCTACCTACAGGTCATTGGACTCGCTCAGCTGATGTCTACTTAAAGAAAATCATTTCGTACATGCGTATATTAACCACTCGAGGTTTAGAAAAAAAATTACTTTATTTTTTTAATTTTATACAAATCGATAGTGTTAGATCAGTTAGATGTACCGGATCGACCCTCCTATGGATTAAAACTATCAAAATTCAACGGTGTAGAAAAATACTATTCTTTAATTCTTTATTGTACACAACAAACAATATAAATACACTTATTTGAGATTTCATGTACAAAGGCGAGCTTAACTCAACAATGAGTTTTCTCCCAGCAAACCTTTAAGTAACAGAGAGAGATTACATAAGAGGGTAGAAACCAGTGTACAATATAAACCTACATAAATACGTCTAATATATACATACATACTTAAATACGTAGATATAATTTACATACTAATACATACTAATATTATGTCAATTGAGAAAGGAAGTGCTCTTTAATTTTCCTCTTAAAAATACTATCAGGGATATCCTAACCTAATTTCTTTTAAAACAAATTCCCTTGCACAGATGGTCAAGCTTGATGGCGCTAAGGGTCGCGGGTTCGATACAGAAGTAATTCTTAGTGTGGGGCAACGATTTGTTTTTAAAAAAAAACCATGGCAATCGCGATCTTATTCTCATTTGGCTCGCATTGTATAATTGTTAGTTTGCAGGTGTTATACCCTCTAGAAGTTCTGATTGAATTGCTAAAATTAAGTAAATTACACTCACCTTCAATCCCACAACGAAAGGTACAATAACATCGTCCTTAGCGTGTAGAATGAGTATCGGCAGAGATTTCACTTTTACTAGGTACTCGTCCGATTTGAAGGTCTGCTCACCGCTGCCGTTCGACCGGAATGGCTCCACGAACGTCAAGTCGTAGTAGGGTAGCCAAGTTACTAGCTGTCAATGAGAGGAAAGAAATATGTATGTATTTAGAAATATATAAGTATGTTTATCAGTTGTCTAGTAGCCATAACATAAGCTCTGCTTAGCTTCCGGCCACTGTAGGCGCGGGCTTGCAGACGGCGAGCAATGGGTAGCTCGCCGTCCGGTCTTCTGGTAACAAGCCCAAGTCCAAGTCGTCAACGGCGTGTTTTGTTCCCGCGCGCCTCAAGCAGTTGTCAGCATAACCCTAGGAATTCCGCAAAAGGGTCGAAGCCTACTGGGGTCCAGGGTCTCTTTCTGACAGGAAGGCTTGACCCCAGTGCGAAAGGCAAAGAAGGAACGGGGTGGAGTGTTTAGTCAGTAAGAGTTTGACACTGTTTCCCGCGTCATTGGATGATTTTTGACCACCATAAAAAAAGCTCTGCTTAGCTTTGGACTAGACGACTATGTGTAAGAGTTGTGGAATATATAAGCATAGGTAATGAGAGCAGTGGTGGTCGAGTGGTATACTTAAAAATTGTTTATTTATCGTGAGGACACCGACATGTCCTAGAACCAAAAATTCCTAGACTTGTAACATTCACCAACCCGCACTGGGCCCGCGTGGTGCATTATGGGCCGGACAGTTTCGGACGGCGAGCTAAACGAAGATCGTGAAATTACCTTTGACAAAGGATGCTTAGCCACCTCATCAGCCAAGTTATTGAAGGGAGACTCCAGTATCAGTCCTCTAGGCTGTGGTAGACTGGCAGATCTGTCCAGCAGCGTCGCTGACAATTCTTTTAGATTGCCAAGGAGATGCGAGGATATTGCTGTACCTGGAATAAAATATAAGAGATGAAATCACAAGATTTATTCCAAAAGAGGACTCATGATGGGCTTGTTTTTTGCTTTGTGTAGACTTTTGAAGTTTTGACTGTGGCATTGTTCTAAAAAAGTAAAAATCTAAAACCCGACTACAACAAAAAAACCGACGTAGAAAAAGTATGAAACAAGAATAACCGTAAAAAAGAAAAATGGTAGTCACACGTCATTAAAGTGTTTTTTTTTTAGGGTAGGTAAAAATCATCGAATGACGAATCCCACACTTGGGCGGAGCGGGAAACAGTGTCAGATTCTTACTGACTACAGAACCTACCCCGTACCTTCCTTGCCTTATTCCCAGAGCCCCGGTGACGTCATTAGTGTTAGTGAATTGTGGTTTGTATTGTATGACTACGGTTTTTATGCGATCGTTCAGCATGACACCGTAGCCCCATGCAACAATATTATGCCATTTGCGTGGATGTAACGCCTATTTTATTTACTTACAGACTGATAAATTATAGAAGAAGAATTGTATTTTAAGATTGTGTTATTTCTCGTAAGTAAATTTTTTTGCAATCCAAGTTGCTGTGACTACATGCATAATCTGGTACGCAAAATACGCGTGGAGTTGCGGACACCAGCCCGATATACCATACCATACATGCATGATCATACTATTTACACCCAACTCTTTAGATACATAGTTATGTTAGTTATATTTTTGAGCAGTATGGTGTTGAAACACTAGGGCCGTGAGGTTCGAGCGCTTATCGAGTTGTACGCGATATCAGCAAACAACTGGTCGACTCTTCGCGTGACCAGAGGGCTGGGCTTTATTTTTGTCATCCAGCGTGGCAATTCTGCCAGCGTTCTGGGCACTTTTTCCATTGATATCGATGTGGATGATTTTTTTGATGCCCTATAAGTTTCTTCCTTTTTTTTGTCAATGTATTTTAGTTTATATACATTAAATTAAATTAAGATCAAAATTAGAAGATTCACCTTAAAAAAAAGTTTATTCTTTTCAATATTTTTCAGTACTTTTAGTGTACTCATATTAGTAGACTTACCTAAAGAATGTCCCCACACGAATATATTGCCGTTCCCGTTGAGCGTGGAGTGAAGCCATTCGTACACAACTAGGGCATCTTCCACGACGCCCGCCTCAGTGGGCCGCAAGTACGTCGAGTCGCCGTAACCTGCAAGTATACAAGTGGGCGAAATTAGTGGTTGCTGTCGAGGCGGAACGTTATTTATTTATTCTTTATTGTACACAAAAACATGTAATAGTACACAGTAGTTAGTAAATTCATGTACAAAGGCGAGCTTAACTCAACAATGAGTTTTCTCCCAGCAAACCTTTGAATAACAGAGAGAGAAAACGATCTAGGAAAGAATCAAGCGTACAATATAAACCTATATACATATTATTATATAAACCTACATAAATAAGTCAAATATATAAAAATATATACGTTGTGATTACTGTCAAGGCGGAACTTTGTGATTGCAGACGAGACGAAAACTTATGATTGCAATAAGAAATGTTTGATGTAACTTGTATTGTTTTTTATGTTCCTTCAGTAGCCCTTTGTTTGAGAGCCACGGTCACTCTTCTGAACAATCTAGAAGCCAAGCCTATAGGCCGAATAGTGTTTAAAGAATATTCTTACCTCTATAATCGAAGGTGATAGTGTGAAACTCCATCTTTTGGAAAAACTTGTACAGTTCAATCCTATGCGTCGCTGCTCTGGAGTTGGAATTGCCTGAAACATTATATTATTATAAACTAGCGTCTGCCAACGGATTCGATCGCGTGAAAGTCGCTTTAGGGTGGATCGCGAAGCTCCACCCTAAACTGATGATAGAAGATTTTTCACGCGATCGAAGGTGTAAAATCCGTTCTTAGCCAGACGTCTACAACCTGTAAGGTTTTTTTTTTTTTGTTAGCCTGTTCTGTCCCACTCCTGGGCAAAGGCCTTCTTCCACTTCTTCCTCCCATCGCGGGCCTACGCTTCTTCTTGCCAGTTCGGGAGGAATCTGTCTAGCTCATCGCGCCATCTCTTTCGTGGTCTGCCGCGACCCCGTCGCACTGTCAAGGTGACAGGTATAAGGTTTTTATAAGATTTAATTAATTAAAATATAATTCCAAATCTAATATGGTGATCTTTTGCGAAAGGCGCAACAATTTATTTTTTGCCTACGTTTATTCAATTTTATATGTATTTTTATTCAATTTTGTATGTTAATGTGAATAACTCAGGGCTAACTCGCGTTATTTCACACCATAATTAAACAAATTTAGTCATTAATTATTTTTTTTATGATCCCCATTCGAGTCGATCTGTGTGAAGCACCCACGTCCGGGCGTAACTGCGGGAATTTTAAAAGTATTGCGGACATGTTAAGTCCCGCGAAACTCCGTCGAAAAGTGAGGGTCCTACGACCAGACAGGTATTTTGTCAGGTCCGGGTAGTTACCCTGGTACAACAGTCTGAAATCAAGTAACGGGTAGTTACCCGTTACTAGATTTTGACGGGTAACTACCCGTTACTTGATTTCAGACTGTTGTATATGTTTTAATTGCGCAAAGAAGCCTGATACCGACATTCAGGACTTTAGTTCACATATGGTAACATAAATGTCGCTACAAAACGTCCTTCAAAGTGCTTGAAGAAAGTTTTGTAGTGACATCGTTGCTTACCATGACAATACAAGACGATGGGGGTCTTCGACGTAACCAATTCTTCATCCAATATCCTGTTGAGCTCTTCCTTGTCCGTGTTGGACTCGAACCTGCCTTTTAATCTCTCGTACACAGTCTTTGGTAATATGTGCCATATTCCTGAAAAAAATAATAATAACATTACATTCTTGGCTTGAATACTTAGCCTTTTAAGCCATGTCATCTAATTTTAGAGTCTTATTGTTTGGATAGGGTTTAAAATTAATCTGACTTGTTGCCATGTGGGTCAGCTGGTATTTTATGGTTAGAAATAGCTGTTAGTATATTTATTATTTGGTATATTTGTTATGACAAATAAAGATTTTTTTCCTCGTGGGGGCGATCGGCATCAGTGATCCCTGGCGCCGGGCCTTGGTAGAAGTCATGATTCGGAGCGAGGAGGAGTGAGAGGCGGACGGCTCCTTCTGCGAAGCAGTAATGCAAAAAAGGAGGCCGCACGCGAGAGGCATCGGCCCTCAAGCCCCAGCCGCCGTCGGGATTCCGACCCCGAATTTCAGCCACCGTATACGCGGGCGACGAGTAATAGGTAGCTCGCCGTCCGAACGTCCGGTAACCGTCCAGACGGAGTCCAAACTGTCGAGGTCACATTCTGTTGCCACGTGCCTCAAGGAGCTGTCAGCAAACGTGGAGAGAGTGCCGAAACCTACTAGGGCCCTGGACCAGTTTCTGAAAGAAGGTTCGACCCCGGTGAAGGTAAAGAAGGAATGGGTTGGATCGTTTCGTTAGTAAGAGTCTGACACTTTTTCCCATTAAGCCCAAGGGCGGGATTTGTCATTAGATAATTCCAACCATAAAAAGGCCTGGTTTACAACCAATGTCTACACGGATTGAAACTAGCAAGGTTATCTTGGTGCGTACGTTAAAACCGTCTGGTCGACCTCTCACAATAGTTACTTTGTACTTACCTACCTTATTATATACTAGCTTTTGTCAGCGGCTTCGCCCGCGTACATAAAATATAGCCTATGTCACTCAGGAGTAAAGCAGCTTTCTATTGTTACTAAAATTTTTCCAATCGGATCAGTAGTTCCAGAGATTACCCCTACAAACAAAAAAATAAAAAAACAAACTTTACCTCTTTATTATATTAGTGTAGATGAATAACTAAAAGCATTGACGTTATTTAGCACCTCTATAGAATACAGAATGATGTCATTACCTTAAATGACAAAATAAAACATAACTACTAAACATACATACTAAAATAAACTTAGTCAATGTCCAAAGTCTTACTAAATGAATTTAATCACACTGAAATTTTAAAGGCGAATTTGTGTGTATGTTTGTTTGTTCCTAACGGCTAACGCTTGAACTAAAGCCCTGTGTTCAAACTAGAGGTTAAATTTTACTGGCATCAACAGGGTAGATATCCTACACACATTTTTAACGCAAACTTTATTTTTTTATCTTCTAATATTATAAATGCGACAGTTACGATGTTTGGATGTTTGTTACTCAATCACGGCAAAACGGCTGGGCGGGTCTGGATGAAATTTGGCACAGGCATAGGATACACTCCGGAATAGGACATAGCTACTTTTTATCCCGGAAACCCCAACCCCAATACCACGCGGGCGAAGCCGCGGGCAAAAGCTAGTTTGCTATAAACTAATGCTGCGATCCCACCTAATGGTAAGCAGTGATGCAATCGTTGATGGTGAGGCGCATTAGTTTATCCACGCCTGTTCACTCTAGCCTTGAAGACACCCAAATTATAATCGGATGGGAAGACCGCAGCAGGCGATTTGTTCCAGTCCTTCGATGTGCGCGGAATGACGGATGAAGCGAAACGCTTAGTCCGAACCGTAGAGGTTTCAACAGCGTAAGGATGGATACTCGCCTTACGTCGGGTTGTCCGATTTAGAGTTCAACTGTCAATAGCTTATACCAACCCACCCTGCTCGGGTTTAAAGTTAGTTGTGTTAACTACTCCGGTTATAAAAGAACCTGGGTTGCTACTCGCTTTACTTACCAATTTTAACCCTGCATTTATCTACTTTGGAGTCATATTCGATGCTGAGGTTTCGCGCGCCCTCTATGCCTGCTGACGTCGGCTCTTCGAAGTCCGTGTTTGGAGGCCATTGTACTGAAATAAAAATGACAATTAAAAGACCAATTTTAGCATTTATTTGTTACTAGCTGACACGACAAACTTCGTAACGCTTAATAAGGATACCAACGCCATCTACGGTCATTACCAGAACCACCATTAATTTGAATTAGAGATGGCGCTGTATTCGGATTATTTTTCGTGAATTTTTATTGCAATGCAAAACGCGTTTTCACTTTTGGCCACATAGTAGGAGTTGTTTGTTATCATGACTACTATCACGTGTTTAAGTATCGGTCACTAAATTAATTATTACATAATTTTAGGATGAAAAGATTGATTATACCACTAGCAACCTTAATACCAATTGTCAAAATCAAAATAGTTTTTATTTCACATAGGCCTACACGGGCACTTATAAAACGTCAGAAGCTAGTGCACGGTTCTAAATTGATCGTTTCCTATGGAGAAGAACCGACAAAAAACTCCATGGTTACTCTTTACTATTGTATTTATCTTACCAAAATTAGCGAAAACCAGGTTTCTTCTAAACGCCTTGGAGTATTTGAAGATGAGAGGCACGACGGCGACATGGAACACGAACAGGCCGGCTGACACCGAGGCACCAAAGATTAGCACCCTGGAAGTCAGAAAATGGAGATATTAATTGAAGTCCAGTCATACCGCCTGATTATAATTTAAGTGTCTTCAACATTGATATAGCTATATATATAAAAGGAGAAACTGACTGACTGACACATCAACGCACAGCCAAAAGTACTGGGCCTAGGAACGTGAAATTTTGCAAAAGGCTTCCTTTTATGACGTAGGCGAACACTAAGAAAGGGTTTTTCAAAATTCAGCTTCCAAAGGGATGTAATGGGGTTCTAAAGTTTGCATGGAGAACCCTACTTACACGCGGGCGCTGGCAGAAGCCTAGTTATTATTATAAAGGAAGATACGTTAAGCTCTAATATCGCAATCAGAAAATTTGGACTTAGTCACCGATTGTCCGCATGTACCCTTTTACGCTTGTACAATGCGGCCGTCGGAGTTAGGTTAGAAGTTAGGCTCTGCCAAATTTGACGCTTGAAAACTCGTACAAAAATCAAGGTTTAAAAAAAATGACGATAACAGTTTTTAACACCAATAACAACTGCAAATTGCATTTATTTGTTTATGGCATTTATTTTTTTACGAGTTTTCAAGCGCTATTCGCAGAGCCTAACTTCAGACTTGTACCAATAAGGACTAAGTTATGTAATCACAAATTGAAAAAAATATAACTTAGTACCATATACTTTTTTTCCTCAAAGAGGGAAGGTGTAGTGGTAGTATACCTAAGTATTTTTAAGACTATTGTAATCGTATATATAATGGTATGTTATCCCAATAAACGGACATTCTTACAACAGCATTCGTTCAATTCATTTCTCTTTATCCTATCGCCAATCTTTACACGCTGTAATTTTGTTGATTTAATCGAAACAGCGTGTAAGGATTGGCGATAAAAATTGGGGTTTTGAAAAAACACTATGTACGAAATACGTGTTTTAATACAATCCAAATTACGTTCACGTATAATTTTTGGAACAAAATCGTCGACATGCAAAATCTCGATGTGCACGAGGCTTCTCTAGAAGTACTTCATTACGTCTTAATATATAAAAATTATTAATTTTTTTATTTAATCTTCAGGTACAAAGGCGGACTAATTTTCAGGGTGGTTTGTTCGGACTATTTAGTAGATGGTTTATGTGAAGTTTGCACAAAATCGGTCGAGCGGTTCTTAATTTATTAAATACTAGCTTTTGTCAGCGGCTTCGCCCGCGTACATAAAATATAGCCTATGTCATTCAGGAGTAAAGCAGCTTTCTATAGTTGCTAAAATTTTTCAAATCGGACCAGTAGTTCCAGACATTACCTCTTACAAACAAAATACAAAGAAACAAACTTTATCTCTTTATTATATTAGTGTAGATTTTTTATTTCTGGGAGCATTTTTCTATTTCTGGGAGCGTAGCCGCGGGCAAAAGCTAGTTTTTAATATATGAGAATATTATGGAGGGTCAAAGTTCACGTAAAATAACAGATTTTCAGAGGACTTTACTGTATTAGTTTTACACAAAATATTTTGATTTCTATAGAAACCAAGATAATATCCACAAGATTAGGGTTGCCATCTCTAAAATTTGGAAAACAGGACAAGACGCGTGAAAACCCCGGATTTTAGAGTCCGAAAGCCGGACATATCAACAAGATCTTATAAACATATTCAATGTAATAAAAAACAGTTGAAAATGTCATAAATCACCTTTTTTATTCATTCATTATTTTAACAAAACTATTTTTTTAATTTGTTTATTTTTTTAAACTCGGTCTACAAATTAAACCTACCCCGGACGCTCCCCGGATGCCCTATAAACTAGGACAAATCCGGGGAAACCCGGACGGATGGCAACCCTACACAAGATATTTGTGTATGCAAAATATCTGGAGAAAGATGTGTAATAACATCATAATCACATAAGAGCGGTTGTATGAAAATGTACCTCGACTTAATAATTAATATCCAAGATGGTCTTTTTTATGGTGGGAATATCATCCAATGACAAACCCCCCCTTAGGAGTAGCGGGAAATAGTGTCAGACTCTTAGTGACTAAACGACCCACCCCGTTCCTTCTTAGAATTCATACAGGGGTCGGATCTTCCTTTCAGAAAATGGTCCAAGGCTCCAGGGTCCAGTAGGCTTCGGCCCTGCAGCTGGACCTCTACGTTAGCTGACAACTCCTAGAGGCGCGTGGAAACAGAAGGCGCCGTCGATGGCCTTTAGAAGAAAGAACCACACAGATTTGAGTGGACCGGACAGTTTTCTTTGTTTATCAAAAAACATTAGAAACAATGGTTTCAATAACATTATTATCTACCAATTAGACCTACCTTTAAGACGTGCCAAATAGCCTATTATTGTATTATATTAAATGTGCAATGAATATGATAACAATTGTTACGATGTGAATCATACAGAGCCATGTAATAATTGCACGTGTAGAGTTTTAAGATAAGCAACGCCTATTGCAGTCACACAATGGATGGGTGCCCATCAATTTTATACCGAGACTTCTGCGTGCTATGTAAGGCACCAAAAAGTCCTCTAACTCGGTTTCCGGATGGCACGACGGCGAGCTATACGTTTCTCGTCGCCCGCAAGTCATCTGCCTTCGACTAACGGCAAGCTTCGGCGGCCTCCTTCGCTAAAATTACTATTTCGCAGAAGGAGACAACCGCCGCACATTCCCCTCGCTCCAGACCATGGTCTGAAGCAAGGCCCGGCGAGAGAGTTTACCGATCCCACGAAGTCACGGCGGTGCTCCGCGAGATCGTCGGAGGCGATCTCTCGCGCCGGGCCTTGATTCAGGCCATGGTCCACAGCGAGGAGAACTGACAGGCTGTCGCCTCCTTCTGTGTATCAGTAATGCTAGCAAAGGAGGCCTATCAACAGCGCTCACGCCCCAGACGCCACTGGAATTCCGATCCCGATTGCCAGCCATCGACGAGCCATTGACGAGGCTAGCAATGGGTAGCTCGCTGTCGGACTGTCCAGTAACCGTCCGGACCGAGCCCAAGTTGTCGACGGCGCGCACTGTTCCCGCGCGCTTCGAGGAGTTGTCAGCAAACTATAGCGGCCCAACAGGGTTTCGCCCAGGCTTCGCCTTCTGAGCCCTGGAGCTATCGGGGCGGTTTTGTGTTCGAAGAGGGATTGATTATATTTTGACTGGCCTGTTGGTCTAGAGGTTAGTAGCCCTGACTGCTATGCCGGCGGTCGTGGGTTCGATTCCCACAAATGTTTGTGTGATGAGCTCAATCATTTGTTTTGTGTCTGGGTGTAATTTATCTACAAAATGTATGTACTTGGAATTTTATGTATGTTTATCAGTGGTCTCCCATCCCAACCCATCACACAAGCTCTGCTTAGCTTGGGGCTAGTTGACGTTGTGTGAGTTGTGGTATATTTCTTTTTTATTTTACAATTTATGTACACACAGACATACGAAGGAGATATAGAAACAAAGAAAATATGGTACAAAGGTACTGCTTATTTCTAATAGAAATTTCTTCCAGCAGACCTGTGAAAGGAGAGACAAGAAGAAATGTAGACAACACGTGTGTAGAAAGACAGAGGAGTCAGGAGGATTATATTATTAAAAGTATGGAAGTGAAGGATACACACAATCTTGTCACGATTTGTGGGACAGTTGTACTTATTTTTGCGAATGATAAAAAACTGCGATTATCACAGAGGGCAAAGGTAGCACCTAAATTCGTACTTTTGTTATTTAAAAAAAACTGTTTCTGGGTTATCAATACAAATATTAAGCGTGTCGAGGCTAAAGCGGTATTTAGACGCATACCACGAAGTTCAAAACGACAGGCCCTATGTTAAAAACCAGAGTAGGGGTTTTTATGGTGGGCGAAAATCATCCAATGACATCTGCCACCCTAGGGCAGAACGTCAGACTGCCTTAGTTCCATCCCTTGGTGTTACACTTTCAAATTTACCCATGACCCCAGGACGCTGCTGGGCCTCTACAGTTGGCCGACCACAATTTGTTTTTTTTTTTACGAGTTTTCAAGCGCTAAAATTCTTAGCGCTAAACTTCAGACTAGCCAAGGTCTCACAGTGCTCGCAAGCGCACAGGGCAGGGTTTGTGAACTACGCAACACAAACGAACCAATCACAGAGCTCTATTTCAACGCTGTGCGTTTGCTTAGTCAAGGGTCGTTTGAGTATTGTTTGTGAATACGGGTGTAACTCTCTTTCTATCATACGTTTTGACTATTATTCGCCTTAATCCGAAACGCGAACTAATCGGCCTAAGACTAGTTACTAGTAACAGTCCTGGATCTACATTTAGATCTAAATTAAACCTAGTACTAGTTCTGTAACTACATTTAAATGCGTTTTGGAATAAGGAGGTAAATATGTTTACTGTACAGACTTTAAATGTGATTGGTCTCTGAATTTATTTCCGTGTTTCTTCTCAGGGTAGTCAGCTAGGAAACACCAGTCTCATTTAGTTTAACTTGACGGCAAAATTGATGCATAAAACTGTTTTACTTATAAAAACTATTTGCAATAAAAATGTAATTTATAGCTAAAAAGATAACTATTTTAATGCCTGTGAGAACGTTTCTTCAAGCCACTATTTATTCTTTGTTTTAATGAACAATTCATTGATTAGCATAACTGGCTCAATTAGGGTTACCTTTATTTTAAAGATAATATTGCAGTACATTAGTTATATAGAAAAAAATAAAACATAGTACCTACCTATCAAAACAAAGTACAATGTAGTTTTTTTTTTACAATTTCTGAGAGGTAAGCCGACTTCCGATGATGCTAGAAAGTTGTTCGACTTCATGGCCCAGATCCATTGATCTTTTGATGTTTTAAGTGCTAGGGTACAATGGGACTGACAATATGCTAGAAAATTTTAAAAAATTCTGAGAGACTGTTTGTTTCATCTCATAATTTGCTATTCATCTCAGAAAAAAAACTATTTCTGTAAATAATGAAGTGGCAAGAATACCTAGACAATATTTTTTTTTATTAAAAACAATAAAATAAATCAAATTTATTTAATTGTCAAGCACTCATGTTATGTCTGAGTATGGTTTCCGCACTTAGTCTTGTGTAGACCATTGTACGTGTCAAGCACTTTATTGTTGTCATAATGTAATAGAACAGGTAATATTACCTGAAATAACATACAGCATAGCATCATCCTTATAATGTTCCCACTGTTGGGAATCAAGTCTCTTTTGGAGATGAGGAGGAATGAGGAGCAGGAATGAGCCATCCACCGCACTTGGTGGATGGGTCGAAGCCTCCTGGAGCCTAGAGGGTGGTGCAAACTGTTACCTCGACTCGAGGAATAAAGGAAGGAAGGTACGGGGTAGGTTTTTTAGTCAGTAAGAGTCTGACACTGGTCTCCCGCTCCGCCCAAGAGCGGGTTTCGTCATTGGATGATTTTCACCTACCATAAAAAAAAAAAAACCGCACTTGGTGGATGTCACATGTCTTCGAATTTTTCATTCTAGGACATGCCAATTCCATGCATGTTTTCCTTAACCATTTTGAGAGCAGTGGTGATAAAATAAATTACGCAAAGTAAGTAATGCACCTGACTCAATTTGAATTGAAACAAGTAAAGTAAGTAAAGTAAAGTAAGTAATTCAGGGCCAGCACGGCCACCACTGCCATTTTTGCTCTCTTTTTTTTTTAAAGTACTTTATTGTTTACATAAAGTATAGAGTACAATTACTTGAAATACCATACAATACTTCATTTTGAAGTATGGGTAGCAACCCTAGGCTCAATCCAGACACTTCTCAAGATAAGATGAAACAAAAATTTTCCACAGGAACTACTTTAATAATATAAAAATGGATATATTATAATATCTAGAATTAAGATAAAAGTAATTAGACACTGATAATTTATTAATGAGTACACAATGTCCTGATTAATTTATTTTCTTTTGTCTTTTAGTAACTGGGCAAAGTTCTAAAACTTATCTGCAATTTTCTGATAATGTTTATAATTTTTTTCACCTTGCAATGACACTTCGATCTTTATATCGAGCCTTTACCACCATTTTAGCGCAACCGACAAAAACCAAATTTTACAGGAGAAGGTTTTTTTTAAATATTTTTAATCAGAAGTGTGCTAATAACAAGAAAAATGACATACGTTAATGATTTTTAGAGATTTAAATATATGACTGAAAATAAAACAAAAATAATGACTATTTATGCCATTTATGGCGCATACAATATTTTTGCTGTCACAGTCTATAGATATTCGGGCGTTTACGATAACATTACCTATCAAAATTACTATGCCCAAGAAATTATAATTGTTAAAAAAATAGGCATTTTAAAAGGTTTTTATATGAAATATCCACATAATAATCAAAAATTATTTATTCATAGTAATCGTTAGGAATTGGTTTGTTCTCAGATGGCAAATTTTTGTGTTTCTCACAAAAACTACATTTATCTTTTTTAGGCAAATGAAATCCAATTCAAGAGAACAATCCAAGAGAATAAACCAGTAAATGTGGGGTTAGTGAGAATGGTTAGTATGGAGGAAGTCAGGGAAGCAGTAAATGAAATGAAAAATGGTAAAGCTATTGGCCCGGATGGAATACCAGTTAAGGTGTGGAAATTATTGAGAGTGGATGGATGGGTGTGGTTAGCTTTGTTCTTCAATAAGCTGTTGCTCCTGCAACAGCTTATTGAAGAAGAAGCCATGCCTGATGAATGGTGCAACAGTTCCTTGGTGCCCATCTTTAAAAACAAAGGTGATGTGCTTTAAAAACAAAGGTGATGTGCAACAATTATAGAGGAATAAAGCTAATGTCGCATACCATGAAAGTATGGGAGAAAGTTATTGAACGGAGGCTGAGAGAAGAGAGTGAAATTTCACAGAACCAATTCGGTTTTATGCCTGGTCGTGGTACAACGGATGCCATATTTGCTATACGCCAGTTGTGCGAAAAATACAGAAGTGCACATAAAAACTTGCACATGGTATTCGTTGACCTCGAAAAGGCATACGACCGGGTACCTCGCGAGGTTCTGTGGTGGGCACTTAAGGAGAAAGGTGTGCCTGGGAAGTATGTGCAGTTGATCCGAGCGATGTATAGTCGCTGCAGTACACAAGTCCGGTCTGCAGCGGGCACCACTAACAATTTCAATGTGGCTGTCGGTTTACACCAAGGGTCGGCTCTTAGCCCTTACCTCTTCATGATAATAATGGACGCTCTGACGTCGGACATTCAAGAAGAGGCTCCCTGGTGTATGCTGTTTGCCGATGATATTGTGCTGGTTGCTAAGAGTGCGTCAGAGGTCCAGAGCAGATTGGAGGTATGGTGGCAAAGACTGGAGAGTGTTGGCCTAAAATTGAGCAGAACTAAAACAGAGTACCTGTTCTGTGATTTCGGCGGTCTCTCTAGTCTTGTGCCCATAACTCTCGCCGGAACGCCCATACCAATCTGTTCCGACTTTAAGTACCTTGGGTCGCTTATCCAAGGGAATGGTGAGATAGACCGAGACGTGGCACATCGGATCAACTTAGGATGGATGAAATGGCGACAGGTCAATAGAACAACTTGCGACCCACGGATGCCCCTCAAGTTGAAGGGTAAAATCAACAAGTCCGTGATAAGGCCTGTCCTACTGTATGGGTCAGAATGTTGGGCTATGAAAAAGACGGATGAAAAGAGATTGCGTGTAGCAGAGATGAGAATGTTGAGATGGATGTGTGGTGTGACGAGAATGGATAAAGTGAGAAATGAGTATATTAGAGGAAGTCTGAAAGTGGTGCCAGTGACTGAAAAGTTGAAAGGGAACCGTTTGTCTTGGTATGGCCATGTAAAAAGGCGGGATGAAACGCATGTTACAAAAAAAGCCATGAGTATAAATGTGGATGGATGGAGAGGGAGAGGGAGACCAAAGAAAATATGGATGGATTGTGTGAGAAGTGATATGAAAGAAAGAAGAGTAGAAAAAAACATATTGCGCCGACCCCAAATAAAACGGGACAAGGGCAGGAAGATGATGATGAGGCAAATGAAATCCAATATTAAAATCTGTTTATCTCAAAATCTGTGTATTTCAAAGACATTTGGGATAATTATGTTTAGGGCCTTAAGCAAAAATTGTCGCTTGCGATAACAAGTGCGGTCGCTTGCGATAAAATGCATGTGTCGCTTACGTTAAGTTTTAGAAAAAATGTGTATTCACGATAATTTTAGCACTTGCTATAACTTTGTAACGGTTTTTTTTTGGCGGGAAACACCAACAGGGATGGATCCGTTACGGTTTGAAATACTAGTATCGATAAAAAACGGTTTTTTGACAAAAGTGTCGCTTACGATAATTTGGCGGTAACGGCTCGATATGCATAGTACAACTTAGGGCTATTGTTTGTTGGGAAAATATCAAATAACACCTCCCGCTTTAGGTAGATTGGCGGGGAGTGTGTGTAACTAAAACCTACTAATGAAAAAAGCCATTGAACTTTTTTACTCAAAAATACTGACAAAAACTCCTGCAATTTTCTGAGAACAATGGTATCAAGTTTTTTTTACTTTGCAGTCAAACATTGATTTAGTCTTCCAGATAGATGTTTTAGTTGTAGATTCTGCTATGTGCTGTCATTGAGGCATACAAAATTCTAATTATTAATTTAGTACATAGTTAACCTTTCGACTTTGGTAATAGCAGACACAATTAAAGAACAATCGGTGTGTGAACGCTGGGCATTTGCTCGGGACTTAAAAGTTTAAAAAAATACAATAATTACATCAAAATTATCATCTATATATACAAAAGGAAAAACTGACTGACTGACATATCAACACATAGCCGAAACTACTGGGACTAGGAGTGTGAAATTTTACACAATGCTTCCTTTTATGATGTAGTTGAACACTAAGAAAGGGTTTTTCAAAATTGAGCATCTAAAGAGAAATAATAGGTGTTTAAAGTTTGTATGGAGAATCTTACTTTCACGCCGGCAAAGCCACTGGCAGAAAGCTAGTGTAATATATTAAAATTCATTTGAAGATACAATACCAAACAATGCCTTGGTGCATAAACATTGTTTTGCTGGCTGAAGTGCACAGCTTGTCCTTAGGTCTGGCTCTAGTGAAAAATTCAAATAAGTTTTTTTGGATTTTCATGAAAGTCTTCTCTTGGTGTGGGTGGAGTGAGAGGACATGACAGAATTTTACGAATTAATTCATTAAGCACCAAGAGGATGTTTGGTATCTGATAGTTAGATACCAAACAAAGTCCTTTTTTTCAAAGTCTTTTAGATTTATTGTCTGTTATTACGGTATTCAAAAGGCTAAAACCCACTACAGAAAACTAATGCTAAAAAGGACATTTAACTATTTATATAACCTAGATAGTATGCTCCCTAGTGATATAAAACTTAGCATTAAAATGCTTTCACACATTATATGCAGATTTATTTGGTTATAATATTTGTTATTGTCCAGCCAAGCATATGGTTTTATTTAAGAGAAAGTAAAGAAACCTATAAACCTGAAAAATCTCTTTAAATATAAAAAGAAGCGAATGTCAATCTTACATTCAATATTCAAAAAAAGAAATCGTTTACAGACAACATTGCAAATAAAACAAATGGGTCACTGTAATCAACTTTCTTTGGGTCAGGCTTTCTCCTTTCACTCCAAAAAACAATTTGATGCATTGAGTATTTAAAAAGGTTTTATATACATGATTGGCCAGGATTTTAGACCTTACCCTCAGCACAGTAATAAAAAAAAAACATTTAAAAAAAAGTTATTGTTACTTACGATGCAGCGTAAAGAGGCACACATATCAACAGTCCTTGGAGCTCTACCATTTTTAATATTTAAAACAAAATAAAAACACAACACTCAAAATGATTAATAATTAAACAACAACCTCTACACTTCACAAATCTTGTTAGAAATATTAGTAACAAAAAATAAATAATACACAATGGAATACGTGCGAGCGCCTACGAAAATATTTTTGAAATAATGAAATAAATGAGGTATGAAAACTATGTTGAGACTAAGCTAATGTATTATTTTATGAATTCATTATCCGTTTTGTGTTTAGATTAATAATTATCGAGGAATTGTTACAAATTAGTGCAAATCATGAATCGAACCTTCGAACTTTTGACGACATTTGATTTTGACAACCTTTACGTCACATTCTTTTTTTTTCTTTTATTCTACTTGGGCTGGCTAACGTCTTGAACCATATCGCCGGATTATACGTAATAATTTAAAAATTTTAGAATTAATACTTTTACAGTATTTAAAAGCCATTATTGGGTACTTTTACATTTTTTTACAGCCAAAGTCTGAAGACTTCTCGAAAAGCCAAGAAGTTAGCACTTGAGACATTGGCTTCTTAGCACCATTTGACCGCGGTCGCTCTGGTTTGAACGGTTCTAAATATTGCCCAGTTGCAATACATAAGATACAAAGCTTCATTAATTTTACAATATTCAGTCAGTAGGAATCTGCAAATTAAGCTACTGCACTTTAATCGAAAAAATCGCGCCAAAACTATATAATAACTTTGTTAGGTTTCGTGCAGAAATGACTAAAAAAAATATGTGAAAGAAGTAGGGTGGCACCTGACGTGGTCGGTAGCCCATATGTTGCCCCTCAATGTCAAGTTCTGTGTAACTGGACTACTTCGGGGCATCCTTCCTAATGCCATTTCAAAATCAGAATCGTTTATTTCAAATAATTATAATGATGTCAAAATGTCGGTCAGTCAAAAAAAGTGAAGCCTTGGTTTATTAATTCCCAATCCCAATATTAAATTCCAATACCTAACAGATTTTTTTTTAGGTATGAAATCATACAATGACATCTCCCTGGTGGAACGGGGGAACGTATCAGACTGTTACTGATTAAAACAATACGTGTGTCCTTCAATTGTCCTTTGCGCTGGGGTACTAGGCGTTTCCAGTCCAGCAATTTTCCACAATTCTAGGGGCCCAGCAAGACCGATGCCCACTAGGCATCGCCTGCTGGGCCTCTACGGTTTGCTGACATGTCTTTGAGGAGTTCTATTACTCGACGTCCGCTAGCCCGCGTCTACTGTGTCTGGTATTTGGGGTCGGAGTCTGAGCGGCTGAGAAGTGGTGGTCGAGTGGGACGACGGTGGGAGTGGTGGTGACTATGATAAAGAATTAAGGTAATAATAAAGCCATCTTCAACATACAAATTTATTTCTTAATCTTTTTCAATAGTTTTAGTTTTTTCTTTTTAATATAAATAACGCGTGTTGTATTTTTATTTCGTATTATTTTCATAACAGGCAGTTTCATTTTGGGAGGTTCAACAATTGCGCCGGTAAGTTTATCATATATTTTCAGTCTTGGATTCGTAAAACACCTTATTTCTAGAAATTCCGTAGTGTTCACTTCGTTTGTCAAATTGGCTCCTTTCATTACACTTTGGACTGTTGGAGCATAAAAGTGATAAGTACCATATACCTTCGCATAGCTGGCTATGATACTTCCTACAAGTTTTGCTTCATATATCACTTTCATCAATACAATAGTTTTTGAAGCGATTAATTCAGTCACAACTGTTTGTCCTGGTTTTATCATTATGTCCCTCTCTTTAGTAACTCCAACGAGTCCTTTAGCAGAATAACTGCTCTCATTTCTCCATTTATTCACATAACTCACATTTCCATTACCAAAGGCTATGGTAAAATTTGTCAAAATTTCATCTCTCGGTAGTCCAGCCTTCGACCAGGTAGAACTGATTCTGTTTTCAATAACTGTGTACATGCTTCTTTTGGCTTTTATATTATCAGTGGCATTGTTAATATGTTCGTGTTTATTTAGAACAATGTCTTCATTTACTATGTCTATAATGGTAATATTTTTAACTGTGAGTCTTCTTGTCATTTCTTGCCAATGAAACTTGGTGAATGTGTCTCCGTGCGGTGTAGGATTCTTCAGGTATATGGCGTCTGGTAGTTTGGTCACTATTTCTTTCATACCTTTGTTAAGATTTTCATTGGTTACGTTGAAAAGATTTAGTTCCGCATCTGTGACGACTTTACCGTCACTTCCACTAAAAGTCGTTCGGACGACATTAGTTTCATTGAAGGGCACTGTTATATTGATCGCTATTCTGGCATCCACTGTTATTAGGATTGAAATTAATAAATATATCACTAACATTTTTCCGTATTTCCTCACATCAGTCAGTAGATCTTTTTATCTACACTGGATATCTTTTGCACAGGTATTATTTTTCAATTTAGCCGTTCTTGGAAAGTTTACTTCCCTGATAAGCACAATTTCACCATCAAGATGCACTGTTTAAATTACGTATTTTGTTAAATTAGGCAGGTACAATAAAAAATATTTAGTTAAGTGTTTGATATCTATTTTCCTCGTAAGTCTGTTTCTGTCGATACTCAATACGTAACAATAATAAATAACATTATAATACGAATAATTATAATCTCTGTATATATTCAAGAGCTCGATCTTGACCTTCTTATCGTAAAACATGTAATATCATCAATTATAATAATATTCTACGTAGTGGGCAAGACGTAAATAGGAATGGGATAAATTTGTCTGAAAAAAATGAAGATCAGAAGGTTATTTACGTAATCGGCCGTCCCACAGCAAAACATTCAGTGTTTTATTAAACTTCTGGCCAACACACTACTATCGAAAATATTAAAATGGATCTCAAATTATTTGTGTTAGTGTTTATATTAAAAATAGTGGTAGGAAAAATTCGAATAGACGCAAATGTTGATAAGGATCAAAACGTGATAATAACGTACTCTGGATCAGAAACCGATTTGATCACGGATGACGACAGAAACTCTTTCAAAATCGGAAAGAATAATTTATATTCGGCGGTGCAACAGCATTTAGGAAAGCGACCAAGTGATGTTTACCTCAAAAGTCCTACACCTTGGGGAGATTTGTATACGTCCTATAATTGGGAACCAGTGAAGAGAGAGCTGTCGATAAAGTCAGCGACTGTGAAGAGCCTGACGAAGAATCCCATCATAGTGATGACTCAAGACTTCGAGAACTCTTCGAACCAGACCATTAAAGTGAACACAGGCATATCACACACGATAGAGAACACTCTAACAACCAGTTGGTCTAGGGAGAAAGAAATTACAGTCTCACAAGAAATAGAATACGAATTTAATGTAGGTATCGCAAAAGCTAAGGGAGTAACCGCATTCTCTTTTGCTGCTACCTGGGGTGTAAGTGAAGAGAAAACAAAAACCGAAGTTATTGGCACGACAAGCGGCATGGAGGTGGAACTGAAGCCAGGAGAAGCTGTGACAGCGGTTTTATCGGCGAGCGCCGGTTATTTAGAAGTAGAAGTTGAGCATAAGGCATCTTTGAGAGGTAATTTGGCAGTGAATTACAAGAAAAAGCACAGGAGCCACCATTTTTGGGGACCTTGGATAGGAAACGTGATGGAGACTGCAGGTATCAAGAATGAAATAATAAAAAAAGAGACGATACGGTTTGGATTCCACGTTGAAGGAAATTTAAGAGTTTATGATAAGGAGACAGGATTGCCAAGATAAAGTTGTAAATATTAAAATTATATTTACTTTGAAGTGTCATTTTATGTTTCTCGAACCCATGTGCCAACTGGCTTATATCCAACAGAGAATACATATTTTCATAACACAATATCTTGTCAGTATTCCCCGAAGTGTTTTAGAAGTATGGAAACAGAATGTACATACCTCCCTTTACCACATATTTACCTACTAGCTTTTGTCAGCGGCTTCGCCCGCGTACATAAAATATAGCCTATGTTACTCAGGAATAAAGCAGCTTTCTGTTGTTGCTTAAATTTTTCCAATCGGACCAGTAGTTCCAGAGATTACCTCCTACAAACAAAAAAACAAACTTTATCTCTTTATTATATTAGTGTAGATGTGTGAAAGGGAGGATAATCCGATCAGATGAGTGTTAAGCTATATTTGGAAAACTGCCCGATAGTTGATTTCGTAGGTATAGGTTTTTAGCAAACTGATACGATTCAGTTTTATTTTGACCATAGGGGGACTGATAAGTTAAAAAAAAAACTAAAGTTTATGGTAATGTGGCTGAGGCCTTTGGTACATTAAACTCTTGAAAACGGAATGAGAAAATGAGAGGTTCAGTATTACTCTTTATTAAGGACTACTTTAAAACTCATTTACAGGCATATATATATAGATATATAGGATAGCCGACACAGACAGAGGGGAGAGTTCAATAAGCAGTAGTAGTGGTAGTTTAGTGTTCCTCAAGGTAGTACTTTGAGCTCATCTCTCTTTCAGTACCAGTACCATAATGAATAGGAAGTCTCTAGCCCTGGTATAGATTGCGATATAGGAACGGGGTAGATTGTTTAGTCAGTAAGAGTCTGACACTGCTTCCCGCTCTGTCCAAGGACAGGATTCATTGGATGATTTTTACCTACCATAAAAAAACCTACTAACTCTCAATTAGCTATATATAGCTACAGCTCTCTATATCACGACGAGGTTAGTAGAGTAACTGCAGAGCTATCCTCTAAGAAAACAACCTTGAGCACAGCGCTGGCTGCAACGACGAAATCCGAATAGGTAATTCATGTCCAGACTTTAACACTTTTTTTTGGTAGATCATCTAATGATATCTCCTGCGCTTGGGCTGAGCGAGAGGCTGTTCTTTAGTCGCCTTGATTCCAGGGCCGAGTCTTCCCTGGCCCCTTCTACTTCACATAAACATTTGTCTTGAGAAATACCAGACCCACGAACTCTGGCATAGCAATCAGGGCTAATAACTAATAGACCAACAGTATAGTCAATGTCACAAATCGGAGGAGGCGGACAAATCGTATATAGTATACGCTAAATGAGCGCCTATAGTTGCACTGTAGCTATTTATTGTATTGCTAGATTTGGTAGGCGTTTGTTTTAATGCGATGCGGCTGTTGGAAATATTGAAATAATACTTTGTGGACAACTGATGGCGTTTTTAACTGAGCGCCGATTGCTAGGATCGCGATGTTTTCAATTTGAAGTTAGTTCCGAATAGGTATACAGTGGAAGAAAATGTCAAGAGTTTGATTTGTCTGATCCTCTCTCTCATTGTGGTTGCTAGTGCAGCAGTCTTCATTAAACAAGTGTTCAGCGGCAAATAAGTTGGGGGCCATTGATATAAGAATTGGGCTGTAACTGTTCAAGTACTACAAAAGCAATTTTGTTTTTCAAATATTAACCCCACTACACCAACCTCCCACTAGGCAACAAAAGTAAACAAATCTCGCTCCTCAAGCCTACGGCGGGCCTGAGGAGCCCCTCAGGCTTACGTTTTTTTTTGGTAAGTAAAAATCATCCAATGACAAATCGAGCGGGAAATAATGTCAGAATCATACTGAGTAAAACAACCCACCCCATTCCTACGTTGCCTTAATACCAGGACCTAGCCTTCCTTTCAGACGCGAACCCTTGGCGGTACGTCAACTGCGATCAATGAGTTACCAGACGATTGGACGGCAGCTCGCCCTCCGGACCAAGCACAAGTTGTCGATAGCGAGCTACCCATTGTTCGCGGCCGGCAAGCCTGCGCCGACGGCGTCTGGGGCGTGACGGCCCGTCGGACTCCTCCTTTGCTAGCATTACTGCTTCGCAGAAAGAGGCGACCGCCTGCCACCACTTATGTCCGGTGAGAACCTGCGTCATGCGGAAGGTGAGGACGCTGTGAGGTCTTTCTAGCTACGCCTTAAAGAGAGGGAGTTACCTCTATAATGGCATGCCCAAGTTTTAACCTATTAACTGTACTATTAACATTGAATGATCGAAGGTCGTTTGCTAAATGGTATAATCGTGTGCCTGACCTGCGCTTCTTAAGAAATATTTCGTAACTGCGGTCCATGTTACATTGGTTTATTGAAGTGAAGATCAATTTGGTACCATTCATATGACAACGACAACCTTTCATTATATGTCCTAGAGCTTAATGAGGGCTGATTGCACCATGGTACGTTAGAACACGTGTGCGTAAGATAACTTTAGTTTAGGCACAACATCACGTCTAAACGATTAGTTCGTATATTTAAAAAAATATACGTAAAACTAGACTATTTGCCTAATAATTGATATCATCATCATCAGCCTTTTTGATATTGATGACAGTTCTTTGCGTCCGTCACGTCACAACCTCAGGTTCAGTTGAAAATCAGCGTCAGGCACTAGTTGTCTGGCATACATGCTGAACTGAACCTTTTTTGGCGCAGCTGTGAGGCACACAATAGCTGTTTTTTTCAAATTTGTATTTTATTTATTTATTATTTTTTTTTAGTTATTTTAAGTAATTTTTTTTTTGTTTTCATTCTACTTTTTATTTTGATTCTTTTATTTGTCGCTTTTTGACTGTAATTTTCGTGTGCCTTCTCTGTGGCAGAATAAATTTATTTTCTTTCTTTCTATATTCCCACTGCTGGGACAAAGGCCTCCTCTCTAAGAGAGGGAATGGACAGAATCAATCAATAGAACAATCGACAGTGCGGATTGGTAGATGCCACATGTTTTCGAATTTTCGGTTCTGGGACAATGTGTACCTATTCATCAATGTGAATTAACGCCCTTCTGCTGGAGAAAAGGTGTCAATCTAAGCAGTGGAAAAATTTCAAGAGGCTACTATTATTAAGTTAAAATACCAAAATATATCTACACTAATATAATAAAGAGGTAAAGTTTGTTTTTTTGTTTGTAGGAGGTAATCTCTGGAACTACGGGCCCAATTGAAAAAAAAAATGCAACAGTAAAAAGCTGTTTTACTCCTGAGTGACATAGGCTATATTTTATGTACGCGGGCGAAGCCGCTGACAAAAGCTAGTATTTGATATTTTATAAATTTAGACAACTCTTCAAAGCTAACGACAGTTTAACTACAAAATGGTGTCATCCACTTAACAAGCGCACATTTCATTGAGCTTAATGTAACAAGGTTTGAGGAAACTGTACGGTGTGACAATCTATCAATTTTGTTTATTTTATACTGAACTAGCGACCCGGTAAAAGAAGGTAAAAATCATCCAATGACGAATCCCGCCCTTGGGCGAAGCGGGAAACAGTGTCAGACTATTACTGACTAAACAACCTACCCGGTTCCTATATTGCCATACATACTAGGGCCAGACCTTCCTTTCAGACATGAACCTTTGGTTCTAGTTGGCTTCGACCTTTCTGCAGGGTCCTTACAGTTTGCTGACAACTCCTTGAGGCACGCGGGGGACAGAGCGCGCCGTCGACGACTGGGCTTGGTCCGGACGGTTATCAGGCGATAAGACGATGAGGTACCCATGGTTCGCCGTCCACAAGCCTGCGCCTAAGGTGGTAGGGATCTAGTGTGGTATAAGCGTTCCCAAGGGATCAATATGATTTGTGATAGTGTGAAATACTCTGCGAAACTCTGCATCGAACATCTGCTTTTTTTATGGTAGGTAAAAATCATCGAATGACGAATCCCGCTCGTGGGCGGAGCGGGAAACAGTGTCAGACTCTTACTGACTAAAGAACCTACCCCGTTCCTCCCTTGCTTTATTCCTAGAGCCCCGGTATAACGCTTTCGCACCAACCCTCGGCTCCAGGAGGCTTCCACCCTGCAGGGGACCCTACAGTTTGCTGACAACTCCTTGAGGCGCGCGGGACCCAGTGCGCGCCGTCGACGACTTGGGATCGTACATCTGTAGGTGTGATGTTAGTGTGTAGAATAATATATTTCGTCCAGATTGTACACACAAAAGATCATCACGCTATGACCAACCAGGGCCAGACAGAGGTCTGATTCAAAGTAGAGCTTTATGTCAAACACAAAAGGTTTCCTAACACCGATCTGTGCAGCGAATTGTCATTTGTTTGAGCTCATCACACAATTCAGGCTTTTGTTTGCCTTCGTCATAGAACAGAGAGCGAATAGAGGCGTCTTCTAAACATTTTTTTTTTCATTGCTATAAACTAGTGCTCGACAACGATAGATAGTGGACCAGTGATGCAATCGTTGACGGTGAGGCCAACTAGTTTAAGTTAAGAGCCTAAATGATTATGCCTGTTAATTCTCCAGTTGTGAAGTAGCAGAAGTAATTAGAATTATGATGTTAATTTTAAATCTTTTGTGAATTTTTATTTAAATAATCAAAAAACTCAGTGGGAGAGTTTTTTGATCATTTAAATAAAAATTCTCAAAAGAGTAGAGTGGAGTGAGAGGAAGTGTCAGAATTTAACTAACTAAAACCTTAATTGTCTTCCCAGTTATCCAGAGCATAAAGACTTCTTTATGCTCTGGATAAATTAGACGTACACACACACTCACAAAATTTTACCTTTAAACTCTGAAGCACTGAATGAACGCTGGCGTTCGCACACATATTGTTTTTGTATTATGTCTCTAATTACAGTAGATATTCGAATGGTTAAAAGAGTCTAAAACTCTCTCCAACCGTCGTCGCGTCTATAGACTCTGTGGTCTTCATCCGAAGAGCGTCCTTGCCCTTAATAGACTCCTTCCTTTTGTCCAAGTCGTGATGATGCTGACAATGCAGGTGTTTTTGAAGACAATCATAAGATTCCGGTTCATCTGGTATGCTTAATTGGGTCCTCTAATCGATTCTGTTTTCTGAAACTAGATGTCCAAATTGGTTTTGTTTGTATAATCTTATTACTCATTCATTACAGATACCGATAATTTGAATACCGATATAGCCCGAAGAATCGCTAAACTTAAAGGGGAGATATACGACTTTTGATTGATTTTTTTTTTCTCTTTATTTAATTAGGAACTTTTGTACATAAATACATGACAGTCCCATTGTACCTTATATCTTGAAACTTACACAAACAAAATACTCTTAATATCTATTTAACAAAACGAAGACCTGCGAAGCTATACAACTTGTACGTACGGGAAAGCATTGTCACTCTATATAAACAAAACCAGAACAACAAGGGAGTTAAATACTTAATGTGTTTCAACTCAACTTAAATAAACCGACAAATAAGACCTCTTTCACTACTAATGTTTCCAATAAAAAGAGTTTTAGAGACGTGCTTATGACAAACGCACCGAACAGCAACAAACAACAAAGCAATTCAAATTCTGAAGAGAACATGGATAGTGACGAAGAAGAGAACAAAAACCATATACCCTCCCCGATTTTAGGCAAAACCAGGTCCAAGAAGAAGTCGAATAGAGCTAAGAAATTACTGGAGCCGGAGCTAAGTGAGGAATGTTTTCGCAATAACGCCGCATCTACTTCACAGCAGCCTAAAAATAACGATCGTAGGAAAGACCACTCTCACAAAACTTTTGATTGATTTTAAATATTTAACATCACGTGTAAACGGCTAGTCGGTATGTTTTGAAAAAAAATATACAAAGTTGATTGAACACGACAGACGGGCTTTCCTTAAAAAGGATAATTGTACTCACCAATATGAACAACTTTTACTCTATGAGACATTTTGTCGAGTTACGTGAATATTATAATATACATCTATGGAGCAGCGGGTTTTTTTTTAATCTTTATTTTAAGGGACTTTTGAACACCGTTAAGCGGTTTTTTTTTCGTGATTTTTGGGTTGATCTCATAGTATCCCTTGATAAGCCTACACGCAAGAGCAAGCGCCTAATAATATTGATTGCTATTTATTTTGCTTTACTAACACTAGGCTAAGAACATTGTTACTAACAATAATATGGAATATGGAATAATCTGAAATAAAATTTATTATTATTATTATAGTAAAAGTTGTTCATATTGGTGTGTATTTACAATGATACTTTTTAAGGGAAACCCATCGATCAATTTTGTGTGTTAAATAAACTAGACTATTTTCCGTATAATTTGATATTCGAATACTTACTTTTTTTTTCATTGAACTTGAAACTTGAAAAAATATTATTCGAATAATCTTGATGCGCGGGGAGTGTTCCTCTTTTGTTTGCTCAAGGTCGCTGACGTATATCTGCTCCTTAAGTTGCAGTGGGCAGAGTACAATGCTTGCAAAAAGGTGAGTGAATAAAAGGTGGCAATCGCGTACCAGAAGACGTAACGTTGCAAGGCCAGTCACAAGGTGGACCAGGGGGCCTATTACAACCTCTTAATTCCAGTCAATTTACGCCTTAAAATGAACTGCCTTGCTTATACGTATTATGACATCTTATTGCCAGCCAGTCAGCAGTCACGTGACACTTGACCGACATCTGCACGGATATTGGCTGGGAAACACGTATTATGACCGTCAAACTGACAGTTCTTAGCTTGCATAAGTGTCAAAAATTGCCTCTAACAAGCCAGTCAGTTTACGCCGGGTTCGAGTAACTTTTTGTGAATTGTTTTGTCTTTTTATTACATTTTAATCTATTTGGACAGTAATTAAAGCATTTAGTATTTATTATGAGTTAATAATCTTCGAATTTCTTGAACGTAATGCGTTATAAGAGAACAACGAAACAAAAATTCAAAGGTCTTCGAGATATTTATACGTAAATATATAATTTAATAAAATGGTATATTTAGAATTTCAAATAAAGAGCAACAATTAATTTGGTAATTATTATGAATAATTTAGGTAATACTTACGCCATCATTACCTAATTAGTAGATAATATTTATAAACAAGACTTTAACAGGATTCTTATTGAAAAATCAGATTGCTTATTCAAGTAAAACGATTTCCTATTAAGTAATATAGTATTTTATTAAAATAAAAGAATACAACTGACGACACGAATCACACAACTCTTTCGAAATCAATCTATTCCTAACCTGTTACGAACTATGTCGAATTACACGGCTATCTTAAGAAAGAGTTCCAAGCGAAAGAACGCCGGCGTTTGCACACCTATTGTATTTATATTGTGTCTTTAATGAAGGTATTCAATTAAACACTGCACTAATAATGTTTTATATTTTTGTGATCACTGGTTACGTTCCATTCCCTTCGAGCACAGAGGTTATCGGATGTTTACGTCTGAACTTAGGGTTTCGCGGCCCAAGCACTTGAACACCGTCGCCAACGACCATCCTGTCGATTGCGTGACGTCACGCAGCACTCCACGGCGTCGCTTACTGTGATACCAATCGTCAATCACGTACACATCACATAAATATATTCTTGTTAAAATGCTTTGTTTACACACACTTGACACTCTTAATTTTGTTTTTGCCGGGTCAGCAGTTATCGCAGTACCTAGGTACGTTCAGAAATGAAGTTTGTGTCAGAAATGTGTGTTGTGAGATGTGCTGTATTTTCAAATTAAGGACATTGTACTTATGGATATAATACATAATTCGTTTTTAAACTCGTTGTTAATCTCAGATTCTGTTACAAAATTACATTAAGTTCCTCAATAAACAATATTACATTCAATATTTAAAAACCGTAAATATCGGTAACCTTTGTTTGATGTTTTCGAACGCCATCTTTCGAAGCAGTGCAAAACAGCCACAGACAATCGTCCAGGATGATTCCAGTCAGAGTAACGTACGTCATAATACGAAAAATAACCAGGCAGTTTACGGCCGTAAACTGACTTGCCTGGAAACAGACTGGATTTTAAAAAGGTCGTAATACGTCCCCAGCTGAAATCTAATGGACGCGAGACGCGCGCAATCAGCTGTGGACATAGTTAATGAGTAGGCAGTTTTTGCTGAAGCCCAGGGTTTGGTTCTCAGGTAAAGTAAATACAAACCTGAAACCTGTCTGAACTACCTAAGTATTTAAAAATGGTTAAAACAAATGGTCTGAAATACCTAAGATAGTTAGGTACTTCAGACCATTTGTTATTTTATCTTAGGTAAAAATCATCCAATGACGAATCCCGCCCTTGGGTGTAGCGGGAAACAGTGTCAGACTCTACTGACTAAACAACTTACCCCGTTCCTTTCGCCATATATTTATTTCGCACGGGTACTGATATTGAATATATTATGCATGTATTATGCACACAAACCTTCCTCTTGAATAAATGTATCTATTAAAAAAAACGCATCAAAGTCCATTGCGAGATCTTCAAAAGTATTTGAAGATCTAAGCATACATAGGGACAGCAGTAAGCAACTTTATTTTATACTTTGAAATGATAATGAAAAAATAGATAAAAAACATTTTCCATTGGGCAATGGATCCCTAAAAAAGATGGCCCTAATATAACTACGATACGTTTTACCCAACTAGGGTTGCCATCTCTAAAATTTGGGAAACAGGACAAGACGCATGAAAACCCCGAATTTTAGAGCCCGAAAGCCGGACATATCAACAAGATCTTTTAAACATATTCAATGTAATAAAAAACAGTTGGAAAATGTCATTTATCACCTTTTTTATTCATTCATTATTTTAACAAAACTATTTTTTTAATTAATTTATTTTTTTAAACTCGGTCTACAAATGAAACCTTCCCCGGACGCTCTCCGGATGCCCTCTAACAGGGGCGTAGCTACCGCCGTATCTGCCGTATCAATTATACTGGGCCCCGACCTAGGCAAAAATTCGCAACATGTTATCCACAACCGTCTCATAGGGCAGCTAAGCATCTGTAATAAAAATACGTTTTTTTTTTATTCGGGGCCCCCGAAGGACTTTTGATACGGGGCCCCTGTGGGACTAGCTACGCCACTGCCCTCTGACTAGGACAAATCCGGGGAAACCCGGACAGATGGCAACCCTATACCCAACGTAGGTAAGTCCTATGAGAATGTCTGTCGCAATCTGAAATTGGTTGTACCTTGATGTTCGCCATACGTTTATTATTAGACAGAATTATGAGCTTGGGTGTTAAATCGTGATAAATGCAGATTAGTTCTATTATTAGGCCATGCTGTGTTGTAATCTATAAATAGAATTTATTTACGAAAACGTTTCATCATCAGGCCAGTATCCTGGGCCGCTGATTTTTAGGAAAGGCTTTTATATTACACTAGCGACCCGTCCCAGCTTCGCACGGGTGCAAAGGTGATAAATTATACCTATAAACCTTCCTCTTGAATCACTCTATCTATTAAAAAAAACCGCATCAAGATCCGTTGCGTAGTTTCAAAGATTTAAGCATACAAAGGGACATAGGGACAGAGAAAGCGACTTTGTTTGATAGATACTATGTAGTGATAAGTAGGACTGAGTCTTAGCAAAGAGAATCTTAGAAGTGTGATTACCTACCTATAGCATAGTATCAGTCTTTTTAATGTTCCCACTGCTGGGACGCAGGCCTCTTCTCTAGGAGAGGGAATTTGTCATAATCCACCACGCGGACCCAGTGCGCATTCGTGGATGTCACATATCTTCGAATTTTTGGTTCTAGGACATGCCGGTTTCCTCACGATGTTTTCCTTCACCGTTTTGAGAGTAGTGATGATGAAATAAATTACATAAAGTAATGCGCCTGGCTGGGTTTGAAACCGCGACCTACAACTCCTAGGTCGTTGCCACTCGGCCACCACTGCTCTATAAAGTTTTTATAGAGAAACTTAATAACACGCGGGCAAAGCCACTGCCTGAAGCTGGTATTTTTTTTTAAATTAATGTAAACTAATGCTAAACATTTTTTTTATTTTATTTACCACTGCTGGGCAAAGGCCTCCCCAACTTCTTTCAGACATTCTTTTCTTGAGCCACCTCGAAACAGGCCTACATATACACCGTTAAATCTGGTCGTTTTAATCCCTTGGAGGATCGATTCAGTACATGAAACACTTCTAACTTTACCAATAAGTTAGAATAAAAAAACAAATACTGGATCGACCCTCTTCGGGATTAAAACGACTAAAATTTAACGGTGTATGTTTATTTTAACAATATTCATATTTTTTTGTATATTGAAACATAGCCTGAAACTGAAATTGAAGTGGGCAATAGTGTATTGCTCTTGCTCGTATGCACATAAATAAATGGGCTCAAAGAATATTACTCGAGACCACCGCTACCCAATAAACGAAAGAGTAGCAATGGGTAGCTTGCCATCCGTTCGTCTGGTAACAATCCGGACTAAGCCAAGTCACCGACGGCGCGCTCTGTTCCCGCGAGTCTTGTCAGAACTGCAGGACGAATCCCGCCCTTGGGCTGAGCGGGAAACAGTCTCGGACTCATACTGACTAAACAACCTACCCTGTTCCTACATCGCCATATATACCAAGACTAGAGCCTTCCTTTTAAACACAAACCTTTGGCCCCAGTTCGCTTCAGAGTTCCATTCTTTCCTTTTGAGGTACTTAACTCTAAAAAATCGCCAATTCTAACAAAATAGACCCTTAAGTATATTCGTTCAAGATTTCTGTTCACCATTACCCAAGTGCAATAAACCTGCATATATGACACAAGTTCGTAAACTGGTCCTAACGTCAGTGCAGCGTCGAAACGAACACAAACTTACACTATTTAGATCACTAAGTGATGCCACACGCATACACTATCAATACACAATGTAACTATATACCAAGATAACTCCATCACTCACCAAATCTCACCACACCTTTATCACAAAGAAATAAGGCAGTTAATCCAATGATAAGAGGATGGTATAAGTGTAAATGTACCGTGGTTTATGGTAAGGTATTGTCGAGAATAGTTGGTATAAATAGTTGGAGAGTTTAAGATGTTACCATTCGAAGATCAGCTCAATTCGAGTCGTATCATCCTTGTTTGAAGGGTGGGTTGGTTTTTAAAGCTTTAGATTTATTCAATTCGTTTTTAAAATAGAAGTGGTGTGAATAAACCAAAGCCTTTTAAAAAAATGTATAAAAAATAAGTTTTATGTTAGAGTTTCTCAAGCAAGCATTTACATAAAATATTGACACTGAAAACTTAAACAAAATATTATAAAAATTATTTAACAAAGCAAATAGAAAAAACTCATTTGACAAATGAAGTAAAATACTGTTTTAATAATGAGACAACAATCGTACCAGAAAATCTATTTTATTTCAAAATTAACACATTCACTGCTGAATTACTGGCAAGCTTTTGAATTGTCAAGTCAGAGTCAGGAAAAACAATGCTAATTGCACATTCCAAAGCCTAGATCTTTATGGAGAAGAATGTGCAAGAATGTCCATGGACACACTTTTAAATTATGTTACACAAATTATGTCACTACATTTCTTACAATTAAATTTTTAATTGTTTCAGTTTCATTAATTGGTGTCTAAAGTCAACTGAGAAACATGAAGGTAAGAAAAGTATATCTGTTTGTGTGTATGTCTGGTACATTCTACACCTCAAACTGCTTAACAAATTTGGACAAAAATTGAAATTAACACATAATTTGTACCGGGGTCCCACCACCCTAATCATCACCACCAATCACCACCTTTGTGGGAGGGCCTTCCAACGTTGCGTCTTCCAGTGCGCAGTGCAGAACCACTGACCACCTGTTCCGTGATCACTGTTACAAATCATGTTTTTTTTTCAGGTGTTCATACCCCTCATATGTATTGCATCGCTAGCAATCGCCGAACCTCCAGTTGGGTAAGTCAGTTAATTTATCTATATCTACAAATTATCTTATTGATAGTACTGTTGTCGCAGTGGGTAAGCGATTGGTTGCTGCACTGCGTTTTGCAGATTCGATTCCTGCACGTAACAAATATTTGTATGGCCTGTAAATAGATTTTCCGGGTCTGGGCAGGTTGTTTATATGAATTTATATATTTTTGAATGTACCCATGAAACTAGTGTAATTATTTTTGACAGTCTAAGTATTTTTTAATAAAAATCATTAAAAAAAAAGTTTGGGAATTTCAAACAAACACATCTTTTAAAGTTAGTCTTTTGACTCACAAGCTTTAAAAATGGATGGAATTTAGACAGCTAATGTACCATCTTAGAACAAAATAAATTTTCCTTAACCTTCATAGTCCTCAAATAAAAAATGGACGCACTTTATGAAGAGGATTTCATTCGAAATGTAATATACCAAAAGCCTCTACCACAATAAACTTAATTCATAATGAATCATTTATTAAAGTATCTTAAATAAGCAAAATAAAACACTCAATTAATTAAAACTATATATACATAAATTCCTAGTCAATCTTAATTCTTTATTGTACACAAAGCATAATTTTTTTTTTTCACAATTGGGCGAGCAATCATAATAATGTTCCATTTCCACATTCCAGCGATGGCTACCCATCTTCCCGCTCCAGCCACAGTCACGACCATGACAGTGATCATGACCACAGCCAAGACTTCCAAAGATCTCTCTCCCAAGAATACGGACCTCCCACTTCCCGAGCCTTCGGATCCTCTCGCAACGCCCTCTCAACTGAATATGGACCTCCTAACGCAAGGACTGCAAGCTCCAGAACCATACCCTCTCAGAAATACGGGGCCCCAAACCAACGGAATGGACTATCTCAGGAATATGGAGTTCCTAATGCAAGAAGTCAGTTTCCATCATCTAGGTCTCTCTCCACGGAGTATGGTCTCCCAAATGCCCGAAGCTCTCCCTCAACCGAATATGGAGTCCCAAATGCCCGTAGTTCTCCTTCAGCTGAATACGGAGCCCCTAATGCTCGTAGCAGTCCCTCCCAGCAATATGGTGCCCCGGCTAGCAAAACCGCTTTATCCCAAGAATACGGAGTCCCAGCAGCAGGAAGAAACGGACCATCTCAAGAATACGGAGTTCCATCTGCAGGGACACCTTCAACTCAATACGGGCCACCTGAATTTCGTTCAGGACCTTCAGAAGAATATGGAGTACCTTCGCAAAGGAGTTTTGGAGCACGCACACCTTCCCAGAAATATGGACCACCGTCTTCCCGAAACTCTCCTTTCTCAGCAAATGCTGTTTCCCAAGAATACGGAGCCCCTTCAGCCAGAACTGCAGATACCCAAAGCTTTACCACATCCAGAACTGTTGGAAAGTCGTTTGGAAGCAGCTCAGCTCGTTCGTTCAAACCTCAGTCAGAAGCCCGATCATCCTTTGGTTCACGGTCCCCTTCTACCAGCTATGGTGCACCCAGTGGAAGGAATTCTGCATCTTACCCCTATGATTCCAAGGTTCCTTCTCAGACGTACGGTGCGCCTGCCCAGCGTGATCTGTCAGACACCTATGGGGTGCCAACTGCCAGAGGCGTATCTCAGGAATATGGTGTACCTTCGAGCCGTGCTGCTGATCAAAAGACCAGTGCTATTGCTTCGTCTTATTCTGATGCTGCATCCAGGTAATTTCTTATAAAGTCTAACGTTAGCTTGCTAACTTTTGCTTGGTCAATTTTGATCCCAATAAAACACCGACATTACCAAGATTATAAAAATCTCGGTAATGGAAAAAATAACTTTCCTGTATTACAACAAATCTCGATTCAACTAAATCAATCTCATCCCATTCCAGGTCTTCTCCATCAGACACTTACGGACCTCCTTCAGCCCGTGACTCCATGCCCTCAGAGCAATACGGATTGCCAGACCAATACAGCAGCCAGAACAGCCAGGGTTACTCTTACGCCAGGGAAGCCGCCCTTAACGAATTGCTGAACCAGGTACGACACTTTAGTTTATAAAAAAAAAAATGCACTTAGAGATATTGTAGCTTTCTAAATCTATACTTTTTTAAATTAGTGTACTTCTTTATCTATTTATTTTTGTAGTTTTTGCTTGATCACTACCTGATAGTCAGTGATGATTTAGTCAACAATGAATTATGTTTCCCTAAAAGTAACCTTTTCACTTTTGACGATGTCAAGTCAAAATCTTTTTATTTCACATAGGCCTACATGGGCACTTGTAAAACGTCAGAAGCTAGTGCATGGAACATTAACTTTAGACTGAAAGGAATCAGAAAACAATAATTGAATATTAATTCCGAACTCTGTGAATTCATTTAGTGTCTGATTTAAATGAGCTTTTTCGATAGACAAACGTTATATGTACTTATGTTTTTTCACCTCTTTATTGTTTGTGCCCTTCATCAGTCAAGCTTGGATTCACAAATCCGGATTCGGCTCGAAGGACTAAAGGATGTTTTAGTTTAAATTCGTGACTGTTTTCGTAGCACTTATGTGTGGTTACATATTTATTTTTTTATGCACAGAAAAATACAAAGGCAGACTCAATGCAATTACTTGCTATTGCAATCTTAAGATTTCCATCCCATAATATTCTCGGACTGAACTTTCTGAAAAACTCAAACCCAAATTTCTTACTTCAGGAGCCAGCCAACTACGACTTTACATACAAAGTGAACGATTATGAATCAGGCAGCGACTTCGGACATACGGAATCAAGGCAAGAGAACAGAGCCGAGGGCACCTACTTCGTGGTCCTCCCCGATGGCACTAAGCAGGTAAGCTTACATTATTTCTAGGCCCTTTGTTAACATATAGACATAATTTATCAACCCAGAGATAAGTCTCTACTGGGTCTACCCAGGGTCTCTTTCTGAAAGGAACGCTTGGCCCCAGTGCGAAGGGCAGAGAAGGAACAGGGTGGAGTGTTTAATCAGTAAGAATCTGACACTGTTTCCTGCTCCGCCCAAGAATGGGATTCGTCATTGGATGAATTTTGCCCACTATAAAAAACTAGCTTCTGCCCGCGACTTCGTCTGCGGAAAATTTCTTGTAGTGATAGCGGGTAACATCCATGTTATATACATAATTTATAGCCTATGTCACTCAGGAGTAAAGCAGCTTTCTATTGTTGCTAAAATTTTTCCAATCGAATCATTAGTTCCAGAGATTACCTCCTACAAACAAAAAAACAAACTACCTCTTTATTATATTAGTGTAGATAACCCGGAGATAAGTCTTGGTCAAACTCAAACTGGCATTTGTATTTATTTATTTGACTATGTAAATTATTTTATCACCATTGATCTCAAAACAGTAAATATGTATCGTCGAGAGAAATCCGACATCATCATCATCATCATCTTCCTGCCCTTGTCCCGTTTTATTTGGGGTCGGCGCAATATATCTTTTCCTTCCACTCTGTCCTGTCACCCGTCACGCTATCACTAACTCCTCTTTCTTTCATATCACTTCTCACACAACCCATCCATGTTTTCTTTGGTCTCCCTCTCCCTCTCCATCCATCCACATTTATACTCATGGCTTTTTTTGTAACATGCGTTTCATCCCGCCTTTTTACATGGCCATACCAAGACAAACGGTTCCCTTTCAACTTTTCAGAAAAAAAAAATCCGACATATACTACACAAATGCTTGCACTAACTGGACAGGTCCCCTCAAATCTGTGGGATTCCTTCCTCAAAAGACTATCGACATTAATCTGTATGGTTCTCATAAGATTTGACCATTACGTATTTACTGTATGGACTTTAAAAGAGTCTGACTTCTGAGTTTGTTTCGATGTTTCTGCTCAGGCCAAAATACCAGCCTCATCTAATTTAACCTTTTAAATACCGTAATTAGATAATAGAAATACAATAGGTACGTGGGGCGCAAAAGTATTGACGAGTAAAAACTTATTTCTTCTTTCTTATTTATTCTAAAACTAGCCTTCTGCCAGCGGCTTCACCCGCATGAAAGTAGGGTTCTCCATACAAACTTTAGACCCCCATTACATACTTTAGGAACTGAATTTTGAGAAACCTTTTCTTAGTGTTCGCCTACGTCATAAAAGGAAGCTTTGTGCAAAATTGCACGCTCCTAGACGCAGTAGTTTTAGCTGTGCGTTAATATGTCAGTCAGTCAGTTTATTTCAGGCCTTTAGTCACGGGTTTTTTTGATACCCATGTTTTTATCACGTGAGCACCAACATGTATCGAAATATACCGTACCTACACGAAGTTTGTTTATTTTTGTTTTAATTAAACTGCACGGGTTTCCCGGATTGTTTAATAGTTTTTTACCTCACTGGAACTCATAATAAAAATAAACACAAAAATTACATTAAGGCCGCTCCTGTTTATAGTAGATTGTCACCAGTTTAGAGGCAAGCGGAACAGGGTATAAAATCGCATAAACCATCGTATATTCTTTTTTGTACACAGATATTGTCAAATTATAAAAATACAGAACATGTGATGTACATAGGCGAGTTTAACACACAACTGGGTTTTCTTACAGCAAACTCAGTATCAATATTCGTTGAAAAAGGAAAATCCTCCGACCATACACATCTGGTCCGGGCTATTGCCATGAAGGATTTTATTTAGTTCCTAATAGAGGACTGGTGGCCTAGTGATCTCAACTTGTGGTCAAACTTTTCTACTATTATTATTATTGTTTCCATTGCTGGGACTTAAACCTCTCTAGTTCCAAAATGGTGACTGAGATGTCGCTACAAAATCTTCTTTTAATATAACTACCAAGTCTGTTATTAGTAACTAGCTTTTGCCCGCGGCTTCCCCCGCGTACATAAAATATAGCCTATGTCACTCAGGAGTAAAGCAGCTTTCTATTGTTGCTAAAATTTTTCCAATCGGACCTGTAGTTCCAGAGATTACCTCCTACAAATAAAAAAATAAAAAAACATAAAAACAAACTTTACCTCTTTATTATATTATATTATAAATTATAATATTATAATTATAATATTATAATTATAAATATATAATATTATATTATATAATATTATAATTATAATATTAGTGTAGATTATTATATTAGTGTAGATTCCTTCAAGCTCTCAAATTGAACTTAAATTAATCATCGTCTGCTGAGGGTTCACCCACTTGCTTTGGATCCATCTTTCAGTGAAGTTGATTTTGGGGTTTGATATGAAATGAATGCTGGCCACTAGGTGACCTGGTGTCTCTTAAAAATTTGATTGCCAGACCATACAATAATATTATATGTAGAGAGGTGGCCTATACTCCTGTCTGTATGTAGGTATAAACCAAACAGTTTAGGCTAAATGTCTTTTGTATCATACTTTTCTAGCCAATGCATTTTAGCAATGCATCTTCTGACAAAAGTTTTTTTTTAGTTTTTCACAGGTGAAAAGCCTTTTTACTTTACTTTAATTTTTTCTTGCTCTGTGTGGAGCGAGAAGATGCGTCAGACTTTAACTGACTAAAATCCATCTTTCTTTCAGTTGCCTTTTGCGTTTCAGGGTCACAATAGCCCTATCGAATAATCCACAGTCCTCCTGGGCTTTTTCAGTTTTGCACCCTCAGCAAAGCTTTACACTGGTAATCTACATTATTTTGTTTTTCTTATTCCAGACGGTAGAATACGAAGCTGATGAGCGCGGCTTCAAGCCCAGGATCTCAGTGGAGCCGGTAGACCTTGGACGCTCTGGTGGTTACGATGACAACGCGGCAGACCTCGCTAGGTCTGGTGATGGACCTTATTGAGAGGACTTAAGGATGACTTTGTAATGGTGAAATGAGAAGTAGTGTTAGGGGTTTTTGATTGGTGTTTTATCTATATTTGTCTCTTTCTTTTTCATGTGTGTAATAGTCATGACGTTGAGAATGTGATAGTGATGTTTTGAAAAATGTGGAATGAAATATACGCGTGTTCACACACTAATGGAACTGAAGAACGGTGGCATAGTAGGCATTATAGCATGACAGCGTCATGCCGTTTGCTGTCACGGCTTTCGTTTCGGTTTTATTGCCAAAGCGTGTCAATACATCTTTCATAAATATTATTTTAAAAATATATCTTCAGTAATGGAGTAGATAGATATAAACTTTGTTGTAGGTACACCATAAATACCACTTGGTACATTAGGAACTTAAAATTACTAAGGAATAGTAGGAGTACCTACCTACATATAATCCAATTTAGTTTCCAATCCTATAATCAGGGGTGCTAATAAAAGTACAACCTCAATGAGAGCATTGACGAGTGACTGTACAAAGGAGATTAAAACATTAATAAAAAAAACAGTTGGATCGGAAAATATTGAAATGATGTTACATTTTAATGACAGAAAAAATATGTTTTTAATACCTTTTCTAGTAACTTATATAGGTAACTATTTATAATGAAAAAGAAAAATGACTTCCTTCACACTAGCGCCTCTAGCGGCAACATCTGGAACTAATCATCATCATCATCTTTTTAATGTTCCCATTGCTGGGACACAGACCTCCTCTCTAGGAGAGGGAATGGGCCATGATCCATCACGCGGGCCCAGTGCGGGTTGGTCCACGCGGGCCCAGTGCGGGTTGGAACTAATATTACTTCTCATTTCATATCTTAGTAAATCTACAAATGTAAATGGCATTGTAAATGGATAGTCGATTGTAAAATACTCAATTATTTATTATTTTCTCTAGCAAATGTATAAAAAAAGTTGTAAAAAAAACATTAAAATGTACCTCATAGTATGTAAGTTGCTTGTGATGTAGTGATTTAGTGCAAAATAAAATGTTTTTGTGATATTTGTGTGATTTTAATTTTACTTTCGTCGTAAGACACTGTCACCCGTATTCACAAACAATACTCAAACGACCCTTGACTAAGCAAACGCACAGTGTTGAAATAGAGCTCTGTGATTGGTTCGTTTGTGTTGCGTAGTTCACAAACCCTGCCCTGTGCGCTCGCGAGCACTGTGAGACCGCATAGTAACGTTTGTGAATACGGGTGTGTGACATTTGGCATTTGAGATGAACGCTGCCCAGTTTGTTAAAATAAAGTTACAGTACGGCCGTCGGATTTTAGCGAGTCTGAAGTTGGGCTCTTTTTTTTTTGGAATTGCAATAAACTAGTGCTTGACTGCGATCCCACCTGATGGTAAGCAGTGATGCAATCGTTGATGGTAAGGCGCACTAGTTTAAGAGCCTATTCACTCTAGCTTTGAAGACACCTAAATTAAAATCGGACGGAAACGGTTTAACGCTTAAAAACTCGTACAAAAATAAAGAGTCAACAAATAAATGCAATTTGCATGTTGTTATTGCTGTTAAAAACTGTTATTGGCATTTATTTTTTAAACCTCATTTTTGTACGAGTTTTCAAGTGCTAAAATTCGCAGAACCTTAAGTACTTCAGACTCGCCAAGATCCGACAGCCGTACTCTCTTTATACTATGGCCGTACTGTACAAACCTAAACTACTTTCAACATTAGCACCATCTGTTTACTTACTGTATGTAACAATTTGACAAATAAAATCGAATGTCTGTTTGCTGAAAAGTTATCTGAAGTTTTATTAGGTTATGGACCCAGACCCGCAATTTATTAGCAGGAGTAGGACTTTACAGTCCAAGATAGCCGATGAATTGGCAAGGGTCGTGGAAATCTGGGGGGTTATAAGACGCACTAGATGAGTCGTGGTTGTATTATTAGGCGAGGTCTATGCTCAGCAATGGTCGTCTTTCGGCTACAAATTCATGTTCGCAGCCGAAAGACGTCAACCTATTCCAAAAAAATCAAAATTCAAATTCATTTATTGCTTATTATAGGTGTATGGTCAGTTCTTATTATTTATTTATTCATCTTCTTATACCTTACTATCTTATATCTTTCTTGCGGAACCAGTAAACGTTGCCATATAAATTACTAGCTATCCCCCGCGGTTTCAGTTTCACATTTTTAGTTACTGCTCTGCTCCCATATGTTATAGCGTAAGATTATATGTATGTACCTATAGCTTTCCGCGATAAATGGGTTATCTAACACAAAGAGAATTTTTCAAATCGGACCCATAGCTACATTGATTTATCAAGGAAAGTAAAGGGGAGGTGGAGCAGGAGGGTACAAATACCCTACCATACTCCAAAAATTTTATACAAATTGGTAATACCGTTTCGAAAGAGCTAGCGAAAACAATATTTTTTGATATACATTCAGAAAGTTTTGCGGAAAAAGTTTTTATGTATTTAAAAGTACTAAAGTTTGGTTATTTAATACGTTGTTCGAATTTTTGATTTTTCGAAAGACATTTAAAAGACAATTTAAATGTGGCCTAAAACCTGATGAGTCATTTAATTACTTCTTATAAAAACAGATGGACGCTGAAAATTCTTTATTACTTATCTATTTCATTTTATTTGGGTGATTTACCTACAGCTCTTTTACATGGCACTTAGAAAGTTTTGAAAAACTGAAAGTTTTACAAGTAAGACTAATAAATAAACTTTTTCGAACAATCCTCGCAGTAGCTACCCTTTCCTGCAATAGCAATCCTACAAGACTTGATTTTTATCATACATATGTTAGTAGATTACCAAACATGTCAAACTCAACAATTTTGAAATCAATGATCGACTACTATGACACTATTGTAATAGCAGCCTTGAGGTCAAGACCCTCTGATTTTCTGTTCAGAAGCGAACCCGTTGCGTCAGTAAGCTTTATTAACCATGCTAGACCCGTGAAGTTTTGCTGACATCTCCTTGAGACAGGCGTGGAACACTACGCATCGGCGACTTGAGACTTTCAGGCTGTGTTTATAATTTTCATGTTGTTTATGTTAATGCAGTTATCATCTAAGTACTATTTTTATCTAAGGTTTGGGTAGAAACGAAAAGTAATCTGAACTCATCAATTTTCACAATAACAACGGCGTTCTGGATCCAGCAGATTCTTATTAATTCATCAGTTCATCAGTATCGCAAGTACAGTGTTAGTATAGAGCCCCTTTACAGGATTTGCGTCTCCTCCTTTCCTGAACAAATACCGACACGCATCTTGAGCGCTGATTGAAAGAGTGAAGGTTACTTACAAACGCATCGTACACACCGGCGAGCCAATCACTAGTACAAGTATTTCAAACTCACTTCATACCACTAAAAAGACCCGATATTTTACTTTTGCGAAACTGAAAATCAGCTTTGGAGCAAAAAGTTAGCGCTCAAGATCCGTGCCGTGTCTGTAGGTACCTATGTGTACCTATGTTGGTTAGAGGGAGTATAAATGGATCTATAGAACCCTCTTAGTTCTATTCATCCATAAAAATTGTGGAAAACTGATATTACACTGTATCTGGATGCAGTGTAAACCGTATCGGCAGCAAGCAATGGGTAGCTCGCCGTCCGACCGTCCGGCAACCGTCCTGACCGAGGCCAAGACGTCGACACAAAGTCACCAAGTCAAGTCGGGTGTAGGGGTCTAGCAGGATTGAAGACCAAAATAAATGTGAAAATGAACACCAGGGACCTGAAACGCAGGCAACAAAGGAACGGTGTGGGTTTTTAGTCAGAAAAAGTCAAGTCTATCTCCTGCTCCATGCAAGGGCAGCAGATGGCATAGTATGATTTTTCTCACCCAAAAAAAAATCCGAATGCAGTGTCATACCGATTTTTCACACGGGGAAACAGCCTGAAGTACTCAACAACACGATACGCCATTATAAATGATAATTATTATTGTGTAGTTAATCCAGAGTAAGGTCAAACTGCAAATAATGCATGTGCGTAGTATTAGGAAGTCTGTGTTCTTGGTACATCCTTGAGTGACGTATTGGTGGAACAGAGAAAACTGTTGAGACGTGTGCAATGTAAAATATTTTGGTGAACTTTTGTAGTGATGGCGGTGTATTTAGGCTGACTTTTAATGAATTTGTAATATTTTATGCGTTAAAAAGTATTGATGCTAAGTTTTATTATGAGATCAAAAGTAATAATGTGAAAAAAGTATTATTTCTAAGTCATTAACGATAAAAAATCAAAAAACCAAAAGAATAAAACTTCAATACACCTATCAACGGTGAAGCACTAGGTACCGAAACCTCCTAAAATGTTGCAAGGAAATCATGATTTACCGCTGAATTTGAAAGCGTTTTTCCGCATGTTTTAGTAAAATCTCCTGAGTGTTTTTTGTTGCAACTGCATTAAATTAAAATGCTCAAATACCTTGTAAAGAACTAAACCGACTTGTATACTATCATAGCATACTACATCACTTCGACAGTAAGGATTTATCGGTCCTTTGCCGTCGATATACCAAAACAAAACGTGCTTTTATTTGACCTGTCCTTAAAATCAGGTGGTATCGCAGCACTGTTTATTGCAATAAAAAAAAAACTATGAAAAATAAAATCAGCAGTTTAAACGTAACTAATTTTTGTACAAAGCAAAATACAAAACATAATAACCATAATAATAATCATTTATTTAATTTGCACACATGCGTATATAGATGTTATTTTTTTTTGCTAAACAGTCCTCCATATTTAGCCATAACATAGGCACACAAATTACAATTTATAGTGTTCTCCATATTTAGCCAAACATTGACATGCAAATAATTACAATTGATTGAATTTCACAAACAACATGGAACAGAAATAAAATCAAATCAAGTCTACTCCATGCCATCCTCTATCCCAAATCTCGTTACACCTTGAAAGCTCATCTTTTATGTCACTAATGATCGTTAATTTATCATCCCCAAACCTTTTGAACACTTGTCGTATAAAAGCGTCATACAACATGGCGACAGTATCATTTGAACAAGTTACATCTACTCTTAAAGAGTCAGTTTCGATTATAATTTTGTTGTAATTATCTGCAAGATGAAGGTATTAATTTTAATATTTTGAAAACAGTTATTGGATTGCAGTGACATAAATTAAGGGCCTTCTGGAGACTTACTATGACATGTTAAAATGTCAAGCGTGCAAGCGACGTAGGGACTCTGCAAAAGAGTCGAAGCCTACTGGGGCCCAGGGTCTCTTTCTGAAAGGAAGTCTTGGCCCCAGTGCGAAGAGCAATGAACGAATGGGGATTAAAGCAACTTAAAGCTTAAGCCAAGTTACTATCGTTTCGTTAACGTCGAACGTTAAAGAAACGATGGTAACTTGGCTAGATGGGCTGATTAGTGATTGGTGAGACCTTGGAGCGGGCATAAATGTCGTTAACGAAGAAGTAACTCGGACAAGATCTCGAGAACCAATCTAGATATTGTGATATCCGGCCTTTTTTTAAATTGGGATATGTGGTGAAATAAGTAATTCTTCCTCTTTGAGTGGACCGAGAGTGTATGTCAGATTTTTTCATTACATTTCTTTATAAAAGACTTCATGTCCCCCGCGGTTTCATCTGCTTTGATTACTATCGCACTCTTGCCGGTCATTGCATAAAATGAGCTATTCAACTCCAAAATACTCAACTCGAACCAGCAGCTCCTGAAATACATTTAACTAAAACTACTCAAATTTATCAGCTTTATAATATTAGCACATACATTTACAATATTACTATCTCTTTTTCAGACTATCGCAGCTATAGCGGTCCTAGTGGCGTTTGCTTGTGCCGAACCTCCACTGTCAAACAGGTAGGTACCCGTTCCTGTGTAGAATATACGTTCGTTGATAAAGTTCCATCCCCAGCAAAAATGGTATTAAGTAACTTACATGGAGATTCTTTCCTTGCTTTATTTATTATACACTTTCTTGTACCTACACCAAGAGTAAAATATATTGAAAGGAAAACTTATAATAAAAAACAAACAATCGGTGGCCTTATCGCACTCAACGATTTCCTACAGGCAACCTTCTGATTTCTGATTTGCAGGTACAAATCAGAAATTTAAATATCTCCCACACAGCCCGAAGAATCGCCAGAATAGACGGTCAATGGAGCCAAAAGTTCCTAGAGTAGAAACTGCTGACCGAAAAAAAAAACAATTGAAGGCCTCCAAACTCCAGTTGTGATGACACTTGAAGAGACTTTCTAGTGTCATCACAACTGGAGTTTGCAGACCAGCCCCCTTAGCCAAGTTACGTCGAAGAAGACTTGGAATTAGCCACGCCTTCAATTGTTTTGTTCTGATCATGTGACTGACCGTTGAAATGACATTAGAACAAAGGAATTAGGGGCGTGGCAAAGCGTTCGACGTTAACAAAACGATCGTAACTTGGTTAGGGGGCAGCAGTAGACGTCTTTCGGCTAAGGTAATGATGATGTTGATAACTTGCTTTAAGTAATTTTAAAGTTATATTTCTGTTCATATTTACATGTCTAAAGATAGATGTATATTCAAGTTGCGACTGCTATTGAGTAAGAAAATAGAATATATTTTTAAGATATATTATTATTGAAGAACGTTTTTTAAGTGTGATGTTGACAGGTCTCATCATAACTGCTAGGCAACTTCACTGATATCAATTTGGATTAACTTTCAGTTACTTACCACCACCACCCTCAAACCATGGAGCCGGTTATCCTCAAGGTCCAGCCAGTCAGAACTTCGGCGGTGGACCTCAGATAGTGGCAGCAAGGAACCTAGACGGCCCTCAAGGTCGCGCTGGTGTTGGAGCCCATGGATCTGCTGCGGGAGCTTACGGTGGAAAGAATGGACACGGCGCCCAAGTTAATGGTTTTGGAAGGTAAGCCATATTTATGTCAGCTGAATTTACAAGAAACTTTAAAAAAATGATATTCTCGAATATAGTATCGTTGGGATTCTAAATCGAGCTTGAGGAATAAAACCCAGAATCTTATTATTAGATAAAATAACAAAAATAGAAACATCAAAATTCAGAACCTCTTCCTTTTTAGAAGTCGGTTAAAAAAAAACAGTACTTAACTTATTTTGGCTCGAAATTTTTGTTCGAATAAGAAATGAAGATTTGTTACCCACATGAAGAATAAAAATGAAACGTAGGATATGTTCTTTGTATGATGTAGGTCTCTGAAAAAAAAAAATTTTTCGAAACTCTATTACTAAGGGGGTCAAAAAGGTAGGCAATGTTTGTATAAAGAATCCTATTTTCACGGCAGCAAATCCGCTAGCAGAAGCTAGTCTACGTACCTATTTACTCAAATAATAAATTATGTTTCTCATATCCTCAGGTCTGGTCCTCAAGAACACGGCTCTGGTGCACAAGCTCGTTTCGGTGGAGAGTCAGCTGGCTACGAGCACAGTGGAGCTGGGTACGACAACAACGCTGCCGCATTCGCCAGGAACGCTCTGGAAGAAAGCATTTCTGTGAGTGAAAAAATAATTGGAGGCTTTACCGCAGTAGAAATCGAAACCTTCTTGCTTTTTGCCTTTTTTTTGAGATAGGTCAAATAACTAACGCTTTGGAGTGGACGAGAGGGCGTGATGGATTTTTACTGCGTCACTTAGGTGTCGTTAAGTTGCTTTACGTTACAGGAACTAATTCAAAAGTTCCCGTGACCTTAGCAACTCTGATAGGGGATAGTGAAATACTAAGACAATTATTTTTATTTATGTGCCGATGCTGCCGCTGCGGCTACGAAAAACTTTAAGCGGCGGAAATATACTAATCTTGTTGGTAGTTATATTTTCGAGCCGTTTGAGGTTGAAACTCTAGAATCGTGGTGTCCGAGTCTTCACAAGTTATTTAATGAGCTTTTTAAATGACTTGTTGACACTTCGCGTTTTTACCTTGGGCAGAGAATAAGCATTGCCGTTCAGCATGGCAAAATAACAGGGAAAAAGCGCTTTATTTTGACTGATTACGCTAAATTGCTTTTGATGTGATTGCCGACATGAATGTTGGTTTCACTACATGACAACGGTGTTATTTTTATAACCTAACCGCTATTTTTATAGCCTGCACGCTGTGCATATTTGTTTAAAGACACAGCAGGAGTTATGGGACTAGTTTTAGAAATAAATTATAATTAAAAACCATTTTTATATATGAGTCGAAAGTCGAAAAAAAAAAGTTACAATACACAAATCTTAGCTTTATTATTATTGTCCTGTTGCAGTATTTTAAGTAAAAAAGGCTACCAGTAATTCGACACAACAAATAACGCGTTGCTTGCCAACTAACTTGATGATCCTCGACAGGAGCCAGCAAACTACAACTTTGGTTACATGGTGAATGATTACCAGGAAGGCACCGACTTCGGCCACCACGAGGAGAGGCAGGAGGAACGCGCGCAGGGAGAGTACCACGTCGTGTTGCCAGATGGCAGGAAACAGGTTGGTACCTGGACAAATTTATTGGTTTTATGTCATTTTAGTTTGTTTCAAGTCTGATAAGATGTGTTTGAATACCTGTGTTTTACATTGAATTAGTATCGTATCTGCCTTAACAACGATATGGGTCCCTTGCATTAAGGGGCCCCAACGTAGGCCAAAATTCGCAACATGTTATCCACATTCCTCTCGTAGAGTAAACCAAGTACTTTTAAAAAACATCGTTTTTTTCCGGGGCTCAGAAAGTAGGTTTAGGTACGCTACTACATTGAATGATTACTTATCAGACCTCCACAAACTAGATAAAAAAATACATAAAGGGCATGAGCACCCACGAGGTTTTCTAAAAGCCGACGCCCCTGCCCTTGGCCCCAGTAGCGTGCGCCCGCGCCTACGGTGGCGCCTGGGACGTGAGGGCCTTTTCCTGACGCGTGCGGACTCCTCTTTTGTTGACGTTACTACTTCGTTGAGGCACGAGGTATCAGTAATATCCTAAATAGTCCATACAAGATGTAAGAAAAACTTCTCCACACTTATCTTTTTCAACAATTTTCAGACCGTGAGCTACGAAGCCGACGAACGTGGTTTCAAGCCCCAAATCTCTTACGAAGATTCCGAAGACCTAGCCCGTGCTGGAGGCTACGGCAGCAACGCCAACAACGTTCGAAGCAACCAAGACAATGGTTACAAGAACCACGCTAACCACGACGGTGGTTACGTTGAAAATGATAGTGGTTTTGCTAACCACGGAAACGGAGACAGTGGTTACCCTAGCCACGAAAACGGGAATGCACGTTCCAACGGTTACTGACTACAAAATGGCCGCCGTCTAGACGTAATTCTATTTTTGAATTGTATTTATTTTTTTCTTTTGTGACTCCGGCAAACAAATCAAACTACATAGTTTGATTTGTTTTTATTTCCTTTTTGGGTTAATGGGAATAATATATAATATTATTTATAAGTTTAAATGAGTTTGTTTTTATTTAAATGTTTTAAAATTTCATACACTCTTTTTACCTGAACAAATTTGCCGAGGATTTGGTGGAGCGAGTTCGACTTTTACCGAATAAAACCCATCAGTATTCCCTCAGTTACCCTTTGTGGTCTACGACTAAAATACCTCTTTCGAACAAGGACCCTGTCTGGTATCAGCCCTAACGAACCATTACATCACTGAGGCAGTCACAATTCTTAATCGCATTATGTCACAAATTCTTAAGAGCGCCCAAACCGAGTTACGTTTTCATACGTTGAAAGTAGTGATTGGAAAATATTTAGAAGAAAGATTATGTCCACAAGATATATATATTATTTTGCGTAAAATTAATCCAGTAAACGCCTCTGAACTTCTACTATTTTGCGTGAAATTTGGCCCTTTGTAATGTAATCATTAATTAATAAGTAAAGAAAGTAAAGAAAATTTTACTTCTTTAAAAAAAAACAACTTTACATGTTTAAAAAAGCACTATAAAATTAAAAATTCTTTGAAAAACTTGTGTTAAAAATTCGAGCGACTGACGGAATCACAACAACTCAATATCGTTAAAAATGTACTTTGTTGTTAACACAACGTCTAATCAGGTCCAATACGAATTAGCCTTTATTTGCATTACGTCTTATAATGCCAAGCAATCACACTAAATTCAATTACTTATTTAAACTTTTTCTTTGCAACACTTGCGTATAACAAATAACTAGACCTGCTTGTAGAACAGAATATTTATTAACTCGTATATGAAAAGTGAAATTTTTCACAAGGCTTCGTAATAGGGGTCTACAGTTTGTATGGAGAATCCTACTTTCACGCGAGCGAAGCCACTGGAAGAAGGCTAGTTAACTCGTATGAGAAAATATTGTGTCATAATATGCGCACTTCTGGAGAGCGTTGCTGTGCTGATTCACGTTGACGACCGGGAAGAGTCCTCTTAACTGGCCATATTAAAATCAAACAACTCTAAACCAATACTTATTAACGGAGCGTAAAATGACTAAATATTTAATTAAAATATAAATATAGATCGAATCTTCGCCATTGACCTTGAAGCGACGTATTGTCTCATATATTGTTTTAATAGATTTCCGCACTAGACCATTAGGCGACATGTTTTTTTGCAGGGACGTAAAGTAAATACGTATTGTTTAATGGAAAAACAAAAGACGGTGTAGATAAGATGACCTACTTTAAGTTTTATGAGGAAAATGAGAGTGGTAGAATAACTTCTATCCTAAGTTCTAACCCGCGTAACAGTTATACATACATATAATGCGTTCCAAATAAGAACAGGAAAGTCAATAACCTCGATCTGTCAAATTTTGAGTGAAAAGTACAGTTTGCAAAAAAATCTTATTTACGTAGCAATAAAAAGTTTTTTTTTTGCTTTTAATTACTAAATTTTAGTTAATTCTAGTTGAAGTAAAAACGTTAGGGTTTAATATTTATTTGCCAAATATATTGTTTTAAGTCATAAATAGTTTACAAAGAAAAACTATTTTCTTTCTTATTTTCATTGTTAGAAACAATTCGCCTTTTTTTCTATTTACCACTACTCAGACACATCACACAGTGAAACAGAGATAAACAAAATTGAAAAACTGCAATCTGAAAAATCTTTTTTCATTCACGATTCGTACGTAAATTATTTTTTTTAAACATCTTTTTTTGTTCACTCTACCTAATTTCTTCGATTTGACAGTTCGACGTGACGTCACAACATTGCCATCGATCCTATTCTCATTTGGAACGGATTGTACATATCTACTCTGGCACACATTTTTTTTTGGGAAAAAGTCATCAAAAGAAACAGTTACTTTTTTTCGGCAAGATTGGGAAATCCTTCGTGGACGCCCAGGCTGCCTCACAAACAATTCAGCCAGAGAGCAGGAGAGCTGATGCCTGCTATAGCAGAAGAGTTCGCCAATCACTATTTTCGTTCAACTTGTAAGCCGCATATTGCAAGCGATGATTTTGCCGACGCAGCACGCTTGCCTAGAAGTAACCTATGCATTCTTGACTTAAAGTGGGCCTTCCTTACTCGCCTATCGTCAACGTCACGCATAGTTTAAAAGGTTGTTACTTCATTTAACGCAATCCAAAGTGATATTTGATGCAAAAGTAATGGGAGAAAAGAAATAACACCTGAAAAATCGGTGGGCATTCGGTAATTCTACAATTTACACGAATGTTTCACAAAACTTGTTCCAGGAAATACGTGTTTTTATTAAACCCTTAAGTAAAGGATTTTTGAAAAAAATTACATCATTTAGAATCTTGGTTAAATGCGCAAGGCTTCTACGCAAACTTACTTTATATTTTTATATTTTACATATAGGAGTACATTATGGATAGTCAAAGTTCACGTAAAATAGCAGATTTTCTACAAGCTGGCAAAAGTGGCGAGAAGTCGTGCGGTGTGTTCTGAAGGTTTTCGGAGAGCTACTTCCATGATAACCACGACCACTATGCCAAGAGTGATGCGACCAAGAAGAAGATTGTCGTCGATTGATCGTCTTTATTTGATTACTCTTACGTAAATATATGTATTGATTTCTCTAGAAGCCTAGATAATATCTACACGATATCTGTGTATCCAAAATATCTGAAGAAAGATGTGTAATAACATCATAATCACGAAAGAGCGGTTGTATGAAAATGTACCTCGGGTTGGCTGCTCTTAAAAACCCTAGGTTACAGTTACCAGGTATCACAGACTCTATCTATGTATTTATAAGTAAACTTCTTTGAATCCACTCGATGAGTTATGTGTAGACGTATTATAACTCTCAACAGTAAAAAAGGCAAAAATTGCGAAGCTGGATGACGTAGAAAGTCGAAGCTGGTGCGGAACACTATATAATATAATTTTTTTTAAAGGAAAGAGAAAAAAGGGAAAAACATCGAATGACGAATTCCGCCCTCGGGCGGAGCAGAAGACAAAAAGAAAGAAAAATCGTTTATTTGCGCGAGAGTATGGCGCATACAATAAAAAACAAAAACAACTAAATAGGTAATAAAAACAAAAAAAATAATGCGACACACCCGCATAAAACACAAAAAGACAGTGTCAGCCTTCTACTGACTAAACGACCCACCGTTCCTTCCTGCCTTAGTTCCAGGGCCCCGGTGTTCCGACAACTCCCTCTAGATTCTCCCTGTGTATGTGAAATAGCAAGTTTTTTTAACACTGCATAATATTGTAAACTGTTGCTAGGTGCTTCCGTTTTTTTTTTTTCCAAAACGCCAATTTCACTGTAGGTACAAAACAAAGACAACGAATGAAACAATTAATTAATCAGAATAAAAAAAAGTATAACAAAAACAAAACCATAGCACTAAAATAACAGTAAAATTGACACATGCAATATTACACTTTTTTTTTTGTATTTGTAATATCTTTTTTAGTTATTAAATGTTTTATTATTTTGTTGTACTTAATTTTATATTTCGGTTTTAATTTCCTCTTATTTATTAAAATTGTATTTGTAATTTTTAATAATGATTGTTTTATAATTATTTACGCTCTGCACGCGTTGATGTAAACTGCAAGTCCTGTGCAAAAAGGAATTGGATTAAAATAAATAAAATAACTAAAGACAGTAAGAAAATCTAAGCTCTTTCCCTTGACCGTATAAAATCTTCTTCTTGGTCGCATCACTCTTGGCATAGTGGTCGTGGTTATCATGGAAGTAGCTCTCCGAAAACCTTCAGAACACACCGCACGACTTCTCGCCACTTTTGCCAGCTTGTAGTTTTTCGGGCGCATACACTCAATGGGCCGCCAACAGCCGATTTTACCTGGTCAGTCCATCGTATTGGTGATCTGCCACGGGGCCTTGTTCCATCCATCTTCCAAAGTATAACAAGGCGTTCAATGGTCACCTTCACGCCAACAAATATGGCCAAAGTATTTAAAAATACGACTTCGCACCAGAAAGAAAAGAAAAAAAGTTTATTTGTGCGAGAGTATGGCGCATACCATAAAAAAAACAAAACCATCTAACTACTAAACATATGCGACACACCCGCACAAAACCAGCGTCGACAAGCGTTCCTTGATGCCCAACAGTCACAAAAAAAACTAAAGCAAATCTCTTTTCAAAGACACACAACTCTGCCTACCCCTCCAAACTCATCAACCAAATGATAACACATGACCTTCACAAGCCACCTAACAATTAAATCTCATTAAAAATTGCGCAACTCAATCTCAATCAAAATCCGTTCAGCCAATATTTGAACTAAATATTGATCGAGGTCTAAATTGTTTGACTTATTTTAGTATAAAACTGGGAAGTTCTGAGGACAAGGCATCATTCGAAGAATCAGTTCTTTAGATCTCATACAACATGAAGGTAAAATAGTTCTGGTTTATTAATATTCATTTCATAAATATTTTTCTTTTTTCCATTTTCATCAACGAATTTTTAGAGCTTAGAGCTGTTCTAGTTAATATTTCTTTTTAAGTACTTTATCTCACAGTCCAGTAATTAACTTTTTTTAAACAAAGTGTTTTTACAGAGAAAGAAACATTATTAAAAACGTAACTAACCATAAACCTCTAAACTAATAAGTAATATATCTTAATAGGGCAAACTGAAAAATTATGCTCTTATGCGAATAAGAGCATAATTTTTCAATTTGAGTTTAACAAATTTTCATTGCTCCTTTAGTTTCCCTTCAATTTAAAAGTTGAACTTCTCCAAATCCATCATCTACTGCAAGTACATCTGTCAAGATTATGCTGTTGACTTCATCAATCTTTTTATCATATTCCACCTATTTAATCTTTATATCCATTGGATCCAGGTCATCATCGCCATTGTCTTCGCCATCGGCTCCGTGTCGGCTTTGGGTTCTGGACCTTATCTACCAAGTGGATGGAGGCCCCAGGGTCCTAGCTTCTACCTGCCTTCTGAAGTTTCGGTAAGTCATCACAATATAACAATATAATCATACATCTTGCTAATTTCATTTGTTTAGAATCCAAAACCAAACCGAGACAATCCAATAAAAAATCGAACTATGTGAAGAAATTAATGTTAACTAGGTTAACATTAATTTCTTCACATAGTTCGATTTTTACTTACTGACTTATTAAGAATAATTGAAACAAATCATTTGCAAATAAGAGTTTTACAAAATCGTTTTTCCAGCTACTAAATCATAAACTTGCTACATTTTAGAAGAATACAACATCAGTTATTTTTATTAAATTACTTATCTCATCTAATCACAAAACAATTATTGATACCACAGAAGCCATCAGATAGTCCACTCAAAGAAAACCTCCAGATAGAGACCGAAGCATCCGGCTCTGATGCCCTCAGGGAATATGGGCCCCCGAAGGTCGACGAAGTCATTCAGTTCAGTGTAAACCAGGGCCTGCCTGATGTGGCTACTGAACAGACCTTCTTCGTACAGTCTTTGGCTACACAGGAATTGCAAACCGATGCTGAAGTATCTGCTGCCGTTGAAGGTATAAAGTTAAACTATTTTTTCAACAAAGAAAAATGACATTTTATTTTTATAAATGTACGGGTGAAACATATTCTTATTAACCTCCTTCCTTTCCCTTTTGTACTGAATATGGATAAACTAAAAACATATAATAGTGAAATGTATTATACTTTCTATCATACTAAACTATTTACCAAATCTAATTAAAACTTGTAAACAATTTACAGCAAACACCGAAGCCGCTCTGGTCGTTGAAGAAGTAGCATCCACCACCGAAGCTCAACTCGCTCAAATAGCAGAAGAACAAGCAACTGAAATCCTCTCTGAAGCCCAGCCGACAGTCGAAGCAACTCTCCTTGAAGTAGTAGCAGAGGTTGTTGAACAGACTTCTGAAGCTGTCCAAGAGGTGGCCACGGAGGCAGCAGCTCAAGAAGAAACCGTTGCACCCGTTGCAGTTAACGCTGAAGAAGAGATTGTAGCACCAACCGCTGTGGCACAAGAAGAGGTTACCGCCGTTGTAGAAGATGCTGTGGTACCCACTGCTGCAGTTGTTGAACAAGTGATCGTTGAAAGACTGTCTGAAGGAGTCAACAACATTGCTGATGCTTTGGTTAAGTTGGAGAATGAAGTTAAGGCTGCTGAGGTAAGTCTAAAACCAAATAACACCGAGAAAAAGACCTATGTAGGTGTATGATTTACAAAGGAGTATACTTGAAGAATACTTCTGACTTCCTAACTCCTATCATTTTAGCTAAATTAAATGTATTTTATTGGTTTCAGGCCCTTGAAACTGCTGTTGAAATCAAGGCTGAAGTGTCAGGGTTAGTATTATTATAGGTATAAGTTCTTCTTTTACTTTTTTAAGTATATAGCTCCATCGACTATAACTATAACTAATCAAAGATATCCAACGGATCTTCATTACTCCTCAATCTATAATTATATAAAAGGAGAAATTGACAAACTAATATGATTAGGAACATGAAATATTGCAAAAAGCTAACTTCCTATAGCACTAAGTTGTTTTTGAAAATTCATGGTTTTAAGGAGGTGAAAAGGGAGGAAAGAATGTAAAATCTTATTCCATGGATAATCTACTTGAAACAGAACCTAAGATACTAATTATTCTCATTATTTGTTTTCAAATCGGGGAAGGCATCTTGTACCAGCATATTGTACCCTAACAAGCATACTTTAGAATGTATAATATACTACCGACTCGCCCCAGCTTCGCACGGTTACTGATATTGAATATATTATGCACATAACATCTTCCTCTTGCGTCACTCTATCTATTAAAAAAATATCGCATCAAAATCCGTTGCCTACTTTTAAAGATCTAAGCGTACATAGCGGTAAGCAACTTTGTTTTATACTATGTAATGATTGTGTTCACAGCTCTCTACAACAGGCCCCTGAAGGTTTCCTTGAATACGGACCCCCCGGCTTCAGGGAGTACGGACCCCCCAAGGCTGAGGATCTCGCCAGGGCTGCTGCAGTTCAGGTATAGAATCCATTAGTAGTTTTAGTTAGCGGTAGTCAGTTACTTCAACTGCTAGACGTAGACCTGTCCCAAACACACACATAATAAGATCTAGGCATGCATGTACTTCTTCTGTTTCATCATAATCATCTTGTACTTCTTCTGTTTATGGTTCTTAATTGATATTTACCAGTTTTTCAATTGTTACCTCAAATGGTGTTGATTATTCATAGTCATATATAATTTAAAAGAATGGAATTTGAACTCCTACCTTAAATATTGGCCAGAACTGGCTGAGGACCAAAAAGATTGAAATGATAGAAGGGAGCCCTTTGCCCTGCAGTGGGACACAAAGGGCTAATAATAAATAATAATTTAAAAGGGTGGCCATAGAGTTTCTTACACGTCTAGAGAGATCATTTTATTAACTAGCATCTTCTTTTCGTTCTTGTCTATTTAAAAATGCCTGTAAAATGGTTTATTTGAAAAAAAAAAACATCCTTTATTGTTTACCATTTACTGTATTTAGGCTTGCTTTATCATCATCAGCCTTTTAATGTTCCCACTGCTGGGACACAGGCCTCCTCTCTAGAGTAGGGAATGGGCCATAATCCACCACGCGGGCCCAGTGCGGATTGGTAGATGTCACATGTCTTCGAATTTTTGGTTCTAGGACATGTCGGTTTCCTCTCGATGTTTTCCTTCACCGTTTTGAGAGCAGTGGTGATGAAATAAATTACACATAGTAATGCATTGGGCTGGGTTTGAACCCGCGACCTACAACTCGTAAGTCGGGACCGTTACCATTTGGCCACCACTGCTCTCTTGTTATATCATACGTGTAATAGTTCTCATGAAGAAATATAAAGTTTTAATATTATATTCATTTCAGGTCGCCCCTACTAGTGCCTTTGAGAACAATGAAGTGAGGCGGAGACGCTTTTCCCCTAAATTCAAGTAAGTAAAGAAAAATTCTTTAATCATTTCCGTCAGCGTTTCTTTCCCGATTCCGTGTTTTTTTTTTATTCTAGTTAGGCTCGCGTTTGACCACAATCTCACCTGATGGTAAGGTATGATGTGGTCGACGATGGAGCACGCTTGCCTAGAAGTAATCTATTCACTCTTGACTTAAAGACCCCTAAGTTGTAGCTATCAGGGAACACAGAGCTTGGCAGGGAATTCCACTCCTTAGCTGTACGCATAATGAATGTGTTTCCAAAACGCTTTGTACGTATGGGTGGGATCTCCACCATGTACCATGTTTCCTGAGAGCTATTTATTACTTGGAGATCCAAGAGTAAATAGGTTACTAATAGGCAAGTGTGCTTCATCGCTGTCCACATCATTGCTTACTATCAGTGCCTGTAATTTTTTTTATCATTGTTACTATCAAAAGGTCAAAAATCCAAGTTAAATCAAAAGTTGTTTGATTTAAAAAACTACAAATAGCCTTTTTAAACACCCTAGTATCGTCAGTTTCTAATGTTTTAATAGGAAGAAGACGAGGAACAACATCTTCTCCATTAATATATTTTTTCTGTTAATTGGAAAGCCTTTTTAACCAAGTATTAAGTAAAAAACGTATACTGCGACCAAATACTATTAAAGATCAATCTCTCGCTCTAGATATCAAAGTAAAAGTATAATTTAAACTATAGATATAAAAGTAAAAGTATAATTTTTTTATACTAGCGACCCGCCCCAAGCTTCGCAGCGTGCAGTCTTGATATTATGCATGCATAATAAACCTTCCTCTTGAATCACTCTATCTAATAAAAAAACCGCATCGAAATCCGTTGCTTAGTTTTATACATCAAAGCATACATAGGGACAGGGGGAAGCAACTTTGTTTTATACTATGTAATAATAATGATGATGTACCTACTAATTAATTTTTTTTTCCAGGTCTGGACACAAGAAACATTAAAGACGCAAAAATCTACACAAGATGGACCAGCTAGAAAAATGGACTTTATAGACAACTTAATTATTATTTAAAAAAGCAATAAAAAAAAAAACATTTTTGCCAAAGTTACAGATATAGTCTCTATCTTAGAATCTTTTCAAACTAAATTTGAAATCAGAATAAAAAAAAAGATAGAACTTTTAAACTTTTTGGCAAAAATAATGAAAATATAAATGTCAAAGTGATAAATCATAATGGGCTTATAGTATCATTTTGGACAATAAAATAAGTCTATAACATGTAATCAATGGTGAAAAATGATCGAATGTGATAACTAAATAAATAAATGAATTTAATGAAAAATAATGATCTTATTTACATTCATGAGGCTTATGAATTTATTTATTTATTTTATTTTATTTTAGGAAAAACAAACAGTAACACAATAAATGAGATACATAAGATTTTAATATTAAAGTATGATAATGACTGTCCTGTCAGCCTAGTAGTTAGTGACCCTGACTGCTATGCCAGAGGTCGCGGGTTCGATTCCCACCCAGGACAAAAGTTTGTGTGATGAGCACTATCATTTGTTCTGTGTCTGGGTGTAATTTATCTATAATATGTATTTATTTAGAAATATATTAGTATGTTTATCAGTTGCCTAGTACTCATAACACAAGCTCTGCTTAGCTTGAGACTAGACGGTGTTGTGTGATGGTTGTCGAATATATTATATTATTATATTATCATGCTACCCACTACGTTTTCCACAGATTAGAGTGCTGCCACACTAATGCAAAACAATACTCAACATTCTCCAACAATACATCCATTGCTAAACGTCCCAACATTAAAATGTTATGAAGTGGGATTGTGTGAGGAGTGATGTGAAAGAAGAGGGAGTTAGTGTTGTGGACTTAACAGTCAACCACACTAACTCCCCTCTTCTTTGTTTTTTCATATAAATAGAAATGTGCGGCTATCGTGCGTCATCTATATATATAAAACGAGATGACTGACTTACATATCAACGCACAGCCGAAACTACAGGGCTTTGTGCAAAAATGACCAGAGTAATGTAGAGCTATACCCCAGAGTTTTTCATAAACGAATCGAGTAGCTACCCTAGAGTTACCGTGTCCTCGTGGGGGTGATCGGCGGCGGCGACCTCTCGCGCCGGGCCCTGGTTCAGGCCATGGTCCGCTGCGAAGAGGAATGGCGGGCGGTCGCCTCCTTCTGCGAAGCAGTAATGCTCGTAAAGGAGGAGGCCGACCGCATAAGGCAAAGGCAACGGCGTACTCGCCGTAGCCGTCGCCGCCGCGATCCTGCCGATATCCGGCCACCGTAGACACTGGCTCGCGGACGGTGAGCAATGGGTAGCTCGCCGTCCGGTCGTCTGGTAAGACCGAGTCCAAGTCGTCAACGGCGCGCACCGTTCCCGCGCGCCTCAAGGAGTTGTCAGCAAACTGCAGGGGCCCTTCAGGGTCGAAGCCTCCTGGAGCCTAGAGGGTGGTGGAAAACTGTTACCTCGACTCCAGGAATAAGGCAAGGAAGGTACGGGGTAGGTTTTTTAGTCAGTAAGAGTCTGACACTGGTCTCCCGCTCCGCCCAAGAGCGGGTTTCGTCATTGGATGATTTTCACCTACCATAAAAAAAAAACCCTAGAGTTACCCCAAGTGACTGCAACTTCGAGTAGGGTTAGTTGGAATAAGCCATTGACAATAGAACTTGACGTCTTGCGTTCAAAAATGCGAGTGTAGAGTATCTACCCCGTGACGTCATTAGTGTTAACTGCAACCTCAAATTGGCTCAAGCCTGGGATTAGGAGCATGCAATTTTGCACATAGCTTCCTTTTATGACGTAAGCGCACACTAAGATTCCATTTTCCAAAATTCACCTCTAAAGGGATGAAAAACGTGTCCAAAGTTTGTGCAAAAACCTATTTTCAAGCGGACAAAGCCGCAGGCAGAAAGCTAGTTTATTTATATGAAAAAAAGTAGGGCGACTAATTAGAAGGCGCTCTATAATATACAAATACTAGCTGACCCAGCGAAATTTGTTCCACCTAGAGGCTATAAATGAGCACTTTTTTTAGATTTATCCTATGTCTTTCGCCTGATTCTTAGCTACCTTCCTACCTTCCTAATTTTCAGCCAAATCAGTTCAGCCATTCTTGAGTTATAAATAGTGTAACTAGCACGACATTCCTTTATATATATAGAAACTAGCGACCCTCTACAGCTTCGCATGGGTGTAATAGTGATATTAAATACACGCATGTAATAAACATACAAACCTTCCACTTGAATCACTATATCTATTAATAGCTTTTGCCCGCAGCTTCGCCCGCGTACATAAAATATAGCCTATGTCACTCAGGAGTAAAGCAGCTTTCTATTGTTGCTAAAATTTTTCCAATCGGACCAGTAGTTCCAGATATTACCTCCTACAAACAAAAAAACAAAAAAAACAAACTTTCCCTCTTTATTATATTAGTGTAGATAAAACCGCATCAGAATCCGTTGCGTAGTTTTGAAGTTCTAAGCATACACAGGGACAGCAGACTTTGTTTTATACTATGTAACTAGCGACCCGCCCCAGCTTCGGGAGGGTGCAAAGGTGATATAATAAACCTCTCTGGAATCACTCTATCTATTAAAAAAAACCGCATGAAAATACGTTGTGTACTTTCAAAGATACATAAGCATACATAAGCATAAGCAACTTTGTTTTATACTATGTAATGATGATACGTTAAAAAGGTCGTACTGTACCTATATATCATTTTCTGAAAGATGCATATTCTTTAAAATTTATATATAAACTAGTGCTTGACTGGAACCACCTGTTGCTAAGCAATGATATCTAATATTTCCTTTCTGCTGTCATCCTGTGTAAGCTATGTAAAAAAGACCTTAGTAACACAATTTTTTTTCGTCTTTTTCTTTATTATATCTTTCCAAGAAACTCCAAAGCATATTCGTCGATCTACAGCACACAGACACATCTTCAATTTATAGACCAAGGACACGAAAAACCCTCATTTACTTGTAAATACGACCTAACACCGTCAACTTCGATTAAGCTCAAAGGCAGATCTATATAATTAGATATCTATGAATTATGTAAGCGCGTCTGTCTGTTCGCGATAAACTAAAAAAAAATTGAACTGATTTTAATGCAATTTTCACCAACAAATAGTGATGATATCTACAGAATCCCTATTTATTTAATTCTTAATGCACATTAAAGTGCAGAGGACTTAATGCCAGTTATTTTCTACTAGTCAATCTTTGGGTGATGCAGACACAAATTGTAGTAAGTGTGTGTAATTGTAGTGTGTGTGTTGTTGTTTGTGTAGTGTTTTTTATTGTATTCTTTTTTATCGTGCTTATTAGTGATCCTAAGTTTTCTGCTACTTTTTCTGTTTCTACCCGTGAGAACCTGTAATTGGCTCAATGGTTCCTATACAACTGTTATTGTTTAGTTATAGCTGTTGGTTCTCCTTCGAATAAATAAATAAATAATATTAAGCATTACATTTACAACACACTATTTTATACAAATATGACAAAAATAAATCCACCACTGGGAGGTCTGAAATCATGTACTGGATCTATGGTATTCGTTTGCGTTAACATGTCAATGACACTCTGTATATATGTAAGAGTACATAAGGGAGCCAAATTCAAATTCATTTAAAATAGCAGATTTTTAGTTATTACTGCATTAGTTTTACACAAACTTATGGTTTAATTTCTATAGAAGCCTAGATAATATCTACAAGACATCTTTGTATCAAAATAGTTTGGACAAAGGTGTGTAGTAATATCATCATAATCACGTAAAGAGAGGTTGTATGACAATGTGCTACGGATGGCCTGCCCTGACACAGGCGAAAGCGCTGGCCGAAGCTAGTATAATGTTTGTAGCTCAAAGACAAATTGCCTGATCTGTTTAGAAAAGTAAGAACAGTAGTGGCCGAGTGATAAAGGCTCCGAATTACGAGTTGCGCGTTCAAACCCAGTCATTACTTTGTGTAATTTAAACCTCTGCTCTCAAAACGGTGAAGGGAAACATCGTGAGGAAACCGGCATATCCAAGAACCAAAACTTCGAAGACATGTGACATCCACCAACATAAACTGGGCCCGCGTGGTGGACGGCCCATAGTCTCTCCTATAGAGAAGACCTGTGACCCAGCGGTGGGAACATTATAAAGCTGTGGCTATGTGTTTAAATAAGAAAGAAAAAGAATAAGGTAGGAAGTCATCCACCAACTTTTCCGTAACAAAAGAAGTCGCGGGCACAAGCTAGTAATAAAATGTATTAGCGACTTTCCGAGGCGCGAACAAATTATTAAGATTTGGAATTAGCATTTTTATAAGATTCTAAGAAATTTGTAAGCTTGTATATTATATAAATAGTGAGAAGACTTGATTTCAGTACATTGAGGCGAAAGTGTTCGTTTTGATAACATCATGGAGCATTTTTTTATTTTGAATTTGTTTTTGGTTATCACTGTGTTGTGTTTGTAAGTAGCTCTGTCGATCTCTTTTCTGAAACAACATTGTAAGGTCTACTCAAAGGACGCGTAGATTCCGAGACGCGTATTCTTCATTATACTATGCGTTCCAAATATGAATAGGATCGATTAACAAGATGTGACGTCACATCCTACTGTCAAATCTAAAATATTTTTGCAAAACTGAAGAACTCAGAGATGAGCAAAATCGAATTCTTATTAAACTGGATTCTGATTAAACCTTTTTTTCGTTCACAGTTCGTAAATAAATTATTTTTTTCGTAAATAAACAGAATTTAAAAAATATCTTGCCTCGATTTGACAGTAAGTCGTGACGTCACAACATGGCATTCGATCCTATTTTCATTTGGAACGCATTGTACACTTGGTGCACGCCTTAAACTATGATTTAACAGTGCGAAGTAGCCCATGTATAAATTTATTAGTAACCTAATTTCCCGAGAGATGGTGCTGTACCCGGTGGTAATTTTGGTTTGCGTGTACCGATATTATTTTTTTTTATTTGAAAGAATATACGTTCAGGATGTAAAAAATGTAAGCTAAGTTAAAAGAATGCTTACGTAAACGGTTAAATTAACAAATTTAGTTCAGAAATATACATATTTTTTAATTTTTCAAAGACATTCATCCTATGATATCCAAAATAATTTTCCTAGATAGGTTTTATAAAGTTCTTTTTTTAAGATTTTTTTTATATTTTCTAAACGTATGGTTCAAAAGTTAGAGGGGGAGGACGCGTTGTTTTTTTTTCTTTTGGAGCGAATATTTTCGAAAATATTGACATAATCAAAAATGTATTTTATGAGACCCCTAATCTTTTTCAAATACCTATCGGACAATATATCACAATGCAGGAATGAAAACAAAACACTTCCCACTTTACGTGTAGGAGAGGTACCCTAATAAAACATTTTTTTACACTTTTTGTTTCGGCGTGATTGCTAAACATATTCATCAGCATTTTCAGCTTTCTAGTGCTGGTCGCTGAGATTATCCGCGGATGGACAGACAGACAGACTTGGCGAAACTATAAGGGTTCATTGTTGACTACGGAACTCTAAAAAAGGTCTCAAGTTAGACACTACCGGCACTAAGTACAACATATGTCATAATAGCAGACATTAGGATAATTTTGTATTTTGTAGTTCTCTTTTGTGGTCTTGGGCCAAGCTCAGTGTAGGGTGCCGTAGTTTCTTGTCCGTCACAAATTTCTCATAATGTAACAGAACCCTTGATCAGATAAACTATAGTTTTGGATGGTTCTCCATTCCAGATTCTTACCTGCCGATGTCGAAAGTCACAACAGCCTGGACTACCCTACTAGAGACTTCTACCCTTGGCGAAGATTCAACCCCCGTAAGAGAACGGAGCCGATAGATGCAGAATCTTTGGTGGGGCCTAATATGTACGTGAATTGCTTTCTTTCTCATATTTTTTTTTTTAAAGCTTCTATTTAACTTGCAATTAACTAAATTGAGCGTTTTACGTTTAACCTTTTGAAGGGTCGAAGCCTCCTGGGGCCAAGGGTTGATGCGAAAGCGTAACTCCAGAGCTCTCTGGAACTAAGGCAAGGAAGGAACGGGGTAGGTTGTTTAGTCAGTAAGAGACTGACACTGTTCCCGCTCCGCACAAGGGTGGGATTCGTCATTGGATGATACCATAAAAAAAACATATCGAATACCGTTATTAGAGATCATCATAACATAGTATAAAACAAAGTTGTAAGGTCCCTATGTATGCTTAGATCTTTAAAAGTACGCAACGGATTTTGTTGCGGTTTTTTTAATAGATAGAGTGATTCAAGAAGAAGGTTTATGTGTATAAAACATGCATAATATATTCAAAATCAGTACCCGTGCGAAGCTGGGGCGAGTTGCTAGTTTAATATAAAGACAATAGGTGTACGAACGCTGCCATTCGCTTGAGGCTAAAGAGCCTAAGCCCCAAGAGGACACCGGTCGTAGGGACCCTGCAGAAGGGTCGAAGCCAATCAGGGCCACGGGTTTGTGTCTGAAAAGGAAGGCTCTGGCCCTGGTATGTACGGCGATGTAGGAACGGGGTAGGTTGTTTAGTCAGTAAGAGTCTGACACTTGTTTTCCGCTCCGCCCAAGAGCGGGACTCGTCATTGGATGATTTTTACCTACCATAAAAAAAGAGGACACCGGTGTTCGCACACCTATTGTCTTTTAATTGTGTCTGTAATTACGGTACGAAAGGTTTATGTTTGTGTATGTTTATATGTTTAGAGTAACTCTCGCGAGTGGATTATGAAACTGTTACCTCGACCAATTAAGCTGAAAAGTATACTTGCGCAACTTGGATGGACATTGCTCGCCATTGCTCGTCTTCCGCAAGGCGAGCAATGGGTAACTCGCCGTCTGGTAACCGTCAGGACGTCTTAAGGAGATGTTAGCAAAACCATAGGGGACCCCTACGGTTTTGGTGACAACAGTCGAAGCCTGCTGGGGCATGAGTTCATTTCTGAAGGGAAAATCCAGGGCTCTGCAAAGTAAGGCAAAGAAGTAACATAGGAGTTGGGTTCATCATCATCATCATCGTTTGTCCCGGTAGCAACCTTGGCTTTCGCCTCGGTGCCCGGGGTCCGCTTTCCAGCAAGCACGCCTCCACTTCGCTCGATCTTTTGCGTCCTTTGCCTTAAGCCCATTAGCACGCATGTCGTCCCCTACGACGTCGATCCAACGCTTCTTAGGCCTACCTCGTTTTCCGGATCCCGGCGGAGGCGGCATGGCGAGGCATCTGTTGCCCACGTAGTCTGCCGGTTTTTGCAAAACGTGGCCAAACCAGCGTAAGCGGCCCTCCAGCAGTTTTTTTTTTCATAAATTTTCTCTGTTAACTGACCCTTCACTTCTACATATTCAAACCTAAAAAATAATGAAGAACATTGCAATTGGTCTGTTGGTCTAGTAGTTAGTGGCCATGACTACTATGCCAGAGGTCGTTGGTTCGATTCTCACAAAGGACAAATGTTATATTTGTGTGATAAGCACGATCATTTGTTCTGTGACTGGGTGTAATTTATCTATAATACCATGTACTTATTTAAAGATATAGGTATGCTTATCAGTTGTCTAGCACTCAACACAAGCTCTGCTTAGCTTGAGATTAGACGGCATTGTGTGATAGTTGTTGAATATTACACTATATAATTCGTCCATTTATTCATATTAATATACATATTGATTACATTTTTTTAGGTATGTCTTTATTTCCATAGAAGATGGGTCCTTATTTATTTATTTATTTATTTAACAATTTATGTACACACGAAATAATAAAAGAAAAGAAAAAGAAACAGAAAAATAGGTACAGAGGTGATGCTTATTTCTAAAGAAATCTCCCGTCCTTTAGTTTGGGGCACAACTTGTGTCCATACTTTTGCGCCATCTCATCTTCCCAGCTCGTCATGCTGTGCCGGTGCTGCCGCTGCGGCTGCGGAGAACCTCAAGCGGTGGAAATCTATAATACTAACCTTGTTGGTAGTTATGTTTTCGAGCCGTTTGGGGTTGAAACTCTCGGATCGCGGCGTCCGAGTGCCCACAAGTTGTTTAATGAGCTTTCTAAACGACTTGTTGACACTTCGCGTGACCCAAGGACTGGTTTTTACCTTGGGCAGAGAATAAGTATTGCCATACAGCATGGCAATGCTGCTAGCCTTTTGGGCACTTTACCAGTCAGTTAAGAGTTTTTTGACGCCTTATTAGATTAGGTACTTTTATTTAGTTCATAAGAGTGTTTTTTTTATTTATATTATATATTTGTAATTTTAAGTATTAATTTAGACTGGTTATAAAAACAGATTAAATTTTTAAATACTTAAATCTTAAAATAAAAAAAAAATAGTTAGGCATCGATACATATTATTATTCCGTTTATTTGTAACTAGACATATAAATTATATTTTTAAATATTTCATTAAAAAAAAAACAAATTAAAAAGAAAACATTTCAAAATATAAAAAATAGTGTCCCACCGGTATCGGGAACAGGGTCCAAGCTACCGGCGGTCAGGGCTCCAGAGAGAGGAACCTCCTGACAATACGAGCCGTGTCCAAGAGTACCACTTTCTGAATCAAGCCCTTGATCCAGCCGCCTAACGAGAGCCTCCTAAGGTGTGGTCGAAGCTCTTGGCTATTAAGCCATTGGCCGTCACGACTATCGGTACAATGATTGCTGAATCCACATCCCACATGTCGATATTATTATTATTAATTGGTATTTATAATTCCAGAACCATTCCAACCGAACCCATAGATGCTGATGGCAGGCTCCCTGACCAAGGTCAAATAGCTTCATCTAATCAAATTGCTAAGAAGTCTTCACCAAATAATGACGCACAGACAGTAAGTAGCACATATTGAAATGGTAGGTACTATCTAATAATAAAATCATCCATATTAGTAAAATAAGACTTAGTTAGTAAAACTTAGTGCTTGTTCACGTTGACTCGCGGGCGCGGTGGCGGGCGCGGTCACGAAATATCAAACATATGGCGTAACATCCAAGTGTTCACGTAGGAAACGCATGTACGGGCTAAGTAGCGGGCAAGCTAGCGAAGTCGCGCGCGCGCCGCGCGCGGCAATATCAAACGCGTTGAGATGTTTGTGTGTGTTCACGTCGAACTAGCGGCGGAACGCGCGATTCACTCGCGACGTCAGGTAAGTTCAACCAGTTTGAACTTGTCGCTAGTAACGTTAGCTCGTCACACCGCGCAAACGCCTGGCGGCCAATGTGAACACGAACCCGCCACGTCTTCGCGACCGCACCCGCCACCGCGCCCGCGCGTTCCAACGTGAACAAGCACTTTAGGGTTTGTGTCTGAAAGGAAGGCCATGTAAAAAGGCGGGATGAAACGCATGTTACAAAAAAAGCCATGAGTATACATGTGGATGGATGGAGAGGGAGACCAAAGAAAATATGGATGGATTGTGTGAGAAGTGATATGAAAGAAAGAGGAGTTAGTGATAGCGAGACGGGTGACAGGACAGAGTGGAAGAAAAAGACATATTGCGCCGACCCCAAATAAAACGGGACGAGGGCAGGAAGATGATGATGTCTGAAAGGAAGGCTCTGGCCCTGGTATATACAGGGTGTCACTGACATCGTACCACAAACGAATACCATGGATCCAGTACATGATTCTGGACACCCCAGTGGTGACCTTTTTTTTTATTTTTCTTTTACGTTGCGTTTTGCTTAAGATAGTAACGAGACTGTGAGAGAGACCTAGACACAGCTACCGTACCAACATTTAGTATCACCTAGTTTTTACCATGATTTCAGTTGATAGAAGTCTTTAAGTGAATAGATCTCACTCATAGACTTGATAGGACAAGTGAACCCAGAAATAAATGTCAACCCTAAGCCTGTTAAGGCTTTGAAATCTGTTGGGTTACAATAGTATGAACATACATAGTTGTTTATTGGTAAGGAAGAAATATTTTGAACAAATTATTACAAAATAAATCAAATTTGAAAGTCAAATAATAAATAATTTAACATAAATAATAATAATAAAATACATAACAATGTCAAATAAATAAAGTAATACACCGTGAAATTTAAATGGTTGTTTTCCCTCAGCGAAATGGTTGTATCTTGGTAATACAAACGTTTGATAAAGAAATAAAATATTAAAAACAAAAAATGGATCTGTAGAGTGCAAGCTAATTATGACGTATCACAACGTGCGAGAGCTTATTTTGGTTTAAATATTTAATGAATCGGTTTCCTTTGACGGCGGGCTGCTCATGCGACTCTAGTAGTACCTACAAATTACGTCTAATGTTACTATTGTTTTCGCTTTTTTGAGTTGATAAATATTTTTAATAATTATTTATAAAAAAAAAACCTTTTATTTTTTTTTTTCTGTATGCTTCAAAAGTACTCCTTATGGCAAGTCATTCTGCCGCGGGAAAACAACCATTTAAATTTCACGGTGTATATAAGAAACAAATTAAATCAAAGTCAAATCACAAATAAAATTAAATCGAATAAAAGTACTATACTATACATAAAGTACGGTCAGCAGCACATCAGACTGACAGACAAACTGTCAAAATTTTGCAAACGATTTTCAACTCTTAATCAAAACATAACAAGGTTCAAAATGTATTGGAGAAATCTGACAGATTTGTATAGTATGTGCTGGTGACTGTACTATATATTACTGTTTTCTTTTTCCAGGTTTATGGAATGAAAGTGCTGGTTGGTCGTGTCCCCGTTACCTTTTTGCTCGGGCCTCCATCTCTCTGAAGACTGGTGCCTACCACTCAGGAAACGATAGCATATCGTTTCTCTTGCAGTCTCACTATACCAAAGATAACCTTCTTACGAGTACAAATTGTTAGTTGTATACTTTGTAATATGTTTAATTATGATTTGTCAGCAGCTGAATAAACGTTTTTATGAGTTAACTTGACATTTTATTTTTTCTTCATCTGTCGATTTAAAGCATATATTGAAATGGTGGGTACTATCTATATATATAAATAAAAGAAGAAACTGACTGATATATCAACGCACAGCCAAAACTACTGGGCCTAGGAACGTGAAATTTTGGACAAGGCTTCCTTTTATGACGTAAGCGAACACTAAGAAAGGGTTTTTCAATATCCAACTCCTAAGGGGATGTAATGGGGGTCTAAAGTTTGTATGGACAACCCTACTATTACGCGGGACTAGTCTAATAATAAAAAAAGCTCAAAGGCTTTTTCTTTCAAAGATCCTGACGAGGACTTACCTCGTTCAAAAGCTTGTCTGTATTTTACTCTTCTTAAAGGTACTGACAAAGTAGGTAAAGTTCATAGTACTATGAACTTTACCTACTTTGTCAGTACCTTTGGGATGACACAATTAAGTAAGGACCATGAATTGAACCCTGAAGGACACCTATACAACTAAAGTTGCAGCAACCTGTTTCCTTGTTTTTAAGATTGCTATCAAAGTAATAAAAATGAAAACTACTCATCAATTTAATTACAAATAAAATGTTAGCATTTCTTTTTATTGTTTTTGTAATACGTTAATGACTAATACAATCAAAAGCGTAAGATAAGTCACTTGGTTAAAACAATTACTAGTGATTGGATTAAGAGCGTCAACAATAAGTAAGTGGGACATTGTCTTCGACAGCGAAGTAAACACTTTTGCAATAAAGATTTTTTCTTTAGTAACATACATCATCATCATCCTTCCTAATGTTCCCACTGCTGGGACACAGGCCTCCTCTTTTAGGAGAGGGTATGGGCCATAATCCAACGAGCGAGCCCAGTGCGTATTCGTGGATGTCACATGTCTTCGAATTTTTGGTTCTAGGACATGCCGGTTTCCTCACGATGATTTCCTTCACCATATTTGAGTACCACTGCGGTGATGAAATAAATTACACAAAATAATGTGACTGGCTGGGTTTGAACCCGCGACCTACAACTCGACCACCACTGCTCTCATCTTAGTAACATACACTAACTGATCGAAAATAATTGGACAGTGATAACAAAATCAGACGGTATTAAAAATAGGAATGACAATATTCGATTGATATTTAGGTAACTCGTTAAATCGCTGTAAAACTTAGTCCAGGGTTAATTAATATTATCTAAAGGATAAATCCATAAATAACCTAGTTCAGGACAATTTTAATTTGCTGTATTAACAAGAACTGGCATGTCTGTTACCTACATGATTCCTTATCAGAAGTTATGACGTCCGACAGTGGACGTCTTTCGCCTGAAATAATGATGATGGCGATAATGATGAGCACGCGGACCTTCCTCTGCAGGCATCAAGTTCTAAGTCCTTTTGTGTATGCCGAAAGAGTACGTCAACACCGGCATGACGCATGAAGCGTGCACCTTGTTGCTTGATAAAAAACTATTATTATGTGATAGTGTGTGAGAGCAGTGGTGGCCGAGAGGTAAAGGGCCCGACTTACGAGTTGTAGGTCGCGGGTTCAAACCCCGCAAGGCGCATTACTTTGTGCAATATATTTCATCACCACTGCTCTCAAAACAGTGGAGGAAACCGGCATGTCCTAGAACCAAAAATTCGAAGACATGTGAAATCCACCAATCCGCACTGGGCCCACGTGGTGAATTATGGCCCATTCCCTCTCCTAGGGAGGAGGTCTGTGTCCCAGCAGTAATGATGATTATGTGTTATGACATCAGCATAATAATTAACAGAAAAATTCAGAAACCACAAACTTTATCTACAGGATATTCGTAAACATAATCTATTTGGCACATTATTAATTTACAATAACGTAATCCTTAATTAGTAGTGACGTAGAGGGAAAACGTATGAGTATATAAAGCGGGCACTTTATCAGGAGCATCAGTAAAGTTCTGGATCCTGGAGACTCCTGACGCATCCTTCATCAGAAGTATTCGTAACGTGCGCTATAACTGCGTGAACAATCCCAGTGGAAGTGACTCTTCGTGTACTCTCCAGAAATTTGTAAAGGTATTTCTAATGTATTTTTTATATATATATATATATATTTTTATTCAAATTTCTAGTGGTTAATGGCTCGGGACTGCTATACCGGTCGTGGGTTCGATTCCCACCCAAGACTAATGTTTGTGTGTTCCTTTTTCTGTCTGCGTATCATTTTTTGTTTTGTTTTTCGTGTTTTTGTTATAGCTCAAATTTGGTTTTAGTTCGAAAAACAATGATATGGGATTGTGGAGTTACCGAATACAGGCTCTGTTTTGCTTAAACGAGTATTTGAAGACCCCTCAAACACTTGTAAATAATAATATGATAAGGGTAGTTAAAAAAAATTGTATTTTTTTATGTATTTAGAAATATATATTGTATTATGAAGGGCCAAAATTCACGTGAAATTGTTTTGATTACTAGATTAGTTTTCTACAAAATTATGATTTGATTTCTAGACATCTGCCGCTCAGATACTAATAATATCTTAAAATATTATCCTCATATCACTTTGAACCTTGGTCGGGAAGGCCCCAGGAATACTGCAATAATTTCACAGCAAAGGGCATGACCTATCCAGACTTGATAACAGTACTATACCTCATTCCTTTGAGAAACAATACGAAACTGTTCGATAACAATTGCCGACCTAGAAATCTAGATACATAAGCGAAATACCTAGTAGCTAGTCCCACAGGGGTCCCATATCAAAAGTCATTCAGGGGCCCCGCATAAGAAAAAACCTATTTTTATTACAGATGCTTAGCTGCCCTATGAGACGATTGTGGATAAAATGTTGCGAATTTTTGCCTTGGTCGGGGCCCCTGTACCGTGGGGGCCCAGAATAATTGATACGGCAGATACGGCGATAGCTACGCCTCTGTCTCAGAAACTATAGAACAAACTTAAAATTTGGCTTGCGGGTTCCTTATATTGTGCAACCTTATAGGGCATATCTGTTAAGAATGGATTTTAAGAAACTCCACCCTATGCTCCGCCCCTAAGAGAGTTCACCCCGGCACTGCACTTCCATACGCAAATCGTGCATGCCTGCAAGGATTGTTGCCCCCAGATCATATATATACGATAATCTTGAAATAATAATTAATTAACAACATCTAAGCAGGTACACAGCATGGAACACAGGAAAGTTGCCTTGAGTCTTCTCAAGAGCCCATGAAAGCCAGTAACACTGTTCTCAAAGAAAAGAACATGCCAAACGTACTACTGCAACGAAATTCGCCAAAACTTCTAGACTGCTTAATTAAAATTATATATTTTTTGTTCTAGAACTTGCCCTGCTGAAGATTACTGGATACCAATAGAACTTTGAGAGCTACCTCTCAGTCGAAGATGCAAATTAAAAACGATCAAATTGAGAGAGAAATGGAGGTTGAACAAGAGGATGCTGAAGTTTTGGCTGGATCAAAGGATAATAAAACGTATGTAATTAATGTAGTCCTCGTTGGAAATCATCGTCCATAGTTAACACTTACTAAACTTTTAATACATTAATAATATTGTAGGGGTGAAAATTAAACATATCCATGAGTAATCTCAGCCCCAAAAATATTACTAATTAACCAAAAGTCACCGTACATAGACATAAATTAGTTACAAGTAAAGTGAAAATAATGTTATAACATTGTAATTGCAGCATCCCCAGAGACATCATTTTTCCCCAAGGCAAATTTGAGCCCAAAAAAGATTCAAATGATCCCAGTGATGGCGAAGTGTTGGCGGGTCCAAATGCAACAAATCAAAGCGAAGATGAAATAGACGCGCCAGGAGTTGGTCTTCGAAACAATGACCATCAAACCCCCAAACAAAAATGGTTTTCCCAAGGCAAAAACGATCCCAAAATAGATCCAAATAATCGCAGTGATTTTGAAATAATGGCGGGTCCAGGTGCAACGATAGATCAATATAAAGATGAATTTGACGTGCCAAGAAACAACGGCCATCAAATCCCCAAAGAGAAAATTTTTGCCCAAGGCAAACATAATCCCAGAAAAGATTCAAATAATCTTATTGATGGAGAAACATTGGCCGGTCCTAACGCAACTATAAAGCAAAGCAAAGATGAAATTGATGCGTCAAGTATTGATATGAACAACAGCCATCAAGTAAGTTTGGAAGTTATGACCATTTTTTTGTGTTCGTTTTTTGTGTTATTTTTATTTCCTGCAATACTTGGTTTCACTTACGATGAAGTCAAATTAAAATATATTTATGTACCTAGATAATGTCTATCATTGCGACCAAACAAATAAATATACACACTCCCGATATTTCGCTTTCATAATATTAATGTGTGATAAAAAAATAAGTTTGAAGGAATAATGATATCATAATAATTTTGTTTTCTTTTCAGAATAACGAAAATGACATCAATGCGCCAAATACTAAAACAGAAAAGAAGGGACATAAAAAGGAAATATTTTGAAAAGTAAACCTATTTAAAAGTACACAGCGCTTACGATCACACTATTCTTCATTTTGTACTTAAAAGTTACAACGTTGCTTCATATTAGCTTTAATTTAATTTTTAATTGAATATTGTTGATTGGTTAAAATTTGACTGTCCGAATTGTACCATTTATTTCCTTATTTCTAGTACCTAGTAACTTTTGAATTTATTGCCAATATTTTAGGGGGTGAAAGTATCCATGTAAGTAACAACTTTTATTGTAAGATCAACTCAAAATTAAAGCAAAAATCAACTAAATGTTAATTAAGTGTTGTTTATTTAATTTAAATATAATTTTTAGATAAAGTGGGTCGGTTCGTTGTTACAGGTTATTTCATCCCCTAATGTATTGCTTAAAAACTACATCATAATTGTAGTGTACGAGTAATTCAAATGTGTGTGTGTGTGTTGTGTAATCAAAGTAATTATAAGGCGGTCAATACAAGGTCATGCAAGCGTCAATCATTTCCATCGGTCATGACTGAATGAAATATGAATGACGGTACTGTCGCGTCGCCACAAATTCATTCATAATACGTTATGACTGATGGAAATGATTGACATTTGTATGACCGTGTATGGCCGCCTAAATCAGAATGAATTTTATGTATGTAATGTCATGTAAATTATTGTGGAGATATTGATGTATTTACTAAAGAAGTTATAATTGCGTATGAGTATAATGTTTTTGTTTTGATATTATTAGAGCATTATCTAGTCCTTACTAACAAATTATCGTAAAAGGTTTCCAAACGAAAATACGTTTAAATGTTAAGTTGTGAGTTCGAGTTTCAAATTAAAAAATACTTAAAAAAATACCTGCGATCAATTGGTTGTAAGGACTTTATATTTATGAAAAAGAACGATCGATGATCTAGTTCATGAAAAATTTACTAAAAATATTAAAAAAATTAGTAAGTAATTAATGCATGCAGATGCAGCTGAACAAAAATTAAAAAAATAAATTATGAGTCAAATTATAAATAAAATAAAAATAGACACCTAAAAAAACAATGTAAAAGATTTTTGTTTTTTTTTTTAATAAATTACTGTAGTTACAGTTTTTTTATTTGTGGTAAAAGTTGTGTATGAGAAACAATAATAAACCATTTTGATTTACTACTTTTTTTTATTTAAACAATCATCATCATCACCAGCCTTACTAATGTTCTCACTGCTGGGACACAGGCCTCTTCTCTAGGAGAGGGAAAGGGCCATAATCCACCACGCGAGTGCAGTGCGAATTGGTGGATGTCACAGGTCTTCGAATTTTTAGTTATAGGACATGCCGGTTTCCTCACGACGTTTTCCTTCACCGTTTTGAGAGCAGTGGTGATGAAAGAAATTACACAAAGCAATGTTGGGTTTGAACCCGAGACTTACAACTCGTAAATGGGGGCCTTTATCACTCGGCCACCACTGCACACTGTTACTGTCAAACAATACTTTTTTTATGGTAGCTAAAAATCATCGAATGACGAATCCCACTCTTGGGCGGAGTGGGAGACAGTGTCAGACTTACTGACTAAACAACCTACCCCATGCCTTCCTTACCTTATTCCCAGAGCCCCGGTATAACGCCTTCGCACCAACTCTCGGATCCAGGAGGCTTCGACCCTGAAGGCGCGCGGCGCGGGAACAGTGGGCGCCGTCGACGACTTGGACTCGGTCTGGACTGGTCAAGTAATACTAGGTTTGTATTAAATCATCATCATCATCCTACCCTTATCCCATTTTACTTGGGGTCGGTGCAACATGTTTTTTTCTTCCACTCTGTCCTGTCACCCGTCACACTATCAGTAACTCCCTTTTCTTTCATATCACTCCTCACACAATCCATCCATCTTTTCTTTGGCCTCCCCCTTCCTCTCCATCCATCTACGGGTAAACTCAAAACTCTTTTTGTGACATGCGTTTCATCTCTCCTCTTCACATGACCTTACCAAGACAAACGATTTCCTTTCAACTTTTCAGTCACTGGCGCCACTTTCAGACTTGGTTTGTATTAAATAATAAGAATTAAAAAAATGATTGCATATTTCATTGATTACACGAAATTATTTTCCTCATGCATTGACATAAACAGGATTATTATATTTAAACTGAATTAGTTATGTAATTCACCTCTTGACAGCTTCCCGTTGATAAAATGGGTTTTATTTAACAAACAGGTAACATTACATTTTACAAACTAATGCACTCGGGATAATCCTGTGACGTGATTTTTAAACTTTTTTTTAAAATCTTTATCTATATATATAAAAGGAGAAACTGACTGACTGACATATCAATGCACAACCGAAACTACTGGAACTAGGAACGTGAAATTTTGCACAGGGCTTCCTTTTATGACGTAAGCGAGCACTAAGAAAGGATTTCCCAAAATTCATCCCCTAAGGGGATGAAAGGGGGGTCAAAAGTTTGTATGGATAAACCTACTTAAACGCGGGTGAAGCCGCTAACAGAAGGCTAGTTTATTTTAAAGAGGGTTTAATCATAAAATGATTTTGTCACCCTCATCGGTACAAACATGATCAAACATTCTATGAATAATTTAGCTAGTTTATATTTTATTTCTAGTTTATTATTCCTCTCTGAATATTGTTATAGTTTTAAAGGTAATTGTTACTTCATAAGTCTGAAACAACCAATCCTCTTTTTTATGGTGAATAGAAATCGTCCAATGACGAATCCCGCGCAGCAGGAAACAGTGTCAGACTCTTACTGAATAACTAAACAACCCGCACCGATCCTACTTTCCTTTTATATCAGGTCTAGAGCCTTCCTTTCAGACACGAACTTCGGCTCAGGTTGGCTTCGACCCTTCTGCAGGGTCCCTACGGTTTGCTGACAACTCCTAGAGGCGCGCGGGAACAGTGCAAGCCGTCGATGATTGGGCTTGGCCCGGGCGGTTACCAGACGATTTGACAGCAAGCTACCCCGAAATTGGTATAAGAATCAAAAAATCCCGGCGACGTCTAGGGCGTGAGCACCGTTGCCTTATGCGGTCGGCCTCCTCCTTTGGTAGTATACTGCTTCGTAGAAGGAGGCGACCGCCTGCCACTCGATAACCAACTCTCTCACCTGTACTCTGAAGAACTGCGCCACATTTCTAACTTTTAAATCTATCATCGTTTATCATTGTATTCTATATTTCGTTTATGTTCCTAATCATCATCATCATTTCAGCCGAAAGACGTCCACTGCTGGACATAGGCCTCCCCCAAACGCCGCCACAAAGACCGGTCATGTGCGTCTTGCATCCATCAGATTCCAGCAACACTGACCAGGTCATCGGTCCACCTTGTGGGAGGCCTATAACGTAAGTATTTATGTTCCTAATAAACGGTTATTATTATTATCAACTTTAATATAGTCTCGACATAAACTCTTTAAGCACTTTTCATATAGACTATACCAATAGAAAAAAAACAATTAAATAAAAATATATGTACCTAATAATATTTATCTCATTCAGGAATAACCTATTACAACAGAACGCCAAATGAATATATTCCAAATTAATTACTCTGATGAGTTCATCAATATAATAATAATCAATTAACAATTAGTCTACCAAATTATTTATCAAATCATTGCTTCCGTGTAAACATTAATAAATAATTAGTTTATCAAATTATTTATCAACCCATTACAACGGGTTATTCTTTGAGCACTCCAATATCCGCGGCAATCGCCCCGGAAAACCTCGATTTAACGTCATTTTTTTTTCTACTGACCCACTTGACGTTTCAAAATATAAGTAAATTGTTTTATTTGAAATAGTAAATTTAGTTTAATAAATAAAAAATATAATAAATAAAAGAAAATCGCGCGGGTGACATTTTTTTTTTATGGTAGGTGAAAATCATCGAATGACGAAACCCGCTCTTGGGCGGAGCGGGAGACCAGTGTCAGACTCTTACTGACTAAAAAACCTACCCCGTACCTTCCTTGCCTTATTCCTAGAGTCGAGGTAACAGTTTGCACCACCTTAGGCTCCAGGAGGCTTCGACCCTGAAGGGCCCCTGCAGTTTGCTGACAACTCCTTGAGGCGCGCGGGAACGGTGCGCGCCGTTGACGACTTGGACTCGGTCTGGACAGTTACCAGACGACCGGGCGGCGAGCTACCCATTGCTCACCGTCCGCGAGCCTGTGTCTACGGCGGCCGGATATCGGCAGGATCGCGGCGGCGACGGCTACGGCGAGGGCGCTGTTGCCTTTGCCTTATGCGGTCGGCCTCCTCCTTTACAAGCATTACTGTTTCGCAGAAGGAGGCGACCGCCTGCCATTCCTCTTCGCTGCGGACCATGGCCTGAACCAGGACCCGGCGCGAGAGGTCGCCGCCGACGCGTGTGATATACATGCCATGTTGAACCTAATCGTAAATTAGTATCGTATTAGTAGAATTGTCAGAGTCTGTGTTTCCTAATAGCTCTACAACTTAAGGGTCTTTAAGTCAACAGTAAAAAGGTACTCTACACAAGCATACTCCATCATTAACTATACTGTCACTTACCATTAGGTGAGATAGTGGTCAAACGCGAGCCTCGGACGAATACTCGGGAGGTTTTTTTTTATTTACTATAAACTTGCTACCTGATGGTAAGCAGTGATGCAATCGTTGATGGTGAGGCGCATTAGTTTATTAAAAACCCATTCACTCTAGCCTTGAAGACACCCAAATTATAATCGGATGGAAAGACCGTAGCAAGCAATTTATTCCAGCCCTATGTGCGCGGAATGAAAGATGAAGCGAAACGCTTAGTCTTAACCGCAGAAGTTTCAACAACGTAAGGAGGATGGATACTTGCCGTGCGTCGGGTTGTCCGATGATAGAAAGAGTCGGAGGAGATCAACTCATGCAATTCCTGCGCACGATCTCCAAAAAGCAACCTGTAAAACACCGAAAGACTAGCTATGCTGCTTTGAAGATTAACTTAACCAAATCTGAATCACCAATTAGCCTCTTCGAACGCCTTTCCACTGACACTGAGTCCAAAGCTGCCAGGTGGCATATCTTCGGTGGCAATCTTGAGAATGCTTCTAGAATTGTCCTGCTAGTCGTGGTTACCTCTGCACTAATCAAGAATCTCAGGATAAGCTGCCCTTTTGTTGCAATGTCACTTAAATTCGTTCTAGCGACGGTTTTTCGGGGCCCATTTATGGAGTATCTAAGTCACCCTTGTCTTTTATCGATAGATATTAACAACATTGTTCAGGTAGGGACCCATTCCGTACCCATTCTACTTAAGACTCCTAAGACGATAGATTCGTGCATAAGTATTGTGCGTACAGAAATAATGGTTATTTCTATAAAAAATAATATAATATGTAAAAAAAAAAAAATCACAACAGACTGTCACACAACGTCGTCTAGTCCCAAGCTAAGCAGAGCTAGTGTTATGGGTACTAGACAACCGATAAACGTACTTATATATTTCGAAATACATACATATTATATATAAATTACACACACAAATTACACAATATCTAAATAACTTTTGCGAATTCAAAAAAGTAAAAGTCGTAGTCTAAATATTTTATTTCACATAGGCCTACATGGACACTTGTAAAACGTCAGAAGCTAGTGCACGGTTCCGAATCGATCGTCTCCTATAAGAACCGGCAAAAAACTCCACTGCTATTTATTTTTTATAAAAAGGTTTGTGAAAATATTTTTTTTTTTTTTTTTAATAATAATAATCATTTATTTTGTTCGTAAAAATGTAATGTGAAAATATTGTATATTTTCACATTACAGTATTGACAGATAATTTATGTAAAGACAGTGCAGACCAGTCAATATCGTACTCAAGAGCACAACAAAAATTGGTATTTGATTTCGGTCCCTAGTATTTATTTTTTTCCTTCCAAAGGTTCAGAACTCCATGGACATAAGGAAAATATATAGGTAATAATAATAAAAAAAGATTAATCTAAAATTAAAAGAGTGAAATAAAAATCAGTGTTCGTTTATAAGGATAATTATATTTTTCCGATATCATGATTTTTAGCTTTCTTCAGATTCTTCACATTAAATAACTTCGGAACAATACAACACATACAAATATTCTATAATACTGACAGTGCACAAGATTTTATAAATTACATTTTATACATACACTTTAAAGAATGACCAGCTAAAACGAGTAGATTACATACGAGATCTAGGTGTGATACATGATTCCAAACTTACCTATGAGAGGCACGTAGATTACATAGTAAATAAAGCTAACAAAGCCATGGGGTTCTTAAAAAGGTCTTGTTCCCAGTTTTCAGATATCAAAATAATTAAAATCTTATACTGTTCCTTCGTCCGTAGCTCACTTGAGTACTGTTCGCAGGTTTGGAATCCCATGTATGACATCTATATTTCAAGACTGGAATCTATTCAGCGTAACTTTACGCGATACCTGCAGTATAAGTGTAAGACCCACGACCATAATTATGTTGTTAATAGTTGCGTAAATAGTGTTTTTGTTAGCTGTTAATACTGTATGTTTTCCGATGTAAATAAAATAAAATAAAATTTTCGGCATTAAGGCACGGACATACAGCACACATTTAAAAAATAATAATTTATAAAAACATTTATTTATGTAGTTTGTCTTCATTTCTCAAATAAATCACCTTATTTGCGATACGGTTGAATTTTAGCTTTTTGACTAATGTAATTACAGACACAATTAAAATACAATAGGTGTGCGGACTCCGGTGTCTTCTTCTTGCTTAATGAATTAATACATTTGTATAGCAACACCACTGTTCAAATAAATAATTAGCTAAAATATATTATTATCGTTATGCGAATTTTACATTTTAGTAATAAATTTAAATGATTTCATTGTCAATTAATTCTCTATACGACTATTTGTATCCTAAACAGTGCTGTATAGTAAAAAAAGTAATAAAATGTCCAAGACACCAACTATTAAGAGACCGGATGCAATAGAAAGTTCCAAATCTATAAACGCATTATATACATTTGTGAAATAAATAATATTACCTAATAATTAAATTAAAAATAATTTTCCGACTTTCATTATTTACATAACTTTACGATAACTAATACTATTACAGGAACTTGGTCAATTAAAATCGTACCTACCAATAAATATATCTCTATGTATAAGATCAAAACATATATATTTTAAAACATGCATTGAAAGTAAAAAACATGAGTTTCAATGTAAGACTGTTTCGCAAAAATTACAAACTTATTTTAGACAAGTTTACTTTTGAGAAAATGTATGATTTAACAAGAAATTTTCGGACGATAATGTCTATTTAACTTTTTTAGAAATAAATTGTTATATTATAAACGTAGTAGCTATTATAAAATATTTATTTCAAAATACTTTTGAACTTTTACGACCGTGTATGTAAGGTACTTTATTCTCGATACAAAAAAAAATGGTTTGCAGATAAATAATACATCTAAACTTTAAATTGTGTTTTAAATTTAGATTCCAAATTAGGTTTAAGGTAAAATTTAGATTCTAAATTTAAAACACAATACATTCCTTAAAAAATATAATAATTTAAAATCGTTCATTCTTATCACAAAAAAAAAATGGCTTGATGACGCATTTTGCCCGCAAAATGACGTCATAGACCACAAATGGAATATTTTATTTTAATACTAGCAATAATAAACATAAATTAAAAATTGAGCCTAGTTTCTATTGCGAAAACAATATTATTTCAATAAAAAAATATTGACTTCTTTAAAAAAAATACCAGCCTAGACATAATATTACGGAATTTTCGTTCTAAGCTCTATTTATGAGTGTTTTTCAGTATCATCAAACAAATTAAATTTAGAATACAGATAATTTTATGATGGTTAACAAAATTATGACTCTTTTATAGCCCTAGTGGTGTAACTCTAACCTAAATTAATTTATTCGAAAAGGAATGAAAACTTAAATAACTACATTGACTAGTATAGACAGCTCCAGACAAACAATGGTAGTCTTGGTTTAAATTCGGTCAGATCATGAATTCTGTAGTTCTACCAATTCATCTGGATACGATTAACATTTCATTCAGTACAAGAAATATTATTGGTCCTTATTATAATTATAAATTGTAATAAAATAATTATAAATGTATTATAAAAATAAGGACCAATAATGTTACAGGATATAATAATCACAAACAGATAAGTTAAAAAATAACATAATATAGGTACAATATAGGTACATTTCTATATCGAGGTTGCATTCGTTGTAAAAAAGTTTGGATGTCCCCCTCTTAACATAGAACGATTTGGCATAACGTTTTCACATAATTTTTATTGGCATAATAATACTTTGGCATAATTTGGATTAGCATAAATTTTATACTAGGTTAGCGCTTTATAAAATTATGCTATTATTATATCAATAGTATTATTATGACATAACATTTATGCCAATTATATTATGCATAAATTTAACAAGTAAAATTATAATTTTATAAAACTTAGTCAGTAAAAGAAAAACCAAGTACAATCTTATAAATATATATTAAACCTACGAAAAAAATCTGTTTTGTGAAAAAATATCTTTATTTCAGTCGTCTATTTATTTAATATTTAAAACTGTGAATAAACCAATACATGAATGTGTTTTTCGTGAATTTTAGTGTGTATTTAGTAAATCACCAAAATTGTGTGTATTCTTAAATAAATTTCTCACTTCATTTACTGACAATACAGATTGATTTTCACTAGCAATATTTTAGGGGATGAAATCCAACAAATATGAAAAATATTCACTTTAAGCGCCACTCATATATGACTTGTATGGAAAAGAGCAAATATTTTTTTAATCTGTCACAAACCGACATTTTCCATTATATCTTAATTTCAATAACTAGTTTCCAAATAACTCAATCCATGTTGCCTTTGCCTGTACTCTTCAAACGTACTCAACAGGAGATATTTAATCTTTTAGAGATGGTCTCACAGCTAAAGTGGTTAAAATTATAAAGTACTTCCAACCCTAAAAATATTGCTAATAAATAGGAATAAAAGCATTGAGTACTGCGTGACATATTCGCAATTTCTTTTTGACAGTCTAAAAATATTTTTTGGAAAAAATAAATAAAACTGTACAGATATATTTGCGAAATTTAAAACGAGTGTTATGAAACAACGAAAATTGCAAAAATAAATGTAGTAAATACTTGACTAATCTATTGAAAAGTACAATTTATAAAAAATTGCAAAATGATCAACAACATTCACCCACAATGAGGGTGTTTAGGAATTTTCACACCACCAGTTAGCGCCACTTAGCCGTCAGGTCTTTTACTTTGAAAACTTTACATGACGTTGACGTCTAACGTTTGACGTTGACGTTGATGTCTAACTAATGTCAGTAACATAAGCGTTTTGACAGGTGTCTGGACCTGACGCCTCAGTGCTGCCACCTGGTAATAACATCTTAGAAAACCCTCATTTCGCACCCATACATCAATATATGACAAGCTATGCAATATCATTTAATTTTTCTAAGCGTAAATAACAATAATTTAAATAATTTCCTAAATATTTCGTGGTTCTTGACTCGAAGTTTTTCTTTATCTATCCGAAGTATTTATCCCATATTCTTAATATTTTAATATTTTGATGGTAGAAAAGCGATTGCGATTGCGTTGATTTCATTTTCGTTAGGCTGAAAAAATATGTACATATATTATTTTTTATTCACCTTTAATAAAATCCAAAATCACTTTTTTTTAAATATAATAGGTGTGGACGTAAATCTATAAATATCAATCAATATATATTAGGTATCCAATTTAAAACAATGCGGTTCTAGTGAGAGAAATTGATAGCGACTCAACTCGACTAAACTGAAAGTACCTTTGACTTTATTTATAAAAAAAAAAACACATTAAAATTGTGAGAAAACAACTATTTAGCTCAATTACTTAAATGTCTGCCTATTCTAAAGTGAGCCACTGTAGTTAGCTTGATAATAGAAAGGCAAATGAAACTTACTTCATTTGTGTTGTTTTCCGTTCCACAGTTTGTGGCAACCTCTTCGACTCTTTTTTCGTTCTCTGGGCTCTCCGTTGCATTAGGACCAGCCAGTGTATCATACACTTTGGGCTCTTGTCCAGTAGGATAATCATAAGTCCCATCTCGTTTTGCACCGACATCATCGTTTTTTTTGTGCTTTGGACTGGAACGCACACTGTAATAAAATGGTAAAACTTTATTATCTACTAGCTTTTGCCCGCAGCTTCGCCCGCGTACATAAAATATAGCCTATGTCACTCAGGAGTAAAGCAACTTTCTATTGTTGCTAAAATTTTTCCAATCGGACCAGTAGTTCCAGAGATTACCCCCTACAAACAAAAAAACAAACTTTACTTCTTTATTATATTAGTGTAGACTAGTAACCCGCCCCAGCTTTCGCGCGGGTGCATTGCTATTATCTATATATATAAAACTAGCGACCCGTCATAGCTTCGCACAGGCGCACTGGTGTTATTAAATGTATTGTATTATACACATAAACCTTCCTCTTGAATCACTCTATCTATTAAAAAAACTCCATCAAAATCTGTTGCGTAGTTTTAAAGATCTAAGCGTAGATAGGGAAAGAGCGACTTTGTTTTATACTATGTAATGATGAGAAACTGTCTGACTGACATATCAACACACAGCCAAAACTACTGGGCCTAGGAGCGTGAAATTTTACATAAGGCTTCCTTTTATGACGTAGACGAACACTAAAAAAGGGTTTTTCAAAATTCAGCTCCTAAAGGTATGTAATGGGGTTCTAAAGTTTGTATGGTGAACCCTACTTTCACGCGGGCGAAGCCGCTGGCAGAAGGCTAGTTAAGTATATTATGCATGTATTATACATAATATAAACCTTCTTGTTGAATCACTTTATCTATTAAAAACAAAATCCGTTGCGTAGTTTTAAAGAACTAAGCAGGAAGGGACTTTGTTTTATATTATGTTATGATATCTAACGTTCTTTATCTCATAGGCCTATGTGAAATAAATGCTTTTGAGTATGAGTTTTTGGGTTTGAATACTATATTCCAATTTCCGTATTCAGATACCCTGATTTGAACCATAATATTTCGACATTCAGCAGAATCCTCTGGTTTTCTGCCGGACATCAATCCACCTAAAGAGTTTGACCTTGGTCTTAAGACTAGGATTAGTCGACGTAGCAAAAAGCCATGTATGTTGTATGCCATAGCAGTGGACGTAACATCAGCCTTACAATATTCCCACTGCTGGGACACAGGCCTCCTCTCTAGAAGAGAGAATGGGCCCTTATCAACCACGCCTAGCGCTTGCGGCTTGGTGGATGTCACATGTGTTCGAATTTTTAGTTCTAGGACATGCCAATTTCCTCACGATGTTTTCCTTCACCGTTTTGAGAGCAGTGGTTATGAAATTCATTAGACAAAGCTAGTACTTTGCGCCTGGTTTGCAGTGGCGCAAACTAGCTTCAATTTTGACATTTCAAAAGTGCTTGTAAATGGTCTATTTGTTTTTTTTTAATAAATGATTTTGAGTTTGAGTATTTCGACTGAAATGCAGACGATGTAATAATATTATACTTACTCTTCATTATCAGGCGTCCTAACTACGAATTCCCTAGAATCTAGTCTGTTGTCTTCCTTACTGATCCCGGCGTCCATAATGTCTTGTCTGGTAAGTCGCCTCCAAGGGGAGGCCTGAAGTCTTTGGTCTATTAAATCTATGTAGTGGTAGCGACGTACGAAACCTTCGGCTGGGCTAGTTCTGAAACAAATGAAAAATTATGTTAATTAATTGATCCGAAATCGGGGCACCTATCCCACTGGGGTATCTATTTTGGCTTTACCCTACTTAAAACAAAAGACAAAAGTGTTATGTTTTGGACGCTAAATGAAGCTTCGAGTAAAAGCTCGATAAGACGCTCAAACTGTGTTTTATTTTAAATAATCGCAATTAGTTTTATTTGTTAATTTGGGCCTAAGAATTGCCAAATGCTGTATACGTCGACACCCAAGCGAGCGCCGGCGCTCGCGGCATGATATCGCGCCACGCACCGTTGTCAAAATTTAAAAAATAGAATGTACAATATTTGAGCATTTTTTTTATAGGGTATTTTGATATTTATCCAAGAACGTAAATAAAAAGTTTTGTAGACAAATAACTTTCCGTGAATACCCGCGAACACCGCCGTTCGCTCGAGGATGAAAAGGTTAATTTTGAAAATTGTTTGTATAATATTAAATGAAACCAAGCTCTTTAATTTAATTTCAGCAAATGAGAAATCCAGTCAAGTGCGAGTCGGATTTACGCACTTAGGGTTCCCTACAATTATACCTATCTTAGAGAGGAGGCCTGTGTCCCTGCAGTGGGAACATTAAAAAGGCTGATGATGATGATGATGATGATAATGACAAATACCTATGTAAACTAATTTACTAATTTGTTCGGGAAAAGTACCGGGTCGGCATTTGTATTACTAGCAAAGCTTATTAATAAATATATTTATTTTGTAATGTAACTACGAAACGGTTTTAGATTTTTTCCTTTACCCATATGGCATTAATGCTTCTAATTTTAAGTTATTGGGAAGTCCCATAAAGGTTTTGTTTCACTTGGGAGTATAATACAGCTCATATGCGCTATAAAATGGCAATAAAAAGCCAAAATTTTGGTTTGTGTCGACTTAAAATTTGATTTTTTACTGCTTTATTGGGTAGATGATTAAGTCTTTCTCTGCTTTATTATCCTTTCCTGTTCCCATTATTTGGCGTCGGATCTCCTCACTGATCATCACCAGGTTATTTTATCCTGGGTTAAGTTGGGCTGACATGAGGGTTCTCTTGATTCTAAACCACCAGGTCAATACCGAAGTGACCCTATAGAAGGGTCGAAGCCAATTAGGGCCAAGGGTTTGTGTCTGAAAGGAAGGCTCTGGCCCTAGTATTTATGGCGATGTAGGAACGGGGTAGGTTGTTTAGACAATAAGAGTCTGACACTGTTGCCCGCTCCACCCAAGGGCGGGATTTGTCATTGGATGATGTTTATCTGCCATAAAAAATTATAAATAAAAAGAATAAAAAAAACCACCAGGTCAATGTTGGTCGCCTACAGTCGATGGAAATTGGGATCGGAAAACCGGCGGCGGCGTCTGGGGAGTGAACGCCGTTGCCTTATGCGGTTGACCTCCACCTTTGCTAGTATTGCTGCTTCGCAGAAAGAGGTCTTGTTTTTTCGTCTTGAAGTTCACTGAACCCTAAAACTTTTTTTTAAAATGGATTTACGTATGGGACAAGCCCGTAGTTGCTTGGTTTCTGGATTTTTTGGCTACTTCATTAGTTGTGATGATTTCATCACTCCTATTTATAAATGATTGGTAGACCAGTTTGTAAATTTATAGTAAATATTGTGAGAGGAAAGATTTGCATTTTTATTTAAAATAAGTAAACTTAAAAACTACATTATAAATTTAAATAAACATTGAAACACAGAACCCAATTCATGTGTTTTTAAACGGCGTACAAAGATAGAACGAAAGAGAGAAAAATATCTTTCGAACGTAATAATACATTTTGATACAAGTGCAGAAAGTTTTTCATTGCAACTGAGGCTGATTTCTATAGGGAGTCGAGATCAGCAGTTACGCAAATGTATTGTTTTTCAGTACACATACACATTCATGGGGTTGAACGTCTAATAAGATATACAATTTAATTACAATCAAATTGTGGCAGAAGAAAGCATGCTCACTTTATTTGCACTAGTGCAGAAATTAGTATGTGTTAGGTGTAATGGTTATCAAGTAAGTGTATTGAAAAATACACTTATTTTTTGTCATGAATATGTAAGACCCACGGGACCGGTCTTTGAGGCGACGCTTAGGGGAGGCCTATGTCCAGCAGTGGACGTCTTTCGGCTGAAATAATGATGACGATGCATATTGCACCGTGACACAGAAACTGTATTTCAAATATCTGTGCAACATGACGTCACACCTAAATTCACACAATGTTTAAGAGTACATAATGCGAGTCTTTGTTTAATAAAAACATTGGTTACTAATAATAAAAATATGCCAATCGATTGTGTCATCGGGCCCACGTCGAATGCGTCACCTTCGCTAATAATGCTTTAGGTATGTCCAAACTAAATTGTACAGTTCACTTTCAATCTTACTAATATTATAAACTAGCGACCCGCCCCAGCTTCGTACGGGTGCAAAGGTGATATATTATAGCTATAAACCTCCCTCTTGAACCACTCTATCTATTAAAAAAAACCGCATCAAAATCCGTTGCGTAGTTTTAAAGATTTAAGCATACAAAGGGACATAGGGACAGAGAAAGCGACTTTGTTTTATACTATAGTATGTAGTGATACGAAAGTTACGATGTTTGGTTGTTTGGATGCTTGGATGTTTGTTACTCAATCACGCCAAAACGGCTGGACGGATCTGGATGAAATTTGGCACAGGCATAGGATAAACTCTGGAATAGGACATAGGCTACTTTTTATCCCGGAAACCCCAACCCCAACCCCAATACCACGTGGGCGAAGCTAATTTCAAAAGCTAGTTTCAAATAAATCCTGCCAACCTACAACACTCAACCAACGAAGAAAGAAAAACATCATGAGGAAACCGGCATGTCCTAGAACTAAAAATTCCAAGACATGTGACCCAATGCGCCGCGGGTTGCTGGACACCCCCGGCGCACTGGGCCCGCGTGGTGGATTATGACCCATCCCCTCTCCTAGAGAGGAGACCGCAGTGGGAACATTTTAAGGCTGATGCTATGCCTGCAAACTGGCCGTGTGTTGTGTTGCGACTAATTCTATTATCATATCACATGTACCTAAATATGTCACTAACAAAGACATCGTAGCGATAATAATTATAATTTTTGTTGCGCGAAAGAGTTACTACGACTGAGAAACGCGAAGGGGAACTCTCCGAAACTGTTCACGACCGCAATGGAATTAAAGCTTGAGCCCTGCGTGAAGGCCGACGTTCGCTCATTCATACCTCATCATCTTCAGCCTTTTTAATGTTCCCGCTGCAGGGACACGGGCCTCCTCTCTAAGAGAGGGGGGAATGGGCCGTAATCCACCACGCGGCCCAGTGCGGGTTGGTGGATGTCACATGTCTTCGAATTTTTGGTTCTAGGACATGCCGGTTTCCTCAAGATGTTTTCCTTCACCGTTTTGAGAGCAGTGGTGATGAACTAAATTACACAAAGTAATGCGCCTGGCTGGGTTTGAACCCGAGACCGAGACACGTAAGTCAGGGCCGTTCATACCTAATGTCTTTCTATTAGGAATACTTCGGAGGTGAATTTATCGGAACCGAAAATTCGAAAAAAGAAGAAGATTCGAAATTTTGTTTTAACGGAACCGAAATCAGAACTGGAAACGGAACTTAAACCGAAATCGGAATTGGAGTGACCTCTGGTTCCGATTTCGGTAATTACCATGGTGTATCGGAGACAAATGAGAACCTATGTTAAAGCTGGGTCAGATACACTGATTTGTGACTGTAATACACAAATAAAAAGCCGGTAAGCCAGTATAACTTCCGCAATAACCTCCGCTTCAAATCAATCGGAACCGAAGCCCAAGCCCAAAGTGTGAAGTCAACCGAAACTTTCGGTATATTGGAACTCCTTAACATCTCTACTTTCTATTATGTCTCCAATTACATACTTGAAAGGTGTTAATGGCGAGTAGTTCACTCACCTCCTGTTTGCCAACGATATATTCATGGCTGAGACTACGTAGGAGCTCAGTACAATGTTCAATGACCTCAGTAAAGCTTTCGAAAGAGTAGGCCTAAAATTCTTGAGCCCTGGGCAAACGTTGGTGGTCGCACACTTATTGTTTTTCTATTATGTCTCTAATTACGGTATTCGACATAGTCATGGCTGAGACTACGTAGGAGCTCCATTGCTCACCGTCCGCGAGCCACCGTAGACACTGGCTCGCGGACGGTGAGCAATGGGTAGCTCGCCGTCCGATCGTCTGGTAAGACCGAGTCCAAGTCGTCAACGGCGCGCACCGTTCCCGCGCGCCTCAAGGAGTTGTCAGCAAACTGCAGGGGCCCTTCAGGGTCGAAGCCTCCTGGAGCCTAGAGGGTATGTGCAAACTGTTACCTCGACTCCAGAAATAAGGCAAGGAAGGTACGGGGTAGGTTTTTTAGTCAGTAAGAGTCAGACACTGGTCTCCCGCTCCGCCCAAGAGCGGGTTTCGTCATTGGATGATTTTCAGCTACCATAAAAAAGAAAAAAAAAAAAAAAACGTAGGAGCTCAGTACAACACTCAATGACATCAGAAAAGCTTTCGAAAGACTGGGCCTTAAACCCTTGAGCCTCGAGCTAACACTAAAATTATTGTCCTTATATTATGTCTTTAAAAGTAAAAGTAGAGTAGGTACGCAATGGTTACGAGCGGCAGTAAATAGAGAATACTGGTCTTCTCTGGAGGAGGCCTTTACCTTTCATGGAGAGGGTTCTTGCTAAAAATATTAAATATTATTATTATATCAATTATAGGAACATTAATTTCAAATCTATTAATAAATCTTATTTATATTTTTTTAATGAAAATTAAAAAAAATGTTTTGGATTTGAATGTTTATACATATATATATATCATAATAATAATTTCTATTACAATTTAATCAATTACTAATTATACCACATTATTTTTAATTTATTTTGCATGCACACTGTCATTGAATTTGTATAAAGGAAAGCAAGAAATAAAAGGCTTTTTATTTTATTTTTATTATTATTTTATTATTATATCTTTAATTATAGTACTCGAAAGGTTAAACTCTTGAATTCTTGAATGCTGGCGTTCACACACCGATCGTCTCTCTATTATGACTCTAATTTAATTTACGCTATTCGAAAGGTAATGAACATCGACAAAACCAGTCATGATAAACAGCCATTCCTATCAAGGTCAGAGACTGTACACTCGAAGTTGTGGAAGATTACGTTTACCTCGGACAGACAGTCCAGTTCGGAAATTTTTAATCAGTAAAAGTCTGACATTTATTTTCGTTTCAATCAGAGATGGAAGGTCTGTTTGGATGATATTCTTCCTCAACAAAAAAGGGTGCATTAAATAATTCGAGATTTTTTGAAATTTTTAAAAATAGGTCCAAAAATACATTACATAATAAGTAAATAATTATACACGAATATTTGAAAAGCTAGAAAAAACTCTAAAACCAGTCCATAACATGATGATAACTAATATTTCACGACATCGAGATTTTTCATAAACAAAACACAAAAAAAATAGGTACAAAATAAAAACATACCAGCTGAAAAACCGTAGAGCCTTCAATGAACACAGCAAAAAACAAACTCAATTATTCACTAAATGAACCGTAAAATCGTATTATTTTACGATAATAACAATAAAATTGTGTTTGACTTGTTTTACACAACACTGATCTGAATTCCGTACGAATGACGAATGCTCGCACTCACTGGTCATATTATACATATTATCTTCTATAGTTCAGCATACTGAAATGAATGACCGCTACTATGCCAGCCAATCAGCGTCGGTTTCGTTCGGTAGTTTCCGCTTTGTATGACGACTTTGACCGAACGTTGTATTCGTGTCAGTAAAGGATTTTAGATCGATCAGTGTTTAGGACGTTGAGTCAGAATTTAAGCACTAAAGGACTCTTAATTGCGATTGTCTGAACGTTTTTACCATTTTGTTTTTCAGTAGAAATATTTTGAATAAAAATGGTCTGTTTTTTCTGAATTTTTTTAACCAAAAAAAGCAATTCTAAAGTTATTGGTTTCTTTTTTCAGATTCAATTGAATGACAAGACACGCTTCGTCGAACTCGAAGAAGGTTCAATGGATGTAGTTACAGAAATAAAATTGACTGAAATATGCGTTTATTAATCTAAGAACAGATTTCTGAATCAAGTATTAAAACTTGCAATAAGCTTTACATTTTCTTTGAGTGACTGACTGACTTTGACAATTCAAGATCCCTGTAAAGATTATTTTTAAATAAACCCTTCCCGCCTTATTCCAAAACGCGATGAAAAATATTGCCGGTTCTCTTACTTGGATTAATACCTACCAATTTAACGCGATCTAAATGTATTTCCGAGAATATTACTAGGTTTAATACCAATCGTACGTGTTCTAAATGTATTTTCGGGACTGTTTTAAGATTTAATACCAATCGAAAGCATTTTTAATATATTTTGGGGACTATAACCAAAAGCGAATAGGTTACTTATACACCGTTAAATTTTAGTCGTTTTAATCCCGAAGAGGGTCGATCCAGTACATGAAACACTATCGATTTGTGTAGATAAAATAAAAAAAAAAACGTACTTTTTTTCTTAATCTCTTATTGATATACGCATTTACGAAATTAATTTCTTTAAGTAAACGAGTCATTGACCTTGTAGGTAGTTGTCGGTCGTTGCGTACTAACTACCTACAGGACATTGAACTCGCCCAGCTGACGTTTACTTAGAGAAATCAATTTAGAACATGCGTAAATTAATTCGAGTTTAAAAAAAAGTACTTTGTTTTTTTATTCTAACTTTACCAATCGATAGTGTTTCATGTACTGAATCGATCCTCCAAGGGACTAAAACGATCAAGATTTAACGGTGTAGACAACCGCGTTTCATGGTTGACCACACCGTTGAAAAAAAATATGGACCTACATATTTTTAGATACCTACAAATTTACCTATTTAGGAGGAAAACTGAGTACATAAGCACAAATATATATGACATAAAATGACATAATATCGTGCCTTTATAATCTGACGTAATGATTGTGCTAATGGTAATGTGTCATTGAACTCTCATTTTCCTCTTCAGGATGAAGGATCTATTAGTCTATTATAGTGACGGATAAAGAACGGCCCACGGACCAACCCTGGCTTGCTTACCTACTAACCCTAAAAAACAAATAACCCCCACTACCTAGCATTAAGTGATATGTAATAGAACAAAAAGAAAAAAAAAGTTTATATACACTAATCTACACTAATATAATAAAGAGGTAAAGTTTGTTTTTTTGTTTGTAGGAGGTAATCTCTGGAGCTACTGGTCCGATTGGAAAAAATTTAACAACAATAGAAAGCTGCTTTGCTCCTGAGTGACAAGGGCTATATTTTATGTACGCGGGCGAAGCCGCGGACAAAAGCTAGTATTGTGTGTACTATGTTATTACTAAATGTAATAACATAGTAATAAGTTAAATAAAAAAAAGAGTCTGAAGTGGACTCGCGTAGTTTTTAAGCTTAGTTTTAAGTAAAGATGAGGGCATGACGAATGCCATGAATTGAAAACAAAAAAAAAAGTGTAAACAATTATTGTGCCTAAAGAAAAGTGCGCGGACCACCATGTCTGCGGTAAAATAAATTAAAAAAAAAAAACCCTGGCTTGCGTAGGCATTTAATCCGGCCCGCTGACGGTCCTTTGACGTGAATAATTGTATTTTGACGGTCCAGAAATATAAAGTAGATTCTACTTAGTAGAATACCTAATAGAGGAATAGGAAAAGACTACACTAGCTGCGTAGTGCGTAGTGAATGATCGTGTTCCGCACACGCTGACTTTTACCGTAGTACCTTACTTTCGAACAAAAATTTAATTTTTTTTTTCTGTAATTGTGGCCCCCCTCTGGAATTTTAAACTTTTCTGGCCCCCAATTAGGAAAGTTTGCATCACAGGTCTGATAGGTAAAACAGATTTACGGAGGTTCAATTGCGATTCTAAAAGGTCGGAATCTCCGATTGATTTTGCACTTTCAATTCCGATTTATATTCCGATAAATTTTAATCGAAATTCATATCGGAGGTACAACTATTCCCATACGGATGATAAAATTAGTTGTGTTAATTTAGTCATATAGCTATCGCTTACTTTTACAATGCTCTTCCTAATACGGTTCGATATTCGTAAAATGACGTGAAATTAGGACTTATTACGTATTGAGGTTTCGAATTTATATGGTCGGTTGGTTATAATCCTATTATAGAAATATGTTATTTATTCGTAATTAAAATATAAGTAACTAGTTTTTGTCAGCGGCTTCGCCCGCGTACATAAAATACAGCCTATGTCACTCAGGAGTAAAGCAGCTTTCTAAAATTTTTCCAATCGGACCAGTAGTTCCAGAGATTACCTCCTACAAACAAAAAAACAAGGCAACAAACTTTACCTCTTTATTATATTAGTGTAGATTACTTAAAACCATATGATTATGTAGTAGTTTTACTATAGAACCTCATATGGAATCATGTTCGCCTAATTGGTCAAAATGTAGGTAACTACTGAAATTGCGGACATTTTTAGCGATTTCAGGTTTGTTCCCCTAATAAAAGTTATTTGTTGTCATGACTACAATGACGTGTTTAAGTATCGGTCATTAATTACAGTCACACTGAATATTTAGACTACAAATAATGACTTATTACAGTGTTGGTTTGTTCAATTAACCTTATAAGGAAAAAACTAACAAACTTGTATGCGTACAATATATGTAGGTATTTCAAGTCTTTCAGGTGAGTTGTCAATGTTGTCATGTCGTCATAATGTGTGTGACAGATATCTACGTCATTTTGTTTGACGTTTAAAATATACCAATTCATATTCGATTGATTTTGAACAACGCATAGGTAGGGAAAATCCAGAATTTATTGTTACTATGTTACTAACTGATTGGTACTTTACCTATAGTTAGTTTTTCAATCCTAGACTACGATTTGACAACTTAAAATGTCAAACTCCAGAAAATTAGGAACATATTTCTAGAGTGTGACGTTCTGAGTTGTCAAATAGTAGTCTGGAATTAAAAAACGAACTATAGCCAAAACCGATGTCATTATGTATGACATTATGTCACGATTCTGATAAAGCAAATTAAAATTGGATCAGCCGTTCTTGAGTTATTAAATCAATGTGAATAGTACCCAAAACACCAGCGAAACTGCCACGAAAAAAAGAAAAGCCTAGTTTTCTGGTGACGCGAAGTTTCGACCAGTTATTTTCTGATATTTCATTCCATTTGATATAATACATATAGAATTCTGGCTTCTACTACGGCCTTTTTAATGTTCCCACTGCTGGGACACAGGCCTCCTCTCTATGAGAGGGAATAGGCCGTAATCCACCACCCGGTCCCATTCCAAATTGGTGGATGTTACACGTCTTCGAATTTTTGGTTCTAGGACATGCCGTAATTGTAAAAAGTTGTTCCCGGGACAGTTTCCGGGGCAAAAACTATTCTTAAAATGGAATACTGCTAAAAACCATGACACAGATTCAAACCCTGACCTGATCTGATGCTAAGAAGTCCGATAACGCTATGCTGGGAATCGACCGGAAGCTATGATTGGCAGTTTCTCTAGACCAATGGTTCTTAAACCGTGGTCCGCGGGCCAATGGTGGTTCACAAAAGTTAAAATATGGTCCGCAAAAAGATGAAAATCTTATAAATTTCAACCGAAACGTAACTTTTGTTAGACTAAAAAATAGATGAATGGGAGCAATCAGCATGGATTACGGCCCAATCGGACTCCTTGAGATGAGGCCTGAGACCCAGCAGTGAGAACATTTTAAAACTGACTTTTTCGACACATTGCTTTTGCAATATTTATATTATTAAGATTTAAAAACTTTTAAATTAAATAATTATTTATTTTGTTAGCATCTCGCAGTGTAACTGTTGTGGTGATATATGTATTTTTTTTTTTTCATACTTATTATTTTTTTTGTTTTATATAATATTTCTTTCTTTACATCTCACGTTGTAAAGTAAGAACACTGTAGACTTCGCAAATCCTATTACGACTCACCTTTGATTTTTTATTATTATGATTATTTTTATTGTGCTTTTGAGTACAATATTGACTGGTCTACACTGTTCTTACATAATGACATAAATACTGTAATAACGAGATAATATTGTAAGAAACCATTTTTTTAAAAGAGTAACCATGGAGTTTCTTGCCGGTTCTTCTCCATAGGAAACGACCAATTTGGAACCGTGCACTAGCTTCTGACGTTTTATAAGTGCCCATGTAGGCCTATATGAAATAAAAACCATTTTGATTTTGATTTGATTTGATGCTATATGCTATAAATACATAGGTTTGCAACATGTTTTGAATTTACGATTTGTTTCTTTCTAGACAAATATAATTATGTAATCAAATCTTCTGAAATTCTGGTCCCTGCTAACGATAAAGAATCGAAAGTCCCTGTAGAAGGGTGAAAGCCAACTGGGGCCAAAGGTTCGTGTCTGAAAGGCAGGCTCTGGCCCTGGTATAAAGGCAACGTAGGTACGGGACTGGTGGTTTAGTCAGTAAGAGTCTGACACTATATCCCGATCCGCCCTAGGGCGGGATTTTTCATTTGAGGTTTTTACCCACCATAAAAAAGTGGTCCCAGTTCAAGAAAAGATTGGGAACCACTGCTCTTCATCAAGCGTATATCATTAATGATTAATTAATGTTTACGATGTACACTTTGATGAATGAACTCATTCAAATGTGTGAAACACGTGTCCTCTAGAATTTGACGTGTTCCATGAATGGACGTCAAACGTCACACTTTTGACGTAATTATTTGATAAGTAATTAGATGTTTCATGAGTAATCTTGACTGTAGGTTACTAGAGACATTAAATATTCTTGGGTTTTTCTTTGGAAAAAATTGTATGGACGGAATTTTGAGTATATTAGTGTTAGAAAATATCTAAAAATCCGACCGGATGGCGAGTCTTCCAAGCCTTATCCCACACTAGCTTCTACCAGCGGCTTTGCACGTGTGAAAATCGGTTTACCTCCTTAGCAGTTTTTTATTTTTTATGGTGGGGTAAAATATGTTATGACAACTCCCGCCCTAGGGCAAAGCAGGAGATAGTGTCAGTCTTTGACTGACTAAAAACCTAGCCCATTCCTTCGGGGCCGAACCTTCTTTTCAGAAATCAGCCCATGGCGGGTAAAGGGTGGAATTTCGTAAAATCCATTCTTAGCGGACGTCTACACCCAATAAGGAACCTACTTGCCAAATTTTAAATTTGACTGTGATAAGTCGGAATCCTCCTCACCTACTATTTTGGGGCCAAGGGTAGATGTGAAAACGGAACACCGGGGCCCTTGAACTAAGGCAGGAAGGAACGGTGGGTCAGTAGAAGTCTGTCACTGTGTCCCGCTCCGCCCAAGGGATTTCATTCGATGATTTTTCCCACCATAAAAAAACCTACCATTTTATTATGTTGGCAACCACGTGTGAGCATGACTCTCCGATAACCAACGTAATAAAAACTGACAGATGTTACAATTGCAATAAAAATCAATGATTATTGTCAGAAACACTCAAGTGTTCTTTGAAAATGATATAAGAACACTAAATGATTAATAGAGGAGTTTCCTATGATCTCTCTGTACGCTCTTTACTATAATAAACGATCCTTGTGCTCTTGATTATTTAAAACAATCATCATCTCGGTCGACTCGGTCGGGTCGACGCAATATGTATTTTCTTCCATTCTGTCCTGTCACCCGTCACGCTATCACTAACTCCTCTGTCTTTCATATCACTTCTCACACAATCCATCCATATTTTCTTTTATCTCCCTCTCTATCTCCATCCATCCACATTTATACTTATGGCAATTTTTGTAACATGTGTTTCATCCCTCCTGATTATTTCAAACAATATTGAATCATAATTAAAAAAAAAACCTTATTTGCTGAGAAGTTGTCTGTCTGGCAAGACCCTTTATTCAGAGAACGCGTGAAGGTATAAATCTGAAAACACCGTATACTCAAATTTACAACCCCTTAAAACTGTGAAAAAAATCAAATTACTAAGTTAACTAAAAAAGAAGATACGGCCGTTTAAGTTGCAAAAAATGCATATTTCGACACTCAAGCGAATCAAAACTCAAAGTTACTTCCCGTTGACCTAGAAAACTGAAACTTAACCTGAAGCAAGATCTCATAGCAAAATTATAGGAAAAATTCTAGAAGCTATGGATTTGTAGTTATGTCAAAAAAAAAAATGTGTATCGGAAAAAAAATTCGTAACTCAACTCGGGAAGTAAACTGTTTTCATAGATTTTACGTTTTCTTGGAACCCTCAGTGCGCGCAGTTTTTTTTTTAAATCCAAAAGTTGATGTGTAGAGAATGTCTTGTTGCATGTAAAAGATTTTTTTTTTATATTTTATTCACAATCAGTCAGCTGGCTATAATTAAATTTGTCTGATGTTATGTTATGAATTTTGAGATTTAGCACATCCAATGATGTGCCATCTAATTCAGTAAATATCTTCATTTATTTTATTTTTTTATTTATTTTACAATTTATGTACACACACTTACATTTTAAAGAAAATACATAAGAAAAAGAAATTGTAATATAATATGTCCACAACTATCACACAACGCCATCTAGTCCCAAGCTAAGCAGAGCTTGTGTTATGGGTACTAGAAAGCTGATAAACCTACTTATATATTTCTAAATACATACATATTATAGATAAATTATACCCAGACACAGAACAAATGATCGTGCTCATCACACAAACATTTGTCCTGGTTGGGAATCGAACCCACGACCTCCCGCATAGCAGTCAGGGTCACTGACTACTAGACTGACAGGTCAGTCAAATTGTACAAAGGTACTGCTTATTTCATATAGAAATTTCCTCCAGCAGACCTGCGAAAGGAGAAATTATAAGAAATGTAGACATTAGTGTGTAGAAATAAGAAAGAGATAGTGAAAAGTAATAAATTCATAGTATAATAATAAATAAATTATAAAGTTCTTACATCCATACTGAGAGCTAAAATTAATAATCACATTGAGACAAATTGTATCATGTCTGCCTGTCAGAATGGGTGTAGGAACGGGTCCCGCGGTACTAAGGAGCTGCTCCTCATTGATGTTGCCATCAGCCAACAGGTCCGGAGTTCTCGTAGAGATTTGTCGACATGTTGGATAGACTATAAGAAGGCCTATGACTCAGTGCCACATACATGGCTCATGAGGGTGCTGGAGCTGTATAAGATTGACGCAACTCTGCGCACCTTCCTGATGTCATGTATGGGGCAATGGAGGACGGTCCTTCACTATCCAGGATGTCGACAAATTTCGGAGAACAGCGCATCGATAAGGATTGAGCGTGGCATATTCCAAGGCGACAGTCTGAGTCCACTGTGGTTTTGTCTAGCCTTGAACCCTCTCAGCACACTGTTGGAGGGCTCCGGGTTAGGCTACCGGTTGAAAAGAGGTGGTCAAGTCATATCTCACCTCCTTTACATGGATGATCTGAAACTCTTTGCCCCCAACGACTTGCAGCTGATGGAGCTACTGAAGGTAACTGAAACCTTCAGTAGTGCTATCAGGATGGAATTTGGTGTGGACAAATGTGCAGTCATGCATGTGAAGCGAGGAGAGATTATGGGATCCGTGGGAACTCAACTCACGGATTCCATAAACCTGAGATCCCTCTCTCCAACCGAAACCTATAAGTATTTGGGTATGTCGGAAGCATTAGGCATCAATGCTGATGACGTGAAACAGTCGTTGAAGAAGCGCTTCTTCAACCGCCTGAATAAAGTACTCAATAGTCTATTATCAGGCGCGAACAAGGTGCGCGCTTTCAACGGCTGGGTCATGCCGGTGTTGATGTACTCTTTCGGCATACTTAAATGGACTCAGACCGAGCTGGACGCCTTGGATAGGAGGGTTTTTTAAGGAAATATTTAAAAATATACTTAATATGATTATAATGTAAATAAATGGAATAATAAATTATATACATATAAACATATATAAATATAATTCATTTATATACATATAAACATACATAAATATCTTCATATTGAAGCTAGTCATGAAGATATTAAATAAATAAGTAATTATTCAATTATTACTAAGGATAATCAAAATATGAAACCGTTTCGTTCCCATGATTTATTTCTTTAATGTATTAGTGTGTCGTCACTTGGGTTATCCGTGATTTGTATAACGGAAGCAAGCTGTTTGATTTAATAGCATCAATATGTGGCCTTATGGTGTTACGTTATGCTATACTCAATTAAAAGTCGGTCATGTTTATCAGGATACTGTTATGTTACCAGCTAAATCCCATGACTCATGAGTCATAATAGGTAGTTATATCACATGTCTGCTTAAATATAGTTACCTCCACTTTAAAATGATATAATTAACTCCCAAGTACAGCAAGGGAGTGAAGGGACCTGAGTGAAGTGAGGAATCGAAGTCGAACAAGACAAAAACAGCTTTATTTCCATGTCGTTAATTTTTTTTTCACCTTTTGTGTCAACATTAAAAGCTAATATATTGTAAGTTACTACCAATGTCACTGTCACTCACAATGTTTTGAAACTTTAAAATTCACAACTACATTGAAATATAATTTTAAATTTCTATATAAGTACTCAAGTATTTATTTTTTTAGATTTGTCAAGTCCTCAGTAACCACATTTTGTTCTTTTTTTAACAGCCAGTATAATTTTTCGATAAACTCATTTCAAGCACACACATTTATGTTTTTTTATGGTTTTGACGTTACAAATACTACATGAGAAACGCCCAATACTACAGATCCTTAGGGACAGAATGGCTTGCTATAGATGAAGGTTACATGACAAATTAATGGGCATTACATTTCGAGCAGGTGATGTAATGATGTGATGTTTATTTTATTCATATATATATTTTAACCCTGGATCTTATTAATATTTTCGTTAATTTGTATGCACCTGCCATGTTTTCTCTTCACCACCCTTGGTTGACTGGTAGAGAATGCCTAAGACATTAAGTCCGCCTGTGTACCTTTGTGTTGCATGAAGTTCTAATAAATAAATAAATAAATGTAAAAAAGTAATATTTATTTTTAGATTTTTTGGATCGTAGTCTTAATTATTATTTAAATGCTGTCATTTTCGATATGCATCGTACTGGAGCTCTCACTACGCAAACAGTATCGTCTTTATTGTTAAACGTAAACAGACATCAAATATGATACTTAACAATTAATCAATAACCAGGATATGCGTGACGTATTCTGCATTGTTCTTCAAAAACATTGTAATTTCTCATTATTAATTAATAGTGTACTCTGTACTGCAAGAGCAATAATAATCAGTAAATTACGCGACAGTGTATCACTAACTTTATACTGTAAACTCAATCGGGTGCGTTACTTTGTGTAATTTCATTACAATTACTCTCCGAACTATGAAGGAAAATAGCGAGGAAAATGCATTTCGCATTTACATTTTATTTATACACTTAGTACACAAATAGGCAATCTATCAAGAAATCTCAGAAAATAAAACACCTACAAACTAAAAATTTGACAGGTACGTAAGTTTCTTAAAGGGTCCAGACATCCGCAAAGAACGGATTTTACGAAACTTCACCCCTAGAGGGGTTATAACCGACTTAAGAAGTTCTAGAAGTGGTCAGGATACTGTAGGGCCCAGCATTGTCGAAGCCTCCTGGAGCCAAGGGTTGATGCGAAAGCGGAACACCAGGGCTCTGGAACTAAGGCGAGAAGGAACGGGGTATGTCTTTTAGTCATTAGAAGACAGACTCCGCCCAAGAGCGGAATTCGTCATTCGATGATTTCGCTCACCATAAAAAGGGGTAAAACGGAGTTTGAAAGTTTGTATGTAGAAACCAAGCCGCTGATAGAAAGTACTTATAATTATATATGTATATACATTACCTGACTGAGGCACCTAACGCCTTCTTGGTTACCAAACCATATAATATATAATATAATATAATGTATTCCACAACTATCACACAACGCCATCTAGTCCCAAGCTAAGCAGAACTTGTGTTATGGGTACTAGACAACTGATAAACATACTTTTATATATCTAAATACATACATATTATAGATAAATTACACCCAGACACAGAACAAATGATCGTGCTCATCACACAAACATTTGTCCTGGGTGGGAATCGAACCCACGACCTCCTGCATAGCAGTCAGGGTCACTAACTACTAGACTGTCAGGATATACAATCTTTTGCATTGTATTTCGGGCTGGTGTCCGCAATTTCACGACTAAGGCGCGTATTTTGCGTACGGGTGAGACACATGAACACAAATGTATCAATCGATCCACCCCAGCTCCTCAAGGCAGCCCTACAGCGTCTTGGTGCTACTGACCATTTTGCGGAGGTTACCTGGGTCACCGAAGTACATTGCCCCATCTTCAATCTTATTCCCAAGACTGTGATGACGAGGATGTGATACCCAGAAGTAACATGTATATCTTCTTGACGTTTGAAGAATCCCAGGTTATAAATAGAAATCGGATGGAAAACACAGAGTAAGGCAAGTTCCATTCATAAACGAAAGCACTAATGTGCATTGAAAATACTTGTGAAATAACTAGAGTTTTGGCAGTTGTTCGTATGCTGTTCTAGAAAGCCATAAACTGAATATTGACAGGAAAATTTACTGTTTTCCAAATAGTTTTACAGGAATACTAAATGTGCACACATAATGCATGCTTTATTATGCATGTTGCACCATTTTGGCCAATCATTTATAGGTAAGTCGTGGCCAGATCATAGAAATGAATGGATCACTTCATGATATCGCCAGATCCGCCATCTCGATGGTAAGTCCCCTCTTTGAGACGTAGCTGAAAAGACCTTACGGCATCCTCACCTTGCGTATGACGCAGGTTCTCACCGGATGGTAAGTTCGGGGGGTTCCTGCACCGGATGCGTGAAGTAGCAACCCCCAACCTCCGGGTGGGCCACACAGTGGCTTCACGCCACTCCCACCCCACCCACATGATGCGCGACAACCACCACCATCAGGTGCGGCGATCCCACCTGATGGTAAGCAGTGATGCAATCGATGATCGTAAATCTCTTATCTACAGTCAAGGTTGAAAAACAGTGTATTATTAGGTGACAGAGTCTATAAATAACAGTACAAACATAAACACCGCTAAAAATAGATTAGACACAATATGAGTAATTCACTATCGCATGTTGCGGTCTGACTGAGCGTGTAAACGCTTTTTTTTTATGGTAGGTGAAAATCATCGAATGACGAAACCCGCTCTTGGGCGGAGCGAGAGACCAGTGTCGGACTCTTACTGACTAAAACACCTACCCTGTACCTTCCTTGCCTTATTCCCAGAGCCGCGGTAACAGTTTCACTCAAACCGGCAGGAGCGTGTAAACGCTGCGTTTTTGACCTAAAGACATTTTTGAATTTCAAAAAGTATGCCTTAACTGTAAGAGGGCCCTTCCTTACCCGTCTATGGTCATAGTGGGTGTGGTTTATAAATTTTGTTGTTTCATCAACGCCTGAACGCTGTATTCATCATCATCAACCTAGCGCCCGTCCCGGTTGCTACCTTGGCTTTCACCTCGGTGCCCGGGGTCCGCTTTCCTTCCTAGACGCGTCCACTTCGCTCGGTCTTTCGCGTCCCTTGCCTCAAGCCCATTAGCACGCATGTCGTCCCTTACGACGTCGATCCAACGCCTCTTAGGCCTACCTCGTTTTCCGGGTCCCGGCGGAGGCGGCATGGCGAGCCTGAACGCTGTATTGGCATTCTATAATTTCGTTATAATATATAAAAATGAATCGCAAAATGTGTTGGTAAGCGCATAACTCGAGAACAGCTAAACCGATTTCGCTAATTCTTTTTTTGTTGTGTTTGTTATTGTCAGGAGAAGGTTTTTATGAAAAAAAAATAGGGTTGAGTTGGGTAGAGTAGGATTAAATAGGGTAGAGTAGGGTAAAATGGAGTAGAGTAGAATAATCTGTTGCCGGGAGCGAAGCCGCGGGACAAAGCTAGTTTCGTTATATTTTACAATTTCAAATTGTTCCAGAAAATACTGTTTGTTTCTGGATCCTGGGTGTGTTTTGAAAGAAAAACTCTGTTATTCAGAATCTTGAATAAATGTGCAAGGCATTTTTTATATTTTGAATTTAAGAGTAGATGTATGCACAAAGTTTAATAGAATAAAACCCTAAGGATAGGACTTAAAAACATAAAACCAAGCGATTACACGCTACGGCACGCCCTATTGGGTACCTATAGACCTTAGCTTAAATTAAGGCATTATAGAGGGACCCGAAAGTGATGAACAGGATCGTTATTTGATCGTTACTTTGAAGTGGAATTCCTTGCCGGAGTCGGTGTTTCCTGATAGCTACAATCCGGGTATCTTTAAGTCAAGAATGAATAGGTTACTTCTAGGTAAGCGCGCTCCATCGTCGACCGCATCGTCGCTTTCCATCAGGTGAGATAGCGGTCAAGCGCGAACCTATAATCAATAAAAAAAAAAGCGAGTACCTACATATACCTAATACAAAAACTTATCTCAATGTGGGCGACGTAACAGAGACAGACAGACCATCTGCCAGGAAAAGTTGATAGGAAAAATGCTGCTACTATCAGTGGACGATTCTTTGAAAAGAGTATGTCTCATTCGACTGACCTAGTTTTTTCTTCAGAATTTGAAATTTCTATTCACATATTAGTTTTCCCCGATCACTAAATGTACCATAGGTACTCACTTGCGCTCAGACGACACAAAATAGGTAGGTACGAAAGCTGCGATAGATACTCGGAATACAGTCTTTCTGTGCATCATAAAATGCATGTTTGTGTAAAAACGAGTATTTTAGAGTCCTTTATTAGTGTTACAGATTATAGAATTTATATGTAACTAGCTGGTACCCGCGACTTCGTCTGCGTCCTTTAAAGGTAGCGTATGTCCTTTCTCAGGGTCTAAAGATTGTCTGTGCCAAATTTCATCAAAATCGTTTGAGAGGTTTAAGCGGGAAAGCGTAACAGACAGACAGACAGAGTTTCGCATTTATAATATAAAAAAATAATAATAATAAAGTATGGATTTTTAAATAACTATATTTAAGCTGTGTGCACAAATAAAAGTTTGGACTTCTGACTTTAGAATACCTACACCTACATAATATTTTTTTTATTGATTAAGTATATAGGTTCACGCTTGACCGCTATCTCACCTAATGGAAAGCGACGATGGAGCGCGCTTACCTAGAAGTAACCTATTCACCCTTGACTTAAAGATCCCCGGATTGTAGTCATCAAGAAACACTGACTCCGGCAAGGAATTCCACTCCTTGGCTGTACGCATAATGAATGTGTTCGCAAAACGTTTTGTACGTATATGTGGGATATCCACCATGTACCAGTGGCGCAATGCCGTACGTCTGGTGGTCCGATGATGGAACGGGCTAGGCGGAATTAAATTATGTAATTCCGACGCACACTCCCCGAAATGCAACCGGTAGAAAAACGACAGGCTAGCAACTCGGCGTCGATGCTCAAGACTTTGAAGCCTCGACTCGACGAGTGCATCATTGCCATTGATCCTGCTGGCTCGCCTCTCAATAATAATAATTATAATAAACAATACACTCAAGCATATAGAGATATGAAATATAGAGTTAAGTTAGAGATAGAATGTAGAGTTTAATACTCAATTTTAGAGTATAAATGGCAACCCTAGCTGTGACGCATGCATCAAGTGGAAGATATATTGAGAACCTCGTCCAAAGAAATATAGATAGTAAATTGTAACACATGTCTATCCCAGTATTTTCGATTACTCATTCGGGTTACAAGTGCATTTTCCAGACATCGTGACTGAACCCAGCTGGAATTAGATATTACGGTGGGTCTTCCCGACTCGCCTATCGTCTATGTCGAGCATGGTTTAAAAGCTTGCGGCTTTATTTAAAGCTATCTAATGTGATGTTTGATGTAAAAGTAATGCGAAAAAAGAGAGATAACCCCTGAAAATTCTGTTGGCATTCAATAATTCTACGATTTACTCGAATGTTTCACAAAACTTGTTCCAGGAAATACGTGTTTTTATTAAATAAACCCTTAAGAGGCCGGTTCGGGACGATTTATCCATACAAACGTATTAACAAAATCATTTGCAAGTCGAGCATATTTCAACCATATTATGGTGATATTTGGATTTAGACAATATTTATCTACGTTCCCAGATCTTTCTTTTTTAAAAAAGCTTTAAACAAGCTTTTTAAAAAAAGAAAGATCTGAATCTCTCTTAAGGATTTAAAAAAAAATAACAACATTTAGATTCTCGATTAAATGCGCTACACTGCTATAGAAGTACTTTTTTGTATTTTTAATATAGGAGCACATTATGGAGATTCAAAGTTCACGTAAAATAGCAGATTTTCAGAGGTATTTACTAGATTAGTCTTACACAAATTTATGTTTTGACTTCAATAGAAGCCTAGATAATATCCACAAGATATCTGTGTATCCAAAATATCTGAAGAAAGAGGTGTAACAACATCATAATCACGTAAAAGCTGTTGTAAGAAAATGTACGTCGGGTTGTCCGCTCTTAATTGATTGTCTGGTCTAGTTTGGTCATAGACATTACTAGTTAATTACAGTCTTGATTGACCCTGATAAGTGTATGGCTCACAATTCAATATAACTTTACTCATGTTCCTCTTAAAAAGATCTTTAAGAATCGCTCAAAAAGATTTGTTTGATTTTTTTCCCTGGCCCTAGGACGCTAAGAGCGAATGGAGGAAAACAATCAATGTTCTTTTTTAAGGTGTATCGGATAAAATCCTCTAATGAAGAATCTTGAGCGGAGCGGGAGACAGTGTCAAATTTTTACTGACTAAACAACCCACCCCATTCCTTCTAAACTTTCATGGCGGGGTCGGAATCCCTGTGGCGTTTGGAGCGTGAGCGCTATTGCCTTATACGATCGACCTCCTCCTTTGCTAGCATTACTGCATCGCAGAAGGAGGCGACCGCTTGCCTGTCCTCCTCGCTCCGGACCTTGGCCTCTACAAAGGCCGCGAGCGGTTGCTGCGACCGATCGCCCCCACGAGGACATGGCGATGCTCTCTCAATCAAAGTCCTTCAGTAGTCATGATTAGCAGAGCCTAGCATCAGCCATATAATTTTCCCACTGCTGGTACTAAAGCCTCCCGTCTAGGGGAGGGAATCGGCCGTAATCCACCACGCGGGCCAAGTGTGGGTTGAAGGATGTCACATGTCTTCGAATTATTGTTCTGCCGGTTTCCTCACGATGTTTTGAAAGCAGTGGTGATGTAATAAATTACACAAAGTAATGCTCCTGGCTGGCTTTGGACTCGCGACCTTTTTACAACTTTTAAATCGAGGACTTTACCACTCGGCCTCCCCTGCTCTCTCTGAATATTAAGGCCTAAGGATTATTCAGTAGTTTTTTTTTTTTATCCCAAAACCTGTCAGTCATGTGGCAGAAGTATTCAACTCAATTCCTCGTAAGCTTTTTGACTTTCTGGGTACCACATTTTGTCGTCACAATTCCTTTCGATGATCGATGTGTCATTAATTCGTTATAAAAGTAATAGGATACTGTCTTTTTGTGGTCCTTAACCACGAAACACAATGGCAGACCTCATAACCAGGAAAAAGATGTCAAAAGATAGTGGGTGCCATTGTAATACGAAGTTTCCGTAACGTAAAATGAATGAATGGCATTTATATGATTCATGATTGGCATACGTGCGATATGCAAAGTGCGGTGAATCGATTCCCGTGACTGTAGTTGTATAATATTTTACTTGTGTGTATATGTTTGAATGGTCAGTACGTTACGAGTACGTATTACCTTTGTGTAATACGCTAGTAAAATGCGTGATCGAAATAGGACCAAAATTCGAAGACATGTGACAACTAACCCGCACTGGGCCCGTGTGACGGATAACGGCTTGTTCCCTCTCCTAAAGAGGAGGCTTCAGTACCACCAGTGGGAATATTATAGGGCAATTGCTATGCTTAATAAATATGTGAATACGCGACTACGAAGCTATGCGTCTGAAGACAGTACACGGATGCATACTATGCATAGGTTCATAGACGCGTATTCCTCAATATATGCTATCGTCTAAATGACATGTTATTGCCTTGCGGACGGCGAGCAATGGGTAGCTCGCCGATCGTTCGGTATCCGTCCGGAAGACGCAGTGTTTAATTGAAAGGCCTCTCACAAGGTGGCCGAATGACCTGGGCCCGGGTGGTACGAGACGCACAGGACCGTTCGTTGTGGCCACACTTGTGGGAGGCTTTTGTCCAACAGTGGACTTCCTTCTACTTTAAACTTGTCACACACATGACATTTCGGGGAGCGTGCCTCGGAATTATATAATTTAATTCCGCCTAGACCGTTCCATAATCGGACATGGTGGACATCCCACATGTACGTTTTTGAGAATACATTCATAGTGCGTACCTACAGCAAAGGAGTGGAATTCTTTGCCGGAGTCAGTGTTTTCTGATGGCTACAATCCGGGAATCTTTAAGTCAAGAGTAAATAGGTTACTTCTAGGTAAGCGCACTCCATCGGCGACCGTATCGTCGCTTTCCATCAGGTGAGATAGCGGTCAAGCGCGAACCTATAGTCAACAAAAAAATAAACACGTCAGAAAAAATTTTTTTTTCTACACTAATATAATAAAGAGGTAAAGTTTGTTTTTTATTAGTTTGTTTTTTTGTTTGTAGGAGGTAATCTATGGAACTACTGGTCCGATTGGAAAAAAATTAGCAACAATAGAAAGCTGCTTTACTCCTGAGTGACATAGGCTATATTTTATGTATGCGGGCGAAGCCGCTGGCAAAAGCTAGTATTTTATATAATAAAGATAAAGTTAATATTTTTCTTGTTATTCTCCTTAATGATTACTGAGGTTACAGTGCAAAATAATTATTTAATGACACAAGGTTATCACAAAGCGTTTCACGTTTAATTACCGATTGAAAAAAATAAACAAAACCGTCAGACTCTCTGGCAGCCCTGCGATTTCTGGGATAGCATATCCTCCAACCCGCACTGGGCCCACTTGGTGGATTATGGCCTATCCCCTCTTCTTGAGAGGAGGCCTGTGTCCCAGAAGTGAGAAACGACTAACGAGTAGTAACGGCCCCGACTTACGAGTTGTTGGTCGCGGGGTTCAAATCCAGCCAGGTGCATTACTTTGTGTAAATTATTTCATCACCACTGCTTCCAAAACGGTGAACGAAAACTTCGTGAGGAAACCGGCATGTCCTAGAACTAAAAATTCGAAGACATGTGGCATCCACAAACCCGGGGCCCGCGTGGTGGATTATGACCCATTCCCTCCCCTAGAATAGAGGCCTCATGGCCCCAGTACCAACAGTGACAGTGACAGTTAGAGTGTTCCTCTTGAAACACTAAAAAAAAACCGCATCAAAATCCGTTGCGTACTTTTAAAAATCTAAGAATACATAGGTACAGTGGTGAGCAATTTTGTTTTATACTAAGTAATGATGTATATAAGACGATTATCGCGAAAGTTTGTATGTATGCATGTTTGTTAGTATTTAACGCATAAACTACTGAATGCATATCGATGAAACTTGGTATACAGGTAGACCGTGTCCCGAAATAGCATATAAGGTACAATTTATCCTAGGAGTATGTTCCCAATGGATCATTTTCTACTATCACGCGAGTGAAGCCGCTGTCAATAATTAATTTGATAATAAGTCATCTGCAGTTTCAGAACCGGAAACAGCGTAATAATGACACACCGGAAGTGTCAGTTATCGGTTTGATACCAATGCTTAAATCTATGTTTATTATAAAAAATAAAATACTGTGAGTTAGTAGCCGCGTCAAGGTTTTTGACAGGATTTTTAATGAATAAAGTTAAAAAAGTGTTCTATTTATTTACAAACTAGCTTTTGCCCGCGACTTCGCCCGCGTGGTATCGGTTTTGGGGTTGAGGTTTCCGGGATAAAAAGTAGCCTATGTCCTATTCCAGAGTGTATTCTATGCCTGTACCAAATTTCATCCAGATCCGTCCATCCGTTTTGTCGTGATTGAGTAACAAACATCCAAACATCGTAACTTTCGCATTTATAATATTAGTAAGATTGATTCTCATTTCATATTGTGATGTTTAAGATTAGCGTAATTTTACAGTACAGTCGTCGCATCTTGGCGATTCTAAAGTAAGGCACAGCTAATTTTAACGTTTGAAAACTCGTAAAAAAATAAATGGTTTAAACAAATAAATGCAATTTGCAGTTGTTATTGCTGTTAAAAACTGTTATTAGCATTTATTTTTGTACGAGTTTCATCCGCTAAAATTCGCAGAGAGCCTAACTCCAGACTCGTCAAGATTCGACGGTCGTAATGTATATTATCAACTGTACAATATGTGGAGTGATTGAAAGGTCAAATCAAGGAATAAAGTCATAACTCCCAATAAAACAATAACACCCGTATTCACAAACGTTACTATGCAGTCTCACAGTGCTCGCGAGCGCACAGGGCAAGGTTTGTGAACTACGCAACACAAACGAACCAATCACAGAGCCTCTATTCAACGCTGTGCGTTTGCTTAGTCAAGGGTCGTTTGAGTATTGTTTGTGAATACGGGTGTTAGTGCACAATTTGAGACACTCATCACCAATTGGAATTTTTTAAGCGTTCGTTATAGTTTTAATAAAAATATACGACTCATACCAACTCTTTAAAAAATGTCACAATGCAATTTTAAAACACGACGTGTGTTCAAAAAAAGAACATTCGCATTCCCCGCCAAAATTCAAAGAATGTGAATGAAATTTATTTTTTTTTGCTTTTTTCTGAGCACTGGCCATTTTGTGCGAGTGTGTCGCATATTTTGTGCTACTTTCTATATTTGTTTGTTGTTTTTTATATATGCGCCATACTCTTGCGCAAATAAACTCTTTTTCTTTCTTTCTTTTTTTCCTGACGAAAAAGTATTGTTAAAACCAATAAAATGTTCCATTGTATTAAATGAAAAGGTAAGTTATAGAAAGTAAGAACAGAAAAATTTAAGAATAAAAAGTTTAAAGACATTAAAAATTAAGAAGTGCTGCTAGATTAAAAAAATACTTACATTAAAAATAATCCGAAAAGTACCAGACTGGCAACAACGCTGAAGTGATCCATTATGTTGGTACTAATACTTATAGGAAAAGTAAATCGGTAATGGTTTCACTGTTTCACTTTTTGGTGCTATCGATGTCAAAGCTTTTCACAAAATGTTGCTCGTTGGATCTAGTCTTTAGTTTTTATACTCTGCACTTGCCGTTAGTTCAGGCCCGAAACACATATCGAATATTGGCAACACTTATAAAAATGATAATCAGTAATTATTATTTATTACAAAATTATCTTGGTTCATTTGTAGTCATAACAGTTTCAAATTATTTATTACATTATTGTCCTATTAACACTATTCTATTTTCACAGCTGATTAAACCTCCACGGTCAAAGAATTTGAAGATACTTGTATTTGAACCGCAACGACTATTATGGGCCCGTATATTATTTAAAAAAAAGACCACACAAATTCAAGGGCAATAGAATATAAACGTTAGTACGTTGTGTTAAGGTCTATAATAGAATAGATCACAGACTTTTAACTTAAAGACTGATCATTAACGTAGTAATTACAGTTTTGTTTCTGTGCAATATTAGGATGGTACGATTAACACGTCTGAAGCAGACGAATGCCTCGTAACTTTATCATTATGTTGTTAAGACTCGTCTGCATTTATAAGACTCCTAATTCACACCCCCTCGTCTCATCATAAAACGGTTTTTCCCAACGTCCAAGATGAAAATCAGTAGTCGCAACATTCTTTTATAAGAGCGCCATCTATTGAGTACTCCATGCATTAACGAAAAGTTAAAATAAGTAACAGTAGATGTCGCTTGCGCGCGAATGCAAATTGTGTCATTTTTTTTTTCGATACTTACATAGATTTTCTTACCCCATTGGAAGAGGAAACTGGTGTAAGGTATACCCCATTCCCCTCTTCTTCTAAGCAGCCCCTGCTACTATAAAAGAAAATAGCACAGTTAAACACCGTTATGATCGTTTTAATCCCGTGGAGTCAATCCGGTACATGAAACACTATCGATACATAAAGATAAAATAAAATAAAGTACTTTTCTTCTAAATCTCGTATTAATATACTTACGCATGTACGAAATTAATTTCTTTACAAGTCAGTGCCTTGTCGTTATGTTCTAGAGGTCATTGAACTTAATTAGAAATTAATTCCTTAGGTAAAATGCTTTATTTCCTAATTTTATCTTCTCAAATCGACAGTGTTTCATGTACTGAATCGACCCTTCACAGGATTAAAACGATCAAAATTTAACAGTGTGTAGAAATGAAAAAAAATCGGCCAAGAGCGTGTCGGGCCACGCTCACTGTAGGGTTCTGTAGTTTGCCGTCCGTCACAAATTTCTCACAATGTAACAGAACCCAGTACTTCTTGAGCCCATGTAAAAATTAGTAACACAATTTCCCGAGAGATGGCGCTGTACCCGATGGGAATTTTAATTAGCGTGTCCCGATTTTATTCTTTTTGGACAGACAGACAGACATGGCGAAACTATAAGGGTTCCTTTTTGACTACGGAACCCTAAAAATCGATATTTTTCTATTAAGTCAATCACTAGTGTAAATACAAAATAAAATTGCTTTACACAGCACATACAGGATTTTTTTTTAACCAGTGCGCAAAATTTTGACATAATAAACTTGAATACATTTTAATAAACAGGTATTTTTTTATTAAGATATGTGTCAATAGTAAAAAAATAAGTTAACGTTTATGAGACTTGTTTATTCAGAAACTTATTCTATGGACGTCGCTTAGGACAAATTGGAAAAATGAGAAAAAAAAGTTATAGGTAAACTAAAAATGGAAATGTGCTCAATTGGTTACACTGAGCCATCAAAAAAAAAATTACGCAGTGGTCAAAAAATTACCCGGTAGATATTTATGAATACGTAAGTCGTGCGGTGCAAGGAAAATACGCGCCATTTTTAAGGAAATAAGGTATTTATTAATTAACTGTTGTGTAAGTATACCTGTACACGATATATAATTATTATCGTCTTCCGTTATTTTTTTTACTGTTTAACTTAACTTCTCCTTTCTTATATCTATGGTTTTATGTCACTGTAAGGATCCTGTACGGAAGGAAAGAATTTTGTACGAGTTTCCTAGCACTAAAATTGATAGAGCCTAACGTCAGACTCGCCAAGATTCGACCGCCGTACTGTACAATGCGTTCCAAATAAGAATAGGATCGTTTGCCATGTTGTGATGTCACAATTTACTGTGAAATCGAGGCATGATATTTTTAATATTCAGTTTATTTATGAAAAATCTAATTTATTTACGAACTTTGAACTAAAATAGTTTAATCAGAATCCAGTTTTTTAATTTTATTCATCTCTGAGTTCTTAAAATTTGCAAAAATATCTTCGATTTGACAGTACGGCGTGACGTAACATGCTGTCAATCGATCCTATTCTAATTTGGAACGCAAAGCACTCGTTGTGTGTGGGCTTTTGAGGTGCGGAACCCAAAAAAAGAAACCAAGACATAATCCGCATGTCATCTGTCCCAATAATTTCGATGACTCATAGATGACTCATACGTCCAAGTAATCAAAGACTTAAATTCATTTTCCAGACATATCTATGTATATGAATCGTCTGGTCGAATGGTGGGTCATAGAAATCCCCCGTTTACGAGCCAGAAATTGCACTTTTAATTTACCCTGATTTATACCCTATAGGTATAAAGGAGAAACTGACTGACATATCAACGCACAGCCAAAACTACTGGGACTAGGAGCGTGAAATTAAACACAAGGCTTCCCTTTATGACGTAGCCGAACACTAAGAAAGGATTTTTCAAAATCCAGCTCTTAAAGGAATGAAATTGGGGTCTAAAGTTTGTATGGAGAACCGAACTTTCGGCGGGCAAAGCCGCTGGCAGAAGGCTAGTACTGTATTAATAACCTTTTAAACATGTAAGTAACTAAGTACCTATATAAAAAACTTAAATTATTTACACAGAATTCATGAAACTCCTTCACATCGCTGTTGACTGGAAATGTGCCCAAAAGGCTGGCGGCATTGTCACGTTGTATGGCAATGCTTAATCTTTGGCCGAGGTAAAAACCAGCCCTTGGGTCACGCGAAGAGTCAACTATGCGTTTGGATAGTTAGTTAAAACGATTTGGAGAAGTTTTATGACGCAAAATTTTAGTTAGGAGCAGCCTGTAATGTATAAGCCTATGATGTAAGTATATAAATAGTATAAGTTATGTTTAAGCTCTCAAATTAATATAACATTACTCAAGCTTTTCATTTCAAAAACTCCTTAGAATCTTGCGCTTTGGAAAGTCATTACCTTAATAGGCTTACAAACGAAGAGCATTGGGTAGCTCGCCGTCCGGTCCGGGTAAGGACCAATTCTGAGTCGACGTATAGTACACCACACTCACATCAAATAAATTTCAGCAAAAATAAAAGGACTCAGTAGGGTCGATCCCTGCTAGAGTTGCAGGAACGTTTGAAAAAGTAAGGGAATTTTTATATCGTGCGGGTATCATTTCGCATGCGGGATTGCGTCGCACAACTCGCACGCGTAGTCCTCAAAAATGTTTTTTCATAGAAGTATAAATTATTTTAATGCGTGGAATACGCACGCGGGATGCGGTCGTAATATCGGACAGCAACCCTGCAAGCGTGATGAAATCCGCATGATACATATTTCGGCTACCGTACCGTAATTACAGACACAACTAAAGGACAATAGGTGTGCGACCGCCGGCATTCGGGCGGGGCTCAAAGTTTATAAACACCCTAACTGTGACACTAGATTACAAAAAACAGCTGAAGGAGACAGGTAGGTTTCTATCAGTAAAAATCTGATATGACCACTTACACACTTATCTGTAAACCGTTTTGTTACTTTCCACAACAATGACATAATATGTATTATTTTTCAGAGATAAGAAGATTCGGGGAAAATCCGTTTCTTACAAAATAGCTCAGTTCAAAACAAAACTATAAAGCGTAACAACCACTAATCACGCCATCTCTTTTCAATGTATAAGATAAAAACTTTGTGCGAGTGAGAGATACATTTTCAACTCGTTTTTTTTTAGCTACAACTATATTAGATTGCCACGTGATAAAAATACAATAACATACTATCAAGCGTTATCGCAAGCTCTTGACCTCACCTGAGGGCGAAGCTGAGGTCCTGAGTAATTCATTTTGTTGATAAAAAAAAAATTAATGCCCTCTGACCTTTTATTCGAACATTGCTCAAGTGTTTCAAAAGGAGACCTCGAAACTGTAAAATGTAAAATCAAATTCTCATCAATGTTCACATAATAAAGGATTTACTGTTAATTTTAAGTGTTTTTTTTTTTATGAAGCAATTCAATCATGCGCACATTTTTGTCTAAAAAATATTTTATTTTTTATCAACAGTTCACCCAGTCTAACAATATATATAAATTGTGGCAATAATATGATACTGAAATTGGGAGCTCCCCAGATCTTGCTAGGAAATAAAGCTATGAGCACATTATTAATTTTATCCAAACTTTATAATAATTAAAATGATTAATCTTGTACCTAATTGTTTGATATTTGTTATCAAGGGTTATGATACCCAAACAAATAAATATTCTAAGAAGTTTTTGATAAACACGGCAGAATAATATGATTCCTTCGACACATTACAAAGTAACTTTGCTAGAAGGTTGGCTAACCTGACTGTCAATCTAGTGTTACCGTTTCATAACTAATACCAAGATCCAGGGAAATCATTTTCTAATAAGTATTTGATTTGTTTTAAAACGTTGACATAATGTCAACTTCAAACTTTATATCTAGTAACTAAGTGTTTAGGTCAAATAAAATAAAGTTTAGTGATTAATATTGAGTACTGAGTGCAGATTTGAACCACCGTTTACAACTTAGCAGTATACATTAGCAGTCTACATTACATGAATAGATATAGTTAAATAAGTTTTTTTTTCTAATACGTATTAATTTATGTGTATTTAAGATAATTATATGTATTTTTTCTAAAGACCTCCGATGCCTGAAAATAAAATGATGATTTTTTAAACTTCTCTTGTACTTTAAGCAAATATAGTAGATACATACTATAGTTTGGTTTGGCATTACACAACAAAACACTGCAGATACTCTACGTTGCAGACACTTATTTTATTTATAAAAAATCGTAATTTTTTAAAATAAAAATTTGTTCTAAACTTCTTTAATTAAAGTTGTTCTTCTTGGTAGGTTTGATTCATAATATGGCAACCCAACAGACTCACGTCACTCATTCCAATCAGTTCGAAGTTCGGTACTAATCGGTGCGTCTCGCTTGTTTGTTTTGTTTACGTTTTATTTTCAATTAAAAACTTTAGTAACACCGCCGTCCTTTGTTTATATTAGTACACTAATTAACTCGAGAAACGTTTAAGTGTTGTGCATAACTGTGATATCTTATGTAATTGTATTGCAATTATTTGCATAAGTTTAGTCATCGTTCGTGAATTTTGAGTTCTGGTTTTTCTGTTTTTGTGAAATTATTCGTGAATTTAACAGTATAATGCGACTTCTGAATTAATCTGGCGAGGAGTGGAGGTTAGTATTGTTTTTAAGATAGATTTCCCGGTATCTGCTATTGATAAAACGCGTGACATGATGACATCCAATATCTTGTTTTTGCCTATTTTGTTTTGTCATTGCATTTTTTTTCTGTGTCGGCGCGGGTGACCTCGATTCTCTTTTTAAAAGTTAACTTGAACTGTTATGGTGATTACGATCTTAAATAATCTGAACGTGTTTGCTAAACTTTAAAAAATATTGCATTATTTAATGCATTTTGAAAGGTACAATGTTGTTATGAAACTTAAGAGTTTTGTAAAAAGTTGTTTACTGTTTGACTTTTTTCAGTTTTTACGTATCTCGACCTATTTTCGAAAGCTACAAAGACTTTGAAACAAAACTAAGCACAATTTATGCAAATAGAAAGTATTCATGACTAGATTTAATGAAAACTTGACAAACTACACAAATGTTATTGCTATAAGTAAACAATTATAGTTTTTAGTCATTACATAAACCCTATCAAGTTGTAACTGTTCTACTGACATACCACAAATATCAACCACTATTTGCACACTTGATTTTCATTACAAATATGAACTCAACCTTTTCCCCATAATCTAATAAGAAAAACGTTTTCATTTATTAGTTAATGTGAAATTACCTATAAGGTAATTTCTGTGATATTACAGAAAACAAAAAACACAAAGAAACTAATAAATAACTAATTTCAAGAAAAAATCCTTTAAAGAACAGTATGTTTGCGAACACCAGCATTCGGCTCAAAAGTTTAATGAAACATTTATTTTAACTTATATTTTGGTTTCACCAAAGATCACTTCAAAGCAACCAATTTTAAAAAGTGGCAATTTCATAAATAAAGATATAGTATATTTTTTTAAGATCAATCTTTAATTAAAATTCTTGCTCCCCAAGCAAATACCAGTGTTATGCGAATTATTTCACACCTTTCGGTTGAACTATATAGTTGGTATGGTATATGGTATGGTATATTGGGCTGATGTCTGCAACTCCACGACTAAAGCGCGTATTTTGCGTACGGGTGGGATGTGTCATTCGATCAAAATATGATAATAACTACTTATATAGTTATAAAATATTGAGATTTTTTATTTAATAAGATATTATAAGAGATCCAAGAATGTAAATTTTGAAGGAAGCAAACCTTTTTGTTAATCCTAGCGCTTGCATGGTGATTGCTGGGTTAAAATCACTCCTTATATATATTCCTTCAGTTTCCTCGCATTCTTTACTGTAATAATGAGCATGTATTATACACCTAATTCATTCTCATGAATCATTTTATCTATTAGTAAAAACCACATGATAAGCTGTTTACTTTTTCTGTAAACAGTGTCAGACTCTCAGTGACTAAACAACCCATCCTTTTCCTACTCAGGCCGTGAGTCTCCAGTCTTACATTATAAGTAACCTTTCAACTACCGTAATTACAGACATAATTAAAGAACAATAGGTGTGCCTTTGTCATGGTTTTTAGCAGTATTCCATTTTAAGAATAGTTTTCGCCCCGGAAACTGTCCCAGGAAAATTCGTTCACTTGGGACAACTTTTTACAAATACGGCATGTCCTAGAACCAAAAATTCGAAGAAGTATGACATCCACCAATTCGCACTGGGCCCGTGTGGTGGATTATTCCCTCTCCTAGAGAGGCCTGTGTCCCTGTAGTGGGAACATTAAAAAGGCTGATGATGACTAGGTGTGCGAATGCCAGCGTGTGCTTCGGGCTCAAAAGTATAAATATTCTTCTCATAATAGAAAAACAATTATAAGTTCATAGACTTAAATGCCTTAAAACCTTATTTGTATTGGCATATATTAAGTCTATTTTAATTTTAATATACAGAACACATTTGGATTTTATTGCGCCAAAGATGTCATATAAGGTGGTAGTGTAGTGGGTGCGTGATTATCTCCCACACTGCATCCTTGGCAACATCTGTCATAATGTACAGTTAAGTTGGTATTACTGTTTTTATTGTCAAACTTTTTTAGAAGTGAACTTTTTGAATTGTCGTGGGAAAGAACTCTTTTTTTTTAAGGATGTGTACAGTTGCTTTCTTATTTTATTAGTACAGTATGGCCGTCGGATCTAGTCTAGTCTAGTTAAGTTAGGCTTTGCGAATTTTAGCACTTGTGCACAAAAATAAAGGTTTTTTAAAAAAATAAAGCCAATAACAGTTTTTAACAGCAATAACAACTGCAAATTATATTTATTTGTTTAAACCATTTAATTTTAACGAGTTTTCGGCGGCCATACTGTATGTAGGTTTTCACAAAGGGTTTTAGTATAATGCCACAGGAGTTTATTGAGAAAACACATGATAAAATGTCAGCTGAACACTACGAGTTGATATGACAGATGGGCTTTCTTAAAAAGGATCATTGTCACACCAATATGAACTTTTACTATGAGACCAACCCAAAAATCACCCAAAAAAAACCCGCTGCTCCATACATTTTGTCGAGTTATGTGAAAATCTATGGAGCAGCAGGTTTTTTTTTTCATTCGGCATTTACACACTTAATTGTCTTTCTGTTATGTCTCGAATTAAGGTAAGTACCTATAACTATTTAAAAAAGGTCTAACACCAGTATTCACAAACGTTACTATGCGGTCTCACAGTGCTCGCGAGCGCACAGGGCAGGGTTTGTGAACTACGCAACACAAACGAACCAATCACAGAGCTCTATTTCAACGCTGTGCGTTTGCTTAGTCAAGGGTCGTTTGAGTATTGTTTGTGAATACGGGTGTAAGACTGGTAGAAAAATATTTACTTAGCCTTACTTAGAAAAACATTTATTTATATACAATACTAGCTTTTGCCCGCAGCTTCGCCCGCGTACATAAAATATAGCCTATGTCACTCAGGAGTAAAGCAGCTTTCTATTGTTGCTTAATTTTTTCCAATCGGACCAGTAGTTCCAGAGATTACCCCCTACAAACAAAAAAACAAAAAAACAAACTTTACCTCTTTATTATATTAGTGTAGATAATAATTAATATTATATTGTATTTACAAACATGAAATAAATTTAACCAAGTAGACATTTTAAACATAATACTGATGTAATTTACTTGATTCATGTTTTGTGGTGAATTTATGCATTTTATTTTGTTTGATGAATGAATTCATACCTAACTTTATAACCACAAAATAATACCTATTATAACTTGAAAAAATCAATATAATATTGGTATATTGTAACATATTGTTACAATGCGTAAATATGAAATGTTTGTTTCACACATGTTTCATTTTCATTGTACGTAAAAATAAAGTAATATTTCGTAAAAATAAAGTGCCTAATATTTTATTGTATTTTTTTCCCTGATACGACTGGTAGTTCCAAAGACTAGGCGTTTAAAAAAATATGATGTACCTATTACCATGAGAACTTCAAACTTCCACCGAAAATGGGTTTGAACGAGATCTAGCGAGTTGTTTTTTTTTTCAATACTACCTAGTCGTAAACCACAATTGGTACCGAACCCTCAGTGTGCGAGTCCGACTCGCACTTGCCCATTTTTTTATTACCTATTCTAAGTGCTTTTACTATTTATTCTGTGCTAGGAGTATGTATATGTTTTCTTGGGAAAATTTCTCGATTTCACGCGGGCGAACCCACTGGTATCTAGCAGCTAGAACAGTACAACCGTCGCATCTTGGCGAGTCGGAAGTTAAGTAGTCTCTGCGAATTTGAGTGCTGAAAAACTAAACTAATAAATACGATTTACAGTTGTTATTGCTGTTAAAAACTGTTATTTGCATTTTTTTTTAATTCTTTATTTTTGTACGGGTTTTCAAGAGCTAACATCAGACTCTCCAAGATCCAACTGCCGTACTGTACCAATTATAATAGCAATAACACCACAATTTAACATTAATTTTAATAGCACTTATAATACTACAGCATGCATGTCAGGAAAACCGCACATTTATAAGTTTGTCCTAAGGGTACGGACAAATACCGCTTTCTACGCGAATGCCATGGTACATGGTACTCTACTGGCGTTATATAACCATTCATTTCAATTCCGTTCCTGCACTTTGCTTTTCTGTATAGTTTCTAATAATAATGTACCTAGCTAGTAATTATTATTATTGTTAAATGGATAAGTAAATATATATTTTTTTAAATTTATTGGCGAAACCGTTAAGTACTTCAGCTGTATAAAATCGAAGAAAAAGATTCGACACCAAAATTGAAAAATTTGAAAAAAGCACCCAAATTATGTAAATAATTATGTAATTAAGTATAACGATTTTTAATGGCTTTCCGGCGTTGCTCCTTTTTACGTACCTACCTAGTAACAAGATGTGAGAAAAAAACTAGCTTTTAATTTTCCGCCTTTTTAATACATATAATATGAGTACATTATAGGGAGTCAAATTTCACGTAAAATAGCGGATTTTCAGAGGTCTTTACTGGATTACTCTTACACAAATTTATGTTTTGATGTCTATAGAAACCTAGATAATATCCACAAGATACCTGTGTATCCAAAATATCTGAAGAAAGATGTGTAATCTATATATTATATAAAAGAAAGTCGGGTTTGTTACAACACTTATAACTCGAGATCGGCTGAACCGATTTAGCTGAAAATTGGCAGGGAGGTAGTTTAGAGCCAGGAGAATGACATAGGATGATGACTTTTTTGTACTTTTTTTTTTAGAGTAGGGTAGAGTAGGGTAGAGTAGGCTAGAGTAGGGTAGAGTAGAGTAGAGTAGGGTAGAATAGGGTAGAGTATAGTAGAATAATCTGTTGCCGGGGGCGAAGCCGCGGGCAAAAGCTAGTCTATATTATATAAAAGGAGAAACTGACTGACTGACATATCAACGACGCGCAGCCGAAACTACTGGGACTAGGAGCGTGAAATTTTGTACAGGGCTTCCTTTTATGGCGTAGGCGAACACTAAGAAAGGGTTTATCAAAATTCAACTCATAAAGGGATGTAATGGGGGTCTAAAGTTTGTATGGAGATCCCTACTTTTACGCGGGCGAAGCCGCTGGCAGAAGGCTAGTAACATCATAATCACGTAAGAGCGGTTGTATGAAAATGTACGTCGGGTTGGCCGCTCTTAAACTATCGATTCCCCGGATGTGCCGTGTACCTAAAAACTACTTACCCAAACAATTATAAATTAAAAACATGCGACCTGTCACTTTCTTTAGTTTCCAATTTGAATGTCGTATTGTGTTCGTGACAGTGTTTAGCATTGCTAATTGATAGTTAGCTAAGGAAAAAATACAACGGATATTACTTTTTCACCTTTCGAGTACCGCGACCGTAATTAGAGACGTAATAGAAAGACAATAGGTATGCAAACGCCGGCGTTCGCTTGAGGATCAAGAGTGCAATAGAAAATGCTAGGTATTTCCTCTGGATTTAACCCAGCTCAAGGTAAGCTATGGGCTCCCACTCTCGGTCAAGTGGAGCACCAGTGAATGACAGATTGGCTGAGTAAAACCCACAGTAAATTATTATTATTATTGCTAGCCTGTGCTGTCCCACTGCTGGGCAAAGGCCTCCCTCCATTCCTTCCATTTATCTCGGTCGCTCGCCATATCGTTCCAATTCCCAAGGAAGATATCCAGGTCGTCCCGCCATCTCCTTCATGGTCTGCCGCGGCCCCGCGTCGCTGTGTCCGGGCACCAATCCTGTGTTTTATGGGCCCACAGCTCGCTGGACATGCGGTAGACATGTCCTGCCCAGTCCCATTTAAGTTGGGCAGCCTTTTGAGCCACGTCGACACAGTAAATGATATTTGTTTTGCAGGTTGGATTAAAAAACACTTTTTCACGTCAATTTTTTTTTCGTCAATTGAAACTGGATGAGGCTGGTGTTTCCTAGCTGACTACTCTGAGAAGAAACACCGAAGCAAACACAGGGGTCAAAGTCTCTTACAGTCCATACAGTAAATATGTATTGGTCAGCACATAGATCATGCAGATTTGTCTGAGATGGTCTTTTGAGGAAAGACAAAAAAAAGAAAGAATATCTTTTTAACGTCTATAATTATAACCTGTTACAAAGTACCGCATATTGTATCTTCTAAATAGGTACCTAAGTCTATTTTCATATTCAGTAACCGTTAAAGTCCCTAACATTACATAGTATAAAACAAAGTTGCTTACCGCTGTCCCTATGTATGCTTGAATCTTTAAAAGTACGCAACTAATAGATAGAGTGATTCAATAGGAAGGTTTATGTGTATAATACATCATTACATAATATTTAAAAGCAAAGTCGCTTCCTCTCTATGTATGCTTAGATCTTTAAAAGTACGCAACGGATTTTAGATGCAGGTTTTTTTAATAGATAGAGTGATTTAGAGTGATTTAAGAGGAAGGTTTATGTGTATAATACACTAGCTTTTGTCAGCGGCTTCGCCCGCGTACATAAAATATAGCCTATGTCACTCAGGAGTAAAGTAGCTTTCTGTTGCTGCTAAAATTTTTCCAATCGGACCAGTAGTTCCAGAGATTACCCCCTACAAACAAAAAAACATAAAAACAAAAAAACAAACTTTACCTCTTTATTATATTAGTGTAGATGTATTCAATATCAGTACCCGTGCGAAGCTAGGGCGGGTCGCTAGTTTAAAATAAAATACACAACTAAATAAGTCAATTAACATTAATTAACTCTAAATCGCCGTTTAAATACAATCTGTATAAAATTTTAATTACTGTGTATTTATACAAGATAGGACGGCTTGATGATTGAATATTAAACGTATGTAAAATATTAGTTTATTTATAGTTTACTTTCCATAGTGGATTGGATGAAGAAGATTATCATATCAAGTCTTTTTTTTAGGAAGAATATAAAAAGCCTCAATTTGCCTGGTTTTCTCTACATCACGAAGCATTTTAATATACCATTTAAGTTATTCATACATCTAATTGTCTATTAGAATAGTTCTTTTTTTTGCATTGTATCAGCCTTTATAAAGTTCCCACTGCTGGGACGCAGTTTCCATGCGTGATCAACTGATCAGTTATGAACATGTCGTCAATCAGATAGAATGATCTAAAGTACCGGTAGACGCAAAGTTAGAAGGCCTCTAACGAGATACATCGATGACCTGTACTAATTCGCTGGAGTCGGAAATTAACTATCTATTATAAAAGGAGAAAACTGACTAACTGACATTATCAACGCACAGCCGAAAATACTAGGACTATGAGAGTGAAATTTTGCACAGAGCTTCCTTTTATGACGTAGGCGAACACTAAGAAAGGATTTTCCAAAATTCACCCCTTAAAGGGGTGGAACGCGTGTCCAAAGTTTGTGCGAAAAACTATTTTCATGCGGGCGAAGCCGCTGGCTGAAAGCTAGTCTATCTATAAATAACTTATCTTAAAGTAAGAAAAACTGGAAGTGGTGCTAAAAGTACTATTGATCTGTGAAAAATTAATTGGTCTTACAAACATGTCATAGTTCGAAGTGCCTTATTCCCAGCTGCTACCTAGTCTTAGATCTTGCCCACATCATCTTCCTACTCCGCCACGAGTCTATAATTAACAGAATTGGTTCCAACGCATCCTGCATTCACGGCCTAGTTTCACACATGTTTCAGATATCAAATCGGCCTCAATTGAACACTGTTCCATTAGTGTTGTGTGAAAAACGCATTGTATGCGTGAAGATTTCATTTGGTGACTCAGTTTTATTGATGGACTAGTCTTTGTCAAGCATGAACCTTAAAGAGTATATATATTTTAGGTACTGTTTATGTACATACAAATTTATAGATACAGAACATTATAATAAAAAGAATGGACAAAGGTACAGCTTATTTCAAGAAGAAATTTCTTTCAGCAGACCTGCGAAAGGAGAAATTGGAAGAAATGTAAACATTAATGTGCAGAAATAAGAAAAGAAGTGATTGTGAAAACTCAAAATTACATTTATATATCCTTATATAACTTATCTTACCGGCTTGCAAGTTAATGAGAGTAATATCTACTCGTAGCAACATGCGATCTCTTTCATCGTGGCAATCGATAAGATTTGCTGAAGCGGTATCAACTAACGCTTTTTCCCATCAATTTGGGTAGTCGTACGCCAGTCACGAATGTCACGACTAGTTAACTTTCTTCTTTTTAACTTCTCAAGTACTTACCAGATTATATTTTTTTTAATAAGCGTATATTTTCCAGCTGTCACTGTGAGTGCAGGTAACGTTACCCACTCAACAGTCTTCTTAAAGAAAAATGAGTTGACCAGAAGAATGAGACCTGCCCCCCTAGCCAAGTTACAATCGTATCGTTTAGAGTTAGCGGTTGTAGATGGCCACGCCCCCAATTCCCTTGTTCGGACGTCATCTCAACAAAGGAATTGAGGAACGATTGCAAAAAAAGCGAAGCCTTCTCTATTCAATATTATGTATGAGTACTTATATATTTTCTAACTTTACATGGATGTAAACCACGCACCCACATTCGCAAATCAGTTATTGCGGTTGGGAAAACGCACTTCCAACCAAGGACGTTGAAGGTCATGGTTTACAAAGTAACTGCTGTCTACATGGATTGAACCTAGCAAGGTCCCCTCTGTTGGGATATTGGTTTGCAACCGTCGAGTCCACCACACACAATCGACGAAACTCGTTAAAAAAAAAACTCCATTAGAAAAACGATAAATTCACAAGAAACTTGTACAAATTGTAAGCAAAGCCATTAATGAATTCAACCAATATAGATTTTGCGTTGTTAAGCATATATTTGAATTTAAACCAGTCACGTTTTCAGACGTTATGGCGTTTAAACAAATTGCTTAAGCGTTTCCTTCATTGGTATCGATTTTAGGTCTTTGGGTGTCGTTCTGAAATAACTATTGTAGTTTGTTGACGAAAATCATTCTTAAATATGGTATTTTTTTTAATGAAATCTCCATTAAAGCGAAACCAACCTTTCTCATTGGGAGATGATCAGTATCTAATCTTCTTTTTATTTAGTTAAGACCGTTTTTTTAAGTGGGAAGTCATCTTTTTACTTTTCCCACTGTAGAGCGAAGCTGTCGCGTGTCAGACTTTTACTGACCAAAGCCCAGACCTATATTCCTTCTTTGCCTTGCACTCTAGGACCCCGGAATTTTCTTGCGGTCAATCCATGGCCGCTTAACCCATTGTTAATATTTATAATGTTATCGTAATAGCAAGCAATCTCTGAAATGTGGCACGCGAACCCTGAAAGATTTTAGGATTTTATTTTAAATGGTTAATCATGCAATCAATATTTAGAACAATTCCTAGCAGGTTTATCAAGCCCAGTTCATTTTCTGACATACCTTTGAGGCACGCGTGGAATACCACGCGCCGTCGACTTATAGGCACTTCAAAATTGTGGCTATCTGACATCATCCAAATTCCATTCCTTAAGCGTTAGGTATTATGACCAAAAGTCCTATTTAGCTTATCTAAAATGTAGTCTGGCTACGAAGTTTACCCATAAAACGTCTCAAGGATCTTCAGTCCTATGTCTCCTTATTTCGCATCCCTAAATAAATGGACTCGTCGAAAATTGCACCGTAAAGTCTAGACGAGCCATGATGTCATCGCATAATTGCTTGCACGCAGATAAATCGAGACCCTGTAGTCATAACCTATACCACAAGCCACTCTCACTCTTAAGACAGAAGTTGCAATGTTGAATATTGGATGTAGGATCCGCAGTAGGCGTTAGAAAGTTAATACTGACTAAAGATGGTTTCTGAGGAAGATCAGGGCTGGTATTATCTTGATGTAATGATGGATAAGTTGCAAGAGGTGCTTTATTATTAGTCTTGGTTCTTGTTTTGCCTGAAAGGGTATTTTGTGTCTCATCTAGTGCATTACTGCTTTAGTTAACGGAAGTGGAGCAGTGATAGGTCCATTAAAAATTTAGAATGGAGCACTAATGATCTAAGTGTATTTTTTTGTTGGTTCTCTTGCATAAAGCAGTATAATAAGCCAAATTTCGATATTCTCATGTTCTTTTTATGGTTCAGTATCCGTTGTCTGTCCGACTGGCTACGGGCTGTATCTTATAAACCTTTCCTTGCGGTCAGAGAGTTTTTTTTATGGTAGCTAAAAATCATCCAATGACGAATCCCGCCCTTGACAGGAGCGGAAACAGTGTCAGACTCTTACTGACTAAACAACCTACCCCATTCCTATTTTGTCATATAAACCAGGGCCAGAACCTTCCTTTCAGACGCGAACCCTTGGCCCCAGTTGACTTCGACCCTTCTGCAGGATCCCTACGGACGGTCAGAGAGTTAAAACTTTCAAAGAATGTGTCAAAAAACTTATACTACTATGTTAAAGGGGTTTTCCATATAATTTTTTGTCAGCGTTTTATGGTCTACTTTAATATTATAGTACCTTCGTGTGTGAGGCCAACTACACCATTTTATTTTAGTATACTTTTTCCTGATTTCGTAGATAAAAACTCTGTAACTATTTGATTTAAACCTTCATAAAAAATCTTCAGTAACAATAGTACTTAACTAAGACATCTTTGAGGTTATAATTTGTCCTTGCGAAGAATGTCGTTTTGTTTTCATTGTGTTCGCAATGTAAAAGGAAAATATGTATCTATTATCCTTGTAGTTTTTTTTTTTTACTTAGGTAATCGTTTAGTAGTTAAGTGAGAGTAAAAAAAATTTTCAAAAAAGTAGCCTCAAACCAGAACATTACCTTAAAATAAAATAATAAGCTCTATAGTGTAATAAAAGGAGAAACTGACTGACTGACTTCACAACACACAGCCGAATCTACTGAGACTAGGAACGTTTAATTAAATTTAGATCAGGTGATATAGAGCTCAAATCTGAACCAATCAATAGTAAATATAAAGAACTAGCTTTTGTCAGCGGCTTCGCCCGCGTACATAAAATATAGCCTATGTCACAAAGGAGTAAAGCAGCTTTCTATTGTTGCTAAAATTTTTCCTATCCGACCAGAAGTTCTAGAGATTACCTCCTACAAACAAAAAAACAAACTTTACCTCTTTATTATATTAGTATAGATATAAAAAAAGGAAAGACATTCTGGGGTACTCAAAATAAAAGTAGTAGTATTAAAAGTAGAAGCAGGCTGGAACATAATCGAGAAATGTATCAAAGGACCAAAAACGTTTCTTGATTCTTTCGCTTCAAGTCAGATAGCGTACGCCTACACAAAAAATAACATGATAATTATGCAAAATACCGCCGAACTTATCAAACTTGTTTCGCAAATAAAACAAGTTCATTTGGCAACTGATAACCCTTGCAAAAGACGGCACGGCCAAAATATCTTGATGATAACATTGTGTTTAACTGAGCTACGTAATTTTATGAGATATCGCAAATTCGCCATCTTTTTAAATTTCGACACGGTTTTGTAGCGGTTTCAGAAATAAGAGAGAATACAAGCAGGTACGGCCGTTAGATCTTGGCGAGTTTGAATTAGGCTCTGCGAATTTAAGCGCTTGAAAAGTCGTAAAAAAAATAAAAGTAAAAAAAGAATAAAAGCGAACAACAGTTTTTAACAGCAATGTCAGCTGCAAATTGCGTTTTTTTGTTTAAACCATGTATTTATTTTCGAGTACCTACCACAAACTTATTTATTACTAGCTTTTGCCCGCAGCTTCGCCCGCGTACATAAAATATAGCCTATGTCACTCAGGAGTAAAGCACCTTTCTATTGTTGCTAAAATTTTTCCAATCGGACCAGTAGTTCCAGAGATTACCCCCTACAAACAAAAAAACAAACTTTACCTCTTTATTATATTAGTGTAGATTAGAGATTATTAGATTGTCAACCATATTAAAACTGTTCAGTTTAAAATGTAGAATTGAGCCATTGAGCAATACGGAAAAGGGTTTTTTTTTTCGTGGGTTCAATGATCCAGTGACAACACCCGGAAAACCCAGGAGTACCCAAGAGCGGTCATTGGTCACCTCCAAGGATGCGGTGTCCTGCATACTGGCGGACGTATCTGCAAGGGAACTACAGCTTGCAGACGCTCGTGGAGTTTTTCTATCGTAGCAACTTTTGGATATGTCAGATTATCATCATTATTCAACCGAAAGACGTCCTCTATTGGACATAGGCTTCCTTCAAGTGTCGTCATAATAACCGGTCCTGTCTCGTATCCATCGGATTCTTGCATCTCTCACCAGGACGGTTCTCGAAATTTTGCATTGCAAAACACTAGCTCTTAAACCAACCAATCCATCTCTGCTCTCTCAACAAAGTAACTGCTTAACATGAAAAAATACCGTCATTGTCTTTAAAGATGGGTGCCCCAAATACTTGACACCCAGGCTCTATTGTTTCCAAGTGAAACCAAATGATTTACTTCGGCTTTTCGAAAGTCAGTGACTTGATAATTAAATGCCAGTGATCGGTCTTATAGCTGATAGTATCGATGGGGTACTTAAGTGGGCTGACTAATGTTACAAATGATGATGAACATTTAAAAAGGTCAAGTGGTCTGTACTTGAAAACGAAGATGCTCTGATATGGAAGGTGTTTCAAGAGTAGTGTCGGTATTGGTCGGTTTAGTAGACCCTTTTTTTAAGACTCAAACCTACCCGTGTTCTTTAAGTTGTCGTTTGTTCCTAGGTCATTGTCGTCATGGTCTTGATCATGATAATTATTGTGATTAAAGCAGACCTTTTTTTAATACAGGGAAATTATCAAATGAATCTCGCTCTAGATGAAAGAATAGTTCAGACATTTACTAACACAAAGTAATCCCCAGGTGGATCTCCTTCAATTACCTTTTACGTTCCTGGATCACGGTTGACAGGATGGCCCTAGCCGTTCCTGCCAGGACCTTGTTTTGTGGCGGGAAATCATATGGCTTCTTCCACTCTTTGGAGAAACGAGGAGGCACATCAGAATTTTATTGACAATCTGTGTCCTTCAGTGGTCCTTAGTGTTAAAGCGCCATGGTCCGTAGGCGCGGGCTTGCGGACGGCGAGCAATGGGTAGCCCGCCGTCCGGTCGTCTGGTAACAGTCTGGACCGAGCCCAAGTCGTCGACGGTGCGCACTGTTTTTGCGCGCCTCAATGTGTTGCCAGCAAACTGTAGGAGTCCAGCAGGACCGAAGCCTACTGGGAACAAGGGTCGATGCGAAAGCATATTACTGGGGCCCTGGGATCAAGGCAAGGAAGGAACGGGGTAGGTTGTTTAATCAGTAATAGTCTGACACTGTTTCCCGCTCCACCCAAGGGCGGGATTCGTCATTGGATGACTTTTACCTACCTTAAAAAAAGCGTTTTTTTTTCGTCACTATTATGGAAAGCTGTCCGAAAAATATCTTCAGCATAGTTTTTCAAAGACAAAACTCTAAGAGCGTATAAAGAAACGGTGGATCAAACACCAAACTAGTGTCTGTCTTGATGGCTGTTTAATTACACAGACAGTACTTTTGTAGGTGCTAAATCTAGCAATAATTCCTAAGAAACCTGGTATAACTAATCAACCAGACACCGGAATGTTTCTACCATAGTTTCTACGAATAAACAACAGTAACATCTTTACTTTGAAATCTATTTTCAGCGTTGAAAACAATTTTTAATCGGCGGCGGGTAGGTAACGCTAAACCGTAATGGATTAACAAAGCTTGCCAAATGTAACGTCTTATTAGATAACTGTTTTATAAACGCACTGGAAGATTAAAAAGGTAACACTCCGTTCAAAAGAAGCTCGTCTGATTCCTATTTATACTAGGTATTTCGTGTACCAACAATGGCATTTCCGCCTAACTACTGCTACTGCGGACTAATGGTCTCTGCACACAGCGGGCGCGGCGCGGCGGGACCGGACGGCGACGCGACGACGCCATACAGATCCGAGGTTACCGTCGCGTCGAGCGGGACGGCTCTGTGTGGCGTCGTCCGTAATATCTAGTACATTACAACTGCTCAGCGTCGCGTCGCCGTGCAGAGACCTTAAGCGTTTATACTGCGTAGATCGAGGGACTGGAACAGTTTGCAGGCTGCTGTCTTTCCGTCCGATTATAATTTAGATGTCTTCAAGGCTAGAGTGGATAGGCTCTTAATAAACTAGTGCGCCTCACCATCAACGATTACATCACTGCTTACCGCAGTCAAGCACTAGTTTATAGCAATTAAAAAAAAAGTTCATTTTTGCATTCGAAACGAAAACTTCAAAGGTTTTGGTTTGGACTTGCAGTACCGCCGCAGGATTTACCGCCACGCTATTTATTTACATTTTTATTTAACCACTTTGTTAAAAAAAAAACCTTCAAAACAGCAGATTTTTATCTTTAGCTTATTAAAATTATATTTCCAAAGTGACTATTTTGCAAAGAAGACATAAAATGAAACAATACCTGACTATCTGCCATCTGACACACTTTTGTGACGGTTTATTTTTTAATTTGAACAGTTTTGCAATTAACTGGGTTTAAGTTGATATCATGGTATCCTTGATTAAATTAATAACTACGCGGCTAACTTTGAGAAAGAGGTCAATCGTCGATTCAGGCTCGGCTGGACAGCGTTAAAAGCTGTGCGGTCTTATATAAGTCAAGATGCCAAAAAAAAATGTATATAGGTAACTCAGATTTTTAATTAAATAATAATTTATTTAGTTATTTTATTTATTAAATTTAAATAGATAATTAATTGGGAATTATAATTATAGTATTGTCAATGAAGCAAATTAAGTTAAAAACTATTTGTTAAGTAAATGTCGAAAATAATTCGCATCTAAATAATTCATTATGTGTCAATCCCATGCATTTTGGCAGTTGACGCTGATGACGAGCGAAAGAATGTCAGTTTGAGAAGTCTAGGCTTCCCCAAACTTACTATTACAGAGCATCGATATACTTGTAATTTTGTTTATGTACTATGCACTAGATTAGGCGTACCGTACACTCACCTTACTAGACTTACTTGATCTGCAGGCCATACACCTTACATTGATAACCATTAGTGCAGTTTTGACGTTCATGCAGTGTGAGAGCGCTGTAAGTTTTAAAAGTTTTGTTAGACGACATAATGTCAATGAAGCGCTGCAGCGGGCTTTTGTATTAACTTTTCAGTATTTTAACAAATACAGTCGATGTTGCAGAGTGTTTCTGTTTCAACGCTTTTTAATAACCTACCATCCGTAACAATAAGAGCGATTTGTATCACAAAGATCTTTTTTGTCACGGATGCAATCGTCTCGCCATCATGACAAGTGACGTCACAAATACACGCAACCAATAGCCTCGGCTGATTTTTTTTATTAATAATTGCGTCGCACGACCATTCTGAAACCATTATTCCTATACTCTATTAGCTTTAAGAGTAGTCAACCGATCTTAACTTCTATTCAATAGCCATGAAGATGGAATTAAAAGCAAAAGAGTGGTTAAAAACCACAAACTATTTACTGCAGTCGTCTGTCATTCTACCCAAGTAATAAAACTCAAAATCGTTTGCACGGTCAGTAAAAAAGGTTTTCTTAAATGTGTATTGTTATTTTGAACGGAGTATAGTTGCTGGCCGCATCGAATCATGAGTTTTTCCCAGGCTGAATAAAGGGAGGTTCCACGGTCAATTCTTTTTTCATAATTCGAACGTGATTTCGAAAAATGTGACAATAGCGGTTTATGGCGGGAATTTGTATGCATTATTTTCGTACTTAAGTAAATTATTTATAAAACATACAATGTTCACGTTTTTTATACTGGGAAATAAAAATCATTACATAGTATAAAACAAAGTTGCTTTGTACCTATGTATGCTTAAAACTTTAAAACTACGCAACGGATTTTGATGGTTTTTTTTTAATAGATAAGTACAGTGATTCAAGAGGAAGGTTTACATGTATAATTCGACATATTTAATATCAACATTGCGTCCGTGCGAAGCTGGGACGGGTCGCTAGTTATTTATAAAACATACAATGTTCACGTTTTTTTTTTATTCTGGGAAATAAAAGTGTCAAATAATTATGTAAGTAAGTTGGCATTTTTTTCACTTATCTAAATAACTAGCTTCTGCCAGCAGCTTTGCCTGTGTGAAAGTCGGTTTCTCTATACAAACTTTCAACCCCCTTTTATGGATAGAGTTTCGTAAAATCTGTTCTTAGCTGATGTCTACACCGTATAAGGAACCTATATGGCAAATTTTAAGTTTGTGGGTCTTATAGTTTCTGAGATATTGTGGTTTTTCGCTTTTTTATATATAGATAATATTTTAGTCGAACTGGCATTTAACGATTCCCTTTGCGTTCCATTTTTTTTCGATCGTTCCATCTCTTTATTGAGGAATAATCTACACTAATATAATAAAGAGGTAAAGTTTGTTTTTTTGTTTTTTTGTTTGTAGGAGGTAATCTCTGGAACTAATTGTTCGATTGGAAAAATTGAAGCTATAATAGAAAGCTGCTTTACTCCTGAGTGACATAAGCTATAAATTATTTATATAACATGGATATTAACCGAGCAATCACAACTTTTGTCTCACAAATTTTCCGCGGACGAAGTCGCGGGCAGAAGCTAGTAGATAATATTTTAGTCGAACTGGCATTTAAGGATTACCTTTGCGTTCATTTTTTTTTCGATCGTTCCATCTCTTTATTGAGGAATAATATATATATATATCGGTATTCAGTGTGAGCCAGTACAGCAATGCAGTCTAGTATGTCTGGATGCAACTCCATACCAATGCGTAACTGTCGTCACATGGCTTAGCGCCAAATACAACACACATTCTGTCGAGATACCATTTCTAGGTAGTTCCGATTCTGCCGGTATTGGACCTAGTAAAAGTAGTAGCGACAACCCTGAAAGACACTGCAGAAAATATTACTTACCGCTTTCAAAAAGCATGAGGGTAGCTCGCAAAATGTAAATTTTCTTAAGTTTTTTGCTTTTAACAGGTTAGTGTAAAACTGGGTTGACTAAAATGTGATTGGCGGGCGTGTGTTATGTTTATTTACTTTTGAATTATCTATATATAAATAAAAGGAGTAACTGACTGACAGACATTGATATGTCCGTCATGTAACTACTGAGACTAGGAGAATTTTTATTAATGACGTAGGCGATCAATAAGAAAGGATTCACCAAAATTCAGTCCCTACGGGAATGGATGGGGGCCTAAAGTTTGTATGGAAAAATCTACTTTCACGGGGCTGGAGGCGGTGGCAAAAGCTAATCATTATAATGTCCTAAATGGCTATTATATTAAAAAGTCAGTCAAGAGGAACTGAGAGGGATGACTTTTATTGATGCTTTAATTATTATAATTCGGTAAAAAAAAAACCTGTATTATGTCCGCTAGCAAAAGTCATAGTTTTAATCAATATAAAGCTTGACACTGAAAGTCAAAATACCTAAGAAAATAAAAACTACTTTTTGGACGCTGATTTGATATTGTTTTGATCCCTGAGTTTGTATCTGTGTTTCTGTGTCTCTTCTCAAGGTAGTCAGCTAGGAAACACCGGCCTCATCTAGTTTAAATTTTCGGAAAAAAGTTTTTTTTTAACCTTTTCGCTAAATAAATCTCATTTATCATTTGATAAAAGTAAACTCCCCAAACCACCTGGTTCCAAAGACTCTCACTTTGTCTACGATCATCATTTCCCAGAAACAATATGGCTGTCGTAAAATAAAAACAGCAAGCTGCGGTCACGCACTCATCTGCAGTGCGTTGTACCTCTACGTAGTGAAAACTGACCGACATGTCAACGTCCTCTTTAGCCGTTCATTGCCGTGTTTGGGCTGACACGGCTGACAGTTATGGACAACAGAATATTACTGTCAACAGATATCGAACGCTTTGACAAATCAATTCGAATTAGACGAGTGGGTGAATCGGGTGAATGTTGAATGGGTGGAGAAAGAAATATTAGAAGGAGAGAATCATTGCTTACTACCAGGTGAGATAGTGGTGAAATGTAATACTTATAAAAAAGTGGATGGCCGAAAAGAGGAGGTAAAGATGGGATTTTTTTGACTTTTGTCCTGGGATCTGTCTTTTCTTCATTGAGTGGGTTGGATTTTAAATATTTGTAATAGTGGGCGTGTATGACACAATGTCCTATGATACTCGTATGTCCTAATTAGTGCTAGCTCCTCATGCAATTAGGTCTTGAGGAGCACGTCTTTCAGCCTTTTGAAGGTAGAGTTTGGCTCTATACTCTCACTCAGCTACCCAGCCATAAATGTAGGTTATAAAAAAGCTGTCATAGTCATATTAAGACTTAAACCTCTAAAAACAAATAAAGAAAAGAAAAAAATCGCCTTGAAACAAGCAATTAAGTCACTTTTTTACTGATCGATATTTTGACAATTCAAAAGTGCCTGTAAAAGGTCTAAAAATTGCGTGACGGTTGACAAAAAAATTAATAAAATATGATGCCCCAACATCAAAAAACTTGAAACAAAAACTGGAAGAGGATGGTCTCAATAAATAGGAACAAGTCTTAGGAAATACAAACCCAAGAAGCGTGACGTCATTGTTGTTGTATTAATAAGTATAATTAATTTCCTAGCATAATCTACGTACTTAGATTAGCCAATGAATATGCATCGAACGTTGGAGTTCATGAGGGAACTAATAGTATCATTAGAAATCGTGTATGTAACATAATAAACTTTATGATAATCCACCACAGTGCGGCTTAGGAGATGTCGCATGTCTCCGAATTTTTTTTGTTCTAAGACTTGCCGGTTACCTCACGATGTTTTCTTTCACCGTTTTGAGATCAGTGGTGATGAAATTAGTTATACAAAGTAAAGCACCTGCTGGAGTTTGATTCCACCCTAATAGTTCTTAAGTCTAGACTAAATGACCCACCCTATTTTCTTCCTTGCCTTGATCCCAGGGTCCTGGTGTTATGATTTCGCATCAACCCATGACCCCAGGAGATGGTTGGTTATGTGGAAACTGTAGAGGTTACTGCTTGACGATGAGATGTAGATCTTATCTGATCAGTCTACCGCGGTAGCTTCATCTGCTTCATGGTCTATCTCCGAACTGTTGTAACCTTCGACGAAATGATGAATACCAGAATCAACCAGATTGTCGATATCCTAAGAAAGTAAGTTGCCTTTTATGCAACCAACGAACGAAAAGACGTTGATATTTCTAACAATCACCATTGCTGATGAGCAATCAAGCGAGAATGGCAATTTTGAATCACTTTAATTAAATATGTCGGTCAAAGTCTCGCCATATTGCTTTAGAGACAGAATCAGAACAATACACAAAGATATTATCATGACCAAGACACTTTCCTTGTTCTTGATACCGAATTCACTTTCGTTGTGTCTCGCACTTTTAATACTAACATTAAGACTGTGGAAGATTATGCAGAAGTATTATTGCAAACTGTGAAAAAGATTTTTGGGTTTGGGAGAATATTAACAATGCTACTCCGAGTTCTTATTGCGATCTATTTTACGACCTGAACTGAAACACCCAACTCAACAATGCAAGGTTTGACGGGAGTGGATTAAGTGGGAGATAAGTATATTAGAGGAAGTTTGAAAGTAGTGCCAGTGACAGAAAAGTTGAAACGAATCGTTTGGAAACTACGAGAAATTAAACTTACATTACTAAAATAGTTATGACTACCTATGCATGGGGATGGATAAAGAGGGAGACCAAAGAAAAGGTAGATAGATTGATGAAGGACGATATGAAAGAAAATTGAGTCAGTGATAGTGTGACGGGTGACAGGACAGAAATAAAAACAAAAAATATGTTGCATCGACCTCAAGTAACGGAACCAGAGCAGGCAGATAATATAATCAAGAACGAACTGTCAATATCATAGATGCTTATTCATTATAGACGACCAGTAGCGCTGGTATTTTACAAATAAACACTTTGTTTCAATTAAGACTACTCTAACTTATCTGTATAACTGTCAGTCAGACTACACTTACTGGCTATGAGACGAATCATTACCATTTCAAACCTTATGCTGTTTAAGATAGAGTTGGTATTAAATCAGCAGGAACAGCTAGAATTTTGCAGATAATGGTCTCCGTTGTGCCTTCTTAGATAACGATAGTTCTCTGTATTTCGTTGAGTGGAAAAAAACCGGTTCTTGATTCAAGTACGAATTTGTGTAGCATTTTGTTTGTGTTATAATAATAATATATGTATTTGGTTTAATGTATCTAGAGCTATGTATACTAAAAAAGGTGGTGCTTATAGGCATCATATGTTTAAAATAGATGTTGCCACCAGCGTGGCATTTTGGTGGTGATTGTGGAAAATTATCCAAAGAGAACACTTCTCAGGATAACATTTAAAAATTAAACATACCATCATAACTTTTGTTGTTTAACTTTAATAAATTGAAAATATTATATGATTAGGTATATCAGGATCATATTGTCATGAAATGGTATGCAACATTGGTTTTCTTGATGAAAATATAAAACGAGAACGTAAATTTCTCCTCGCTTTATATTTTCAGAATATATTACTCACGTTGCATTGCTTAGGTAAATATTAGGTAACCTTAGGAAATCTACTAAACTTATTATCGTCAGTATAACTGTCTGAACCGCGACTTAATTTATTACTGTAACTGTTATTTTTTCATAGAGGACGTACATTTGATTCCAAGGTACATTTAAGTACGTTGCTGGTACATTTTTTTATACACATCATTCAGATCTATACAAACATTTGGATGTACAAGTACGGCTGTCGGATCTTGGCGAGTCAGAAATTGGGCTCTATGAATTTTAGCGCTTGAAAACTCGTACAAAACTAAATGGTTCAAACAAATTTTTGACGTGACAACGTCTTAAATTAGGTTGCGGCTGGGAGTCACTTATGAAAAAGTGTAACGCTCGGTAACGTTACGATGAGTCACCGAACGAGAGAGAGGCCCGCCGAATGCCTTGCGTCTCTCTCCCACTCAACTATGATCGGTCTGCCGCGCGCGCAGCACTAGAGAATTAGGACGTTGTCACGTAAAATCTTCGCCCGTAAAACCGACTTTACAGGCAACCTTTTTTTTTTTTTTTTTACATGCAATAAACTAGTTCTTGACTGCGATCCCACCTGATGGTAAGCAGTGATGCAATCGTTGATGGTAAGGCGCACTAGTTTATTAAGAGCCTATTCACTCTAGCCTTGAAGACACCCAAATTCAAACAAATAAATGCAATTTGCAGTTGTTATTGTTGTTAAAAACTGTTACTGGATTTTTTTAAGCTTTATATTTGTAAGAGTTTTCAAGCGCTAAAATTCGTAGAGCCTGACTTCAGACACGCCAAGATACGACGACCGTACTGTTCTAAGCAAGGTTTGTGTGCAATAAGCAATATGTGTTCTTATTCATGTATGCTTCCAGTTTTGACGTGACAACGTCTTAAATTAGGTTGCGGCTGGGAGTCACTTATGAAAAAGTGTAACGCTCGGTAACGTTACGATGAGTCACCGAACGAGAGAGAGGCCCGCCGAATGCCTTGCGTCTCTCTCCCACTCAACTATGATCGGTCTGCCGCGCGCGCAGCACTAGAGAATTAGGACGTTGTCACGTAAAATCTTCGCCCGTAAAACCGACTTTACAGGCAACCATTTTTTTTAATATAATAATTTGTTTGTGTATGTTAAGTTTTTTTTTTTGCAATGCACAGAGAATGCTGCTGCCCATTCTCTGGTGTGTCCCTTAGCCGCCTCTTACGACACCCACGGGAAGAGATGGGATGGTGACATTCTTTGCGTCCGAACACCATACGGACGAATGCCTTCTGTAGGCCCCACCAGGTAGAAGTAATTCTTTGACTCATTCCCCTAAATACTAAGCTAAGATATAACTGTTACAAATACTTAGTAAACTGTAGTCAAGAAATCTAAATTATTAAACAATTTCCCAGGAATTATTGATAGACAATCACGCTTCGTGTAAATTGAAGCTATAAATATTTTAGATAAACGAGTAATATACATAAAGGCAAGGAATTCAGATTTAACACTAATCCTACGGAATTTGTATTGGCTTAGGAATTTATTGATTAAGATTATTGTAATAGGGCCACTATTGCTGTGGGATTGGCCGTTAGAGTTACCGTGATCCAGAAATTCAAAGGATGATTAATGAAACACAGGTGGACTTTAATAAATAAAAATTTTGACACTGCCTCTTCCTCCATCTAGAGCAAAAGAAGTTGTTTGATAGTTTCAACCTCAAAACAAATCCACTAGTTAGTTACTGACATTACTGTAGCAGTTTTTTCTTTTTTAACCCAAAGGTAAAGAAAGCCTTGTTGCGTTAAGACCGCCTATCTATCACTACTGTACTACACATGAAAATAAAAAAATAAATTGAGCTCGCTTTGCTAAATCTCTCATAAAGATGTTCCCTTATTGCAAAATCATCATTATACAGTAATAATATAATATAATAATTTATTCCACAACTATCTCGCAACGCCGTCTAGTCTCAAACTAAACAGAGCTTGTGTTATGACTATGAGTACTAGACAACTGATAAATTTTAATATACTTACATATTTTTAAATATAATAGATAAATTACACTCAGACACAGAAGAAATGATCGTGATCATACAAACATTTGCCCTTGGTAGAAATCGAACCCACAACCTCCGCAATAGCAGTCTCAGAACTAGTAACTACTAGACCAAAAGGCTAATCAAAAGTAATAACACCTATTTGATCAATTCACACTTAAAAAAGGCCTCTCTTTTCAAATGAACGAAGCGTTGCAGAAAGATCGTTTTCTTCAAGTCGGTTTTCTTTGATCACCTTGTAAGGTCAAAACAGCCATGCGTAATCTAAACACAAACACTAGGTTAAGGTAATATCTTAATTAATATTCTAATCTCATACACTAGCGTATGTTTCTTAGTCATCTGTTTATACCGACAAATGTGGATCATGAATATAATATACTACACATCGAGGAAGTTTACTTTGACGAGAATTCCCCTGAGACAGTTTGCCTACATGTGCTGCAATGTGTCATGTCTGTTCTTTATCTTCCCTGAAGGTATACGCAGAATTGTTGACAAGGAGAATAAGTAAGGGTTCTTGAAATTAAGCAAGTTCTTGTCTTTGTCATGTATCATAAATTGTTAGTTTAGTACTTTCCTGTGATTATGTTTGTTCTATATAATCATCATCATAATCACTATTGGACATAGGCCTCTCCTAAGTGTCGCCATAATGAACGGTCCTATGCATCTCGCATCCATCGAATTCCCGCGACCCTCATCAGGTCATCGGTCCACCTTGTGAGAGGCCTTCTAACGCTGCGTCTTCCAAACGTCACTCTAAAACGTTTCGGCTCTTTCGCCCATATGTTTTAAGAACAATGTGCCCTGTGCAATGCCACTTGAGTTTGGCGATTCTTCGGGCTATGTGAAGACTCATTCATTGTCCTGGAATATCTTGAAAAAATTTAGTTTCTATAAACAGGTATTCTTTACTTGGGTTTTTATCTATTGCTCGGAAATGAGTATGCTTTTAAAGGTTTCTTAGGGGTGATTTTAATACTTCTGGCATAACTAAATTACTTTTTTTTTCTTAGTGTTTCCACCAAAAGCTATATACAAAATTTATAGCAACATCGATATGTATGTACTACGCACTAGATTAAGCGTGCCGTACAGTCACTTTACTTGACTTAGGTGATCTGCAGACCATACACCTTTGCATTGATGATATTACTGCACTTTTGACGTTCACGCAGTGTAAGAGCGCTCTGTCTTAAAAGTTATGTTAACGACGTAATACCCATGAAGCGCTGGAGCGAGCTTTGTATTAACTTTTCAGTATTTTGACAAATAATTTCTAATATAATAAAATAGAAATGACATAACCTGTTTTGTCACTTGTTACGTGACTTCTCTGCAGGAACAGGTACACCTCTTGCATAAACCATAGAGTCTATGGTTTATGCAAGAGGTGTACCTGTCTATGGCATAGACCTCTCCATGTGTAAGAGGTCTATGGTTGGTTTGATATAGCTTCTCCTTTTCTAGATGGAGTGAAAAGAAATATCAGAGATAGTTAAAACCATTTGTCCTTCAGTTACTCTTGTCGTTCCAGGGTCACTTCTGCAGGGCTGCAAAAAATCGAGAGATATGTTGTGAGTATCAGAAGGCGACTCTACTCACAGCATATTTCTCGATTTTTTATTGATCTGCGTTCAACAGCTATCTCATCTGATGGAAAGTGACGATGCGTTCCACGATGGAGCGCGTTTACCTAGATGTAACTTATTCAGATTTCTCTAGCTCTTGTCCTTCTCTGATAAATATTTAGAGCAGTTGGGCTATAAACTCATATTTTGTCCCCCATTTTCCGTTTTAGTTTTCAGTGACCGGCAAATAAAACTGTAAAAAGCAAGTCAGGTCTAAAATCTAAATCGTGTCAGCGTTATAAAACTTATACGATCGAGCTGATTCCTAGAACATCTGTGTACCAGTACAGCTAACATAAACAAATTGTTTCATACAGGAGCTGATTCAAAGAATCGGTTTAGGAGCCAATTCAGAGAATCGAGTTGCAATGCCATCGAATTTTAATCGATACTTGATATGTTTGGACTTTGATTGTTGAGATTTCGATGTCATCAGGTATCTGTATGGGTTTAGACGATTCTAATGGTTTGAAATTGCTTAGCCAGATAGAACTGCGGAATTGTCACCACGACCATGAAATGGTCTATAAAAGAATATGTCAACAGGGTTCAGTAAAGTTGTAGCCAGTAAAAGTCTAACATTTAACAAGTTTGATGATTTCTGTTACCAACATATAAGAAAGGTATTTTCGACTTATTTTAAATGACTAAACTTCTACTGAAGATTTTAAATCGTTTACGGATATAATCTTCAGGGCGTTCCTGAAAATTCTAGATGCTCCGCTTTTATATCCGTTCATGTAGTATCTGAAATTCTGAACAAATTACATTTATCAAACCAATCCATAAAAAAAGATGATGCTGCTAATTTTATTCAAATTTCTATTAAGTATATTAAGATTCTATTATAATATTTACTACATTATAGTAGAACCTAAAGTGATGGACCAAAGAAAGAATGTACAGTTTGTGTCAAGCAAGAGTCATATGAATGAACAGAAAATAATTGATAGCATAACATAACGTCTTTGGCCTCTCTCTTCCTATCCATCCATCCACATTGGTTTTCATAACTTTTTAATACGAATGGTCACTTCAAAGATAAACATACCCAAGAAGCTGATGTCTAAAAATAGATTCAAATTATCTCAAATTATTTATTCAAGTATGTATATTTAGAAGCTGCTAAGTACCATCACTAAACTCACCGTTATTGCCACTATTCTCTGCAAATTATCCTCAAAAGAAATCAACAAGCCGGAAAAGTACATACAATTTTAAGTACCCCATCACGCACGCATCTAACGGTTCGATTGTATCAATATTACAGCGCAACGCATGTATAATGTTTAAATTGACTAAATTGACCATATTGTGATCATCAGTACTTTCTAATGTACGTGACGATGGTACGGGTTAAGTTAGGAGATGGTTGACCTCTTTGTCTGCATTTTGCTTTTTAGACTTCATTCCCTCTTTTGCAATGCGTTTTTGAGCTTGGAAGTTATGTTCTTTCATTTCTTGTTTGCATTCTAGACTACAGTCACTCTTTCTTTCTCTTCGCAGCTCTAACGTGTCTTAAGCGAAACTGCAACGATTAGGATAGCTTCCATATTCTTCTATTGCAGATGACTTGGTTATGCAGTCTCTATTTCGTCCTTAGGGTTCTGAAAATTAAATTTAGATTGTAAGATCAACAAGACAAGGATTTAAATCTGATTATTTGGTCTCCCTAATCTAGTATACAAAATATTGATGTATAATATTAACAAAAGTTTATATTATACATCAATATTTCGTAAACTAGACTCTTCTTTCAGTCCCTCTGCTGGACCTTTGTCCAGCAGAGGGACTGAAAGAAGAGTCTAGTTAGGTTAAGCCTTTGCTTAACCTTCCAAATTTCTCTGTCTTGGGACATTTCTAACCAAGTTTACTCCACTCTGATCAAGTTTTCAGGGTACCCAAATATCTCCCTTGGTCAGAGTTTAACAATGTAGTCCAAATAAATTGTTTTGTAATTTTGACCGATGTACATAACTTAAAATCTAAAGTTAGTTATTATAAAAGTAAGCAAGAAACTATAGCAATAATCTCATAACTTACACCACCGGCCATCATTGAATACAATGACTTGGCAATATTTAGTACATTGTTCAACTGACGAACTCGATCTTCCCTCGTCAAATTATATCGTGGACTGTTCTTTATTTCGCCTTAAATTGTACTTTTAGTGCAAATAAGTTTTAGCTTTCGCCAGAGAAATTCACTGCGTTTTCTGATATCTGTGGCTTTTGCTGTCCCTGTATTTGTGAGTGACGGAACGATTTCATATTGGTTTTTAAGTTCTCAACTGCTATAGTAGGCAGCACTTATAGTAGGCAGGCACATCATCATCATTATTTCAGCCGAAAGATGTCCCGTTGCTTAGTTTTAATGATCTAAGCATACCTACATAATGACAGACAGCGGGACTTTGTTGCATACTATGTAATGATTTGGCAGCTATTTAATTCCGTGGTTTCTTAAGCTATTCTCACTCTTAATTTTATCAATGATCTAAATAGACAATTTACACCTTTTATAAGAAAAACAAACAAACATTAAAATTTCGTGTTTACTCCAATTTTGTCACAAGTTGAAGATAAACAGATCTCCATGACAAATAACAAAGCTATCTCAAACGATTTGAATGGAGAGTTAGCCGAGTTTACCACCGCTACCGTGCCCCTGAAGGTCGTATAACAATGACATATTATTATGTTTGTGGATCGTCTGCAGGCAGTCTTTCATTTATGGTTTTGAATGTACGTTATTTAGGTTGGTGTCAGTTTTGACATCATATACCAGAGCTGGATTCAAAAATGACCAAAGTAGGGTCGAGTTGTTACCCAAGTCATTCATTTATGACTCGAGTAGCTACCCTAGAGTTAACCCAAGTGACTCCAACTTCGAGCAGGGTAGGCCATTGACTATAGAACTTGACGTTTGCGTTCAAAAATGCGATTGTAGGGTATCTACCCTGTGACGTCATTGGAGTTAACTCAAACCTCAAATGTGAACGCAGCCCAGGGTGCCTAGTGTCAGTTTGTAACCTTCGCTGCTCTGATTGGCCAGCTCCAAGCTCTTCAACCAATCAGAGAACCAAACGCGCTAAACGTCTCGATCACGTTAATGTAAAAACAATTGACACTCAGCACAATGTATCCGTAAAACATTAAACTCTTTAGCATGAAACTAAATAACTCTTCTACGAGTTATTTCAGCCACACAAGATCTTGCTTACAGCTAACATAACGCATACTTGACTGCTGACTGAGTAGTTTGTTTTACGTCAACACGAAGATATATTTATGACGTTCGAAGCTCTGATTGGCTCGCTCCGAACTCTCAACCAATCAGAGAGATAAACGTGTTTGTTGTCGTAAAAACAATTCGCATTTAGCCATCATTCAGCACACTGGGTTCTTACCAGCCGTCGCTGCCGTTGCTTGCCGTTGCTTGCCGTTGCTTGCGGTGCTAAAATGTCGAGAGAGAGAGAGGGGTGGAGAGCTATACTACTTGCACCATGTATAGCTTCCATTCCTTTAACAATTTAGCTTAGGTTGTCATATGTGTCGCATTAAGACCTCCGATTGCCACACCGTCAAGTTTACCGGACACAGCTTCAAACTTCACGGTAAACCAGATCGTGTGTGGCTAGCATTATGTTACCGAGATGAGATCAGTCGCGGAAACTCCTTTAGAAGCTTTAGTGTTTAGTTCATTACCATGAATACCTCTAATTTGTGGAACGAAATGTAATTTAGCTTCTGCAAATTTTGTTGTGTGTATATAAAACATGTTTTTCATGCTTGATGCTTTGCATATTGTTATTAGATGTCGTAGATTTGATTTGTTTTTTGTTGCAATGTCTAATAATGTTTGTTCATAAGTTAATATCATCTACTCAGCATAGTATCATTTTTGACCTACCCTAATACCGTTGTCTGCATGTCATGGTTTTGATTTATTTGTGTATGTTCGTTCTTCACGTTCAAACGGCTGAGGAATTTAGGCACATGTGTATACCATTTTCTAGAATAGGACATGGGGTACTTTCTATCTTGGTTGTATGTTCCTGTGAGATGATTTTCGCTTTTCATACAGACGAAGGAAAATATCGGTGAAGGAAAACGTCGCGACGAACTCGGCATGTCCTAGAACCAAAAATTCGAAGACATGTGACACCCACCAATCCGCACTGTGCCTGCGTGGTGGATTACGGCCCATTCCTTCTCCTATAGAGGAGGCCTGTGTCCCAACAGTGGGAACATAAAAAAGCTGTTGATGATGACACAGACGAAGGTACTGGTAGAAGTTGGGCTGCCATATAAACGCATCTTTATGAATCTTGCATCATAAATCGTTTATCTCTTTACTTTGACGTGGAATTACTGTAAACCGTATAAAATCGTTTGAACCGCTGATAAAGTTGACATGCTGTGTGTTTTACCTACATTTTGGTTCCGTAATGTTTGCAGATGCAATGACCTAGTGAGAGAGTCAATATTTTCATCGTTAATGAAGGATTTCTGCTCGATAGATTAGAGTGGACTACTGGGTGGTCTGTTTTTTTTTTATCTTGGAAAAAAATCATCTAATGACGAATCCCGCCCTTGGGCGGAGTGGAAAACAGTGTCAGACTCTTACTGACTAAACGACCCACCCCTTCTTAGCCTTCATACCAGGGTCGGACCTTCCTTTCAGAAGCCGGACCGGGGCCCCAGTAGGCTTCGGCCCTGCAGTTGGGCCTCTTCATTTGCTCACAAATCCTTGAGGCGCGCAAGAACAGTGCGCGCCGTCGACGACCAGCTTGGTCTGGGCTATTACCAGACAACCGGACGACGAGCTACCCATTGCTCAACGTACGCAAGCCCATTGCTCACCCTCCGCAAGCCACTGGGTGGTCTGTTGAATGTCTAATATAGATTTTAGAAATGAAAGCAATAAATAAGTTGTTTGTAAAATTAAATTAGCATGTCATAATTAATAACTGGGCGTCACCCGTTCTTTGATTGGGTTTTAATATGTCCGGCTCTTCGTTGTTTCATTTTTGTCTCAGCAAATGAGATTTCGTCTAATGTCTTTCTTTTGATATGTGGCTAAAAAGTAAAGTTTGATTAATTTATGTATGTTGATTAATTTATAAATAAAAAACTTACAATAAAAAAAATAACCAATGTGCTTCTTTACTTTTGCCAGTTTTTTCCACATTAGGTATACTGTGGCTATTTATGCTTTATCAAAAATTGTTTCTGCACTTTTGCAAATAAAAACTAGCCAACTAAGCCTTACAAAATCTCCGTAATTATGGTTTGTTTGCGATTCTGAAATGTCATAAAAATATAAAGCCGTCCTTTATGCGAAAAATGATTCCATTTGAATCGTCCTGATAAGTTAGTAACTTGTTGATGAAGAGCAGAAAGGTGTGTAGTAACTCGAGTTATCTAGACCATTTCGTTTTACTACACTTATAAATCCAAAATCAAAATGGTTTTTGTTTCACATACAAGGGCACTCATAAAACGTCAGAAGCTAGTGCACGGTTCCGGTACAGGGTAAATTGGTCGTTTTCTGTGGAGAACTGGCAAGAAACTCCATGGTTACTCTTTAAAAAAAAAATGGTTCCATACTGTATTTAAATATGATTATGTAAGAACAGTGTAGACCAATAGGTCAATATTGTACTCAAAAGTAATGAAAACAATGAAAAATAATCATAATACTTAAAAAAAACAAATAAAAGATGAGTCGTTCTTAGTTTACAACTTTTTTTTTTATGGTAGGTGAAAATCATCGAATGACGAAACCCGCTCTTGGGCGGAGCGGGAGACCAGTGTCAGACTCTTACTGACTAAAAAACCTACCCCGTATCTTCCTTGCCTTATTCCTAGAGTCGAGGTAACAGTTTGCACCACCCTAGGCTCCAGGAGGTTACTTTACAACGTGAATTGTAAAGATAAGTTATATAAAATAAAATTTAAGAAAAGTATGATGCGTCTATCTTGTCAACTTGTAGGGAGTAAGGATCTCCTTCCACTTCACCCAAAGTGATTCTACCTTGACCTGCATTGCATATTACTGCTGATCCAAGAATTCTCATACTTACCCAGTTAATGGTCACAAAAGCTACAGGATGTTCCTCATTAGTTGCGGTATTCCCAATTCCATGGTCCAACTCCCTGATGACACGGATGTGCCAATAAAACGAGTTACGACTTCTTGTGTGTTCGGAGGAAACTACATCCTTGCTAAACCTTAGGAGCTGGGCAAAATATGCTTTGCAATCACAAATTCACAATCCGGGAATCTTTAAGTCAAGAGTGAATAGGTTACTTCTAGGTAAGTGCGCTCCATCGTCGACCGTATCGTCGCTTTCCATCAGGTGAGATAGCGGTCAAGCGCGAACCTATACCTTATCAATAAAAAAAAAATATGGGTACCAAATAATATATTAGTGGAAGTCTTAAAATAGCGCCAGTCATGGTGGTGGTCTTTTCTAGGGTACTTTTAATGTTGAGCTCCATAATGCTAATTTTCTTTTTGTTTTGTTTACAGGTAAGTTGCTGAATATATCAATAAGTATCGATAAGTGAGAGGACTTGAGAGTAAGCAATTGAGCGGCCAAGTGGAGGGCGAGCAACGGGTAGGTCGCCGTCCGATGAAGACCAGTCGATGGCCCGTGGTGTCCAGTTCACTTCACAGAAATGTCAGCATGATGTCTTCACTCGTCTACTTCAAGTAATTTAACCTTTTTGAATACCGTAGTCACTACATAGTATAAAACAAAGTCGCCTATGTATGTTAAAATCTTTAAAACTACGCAACGGATTTCGATGCGGTTTTTTTTTTAAGTAGAGTGATACATGAGCAAGGTTTATAAGTATAATACATGCGTAATATTGCACCGGTATTGCACCCGTGCGAAGCTGGGGCGGGTCGCTAGTTAAATCTACATCTACACTTAATATAATAAAGAGGTAAAGTTTGTTTTTTTGTTTGTAGGAGGTAATTTCTGGAACTACTGGTCCGATTGGAAAAATTTCAGCAACAATAGAAAGCTGCTTTACTCCTGAGTGACATAGGCTATATTTTATGTACGCGGGCGAAGCCGCGGGCAAAAGCTAGTACATAATAAAAAGACAATAGGTGTGAGATCGCTGAAGTTCGGTTGGGGTTCAAGAGTTAAACTTTTCAGCAATCGTTCCTGACAAATTCGTGTTCTTCGCCACACTCACTTCCATTGCCTTACCGCTTCTTTACCTTCCGAAGACTTATCTTCCAAGGTCCTGAACTCTACAACCAGCATACACGCACCATTTAGGCCAGCAAACCCATTAACCAAGCCACGAGGCTCCTCATAAACTGACTTTGTATCTCTGTAACGCCTAATTACTTTCGTAACAGTTCTTTTATGAGTACTAAATCAGATTTACGAGGCTTATGACCTGGTGGAACTAGGATTATTGGTGGTTTGAGCAGCGTGATGCTAAACTTCCGAATGGCCAATTTGTAGTAATTAATAGGTCGCAATTTAAAACTACAAGTTTTAAATTTTCCGTATTGGTTAGTAGGTTCTTTTTACCTGTATACCTAATTCTCGTAATCAAAACCGTAGTGATATCGTAGCGACTTTGACATTTTCGTATTCACATCCATTAATTGACTTTGAACGACACCGATTTTAAACTCGTTCGAGAGTCGTTGAAGCGTATTCAGTTATTTCAATCGTCTTTCAATCGTTGTCGGATAGGACGTCAACGGCTAAACGTCAAATATTGTGGTTCAAATATCGTGAATACTGATTTTGGATAAGACTGCGATCGAACGACAATGGAATTGGGATTGTTTAATTTTACCTAAATTAGGGCACTGGTTGGGGATTGAGAACGTAAAACATTGTCGAATGCATAGGCACCTTGTTACATTGTCTGTAGTAGGCGCCAGCAGACCAACATAATCTACAACAATAGAAAGCTGCTTTACTCCTGAGTGACATAGGCTATATTTTGTGTACGCGGGCGAAGCCGCTGAAAAAAGCTAGTTATGTATATTTCTTTACAGATTTCGTTTCTATTACAAAATCAACGATATTCGGAGAGAGAGATAGAGTGTGAGATTATCCATCACTTTTTGACAAATCCGTCCTACCAGCCTGTCATAGACCGCAAAACTCTAAATAGCTAAATACTCAAGAAAGATAAGAAACTATTAAAAAGTTATGATAAAATCAATATCATTGCAAAAATATTGCCCAAATATTTCTCTCCCAATTTCATAGCTTGTCTGATGAAATGTCAACACTTGTAAAAAATGCTACTAAAACAACACTAGTATATTTCAAGACTGCGTTATATAAAGCAGCCTTTGTTTCATTTACAAGTTACGCTTGAATAAAACTTCATGAATCGTTGGAACCTATTACAAAAACAGATTGACTATTTCTTACGCCTCATTTTGTTATTAATTTACCTGGTCTTCGTTTTAAAGTATCGTTGAGGAAAATGTGCGTCACGAACTTTTTTGTATAATCTAAGAATATTTTGCAAGGCTGTCATTGCTTTCTGCATCTCCATCTTTTTTTACATGATGTAAGCTAATGCTTGACTGCGATCCTAGTTGATGGTAAGCAGTGATGCAATTGTTGATGGTAAAGTTTGTTAAGAGCTTATTCACTCTAGCCTTGAAGACAAGTAAACTTGTAATCGGACGAGAAGACCACGGCAAGCAAATTGTTCCAGTCCTTTGATAAACGCGGTATAAATGAAATTAATCACGAGGCGACGATCGTCCAAGACGAGAAAAGGCGCATCGGCAAATTATCTTTATATCTGTACATAAAATTGTCAAAATTCTATAATGTGTAAGATTATTATCGACGGCTAAGTGACAGTTTCTCGCTCAGAAAATGACGAAGGAAAACATCTTGAGGAAACCGGCAGGTCCTTGAACCAAAAATATTAAGACGTGTGATTTCGACCAATTCTCAATAAGTCTGCTTACAGGTTGTGAGATGACCCACTCATTCTCCTAGAACTCCTAGAGGCCAGAATCTCAATAATGGTACCGTTAAAGATCTAATTATGTTGTGTGACATTTCGGTCGGAAACGCTGTCTATTTCCGTATATTTAGGACTTTGACAGTATTCTAGGCTCCAATCTTTATCTTTTCAATGATGACTATGGAATGTATACACAATTACACATGATCCTACATCGTTTATACTCTCTAGTATAACATAGGTATTTCCAATGCTGTAATATTTCTCGTCTCTATGTAAGGATTTCTATGTGTATCTATTATTGCTAAAGAGGCCTGATGTGCAATATTCTCAGTAACCACAAGATGTCCAACAGTTTTTTGTTGATCGCCAATATCTACTTTAAACTTGCGCATAATTATAAAAGACGTTTACACATTTGTTTATCTTTTTTCTTTTCCTTTCGTAACATTCGAACCGGCTCTCTCAATATGGCCCGTTGGATGTGGGTTCAATCTGTGTGCAGTTAGCTTCGTGCGGATTTTGTTTCAGGTAGGCCTTCCCGATTCACGTCGAGCATGGTTTAAAAGCTTGTTGCTTCATCTAAAGCAATCCGATGTGATGTTTGATGCAAAAGTAATGCCAAAAAAGAGAGATTACACCTGAAAATACTGTTGGCATTCAGTAATTCTACGATTTACTCGAATATTTCACAAAACTTGTTCCATGATTTATGTGTTTTTTTTTTAAAACCTTAAAGATTTTGAAAAAAAGTTATATCTTTTAAATTCTCAGAGGTCTCTACTGATTAGATAATATTCACAAGATATCTATGTATCCAAAATATCTTAAGATAGATGTGTAATAACATCATGATCACGTAAGAGCGGTTGTATGAAAATGTACGTCGGGTTGGCCGCTCTTAATATGTTTCTGAATCTTCGTAGGTGGTACGGTTTGATCTGATTTGTGGCAATTTTTGTTATGGCTTTAGATTTGTGTGGTGTGTGGTTTCATTTTGAATTTGTCTGTTTTTGAGAGTCAGTATAGGGATTTAATCGGTTTAGCGGTTTCAAATTACTGCGGTCATATTTTTTAAGGATCCCATATCATTAAAGTTTCCCGGGAAGCGTTTACAATTATATTTCGTCCATCCTTTTGCTATCTGTTTTACTAGCACGTAAGAAGGGGTGTCTAACTAACTTCTACCTTGATGACTGAACGATTGGTTCTTGTACTGCGTATCGCTGTTTCAATTCTCAATGCCTCGCATCTCATCATCATCATCATTAGCCTTTTTAATGTTCCCACTGCAGGGATACAGGCCTCCTATCTATGAAAGGGAATGGGCCGTAATCCACCACGCGGGCCCAGTGCGGGTTGGTGCCTTGGTGGATGTCACATGTCTTCGAATTTTTGGTTCTAGGACATGCCGGTTTCCTCACGATGTTTTCATTCACCGTTTTGAGAGCAGTGGTGAGGAACTAATAGCGTCGCATCTAGGTGTTAGTTAATCATCCACGGAGTAATTTCTAAGACGGGCAACCTTTTTAAAAAAAGGCCAAGATGTAATATCTAAGATTCAAATTAGAATTTTGACGTAATAGTCTAACTCACTTTCTATTCTTACAAATACCTCGGGAAACGAACCCGTCACCAGCAGTACGAAATAACAATTACTTATAACTACTTAACTTTAATACCCGGATCTCCAAGCCACATAAAGTCAGTTAAGATCACAATCCTCAATACACGAACGCCTACCCAGTTAATAATGACGCGTACCATTAAAGTATGCGCGTGCGTTTTGTAAGCTTGTTTGTCTACATCAACTTCGCCATCAACATCACCATTATGAGTTTGTAGGGTTGAAGGAGAAGGTTTATAAGCACTGGCCTTGTTATTTAACGTATTCTGCTTATTGCTGAACTCTCTCTCTTTTAATCCCTATATGTTTTGGTTATTTTCATTTACCACCAAAACCTATTCTACAAGCATTCGGCTTAATACTGAATTTTTTATTTTGCTCTTCAAACCTTCTTCTCCTGCGTCATTTCGAAACAGTTCTCTCGGTACGCGTCCAGATCATCCTGCATTTTTTATGACCATAGTTTTTCCTACATCTCTTATGACCTTTCGGTCTATTCTTCTCACGCACAGAATGCTACTCTCCATAGCTTTCTGGAAAATCCCAAGGCGAAATTTTTGTAGTTCTGTGAGTGACCAAGTTGGAGCACCGTATGCTAGAATGTTCAGCAGATACACATGTGGATTAATTTACTCTTCAGAGAGATGTGACTGTGCACTGCTAGGCTATGCCATTCTTTTGGTTATTATAATAAAGTCATAACTTAAATATTTTTTTGTAAAAAGTTCTCATTTGATCCATTTACCACTAATTGCTATTAATTGTCAATTGTACTTAACTGATATATCTTTTTCTATTGTGCTTGTTATTGATCCTAAGTTTTCTAATACTTTTTCTGATTTTTCGTGAGAACCTGTAAGTGGCTCAATGTCTTAATACAATTGTTATAATCACATTAATTATAGTTATAGCTGTTTGTTCTCCTTCGATTCAATTGATACATGATTTTCTGGTAATCTCTCTCTACGTCGGTCTATTGTCCATCTTCAAACACCAACTTTAGTTGAGACTGTTACGTAGTGTCCAGCTGTCCATGTGGCTGATCAGGAAGATCTTTGGATCTGCCTTCATTGGCCACAGCGTTATTCATCATCATCATGTCAGCCGAGCGACGCCCACTGCTAGGCATAGGCCTCCCCCAAGGATCTCCACAACGATCGGTCCTGTGCTGTCCGCATCCAGCAGCTTCCCGCGACCTTCACCAGATCGTCGGTCCACCTTGTAGGAGGCCTGCCAGCATTATTACTCGTATTTATTTACTTATTGTAATTATGCTTTATTGTAGATCTCATAACGTGGGCAGGATAAACATTACAAAACTAAGTATACAAAACTTCTGTCGGCTGTCTTACAATAATACTGAAATGAAAATGGCCGAAATGTTTATTGTATTCTGTGTGTATATTTTGGGAAAAATAAACTTTATTTCCTTTATTTCTTTTTCTTAATGCACAGGACAATCGCATGCAGCAACCTTTTAAGATGCAACCTATTAGGATGGATTGAAACAAAAGGAGATAGATTAATAGATATTCGTCATCCCGTGTTTTCCTCATCAACGATGTCACGATCACGGGTTTCTGCGAAAGCAGGTGGGGTACCAAGTGATTATATCATGCACAACCTGTTAGCCAATTTTCTGGGAAATGTATTTTTTGTGCCTTCGCTTGCGATTTGTTTTAAAAAATTCTATGGTATTGCTTAATCTTTGTCTTCGTGATTTTAACTACAAGTCGGCTTAAAATACTGTACATAATAGCCTCCCTAAGCATCGCTACAGCGACAGCTCCTGCGTTTTCCCCATCCGTTTCTATGATTTTCACCAAGTATCTGGTCTACTCGTAAGAAACCTACGATTCATCCTCCAGTAATCTTTGTATCTTAATCCTCTGGGTCCTTATTTTTTGACATAATCGATCATGATTTCCACATTATTTGATCTTAGCTATCCAGTGGTATAATTATATTTTGCATGGACTTAATAGATATGTGACTACAACACTAAATTATATCCCTTGATATTTCGTCTATGGATCCGTATTCAAGAAAAAGGCTACCGGTCTTAAAACTTTGCCTGCCAACCCTACTCCCGGCGCATGCGCAAAACATTCACATAAACATTACGTTACTTACGTCTGTCTGTTACACAACATTGACCCACAAAATGGCCCCCGTGAGTCGTGACGTCATCACCATAGTAATTAATTTAGCGATAGATCATAGAGAATTGACCTTAATTTGAATATGTTGGGTGCGAGCTGCGTCTGCGCTGGTTTCAATAAGGTTAAGTGTGTGTTCTGATTTATTAGTCGACTAGGCTACTGGTGTAGTGCTTAGTGGCCCTGACTGCTATGCCGGAGGTCGTGGGTTCGATTCACATTTAAGATAAATCTTTGTGTGATGAGCAAACATTTTGTAATAAATATATAAGTATGATTTATCAGTTGTCTAGTATTCTTAGCTCAGGAAAGTTCAACTTAGTTTGGGACTAAATATCGTTGCATGAAAATTGTGAAATCCCATCAAAAACATGAAATGTAAAAAAGCCAAGTCTCCCTACGTATTTCTTCCATCGAAAAAGTTTTGAGATCGCATAGAAGTCAAGTCCTGATCAACTTGATTTGCAATAATAAATCAATATTTTGTGACTAAGTATATCAATAGTTTTGTTTTTTACATTATAATAATAGTAGATAGATCTTAGGAACGCGGAGAGGTATCGAGCTTAGATTAAAACCATATATAAGTATATATATTCAAATCTGCGGTTCCTTAACTTTTTGAAATCAAACGTCTAAATTAACGAAAAAAAAAGATATGGCTGTCGCAAAAAAAAAAAAAACGTACATTTTGGCACTAAAGGGAACAAAAATTAATAGGATAGTTCCCGCTAACCTAGACTTCCAAAATTTTTAATATTCTGATTTTTTAAAACTCTGATTCAATTCGTGAATTGAACTATTTACATAGCTAAGTTTGTAGGGAACCGTCGAGAGTACGAGACTGCACTTGCCCAGTTTTTTTTTACAATATGGACCCTATTAACATATTACAGACAGTAAATTGGGAGTCGCAATAGGTCACGACGGGTACTGTAACCTACGGGCCCCGTATTACTGAAACGGCGGCACTTAAACCACAGAAAGCAACAGCTAAACTAAATTCAAATCCAACCTTGAACTCAACGAAAACAAAATTAACCTCTAGCACACAATAGCAGCTAATACAACAGCTTACAAAGCTAACCAGACGGTTCAATACAAAATAGACCATTACCACAATAAAGGAGAACAGACAGATGAACTGCCATTTATTATACGACTAGCTGTGCCCGCGACTTCGTCCGCGTGGAATAGTTATTTTGGGCATCATATTTATTTTTGCAAACAACCTCCTCAGCTTTATAAATTATAGCTGTTACCCGCGACTTTGCCCGTGTCAATTTCTGTTATTATTTTAGACAATTTAGTTTTTAAAAGGCGTGATATCTATCACGGCATCCTCACCTTCCGCATGACGTAGGTTCTCACCGGACATGGGAAGAAGGAAGAGACGCCCGGGTGTCGCCACTGTGTGGTCAGCCCAGAGGATACGGTGGAGCATACGGTGGAGGTGTGCCCCGCTTGAGAAGAGCATCGCCGTGTCCTCGTGGGGGTGATCAGCGGCGGCGACCTCTCGCGCCGGGCCTTGGTTCAGGCCATAGTTCGCAGCGAAGAAGAGTGGCAAGCGGTCGCCTCCTTCTGCAAAGCAGTAATGCTCGTAAAGGAGGAGGCCGACCGCATAAGGCAAAGGCAACAGCGCCCTCGCCGTAGCCGTCACCGTCACCGCCGCGATCCCGCCGATATCCGGTCTCCTTAGACGCTGGCTTGTGGACGGAGAGCAATGGGTAGCTCGCCGTCCGGTTGTCTGGTAACAGCCCAGACCGAGACCAAGTCATCGACGGCGTGCATTGCTCCCGCGCGCCTCAAGGTGTTGTCAGCAAACTGTGGGGCCCTTCAGGGGCGAAGCCTCCTGCAACTGAGGGTTGGTGCGAAAGCGTTATACCGGGGCTCTGGGAATATGGCAAGGGAGGAACGGGGTAGGTTGTTTAGTCAGTAAGAGTCTGACACTGTTTCCCGCTCCGCCCAAGAGCGGGATTCGTCATTGGATGATTTTTACCTACCATAAAAAAAAAACCATCCGCGCTGCCCGCAAGCGACCCCTCTCCTCGCCCGCCGGCCAGGCGCAGCGTCAAGTTTAGCACATCATGCATCGCGTGTGAATTTTATATCGGAGTTATTTTAAAATTGTAATATCTTCTAAGATGTTCGTTGAAATTAAATGATGTCAATGACAATTTTGTTTACAATTACATACTCTTAATCAACAACACATTTATTTGGATAAAGATTATATTATTATGTTGATAGAACTCTCACAAATAATCGGTAAAAATTGGCTAAATTTGATTCGCATAAAAACGGTTCTAGTAAGTTAATCTTAAAAGATAGACATATACTGTCGCGGACACTTTTTTAGATAATTTTAAGAGGAATAATTCTTTCATACATATTTTTTTGGTATCTTAAACCGTTTTGGCAGCGCACGCAACGGAAGCCCTCAAAGATGAATAATATTCCCCGTTTTTTCCACATTTTCCGTTGTGTCTTCGCTTCTATTAGTCGCAGCGTGATGTTATATAGCCTAAAGCCTTCCTCAATAAATTATCTATTCAACACAAAAAGAATTTTTCAATTCGGACCAGTAGTTCCTGAGATTAGCGCGTTCAAACAAACAAACAAACAAACAAACTCTTCAGCTTTATAATATTAGTATAGATTGACTGTTCAAGATCAACAGATGTTAGATATGTTGCGAAAATATTAAACAGACTGTTTTGTGTAAGGCTGTTTGTTGCTACTTAGTAGAGGGTTTATCTGATGTCAAGGTCTGGTCTAACCTTGTTTAAATTGTGCTGGTGAACTTGAGGTTTTTCGTGAATGTACTGAATGTGAACCCCTATTTCTCCTCGTCATAGGATATTTTAGGATACAGTGAGGTAGAGTAGTCAGTAAACGTTAGCGAAACCGCGGAAAAAAGCTTGTATTATATAAATATTTTAAGAATTAAGCAGCCTTATAATGTTCTCACTGCTGCCTGTAATCCACTACGCGGGCGCAGTGCGGATTGGTGAAGGTTACATGTCTTGGATTTTTTGGTTCTAGGACATGCCGTCTAAGAGAGACGTGGATTCAAACTCAATCAGGCATATTACTTTATATAATTTATTTTTGCTCTCAAAACGGCGAAGGAAAACATTGTGAGGAAGAATCGTAGACCACGCTAAGATAGAAATAAATGGGTAACGTTAGCTGCTAACTGCAATGCCACTGAGGTTTTGAGGCTAGGCATGCCTTCTGCATAGCTTTGGAGTGGTTTGAGAAAACAATAACTAAAAGAATTTGAGGGAAACCCTCGAAACCCTGAGAGAAAATATAGGCTAAAAAGTGTTATGTCAAATATATAATCTATCATTGTCTTCCTGCCCTAGTTACGTTACAGGTTTCATCTACTATTTTGTCTTGTCATTTGTAATGCTCTCAATTAATCACTGTTCTTTTATAATCGCTCCCACACGATCCATCTAGAAGTGTATGGAGCTTTTCTAAGTAACAAATTCCTCAAGAACTGTGTCAAGATATCTGAATCTTTGTGTGATTAGTTACGTTACAATTTTAAAACCTAAACGAACTGTTACAGTGTTTCCTCAACTTTTGCAATCATCATCACGACTATTTGCATATCATCACTCTGCGAACAAAGATAGGCAAGAATTGCTCCATCATTTGCCAACGATGACAGTAACTTTACCTACGATCATATTGAAACCCGAACTTCCGTAAACTTGTATTGCGAAGTATGATGTGGCAAAATAACCAGTGTTAGCAATGTCATTAGAATCCATAGTCTTTAGACAAGAAACATTCTATTTGCGTCAGTGATTATTAAACACTACCTTTTGTCAGCGACTTCGCCCGCGTACCTACATAAAATACTGCCTATGTCGCTCAGGAGTAAAGCAGCAGCAGATATAAAATGTATAAAATTCGCATGACGTGCTATTATTATTGGTTTTTCAAGACACTTGCAATTTTTTGGAGGTACCCTACAATAATGACTTCTTCCGCCGGTGAAGTGAGAGATACTGACAATAAACCCACCTATTGTTCCTTCAGTAGCTACGTGTGTTGCAAAAGAATCAATGTTGGCTATGTTACTAGGCAGTTTCCGTGAGCTTTTCAAAGAGATTCTGTCGGCGATAACAATGATCAAATATATATTTTAAAAAATTGAGATGAAGTATTGAAATTCTACATGCTTTATCCCCCCTTTTTAGAGTGGGAATTTTTCAAAGAACTTCTCCTGCTCTATAGTGGAGACTTATTTACTGATTAAAACCTACCTATTAGGTCGTGGTGATTCAGACCATTCCGGAGACGTGATCAATCCTATATATTTGATTTTTTTACACTCGTTTTCACTGGTAAAATATAATTTTCTCTAAGAGTAGAAAGGTAGAAACCAATGTCATTAGTCCTTTTATCTTTGTTGACAACTTTTATCGCTTCATTCTGTCTCTACATCACAAATACATTCGTGTTAATGACTTGATTGCTTACATCTGCTTTTGGTCATAGGTCTTTTCTAAATATGGATTTAACACGTTCATAGTAGTTGATAGCTTCCGTTAACTGTCAATCAAAAATAAATTGCCATCGTTCAATGGCGCTTTGGCGGAAGTTACTTTCATAAATGTATCCTAGAGCGAGGGTGGTCTAAAATGTTTCTGGAATCTAGTCTGCAAGTGGCACTTACCTGGTAAATTAAGTTAGACTACAATTGCTATAGAATGGCGTGAATGACAGCTGTCAGGTTCATACGTAACTATCCTTTTCTCTCATCTTAAAGATGCATATTTTCGTCCTGCTATAACCCTGTATGTGTCTGTATGTGTCCTATGTATGTTATGTATTTTGTTTTATATTTACAGTTTGACTAACTCGCTAGTAGCACACTGCAGACTACCCCCTGTATTATTATTTAGTTCTTACGATCCATCCTAAGGTTGTATGGTAGATTTCGCTGTCAGCGAAATCTACCATACAACCTTATATAAGACCGCCATTGTACCCATAGATTTAAGTTCTGTTACTTTTTGGTGTACAATAAAGCTTAATCTATCTTATCCTAATTCCTGCCCATGCTATTTAAAAATGAGCTTTTGATTCGTGGTCGCTAACAATGGGTCTCATCCGAAGGCTTAGTCACCCGGACTATGCTTAGTATCCTTATGTTATCGTATCAGAAATGATGCGGATAGAATATCCGCAAGAAAACCAAGGTAACCGATATAAGCCGAAGAATCGCCAAACTTTAGTGGCAGAGCACATTGATCGCAGAACAGGTGGTCGTTGGAGTTCGAAAGCTTCTGGAGTAGCGACCGCGTGACGAAAGATGCAGCGTTGAACGTCATTTCAGCTGAAATGACGATGAATGATGATGACGAAATAAGTCATCTCATCGGGGTCACCAGAGTTCTTCAAGAACCCGTCTTTAGCCCTCGAAACGGAAGTCGCTATACAAAAACATTGCAGTAACGTAGTCAATATTTGGCTCGTTTCTCCATATTACCATGTCGTCACTTAGCATTGTAAATGTGTTGTTTTATGTGCAAACACAGTATTGTCCTCGTCACAAGACATGTGCCTGACACGGTGGTATTGCCTTTTACGGTGCAGGGTGAGCCATCAGATGTAACGGTGCGGTTTTTAGTTCGTATAATTTGTGGGACACGATGCATAAGAATGTTGAGGAGGTAGCTGTTAAAAAAGAAACGTGCACTGACAGAAGAATTGAACTTAACGTCATTTTTGTATGGCTTTTTTATCTATATAGATATATGGCTGATGATAAAGTATGCTTTCCTAAAAGTAACTTATTCAATTTCTTTTTAAAGATTACCAAATATATCGGCTATTTGGAATCACAACCCTACTGGGCCAATTTAGCCTAAATCTAGGCCTTGACGGATAGCTTATACGAGCAGAAAATGATTCCATCAAATACGTGGCAGGCTTGAACTAAGCAGGGCAGGCATATTGCATACAATTACTGTCCCACAATTACTGGAAATAAAATTTTGCGGACTTACTTGCTCCACAATAAATGGAAATAAAGTTTGATAAACATCGTTGGGGTTTCCGTAAACAAATCAGAAACTGCCTATAGATGAAAATATCTCTAAGAAAAATTTAATAGCACTTTGTCTGAAGTGTATTGTCTATTTTTTCTGGAGGTACTAATTAAGCCCTTCTGCTCAGGGTGGCGTGAGAACTAGTGTCTAAGTTTTCCTGACTAACACTGACCATTGTGCCTTTAGCTGCCCTTCGCCTTCCAAGATCACAGTAACTCTTTGAACGCCGATAGCATGCACTCAAAAGAAAGTGCACACTCATCCGCTTGAAGCTCCACACTTGCATCCTCTCAAACTACGTGACCAGCCTGTCAATCTCCCTTGGTACTTAAAACCACGTCTCCTGTCAGTGCATTATGACCTAAAATGGATGTTTTCGCTAGTCCTTGCAATGTAAAACATGGCACGTTTTTGGTACTTGTAGATTCTACGAGCATTATCGCAGTATTGTTATGTCTAGGCAATAAATTGCGTCACTTTGGAATTCTAAAAGTGATGTATGATGTAATTGTGGGTATAGATAGCTTTGGTTGGACCTCTGTTCTTTGATTCAATATCTCAGTTGCCTTGGCTACTACTTTTGCCTTGCCTTGTTTTGTTTTGTTGCCTTTCCTAAGTAGAGCCCAGAAGGCCGTGTTTTCATGTGCCAGCAACTGGCTTGCAAGTTTAATTGCGTTATTCTATAGTTGTGGGAGTGTTCAAAAGTCAGTAAAAGTCTAGACCAGAGGATGTTCTTTAATATCGTGCGGATTTCAACACGCACAAAGGACATTTATTATTACGCATACAGTATAATACGCATACAGGATGAGGGGCGTTTATACCGGGCAGCAACCCCGCATGCGAAACAATTCCGCATGCGTGATGAAATCGGCACTAATATCGTGCAGATTTCATTACACATGCAAAACACCCAAAAAGACTTTATTGATATGAAAAAGTTCTCGACGTATCTCGTAGGTATGTTTAATGACAAAAAACTTCTCTATTTTACCAACATTTGTATAGTGTTGGCGCAAAAATGAGTAATAGTAGATTATTATTTTACCCAGAAAGAAATTGAATAAAAATCTTATCGACCATACCGATTGATATCATCAACAATAACCACTTATCGATTTCCCTTTCAAAAGCCTTTCTGAATAAAAACGGTAATAGTCAGCCAGAGAATATTTAAGTGCAAAAGGTCCAAGAAGTACACATGACTAAAGAACAAGATTTCAATGAAAATATTTTTCATAGCTCGTTTTTTATAGCGGGTTATATACATACTTATGTAATTAAAAGTCGTCAAACCAACTCATCACATTAACACAAACTCGATAGGGTTGTGTCGTTTAATTACAAAGTTCCTATAACCATCTTCCGGTTCCATCATCAGATCAATTCAACAAAATAATTTTGCATTGTCATTTGATTGACACATGCATGCAAAATTTCAGCTCAACCGGGAATCGAGAAGTGGATCAAATTTAATTTGCAAGATTTGATCATAAAAAAAAGAGCAGTTGTGGCCGAGTGGTAAAGGCTCCTACTTACGAGTTGTAGGTCGCGGGTTCTAACCCAGCCAGGAGTATTAGGTACTTTGTCTAATTTATTTCATCACCACTGCTCTCAAAACGGTGAAGGAAAACATCGTGACAAAACCAGCATGTCCTAGAACCAAAAATCGAAGACATGTGACATCCACCAATTCGCACTGAGCCCGCGTGGTGGATTATGGGCCATTCCCTCTCCTAGAGAGGAGGCCTGCGTCCCAGCAGTGGGAACATTAAATAAGACTGATGATGATGATGATCACAAATATTGAGACAGGTGAAATTAAATAAAAGCCTTTAATTAGTATGGTCCTACTGTATGGTCCTCCAAACAAAGTCTTTGCGTCAAGCTACCGTGAACCTTCTTAAATTCTTTTATTCTATGGTACAAGCAATACATACGAGTAAGTTAATTAACACCTATCAACTTCATAATTGGTGTTTCGTAAGCTCTTCTACCTAACTGTGAGTACAACGGAGTTTGAGTGTTGATATAGGCTCGATTGTAGGCTTATTTGGAAATTAGCAACTGCGCAAGGGTATGGTAGAGTTATTAGTAACGTTACTGTTTTGGTACCATCGCGGTCATTTCTGATCGCGGTCTTTACAGAGTCTAAGCCTCCCGCTCCGCCCAAGGGCGGGATTCGTCATTGGATGATTTTTACCTACCGTAAAAAAAAACCGCTGGATGCGGACAGCACAGGACCGATCGTTGTGGAGATCCTTGGGGGAGGCCTATGCCCAGCAGTGGGCGTGTGGCGGCTGACATGATGATAAAAAAAACGCAGTTGTCTGGCATTATACTCAACTGGACCTGTTTGGCACAGACTAGACATATTGTTAATTTTATTTCTTTATTTTCCTTTCTAAATATTTCTTTTATATTTAATTTAAGTTTGTAATTATTTGTTCATGTTTCATGGAGTGCCAAATAAACATATTTTGTTTCTTTCTTTCTTTACCTATAGCAGAATTTCTTGTCGTGAACAACATGGCGACTAAATTGACCTCAGCGGTTATTTACTCAAAACTTTCTTCAATCGTACTCTTGATGGCAATTATTTTTTATGACCAATCAGCTGTAGTATCTAAGTGGTTAGTGGTATCTTAGTTTGTTCGCATCTTGCATCAAGTGATAATTGCCCTACTTTGGTAAATTGTGAGGAACTTGCTAATGGAGATAGAATGCGTAATGGAGATAATACTTCAAATAGTAGTTACAAAGAGTACTTTTTAACTGCAATAAGACCTGAGTTTAATAATGTAGAAGTCCAGCTGCAAGGCCGAAGCCTACTGGGGCCTTGGACCAGTTTCTGAAAGGAAGGTCCGACCCCGGTATGAAGACGAAGAAGGAACGGCCACCCCGTTCCTTCTTCGCTGTCGTTTAGTCAGTGAGAGTCTGACGATATCTCCCTCTTCGTTGTTGGATTATTTTTTCCACCATAAAAAAGACCCGAGTTCGATTATCATGCTTGGAAAAAATGGTTATTGATTTTTGTTTTTGTGTAATTTTAATAAGCAGCCGAAAATATTGAAGACGATGATGTGGAACCCCCCTCAGAAAGGATGATAAATTTTATTACTTATTAACATTGTACAACTCACATAATCGAAGCGACAAGACATTGTAATCAAGGCTTTATGATAAGATTTAAAAGAGTGTCCATGGAGTTTCTTGCACGTTCTTCTCCATAGAGATCTACGCCTTGGAACGTCCAATTTTGCTTCACTTTCTTCTATTTTTGACTGACCGACAATTTGACAATTCAAAAGTGGTGGGGGACTTGGTTTTATGGATTTGACATTGATTTAAAATTCACGGACAGGAAATACAGATACTTGTTAATTTTATCCATTTCCTAATTAAAATTCTCATTTAGGACTAAAAAAAAACTAATAAATATTAACGATGTCAATCTTGTGTGGTCCAGTACATGTAGGAAGGTATTTGCCAAAACTGGTACCAATAACTTATTTATTTAAACTACGTTTAGCCAGGTGGCCTTGGCATGCCTATTGCATTGCTTACCACTATATATTTTAAATCTTTTAATAAATCAAGTATGACGTCTTCTTGTAAGTTATTTATCGTCTTTATTTCTTGGTAATCGGTATCATTAGCTACTAGCTGTACCCCGCGATTTTACCCGCATCTTTAGTTACTTGCCTGCTACCGTAGATTGTAGCTTAATGTTATATAGCCTTCCTTGATATAACACAGGAAGAATTTTTCTAATCGGATCAGTAGTTCCTGAAATTAGAGCGTTCAAACAAACAAACTCTTCAGCATTTTAATATTAGTATAGGTAAACACGGCCTCTTGGGTTTCGGGATTCTCTGAGCGATCTCCAGCCGCCATACTAATCGCTCAAGGAGATGTCAGCAAACTGTAGGGGCCCAGCAGTGTCGAAGCCTCTTGGAGCCATGGGTAATGCATTGCTTACCACTATGTAATTTAAGAGTATATCTTATAATAAATCAAGTATGACGTCTTCTTGTAAGTAATTTATCGTCTTTATTTCTTGGTAATCGGTATCATTAGCTACTAGCTGTACCCCGCGGTTTAACTCGCATTTTTAATTGCTGTTCTACTCTCGTAGATTGTAGCTTCATTATCATTACATAGTATAAAACAAAGTCGCTTCCTCCCTATGTACGCTTAAATCTTTAAAACTACGCAACAGATTTTGTTGCGGCTTTTTTTTAATTGATCGAGTGATTCAAGAGGAAGGTTTATGTGTATAATTCATGCATAATATATTCAATATCGGTCGCTAGTTAGCACGGACGGTGAGCAATGGGTAGCTCGCCGTCCGGTAGTCTGGTAACTGTCCAGACCGAGTCCAAGTCGTCGACGCGGCGACGGTGCGCACCGTTCCCGCGCTCCTCAAGGAGTTGTCAGCAAACTGTAGGGGCCCTTCAGGGTCGAAGCCTCCTGGAGCCGAGGGTTGAGTGAAACTGTTACCGCGGCTCTAGGAATAAGGCAAGGAAGGTACGGGATAGGTTTTTTAGTCAGTAAAAGTCTGACACTGGTCTCCCGCTCCGCCCAAGAGCGGGTTTCGTCATTGGATGATTTTCACCTACCATAAAAAAAAAACCTTTAAGGGGGTAAACAGACTTTCAAGCGGGCGAAGTCGCTGGCAGAAGTTAGTTAGCTATCCGTATATCGACTTCTTGGGCGTCGGTAATCACTGAGCTATCTCCGGCCACCGTAGGCGCCGGCAGTGGGTAGCTCGCCGTCCTTTCTTCCTGTAAGCACCCAGTCCGAGTTTGTTTCTAGAGTATTTGGAAAATCAGCCCCCTGCCAAGGTACAATCGTTTCGATTCTATTCTCTAGCGCCGAATGCCTAGAGTAAGCCACGCCTCCGGTTTCTTTGTTCTTACCATTGGACTGAGCGTCGAGATGACGTCAGAACGAAATAGAAGGCGTTTCAGACTCGAGGAGTTGCGTTGAAACTTTTTATATTTCTATGGTTGAAACGCAAGAGAATATTAACGAATCGGTTGTAAATTGGCTAGAGGGGCTGAAAATAGATCGCAAGCTATTTTTTTTTTCTTTGATTATCTTACTAATACCTATTATAAATGCGAAAGTTACGATGTTTGGATGTTTGTTTCTCAATCACGCCAAAACGTCTGGACAGATCTGGATGAAATTTGGCACAGGCATAGGATACGCTCCGGAATAGGACATAGGCTACTTTTTATCCCGGAAACCCCAACCTCAATACCACGCGGGCGAAGCCGCGGGCAAAAGCTAGTAATTTATATGGCAGAAGAATATTTGCGGACTGAACTAGTAATTTTCCTAACAAATATCTTCCCGTTTTTGCATAAGTATGTATATTTTCTTTACTTGCCTTACAATAACCTCGGTTATGAAGTAAGATAAAGCTTTAACTTTCCCTTCACAACCAACGGCAACGGCATGATAGTTGACATCTGACCCGTTGGCTCACGCAGCAAAAATATGTCGTTACCGGCTCTAATCGTATAGTTAGCCAATCAGCTGAGAATATTGCTTTGTGATCACAGTTATGAATGACTATTGAATAAATAAAAGTATTGACTCTATCAATGTTATAACTATTTTATTTTCAAACAAGTTTTAATGAAAATATTTCTTTTAAAGCGCGATAAAACTCGTCATGATGAATCACACGAGCCTAAACTCGATAGGGTTTTTTTTATGGTAGGTGAAAATCATCGAATGACGAAACCCGCTCTTGGACGGAGCGGGAGACCAGTGTCAGACTCTTACTGACTAAAAAACCTACCCCGTACCTTCCTTGCCTTATTCCTAGAGCCGCGGTAACAGTTTCACTCAACCCTCGGCTCCAGGAGGCTTCGACCCTAAAGGGCCCCTACAGTTTGCTGACAACTCCTTGAGGAGCGCGGGAACGGTGCGCACCGTCGCCGCGGCGACGACTTGGACTCGGTCTGGACAGTTACCAGACTACCGGACGGCTCGCTACCCATTGCTCACCGTCCGCGAGCCAGTGTCTACGGTGGCCGGATATCGGCAGGATCGCGGCGGCAACGGCTACGGCGAGGGCGCTGTTACCTTTGCCTTATGCGGTCGGCCTCCTCCTTAAACTCGATAGGGTTGTAACGACATAGCTTACACTATGCTACATGACAACATTAGTATACGTTATGCCGTTACACTGGTATACAGCTACAGTCTATAAAACTTAGATAAATCAGGATTACAAATTTTGCCGAGAACTAAGATAGCATCCATACTAATATTATAAATGCAAAAGTAACTCTGTCTGTCTGTTACGCTTTCCCGCTTAAACCTCTCAAACGTTTTTGATGAAATTTGGCACAGACAATCTTTAGACCCTGAGAAAGAACATAGGCTACCTTTTATTGCGAAAAAAAGACGCAGACGAAGTCGCGGGTACCAGCTAGTAAGAGATAAAAGAAATGATATCAAGATTTGTAGTAGAAGCTAGTGACAGGGCTTGCCTAATTGGTATCAGTTACGCCGTTACGCGTCAAGCCACACATTTACGACATATAAGAAGACAATATCACATAACCGTCAACTCCATTCAGCCATTAAAACACCCAATCACACGTCAAAGTTCTGCTATAAAAATCGGATCGCCCAATCTAGTAGCGATTCAATTTCGGCGTGACCCCGAGAGAGGCCGCGCTATCGTACTATGCGTTTCAAATAAGAATAGGATCGATAACCAGAATGTAACGACCACCGTACTGTCAAATCGAAGATATTTTTGCAAAATTGAAGAACTCTGAGAAGAGTAAAATTGAAAAACTGGATACTGATTAAACTTTTTTCGTTCACAGTTCGTAAATAAATTAAATTTTTCGTAAATAAACTGAATTTTAAAAATATCTTGCCTCGATTTGACGGTAAATCGTGACGTGACAACATGACAATCGATCCTATTCTCATTTGGAACGTATTGTATGTGTAAACACGCGAGTATTTTAGAAATTGTATTTATCAAGATTTGTAAAAGAAGCTAGTGACTGGGCTTGCCTAATTGGTATCAGTTACGCCGTTACGCGTCAAGCCACACATTTACAACATATAAGAAAACAATATCACACAACCGTCACCGCCATTCAACCATTAAAACACCCAATCACACATCAAAGTTCTGCTATAAAAATCGGATCGCCCAATCTAGTAGCGATTCAATTTCGGCGTGACCCCGAGCGAGGCCGCGCTATCGTATGTGTAAACACGCCGAGTATTTTAGATCGGTGTGACGTAACTGTCGGACGTAGTGAGTGCGCCCGCGCAGGTGCGATTTATTTTAAACGCTCGATGCGACTTTTTTTTGCGTTTTTCTATTGTTATGTTGTAAAAAAATGCATTTTTATAGCTGCTGTAATGGTTTTGCGTTAAGAGTCGTAGGATGATTTTAGGCCACCATAGGCCCAAGTTTGCGGACAGATGGGTAAGGAGTAACTCACAGTATGGTCGTCCGGTAAGGATGGGTCGACAGCGCAATGCATTCGGGCATTCCATAGCTAACAACGTTCCCGCGTAAGAGAAGTTATTAGATGGTTTCCCTCGTAATTTACTCGACTTGAAGACCCAAGCCGAAGTCTGTGATTACTGAAGGCCCAAGATTGCAGATTCCGGCAGGGAATTCCATATTAATGTTAAGAAACAATAACAACCAATCCACACATGGGCCCGCGTGGTGGATTACAGCCCATTCCCTCTCCCAGAGAGGAGGCCTGTGTCCCAGCAGTGGGAACATTAAAAAGGCTGATGATGATGATGAACAATAACAAAGTTAATTTGAAAATCTCATACTTATAAATTGTCCCACGCATTTTAGATAGTATTACACACCTCTGTAACTTTTAAATTATTACTTTTTAATTACTAACATGAGTTAAATTCTTGTTACTGACAACTTTGCCTTGCCTTTTTTATTTTATTACGATTCAATAATGAATAAAACATTACTGTTTGACCTTGTACTGCCCGTTAAATATGCCAAAAAAGGGTGTCTGATATTATTGTTAGGCCACTGGTTACCATGGAAGCCATATTTTGAATGCACCTGCGTACCTTGGGCACCTGGTAAAATATTCGATCTTAATATAATTTTAATTTTTTTGAAATATAATCCCGGATGGTAGTTGAATATGGCTTCAAGATACGAGGCAATCCATCAGGCAAAAACACTTACTGTTTAACTCCTCGAGAGAGTTACTCTTTATTATACTTACTCGAAAACGTGTTCCTATCCCTACCACTTATAGGTACGTAATTTACTTTTTACTATTATTATTATTCATGTGCACTTACAAAACGTCAAAAGCTAGTACTCGGTTACGAATTGGTCGTTTCGTATGGAGAAGAACTGGCAAGAAACTCCATGGTCACTTAGATTAACAAAACTCTACCCTCACCTGCATAAAATACGTGACAAAGACGATAAGCATCTAGTTAATTAAGACACCATACATAATATGTCTGCACTTTCTATCGCAGAGCTAATTATAACCACCATCTGCGGGTTACCCGAAGAAATGTAGGAAGTTGTCGTTGAAACAGTGCCAGATACCGAGAAACAAGGAAACGCTTGAACATTTCTTGAAAGGGAATTTTAGAGGAGTGTAAATTGTTGATTTTAGATGATGAAATGGAAATTAGGACGAGATTTCCGGATTTTAGTTTTGTTAGCTTCTTGATATAGTGCAGCATTGTTATGTTTGCTTTTAACGGATCTGATGTAATAGGATTTATTGGAATTCCAAACTAAATTGTAAGACAGACATTCTTAGGAACTTGGGTGTGGACAATTTAGGAATGGAATGTTAATTGTTACACGGTATTCAAAATAAAAGAGCTATTTATACATTCTAGTAATAAATAAACTTATAAATGACGATAAAATTAAATATAATAATAATATTGTTAATTGAATAAATACATGTTTATAATATATCACACAATGATCACACACGACGTATAATTAAATTACATGATGAAAGGCATAAATAATATAAATATGTATAAATAATTTATACGCTTGCTTGACCAATAAGCTTTAGGATCCCTCCTTGTAAACATGGACAAATCAATTCATTTCAAAATTATATTCGAATTTTCGAAAATGTCCAAGTTGTGTTAGCGATTGTAGTTCTTTACCAACGTAAAGAACTATAACTATACTATATAAGAAAAAGAGCGACCTCTTTTTTATATCCGGCTCGAACGACCAAAAATTGGCGCAATATGAGGAACTGTGAAGATAGGTTTAGAAAAAAAGTTTGGAATTCCAATAAACCCTATTACAGGATTTATTGGAATTCCAAACTAAATTGTAAGATTGACATTCTTAGGAACTTGGGTGTGGACAATTTAGGATTGGAATGTTAATTGTTACACGGTATTCAAAATAAAAGAGCTATTTATACATTCTAGTCATTACATAGTATAAAACAAAGTCGGTTTCCGCTGTCTATCCTCTTGTCTGATCTTTAAAACTACGCAACGGATTTTGATGCCGTTTTTTTTTTTCATAGATACAGTGATTTAAGAGGAAGGTTTATATATGTATAATTCGTACATAATATATTTAATATCACCATTGCACCCGTGCGAAGCTGGGGCGGTTCGCCAGTAATAAATAAACTTATAAACGGCGATAAAATTTAATATAATTATAATAATCTCAATTAAATGAATACATGGCTATAATATTATCACACACGACGTATAATTAAATTACATGATGAAAGACATAAATATAATTAATTTATACGCTTGCTTGACAAATAAGCTTTAAGATCCTTGTAAACATGGATTTCTTACAAATTAGATATTCTCTAATGTCCAAGTTAGTCCAATGTTATTGATTGTAGATCCTTACGTCGCTCTTTCTAATCCGGCTCGAAGAACCATATGATGATAAATGATATTTATTTTTGCAAATAGGTTTTTCACAACACTTACACGTCATTTTTTTTTGTCAGTTTAAACTAGATAAATGTTTTGGCTAAACGGGAGAACAGCGAAAATTGGGATACATTATTATTATCTAATCTACACTAATATAATAAAGAGGTAAAGTTTGTTTTTTTATTTTTTTGTTTGTAGGGGGTAATCTCTGGAACTACTGGTCCGATTGGAAAAAAATTAGCAACAATAGAAAGCTGCTTTAGTCCTGAGTGACATAGGCTTTATGTACGCGGGCGAAGCCGCTGACAAAAGCTAGTTTAAAATAATTTAGTTGACTCTTCACGTGACCCAAGGGCTGGCTTCTACCTTGATGCCATACAAGGTGGTAATGCCGCCAGCCTTTTGGGCACACTTGCAGTCGTCAGCGATGCAGAGGAACTTTATGACACCATATTTAATTAAGAATACCCCCCTTCCTTTTGGCCTTTATATATATAGTTTTATTTAAAATACAACTGTCCTTTTGCCTTTATATGATCTGTACCTGTTGATACAGAAACGGTGAGCAATGGGTAGCTCGCCGTCCGGTCGTCTGGTAACTGTCCAGACCGAGTCTAAGTCGTCAACCGCGCACCGTTCCCGCGCGCCTCAAGGAGTTGTCAGCAAACTGTAGGGGCCCTTCAGGGTCGAAGCCTTCTGGAGTTGCCGGTCTCTGTGAAACTGTTACCGCGGCTCTAGAAATAAGGCAAGGAAGGAATGGGGTAGGTTTTTTAGTCAGTAAGAGTCTGACACTGGTCTCCCGCTCCACCCAAGAGGGTTTCGTCATTCGATGATTTTCAGCTACCACAAAAAAAATACCTGTTGATAGAGATCATATTAAGACAAATGGACAATAGCAACAAAAAACAGGAAGCTATGATGAGTAATGGACGTAATGGCTCCAAAGAATCAGGTCTAAAGGTCAGTGTAGTAGACCAGTAGTAGCAGGTTGATAACTAACGCCTACAAATCCTAATGATCTGCTTCCTGTCTGGACCAAAAACTTCTAACTGCACGGAGTTAGATTTGAGATCCTCAATATAATAAGTAACGATGTTTAACAACATTTTTGTTTTTTTTTTGCCGATGCTGGGATTTCGATCTCGGGCAGATAGGCACGGGCTTGTGGATGGCGGGCAATGGGCAGCTCGCCGTCCAATCGTCTGTCGTTTTTTTTTTTTTTGCTACGAATTGTACGGAACCTTACCCTACTCACATTGGCCTGTTGTTTAATAGAATTCATTATTTTTGAGGACCTACCTAGATGCGTAGCATAGTGGCCTCATAATGTTCCCACTTCTGGGAATCAGTTCTCAATAGGAGTTGGCAGTAATCTACCACTGGTGAATTGACTTGGTTTGGTTCTAGAAGATGCCTGTTTCCTCACGATATTTTTGTTTACCGTTTTAAGAGCAGTGGTTATGAAATAAATTACACAAAAGTAATGCATCTAGCCGGGTTTAAACCCGCAACTTAAAAAGTCTTGTAAGTCGAGGTTATTACCACTCAGTCTACCTAGATGATAAACGATGAAAACTTTAATATTAGCAGATCGTGACGTTAACGAATTAAACGTTTAGAAAGTCTATATTGTAGCAAATGTGGGATCATTAACATCAGTCTTGAACTCTTGATTACTAAGAAAACTTAGTAATGAAGTTAGATAGAATAAAAATTGGACTCAAACCGGTTCCAAATAGACGATTCTGTCAATAGATATTGATTAATGAACCTTTTATCCAAGCTTTTGCATGAATTATTATGTCTACATCATTACATAGTATAAAACAAAATTGCTCATGCCCTATGTATGCTTATATCTTTAAAAGTAACGGATTTTGCTGCGGCTTTTTTTAATAGATAGAGAGGTTCTAGAGGAAGGTTTATGTGTATAATACATGCATAATATATTCAATATCAGTACCCATGCGAAGCTGGGGCGGGTCGCTAGTTCTATATAAATTTGGAGAGTATGTGCTGGAATTGCATGACTAGATTCTGCCTTCGGACAACCTGACATACAGGCGAGTGTCCACCCTTAAATTCTTAATAACTCTAAGGTAGGATTGGCAGACGCTCGCCTCCTTCTGCGAAGCATTATAATTTAGGTGTCTTCAAGGCTGGCGTGAATAGGTTCGATTCAAGCCCTAAACATGCCGTTAGATCTAGAGTAGGTCATCAGCATCTAACAACTTGGAGCTAGCCTTACTATCTCTATGAGTCGTCGTAAATATATGCAATTTAGGACGTTCACAGATAACCAGGTCGCCGTCATAAAGCATGATAGTTTATTGTATAAGCGTGTGTACTGATAGCCAAATGATATAGTGTGCAGGCCGATTTGTTTTCTCTATGAGAGAGGCAGCCTCACTCACTGCCAAAGAGTTCAGTAATATCAGTTCGGAGTGCATGTGATATCTTTTTAAAGAAACTAAATAACATGCAGATAGAGAACCAGAGTATGGTTCTAAAAAATATGGAAATAATCTCAAAAGTAGAGTTTTATAAAGCCTTTCTAGGAAAATAACTTTGAACTTGACAGGATGAACAGTTTTTGAAAAATGTAAAAATATAACATCTGAACTTAAATTGTAATATTACCGTATATGCAAGCATTTTTTATAATTGTTTTACATATTTTATTATCCTGAACATATGTTCTTTCAAATAATAATACAAAAAGATTAAAATCGGTTCTCGCAATCCAAAATTACCACTGGGTTCTGTTACATTGTGAGAAATTTGTGACGGACGGGAAACTAAAAACCTACACTGAGCGTGACCCAACACGCTCTTGGTCGGTTTTTTACTGATACCCACTCTGACCAAACAAATAAACCATCCCTATTACCTCAGCACTGAAGAATGTGCACCCATTCAGTATAATCCTGCACACACAACTCTTTCGCCGCGTGTACCAGCCCACTAGTCGCGAGACCTGATTAATGGTGCATCGACCTCTACCAGCTTTGTATACTATGTGTCTGTGTGACGAGCTGACCTGTTCGCCTTATGATGTCATCATCTAGCTCTAGTCTTCAGGAATGATTTGTGGATTAGTAATTCGAGGTTATTTTGAGGCGACATAAGCATAAAATCCTGTTTTGGTTAGTTAGCTGTCCTCAGCGGTTTTGGGTACTGCTCTGTTTTCGTGAGTCGTAGCCGTAGATATTATATAGGTTGACTGGTAATTAGTGACATAAAAATGTGATTGTGGTCATAATAATTGAATAATCATGATAACAAAATATCATGACTACAATAATAGCGCCCCTGGGCTGCGTTCAAAAAATACCAGAGTAGGACAGAGTTGTAACCCAGAGTCGTTCTCTTATGACTCGAGTACTAGAGTTAACCCAAGTGGCTGCAACTTCAAGTAGGGTAGGTTGGAGTAAACTATTGACAATAGAACTTGACGTTTGCGTTCAAAAATGCGAGGGTAGGGTATCTACCCTGTGACGTCATTAGAGTCAACTTCAACCTCAAATTTGAACGCAAGGCATAACTTGCTTTTATTTGTGATGACGACTCCTTTAATGACACGCGCTAATAGACTTTCATAGACACATTGTAGGAGTTGGCGCGCATAAATAAACTATTAATAGTTTCTGTGGCCTAAAAAGTCTCCATTTATTTCCAATCTTTGGTAAAACTGGACATATTTTTATAAAAACAACCAATTCTGAATTAACGCTACAAGCAGCTCGACTTTACGTAATGAAAAAGCCGTGACCGTCGCCACAAGCCCACCTGCGACTAATTAACATAATATATAACTATATCCTCACTCCAACTAGTCCACATTACAGTTAGGTACGTTACTGTCTCCACAACAAAACTTCCTGCCTCCTTATAAGATAACCATAAACCTGCGCACGCGCCGAATTTCAATTAAGACTGGCCTGTTGCCCTAGTGGTTAGTGGCCCTGACTGCTAAGCCGGAGGTCGTGGGTTGGATTCCCACCCAGGACAAATGTTTGTGTGATGAGCACGATCATTTGTTCTGTGTCTGGGTGTTACTTATCTATAATTTGTATGTATTTAGAAATATATAAGTATGTTTATCAGTTGTCTAGTACCTATAACACAAGCACTGCTTAGCTTGGGACTAGACGACGGCGACGTTGTGTGATAGTTGTGGTTATTATATTATACTAGCTTTTGCCCGCGGCTTCGCCCGCGTGGTATTGGGGTTGGGGTATCCGGGATAAAAAGTAGCCTATGTCCTATTCCGGAGTGTGTCCTATGCCTGTGCCAAATTTCATCCAGATCCGTCCAGCCGTTTTGGCGTGATTGAGTAACAAACATCCAAACATCGTAACTTTCGCATTTGGGTGATTCTACGATAAGAGGTCCTTTGTGCGGCAATTCGTTCAAAACAGTTTTTTTATTCTATATGTTGTTATTTTTTACAGCGTGTGACATCTACTTAATGTACTTTAATAAATACTGTCACAATCAACAGCCTAATTAAAACACATTTTTCTGAAATTCCTTACAAAGTCTAAAAACGTCTCTACCCTGGCCTGTCCCTTTGCCGGTTTCAATGAAACTTTCAAACAATACATATGTTTTTTGTATCAGATGCTTAACTAAATTAAGTGTTAATTGAAATTTAAGTATTTATACTTTGGTATTATAAAATGAAAAATAGAATAATTTTGCTTATTTCACATAATTTTTAGAATTATCTTTTGTCCTGCTTTTTTTATGTATCTACCCTGGCAAAATCAATTCCGATAATACAAAGATCAATTCAAGGATGGGATATTGGAAGTAGTGCTCAAGGATATTTATTGGCGTGAAGTTTGCAATACTACAAGTGGAAACCGTTTACGAGATTTTTTTTGTAGTTATTGCGATGCGATTGTGTGGTGTGGTGATTTCGCAAGGTGATTGTCTCTCTCCACTGGTAAGTCATAAAACGTACAATATTCATTTAATTTATCTGCTCTTACTACCCTAATTAAACAATACAGTAATAATTAAAATAAGATATACAATTGTCCCAAAAAGTAATTACATGAGTTAAAAAAATTGAATTTGTCATGAAAACATCTCTCCCCTGCCGTATTTCCCCTGTCAAAATAACTGCCAGGGGAGAGATTCACTGACAGGGGAGATAATATTCCTCTTATGACGTTATTACAAACTTACTAACTTCTATTAAAGACAGTTTTAAATACCTTAAATTATTTTTGAAAATGAAAATGTCATGACAAAAAAATATTTTTATTATATTACTGTCATTATTACAGATTATGAAGTTAACATGTTAAGAAAATGTTACAGAAGAAACTTAAAGCAGAGAAGCTTCGATATTAAAAGATTAAAAATGAACCACAAAAGTATGAACTTTAAAAGCAAAACGACGAAAAAACATTTAAAAAATTCATGAAAACTGTCGAACGAATCACTTCAAGAGAGGATTGTATGGCGAAACTGGTATGGAAAAGAAAGAAGAAAGGGAACAACCACAGATCTATGCAGTCTTTTCGAGACTATGGTTGAGCGCTTGAACTCGTCCTTAGAGGCAGTCCCAGAATGGAGTGATGCCAATTTGGTCAGGTTCAATGCTGCTATTCAGCCCTGCACTTTCCGGAAAATAACTGTGCCGGTGACCGACCATCTTCATCTTCTTTGTGTTACGTTGACATCAACTCTCAATTTTGGGCCACATATCGAAGCAGAGGTTCAACTGGCTGAAAAAAAGCTGGGAATCCTCGCAATCCCGAAACAGTTGTTTAAACTTTATCGTTCCGTCTGGAGGACACGATAGAGCATACAGTAGAGGTGTGCCCCGCTTGGGAGGAGAATGACTGTATCCTCATGGGACTGATCGGCGGCGGCAATCTCTTGCGCCGGACCTTGATGGAGGCCATGGTCCGGAGCGAGGAGGCACGGGAGGCAGTCGCCTCCTAATGCGAAGCAGTACTGCTAGTTAAGGAGGAGGCTGACCGCATAAGGCAACGGCACACACGCCCCAGGCGCCGCCGGGATTCCGATCCCGATTTTCGGCCACCGTAGGCGCGGGCTTGCGGACGGCGAGCCATGGGTAGCTCGACGTCGGGTTGTCTAGTAACAGTCCAGACTAAGCCCAGGGTCTCTTTCTGAAAGGAAGGCTTCGCCCCAGTGCGAAAAGCAAAGAAGGAAGGGGGTGGGGTGATTAGTCAGTAAGATTCTGACACTGTTTCCCGCTCCGCCCAAAAGCGGGATTCGTCACTGGACAATTTTTGCCCAACATAAAATAAAAATCCCATCAACAATAAAAAATGTTTATTTGTAGTTAAATGCTCTTGTTTTTAGAAAAAAAAAGGCTGCAATATGATAGTTTGATTATAAATATTAAGAAAAATGTTTAATAAAAGTTGATTTTACTCACTTTGTTGATTTTATTTAATATATTTTTGTGCCTAATTCTCTCCCCTGGTTAAATAAGTATCTACCCTGGTCCAGATGTCTCTCCCCTGCCCAATGTATTTACCCTGGTCTTCGAAAAAGCAATAAAAAATGTATTAAGTGACTTGCCCTTAAGTGAAAAGGTAAATAAAGAGGTTAAAAACCATAATATAAAGGTTTCATGAAAAAACTCCAACTTTTCTCCTTAGCCGCCTCCTCTAAGAAGCTGGGACGTCTTATCGTAGAATCGCCCATTTATAATATTAGTAAGATTATAATTCAAATATCCCATTCCAGATGATCCGATTGGTGGTACCAGCAATGCTATTGGCGGATACGTCTCCGTGATGACGCGAGCTTCGCTGTGATTGGCGGGGCGTCTGCTTGCTGTGCCGTGATTGGTGGAAGATGTCCGGACTGCAGGCGAGGACTGAGGAGACGGTCAATGGAGTGGATGTTCGGGAACAAGGAAGCGCTTTGAGGTCAGTTTTTTACTTTCGTTTTGCATATTAAGTTTGTGGTAACGGTGTTTTGAGCATCAGGAAGAAATAAATTATGGATTACGTTCATGTAAGTCTTTAATGTTCTATAAATTGTGAATTTATGCTGTAGTATTTTAATTTATTGTAATGAGTTATGATAATTTTAAATATTAGGTTTAAAGGCACTGCTTATTTCAAAAGAAATATCTTCCAGCAGGTTTAAAAAAGGAGAGATTAAAAGAAATGTAGAGTTGTAGAAGGTTGTAAACAATGGTGTTTATACACCATTGTTACATTGTTGTTGTTGTTGTTGTTAGTTTATTTTTATAAATAAACTAGAAAAGAATAGTAAACAATATCTGAAATTAAATAAACACGCTTAATTTGAACATTAATTACTACTTAAATAACTCTATTATCTAACATTTTATTACGATTAAAAGTGGGAAAGGTACCGATTTATATCAAAAGTCAACCAGTAACTTCTATTAAACTTAAACAAAAGAAAAAAAGCGTGAGCATAGTACGCGGCAAATAACTTGAACCACTTGCTATGGTTGCGCTAGACCCCCACTTCGATTGGGACCCGAAAATCGATTACTGTGCATTCAAGATCGACTAGGTACCTGGTTCAACTTGTGTGACGAGAATTTTAACCGATTTTCTTCTCTTAGTCGAGGTGGCTGCGCATATCCTTCGCCTATGGCTTAATTTATTCGCTCGTACTCTACGTATACCAGTATTACCAAACTGCATCTATACTTAACTTCCCGCTGTAAAACAAAAACATTATTTTTCCTAACCGCAATAGTTTGTAGGAAAACATTTTATTTTCTATTATCTAGATTAGATAATTCGATTACAAACCAACAAGACCATTCTGAACCCTATCTCATTACCATAAGCGTTAGTTCTGCGTGGCAGATTGCATAGCAATTTGAGCTGTATGAGGGTAGTCAGCAGAGCGAAAAATTGCTAACTACCCACACGAATATATTATTGTGGTTTGGAATACATTTGTGTATCAGTGATGGTTGGATACAGTGATGTAACGGAACTTCTGTTGTGTACACTTTTATTTCCTTTGCGTGGTTATTACAATACTAGCTTTTGCCCGCGGCTTCGCACGCGTGGTATTGGGGTTGGGGTTTCCGGGATAAAAAGTAGCCCTTGTCCTATTCCGGAGTGTATCCTATGCCTGTGTCAAATTTCATCCAGATCCGTTCAGCCATTTTGGCGTGATTGAGTAATAAACATCCAAACATCGTAACTTTCGCATTTATATTAGTAAGATATATATAAAAGGAGAAACTGACTGACTGTCATATCAACGCACAGACGAAACTACTTGGACTAGGAGCGTGAAATTTTGCACAAGGCTTTCTTTTATGACATTGGCGAACACTAAGAAAGGATTTTCCAAAATTCACCCCCTATAGGGATGAAACGCGTGTCCAAAGTTTGTGAACTATGTGCGAACAACTATTTTTACGTGGGCGAAGTCGCTGGCAGAAGGCTAGTATACGTACAAAACGTTTTGAGAACACATTCATTGTGCGTTCATCCAAGGAGTGGAACTCCTTGCCGGAGTCTGTGTTTCAATCCGGGAATCTTTAAGTCAAGAGTGAATAGGTTATTTTTAGGTAAGCGCGCTCCATCGTCGACCACATCGTCGCTTTCCATCAGCTGAGATAGCGGTCAAGCGCGAATCAATTAACAATAAAAAACTTCTTAGCGGTTCTGGTTTACCAGATGCCTTGCCCTAATCAGGATTAGCTCCAAGACTAATCTTGACGCTGACCCTGATCAAGGCGAGGCCTCGTTAGAACCATAGGGAAATTCTGAAAAGAAAACCCACAGTCCTAGAACGCAAAGGCCAACGAAAGAACATAATTGGCTTTTAAACTGCGCACACAATGTTGACCTCCAAGACGGTTCAACTTGTATGACGAGGATTATAACCGATTTTCTGGTCTTGATCGAAGAATTGATCAACTTATTTTCTTTGTGCAGATGACTTCCCATCTCCGGAAAAAAATGTTGTCAAGAGGTATCGGCTGAAAAGCTTAATTGTGCTCCAAAATAACGAATTTGAAACTGGCTGAAATTATTCATTAAATTAGGTACCATTCAACATCAGACATAGGCAATCTTGTTCGTAACAATAGCATCAGATCATGAATAGCTAACTGGACTATGTTTAATTTTCAATACCAAGTCATGATCGAATGATTTTGCAATATCCTTCTGTACACATTGTTACTAATTTTTACATAATCTAACATATTGGTTTGATAAATAGTCCGTGAATATGGCCTAAATTGTAGGACAATCGAGTTAATGTCCTCACGGCTGCATGAAAGACTAAAATTTACAGCTCACCATGGCTGAAGGTTTGAAAGTGACGAGCCATGGGGGAAACTCGTTTCGGTATAGACTGCAGCCGAGTCGACAGCGTATTGTGGGCGTTCAGCCCCCCTAGCCAAGTTACGATCGTTTCGTTAACGTCGAACGCTTTTCTATGGTAGGTAAAAATCATCCAATGACGAATCCCGCTCTTGGGTGGAGCGGGAAACAGTGTCAGACTCTTACTGACTAAACAACCTACCCCGTTCCTACATCGCCATACATACCAGGGCCAGAGCCTTCCTTTCAGACACAAACCCTTGGCCCTAATTGGCTTCAACCCTTCTGCAGGGTCCCTACGGACGTCGAACGCTTTGAGTTACCCACGGCCCCAATTTCTTAGTTTTGACGTCATCTTCAGTCATCTCAGTTGCATGGTCAGAAACGCCTCGAGTAGGGCACACCTTCGATTTCTTAAATCGAAGGTGTGCCCTACTCGAGGCGTTTGACACACTGGAATAAAAAGGAACGGTAGTAGCTTGGCAAGGGGGCAGTTCCTTTGTAGTATGTATATCTATATATATAAAAATCAATTGCTGTTCGTTAGTCTCGCTAAAACTCGAGAACGGCTGAACGGATTTATCTTATCTTGGTCTTGAATTATTCGTGGAGGTCTAGGGAAGGTTTAAAAGGTGAGAAAAATTCGAATAGGGTAGAGTAGGGTAGAGTAGGGTAGAGTAGGGTAGAGTAGGGTAGAGTAGAATAATCTGTTGCCGGGAGCGAAGCCGCGGGCAAAAGCTAGTCTTATTATAAAAACGGTGATTGAAAATTTTAGATTAGGTCATGTTTCAGGCATTCCTAAAAAAAGAATATGACAAGAAATTATTCATACGATCTAATCCCACGCATTACCGGGAACAAATTGATTCACTTCAAAGTGAGATTGCTCCAGAATTTTCTGAGATTAGTAAAGAAAATGTACCACACTCATTTTATAGCTTGTTTCGAGTGAAAATGGTCACAAATGAAAATAATATCGTGATTCATTACTATCTTAAGATAATCAATGTGTTTCAAGGGAAATGCGTCGTCATAATGTTACTGTGAATCGTTTACTTGTTATTTTGCATATCATTAATATTTTAAATTTTAAATGAAAATAAGCATATCATCATCTTCCTGCCCTTGTCCCGTTTTATTTGGGAATGAAAATAAGCGTATACGTCCTAATATGATTGCATAAGCCTTTTTAAGTTCCCACTGCTGGGACATATGCCTTCACTCTAGGAGAGGGAATGGGCCGTAATCCACCACGCGGGCGCAGTGCAGATTGGTGGATGTCACATGCCGGTTTCCTCACGATGTTTTCCTTCACCGTTATAAGAGCAGTGGTGATGAAATAAATTACACAATAGTAATGCGTCTGGCTGAGTTTGAACTGCGACCTATAACTCGTAAGTCGAGGCCCTTACCACTCGGCCACCACTGCCCGTATCGTGTTCGCTTCCTAATATTTTGTTGCTTGATTTGTGGAGGTCTATTTAGAGTTTTTCAGGTTGGCCATGGCAAGTCGTACCCAGGAGACAGGCTCTCCGACGGCTTGATAAAATCATCAGGAGATTTAAAGTTCTCCCGCCAGAAGTCCCTGAATAGCAGGTATAATCACAGTATCCTGCTGTTATTTCAATTTCTTAGCTTCTGTCACGATAACAATTGGAGGCGAAGAAAAGGTGGTATATCATCGACTTGAAATTTAAAACAAACGGAGGATAAATTTCCCGGTACAGCCAAGGAGAATTTTGAAAAGGACACTCAGAAATGTCAACTGAAAGACTCGGGTTTTAGTTAGTTAGTAAAAGCTTCACACGCTTTGCTACTCCATCATAGAGCGGGAGGATTCATTGCCCACATAAAAAGATTCCTTGTTAATCGATTTTCTGAAATCTATATTTCTGATTTTTATAACTACCATACGACACGCTTATCAATATGTCACCGATAACGTACTATAACCACTTAGGAGTAATGACATTATGAAGTTTTATCTATCGATTAAAAAAGTGATTTCATTTCCTCAGTCGGCACTCGACTACAATATTAATACTAACTTTTTATTTAACAATCAATCGATTTATAAAACATCTGTTACATGTAGATAAGGACTGTTGTATAATTACCACCATAGATAAGAAACAGGCCCATGTTGATTGTGAGGTTGGTGCAACACGGTATTTTCTTCCATTTTGTTCTGTCACCCGTCACGCTATCACTGACTCTCTTTTCTCATGACACAATCCATTCATATCTCTCTCCATCTCTCTCTCCATCCACTGTTTTACATCCCTCCTCTTCTTTTTTTTTTTTTAACTTGCAATAAACTAGTGCTTGACTGCGATCCCACCTGATGGTAAGCAGTGATGCAATCGTTGATGGTAAGGCGCACTAGTTTATTAAGAGCCTATTCACTCTAGCCTTGAAGACACCCAAATTATATTCGGACGGAAAGACTGCAGTCGGCAAACTGTTCCAATCCCTCGATGTACGCGGTATAAATGACGAGGCAAAACGCTTAGTCCGGGCCGCAGGTGTCTCAACAACGTAAGGGTGGATACTTGCCGTACGCCGGGATGTCCGAAGGTGAAATTGGGATGGCGGAATCAAATCATGCAATTCCTGCGCACACTCTCCAAAATGCATCCTGTAGAAAACCGCAAGGCTGGCTACTCTGCGCCTGTGCTCGAGACATGATTATACTAAGATAATCGCTCCCTTTCAAATTTTCAGTGACTGGTACTTTCAAACCTGTCTTGAAATAAATCTCTTTAATTAATCATGATATCTTAGAAACTATAACACCTACTAACTTAAAATTTGGCAGATAGGTTCCTTATTGGACCGAAACTTCACTCCCAAAGGGGTTAAAACGACTTTCACGCGGGCGAAACCGCGGGCAGAAGCTAGTTAACGATAAATCGGCAACATTGTTAATCATCATCATCAGCCTTTTAATGTTCCCACTGCAGGGACACAGGCCTCCTATCTCTAGGAGAGGGAATGGGCCATAATCCACCACGCGGGCCCAGTGCGGGTTGGTAGATGTCACATGTCTTCGAATTTTTGGTTCTAGGACATGCCGGTTTCCTCACGATGTTTTCCTTCACCGTTTTGAGAGCAGTGGTGATGAAATAAATTACACAAAGTAATGTGCCTGGCTGGGTTTGAACCCGCGACCTACGACTCGTAAGTCGGGGCCGTTACCACTCGGCCACCACTGCTCTCAACATTGTTAATGGTTCAATGGAACGGCTGATTCAGATATAGATCGCGCTATCTATAACCCACGCGGTTATATCATTCAGGTCAATGACATTATTGTAAACTGTTCTTGTGACTGTGTAACTAACTCATTTATACTACTAACATTTAAAAGCTCTTGAAAGATCTATTTGACAATCTAATTGGCTATTGCGTGTTTTGACATGTCTACGGAGGCAATGCAAAAAGAGGCAAAATGAGAAGTACTGACCCAATTGATTTTTTTTATGGTAGGTAAAAATCATCGAATGACGAATCTCACTCTTGGGCGGAGCGAGAAACAGTGTCAGACTCTTACTGACTAAAGAACCTACCCCGTGCCTTCCTTGCCTTATTCCCAGCTGACCCAATGGTACTAACGAGTTGTAAATCGCGGGTTCGAACCCAGCCAGGTGCATTACTTTGTGTTATTTAATTCATAAATCACTGCTCTCATAGCGGTGAAGGAAACCGACTTGTCGTATACTCAAAGACATATAATGACATGCACCAACCCGCACTGGGTGGATTGCAGCCCATTCCCTCTTTTAGAAAGGAGACCCGGCTGCCATCAATGGAAACATTATAAAGATGACAATGCTACCAATCGGACTTAATGCTGTTCCATGTTCCAATTATATCCGATGTGTAGGATATCGCAGACGATTTCAATGATACAACTCATTCATTTCACATTCCCAATTTTACCATTGAAATTACCTGATAAAAGTTCAATTTCCAAAAACTCCTGTCTTATTGCCTTACCTCAGCACTAGACCTTTGTCCAATAGTGGACGTCTTTCGGCTGAAATGATAATGATGATGGGCGAGCAAGATCAACCCGGCCTCTACCTCTGTATAGGTGAGTCTCGACTGCGCTTTCCTCCTGTCCTCTGCGCTTTTCCTGAGGCAAGCATGCGGCTGACGTGACCCATCCAATCTACAAAATTATAATTCTGTCACACCAAAATTAGCTTTGAAAATCTCAAACAGTATTATAATGTCCCATTCAGCAAGGCTGACTAACAGTTAGCGGTAACTCAAGGTCCCCAACAGTTTTCACGCTTACTCACGTGGGTATCTATTTAATTAAGTATGTAGGCTTTGCCACCCACTTAACTGACTAAAATGGGTGTGAATAAAAGGTGAACAGTTAATTTCGTCATAGTGTCATTGGGTTGTGAAGTAGAATGAATGGTGACGATAAAATATTTCATTCATAAAAGTAGTAAGCAGGTCTCTGTGTGTGGCATCTTGGGTATTGTTATTTATGGTACAGTGTTTCATAGATTGGGGTGAATGTCACATGTCTTCGAATGTTTGGTTCTAGGACATGCCGGTTTCCTCACTTTGTTTTCCTTCACCGTTGTGAGAACAGTGGTGATGACCAACACTCTCTGGGCTAGAGAGGAGGCCTGAGGCACTGAGAATATTACAAGGCTGATGCTAAGGTATCATAGATTTATAAGGTCCGTTTTGCGGTGCATGTTATGTGGTGCTGCATGCTGTCCCTCATCTGAGACATGACGTAGACTACTCTGCCGGAGTGCATGACTAAGAAGAAAAATAAAAATGTCAAAGACGTATGAAGTGAGGTTTCTAGCCTAAACAGTGAAGTTTAAAAATCTGATTGTAATTGAAGCAGATTGAAGACAATATTATAGGAAATCAGGAAAATTCTAATCACTATATCGCTTCGAAATAATTTATAGCCAAGGAATTGGGTGGTTATTGGATGATATGAAAAGACGTAAAATATGACGGATATTTTTTTTACTAGCCAACAAATAAAGGATCTAAAGACACTGCCCGAAAAATCCCCTTATTTAAATGTCTCGCAGAACATATGATCGATGAAGCCGAAAGGTATCGAAGGGGTGACTACATACCGTTAGTCGCAGCGTTGCAAGGCCTCTCAGAAGGTAGACAGATGACCTGCTAAATGATACTTGAGGAAGGCTGTATGTCGAACTAACAAACGAAGGTAGCTCAATCTTTTCGCAGTTCCTCAAACAAAATAACTTTCACACAGCCCGTTCTATTCTAGAAATAGCACACAATTTTATACAACCAGTACAATAGTCCATAATTATATTTCTAAAGTGCGTCACGCAATAAATCACGAAACATATCATCACAGAAATAGAAACTTATCTTCACATTATGTACTTACATAAGTGACGTATGTAATACATAAAAGATTGTCCAAGGCAGACGCTGATTATTACATAAGAAATATCAAGACTTGTACGCCTTAAAGGAATAGAGAGATGATCATGAAACACTCTTGATTGGTTCACGCTTGACTTCTATCTCACCTGGAGGAAAGCGACGATTTGGTCGACGATGGGTCACCGTTGTCTTGAAGTATACCTGTTTACTCTTGACTTATAGATCCCTAGGTAGTAGTTTTCAAAAACCACAGATTTTAGCAGAGAATTCCACATCTTAGCTGTAGTAACAATGAATTTTGGGTATTAAGTACATCGTTTATAGGGGAAACCGACCTTAATACCTTCGCGTAGGAAAACTCAGGAATCTCATTTTCCCTGAGCTTTCCTACATGAAGTTATGAGGGTCGGTTTCCTTCTTGTTTTATCTCAGCCTCCAATACTGACCATAGCCAGATTTAGGCATCGGGATGCCACAGAAAGATGCACGGCAAAAAATTTTAAAATAACTTTGACTAGCCGAAAGAACATTTATTATTATTAGACTAGATCCAATTAAAATATTATTATATGTATACATAGGGTGACTGGTAATTAGTGACCCATACTTAAACACGTGATTGTAGTAATGATAACAAACAACATTTACTATGGGACCAAACTTGAAATCGCGAAAAAACAACAAGTTCAGTACATTTTGACCAGCTGATGAACATAAATGTACTGACCAGCAGATTTTCTTTTGCGATTTCAGATTTGGTCCTATAGTCAAAGTTGTTTGTTATCATGACTACTAGAGATGTTACGTAGTTTCGGCTTCCGTTCCGATTGATTTGAAAATTGCGGAGGTTATACCGGGTCACCTTTTTTTTTATGAGTCACAGTCACAAATCAGTGTATTTGTGTGTATCTTACCAGGCCTTAAAATAGGTTCTCATTTGCCCTCAACACTCCATGGTTTACCTCCGGTTCCGATTTCGGTTACGTGAAAACAAATTTAAAATCTCCGGTTTCGGTTCCGATAAAACCACCTCCGTAATATCCCTAATGACTACTATCACGTGTTAAAATATCGGTCACTAATTAACAGTCACCCTAAATAATAAACACTGGCGCGGGCGCTTGTTTTCAAGGTCTCTGCACACAGCGGGCGCGGCGCGGCGGGACCGAACGGCGACGCGACGACGCCATACAGATCCGAGGTTACCGTCGCGTCGAGCGGGACGACTCTGTGTGGCGTCGTCCGTAATATCTAGTACATTATAACTGCTCAGCGTCGCGTCGCCGTCACGTCCCGCCGCGCCGCGCCCGCTGTGTGCAGAGACCTTCAACCAGATCATACCAAATAGGTCCCACGCTTACTAATGTTCATTGCCCACCGCTAAATCATCGAAATACTAATCATAACACTGATTATTTCGACAATTAACTTAAGTACTGTACAGTTATAATGCCATTAGAAGAGTAACGCAATACAAGAAGTAATTATGGCTTTTTTACGCGTGTAACGTAATCTTTACTGCATTAGGAGATAATCTCTTTTTTTTACTGGCTACAATTTTTTTTTTAAGAATGGAAGCGGTTTTTAAAAAGGTCTACTTAAATTCTGGTGGTCGTTTAAGAGTTACCGTGGTCCAACGTCCAAGGATTTTTTTTGGGTAAAAAAATAAAAATCATCTAATGACATCTTCGCGAGCTTGGGTGAGGCGGGAGATAGTGTCACATTTTTACTGACTAAATAACTCATTCCTGTTCCTTCTTTGCCTTCGTTGCCCATGGTCTCAGCAGGCTTCGACCCAGCTGGACCCCTGCGGTTTTTTGGCAATTCCTAGAAAAGCGTGTACACCGATATGCGCTGTCGACGACTTGGGCCCAGTCCAGACGGTTACCGGTTGATCGAGCAACCCATTGCTCGCCGTCCACAAGTCCGTGATTCACGCGCGCCTCGAAGAGATGTCAGCAAAACTAACCAGCGTTTGCCTGTGAGGGTTACGGGAATTTTAAAATGGATACCATGGTCGTAGAACGCAAAGGATAAATGAAAAAAACATGGGTAGGTTTTACCAAGAGATGATTTTTAAGTCAAGAGTGAATAGGTTGCTCCATCGTCGACCACGTAGTCCGGTAAGGAGTGGAATTCCGTGCCGAAGTCTATTTCCTCATAGCTACAACTTAAGGATCTTTAAGTGAATAGTGAGTAGTTTACTGCTTGGCAAGCGGGCTCCATCGTAGACAACATCATCACTTACCATCATCCGAGATAGTGATCTAACGTGAGCCTATCAATAATTCAAGGGGTTGTCAGCAAAACCGTAGGGATTCTCCAAAAGGGTCAAAGCCTCCTGGGGCCCAGGGTCTCTTTCTGAAAGGAAGGCTTGGTCCCAGTGCGAAGGGCAAAGAAGGAACAGGGTGAAGTGTTTGGTCAGTAAGAGTCTGCCACTGTTTCCCGCTCCGCCCAAGAGCGGATTCGTCAGTGGATGATTTATCCCACCATTTTTTTTAGCCCTAACTGTCCCACTGCTGGGTAATGGCCTCCTCTAAGTTCTTCCAAACCGTCTCGGTACGCGTCTAAATCATCCCGCCACCTCTTTCTAGACCAGCCACCATAAAAAAAATGCCTATCAATAATAAAAAAAAAACAAATCTAATATATCTTTTACTGCACCCAAGGCGGGAGAACTCATTTATCATACCATAACTCAAAAAAAGGCCTACTATAGTCTTTAAGACTCTCCTAGACCAAATACCGTTAGGTAATGAACTGAATCCAGGTCACGATTAAGTCTACTTTCATTAGGGTCTGAATGCAAATCATGATCAGATCTTATCTTATAACTATCTAATAGTATAGTAACAATGATCAAGACCCCGAGGTCTAAGTCCATGGTTTGTGTCATAAAAGATTCAAGGGTACATAGAAGTCGTTACGAGATTGTCATTATTTAGTTGTTGGTATGGCAGTCTTTGGTGTGAGAAATAAGCACATTAGAGACCGTAGGGACTCTGCAAAAGGGTCAAAGCCTACTAGGGCCCAGGGTCTCTTTCTGAAAGGAAGGCTTGGTCCCAGTGCGGAGTACAAAGAAGGAACGGGGTGGGGTGTTTAGCTAGTAAGAGTCTGACACTGTTTCCGCTCCGCCGTTTCTACATACCCCGTTTCTACGTTGCACCACGAATTTTTGGTTCTAGGACATGCCATTTTCCTTACTCATGAATTCGAACAAATTTTTCACATCTTCACCATTGAGGATAAAATGTTACAGAACATGCCATAATCTTCTTTCATCGGACGTATATCCTCCGCCTTCACCAGGTCATCAGTCCACCTTGAACCTCTACTCCTCATTAAAATCTCAGCCTTACTCCACTTGTACAGTGATTACCTTCCAAACAATTAGATCAGAATACGTGACACTACATGTGTACGGCTTCGTTCTCCTGACCTTGAAGGGATGTTGCTTATTGGATGAGGGTCTCGGTGAGCATGAACTGGATTATAATTATAGAAGAGACTGTTTGTTTAGTCAGATTTTGTAAACAAGCTAGTTGGGGCAATAACAATTTTGCCATACAGAGTGGCAATGCTGCCAGCCTTTTGGGTACTTTACCAGTCGACAGTGATGCGGTAGAGTTATTTGATGCCTTATTAGAGTAGGTACTTTTAGTTAGTTCATAAAGGTTTACCTTTATATATAAAAGGAGAAACTGACTGACTGACATATCAGCGCACAGCCAAAACTACTGGGATTAGGAGCGTGAAATTTTGTGCAAAGCTTTCTTTTATGGCGTAAGCGAACACTAAGAAAGGATTTCCCAAAATTCATCTCCTAAAGGATTGCAAATGCTCCATACAAACTTTAGATCCTGAAGGGTATAAAGTTTGTATGGAGAACCCTAATTTCACGCGGGCGAAGCCGCTCGCAGAAGGCTAGCTGAATATTTATAAATTTAATACTTCATGCACATAACGGTACAAAGGCGGACTTAATGCCTGAGGCATTTTCTACCAGTCAACCTTTGTGTGATGCAGAGAATCATGATGGCAGAAGAGTCAGATGGAATATATTGCCATTCTCATTACGCTTGACAAGCAAATGAGTGATCTTTGTAGTGACATTTACCATTTAAAGAAGTGATTGCTGGCCATTAGTGGTTATCTTGTTCAAATAATCTAGTCAATACATAGCGAGGGCATTCGAGACACAGAATGTGTCCACAATCAGCTTCGCCTAAAACCACAAGGTCGACTGCCAAAAACAACTATAAGTATCTACTATTCCTTTTCATAGTTGCTTTACTATTTTTTTTTTCAACACACTTAGCTACTCAAAAACAAATGTACTATTTTCGGCTTTTATGCGGAAAAGTACGCGAGCTCGCTTCTCCCAGAATTGATTGTATTTATTGTACCAGACTAGGCACTAAGCGACCCCCACGAGTCGTAGACTCCCGATTATTTATTTCTTCCTAACCGTATTGAAAACCGACGTTTGATACACTTGGAAATTTAGTAAACAAGCTATACTGCACTGTCCTGCACAATATTGTCCCATAGCCACGCAATTAACTGTTTTCAAAACTCGCTGAAAGGGGCGCAATCGCACGCCGGGCAAAATTTACTGTATCTATCGTACTATGTACTAAGCGAAAGCCACGAGTCGCCAAATAACCCCAGTATTTTTTTTTTCTTCCTAAGTGTATTGCAAACCTTCGTTTGTTACACGAGGAAATTAGTCACTGCTGCACTTGGCTCCATAACACCCTCTCCTACGGCTCAGGCGAATTCCGTCTCGGTTGCACTTAAAAACTTTCTTCGCATCATCGCTTACCTTCAGCGATGGTATTCTCTAAGGCAACAGCGTTAAGCGCAGCGCTAGCCCAGCGCCAAAAACCAAATCTATAGGTAGTACATTCAACTCATATACAAATCCAATGTACCTCTGTAAGACTGTTTTCTTAGAGCATTGTAGGTGAGGCATAACTCGAACGCGAGCCTCGGAGTAGTTAGTTTAGATTTAGTTAGTTAGTAGTTCTCGAGAATATAATAAAAAAATCTTAGCTTAGAAAGTAAAGGCTTGATTTACTACGGAAGTCTGTAATAAATAATACCGAATTCCGTAGTTTCCTGTGCATAAAACAGCATCACATCTACCGGAAACCATCAACTTTCTCACAATTTCTAAAACAGTCACAAACACATGCTCACAATATTTCGTCACTCAAACCGGGACAGCTATTCAGCAGTTAGGAACGTACAAATATACAAAAGCAATGGTGGCCGAGTGGTAACGGCCCTGAGTTACGTGTCGTAGATCACGGGTTCAAACCCAGCCAGGCGCATTATTTTGTGTAATTTATTTCATCACTACTGCTCAAAAAACAGTGAAGGAAAATATAGTAAATAAACGGACATGTTCCAGAACCAAAAATTGGAAGACATGTTATATTCACCAACCCGCGTGGTTTTTTTTTTTTATGGTAGGTGAAAATCATCCAATGACGAAACCCGCTCTTGGGCGAAGCGGGAGACCAGTGTCAGACTCTTACTGACTAAAAAACCTACCCCGTACCTTCCTTGCCTTATTCCTGGAGTCGAGGTAACAGTTTTCCACCACCCTCTAGGCTCCAGGAGGCTTCGACCCTAAAGGGCCCCTGCAGTTTGCTAACAACTCCTTGAGGCGCGCGGGAACGGTGCGCGCCGTTGACGACTTGGACTCGGTCTTACCAGACGAACGGACGGCGAGCTACCCATTGCTCACCGTCCGCGAGCCAGTGTCTACGGTGGCCGGATATCGGCAGGATCGCGGCGGCGACGGCTACGGCGAGTACGCTGTTGCCTTTGCCTTATACGGTCGGCCTCCTCTTTTACGAGCATTACTGCTTCGCAGAAGGAGGCGACCGCCTGCCATTCCTCTTCGCCGCGGACCATGGCCTGAACCAGGGCCCGGCGCGAGAGGTCGCCGCCGCCGATCACCCCCACGAGGACACGGCGATGCTCTTCCCAAGCAGGGCACACCTTCACCGTGTGCTCCACCGTGTCCTCCGGGCTCGCCTCACAGTGGACCAACCCGCGTGGTGGATTACGGCCCATTCTTCTCCTAGAGAGAAGGCCTGAGTCCCAGCTGTAGGTACATTAAGGCCAGGTTCTATTTATTTACAAATCTCTGAAAACGCACAAACATAAAAGACATGAAAAATATATTTTAATAAAGTTGACTGTATGACCAACCACCTGGCAAAAATCGCGAATCTGACCCTAGCTTCGTTGAAATGATATTAATTAATAAATAATTTCAAACATGTATGTCTACGAGCTTAATACGTCAGGCAAATATTTGAAAGTTACTAAAATAATCAAGCTTGTTTCTTAACAGAGCCTCGCAAAAATAAAACCGCTGTTTCGGGGCCGTGAAGTCAACATACACCCGGACGAAGTTCATTCAAAATATAATAATACTCAGTGACTACAACGGGCCCTTAAGTTGGGCCTTCCTCACACGCTTGTCGACAAGGTCGCGCAAGGTTTAAAAGCTTGTTGCTTCTTTTAACGCAATCCAAAGTGATGTTTGATGCAAAAGTAATGCGAAAACAGAGAAATAACTCCTGAAAACTCTGTTGGCATTCGGTAATTTTATGATTTACTTGAATGTTCCACGAAACTTGTTCTAGGAAATACGTGTTTTTATTAAACCCTTAAGGATTTAATAAAAAAAAAATGACATTATTTAGAATCTCGATAAAATGCGCTTGGCTTCTATAGGAGTACTTTTTAAAAATTTTAATGTATATAAAGTTCACGTAAAATAGCAGATTTTCAGAGATCTTTACTGGATTACTCTTACACAAATTTATGATTTGATTTCTATAGAAGCCTAGATAATATCCACAAGATATCTGCGTATGTCCAAAATATCTGAAGAAAGATGTGTTATAACATCATAATCACGTAAGAACGGTTATATGAAAATTTACCTCAGGTGACCCAAGGGCTGGCTTTTACCCGGGCAGAGAAAAAGCATTGCCATACAACGTGGCAATGCTGCCAGCCTTTTGGGTTTTACTTATTTACTTTACAAGTCGACAGCGATGCGGAAGAGTTTTTTGACGCCTTAGTAGATTAGGTTCTTTAAGTTAAGTTTAAGTTTTAAGGTTTTTTTTTTAATTTATGTATATATATTTAGTTTTAAGGTTGCTCTATTATTTTAATTCTAATTTACCTCAGGTATATTTTTATACAACCGTTCCGTGGCCGCTTTTAAAAGGCTGATTATGCTATGCTGCGCTAGACGAAGAGATTGGATCCAACGCTGTCAGTATTACAAAACAGTGGTCTCTAACTGTCTTATATATATGTTTGTCAGGAAGTAATATTTTGGTGTCAACATCAAAGCTGTTTGAGAATTAAATAAACGTTTGAATCAGGGCTGTCGCGACGTTTAATGGTGAGACTGTACGGATTAACGCACGATTTATTTTAGTTGATGACTTTCCTTAGATAGGTAAAGTAATCTATATTATAAAAGGAGAAACTGACTGACTGACATATCAACGCACAGCCAAAAGTACTGGGCCTAGGAGCGTCAAATTTTGCACAAAGCTTCTTCCTTTTATGACGTAGTGCGAACACTAAGAATGGGTTTACTAAATTAACCCTACTTTCACGAAGGCGTAGCCGCTGGCCGAAGGCTAGTTTATATTAATATATCGCTGATGGCTTAGAGAGACTGTCATTTGTAGAATAGGTTTTATCCGGAAACTTGCGGTGTTCGACGGGTATTTCAGGCTTTGTCGATATCATGCGAAAATCACCATGAAATCAAAATCTCCTTTTCCATACGATACGAACATTAAAGTTTAATCAAACCTTTAAAGTACCGTAATTAAAGACATAATAGAAAGACAATAGGTGTGCGAACGCCTCGGAGCTCAACTCGACTCGACTCGACGACTCTCACAGAGAGCTTACATACCGGTACTCCTAAGTATCATAATTTTTCATTTGTACATCACACGCTAATCGCTGTAGTTCATCATAACTAAACATATAAAAATTAAATATTTTGCTAACGTTTACCAATAAAACAGCCAACCCTACACCGTAACTCTCGTTTTCGCAAAGCATGCATGACTAACGCGAACAATTCTAGAGTTTCCGCTTCCCGCCATAACACTTCCAATTTTATCCGCTATTTATTTTGAAGTTAGCTCATCGGGCCATAATACTGCCATATTGTAAGGCGAGTTGGGGACGGCGAGCTATGGTCCGGTCGTCCGGTAAGAAAGAAAGGTAGCACTGCACCAGCCAGGCGCATTTCTTTGTGTAATTTATTTCATCACCACTGAAAGAAATAATGAAAAACAGTTTATTTCACGCAAAATTACATAACCTTAAAGCTATTAGACAATCATTATTGATTTTAATAGAAAAGAACACTGCTCTCAAAACCGTGAAGGAAAACATCGTGAGGAAACCGGCCGGCATGTCCTAGAACCAAAAATTCGAAGACATGTGACATCCACCAATCCAATAAATATAAAAATAAATTTTGTTGGATAGACTAATAACTTTTTTTATTTATGTAAGCTCAAATGCTGAAATCCGGTGTGTATCAGAATAAAAAAAAATTAAAAACGCACTGGGCCCGCGTGGTGGATTATGCCCTTTCTGGGGCGTGCTAGTCCACGTAATGTAAGCGCATAAAGAGCACTTTTTTAAGCCCTAACGGCTTGCCATTTAACTAAAGCTTAAAAGCTGTATAGTAATCCTAAGGCTTTCGTTTTTGCCGGCTTAGGGACAAAACCCTAAGAGAGAAGATCGAGATGCGGGTGCCAAAACCAGGCCATTTTAATCAGTCCGTATAACACTTGATAACAAATAAATCATTGTTCATCGTTAACTAGACGATCAGCCCTAGCCCTAACAAACAATAATTAAGCTAAATTGATGCAACTATGGGGTCATTGCACCGTCACTTGTATATTCCTGGTTCCTGTCAAAGATTCAGATGTAAATGTGTGATTTAATACTGTGCGAGTTTTATGCCTAAAATGCTCTGAACTCAGTGAGGATTTTTTGCATTTTGGTTTTGTGTGTCACCCAGTGGTGAGAACAAATTCTCTTCCCTTCTGACCACTGGGTTAGAAGGGAAGATAATTTGTTCTTTGAGGTGGAAAATCATCCAATGAGTTCGCCTGCTCTAGGGTGCAACCAGAGGGCGTATCAAATTTGTAATGTCTGAATACACCTGTATCCTTCAGTTGGGTTCATAGTTGATTGCGTTATTTCGCACAAACATTTTTTTTAATCTTTATTTATTTATTTTTAGAGCATTTTTCGCTAATGTAATTATGACACTGCGTAAGTAAACATAATACAATACACCGTTAAATTTTAGTCGTTTTAATCCCTTGGAGGATCGATTCAGTACATGAAACACTATCGATTGGTAAAGTTAGAATGAAAAAACATAGTACTTTTTTTTAAAACTCGAATTAATTTACGCATGTTCTAAATTGATTTCTTTAAGTAAACGTCAGCTGGGCGAGTTCAATGACCTGTAGGTACTTAGTACGCAACGATCGACAACTACTTACATGGTCAATGACTCGTTTACTTAAAGAAATTAATTTTGTAAATGCGTATATCAATAAGAGATTTAGAAAAAAAGTACTTTATTTTTTTATTTTAACTACACAAATCGATAGTGTTTCATGTACTGGATCGACCCTCTTCGGGATTAAAACGACTAAAATTTACGGTGTATACTTAATGTTAGCTTAACAAGAAAATTAAAATTGTTTTTCTTTTTTTCTAACAAAAGTATTCTGAAATATTCGTATTCGTTTCGGTATTTTTTTTACAATCGTGTATAAAAAAGAAATACTAACTAACCGTGTAAATGGTAGAGTTGATTACATTAATTAAACATGATTCAATTTGTTTTTTGTTTGAAATCTAATGATGTTTTGAGTAATCGGATAATCAATTTGATTTTATGATTAGATTACGTAAATAGTGATTCGTAAAGTGTTAAATGCGTTTTGACATATAAAAGCTTTTTATTGCTTTTGATAACAATACACTCTAATGCACTCTTCACACGTTTTTGCAATCATTTTGAAGACTTCGGAATTGATTAAATGTTTATGCAAAAAATTAATGATTGTTTTCTTAAATCCAATGATTACTGCAGTTTGTTTTGGAATCCAATACTCAAAGCTACATAATGATTACTTTTTTACAACAATTAAAAAATTGGAAACAACAGCTTACGTTTTTACAAGAATTAACAAATTGGAAGCAATTAATACTCGTAGCTTACAATGCACTGTTGGGTAAAATTTATTTTCTAGTGTTTAAGTGCATTAAAGATAGAGCGAGTTTGTGTGTGACTTTTATTCATTAAAACTTACCCGAGTTTTTTCAGTTCTCTTAGCATTCGTTTAGCCTCACAATCTACTAGTTTCTGCCAGCAACTTCTCCCAGATGTATGTAGAAAATATATAGCCTATGTTTATGTCCGGGTGAATGAATTTTTAAACTCAGTCCAGTGGTATTTGAGTTTATTCATTACAAACTAAAATACAAACATACAAATATTTTCTCTTGATAATGTTAGTATAGATTCATAATAATTCTATTATACATACTGAAAGATTAAGAATACAACCTTTTCTTATCCAATAATGCTAGAGTTTATAAACGTAGGTATAAAATGTCTTTTTGTCTATAATGCCTCTCTATTCGATTGCCACATCTATTCCCTTACTTAATCTTTGCCTAGTCCAAGATGCGTGACGAAGGAATGATAGTAAGAATGTGTGTATGTTCGTATGTTTTACTCGTATTTTATACGGAATGCTGTCTAATTTTATATTAGCGAAGCTCGACGAATGATTCATTTATTTTATGTGTGTATGAGAGAATGTTTGGGTGGTGGAGTTGTATTTTTAGTTTGTTGATGTTTTTCGTGTGATCTCGTTGGATTAGCTTTTCTTTTAATGTTTAGCGAGTTAGAATAAACTTTTTGTAATACTATGAAGAATAATAATATGTCCAGAAACTGCTCTGTGATATCTGCTTTTACATCGGTATTTCGGTAATCTTCTAATGACTCGTTTAATTGCTGACTTTTTTTTATAATTTCCCATGGGTGTCAAATTTATTTGCAAAAATTAATCTATCTCTAACCTTAAAACTGCATAAATTAAAAAAAACCTAATGAATGTAACTAAAAATACCTAATACGGTGTCAAAAAACTTCCGCATCGCTGTCGACTGTTAAAGTGTCCAAAGGGCTGGCTGAATTGCCATCACTGACTTAGCATTTTATCCCTATTTCTTTTGCGGACGACGAGTAATGGACTGCTCGCCGATTGGCATCCGGTAATTGTCCGGATCGAGCCCAAATCCACGACAGCGTATTATGTTCCACGCGTGTCTCAAAGAGATGCTAGCAAAACCGTAGAGCCAACCAAAACTCTACTTGGGTTATGGGTTTTTCTTTTAAACTCTTCCTGGGTCCTCGAAAGCAAGGCAAAGAACGAACATAGAAATGGTAGCAGCGCTACAAATCATTGGATGATTTCCAACCTAAAAAAAAACACTATTTCATACAATTTACTTCCCAATAAAATCCCATATAAATCAATGCTTGTATTTCCCAAAGCACCGCTAGACTGGTTAACCAATGTCCCTAGGAACATTAATCTCAATTGTACTAATTAGGTATACATAGTAAATAATGCTATTTGAATTAGTTTGAGTGCCTGACCGACATTGTAATGGGTAGTTCCAATTGTATTTATTGTCGAGTAGTCTACTGTGACTTTGTATGTAGATCTAATTCAATTTTGTAAAACACTAGCTTTTGTCAGCGGCTTCGCCCGCGTACACAAAATATAGCCTATGCCACTCAGGAGTAAAGCAGCTTTCTATTGTTGCTGAAATTTTTCCAATCGGACCAGTAGTTCCAGAGATTACCTCCTACAAACAAAAAAACAAAGAAACAAAAAAACAAACTTTACCTCTTTATTATATTAGTGTAGATAGTTTAGATTATTATATTAGTGTAGATGTAGATTAGTGTAGGTATCCAAAAAAATATCGGCCAAGAGCGTGTCGGGTCACACTCAGTGTAGGGTTCCGAGTTCCGAGAAACTACGTAACCGTCACAAATTACTTAAAATGTAACAGAACTTTGAGTAGCCTAAAATACAGCGCCATCTTTCGGGAAATTGGGTTACTTATTGTTGGGTTTTCGGTGGTAATTTTAGTTTTTATTTCACACATACTACACCATACTTGCTTAGATTTTTTTTTTCATGTGGGAGTTGAACTCACTACACGCAGCGTAGTTTACCACTGCTATTACCATACCAACATTTCTAAACTCAACTCAACAGTCAGAAAAAACATATTCAGGACTTCTTCTTCTTCTCGAATAGATGGATTCCGTTTCCCTCAGTTTTTGGACCCAGTAGGTTACCAAGTTTATAGCAGCTTCACCGGCATTTTTTGGGTCCTCCAGCGTACATTTGTAGGGACATTTTAACGTTATTATTGTTTATTAATAATAATATGTCCATAACTATCACTCAACGCCATCTAGTCCCAAGCTAAGCAGAGCTTGTGTTATGGGTACTAGACAACTGAAAAACATACTTATATATTTCTAAATACATACATATTATAGATAAATTACACCCAGACGCAGAACAAATGATCGTGCTCATCACACTAACATTTGTCCTGGGTGGGAATCGAACCCACGACCTCCCGCATAGCAGTCAGGGTCACTAACTACTAGACTGACAGGCCAGTCAAATTGGACGTTAAGTTTGTTTTCAAGACTGAAAACAAACTAATTTCTCAACATCCTCCACACGATTCCAATGAACTACTTAATGGAACAACGCATTTCTATTGCGACCCATTTACAAATGGATGCTGTTCCCAATTGAAACTTTTTTATATAGTTAAACCTTTTTAGTTATTTTTCTGTAAATATTTTAAAAACTAAGAATAAAAACAATTGTAGTTCTTTGTTGTCAATTGCATGGTGTGGTTTGCTTTTCTCATCATCCTAAAATTCCTTGTCTCCCAGAGCCATCCAATAACATTTTGGTCCTTCTCCCACGTTTACCGGTAAGAAATACAGTTTAAAAATTCGTATGGTGGAGACAAGGAGTCAAGCAAAAGCTCGAGAGGAGGAAGCAAATCAACAAAACATGACTGAACCACCAGTAGTGCGCGGTGATCGCTCCACGAGTTCCAGGATGTCACGATCGTCAGCAACAATCCGTGCCCAAAAGTTGGCCTTACAAGCGGCACATATTCGGAAGGTTGCTGAGGCTGAACGTGCGGCTGCGGCGGCGGCGGCAGCAGCTGCAGCAGCGAACTCGGAGCGAGAGGCTGCTAACCTAGAACTGCAGGCTCAGCTTGCAGCTTTAGAAGCAGATAGTCGAGGGAGTCGCAGGAGCTCTTTATCGTCGGAACGGCAAGTACAACAGTGGTTAGTGTCATCCGATAAGGTAATGCCAGACATTCAGGTAGAACCTATAGCACACTGTTCTACGGCTTGCCTTGAAAGCTTTGAAGACGCAGAATGTCGCCAAGACACATTATGTGGCAGAAAAAGCCCAAAAGGGTTGCACTCGGGTACTACCACAGCGAACATTCCAGTCCCCAATTGTCTTCAACTAAGTGGTAACGTTTGTGGTGGAAGAAGCCTGTTAGGGCCAAACCTATCTGCTACCACAGCGTTACAGCCACAGTTTCCAATCCCCGATAGTACGCAAGAACCTGCTTCTAATTTTACTAAAAATAAACAACAACCTTCTGATATAACTTTATTAGCACAGGCAATTACGACGTCGATAGCAAAGATCAGTGGAGGTTCGACAATAAAGAATAGCGATGGGCGCCTCCCTGTCTTCGACGGTAAGTCTTTGCACTGGCTCGCCTTCAAGCGAGTCTACGAAGACACAAAGTCTTCCTTCTCCGCTTCCGAGAACCTAGCACGGATCAACCTTGCACTTCGTGGAATAGCTCGTGAAACGGTAGCGGTGCTCCTGGTTTCTGCGCGTGATCCTGTGGAGGTAATGGACGCTTTGAAGCTTAGGTTCGGTCGCCCCGAATTTATTGTTTTGCAGGAAATAGCTTCCATACGGTCGTGGCCTAAATTAAATTCCTTAGATTGTGATGATCTCAACAAATTCACCTGCAAGGTAAGAAACTCAGTTGAAGTTATGAGGCTCTTAGGTCAGAAAAGTTACTTAGATTCTCCAGAGCTATTTCAAACCATTCTAGGTAAACTGAACCCTTTACTGCGAAACAAATGGACGGATTTTGCCATAGTTAACTTCTCACAACAGGGGAACACCATGCTTGAGCTGTTAGTATTATTTTTGACTCGCGAAGTCGAAAAGCAGCTCAAGTTTGGCTTAATATCGGAACCCTCAATGGTTGTTAAAAAGTACGAGAAGGTACATTCCGTATCATTTTCAGACGGTTCTCAAAATATTTCTAAGACCTCATCACCTTTTTCGGCAAATAAAAACCACGCAAATTCAATTAAAACTGAAATTAAACCCTGTCCTATATGTAAACATAAACATTATTTAGCTGAATGTAACAATTTTATGACATTATCTGTCAGTGACCGGTGGCAGTTTGTAAAAGAAAATAAGTTATGTCATAAATGTCTTAAAAAAGGTTCACATAGTTATAAGTTTTGCAAAAATAAGAAAGAGGTTTGCAATGTGACCGGTTGTAATTTCAAACATCATAAACTTTTGCACGACAATGACATACATTTACAAGCTCATACAGTTTTAGAAAACGAACTAGACTGCGAAAATACCGAAACGTCGTCCGATAATCAGGCAAAAGTGTCCGATAAACAACCTGTAGAGGTAATAGCGTACACCTCTTCCGACGAAGACTATATTCACATGAGACCTTTGTTAAAAATCGTTGCCGTTACGATTTCGGGACCGCTACGTAGTGTTGATACGTTTGCTTTGTTAGATGATGGCGCCACTGCTACTTTCATTGATTCCCAGTTATGCAAAGAAATTGGTGTGGCGGGACCTGAATCAAACGTTCGTCTTGACTGCGTTGGTGGTTTAGGAAAAGAGGTCAAGATTCAGTTTGTGGACTTTGACATCAAAGGTTCACAATGTACAGACACGTTCACCATTCGTAAGGCTCGGGCGATCAGTAGTTTAGGGTTATCCAAACAGACTATTCGAACTGAAAGCATCCAGCAATTCCCCCACTTGCGAGACTTAAGTGACGTTCTTTGCTATAAGGATGGAGAGCCTAAAGTAATTATCGGCATCGATAACTGGCATCTTACGATTCCCAAATCAATTCGGAAAGGCAACAGGTCTCAACCAGTCGCAATAAACACTAGTCTAGGTTGGGTTTTATTTGGTTTTGAGTCTAGTAGGACGAAGGCTATTGACACAATCAATCATGTTAGTACTTCCAGTGAGGATAATGATCTGAATACACTTATCCAAAATTATTACAAACTAGATTCTCTTGGAATTACTAAAAGAGAGTGTCGTAGCGATAGTGACACTAAAGCGATCAAGATCCTTGAAGCTACTACCCGTCATTTACCTGATAATTCGTATGAAGTTGCTCTTCCTTGGAAGGACGACCAATTTGAAGCTCCAAATAGTTTTGGCCTGGCTATGTCAAGGTTCAAAAGCTTGGAGAGAAAAATGCTCAAAGACCCGGCCTATGCTGAATTGTATAAATTAAACATGCAATCAACGTTGGCCAAAAAATATGCAGAAGGTCCTGTAAGCAGCCATTCGTCCAGCACTAAATGTTGGTATTTACCGCACTTTGGCGTTACAAATTCCAATAAGCCAGGTAAGCTGCGCATAGTTTACGACGCGGCGGCTAAGTCAAACGGGGTGAGCTTAAATTCCATGCTTCTTACTGGACCTGACCTGCTTAACTCTATTATCGACATTCTCTTTCGTTTTCGCGAAGGAAGAGTCGGGCTCTCTGGCGATATAGAAGAAATGTTTCCTCAGGTGAAAATACGCGAGGCAGACAGGGATGCCCAACGTTTTCTTTGGCGAAATTCACCTGAAGAACCAATTCAAATATATAGGATGTCGTCAATGATATTCGGTGCCGCTTCTAGCCCTTTTGTGTCCCAATACATAAAAAATAAAAACGCCACTGAATACATTAATGACTTTCCAGAAGCTGTCAATGCTATTCTCCATAGCCATTATATGGATGATTGCATTGTTTCAGTAGATTCAGTAGCCAAAGCAGCACGCCTTGCTGCTGATATTGTTACAATTCATAAAAAGGCTCATTTTAAAATGAGATCTTGGGTGTCGAATGACCCGGCAGCCCTAGCTCTCGTTCCAAGAGAAAACTTATTAGATCCATCTTTAGGTAATGTAAATGTTGATATGGGTAAAATAGATAAGTCTGTTAGAACTCTTGGTTTAGTGTGGCAGCCCGGTGAGGACTGTCTTAGTTTTGAAGTTAAAGGCTTGATCGGTAAATCCATATCCGATAGTTTTACAAAACGTGAAGCTCTTTCTTTATTGATGTGCGTGTATGATCCACTAGGTTTTTTAGCTCCACTCGTGGTGAGGGCCAAGATCATGTTTCAAAATATAGGGCGTAAAGTAGCTGATTGGGACCAACAACTCACTCAAGCTGACTCATCGGCTTGGAAAGAATGGCACGCAGTTTGTGTTAATTCCATTTCTAATTTAAAAATTCCTCGTCGATATAATTTGAGCGAGTTTGATACAGCACAGAGAGAACTTCATGTCTTTTGTGATGCTAGCGAGTCCGCGTATGCATCTGTAGCGTATTGGCGTTTGTTGTTACCGAATAATACCATTACAGTAGTACTGATTGGTAGTAAAGTCAGAGTAGCTCCATTAAAACCCTCCTCCATAGCACGTTTAGAACTTCAAGGTGCTTTGGTAGCCGCTCGACTTGCCGACACCATCTGCAACGCTCATACGTTTAAACCGGATAGACGAGTTTTCTGGTGTGACTCCATGAATGTCTTAGGTTGGCTGCGAAATGACGCTCGTAAATTCAAGCCTTTTGTGGCCAACCGTATTGGAGAAATTTTAGAACTCTCAAGTGTCGGAGAATGGCGCTGGGTTCCTACCGAAATGAATGTTGCTGATGATGCGACACGTTTAGATAAAAAGCCCCTAAATATGGAGTCACGCTGGTTTACTGGTCCTAATTTTTTACTATCAGATCAGTGGCCCGTAGAACCAATGGTCACAATACCGAATGCTGATCAGGTAGAGCTGAAACCAAGGCACAGAGTCATATGTCATACAATATCCGATGAACCATTTCATCCCTTATCTCCCATTTCAGCTAGCCCATTGCGTATCAGTAAATGGTTATGTCTCGTCCGAGCCACTGCTCTAGCTCATTTATTTGCACGTAAGCTTCTTAACATTTGCCGTAGAGTAGGTAACACAAAACTAACTCCTCTTGACTTGTCAGCGGTTGACTTACAATCAGCAGAGAGTCATGTACTATGGCAAAGCCAGATAGACTGCTTCGAAACAGAGATCGACTGTATAAAAACAGCGACTTCCCTGCCACGCTCCAGCAGATTGTTGAACCTGTCTCCTACCATCGGCGAAGATAACCTACTTCGATTATCAGGACGGATCACTGCTGCTACTGGAGTCTCGAGTCAAGCCAAGTCTCCAATCATATTAGATGGAAAACACCCAACAGTACGCCTCTTAGTGTTACGTTATCATCAGAAAGCCGCTCATGCTAACACAGAAACAGTCGTGAATGAACTTCGTCAAGTTTACTGGATAATACATTTAAGAAGCACAGTTCGGTCAGTCGCTAATCATTGTTTATTCTGTCGACAACGAAAGGCTACGCCATACAATCCGCCTATGGGAAAACTTCCAACAGCAAGATTAGCCCACAATGAAAGACCTTTCTCCTATACAGGTCTGGACTACTTTGGCCCCATCCAAGTTACCATCGGGCGCAGACACGAGAAACGGTATGTCGCTCTCTACACATGCTTGGTCATCAGAGCGGTTCATCTTGAAGTTGTTCACAGCCTCTCCACCGACGCGGCGGTAATGAGTTTGAGAAGATTTATCGCACGGCGCGGTTGTCCTCGTCAGATGTACTCGGACAATGGCACAGCCTTCGTGGGTCTAAACCGTGAACTGAAGAAACTGTACGGTAGCCAAGTTTCCTCTTTTGCTGCAAATGAAGCCATTGAATGGAATTTTATCCTACCAGCAGCGCCGTTCATGGGCGGAGCATGGGAGCGTTTAGTACGAAGTATTAAGACTGTGCTAAAGGTAACACTAAAAGAAAAATCGCCATCAGAAGAGGTTCTGACAACACTCCTTGTTGAAGCGGAGGCGATCGTTAATAGCAGACCACTCACGCACGTTTCTCCTGATCCAGATTACCCGGAAGCGTTAACACCTAGTCATTTTTTTAATCGGTACCTCATCGGGAAGGAACATTCCGGCGAACTCAAGTGAACGAGATCTGCACGGTAGAATTTCCTGGCGGAAGGCCGTTCAATTGGCAGATCAATTCTGGCGTCGTTGGGTGTTAGAATACTTGCCGCAACTACATTTATCTAGAGGTGCCGGACAACGACCTGACATTAAAATTGGAGATGTGGTGATCATCGTCGACAACAATCTCCCACGAGGTGTATGGCCTAGAGGCAGAATAGAAAAAGTGTACCGTGGCAGGGACGGAGTGGCAAGAGTGGCCGATGTGCTGACAGCAGCAGGAATTTTTAAGAGGCCGCTTAAAAAGCTAGTACATTTATAAGGAACACTCTTATTGTCTTTAAAAAAAAAATGGGCGGATGTTCCCAATTGAAACTTTTTTATATAGTTAAACCTTTTTAGTTATTTTTCTGTAAATATTTTAAAAACTAAGAATAAAAACAATTGTAGTTCTTTGTTGTCAATTGCATGGTGTGGTTTGCTTTTCTCATCATCCTAAAATTCCTTGTCTCCCAGAGCCATCCAATAACAGATGCACTGTCACTGATTGAATGAGACCGCCATTTAGTCAATTGTTCTGGATTGACGCAACATGTGGCTTTAATTTCAATAAACGTATACAATGTCCTATATATTTAGCTTGATTTTAATGTAGCTTCGGTTTGGTATGAGTCACCAAACTTCGGTTAGTTAGATAGTTTAGAGGAGTGAACGATTGACACACGAAGCTAGATGCTTCTATCGTGTTCTTGAGAGTAATGTCCGACCGAACTTTCGGTTTCGGTTTCGGCCAAAAATCAAGTTTCGGCTGCAGTTTCGTTTTCGGCCAAAATCGGCCGAAACTTTTGCCGAAACCGAAACTTATCTCGCAAGGTCACGCACGTTCGCCTAACTTCGTTTTCCGCGGCAAAGCTGTGTCGTAAGCCGTCGGCTCTGTTCGGGAATCGTCGTGTGCCGTTCGGATAGCTCTGTAGTAATGCAATAAAACTTAGTCAGTGCGTCGTTGTCCGACGGAAACATTATTTTTCAGTATTTTAAGAAATTTTATACTTGACCATGTGAGTTTCGGTTTCGGTTTCGGTTTCGGCCGAAACTGAAGCCACGGCCGAACATTCGGTTTCGGTTTCGGCCGAAAAACCAGTTTCGGTCGGACACTACTTGAGAGTAAAGAGCGAATGTCTCCTTTTCTAACGTAGCTCTACTTCTCGTGCTCTTCCTTTTAAGTAAACTTAAAACTGATTTTTACAGCTTTAAGGGACCGCAAGCTTGAGTATATGGTTCAAATTTCAACTCAATACCTCTACCCATTTCCGAGATACAGGGTCATGACAGACATACAGATAGGCGGATAACAAAGTGATCCTGTAAGGATTCCGTTCTTTCCTTTTTAGGTACGGATCCCTAAACATTGAGGGAGAGGCTTTTATGCCCACCTACTGGCCTTTCTCTTTGTCTAGGACATTATCTAGGCAAGTTTTATTTATTTAATCTTCATATATAGTAATGGTACATAAGCGGAATTTATGTTACAAGGCATTCTCTACCAGTCAACCTTTGGGACAAAAAAGACAACACTGTGGTAGATGTGCACAATAAATATTTTTTTTTTTTTTTTTTAAATAGATTGTAATATAAATTAAGTGTAGTAACTTTAAATAATAAAATTAATTAGTTTTCCCCGCGAACATGATCAGATTTTAACACCTCTTTCGCTACGGCTCCAAAGAATAATAAAACATAAAATAAATCACGTTTACAATATAATTACAGCCTAGACTTCTTGCTCAACACCCAATTTCGTGTATCACTTTCCAAAAGATTTTCCCCGCAATTTAATAATTTTCTGAGTCACAGTGAAAGTGTTATGCCATGCTAATCCAAGCAGAAACCACCGGATCGACGCGACGCCTTCGTTAAAATAAATAAAATTCTTAATCACCGCAAATTGGTGCGCTTACCTAAGGGCCTGTGCACACCACGTTTTTTAAACGCGCCGTTGTCGCGATACGCACGCGAGTCAGACGCAGACTGTATACTTTTAATAGGATAAAAGCGCGCCGTCGACGTGCGTTCCTAAAACGCGCGTTTATAAAACGTGGTGTGCATAGGCCCTAAGAGTCAATTCACACCAAGACGCGACGTGACGCGACGCTGCACGCACATTTTAATAGAGTGACTCAAAATAGCACTTTATTAACTACGCGAAAAGATACACATTTCGTTATGAGAATTTAGAATAAGTTGCTCCATGCAGCGCTGCGCCTCGTGACGCCTCGCGGCGTTGGAGAGGCCCAACGGCCAACTGCAGGGCCGAAGCCTACTAGGACCCCGGTCCAGTTTCTGAAATAAAGGTCCGACCCTGGTATGAAGGCTATGCAGGAATGAGGTACCCATCCCCTTTAATCAGTAAGAGTCTGACACTGTTTCCCGCTTCGTCCAAGGGCGGGATTCGTCATTAGATGATTTTTCCCACCATAAAATAAAAAAACGCCACGCGGCGTAGCGCGACGCACCGATACGTCACTGGTCGTGTTGCCAACGATTTGACTATGCGCCTCGCAACGTTACGATGCGTCTCGCGGTGCCGCGCGATGCAACGCGAAATCATTGCCTCTGCCTGCATCGTCGCATCGCGTCGCGTCTCGGTGTGTAGTGACCCTTATTTGAATTGAAGTTTCTTTGTAAATATAAAGTTAACGGACTGGTTATCGTTGCGTTTACCTTTTCTGTATTGTCTTTGCTAATGTTTGTTTGTTTTTAATCACTGTGTTTAACTTGGATTGGTACCTTCCCGACTGCGTCAGAAGAGGAGTTATGGTTTTTCTAGTGTATGCGTTTATTTATGAATATTTTTTGTTGCGTTACTGACTTTAGAGCTGTCTTTAGATTCATCTTAGATGTAAGAGTGAAGCGGGATTTATAAAACGATTATAAAATGAATTCGAAACACTTGTTCAATCCATTTACTTAATAACGTCCATTGATTGATCCATTTTTGTTAAACCCTTGGTGGTGTGTAAAAAAAAAAAATAGAACCTCCTGTCTACATACCTTTAGACTCACAATCTGCATGCTTTTGTAATTTAAAATTATGCTCAAAATTTGGTCCAATTATTATTATTTTTTATTTTCTTTTATTTATAGCGGCTTTCGTACAGCTTCATTATAACTTACATTTATGTCTTACACTAAATACTAAAGAAAGAAAAATATTTTATTTGACACATATAGACACATACAATGCAGAACACACACTATGGCTCTTATGGATCTATTGAATTCAACACTTATAAAGCTCATTGACCACTTTCGAAGTAAGACTAGAAAAAATACTCTGAAATACTCCCATTATTTTAAACACTCAGCTCCTTCCAGCGCCTAATCCTTGAAATGTCTTCGTCGTGACTTTTTAGTATCCAACTAAGATTGCAGATATTACCCGGAATAAGGACTAAAAATCTTTAAAAATATTAATCTGTAATCTTAGTTTTAATGCGTAGTGTTCCTTACACGATCCAAAATTCGAATCCCCAGACCACTACACTCCAATCCACTTTTCCAAAAAACAAAAAAAAAGTCGCCCACTCAATTACAAAAGCGATTATTCATAACGAACCAACCGAACCAGATAATAAATCTGCCGGTGAATCACAAATCACAATGATTTCGGTCATTGATGATCACAATACAGACTCGGGTTAAGTTTAATGATCCTGATGTTCTTTGTGCTTAAATGTTAATGAGAAATGACATTGAATTCGGATTAATGTGAAGTAACATTTATTTATTTAACACTTTATGCGCATAATAGTACAAAGGCGGACTTAATGCGAAAGGCATTTTCTACCAGTCAACCTTTGGGTGATGCAGAGAATGTGAGTGGCAGGTGCAATAAAAAGAAAGAAAAAGCACATGCTTTTTCACATGAATATAATAGATAATCAATATACAATAAAAATATATGATATAAACACAATTTCATAAGCTAAAAAATACATACATATATAAATACTCAAAAAAATTAATTCAGATCGATCAACTGAGAAACATTATCGTTGTGATGATACTACTGCCAACTGCTTGCGAATATGCTCGTGAACTTCAATCTTGAATTTTAATCGGTTTTTAGCCATCCTAACCTCCTGAGGGATCGCATTCCACAGAGAAATAGCCTGAACAAAGAAGAAACAGTGAAGGAAGTCAGTGTGATGAGTGAACATTCACACTCAACAAGGAAATGGGAATAAGAGATCGACGGAAGGTTTGGTTGCTTGTTTTGTTTTGTTAATAGACTCACGCTTAACCACTGTCTCACCTGATAGTAAACGAAGAACTGATCGATGACGGAGCACGCTTGGCTAGAAAAAAACTATTCACTCTTTACTTAAACATAGGAAATATAGGCTCCGGCAAGGAATTCCATTCCTTAACTGTATACACAGTTAATGTGTTCCCAAAATGGTTTTATGCGTATAGATGAGATGTCCGCCATGAACCGATGGCGCAACGCCGTACGTCTGGTGGCCCGATGACGGAACGGACTTGGCCGAATTAAAGTGTCATGTTCTTGAGAGTAAGCCTACGACATTTTATAATAATACACAGTAGGTTACATTTACTTATGTGGGAACACAATACGACCATTGACATAAATCAACACATAAATATATTCCAACAGAAGTAAATTGATGCAAATTCCAATATCTAACAGTAGCTTTGTCTGGTTTCTAACAGATACTGACATTAAGCTTGTAGACCACTTAACCGAATTACAATCAAATATACAGATAGCAACAAATCTGTCTCGCACTGCATTCAATGATCGGTCACCGTAAACATATATCGCACTATCTCCTTTCAAATTCCAACTCTATCTAATTCTCTTTAAGTCTAATTTTGAGCAACACTACCATCAAATATATCAACATCATCTTCCACTTAAAAATCAACTGTATCACCTTCTATCAAAGTCTAATTTGCAAGTGACAGCAAAAACGCCATCACCAAATATTGGCAAATATACATCATCTACCCTCCAAATACGAACTCTATCACCTATGCCCAAGGTCGACTTCCGTGTGACAGTTAACCTCTGAGTCACAAGATAACAGTAGACAGCATGAACAATGAAATAGTAACATGACAAAAACATTGTTTCTAGGTCATGATCTCGATGTGGAACTATGTTAATTTGTGGCTCATTTGAATAGCTTATGGCGCGATTGTTCGTCATGGTTATGGCGCCTACAGCTTGTTCTTTGGCATGGGCGGCCCTTCACCATTACCACCTGATGTGTGCACGCTTGAGGGTATGAACGTCCTTACGGCCCAGCCTCCGGGACCCCAACTTTCAGCTATCATAGGCGCGGGCTTGCGGACTATTACAAGCAATGTGTTCATCGTTCGGATCGAAGCCGAGTCCTCTACGTCGTGTAGCCAAGCACGCATCAAAGAGATGTAAGTAAAATCGTAGGAGCTCAGGAAGGTCGAAGCCTAGGTTATAGGTATGATTGCTTTCGCAAGAGAAACCTGGGGCCCTGAAAGGCAAAGCAGAGATACACTAGATGTCGTTTCAGTCAGAAAAAGTCTAATAAACTATCCCGCTATGATGATGATGATAGAACCTGTTTAAATTCGTGTCTTTTGAAGTCTAAAGTTAATGCTGCGAATTTTAGTGCTTAAAAACTCGTCAAAAAAAATTAGTTTAAACATATAAATGCAATTTGCATTTATTATTGCTGTTAAAAACTGTTATTGGCATTTATTTTTTTAAAACCTTTATTTTTGTACGAGTTTTCAAGCGCTAAAATTCGTAGAGTCTAACTTTTAGACTCGCCAAGATCCAACGGCCGTACTGTACAACTGAGCTACTCCGCTCCCCCACGTTTAAAAAGCAACAAATTGAACACTCTATTTCGGATGAGAAAATCGTCGATAACTAGACATCGATTATAGTGCACTGCCCGATAACGCGGTCCACTGACCCCAATTAATTTATCAGTGTATTATTTATAAATCTGAAGAGCATATCAGTAATAATTAGGTTTACAAGTGATTTGCATAAGTATTACGTTATCAGCGGCGAAAATAAATCGTTTACAACTGTTTACATGACCGACAGTCGGGTCATGTTGAAATGCTTGTTTATTATTTTTCAATTCACCTTTGATAATTAAAAGGTCTTCACTTTGATATAGATTATTCGGAACACCGACTTTGGTCCGGAAAATCGATTACTACTATCTTCAACCAGAAGGCCTTATAGAAAACTTTAAATTTATGGGAATGACATCATCTCAAAGCTCAGTCTCGTGGTCATAACAAAGTAATTGGAAGCGTTGCCAACTTGAGACGATCGACGAAGGAGAATCTAATCGAAACGGTCGTATATTGGCTAGGCTTGCAGAAGTCTAGTATTTAGCTGTCTATGAGAATAAGATGCACAAAATGTTTTGGAAACATATTCATTGTGCGTAGAACTAAGGAGTGGAATTACCTGCAGGAGTCGTGTGTTTCCTGATAGGCACAAACTATAATTCAAGAGTGAATTGGTTACTTCTAGGCAAACGTGCTCCATCGTCGACCACATCATTGGTTAACATCAGGTGCGATAGCGTGCGAGCCTGTCAATAGTCCTTCTTATTTGTCCATCTCTGGTCCCATTATCTGGAGTCGGGGTTTCGTCAAAATTCGGTAGGAAGACGCGTTGTCCTAGTTTTTCAATTTTGGTAATTGATTTTTTTTGAGATCTCTCTCGATGTTAGACCACTAGGTTATTGGCGGGCAGCCTTTACGTCACTTTTGTTAGGATAAATATATCAATGATAATCAAAATAAATAAGAAAACAGCAGATTAAAGATAGAAATCATGAGATTTGATAACCTCTATGCTCGCTCTAAGCAATTCCGTAACACATGCAAACAATATAGTCAATTCAGATAGTCACACTCATCAAAAGTCAATATTGAATAGTCAGTCTGTAGATTAAATTGCCTTGTAAAATATGTTACATTAACACCATTGAACATACCCACATAAGCCATCACGACCTTAACACGATAATATATTCAGCAAACACTACCCGCATCTTTGTTCCAGTTAGAGATGACTCAATTGTTAGATACGCTGCTATCTTATCTTGTATCTGAACGAGAATGTGTTTGCCAAAGATTTCTAACTTGTTATATATTCCATTGTGTGGCCTTTGTTCGAGATAAAGGCTTTGTGGCGAAGTATTCGTGAGCTCAAATCAGGGATGATAGGGAAACTCATAAGCATCACAGGATTTCTCTCGTAATAAACAGCCATTACACTATTACTTTTGGTTGCAGGATCTGGTTTTGAAGGTCTGAAATCATGACATCAAATCTGGGCTTGTGTTTCATGGTAGGAAAACTCTTAAACATCAACTATAGGATCTGTCTCATCATAAGCAGCCATAACAGATTAACTTCTACTTATAATATTTGTACTGAAGATTTAATATCATTCATTCAAATCTGGGCCTGTACTTTGATCATTGGAAACTCATAAGCATTAACTATGGGACCTGTCTCATCATAAGCAGCCATAGTCGTAACAGTGTCAATTCTGGTTATAGGATCTTGTCTTAATGGTCTGATATCGTCAAATCAAAACTGGGCTTGTACTTTGATGATAGGGAACCAATTCCAAATGACCATAACACTTCCACTTCTACTTGTAAGAAATAGTATTGAAGATTTAATATCATCAAATCAAATCTAAGCCTGTTCTTTAATGATTGGAAACTCTCTTAAGCATCAACTATGCAGCCATAATAGTTCAATTCTGGTAAGATACTACAGTATCTTGTTTTAAAGAAGAAAAAGAAGACTTTGCAAAAGATTCTGCTTTAATGATGGGACACTCATACTCATTAACTATAGGATTTATCCAAAACAATAAATTACACTTCCACTTTTGGTTATAACATCTCATTCTGAAAATCTGATATCATCTTTAGCAATATATATGACGTTACAGGAGAACTAAAATTCTAAAAACTGAATTAATATAACAGCTCAAAAAAGTTTCTTTCAGCTGAAATAATGATGATGATAATGACTAAGTACTATCATTATTAGAGCAGTGGTGGCCGAGTGGTAACGGCCCCGACTTACGAGTCGTAGGTCGCGGGTTCAAACCCAGCCAGGCGCATTACTTTGTGTAATTTATTTCATCACCACTGCTCTCAAAACGGTGAAGGAAAACATCGTGAGGAAACCGGCATGTCCTAGAACCAAAAATTCGAAGACATGTGACATCCACCAATCCGCACTGGGCCCGCGTGGTGGATTATGGCCCATTCCCTCTCCTAGAGAGAGGAGGCCTGTGTCCCTGCAGTGGGAACATTAAAAAGGCTGATGATGATGACTATCATTATCAAGAAACAAGAATACTAAAGATTGAACCCCTGTTCTACAACCTGTTCATCCCATAAACATTCAAAGAAGTAAAATACAAATTTCCTTATTACATGTCGATAACAATAAAAAATAATGTCCTCATAATTCTTGGAATTACAATGGTTCCAGCTAAGCTTATATTATGCTGTTACTTCCATCGTTTAGCCACTTTATGGCGTCTTACCATCATCTTTATATTATGATACCTATCATCTTAAATGCTATTAAAATCGTGTTAGTAGACGTAGAAAATAACAGCCATTTTCTATGTAAATGTTCATGTTTAATAGACATTACGTAATTATCTTATTCATGTTTGTAAATGGGATTTGTAAACGTTTAACTTGTTATTACTCTATCAGTGTTACCCTTGGTTGGTTGTTGTCGTACCGTCTTGAAACCCGTGTTACTCATACTAGCTTCTGCAAATGGTTTCGTCTGCACAAAAGCAGGTATAAACACACTTTGGACATCCGATTCATTCTCTTAGGGGATTTTTGCCTTTCTTGTTTTTTGTATATGTCATTTCCAGACTTCTTCTCATTGTATTATACATATATTAATGAAATTATTATTTCTCGATACATGTATTATGAAAAAATCGTTTGTATACTATAAATCACATCAAATTCATCCATCCACATTCAGTTTCCAACATACCCGATAGTTAAATTTTTTTGTAATATTTTACAATCATACGGTGCGTCGTTTGCAATTTTCCGGTGACGTATCATAAAAGGAAGCTCTGAGTAAAATTTTAGCGTTCTAGGGCTTGGGCAGGGCATTGATGAGTCAGTTAGCGAGTCTTGAGAGACATTTCCCTTAAATATGTATACACATAGTTTCTTTGTAAAGAGGTCTCCGAAACAGACCGCAATAGGTTGACAATATTTACGTAATTAATCACAATTGATTTCAAACTTGATTGATAACTTTTTGATTGATTGAAGTGATTGTCAATACATATTCATTGTCAGTCACATGAATATTGTCAATGGCAATTGACCTTTTCTTTTTTCTTTCCATCGTCAGTTTTATCTTCGTTCGTTTTCACCCATTTTTCGTCTTCTAAGTATAGTTCATCTCTTCCCCTTTCTATCATGTTTTCCTGGTCAATGTGGATCTCATCTCTAGGTCTTTCTGCTCTTGGTATTCATCTGCCCACAGTTGGTTGGCCTGACATTGTTATTTAATCTTCCCTCTCTTGGCTCTTCTTCTCTTTCCGATATCATATCCGTTATTCAGTTTTTTCGAAGGCTTTACCGCTGCCTTCGTATACAAAGTGCAACTAAAGGTACGAAGGTGTGTTTTAGACAGTTACACATTCCCTCGTTACACTCAGGGCGGAACAAGTAAACATTAAAAGATATATCTGCCTTAATGGTTACCGCTAAATCTGCTTCATATCTTCAAACCATAAATCACAGTAAACCAATCCTCATAAACAAAACAGCCTATTACCCACCAGTTAACCCTCACCGCGACCACTGGAGCCTAAACGGCGAAACCTCTAACATTACGCTCACTCGACACCACGCGTTATATGATACAGCAGTAGCGCAGGGTTGAGTTACACTGTCTTATGAAATGTGACACTTGGTTGATATGCTGTTGTTGCGTTATTGGTATTGGCACAGTCTAAAAATCAGTATTGGTTTGTGTAATCGGTCTTAGTGTTGCCTCTGCTGGGACGCAGGATTCTTACCTCTCAAAAACTGCTATTTTACGTGAACTTAAGAGTAGGTTAATTCTAGGTAAACGCGCTCCATCGTTGTTTTCCATCAGGTGAGATAGCGGTCAAGCGCGAACCTATAATCAATAAAAAAAACTTTGACTGTCCATAATGTACTCTTATGTTAATAATATAAAAAAGTACTTCTAGAGAAGCCTTTAAATTTTTTTTTTCTTTTTTCAAAAATCCTTATTACTTTAAATAATAAAAACACGTATGTCCTGGAACAAATTTTGTGAAACATTCGAGTAAATCGTAGAATTACCGAAAGCCAAACGAGTTTTCAGGTGTTATCTTTCTTTTTTCGCATTACTTTTGCATCAAAAGTTAAATGAAGTAACAAGCTTTTAAACCATACGTGACATTGACGATAGGCGAGTGAGGAAGGCCCACATTAAGGCCCGTCACCCACGGCGACTTTTTATAGCGATGCTTTAGCGCGTTCGCATCGATACTGTCGCGATGCCGTAGCGCCTTGACATCTCTTCTACAGAGCGTTGCTAAACCGAATAACGCGCGATAGGGTCAGTTCACACCGAGACGCGACGTGACGGAACGCTGCACGCACATTTTAATAGAGTAACTCAAAATAGAACTTTATTTACTACGCGAAAAGATTTCATTTTGAGAATTTAGAATACGTTGCTCCATGCAGCGCTGCGCCTCGTGACGCCTCGCGGCGTAGCGCGACGCAGCGGTGCATCACTGGTCCGTGCGGCGTGATTTTACTATGCGCCTCGCAACGTTACGATGCGTCTTGCGGTGCCGCGCGGTGCAGCGCGAAATCACTGGCCTCTTCCTGTATTGTCGCGTCGAGTCGCGTCTCGGTGTAAACTGACCTGAGTTATAATAATGATACTGTCGTGCGCTTACGACACACTCGACAACAAAAAGTAGCCGTGTACAGGTCAGTTTAGGTCGTCAAATGAATCACGTTTATAGCTCGTGGTAACACTCAAAGTAAGGCTAAAGTCATTTTCATAGAACAATGGTTCTATTAACAAGTATTCCTGCTTTCAATGCAACAGATTGAAGATCCCACTTGTGTCTAGTCGTAACCGGTCATAATATAGCCAATTGATAGCTGAATAAATCTTTATTGCGGATTGTAAAGAAAATAAAGACTTATTTCAGTGTTAAAGTTCTATGTTGACGGATTTTGGCGAGTAGTTAGTTATCTACTCGACAAGATCTCTTCTTTAGATCTCGTCTTTAGTGGGGAATAGTTTTTTCGACTCTGGGTAGAGAGGAGCAGTGGTGGCCGAGTGGTAACGGCCCCGACTTACGAGTAGTAGGTCGCGGGTTCAAACCCAGCCAGGCGCATTACTTTGTGCAATTTATTTCATCACCCAGTGGTGATCCGTTTTGAGAGCAGTCTCTCAAAACGGTGAAGGAAAACATCGTGAGGAAACCGGCATGTCCTAGAACCAAAAATTCGAAGACATGTGACATCCACCAATCCGCACTGGGCCCGCGTGGTGGATTATGGCCCATTCCCTCTCCTAGAGAGAGGATGCCTGTGTCACTGCAGTGGGAACATTAAAAGGCTGATGATGATGGGTAGAGACTCATCAAACGGGTCGTTTCCAAAGGTTCACGAATCCATTGTTCTCGAAAAATAAACGTTTGAACATTATTTCCCAATGAGTCGATATAATTTTAAAATATTTTAATTCCCTACGAATCAGTAGAAGCTTTGATAAAGCACTTTTTTATTTTATATTTCAAAGACACTGAATATTTTTATTTCGCAGTACTTAAGAAACGGTAAACATCTCTACATGCATGTCACCAAACAAGCGATTAGTCATAAACATGAAAATAGCAGTTTTATAATAATTATGAAAGTAAATTAAAATAATCGTAGTTAGTAACTTTCCCAAGGTTAACAAACTGAGTAAGATAAACAAGAAATTATTTTTATTCGACTATAGGTACTGATCTGACGATAACACGTTAAAACTAGAATTTTACTCTTCCCTTTCCTCAAGTCTCATAAATAATAAGCCTATGTTACAATTGGCTTTACCTCATTTCATTACTCATATCAAAAGTTCAACAAGTGGGGTTCAAACTCATGACTTCTTATTCACCAACCAGACTCATTAGCATCAGCTACCGACTTCAAAACAGAAACCCATTAATTCATTTACTAGTTAATCCTTATCCGACAGTAGATGTCATCCAGTTACTTCCTCAAAAAATATGACTTGAAAGCCAAAACACCACTATCCAAGGCAAAAAAAAACAACAACAAAAAAAAAACGATATTTACAAAATAACACGTGAGTTTGTCTGCAGCTATTTTTGTTTACCACTAACCTATTAACTGAAAACAAGCAAAAGTTAACTTTAAAACTGTAACTATAAGACCGAATATAACCGCAAAAGAAATTGACTCACCCATCCTGACGTTTACTTCGTGAGTATTTTGCTAAAGGAATTTGAACTCTATTACGAAGTGTTAAAGTTGTGTCTAAATATAGTATTTAACACCAGGATCCCGTTAAAGCGACAGACGGTTAACATTAGATTTAGTTTAGTGATTGATGGTGAACAGAAAGGGAGTCGAACCTGGGATTCGTCATCGCAGTGTCAGATTCTTGTTGGCTTAGTTTTAGATTGGTTTGTTGACATTATTGGTTAAAATAGATGCTTCAGGATAACCAGGAGACGGCTACAGGCGTGAGGAAATGATCATCCTCATGCATCTCCACCCAAGGGCAGGAGTTGTCATTGGATGATTTTTACCCACCATAAAAAAGTTAGCCCTCAAAATTCGATATTTCTTAATTTTTATTTGTTTTGTATTTGACGTACATTTTTACAGTTGGTCACACGTCTTCGAATTTTTGTAGGACATGCTGTATTCTTCACGATGTTTTCCTCCACCGTTTTGAGAACAGTGGTGATGAAATAATTTACACAAAGTAATGCGCTGGGTTTTAACCCATAATTTACAACTCTTAAGTTGGGGTCGTTACCACTTGGCCACCATTACTCTCATAATTTCATATAGCTAGCATAAAGGAGAAAGATGGAAAACTGTATCAGCTGCATCGACTAGCCTAGCGATAGACAAGAACGTTAATAGAAAATATTTGTCAAAATACTGAAAAGTAAAACCAATGTCCTGCAGCGCTTCATTGGCATTATATCGCCTAACAAAACATAAAACTTACAGCGCTCTCACACAGCGTGAACGTCAAAACTGCACTAATGTCATCAATGTGTATGGTACTCCTAATCTAGTGCGTATTTCATCTTCAGAAGGAATAGATTCACTCTACCGATCTCAGACGTATAATGAAAAACAGCGCTAATAAACAAACAACGGTCTCAAAACTAATTAACGTAAAAAGTAAACAAACAGCGTCTGAAAAGGGCCGACGGAAACTAAAACAAAATGCGCACGCGCATGATGGCGGGCGCCACTCGAAATAGATTGTCGCTTCCTTCTGAACTTATATGTTTACCTAATTTTTTCACTTGAATCTAAACCTGCTTACAGTACGGCCGTCGAATCTTGGCGAGTCTGAATTTAGGCTCTGCGAAGTTTAACGCTTGAAATCTCGTACAAAAATAAATGGTTTAAACAAATAAATGCAATTTGCAGTTATTATTGCTGTTAAAAACTGTTATTAGCATTTTTTTTATAGCCCTTATTTTTGTACGAGTTTTCAAGCGCTAAAATTAGTGTGGGAACTCATTCATTGTGCATACAGCTAAGGAATGGAATTCCCTACCGGAGTCTGTGTTTCCTATTAGGCTACAACTTTTTTGAATGGGGAAATCAACCAATAACATATCCCGCCCTTGAGCGTAGCGGGAGATAGTGACAGACTTTTCCTATTTTTTTTCATGTCAGGGCGAAATCTGCCTTTTAGAAGCAGACCCTTGGCCCCAGCAGGCTTCGAACCTGCTGGGCTTCTACAGTTTGCTGACTACACAAGTGCTTAAATTCGCAGAGCTTTACTTCAAGCTTACCAAGTTAGAACCGCCGTACACACAGGCACACTGTGTATATCACCTATATACATTTATAGATACGAGTATACTATACCCACCTAAAAAAATCCAGTATATTTCGACCGGGTTTTAGATTTTTTTTTCACATTCCGCACATTGTGATACCTGGCGCCAAAGACTACATGCCAAGACTGCAAACTCCTCACGTGGTATTGCAGGTCACAAACCTAGACGATAGTGTTGTTGGCAGAGTTTCAATATAGCAATATTGCATGCAATCTTGGCGCCATAGCTTCTCAAAATAGTCTGTCAATTATTTCTGTTTATTTATTTAACTTTCTGTCTTGCTCCACCCAGGATAGAAAAAGTATTGGAAGATGTTGCTACGTAAAAAAAAAACTGGGTAAGTGTGACTAAGACACGCACGGAGGGTTCCGGTTCCGTCTTTATATGTAAATTGTAAAGCTCAATTAATATAATATATTAATATTGTATTCTAACTATCACACAACGTCGTCTAGTCCCAAGCTAAGCAGAGCTTGTGTTATGGGTACTAGACAACTGATAAATATTCTTATATATTTCAAAATACATACATATTATAGATAAATTACACCCAGACACAACAAAGCTCATCACACAAACATTTGTCCTGGGTGGGAATCGAACCCACGATTTCTGGCATAGCAGTCAGGGCCACTAACCACAAGAACAACAGGCCAATCAGTTCCCCCTAAGTGTATTTTTTTCCTGATATAATAACACTGTTTTCAGATTTATTCCTATATCTCTACTATAACTATAACACCTTGCTTTATGCCAAATTTAAGGATTGTGGATCAACGGGAAGTATTAAAAAAAAATTGATTCTTTGATGTGTCGAAATATACGATGTTTGCGACATAAACGGTAATATCTTTTTTTTTCGTTTACTTAGAAGCTTGATTTTTTTCACAGTTTCAAGGGAATGTCGACCTGAATATAAGGTTTAATTTCAACTCAATATGCCTATGTGTCCCTGAGATCTTGGCAGACAGTCAGAAACTTGGTCCACAGGAAGACCGTGTCCTGAAATAGCATATAATTATGTATAGATAGGATATTTTTTATCACTGGAGTATGTTCCCATAGATTCATTTACTACCTACCATCATGCAAACGAAGCCGCAAGTTGTCAATTATATTTTCATCATTCAAAGATCATATTTTTTCTATAAATAAATAGACATAACTCATTTCCAAATAGTCATCTTCTATTTTAAACCTTAATGTTTCTATACGTAATGGCAGTTTAACCTAAAGTTCGAACGCTTGTCCTGCCATTAAGCAGTAAACCTGTCCCTAGATGCTCCAGCCACAACAAGAGCAAAGAGCGAAAACGCACGATGCGCAAGCGCCACTCGAAATAGATTGTCACTTTCTTCCCATGACCCGCTCTTATCCCAACACTTTTAGGCACGCAATTGACTGTTTTCCGTACTAGTACAGAAAAGTACGCGTGCTCGACCCTGTATCAAACTGGGTGCGCGTCGACGAACCGTACCTAAATGTATTAGAAAATGTCGTTTGATACAAGTGGAAATATTTCACTGTAGCCCTCGGCTCCATAACATAGTCGCCTACAGCTTGTGCGAATTCCGCCTCTGTTGCAATAACAAACTTTTTGCACTTGTATAAAACTGTGCTATTCGTATTCTCGTCATACTTTTTAGTCTTTTAATTTTGATTTACTGCCGTATTGCAAATAGTCTTATTCTATTTTATTATATACTAGCGACCCGCCCCAGCTTCGCACGGGTGCAAAGGTGATATTAAATACATGCATGTATTATACACACAAACCTTCCTTTTGAATCGCTCTATCAATTAAAACAAACCGCATCAAAATCCATTGAGTAGTTTTAAAGATATAAGCATACATAGGGACTTTGCGACTTTGATTTATACTATGTAATGATATTTAAACTCTTGAGCCCCGAGCGAACGCGGGCGGTCGTACATCTATAGTCTATCTAGTATATCTCTAATTTCGATTTTTAAAAGGTTAACCTAAAGTTCGAACGCTTGTTCTGCCATTAAGCAGTAAACCTGTCCCCCTAGATTCTCCAGCCACAACAAGAGCAAAAACCGTCCGCGCACGATGCGCAAGCGCCACTCGAAATAGATTGTCGCTTCCTTCCCATGACCCCGCCGTGTTGTATGCACTTCCAGTTCGTTGGGGTTTTATTTGCAAGTTGTATTTTGATATTTTTGTCGTGAGCGAAATTAGTAAGAAACTGTCCCAGTGCGAGTTGGACTTGCTTACTGAGGGTTTCGTACGAACTCAACTATGAAAACAGTTCAATTCCCGAATCGTGATTCAAGTATATTTTTCGGAATCAAATTTTTTTTCTTTTGCCATTTCGATAAAATTCTTAAAAAAATTAAGGGCATTCGTAGCAAAAAAAAAAAACGGAAAATACAGATTGGCTGAGGAATGAACCCGTTTTTTACCTTTTTCGTACGGAACCCAAATAAAAATAATTACTCACACGATATTGAAACGATAGTTAAAAGTACACGTAAACATAGACGGTTTAAGTCAGTAAAATCTGACACTCCTTACTCTACCTAGAGCAGGAGAGGTCAGTCCTTTCGACTACCGTAATTACAGACACAATTAAAAGATACCTGGTGTCCTCTTGGGGCTTAATACTATAACTTCTTTCAATAATGTGAATGTAAGAACATTTTAGACGCCAATCTTAGATTACTTCGTACCATTTTTACGGAACGAGTTCAATATTGAATGGTCTGCACTGTCCTTATATAATTTATGTGTTAATGCTATAATATGGAAATATTGTAACAAACCATTTTTTTAAAAGAGTAAACATGGCGTTTCTTGCGCCGGTTCTTCTCCATAGGAAACGACCAATTTGGAATCGTGCACTAGCTTCTGACGTCTTACAAGTGCCCATGTAGGCCTATGTGAATATGTCTAATACATTTTTTTTGATTTCGAATGACTTCCCAAGTAAAATAAAAGTAAGTACATACATAGGTACGTTTATTCACATATGTAATTATTAATTACGAGTTATGTTTAAAAAAATGTTGTAACTTAGACGTTATACATACGTATAACTTTTGAACATAATCTCGAGCACAGGCGCAGAGTAGCCAGCCTTGCGGTTTTCTACAGGATGCATTTTGGAGAGTGTGCGCAGGAATTGAATGATTTGATTCCGCCATCCCAATTTCACCTTCGGACATCCCGGCGTACGGCAAGTATCCACCCTTACGTTGTTGAGACACCTGCGGCCCGGACTAAGCGTTTTGCCTCGTCATTTATACCGCGTACATCGAGGGATTGGAACAGTTTGCCGACTGCAGTCTTTCCGTCCGAATATAATTTGGGTGTCTTCAAGGCTAGAGTGAATAGGCTCTTAATAAACTAGTGCGCCTTACCATCAACGATTGCATCACTGCTTACCATCAGGTGGGATCGCAGTCAAGCACTAGTTTATTGCAAGTTAAAAAAAAAAAAAAAAACATAATTTTAATGAATTCATATAAAACGCGTGACTTTATTAAAGTCTCTGACTTCCCAAGTAAAATAAAAGTAAGTACATACCATACCTAGCATTCATTCACATAATTATTACTTATGAGTTATGTTTAAAATGTTGTAACTTAGACGTTATACGTACACTCTTGAACATAATTTTAATGAATTCATATAAAACGCGTAACTTTATTAAAGTCTCCATCGCAAAAGGTAGTCCGCAAAACGAACACTACAAAAGTGCAGGCGTGGACGGCGACCGGCGCGCGCGTATCGAGATCAGCTATAAATAGAATGTCGCGCATCTTTCTTCCTATAATTATGAGTTATAGGCCCTTATTCTTAGTTGGCTTTCATAAGATGAGAAGATTTATTGAAGCTCTACATTTGACAAGGAAGTTTAATTCTTCGTCAACTTTGTCGACGAAACTTTGATATATATAGATAGGTATATTTATACACGTGTAGGCTAAAAAGATTTAGACAGACTGGTTTAGTAGTTAATGGCCCTGACTGCTACGCCGGAGGTCGTGGGTTCGATTCCCAGCCAGGACAAATGTTTGTGTGAGCTCAATCATTTGTTCTGTGTCTGGGTGTAATTTATCTATAATGTGTAGGTATGTATTTAAGTATGTTTATCAATTGTCTAGTACCCATAACACAAGCTCTGCTTAGCTGGGACTAGACGATGATGTGTGACAGTAGAGGACTATAAAAAAAGATTAACATTAGAATTTATTTTTTGTCTGACTGTATGTCAAGAACTTTTATCTCGGGAACGTGTGGAGGTATCAAGCTGAATTTAAAACCATGTACTCAGGTCTGCGGTCTCTTGAAGCTGTGAAAACATCAAATTGTCAGCTAGAACGCAAAGAGCCACTGGAGGAGTACGGTTACGTTTTAGTCAATAAAAGTCTGACTCTTCTTCTCGCTGTACCCAGATCGGAAGAAGTAAATTGATAACTTTTCACCTATACCAGAACTAACATAATCATAATTTAACATAGTCAATGTTATAAGCGTTTTGCCTCGTCATTTATACCGCGTACATCGGTTTATACCGCGTACATCGGAAGACTGAAACAATTTACCTGCTGCGTCCGATTATAATTTAGCTGTCTTCAAGATTAGAGTGCGCCTCATCATCAACGATTGCATCACTGCTTACATCAGGTGGGATCGCAGTCTAGCATTAGTTTATTTCTAATTTAAACAAAAAATATCAAGCGACGACTTAGATTTTGTTCTACTTAACACTAAAAAACAAGGTAAAAAATAAACACATACTTATATTTAAAAAACTCAAAGGCGAGGCCCTTATTACAAGCTAGAAAATACAAATAAGGCATCGGACCTAAATACTAGACTTTTTGCTCATGCAGATGTGAAACAGTAAGTATTTTAATGAAGTGATTAGTTTATAGATATCCATTAAACCTCAAAAGGAAAATGCAGAATCCTTTTTTATATGCTACTAGCTTTTGTCAGCGGCTTCGCCTGCGTACATAAAATATAGCCTATGTCACTCAAGAGTGAAGCAGCTTTCTTATTGTTGCTAAATTTTTTCCAATCGGACCAGTAGTTCCAGAGATTATCTCCTACAAACAAAAAAACAAACTTTACCTCTTTATTATATTAGTGTAGATAAACTAGTGCTTGGCTGCGATCCCACCTGATGGTAATCAGTAATGCATGGATGTCCAATGTCTAATTTCCAGAACGAAGCCTAAATCATCTTTCAATCGTGTAAATACCACATGATTTTGGAGAAAAAAAAAATGTTTACCTCGTCAGAACTCACGTAGTCGTTTTGGGATCACCCAAAATATTTTTGACATGTGCGACGGAAACTGCTCTGGCAATCCCATGAGTTCATTTAGGGAATTATGATTTATGGGGTCACTTTGATTTCTTCGTCATCCTCCTGGCTTTACCCCAATGCATCTGGAGTTTGCGTAAGATATTTTTTGCAAAAAACATATGCGTAAACACATATAAACTATATGCGACTTACCTTCGCTTCTTACATGTTTTTTTTTCAATTGGGTTTGAAAGCATATTTATGAGTACCTACATTCGCAAAAAGTTGGCAGAATTATCACAGCACTGATTAGTTGGATTTATTTTTTCACAATTCACTTTGCTTATTTGTATGTAAATATGTATCTAAGTATTTCTTTCTTTTTTGTTTGTCATATAAAACTCTGTCTATTGGCGATAACGTCATGAAAATCTGTTCATTAGTTTTTGAGTTTATTGCAAACATATAGACTAACGTGATAGGGGACTTTCTTTTTAATAATTATGTAAAAATACTGGCCTGACAGTCTAGTATTTAGTGACCCTGACTGCCATACTGGACCACCCAGAACAAATGTTTATGTGTTGAGCACGACCATTGGTCCTGTGTCTATTAAAATTAGTATGTATTTAGAAATATATAAGTATGTTTATCAATTGTCTAGTACTCATAACACAAGCTCTGCTTAGCTGGAAACTAGACGCGCGTTTTGTGACAGTAGTCGTATATTATTTATTTATTTTATATTTCCCACGAAAGATAACAAAATAGTTTATTTTAACTTGGATGCGTAAAAGGCCTTTCATCAAATATCAATCCGCGCTATCTAGATGATGTAATCCCACAAACGGATCGGGATCACTCGTCAGCAGTCGGAAACTCCTTGAACTAACCAGATGGTGAGGCAATAAACGCTATTTAATGCGTTACTCGTAACTCTACAATAAAACGCGTTGAAAATAACTGCGTTATATCTGCAATTAGTTTTATGATACTGGCAGGTTATTGTGAATGGGAAGTGGCTATCTTTAATCGTTTGTTGATAGATGTGTTATTTCGTGGTTTTGGTCGTAACGTTGGTGAAATTGATACGGAAGATGCGTATTTGTAAAAATGCGGTGTACAATAAAGCATAAATAAATAAATAAGATGCGAACAGCTACTTACGTATATAGCAGTTTTATGCTTTCGTTATTACTGAATTGCGAAGTCACTTGCTATAGAAGGCAAAGAAATTTTTAAAAATGTCGTCTATAAAACTTGAAAAAAAAAACTGTTCATGGTAGGTCCGTGATAGGTTCCGTTAGGGTTACTTGACTTGTCAATCCGAGGACTGTCGTATGGCCCAGTAACTACGTTTTATTCGACTGGGAGGAAATCCCTCCTTGTAAAGGACGCGTATTCAGCCAAATCTACATAGACTAGAAATCGACTTAAAGCTTTTTTTATTTGGGAACAATGCTAAAAAAATAATGATGGACGTTTGCTTGACCAAGTGGTGACATAGTTCACATTATGAAATGCGGCAACGAATCACGCTTGCTTAACTTGGGGATCTCTTAAGTTATTTTCTTGTAAATTGTAACAATAAAAATAAAGGAAGTCCATATTTATCCGTAGTTATCCATCAATGCCATAAAGACTTGATTGCCACACCAAAAGATCATCCCAATTAAATAATTAATCATATGGAGGACTTATAGTCCTCCAATTATATCGTTAAAACAACTTCGACGTATGAACATACCAGGTAAAAGGTCACTTGTCACTGTCATAATCGTCATTAATATGACAATTTTAATTGAAGATATATGGAAATATTAAAATAAGACGTAGAGCCTTGCTGAACTTTGACTTTGTCCCAAAAAACATGTGATTTATGTATTTATGTGCCGGTTTTTCTCGTTACGATTTATAAATAAATACTATCGTCTATATACTAGTATGAATATGTTTTAACGAAACAAATGGATTGTACAACTAAGTTTAAAGCACGCTACACACTATTTTTCATGCGTACGGATAGCCACATGCGATCTAGTTTACCGGACGCAGTAGCGTAGTTTGCAGAGCCCCTAAAGTATAGGGGCTCTGCAAACTTGACGGTAAATTGTATCGTGAGTGACGTCCATTACAGTGGCATAGTTTAAAGTTTCGAGCAATATGCGATAATTCGAATGAAATAATTACAGCAAGAGTAATCTAAATCCAAGCTGAATAGATTCAACGATGTTTTGAGCAACTAAAAATACTGCCAAAGTTTACTTCTTGGCATTCTTTGCATTGCAATCAGTATGTAAGTCGTACTTATTTGTTCCATTTCTATTTTCCAGGGTGGCGACGAATACTCCGCATCTGGTGAGCCTCGGGACAGGTCGGCTGAGCACTGCGGTCACCTTGCATCCTATCAAGCAAGGTAAGTTCAAATTTATAAGTTTTGTCGTAAATAGTTTTGCTTACTGTAATAATATGTGCAAGAATTACATGACTTGATTCAGCCATGCAGTAATTTCCACCCTAACACTGTTAACTCCTCTGTGGTTCAGACTAAGCGTTTCGCCTCGCCATTTACACCGCGTACATAGGAAGTAGGAAAGATTAGCCTGCTGCAATCTTCTATCTCATTCTACGTAATTTTGATGTCTTCAAGATTACCGTCAACGATTGCTACATTGCTTACCATTATGTGGAATATTCCTCCTCCTTCGAGTCCTCAGATTGCAATACAATTTTGCATTGCCTATTTGATTAATCCTTTCCTTTTCTGCGTTCCAGGTCGCGTGACCATAGGCTCGGACCCGACATGCGACATCTACGTGGTCGGCACGGGCGTGTCAAGCGTGCACTGTCGGGTGGAGAACTCTCACGGCGTCGTCACGCTGTACCCGCTCAGCGGCAGCACGCTGCTAGATGGAGTGCCGGTCGACAAGCCCACCAGACTGTCGCAAGGTGTGTATTTATACTTAGCGCTTGGTATGTGACATGTGCTGTCGAGTAGAGGACCGTCAAAGCATCTCCACCAGGTACAATCAGGTGGGTATGCTTTGAGATGTGACATCTACGTGGTCGCCACGGGCGTGTCAAGCGTGCACTGTCGCGTGGAGAACTCTCACGGCGTCGTCACGCTGTACCCGCTCAGCGGCAGCACGCTGCTAGATGGAGTGCCTGTCGACAAGCCCACCAGACTGTCGCAAGGTGTGTATTACTTACTGCTTGCTTAGAGAGACGGTGCATTAAGCGTTTGTCGTACATTGCCATAATTATTTGTGTGCTTGCGTTTAATGACGCGACCCGCTGCGGTAATTTTTATTTTGTTTATTTAGGGACAATTAACAACCACAATATGCAATACATACTGATTTCAATGACCGTGAGTGATTACAATATTGTGGCCCACTGTATTATACGCATTTTTACAAAAATATTTCGTAATGCGTGCCACTAAAATAAGCTGACATTAAAAATAAATAATTAATTAAAACACAATACAAAATAAAGTCAAACCATTATCAATATAAACATTAAAATAATACCTAAATCAATACAATTTGTCAATCAATAAAATAATGTACAACGAACGCTCTACGCGCCGCGTCTCCGTAAAAAAGCACTTAGCACTCAGTAAGCGACGTGCACTGTCAAGTAGAGGACTGTTAATAGCGCCCGAGCCAGGTTGTACCAATTTATGTATGTATTACTAAATAAGCGCTCGGCATGTGATGTAACTGTCCAGCGGAGGACTTCAGGGCGTCGCTATCAAATTATCGCTAGCTAAGCTTATAAGAGAAAAAAAAAACATAATTTTGAACACACGCACAGTGTATTTTTTCCCCAAAAAATCGGACATGCCTTTTTTTTTGTGAAATCTTATACATAAATGTTTTATGAATTAATTAATAGAACACTCGTGCACCTATTTCTCATTATGGAGAAATAAAACCACTTTATTCTTTTTTATAGTGAAATAGTAAATCATCCATAACTTTTGAAATATTTCACAAATTTTCTTCTTGGTTTTTCTGATCCACAATAATCTCAAAACACATAATACTAATTGATTTTTATATTTTTTAATTGAGTTTTAAGCGATTTATTTACAATTTAAGCATTTTTTATTTTATTTTTTTATGGTCGTATTTTCAATTATTTGGATTTTATTTTTCTTTAGAATTGTTAATAAAATGTGTTAGAAGCTTAGAAAAAAAAATCAGATCCAAATAATGAAGGATCTCTAACTTAGAGGCTTCTAAAGCTTTCTATGGTAATTATGGTTTTAGGGTTGTCAATATTTCTTTTGAAATTTATTTTATTTTGAATTAAAAAATGGTGGTTAGGGTAACAATTATTATTCTTCATCCTGATCGGCCGAAAGAATTTCTGTTATGTTGTCGCTATCGGTATGACCTTCAATAATTTCAATTTCATTTTCTGTTGCCGCCTCAAAATCGTCTTCAGCTGAGATTTCATACGGTTTCAGTAACTCCACTACCTTGGATGGTAAAGGCAAAGATTTGAGTTTTTTCAACCTATTCTGAAGCCTAATGTAGGAAATTTCTGGATCTGACGATTCCAGTGCCCTGTGAAATAGGTCCAACATTGTTTTTTCACGGTCGGATTTTCGGCTATGGTGTTCTCTGTCATAACGCCAGAACTTATTCCGCGCTTCACCGGCTTGTTCTGATAATAGACCCACTGGAAGAGCTGAGCTATTAATAATATCTTTGCCGTGAATGAGGATTTTGTGCATAGTTACTGTCATTGGGTACCAACCATATTCTGCCACGTATTTAGATGCTACGGTTTTGCAAAAATCTCCAAACTTATCAGCATCTACAGGTAGACTACAAGATAAGGTGACCAGAATCGTGTGAAGATCGTCCAACAACCACTGACTAAGGCCTAATATTTCTGCAAACACTGCACGATTTTGATCAGATAGAACGGTTCGGGCTGTGTTGCCGTCATTTGTTGTTCCAGCATTGGGTCTCACAACATCAACCAGCACTTTCAGTTCTTTTCGCACTCTCTCTTGCACACGTTTCTTTGTTTCCTCTACAGTGTTTGATTCCAGTGAACATTTGCTTACCCTCCATTTCTTAACAGGAAGCTTGTAGCCCAAATGAAGTAAAAACTCCAATACCCGAATCCATGCATGCAAGGGGCTTATTCCGTATTTGAAAACCGACACATCTATTGGCCGCGAATAAATAATATCTAATTTGTTGAATTGTGTAGAGGTGGCTTTGCAAAACGGACATTTAAGTTGAGAAGAAGTCTCTGTTATTGTATTCAGAACTTTGCCATCTATGCATGTCAAATACAGTTGTGGTTTTGCCCTTATTGTCTTCTTGTTAGATGTCGTTGCTTCTAATGTAGTTAAATCCTTAATTTGGTCATCTATCCACTTCTGTTCATTGAGTATTAAATCTTTCGTCTCTTTTCGATATTGGATATGAATCGGGCGGCAAAACCTGTATGATTGTGGAGTTGGGTTTAACCAAAGAACAAAGTCTTTTTTTGTTTTTATCCGCAATGGAATGAATGTAGTGGCAAATAAACTGTTTTCAGGGTCTTGATTATCAGAAAAATTTTGTTTATACAATGATTGACCCGAACTACCATCAAACCCCCAACTACCTTCAAAAATACAATCTACAGTATCAAGGTTTTTTTGTTCACAATATGCTGATATAATTTCGTCGCATGAGTGTACTAACCTTTGAAGAGTGTGAGAAAGTAAACTAGCTAATGGGACAAAGGCTTCTCTCTCTGTTACTTGAACTGCACTATCCGGATAACATTTTTGTTTTGCGTCGAATACTTTTTTATATGTAGGAAATGCTGGAAAACCTCTTGATTTTAAATCATGTTGCAAAAAATTGTATGTAGCTACTGTAAATTTTCTGTCTATAAATACTGCTAAAGCTTCCTCTGGAGAATAAGGACGGGGGTCTTCGCGAAGTTTGGTTGCTAGCTTAGTCGGTCGTGTTGGACTTTCAAGACAAGAATTTATAACAAATTGCAAATCTTTTGATGCATTGGTTTTTAATTTTTGACCTTTTGCTTCTAATGCACTAGAAACAGCTTTGATAACTTTTGCCGGTGGTTCACTTTCTAAAGAATACTGGAGTTCTTTGCACACCCTTCGTTTTTGTCTGCCACTAAGTGATTCATAGACCAAACATGAAGAAGTCGAAGGAATGGCATCGATTGTGGGCGACACGGCAATATCAAAAATATTTTGTTCAGGGACTATATGTAAATCTTGAACACTATGATTTGGATCAGTATTGGACTCTGAAATTTGTTGCTGATGATGAGGTGCAAATTCATATCTGTCAAGCGATTGGCTCATAATATTAATTTCAGAGTCAGGAATAACCACAGAGTCGGAAAGTGACGCATCTTGTAAAGTTGGATGTTCGCTAATTAAAAATTTATTCAAATCATTTTGTATCGATTCTTTAAGCCACGTGTTATTCTTCTTTGCAAAAAAGGTCATATTATATTTACAGTTTTTGTAGAGGATTTCACATTTAGACGTGAATTTAGCTATTGCTTCTTTGAATCTTTTCTTATCATTGACATCAGTTTCGGAAAATCCTAAAATATTCAAAATAAGGTTTGACCTTTCTTGTAAAGGCAGGTCAGTAGGGCGAATTTTCAATCCCATTTCTTTTGATTTGGTGATCAACATCTTATAGGCATCGAGCCTACTAATTACGTCTCCTTGTGTACTTGCGAATACTCCCGGAGGATGAAGAGTACCGGCTGTGGCGTTATCCACAACTCCATCAACTGCCACTCGTGGACCAACATGAGGGTTGGCGCCCTCATGCCCTCCTTGCAGTAAGTCAGCCGGTCGGAGCCCGGACAGACATCCCTCAACAGGCCGGGTCAGGTCCTGTTGAGGCAAAGTGGCGCCATGGGTCTTTGACGGCTCCATGGTGCCTCACCCCCGTTCCTCCAGGAAATATGTGTTGGTGCAAGGTTTTAGCCGTAGCCTAACGAGGGCGGACCCCTTCCCTGAACCACATATCACCTTTCATTGGATTTTAAACTGAAGATTTTAAAACTTTATTTAATTACTAGCTTTTGCCCGCGGCTTCGCCCGCGTGGTATTGGGGTTGCCTAATAAGAAGTTGTATATCCCACGGGAACCTTATGTTTTCCAGGATAAAAAGTAACATATGTGCTATTATGAAGTATACGCTATCCTTGGGCCAAATTTCATACAGATTCATCAGGCCGTTTTGGCGTGATTGAGTAACCAAACCAAAATAAGAAGTTATATAAGGTGCTTTTAAAATATATGCCAGGCTTTTTGGGAGGTGTACTGTTGTGTTTATAGATTACAATAGTGAAGAGCTTTCGTGCCCAGGAACAGTTAATCCAGTTTGAGAAAATAAAGTAGTTAAATAAATATTGACTCTATTCTGCACAACGTGGTTCACAAATTACGCGCGATGTTTCTCTTCGTCAATGAAACAGCTGCTATCTCTTTCCATTCGTTCTACGAATGAAAACTAAAATCAGCTGACTAGCTTGTCCCTACCTAATTCACTAGGTACGCAATAATACGTAGGCAAACAAGTGTTTTAAAGTGCAATTACTTACCAGTAGTTACCAGTTACGATGATAAACTTCACATCACACTTAAACAGTTCAGTTTAAGTTAGTTTAAACAATAGGTACTTAGATTAACCTTTCGACTTTTGTAATTACAGACACAATTAACAACAAACAAACAAACAAAAAGGTTTTTATTTCATATAGGCCTACAAGGGCACTTATAAAACGTCAGAAGCTAGTGCACGGTTCCAAATTGGTCGTTTCCTATGGAGAAGAACCGGCAAGAAACTCCATGGTTACTCTTTTAAAAAAATGATTTCTTACAATAATTCGTTGTTACAGTACTTATATCATTATGTAAGAACAGTGTAGACCAGTCAATATTGCATTAAAAGCACAATAAAAATAATAATAATTAAAGAACAAAACGCCGGCGTTCGCTTAGGGCTCAAAAGTGTAATATCAAATAACGATAAATTACAGGAACTTGGCGTATTTAAAAGTTATCCGACACCAACGTATTTAAAAGTTATTTACACACTCCCTACCGATTTTGAAACTGTTGCACAAGTCCATCTCTGCGTTGCACACAAATGGGTTTTCACTTTGTTCAATGTGTCCGTTTTACTGTTCACTTGGCTAAATGTTTTTAATAAAAACGCGCGCGATAATAATAAAACTAAATCCCGTGGCGGGCGGGAGGCGACTGGCAAGCGGGTGGTCGGCCAGCGCGTGCGGCGAACGGGGTAGTGCGCGCGGGGGCGGGAAGGGGGGGGGGGTGGCTGTGCAGTAACGACCGAGTGGCCGGCGCGCAGGCGGCATTCGTTTGAAATGAATGACAATCGTAGTATGAATGGCGCCGGTGTTTTGCGGCGCGGAGCGGCAACAGCGTATCGTAATATCGTAACACCGGAGGATGGTTTTATGCGAAAAAAGAATAACACAAATTATCAACATTTTATCTTTACTATTGTACAGTGGCGAAGAGTCCATATAACACGATTCCCATCGGCTTCTCTTATAAAAATTTGTTCTACAGGTCAACGACCTTGTTAGTTCGTTCTATTGCTCATTTTACTTCCAATTTTTTAAATGCCTACAACTTTGAAATAAAAATGTCAAAATCTTAAGCCGAAAAATACCGAGTTCCCTTTGCAAACATCCAAATCCCATACAATGCATCTATCTCTTACTTTCCCATAAACTAAAACCTATTCTCTAAATCGTTCTGTCTCTTTTTAACTCGCAGAAAATTGTACCAAAATAAGCCGCTGCGCGCCGGGTTATTATGAGTAAAATAAATAATAATACGAGTAATGCACAGGTGTCCAGGTTCAAGACCATACCTACTCAGCGATGTCTATGCACGTGCAAACGAGACAGAAAAATTAATTCCTATTTGACTATAATGATTCAAAATGAGAATGAATTTAGCTGTTTATAATTCTTACTGGCGAATAATACATTTTATTTGGCAGGATTTTTTATACGATAAAATTGACATGGCGGCTAATTGTTTGGGTGGCGCGAATAATTCGATGTGTTGATATTGTTTTCTTGTCGTTTCTTATGTTTTTCAATATTGATGTGTGGTGAACCAGGTGAACTGTACATTTATTTTGTGTTTTGGATTGCGGACATCATTTTGAAATGACATTCATTCATGTAGACTGCTGTAATTAATAGATTTTTGATGTGCAACGCAATGTTAATCCTATTTTTTTGCATCATGGAGTGTGCTATATTAGGTAATTTGACTTTACGCTCCGGCTTCCCTTCAGAAAATATCCACCCTTCGCCACTGCTATTGTAATCTATAAACATAATACTATACTTCATAAAAAGCCTGGCATATATTTTAAAAGCACCTTATATATCCCACAGGAACCTTGTGTTTTTCCGGGATAAAAAGTTGCCTATGTCCTATTCCGGAGTGTATCCTATGCTTGTGCCAAATTTCATCCAGATCCGTCCAGCCGCTTTGGCGTGATTGAGTAACAAACATCCAAACATCCAAACATTGTAACTTTCGCATTCATAATATTCGTAAGATATATTTTTTTTTTATTGTTGTTGATATGTTTCAATAAGTAAATAAGACCAAGATAATTTATTCAGATAATATTATAAACTGCGTTGAAAAAACTGACATTTAAAAAAATTACTTCAAATATTATGTTTATTAAATTATGAGGCGACAACCCTATCCAGAAAAATCTGAATTTTAACAACTCCGAGATCCTGCATAATTAGGATCCAAGAATTTGTAGGATCATAAGCATAAATAAAAAGAACATTTCGATCCTAGTTACAAATCCAAATATGTAATAATATGGCGGTAAAAAAAAGAAAACATAAATTTACAAAATCAGCCATAAATCTGTTATCTTGAATAAATAAAGCCTAGATGTTTTTTGTTATAGGAGGGATTTTAAGACACTATTTAATGCCGTCAATAGATTCTTAAAAAGAAGTCAAACTTTTAAGTTATAACTGTTTCTATGGTTTTTCTGGGAACCATAGACATTTTTTTCAAGTACTAATTTTCAATATTTTATAGCAAAAGGGCAATCAGGAGTTTTCGTCTCGCATTTATAATCACAAATCCTATGAAATTAGATAGTAAAAATGCCATGTCCGATTTTTTGGGCGAAAAATACACTGTGACACGGTATGATATATTATGATAAATCAACATGCATTTTATGTAGTGCAATTCTTGTTGTATTGGGGTCCTGCTAGTCCATCCGTTCAAAGACATTATATTCAAACCGAGGTTTTCAAATGAATGTTAAAGTCAAACCTTGCATAAATGACCAGCAAAGCCAAACGTAGTTCCAAGGCCTACAAGTCGCAACAGGGAAGTGCAAACAATTCCTGTCTAGACTTTAATTTGCTCAATTAGTCGCAGCTGACATCCGAAACTGATCAATTTCCGGCAATAATTAATTGTCGCACTAATTACCTCTCAAGGACTCTCAAGTACCGAATTCGGTAAACCACGGTACTAGCTATCATTCATTCATCATCATCATTTCAGCCCAAAGACGTCCACTGTTGGACATAGGTCTCCCCCAAAAGTCCCCACAAAGATTTATATTGATTTGTAAGCGACCACGTTTTGGAGCCATATCAATACCAGAAGTATGAATTACTGAAGTATTATTACTTAAAATGTAAAAATGTTCCTTATGGTGATTGATTTAAGGCTATTTTACGTAAAACATAAAGATGTCCCTTACGTTAATTCATACTTCTGGTATCGATATGTCATCACTCATTTTCGACTATAAACAGAGATGGTAGGTGCTTTTTGTCGTCTAAGGTGCTGCTCCCAGTAAGACCAGCCCTTTACTCTTCATTAGTTTTATCTCAGATCCTCTAATCGTCGAAAATATCACGCCGCTTTTTAAGTCAACGTATGGTAAAAAATAATAAATAATCTATTATTAAAATGATCATTTGAGATGACATGCAGACAATCTCACTCATGTTAAATTAGCTGAATAGCATTAGTGTGCGATCTAGCACGTCGTGATTCGTGACATATACACATTAATGTAATTGTCGTATAGTAAATATGTGTGTTAAATACTACGTAAATATGTATAGCTTACCTACTAGAGTTACTAGCTAAAATGGAATGGAATGGATACAGTGAGAAATCAGTATATTAGAGGAAGTTTGAAAGTGACACTAGTGACTGAAAAGTTGAAAGGGAACCGTTTGTCTTGGTATGGCCACGTAAAAAGGAGGGGTGAAACGCATGTTACAAAAAAAGCCATGTGTATAAATGTGGGTGGATGGAGAGGGAGAGGGGGACCAAAGAAAATATGGATGGTGTGAGAAGTGATATGAAAGAAAAAGGAGTTAGTGATAGCGTGACGGGTGACAGGACAGAATGGGAGAAAAAAACATATTGCCTCAACCCCAAATAAAACGGGACAAGGGCAGGAAGATGATGACTAGAGTTACTAGCTTTTGCCCGCGGCTTCGGACCCGGCAACAGAAAAAAGTGGTAAATGAAGAACCACTCGACCGATTTTGTGCAAACTACACATAAACCAACCTAAATAGTCCGAACAAAGCCTATTTTGAGTCCGTTCTTAAGTTATAAAAATACACCGAAAAGTGACATTGATTTTTATATACTTTCATGATGTAGAGCGTAGGTATCATTATTGACATTGCATGTAAAATAAAGACATAATATACACCGTTAAATTTTGATCGTTTTAATCTCGTAAATGACCGATTCGGTACATGAAACACTATCGATATGAAAAAATAAAATTGTGAAAATGCCCTTTCATCCAAATCCGTTTAGTCGTTATCCTTTCATATCCGGTGCGCAGATTAGATCTGCGAGACACAATGACTTTTTAATTGTGTCTCGAATTACAGAATACGAAGGCGAAAATAAGACACAGCAAAAAGGTGCTGCTTGAACCCCTTGAGCGCCGATTGTACATATTATGTCTGTACAACTTGCTGACCTTAAAAAAATCTTAATTGGCGTTTTTTTTCACACATTTTTACGAAATTTATTTTACTGTTAATTTAAGTTTTTTTATGTTAAAAAACGTTGCCCCACACTAGGAATTACTCCTCTGGTCGTGGGTGCGTTCACAAACATGTAAAGTCACATACACAAGGCACCCAGACTCGGAACACCTATCTGCTGGCCATACAACAACACATTGTTCCGCGAGTTGTTAATATACACTCGTGAGCAACCAAATCGACTCAAACTTTCATTGCGCACATATACATCAATTTTACAAAATCTACACGTGTTATGCATGACAGCAATATGCCATTTGAAAGCTTAAGATGTCAGCTTTCTAATGCGCATCAATACCTTTGTCTTAAATTTCCCTTTTTTGCCTACACTTACATTTTTTACATTATTAATTATTATTTTTTTTAAGTAATATCATTAAATTAAAGTTGATATCTTAGGCTTTCAAATGGCACATTGCTGTCATGAATACCACGTGTAGGTTTTGTAAAATTGATGTATATATGCGCAATAAAAGTTTAAGTCGATTTGGTTGCTCGCGAGTGTATATATATATAAACTTCTCATCAAAAAAATCGAAACACTTCCGTTTTCATTGTTTCTGTCCGAATTTAACACAAAAAAGAATTCATACGATGAAAAAAAATACATATATTATAGCTGGCAGTTTGGCCATTACAGTAATAAGCGAAAATTCTAAATTCAAAATTAGAATTTTATTTGTTTATCTTATAAACGAAATGAATCACTGTTTTGAGACAAATGTGTGTTTAGGGTTGGAGTACATTTAGCGTTTAAAAACTAAAAATTGGCGCCTATCCTTAAACTTTTTGTTTTTTATTTCAATACTGTGACTTTGGGACGTCTGAAAAAAGGTTTTTTTTCTAAAACGTATGGATACTTCGCCCACAGAAGCCGCCCAAGTTGTGGCATTGCTGGATTCTGGCCTTAGTCAGCGTGTTGTGGCTGCAAGACTGCATCTAAGCCTGTCATCTGTTCATAGAGTCTATAAACGTTATCGGGAGACTGGTTTGTTCACGCGCCGTTCAGGATCTGGCAGGAATCGGGTCACTTCTGAGCGAGATGATCGATTTATTGTAACAACTTCTTTAAGAAATCGACGCCTTAACGCTTTTCAACTGCAGCAGCGGCTTCGTGTTGTACGAAGGGTGGCTGTAAGTGACTCTACAATTAGAAGAAGGTTGAAGGATCGTGGACTGGTACCGCATAAGCCAGCAAATGGGCCGAAATTAACTGCAGACCATCGAAGAGCGCGCCTTAACTTTGCACGTGAGCACCTAAATTGGTCATACCTACAGTGGAGCAAAGTTCTCTTTTCTGATGAGTGTAAAATTATGCTGTATGGTAACGACGGAAGGAACAAGGTCTACAGAAGAGACGGAGAACGCTATGCACAATGCTGCATTGAAGAAAAGGTCAGCTATGGTGGCGGTTCGTGGACGGTTTGGGGAGGAATCAGCGCCGACGGTAAGACAGAGCTTGCTTTCGTGTCTGGGCCACGTCTGCCTGCACTAAACTGTCATCGGTACGTCGAAGAGTGTCTCGAGCCTCATGTGATGCCCTATGCACATTTTATTGGCAACGGCTTCATATTCATGCACGACAATGCTAGGGCTCACACCGCGGGCGTCGTACGAGATTATCTTAACGAAGTCGATATCTCTATTATGGAATGGCCAGCAAGAAGCCCGGACATGAATCCCATTGAACATCTATGGGATGAATTAAAGAGACGAATTCGAGCAAGAGATCCTGCCCCAGAAACACTTAGCCAGCTGCAAGATGCAATCCAAGAGGAATGGGACAATATACCACAGCATGTGATCGTGACTCTCATCCGATCGATGAAGAACCGTATGGAAGCAGTAATTAGAGCTCGGGGAGGGAATACAAGTTATTAAATAAACGTTTTTTAGCTTTTTTTTTCATTTACGTGTGTTGTTTTATCCATTTCGTTTATACTCCATACGGAATAAAAATGACTCATTTAACAAAATACGAAACCTATGAAAAATTCATTTAAATTTAGAACATTAACATTAAGATTTGATAAGCTCATATTACTCACTATTAAACGACATTTAACATTTATTCCTAAATGTACACATTTTTCTGATAATCCTGACAAAACGTAAACTTGCAAGGTGTTTCGATTTTTTTGATGAGAAGTGTATATTTTCTATAAAGTTCAGTGAAAGTTTTCTTTTTTCTTTTTTTTGGGATTTATTTTCTTGTAGCATTTCTCCGACAAGAGAGTTTGGGTGAGTCTGTGAAAGCGTTCAGAGTAATTATAACACAATTATTCTTCACATTCCAGGGAGCATGCTAACAATAGGGCGCTCGAACTACCTCCGATTCAACCACCCCGCGGAAGCCAAGCTGATGAAGTCGGTGCTACCTTCAGCTCACGTGTCCATGGCTCCCGTGCAGTTCACGCCCAACGACCAGTGTGCCGCAGGTGAGTTACAACCAACTATGCTTTGTTTTTTATTTAATTCTAGACTATGATTTGACAACTCAGAATGTCACACTCTAGAGTTGAATTTTTTTAAGTCTGCGCGCGGCGAAAAAAGGAAACTAATTATTTGCCGTCATCTTGACATTTATGTCAGGTGTCAAGAGAATGTTTTGTGTTCCGTGTTTTTAATCGTTTCCAAAGTAAATAATCGTCATCATTATGCCGAAAGTGGTTAAAAGTGCTGCTAAAGATATTATCTTGAAATTCAAACGTGTTTGTTAAGGGGAATGAAAAAATATCGGGCTTACGATACGATTTTCCAAAAGTGGACCATTTGTCAAATATTTTTTTCGGGTGACCAGAACAACAAATCTCCCTGAATATTCGTACCCGAGTGGAGCCTGGCAGAAAAACAGAGTTGGTTGAAAATGGACTGCTACTATGTATTTGAATCATAACAAGTGATTATTATAACAAGCTATTAAAGAGTTTGTTGAAAATGGACTGCTACTGTGTTTTTTAATCTTAATCAAGTGACTATTATGACAAGCTATTATATATTAAATAAAGTACATATTTTCTAAGTTCCATGACTTTTTTATAATAATTTAACAACCTATAATTCAATATATTTCTTTACTTTTATCACAGTAGTAATTATATAGATTTGGATCTATATCAATATCTACATCTACACTTCTACACTAATATAATAAAGAAGTAAAGTTTGTTTTTTTATTTTTTTGTTTGTAGAAGGTAATCTCTAGAAGTACTGGTTCGATCGCAAAAATTTTTTCACTGATAGAAAGCTGCTTCATTTCTGAGTGTCATAAGCTATATTTTATGATTATGAATAATATAATAAAGAAGTAAAGTTTGTTTTTTTATCTCGAGAAATTGTATAGGAACAGAGTTAAATATGTTAAAACAAGAAATTTTTCGCGGACGAAGTCGCGGGCAGAATTTAGTATATTATATAAAGATCAATGCAACTTTATAACTCAAGAACGTGCCCACCTATCCAAACCAAATGTTTAGGCTTTGTTCGGACTATTTAGTAGATGGTTTATGTGAAGTTTTTCAAAATCGGTCAAGGGGTTCTTCATTTATCACATTTTTCTGATTCCGGAAGCGAAGCCGCGGGCAAAAGCTACTTAATATATAAAAGCGAAATACCACTCAATGATTAATCACTATATATCAGAAACTATAACACCTACAAACTTAAAATTCGGCAGGTAGGTTTCTTACAGGGTGTAGACGTCCGCTATGGACAGATTTTACGAAACTCCACCCCTATGGTGGTTAACAGACTTTCACGCAGGCGAAGCCGCTGGCAGAAGCTGGTATACCTACGTACTACAGAAAAAAGACTGCGTGCGGCTAATATTTGTTTTAATTTTATGATAAAATTTGTTGTAAAATCGCTATCGCTAATCGTCATCTATAATTTTAGAAAACCTGAAAAACCAACTAAAATGTAATAATATGTAATGAAATGAATCGTATTTCCCATTATTGATTTCAAAACGTATTTCATGTGCTTTGTTTACTTTGTATTTTTTTTATTATATGAGGGAAAGTAGATTAATTACACTAGCAACATTAAGCACGCCCCCAGCCACGCGCAGACTTAACGTAATCCAACTCTAGAAAATGTTCTATTAATTACGGAATCCGGAACTCCTCCCTGGATCTTCTTACTTCTTATTTGAGTGATAGGATTCAGAGAGTTGAAGTAAACGGAAAAAGATCACCCGGGTCTGTAGTGTCAATAGGTGTGCCACAGGGCTCGATTCTTGGCCCCTTTTTATTTCTTATTTATATAAATGACTTGCCATACCTAATAAAGGATAACCATGATATAGTTTTATTTGCAGATGACACTTCGCTTTTATTTAAGCTTAAACGTCAGCAGAATGTCACTGACGATATAAATTTGGCCCTTTCCAAAATAGTACACTGGTTTAATGTTAATAACTTGCATCTTAATGAAAAAAAAACTAAATTTGTTAAGTTTACAATGCCTAATGTTAGGCAAGTGGATACTAGTGTGCTAATAAAAGGTAAAGAATTGAGTCCTGAAGATACTACAGTGTTCTTGGGCATAACCCTGGATGCTAAACTTCAGTGGGGCCCACACATAGATAAGTTGTCAAAAAAACTTAGCTCTGCAGCATATGCCGTTAGACAAATTCGAAAGCTAACTGATTTAGAGACAGCCCGTTTAGTTTATTTTAGTTACTTTCATAGTGTAATGTCGTACGGTATTTTATTGTGGGGAAATGCTACCGATATACAGACGATTTTTGTTCTGCAGAAAAGGGCTATTCGTTCCATTTATAAACTAAGTCCCAGATTCTCCCTCAGAGAGAAGTTTAAAAATATTAATATTTTAACTGTGGCATCTCAGTACATCTATGAAAACATTTTGTATGTTCATAAAAATAAAAATTTGTTTAAAAAATACAGTGATATTCACAACGTAAATACTAGGAATAAACACAAATTAGTGGTTCCGGTAACAAGGCTCAAAAAAATAGGAGGCACATTTAGATGCCAATGTATACGCTTTTATAATAAGCTTCCCAGTCCTATTCAAGAACTTAGCCTTAATAAATTTAAATCATTTGTAAAACATAAACTTTGTCAGAAGGCTTTTTATACTGTAAAAGAGTATCTTGAGGACAAAACAGCTTGGGATTGACCTGCTCCAGTAATCACTGTAATTGATGTAATTTCATTTCTTATTTTTTTTTTTTTTGGTATCATTATTATATATATATATTTTATTATTATTATTTTTAACTGACGATTATTGTTATTTTACAATTATGACATATTTCTCTTTTTTTTATTTTTTTTGCAACTATTAAATTTAACATTTAAATTTGAAATTGACAATTGTATCGTTTTTTTTTTAAATTTGCAATATTAATGGGTAAAATTACATTTTTGTAAATTTTTATTATTGTGAATGTGGGGACTATGTGGATTACTTTTCGTTTTTCCTTAATTTTAACTTTTAATTAACTTATAATGTCTGGCAGTTATGAGTACTTTTTGCGGCCTACCCAAATGTCCTTTCTTTGGTATTGTTCGTCAAATCGTTGAGCTCCTTGGTGGTCCTGAGTTGAGCTACACGAGAACTGACAAATGCTTGCACTGACTGGACAGGTCCACTCAGAACTGTGTGGTTCTTTCTTCAAAAGACCATCTCAGACTCCAATCTGCATGGTTCTCATATGATTTGACCATTACATGTTTGTGTATGGACTTTAAAACAGACTTTGACCCCTGAGTTTGTTTCGGTGTTTCTTCTCAGGGTAGTCAGCTAGGAAACACCGGCCTCATCTAGTATAAAAAAAACGAAAAAAAAAAAAAAAAAAAATTGACGTGTAAAAGAGTTTGTAAAAACCTATTTACAAAATAAAATCATTTATCATTTAGTTCCCAATTTTCTGGAGTTTGACATTTTAAATTGTCTGTCTGTTACGTTTTCCCGCTTAAGCGGGAAAGCGAAACAGACAACAGACAACAACAACAACAGACAGAGGTTTAAACCTCTAAACGATTTTTATAAAATTTGACACAGACAATCTTTAGACCTTGAGAAAGGATATATGCTACCTTTTATTGCGAAAAAAAGACGCAGTCGAAATCGCGGGTACCAGCTAGTATTTTATAAACTTGTTACATGAAAAACGAAAAAACTAATAATATTTATTTCTGTCCCCAGCCTACGTGACCCACCACACAGATAGTTACCAAACATCAAACATACAGAAGATATACAAAGACAACTCGTTAACGCATTTAGACCAAGAACTCGACATGACTCTCAAAGAAATGTCCAAGAAGAAACCTCCAGTCGCGCCCAAGAAGCCTTACAGAGATCTCGACCAATCAGACTCGAATTCAGACCAAGAATCCAGGCCAAAAATGACAGGAATCATGGCTAAAGTATCAAAATTCGAATACTACGCGAAACAGCAGAAAATTGGAAGAAGTCAGTTCTACACGGCAAACGAAAATGAAATATCGCCAAAGGTGTTCAGCTCAAATTCACTAACAGTCAACACGCCAGCTAAAGACGTACTAGGAGGCAAAACAATACCAAACTACATGAATAAAATACAAAAGAACGTTCTAATAAGTGAAAACAATGCCGTCGACCCCAAAAACTGTTCTTACGCCAACGTAGCCATAAGAAATAAAACAAAAATAGACGACATAGTAAAAAACTTTAATGAACCAACTAAAGATTACAACAAGTTACCTAAAAAAGTCAACAATGATCAACAAAATGATAACATCTACGGTAAAATCAATGTTGACAGGAAATTAGACGAAAAATCCAGTCAAAATGGGCTTGAATCGGGTAAAAATGGATTAGAACCGAACAAAAATGTGATAGAACCTGGTAAAAATAATTTAGAATTGTATATGATGGAGAGAAATGATGTGTATGGAAAGATTTCGGAGAGAAATGTGAATGTGTCGAAGGGAATCAGTCTGCCTTCGCCGGCCTATGACAGAAATCCGCAGTATTCTCCTGTGTATGCCAATAGCTATGACCGCAGTATAGAAGCTGAGACGAGAAGATTGAGGGTATGTATTCATTTTATTTCTTAGCTTTATTTTTATCCCTTACATTTTAGTATTTGCGTTGTGTACTTAATTATATATTTGTTAGTAGTCTCAGTTTTGTACTTAAATAAGGTTAGTATTGTTAGGTGTAAGGGTCGCCTTTTGCGGTGAAAGCCTCCTCCAAACTGTTCCAGGTGTCTCTGTCCTTTGTCCCATTTGGCAGGCTCCGGCTATCTATACGATGTCATCATTCCATCTTCATCATCATCATGTATTTATTTACATTTACTTTATAAGTTAACTTTTTTTTTTTACTACACGTTATTCTGTAACTCCCCGAAGTTTGATAGATGGTCTGTCTCGGTGCGCAAGCGAAACCAACAGCTTTTTTTTTCATCAATGATTTTTCTTTCCATCCTTTATTATCGTAGAAATTGATATCTCTGGTTTCTGAAAAGAGAATTTGAACTTAAAAACTTTTGATAAACCAACCAGACACAGAACAAATGGTCGTGCTCATCACACAAACATTTGTCCTGGGTGGGAATCGAACCCATAACCTCCGGCATAGCAGTTAGAGTCACTAACCATTAGACCAACAGGCTAGTCAAATTATTTCAACTTCATTTCGACTGTCAACAATTGAAACTTATGGGCTAAGTAAAAGAAAGAAAAACTATTTCTTTACTGAAAATTACAGGGCAATCCCAAGATTAGAAGTTATCAGCATACTGAAGGAGCCCAGAAGAGTCGAAGCCACTGGGACCAAGTATCTGAAAGGAAGGTTCGGCCCCAGTATGAAAGGCAATGATTGAGTAGGTTTATGGTCTGTAAAAGTCTGACACTAACTCCCGCCCCGCCCAAAGGCGCGGCGATGTCATTGATTGATTTTCCCACCTACAAAAACCTTACAATAAATCAATCAATCGGTATAATATAGTGAAAATATGTAAAACAAGCGAAATTTAAGCGTAATGCTGTGGCCACACGCATAGTGTGCAGAGTCGATAGCACTAAGTCATAGGATCTCCTAGTTTGGGAGTCAGGGTTTTCTCAATCTTTGTGACCTTTAAATTCAATGCACATGGTATGTTAAAGATTTCTGTACAAATAAAAATAGTTTTAAGTCAACTCTTTTCCTACTGATTTCATTTACTAAAAAGCCATGAATACACGTGAAACATAGATATTATATCACTGACAAACACACCTCCACTTTGGTATCATTGTACAAATTGATAACATAATCATTTGTTTACTGTAATTATGTTTAGTTAGAGGCTCTGGACGACCTTCACGATATTACGCGTCCTTTCTATTGTAATATGCAGGTATATATTTAGGTAAAACATCTTATGTCACCCTGTTTGGTATCGAATTTCTCCAAAACGGCTATACCAATTTTTTTTTATGTATTTTTTTAGGTCTGAAAATAGTTTCTTACCTAAAAAAAAACATAGCATTTTTTTTATAAAATACACAGTAAAAAGTTTTGAGATCGCTTAGAAGCCAAGTCCTGTTCAAATTAATTTGTAATAATAAATTAATATTTTGTTTACATTATAATAATAGTAACTTGGCCAAACCTAAACTTTGTCCACATCGATAATACAAGGAAATAGCCGCGAAACTCTTCGAGAAAAGGTGGTAACGTCCGTGCCCGCTTTAGTCGAGACTTGGCTTGGGCACTGCCGTGCCCCCAGATAATGAATACAGTAAATTATCCATAGTATAAGTATTTTATTTACTTATTAGTACATTACACTGTTGTATTTATACATTTCTAATCGGTGGGGTCGAAGATTAACTTAATTAAATCCTGAGTCATTTAAAAAGCAGTTGACCTATAAGTCATCTCTAGTAACATTATATTTATATACAAATACAAATAATTTATTTCGTTTTACAAAATTAATTTATATAAAAAATTGTATTCTTATCAGTCTATAATGACCTTCTCGATAAGAGTGTCAATACCTATCAAAACAAGCCTTTGAAAGGTAATATGGTAATGATATTGATATATGGCCACCATCACCATTACCACTGCTCTCAAAACGGTAAAGAAAAACATCGTGAGGAAACGGGCATGTCCTAAAACCAAAAATTCGAAGACATGTGACATCCACCAATCCGTACGGGGCCCGCGTGGTAGATTACCGTCCATTCACTCTCACAGAGAGGAGGCCTGTGTCTCAGCAGTGGGAACATTAAAAAGGCTGATAATGAATTAATGAATTGATATATTATGACACAAGTTTTCTTTTATAGTTTTATATATATTTTGTATAGCTGTTAATGACCAAGGCGGAGTATGTATCAAATGTTAGTAATCATATAGGATTATTATTTTTGTAGATAGATTATCCATATACTTCCTGTGGATTAATGAAGAGAGGCCAAAGATAATGAATGGATTGTGAATAAAAGAGTTAGTGATCACGCTGTTTGTTACTCCCTCACATTTTCTTACAAATATTTGATTTTTTCTTAGCTTCGTTAACAAAAAAAAGAAATGTTTACGAACATCAAATTCCATGGATACTCTTTTAATTCATTAAGCTCCAAGAGGACAACACCTGTATCCGCACACCTGTTTTTCTTTCAATTGTGTCTGTAATTTACGGTAGTCGGAAGTTTAAATCATATTATGAGTTACATGTAATCTTCTATATCATTAACGTTACATAGTATAAAACAAAGTTTGCAGTCCCTATGTATGCTTAGATCTATAAAAGTACGCAACGGATGATTCAAGAGGAAGGTTTATGAGTATAATACAGGAAAAAAATTAACCAGTGCGCAAATTTAGACATAATAAACTTGAATACTTTTTAATAATCAGGTATTTTTTATTTAGAAATGTGTCAATAGTAAAAAATTAAGTTAACGCTTGCGAGACTTGTTTACTCAGAAACTTATTCTATGGACGTCGCTTGGGGCAAAGGGACAAAGTGGAAAAATTAGAAAAAAAGTTATAAACTAAAAATGGAAATGTGTTCTATTGCTTACACTGAGCCACCAAAAAAAAAATTACGCAATGGTTAAAAAATTACCCGGTATATGCATAATATATTCAATATCAGTACTCGTGCGAAGCTGGGGCGGGTCGCTAGTCTATACATTTAATAAAACCGTAATGAAAGAAAAACTGTACATAAAGAATTTTCGAGAAAAAATAAGGCAGCCATTTCAGTCGTCGTGCAGTAAATCGCAAATTGCAGTCGACTGCACGCCGACTGCAATAGGACTGCACGTTTAGTTTGCAGTTCTATTGCAGTCGTGTCAACTGCCATCCAACTGCAATTTGCAGTTGGATGGCAGTTGAAATGCGGTCCGTCTGTCTAGAGCATTACACCACAAACATTCTCTCCGCTACTGAACCAAGTATTTCGCAGTCACGTGCTAGAGAACAGAAGAATATAGTTGCAATATTGTCAACTCACATCCATCGAATTCCAGCAACCTTGACTAGGTCGTCGGTCCACCTTGTGGGAGGCCTACCAACATTACGTCTTCCGGTACGCGGTCGCCTCGGTGGATGCGAGACGCACGGGACCGGTTGTTGTGACGACGTTTGGGGGAGGCCTATGTCCAGCAGTGGACGTCTTTCGGCTGAATTGATGATGATGATGATGATTGTCAACTACAAATAGATTTAGTGGTCATGGAAATTAACATAATTATCACTATAAATATCATTATCTTATCTATGCTGACAATGTTTATCAAGAAATACACGTGCGTTTGTCAGTTGTCGCAAATTATCTTTATTTTTAAAAACCAAATGCCGACATAGAATTAAAGATTTAAATCACATACGTTTAATATTTGATTATATAGGGTGACTGGTAATTAGTGACCGATACGTAAACACGTGAATGAAGTCAAGACTGTAACCACAACAAACAGTCCTGTGCGTCTCGCATCCATCAGATTCCCATAACCTTCACCAGCTCAAGAATCACTTCTTTCTGCCTGTACAAAACTATTCGAAGCAAAATCATTATGTTATGCTCAAACAGTGATATTCTTCCACGAACTACAGATAGAGAGAGATAAAAGACAAATAAAGTGAGACAGCAAATAAAACATTGATCAATATTTGTATCAAAAACATTCAAAGTATGCTTCAAACGCGAATCTTATGCAAATGAAGTGTCGACAGTTATGCCCGACATTCGCAAATTGTTATGTAAAACTGAGGATATACGAGAACGTAATCTGCAGAATACTTTGATAAAAAAACTGGTTTTTGGTATAAGTAGTATTAAATTAGAAATCGGTTCAGGCTTTTCGGCGTGAAGGAGTAACATAATTATGATGTTTCGTTCTCTTTCTTTTAACACTTTTTTCTTTACACCGTTAAATTTTGGTCGTTGTTATCCCGTGGAGGGTCGATCCGGTACATGAAACACTATCGATTTGTAAAGATAAAACTAAAAAATATAGTACTTTTTTATCTAAAACAAATTTTCGCGTTGTCGGTCGATGCGTACCAACTACCTACGGTCATTGAACCCGATCAGCTGTTCTTTATCTGAAGATGTGAATTACGTATACGCTTAAATTAATTTTACATAATTTACATAATTGTAACGAGTTAAGTTGCCTTTTTTACGTGAGTGTTTGTGCCTTATGTTGTACCTAATATTTTTCTTTCTTTGTGAATGCACCAACGATACTTTCCATTCCTGGTCATAGGTTACTTTAGACTACTTTTGTACTTTAGTATGCGGAACTCACCAACCAAAAGCGTAATATCTAAAAAAATCACGTAATCTCAAGATAACCTGAGCATTATAATTGAAATTAAAGAAACAATGGTCTTATCAGTGATAAGAACCGACGTACTGATACGCTAACTACTGCGGAATCGCATTGCAACAGTATAATAGTATAGTTTTATACTTTACTCGTGGAAAAAGTAACCTAATTATTTTTCAAGTAATTTATGAAGTAAAACTTAGTGTTATTTTTTGTTAAAAACATTGTGATCAAGTGTGATTATAGACTAAATTATAAATAGTGATTACTAAGATACATATATTTTTTAGTGAGAGAAAAAATAAAATAAATCGCTTAATTTCTGTTAAAAAACTAACGCTCGCTTGCGTGTACGGTGTTCAGTCTTTCTGTTGTGTCCAAACTTCCTTTCATACTTTAAAACCAGAGTGTCCTAGCATGTCTATTATTTTATTTTGTTGCTATAATTTCCGTCCGCGAAACGAGAATAAATGTAGGTTAAATCTTTTATCTAAAAACGGACCATAGCATTGCATCAACCTTATAATGCTCCCTACTGTTGGGAATCAGACCTACACATACTTAGACAAAGTATGCGACTGGCTGGGATTGATCCTGCGACCTACTACTCGTAAGCCGGCACCTTTGCAACTCGGCCACCTTTGCTCTTTAAACGGACCATAAACACAATATTTATTATACTTTTAATCTCAAAAGAAGTGGTTTAACTTGAAAAAATAAAAATCACTTTTCAAGTAATTGTTAATCTTTTCTGTCAACCTCCAAAGTAGGTTATTAGCATGTTCAAACTTGTAAATCTAGTCGATTTCCTTTACACAACACATACAGACATCCTTTTCCTTTCATTAGCGTTAACAATAAAGTCTAAAAGCAAAAACAAACAGACTTAAGAAAGTCAAACCATAAAATTAATCACCATAACTTGCCAAACAAAATTGAATCTTATTTGCATACTGTTAAGAACTTTCAACATTTATGCAAATATGTATGATGACATGTGATATAGCGATCAATGTCAAGATTTTGTTTCAACTTTCATTTATTTTAAGAGTTTATTCAGTGTTCATTGAGCCTCGAACTGTTTTGGTCCAAATCTAGAGGATATATTCACGGTTTATTATTGTAAGGTAGGCAGAAAAGTTGAAACTTGTGAAGTTATTAAGAGTTCTTGTTTTGTTTCCAAGTGGCTTGTTATCATATGAAGCGATAGTGTTATAAATATATTTTGAATATATCTTCAAAAGTGTGTTATCGAGTGAATCAGTGCACAAAAATCGAAAACAGTGAAACACGTGAAAACAGTTTTCAAAGATGGCGATAAAAAACAAAAAAGAACCAACCCACAAACGCCTAATAAGACTCTTCGTAAACAACCTCAAGAAAAATACATTAGCCCTAAAAGAACTAAAACAATCAATCGAAACTTCCCAACGAACAAACGACTACGAAAAAATTATCGATATAACGAACTCTGTCAACGAAAAACTCGACGTCGTTCACAAAATACGAAACGATATCAAAATCTATAAAACTATAAACACTATCCTAACTAACCATTACATAAAAGTGACAAGAGACCACGAGAACTCTATCGAAGCAAAAATAATAAAATTAGAAGAAAAAATCAAACAGTCTTATGATAATTTGAAATTGGAACTGACAAAGATGGCGGCCGTCAGTGTTGCCAATCAGAATATTTCGTCGCCGATACAAAATAGTAATGTCATATTAGTTGGTAATGATTTGAAGTGTAATCAGTTTAACCAGCTACATATTAGAAACGAAATGTATAATACGATTATTAGGAAGATTGATAAGCTGTTCTGTGGGATGGTGAGTTGACTTGAATTTTACGGTTTACAATTTGAACTTATTTATTTTTATCTACACTAATATAATAAAGAGGTAAAGTTTGTTTTTTTTGTTTGTAGGAGGTAATCTCTGGAACTACTGGTCCGATTGGAAAAATTTTAGCAACAATAGAAAGCTGCTTTACTCCTGAGTGACATAGGCTATATATTTTATGTACGCGGGCGAAACCGCTGACAAAAGCTAGTCATCTATATATATAAAAGAAGAAACTGACTGACTGACATATCAACGCACAGCCGAAACTACTGGGACTAGGAGAGTGAAATTTTTCACAGGGCTTCATTTTATGACGTAGGCGTACAATAAGAAAGGATTTCCCAAAATTCACCTCCTAAAGGGATAAAACGCGTGTCCAAAGCTTGTGCGAAAACCTATTTTCACGCGGGCGAAGCCGCTGGGAGAAAGCTAGTTTCTTCATAAAAAATGTTACTTATACAATGTTAAATGTTGTAACACAACTTCTATCCATTTTTATTTAACTTCGTAAACAACTTAAAAAAAATATCGCCGTGAAAATGTTTTTATAGCAATAAACTTATACTTGACTACTTGTAAGTGTTGCCACTAAAAAAACGGAACATTCTGAAAACATACATGAACATGCCTACTTATAAAATCTGTGCAAAATAATTTTATACTTACGCATTCTGAAGATGGAAATTCTTAATAGTCTTACGTTCCTACATAAATTACTTCTTAATGATGAACGTCATCAAGCTATCGAGAGAAAATATGTGCTGCAATAATTATCTGATTCTGACACTCTTGATAGATTTGTAAAGATAAAATTAAAAAATAAAGTGAAGTTCAATGACATATAGGTCGTTACGTGCTAACTACCTAAAGGTCAATGAACTTGTTAAGCTGATGTTTACTTAAAGAAATTAATTTTGTATAAGCGTATATTGATTCCAGTTTTAGAAAAATGTACTTTATTTTTTAAGATTCAACATTTAATTAACATAACCTGTATTTACATACAAGTTATATTATGCTGCATGCCCAACATGAACTATTATGTTTAATATAACTATTATGTTCATTATTATTATTTGAACTGGCCTTTTGGTCTGTTGGTTAATGACCTTATATATATAAGCATGTTTAAATACATACTTATTATACCTAGACTTATTTACACTTAGCATAACCTCTACTAAGTTTATCACTAGATGGCGTTGTGTGAAAGTTGTGGATTATTATCATGACCCCCAGATTCGTCGATCGATATACGTTCATTTTCTTTATTAACCTTACTTTTATAATTGTTTCAGGCATACCAGGATAGGATAAAGGAAGAAGAGCAGAAGGAAGCGGAAACAGCCCGGCTGGAAGAGATCCTCAACATGTGCGCAGAGTATGAACGGCAGATTGCTTCAGGTAAGCGAATAGAATAGATAGAATATTGATTTATTTGCTCAGGAAGCTATTTGCGAAGAAATGAGAAAATAATATCTGCTGCTCGAATAATAACTTTGTGCTGTTTCCTTCTCATACATAATCTATAATATAAAAATGAATCGCAAAATGTGTTGGTAAGCGCAAAACTCGAGAATGGCCGAACAGAATTTGCTAATTCTTTTTTTGTTGTGTTTGTTACTGTCAGGAGAAGGTTCTTATGAAAAAAAGGGTGTAGTTGGGTAGAGTAGGGTAGAGTGGTGTAGAGTAGAATAATCTGTTGCCGGGAGCGAAGCCGCGGGTAAAAGCTAGTATTAAAATAAATTCGCCCTACCGCATCTGTTTAATACATAACGCGCACGCACACACAATGCATTCTTTTTATTATAATGTTTTTCCAGTAAATTAAATTTATTTATTCTTAATGCAACAAGGCATTCTCTACCAGTTAACCTATACATATGTGTACATAAATAGTAAAATAAATTCAAAAACTATTGACTGGATTTACATGCGATTTTTACCAATAGACAGAGCGATTCAAAAAGAAGGATTAGGTTGTATTAGTTAAGTCCGTGATAAGACCTGTCATTCTGTATGGATCAGAATGTTGGGCTATTAAGAAGATGGATGAAAAAAGACTGCATGTAGCGGAGATGAGAATGTTGAGATGGATGTGTGGTGTGACGCGAATGGATAAAGTAAGAAATGAGTATATTAGAGGAAGTCTGAAAGTGGCGCCAGGGACTGAAAAGTTGAAAGGTAATCGTTTGTCTTGGTATGGCCATGTAAAGAGAAGAGATGAAACGCATGTTACGAAAAGAGTCTTGAATTTACACGTAGATGGATGGAGAGGAAGAGGGAGGCCGAAGAAAAGATGGATGGATTGTGTGAGAAGTGATATGAAAGAAAAGGGAGTTAGTGATAGTGTGACGGGTGACAGGACAGAGTGGAAGAAAAACACATGTTGCGCCGACCCCAAGTAATATGGGATAAGGGTAGGATGATGATGAGGTTGTATTAGTTAGTGTATTAGTATACGGCTTAGGAAAGGCAAATTATGTAATTAACTAGAAGACAGACAGCTGTCTCCCAAACCCCGTACCCCTCTCCCTGTTTTACGGGTAAAATAACCTGTAAAAGTCTGACAAAGTCCTTTGATCATTTTCACAAGGTATTCACGTAAATACATGTATTTGGGCTACTATATTTGCCTCAATTATAACAGTTGTTTTAAATTTTTATCAACCATAATAATGATTTGTGTTTTACTCTCGTAATCTAAATAATACTACAATAGCTCGCTTCTCACGCTCTTGACCAAGAAACCGTCACATTAGTCCACATGTTCATGGTTTTTAATCCTACTGCCGTTTGTTTAATATTAAATTACTTTATAATATCGGTTTTCTTACACGTAATGTTATGTGCTAATATTATATCATAGTTGATAAGTGCTCAAGTTTTAAGTCGGTGTGTAAGATGGAATTAAAAATGAATGCCTACACGTATAACTCGAAAATATGCGGTAACTAATTTGGTAGAACGTTTTTTCAATTCGTTTTTTGGTGTACTTGGGAAGGTTTGAAGAACGAAACATAAAAAAAAAAAACATTTTTTTTATTCTTTATTTAATTTCATCTATATTTGTGTAGCGACACAATATTTCAGATGACATATTTTGTAAAAAAGGAAAACAATTTTGAGTGATGACGTTTGTCAATAAAAAATATACTTATGTCACGATTATAAAAATTTGTATTATTTATTAGCCGTATTACATTGGTGACCCCGTAAGAGCACGATGAGTCAGCCACGGGAAAAGGATGGATCCGACGTGTGTCGCGTCGGTGTGAGGGTACCCCCATTTTACCCCGAAAAACCTGAACTTTGGTTCGCGCAACTGGAGAGCCAGTTTGCGTTGGCGAACATCACCGCCGACGCCACCAAATACCACCACGTAATGGGAGGCCTAGACCCCGTATATGCATCCCACGTCGAGGACATAATTGAGGCTCCAGCAGCTCCGGACAAATATGAGCGCCTGAAGACGGAGCTGGTGAGGAGGTTGTCTGCGTCCAGGGAGAAGAAGGTGCATCAGCTCCTAACACACGAGGAGCTTGGAGACCGCAAGCCTTCGCAGTTTCTTCGACACCTAAGCCACCTGGCGGGACCGAACGTACCCGAAGAATTCCTGCGGACGATCTGGACCAGCCGCTTGCCAAGCAGTACGCAGAGCATTATCGCTTCGCAGGCTAAGGCTAGCCTCGCGGAAGTGGCCGAGCTGGCTGATCGCATACACGACCTAGTGCCAACCAGCCCGCAAGTGGCAGCGACATCAACACCGGCGGCATCACCAGGAAGCAGCATGGACCAGATGGCTAACCAGATCGCCGAACTTACAAGGCAGATGCAAAGTTTGGCCTCGCAAGTAAGCAGAATGTCCCGATCGAGGCGGAGGTCCAGCAATAGGAGTAGCAGCCGGGGGCGTTCACCGTCGACGAGGTCACACTCAAATTACCGGAAGTGGCCTAACTGCTGGTACCATTATAAGTTCGGCGAGAAAGCAACAAGGTGCCTAAAACCCTGCGACTACGCGGGAAAAGCCACGGGCAGTCGATAATGGCGACCGGCGACTGCCACAGCACTGGTCGCTTATTTGTGACCGACCACCAGTCGAAAATACAATTTCTCGTCGATACCGGTAGTGATGTGTGTGTTTTCCCTAGGTCGGCCATGAAACAGCGCCGTAATAAAACAACTTTTGAACTGTGTGCGGCTAACGGTAGTGCGATAAGTACTTACGGTTATGTACATCTTAAACTTAATTTAGGCTTACGCCGTGACTATGCCTGGCAATTTATTGTAGCGGACGTAACAAAGGCAATCATAGGTGTTGATTTTTTATCATATTATAATTTGATTGTAGATGTAAGAATGCAGCGATTAATTGACGCTAACACTACGCTAGCGACCCCTGCTTTGCCTGCCCGACCTTCAGATGTTGTTTCTTCGGTGAAGGTAAGAATTGGTGACACTACATATCACGACATACTCCGGGAGTTTCCTGACATAACCCGGCCGTCGGGTATACACCGTGCACCTACACATAACACCTTACACTACATACGCACAACACCTGGACCACCTGTATCGTGTCCACCGCGGCGATTAGCTCCAGACAAACTTAAAATCGCTAAAGAGGAGTTTGAATCTATGCTAGCGAACGGCACGGCCAGACCCTCAGACTCACCTTGGGCCTCACCCTTACACCTGGCACCTAAAAAGGATAGTGGGTGGCGGCCATGCGGAGATTATAGGATGCTCAATGCACGTACAGTACCAGACAGATACCCTATCCGCCACATCCACGACTTTGCCCACAACCTTTCAGGATGCCAGGTCTTCTCAAAAATAGACCTGGTAAAAGCTTACAACCAAATCCGTGTTAATCCAGAAGATATACCTAAGACAGCGATCACAACGCCGTTTGGACTCTTTGAGTTTCCCTATATGACATTCGGACTTCGCAACGCAGGACAAACCTTCCAGCGTTTCGTGGACGAAATGCTGCGAGGTCTGGATTTCTGTTTCGGATATCTTGATGACTTTTTGATTTATTCAAGAAACCAAGAAGAACACCAGGATCACCTACGACAGCTGTTCACCAGACTTCAAAAATATGGAATGGTTATTAACACGTCTAAATGCGTATTCGGAGTCTCAGAGATAACATTTTTAGGCTACCACATCACCTCGAGCGGCACGAAACCCTTACCGGAGAAGGTCGAAGCCATCAGCAGCTTCCCAACGCCGAAGACAGTGAAGGAGTTGCGAAGGTTTTTAGGGATGATAAATTTTTATAGACGGTTCATTCCAGAAGCGGCTCAACATCAGGCACCGCTGAACAAACTGCTGGACGGTTCAGTGAAAGGATCACACCCAGTGAATTTCACAGCGGAAGGACAAGGGACAAGGCATTTATGGCCTGCAAAAAGGGTCTTTGCCAAGCAGCAATGCTGGCGCACCCTGATTGCGGAGCTAAACTGGCCATAGTGACAGACGCATCCGACACCGCCATGGGAGCAGTCCTGCAGCAGTCTAAGGATGAGCAATGGGAACCCTTAGCTTTCTTCTCCCGTAAGCTAAGTTCAAGCCAGCAGAAATACTCTCCTTATGACCGGGAACTACTCGCAATATATGAAGCGATTAAATACTTCAGACATATGGTCGAGGCCAGAGAGTTTGTGATCTACACAGATCATAAACCCATCTGTTACGCGTTTCATACACGTAAGGAGAATTGCTCACCAAGACAGTTCAGACATCTAGATTTTATCTCGCAGTTTTCAACAGACATCAGGCACATTTCTGGAAAAGACAACGTAGTTGCCGATACTTTTTCAAGGGTGGAAGCGATCACCCGGCCTATAGACCTGAACGAGCTGGCTAAAGCCCAAGCTTCAGATCCCGAACTCAAGCAGCTACTCGTTGGGGAGTCGTCACTGCGCCTGAAGAAGATAACACTGCCGGGAACACTGTCTGAACTGTACTGCGATGAGAGTAGCAAGATACCTAGACCATATGTCACGAAGGAACTCCGACGACAAGTGTTTAACAACCTGCACTCCTTGAGCCACCCAGGAGCTAACGCTACTGCTAAACTAGTATCCGAGCGTTACGTGTGGCCCGAAGTAAAAAAAGACTGTAGGGAGTGGACGCGAAGTTGTTTACCATGCCAGCGTGCGAAGATCACACGTCATGTCTCCGCTCCCCTGGGTAACTTCATGTTGCCACGTAAGCGCTTTATGGACATCCATATCGACATGATCGGACCACTGCCAATATCGCACGGATTCCGGTATTGCCTCACAGCCGTCGATCGCTTCACGCGATGGCCTGAGGCAATACCAATCAAGGATATCACCGCAGAAACGGTGGCAAATGCACTTCTGTACGGGTGGATCGCGCGGTTCGGTTGCCCTGCAAAAGTAGTGACGGATCGAGGCAGGCAGTTCGAGTCTGACCTCTCTAAACATCTGTCAAATATAGCCGGCTTCGAGCACCGGAAGACAACCGCTTACCACCCTGCCTGTAACGGCATGGTTGAGCGGTTCCATCGTCAGCTGAAAGCGGCCATTACCTGCCACGGGAACCCAAACTGGGTAGAAACACTCCCACTAGTTCTGTTGGGCATCCGCAGCGCGTACAAAGAAGACGTGCACGCAACTCCGGCGGAGCTAGTGTACGGTGAACCCTTACGCCTACCAGGTGATTTTTTAGAACCTGAAGCTGTAAACACCACCGATGTGACCGACTTCGTATCCAGGCTACGCATGTTCGCTTGGAACATACAGCCATCAGCAGCATCGCGGCACGGTAACACGCGGCCCATATTTATTTTCAAGGACCTCGCCACCGCATCGCACGTATTTCTGAAGGATAACGCCTCATCTGGGTCATTTAAACCAGCCTACACAGGACCGCATAAAGTTCTGGAGAGGAGTGACAAAGTATTCAAACTCCTCTTTAACGGTAAAACAGTCACAGTATCGATAGACCGAATAAAACCGGCCTATATACTTCGTGAGTCACACACCACAACAACACATAACAACACACACACTCACAACATACAGGAACAAAAACAGACTACACAAGACACAACAGCCACCAATTCAACGCCGGCGACCGAAGAAGGCAATATCAAAAGGACACGGTCGGGCCGTAGGGTGCGTTTCCCTGATCATTATCGACCTTGACGGTCTCAGGAGGGGGGTGGTGTAGCGACACAATATTTCAGATGACATATTTTGTAAAAAAGGAAAACAATTTTGAGTGATGACGTTTGTCAATAAAAAATATACTTATGTCACGATTATAAAAATTTGTATTATTTATTAGCCGTATTACATTTGTGTCGAACATTTCGAAAAAGACAATAATTATTTAACACAAAATTCAAAAACCACATTAGTAAAAATATAAAAAAATATTGACAGCATGGTATAGTAAGTTGCCAGGTAAATAAATAAAATTACATTCTACACTGGTCATCTATCTATAATATAAACGAGAAACTGACTGACTGACTGACAAATTAACGCACTGTCGAAACTGCTTTTTCTAGGAACATGAAATTTTACACAAGCGTTTCACTTGTGTACCCCTTTTCCCCGCATTCGCGTTGGTACAATAAATCTATATATATAAAAGGAGAAACTGACTGACTGACATATCAACGCACAGCCGAAACTACTGGGACTAGGAAAGTGAAATTTTGCACAAGGCTTAGGCTAATGACGTAGGCGAACACTAAGAAAGGATTTCCCAAAATTCACTCCCTAAAGGGATGAAAAGTTCGTGCAAAAACCAATTTTCACGCGGGTCGAAGCCGCTGGCAGATAGCTAGTATAATATATAATAGTAACACATATGTATTTTTCTGTTGCAGGCATCCCAATCACTCCCACAGAGAAGAGGCCACACAACAAGATCATCACGAACGGCTCACTACCGCGCAGTGTTGCTCTCAACAACCCCAACTTTGTGCAGACCAGCGATGGTTATTATAAGTAAGTATACTTTTATGGCGTCACGTGTCATCTTGTATATAGGAATTAAAACCCTTTATCAAATCTCTCAGAACATATACCACAGTCCGAAGTCAACTTTCGGGCAGTAACTCTGATCAGACACAACACTCGTCTGGTCGGAGCCTTCGAAAGAAAAACAAAAAATGGAGGATGCTGAATTGGGTGTAGAGTCCCACGATACATCATTTTTAGCAGCCGTCTAAAGAGAATCTACAATTGCGCTAACGAAGCGATCCGACGTGAAACCTGTGAATTTAACGCGATGCGGCGGTATATATTTACGCGTGACCACATTTGCTGCTTCGCCGCCATTTATATATAATAAGTCAGCGCGAAAATAAAAAACCAACTAAACACATCCGCTTCGTTTCGCACCCACGTGCATTCACGTAGGCCACTGCAATAATATCAATTGTTTGTGCCATTAGCGCTGCATCGCTTTAGTGCGATTCAAAGAATTTCATCTTTCAAAGGAGATCATTTCAAAAACATCTCAGTATAAAATAAGTGGATAACCATTCGCTCGAATAAATCATTATTATCAGAGTCACTGAAATAAACTAAAATTAATTTATATTTATTATAAGCGCCCTAAAAAAATGCTATAAAATCTTAATTTACTTTTGTTACAGGTTCGAAACTAGTCATAACAAAAGCTCCCCAATGAGCCAATCTCTTCCCATCCAAAGGAATCTCTCTAGCTACGAAAACTTCGAATCAACCTCCCCCACGGAACTCACCCCCGAGGTCGTCATCCCCCAAAACAACTACGAAAACATAGGCCGGATGGACGAGATAGGCATCCCAGTTTTCGACGACCCATCCCCCAGAATGCACGATTTGTCTAGTCCGATTATGATAAGGAAACTTCACAACCAAAGCGGGGATCGTGGTCCGAACCTGTCCTCCCCTATAGGCAGCCCTTATGAGAACGTTTACTACAGAAATAATGTAGTATATGGGAACTTAAAACCTAAATCTCCAAACACTCAGAGCCCTAGAACAAGAATTAAGACTACCTTCGCTCATAAGAACCTCCCATCACCTCAATATTTTATATTCCCCACCCCTCCTCCCGTAGATAATTCTAAGAAACCAAACTTTGATCCTCAAAACAAAGAAAGCACAGAATCAGACAGACCAAAATTCGATGGAATTGAGAAGCAGCTAAGTCTAGAAGAAGAAATTCCAATGATAGATGATGATTTGACTAATGACTTGGAATTCAGATATTCTAAAGTACTTAACGATGATAAAAAGGAAGAGACTCCTGAAAAGAGTCCAGAAATAATCTTGACTAAGAACCAAAGCTTCGATGACATGAAGAAAGAGCTTATGGCTGACATTCCAGAGCTAGAAGAGTTTGAGAAAGACTTGAAAGAGAATAAAAGAGAGAAGATTATCAAGAATATTACAGAAGATATGAAGAAGATTGATATTGAAGCTGATTCTTTGGACAGTACAGTTTTAGATGACAATGTAAATGAGTTGAAAGCTAAATATGAGAAGTTAAAAGAAGATCGGAAGAAATTGGTGACGGAAATACATGAACTCAAATGTAAGATGTCTGAAATTAGGTTACAGGAAGATGATATATTGAGAGAGGTAAGTTATTTTACAACCTGAGAATACTATTTATTTTAAAATCTATATGTTTGTTGATCATGCACTCCTCAATGGATGAATGAATTTGATTATTGGGAACACGACCAGAAAATTTATACAAATAAAACTAAAGTGTCTGTATGTAATATAACATTTTTGGTTGTCTACGTGACTCGTTTGCGTCTGTCTGTCTGAAACGGCTGGACTGATTTTTACAGAAGTTTCCCTGGTTTTTATTATGAAAGAAAAGTTAGAGTTCTGCGCAATAAAAAAAGTTTTTTTGAAATTATAACCAAATAGTATTAAACTGTTACATGTCTAACGCGAACGATGTCGCGAGCACCAATTATTCTATATAATAGTTTTTTATCGCTGTACTTCGCAGTAAATATATGTTTTCATGTTACAATAGGCAGATATCAATTATTTTGTTACTTTATAACACTACAAAAAGTAACAAAACTTTCTCTCAAATAACCCTTATCATAATTTTTACAGTTGGAAATGGAAAAGGCTCTAATCAAAGGAGAGTACGACTCAGAGATAGCAATCCTCAACATAGAACAGAAGAAGAAGATGGACTTGGTGGACAGCGCCAAGAGGATAGAGGAAGAGATCCGCCAGCTGAAAGAGAAGCAAGAGACGAGGCAGAATGAGATGAGAGATCGAGTGGAGATCGCTACGTTGAAAGTTGAGAGGTGGGTAGTTGTGAATTTTGATTTTTTTACCGTTATTCCCATTAATATAGAAAACCTGGACTCGAATCTTACACGTCTATAATCAGTGTCATCACAGTCGCAAACCTACAGTCGCTGATAGACAAGGACAGAGATAAGAGCCGTCAATGTCGTGTTAGCAAAATCGCATTAACTGCATTTAGGCATTAGGCATCAGGCGTTCAGCAAACCACTCGCTAGATACGAGTCACCTATTACTCGCTGTAAAATTAATTTCTGTATCGTGTATGTTCACAAATAACGAACACATAAACGCACATACACGATACACCCTAGACCCGGAACAACTAACTGTAGGTCATACAAATATTTGTTACGACCAGGAATCGAACCCATAAGACGCAGTACTGCAGTCAATCACTCAACTACAGGGCTTACCGTGCCGTACCGTGACAATTAATAATTATTATTATGATTTGAATTGAAATTATTTTTTTTCAATCATTTATTGAACTTATTATAATTATTATTAATGTAAAGTACATATTTAAGAGTGTTGAAGGATATTCTGATAATCTTATATATAAAAATGAATCGCAAAATGTGTTGGTAAGCGCAAAACTCGAGAATGACTGAACCGATTTCGCTAATTCTTTTTTTGTTGTGTTTATTATTGTCAGGAGAAGGTTCTTATGAAAAAAATGGTATAACAGGGTAAAACAAGATAGAGTAGGGGAGAGTGGAGAGTAGAATATTCTGTTGCCGGGAGCGAAGCCGCGGGCAAAAGCTAGTAATATTATATACTAGCTTTTTCCAGCGGCTTCGCCCGCGTACATAAAATATAACCTATGTCACTCAGGAGTAAAGCAGCTTTCTATTGTTGCTAAAGTTTTTCCAATCGGACCAGTAGTTCCAGAGATTTCCCCCTACAAACATAAAAACAAACTTTACCTCTTTATTATATTAGAGTAGATTATTTTTAGCAGAAGCTTCTAGTAAAAAATTATAGTATAATCTTAGTATAGTTATAATCTTGTTATAACTATAGGCTTTATTTATCATAAATGTTTTTAAAAAAATTCTCGCCGGCCCTAACGGAATTTGTAAAAAAAATTACCTGTTAACTCTATTTCATGAAACTCTTTCGTTAACCAGGATTGAGAAAGACTGGAAAGACAACAAAGCTACGCTAGAAGAGCTACAGAACGCGCAGGATATTCTAGACAACGAGACCAAGATCTTTGAGGACCTGGAGTTCCAGCATTTAGAAGAGGAGTCAGAATTGTAAGTAGGATTATTAACAAAACACTTCTACGTAACACAAGATTAGTTTTATTATTTTATAAGATTCTGCCACATGAAGTTAAAGCCTCCCACAATGTGGCACGGCTCACTGTGTCCAACCACTTCAGATGAAAAACAAAATTTCATAACTGTATCATGAAAAATCAAAGCTTTTTATTTTACCTGGTTGGCCGCACAAATACATGGTCACTGAGCCTTGATGGCTTTCGAAACAATTTAATAATTAGGATAGCTGATGTACACAGATGAACTTAACTCACAATTAGGTTTCCTTACAGAAAACGTTATTGCTATGGATTTTTTTCACATAATGATAGCTATACTTATGTGCAGTACAAAATTTAATTAAATCCTACTTACTTCAAACATATTAAGTTCAGTGCATTATAGCACTGAACTTAATATGTTTAAGTACATCACATAATACCTAAACATAAATTATCTTAATTTTAATAAATATTTCTTTTCTCAGGTTATCAAACAGAGAAGACATCCAAAACGAAATCATCTTACTAACAAAGAAAATAGAAGCTCAAAAAACTCGAATCTTAACACTAAAATCAGAAGCTAACAACAATCTAACATCAGCACTCGACGAAACGAAAATATTACACGCGGAATACGTGAGACTACTAAACTTAGTCGAAGAATTAACTGGGAAGGTGCAAACTGTAGAAAAAGAATTAAAACCTATAGTAGCTAAGCTAAATGATATAGAAAGGACTCAATCACCAGACAGCGCTTTCTATACAGACCAAACTAGAGCTAAATCAGGCGAGTTCGGCTATTCCCCACAAAGTTCAGACAGCGACGACATCGACTTGAAAATGTCAACTTTCGAAGACCACACAAAACATTTAAAAGACAAGTTTAACTCTATAGACCAAATGTCACAGTCTATGACCGTAGACATAGAAAGAAGAGTCATAACAGACATAGTAGACCACGACGAGAGATTCAGCGAAAGTCCGTCAAAATCATCGACATCTTCGAAAGAAAAGAAAGGCTTTTGGGAAAGGAATTTCGATTCTTTAAAAAGAAAAAGCAAAAAACCAAAGTCACCTGAAAAAGTTGACATCATGTCTCAGAGTTTGAACGAAAATCTTTTCTATAACGATAACATTGAAGCCGATGTGAGTCTCGACAAATTCAACAGTTTAAGAAATTCCAAAAAGAAAGATAAACATCCTGGACCAGTAAAAAGTAACTCTTCATCAAAAATACCGACTTTCGCAGCATTAGGAAAGATAATGAAAAAAGATTCGTTCACAAAGAAATCGAGAGAAAACAGCATCAAAAATGACGAATCAGATAAAGAGAATAATTCTAAAAATCGATATATAAAGAACACTAAATGTATGAGTGTAGACAATAAATATGTAAAAGCTAAATCTCTCTCTCCTGAGAAAAAAGAAGCAGATATACAAGAGGAGACTGATGTCGATAGTAATGAACAAAAAACTAAAGTCACATTTGAAAATACGCCTCCGAAAGAGGCCACGGTACAGTCTGCAAAAATACTGCATCGGAAAAGTTGTGGTGACGAACCAAGTATAAAAGAGTTTAACAAAATTACCGATACTAATAAAGTACCTTCTCAGGATGATATCGATAGGATTTCTAAAGTAACGATAGATGCACCGATATTGCCTAGTGATACCGATATGAACTCGCTGGGGAAACGGACCCTGGATAGCTTGATGGAGGTCGAGAGGAAGAGGCTTGAGATGTTGGAGGAACAAGGTAATAGTCATTTGTAATTTTAAATTAGAGGTCTAGACATGTGTGCTTCATCGTCGGCCACGTCATCGCTTACCATCAGGTTTTTTATGGAAGGTTAAAATCATCGAATGACGAATCCCGCTCTTGGGCGGAGCAGGAAACAGTGTCAGACTCTTACTGACTAAACAATCTACCAACTACCAACGTTCCTTCCTTGCTTTAGTCCCAGAGCCCCGGTGTAACGCTTTGGCATCAATCTTCGGCCTCAAGAGGCGTCGCTTACAATCTGGTGAGATAGTGGTCAAACGCGAGCCTATATTATATAATAAACAAAAAAAATTAACATTATGAAGATTTTACCAATATGATTTTTACCATGATCAAATGTTTATTAACTTGGCTCTATGTGATTTATCAATCTACACTAATATAATAAAGAGGTAAAGTTTGTTTTTTTGTTTTTATGTTTTTTTGTTTGTAGGGGGTAATCTCTGGAACTACTGGTCCGATTGGAAAAATTTTAGCAACAATAGAAAGCTGCTTTACTCCTGAGTGACATAGGCTATATTTTAAGTACGCGGGCGAAGCCGCTGGAAAAAGCTAGTAAATAATAAGTATGTTTGCAAAGGCCAGGGTAGATGGCTTCCATGCCATTTGTAGGGACGAAGCCTACTGGGGCCATGGGTAATGTTAAAGTAACCCGTGGCACGAAGGCAAAGAAGGAATAGAAGTGGGTATTTAGTCAGTAAAAGTCTGACACTATCTCCCGTTGGATTTACTACAACACTTCTTCCTACCCTTATCCCATATTACTTGGGGTCGGCGCAACACGTTTTTTTCTTCTACTCTATCCCGTCACACTGTCACTAACTTCCTTTTCTGTCATATCACTCCTCACACAATCCATCCATCAATCTAACAACTACAAAACTTCCTTGCTTTATTTTTTTTTTTCATTGCCTATTGTATGTCCCACTGCTGGGCGTCCCCTTTTCCCTATCAAACCTCTCTGTTTAGGGTGACTTGTGGCCAAGTTTGCCCCGCGAACATTATGAGATCGTCACACCACCTTCGCCGCGGTACTTTAAATTACGATAATATTATTATTATACTAGCGACCCGCCCCAACTTCGCACGAGTACTGATATTGAATATATTATGCATGTATTATACACATAAACTTTCCTCTTGAATCACTCTATCTATTAAAAAAAAAACCGCAAACCGCATCAAAATCCGTGGCGTACTTTTAAAGATCTTAGCATACATAGGGACGAAGAAACTTTGTTTTATACTATGTAATGATGATTAAATATTATATTATATTCTAGGATGCCAAGTAATCGAAAACGAACGTGAGAAGATATCGGAGCTGAAACGTCGAGTACAAGACGAGACAAAGAAGCTCTGGGACCAGAAGTATCGCTCGGAGCAACGGAAGTCGTTCGAGGAGCAGTGCCACAGTCTCCCGCCCCTGCTGCCGCGGGAGGACGACAAGGGGTTCGAGAGGAGTGTCATGGAGGACTCTAGTCTCATTGATGATAGCTTTATGGCGAATTCTAGCATGTTTGAGGAGAGGTGAGTTGTTTTATTTTTTTTGTTAATATTTATTTTGTTTAAGGGTCTTCAATGGTGGGCTAACTGTCTTAAATGCGAGGCCAAAAAGTTTTAGAAATTTAGACAAATTTATTGATGGGGCCCCAAAAAAAAAATCATCTAATTGCGTTTGAATTTTATGTAAATTTTGTAATTTTGGTTACTTATTCTGAGCTGGCTTGGCTTCTTAGACTGGGGGCCCCGTCATACCGGAGGAGCCCGTGGCATTTTGCCAGCCTTGCCACCCTCAAATTTAGGAAGGCCAGGGTTATAGAACAAATGTATTTTGTGTTGTAATAAATGTACTTTTAATCATGTAAAAATATTACAACGTTACACAGCAACTATGTAATGTTGTAATATGGTAAAAATTACAATTTAACTTTTATTCGAACGCCTTGCCATAGTAGGCGTGTATACGCAACACAATCATTAACTATGCGACTAATTTAGCTGTTTCTTTTATCTTTCCTAGTGTCTATTATTCTACTATTTATCTTCTTTATACTTTTGGACCGACAAAATATAATTATCGCAAGCCTTATTATATTTCGAGTACCGTAATCAGAGACATAATGTATAGATAATAAATGTGCGAATGCCAGTGTTCGCTTAGAGCTCAAGAGTTTAAGGATTTACTTTCATTTTCTTTTACGTAATTTTTGTTGAATTAGTAAAGCTAACAGTATGTTTCCTCCTCGGAATTCATTTTGTCCCTGATTGTAAGTCTCAAATTATAGCCTGTGCGTGACAGTAGCGTTGCCTTCTGCTGATACGTTACATAAACGTCGCATTTGCGCTGGGCAGACGTGGCGAAAACGCACATTCTTGGCCTTGTTAGACCCAAGGCGAGATGTACCAGACTAAAACACGTGTTTGGGCACTATCTTTTTACCCGACTACGGCGAAGCAAAAGGAGGGTTATGATTTTGACCTGTATGTATGTATGTATGTATGTGGGTATGGATGTTCATCTGTTCCCTCGTAACTTCTAAACTACTTATCAGAATTCGACAAATGACATATCATTAGAAGCGTCTTAATTGTCCGCTGGTTATAGGCTATATGGGATTTCACAAAATCTAATGTGGCGCCCTCTAGCGGACAAAACATACGAAGTGAAAAAATAAAGTTAAGATAAATATGCCGTGTTTGGTATCATTTGAAAGCGCTTTACTTGTACATTTTGAATATATATATATTACTAGCATTTGCTTGTGACTTTACCTGTATTCATGGGCTGAGAAATCAATGAACCCAAGATTAACCTATTTAGAACTCCAAAATATGTTAAATAAAAATAAAGTTTAAAAACTAACACCCGACTACTTAAAAACACGCTCTAAAAAGTACGAAACAAGAAAACAAGAAAGCCGTGGTCGTATGCCATAAGAAAAAAAAGTGGTATACGACCACGGCTTTCTTGTTTTCTTGTTTCGTACTTTTTAGAGCGTGTTTTTAAGTAGTCGGGTGTTAGTTTTTAAACTTTATTTTTATTTAACATATTTTGGAGTTCTAAATAGGTAAAAGGTTTAAAATATTAAATAGTTTAATTCATACTGACCACATTTTGTTGTGGAAAGCAACCGTGTGAATGATTTCGACTATGCCGCTACCATATTGCAACCACAACGTTTATAATTTTGATATCTATATGAATGCATTAAGGAGGACCAAAGTTCATGTAAAATAGCAGATCTTCAGAAGTCTTTATTGGATTAGTTTAAAAAAAAATGTGTTTTGATTTCTATAGAAGCCAAACCACAAGATATCTGTCTAGGTATACAAAATATCTGGAGAAAGGTGTGTAATAACATCACAATCACGTAAGAGCGACTATAGAAATGTATCTCGGGTTGACCGCTCTTAAACTAACACAAAAGTGACATCACATTGATAAACAAAACTTTCATAAACACTTTTAACTCTTACTCATGCAAGCTGTTATTCAAATCAGCATACTGGACACTGATAAGACAATCAGTTGTACCGCGAAAGTGGACGCAGGCGGTCGTATGCGTTCTGGACGGAACAAACAAAATAGCCATATACAGTTGTTGGTGACGAATCTCATAGTACAAATATTGTAAAGACGAATGTTTGTGAGTGATTGTGTGTGTGTGTCACTTCATGCTTCAAGGAATTTCGATGTAGTGCATGGGTAGACCCATGTCCTAAAAAACCAGTTATTAAAAAATATTTATGCCAAAAGATTTAATCACACTACTATCCCAGACGATGCCGGGATTCCGATCCCGATTTTCGGCAACTGTAGGCGCGGGGTTGCGGACGGCGAGCAATGGGTAGCTCACCGTCCGTTCGTCTGCTAACCATCCGGACCAAGCCCAGTTGTCGACTGCGCGCACTGTTCCCGCGCGCCTCAAGGAGTTGTTGTGTTGAATGTTTGATTAAATACATAAGATTTCCTCGTGGAAATATATTCTTTGTTGGGAGGATAAATAAATCTTTATTTATGATAGCTAAATACAACTGACTGATTAATCACGAAATCTCAGACACTTACAAACTTTAAAATTTGGCTGGTAAGTAGCTTCCTTATAGGGACGTCTGCTAAGAACGGATTTTACGAAACTCCATCCCTAAGGGGTAAACTAACTTTCGCTAGTAAATAAATAAAAGGGCAAACTGGCTGACTGACATCAACGCACAGCCGAAACTGTTGGGACTAGAAGTGAAAAGTTATACACAAGGCTTCCTTTTTATTACGTAGACGAACATTAAGAGAGGATTTTTAAAATACAGCACATAAGGGAACAAAATAGGGGTCTAAAGTTTATGTGGAACCTTTTTTGAAAATAGCTGCAGAAAAGACAGAAGGACAGAAAAGGCAAAGAGCCGCAACTATAAACTACTTTTACATCAATGTTACATACTTAATGAGCAGGTCGCTATCACACAGATATATCCTGAGAAAACCTCTGTTTTCGTGGTGTGGCAATATCAATTGTATAATAAGATTTAAGAAATTTGGAAATAAATAAATTAAAATAAAAATATACTTCTTAGTCGTTTTGTCGAACACAGAATAAAATATCTAAAATATTGTACAAGGTAAAAATTTATTTGAGTCTGTGCCACCTGAAATAAAGGTGAATAGGCCTATAAACTAATGTTGAGGCCAACATCAATTGCGCCTAGAGGGTATGTGCAAACTGTCACCTCGACTCTAGAAATAAGGCAAGGAAGGTACGGGGTAGGTTTTTTAGTCAGTAAGAGTCTGACACTGGTCTCCCCAAGAGCGGGTTTCGTCATTGGATGATTTTCACCTACCATAAAAAAAAAAAAAAAAAAACGTCAATTGCAACGATTGCATCACTGCTTACCATCAGGTGGGATCGCAGTCAAGCATTAGTTTATAGCAAATAAAAAAAAGTATAAACATGGATGGATTGTGTAGAGTGATCTACACTAATGTAATAAAGAGTTAAAGTTTGTTTTTTTGTTTGTGGGTGGTAATCTCTGGAACTATTGGTCTAATTGGAAAAAATTTAGCAACAATAGAAAGCTGCTTTACTCCTGAGTGACATAGGCTATATTTTATGTAGGTACGCGGGCGAAGCCGCTGACAAAAGCTAGTATAAAATAAAAGCGAGTTAATTATAACTGGAAACTAGGATAGTATCTGACAATATGTGAAAAATAACTCATTTAAAACATTAATCAAAACAAAAGAATTAGGTTATAACTTCTCTTCTCAGTAACATAAATGCAGGAACCTGAGTAACTGTACAACTGCACAGTGATAAGAAATGAAAACAATGGTTTCTGTGTAATTTGTTAAGCAAATAACCTATGAACTGACTCACGGGTTATTTCTTAACGAACAATTCACAATTAGGTACTAGAATGTTTTTTATTACTTATAGGTATCAAAAAATAACTATATCAGAAATCCTGATTTTATTTTTGGTAGGCAAAAATCACCCAGTGACCAATCCCGGTATTGGGCGGAGCGGGAAACAGTGTCAGACTATTAAGGACTAAACAACCCCCACCCCCGTTCCTTCTTTGCCTTTCGCCAAGACCAAGTCTTCCTACAGTTTTGGTGACGGCTACAATCCGGGAATCTTTAAGTCAAGTGAGATCGTCGACTGCATCGTCGCTTTCGATTAGGTGAGATAGCGGTCAAGCGCGAACCTACAAACAATAAAAAAAAATGTATGAACTTAAAAGCCAGTTTGTATATGAAGCATAGCATAGCATCCTCCTCTCTAGAAAAGGGAAAGGGCATTAATCCACCACGCGGGCCGTATTCCAGTATGGGTTGTGGATGTCACATGTCTTCGATTTTTTGGTTCAAGGACATGTCCCGTTTCCTCACGATGTTTTCCTTCACCGTTTTTTAGAGTTGTGGTGATGAAATAAATTACACAACATAATGGGCTTGGCTAGATTTGAACTTACAACTCATAAGTTGTGGCTATTTCTACTCAGCCACCATTAACTCCACAATGCCTGCAAATGAAGAGTAAGCTATAATTCCTAATTGTTCTGCATTCTCGTAATTGTTTAAATTTCAGCATGACATCAGTACGTCTGTGCTCACAATACACTGATGTCATGTATCATGATTCATTTCACTTCATAGATATTGTAATATTATCTGTGTGATAATAGACTATACTTGTGAAAGAATTCAGCATAAGTTCTTGTAGTTGAAGAAGTCTATGTGATATATTTTTAATCATCAGCCTTTTTAATGTTCCCACTGCTGGGACACAGGCCTCCTCTCTGGGAGAGGGAATGGGCCGTAATCTACCAAGCAGCCCCAGTGCGGATTGGTGGATGTCACATGTCTTCAAATTTTTGGTTCTAGGACATGCCGGTTTCCCCACGATGTTTTCCTTGTCCGTTTTGAGGCCAGTGGTGATGAAATAAATTACATAAAGTAATACGCCTGGCTGGGTTTGAACCCCCGACCTACAACTCGTAAGTCGGGGCTGTTACCACTCGGCCACCACTGCTCTATTTATATATTTAAATAATAATAGTAAATAATTTATTTTTAGGTATCTTGTATATAAAAGATAGTCGTGTCGAGGGAGGTAGCTAAGAACCAGGAGAAGGACATAGGTTACAAAATTTAAAAAAAAATATTTGCTCATTTATTGCCTCTAAGACGGAACAAAGTTCGCGGGGTCAGCTAGTAGAGATACACAAAGTAAATACAGTTTATAATTTTTTTTTTAGTAGAAGATCATCTAATGACTTTTTGGCGCTACAGTGGACTGTCCTTCACTTTGCCCTGAAGACAATGAGATTTGTTCTGTACCCTTTCAGAAATGGACCTCGTAGACTTCGACCTTGCCGGACTTTGTTGACTTGGTATTGTTTTAATAAACTATAGATTTATTACATGGCTGAGTCATTTCCATTATCTATATATATATACTAGCTTTTGCCCGCGGCTTCGCTCCCGACAACAGAAAAATGTGATAAATGAGGAACCGCTCGACAGATTTTGTGCAACCATCTATGGTTTATGTGAAGTTTAGGCTATGTTCGGACTATTTAGTAGACTAAATAAGGCCTAAACATTAAGTTTAGATAGGTGAGCCTGTTTTTGTGCTATAAAATTACAACGAAAAGTGGCATTGATTATATATATAGATTATGCATGTATTACACATACAAACCTTTCTCCTGAATCACTCTATCTATTAACAAAACCGCTTCAAAATCCGTTGCATAATTTCAAAGATCTAAGCATACATAAGGACAGACAGCGGGAAGCGACTTTTTATACTGTAGTGATAAAACGTAGTACTTAATAAAGTTTCCTGCATTAGCAGAGCAAACACTGTCAGTGTATCTAGATAGTGTAGCCCGGTTGCCTATTTAGCTATCTGTGTCAATAGGTCCACGATACCGCCCCTGATAACGGATATATGTAGTGATAGTAGCACTCTGGATTAATAGGTATATCATGTACCGAGAAATGATGAGGTTTCTGTGTCTATCATTCCTTTTGACTGGTTTGTTGGTCTAGTACGAGTAGTTCGTGGCTCTGACTGCTATACCGGAGGCCGTGGATTCGGTTCCCACCCAGGATAAATGTTTGTGTGAAGAGCACGATCATTTGTTCTGTGTCTGGGTGTAATTTATCTATAAAATGTATGTATTTAGAAATATATAAGTATGTTTATCAGTTGTCCAGTACTCATAACACAAGCTCTGGCTTAGCTTGGGACTAGACGACGTTATGTGACAGTTGTGGAATATATTATATTGTTGCCTAAGAAGTATATAAGTATCCACTTAATATATTTATATCTAAATCTCCGAAATTCTCGGCTTAACTGTAATAAGTACATGCATATTTAAGCCTACTTAGCTTATGAATCATTCGTTTTTTTTTCTTCTTACAAAAATAGTTATAAGTTTATCGCGTTGTTGCCATTAATTATTTATTTTAATTAATGGTTAGACAACCAATTACAGTAACTAAACAATTAAAATTATTAACAAAATATATAAAAATGAATCGCAAAATGTGTTGTGCATAACTCAATAACGCCTGAACCAATTTTACCAATTCTTTTTTTGTTGTGTTTGTTATTGTATAACAAACATAACCTAAAAAAATAGGGTAGAATTGGGTAGAGTAGCGTAGAGTAGGGTAGAGTGGAGTAGAGTAGAATAATCAGTCGACGTGAGCGAAGCCGCGGGAAAAAGCTAATATAATATAAAAATGTACCAACGTAACGTCTTTCACAACATCCTACCTACCGTCCCACGAGTGGTCCCTACTATAATTATAATTAATTAAACAATAACTATCGACCTCTTGGCATCACAATCACAGCTAACTGCGTCGGTATGCGACATCATACGTATTTAGGCCGTACTTTATATACAGCATGATCCTTTTTTGATAATATCGTTAAATAGTAAAACTATATTAACTCTTCTTCCTTGTCTTCTCCTGTTCCCATTATTTGGGATCGGGGGATCTCCTGACTAATCGGCGCCAGGGTATTCTATCCTGGGTTGTTGACTTAGGAAATTGGGCTAACTTGAGGTCTGTCTCAATTTTAGACCACCAAGTCAATGATGGGCATCCTCTGCCTTTCTTTTTTTCTGGCAGGTTTAGTGCAATTTTTATGACATGGTCCTCGCTTCTCCTGCCATCTCTGAGGCGGTTTTGTGATATCCGCGATTTTAAAACTATATTAACATACTATATTAAAATCAGATAGCAAAACTATATTAAATCAAATATTAAAACTATATTAAAATCAGATAGTAAAGCTCTATTAAAATTAAATATTAAAAGTTATAAAACGAAAGATTGTGAGAGCGTGTGTTATGGTGTTTCAGTATGTTTATTACTTCTTAACTCTCGAAGTTTCGATTAAACTTGGTACACAGGTTTTTTTTCCAACTTACATATTAAAATTCCTTAATTATTACTAATAAAATTCTCGTCATAATCTTCTCCCTTTTATCGACGAATACCGGTAAAAACAAGATTATATTTATAGAGATTTATCAAGCGAACATGCTGATAACGTAATCAGACGCTTGAAATTCAGAGATAGCGGACGTTTGTGGGCTCATGGGCTTATGGTTTCTATCGATTTACTGACCAGCGGGCCTACCACAAGCCCTTTTAGCAGTGTTACTTCGATATTACTTTCAGTGGGAAAGAGACGGCGCTAGACAACGTGTCTAACGCTGTCACTTGCACACTCTGGAACAGGAATAAAACAATCTTACTACGTCATGGTCTAGGTACAGGACCTTTTTAAATATTTGTTGGTATAGATGGGACATTGTCTGATAAATGATCTTTATTTTGCAAGTAGGTTTAAAAAAAAACACTTTTACACGTCATTTTTTATTCGATGTGTCCGGTGTTTCCTAACTGACTACCCTGAGAAGACTGCTTTATTGTCTTACTTTGTGACTATCTGCTGGTTTGAAAGTTAAGCTATAATATATAATATAAACTTAAAAATTTTGATCATTTTATTCCCGTGGAAGGTCGGTACATGAATAGGGACTCTGCAAAAGGGTCGAAGCCTACTGGGGCTCAGGGTATCTTTCCGAAAGGGAGGCATGGCCCCAGTGCGAAAGGCAAAGTAACGGGGTGGGGTGCTTAGTTAGTAAGAGTCTGGCAATGAGTTTCATTTTTTTTTTCATATTTCATAAACCTACAAATTTTACCTCTTTGTAATGTTAAGTATAGATAAAGCTATGCATGCTATACATTTAATTTTAGTTTTTCAGTAAGGCAATGTTGGTTGCTTTACTGAAAAACTAAAATTAAATGTTTTTTTTTAGTCACGCACAGCAATCAAAAAGATGTATCTTTGCAATATGCAATATAGACGTAATAAAATAGAAATAAAACACCTAATAAAAATCAAATAGTGACATTAAAACCTCATTTTAATTTCGTGCTTCTGAAAGATCTACATCTCTTTACATCCTAATTTTCTTTATATCTCTCCTAAAACTTTCATGTAATAAAAAACTAGGCAAGCGCGAGTCGGACTTGCGCACTGAGGGTTCCGTATAAAGTTACTTATGAAAACAGTTCGATTTCCCGAATTGAGTTACGAAGATTTTTCCGAATCGATTTTTTTTTTTGACGTAACAACAAATTTACTGTTTTAAAATTTATTTCTATACTAGCTGTTACCCGCGACTTCGTCCGCGTGGAATAGTATCTTTGAAAATTATGAAATCCCATACAACTTCCCCCCCCCCCTTATAACCCCTTACAACCCCTTTTTCGCGATAAAAAGTAGCCTATGTTTTATCTCGGGGTCTAGAATATCTGTATACCAAATTTCATTCAAATCCGTTTAGTAGTTTTGGCGTGAAAGAGTAGCAGACAGACAGACAGACAGACAGAGTTACTTTCGCATTTATAATATTAGTTAGGATTTGTACCTTGCTTTGTGACAAATTTCAGGATTGTGGGTCAATTAAAATAAACCCTATAAATTTTCATTCCTGGAGAGAAAATGTATTTTTTGCAACATAAAAGGCCATATCTTTATTTTTCGTTATCTAAGAAGTTTGATTTTTTACAGTTTCAAAGGACTGTAGACTTAAAAATATGGTTTTTTCTACTCGATACCTCAACGCGTTTTTGAGATAAGAGGTCTTTACAGACAGTCAGATGGACAGCAAAGTGATCATATAAGGGTTCCGATTTTTGTTTTTAGTGACAGAACCCTAAAAAAAGCTTAAAAATAAAGGTAGCAATATCGTTTATTTGATACTTAAGGAGGAAACTTTCGTTGACACACGAGAGATACTGAAATTAAAAACGTAAAACTTTTACCAAAATAGAAGTGAATGATCAAAGAGTAAGATTTGTTATTTTTAACAGATCTGTCACTTGAAGTAACATAAAGTAGTCGGGAGTGTTCCAAATGTTTTGATTGTTTAATTTTAGTGATTTCAATTGGATTGAAGCAAATGTACAGTCAGACAGATTTGAAAGCTATGGGTAATTTGGAAGTGTAGTAGTCTACCCTGGGGAACGAAGGCAAAATAGTAACAAGAGTGGGTTTTTAGTCAGTAAAAGTTTGTCACTTTCGCAGTAGTGGCCGAGTGGTAGGTAATGGCCCCGACTTACGAGTTGCCGGTTCAAACCCAGCCATGCGTATTATTTTGTGTAATTTATTTCATTACCACTGCTCTCAAAACAATGAAGGAAAACATCGTAACGAAACCGACATGTTCTAGAACCAAAAATTCGAAGACATGTGACATCCACCAATTCGCACTGGGCCCGTGTGGTGGATTATGGCCCATTTCGTCTCCTAGAGAAAAGGCTTGTGTCCCAGCAGTCGGAACAATGAAAAAAGCTGATGATGATGAAATGCCAATGGGCACATTGCTTGCAGAACAGATGAAATAGTATGAAAGATAACGAACGAGGCCCGCGTGGTGGACAACGGCCCATTCCTTCTCCTGAAGAGGAACTGTGAACTTTAGTGGAGGTCTGAGTTTGGGAATCAAGCCCTCCTCTCCAGTATGAACGCTATAAGGCAGATACTATACCGTGCTACGCTATACGCGTCAACGCACGCGCAAACACAAACATGCCAATGTACGACAAACGCCCAACGTCACGCGCAACGCGCCGCGTCTTCGTAAACAGCACCGGATTACTGCGGCTGCCACATTTCAAACACGCTGTATACAACGTAAAGTCATTGTGTCAACGCGTATTATAAACTTCCCTGCATCAATTGAGTGTAGCAGATGTTAGCGATCGCTACTCCACGCGTCCACAGTTCTTTATTACGAACTCGGTAATATGGCGCGCGCGGACGACTCCACGGATTTATTAGGCAGTGTTTTTACTTTATATAACAGCTGTGCTCTAGATTCTGACGTGTTATAAGTGCCCATGTAGGCCTATGTGGTTTTGATACCATTTTGATTTTGATAATAAAATAAGTTGTGGCAGTAATGTTATGAAGACGAAAATTTGTGGAAACGTATATTTTTTATTTATGAATTGTATGTTTGTTACTTCTTCACGCTTGGGGCTAAAGCTGAAACTGAAGGGCCTTTGGCCCCAGAAGGCTTCGACCCTGCTGGGTTCGTACAGTTGCTGACAATGCTTTGAGGTGACTTGAAGACGTAACATAACCTAACCTAACCTAACCTAGAGTAAAACCATAGATATATTTTATAATATATACTGTGTACTTAGATCGGTAATCGTAGTATTATAAATTTATGGGTAAAACAGTAATTCTGCGAAGAAACTGCCTATCAATCTGTGACTATGACATATATAAAGCTCTAACTGAACATTAAATCTATTAAAATAAACCGCATCAAAATCCGTTGCGTAGTTTTAAAGATCTAAGCGTATATAGGAACAAACAACGGGAAACGACTTGTAGTGATGGTTTATTATTTGCAGTAGTTTCTTTCTTATTTTTAATGCTTGACTGCGATCCCACCTGATGGTAAGCAGTGATGCAATCGTTGATGGCGGTAGTTCTCCAAGTAACATGGAAAAAGGGCAGATGAATGTTTCGTGTCGTGCTGTGAAAAGATAATGAACAAAGTTTGTTAGAAAATATTAAACAGATATAATAATTTGTTAGTAAAAGCATCTAAGAATGTTAGTCTTATGATTTTTTTTTGGGTATTTTTTAAAATTTGTTTATGATTTTACAAAACAACTCGTCAGTTTTCCTGAAAAGGAGAAGCAGGGATGTTTAATATAGGTACGCACATCTCGCCTCATGTTTATAACTTCAATTTTAGATATGTTCTTTTTTTATCAACATCGGTTATTAATATAATAATAAATTCATTTATTTCAGGTAACTAGACCCATAAAAGTTTCACAAAAATTTGCACAAATGTTTATAGTCTAAAACAATTAATATGTACATAATAGAAATTTCATAAGTTATGTCATGTCAAAAAAAAAATTATAATTATTATAATTAATAATTATTCCTTGATAAATAATGTTGTGTGATAAACAATTAACAATTTTCTTTCTACAAGCTTTTTATTAGTTTGCAATGTAACTATGTATGTTCGGCTCAAATCTTACAACTGAATTTTGAAGCAGATATCTTCAACCGATTGAGCTGCAATTTTGCATGCAGCTGTAAATCGCATGACAATGCAATATTATGATGACATGGAGCTGATTTGATGATGGAATCGCGAGGTAGCCATAGGAACTCTGTCATTAAACCACGTCGAGTTGGAGCCCGTGTGAATCGTCTTGACGAGTTTTAATTATATAAGTATAGACCACCGCTATAAAAGCTTGTTATGAAAAAAAATATTTTCATTGAAACCTTGTTTTAAGTTTATAGTTGTAAAATATGAGAGGTTCAAATGATGTAATATATTTGCGTGATAAAGTTGACGCAATACACTTCTAACACATTTCTTGTTCCGATTAATTGTCGGTAAAAAAGAAAAACGTCCCTTAAGAATTTAAAAATGAATGAGACTTTATTAACTATTGTTAACTAGAAAACTAATTAATATTCTTAAGTCGCCTTAACCTACTGGAGGCAACTCATTATAATACAAACGAAAGTTTCTAATGACGCCTGTCTGTCTGTCTGTGCAGCCTAATTTCTAGACATGACAGTATAGCACCAACCTTATAATGTTCCTACTGCTGGGACTAAGGCCTCCTTTCCAGGAGAGGAAATGGGCCGTAACCCACCACGCGGGTCCAGTGCGGGTAGGTCCATGTCACATGTCTCCGTATTTTTGGTTCTAGGACATGCCGGTTTCCTCACGATGTTTTCCTTCCATCGTTTTGGGAGTTCAGCCATTGTTGCGTGAAGAATTACAAACATGCACTCACAAACTTTTACCTTTATAATATATTAGCTGTCAGCGGCTTCGCCTGCGTGTAAATAAATTACACAAAGTAATACGTCATGAAAATTCGCGATTTCAGGTTTAGGATTCTATAGTAAAAGATGTTTGTTATCATGATTACAATGTCACTAATTAGACACCCTATATAGGGTTGATTTTTAAAGAGTTGATATTTTTAAATTTATCTTACAAATCGATAGTGTTTCGTGTACCGGATCGACCCTTCACGGGATTAACGACCAAAATTTAACGGTGTATAAATTAGAGGTATTTTTGACAGATTACGACTGAGGTGTATCTCTCTCTGTCATCTCTCTGATCTCATAACAGGACATCCAACCTAATTACCGAAATGTCAAATTGGTTAAAAACATTAATTACGACTGAATTAATTCATTATTTCACATCCTAGTCGACACCACATGGTTTGAAACACAGACCAACGAAACGACTCGACTATATAGGGTCCCATTTAATTAGATGGATAAAATTTTACGAATCATTCATACCACCAAAATAAAGACAATGGTAAAAAAAAAAATATTAGAAAAAAACGCTTTATATACTTACAAAAATTCTTGAGTGCCCCATTCCCACGCATCCATTTATTACTTTAGGTCAAAATAAAAACACTTTAATCGGTGTTTGTTTTTGCTTGGATACTGGATGTTTGTTTTTGCTTGGATTTGGTTAGACGTACTGAACGCTCTGTCAAAATTTGTCCATCTATTTTAATGGGACCTTTTTTATGGTATGTAAAAATCGTCCAATGACGAATCCCGCCCTTGGGTGGAGCAAGAAACAGTGGTAGACTCTTACTGACTAAACAACCTACCCCGTTCCTACATCGCCATACATACCAGGGCCAGAGCCTTCCTTTCATGCACAAACCCTTGGCCCCAATTGGCTTCGACCCTTCTGCAGGGTCCCTACAGTGGGACCTTACATAGTGGCTACGCTTCCGTGATAATACAAATTTATTCCAAGACAACATACTTCTGAGTTAAAAGCATCTTACGTGCTATCCTAGGACATGATCTACCCATGTACCCGTTTTCATCAAAATCTGTGGAGGCAATTGAGCGTAAAGAAGTAATAAACATACAGACATACAAACATAGGCATACATTTTCTAATTTCTCGCGAGCGAATCCGCTAGCAGAACCTAGTTTACTATATTAGTATCGTTGACTAATCATAGTCCACAGCCAGTGTGACCATTCTACAGTCTATGGTTTAAACAGATGTATTAAACTAATAATTTAAACAGCTGACATGTGAACTCATGGTGTGAAAGTGTCGTTTAGTTTTTCTATTATGAGTTTGTGTGTACTGTGAAAGTGTTGTGTTGCACTCGTGTTCAAAATGTCTAAAAATAAGGAGAAGAATACAAAATGCTCGCTTCTGTGCTGGTAAGTGAAATAATCCTGTTTAGGGTAGTTTAGAGAGTGACTATTGTTACTATTTTTTATATAAAATAGCTTGGATACTAAGTCCTTTGAGCGACTATCTACTTACTACTTTGAGCTATTTCGTTTCACTACAATTACTGCTAATTAAAAAATAATGTTTATTTTGTAAATAGGTTTCAAAAGAAAACGCATTTTTTTTTCGTCAGTTTAAACTAGATGAGGCTGATGTTTCCTAGCTGACTACTCTGAGAAGAAACATCGAAACAAACTCAGGGATAAACTACTACTTACTCTACCTTGTTTACCAATGGACACAAATTAAAAAAATGTCTTGCACATTCTAGTATTTTTGTAGTATTTAGCAGCAAATGTATTAGAAGGCTGCCCTTCTTGACGAGCTTCACTGAAGTAGTCGCAATCACCATAGGTACTAGGAAATTCTGAGTTGCTTTTTACCATAATCGCGTTAAAAAATCGCGGTTTTCTATATATTTATTGTCGTATAATTGGACAAAAGGTTAACAGATTTTTTTTATATTGGACAACTACCACACAACGCCGTTTAATCTCAAACTAATCAGAGCTTGTGTTATGAGTACTAGACATAGACATAGACATCCCGCAGTGCCGCGCGTGATTTTGAATGGGCGTGATGTGTTTGTTTGAAAATGGATCTCGATATCGATCGATTTATATTCGAAATCGAACACCACCCACACTATTAACCATTTTTATCATCAAAATTATCGTGATGCTCAGTACTGCACGACCACCACAGAGAACGGCGAATAAATGAGAGCCGCCGTGCGTGAATCTACAAAACGCAGCTACGCGCGTGTGTGCGTATAAAACACGCACGATGATGCAAATTTGCACTCCCGCAAGAACGCGCGTAAATGCGTTGAAACGCAACATGCAGCGTAATGCGGGGCAGTGTGTGAACCGCCTTAATGTTCAGTATAAAGAACATATTCACAAAAGTTTAGCATAAGAAGCCATTAGCATAACAAAGTCTGTCATTATCTCATCACAAAGACATCTCAAATAGTTCCTGACTATTACAGATGGCTTCAAATGAATCATGCCCCATTATGGGTGCAACCTAATTAATGACAATAGGTATCCTAAACAGGACATGAACTGCAATGTACGGATGTACTAATCCGAAATTCTAGCTATGAAGATACCTATACCTTATATGCTATACTTGACCTGCTATGATGGCTATACCTTATTAGTATATAGGTATTCAGAGATTGTGCTAAGTAAGCGTCACAAACTTTGAAGGTTTCGGGGACATCTGTCGCCTATTCAATCAGGACCTGAGCCATCTCAGGTCCTCCTTTTGCGAAGCAGTAATGTTAGCAAGGGAGGAGTCTGACCACATGAGGCAACAGCGTTCCGCCTAAGGGTTAGATTCGTCATTAGATAAGTTTTTACGTACCAAAATTTTGGAAATCTGGTCTCTTTTGCAACAGAAAACTTGAAACTAGCCGCTTTGGGCAGGCTCGTCGAAAAAAGCCTTAGCTTTATAGATACGCAAAATGGCGCAAAAGCTAGTCCCCAATCTTTCGCCTAGCTGTATTGCAAATTTCAGCACAATCACTGCACATACTATAGCGATAGGAAATTATTTCTACCATCAAATTTTATGCAAATTGTTCAACACGCGAGCACTGTGAGGTTAAAGGTTTGCTGGAAGAAAACTCATTGTTGAATTAAGCTCACCTTTGTATATCATTATCTTCCTGCCCTTGTCCCGTTTTATTTTGGGTCGGCGCAATTTGTTTTTTTCTTCCATTCTGTCCTGTCACCCGTCACGCTATCACTAACTCCTTTGTCTTCCATATCACTTCTCACACAATCCATCAACCTTTGTATATGAATAGCCAAATCATTGTATTTAAGTTTTGTGTACTAAAGAATTAAGGAATTAAGTCGGCGTAAGCGGAAGTAACTCGATATTGATAATAATTACCACTAAAGGGATCTAAATTAAATTCAACATAAGTAGCATTGGATTTCGATAAGGACTAAGATATTTTTTATCAAAATTCCGTGTTAAAGACACGTCGTATGGCACGACATAATTTTTTTATTTATTTAGATTGAGTTACTGCTTTTTGACTTCCAGCTGTTTTTAGCTATTAAATATTGTTACATTACACAACTTACAGTACGGTCGACGAAACTTGGCGAGTCTGAACATAGGTTTTGCGAATTTTAGCGCATGTACTATCGAAACCACTTCCGCCTGACCACCACTAAGTTCATTTTTGCTTGCACTCGAAACGAAATCTCAAAGGTTAGCTTTTGCGCCGCGCCGCACGTTCAAGCTATTTTTTTTAAGTGTGCAGGCAGAAATGACTGATGGTACACTCGAAAAAAAAATTAATGCATTTTTCATTATTTTACGAGTGCCCAACTCTAAAGTCCGCAGAGCCTATATTCAGAATTTCAGACTCTCCAAGTTACGTCATTCATACTGTATTTCCGCTTAAAAAAAATATTGAAATTAGTTTTCAAATGTCCCACTCTCCATTTTACATTTCATGTAGCATTAAGAGATACATTTGACATTCAGAAACATTCTGCCAAATGAAACCCTGTCTGCACTTGTCACTGTATGTGTCATGTATTTAACTCATTTATTTTCTGTTTCAGTTCCGGGCTTATGTCATCATCCGTTGAAGAGGTGAGTGCGTTTTGTTTTTTATTTATAAACTAACTGTCCCCCGCGGTTTTACCCGAGTCGAGTTACTGCTCCGCTTTCGTGGCTTCGTGATGTTAAACAGCCTATTCGTCATGGGTCTGGTTATCTTGTACATAAAAAATATAAAAATGAATCGCAAAATACTAAGGGCATAACTCAACAACGCCTAGACCAATTTTACCAATTCTTTTCTTGTTTTTTATTATGAAGAAGGTTCTTATGAAAAAAAATAGGGTGGATTAGAGTAAGGTAGGGTAGGATAAGGTAGAATAGGGTAGAGTAGATTAGAGTAGGGTAGCGTAGGTAGGCATGTGAGCGAAGCCAGTTCACTGTTGATGATGATGAGATGCCATTGAATGATTTTTGCTTACCATATAAAAAACGTATTGTTGCAACCACGGTATATTTTTATAGAAATGACCTGTCACGAACCTAGTGCGGCATTCCAATAAAAGTTGTTTGTTCTATAAAAAGAACATTCCAAAGATAGAGGCATAAAAATATGCACATACTACGAACATTTTTGCGGTCATTTCCATCCTCACAATCTGTTTCAACTCAAACAATAAAACGTTAAAAGTAATAAACATCAACTCTTCTTTTCTAAAAATGTATTTTAAAGTGAACAAAGGAAATGCGCAGGTGATGTTAAATATTTAAGATTTTATTTTGAATTGTTATAAACTAGTGCTTGACTGCGATCCCACCTGATGGTAAGCAGTGATGCAATCGTTGATGGTGAGGTGCACTAGTTTATTAAGAGCCTAATCACTCTAGCCTTGAATATAATTATAATCAGACGGAAAGACCGTAGTGTTGTTCTGGTGTTCCAACTTAACCAAGAGCATCTCGTTAGGTTGGTTGACGACCAGACCAGAATCATCATCATCATCATCATCTTAGCGCCAGTCCCGGTTGCTAACCTTGGCTATTCACCCCGGTGCTCGGGGTCCGCTTTCTCACTTAAACGCCTCCACTTCGCTCGGTCTATCGCGTCCTTTGCCTTAAGCCCATTGGTACGCATATCGTCCCTTACGACGTCGATCCAACGCCTCTTAGGCCTTTCTCGTTTTCCGGGTCCCGGCGGAGGCGGCATGGCGAGGAATCTGTTACCCACGTAGTCTGCCGGTTTACGTAAAACGTGGCCATACCAGCGTAAGCGACCCTCCTGCAGTTTATCCGCTATGTCACGGACCTGAAGTCTGCCCCGGATGCGGAAGTTTTTAATGCGGTCTTTCCGCGAAACTCCAGACATCCAGCGCAGCATATTCATTTCCGTGACACGCAGGCTTTGCTTATGCCGCTCAAGTACAGACCACCAGACCAGAATAAAGACTATTAACCTAGATGCAGGAATCTGTATGCTGTTCTGCCGTCTACCCACCAACATCCTATGATTAGCCAACTTTACAGACATGACGTACGTAAGAGAATGCCGTTATAAATAAAACAGGTGTATTATGTCCATTTTTTTTCCATTCAGAACTTTTAAAATATTTCGTGTATTTCCAACGGCGCGTGAGTTTTATTAATAGTGGTATGCGTGACAATGTTATGGAGAATTCTATTTATGTGAACGTTTATTATGTTTGTAGGAGTTTAAATAACAAATGTGTGTTTCATAAAGATGTCGCGTTTGTTTTTTCTTTAATTATAGATAGAATCACTGTATTTTTTTACCGTATAGTGTCATAAATAGCCTGTATTTAACTACATATGTCACAACACTTCGTGAAGAAAACATCGTTCAATACATAAAAAACTCACCGAATACAAGTCGGACGGTGAGCAATGGGTAGCTCGCCGTCCGGTCGTCTGGTAGCAGTCCAGACCGAGCTTAAGTCGTCGACGGCGCGCTCCGTTCCCGCGCGCCTCAAGGAGTTGTAAGCAAACCGTAGGGGCCCTACAGGGTCGAAGCCTCCCGGAGCTGAGGGTTGGTGCGGAAACGTTACACCGGGGCTCTGGGAATAAGGCAAGGAAGGCACGAGGTAGGTTCTTTAGTCAGTAAGAGTCTGACACTGTTTCCCGCTCCGCCCAAGAGTGGGATTCGTCATTCGATGATTTTTACCTACCATAAAAAAAAACCGAATACAAGTTAAACGCCGGCAAAATACGTTTCTTGTATGGGCAACCTCTTTAATTTTTAACTTTATTTTTTAATTTAATTTAGAATAGCAGAGATAAAAATACACAATTTGTACAATTTTAGTTGAAGTCTTCAACTATGTAGGAAGACTACGTTGAAGACATATATCTTTCAAGACAGAAATCTAGGTGAAATTATAAAAAAAGATTTCATATATCCTTCTCTTACTTAACACCATATTTCAGTATCTAAATTCATAGCTAATAAACGTTTCGTTTCACGTGAAAATTCAGTGATGGATTGCATAGATTTCAGAGAGCAATAACTTGAGGTAGACTGCTCTGAAACCTCTGAAGCTCTGGACCAAGGATGCTGATAGATGCAGATACAATTTGTGAATAAACATACTTAGTTGAAAGAAAGTACTAGAGGTCAATGCACTCCTTTTTAATACTCCTTCTCCGACTGAGTGTACAATGTTTTATTAGTATTTTTTTTTATTCAACATCAAAAAACTCCCTGCTATCTAATAAAGGAACCACAAACAACTTCCTTATGTCATTCAAATTATTCGTCTTACGTTTCAGACTACCCGCATAGTGACACTTATTGAGGGGTCACAAACCTTTATAATAGACTAGCTTCTTCCCACGGCTTCGCCCGCGTGAATTTAGGTTTATCCTAACAAACTTTGGACCCCATATCATCCTCTTAGAGGGTGAGATTTGTAATATCTTTGCTTAGTGCTAACCTATGTCATAATAAAAAAAAAATTGTGCAAACTTTCACAATCTTAATCCCGTAGTTTCGGCTTCAGTCAGTTTTTTCCTTTTATTTATAGATGTCGAATTGAGTATTTAAAAAATTTCACTCACTTTTTATTAAAAGTTTTTCTTCCATTCTGCCCAGTCAGCAGACATGCTATCACCAATTTTCCTACCTTGGTTTCACACCACTATTCACACAATCTGTTATCTTTTCTTTGGCCTTCCTCTCCCTGTCATAACTCTTTTAGAAACATGCGTTTCATCCCTTCTCAACACCATTCCACCATCACCTTATGTTATTTCTTTTGCTGGAACTCAGGGCCACCTCTCATTGAGAGGAAATTGTTCGTTATCCACCACACGAGTCCAGAGCACAGGTCTCCAAAATTATAGTTCAAAGACGTGTTTAGTTTTTTGTTTTTTTTTTTGTATCTAAAGCGTGTACATCAACTGAACAAATATGAAGAATCATTGAAAAAGGCACGACCTGTAAAAATGAAGCAGAGAATTTTATTGCAATGCTAACTACCTCAGCGAAGCAAGCCAAGAAGTTTGAAATACTGCAAAAACATGAAAATGTCTTACATCCACATTCGAATGAAACTCAGAGCGACTACTCTATAGAAAGACATGTCTTAAAGGACTTGGTATCTAAACTAAAAAAGAAGAAAACTCGTAGTTCGAAATAGTCTTAGAAATAGTAGTATCTTTGGTGCCGCCCATAGGCGTGACAGAATACAAAAATAACACAAAATCCATATCCTTATACTCATTAATTCCACTAACGAAGCTATTTAAACAGCACCTGAGTTCTATGAAGACAAACGGCCATTTCCCTTACAAGCACAGGATGCGCTGAATTACCGCTTCCTCCATATTATGTGCTACAGAAATACCAACTTTGATGCTACTATTTATAGTGATTAGAATGGATTGGAGATTTTTATTTAATATGGCTTGGTTTTCCTGTGGAAACGGAATGTCTATTTTTGATCTAGTTAAGACAGTCCTCTGAGCAATATGAGCATATGAAAGTAATACGGTAAGGCCCGGTATCCACCAAAGCAGAGTGGAGAGGAGAGATGTGCTGCAAAGCAGGCAGGTTTTTTCCACCAAAGAAGAGAAAAGTGTAGCGAAGAGAAGATGAGAGGTTTGTGTAGCAGAGATGTGAACTGTGCGCTCTGCCGCGCAATTCTATAGAAAAATGAGACAACTGCGCTTGATCCATTTCCACCTAACCTAAGCGGAAAAGAGATGTGGAAATAACGAAATCGGATTGGTTTCTTCAAACACATCTTCTGTCGTCTCCTTTCCTCTCAGCTTTGGTGGATACCAGGCTTAATACACGAGGCGCCTCTCCAAATTGCTCAATTTCAACCTCATTCACCATTGGCTCCACTTCAACATCAATTAACAGTTCACGGTATTGATAAACATTGATTCTACAAGCATTGAGGAGGTCAATCATTTCGCCGTTTGATCAATTATGGCGCCTACACAGAACTATGTCAGGACAATATGGTGTCCATTAGACTCGAGCGAACACAACGATAACACTTTGCTGATGTCTTGACGGGCAACTGATGTGCCTCTGTCGGGTGTTACGAAATAAACTTGATATGATGCATGCTGTATAGTTTTAGAGTTCCGTAGTTAACATAGTAGTTAAGATTCGTGCGATGGTCTTTCGGTGTCTGATACTTACGACTATGTGTCCAAATACATAAGATTTTTTTTTGGTTTTTGAAAGTTTACCAAAAACTCATACATACATTGATTTGCACCGTACCCTATAGATAATAGAAAAGCGGTCAGCAAAATTGACTGGACCCATTAGCTCAATGCCTTTAATGTCTGAAAGAATTAGGTACAGTGGGTCTGGACTAGAAAAGACAATTGAAAGAACACTACTAAGTAATTTAATATTAATATTATATATTAAATGACAATGTGGATGTTAGATGTCCCAATTGCGGGACATAGCAGAACCTGTTAATATAACACCATCCTAGAACCAATGATCAAGAATAAATTATGTATTTGAAAAATCTGGCACTCTGTCTCTCGCTCCATCAGAGTCATTTGATAATTTCCCTTGAAATAAAACCATGATATCGATTACATTACAAAATAAATTATGTTCATGGCGTTAGTTCCTATCTTCATTACCTCCTTTAGGCAGAACCCAACGAATAACGGGTCCGATCACGCATTTGGCATTACTTTGAAAATATTTCTCCACTCATTTCGAAATCTCAACAATGTGTATTCCCTCAATTGTGTAAGAAAGTTCTCTTAATTTTGACTGAAATTTAAAACCCTTGCAAAGGTATCACTTTACGCAGTAAAGTTTAATTTGTTAACGTCTAGAGACAACTTTATTAATGGTTTGTTAGACACCGACTCTCCTGTCACAGGTCTGCTGGAAGAAATTTCAGTTGAAATAAGCAGTACCTTTGTGCTCCTTTTGTTTTTATTTGTTTGTGTGTACTCTTGCACAACGAAAGGGGAAATTATAGGAAAAGGGCGATTTTTGCAAATAATGTCTTTGTAAGGGTGTCTTTTTCCCTAAAAGGTAAAACAGGTTCCAATTTTTAAGACTTCGCTGTCTCTTTTTTTGTCTGTCTGTCAAAAAACTATCTCATGAACAGCTAGATAGACAGTTGAAATTTTCTCAGATATGATGAATTATTGTTGCCTCTTTAACAACAAATACTAAAAACAGTTTTTTTTATTTCTTAATCATTCAAGCATAAACGGCTGAATGGATTTGGATAAATTTTTGGCTCTTGGGTTACTCACGTCCTGGAAAAGGTCACTAGTTTTTATCTCGGGAGCATGAAACCTTGTGATGATTTTATACTTTCACGTGGGCGAACCCACTGTCAGAAACTAGTTTATATGTAAATGACCACAGAAATCCTCTATTAGTACTTTTCTTCTTCTTATATTCTTTATTGTACACAAATTAAAATTACAATTATAAGAACAGGTAATGTACACAGGCGTCATACTTTTATAACATACTTTATGATGAAACGCAAATATCGATCATAATTCAAACATTTGTATAATAATGCAGCATAAATATTATTCGCAATCAATTTCCTTTATCTTCAAGCCGATTTATTTTCACATACATAACATGCAAGATAAATATAAAATCCGGATTATCACAATGCAAAATATGATAAACATTAATCTGCCACTCGCTAAGTTATTGCATAACTAAAATAAACTGACGTACGCATACATTAAATAGAAAGCTCAAACTAAAAAATGCTATCTAGAGACCGTACGATAGTTCGGTTTCGGCCAAAAAAATAACTTCGGCTTGAACTTTAAGTTTGGCCGAAAATCAGGCCGAATATTCAACTCGACAGAATCTTGTTTTTTTTTCGGTGGGTTCATCATCAACAATTCAACCGAAAGACGTCCACTGCTGGACATAGGCCTCCCCCAAACGCCGCCACACCGACCGGTCCCGTGCGTCGTTCGGTGGGTTAAAATCATCCAATGACATCTCCCCAACTCCCTGGGGCGGAGCGGCAGATAGTGTGAGACTTTTACTGACTAAAGAACCAACCCCGTTCCATATTTGCTTTTCATGCCAACGCCAACCTTCCTTTCAAAAGTAGGCTACTGGGGACAAGACAAGACAATAGGCTTCGACTCTTCTGGGCCCCTACAGTTTTGCCGACAACTCTATGAGGTGAAGAGACTCGGGTTGAAGGACTTGGGTTTAAACTGACGGTTGTTAGTACACTCCTAAAAACTGGCTTCCAGTACCAGTCAATTATTACAGTCAATATTTACAAAGATATTGATGTAATCGTTTTTTTTTTTTTTTAATCGTTCTTTATTACATCGAAATAAAGTTAGGCATCACTTTTTAGAAATATTATTTTCTTATTTGGTCAGTTTTTCTATTACCAAGTCAGTTTCGGTTTCCGTTACGGCCGATACCGAAAAATGAGCCGAATATTCCTACCTACGGTTTCGGCCGCAAATCGTATTTCGGTCAATCACTATCTAAAACACAATTACAAAGTCATGGTCATGGATTTATAAATCACACTTTTCTCTTGAAACTCGTCCAAATTTATTTTTACAACGAGATTCCTTTGATCTAAGAAGCAATACCACATCTACTAACTTCCTGCTACCATTCGTTAGTTTTAAAAGCAGAGAGAGAGTTTAGAATTTAATAAAACTTTTTAATGATTTTCCGGTGGCCATTTTTTATTACGCTTGACAACACTAAATCGTGTAAGTGAATTTTGATTGGTTAATATTCAAATATTTATTGGATTGTTGACTGATGTTATAGTTTTGGCATCACTTTTGTATAAATAAAAGTTTTCAATTTATTTGTTACTAGCTTTTGTCTGCGGCTTCGCCCGCGTTATGTTATAGGCTACCATCGGCTTCACCCGCGTCTGTGGTTACTGCTCCGCCCCCATAGGTCACAGCGTGATGTTATATAGCCTATAACCTTCCTCGAAAAATGGACTATACCACACAAAAAGATTTTTGTCTATCGGAGCAGAGATTACCTCCTAGAAACAAAAAAACAAACTTTACCTCTTTATTATATTAGTGTAGATTGAGGCTGATTTACATTGATACAGTAGCGTACGGAGAGTATCCACTGAACCTCTACTGTCTTGACTAAGCGTTTAGCCTCGTCGTTTATACTGCGTATATCGAAGGAATGGAACAATTTGCCTGCCTTGGTCTTCCCATCTGATTATAATTTGGGTGTCTTCAAGGCTACATTGAATAGACTCTTATCCTTTCGAATACCGTAATTAGAGACATAATAGAAAGACAATAGGTGTGAGAACGCCAACGTTTGCTGGGGCTCAAGAGATTAATAAACTAGCGCGCCTCACCATCAACGATTGTATCACTGCTTACCATCAGGTGGGATCGCAGTCTAACACTAGTTTATTAATGTATCAATGTAAATCAGACTTTATCTTCGGTCAGTGCCATTGCCTATAAAGCCGAGAATATCTGCACCATATGTCACTCAGTGATAAAGTATTAATAATAAAAAAAAATAGTGAAAGCTACCAGCATTCTTTAAATCGGTCGAATAGTTTTTGAGTTTATTCAATGCAAACAAAAAATACAAATTTTTCTTTTTTTTACGACATTAGGTGTAGATTGATAGATTATTTTTTTATTTTTTGACCACTATCTCACCTGATGATAACCTATGATGTGATTGATGACGGAGCATGCCTGCCTAGAAGTAACCTATTCACTCTTAAGTTGTAGCCATCAGGAAACACAGACTCCCGCAGGGAATTCCACTCCTTAGCTGTACGCACAATGAATGTATTCCTAAAATATGTTGTGTATATGGGGTGGGATGGTTGTATTTCTCAATTTGTAAAATATATATAGATGAAAACATATCAAAAGCAAACGGTGAAAACAAACTTCCATGGCAAATATAGATAACTGAACTACAAATTACTCCCTCTCATTCCACTCAGACGAGTCATTGATGATTTCTCACGTAAAAAACGTTATTCCTGTAATAAAAAATAGTTTCCATTATCAAACGGAAGTAGGAAAGCGATATAAAAATAACATAACTAAGCCTCACCTACATCGGACAAAGAACATGCAATCTAAGTGCTTAAATTAATCGATAATCTTAACAGCAATTATCAATGTTTATCGCCAAAATTACTAATGCATTCCATAGACCAATGGTTCCATTGATAGCCGAGTTTCAGCCCTAAATGGGTTCATTTTGTGTGACGTACCTAAGATAATCAAGAACCTTAGAAAGTGTCAGGGTAACCAGTGAGAATCTAATTGTCAAGTATTTTTTGCATTCTGTGTATTAGTACGAGTATTTTAATTAAAATATGATTTGGACTAATAAAAGCACAAAAATAACTAGTGAATAAATCACAGTGTAGGTTATTATAATATATAACATAAAGATGTACGAAAGACAGGTAAGATTTCTTTGTTTATAGTTTGTAAAATAAAATAAAATTGTGACAAATAATGTCTTGTAATAAAGGATTTTTTACGGTAAAAAAAAACTTATTGTTATCTGGCAAAAATATATAAGTATATTCGTCGGCTTTTTTCCAATATTTTTTTTAAATCTGTGCTTTGTTTTTAATTTAAATTTTATAAAATTATTATTCTAGTCAACCTCGATGATATTTTCAATTAAAATCGGCCAAGAGCGTGTCGGGCCACGCTCAGTGTAGGGTTCCGTAGTTTCCCGTCCGTCACAAACTTCTCACAATGTAACAGAATCCTGAAGCCCATGTATACATTATACATTAGTAACCATGTTCCCACTGCTGGGACTCAGGCCTACTCTCTAGGGGAGGGAATGGGCTGTATTCCACTGCACAGGCCCAGTACGGATTGGTGTATATCACATGTCTAGATTATATCCTTTCAAGATGAGCACCATAGTCTTTTTTTTAGTTGAGAATAAATAATCTTGGTAGACTGAAAGGAATTGTCAGACTGTGTTCCTTCAGTTGCCCTTTGCTTTCCAAAAACGCTCTAACTCTATCAAACTATCCCGTCGCCCAACAATCCTACAAGTTGCCAAGTTTTATATAGATACAAAATCCCCGACTTCACTTGTGTGTGTTTGTCACATATTCTACAGAGTTTATTGACATTTTAATAATATGTATTCATCGATAAACATACGTACAAAATACATACATTATATAGGTACAGTCACCAGCACATAAGACTATACAAGTCTGTCAGATTTCTCCAATACATTTTGAACCTTGTTAAGTTTTGATAGAGTTGAAAATCGTTTGCAGAGTTTTGACAGTTTGTCTGTCTGATGTGCTGCTGACTGTACATGGGTGCAGTTCTGCCAAAAACTTTTAATATAGATTTCGCGATCTCAGATGGGACTATTGTGATGAGATTGCAAGGACATACAGATCGGATTTTATCAACTAATGCATTAGTGTACTTGCTGGTTTCGCTACTATTTTTTATTATTTTTATTAGGTTCGCGTTTAACCACTATCTCACCTGATGTTTTTTTTATTACTAATTAGTGTAGATGCCATACGTACAGCAAATAGCATGCCTAAAAATTGATTTTTTGAATAAGTGTGTTGACATTTTTTTTTTATTATTAAAAACTTATTTTACTTTTTATTTACTTACTTCAAAGTAAGTCCTACCTGACGTACAAACATTCCAAATAATCATAAAAAATATATATTTTCTTGAGGAAACCTTGCCAATGTGTTTGTTTACTAAACACTGGGACACATATTTAAATCCTGTTTACATGACGCGAATATTTCAGCTCATTATAGAGTCAGACAGTAAAATATAGTTTTTTTAATGACACCCACGGCGGTTGGGTTGGCAAAGGCAACGGCGCACTCGCCGCAGCCGTCGCCGCCGCGATTTCGCTGATATCCGGCCACCGTAGACGCTGCGCTGGCTTGCGGACAGCGAGCTACCCAATGCTCGCCGTCCGCAACCCGTCTGGTAATAGTGCAGACCGAGCCCAAGTCGTCGACGGCGCGCACCGTACCCGCGCGCCCTTAAGGAGTTGTCAGCAAAATGTAGGGGTCCTACAGGGTCGAAGCCTCCCGGGGCCGAGGGTTGATGCGAAAGTTTTACACCGGAGCTCTGGGACTAAGCCAAGGAAGGAACTGGGTAGGTTGTTTAGTCAGTAAGAGTCTGACACAGTTCCCGCTCCACCCAAGAGCGGGATTCGTCATTCGATGATTTTTACCTACTCATAACGAAAAATAATTATTTTCTAGAAACAACCTTGCCAATGTGTCTATTTACTAAACATTGGGACACATATTTAAAATCCTGTTTACATGACGCGGATATTTCAGCTCATTATAGAGTCAGACAGTAAAATATAGTTTTTTAATGACATCCACGGCGGCGGCGATTGAATGCGTTTGCCTCGCATTTAAAAAAGTAAATTAATGAGAGAAACAATTGGAGGGAAGTATATTGGTGGAATATTTTCTGTGTTTATTTTTGTTTTTGTATTGGTGAGCAAGACACTGTGTGTCAACTGTTTGTCATCAAACTTCTCTTCATTTTTCTTGATTAATTGACTTAAGGGCTTTCATACGGCAGCTCTTACGTGATTATGACGTTATTAGTAAACATATTTCTTCAGATATTTTGAATTTATAATAATCTTGAGGATCATTAGATGATTTTTCCCACCATATACAGGTGAAACTAAAAAAAAGCATTCATACGTTTTGTTTTACGTTTCGGGAACATATTCATTACACGTACAGCCAAGGAGTAGAAGTTCTTGCCAAGGTTTGTGTTTCCTAATGGCTACAACCCGAGAATCTTTAAGTCAGTAGTGAATAGGTTACTTCTACGTAAGCGCGGTCCATCGTCGACCGCATCGTCGCTTTCCATCAGGTGAGATAGCGGTCAAGCGCGAGCCATCAATAAAATATATATATATACTCGTATATATTTCAGACTTTAAAACACCTAGCAATGCTGAACAAAATAGATGAAAGATGAAATGAGTGTTTTATGTTTCCTTCCCAGTTTTCTTTGTGGTATTTTTTATTATAAATCACAACTGGAAGTCATATTTTATTCGTAATCGTTCCTATCAACTTTCATTCCAATTCATTTTCTAAAAATGTTGTAAAGCTTCAAGACATATCAGGAGGCTGGCCGAACAAATCAAAGTCAAAGTCAAAATCTTTTTATTTCACACAGGCCTACATGGGCACTTGTAAAACGTCAGAAGCTAGTGCACGGTAAAAATTTATAAAGAAAATTATAAAGAAGACATAAAAATCAGTCAACCTTTGCTAAAATCAGGATTACACTACAATATTACATATAAATATTGTCCCTAACGACGGTGTAAAACAGAGTGTAAATAATAAAACGCTAGTTCACACTCTGTCCCGCCCACGGATTAACTTTACTAAAATAAACATTTTTAATTTTGTCTTCCTAACTCTAGTACGAGTTCGGCCGTAGCCCGAATGACCGCGTGCATCGAACAAGGGCGAGGCTCTTTAAAAAAAAAATAAAGACTCGGTAGTCTTTGGTTGTATTCGCGCGGGAAAATTTGACGTTTCGATTTTCTTTTTCTTTTTTTTTTTTAATAGACTTTTGAGTTTTGTGTTGTGGATTTTTAGTGAAGGAAATCAAGTGTTTGTAATTTGAATTAGTGATTGGTAATTTAATAATTATATGATGACATTTTATGTCTTCGTATAATATACAGGGTTGTTTATTTGTCGTGAATATTTGTTGTTTCGTAAATAATAGTTAATGCAATTAAAATCGATTAAGTACTTAAGTATTTACTTAAAGTGTTATCTTTTTGATTTAATAATCAATTTTAATTAATACAGTTCGATATCTGTTGATGGATTACTACTTTGATAACCTTTTATGTCAAGTTAATAACTAAGAATTTGTGTGATATATAATCAAGTAAGGCATAAACATAAAATTAAATGTTTGAATTAAATAAAAAACACATTTTCTAAAAAAAAAAAAGTATTAATATGTTTTCACTTTCTGTTGTTATAGCGGCAATAGAATACATCATCTGTGAAAATTTCAACCGTCTAGCTATCACCGTTCATGAGATACAGGCTGGTGACAGAATGACTGACAGTAGAATAATAGGATTTTTTTTTTTTTTAACTTGTAATAAACTAGTGCTTGACTGCGATCCCACCTGATGGTAAGCAGTAATGCAATCGTTGATGGTAAGGCGCACGAGTTTATTAAGAGCCTATTCACTCTAGCCTTGAAGACACCTAAATTATATTCGGACGGAAAGACTGCAGTCGGCAAACTGTTCCAATCACTCGATGTACGCGGTATAAATGACGAGGCAAAACGCTTAGTCCGTTAGGATCCCGTTTTATATTCACATTTAGTTTAAAATTTAGCAAAACATTTTCATATTTATTTTCATTATTAATATTAGTATTTTTATTAGTCCGTGATGTTTACAACTACTTACAAACAAATAAATTAACATTAAAACTTAGTTAATTAAGCTCCAAGAGGGCACCGATATCCGCACACAACAAGTGATAAATTTTTCTATTTATCTTCAATTTCAACCGCAAATTATGTTATAACTCACACTGTAGCGTAAAAATAAAATGTTAACAAAAGTCGTAACAAATCTTAGTAGCTGTCAGAAAGAAACTACAAACGTACCTACATCATAAACACAAGAATGCGTCATCTGTGCAGAAAATATCATTATTTACTTAACACCTTCATCCAAGGGATAATGTCAGGTTTTATGACTGTTAAAATAACTTGGAATATTCGTATTTTGCACATATAGTTACTTTTTTAATCCTAGACTACGATTTGACCACTAAAAATGTCAAACTACAGAAAATTGGAAACATATGTCTAGAGTGTGTACATTCTGAGCAGCGTTGCCAGATGTACGAGAAATCTCGTACCTTTACGAGATTTAGCAGTCTCTGTACGAGAAACGAGAAAAAAATAATCTCGTACACTTTTTTACGAGATTTTAACAATGTTGCAAATATAAACCAAAAACATTTGTAAAAAGAATATAATATAATATGTCCATGCCAAAATCTTGACAAAGCATATCACTAGATTCATTACTAAATGTATGTTTCGTCGCTGACCGGGAATCCTTGTTACAAGTTAAAATTAAAGTTTTTAAAATTAACGTTTCTCAGTTCTGTCTTTGCCTCAAGCAAATGCTCTGTGTGAGTGTTAGGCTCTGCAACTTTTAGCGCTTGAAAACTTGTAAAAAAAATAAATGTTTTAAACAAATACTAAAATGCAATTGGCAGTTGTCAGTTGTGTGTAAAAACTATTATTGGCATTTTTTTAAATCCTTTATTTTTATAGAAATTTTTAAATTTTTACTTTTACGAGATTTTGTTTCGGAAGTACGAGATATTTGACAGGCCTGGTACGAGATTATAAGTTTGGCATCTGGCAACCCTGATTCTGAGTTGTCAAATCGTAGTCTAGAATAAAAAAACGAACTATAGAAGTATCGCCGTTTGAATTCGTATATTTTTCTGTATCGTATCGTGTTATGTGTGTTGCGGTCCTATCGCACAAGGCAACCTCTCATAGACCACTTTTGGATAAACTGAACAAAAGGAAATAGATTTCTCTCTATCTCTTCATTTGTATATTTCCGATAAAAGACTAAAAAGCACAGTAGTGAATTTCTAGTATGTACAAAGCCTACCAATATTATCTTTGTTAGTTTTTAAAACTAAAAGCAGTCACCATTCACGGTTTTATTGAAATCCTTCGCTTCTTTTGGTCCAATAAATCACCAAAAAAATGATGAAAAATTTGAAGAATTTCAAAATTGGTAGCAACCTTTTAAAGGGCAAAATATGTCTTTAACAAGACCACGCACAGTGTATTTTTTCCCCAAAAAATCGGACATGCCTTTTTTTTTGTGAAATCTTATACATAAATGTTTTATGAATTAATTAATAGAACACTCGTGCACCTGTTTCTCATTATGGAGAAATAAAACCACTTTATTCTTTTTTATAGTGAAATAGTAAATCATCCATAACTTTTGAAATATTTCACAAATTTTCTTCTTGGTTTTTCTGATCCACAATAATCTCAAAACACATAATACTAATTGATTTATATATTTTTTAATTGAGTTTTAAGCGATTTATTTACAATTTAAGCATTTTTTATTTTATTTTTTTATGGTCGTATTTTCAATTATTTGGATTTTATTTTTCTTTAGAATTGTTAATAAAATGTGTTAGAAGCTTAGAAAAAAAAATCAGATCCAAATAATGAAGGATCTCTAACTTAGAGGCTTCTAAAGTTTTCTATGGTAATTATGGTTTTAGGGTTGTCAATATTTCTTTTGAAATTTATTTTATTTTGAATTAAAAAATGGTGGTTAGGGTAACAATTATTATTCTTCATCCTGATCGGCCGAAAGAATTTCTGTTATGTTGTCGCTATCGGTATGACCTTCAATAATTTCAATTTCATTTTCTGTTGCCGCCTCAAAATCGTCTGCAGCTGAGATTTCATACGGTTTCAGTAACTCCACTACCTTGGATGGTAAAGGCAAAGATTTGAGTTTTTTCAACCTATTCTGAAGCCTAATGTAGGAAATTTCTGGATCTGACGATTCCAGTGCCCTGTGAAATAGGTCCAACATTGTTTTTTCACGGTCGGATTTTCGGCTATGGTGTTCTCTGTCATAACGCCAGAACTTATTCCGCGCTTCACCGGCTTGTTCTGATAATAGACCCACTGGAAGAGCTGAGCTATTAATAATATCTTTGCCGTGAATGAGGATTTTGTGCATAGTTACTGTCATTGGGTACCAACCATATTCTGCCACGTATTTAGATGCTACGGTTTTGCAAAAATCTCCAAACTTATCAGCATCTACAGGTAGACTACAAGATAAGGTGACCAGAATCGTGTGAAGATCGTCCAACAACCACTGACTAAGGCCTAATATTTCTGCAAACACTGCACGATTTTGATCAGATAGAACGGTTCGGGCTGTGTTGCCGTCATTTGTTGTTCCAGCATTGGGTCTCACAACATCAACCAGCACTTTCAGTTCTTTTCGCACTCTCTCTTGCACACGTTTCTTTGTTTCCTCTACAGTGTTTGATTCCAGTGAACATTTGCTTACCCTCCATTTCTTAACAGGAAGCTTGTAGCCCAAATGAAGTAAAAACTCCAATACCCGAATCCATGCATGCAAGGGGCTTATTCCGTATTTGAAAACCGACACATCTATTGGCCGCGAATAAATAATATCTAATTTGTTGAATTGTGTAGAGGTTGCTTTGCAAAACGGACATTTAAGTTGAGAAGAAGTCTCTGTTATTGTATTCAGAACTTTGCCATCTATGCATGTCAAATACAGTTGTGGTTTTGCCCTTATTGTCTTCTTGTTAGATGTCGTTGCTTCTAATGTAGTTAAATCCTTAATTTGGTCATCTATCCACTTCTGTTCATTGAGTATTAAATCTTTCGTCTCTTTTCGATATTGGATATGAATCGGGCGGCAAAACCTGTATGATTGTGGAGTTGGGTTTAACCAAAGAACAAAGTCTTTTTTTGTTTTTATCCGCAATGGAATGAATGTAGTGGCAAATAAACTGTTTTCAGGGTCTTGATTATCAGAAAAATTTTGTTTATACAATGATTGACCCGAACTACCATCAAACCCCCAACTACCTTCAAAAATACAATCTACAGTATCAAGGTTTTTTTGTTCACAATATGCTGATATAATTTCGTCGCATGAGTGTACTAACCTTTGAAGAGTGTGAGAAAGTAAACTAGCTAATGGGACAAAGGCTTCTCTCTCTGTTACTTGAACTGCACTATCCGGATAACATTTTTGTTTTGCGTCGAATACTTTTTTATATGTAGGAAATGCTGGAAAACCTCTTGATTTTAAATCATGTTGCAAAAAATTGTATGTAGCTACTGTAAATTTTCTGTCTATAAATACTGCTAAAGCTTCCTCTGGAGAATAAGGACGGGGGTCTTCGCGAAGTTTGGTTGCTAGCTTAGTCGGTCGTGTTGGACTTTCAAGACAAGAATTTATAACAAATTGCAAATCTTTTGATGCATTGGTTTTTAATTTTTGACCTTTTGCTTCTAATGCACTAGAAACAGCTTTGATAACTTTTGCCGGTGGTTCACTTTCTAAAGAATACTGGAGTTCTTTGCACACCCTTCGTTTTTGTCTGCCACTAAGTGATTCATAGACCAAACATGAAGAAGTCGAAGGAATGGCATCGATTGTGGGCGACACGGCAATATCAAAAATATTTTGTTCAGGGACTATATGTAAATCTTGAACACTATGATTTGGATCAGTATTGGACTCTGAAATTTGTTGCTGATGATGAGGTGCAAATTCATATCTGTCAAGCGATTGGCTCATAATATTAATTTCAGAGTCAGGAATAACCACAGAGTCGGAAAGTGACGCATCTTGTAAAGTTGGATGTTCGCTAATTAAAAATTTATTCAAATCATTTTGTATCGATTCTTTAAGCCACGTGTTATTCTTCTTTGCAAAAAAGGTCATATTATATTTACAGTTTTTGTAGAGGATTTCACATTTAGACGTGAATTTAGCTATTGCTTCTTTGAATCTTTTCTTATCATTGACATCAGTTTCGGAAAATCCTAAAATATTCAAAATAAGGTTTGACCTTTCTTGTAAAGGCAGGTCAGTAGGGCGAATTTTCAATCCCATTTCTTTTGATTTGGTGATCAACATCTTATAGGCATCGAGCCTACTAATTACGTCTCCTTGTGTACTTGCGAATACTCCCGGAGGATGAAGAGTACCGGCTGTGGCGTTATCCACAACTCCATCAACTGCCACTCGTGGACCAACATGAGGGTTGGCGCCCTCATGCCCTCCTTGCAGTAAGTCAGCCGGTCGGAGCCCGGACAGACATCCCTCAACAGGCCGGGTCAGGTCCTGTTGAGGCAAAGTGGCGCCATGGGTCTTTGACGGCTCCATGGTGCCTCACCCCCGTTCCTCCAGGAAATATGTGTTGGTGCAAGGTTTTAGCCGTAGCCTAACGAGGGCGGACCCCTTCCCTGAACCACATATCACCTTTCATTGGATTTTAAACTGAAGATTTTAAAACTTTATTTAATTACTAGCTTTTGCCCGCGGCTTCGCCCGCGTGGTATTGGGGTTGCCTAATAAGAAGTTGTATATCCCACGGGAACCTTATGTTTTCCAGGATAAAAAGTAACATATGTGCTATTATGAAGTATACGCTATCCTTGGGCCAAATTTCATACAGATTCATCAGGCCGTTTTGGCGTGATTGAGTAACCAAACCAAAATAAGAAGTTATATAAGGTGCTTTTAAAATATATGCCAGGCTTTTTGGGAGGTGTACTGTTGTGTTTATAGATTACAATAGTGAAGAGCTTTCGTGCCCAGGAACAGTTAATCCAGTTTGAGAAAATAAAGTAGTTAAATAAATATTGACTCTATTCTGCACAACGTGGTTCACAAATTACGCGCGATGTTTCTCTTCGTCAATGAAACAGCTGCTATCTCTTTCCATTCGTTCTACGAATGAAAACTAAAATCAGCTGACTAGCTTGTCCCTACCTAATTCACTAGGTACGCAATAATACGTAGGCAAACAAGTGTTTTAAAGTGCAATTACTTACCAGTAGTTACCAGTTACGATGATAAACTTCACATCACACTTAAACAGTTCAGTTTAAGTTAGTTTAAACAATAGGTACTTAGATTAACCTTTCGACTTTTGTAATTACAGACACAATTAAAGAACAAAACGCCGGCGTTCGCTTAGGGCTCAAAAGTGTAATATCAAATAACGATAAATTACAGGAACTTGGCGTATTTAAAAGTTATCCGACACCAACGTATTTAAAAGTTATTTACACACTCCCTACCGATTTTGAAACTGTTGCACAAGTCCATCTCTGCGTTGCACACAAATGGGTTTTCACTTTGTTCAATGTGTCCGTTTTACTGTTCACTTGGCTAAACGTTTTTAATAAAAACGCGCGCGATAATAATAAAACTAAATCCCGTGGCGGGCGGGAGGCGACTGGCAAGCGGGTGGTCGGCCAGCGCGTGCGGCGAACGGGGTAGTGCGCGCGGGGGCGGGAAGGGGGGGGGGGGTTGCTGTGCAGTAACGACCGAGTGGCCGGCGCGCAGGCGGCATTCGTTTGAAATGAATGACAATCGTAGTATGAATGGCGCCGGTGTTTTGCGGCGCGGAGCGGCAACAGCGTATCGTAATATCGTAACACCGGAGGATGGTTTTATGCGAAAAAAGAATAACACAAATTATCAACATTTTATCTTTACTATTGTACAGTGGCGAAGAGTCCATATAACACGATTCCCATCGGCTTCTCTTATAAAAATTTGTTCTACAGGTCAACGACCTTGTTAGTTCGTTCTATTGCTCATTTTACTTCCAATTTTTTAAATGCCTACAACTTTGAAATAAAAATGTCAAAATCTTAAGCCGAAAAATACCGAGTTCCCTTTGCAAACATCCAAATCCCATACAATGCATCTATCTCTTACTTTCCCATAAACTAAAACCTATTCTCTAAATCGTTCTGTCTCTTTTTAACTCGCAGAAAATTGTACCAAAATAAGCCGCTGCGCGCCGGGTTATTATGAGTAAAATAAATAATAATACGAGTAATGCACAGGTGTCCAGGTTCAAGACCATACCTACTCAGCGATGTCTATGCACGTGCAAACGAGACAGAAAAATTAATTCCTATTTGACTATAATGATTCAAAATGAGAATGAATTTAGCTGTTTATAATTCTTACTGGCGAATAATACATTTTATTTGGCAGGATTTTTTATACGATAAAATTGACATGGCGGCTAATTGTTTGGGTGGCGCGAATAATTCGATGTGTTGATATTGTTTTCTTGTCGTTTCTTATGTTTTTCAATATTGATGTGTGGTGAACCAGGTGAACTGTACATTTATTTTGTGTTTTGGATTGCGGACATCATTTTGAAATGAGATTCATTCATGTAGACTGCTGTAATTAATAGATTTTTGATGTGCAACGCAATGTTAATCCTATTTTTTTGCATCATGGAGTGTGCTATATTAGGTAATTTGACTTTACGCTCCGGCTTCCCTTCAGAAAATATCCACCCTTCGCCACTGCTATTGTAATCTATAAACATAATACTATACTTCATAAAAAGCCTGGCATATATTTTAAAAGCACCTTATATATCCCACAGGAACCTTGTGTTTTTCCGGGATAAAAAGTTGCCTATGTCCTATTCCGGAGTGTATCCTATGCTTGTGCCAAATTTCATCCAGATCCGTCCAGCCGCTTTGGCGTGATTGAGTAACAAACATCCAAACATCCAAACATTGTAACTTTCGCATTCATAATATTCGTAAGATATATTTTTTTTTTTATTGTTGTTGATATGTTTCAATAAGTAAATAAGACCAAGATAATTTATTCAGATAATATTATAAACTGCGTTGGAAAAACTGACATTTAAAAAAATTACTTCAAATATTATGTTTATTAAATTATGAGGCGACAACCCTATCCAGAAAAATCTGAATTTTAACAACTCCGAGATCCTGCATAATTAGGATCCAAGAATTTGTAGGATCATAAGCATAAATAAAAAGAACATTTCGATCCTAGTTACAAATCCAAATATGTAATAATATGGCGGTAAAAAAAAGAAAACATAAATTTACAAAATCAGCCATAAATCTGTTATCTTGAATAAATAAAGCCTAGATGTTTTTTGTTATAGGAGGGATTTTAAGATACTATTTAATGCCGTCAATAGATTCTTAAAAAGAAGTCAAACTTTTAAGTTATAACTGTTTCTATGGTTTTTCTGGAAACCATAGACATTTTTTTCAAGTACTAATTTTCAATATTTTATAGCAAAAGGGCAATCAGGAGTTTTCGTCTCGCATTTATAATCACAAATCCTATGAAATTAGATAGTAAAAATGCCATGTCCGATTTTTTGGGCGAAAAATACACTGTGCCACGTGCCGTATCATAAACATACAAATGCGTCATTCATTCAAGAAGCATTATAATTAACACAAACACAGCAAAGGGAAACAATGTAGGCGTGACGAACCGTTTTATCTCGTTAATTATATCAGAAGAAAGGGATGCTTTTAACTCTAATGATAACATTAATGATTGCTCTTTGATTTCTAATTATGTGAGCTTAGTTTATAATGATTAAAGTTCACCAATGTCAGCATTAGCTTAAGAATTATCATTTGAGGAAAGAGCTCTATTATAAGTAATCTATATTAACGACAACAATATCACTACATAGAATAAAACAAAGTTGCGCTTCCCGCTATCTGTCCATATTATATAATGCTTAGATCTTTAATTAATGAATTATAACAAACTAGCTGGTACCCCCTCCCGGAGCTGAGGGTTGATGCGAAAGCGTTACACCGGGGCTCTGGGAATAAGGCAAGGAAGGCACGGGGTAGGTTCTTTAGTCAGTAAGAGTCTGACACTGTTTCCCGCTCCGCCCAAGAGTGGGATTCGTCATTCGATGATTTTTACCTACCATAAAAAAAAAAAAAGCTGGTACCCGCGACTTCGTCTGTGTCCTTTTTTTCGCAATAAAAGGTAGCCTATGTTCTTTCTCAGGGTCTAAAGATTGTCTGTGCCAAATTGCATCAAAATCGTTTGAGAGGTTTAAACGGGAAAGCGTAACAGACAGACAGACAGAGTTACTTTCGCATTTATAATATTAGTAAGATGAAAACGAGACACAACATAACGATATATATGTGCTACGCACTAGATTTAGCGTACAGGTGTATGGTCTGCAGGTCTGTAACCTGCAGACCATACACTTTTACATTGATGAAATTGGCAGTTTTGACGTTCACGCAGTGTGAGAGCGCTGTAAGTTTAAGAAGTTTTGTTAGACGACATAATGCCAGTGAAGCGCTGCACCAGACATGTGTTTTTTTATCTCTATAAACTAGTGCTTGACTGCGATCCCACCTGATGGTAAGCAATAATGCAATTGTTGATGGTGAGGCGCGCTAGTTTATTAAGAACCTATTTACTCTAGCCTTGAAGACACCTAAATTATAATCTTCAAACTGTTCCAGTCCTGATGTACATGTATTAACTTTCAGTACATGTTTTATTTAATAATTTATTAGATATCTTTAATCTTAAACCTATATAACCCTAATTAACTTAAACAAAAATACCTAATCTAATAAAGCGTCAAAAAACTCTTCCGCATCGCTGTCGACCGGTAAAGTGCCCAAAAGGCTGGCCGCATTGCCACGCTGTATGGCAATGCTTATTCTTTGCCCAAGGTAAAACTATTTGTCAAAATGCTTTTCAGTATTTTAACAAATTTTAATTTTGCAAATACTTAGTTTCTATGAATGTGCTTGTCTGTCGCTAGAATATAAGGCGACGCCTGTGTGATACTAAAGAGTACAAGTTTATTACATAACAAAAACGTAAAATGAATAGTGCTTTTTTATGGTAGGTAAAGGAATGCAAACAGACATGTACCTAAACATTAAGATGAGCGATGACGCGGGGCGCGATTAGTGTGGCGTGAATGATACGTTTGATGTGTTTGTACTACAGTTGTTATGGCTAATCGGGTATTAAAAGAAGTAGTTATCTAGTTATTACTAGCTCGGTGTTTTGGTTCAACAATTATATAACACTAGCGATCCGCCCCAGCTTCGCACGGGTATTGATATTGAATATATTATGCACATAAACCTTCCTCTTGTATCACTAGATCTTAAAAAAACCTCATCAAAATCCGTTGTGTACTTTTAGGGTCGGTTCATATCTGACGGAACATGCGTCGCGTATTATCGGTCGCGTAACGCCAGAACAGACAAATGTATAGAAAAATACTTGACCGTTCACACTCAACCGATGATACGTTAGTGCGTCGAGCTTACAGCGTCTATTCCGTTTCCGTCAACGCATTATCGGTCGACGTAACAGCGGTAACGTCGCGCGCGCCACGCTCTACGTGTATTTTGATTGATGCATACAGACTAGGCGTAACATTAGCAAAGATCGTTTGTGTGAACCAAGTGTTACGTCAGGATGGTCACAGTAAAACAAAGATACTTCCAATCAATTAGTTTATAATTATAAGCCTCCCAAATAGCAATAATTTCGATAGGCTTCATTTTAAAATTCAATATCTCACAACACAACCGCTCTGTAGATGCTAAACGTAGAAAATGACTAGTGGCAGGACGGATGATACGCTCGACGCATTTTCCGTTTGATATGAACCGACCCATTCGACCGAATAGACGCGACCGATGATACGCTCGACGCCAGATATGAACCGACCCTTAAAGATCTAAGCATACATAGGGATAGCGGTAAGCAACTTTGTTTTTAACATAACGAAGGAAAGAAATTCAGGGGAGTATTATTACATGAGAAGATAAATCGTACAGAAGCAAAGCTTCATACAACCGCGCATCCGGGAATCTTTGAGTCAAGAGTGAATAGGTTATTTCTAGGTAAGCGCGCTCTATCGTCGCTTTTCATCGGGTGATATTGCGATCAAGCGCGAACCTATAATCAATTTAAAAAAAAATAGGTCGCACGCACTACTACAAGTACGCGGGGAATGTGTGCGTGACCACTAGCCGCTTGTTGCGTACGCGGCGAAACTGGAAAAAACCAGTTAACGCAGACTACCAGTGGACAATCACTAAAAGGTAGATGAATAGTGCTGCTATGCAAACAGACATGTAAATATGAATGTGTAAATATTAAGATGAGCGATGATGCGGAATGCTATGACTGCTGTTTCTGAATGATACGTTTGATGTGTTCCGGTGTTTGGACTATCACTGTTGTAATGGCTAATCGGGTATCTAAAGAATAGTTATTGTAGTTATTACTGGCTCGGTGTTGCGATTATACAACAAATTACGTAATAAAGGAACATACTGAAAATAGTAGAGGCCTTACAGCGAGCGAGAAAGAACGATGGAACTGTTTGACTGGCCTGTTGGTCTAGATAGATAGATAGATTAAAACTTTATTGTACACCAAAAAGTAACATAAATTATACAGAAACCGGTATGTCCTAGAACCAAAAATTCGAAGACATGGGACATCCACCAATCCGGTCCGGACCCGCGTGGTGGATTACGGCCCATTCTCTCTCCTGGAAAGGAGGCCGGATTCCAGCAATGGGATCATTATAAGGCTGATAATTGTATGTTTTTTTTTTTTATTAGTGACAAGCTTGCATTGCCAATGCAATGCAATGAAATCATTATACCAACAGACAAGTCATCATGCAAAAGAACTTGAAATATACTGCATACAAGTATTACAAATTTACAAGTCGAAACAGCTAAATTACAGTCCCAAAGATTTATGGCTTTATTAAACAGCAGTAAAATTGATTTAGATTAATTCATATAATAATTTAATATATTTGCACGCCATGAAAAATGGCAGACATGTCGTGAGCTAGGTACTTATTTAATATCTTGCATGCATGTTTGTATTGTGTGCATACACGTGTTTTAGCAAATAAAATTTCTTATTCTTATTCTTATTCTTATTACTTTTAAATTTCTATTCAAATGCGTATAACACTGGCCAGTTTTAAATTCTGCATCGCAAATGAGTTATGTGCTGAATATAAAAGATTTGGATAAGATTTTCTTATTCTCTGGCGCATCTGTTGCTCAGAATCAGCTGCGTAAATAAGTATCTAGGCTGCAATGTGACATAAATAAACAAACACACATCTAAATGGACTTTATTGTTGTATTGTGACCTAGAGCACCGTGATGGCCCAGTGATTATAGTCACAACAGAATGGCAGCGACACAGAGAACACTTTCAGTGTGAAATAATTTTACACTTTATCATTTTACTTAGGAGACCAGTATTGCGTGATTATCTTGTCCGTGGTTCTTCTGGAACTTATACTGGAAGCTGACCTCAAGCTAGTTGAAAAAGACTAGAAAGATGATGATATTTTAGTGAATCCGGTGATTCCTTCAAGCGTGTTAAAAATATTCTTTAGCCCTTATACATTTGCGCACTGTTCCCGCGCGCCTCAAGGAGTTGTCAGCAAACCGTATGGACCCTGCAGGCCAACTGGGGCCAAGGGCTTGGGTCTGAAAGGAAGGCTCTAGCCCTGGTATATAAGGCAACGCAGGAACAGGGCAGGTTTAGTCAGTAAGAATCTGACACTGTTTCACTCCATCCTAAGGCCGGGATTCGTCATTGGATGATTTTTACTCACCCTTAAAAAAGCCCTTATAGATTTTTAACCAGAAACTCCTCTCCCAAGATCCTATTCTTTGAGGTGTAAGTCATCCAATGACCTGATTTGTCCTGCTTAAACCGGCGAGTGTCAGACATACTAAGGCTAAGACCCACTTGCGTTCATTTACCCTTTGTATTTCAGGGCTGCAGTAACTCTTTGGAACACTCAAACAGCACAGCTTACTTTTGTCTGTAATTTTACAATCAAAAGAGCAGTATAACAATGCATTATGGAATTCTGCACATTATTTACTGCAGCTAGTTTTTTGACGTTTTCTCTCAAAACAAATATTAAGTTTGAGCTTTCTAGCTTTTATTCAAATATTAGTTCTTCGGTACCACTAAAATTGTGTAATAATGTCAAGTAGCAATATTACAATAGAAATCTTTGTAATACTCGGATTATCATTACTGTTGGGGACTTTGTTTATCATTGATATTTAAGGATAATGATAATAGCACTCTATTATATGAGATACAAGCGACGCGCCCCAGTTTCGTACGGTTAAACTTTATGTATTATACACACAAACCTTCCTCATGAATCACTCTATTTACAAAAAAAAAAAAATCGCATCAAAATCCGTTGCGTAGTTTTAAAGATATAAGCATTAATAGGGACAGACAGCGTGAAGCGATTTTGTTTTATACTATGTAATGATTTTGGTAAATGCGTGATGAAATGAAGCAAGATTCATTTGTGTTTTAACTACCTATGACGCATTAATGCGAGCGGAAGTGTTTTGAAACTCTTAAAAAATGAAGAACCCACATCGTTGTTGTAAACATAATACGAAGTTTTACTGTATTTTGGTACCTATCTGAATCACCAAGGGCAATCTAAAAATATTCGCAAGAAAACCACCACAAACGCAAATCTTTTGTGCCCAAACAGATATTTCTGAAGCAGAAATGATAAAGTACGCATGCACGTGGCGGTAACTTATGATAGTCGACTGTTATAGTATCAGGAATTTGTGACGTTGTTCGAGTAGTCTTCGTTGCACATGTGGGTGGCATCCATTCTTTGGTTAGGGCTGCCTTGTGAATTAAGCGGGCATGTAGAAAAATTACTTATTTTGGTACAATTATGCTTGTGATACTTTGATTCATTAAGCCCCAAGAGGACACCAGTGTCCGCACATCTATTGCCTTTTAATTGTGTCTGTAATTACGGTGAAAGCTTAATCACAAAATAAAAAGGTACAGAAGTCAATCTCATGTATGTACTTCACTTTTCATACCTACGCACGGCGGTCGCGCGCGCTAGGGTTGTCAACTGGATTATGCACAACAAATTATCGTGGTAGTTGCAAAATTTCACAGACGCGCGTCTCAAACGTGACACCCTCGCGGTCGTAATGATCCTCGTTGAGCCCTGTTTTCGCGTCGGTGAACGGTGTCTATGTGTGCGTTGCTCGACCTAAGTCGAAAGCTGACTCGAAGGCCTATTTCGGCGCCAATAACGATCTTGATTTATAGAAAAAAAAAATCATTAAGATGAACATTGTATTATATTATATGTACTTTTTCTGTTTTGCTTACTAACCAATAAAATCTCTTCAAAACTTTCTAGCGCTTGTTTTAGGCCCAGCTGGGCGCCAATCAATCTATTACTGATTTTTAAAGTACCGTCGTTATACAATATTTTTTTTAAATTATTGTTCTTCTTAAATCTTATGAAATGGAAATAATTTCTTTTGCCAATAGATACTTTGCAAACTCATATAATGTACCGAATAAACAGGACAAGTGGCATACCTAGGTCATTGCCAAACACTTAAAATCTAGCACATACATAACCGCCACAGTCTGAACTATTAAAAAAAAAAAATAAGATGTCACTCACAACTCATAATCATAAACTGAGTAATAAAATTAAAATAAATTACAGAGAGATGACCAGTTGTTGGCAGAACTCCAGAACACGTTAAATATGTTGATAAAATGATTTATAGCTTGTTTAGAATTTAAAGTTATTGTCGTTTAGTTAGTGTCGCGGTGTGGCAGGTAAAATTAGTCATAAAGGCAATGTTAATGTGTTTCGATTGTCAACACTGCCAGCACTTCTAGTTCCTGAAGCCTGGTCCTGACAGCATTCTTGGAACTCTTTGAACAGTTTAGATTGGCCTGTTGGTCTAGTGTTTAGTAGCCCTGACTGCTATACCGGAGGTCGTGGGCTCGATTCCCACCTAGGACAAATGTTTGGAGCATGATCGTTTGTTCTGTGACTCGGTGTAATTTATCTATAATTTGTATGCATTTAGAAATATATAAGTATATTTATCAGTTGTCTAGTACTCATAACACAAGCTCTGCTCAGCTTGGGACTAGACGACGTTGTGTGACAGTTGTGGAATATATTATTAGTTTTGCTGTCAAATCTTGTGTCGCTAGTGCTTGAAAAGCAGATTTGACTAGTACATGATTCAAGTGGAGAAAGTATTTCAATACGATCGAGGCGGAATTCGCCCGAGCCGCAGGTGAGGGTTTTATGGAGCCGAGTGCTACAGTGACAAATTTCTACTTGTATCAATTGTCGCGAGCTCGCGAACTTTTCTGCACTTATGCGGAAAACACGATAATAACGGTTTTTCTTTTTTCTTGTATTTTATACAATTATACCTACATATTACAAGATGCAAAGTTTAAGAGTATTTCAATTTAAAATATACATTTCTAAAAATAACGAAAATTTGTATATTTTTCGAATTTTATTAATTTATTCTAAGTTCCGAAATATGACCACAAATTAACAAATATCACATAAGTATAGCAAAAAGTCCAACTGATGCTAACACCAGACAATATATCCTCTTCCTATACCACAAACATATGCCACACAAATTATACACACTTTAAACATTATTTTTCATACGTTATGATAAACTACTGCAAAAACCAAATTTATGGCTGAAATAAACGCAAGATATTTGCGTGGGTCGATACAAGTTATTTTTAGAGCCGCTTTGCTAACCAGACTGTTCGTCGCTATATGAAAAATAAAATACTATACTTTAACCTTATTGTGGTGTGGTTACGAAGAAAGGTTACATGATTAACGTAACAAACATAGGGGAAAGTAAATATATGAACATTAGCAAACGACCAAGGATCGGGTCCAGTCGTCGACAGCGCGCTCTGTTCCCTCGCGCCTCAAGGAGTTCTTGCAAATGGAGAGGCCCAATAGCAGGGCCGAAGCCTACTGGGACTCCGATCCGACTCTGGTATAAAGGCTAAGAAGGAATGGGGTGGGCCGTTTAGTCAGTACGAGTCTGACATTCGTCATTACATGATTTTTCCCACCATAAAAAAAGGATTGGGTCGGGAACACACCACCAAATTACACGTCGCATTTCATGATACGAAGAACCGTCGCAGATGGCGAGACACCATCAATAAGAAGCTAATCCAGCGGGAACTTCACGATCCGCAGTAATGAGGAATACGAATCCAGGAGAGCAACCATAGCGATATTCGCTGTAGAACTATCAAACAAGGACACAGGAGCAATCTCCAAACTTACGTGATGGTGGGCAGGGCACACTGCTCGCAGAACAGATGATCGATGGGGACGAAAGGTTCTGAAGTGGCGACAACTTACCGGAAGACGCAGGGTTGAAAATCCTTCCACAAAGTGAATCGATGACCTGATGAGGATCGCGGGAAGCCGATGGATGCGAGGCACACAGAACCGGTTGCTGTAGCGACACTGAGCTGAGGCCTATGTCTAAGAGTAGACGTTTTTCAGCTGAAGTAATGATACCGTTATTCCGCTGTGGGCATTATTGTCATACTTTGGAACTTTGAAATATACACGGTATCGTCTAGCTCCTATAACTCAATAGAATCAAAAAGATGATTAATACTTAGCAGATTTCAGTATTCTGTAGTATTAATAAGATCCCTTCCTAAACAAGCTGTATAAAGCACAGCTTGTTAAAAAGGTCTTATGGCCAGAATAGAGACCCACATAAGTTGCCATAGAAACAATAGAAATTAGTATCTCATGCATGTTACGTCCCGTCGCAGCAAAATGATTAAAGCCGAGAATAATTTTCTCACGTCACAGGATGACACTAATGACGTCACTGGCAGATTATATATGTCTAACCCGAAGAAATTACATACAGACAGTGAAGTATGTAAGTAGGTACCAACGTAGGGACCCTGCAGAAGGGTTGAAGCCAACTGGAGCCAAGGGTTCGTGTCTGAAAGGAAGGCTCTAGCTCTGGTATAGATGGCGGTGTAGGAACGGGGTAGGTTGTTTAGTCAGTAAGAGTCTGACACTGTTTTTCTTGCTCCGCCCAATGGCGGGATTCTTCATTGGTTGATTTTTACCTACCATAAAAAAGTAGGTACCAAGTTTAGATCCTACAAAGCTCAAAGATCATTGCTGTTTTGAAATAGCTGTCATCGCTCCTACCTCTTTGACACAATTGAACCTTGCATTCTCTTTGGCTTCGAAATTTACTTACTACCCACCACTACCATTAATTCTATTTATGAAACATTCTCTTCTATTTCTTCTCTCGTATATCTTGATTGAGAGCAGTGGTGGCCGAGTGGTAACGGCTCCGACTTACGAGTTGTAGGTCGCGGGTTCAAACACAGCCAGGCGCATTACTTTGTGTAATTTATTTCATCACCACTGCTCTCAAAACGGTGAAGGAAAACATGGTGAGGAAACCGGCATGTCCTAGAACCAAAAATTCAAAGACATGTGACATCCACCAATCCGTACAAGGCTTGCGTAGTGGATTATGACTCATTCCCTCTCCCAGAGAGGAGGCCTGAGACCCAGCAGTGGGAACATTAAAAAGGGTGATTACGATGATGATGAATAAACGGTGAAGTATGTAAGCAGGTATCAAGTTTAGATCCTACAAAGCTCAGAGATCATCGCTGTTTGAAATAGCTGTCATCGCTGCTTCCCCTACGACACTCTTCAACCTTGCATTCTCTTTGGCATTGAACTTTACTTACTACCCACCACTACAAATAATTCTATTTATGAAACATTTTCTTCTATCTCATCTCTCGTATATCTTGGTTAAATATTTAACAAACAAGCAAAGTCTCCCTGATGAATGAGCCTTATAATTTTCTTACTATTGTAATTTAGGCCTCTCTCTAGGAATGAGAATTCTGTATCTTTTTGTAATTTTTGACAATATCTGTACATTAAAGTATATAAGAATATATAAGAAGAGAATTTGCCGAAATCCACATCAATATGTGTGGGTGTGCGGATGTTACAAGTCTTCGCAACCGGGGTTCTGGGAATAAGGCAAGGGAGGAACGGGGTAGGTTGTTTAGTCAGTAAGAGTCTGACACTGTTTCCCGGTCCTCCCAAGAGCGGGATTCGTCTTTGGATGATTTTTACCTACCATAAAAAAAACAAGTCTTCGCAATTTCAATTCTAAGACAAGTCGGTTCCCTCGCGATGTCTTTCTTCACTAACTGCCAAATAGTGCCAATTCAGTAACGTCTCTCGTAAAAGCATCCATTATGTCTTCTTCAATTTCTAAATTCTTGGCCCACCTTCCTTCCCATTCATCTCGCGATATTTAACAACATTCTTCAATCCTGTTTACTTCGTCACTGATTCGTCTGTCGAACGGAAAATTTTGGTTGGTATACCATTATTGTAAACATTGTGTTTCATTTACACGTCTTGGGTTGTAAACATTGATATTTTCGCGCACACATTCACTTGGCCGGACAGTGGCGTAGCTAGCTTGGGTGGCACCCGGTGCGGAAGTTGGTGGTGTCACCCTATCGAAAGTAAAAACTGTAAAAAGCAATAAATTTTATATGATAAAGACATAAATCAGAAAAGCAATAAATTTTATATGATAAAGACATATATCAGAAGGAGAAGGGCAAGTACAGCGTCAGGCTCTTTTGCGGAAATCCCCCGAATTATACATATAGCTGAGCTAGTGCTAGTGGAGGAGTCACCGAAAAATATTTTTTTTGTGCTAGTGATTTTATTTGTACATGTGAGACCGGGTGGGTGTCACCCCAAAAAAGGTGACACCTGGTGCAGACCGCCCCCGCCGCCCCCCTTTGCTACGCCACTGCCGCCGGAAATAGGGCGTAGTTTAACTATGGGTACCAAGGTTCCTTGGTTTACGGGCAAAACAACACATAACTTATTGTACATGACGTTGGATTCCCTCCTGACTTGTTTTTCCGTGTTTCCTATTTTGTATACGAAACTAGGTTTATGGTTATTACTTGTTTTTCTCTCTTATCGCGTCCTTGGGTTCGTTTAATATCATTATTAGATTTCTGCCAGCATTTATTCTTGGTTCGTTAACTTGGAAACAGAAACAGGAGAGAGAAATAATAAATTGGACTGGCAATTTCTTTTTTTGTGATTGTTCAATTAATTTTAGAGGTTTGTGAAATAAATTCAAACAATTTATTTATCTAGTTTTTTTTAGTACACCAACACGATAGATAGTGTTGTACCTACCCATATTATGTGAGATGTTGACCATTCGCTATATCGCGGTTTAAAGATTGTTTTGATGTTAAATAAAGCTGTTATCTATTAGGTTTAGTTCTGTACTCTAAGTTTTCTTTGATACAAATCATAAATGCCTTGAGGGCTCCACAGACCTTTTTGGGAAATTGAACTTGTATATTCTAAAAACTATTCAACACTATTTCAACAATTCAGTAGTTATACACCGGCCAATACTTCTATTGTGTTCTAGGTCGAATACAATTTTTGTTCGTCATAAATCTTTTCCTTAACACATTATAGGCCTATCAAAGTAACACGTAATCCATCAACAATCTATCGATATCTCAAACTTTTTACACAGCAAGTACCTACTGAAATCATATCAACATAGCTTACATAGCCTATGAAATAAAATATTATAACAACACAGTATTTACGATACACTAAAACCGTAAAAAAGCAAAGAGTACGAAGTTAATGTGATTATTTATCTACAAGATAATGTTGAACATCATAAAACAGTGAATAATTTATATGTGTATATGAAAATTGTGTAACATTATGTCTGTGTGGCTAACTCTGGTGAAGAGCTCGCATTGGGGACTTGGGTGTAATCCTCGACCGGTTTTCGTAAGTATTTCTGGATATCTTACTTCTTGGCGTAATATTTTGAGGTTTTATTGTGTTATAATCACACTAGCACTTCGCCAGCAACTTCATTCAAAACAATATTGTCGTTTAAACTTTAATACTTTTTAATGTGTATTTTGAGGGTAGTTATACAAGTGATTATGTCCTGGAATAGCAAAAAGAATACTTTTCATATCGGATGCTTGTTCCGTTAGGCGCAGGCCAGACAGAAAAGACGTAAGACTAGGACAAATCGTGAACAGGGCGAGCTGGGAAAGCGTTAAGCCCGCGCCCTGTCTCTTATGTATGTTTAGCGTCGCGACGCTTCTATACATTTAGTATGAAAGGGACGCAATAGAGACAAATGTCCGCGCCCCGTCTGCGTCTTACGTCTTTTCTGTGTGTCTAGCGCCTTAGGATAACTTTTACGATCTTTATATGCTGAGTATGGTAGGTGTCTCCTAGAAATTCTTGACATTCAATGTACCTATTAAAACAAGCATTAAAAATATTTCTATAAATGTAGTCCACTAATTTATTGGGCCGTTATATTACTGAAAAACAACAGTACATTTTTACGAGCAGTAAACACTTCGTATCTTAATAACATGGTAAAACTATAAAGGGAAGCGATAGAAGGCCTCCCACAAGGTGGAACGATCACCTGGTCAGGGTTGCTGGAATCCGATGGATACAAGACACACAGGACCGGTCTTTGTGGCGGCGCTTGGGGGAGGCCTATGTCCAGCAGTGGATGTCTTTCGGCTGAAATTATGATGATGATGACAGAAAGGGAGGTGAAGGAAAAGATGGATGGATTGTGTGAAGAGTAATCTACACTAATATAATAAAGAGGTAAAGTTGTTTTTTTTTGTTTGTAGGAGGTAATCTCTGGAACTACTGGTCCGATTGGAAAAAAATTGGCAACAACAGAAAGCTCCTTTACTCCTGAGTGAAATAGGCTATATTTTATGTACGCGGGCGAAGCCGCTGACAAAAGCTAGTATGTAAGAAAAGGGAGTCAGTGGTAGCATGAAAGTGAGAGTAACAGCAGAGATTGAAAGAAAAAAAATGTTACATTGATTCCAAATAACACGAGACAAGAGTAGGATGATGATGATGAATCTTTAGAATAGAATAGAATATATTTTATTGTAACATACAATAAAATATATTCTATTCTATTCTTTCTTCTGAATCTTTGTAATACGTATGTATGTTTGACTGTGTTAATATCCAAGACCCGACTTGCGGATCAATTGTATTTTTCAATTGTATACTGCGTCTGTGGCATCGAAACTACCGGATTTCACGCTGTTTTACTTGTTTTGATTCTACGGAGGATTATAATAGATTCAGGATATAAATTCCTATATGGCAAAATTTCGCTACAACTCAACCCCCCAGATACAAGGAGTTGTCAGTAAATAGAGGCCCAACTGCAGGGCTGAAGCCTACTGGGGCCCCGGTTCGGTTTCTCAAAGGAAAGAAGGCTGAGGAGGAATGGGGTGGGTCGTTTTAGTCAGTAAAAGTCTGACACTGTTTCCCGCTCCGCTCAAGGGTGGGATTCGTCATTAAATGATTTTTCCCACCATAAAGAAATAAATAAAAAAACCCTGAGATACAAATAAAAAATAAATAATGTCATTTATACAATACCATGTATGCTACTAGTTTCTTTTTCTTAGTAGTGTTATAGTGTTCTAGCTTGTATTCGTCCAGATCTTTTTTCAAAGACCCGTGCACTTAGTGTACAGCCAAAAACATGTGTCCAAAATACCGGCTAACAAATGGTTCGTTATTAACCTTGTCGTATATTTTTGTCCACAGCTCCAAGTGAGGAATTCGCGCACTGAATCTACCGAGGACGACAAACGTAGTGACGACAGCCGACCGCTCAGCCATGCCTCCGACTTTAGCAGGGACAATATTTGTAAGTATCCGCAGAAGTGAACCCTGATTTGTAAAACTTTTGAAATTCTTTGATGGCCTATCTGATACTGTTAAACAAAGCATACATTCTAAGTTTCCAACATCTTTATCTAAGAGTTAGTGTTTAGTAAAGGTGACTTATCTGGTAACTAAAATGGCAAACTACACATAACGAAGCCAATAGCCATTCAATTTCTGCCAGTCTCGACGACCTGAGTTGATAAGAAGTATGTTCCAAAACCTTTACTACTTCCTACAACATCAATATTTTAGCCGAAAGATATCCATTGGTAGACACCGGCTTCCCCCAAGTGTACTCGGCATCTCGCATCCATCCTATCCTACATCGGCCCTTAATAGTCCCAGAATTTTCTGAGACACTTCTGTAACTAAAGCGTTTAGTATAAAACTTTTATTAACAAAATTATCTTATTTCCAGTGTCACTCAGCAACGCTCCCCGTCGCAGTCGGCGCGGAGTGGCGCCCTACAGCGAGTCACAGCGCCCCCTCACGCGGTACCTGCCCTCGGACAGGGACGACTTCGATCTGCGACGACATGTCGAGTCAGCTGGTCAGTATCTTTTTCACCTCATCATTCACACTGCTGAACATTAAAGATATTCGTAAAAGAATTACCATACAGTTTCTTGGCTGTTCTCCATAATTAAGGAGCCTGTGTTCTGATGGTTCAGGCAATGAAGAATGTATACTAATTGTTGACTTAGCCATTGCCTTCAATACTGTTACTATGCTTATTACGTTCAGGAAATATTGAGCGGGTGTGAAAGGGATATTTTTTTTTTTTAAATACATGTTACAACACATAAAATTCAGTGAGTGTGTAACCTACACACTCACTTAATTTTACCTGAAAAAATATGCGGTGTTTACAAGGATGCATCTTAGGGCCAACTTTATTTATTTAAGATCAAATTGTGTACTTCTGTGTATTGTTCATTGGTTGTGAAAATCAGACTTTTGTAGAAGATGCGGTAGTAGTAGTTATCCTTTTGTAGATAGATCAATCTAGATTTTCTGGTCTCCGAACTACTATATTCTATCCTTGACCATTGTCATAATATTTAGGACCCAGCCGGAAGGTTTTAGAAGTTATCAATGTGTTTATGTCTATCAGAGAATTTCGAATAGGTAGCCTAACGTCCTAACTTTCTACTACTTAAACGAAAACAACGATAGAGTTCTTCAGGTGACAAATTGAGAAAGCTGTAGTAAGCACAATATTAACGTGAGGTATGTCGGCAGGTCACCAGATCGAGGTGTGTCCGTACGTGACGGTGACGCCGACCTCGTGTCGCGGGTACCTGCACAAGCTCGGCGCCAAGTTCCACACATGGTCCAAACGGTAAGCGATCCAATTAAAGTTTTAGACAAAAAATAAAAAACGTTTACATTGCAAATTAATGCAACAGACGGGACCCATTCAATAATCTAGACTTAGTTTATTAAGCCCCAAAGGACTCCAGTCTCCGCACACCTATTGTTTTTTAATCGTATCTGTAATTACGGTATACCAACTCTATCAATTCCTATATAATGATATTTCACTCTCACTCACACCATAACTCACACACTTACTTTACATACACACTCTTCACACCATCACTCACTCTCATATTCTTACTTCCCACAATAATGTACCTGTCGCAACTTAATGTGTATTGTTTTAGTACGTCCTGACACTGTTACTCGGAGTGGGAACCTGGTGTCCTATAACACAGGTTATCAACCTAGCTTAGGCACCAGTCTCCCACAATATTGCTCCATATTCAGATATTATTTACTGAACACTATATACCATATGATGTATAAATATTGTGGTGAGAAAATAAATTGATTTATTATTATTATTACGGTACCTAGTCGAAAGGATAATGGATTGACAGATTTAATCTTTCGACTACCGTAATTACAGACACAATTAAAAGCCAATAGGTGTGCGAATACCGGTGTCCTCTTGAGGCATAATAAACTAAGGAATTATTTTATTTGTATATATATTATGAAATTATTTCAATGTTTAATTTGCTTCCTATTACTGAAATTGATTTTTTTTCTTTTATTTATTTATAAAAACTTTATGCACGTGATAGGCATTTTCTACCAGGCAACCATTGGGTGGCTTACATTTTTTTTTACATATTTTTATTATAATCAATTGCTGTTTCATAAGAAAACGCAACGCTTACCCGTCGAAAATGTAAATTAGATGCATATTTCGCCACCCAGAGTTAATTTCAAAGTACTCAAAACATTGTTTTTATTTATTACTTTCAACCCCACAAAGTCTACGATAGAAGCTAAAAAGCAATATTCTATTTGTGTTGCAGGTGGTTCGTTTTCGACAGAGAAACGAAAACGTTCGTCTACTACTGGGACAAGAGTGAGAAGAAGCCCAGAGGAGGGGCCTACTTCCAAGTGAGTATAACAAATCATCACACACCATTGGAAACAATAAAATTAATCGTACATAAGTCTAAGAGTGACTAAAGTGATTAGAATGTACACATAATTTCATTGAATGTGTAACACATTCAATGAAATTATGTGATGCTGAAAATTGTAACCTCGAATAACACTTTCCCGAAAGTTTAGGTACTAATCCGAAACATACGACTGTACGCTGCAACGAAACCATGCGACATGTACCTATTACATGATTCCGAAAATTATGATATCGAATAACACCTCCCCTTGTTACGACCAATTTGGCTCATTTTAGTCTTGAAATATTCATGACAGCCCAGGGAAAGTTTAAACGGTTTAAACAAAAAAAAAAAAAAAAATAGGCCCAGCAGTCAGCTCCTAATAAAACCCAAAGTCAAATTACAAGTTTTCACTTACATCAGTTTATCAACAATCAAAATTGACATCAGAGTATGTAGATGACATGCAAGGACAAGGACATTGTTTTAATAAAATAATACATAAAACCCTTTTAGCTAATCCAACTACCTAATATCCACAGGTAATAGAAGAAGTGTACCTAGACCACGGGAACACGTCAAAATCCCCGAATCCCGTGACGACCTTCATAGTGAAGACACGACAGCGACGGTACTACCTCATGGCTCCCTCGGGCGAGGCAGCCAGGATATGGATCGACGTCATCTTCACCGGAGCACAAGGGTACACCGAGTATTTAGAATGAACGAAATGACGGTAGTTGGGCGAAAATATTAGGCACGATGACAGCTGTCAGCGTTGACAGCTGTCATGGATGACATAAAGTTTATGTTTTCTGATAGATAACCTGATTGTATTTAAATCAAGAGTGAAAGTTTTGTCGACCACATCATCGCTTACCATCAGCTGAGATAGAAATCTTGTTCAACGACATGGTTTGTCATGTTTTTATATCATGAATGTACGACTAATATGATCTAGTTTTCGTGTCCTCAAATTGTCAATCTTTGGCAAATAGTCTGGATTTTATCTTGTCAAATTGGTATGATGACTTAACTGGTCTTGACCAAAATATAATCTGTGGTTTAACATGTCAAGTAGGCTGATGACCTGTACTGCGTTATACATTTCAAACCCTGGCAAAGATGGTTTTAATCTGTCAAACAAGTTGGCCAAATAACTTAAACTTTGCCATGGCCAAATAAAGTCCGGGAACTATCTTGTCACACCCAAACATGACATCGTATTAAGTCAGTTTACCTCCAATAAAATCGTAAAAAATATTTTTATTATTTTTTATTTTATGTTCATTGGTATTGAATATAGCAGTTATTTCGACCAATTGCGAGTGGAATTCTATTATTTAATTTACGTTTTATTTGATGGTAAACTGGTTCTTTCTTTCTTTAAAGTTTTATACGACAGGAGAAAGAAATTAAAAGTTAAATTATTTCAAATAGCTTCTGAAACGTAAGAACAGCGGATTTGAAAAATGTACAATAATTACATTTTGCTCATACAATATACCACATTAAACTGCCAAAAATGGCTTGATAAATAAGTTCATCATTGTATAAATACCATTTTTAATATTACCCGTCCATATTCACTTTACCCTAACGTCACAAATAATAGTACTTATCGAAATAGTTAGCTAAAGTAGAAACTCAATCAGTACCATAGATTTTAAGTACATTTTATATTAAAACTGTCAATTAAAATGTAGGTAGAAAATATTGTGATCTTTAATATCTGTGGTCAATGTCGAGATTGACCAGATAAAGTGAAGAATGTTGCCTATAACCAATTAATGTATGTAGCTCGATTAATGACTAAATAAAAAAATCATATTAAAATAATATAACATCTAATGGTGATAAAAATATACGATTCTTAACTTTTATTGGGTACTAAACGTACCTAAAATAAGGCAAAACGAATCGTATTACAACTGTACAAGCCACGATATTGCACGACCTGGCATATTTTATTATTATACATAAGAGTTTTAATATAAAAACCATTTTATTATACCTTCAAGACGCAGTATTTTATATAATCATATATTTTGGTAACTATTTTAAAATAAATGGAATGTAATGTCTCGATTTTAGCAATAAAACTATCAACACTGCCCGGTCATTGTAAGAATCTGATACTATTTAAACAAATTGCCCGATGATTTGATTTGTTACTTTAACCGGACAATGTTGATAATATCTCATAAAAAATAAAAGTGCCAATTTCATATTTGTCATAAAGAACACGGCAGCTATTTTTATACAATAATTATACAAAATCGGATGAAATCGGTGCCTTGTATAAGACTGAACACTATACAAAAAAATAATATATAAATCGAAATTGTCATAATTATGGAGTATTTTAGTATTATAGATGCTTGCATGGTTATAATATTAATCTTAATGAAATATGAGTGTGATTTTGAATTTTTATCTTATTCCAAAATTATTTTATTTAAGTATGTGTTTTTAAAATTGTAAATTAAGTGATTTTGTATGTATTTATTATGTAAAATTATACTGCTACACAATTATGCATGAGTATTTTAAACTTTGATTTGTGAGGGTAGTCTTAGTCTTTTTAAAATGGCCGACAGTCTTATTTGCGATACCTAGTTAGTTTAAAGACAAAAGAGCTGGAGTATTTGGTCGTGGAAATATACATTGTCTCCACCGTAAATAGCCATAGTACCGATACCGAACCGATACTAGATGGCAGCACCGTAGCTTGAGACCGTAAATAATATCATTGTACTTATAACATCACAAACGAAAACTACACGCATTTTATAAAAGCCTATTTATCATATAAACTATATAAAATCGCTAAAGATTTTTCTTTTTTGTGGGCAAGACCCCACAAGAATTGTAAAAGGATAAGAAATGCTTGCGAAATATACTTTTATGAAAATGTCGGGTTGAAAGAATGCCATAATGATTGCCAGAAAGAATGTCATCTCGGAATTTCTTGTTATTCGGTATTTCTGTTCCCATTTCTGGGTAATTTAGAGTTATTTGCACGCTTGGAAGCGAATATGTTACCGTTTAGTGTATAAAAATGTAATAAAGGAATTCTAGGCGGACCACAGGCTTATTTTGCATGCCTACCGCTTTATAAACATAGCCAGATCAACCAATATCAATTTATTTTTTAATAAATTATTTCCTTGCAACACCTTAATTTTTTGATCTGGCTATACAAGCTTTTATATGGCAACTATAATAGCTGCCTATACACTTAAGTTACTAATTATAAACTAATGAAATTATACAAAATTACCGTTTTATGTCGTAATTATTAAGTACAAAATTGTGATTACTTATCGAATCGTATTACCAGTGTAAAAAATCGTTTTATAGATTTTCAACATTGTATTTTTCTTGCGTAGTTTAAAAGGGCTGATACCAATTTTACTTTAGTTTTAAGATAAAGAAATCACATTGTATTATTAACCTAATGAATTAAAGTTCATTTTATTGTAAACTTGATTTTTATTTGCTTAATACACTATTAACCCTGAGAAGTACATCATCATTATCAGCCCTATTAATGTTCCCACTGCTGGGACACACATAAAGAGGAAAAGAGAAGAAGAATTGGGAGTGGGACAAGTACATACATTATACAGGGTATTTGGTGCATCGTTTGCCAATTTGATTTGGCCGACAGGATAGATCATTAGCTATATCTTCAGCCCCAATAAATCATTCCTTGACGCACCGGTTTTTTTTAAACATGTTTTTAACTTTTATTCTGAAAAACACTGGATTTCAGCATTCAAGCTTACATAAATAAAAAAGTTATTAGTCTATCCAACAAAATTTATTTTTATATTTAAGTGTACTGTTGTATGGTTCTATGAAATTCAAAATTACTTGCTAGTAACGTGTAGATTTTCTATAAAAAACTTACAAAGTGTATGGGATATGAAAAAATCATTTTAAACTCAACTTTAAATTTCTATTGAAAAAAAACTACAAGCGTTGGAGATCTTCGAATTCTTTTAAAAAGTTCTCTAGTTTATGCCCTTTCCAACGGTGTGCAATATGCTTAAAAAAAGCCTTTTATTAACTTCACTAACTGGCTGAATGTGCAGTCAAATCACAAAAGGCTGATATTTGATATTACGGTAAATGCACTAAGAAGTTAAATTAAAAAAAAAATAACTTGCTCTAAGTAGGTAGATATTGATATCTTATTTTTACGCACATTATTTATTTTTTTACAAAGGGTATATATTGAACACCCTGTATATATTGCCAGTTACCGTAAAACGGGGTGAATAGAAACAGATCAGGGGGTGAATAGAAACAGATCAGGGGGTGACTAGAAACAACATTTTGTTGTTTTTTCACGTTATTTAAAGATGGTTTGCAGCATTTAAATATTTTTATAAATTCAATATTGAAAACAAAAATGCTTTATTAAAACAGAAAATATGAAATCAAATTAATAATCCTAGCAAAAGTTTTGTTTCTATTCACCCCCTGAGCTTCTATTCACCCACTGAGTTTCTATTCATCCCATTTTACCCGGTACATTTTAGTAAACCCAATCATTGGTGTACAGTGGTACACACCTACTCCCCGGCCTTGCGTTAAAATTTGAAGTCAGAGGGTATCTAAGTCTAATGACGTCACAGGGTAGATAACCTACACTAGTATTTTTGAACGCAAACGTCAAGTTCTATTGTCAATGGCTTACTCAAACCTACCCTGCTTGAAGTTGGAGTCTTGGGTTAACCCGGTTAACCCTAGGGTAGCTACAGCTACATAACTCGAGCAACTGGAGTCATAAAAGATCGACTCTGGGTTACAAATCGCCACAACTTTGGTCATTTTTTAATTCAAACTGGGCTTCAGCATTATTCGTCCGTTATCAATTATCCAAAGAACGTTAGCCAAATATTAATAAGTACAATATTTGCACATCTTATTAGATAATTATACATGGCTCTCCATGTTTACTTATAACACGCAAACCTGTATCAAACAAGCAAATGATTTGATGTGATTTGTATAAATCTATTCCAAATTAATTAAAAGTTAAGGATTTTAGCAAACATAACATATTTGTAAAAGAGAACTACGATTTCGTTGGATATTTCGTTGCTGTGGCTACGCGTAAACGACTGAGATTCGAAAATCTGTTACTGAGCATTCAAGGTTAATCGCCATTTTGGTTCAACTCCTTGTCAATGTCTTCGAATTTTTGGTTCTAGGACATGCCGATGTTTTCCTTCACCGTTTTGAGAGCAGTGGTGATGAAATAAATTACACAAAGTAATGCGCCTGGCTGGGTTTGAACCCGCGACCTACGACTCATAAGTCGGGGCCTTTACCACTCGGCCACCACTGCTCTCATATTGAATATATACAATATATTGAATAATATATTGAATATATTATGCATGAATTATGCACATAAACCTTCCTCTTGAATCAATCTGTCTGTTAAAAAAAGCCGCATCAAAATCCGTTGCGCAGTTTTAAAGATTTAAGCATACATAGAGATAAGCGACTTTTTTTTATACTATGTAATGATGATGTCAGGTGTCAGCTTCGTCCTCTGGGAAATACAGGCATGGTATTATGTAATTGCCACTCAAAAATTGAAGACATTTTGTGTGTAAATTTTCTAATTGGTCACACTAGTATGACAATCGGCAAACGTCAACTGGTTAACGTCACTTACGTCAGTTTGACAACTGACGTTAGTTTTGACTCATATTCGTTGATTCGTGCAATCGTGCTTCAAGAATTTAATTTTATTGCCTGAACACGAGTTGAGAAACAGAAATTACATTAGTACTTCTTCGGAATAAGTGAAGTTTACACGTGTATCTTTATTACATTCATTGAAACGTTTTATCTCTTTTCCTTTCCAACTTAGTTTTGTGGTTTCAACTGAAGTGCTTCGAAAGAAGATAGGAAAATGGAAATCCTAAAGAAAATTCAACAATTCTTCAGCTATTGGTACGTTCGGTACCTATTGGTGACTGAGCTGTACATGGTCGATACCTGGGAGAAGATTGTAGTGCGTATCCTTTTTAAAACGTTTTATAAATGAGTTTTTTTTCTAGCAGGAATACTTTTGAAAGTAAGGATAACTTTGATGTATTTTATAGCTCTTTAAAATTTCCTGTTACCTGAGAGTTTACGTATGCAAATGAACTCATTTATTCATAGGATTTTTAGTATGAAAAATGAGAATATACTTTAATGTAATAAAAAAATCGTCATGGTATGCTAATGGTACGAGACGGTGACCTCGCCTATTAAGATGGTTAGCGAGGCTACTGAATAGGCTTTTAATGAATCTCCCCATTGGATAAAATTGGTAGGTTAGTTCTGTATTCCTTTATTTCAAAACCAATGGAATATACTTCTTTGTCAAGCATGAAAATAATACATGTACCAACATAATTAACATTTTTTTTCCTGTGACTTTTTTGACATGGTAATCCTACAGGAACTCTGCATTTTTCTGATATGTCTTATGATACTTAGTGATTATATAGCTTTAAATCAATCAAATAACTTTTTCAGTCGAACCAGTGCTTCTAGTTATGGGTTCATCATTGTCAGTCCAACTTTGCCTGCTTCTGGGCATAGACCTCTCTCCTCTTTTGCTAATCTCCACCATCCTGTGATATCCTCATTCTTCTTCTGCCATACTTTACCATCCTGTGATACCCTCTCTCAGGTTCTACCTGTGATGGCAAAAATATTATCTGTCCAACATATTCTATCAACCAGTCCTTGTATCACTTTCAGAGATTACTTTTTAGAAACACAACATCTAGTACTTGCTTAAGCCATGGCCAAGGCCATTTTTTGCTAAAAAATAAGAAGAATTAACCAGAACCATTTAAAAGTAAATAATTTAGTAACCATTGTAATTCAGTGGATGGGAAAACTCAAATACTCTCAAATACAATAAGTCATGGAAAAAAAATTTGTTGTTCCCACCAAACGTCCATACCTCATACAAATATTTGAATTGCTAATTGCTACTTCATTTTAGAACCAATGTTGTGTTGTATATTGCGAAAAATTTTGATGTTATTTGTTGCTTAAAAATAAAACTGGAAGAGAAGATTTGGAAAAACTTGGGGGAAGCCTTTGCCCAGCTGTGGTACGGTAAGGGCTACTGAACAAAAAAAACAAATTGGTCAAGTGTGAATTGGCCTTTCACTCCTGGGTTTTCCATATCATGCTTAACAAAAAAAAAATTGTTGTGTGGGAGCCCCAATTAAATATTTATTTTATACTGTTTTTAATAACAGAAATATATCAGCTGTGAATATTTCAGTGGTCTAGCTGTTACGGTTCATGAGCGAGAGGAGTTTTAGAGTCCCATATTCTCTTAAGCCCCAAGCAAATGCCGGCACACATATTGTCTTTCTATTATGTCTCTAATTATGTTATTCGAAAGGTTAAACCATAGGGTACTAAACAAGCAAGTACCGATACAGTAATTTTACGTAGAAACTAACAAAATGTAACAAGAATGGTGCCTTATAACTGTAACCTATAAGAATGAATCACAAACACCGCAGTAAGGAGGTCACTCTCCCTCAATACTTTCACTTTCTGCCGACCGCATTGAAACCTGTTTTCATGTTATTTATATAATGCTTAAGATGTTATTATGTTTCTATTTGATGTCACTATTGTATAATATTTAGTGGATAGATATTGGAGAGGATGCAACTTTAAAAAAACATGTTTTTGTTATGATGTTGGTGGAATTTGGTACACCTACCTACATATAATAATCTCTTCTGTTATGGTGGGTCTTTATCTTTAGATTATTAATCTATACTTTCATTCTTATATTATAGAATTGCATTTTAGTTCATTAGTAAATGTAATCAATTAGTTCAAAAAGTAAAGGACCTATTTAAAAAATTCTTTCACCAGTAGAATGCTGCTTTAACTTTTCACTGAGTGACATAGGCTATTATATTTTCTACTTTCATGTGGTCAAAGCCATTAGCAAAAGTAGTCTATAATAGAAAGGAAATAGACTCATCTCTATCATTGTCAAGTAGTGAGATGCCTCAAATTTAGATATTGTCAGCAAACCGCGGAAGGATCGAAGCCTACTGGAGCGCAGGGTTCGTGTCTGAAAGAAAGGTCCTAGCCCTGGTATAAATGGCGACGTAGGAACGGGGTAGGTTGTTAAGTCAGTAAGAGTCTGAGACTGTTTCCCGCTCCGCCAAAGGGCGGGATTCGTCATTGGATGATTCTTACCGACCACAAAAAAACACTAACAGTCTTTCGAAGAAGTATTCTGTTGTCCAGGAAATGGCTCAGTCTACTGGCTTATGGAAGTCTAAAAAAAAGTCGCGCCATGTAATAAAACACGGGTATTCAAGAACATCCGGTTATACTCCTCACGGCGTCCTTACCTTCCAAATGATGCAGGTTCTCACCGAGCATGTTCAATTCGGGAGGTTCCTGTACCGGATTCGTGCGCCCGGGTGCCACCTCTTTGTGCCGCCCGGAGGACACGATGGAACATACGCCGTTTCCTTGCGGGGGCGATTGCCGGCAACGATCTCTCACGCTGAGCTGGCCGTGATCCAAAGCGAGGAAACCCGGTCCTAATATGAAAGGCAACGAAGGAACTTAGGAGTATGTTTTAGTTAGTAAAAGTCTGACACGAAAACTACGGGAGATGTCATTAGATGAATTCCCACCAAAAAAAAGTTCGGAAGATGATGATGATGACTCGTTTTCATCATTTCATAAAAGCCGAAGAAGTCATAAATAAAACTTAGTCATAAACAGCTTGACTCATTCATGTTATCAATATTGCTCCATACTGATAGTGTATCTAGGCTAGAATCAAATACGGTTTTATGTAAAACGCAAAAAAAAAATAAGGATATTTTTATTTTTCTTTGATATTTTTTTCTAAACAAGATAAGAATTATTAAGTCTGGTTCTCAATGGCTCTAAAGGTCTCTACACACCAAGTCGTCCGCGGCGAGCGGATCGGGCGTCTCATGTTCGCTCGTTTCCTAAGCCGCCTTTACATGCCATTACTGAATTGTAGACCAAAACAACCGCAAAATCATGCGCTCATTATATGCCGGCACCCAATATCCGTCCAAAAATAAAGAACTAACAACTGAACGGCAAAAGCCGCAGATGCTGCGATTCTCGTGTTACCCACAAAAGTGGTCCGGTTTACCATGATCTTGACCGGCCGCCGAGCCGGCCTTGATGTGCAGAGACCTTTATGAATTTGAATTGCGGTTCCCAGTTAGGGCCTGCGCACATAGAGATAAGGCTGTCTTGGATATTTTGTTTATGTACTAACGACCCGCCCCAGCTTCGCACGAGTACTGATATTGAATATATTAGGCATGTATTATACACATAAACCTTCCTCTTGAATCACCCTATCTATTAAGAAAAAACCCCATCCAAATCCGTTGCGTACCTACTTTTAAAAATTTAAGCATACGTTGGGAAGGGTAACTTTGTTTTGTACTATGTAATGATAGATTTGTCTGCGACGTGTTTTCTTTCTGAATGCTCTGACGAGACAACTAGAGAGGAGTACGTAACGTAAGCCGCTATACTGTTTTCTCTTGATGGTGTGCACCCTGTCGTAGATAAAACAGTCTTATCTGCGACCTCGTAGACTAGTTTGTCTAAGACAGTCTTGTCTCAAGTGGGCGCTTAGCCTTACAATACTGCAGAAAAAGAAGTGCGAGTTGGATTCACATACTGAGGAACCCTCAGTATGTGAATCCAACTCGCACTTCTTTTTCTATAAAATTTCTTCTTCTCTTCTATTATCTATAAAAACGGCATAAAAATCACGTTTGTTGTAAGAGAAATTAATATTAAATATTTAATCTGTTTAACTGTCTAGTTATCACAGTTCATGAGATACACCTGGTGAAAGGTGGATGAACAGGAGAGTTTTAATAATACCTCTTTTACCCTTTGAATGCAAAACCTTAAAAATTTTAAAGTATTAGTTTTTTAAGGTGAGTAAAAATCGTTTTATGAAAACTTCCGCCCTTGGGTAGAGCAGGAGATAGTCGCAGACTCTGACTAAACAACCCACCCCGTTTCTACGTTGCCTTTGTGCCAGGGCCAAACCTTCCTTTCAAACGGGAATCCTAGGCGCCAGCAGGCTTCGACCCTTCTGCAAACTTTTCAGGGTATAGAATTTTGTCTATCTACGTAGTCTCTCGACAGTTTGTTGACTTTACATATGTATTTAAATTACATATAGGTTTTTACATAAATTATAATTTACTAGCTTTTGCCCGCAGCTTCGCCCGCGTACATAAAATATAGCCTATGTCACTCAGGAGTAAAGCAGCTTTCTATTGTTGCTTAAATTTTTCAAATCGGACCAGTAGTTCCAGAGATTACCCCCTACAAACAAAAAAACAAAAAAACAAACTTTACCTCTTTATTATATTAGTGTAGATGACTATAAGTATTATGTAAAATTACACAGTTATCTCAAAAGCTTAAAAAAATGATGAATTGTAATAGCATTTCTATCATTTATCAAAGTCTTATTAATCTAATGATAGAACACCCGTCAATTATTGTCAGCTTGAATCATAATTATCTGAAGTAATTTTCAAGGTTTGTACTTGATACAATCTTTTGATGTTTTCCTATATTTTGTCATGCATTTATTTCATATATTATCCTGATTTTTTTTATCGCTATAAACTAGTGCTTGACTGCGATCCCTCCTAATGGTAAGCAGTGACGCAATCGTTGAAGGAGAGGCGCACTAGTTTATAAGAGCTTATTCACTCTAGCCTTGAAGACACCTAAATTATTATCCGACGGAAAGACTGCAGTCGGCAAACTGTTCCAGTCCCTCGATGTATGCGGTATAAACGACGAGGCAAAACGCTTAGTTCGGACCGTAGATGTCTCAACTACTTAAAAGTGGATATTTGCCGTACGCCGGGTTGTCCAATGGTAAAATTGAGATGACAACAGGTAGTATAATAAGGTTATTTTTAAATAAAATTTTTGTCAGTGTTTGTGACCAAAACTGAAAACTCCTCCGAAACGGCTTGACCAATTTTTATGATGTGTTTATTTTGTAGGTTTGAGAATAGGACCTTGAATTTTTTTTGTTTGATATTTTTGTATGGTAGAAATAAGTACATTTGCCAGAACAGCTTCAATAAAATCCTTAGCACATCCCAGATATCTTGTTCGGCGTGATCTTCACCATGTTCTGGTACTTCAACTACTCCATCATCGTCAGCGGCATCGCCCAGCTGCGCAGCTCCACGACACATGACATCGAACAGATTTTATGAGCGACCATCAACTATAGCTACGAACTCAAAATATTGTTAAATTTTTATATTGATATGATGCTGTAAGTTAGTATTAAAAAATTTAGTTAATATTTTCTACTTAGGATGACTTCGCGGCAAATAAGTTTGACTAAAATGGCCGTCGTTAACTTGATAATTTCAATTGAGACCTAAAAATCTGTTACTGCGCATAAGATCAATCGCCACTATAGTCCAACTTATTTGGTGCGTACAGATAAGTAACGTTGATTCTCAGAGGCGTATCGTGGACTAATTTAGATCTGGGCGAAGGCGTATCAAAGGCGTGACATCTTTTTTTTTTCATATCGGAAAACGAGACAGCGACTGTCGCAACTCTGCGTTCCACCACATCCTCACTTATCATCATCTGAAATAGTGGTCAAATATGAGCCTATCAATTATAAAAATAACGCTAATTATTCAAGAGCCCATTCTGACACGAGGCTCTTTAAGTTGCGAGGGGCCACTTCGCCCATACCTAACTACGCTGCCATTGATTCAATATAGTCACTTCTACAAAACGCTAGCGTAGCTTTTACACTAGAAATACGCTCAATGCGAAGACACGCTTCTGAGAAAAAAAAAACTCGCCTACCTTCCAATCTGATGTTATTTTTTTTAGTATGTTATAAAAGAACCTAAATCGGAAGGTATAGTCAATTATGTAATATCGCGGTCATTTCTACCTGATCACCTGAAAAAAATTGCTTGAATCCTACGGTACATCAAACCCCACTCCTTTAAAGTTTTCTTTTCGAGTGCAAGCAAAAATGAACTTAATGGTGGTCAGGCGAAAATGTCCTTGATAGTACAGTCAGCAGCACAACAAACAAACACAAACAACAAACTGTCAAAATTCTGCAAACGATTTTCAACTCTTAATCAAAATATCATCATCATCAGCCTTTCAATGTTTCCTGTGCTGGGACACAGGCCTCCTCTCAAGTACAGGGAATGGGCCATAATCCACCTCGCGGGCCCAGTGCGGTTTGCTGGATGTTACATGTCTTCTAGGACATGCCGGTTTCCTCACGGTGTTTTCCTTCATCGTTTTGAGAGCAGTGGTGATGAAATAAATTACACAAAGTAATACGCCTGACTGGGTTTGAACCCGCGACCTACAACTCGTAAGTCGGGGCCTTTACCACTCGGCCACCACTGCTCTCCTCGGCCACCACTGCTCTCAATCAAAATATAACAAGGTTCAAAATGTATTGGAGAAATCAGACAGTTTTGTTAGTCTGATGTGCTGCTTACCATACATTAACTAAATGCTAATGAAGGCTATTTACACTCAAGTCATATTATAAACAGTCTGTTTGTTAAATAGTTAGAACGTATCAGAAATGGATGTAATGTAATGTTTGCGAAACAATCACTTGCTTACACAGAGTTGTTCCTAACTGAAGTGAAAGTTGCCACGAGATTGCAGATGTCACTACAAGACGGGTCAGACAAACAAATTCACATTACATTGCTAAAAGTATAAAAGTGTCGTCACCCTATAGTTCGTTTTTTAATCCTAGACAACGATTTAACAACTTAAGAGGCCGGCTCGGGTTTTAAAAAAGCTTGATCTAGGAACCTAGATAAATATTGTCTAAATCCAAATATCACCATAATATGGTTGAAATATGCTCGACTTGCAAATGATTTTGGTATTACGTTTGTATGGATAAATCGTCCCGAACCGGCCTCTTAAAATGTCAAACTCCAGAAAATTAGGAACATATTACTAGAGTGACATTATGAGTTGTCAAATCGTAGTCTAGAATTAAAAAACGAACTGTATAGAAGTATTTGCGCCTAGCAATAGTTTTACACCTGCATTTATAAAAGTGTCGACAACCTAAAGAAGTAATTGCACCTAGCAATACTTTAGTTTTACACTTGCATTTAAAAACAAGCAAAAATAATTACTTAAGTAACAATTTGTATTTTATAATTAAGAAAAATTTAAATTTTTAATAAAGACTTCTAATCTCAAGTAATGACTTAAAAAATACTTAGGGCGGCTTGCACATCTCAGTTAAAACTAGATTTAGTGTGATTTAAACTCGACTTAAGCTTAAATCGAACTTAACGCATTGCACGACATCGGTTTAGCGTAAAGCTAGACTTAAAAAAATGTCAAATTTAAACCGTCATGGTAGGCGGTTTAAATTGCTAATTCTAGATTTAGAGTTGGATTACGTTAAGTCTGCGCGTGGCTGGGGGCGTGCTTAATGTTGCTAGTGTAATTAATCTACTTTCCCTCATATAATAAAAAAAATACAAAGTAAACAAAGCACATGAAATACGTTTTGAAATCAATAATGGGAAATACGATTAATTTCATTACATATTATTACATTTTAGTTGGTTCTTCAGGTTTTCTAAAATTATAGATGACGATTAGCGATAGCGATTTTACAACAAATTTTATCATAAAATTAAAACAAATATTAGCCGCACGCAGTCTTTTTTCTGTAGTAGGTAGGTATACCAGCTTCTGCCAGCGGCTTCGCCTGCGTGAAAGTCTGTTAACCACCATAGGGGTGGAGTTTCGTAAAATCTGTCCATAGCGGACGTCTACACCCTGTAAGAAACCTACCTGCCGAATTTTAAGTTTGTAGGTGTTATAGTTTCTGATATATAGTGATTAATCAGTGAGTGGTATTTCGCTTTTATATATTAAGTAGCTTTTGCCCGCAGCTTCGCTTCCGGAATCAGAAAAATGTGATAAATGAAGAACCCCTTGACCGATTTTGAAAAACTTCACATAAACCATCTACTAAATAGTCCGAACAAAGCCTAAACATTTGGTTTGGATAGGTGGGCACGTTCTTGAGTTATAAAGTTGCATTGATCTTTATATAATATACTAAATTCTGCCCGCGACTTCGTCCGCGGAAAATTTCTTGTTTTAACATATTTAACTCTGTTCCTATACAATTTCTCGAGATAAAAAAACAAACTTTACTTCTTTATTATATTATTCATAATCATAAAATATAGCTTATGACACTCAGAAATGAAGCAGCTTTCTATCAGTGAAAAAATTTTTGCAATCGAAGCAGTACTTCTAGAGGTTACCTTCTACAAACAAAAAAATAAAAAAACAAACTTTACTTCTTTATTATATTAGTGTAGAAGTGTAGATGTAGATATTGATATAGATCCAAATCTATATAATTACTACTTTGATAAAAGTAAAGAAATAGATTGAATTATAGGTTGTTAAATTATTATAAAAAAGTCATGGAACTTAGAAAATATGTACTTTATTTAATATATAATAGCTTGTCATAATAGTCACTTGATTAAGATTAAAAAACACAGTAGCAGTCCATTTTCAACAAACTCTTTAATAGCTTGTTATAATAATCACTTGTTATGATTCAAATACATAGTAGCAGTCCATTTTCAACCAACTCTGTTTTTCTGTCAGGCTCCACTCGGGTACGAATATTCAGGGAGATTTGTTGTTCTGGTCACCCGAAAAAAATATTTGACAAACGGTCCACTTTTGGAAAATCGTATCGTAAGCCCGATATTTTTTCATTCCCCTTAACAAACACGTTTGAATTTCAAGATAATATCTTTACCAGCACTTTTAACCACTTTCGGCATAATGATGACGATTATTTACTTTGGAAACGATTAAAAACACGGAACACAAAACATTCTCTTGACACCTGACATAAATGTCAAGATGACGGCAAATAATTAGTTTCCTTTTTTCGCCGCGCGCAGACTTAAAAAAATTCAACTCTAGTGAGTGTCTGATGTTATATGACGTCAAGGATCTTATATCTTTATCCTACGGATAGTCTGGATTGATGACGAAGCAATATTGCAAACTCTTTATCAGCAAACAGCACGCTATCATGGAGTGTAGTCAAAGTCAGTTAACAAAGGCGGAAAAGTTTAACAGTTTGTAAGAGTTTGTCACACTCAAGAACTCTCTGTGTTTAAAAACTTTTTTTTTCCACTTTTAGGCCAATTTTTGCCAATACTTGTAAAGTTACAACGTGCGCACTATTAACCAAATTTTTTGCGACACTACAAACTTCTGCTAAATATCATCCGGTCCCCGTCTTAGCTCGCTACCCCATTTCTTAACCCATCTTCCTTTAAATTATGATTTTCTCATTACTTTTAATTTTTTCGTCACTACTGCTCTCAAAACGGTGAAGGAAAAACAATCACAAATCCGCACTTGGCCCGAATGGTGTATTATGGCCCATTCCTTCTCTTAGAGAGGAGCTCCATACCATACCATACCATTTCGTTATTAAATGGATATCTATCTATATCGATATATATCTTTATAATATCTACATCAAAAACATCTCGAACTTGTTTAGCGCACTTGTTGGACATACTAGATGAACGAGATAAAAAACCATTTTTTAACTTTACTTTTCAGAACTTTTTCGAGGTTGTCGTAAGCTTTCCAGTCACTCCTTTATAAAATCCTTGGTTTTTTATATTTGAAACGTTCCATACCTCCAAAAAAGTTGTAAAATATCTAGCACAATTATGAAAAATGGAACGCAAATGAATGAACGAAAAGAATGAAACGTGTTAAGCTAGGTTTAGTTAAGTCGAGTAGATTTCGACACTAGCAAGACGCTACTAATACAGTTTAGGTTAAATCGAGCTTAATGACTAATGCGACTTTAACAAAATCTAGTTTTAAGAGCGAGTCGTGCAAGCCGCCCTTAGTAACAAGTAATTACTTCTTTATAAATGTGAGACTGGGACAATGGGAAAAAATAAAACTAATATGTGTAAGTATATTGCATTTTTGTCATCTATGCACCTATTGTCTTTAAGATTATCCCAACATAAGGTGGTGACTTCCTTGATTGTGATGTAGACTAGTTTCCTCTAAGGAAATAGGTGAAGAAAAGGTATTTGTAAAATATTGCAAATTTCTATAATATTTAAATGCACTGTAATTCTGTCTATAGTGTATTAAAAAAAACACCTAAATAATATTTTGTATTAATCAATGTTTCTAAGACATCCATTTTATTAAGTCAGAAATGGGCACAAATATTACTTTTAAAGCATTTTCATTCCATGTTATTGTTACCAAATAAATGTGTTTATTTATTAAATTAAGAATTTTTATTTTTGGTATTATCCCAGGCTCAGATTATAAAAATAAACTGGAATTAGATATGGCAGAATTTTTTTTTTAAATAAAATGTATTTTGACATTTACACCCTTAAAAAAAAAAAAATACTAACTAGTTAATAAACTTATTACATACATAAACAAATTATAATTTCCCCTATCTATTAAGTCTATTCTTAGTTAACCAAACAAGTTTCATTTAGACTTTTTCTCATAAAAAATATTGTTTGATGTGGTATTTGTAAAATTAATTACTAATTTATTCTGCCAGCCTTAAATTCGTCGACGTTGTGTTGGTAATAAGGGGTTTTCAAAACAGGCAATACATGACTACAAGGTTGGCAAATATTTATCGAGTTTATAATCATTTTTTTGTAATATTCTATAGTCCATACAAAATAACATTAGAAATTATTTAAGAAAACCTTTTTCACTGTCCGTTCAACCGATTTTGAGCTTCATTATGTTGGTTGAATGACAAATAGTGGCTGCAGTAAATTGTATAATGAAGACTTTTTTGTTACTTATGCCTACGGAATAGAAATTAAAATCGGTTGAACAGACAGGAAAAAGTTTTCTTTAAATTTGTAAATATTTTATTGCAACTGATGGCCTAAGTCCTAGGACTTGGGCCATCAGTTGCTAGCAATGGGTGCATTAAAAGGCTGGTAATGCTATAAGTAGTAAATAAAACAACAACATTTCCTTGCAGATTTATTGGTTCAAACTTTGAGATAGCTTACACAGTAACCGTTGGTGTTACGGAAGTACTCCGGTACTTTCTGCGACATTTTTTGTAAATGCGCAAGGCCGTTGGTGAACATACCCTTAGATATCTCAGTGGTGACCACCCCAGGGTCTGAAACCCACGACTCCACCTCTTCATTCATACAAAACTCGACTTTAAACAAAATTTTCGTCACTGACGTTGATTGCAATTCAATCTTATCACTCAAAATCGTCTCCACATTATTCCTTAGCACTTGCAACTCTTTGTCCATCACCCAGATAAGTAGGAATTGTTTTTTCGCAGTAGAAATCGTGCATTCAAGAACTATTTTACACATAACTGTATATTGGAAGCCAAGGTTGAATTCTCTAGTCATATACTCTATGGTGTAAATAAAATCATCTGTGTGTATGTCTTGTACGGTTTTGTTAGCGAACACCATTGATTCGGTCCCGTTTTGCTGCAATTTCACCTCAGAGTTGTATAGTTTAACGGTATCTTTGTCCTTCAGCCCCAGCCATGCTAGGCACCTGTTGCAATGATACACTTCTCTCTTAGAGTTGAATTTGTTAGTCTTATCCGATAAATTACTATTGTTGACGACGAAAAAGGTCAGTCTATATAGAAAATCACTTTTGTTTGGTTTTATGACGCCGTCTGAGGGTTGTGGGGCGTCTCCGTGGCCGTGGCTGTGTCCGTGCCCGTGGCAGAACCACTCCGACATGTCCAAGTTAGCGGTCGGTAGCTCTAGGATCCTGTCGAACTTCACGTTATTACCAGAAACCACATTGGAGCAATTCGCGCACGTTAATTTCAACTCTTCTCCCGCATTCACATTTAATTTTAAAACATTTCCTTTGGTAGAACTATCTAAACTATTGGTTGGTAACAATTCTTTATAAAAATTACCACCGTTCTTAGGTTCTGTTAGTATCCTGAATGATATTGTACTCTTATCTATTTTGAGACATGACATGGAATTTGGTATGACTTGACAGAACTGGCGGAGTGGAATCACGCAGCTGACTTCGCTTTCATCTTCCGAATAGCAGTCTGAGAGACTTTCAATTGAAGAGAGGCTGTCTCTTCTCTTGGTCTTATCATAATCGTCTTTATAATAATTTAAGATGATACAATTTGTTTGTATGCTTATTTTCAAGTTACAATTCTTGGTAAAATCGACTCCGGTGGTTATAAACACGTTGCAGCTCCTCAGTCTGGAGCGGAGTTCAATAAAAATGTTTTTGATCAACATTTTGGTAAATTACGCTTACAAAATAGAATATAATTACTTATCAATTAGTTCAATATTCTCGATATTAGGTTTAATTCTCTGTACATGTCCGTTGGTTTCATAGATGTTGAAAATATTGTCCATTTCGCGAATGGTGAATGGTAATGTAGCTTTTTTGTAGTAGTCACCGATCATTTCGATGTTATCGATGACTGTGTCGAGGAGATGCGACTTCTCTGCATAGATGCCGGGGGCCTCGTGGCGCAGGTACGTGAAGTGGACGTGCAGGTGGTAGAACGACGGCTGGTAATGGAGATACACGCGCAACTGGGACGCCGGCACCTTGTATTTCTCGTATATCTTTTTCTGGAACAGAGAAATGGACAATAATTTAATTTAGTAAGTTTTTTGGTCTTAAATAGGCGACAGTTTTTTGTGCACTCCACGCCACATCATTATTAGAAGAAAACATCTAATTTAACATATTAATGAATAAATAGGTATGTATATAAGAAATGCTTTGTATTGTTCGTACTGTTTAATTTATAAAAATATATACTGGTACGTATTTGTTTTAATATACATTTTAAACGATTATAGACCTTCTATAATAGACCTCTACTATTTTGCGTGGCAAAAAAATATAAGTGTTACAAAACATAAAAAATTATGATTCTGCAATTCTCATGTAAAATTAACGTGACTATTTGCTCATTACGTATTCTTTATTCCAGTACACAGTTTTCGTCAACACCACATTAATCATTGAACAAACACAATTTTGAGTGCTTACAGCATATTTTTCTTTGCTAATTTAATAAAGCGAAAGTGTTTTTTATTTGTTTAAACGCGCTAAACACAAGAATTGCCTATCGAATTGAGAAAACCAGAAATTGCGTATCGGGCGTCCGTGGTATAAAAACAACAACAATTGAGAATTTTGTAGTATGGGAGACCCACATAAATATTCTGTTGTTAGCATAACAGTGGCGTAGCTAGTCCCACAGGGGCCCCGTATCCACGTACATTACATCCCTAGTATATGATATATAGAAAATTATTGTACTTCATATAATAATTTCGTGTTGTCTTTTTTAACCCAAAGGTTGACTGGTAGAGAATGCCTTGTAGCATAAGTCCGCCTATGTACCGCTACTGTACATGAAGTTTAAATAAATTAATAATACGCTTTAACTCACGGAAGCTAAGCAGTAACGAAAGTCGCAGAGAAAAATTAGTACAGTACGGCAGTCGGATCTTGGCGAGTTTGAAGTTAGGCTCTGTGAATTTTAGCGCTTGAAAACTAGAAAATGCCTATGGCATTAAGTCCGCCTTTGTACTTATTATGTGCATAAAGTTTTTATAAATAAATAAATAATAAATAAAACTCGTACAAAAGGTCTAAAAAAAAATGCCTATAACAGTTTTTAACAGCAATAATAACTGGAAATTGAATTTATTTATTTAAACCATTTTTTTTACTAGTTTCAAGCGCTAAAATTCGCAGAGCCTTACTTCAGACTCGCCAAGATCCGAGGGCCATACTGTATTTAACATTTCTAAAACAATTGCGTTGACGTTGTGTGAAAGTTGTGGAATATATTACTATATATTGTTACAGACTTCGGGTTCGTCATATACCAACTCGACATGAAAACTCTTTAGTACATACTTGACATTGTAACTTCTTGGTCTATTGACGCGAATAATTATAAATAAACGATTATAGCGCCTTCCGCTTGTCAGCTTCCGGTACATCAAATAATTAGTAAAAGTTATTATATTGTGCATTATTCTTTGATATATATTATTGTTAATAATTAATATTTAAGTAGCCATTTTATTAGATTATTCAATTGTAAATTAATAGTAATGTATTCGTGTGTGTTATAAAAGCCGCTGTGTTGACAGTCCTCCTTATATAAAACTCCTTAATTACGGTTGCTAAGCAAATAACATTATGAGAAAATTACTCGCTGCTGTAATATTTGAATTATAATTATAAACTTGTTGAATGAGAAGTATCCTTGTTTTACTGTGACCATCCTGACGTAACAGTTGGTTCACAATATATAATTATTATTATAATTCGTCACCCTTACCTTTCCCTCGTCGCGAATCCTCTTCAAGAGCGGCAGAGTACTCTCATCGAGGTCCCTCAGAGACTTGATCCCTCTCCTCCTCACAATGGCCAGTAAATACAGGGTCTCCTTAGTAACTCCGTCCCATTTCAGGTCAGGCAGTAAAACGAAGCCGTCTCTCTCGCACTTATTGTCGTAGATCACTCTGTCTTGCTCACTCTTGCCTTCTAAGATGTTGTATACCCACTGGAATAGAAATAGAAACGTATTTTAAAAAAGAAATAATTCAGAACCCGCTTGGTGTTTTTTTTTATGATGGGAAAAATCATCTAATAACGAATCCCGCCCTTGGGCGGAGCAGGGAATCGTATCAGACTCTTACTGACTAAACGACCCACCCCTTTGCTTCATAGCCTTCATACCAGGGTCGGACCTTCCTTTCAGAAAACAAACTTGGTGTCACGGTCGAGGTGTGTCCCGCTTGGGCAGAGCATTGCCGTGTCATCGTGTAGGCAATCGGCGGCGACCTCTCTCGTTGAGTCTTGGTAGATGCCTCCTTCTGCGAAGCAGTTGTATGCTAGCAAAGGAGGAGGCTGCATGCAAGATGGGAACTAAAGTCCTCACGCCCCAACCGCCGAAATTTTGTCCCCAACTACCAGCCACGGTAAACGCAGGCCTGCGTTTAGTTAAAAGTTGTTTAGTTAAGTTAAAGTTCAATTTGGCACAAAGTCGCCCTCTCGCACCACACCCTACGGCGACAATCATCATCATCATCAGCCTTTTAATGTTCCCACTGCAGGGACACAGGCCTCCTCTCTCTAGGAGAGGGAATGGGCCATAATCCACCACGCGGGCCCAGTGCGGATTGGTGGATGTCACATGTCTCCGAATTTTTGGTTCTAGGACATGCCGGTTTCCTCACGATGTTTTCCTTCACCGTTTTTGAGAGCAGTGGTGATGAAATAAATTACACAAAGTAATGCGCCTGGCTGGGTTTGAACCCGCGACCTACAACTCGTAAGTCGGGGCCGTTACCACTCGGTCACCACTGCTCTGTAGGTACTGCAAGTGCACGGCGCAAATAGTACAATAGTATTTTGATACAAGTGAGAAAGATTATCGTTGTAAACGAGGCGGCATTCAAGGTGTTAGAGCCGAGGGTTGCAATGGCTTTGCACGTGTATCAACCGACGTTGGGAGTTGACGCACACCTCGTGGGGTTATACTCGCACCCAGCCTGTTACGATTAAAATTGTATTGAAGGGCGAGCACGCACACTTTTCTAAACTTGTGCGACAAACGGTTGGTTTTCCAGTAAAAGTATTGAGTACGTCATTTGGTGATTTCTCATATAAAAAGAAACAGGGGTTTACCTTTATAAATAGTAGATAATACTTACTAATATTTTATTAATATGATATTAATTTAATTTTGATTTAACCTATATTTAATTCTGATTTCATTTTAATTTGATTTGACGTAATTTCATAATCGCATGCACGTGAATTTTAATTTTATTTACTGTTTTATATTATGTGGAAAATGCTATTGGTTGTACCTACATTTATTTAATTTATTGAACTGTATGCTTATTTTAAAACTTTAATGTATCACCGTTTGTTTTCCCAAATAAATAAAATAAGTAATTTACACAACAGATTTAAATCCGAGAAAACGTTGCGAGTTATCTAAGGAAGTTACGAAATAACACTGAACTCAATTATAAATATTATTTATTATTGAATAAGCGCGGATGAAAGTGAGCATTACTTATTATATACAAAGAGAGAACAAAGGTCATGAGATTATGTCACTTGAATGCAGTACCTAAAAACTAAGTGCGTTGATTTAAGATTAGCCCAAGCACGTGTTAATCGTAGCTAGTTAAGGAGATGTCTGTAGAATGCGTTCCAAATAAGGATGTCTACTCTTAATTAACGAAAAACGAAATTTCGATCAAAACTTCACTTGTTTTTTACCACACCCGACCATGAACACTAATGGCTATCGACAGCAAGTTAACACACTTTTTCATAGCTTGTTTAAAGCTTTTTTAAAAAAGAAAGATCTGGGAACCTAGATAAATATTGTCTAAATCCAAATATCACCATAATATGGTTGAAATATGCTCGACTTGCAAATGATTTTGGTATTACGTTTGTATGGATAAATCGTCGCGAACGCCGGCCTCTTAAGGGTTCAAAAGCCGGGGTTGGGGTATAAAACGCACGTACAACCCTCACAAGCTACTACAGTATACTGACATAGGTATGAGAGAATAGACTGTCTGTCTGTCACAGTCTCAAAGACAAAGAACAATGGTGCAATGGCTCAAAACAATTATAGTTTGTTATTCTTTAGATTCAAGTATTGTTTTAATTTTGATAACAAAACAAATAAGTTTGCTCCAAGATGGTAGAACAATCGTACGGGAAAATGTTCTTAATATTTTTCATAGCTCTTTTTAATAGCCCTTTTCTTTGAAGTGGAAAACCATCAAGACTGCTTTACTTTTTTTGTAAACTGAGCTGTCAGTCTAGTAGTTAGTGACCCTGACTACTATGCCGGAGGTCGTGGGATCGATTTCCTTCCAGGACAAATGTTTGTGTGATGAGCATGATTATTTGTTCCGTGTCTGGATGTGATTTATTTATCATATGTACTTATGTATTTAGAAATATATAAGTATGTTTTAAAGTTGTTTAGTACTCATAACACAAGCTCTGCTTAGCTTGAGACTAGACGGCGTTGTGTGATGGTTGTCAAATATATTATACTAGCTTTTGTCAGCGGCTTCGCCCGCGTACATAAAATATAGCCTATGTCTCTCAGGAGTAAAGCAGCTTTCTATTATTGCTAAAATTTCTCTAATCGGACCAGTAGTTCCAGAGATTACGTCCTACAAACAAAAAAATAAAAAAACAAACTTTACCTCTTTATTATATTAGTGTAGATTATTTACGTTTGACCACCACCTCACCTGATGGTAAGCGATGATGTGGTCGACGATGGAGCATGCTTGCCTAGAAGTAACCTATTTACTCTTGACTAAAAGACCCCTAAGTTGTAGCTATCATGAAACGCAGACTCCACTTCTCTCGTTCAGACAGTTCGTAAGGTGGAGCGAGAGGGCTTGCCAGACACCATAGATGGGGCTACATGCAAAATAAGAAATTCTAAAGAAAAATCTAGACCAGATGAATAAGACATTCTTTCGGTCGCAAAGAATCACCCGTCTTGGATATACCCCATGTAGTCGATTATAAGGTGTTAAACAATATATTTACCTGTAAATTAAACTGCTCCTTATTAATATGTGGTAGAGTGAGCTTCTCATACAACTGCGGCGTCTCCAATACAATGTGGCTCTCCTGCTGGCTGAACTTGGCTATGTGCTTCTCTGTAGCGGGGTAGATGATTGAGGTCTTCACACCTGGAATGAGGAACAAGTAATCAATTAATTCATGAAAGTTTTTTTTTTATTCTAGATAGGTTCGCGTTTGACCACAATCTCACCTGATGGTAAGTGATTATGTGGTTGACGATGGAGCACGCTTGCCTAGAAGTAACCTATTCACTCTTGACTTTAATGCCCCTAGTTTGTAGCTATCAGGCAACACAGACGCCAGCAGAGAATTTCTGATTTCACTCCTAGCTAAAAGGTTTTTTTTCACAGCATGGGTAGACCTCCCACAAGGTGGACCGATAACCTGGTCAGTGTTCCAGGAATCTGATGGATGCAAGACACACAAGACCGGTTGTTGTAACGGCGCTTAGGGAGGCTTATGTCCAACACTGGACGTCTTTGGGCTGAAATGATGATATTGATGATGGGTTGGATGACAAAAGGACTTTAAGTGACGTAAACGGGGGCCCAGGGTCTCTTTCCCAAAGGAAGGCTTGGCCCCAGAGCGAAAGACAAAGAACAGAACGGGGTGGGGTGTTTAGTCAGTAAGAGAGACACTGACAAGAACAAGATTGGACATTGGATGATTATTGCCCACCATAAAAAAGGTCAAGTAAATGTCCATCTTTGTTTAAAAGCAAACACAGTATGCAAGGATCATATAGAAGGCGGCAGATTACTTGAATCAAGATTTTATGATGGGGGAAGCTCTCGCCACCCATAATTTAAAACATTTTGAAATAGCTCGAGATATTTTTTAATCCATAATTATTTCTAGTCACTTCTAGCAAGTTTTTTGCGTCTTACTGTACAGTACTTTCTGCCCACCCCATAGAAGGATTCTTGTATTAAATTATATTTTTAAATCTAATTTATACAATATGTATCTATTTTAAATTGAATGGGCATTGAACTCATACAAAAATTTGTTTTTTCCTTGTCTGCAAAGGTGATTAAACTGGCATAGCACATTCAAACAAAGAACTTATTTTTCTCTACTTAATAAACAAGAATATTACATACCTGTCAATTTAACTTGATAACAAGTAAACAGTTAATTATTTTGCTGGAAACAACAGTAAAAACTAACATAAATGTATAAAAAAATTTAATACGTATTTATTCTGCTTATCGTAGCTTATCTGCTCCGTATGTCCAATAAACAAAAGACGTTTTGACCAATTAACGCCCAGAAACATCAATTAACTAATTACTAAGAAAAAATGTAACATATGGCACGTAAAACGTGACGTAAGGAGTTCTGTAACCACAAAACTGAACATACTTTTTAAATATTACGTTTGCACCAAGTCTCGGAAATGAAAACTAAATGAAAAAATCACGGAGTCCCAAAAATACACACATGAATGATATTATGACTAATCTAAGTGGTGTAACAATAAGGACCTTGAATTTTCGAAAGTCACTCACCGTTCAGAGAAGGTCGGGGAAAGCACTCGTAGTTCCCGTAAATATCGTTCTGGAAGAAAGTCTTCAATTCCGTATCTACGGAAAAGTAACCTTCGTTGTCCAGAACCTCTTCCGTGAAAGCATTTTTCTCTAAAACAATCAAAGCCACGCCACTTTTGTCTTTGAATTTTCCCTGAACACAGACTGTTTTCCTAACAGTGTTATTATTTAAAATCTTCTCCAACTCAAAGTCTTTCAGTTCTAACTGATTATCATTCACACCATTGTCGTTTTCATGATCAATTTTAATTTTTTTATTACTAGGTTCCGAATCTAACTTTTGGTTATTACTGTCGGACATTTTGTAACAGAGTTGCCAGTTGCAAATAATAATTAAATCGTACCAAAAGGTTGCCAAAAAACTTTTCAGTCTAAAACTTCAGTCAAAATCCAATGTGGCAGCATTGCATTATTATATCAGACACTGGGGTCATAAACCTTGTCCTTACCTAAAGGAGGTGCTTGAACTTATAATCTCCAGCGCGAGTTCCCAGTGAATGTCATAAATATATACTTAACTAGCTGGTATTAAAAGGACGCAGACAAAGTCGTATACTTCGTCTGCGTCCTTTTAATTTAAAAATCCCATAAAAACTAGCTATGTCCTTTCTCAGGTTGTCGTCATCATTTTGTTCATCATCGTGTCACTTGCTTGATCAAGTCAGCTGCTAAAATGTGGGAGCAACAACTTGCGAGTCGATTTGCCATTTGACGCTGGCTTTGGTATATATATAAAGGGCTTTATAAAAACTTTTAAAGTCCTTTATGTATATAAACACGACTACACTATTAATTCGTAAGAGGCGGCATCAGTGCAGCTACTGGCGCAAGGCTTACTTACTTACACTGCTCTCAAAACGGTGAAGGAAAACATCGTGAGGGTTTCCTCATATTTGTTTCCTCGTAATTTTGGTTCTAGGACATGCCGAAACCGGCGTGTCCTAGAACCAAAAATTCCAACACATGTGACAGTTTAAGTAGGACAATGTTTAGCGACAAAAGTATGTTTGAGTAGGTAATCTAAAATATAATTTTATTAAAGTTTATAGCTGTAAAAAATATCAAAGCCTTTATCAGAAAATCGCCGTGTGATCTCCAGTAATGGTTTAGAACGGTCTTCAGAGAAAAACTTACTCAATCTAGCAACATTTTGTAAAAAATTTTGCTACAAGCCGTTGGTAACAGTTGGCAACACTGAATCGGTTCAGCCAAGCAGCTGTCCAGCCAAGCAGCTGTTCGCGCCTGTAGCGGGCGTAGCGGCAAACAAAAAAGTACAATCCGTTCCAAATGAGAATAGGATCGATGGCAATGTTGTGACGTCACGTCGAACTGTCAAATCGAAGAAATTAGGTAGAGTGAACAAAAAAAGATGTTTAAAAAAATAATTTTCTTACGAATCGTGAATGAAAAAAGTTTAATCAGAATACAGTTTTTCAATTTTGTTTATCTCTGTTTCACTGTGTGATATATGTCTGAGTAGTTGTAAATAGAAGAAAAAGGCGAATTGTTTCTAACAATGAAAATAAGAAAGAAAATATTTTTTCTTGTAAACTATTTATGACTTAAAACCCTAAGTTTTCTACTTCAACTAGAATCAACTAATTTTTAGTAATAAAAAGCAAAAAAAATTTTTTTTTTGGTACGCAAGATTTTTTTGCAAACCGTACTTTTCAGTCAAAATTTGACAGATAGACGTTATTGACTTTCCTGTTCTTATTTGGAACGCATTATACACTTCTCATCAAAAAAATCGAAACACTTCCGTTTTCATTGTTTCTGTCCGAATTTAACACAAAAAAGAATTCATACGATGAAAAAAAATACATATATTATAGCTGGCAGTTTGGCCATTACAGTAATAAGCGAAAATTCTAAATTCAAAATTAGAATTTCATTTGTTTATCTTATAAACGAAATGAATCACTGTTTTGAGACAAATGTGTGTTTAGGGTTGGAGTACATTTAGCGTTTAAAAACTAAAAATTGGCGCCTATCCTTAAACTTTTTGTTTTTTATTTCAATACTGTGACTTTGGGACGTCTGAAAAAAGGTTTTTTTTCTAAAACGTATGGATACTTCGCCCACAGAAGCCGCCCAAGTTGTGGCATTGCTGGATTCTGGCCTTAGTCAGCGTGTTGTGGCTGCAAGACTGCATCTAAGCCTGTCATCTGTTCATAGAGTCTATAAACGTTATCGGGAGACTGGTTTGTTCACGCGCCGTTCAGGATCTGGCAGGAATCGGGTCACTTCTGAGCGAGATGATCGATTTATTGTAACAACTTCTTTAAGAAATCGACGCCTTAACGCTTTTCAACTGCAGCAGCGGCTTCGTGTTGTACGAAGGGTGGCTGTAAGTGACTCTACAATTAGAAGAAGGTTGAAGGATCGTGGACTGGTACCGCATAAGCCAGCAAATGGGCCGAAATTAACTGCAGACCATCGAAGAGCGCGCCTTAACTTTGCACGTGAGCACCTAAATTGGTCATACCTACAGTGGAGCAAAGTTCTCTTTTCTGATGAGTGTAAAATTATGCTGTATGGTAACGACGGAAGGAACAAGGTCTACAGAAGAGACGGAGAACGCTATGCACAATGCTGCATTGAAGAAAAGGTCAGCTATGGTGGCGGTTCGTGGACGGTTTGGGGAGGAATCAGCGCCGACGGTAAGACAGAGCTTGCTTTCGTGTCTGGGCCACGTCTGCCTGCACTAAACTGTCATCGGTACGTCGAAGAGTGTCTCGAGCCTCATGTGATGCCCTATGCACATTTTATTGGCAACGGCTTCATATTCATGCACGACAATGCTAGGGCTCACACCGCGGGCGTCGTACGAGATTATCTTAACGAAGTCGATATCTCTATTATGGAATGGCCAGCAAGAAGCCCGGACATGAATCCCATTGAACATCTATGGGATGAATTAAAGAGACGAATTCGAGCAAGAGATCCTGCCCCAGAAACACTTAGCCAGCTGCAAGATGCAATCCAAGAGGAATGGGACAATATACCACAGCATGTGATCGTGACTCTCATCCGATCGATGAAGAACCGTATGGAAGCAGTAATTAGAGCTCGGGGAGGGAATACAAGTTATTAAATAAACGTTTTTTAGCTTTTTTTTTCATTTACGTGTGTTGTTTTATCCATTTCCTTTATACTCCATACGGAATAAAAATGACTCATTTAACAAAATACGAAACCTATGAAAAATTCATTTAAATTTAGAACATTAACATTAAGATTTGATAAGCTCATATTACTCACTATTAAACGACATTTAACATTTATTCCTAAATGTACACATTTTTCTGATAATCCTGACAAAACGTAAACTTGCAAGGTGTTTCGATTTTTTTGATGAGAAGTGTAGTTGAAAATATTTACACAGTTCTCACTGTAAACTTTTTTATTAAACCTAATTTACTATGAATCCCTCAAAGATGAAATATTGCGGACCTAAAGATGCGAGCTTGGCGCCCTCGGTTTGGACACCAAAGGGAACAAGCCGGCTTTAGTTGAAAGATTGAATAAAGCACTAGAAGCTAAGTCAGGAAAAGGTAAAAAATGTTCTTATTACATTTAAGACCCCAATGGGGAACAGTTTTGTAATAATTTTCATTATTCCACCGTTATTCAAATCAATAACAATTGAACAGGCACGTATATTTTTGGCGAGTAATCAAAAAAATTTTTGATAAGTTCAAAATGCTTGATTTCGCAATTTTCCCATGAAGAAATGTCAAGAAAGAATACTATAACAATGGCATTGTTTGCTACTTTTCTAGTTTTAGGGAGGAAATTTTTGACTCAACATCATCAACTTTTTATGTGGTATACTTAATGTAGGTACTTGTCAAATCTTATTGACCTAATAAGATTGACTAAGTAGAAGTGTTTTCTCAGTTCACTTTTGTTCTGGTTCTGCTACATTATAAAAAATAAATAAAATTATATTTTAAATTATTCAAACATACTTTTGTCACTAAACCAATGTTTTGTTGTTAGTTTAAGTAGGACAATTCCTACTTAAACTATAACTACTTAAAAAATAAATAAATAAATATTTCTTACAACATTTTATTTAGGCTCTAAATAATATTGACTTATTTACCTAAATATGGTGTTTTAATAGACATAACATACATAATTGACATTTATCTATAGTGTCTGTTTATACTAGGTATACTAGTGACCTGCCCCAGCTTCGCATGGGAGCAATGCTAATATTAAATATATTATGCATGTATAATACATAAACCTTCCTCTTGAATCACTCTATTTAAAAAAAAAAACCATCAAAATCTTGCATAGTTTGAAAGATTTAAGCATACATAGGGACAGCAGTAAGCGACTTTGTTTTATACTATGTAATGATATAATCAATTCCTCAATGTATGCAGTATAAATGGTGAGGCAAAATGCTTAGTCCAGACCGTAAATGACTCAACAATGTAAGGTTGTATACACCGTTAAATCTTGATCGTTTTTATCCCTTGGAGGATCGATTCAGTACATGAAACACTATCGATTGGTAAAGTTACAATAAAAAAACAAAGTACTTTTTTTTAAACTCGAATTAATTTAGGCATGTTTTAAATTGATTTCTTTAAGTAAACGTCAGCTGAGCGAGTTCAATGACCTGTAGGTAGTTAGTACGCAACGACCGACAACTACCTACAAGGTCAACGACTCGTTTACTTAAAGAAATTAATTTCGTAAATGCGTATATCAATACGAGATTAAGAAAAAAAGGACTTTATTTTTTTTATTTTATCTTCAAAATTCGATAGTGTTTCATGTACTGGATCGTCCCTCTTCGGGATTAAAACGACTAAAATTTAACGGTGTATTTGCCACTCGTCTATGTTATAAAAGGAAGCCTTGTGCAAAATTTCACACTCCTAGTCCCAGTAGTTTTGGCTCTGTATTGATTTGTCAGCCAGTTAGTTTCTCCTTTTATTTATACACCGTGAAATTTAAATGGTTGTTTTCCCGCGGCAGAATGACTTGCCATAAGGAGTATAAATAATTATTAAAAATATTTATCAACTCGAAAAATCAAAAATAATAGTAACATTAGACGTAATTTGTAGGTACTACTAGAGTCGCATGAGCAGCCCGCCGTCAAAGGAAACCGATTCATATTTATTAAACCAAAATAAGCTCTCGCACGTTGTGATACGTCATAATTAGCTTGCACTCTACAGGTCCATTTTTTGTTTTTAATATTTTATTTTTTTATCAAATGTTTGTATTACCAAGACACAACCATTTCGCTCAGGGAAAACAACCATTAAAATTTCACGGTGTATAGATTACACCCAGACACAGAACAAAATGTTCGTCCTTTTTTTTTTACTTGCAATAAACTAGTGCTTGATTGCGATCCCACCTGATGGTAAGCAGTGATGCAATCGTTGATGGTAAGGCGCACTAGTTTATTAAGAGCCTATTCACTCTAGCCTGACACAAACATTTGTCCTGAGTGGGAATCGAACCCACAACATCCAGCATAGCAGTCAGGGTCACTATCTACTAGATTACAGGCCAGTTGTTTAGTCAATTGGCTAAAAGTTTACATTTTCTCATGAATTTATTTGAATTTATTCTTCCTGTATGTTCTGATTTGTTATCTGCCTAGTCATGTTTATCGTAACTTACCATGCTTGTTCACAGCTATACAGGACACGTCTATCCTGGATACGTCTACGGAGGACGCCGAGGAGCCGGCGACTCCAAAGCATCCTGCCCGTGCCGCCAGCACAACGCGGTGGTTTTCATCGTAGCGACTTGGTGCTACACCTGCTAAAATACCTGTAAGGAGGCTAATCTATATCTTACTTCTTACTAATATTATAAATGCGAAAGTTACGATGTTTGGATGTTTGTTACTCAATCACGCCTTAACGGCTGGACGGATCTAGATGAAATTTGGCACAGGCATAGGATACACTCCGGAATAGGACAGGCTACTTTTTATCCCGGAAACCCCAACCCCAACCCCAATACCACGCGGGCGAAGCCGCGGGCAAAAGCTATTATGTATATAAATAAGGAGAAACGTGAGTGATTGACATATCAACGCACAGCCGAAACTAATGGGACTAGGAGAGTGTAATTTTGTACATGACTTCCTTTTATGACGTAGGCGAACTCTAAGAAAGGATTTTCTAAAATTCACCCCCTAGAGAGATGAAACGCGTGTCCAAAGTTTGTGCGAAACCTATTTTCACGCGGGCGGAGCCGCTGACAGAAGGCTAGTCTTGTCCCGGCAAACTTCGTACCGCCGATTTTTTTTAGTTCTCACCGTTTTAGCATTTTCTGAGCTAGGTATTATGAATATTTCATACGCCGGTTTCGGCATGTCCTAGAACCAAAAATTATCGGAGTACTTGGCGGGACGTGAGAATAGAAGGAGATGTGTGATTTGTCAACGACAGAAGAAATCCAAAGGCGTTCACTCAAGGTGCATTACGTGTGACGCATATCTTTGTTTTGGGGACTGTTGGAGAATTTGGCATTCGGAAACAGAGCTCCCGGGCGTAGATATACGTAAGCGGTAACGAACGTTTTTGGGGTGTGGATGTGGATAACGACTGTTTTTAAACGTGATGGTGACCCGGGGCTCTCGCGTGAGGCTCGCGTTTCGACGGGACGCCTAACCGTTTATGAATCTCGTTTATTACGCCTTTCGATGATATCTTACGGTACAGATATCAGCCTGGGATGTTGCATTGTGAATGATATCTTACGGTACAGATATCAGACTGTGATGGTGCATTGTGAATGATATATTACGGGACAGATATCAGCCTGGGATAGTGCATTGTGAATGATATCTTACGGGACAGGTATCAGACTGGGTTTGTGCATTGTGAATGATATCTTACGGGACAGATATCAGACTGGGATGGTGCATTGTGCATGATATCTTACGGGACAGCTATCAGCCTGGGATGGTGCATTGTGAATGATATCTTACGGGACAGATATCAGACTGGGATTGTGCATTGTGAATGGTATCTTACGGACAGGTATCAGACTGGGTTTGTGCATTGTGAATGATATCTTACGGGACAGATATCAGACTGGGTTTGAGCATTGTGGACAATATCTTACGGGACAAATCTGATTTTGTAAATAAAACCCACGATAGGTTAAAACTTTCTTTGAACATTTGTAAATTTTGCTAAAGTCTGGATAAACCTTTCAGTATACTAGCTGTTACAATAAAGTGTTCCTATTATATTTTTTCACAACATAATTATGTTCTTATATGTACGAAAACATTTGTAAATTTTGCTCTAAAGTCTGGGTAAAATCTAGATAAATTTTTCATTAACTAGCTATTACAATAAAGTGTACGGTTGTGCCCCGCTTGGGAGGACCACTGTCCTCATGGGGGTGATTGGCGGCGGCGATCTCTCGCGGGCCTTGGTGGAGGCCATGGTCCGGAGTGAGGAGGGGTGGGAGGCGGTCGCCTCCATCTGCGAAGCCGTAATACTAGCTATGGAGGAAGCTGCATACGGCAACGGCGCACACGCCCCAGGTGCCGCCGGGATTACGATCCCGATTTCCGGCCACCTTAGGATTGCGGATGGCGAGCAATGGGTAGCTCGCCGTCCGGTCGTCTGGTAACAGTCCAGACCAAGCTCACGTCGTCTACAGCGCGCACTGTTCCCGCGCGCCTCAAGGAGTTGTCAGCAAAGACGTAGGGACTGCAAAAGGGTCGAAGACTTCGACCCCCTGGGTCTATTTCTGAAAGGAAAGCTTGACCACAGTGTAAAAGGCAAAGAAGGAACGGGGTGGGGTGTTTAGTCAGTAAGAGTCTGACACTGTTTCCCGCTCAGCCCATGAGCAGGATTCGTCATTGTATGATCTTATGGTTTTTTTGAGTACAAAAATATATTTTTTTATTGTTTTATTTATTATACACATTCCTTGAAAAGAAAATGCATTTTATTTCAAACCTTTCTAAGCTCTTAGATATGAGTATGTTACGTGATGCCGAAAAACTTAACCGCGAATAACTCTTTCCCGAAAGTTCACTAATCCGAAACACTTAACAACGAATGCACATCATCATTTTAGCCGACAGACATCCACTGCTGGACATAGACCTCCCCCAAACGTCCCGTGCGTCTCGCATCCATCGAATACCAGCAACCTTGAGCAGGTCGTCGGTCCACCTTGTGGGAGGAATTCCAACACTACGTGTTCCGGTACGCGGTCGCCACTCTAGAACCTATTGGCCCCAGCGGCCACCTGTTGTACCGATGTACCTTGCCACTTAAGTTTATTCTTTTCGCTATGTCAGCAACCTTGGTTCTCTTGCAGATATCTTCATTTCTGATTCGATCACGCAAAGAAACTCCGATCATAGCTCTTTCCATTGCCCTTTGGGTGACTTTTTTTTATGGTAGGTGAAAATCATCCAATGACGAAACCCGCTCTTGGGCAGAGCGGGAGACCAGTGTCAGACTCTTGCTGACTAAAAAACCTACCCCATACCTTCCTTGCCTTATTCCTGGAGTCGAGGTAACAGTTTGCACCACCCTCTAGGCTCCAGGAGGCTTCGACCCTGAAGGGCCCCTGCAGTTTGCTGATAACTCCCTGAGGCGCACGGGAACGGTGCGCGCCGGGGGGGGGGGGTGACTTGGATTCTTATGAGGTCCATTGTAAGCGACCACGTCTTGGAGCTTCATTTATTAAACACCATTTAAATAAAAGCCATAATTAAATTATCTTTTAGTTCAAGTGAAAGTTCCAAAAAAAAAACCCTACGGTTTTTGCCTGATCTTCGTTTTTTGTCTGTGTTAGACATAACTTTGAAAATAAATTACACCAAATTCAATTTAAAAAAAATAACATTCGTATATCAAAATACTAATGACCCGCCCCAGCTTCGCACAGGTACAATGTGATATTAAATATGTGTATTATACATACAAACCTTCCTCTTCAATTCCTCTATCTATTAACAAAAACCGCATCAAAATCCGTTGCGTAGTTTTAAAGATCTAAGCATACATAGGGACAGCGGGAAGCGACTTTGTTTTATACTATGTAATGACTTTGTCTGCCAGCGGCTTCGCCGTTCTCCATACAAACTTTAGACCCCCATTACTTCCCTTTAGGATCTGAATTTTGAAAAACCCTTTCTTAGTGTTCGCCTATGTCATAAAAGCTTTGTGCAAAATTTCACGCTCCTAGGCCTAGTAGATAGTTTCGGCGGTGCGTTGATATGTAAGTCAGTCAGTTTCCCCTCTTATACACCGTGAAATTGAAATGGTTGTTTTCCCTCAGCGAAATGGTTGTATCTTGGTAATATAAATGTTTGATAAAGAAATAAAATATTAAAAACAAAAAATGAACCTGTAGAGTGCAAGCTAATTATGACGTATCACAACGTGCGAGAGCTTATTTTGGTTTAAATATTTAATGAATCGGTTTCCTTTGACGGCGGGCTGCTCATGCGACTCTAGTAGTACCTACAAATTACGTCTAATGTTACTATTGTTTTCGCTTTTTTGAGTTGATAAATATTTTTAATAATTATTTATAAAAAAAAAACTTTTTTTTTTTTTCTGTATGCTTCAAAAGTAATCCTTATGGCAAGTCATTCTGCCGCGGGAAACCAACCATTTAAATTTCACGGTGTAAGTATATATAGACTAGCGACCCGCCCCACTTTGCACGGGTACTGATATTGAATATATTATGCGTGTAGGTATTATACACATAAACCTTCCTCTTGAATCACTCTATCTACTAAAAAAAAATCGCATCAAAATCCGTTGCGTACCTACTTTTAAAGATCTAAGCATACATATGGCGCAAGCAACTTTGTTTATAGGTACTGTGGGAGCCTCGAATCCCCTCGAGAGGCTCCCAACCTTCAGGGACGTGGTAATATCAATGAAACCACGTTAAGTTTTATACTCTTTCCTATATTTTATCTTTTTCGGCTCGACATATATTCTTAATCTTTTTTACATGCAGGGCCGTTTTATCCATAAGGCAATGTAGGCAACTGCCTAGGGGCCCCGCGAGGTTTAGGGGCCCCGCGCTTCAGGAAAAAAATAGTCCATGTTTCATAAACAGTAAAAAGAATAATTTGAAATTTCGATGACATGACATTTAACTAGCCATTTGCCAAACTATATACATACCTATATATTAAAAAAAGCGTAATTATGAATAAAGTTTTAGACACAAAGTATATAAAGTTAGTAGGGTAGGGGGGCCCCGAGACGTGCATTGCCTAGGGGCCCCGACGTGCATAAACCGGCCCTGTTTACATGACAACCTAATCTATTTCTTTTTTAATAAGTTTAAACCACGAATAGTCTGCGAACGTCTTGCCAGCCAATATGCTAATTCGGGGCACATGTGATCTCCTTGAGAGATGTCACAGTACTATGTAATGATGATTAAGAAAACAGTCTAATCTAATCTTTTTCAAAACATCGACTAGCCGTTTAGACGTGATGTAGAGTTTAAAATCATCACATGTCGGAGGTATACCTCTTCTTAAAATGAATACTGTAGTCGTAAGTCCGTAACTCCCGGACAAAGCGGCGGTCGCTCAATAGAGTGGTGATGAATTGATCGCTTATCGTCCTGTCGCTCCGCCGGACAGCGCCGGACAATAGCATAACAAATAGGACCTATTCACTAAACCGACGACGGTAAAGGGTGTCCAGAAAATGTAGCTTTCAGAAAGATAATTTTGTTTCTTTTTCAGAAATAAAATATTTATTTTCAAAACGAACTAGCTTTCGCCTACTCTACCCTATTTTTTTCTTTCATAAGAACTTTGTCCAGACAAAAAATCGAAATTGGTTTAGCAGTTCTCAAGATTTTGATAAGTCCTATAATAATAAGATTTACCTATTTAAAACTTTATAACCTAATAAAACAGTGGATAAAGGCAGACTTAGGTGGTGTAGAGACATAGTCCAGTGCAAATAACATAGAAAATTATAAAAAGAGGAAGAAAATAGTAGTAGAATAGAATGAAACCCATTGGAAAAGGAAGAGAATATAACAAAAATTTAAGGAAAAATTAATTACGGTCGATCTGAGGTCGGGAAGTGGATGGGTGTGTGGTTTTAAGGGTAAAAATTGGTTTATCTCGATTTCCGGAAAAACTACTGGTTCTATGGAAAAAAGTCAATTATACGAATATAATATTGTACTAGCAGTTTTTTTTTTTAAATCAATCTGGCTACATATTTGGAATCCTACTTCCACCTGCTATTTTTCTTTTTGATATTTTGTATGGCAAAATAACCTTTAACCATTCAGCTAGTAGCGTAGGCACAGATTACTAGTAGGTCAGTAGGTATTGTGTAAAGTAAAAAAAAAATACTGTCAAATGCTTTCGAAACACGCTGTAGATTATGGAAGATGGTAACATGTTCTTATGACGTGACCCTACACACGACGGAGGTCAAAGGTCGGAGTAACACTGGTACACTTAGGTTACTATATTTACTGTGGAAGAAAAAAATTATGACAATATCTAAAACTAGCTTTTGTCAGCGGCTTCGCCCGCGTACTTAAAGTATAGCCTATGTCACTCAGGAGTAAAACAGCTTTCTATTGGTGCTAAATTTTTTCTAATGGGACCAGTACCTAGTTCCAGAGATTTCCTCCTACAAAAAATCTATATTAGTGTAGTTGGTAGCTCCACACAGTGGCGTAACTTTAGGGTGGCAAGGCTGGCAAAATGCCACGGGCCCCCCTATGACGGACCCCGAACAAGTAACCCAAAATTACAATATTTATTAGGTACTTACTTAAAATTCAAATATGATGAGATGATTTTTTTTTTGGGACCCCATCCAACAAATTTGCTACGGGCCTCAGGTAGGCTTGCCAGATGTCCGGCTTTAGCCGGACATGTTTGGCTTTTTGCGGTCGGGTCCGGCCAAATATGTACGTGTCTGGACTGTCCGGCTTTTGTCAGCCTAGGCTTTTTGTCAGAGTGGCGATTCATACGACGATGGGCAGACGAGCGCCTGACCCGAGCGGACAAGGGCCAGCGGAGAGCAAACTGTCTTCCGGCCCGCGCATCGCATACTCCTTCTTCGATCTTATCCTCACTTTACATCACGCATAAATACTTTTTTCAACAGCCCAGCTGTAAAAACATTATGTTTGGCAATTAAAAAAACATGTCCGGCTTTTAGGGCAAAATGTCCGGCCTTATATAGTGCGCAGTCCGGCTTTTGCATTTTATGACCTGGCAACCCTAGCCTCAGGTGATATAGTTACGCCACTGGCTCCATATTAGTGCCGTGAATTCATATCATGAATTCATAACACAAGTCGTACTTCGCGATACCTATCTATAATTGTCGTTCACGCCTATTTACGGAGCTTTATGGCACTATTAGTACCGGTACCGCACTAATGTGGAGTCGCCGTAAAGTAAGTAGGTATTCTACCTAGTTAGATTTTCCCGAACAACATTAATAAAATATGAAAACCATAACTAACTATCAATCATCATCATCAATTCAGCCGAAAGACGTCCACTGCTGGACATAGGCCTCCCCCAAACGTCGCCACAACGACCGGTCCCGTGCGTCTCGCATCCATCGAATTCCAGCAACCTTGACCAGGTCGTCGGTCCACCTTGTGGGAGGCCTACCAACACTGCGTCTTCCGGTACGCGGTCGCCACCTTTCGGCCCCAGCGGCCATCTGTTCTGCGTGCGATGTGCCCTGCCCATTGCCACATAAGTTTGGCGATTCTTTTCGCTATGTCGGCAACCTTGGTTCTCTTGCGGATATCTTCATTTCTGATTCGATCACGCAAGGAAACTCCGATCCGAATTAACTATCAAACATCTTAGGTAGGTATATGTACCTACAGCACAGCATTATAATGTTCCCACAGCTGAGATACTCGGGCCTCCTCTCCAAGAGAAGGAATGGGCTCGCGAGCCCAGTGCGGGTTGGCGAATGTCACATGTCTTCGAATTTGTAAATCTGGGATAAAAATAAAAGAAAAAAAATAACATTAAAATATAGGATATCTATACTTATTTAAAACTTTTACGAAATATTTATACAAATAGTACCTAGTTGTTTGATAGCAATAGTTAACAATAACAACCAAAACTCAGGTAATAATATCAATTTATTTTCCCTCCAACTTTCCAAAGTTTTTTTTAAATTGGGTTCATTCATCGCTAGGCATAAGCGACGTATACAACCTCGTTTCATCGCCTCAAGGGGCACCTAATATCGTAAATAAGGCAACTCGTTAGTGGCCAGTAACATTATAACTTGCCTAATTGTGTTTACAGTTAAATAAATAAAATTAAATCAAGATTTTTATGATTGGTCATACTTTGTTAAGGGGCGGAAACGGAATAGGTTAGTATTTTTTTGTGAAATAACGAAATAATGTGTTTTTTTTAGTCAGAACAATTTTTCGTTGCTCTTAAAAAATAATGTTGCCTTTTTTTCACTGCAGTTCATACGAATTTCAAACAAAACTATCTAAGTTTTTATTAAAATTAGAAAAACGTAATGGAAGTGGATAGGGTAATACTAACAATTATCATCGATGAAAAATGATTAAATATTTTTGGAACCAAATAAATAACATTTTTAATTAAAATTTTTGATACGATTAAGCCCAAATATGGCATTAATAATCAACATTTTCCCTTAATTGGATTTTACGACTTCCACATTTAAGCACGAAAAAAAAAAATTTTTTTTAATATCTATGTTAGATCAAAACTCTTTAAGATCATCGAAATATGTAAATGTAATGAAATTAAAGTCACTTGTATCAACACCCACAGAGCAGTATTATAATAAAGAAATCATAAAAATATATTATTGTGATGGCTTTAATATAATGTTAATGAATTTAAATCATAAAATTTAAGTTGGTGCGTAGATCTATAGAGTTCAATAACTTGGACAATTTACACAAGTTTACTTAACAATTTACTTTTCATTGGTTGTAGAGGGACAGTTTAACTAAAGGGAACTGTAGTTTATTGCTTAATTTGTGGACAGGCAATGTAAATACGAAATAAAAACGGTTTATGTTGGTATAAATTGCAATAGCTGGAATTAAAGTCATAATTTAGCATACGCGTTAGAAAACCCAACTATGGGTTAAGCTCGCCTGTGTACATCACCATTTTTTTTATTTGTAAGAATACAGCGTTAGGTACTTGAAAATTCTTTAATGTACCTCGAGAGTGGTTTGGGAGAGGGCTTTAATCAGCAATGGGTCACAAAATAGGCTATTTAAAAACCAACGATTAACAAGAAAAAAAATATCTTCGTAATTATTATTATTATTATTTCTAACCCATATTGTCCTACTGCTGGGCAAAGGCCTCCCTCAATTCTTTCCAGTGTTCTCGGTTTACGTATTATCTATACTAATATTATAAAGCTGAAGAGTTTGTTTGTTTGTTTGTTTGTTTGTTTGTTTGTTTGTTTGTTTGTTTGTTTGAACGCGCTAATCTCAGGAACTACTGGTTCGAATTGAAAAATTCTTTTTGTGTTGAATAGATCATTTATTGAGGAAGGCTTTAGGCTATATAACATCACGCTGCGACTAATAGAAGCGAAGAAACAACGGAAAATGTGGAAAAAACGGGGAAAATTATTCATCTTTGAAGGCTTCCGTTGCGTGCGCTGCCAAAACGGTTTAAGATACCAAAAAAAAATGTATGAAAGAATTATTCCTCTTAAAATGATCTAAAAAAATGTCCGCGACAGTATATGTCTATCTTTTAAGATTAACTTACTAGAACCGTTTTTATGCGAATCAAATTTAGCCAATTTTTACCGATTATTTGTTAGAGTTGTATCAACATAATAATATAATATTTATCCAAATAAATGTTTTGTTGATTAAGAGTATGTAATTGTAAACAAAATTGTCTTTGACATCATTTAATTTCAATGAACATCTTAGAAGATATTGCAATTTTAAAATAACTCCGATATAAAATTCACACACGATGCATGATGTGCTAAACTTGACGCTGCGCCTGGCCGGCGGGCGAGGAGAGGAGTTGCTTGCGGGCGGCGCGGATGGTTTTTTTTTATGGTAGGTAAAAATCATCCAATGACGAATCCCGCTCTTGGGTGGAGCGGGAAACAGTGTCAGACTCTTACTGACTAAACAACCTACCCCGTTCCTCCCTTGCCTTATTCCCAGAGCCCCGGTATAACGCTTTCGCACCAACCCTCAGTTGCAGGAGGCTTCGCCCCTGAAGGGCCCCACAGTTTGCTGACAACACCTTGAGGCGCGCGGGAGCAGTACACGCCGTCGACGACTTGGTCTCGGTCTGGACTGTTACCAGACAACCGGACGGCGAGCTACCCATTGCTCACCGTCCACATGCCAGCGTCTACGGAGATCGGATATCGGCGGGATCGCGGCGGTGACGGCTACGGCGAGGGCGCTGTTGCCTTTGCCTTATGCGGTCGGCCTCCTCCTTTACGAGCATTACTGCTTTGCAGAAGGAGGCGACCGCTTGCCATTCTTCTTCGCTGCGAACTATGACCTGAACCAAGGCCCGGCGCGAGAGGTCGCCGCCGCTGATCACCCCCACGAGGACACGGCGATGCTCTTCTAAAGCGGGGCACACCTCCACCGTGTGCTCCACCGTATCCTCCGGGCTGACCACACAGTAGCGACACCCGGGCGTCTCTTCCTTCTTCCCATGTCCGGTGAGAACCTACGTCATGCGGAAGGTGAGGATGCCGTGATAGATATCACGCCTCAAAGAGGGGACTTACCGCCGAGATTATGGCGTGCCCAAGTTGCAGTGTAGCTCTATGAAGTACTTTTAGATAATTATGTTCTTTTAAAAACTAAATTGTCTAAAATTATGACAGAAATTGACACCGACAAAGTCGTGGGTAACAGCTATTTATTTATAAAGCTGAGGAAGTTGTTTGCAAAAAAAAAATGTGATGCCCAAAATAACTATTCCACGCGGACGAAGTCGCGGGCACAGCTAGTAATTTATATATAATATTTTATTATTTTAGCTGCTGAATGATGCTCTTTATAATTAGATGTTGACTCTTTTATAATGTGGAGATATCATTTTATTTATTTAACAAAACTGTAGGGCCGAAGCCAATTACACCATTGAAACACAAAAGTAGAAATAAAACAATAATTAAAATTAACAACAGATATTTGACAAGTCGCGCTGGACTTTCGACCCGCCCCAGCTTTGCACGGGTACTGATATTGAATATATTATGCATGTATTATGCATATAAACCTTCCTCTTGAATCAATCTATCTATTAAAAAAAACCACATCAAAATCTGTTGCGTACCTAGTTTTAAAGATCTACGCATACGTAGGGACAGAGCGACTTTGTTTTATACATTATCAAAATAACTTATTAATAGTTTTATTTTTACTGATTAAAATACTACAACTTTTGAAAACTTCTCGTAGCCCTATAAACTCCTCCTTAATCCCTAATTAAGCGACTTACTTATCAATAATGAGGTGCCCCACAATAAGCGTCATTACAACTTCGAATTCATTACGGCAGCGTATTATATCGATTGCATTCTATGCAGTTGTTTTTTTTTCATTCGATGAATCGAGTTAATTAAGTCATTCGTGAGAGTTGTCTATGCCTCTTGGATTTTATGGTTCCGTATACGCTGACTGGCCTAGTAGTTAGTGACATTGACTTCTTTGGAGGTCGTGAATTTGATTCCCACCTTTGTGTGATGAGCACGATCATTTGTTCTGTGTCTGGGTGTAATTTATCTATAACTAGCGACCCGTTCCAGCTTCGCACGGGTGCAATGCTGATATTTTATATATGTAATAATGTTGTATGAATGATACTCATAAACCTTCCACTTGAGTCACTCTATCTATTACAAAAACAATCTAAACATACATGGGGACAGCGGGACGCGACAATGTTTTATACTATGTAACGATATGTATGTATTTAGAAATTATAAGTATGTTTAGCAGTTGTATAGTATTCATTTCACAAGCTCTGCTTAGTTTCGGACAAGACGACGTTGTATGATAGTTGTGAAAAATTATTATTTATATTATATTATCCTAAGGGTAAAACGAGATCCTATTATTAAGACTACTTTAGGTTCGTCACAATCATCAGTGTCTCATAAAGGATGATAGCAAGACGGTTGAAATTTTGACAGATAATGTACATTAATTCTATTGTCGCTATAACAACAAAAAATATTAAAAATAGAATTAAATAAATATAAAGTAGGGGCTTCTTTATAACAAACGTGATTCTTACTCAATATAAATTATAGTACGGAACCCTCAATATGCGAGTCCGACTCGCACTTGGCCTATATTTTAATTATTATTAATCTAAATGTGTTACCAGATTACTTTTTATTATGATGTTTTAGTTGCTTCATTTGAGTTTTGAGGAAATGTAGGTGTTGAAATTGTAGCGTTTGTAGCGATTACGTGATTGTGGAGTGTGGGCAGGCTTTAGATTATTATGAGTTTATTTAGTTTTATTGGCCTTTGGATTTTTCCCGTGACTTTGGTCCCAGAGGCCCACAGGCATCGAGCATTTGTCGGTACCTTAATATTTTTATTTACATCAGTGTTATCATTTCCGTAGATATGTAATTGGATCAGAAAGTAGATAGGTTATAATTGTTATAAAGTTTCAAAAATCTTTAATCTTACCTATATGCTTAACTTGCATGTACACACCTTTACTTGACGGTGTGGTAGATGCAATGGTTGATCTATTAACTACTGCTCTACGGGTCGTGGGTTCGATTCCTGCATGGAACAAATGTTTGTACTTTGTATAGCCTAGGGGCTACTACTAGGGTCTGGGTACCCTGTGCATGTGAGTTTACGTTTATGAATGCACCCACGTCACCGTATTAATTCATACTGCAAGGCAACGTTTTTCTAAAATGTACGGAAGTAAAAAACCGAGTCTTGCCACACAATTGAGCTAAATCAATTAAAGTTGACAGATTTATTATCCTCAAAACCTACATTTTTCAGGACTTAAATTAATTTAACCTTGAGTCGTTGTTGTTAACTATTGGCAGTTACCGACTTCCTTTATCTTGTAAATGATACTAAACTTTGATACCATCTGTTCTGAAATACTGTTGACTGTCTAGCGTTTTCTTTTTTTTCTTATGGAAGGAATGACGAATCTCTCCCTTGAGCGGAGCGGGAAACAGTATCTGACTCTTACTGACTAAACAACCTACCCCGTTCCTTCCTTGCCTTAGTCCCACTGCCCCGGTGTAACGCCCTTTTGCACCAATCTTTGGCCCCAGGTGGCTTCGACCGTGTAGGGCCCCTACAATTTGTTGACAACTCCTTGAGGCGCGCGGGAACAGACTTGGGCTTGGTCCGGATTGTTACCAGACGACCGGACGGCGGGCTACCCGTTGCTCGCCGTCCGCAAGCCCGCGCCTACGGCGGCCGGATATCGCATCTGCGGGATCGCGACACGAGAGGTCGCTGTGACTATCAAGCGTTAAGTTTTTGGTTAGACTAAATCCAAAGACATGTTGATTTTTCAATTAGCATTTCTCGGAAAATCATCAAATGACTTCTTCTGCTTTGGGTAGAGCTAGGGAAAATGTTTAGTAACTAAAATCCATAATGTTCCTTCAAATGCCCTTTGCAAGTCCCACTCTTATAAAACTAACTCTCTTTTTCTCTTACCAGACATGACCTGGGGCCTGAAATTTGACTGAGATGGATTTTATATCTTGGCAATCATTCTCGTTTTTATTTTTATAACTCTGCTTTCAAAGAAATAAATTAAACTGGTGAAGTATCATGTTAGTGTTTTAGGAAGTATTTTACCTCTGTGCCTGCTCTCTATTGAGAAATATCTTCTTCTTTGTCGGTATCACACTTGGCAGAGTGGTCGTGGTCATCGCTTCAGGTGTTGGTGGCAAGCTTCACAACACGCCACTCCTCTCTGATGGCCGACCTCCTCGTGCATTCATGCAGCGTTGATGAGCCACTTACTGAAGCTTTTATTTGGTCAGTCCACCTCATAGGCGAACTTACTCGTGGCCTGGTACCCTCAACTCTTCCTTGTAGCACAAGTTGCTCAATAGCCACCTCCCCTGGGCGGCATACATGACCAATAATGTGAGGATGCGAGACTGTACCAAATACGATAAACGCTGTTTGATGTTGAGTTCTCGAAATATAGACTCGTTATAATATTTATTTTATGCTCTTACTAGCGATCCGCCCCAACTTCGCACGGGGGTAATGCTGATATTAAATATATTATGTATGTATTATATACCTTCCTCTTGAATCACTCTATCTATTAAAAAAAGTCGCATCAAAATCCGTTACTTACGTACTTTTACAGATTTAAGCATACATAGGGAGGAAGCGACTTTGTTTTATGCTATGTAATGATAGGAGTGATGATGTATATGATACACATAGCAACAATTGTCTTGTCTTAGTTCATACACATCTCTCATGCATTACGACTAAATTAAAGGTGATACATTAATTGACTGGATACTTCAAAGGTTAGAGACACACTAGATCGTGATAAGTTTATACGACTGATGAAGTCTTGGCGTCTCACAGTAGCGTGTTTGGCCTATACTATACAGATACCGAAAATATATTTTTTAATGATGGTTATAATTTTAGGTATTACGTTAAAGTTTAACGAGCTTATCAATTTCATGACCTTTTTTTTAAAAGAAAGATATAAGTACGAGTATTTGCTTAGTTGCGGCTTATTTTGTGGTCAAATCCCGAATTACGAAGAACTTTCTCCATGTCAAAAAAATTATGTAAAATCATAAGAAATGTAAACCATTGAATATGAAAATACACATTTTGATATGATGCTATAGGTATAATTAGATATAATTAGAAGACCTCTGCCTTTTTTCAATAAAATCTGGCTCCGTCAGGTTTGCGTCTTTGGAACATAATTAAACAAATATGTGACAATTTTATAGGTTTAACAAATAGGTCGCTAAGTGGGTAATCCTTTTTAACAGTTCTCCTTTTTTGTATATAAAAAACTCAGTACCCTAAGGACACAACTAAATAAGTAGGTATATTTGACAGTGAAAGTTAAAAGACAAGAAAAAAATATATTGTCAAAATATAAAGTAACTCGTAGTTTATTATCCCTCCCAGTGTGTCCCGGACACAACTAATAATCGTGAACCGCGCTGAGCGCATGCGCCAGCAATGACAGTTCCACTTCGGTTTCCCGCCAAGACGCGCGCGTTCCGATACACGACCAATTCATTGAACCGAATACAATTTACGATTTTCGTTTTTGATTTCAATTAAAAACTTTTTTGTTAGTGCCTAGTGTTCTAGTATTAAATTACATTGAATAACACACGCTCAGTGATTAAAAATATTATTATAACTGGTAATTAATCGATTTATTGACACTTAAAATCTTTCTTCGGGTTACAACTTCATAAATTTTTTTTAAAACAAGGGTCAGATGTAAAACAAAAAGTTAATAAAAAAAATGCCTAATTAACTCCGAGAGCGCTACATTACAGGCGGTAGACCGTAAATCCTACAATTCCAGCGACCGAAACACCGACAATACAAAAATAAAAACAAAAATGCTTAGTTTAGTCACTGTGCATCCGTCCTCTTTGCAACAATTTAATTTTGTTCGAAATTTGAATTAGGTGCGCTCTTTTTTCTTAAAATGAGCGCACCTAATTCAAATTTCGAACTGTGCGACTAGTTTATTCTTTAATGATCAATAGAATAATGATAATAACTCAACAAAAAAACCTCAACGAGAAAAAATCGATTTCCGCTTGTCATCCTTTTTCTGTATTTATTTATGGAATAAATCTTTTAAAAGTCTTTTATTTATAAAAATAGAAACAGTAAATTTCCGGTTAGGTATCTAATCCAAATATTTTGTTTTTCTAGAACAAGAAATAATTTAAAATGCATTTGTTTATTTATATAGTGTTTATCTTATTAACAAAATACTCAGTGAAAAGTGAAAAACCGTTTAAAAGTATACCAGTGACAGTGAAAACATATGAAAATGACACAGTGCTTCTACCGTGCTACATTGATGAAAACGGTAAGTTATCACTTTTTTTCCCTCGGGAAAATTATTCAATTATGTCTCCACGGCGGTGCGAGGGATAGTGTCAGACTTTTACTGGACAAAAACTCGCTGCTTTTTCTTCTTTGCCTTTGTTCTAGGGACTTTTTTATGGTAGGTAAAAATCGTCCAATGACGAATCCTGCCCTTGGGCGGAGCGGAAAACAGGTTGCCAAATGTACCAGGGCTAGAGCCTTCCTTTCAGACACGAACTCTTGGCCCCAGTTGGCTTCGACCCTTCTGCAGGGTCCCTACGGTTTGCTGACGACTCCTTGAGGCGTAAGGGAAAAGTGCGCGTCGCCGACAACTTGGGCTTGGTCCGGACGATTACCAGACGAAAGGACGGCGAGCTACCCATTGCTCGTCGTCCGCAAGCCCGTTCGTTCTAAGGCCTCAGGTTATACTTTACCTAACCATCATTATGTTCTATCTAACCTGTCTTGGGTTTTAATTAAAAGTGATGTTATATTGTATGTGGTAAGTTAAAAAATGTATCAAAGGATACTTCCTTCCTCCATATTTAACCCTATTTACGGGGGATTAAAAAAATGGGGTATAGTGTAGGACGACAATGCACTATGTCTTATTCATCGCAACATTGCATTTTTGCGACGTAAGACAGTCACGGTCTTGTTGGGTTACGATTTAGTCGCATACATAGATATACAAAGTCGCATACATAGAAAAGAGGTCGCATATGTAATTAGCGTGATTACTAAAAATATAATTGTGAGTGAACTTTATCCTCTTTAATTTATAATCTGACCCCGTGCCTCAACAATAGTAATGATTGATTGCAATTCTACCTGGTGGTAAGCAGTGAGCGATGATGGGATCACGCTAGTTTACGTACAGAGAGGCGAGCTTAATGCCACTTCATTTGCTTTCTTTACAGCTTCACTGAAGGTGATGTAACCCTTCCATTTCGTCTTACTCCGTACCATGACTTGAACCAGTGTTAGACACGAGAGCTTACTTTTATACCCCTAATGCCAGACGCTCAAATAGTTTAAACTTTAAAAAAGTAAAAAGAAAGTACCGTACGATGGGGCTATTTGGTACATTTTTTATGAAAAATTACGTTTTTCACAAAAACTACTTAGGTTATGAACTTAGACAATTTTTTTTACGACTAACCTTATCAATACCTTCTAGAAAAATGCGCTTGTATTTATGTATTGAATATAGATACAGAGATATCTTTTTCAAAAGTGCAATTCCAAATATCACCGGTTTGGGGCTTTTTGTAATCGACATATTCTAATTTTGTTTTTCATCGACCGTTGGAGCTGTATCAATTTAAACAGATCTTGCGACATTTAGACCAACAGAAGGATAAACAGCCTTTCATTGTATCATAGTTTTGTGGTTTAATTTTAAATAAAAAGCCAAATATTTAGCATCGAAACATTTATTATAAAAAAGCGATTCGCAACTTTTGGGCTATTTGGAATCTGTAGTAAAATCTTATACTTACAATTGTTTATGAATTAAGGCAATATTTGGAACATTTAAGGGGAAGCTAAAAATATACTTAAACATTGAGATCTTTATAAACCGTCAAATAGGTACCTACCTACCCAAGTAAGAAGGTGCCTACCCACTTAAAATAAAATGTGAAATAGATAAAAAATAAATATTTGGCAAGGAATTAACCACAATTAAAATCTGGGTAACGTTACTTATACTTATAATAAACAATACAGGATGGAGGGGTCGCATCGACGCACAATCGATTAGTTACCACGTAGGTATTCAGTAGGTACCTACATGATTCTGAACGCCTAACACAGCAATTATTCTACATAGCGTACTCTTAGGTATGTCATAAGTATCGGCAGCATCAATTAGCTAAAGTTTTCCAGACTTAACCGCCCCACTTTACGGTAGGTACATGGAACGAAAAAAAGGAAACTAAATAATAACTATTGATCATTCAGGTATGACAATCAAACATTCAGGAAAAGTTTTCTAGTTTTATACAGCAGTATAGGTAAATTATTTAGTGAGTACCTAAGCCGAAAAATATCTTGCCCTTAACATGCTCAAAATACGCAATTGGGACTATTTGGAACTATGATAAAATTCCTTGGCAATGTATAACACATTTTAGAGGGGCTATTTAAAACTACGTTCCAATTAACCCCAAAAACAGAAACCAAATAGCCCCATTTAGAAAAATCGAAATATCTGCCAGCTTGTAAAAGGTAGAAACGAGCAAATGGAAACACTGAAAAGCGCATTAAACAAACTATAACTTAGTTTATTCAATTTCTTACAAACCTGTCTAGATTTTGTGGGGCAGACGAAAGTTATCAAGGCACAAAATGAACAAAAAATACAACCTTTTTTAAAATTACGTTTTAACCCACTTAGAAAGCCGTTATGTGTCAAAATTCCTTTGTGACGTTGACATTAGATGTCACTGTATTGCCAAATGGTAAAATATAATTCCTACTGTTCTTAGATATAAAGATACACACGATCAAAACTTTTTTTTTAGGAAATTCCAAATAGCCTCGTGGTTTGCAAATAGCCCCATCGTACGGTACTTTCCTACTGAATTAAAACTAATAATCTTGTCTTTTAATTAACAGCTGAGCACAGTCAGCTAGCTAACCGCGTAGGGCTAAAGTACCAACTTTTAGATATGATCAACTTTGATTAAGTTTGCTGCCTCTCAGAAAACCGACTTCGACGGAGAATTTAACTTCTTAGCTGTACGCACAATTAATGTATTCCCAAATAGTTTTGTTATATGGGTAGGATGTCCACCATTTACCATTTGGTAAATAAAAAACCCGTACAAAACTTACAACGTGAGAAAACGTTTGCACAAGCGCTAAAATTCGCAGAGCCTAACTTCATACTCGCAAGATCCGGCGGCCGTACTGTAGAAAGGCAATTTAAATTATCAAAGAGTGTGTACTCATCTGTATTACCGTTAAAACAACAAATAAAACCACAAAAAGGAAAAAAATGGCAGTTAAAATTATTAAAGTGTGTGTACTCATTTTTATTGCTATTAAAACAACAAATAAAATCACACATCACACGTCAGTCAACTCAAACGTTGTTTTTTCTTTGAATAAAAAAAAAATCAAATGTACCACACCAAATCAAACGTACTTCCTAAAATAATGTATCTAATATTAACTCGTCTAAACAATTTAAACGTAAACATTCGTGATCTAAGCAACTAAAACCTTGTTTTTTCTTAATTGAAGTACACATGCCACTAACTGGCACTCTCACCCTACAAACCCTTTGACGTCTCATTAGCATGAAAAAGGCGGGAACTTTTAAAATAAACTGTCATTTAATTTTGAACCATATTTCGACGGTTCAAAGATTAATTTAGATTGAAAGTTGAAATGAAATGTTTATTTTGATTCGTGATGAGGAATTAAGTATGTTTTATCAAGGAATAGGATCTATATCGTTCATTTAATGGCGTAAGGAATTCGTATAAACGCTTTTAATGATTATTATTGATGTCTAGTGTTCTGGAGCTGTCAAATTAATAAAGAAAAGGCGTTTGTAAATATGATTTTAACGAATCGACAGGTGCATTATTACATAGTATAAACCAAAGTTGCTTACCGCTGTCCCTATGTATGCTTAGATCTTTCAAAGTACGCAACGTATTTTGATACGGTTTTTTTTTAATAGATTCCTAGAGTGATTCTAGAGGAATGTTTATGTGCATAATACATGCATAATATATTAAAGACTAGTACCCGTGCGAAGTTGGGGAGGGTCGCTAGTACGTAATATAATTTTGTAATACGTATTAAATGCTTCTCTAAGAAGTAGTTAAGCTGAAATTAGACTAAAGGACAAAAATAAACATTAAAAAAACAACAACAACTGCAAATCGCATTTAAATTTGTTTGAACCATTTATTTTTTACGAATTTTGTCGTCGCACAATGTAGATACGTTATTAGTACGAGTATGAAGTTATAGGCTCTGCGAATTCTAGTGCTTGAAAAGTCGTACAAAAATAAAGATTAAAAAAAATAAACCACCAATAACAATTTTTAACAGCAATAACAACTGCAAAACGCATTTACTTGTTTTAAACATCGTTTTTTTTACGAATTTTCAAGCGCTAAAATTCGCAGAGCTTAACTTCACACTCGCCAAGATTCGACGGCCGTACTGTACATAATTATAAAACTTATACAGTGATTACATAACTCGAACGCTTAAAAAATAAAGTTTAAATGGTCGTATACCACTTTTTTAATTTATTATTCTTATGGCATACGACCACGGCTTTCTTGTTTTCTTGTTTCGTACTTTTTAGAGCGTGTTTTTAAGTAGTCGGGTGTTAGTTTTTAAACTTTATTTTTATTTAACATATTTTGGAGTTCTAAATAGGTTAATCTTGGGTTCATTGATTTCTCAGCCCATGAATACAGGTAAAGTCACAAGCAAATGCTAGTAATATATATATATTCAAAATGTACAAGTAAAGCGCTTTCAAATGATACCAAACACGGCATATTTATCTTAACTTTATTTTTTTACTTCGTATGTTTTGTCCGCTAGAGGGCGCCACATTAGATTTTGTGAAATCCCATATAGCCTATAACCAGCGGACAATTAAGACGCTTCTAATGATATGTCATTTGTCGAATTCTGATAAGTAGTTTAGAAGTTACGAGGGAACAGATGAACATCCATACCCACATACATACATACAGGTCAAAATCATAACCCTCCTTTTGCTTCGCCGTAGTCGGGTAAAAAGTGATGCCCAATTCTACAGCCCATATACCGCGTCCTCTAATTTTCAAGCACCATAAAAATACTGCGGAAATGTCTATGATTATACACTTATTTGAACCATAGTTAATTTAATACTAGATGATCTTATTATTGTTTAAAGTACAAACTTATTCTTTATTTGTTAGGCTAGTTACAGACAAATGTCGAACTCGAATTTGACTCATGAACCTTGTATATTTAAATATAATAAAAACAGGCGAACATTAATTTTACTTATTATAATATTTAAATTAAATAAAGAACATTTGACACTCAGCAGCCAGTATTGTTGCTTATTTTTTTTTTTAGTTTCTTTTGACCCATTTTGTAGTTTAGCGTTCAAAAGATTACCGCCTGTCTTTTAGAGTTAAGTCCTATGGTGTGTAGCATATGTACTTAATAACATAAGTTTTTGCAAAGGAATATATTAACCAAGGAGGAGGCCTAACACATCAGGCAGGCAACGGAGCTCACGCTCCAGTTGCCAAAGATTCCGATCTCGATTTCTTGCCACAATGGTCGGTGAGCAATGGGTAGCTCGCTATCCGATTGTCCGGTAATCGTCCGGACCGAGCCCAAGTCGTCGACGTTGTTAGTTAAACCGTAGGGGCTCAGCCTGCCAGCAGGCAGGGTCGAAGCCTACTAGGGCCAAAGGTCTACTTCTGAAAGGAATTCTCGGCCCTGCTACGAAAGCCAAATAACGAACTGGGTGGGTGGTTTGGATAGTAAACGTTTTACATTATCTCTCGCTTCGCCCAAGGGCGGGAGTTGTCATTATCCAATGAAGAAAAAGACCCAAGGAACTTCCTCTGCTAAATTTTTCGAAGGGATGGAGGCTTTTAGCTAGTCTTGATTTCTTGAACATCGTTTATCTGTATGCCAAATTACCCCCAAATCTGTTACTATATACTTATTTATTATTATATTATATTTTTAAAAGTAACAAAACCAATACATATTACTACATTACACATACACAGGTTTCGCCTCTAAAATATTAATGTGTCAATTTTGTAATATCAAAGAAAATTTATCCTCAATAAAAACATAACCTGCCTCTTACCTACTTGAGAACAATAATTATTACTTAAACACTATTTTAAGCTCTAACATTCATCACAAACTAAACTACTCGAAATTTTCTATCATCCAAACACTCCAACATTTAGACAGTGTACACCCGTCCCTATAACAGCTCGCTCTACATTTCATTATAACAAATCGCTCCCATAGATTACGGCACAAGCCTTATTACACTATTGTAATAATGATTTATAATTCTATCTAATATAAAACAAACACGCTACGACTTCAATTTTAATAATCAACTTGTTAGTAATTTGTTTTGTGATTTAAAATTTGATCGTTTTTTTGTTCGTTTAAAAAACAAATGAATGTTTTTTATTTAGTAACTAATGAGAACTAAAAGTTTCTTTTAAAATTGTTTTCGGGTTCGCGCTTGACCGCTATCTCACCTGGAAGTATTTCTATTTTTGATAGGTTCGCGCTTGTCCGCTATCTCACCTGCTCCACTAGCCAAGTTACAGTTAGAGTTATTTAAGTTACAGACGTAGGTAGTAACTATTTAGTAATCTGTGGTTACAGTTCGTTTCGTTTAGAGTTAGCGCTTGTAGATAGCCTTGCCCCTCAATTCCTTTGTTGAAATGATAAGGAAATGAAACGAACAAGGGAATTGGGGGCGTGGTTAATTACAAGCGCTAACTCTAACGATACGATTGTAACATGGCTAGTGGGGCAGATGGAAAGCGACGATGCGGTTGACGATGGAGCGCGCTTGCCTAGAAGTAACCTATTCACTCTATCAGGAAACACAGACTCCGTCAAGGAATTCTACTCCTTAGTCTCAAGTTGGATTCTGCAAGTTTTAGCACTTGTAAACTCGTAAAAAAAAAATTGATAAACAAATATATGCAATTTGCAGTTGTTATTGCTGTTAAAAAGTGTTATTAGCATTTATTTTTATTAAACCTGGGTTCAAAACAGGGAAGGAACACGATAGGTATGGTTTAACACTCTGTTCCGCTCCGCCCAAGGGCTGGATTCGTCATTGGATAATAATATGTCCACAACTATCACACAACGCCATCTAGTTCCAAGCTAAGCAGAGCTTGTGTTATGGGTACTAAACAACTGATAAACATACATTGTATATTTCTAAATACATACATATTATAGATAAATTACACCCAGACACAGAACATATGATCGTGCTCATCACACAAACATTTGTCCTGGGTGGGAATCGAACCCACGACCTCCCGCATAGCAGTCAGGGTCACTAATTACTAGACTGACAGGCCAGTCCTTACAGTCAGTTTTTACCTACCTTAAAAAGTTTACCTCTCCAGACAGTGTGTAATGCAACCTTGAATGAAACACAAGCTAACTGTCAGACTGTACTAGTACAGTTGATTATGCCTCTGACGTCATAATCTCATGATGCATGCGCTTATTAAGTGCATCGTTAGAATTCTTTTCTTATTTTGTTTGTTTATGCGTTAAAGTGGGATGAACAGAGAGAGATAGAAGATAGGACATCCGTTAACATTGCGTTTTGATATTTCGCTCATCTCTCTATATCTACTCGTATATATAGAAGGAGAAACTGACTGACTGACATATCAACGCACAGCAGAAACTACTGGGACTAGAAGAGTGAAATTTTGCACAGGGCTTCCTTTTATAACGTAGGCGAACACTAAGAAGGGATTTTTCAAAATTCACCCCCAAGAGGGGTGTAACGCGTGTCCAAACTTTGTGCAAAACCCTATTTGCGCGTGCGAAGCCGCTGGCAGAAAGCTAGTATAATATAAAAGGAGAAACAAACTGACTGACATATCAACGCACAGCCAAAACTACTGGGACTAGGAGCGTGACATTTTGCACAAGGCTTTACGACGTCAGCGAACACTAAGAAAGGGTTTTTCAAAAATCAGCTCCTTATGGGATGTAATGGGGGTCTAAAGTTTGTATGGAGCACCCTACTTTCACGCGGGCAAAGCCACTGGCAGAAGGCTAGTTTGTGACAAGAATTTTAAGACTGGAAAATGATTATTTATGACTACGGTCAAGTATCATGCGCCGGAGGCGACACCTGCATAAAAAGTAAAAAATTGGCCCATGGGAACATAGTTCGGGGATAAAAAGTATCCTATGTGCTGTTCCAGAACGTGGTCTTCCCGTGCACCAAATTTTTATCCAAATCCCTTCAGCCGTTCGAGCGTGAAGATATGACAAACGTACACACACACATAAACAAAGTTTCGTTTTTTTTAACTATTATTGTTTAAATAATATAATATATAATTTTACTGCAATTGTGTCGATATTTTTTGCATCAATCAATCAATCAATCATTTATTTATTCATCATCAAATTGTGGAAATTTGTATATATTTAAACGTAAAAGTGCTCTCCGGCTTTCCGTGCTTTTTTGGCTACTTCTCAATGAAGTTTTGACTATTAATTTAATTGAGCAAGTTGGTGTCGAGTGACGGAATTTGAATTGGAGTAAGTATAGTTTTTTTACCATCATGCCCCTCTGATAGAAGATTTTACTTGTTTCTTTCTGTTTGTGGGATAGTTCTTTGCAAGATACCTATCCCATGGTTTTTTTTATGGTAGGTGGAAATCATCCAATGACGAAACCCGCTCTTGGGCGGAGCGGGAGACAGTGTCAGACTCTTACTGACTAAAAAACCTATCCCATTCCTTCCTTGCCTTATTCCTAGAGCCGCGGTAACACTTTCGCACCAACCCTCGGCTCTAGAAGGATTCGGCCCTGAAGGGCCTCTACATACCTATCCCATGGTAGGCCCCGCTGTCGAAATATCTCATAAGTCCCGACTTCTCCCCTCAAGAAAACATCCCATTAGTCACCTCACAGCTCGCAGCTTCCTTCCTCGTATCATCTTATTGACACGGCCTATTAAGGTACAGTCCCGCGCTCAGTAGCAAACGTCCTATTTATTATTTCGGTGATGTTCCTGTTTCGAAACTACTTTAAAACTGACCGACAGATGTTTTTTTCTTGAAAATGTCTCTTTTTTTTACTTTATAATGCAATATATCTTCTATATATATAAAAGGAGAAACTGACTGACTGACATATCAACGCACAGCCGAAACTACTGGGACTGAGAGAGTGAAATTTTGCACAGAGCTTCCTTTTATGTCGTAGGCGAACACTAAGTCAGGATTTTCCAAAATTTGCCCCCTAAAGGGATGAAACGCGTGTTCAAAGTTTGTGCGAAAACCTATTTTCATGCGGGCGAAGCCACTGGCAGGAGGCTAGTATTTTTATATTTGGTAAGCAGTGATGCAATCGTTGATGGTGAGGCGCACTAGTTTATTAATTATTATTAAGAGCTCTACACTCTAGCTTTGAAGACACCCAAATTATAATAGGACGGGAAGACCGCAGTACGCAAACTGTTCCAGTCCGTTGTATGTGGTAGAAACGACGAGGCAAAACAGTGAGAACATTAAAAGGTTGATAATGGTAATATCATTCAAAATAATAATATGTCCACAACTAACACACCACGCCATCTAGTCCCAAGCTAAGCAGAGCTCCGGTGGAATTTCGAGGAGCACTTCCGACGTCTGGCCCCCAAACTCAATCGGACGGGGGCTGCTCTCAAGCGGCTCCTGCCGAACCTTGGGGGTCCAGACGCCTTCTGCCGGAGGCTCTACGCCGGCATCGTCCGGTCCATGGCCCTTTATGGGGCACCAGTGTGGGCGCCGACGCTGCGTAAACGCCCGGCGGCCCAGCTGAACGCCTGCCAGAGGGTCATGGCCATCCGGATGGTGCGGGGATACCGCACGGTGTCCCGAGAGGCGGCGAGCCTCCTTGCTGGCCTACCACCATGGGACCTGGAGGCAACAGTCCTTGCACGCATGCACGACCAGCGCGTGGAGGTGCAACGCCGGGGCGAAGATCCGCTGCCCGAACATGTCGAGGCGTGGCGGAAGGAGCTCCGGCGAGATCTCATGGTGAAGTGGAAACAGCGACTGTCGCAACCCAGCGCTGGGCACACCGTAATCTCAGCGGTAGTGCCCCTCTTTGAGGCGTGGCTGGATAGACCTCACGGCGTCCTCACCTTCCGCATGACGCAGGTTCTCACCGGACATGGGAAGTTCGGGAGATTCCTGCACCGGATTCGTGCGGAGGAGACGTCCGGGTGTCGCCACTGTGAGGCGAGCCCGGAGGACACGGTGGAGCACACGGTGGAGGTGTGCCCTGCTTGGGAAGAGCATCGCCGTGTCCTCGTGGGGGTGATCGGCGGCGGCGACCTCTCGCGCCGGGCCCTGGTTCAGGCCATGGTCCACAGCGAAGAGGGATGGCAGGCGGTCGCCTCCTTCTGCGAAGCAGTAATGCTCGTAAAGGAGGAGGCCGACCGCATAAGGCAAAGGCAACGGCGTACTCGCCGTAGCCGTCGCCGCCGCGATCCTGCCGATATCCGGCCACCGTAGACACTGGCTCGCGGACGGTGAGCAATGGGTAGCTCGCCGTCCGGTCGTCTGTAAGACCGAGTCCTAGTCGTCAACGGCGCGCACCGTTCCCGCGCGCCTCAAGGTGTTGTCAGCAAACTGCAGGGGCCCTTCAGGGTCGAAGCCTCCCGGAGTCTAGAGGGAAGTGGGAAACTGTTACCTCGACTCCAGGATTAGGGCAAGGAAGGTACGGGGTAGGTTTTTTAGTCAGTAAGAGTCTGACACTAGTCTCCCGCTCCACCCAAGAGCGGGTTTCGTCATTGGATGATTTTCACCTACCATAAAAAAAAAAAAAAAAAAAGCTAAGCAGAGCTTGTGTTATGGGTACTAGAAATCTGATAAACATACTTATATATTTCTAAATACATACATATTATAGATAAATTACACCCAGACACAAAATAGATGATCGTGCTCATCACATAAACATTTGTCCTGGATGGGAATCGAATCCACGACCTCCGTCATAGCAGTCAGGGTCACTAACTACTAGACTAAAAGGCCAGTAAAAAAAACACATACAAATATGGAGTGGTTTCTCTAAAGCCGCAACCAGCCTACCATTGCAGACGCTCCATGAACACGACCACTCTACTCCATGAAGAAGAAAAATAGAAAGAAATTCTCTAAACTCAGTGATACTAGTGCAATGTGGTCTGTGGGTGACAAGTTCTTAGCACAATGCTTAATGAGTTGATGACGCATACCTATATACTTGCGGCAAATGGTTAAAAGATTGGTGACCCACGATGACGTCAGTCTTCTTGTGGAGTGTAAGACTGTTCTAAAAGATCCTCTAGAAGATTATTATTATTATTATATTATTATTTATTTATTTACAACCTAGGGGTCTTTAAGTCAAGAGTGAATAGATTACTCCTGGCAAGTGTGCTCCATCGTCGACCACATCATCGCTTACTATCAGGCACAATGAATGTGTTCCCAGATCATTACCTACGGAAATGAAAATGATTTTGCGTGAACGAAATATGCTCAAGAGTCACAGCAAACTTACATTAAATTTTCCGATCCACAGACAGGCAAAATAAATATTTGAGTACATATAATGATGTCCTTTGAATTCGCACCCCACAAACTCCAATAAAACCATAGACATAAAACTCTACAAACATTTGTGGCATTCTTTTATTTTCAAAATAATTCCTTTTGGTAACATTGCCATGAGAACCGGTATTCAAAACATTGGGACAGTCAGATTTCCTATATAATGAGCCCCCATGTTCCATGGTTGTCGATAAATCATACGCTCACAAAAGCAATATATTTTTGTGTTCAACACGTACCGAGTAGGTAGATTAGATCGGGACATTCAGTTACGAAATATGTTGGAATTAAAATGGATGCGGTATATTAGAATTTATGAGATACTAACATGGCTCGAATATGTACCTAATTATTATCAATCTAGTTCTGTTAGTTAGTCTTTATAAAAAAATTGTAAGCTCTGACCTGCGACTTTGTCCGGGAGAATGTCGGTTATTTTGGACACAAAATCTAAATCACAATTAACTTTTTACAATATAAAGCTCCATAAAAAGTTGGGGGCGAAAATAAAAACTAGCACCTACACTCATTAGCAAGGAACAAAATCAAAAATAAATAAAACATACATAAAATATTATATAGTACCTAACAATGAAAAACCTTGGGTTGCTTGAATACTATGGATGCGAGACGCACGGGACCAGCTTGGGGGAGGCCTATGTCTAACAGTGGAAGCACCCTTCAGCTAAAATGATCATGATGATGAATGGAAAACATTAAAACAACCAAAAAAACAATTTTTCTTTTTTACTTAATAATGTGGTGTAAACATCAATTACTTATTAAAGAATATATAATTTTAAATTATTTTTTTAAAGAAGCCTGTCTTTTCTTAGAGCTGGAAGATGGAGCAAAAGCTCTTCTCTACATATACTTCATCAAAATTGGTTATTTTTTAATTATGGATAGGCTCGCGTTTGACCACTTTCTCACCTGATGGTAAGCGATGATGTGGCCGACGATGTAGCACTAGATTGCCTAGAAGTAACCTATTCACTCTTGGCTTAGGCCCTCAGGTTATAGTTATCACTTATCAGGAAACACACCTTCGCTGCACGCATAATGAATGTGTTCTCTAAAAGCTTTGTGCGAGTACGTACTTGGTATGTTTGGGAATGTCCATCTCCATCATGTACTGGTTGACGCAACGGAACAATAAGTTTTTAAGTTCATCATCCTCATCAGCCTCTTTAATGTTCTCACTGCTGGGACACAGGCCTCCTCTCTAGGAGAGGGAATGGGCCACTATCCACCACGCGGGCCCAGTGCGGATTGGTGGATGTCACATGTCTTCGAATTTTTGGTTCTAGGACATACCGGTTTCCTCAAGATGTTTTCTTTCACCGATTTGAGAGTAGTGGTGATGAAACAAATTACACAAACTAATGCGCCTGGCTGGGTTTGAACCCGCGACCTACAACTCGTAAGTCGGGGCTTTTACCACTCGGCCACCACTGCTCTCAAGTTTTTAAGTTATGTCATTAAAAATTTAAAGACAATTAAGACCATGACCGACAGAATCCAGACAGAAGAATGATCATTAATAACGTCAATTAACATTTCGTAAGAATAAACTTCCTTGACCTAGTGCTACATATTGTTCCCAACGTTCTTTCAGAGATAAATACAATCATCGTCATAGATATTTGGCGCATTTCTCAAACATTTATTTGTCTCTAGCAATGCGCTCTGCCGCTCTGCCCCTAAATCTATACTTTATAAACTACTTTGTCCTGGATAACTGACTGACCGATCGTTGCACGTCTGAATACTTGGAGGATATCATTTTAATATCTACCAAATACACCTCATCATAAGTGTGAGCGATGAGCAATCCGTAGCTCACCATCCGGCCGTCCGGATCGATCCCCAGTCGACGGCGCGTTGTGTTCCACGCGCGCCTCAAAGAGATGTCAGCAAAACTGTACACCAAGCAGACTAGAACCAGCAGGGTCGAAGCCTTCTGTGGTCAATGTTTGAAAACGGCCTAGCTGTAAGACTGAAGGGAATGTAAGCCTGCTGAGGCCAAGGGTTCGCGTCTGAAAAGAAGTCTCTGGCCCTGGTATATATGGCAACTTAGGAATCGGGTAGGTTGTTTAGTAAGTAAGAGTCTGACACTGTTTCCTACTTCGCCCAAGTGTGGGATTCGTCATTGGATGATTTTTACCCACCGTAAAAAAAAAAAACATGTAACGAATGCCGCGTCCATAATTTTGTTGTTACGCTTTGTCTTGTTAGCGGCAGACGTCGTACAGGAAGCTGCACAGATCCTGATCTTTGTGGCCCAATTGTGTCTCTATTGATCAGACCCCTCGAAGAATCAACCGTTGTATTGTCGCTTTCTTTGACCATCTTGACGACCAATCTTCCAATGTGATCGTCTTATCAAACGAAATTGCCATTCTTCTGGAACAATACAGAATGAAATTGTAAAATACTAACTTTAGTCAGCGGCTTCGCCCGCGTACATAAAATATAGGCTGTATCACTCAAGAGTAAAGCAGCTTTCTATTGTTGCTATTTTTTTTTTATCGGGCCAGTAGTTCCAGAGATTACCTTCTACAAATATAAAAACAAACTTTACCTCATTATTATATTAGTTTAGATTTAGATAATGCCATTAAATGCCAGTTAATGCTTTTAATACCTACGCGGCAAATAAGTTGGACCATTTGCTATGGTTACCCGCAGCTCTCCTCTTTGATTGGGACCCGAAAATTCTGTTAAAACCTCATAACACAAATTGAACCAAAATGACGATCGACCCTAAAGTTTCTAGAATACATGCATACATTTCACAACTATCACACGACGTCGTCTAGACTCAAGCTAAGCAGAGCTTGTGTTATAAGTACTAGACAACAGCTAAACATATTTATATATTTCTAAATCCATAAATATTAAAGATAAATTACACCCAGACACACAACAAATGATCGTGCTCATCACACAATCATTTGTCCTGGGTGGGAATAGAACCCACGACCTTCCGGAATAGCAGTCAGGGTCACTTAACTACTAGACTGACAGGCCGAAAAATACAGCACATCGTAGTCGTGGGCTAGCCGACTGTCTGGTAATCGTCCAGTAGCGGCCTAGCAGGGTCGTAGCCTTCCGGGGTCAGGACCCTCGAACGAGGGCAAAGCAGAAACAGGAGTGGGTTTTACTCAGTACGACATGTCGTAGCAGACACTTTTGAGAGACTTTTGGGCGGGCGTGCCCTTCAGTTCCAGCGATACCACTGAAAAAGCATTGGAGAGTCGTGGCCATCACCTCACCATGTCGGTGATGGACTGATGATATGATAAGGTACGTGAGAATCCGATGGATGCAAGACACAGACCATTGTGGTGACGCTTTGGGTGTCTCTAGCCTAAATTGACGATGATGATTTTGCTCGTCTCATTCTCTTGTCAGTAGATGATGTCCTCCCTCGTTTCTTTCCACCTCATTCATGCGTTAAATTGTTTTTTTTTTTTTCGACAGGAATGGGAAATCCTTCATGGACGCCCCAGGCTGCCTCACAAACGAGCCAGTCTGGGCAGTGTCAGACTCCTACTGACTAAAACCGCACTCATGCCTTACATTTCATCCACAGACATTACGTCCGTGCCCTTATTTGTTATTATTTCATAATTTTTTGCTTCTGGGCAACTCCACGTGCAAGTGGCGCCACTCCAGAGCACTATCAGCGATTTGGATAATACTCGTCAGAATTTCAAAGATTGAGAGGCCATCAGTCCGAAGCGTGCCGCAAAGTGCTGCACCAAACAAATGGACTCCCAATACTCTCATACGTTACATTTGGTTTTTGTAATGACATCAACTTCCTTTCAGAGGGCAAGCTCCGGGTCCGCTGGTACAAGGACAAGAAACTCTTGGGGGACAGTCACACCCCGCACGAGATCCTGCCCCCCCGGGTGAGGATGCACGCCAACTACAGCCTGCAAGTGGACGCTCTGCAGGCGGAGGATACCGCTGACTACACCTGTGAGGTAAGAGGTATCCCTGTAGGGACTCTGTCAAAGGATCGGTAGGGACACTGCAAAAGGATCGAAGCCTACTGGGGCCCAGGGTCTCTTTCTGAAAGGAAGGCTTGGCCCCAGTTCGAAGGGCAGAAAAGGAACGGGGTGGCGTGTTTAGTCAGTAAGAGTCTGACACTGTTTCCCGCTCCGCCTAAGAGCGGGATTCGTCATTGGATGACTTTTGCCCACCATAAAAAAGAGGTATCTATGATGAGTGGGTGCTTTCAATTTAGACGTTTTATGACGGACTGCTACTTCAGCCGGCTGGTTGCCGGTTATTGGTTGAAACTTGAATTAATTTACGCATGTACGAAAGTAGGCTCAGCACTAGGAAATTATGACATTTTTATTACGTTAAGGCGCTGTAAGCAGCAAATCTTTAGGTAATTCCGGGTGGTGCATCGCTGCGAACAAATAAGGTTGAAAATGGCTATGCATTTGAATCTCGTGTCCGCTAATATGAAGGATTTTTCGCAGTTTTTTATTATTTATAAAAAAAGTACAACGATTTGTTAAAATATTTTTACATTTCTCTTTAGTTGGTTAAATTTCCATTTTGGTAGTTACAAATAAAATGATAGTTATCACTCAAAATACTGAGTATTTCGAGACGAAAAATTGTTTTCGTGTACTTTCTTGCGATTTTTTTTCTCAAAATTCAGAGTTAGTTTTAGAAAATGTTTTTGCATAAGTCTTTTACTTATATATTAGACTATACACTGTATTTTTTTGGTGTTTGTACTGTGTAGCAATACGACTAACTTCGCAACGAAAACGAGGACGTTTTTACGGTGCCCGCTACAGGCAGCGCCTTAAAGATTTTTGATAAATTGATATAGATAGCTTAAACTTTTGAGACCCAAGCGAACGCCGGTGTTCGTACACCTATTGTTATTTAATTGTGTCTGTAATTACCAAAGACGAACGGTTAAAGTGATTCTTACGAAACGAACATATAGTTAGCTTTAGATCTTTCTCCAGAACTTGCAATAGTTGGATTAATAGTTGGATTGGGGATAAACCTTGTAGATGATGAAAAAAAATGCTGAATATCTCTAAAAACATGCGAACATTAATTAGCTGAGTGAGTCCAATGACCTTTGGGTAGTCGTCGGTCGTTGCGTACTAACTACCAACACACATACTAATAAAACTCACACTTTTATCTATAGGAGAAACTGGCTGACTGACATAATTATCAACGCACAGCCGAAACTACTGGCATTACGAGCGTGAAATTTTGCAAAAATTTTCCTTTTATAACCTAGGCGAACACTAAGAAAATATTTTCTAAAATTAACCCCCTAAGTGCATGAAATGAGGGACCCAAGTTTGTATGGTTGTCTGCCGCTGGCAGAAGCTAGTAATATTATATTTAGTTAGTAAGAAGTGTGATATAAACAAATATTACGTCATCATGTACAATTAGGGTTGCCATCCGTCCGGGTTTCCCCGAATTTGTCCGGATTTGTTTGTGTGATTTGTGTTTTGTTTAGAGGGCATCCGGGGAGCATCCGGGGAAGGTTTCGTTTATAGATTTGTAGTTTTCAAAAATAAATTAATAAAAAAATACAGTTTTTTTTTTAAACAATGAATGAATAAAAAATGTGATTTATGACATTTTCGACTGTTTTTTATTACATTGAATATGTTTAAAAGATCTTGTTGATATGTCCGGCTTTCGGGCTCTAAAATAAGGGGTTTGCACACGTCTTGTCCTGTTTTCTAAATTTTAGAGATGGCAACCCTATGTACAATCAACTTCAGCAAATAATTCAATCTATTGTAAAACGAAGAAAACGTTCAATTGCTAACAAAACAATAAAAACTATTTCATTGGCGATAGCAATTACTTTAAACTGATGAAAAGACGACCGCCCTTCGATCTTAACTATTTTTAATTTGTTGCTAGTGATGTCACTTGTTTATAGATTGATGATATCGATGTTGTGGCAAATTTTATCGACTTTTATTTCGATCGTAGTTTCGATACAAAGATTCTTTGAGTAGTTGAGCAAGTCCGTGTAAAGTTAGTTTTATTAATAAATACTGATTTTCACATAGTGATGTAAGCCGTCGGCGATGCTTCAATGGCTTTAGCATTGGAAAATTTGGATGAAAAATCTATTTTTTGGGGTGACTGGTAATTACAATAGTGACCCCTTCATGGCAAATTTTTTTTTACTGTGGAACCAAACCTAAAACCAAAACGAAAAAATCAGTACATCTTGACTAGTTTAGCAGATTTTTTTTCGCAATTTCAGGTTTGGTTCCATAGTAAAAGATAAAAAAAAAAACAATACTTATTAACATTAGTAGAAAAACAAACGAGTTTTTTTTTATTTATTTAAATCGTTTAAATGCCGTTTTTCAATGGCGGTTGTATGACTGAACAACTTTGATGTCAAAGATCATATTTCGGACTTCTCAGCTGCTTTTAAAACTTCGTTGTTAATGAAGATTATTTTTATATTATTTAATTTAGAATATAAGAAATGCATGTCTTTTCCCTATTCCTTGACAAATTCATGATCATACGTGACAGATACCTACATGGCTTCACCCATGTGAAGCCATGTAGGTATCTGTAAATCAGTTTTGACAAATCTAGGTAGCATAGCCATCTATGCTACCTAGATTTGTCAAAACTGATTTAAATAAGTAGGTCAATTCCCTGCAGTAAGCCGAAGTGTTGGAAAGTGAATATAACCCCGAAGCCAGTCAAATTCATAATCGCTTTAGGCGACCCTACCTATTGTTTTTATTATTATGTTCCGAGCTGCTGACGTTTCGGACACTACGTCCGAATTATATTTGTCATTTACGATTCGGACATATACTGATAAAAAGTTTTAAAATATAATAAACTAGCTTTTGTCAGCGGCTTCGCCTGCGTACATAAAATATAGCCTGTGTCACTCAGGAGTAAAGCGGCTTTCTGTTGTTGCTAAAATTTTTCCATTCGGACCAGTAGTTCCAGAGATTACCCCCTACAAACAGGTCCGCAGCGAAGAGGAATGGCGGGCGGTCGCCTCCTTCTGCGAAGCAGTAATGCTCGTAAAGGAGGAGGCCGACCGCATAAGGCAAAGGCAACGGCGTACTCGCCGTAGCCGTCGCCGCCGCGATCCTGCCGATATCCGGCCACCGTAGACACTGGCTCGCGGACGGTGAGCAATGGGTAGCTCGCCGTCCGGTCGTCTGTAAGACCGAGTCCTAGTCGTCAACGGCGCGCACCGTTCCCGCGCGCCTCAAGGAGTTGTCAGCAAACTGCAGGGGCCCTTCAGGGTCGAAGCCTCCCGGAGTCTAGAGGGAAGTGGGAAACTGTTACCTCGACTCCAGGAATAGGGCAAGGAAGGTACGGGGTAGGTTTTTTAGTCAGTAAGAGTCTGACACTAGTCTCCCGCTCCACCCAAGAGCGGGTTTCGTCATTGGATGATTTTCACCTACCATAAAAAAAAAAAAAAAAAAAAAAAACCCCTACAAACAAAAAAACAAACTAACAAAAAAAACAAACTTTACCTCTTTATTATATTAGTGTAGATGAGTGAAAAAACGGTTACCGAAACCATTTTAGGGTGGATTTAAAGTGGCAACTTCTAGTAATTTTTAAAATTTTTCTTGTCTGCTTGTACCGCTTAACCCCTTGCTCCCGTGGAGAGTATTATCATTACATATTTGGGCGTTATAAAAAAAAGTAACAATTTCTAATCGCCGAAGGCGTATGATTACGTGCGGCACACTGAAAAACTATTAAAAATAAAATATGTCGATTTAGACACTGTTCGAATAAATGGTTTCCGAATCGTTAGTAGGTAACTCATATTTTCGCCAGATATTATATTAAAAACATCGATATAATCTGCCCCGCACTAGTATCATTACTGGGTTTCAGTGTTAGCTCTGAACGGCCCAATTATGCAATCAATCAATTAGTGCTAACTCTTTTGTTACCGAGTGTACCGACCCCGAGTGTTTTGTATCTGGCATCTACCATCGAAGATACTTCCGACTGACCACTGCTGAGTTCATTTATGCTTGCACCCGAAACGAAAATGACAGTTTTGGTTTGGCGCCGCGTCGCAGGATTCAAGCGATTTTTTTTAAGTCGTCAGGCAGAAATGACCGTGATAGTACAATTAACAAAGTCGAAACCTGACACTTTCAGATAAAAATCTAATGTAATTTATAACATTTGTAATTTAGGAGTCTTTTGAGCAATGGTAGCTCGCCGTCCGGTCGTCTGGTAACTGTCCAGACCGAGTCCAAGTCGTCAACGGCGCGCACCGTTCCCGCGCGCCTCAAGGAGTTGTCAGCAAACTGCAGGGGCCCTTCAGGGTCGAAGCCTCCTGGAGCCTAGGGTGGTGCAAACTGTTACCTCGACTCTAGGAATAAGGCAAGGAAGGTACGGGGTAGGTTTTTTAGTCAGTAAGAGTCTGACACTGGTCTCCCACTCCGCCCAAGAGCGGGTTTCGTCATTCGATGGTTTTCACCTACCATAAAAAAAGGAGTCTTTAAGGCTAGAGTGAATTTATAGGCCCAAGGTTTGGCTGGTCCAAGGGCCGGCCGGTTGTAATCACTGAGATTTTTTTTTATGAACCTGGTCTTAATAAAGTAGTGCGCTTCACTTTCAACACTCGACTCCATTTTACCCTGGCCTTGAATTTCTTCTTGATCTCTGTCTATTTTTTAAAACAGCAACTGTAAGTCTATGTAGTCAATCTGTAAGGATCATTTGAACAAATAAAACACGCCATCAAGGAGGCCACTTTGGTTTGGCTTTGACGTTTCCCTGGCCGGAACTAAGGCAGGCAATATGGCGCCTCGTGCTTCGTTTGGTAAAAAATTTGATGGTGACTAGTCTTTTTGGACATTTTAGTGGGTAGGTATTCTACCGTTTTTACCACCATGACCTTGACTAGACTGTCTACTATCTGCATGCGCAGAGTACTGGATTTCTTTGGCCACATTGTCAGGAAAAATGGCTACAACCTTGAACATGTCATCGTAACTGGTGTGGTTGATGACTAACTACCGTGACGAGTAATTGGGTGTCCGATCCGCACTGGACACTCAATTACACGTCATACTTCATGACGCGATGAACCGTCACAGATGGCGAGACACCATCAGTTAGAAGCTAATCCAGCGGGAACTTCACGACCCTCAGTAATAAGGAATACGAATCCAGGAGGAGGAGGAAACCAACACTTTATATTTCTGTTTTTAATATTGAGATTCTATCTTTAATGGTGAGGCATCATGCATTAAAGCGATGGCAACTCGATGTTATCATGACTTTGGTATATATGTTGTGGTTGTGGCCAGATCATAGAAATCGATCACTTCATAATATGGCCATCTAAAACTGGCTAGATCATTTTAAACGTTAAAGTTTGATGATATTTGAATCCTCCGTTCCTTCTACTTTCCGTTTGGCCTTCTTTCTTTAGACCTTTTAATACCATTGAAATTAACGATCTGGCCATTTATAATAGGCCATATTATGAAGTGATCAATTTCTATGATCTGGCCACGCACGACAGTCTACACTAATATTATAGGATCAAGAACTCTAGCATATGATTCATATTGTTTGCTCGTAGATGACATAATAAGCTGAATTGGCACAAAAAGGCATCTTTTAATATCCATTTCTTCACAAGCGAAAGTCGTCTTCGTTTTCAGGAAAAAGTCTTTAATCTGTCTGCTGTATAGCTGGTACGGATGAACATAGCGCCAAGTGCTCGGTTGAGCGCTTATCTGTACAATTTGCTTACATCAATGTCTCGGCCGTGCAGCATTTTACTGTGTCGCCCTTTCGCTCGATGCGTGTGATCATGGCATTAGACGCACATATGGACTACAACTGGTGGAGCTTCGTTCTAGATACTGGACGACGAGCTACTCATTGCTCTCCGTCTACAAGTAACCTTATCCTGTGTTCTACATATCCTGACCCACATATCTCAAGTAACCGTTTTAATAATAAAAATTATGACAGAATGAGTGTTCTGTTACCCCGTCTTATGCAAAAGGAAGTTGTAGTTAGCTCAATGGGCGGTACTCGTGAACAAGGGGTAATTAAGTGACCACCCTGCAGGCTAATTAGTGGATGACAGTATGCTATGTGTATCTAGATTGAAAGAATGTTGATTAGAAATAATGAATAGCATTTACTTACCTTGTAGCGACATCTGTGATGTAACATAGGAACTATAAATTTGAAATCCTTATTGATGTATTTACAACTAGCGACCCGCCCCAGCTTCGCACGGGGGCAATGCTGATATTAAATATATTATGCATGTATTATACGAATAAACCTTCCTCTTGAAACACTCTATCTATTAAAAAAAGCCGGATCAAAATCCTTTGAGTACTTTTAAAGATTTAAGCATACATAGGCCCTAGGGACAGGAAGCGACTTTGTTTTATACTATGTAATGATGATGATGCATGGCATTTACTTACCTTGTAGCGACATCTGTGATGCAACAAAGGGACTATAAATTTGAAATCCTTATTTATTTATTTACATTGATGATTTATTTATTTTTATGAATTGTTTTAGATAATAATATGTCAGTGATTTAAGTTAATGTAATATGTGTTTTGTAATGTTATGGCATATTATTGATTACTAGCTGACCCGGCAAACGTTATTTTGCAATGGGGTGGACTACCCCTAGATGTTGGCCGATTCTCAGACCTACTCAATACGCTCACAAAATTTCATGAGAATCGGTCTAGCCGTTTCGGAGGAGTATGGGAACGAAAACTGTGACACGAAAATTTTATATAGGTATAAGAAGATGAATTGTACTGTCAATAGATAAGTAAATTCTGTTGTGTATATATACTCTCATTTTATCTTAGTGCTGCAGCCGTCTCCCATTTTGCCACAACTATTTACCTATATACTGTTCTTTGTTTACAGATCATCAGACCAGAGCCATGGGGTCCGATTAGGCAGACACACTCCATAGAAGTTTTATGTAAGTTCTATACATTAAACCCAGTCGTCGACAGCGCGCACTGTTCCCGCACGCCTCAAGGAGTTGTCAGCAAACTGTAGGGACCCTGCAGAAGGGCCGATGTCAACTGGGGCCAAGGGATCGCGTCTCAAAGAAAGGCTCTGTCCCTGGAATTTTGTAGTATGAATGAATGATAGTAGTAGGCATGGTGTAGGTTGTTTAGTCAGGAAGAGTCTGACACTGTTTCCCGCTCCACCCATAGACGGGATTCGTCATTGGATGATTTTTACCTACCATAAAAAACCCATTTTGGTTTCTCCAGAAGATACCGCTGTAAATGTTACTTACTTTAAAACTCGCTCACTAGGACTTCTAACTTCAGTTCATACTAAAACATTAAAACATAATCAACCTTTTAATAGTGCTGGGACACAGGCCTCCTCTCTTGGAGAGGATGGGCCATAATTCATAATTAATTTTAAGTTCCTATTGTTATTTTATTTTTGGTGTGCAATCATTACATAGTATAAAACAAAGTTGCTTACCGCTGTCCCTATGTATCAGTTATGATATGAGTTATCTTTAAAAGTACGCAACGGATTTTGATGTGGTTTTTTTTAAATAGATAGAGTGATTCAAAAGGACGTTTTATGTGTATAATACATGCATAATATATTTAATATCAGAACCCGTGCGAAGCTGGGGCGGGTCGCTAGTAAAGAATATATCTATCTAATTCACCACGCATGTCCAGTCGGTGATATCACATATCTTAGATTTTTTGGTTTTTGGACATACTGCTTTTTTCCCAAAGTTTTGTATTACCGTTTGGAGAGCAGTAGTGTTGAAATAAATTACACAAAGTAATGTGCCTGTCTGGGTTTGAATTCCCTATTTCAAATAGGTAGGTATCTAAAGAAAACTCCAACCGTTCTAGCCAGGTTACGATCAGTTTGTTAACGTCGAACGCTTTTAGTTGGCCTCGCCTACAATTCCTTTGTTCTGACGTCATTTCAACGTTCAGTCAGAGGCTTAGCCAGTTCCAAGCGTTCGACATTAACGATGCGATCTTAATTTGGCTAGGAGGGCAGATCTTTTCAGGAAGTTCTTGACGAAGAATTCTCTCTGGTCTTATTGCAGATTCGCCAACTGTCAAAACGGTGCCAGAGGATGGTTTCCTGGAGGTCCGCAAGGGAGAGTACGTAGACATCGGGTGTGAGACCACCGGGACTCCGGCTCCTATAGTGGACTGGAGGAAGAATGTAAGTTATATGCAATAATATTTTGGAGTCATGCAGAACAGAGCGAATATACGAGTAGGTATTAACAAAACTTATCTTCAGAAAAATCTTTTAATAAGTTAAACTGGAAAAATCGCTGAGTATTAAAATCTTTCTGAAGATTTTAATCAGCGATTATTCCAGTTTACTATCATTACATTCTGACCTGACCATGGAACCATGGACCGGCAAATCCACATTTCTTTTGTTTTTCAAGCAAAAAAAAAATAGTTTCCCAAATCGATTGAGACGTTCTCGATTGATCGGGGAACACACATAAAAAAATATCTGTCCCTATTTAGGAGAGGCCTATGTGCAACAATGGCCGTCTTTGGGCTAAAATGATGATGATGTTTTTTGAATCACCTCCTTTTTCGAAGTAAGTTATAAAAATATCTTACTTTAAAATCCTACTACTACCTACTATGCAATATTTATTTTTTTACGAGTTTTCAAGCGCTAAAATTCGCAGAATCTAACTTCAGACTTGCCAAAATCAGGCAGCCGTACTGTACCTCCTTAACATCTCTAGAGGCAATCATCACAATCTTCTTCCAGGGAGAAGCCATGGCGTTGCTGGAACATCGCTCCCGCATCAGGTTCCGGGCGGAGCACCGGCTGTTAGCAGGCGTTTACGAGTGCATCGCTAACAACGGGGTTGGGGAACCCGCCAGAGGAGCTATCACTGTCGTCATACAAGGTAACTTACTGAACTTAAGTCTAGCAGTCGTCGACGGCGCGCACTATTCCCGTGCGCCTCAAGGAGTTGTCAGCAAACCATACAGGGTCGAAGCCTCCTGGGGCCGAGGGTTGATGCGAAAGCGTTACACCGGGGCTCTGGGACTAAGGCAAGGAAAGAACGGAGTAGTTTATTTAGTCAGTAAGAGTCTAACACTGTTTCCTGCTCCGAAATTCGTCATTCGATGATTTTTACCTACCATAAAAAAGTCTAGCAAGTTGGAAAATGATTGGAAGGACGGTACGTTATTATCGTTTCGTTAACGACGAACGTTTGGAACAGGCCATACCTCGCCTTCTACGATCTGACAACGTGAGTGAGCGTTGAGAACAGAGGAATTGGGGGCGGTGTCAACTCAAAGCGTTCGATTGTTCGTGTAACTTGGCTAGAAGGGCAGCCACGGTAGACGCGGAATCTGTGTTTACTCACTTCGCTCGCCTGTCCTCGCCCCTGTCCGCCCCTTCTTATCTAACCGTCCGAACCGAGCCCTAGTCGTCGACGGCGCGTACTGTTCCTGCGCGCCTTACGGCGTTGCCAATAAACTGTAACCCATAAACCGGGTAAATGTGGAAAGTTGGATACGTACACCAAAGCCCTGAACCTAATGCAAAGAAGGAACGGAGTAGGTTTTTAGTCAATAAAAGTCTGACACTATCCTCCGCTCCGCCCAAGCATGGAAGATATCATTGGATGATTTTTGCGCACCATAAAAAAGAAAACCTGACGGTAAGCGAAGATATGGTCGACGATGTAGCACACTTGCCTAGAAGTAACCTATATTCACTTTAAGACCCCAAGGTTATAGTTATTAGAAGACAAAGATTCCAGCAGGGAATGATACTAATAACCTTTCTCCTCAGATGCTCCCGTGGTGACCTCAGCGCGTACTTACGTGCACACGGCAGTAGGACTACGTGCTGCGCTGGCAGCCACGCTGGAGTTCGCGGTACCACCTGCTAGGACCGCCTGGTACAGGGATGGGAGACCTGTGAAGACTGATGATAGGTAAGTAGAAGCATACCATACCATCAGCCTTATAAAGTTCTTACTCTGGAGTTCGCAGTACCATCTGCTAGGACCGCCTGGTACAGGGATGGAAGACCTCTGAAGACTGATGATAGGTAAGTAGAAGCATACCATACCATCAGCCTTATAAAATTCTTACTCTGGAGTTCGCAGTACCATCTGCTAGGACCGCCTGGTACAGGGATGGAAGACCTCTGAAGACTGATGATAGGTAAGTAGAAGCATACCATACCATCAGCCTTATAAAGTTCTTACTCTGGAGTTCGCAGTACCATCTGCTAGGACCGCCTGGTACAGGGATGGAAGACCTCTGAAGACTGATGATAGGTAAGTAGAAGCATACCATACCATCAGCCTTATAAAATTCTTACTCTGGAGTTCGCAGTACCACCTGCTAGGAGCGCCTGGTACAGGGATGGAAGACCTGTGAAGACTGATGATAGGTGAGAAAGAAGCATAGCATAGCGTAGCAGCCTTATAATGTTCCCACTCAGGAGTTCGCAGAGCCAGACTGCTTCTTGTATTATTACAAGTACAATACGATCCCTCCTGAGGTTGTCTGGAAGATATCGCTATCAGCGATAAGACCGCCATTGTACCCATAGATTAAGATTTAAGTACGGTCAGCAGCAGATCAGACTACAACAAACTGTCAAAATTCTGCAAACGATTTTCAACTCTTAATCGAAGTATAACAAGGTTCAAAATGAATTGGAGAAATCTGACAGATTTGTATAGTATGTGCTAGTGACTGTACCTTTAGATTGTGTAACTTTTTGGTGTACCATAAAGTTATATTTTATTCTATTCTACCACCTGCTAGAACAGCCTGGTACAAGGATGGGAGGCCAGTCAAGACTAAAGATAGTATGCAAGAAGTAAAGCATAGCATCAGCAGCCATATAATGCTCCTACTGCTGGGGCTCAGGCCTCCTCCCTAAGGTGAAAGAATGGGTGCTAATCCACCACGTGGGCCCAGTGCGGGTTGGTGGATGTCATGATATTGGTTCTATGCCATTGATTTATTTAAAAAACCGCCATTAGATTTAGTAAGGTTTTTCTGCATCACCCAAAGATTGACTGGTAGGTTATATAGGTTATATGCTCTAAGGGTGTTACGCTTTTTTACGCTTTCTCTTTCAGGGGTCTGGGATTATGAAAAGGAAAGAACGGGTTAAGTTGTTTATTCAGTAAGAATCTGATGCCGCTCCGCCCAAGGACAGGATTCGTCATTGGATGATTTTTTGCTACCATAAAAACACATTATTTCTTCGATTTCTTCTTCTTTCTTCGTCAGCACGACGTGACGTCACAACATAGCAATCGATTATATTCTCATTTGGAACGAACACTATATCTGAGTTTCTTCTATTCTTCCATCCAGGATAGTAATAATGGTACAAGACAACGTGCACCAGCTCATCTTCAGGAACGTGCGGAAGCCAGACCTGGGCAACTACACGTTTAGAGCAGAGAACAAACTGGGCATGGCGGATCTTATGTTCAAGCTTACTGGTGAGTTTCCAGGACTAAGGCCTTCTCGGAGTCTTAAGATGCTGATAAACTTGTAATGAGCGAATCGAAGAATAATACAAGAACATTTTAGCGAGCACGCTATCGAGCGTTCTGGCGAGCATTCTAGCGAGCATTGCTTCGACCTTTGACTATTTTTGGACGAATCATATTTAGCAAATATTCAAAATCGCGCAACGACTAGAGCGTTCACTAGAATGCTCATGAAAACGTTCATATAGCAATGTTTGACTCTAAGCTTGGCTCGGCTCGTTGTTCAGTTCGACAAATTATACAAACGGCGAATGTTTGATGTTCTGTTACAAGTGAATGCTCAAGTCTATCAGCACCTTTAGCTTTATAGACGCGTATTCGTCTTGGTGTACGCCTGCGTAAAGCTTACATCAATCAATCAATTCAGCCGAAAGACGTCCACTGTTGGACATAGGCCTTCCCCAAACGTCGCCACAACGACCGGTCCCGTGCGTCTTGCATCCATCGGTTTCCAGCAACCCTGACCAGATCGTCGGTCCACCTTGTGGGAGGCCTTCCAACGTTACGTCTTCCGGTACGCGGTCGCCACTCCAGAACCTTTCGGCCCCAGTGGCCATCTGTTCTGCGTGCGATGTGCCCTGCCCATTGCCACATAAGTTTGGCGATTCTTTTCGTTATGTCAGCAACCTAGGTTCTCTTGCACATATCTTCATTTCTGATTTGATCATGCAAGGAAACTCCGATTAAGCTTTCATTACGTTGTCCTTGATGATGATACGCGTCAGAGAAGCTAATCGTCTGTGGACGAATTTTTTTTTTTTGCTATAAACTAATGCTTGAATGCGATCCCACCTGACGGTAAGCAGTGATGCAATCGTTAATGGTGAGGCGCATTATAGTTTATTAGAAGCCTACTCTAGTCTTGAAGACACCCAAATTATAATCTGATGGGAAGACCGCAGCAGGTAAATTGTTTCAGACCTCCGATGTGCGCGGAATAAAAGATATAGCGAAACGCTTAGGCCGACCTGAAGAGGTTTCAACAATGTAAGGATGGATACTCGCCGTCAATTGCATCTCTCGCTGAAAAAGCATTTCTGATATCTAGTTTTTTTTTTTTCAAATTACACCTCAAAAATGTCGGCCATCCCTAATCCATCATAATGATTTCTGAGAAGCAAATCGTTAAGTTAACCGCCACTTTCGTGAAGAGAGAAAAAATTTTAAGTGTCATCTTTATTTTGTTTTTCCAGCTGTTCCTAACGCGGCATCATTCAAGGTGGAGCCGTCTCTGAACAAGGCGACCGCCACCAGCTTCACGCTCATCTGGGAAGTGGACTCCTATTCCACTATCATAGGTAAGATATTATTGTCATGAGTATTAAAGATAAAAGTAGTTTCAACAAACATTAAGCTTTTAATTACAATTTATAAAACTTTAACAGTAGGACACACACTGAAAAAGGGCGCGTAATTCTATATTTGAAAAATGTCAGAGACGATAGTGCGGGGCTATAGGACGCGGTGTCGTAGAGATGCTCCCACTAATCGACTTTTTAGTCTAACATGAGATATTTATTTATTTAATATTCGTGTGTAGTAGTGGTACATAGGTATACACAATAAATAAATAACAGATATTTGAAATAGATTGTGACTTATAATAATAAAATACGTTAATTCATCATATACCTTTTCAGAGTACAATCTATGGTTACGTCCATACTACGGCCGCCTGGTGACTCCAGAGCCGGATGCCTTCACAACGGAGCCTCCAGCCAATCAGTGGAGCAAGATCGTAGTTCCCGGAGATTCTAGTGACGGTATGTGAAGAACTTTAGGTAGGCTGACCAAATTAATATGACTATACTGTCCATGTTTATAATATGCGGGAAATAAGTTGAACCATGTCCTATAGAGAGCAGTGGTGGCCGAGTGGTAACGGCCCCGACTTACAAGTTGTAGGTCGCGGATTTAAACCCTGCCAGGCGCATTACTTTGTATAATTTATTTCATCACCACAGACTGCTCTCAAAACAGTGAAGGAAAACATGGTGAGGAAACCGTCATGTCCTAGAACAAAAAATTCGAAGACATGTGACATCCACTAATCCGCACTGGGCCCGCGTGGTGGATTATAGCGCATTCCCTCTCTTAGAGAGGAGGCCTGTGTCCACAAATTAATTCGAGTTTAAAAAGAAGTACCTATTAAGTTATAGTGTTTCATGTACCGGATCGATTCTCAACGGGATTAAAACGATCAAAATTTTACTTTTTATCTACATATAATACAAAAACACACAAAACACACTTAGGTGTCAAAGCTAGGTGGCTAGCTTAGGTGTTAGCTGTCAGTCGTTCTACACGTGTCAACTCTGGTACAAATACACGAAGGGTGCGTACAACACCCTTCGTGTACAATATAATAATGCGTTTAGAGGCATGCTACCCCTTGACACCCAAGCGAGCGCCGGCGCTCGCGGGTACTATAGCGAACGCCGGCGTTCGCGGGTATTAACGGAAACTATTAACGTACAATATTTGATTTTTTTTTTTGTAGGGTATTTTGATATTTATCCAAGAACGTAAAAAAAGAGTTTTTATAGACAAATAACTTTCCGTTAATATCCGCGAACGCCGGCGTTCGCTGTAGTACCCGCGAACGCCGGCGTTCGCTTGAGGGGAGAGGAGTTAAGCTGCCCTGGCGGTGTAGTGCGACTGGCATCGGCATGTTCGTTGAGAACAGAGTTACTGATTTTCATGGGCTCTTAAGAAGACTCAAGGCATCTTTCCTGTCTCGACTAAAACGCACTGTAACAATGATTTAGTGACTGAAGTGTTCCATGCTGTGTACCTTCTTAGACGCTGTAATTAATAATTAATATCTTTTTAATTTTATAAATTTACTAATTTGCGATTCAATATAATTTACAATGTGTTTATTTTTACTTAATTTATTAATGTAATTTAATGATGTTGCTATGGGTTTGTAATGCGTGATATAAACGATAAATAAATAAATAATAAATAAAGCACTCCTCCACATCGCTGTCATCTGGAAATGTGCCACGTAGAGTACGGCCATCGGATCTTAGTGAGTCGGAAGTTAGGCTCTGCGAATTTTAGCGCTTGATAACTCGTAAAAAATAAATGGTTAAAACAAATAAATGCAATTTACAGTTGTTATTGCTATTAAAAACTGTTATTGTCATTTTTTTTTAAAGCTTAATTTTTGTACGAGTTTTCAAGCGCTAAACTTCAGACTCACCAAGACCCGACTACCGTAGGTACTGTATGTGAAGCCACATAGTTAGGTTTATTATAAAAGTTTTTTATAGTTATGTATAACCGTTTTAATGTCTTTTTATCTTACCTGTTTTTTGCAGGACCCATCCATAGTGCAATTTATACAGTCAGAGGACTTACTCCCTCCACGGTTTATGAAGCTATAGTCACATCGAGGAACAGGTAATAGATTTTTTTTACGTGGATAATCATCAAATTGCACCGACATCTGTGGTGCCTTGTAGAAACTAAAATTAAAAATTAACTTTAGAAGGGCTATCGCCCGGATCAAACACAATCTCTGTCTGGTTGGTCAATCCTTCTTAAAAGGTTTTTGGGACTTTGTACCTTGTTTACTCTTAAAAATGACTCCTCCCGCCCTGAATGGAGCGAGTGTTAGAGTTTTACTTGCTGAGCCAATTGTGTTCCTTCATTAGCCTTTTGCGAGGGCCGCGCTAACTCTTTCGGAAAATTACACTGCCCTAAACAGCTACATATCTTGGCCAAATCCTAGAATTGCAACCATTTCATGTAACTGGCTATAGTTATATTATGAAGTGAATAATTTTATGATCTGACCACGGCAGTGCCCCTAGCCAAGTGACGTTCGTTTCGTTAACGTCGAACGCTTTGAGTTGGCCACGACCCAAATTCCTTTGTTCTGTTGATGTTAGAACAGAGGAATTGGAGGGTGACCGACGCAAAGCGTTCGACGTTCACGAAACGATCGCAACTTCGCTGGGGTGCAGATACAAAATGAACCTACAGTCAGTATTATTCCAGATTTTAACGATTATACTCATGCTAATGTTTCCTTTTAGATTTGGATGGAGCAAACCATCTTCGATTCTACACTTTGCAACGGAGCCAGGAGGTACGATTTAATTTTATGGAACACTAGCTTTTGCCCGCGGCTTCGCTCCCGGCAACAGATTATTCTACCCTACTCTACCCAACTATAACCTATTTTTTTTCATAAGAACCTTCTCCTGAACGTAACAAACACAACAAAAAAAGAATTAGCGAAATCGGTTCAGCCATTCTCGAGTTTTGCGCTTACCAACACATTTTGCGATTCATTTTTATATATAAGATTATAGCTGTACATACTTCGTTCTAAAACTCAAATTGTAGGCAAATAGTCGATAATCCTGGGTCTACATATAAACTTCAAAGTAATGTATTCGTTACAAATAAGAATAGGATTGATTGCCATGTTGTGACGTCACTCACTGTCAAATCGAGGCAAGATATTTTTTAAGTTTATTTACGATTAATTTAATTTATTTACGGACTGTGATCGAAAAAGTTTAATCAGAATCCAGTTTTTTAATTTTACTCATTTTTGAGTTCTTCAATTTTGCAAAAATATAGGTATATGATTTTACAGTACGGTGTGACGTCACAATCACATCTTGTCAATCGTACTTATTCTTATTTGGAACGCATAGTAGGTATATACCTTGTTCTAAAACTCAAATCGTAATATACTTATGAACTTCAAGTAATGTAGCATTCACGCAGTGTCAGGACATCAAACAGACTGAAGTTTCACAATTTCCCTCCATTTTTCCAGCGGGTAGAACGAGGCCCTCAACAGCGGACTACTCAGACATTACTCCGATCCTCGTAGAAACTGAACCAGAACCATACAACATATCCCAGGCACAGATTTTTGAACGACTCAACGAACTGTCAAGTGGAACGCGGGAAACAATGTCGATGGCCGCCATCTTGGTTTCTTGTTTTATTTCCTTTAGTTTTAGTTGATTTTTCTAGTTTATCTAGTTTCTATTCGACTAAGAACTGGTTTTTCAATAGAAAGACTAATAAAAATTAAAAGTCTGAAGAATAATTTTGATAGTTTTTTGAAGCATTACATAAAGCGGACTATTGAAAAATCAGACTATTTATAGACCTTTATAACAGGGTTCAAGGCAGCCAACCGTAGAACTCGGTAATATTGAACTATATTTTTAACAAAAATTTAATCAACAAAATTAATAGTGTGCTTATTATTTTCAAAAGTACAAAAAAATCTCTCGCAATAAAATCTGAGTAAAAATGAGTTGTCAGTATTACCAGACTGCCTCCGAAAAGGGATATTTTTTTATAGGCTAAAAAGTTTTGGTAGCTCTAATTAGAAAGTGTTAATAATAATCGTCATATTTGTAAATTTTAGACAGTTAATTTATTTTTACATTCTTTATTTAATACATTTTCTAAGATTAATTCTTTTATTCATTACTGTAACATAGAAACCCCTTCGTTATAATTATTTATTTTTAATAATGTTAAGCTAAATAAATAGGAAGAATTTAAATAACTTCGAAAGTACTGTAAATGTTAAAATGTTGTAGAAATTAGTTTACTTTTAAATTATTACATGAAAAGAGTTTGTGTTTGTTCCAAGGAACTTTTTAACTTTCTCATTTTAACAAAGGTTCCTTTACTCAAATGTAAATAATTAGGTTTATGAAATATTGATAAATATGTATTTTTTTATTATAAAAGGTGTTTTATTTCTAATTATTAGGATTTTGCAGTGACATTGTACCTGCATCTTTTTATCAAATAACTACAAATTCTTTTTCTCAATTTTGTGAGACTGCGCTGGCTACCGCGTTGCGAAGCGTTGGCCCTTAAAGGACCAGCTCTCCCTAGCCAAGTTACTATCGTTTCGTTTAGAGTTGGCACTTGTTCCCTTGTTCGAACTTTATCTCAACAAAGGAATTGGGGGCGTGGCTATCTACAAGCACTAACTCTAAAAGAAACGATTGTAACTTTGTCTATGGGGGCAGTATCGCGTGAATAACTTGAAATTGAAAAGGTCGCGAGGCCCGCGGTGCCGCGAACAGCCTCGCGTCGCCGCGGGCAGAACCACCGACAAGATAACTCGATACTGGTAAGTCTAGAAATAGTTTTAAATTATGTCACACTGTAAGTGCTCGCTGCGTTTCTGTCATTCCGGTCTGACTCGGACCTAATAGGTATTATGTATTGCGTTATTTCGCGCAATAAACAAAGAATTCAACAGATAGGTTTATAAATAACACAACGCATTTTATGTACGATTAGGTATTTATTTCATATTTTTCAATACATTTATCTCATTTTTAAACAACCATATCAGGCCGTGCATAAGCACAAGCCTTCTTTTACACATAACTTTGGTTTTTAATCAAATTTGATACCAATACGCTTAGAGACACTAAACACAGATACTTTTCTTTAATTATTCTTAAAATTTACTACAGTAAATGTTTTAAAGTCTCGTCATACAGCTAATTAGTGATTGATTTGTATCAAACTCATTTGATGTATTATTTACGTTAAAAAACAGTTAAAATACATTATTTTTATTATAATTAAACATTGAATACTTATTTTGATACAATATTAAATTTCTTCGCTTTTTATTTAGTACGGAGTAACAAATTTTAACGAAAAAGGTTGAGGCTTTTGCTGTAAAGAGGTCTAACACTGAACTTGCCATTATTTTATTTAGTTCTGCTTTTATTTATTTAAAGATTATTTTTTCGATCCTGACGCATTCACGTTTACGATCAAGAAATCGCAAACGCAAACCCAAATATAAAATCTTTTGTAATTTTCATAAGTGAGCCCTCTTATCTTACAAAAACTTTCAAGATTTTATATTTTATTTTCATTAAAAATAATATTGCATTTAAAAATTGTTTTTGAATTTGTTTTTGAGTGTGACACCTCATGAACAGATAACCAGAACCATTTTCGCGAATATTTTCTTATTTATAAATATACAAAAACATTTTGGTCATTTTATTTTTTCGAATTCAACAAATTAAAAATATAATGTGAATGATTTTTGAAAAAATACTGATCCATAGACTAGTCAACATTAGCTTTGTACGGCGAATAATGTGTTTGTGTGATTTTTATAAAACTTTTTTTTTTACTTAAACCTATATTGTAAACGTACATAATTATTTTGAAACATTGATATTATATTTAATTTCAACCAGATTAATGTCAGCTATACTTTAACACTAATAATAAATACATGACGTTTTGTTTCAATGACATTACGAATATTAAAATTTACAATACACATTAATTTTTAGGTAATAATAATAATAATAGAAAAAATTACAACTTTGAAAAAAAATGTTGCTGTCTAGGTAACAATACTACCCGTATTTTCAAATAAATCTAATTAAAAAAGAATGCATAATCTATAGTACAAATATTTTAATAAAAATCTAGCCTAAATTTAAATAATTTATAAAGATTAATATAAAGTTTTAAAAATTATATTTTAAATACGAAACATTTAGAAATTGAACTGAGAGTAACTTTGTTTTATTTAAACTTAGGCTAGATAAGTAAAGAAGCTTTAAAATGTTAAATATATAACAATGAATGGGATATGTTAACATTTTGTATATCATATACTTTGTTATGATTACACCAATGAATAGAAATAGCATATATTCTCGACACCAACTTATCGCGACAACAAATCTAACATTTTTTAAATAACAATTTTAAAACCAATGCTAATTCATGGAAGACAGAAATTGTAAAAAAAAAAACAGATCATTTTAAAAACATACAGTATTATGGCACGATATAACATTTTACATAGCAGTGTTGGGCATTTAAAAAATTAATAAGCTAAATGTGGCCCAACACTATGATTCACATCAAAGACCATGACGAATTGATGATCCAATTCGATGCGATTATTCGCTAAAACACCGAATAAGTCTTACAGTGGCAACACCATACACAGCAACACTATAACTTTGACACCAGGTATAAAAAAGCGAAAGAAAAAACGTTGCCACCCCAAAAAATGTTTCGTGTGGTAACCACATCGACATTGTCACTTCACTGTTTCATTCAGTGTTGCTATCATGCAAAAATGTCTTGCAACACTGTCTTTTTTAACCACACTCCTTGCCTTATAAAAAAAAAGAATTAATACTATGAAAGGTATTAGCTTCGTGTTGTCAGATCTAAAAATACGTACATCTATTGGAAAGAAATTCACTTATGTTTGATTTTATGCTTGGCTTTTCTTGTGCATGTATAATAATAATAACACTAAATGCTTATAATGAAAGCTAGTGGCCAAAATGGCGCTCTCTATCAAAATACCTCGGCATTTCGTGCAATTTTATGAAGATGTAACTTCGAATTGCACTCGACGGGTTAACACTATTTCAATAAACAATTTCCTACGAGTATTATCGAACGCATCAGCGTTTTTCCGATAATGATGTATTTCGAACGGTTCGATGTGATCTTTTAAATAATTTGCGTTCATTGATCTGATGCATTTATCTCATGATAGTTCCTTCCTTTCTCTGCAAGTTAAAAAACTTGTCCTTTTTACTTTACTCGTAGCTTCCTCCTTGGCGAGTCATGTTTGTGGATTTTTGAGATTATAATCTTTTTTTCTTTTGTAAATACCATTATTTCATTCTTCATTTTCTCTTTGATAAAACTTTTGGTAAAGTTTATTATTCTTTTAAATCTCAAGTTCAGTTAATGTTAAATCCACATGACTATTCACCATTCTTTCTCTCCGATCTTGACCTCATCTCCTTAAAGTCCATCTATCACTGGTGAAATCTGATCCTTTAGTCCATTTTTCGAAGTGGTGAGCTCTTGTGACCACTTTAATACGCCCTGAGATCTTTCAAGCCTTTAGCCTGCCTCGCTTTAGATTTTTTTACTTTGGAGGGTAGTTTGTTCTTTTCTTCATATGTACTTGTGGGTAGTTTAAGATTTACAGTTGTTTACATATGCACTTTTTAACTAAATATTTTCTTGGCATATATTTTTATTTTTCAAGATTTTTACATGATTTTTATCGTATGTGTTGAGGTGATTTTCACGTCCACCTTATTTATTCAATCTGATTTGCATATTATTTCAAGTTTTCTTCATTTTTTCTTGTTGATAGGTTCTCATTTGACCGCCGTTTACCTGGTGGTCAGATGATGGAACGGGCTTGGCGGATTTAGCCTATGCAATCCGATGCATACTTCCCCAAATGCAACCTCGAATTGACGAGTGCATTGCCAATGATCTTCTCACTTTGATGTGAGTCTTGATTTTTCCCTTCATGTCTTCTCAAACTGGTATGCTGTCAGTGTATGATTCTCCATCACACACCTCTGTTACCAACAACACAAAATACCAAATTTTGACATAATCAATATCTGTTAAAAGTGCATTTTTTCATTAAAGTGATCTACACCACAAGTACTTCGCACTTATATTAATGCCTTCTCTTGTAATTTTTGCAACGACTGTTCCTCAAAATTGCTTATGTACCCTTCCAAAGTCTCCTGATGTTATACTCTTGGAGTAACTTAGTCAGTGCTTCGTCTAGCTCGGACAGGCTTTCGGGCCGGGGTCGGGCGGGGCCGAAGGGCCCGAGTGGGCCCGGCGGGGCCCGGGGGCCCGGCGGGGCAGGCGCGTCGCCTGAGGCACAGGACCCGCAGGACTCGCCCAGCCAGCTGCAAGTGATACGTACAGTGTTGGGGCATCACCGTGCCGCTAGCTGCGCTGGAACACGGGCTGGTCGCTCGGGCGGCGCTAGGCGGGGGCGGGCGCGTGCATGCCGCCCGCCGAGTGCGCCAGGCGCGCGGCGCGGTGCACGCAGCGCAGCACGGGGTAGCACCAAAGGCACGGCACCAGCAGGCTCAGCAGCGACACCCCCATCCAACTGCAACCAACACATACCATTGTACAAGTGCTACGACTGCTAACACAGGAGATGAACACATTAGCAACTTACTTCACCATCAGTTAGGGGCAATTATGTATTCCCGAGAAAGACTTGCACGCAACTGCCAACTCTACACTCCACCCTGAATATATCTATTAGGGTTCCCTAGTCAGCAAGGAACTCTTATAGTTTCGCCAAGTCTGTCTGTCTGTCTGCCCGCAGCTGATAATCTCAGTGACCGTTAGCACTAGAAATAAATCGGCCAAGAGCGAGAGGCCACGCTCAGTGTAGGGTGCCGTAGTTTCCAGTTTGTCAAAAATTTCTCACAATGTAACATAACCCAGTAGCCCATGTAAAAATTAGTAACCCTATTTCCCGAGAGATGGCACTGTCCCCGGTAGTAATTTTAATTTGTGTGGACCGATTTTAATCTTTTTAAATTTTTATTTGAAAGAAGATACGCTCAGGATAATGAAATATGTAAAAAAGTTAAAAAAAAATGCTTGCATGTGCGGTTAAATTACATAAGTTCAGAACGTTTTGTTTTTCATTTTTCAAAAACTGATCATCCTATCAAGTTTAAAATAATTTTCCTTGAAAGTTTATAAAAAGTTCTACTTTTGAGATTTTTTTTCATATTTCCTAAACCCATGGTTCAAAAGTTAGGGGACGCATTGTTTTTTGCTTTTGGTGCGATTATTTCCGAAAATATTTACATTATCAAAAAATCTTATTTTACGGGACCCTTAATTATTTTTAAATATCTATCTAACGATATTACACCCGTTATGGTTGAAATGAACAAAAAATCACTCGCCACTTTACGTGTAGAGGAGGTACCCTAATAAAAATAGTACATTTTGATACAAGAGCAGGAAGTTTGAGTGTTGTTCTGCCGTGCAGACACTAAAACGCAGTAGAATAGCGTATTTTGCAATACTTTTACTGCGTTTTAGTATCTGCACGGCAGTGTTAGAGTGTGTTATGGAGCCGAGGGCTGCAATGACAATACTGCACGTGTGTCAAACGTCGTTTTTCAATACACTTACGACTTGTGAAATAAATAAAGAAAAAATGTTTAATCGTATCTCCAACATGCAGTAGAAATATAATAATAATAGCATTCAAATCTGCTCTAAACAGTTTCCTTTATAATTTCTTGGGGGACGCCCTGCGCCTCGTGGGGGACGCCTCGCGCCTGATTCGATAAACTACAAAAAAAATCCCCCGTGACCGTGACGATAAGGAAGGAATAAAAAAGCCCTTGTTGTGATAAACTCAAATAAGTACTTGGGTGATATACATGCTATATTGAACCTAACAGGAGTGCGATAAGAGGCAGTTTCCGAGTAAATGTATTGAAAAAAAAAATACCACTTTTTATTTGTGCATTTTGTCGGCGTGATTGATATATATATTGATACAAAATTTCAGCTTTCTAGTGCTAAACGGTCGCTGAGATTATTCGCGGACGGACGGACAGACAGACAGACAAACATGGCGAAACTATAAGGGTTCAATATTGACTACGGAACCCTAAAAAGAGATGGATACTAGTGTGTTGTTGTCTCTTTTTGTCGAAAAGGCTTTCTGATTTGGCTTAATCGTCTATCCCTAGTTGTGCTATGAAGAACATAAATAATGTGAGTCTGTGTGGGTAAAACTTTGATACTGTAAGTACAAAAACTTTGGTTCTATTAAAATATGGGCTCTTCGCATTTTTTTAATTGGTATAAACAAGTGCTTGACTGCAATCCCACCAGCTGGTAAGCTAACCTGATGCTAGTTTATGAGATGCTTGAGATAATATATTTTTATGCGCACTGAAGTTGCCTAGATAGCGTTTAGATATCGGATAATAATATCCGTAGAGCCACCAATTGATTAACGGACTACACACACTTATTCAGCTTATGTCCATAGAAAACAACGATTTTGTATGGAGACGTGTATGAATCCGTCCAGCTTTCCGCTTCTATTCAGCTTTCGTGGCAAATGTATAACATGAGGACAAATGTGATACGAGTTTAGTACTGTTCTACCACGTTGAGCTCTGCTTTGTCGTAACCAGCGCTGTTCTTGGGTGAGGTCTTTCCAGCCACGCTTCAAATAGGGGACTTATTGCCATGGTTGTGGCGTGTCCAGCACTGGTTTTTTTTTTTTTGTTTGTTTTAGGTAGGTAAAAATCATCCAATGACGAGTCCCGCCCTTGGGCGGAGCGGGAAACAAGTGTCAGACTCTTACTGACTAAAAAACCTACCCCATTCCAACGTTGCCATATAAACCAGGGCCAGAGCCTTCCTTTCAGACGCGAACCCATGGCCCCAGTTGGCTTCGACCCTTCTGCAGGGTCCCTACGGTTTGCTGACAACTCCTTGAGGCGCGCGGGAACAGTGCGCGCCGTCGACGACTGGGCTTGGTCCGGACGGTTACCAAACGATTGGACGGCGAGCTACCCATTGCTCGCCATGCCCAGCACTGGGTTGCGATAGTCGCTGACGCCATCCTACCATCAGGAGATCGCACGCTGAGCGTTTCTAGATTTTTGTTATGAAAATTGTTTGAATACTTAACTTTAAGTGCCCGGGCGCTTGTAGATGTCCGTTTTTTTCACCGGAAAACGGACCGTCAATAAACGGCTATCGTTGTATACATATATTTTTTTTACCGGATGAATGTTACCTTGGACTGCCGTCTATATATATGCCTTTAGAACGCAGGTAGACGGCACGCAATTTACAGAAAACAGGCAATACGTCCGGCAGCGCAACACGCACCGATACACCGGCGTGGATGACCGCTCTGTGTTACACCGGACCTGTGTCCGTCGCGCCGAGGGGAAGCGGTGCTGCATCCGGCGTCAATTGTTCGCCGGACCGATATCCGGTGCATGTACACATACTCATTATAAACCAACCACCACCGCAAATCCGGCAAAAAACACGGTCCTTTATCGGGTGAAAAAAAATCGGGCGTCTACAAGCGCTCTAACACAGGCATTTTTTGTCTAAAAGGTCACTACAAACACTAGATGTTGCACTTAATTTGTGAAAGAAAATAAATTATTATGTACTTGTAAAAATAAGCATGTACGTACCGCTTGGCGCAGGCCTCGTCAGGAGCTGCGCAGGCGCACGGGTGCAGCGCGAAGTCGCCCTCCGCGTCCGACATGCAGTGGTACAGCATGCACTGCACACACACACATACTGTAAGGTCTGATGTCTGGTTCCAACACATAACTATGAAACATCTTACCAATACATGGACTTATAGCTTCCTAGACGCGTATTCGTCATTTGGAGGTAAGCGAAACGGACACGTCCTTTGACCAGACAGGTGTTATGTCTAGTGGACTGCTGCCTATTACTTTTTTTTTACAACTGTCACACAACGTCGTCTAGTCTCAAGCATATATACATACTATAGATAAATTACTTGATTTCTTGTGTGATCAGCGATTTTAATTTGATCATCTTGTTAGTTGTTCTATAGGAAATGGCATGGCATTTGACATGCCATAGACTAGCAAATCTTTTTCTAAGCATCGTTTCAGCAACTTAAATTTTGAACAACAATGTGATTGGGGTTTTTCGGGGAAACTCGGTATAAGCCTTTTTACCCACAACCAGTAAGACCCACTAACTGCTATAGAACTGACAAATGTATCGTACCTGAGCACACTTGATGCAGGACACACAGTCGATGCAGGAGCGGAAGCAGTCGGGCGCGAACTCGCACGCGCCGGCGCGGTTGGCGCTCTCCAGGTACCACTCGTGACAGTGTCTGCAATAATTATAATAAGGCTGGATCAAGGGCTTGATACAGAAAGCGGTACTTCTGGACACGGCTCGTATAGTTAGGAGGTTCCTTTCTCTGGAGTCCTGACCGCCCGTAGCTTGGACCCTGTTTCCGATACCGGTGGGACACTATTTTTTATATTTTTAAATGTTTTTTTTTTTTAAGAATTATTTAAAATTATAATTAATATGTTAAGGTATGAATAAACGGAATAATAAAAATAAGCTGAATTTTGAAAACCCTTTCTAAGTGTTCGCTTACGTCATAAAAGGAAGCCATGTGCAATATTTCATGCTCCTAGGACCAGTAGTTTTGGCTGTGCATTGATATGTCAGTCAGTTTCTCCTTTTATATATATATAGATATAGATGTGCCAATTAGCGTTTGGTCTATAATATTAATACAGAGACTATATGGCAAAGGATTTTTTGCCAATGGATATTGAAGCATATTATAATATAAATACGGCATAAATTCCTATGGTTCGAAATTTTCAAAAATTTGATTTGATTTTTTTCTATCATCAACTATAATAAATGGACCATGAAGCGTGGTAAGATCTTCACGGTAAATTAGTAGTAGAGTATAATAGAAAAGAATAATTTAATTGATACTTTATTATACACCAAAAAAGTATCAATTTCACAGAAACTTATATGAATGGCTACAAAGGCGGTCTTATCGCTGACAGCGATATCTACCAGACCACCTTAGTATAGAGTATCTTAGTAATGAGACGCACCTGCACTTGATCCTCGCCTGGAAGGTCTCGGCCGGCTTCTTGTCCGGCAGCGGCGGAGGCCCACTGCTGTACCCACCCTTTTTTATCGACCCTGTAATAAGAACGCCATGGAACATGTTAAGAAAGAAATAACATCGATGGATCGCTCGGTATCGTCAGTCGTCGTTAACTGTTTTGTTACTTATTTTAAGTCTAGCTGGAGCCCGTGACTTCGTTCGCGACGGATTTGTAAAATAGCATAATTTCGTCACAATTTTAAAAAGTATTTGTGCCTCTAAGTTACCCCTTATAACATCTACCAGTGACAATCCCGTTAAAATCTAACCGTGTCAGAGGTTGGGCGATTATGTCACTGAGAATGCTAGTTGTAAACAGATTTCGGTTGTCGGGCGCAACACGTGCGTTAGGTATCACCGAGTTTATTCGAAGACAATGTGACGTGAGATCCGCTTTGTTTATAGCCTTAAGCCTGCTTTACATTACTCGCGAAGTTGCCTTAACGAAGTACTCATTAAAGTTGATTGAAGTCCGAAGTATGTGATTACACACTCGTGCAAACTCGCGAGGAGCTCTTCGAGTCCTTTGACTCGTGCGCAAAAACCGACAACGACTGGAAGTCGCCCGAAGCGAGGCGAGGTAGCAAGCGAAGCTAAGTACCCTTCTACACTAACGTATTCGTTCAACCTCGACTAACTTCGCGAGTAGTGTAGAGCAGGCTTTACAATACAATTAATAACGTGCCAGTGTCCACACTGGCACTTTATTAATCAATAATATAAACTCCTATAAGCTCCTCAGGATATGCGTCACCTCCTTTCCAGCCCAGAGTGCACAACTAACGAGACCTTCAAATATTTATAAAATATATTATTATTATATTATACCTAGCCTGTGCTGTCTCACTGCTAGGCAAAGGCCTCCCTCCATTCTTTCCAATCATCTCGGTCACATGATTTGCCGCTCCAATTCTCAAGGAAGACATCCAGGTCATCCCGCCATCTCCTTCGTGGCCTGCCACGGCCTCGCGTCGCTGTGTCCGGGCACTAATCCTGTGTATTGGTGCCCGGATATGTAAAATATATATATAATTATATAAATATGGTCTTACCAGAATCTCGTTTGAGCAGCGGCGGCTTGGTGTTAGGGGAAGACTTCTCAGAGCTGATCACTCCTCCCGCGCCCACCTGAGGGTACGTGTACTCGTGCACCTGGAACAGAACAATAACCAATGAGTCTTCCCGTTTGACTATAATTTAGATGTCTTCAAGACTGGAGTGAATAGGCTCATAATAATTTAGTGCGGCTCTACCATCAACGATTGCTTACTATCAGGTAGGATCACAGTCAACTCGTAGTCCATTCAAAATAACGACTTTATTTATCTTGATGATGTTATTTTTCGTAAAAAAACAAGATCTTTTTTTTTCTAAAAATATAATTGGGTTTGATTAGAATGACATGAAATAAAAACTATTTTATTTTTCAAAAATTTGAAAAAAAAAAACTGAAATTTCATCACTGGAGATCCAGAATCATGTACTGGATCCCCAAGTGGTATTCGTTTGTGCGACGATGTCAAGGAAATCACCTTGTATAAAGGTGTATCAAATTGATCTGCAGAAAACTTAAGTAAAGTGACTGTACGGTATGCCTTATACTGTGCGTAGTAGTACAGATAAACGATGATCGCTTTCAACTATAACTTACAGCAGACAGATGAACGTAGGGACATCGATCAGGATCGGATTCGTCCACATGCAGCTTGTCATCGTATACGGCCTCGTATTGCTTCAACGAATCTGCAATAACAAATATATATATATGTAAGCAATGGTGGCCAAGTGGTAACGGCCCCGACTTACATGTTGTAGGTCGCAGGTTCAAACCCAGCCAGGCGCATTACTTTGTGTAATTTATTTCATCACCACTGCTCTCAAAACGGTGAAGGAAAACATCGTGAGGAAACCGGCATGTCCTAGAACCAAAAAATTCGAAGACATGTGACATCCACCAATCCGCACTGGGCCCGCGTGGTGGATTATGGCCCATTCCCTCTTCTAGAGAGAGGAGGCCTGTGTCCCTGCAGTGGGAACATTAAAAGGCTGATGATGATGATGATGATATATGTAAGTCTTTCATATGCATATCACTTTTGAAACCCTATTTAAGGATGAACTAGTTTCGCTTATGTACAGTCAGCATCCGTCATCGACTCATATCTTAGCGATAGGCAAGTACGTTCATAGAATCTACAGTACGGCTATCGTAACTTGGCGAGTCTGAAGGCTCTGCGAATTTTACCGCTTGTGCAATCGTAAAAAAATAAATGTTTAAAACAAATACATTCAGACATAATTACATAAAAATCTAAATAAAGAAAAAAAATCAAATTAGTAAATTAAATTAAAATGAAATAAAATAAAAACACAAAACAAAAAAAATAGATATTAAAAACACACAATAATGTCATAAATACAATCAAATTAAATATAAATGAAATCTACACTAATATAATAAAGAGGTAAATTTTGTTTTTTGTTTGTAGGGGGTAATCTCTGGAACTACTGGACCGATTGGAAAAATTTTAGGAACAATAGAAAGCTGCTTTACTCCTGAGTGACATAGGCTATATTTTATGTACGCGGGCGAAGCAGCTGGCAAAAGCTAGTATTTTATATAATATAACACACAAAATTAAACATACAAAAATGAATACATATTCTTATTTACACATTATTATTGCTGATAAAAACTTATTAGCATTTCTTTTTTTTAAACCCTTATTTTTATAATGAGTGCACAAGCACTTAAGTTCGCAAAGCCTAACTACAGACTCGCTCTCTATATTTGTCAAAATACCGAAAAGTTAATACTAAAGTCAACTGCAACGCTTCATTAGAGTAGAATTTTTTTAAGTCTGCGCGCGGCGAAAAAAGGAAACTAATTATTTGCCGTCATCTTGACATTTATGTCAGGTGTCAAGAGAATGTTTTGTGTTCCGTATTTTTAATCGTTTCCAAAGTAAATAATCGTCATCATTATACCGAAAGTGGTTAAAAGTGCTGGTAAAGATATTATCTTGAAATTCAAACGTGCTTGTTAAGGGGATTGAAAAAATATCGGGCTTACGATACGATTTTCCAAAAGTGGACCATTTGTCAAATATTTTTTTCGGGTGACCAGAACAACAAATCTCCCTGAATATTCGTACCGAGACTGCTACTATGTATTTGAATCTTAACAAGTGATTATTATAACAAGCTATTAAAGAGTTTGTTGAAAATGGACTGCTACTGTGTATTTTAACCTTAATCAAGTGACTATTATGACAAGCTATTATATATTAAATAAATTACATATTTTCTAAGTTCCATGACTTTTTTATAATAATTAAACAACCTATAATTCAATCTATTTGTTTACTTTCATTAAAGTAGGAATTATATAGATTTGGATCTGTATCAATATCTACATCTACACTTCTGCACTAATATAATAAAGAAGTAAAGTTTGTTTTTTTATTTTTTTGTTTGTAGGAGGTAATCTCTAGAAGTACTGGTTCGATTGCAAAAATTTTTTCACTGATAGAAAGCTGCTTCATTTCTGAGTGTCATAGGCTATATTTTATGATTATGAATAATATAATAAAGAAGTAAAGTTTGTTTTTTTATCTCGAGAAATTGTATAGGAACAGAGTTAAATATGTTAAAACAAGAAGTTTTCCGCGGACGAAGTCGCGGGCAGAATTTAAAAGAATTATAAAGATCAATGCAACTATATAACTCAAGAACGTGCCCACCTATCCAAACCAAATGTTTAGGCTTTGTTCGGACTATTTAGTACCTAGATGGTTTATGTGAAGTTTTTCAAAATCGGTCAAGGGGTTCTTCATTTATCACATTTTTTGATTCCGGAAGCGAAGCCGCGGGCAAAAGCTACTAATATATAAAAGCGAAATACCACTCACTGATTAATCACTATATCTCAGAAACTATAACACCTACAAACTTAAAATTCGGCAGGTAGGTTTCTTACAGGGTGTAGACGTCCGCTATGGACAGATTTTACGAAACTCCACCCCTATGGTGGTTAACAGACTTTCACGCAGGCGAAGCCGCTGGCAGAAGCTGGTATACCTACCTACTACAGAAAAAAGGCTGCGTGCGGCTAAAATTTGTTTTAATATTTTGATAAAATTTGTTGTAAAATCGCTATCGCTACATCGTTAACTAATAGTTATCTATAATTTTAGAAAACCTGAAGAACCAACTAAAATGTAATAATATGTAATGAAATGAATCGTATTTCCCATTATTGATTACAAAACGTATTTCTTGTGCTTTGTTTACTTTGTAATTTTTTTATTATATGAGGGAAAGTAGATTAATTACACTGGCAACATTAAGCACGCCCCCAGCTACGCGCAGACTTAACGTAATCCAACTCTAGCATCATGTCGTCTAAAAAAAACTTAAAACTTACAGCGCTGTCACACTGCGTGAACGTCAAAACTGTACTAATGTCATCAATGTAAAGGTGTGTATGACCTGCAGATCACCTAAGTCAAGTAAAGTGACTGTACGGTAGTACATATATATCGATGATTCAACTTAATAATTATGTTATAACATTGTTATACGAGGGATGAAAGTTAGTTATTTAGTCCCGAGAAATTTCTTGGCGACCGAGCGACAGCGAGGTCGCTAATAGTTCGAGGGACTAAATAACTCTTTAACCCGAGGTAAACACTGTGCTTTTCATTACGAATACGAGGAAAGTAAAAATAATAATAAAAACCTGAGTCGTCGTCAAATATCTTTGTATGTTTTTAGGTAGGTATATTTCTTTTGATTTAGGCGGTAAGCTGTTTTCTCCTCAAAGAATCTTGCGTTAAATCCATAACTGTAACTGATGAACTTATCGTGTTAATACAAATTTCTTATAAAAGAGATTTAGCAAAATGTAAACAAAACTACACCTCGAAAAAAAAAAATCAATCAAGACCAAATCGGCCACAGATTATAGACAGACTTTACCCGCCATTTTTTTTTTTTTAGTCGTCGTCTGCCTATTCCGTCAATATTTTTCATTTTATCATTGTAAAAATGGGTCAGGTCAACATTTTTCTCAAATATAATATTAGTTTTATGAAATAGTTGAAAGTAAATTAAAATAAAGTCATTAAAAAAAAGTATTCTTAAATTATTTCTATCTCTGTCATTTTAATTGTACTGGCAGTATAAAATTCGGGTCACGGTTCAATAGAAATGTCAAAATAGAACTAGTTTTTTTTTTAAATATTTGCTGTCTAAATATTAAAAAAACAACTGTCAGTTGTAAAGTAAAACTCCCTAGGGAGTAAAAGTACTTCTTCCAACCCTGTCCGCAGGCAACTTTACACCTACTTTCAGAGTATGAGTAATGAAAAGGTTTTTTACAACCCTTACATCTCATCTTAGGACGAATCCGAGCGATGTAAGATCAATATTTTAGGGCACCCCAACAAAGGTAATGTGTAAGAAATCTATGGCGGGAGATGAACGGAGCTTCCACCTTGGTCTTTATGGTTATTTTTTTAAAAAAAACCACCAAGTAATATGGAACTCAGCGCGTGTAAGGAAAACTCGTTTACACTCAAACTGACAAACACACTCACTCACTCACTCGTTTAAACTCGTTGACACATACACGAAACATAAAAATACGTGTTTTAAAAAGCTTGCGTACATAGATTCCGGTTTCTCACTGGAGAGGATAAAATCGGCGCAACACAACAAATCAATCAAATACACCAATTTTGTATTCCCATTTACTTGACATACTGTTTATTTTTTATAATAAATAAAAGCAGTGTTTTTTATTTCACTACAATGGCAATAGGTCGTATAAAGTTACATACAGCAGAACTTTCCACTTGTTTTGTCGATTACATGATTTATATTTTGATGATATTTTCCCAATTTTTTTAACATTTTACTAAAAAGTTATCACATTTGATGATTGCTTTCGCGTGCGCTAGTTACGTTGTTTTTTTCTTTATAATTGTTATTCAAGCCAGAATATGTGTTGCAGATACTGTATTATGATGTGACTCTGATGGTAGTGTGATGCAGTATATGTGTACCTGATAGCGGGTGTCTGGGCAGCGTGATAGCGGACAGTATGGGCGTCTGCGTGATGTCGTCAGCGGGGCGGCGACGGGCGCGGCTTGCGGTCGAGTTCTCTGAGCTGGAGCGAGACTCTGATGGCAGGTTTAGACACTGTGGAAATAGACAAATATTTTAACCTGTGGAAGCAAAAAGACTTATAAGTTTATCATCAGTTAATCATGCAGACAGTTCAATTTTTCTTCATTATTTAATACGTTTTTTTTGAAGAAATTTATCATTGTCAAGCCATATTTAAAATATCACTTTCAAATACCAGGCTAGCCCGTAACGTTTTTTTTTTTTGCATTTTGCAGTGTCAAGTTCTATGAGTAATATGAAATACGAATTTATTAAAATATGATTTATTGATTAGAATTTTGTTTATCATTATTGTGTAAACACACATTAACCTAAAATGTAAAAAAAAACTTAGAAAAAAAATTTTTTAACCCCATCTGAAGCCCCCCTTTCCCTTAAAAAACCTACCTCGAAGATATTCTGCTCTTCGTCGTCGTCTTTTGGCGCTGGGTTGTGTTTTTTGTACGCGTGAAGTGATGGCCACGCCCCGCCCAAACCTGCGTGTAGTACAATGTTTTATTTTACCGAATATTCGTAATGGCTGGTGTTAAGTGCAGTAAGCAATACTAGTATCCCTTTCTGTAGCTTTCTTCACCGATACTATAAATTGAAGTTAAAATTTGGAGTTGAATCAGTCAAATATTTTTGAAACACTATTACGACATTTTAATCTAGTGGAAAAATCATTTCTTTGATTCAAGATTTCCACAAATTTTGATAGTCTCGTAGAATTATTTTAGAAATATTTATTTTTAATCTTGAAGAATCAGCCCAATGTTTAAAGAACAGTATTATGAAAATTTTATCTAGTGACGACATATTTCCTTTGATTCAAGATTTTCAAAAATTGCGATGGTCTGGTCAAGTAGAATTTATTTTACAACATTTCTATAAAAAGAAGCCCCTAATAAAATAAAAGTTTATAAACCAACACAAGAATACGTGTAGTTTACAATCTAGCACCAAAAAACCGGACCATCAATTTCCTAAGTTCACTAGTTAAATCTTACGCAAGTTTTACGTACGTATAGCTCAAGAGATATAACAAAAAACCCGACTACCCCACAAGAAGCATGGCGTGATAATACACTCAAAACTCACCGTGTAGGAATCCAGTATACGGTAGAGGAGGCAAAAGAAAGCACATTAGATAAATTAGTTCATTATTAATATATAGTACATACAGCGGATTTATATAGCACATATATAACGCATATAGCTTTAATCTCTCAGGTACCAGTGTACTGAATGCAGTACACCTTAGTATCAGCTATCATTTCAGCCGAAAGACGTCCACTGCTGGACATAGGCCTCCCCCAAGCGCCGCCACAAAGATCGGTCCTGTGCGTCTTGCATCCCTGACCAGGTCATCGGTCCACCTTGTGAGAGGCCTTCCAACGCTGCGTCTTCCGGTACGCGGTCGCCACTCCAGAACCTTTCACCCCCAGCGGCTATCCGTTCTGCGAGCAATGTATCCTGCCCATGGCCACTTAAACTTGGCGATTCTTTTCGCTATGTCGGCAACTTTGGTTCAACATTTCTGATTCGATCACGCAAGGATACTCCGAGGATAGCCCTTTCTATTGCTCTTTGAATTACCAGCTAAATTGAACCTTATTTCGACGTACTAAGGTTTAATTTAGCTGGTATGAGGTGTACCGTATTTGGTATACTAATCCCTGAGAGGTTAAGCTTACGCGAGGGCGAACGCAAAGCGATGCGACGATATTGAACACAAAATTGATACAATGCGTTTCAAATAAGAATAGGAAAGTCAATGACCTAGATCCGTCAAATTTTGATTGAAAAATACGGTTTGCAAAGAAAACTTATTTACGTATGAATAATAGTTTTATTTTATTGAGTCTTGTTAAATCCAGGTAAAGTAAAAACGTTTGTCTAATTAACAAAATATTGTTAAATTTAGGGCTAAGGTTTCGTGTCTGAAAGGAAGGCTCTGGCCCTAGTATGTATGGGAATGTAGGAACGGGGTAGGCTGTTTAGTCAGTAAGAGTCTGACACTGTTGCCCGCTCCACCCAAGGGCGGGCTTCGTCATTGGATGATTTTTACCCACCATAAAAAAAGTCATAATTAGTTCTTATTTTCATTGTTAGCAACAATTCGTCTTCTTCCATATGCCACACTACACAATGACGGAGATATAAGCAAAATTGAAGAACTGGATTCTGATTAAGTAATCTTTTTATGTTTATGATTCGTGAATAAATTTAATTTTAATTGTTTGCTCACCATACCTAATTTCTAAAATTTGACAGCTATTTGACGTCACAATATGGCGTAAAATCGATACTATTCTTATTTCAAACGCATCGTGGGTGCAGAAAAACAGAAAGCGAAGCGATGTCGCATATAGTTGGTGGTGATATTTCTGCGCAAACTCTTAAGGTACGTTTAGACTAAGACATTTTATATGGTACACTCAGTGTATATTCTTGTCTGATTCAGACTTAAATGTTTTTTTGTAAAGACTTCTCATTTGACCCATTTACCACTAAAACCTACACTCGGGCTCAGTTAAATACCGACTTTTTCAAAAGTGCGGATTGTACTAAGTGATATTTTTTTATATTCTTTTATTTTGTCGTGATCCTAAGTTTTCTGCTACAACGGAATTGGCTTAATGTTTCTTATAAAATTGTTATCCTTTTGTTGTAGCTGTTGTTTCTCCTTCGATTAAATCTACACTATAATACAGATAATGAAGAGGTAAAGTTTTTTTTTGTTTGTAGGAGGTAATCTCTGGAACTACTGGTCCGATTGGAAAAAAATAGCAACAATAGAAAGCTGCTTTACTCCTAAATGGCATAGGCTATATTTTATGTACGCGGGCGAAGCCGCTGACAAAAGCTAGTAAATAAATATACCAAGTGTCTCTGTGTGAACACGAGTGTCTCTAATTGCACACTATCTTAACAGGTATCCAAAAACTATAGTGTATTTTCCTTAGACTGTAACCTGTATGAAACACGTGGGACCACGCCCTAAGTAATACGGTAAGTTAAATGTTATGTTATGATTGAGTATGGTTTCCGCACTTTGTACGTGAGCCATGGCGGCCATAAACTTTGGTGGGCTTATTCCTTCCTACCTCTCTCCAAAAGCTGATTAGCATTTCAGATTTTTCAGGGCGTCAATAAGGGAGTTCGGTGTGCCTATGGTTCGTGTGCGTGTGTCAGTGACACCTGTGCAGTCCAAGAGCACGTGCGCGATTATCTCTTATATATATATAATATATATATTTATTAATTATATTTCTTTGTTAAGCTTATGTATTATGTCTTATATATCTTTTTTTTTATCTATGTAACGTGTTTGTTTTTAATGTTAATTTGTTAAAGCAGTACACCATAGACTACCCCCTTTTTTAGTTCAAGCTCACCTAACCTAAGGTTGTCTGGTAGATGTCGCTGTCAGCGATAAGACCGCCTTTGTACCCATTCATATAACTTTCTGTAAAATTGTAACTTTTTTGGTGTACAATAAAGTATTATTCTATTCTTCCCTCCCCCCCAAGCACACTGCACAGGGGACTGTCCGTGATGCCTATTGTGTGAAGATGATTATTGCGTTAAGTTAAATATTATAGAGTAATTTATTAAAATTTCGAGTTGGTACTCGAAATAATTACGGTTAATTAGAGTCATAATATAAAGACAATAGTTCGGGGGCTCAAGAGTTTAATAAACACATTTGAGGCCGCTGCATACGTGACGGGATAATACCTCGGACGAGACGCGAACGGGAACGGGACGTGACTGCCTCGTTCAAGACGGGAACGTGTTCTTAATGCATACGTACCGTAAACAGTGATTCGGATCGACGTATCATCGACGCTGATGCAAACGTCCAATACTACTTTTCTCTCCGGAACGAACGGAGTCTAAACATCGTTGGCGACGATATTTTCCTGGCCCGTCAGTGCCACGTTCCCGTCCCGTCCGTGTCCCCGTGACATATGGGCTTCCATATGTTTTGTATGAAACGTCCCGTCCCGTCCGTGAAAAAATCCGTCACGTATGCAGCGGCCTTTAATTTAAGCATATATAAATTACAGCACAGCCAAAGCCATATAAAGCACAAGGATCATTCTTCAGTGTACATAAACCAACAAATGACTTTTCCCGGTCACACAGACGTGAAGCGAGGAGTTATACTGACTAAAACTCACATTGTTCCTTCAGTTTCCCTTTTGCGAGGGTCAAAGTAAGTCTTTCGAACATTCTGCAGCGTTTATTGCATGCCATGTCAAAAAGAAATCTCGTGATGTCCTTTTTACTTGAGAGGATTTAGGCTTCATTACATAGTATAAAATAAAGTCGTCTGTCCCTATGTATGCTTAAATCTTTAAAGCTACGCAACGGATTTTGATGCGGCTTTTTTTAATAGATAGAGTGATTCAAGAGGAAGGTTTATAGGTATACCTAATATATTTAACATCACCATTGCACCCGTGCGAAGCTGGGGCGAGTCGCTAGTAGTGGTGATAATTATAATAAAAAAATTATTATTAAAAAAACAAAATACCCGACTGCACACTAAAAAAAGAGTAAAACAAGCCCCACAATACAAATTTACTGAATATAATTTATAAATGTTGATGGAAAGCATCGCAGGCGGGGACCAACAGAGGCTTATTTATAGTCATTTCTGTTGTGCACCATTTAGCAGAATTTTCGTTGGTGGCGGTCAAGGTGGTCCCCGCCTGCGATGCTTTCCATCAACATTTATAAATTATATTCAGTAAATTTGTATTGTGGGGCTTGTTTTACTCTTTTTTTAGTGTGCAGTCGGGTATTTTGTTTTTTTAATAATAATTTTTTTATTTATAACTTTTTAGCTGTTTTTATTTAACGAAAATGTTGTAGATGTAGAAGACTATGTATATGTAAGTACCATTTTAAATTATTTCGACGACATTTGGCTTTAGATTACGAGTACATATTTTTTTAAAGGGAAATTTAGAAAAAATATTATTATGTCTTTATCCCGTGGGACTTTTAGGATAAAATGTATCCTATGACACTCCCGTAATCAAGACAAATCTAACGATACCTCATACATCAAAATCCATCAAGCCGTTTAGGCTACAGGAGGTCACAAAGGAACAGACATACATACATACTTACATACACTCGAAAAACATTACCCTCCTTCTTTGGCAGTCGGGTAAAAATGACACAGATACAACACGTGGCGTGTAAATTGAACTAAAATGGTGATCGACCTTCAATACGTAGTAACAGTGAAGTAGAGAGCAGTAACCATAGCTTTGACTGGCCTGTTGATCTAGTGGTTAGTGACCCTGACTGCTATGCCAGAGGTCGTGGGTTAGATCCCAACTCAGGACAAATGTCTGTGTGATGTGTTTGAATTATAATATGTATGACAATACATATTATAATTTATCTATAATATGTATGTATTTTTAAATACGAGTATACACCGTGAAATTTAAATGGTTGTTTTCCCGCGGCAGAATGACTTGCCATAAGGAGTACTTTTGAAGCAAACAGAAAAAATAAAAAAAATTAAAAAGTTTTTTTTATATAAATAATTATTAAAAATATTTATCAACTCAAAAAAGCGAAAACAATAGTAACATTAGACGTAATTTGTAGGTACTACTAGAGTCGCATGAGCAGCACGCCGTCAAAGGAAACAGATTCATTAAATATTTAAACCAAAATAATTTTTGTTTTTAATATTTTATTTCTTTATCAAATGTTTGTATTACCAAGATACAACCATTTCGCTGAGGGAAAACAACCATTTAAATTTCACGGTGTATAAGTATGTTTATCAGTTGTCTAGTACCCATAACACAAGCTCTGCTTAGCTTGGGACCAGACGACGTTGTGTGATAGTTGTGAAGTATATTATATTATGTTTTTTGAAAAAGTGTATTTCTACTCGGGTTTTCCCGGTAGTTTTTCCTTGTTCCCGCCCTGAAACCTTCAGGGAAAGGAGTTTCGGATCCTCTGATAATTAGCAACAAAGACTATAATAATATAATATGTCCACAACTATCACACAATGCCATCTAGTCCCAAGCTAAGCAGAGCTTGTGTTATGGGTACTAGACAACTGATAAACATACTTATATATTTCTAAATACATACATATTATACTATGTCCCCCAGTACTTTGCTTAAGATGGTAAGGGTGTGTATAGCTGCTTGTTTTTGTAATATGTGTATACATATTTATGCCTGAATCTAGTTTATCACAATATCTGTGTATGCTTTTTCCTATTATACCGGTCACTCCTATAACTATCGGTATTATTTCTGTTGGTGTGTTCCACAACCGCGTTATTTCAGTTTTCAGCAGGTGGTATTTGCTTATTATATTATAGTAACGACGGCCATTTTGTTTCAACTTATTTGCCGCGTACTATAATACAATTTCTGTACCTCTGTATTCAAATCCCTTTATGGCAACGACGGCCATTTTATTCGAAGACATGTGACATCCACCAATCCGCGGGCCCGCGTGGTGGATTACGGAACCATTCCCTCTCCTAGAGAGGAGGCCTGTGTCCCAGCAGTGGGAACATTAAAAGGCTCAGCCTTTGATGATGACGGCCATTTTGTTTCAACTTATTTGCCGCGTACTGTAATACTATTTCTTTACCTCTCCTGATACCTAACACCCTTATTTCTGAAGAACGATCCTCCAAAGTCCTCGCTTACCGTCTAGCAGCTCCTCGATAGCAGTCCTCACGCCCTTGTCGAAGGCTCTCGCATCAGCAGCCGTCTGGAAGGTCAGCCCGAAGCGCTTCTCATCCGTCACCCAGTGGTGGAACGTCGGCATCACCTTGTTGTACTGGAAGTCTTTCTTTATCGTGCATTCTAGGACTACCTGGAATTTGTGAAAGAAAGACAATTTAGTCAAGTTTAAGAATATATAGTAATACAATCTTATATCTATACTAGCTTTTGCCCGCGGCTTCATTCTCGGCAACAGATTATTCTACTCTACTCTATCTTCCTTACTATAAACCTCACGGAGCCCGAGACCTTTCCAACGAATGCAAAACCGTGGAAATCGGTTCGTGCGTTCTGGAGTTATAGCGTCAGGAAGGAAAACCCGATTTATTTTTATATAGTAGATTATAAATATATAGGGTGACTGTTAATTAACACATAAACCGGCACATAACATATTATTATGGCCCATTCCCTCTCCTAGAGAGGAGGCCTGTGTCCCAGCAGTGGGAACATTAAAAAGATTGATGATGAAACAGAGTTTTATTATTTTCCTATTGGCTATTTGGTTTGTCCAAAGTTATACCTAGCCCAGGGTCAAAGTAATTCCACTTTACGATACCGCAGAATGTTTAGTTGAAGGTACTAACCATATTATCGCTGATCCGTTTCCCGTGTATGAAGTATTCGTGTGTCGGTGCGGTTGCTGACGAAGATGTTGTGGTGTCGCCGTTGCTGTCACCCCCAGCTGAAACAACACAATACATTACTATTAGAACTTTCCTCCTCCTTGCAGCGTGTTCCTCTACGCTGAGGGTAGTGATCTCCTTGCTTTATCAGTTTCACTTATGATGTTACTGAGAGATGGATGGATTGTGTGAGGAGTGATATGTAAGAAAAGGGAGTTAGTGATAGTGTGACGGATGACAGGACAGAGTGGAAGAAAAAAACATGTTGCACCGACCCCAAGTAACATGGGATAAGGGTAGGATGATGATGACTTATGATGTTACTGTCTTTGCTGGTGTGAACGGCCTTATTAGTCTCGCTGTCTGTAACTTAGGTAGTTCAATTTTAGTCGGCGTTTCAGTGCAATCGTGTAAACTGCACACCAACTGCAATGGAACTGCACGGTTGGTTTGCAGTTCTAATGCATTCGTGTCAACTGCATCCGAACTGCAATTTGCAGTTGGATTGCAGTTCAAATGCAGTCCAGAGCCTCATGGAATTAGCACGCTATTATCTCGTAGCATGCGATACCTTGTAACGTAAAAACGATACTTGGACAATAACAAGTTTTCAATAAAAAGATTTTTTTTTTCATAACAAGCTTTTATAGCGGTGGTCTATACTTATATAATTAAAACTCGTCAAGACGATTAACACGAGCCCAAACACGATGTGGTTGTGCCGTTTAATTACAAAGTTCCTCTGGCTACCTCGCGATTCCAACATCAGATCAGCTCCATGTCATCATGATATTGCATTGTCATGCGATGCACCTGCAAGCAAAATTGCAGCTCAATCGGTTGAAGATATCTGCTTCAAAATTGAGATGCAAAATTTGAGCCAACATACATAGTTACATTGCAAGCTAATAAAAAGCTTGTAAAAATGCGTTTTTTTTTTTAAATTTTGCTCTTTATTCTGAGGAAACCAGTCATAACACCCTTTGTTTACACGCTTTGTGCTTCTCCTTAGTCGGTCACTCTTGACAGAGTGATTGTAGTTAATCATGTTGCTAGTGAGGCTCTCGCGATGCGTCTCCACTTGACACAGTTTACGACGTGTCTGGAACTCTGACTCAGATCATGGAGGTTTGTGTAGCAGCTCTAATGAGATCTCGGGCCCACGAGACCGCTTCCTCTCTACTTGTCCCTGGACAACGAGTCGCTCCATGGAATAATCGTTGCGAACAACGTTACCGAAACCGCTTTATGCTCACATAATATTTAAACACTTGTGTCTACACCTATAAAACTAATGAATTATTTTTCCTGCTTCAACTATACACTCAGCCATAACTCCCTACAAGTCCGTATGAATGACAAATTTTATGACTACGAACAAAGTAGTCAACATAAAACCACGCCAATCTAAGGCAAGTAATTACAATGCAGACAACACAATGGGTGCCATGAGAGGCCCATTCATTAAAATGATTCATTAACTGTTTTGTACCATGTAAGCTAGGAATGTGCTTCGCTCTAGCGGGGCCACTTGAGTTAGATAGAACTAGTGGCATTGCTTTGTTTGTCGATGTACAGTACGGCCGTTGTAACTTGGCTAGCCTGAAGTTAGTCATTACAATGCACAGTAGATAACACAATGAGGGCCATAAGAGGCCCATTCGTCCACAATGAATGTTTGAAATGGTTCAGACATGGGACATGACAAAGAAGACATGGGTCTAAGCTAGGAATGTGCTTTGATCCAGCAGGGCCACTTGAGTTAGATCAAACTAGCGGCATTGCTTTGTTTGTTGATGTACAGTTACAGCGGGCGTACACGGACAGCTCGAGCAGTTAACGGCTGACCGACGTACACGGACCGCTCGAGCGGTCGGCGTTGACTGCTTGAGCAGTCGGTTGTTGACTGCTCGAGCGGTCTCTACCAACCGCTCGAGCAGTTGAATTTCTACCGCAGTCTAGTCATGGATTCTGACGAGGAAGTACTGCTTTTGCTGCTTTTGTTCAAGCGGAGACGACGACCGCGATGTCAAAAGAGAAAATTTTGGGTTCATCCAATTTTTTTTTCCATCCAAATGAGACGAGACAGAGAGACACCAGACGCCGCGAGGCCAGAAGAGAAGGGAGGGGGAGGTCGTAGAGCTATCGACTGCTCTAGAGCAGTCAGTGTCTGCCTCGCGACTGCTTGTGAGCGGTCGAATTTCATCATGTAGTTGACGGCTTGAAGTGGTCGCGACTGCTCGAGCAGTCGTGTGTACGGCAGCGAATGAATGGCTATAGTTCACCGCGCGGTCGCGGCTTCAAGCAGTCGGTCATAACTGCATGAAGCAGTCCGTGTACGGCTGGCCTAAGGCCGTTGTAACTTGGCGAGCCTGAAGTCATTACAATGCACACAGCACAATGACGGCCATGAGAGGCCCACTCATTAATATGATTCATTAACTGTTTTGTACCATATGCTTCGATCCAGCCGGGCCACTTGAGTTAGTTCGAACTAGTGGCATTGCTTTGTTTGTTGATGAACAGTAAGGCCGTTGTAACTTGGCGAGCCTGAAGTTAGTATTTACAATGCACAGTAGACTACACAATGGTGTCACTGCCATGAGAGGCTCATTAATTAAATAACTGTTTTCTACCATGTATAAGCTAGGAATGTGTCTTCGTAGACGTGATCTGTTGCTGTGACCTCTGGCGCCAGACCCTGGTTCAAGCCACGGTCCGATGCAAAAGATATTGAGATACAACGACGAACAATTGGTAACTCGATATCCGCGGCAAGCTACCAAATGCTCGCCGTCCGCGAACCACGAAACGAAAATCTCTTGAATCAGTTTGTATTACAGCTTTTTTTTTTCGTGGTGCAAATCCTCATGGATGTCCTCCACCCTGGGGTAGGTGGAGGGGTCTGTCAGACTCTTATTGACTAAAACCACCCCGGTGTTCCCTCGTACACTTTTGTCGGAGTTTGTATGGTAGCTTAACTCCACTTATATACTCACGGTGACATTTTCACAGAATCGTATAGTTGATTGAAGATGGTGTGGTGTTGTGATGTGGTGTTGGTGAAGATGGTGTGATGGTATGGTGGTGGTGGTGTCTGGTGGTGGTGTCTGATGGTGTGATGTGTGTGGTGTATTTTATTTCTTTTTTTTATTTTCCTATTTTTTTTTAATGTTATCTTAAGATTGTAATTGTTAGTTGTTGTAATTGTTGGAAATGCTTCGTAGAGTGCCAAATATAATAATAATATAATATATTCTTTCTTTTACTCACCTGAGGATCTATGGGGGCGAGCTCGCTTCCCGACCATGACATCAGCGAGCCCGCCGCCCCCGAGCGCCACCCAGCCGCCAGTGCCCTCGTCGCGGCACATGACCTGTGCTCGCACCCGCACCAAATAGGCACTGTAGACAATGAAACAAGGTATAAAATTGCTTGAAATTACAAGTATTACATGCATTTAAGTCCCTGCACATTGCCAACCTAAATTTGGCGATTCTTTTCGCCATGTCGGCAACCTTGGTTCTCTTGCGGATATCTTCATTTCTGATTCGATTACGCAAAGAAACTCAAATCATACATCTTACGAGTCACTCGCACTTGGCCAATTTTTACCTACTGGTAAAGATATTTGATTAAAGTTTCAGTTTCAGCGGACCCCGGGCACCGAGGTGAAAGCCAAGGTTGGCAACCGGGACTACCGCTAGGATGATGATGATGATGAAAGATATTTGATTAAACTGATAATAGTAAGTAACCATGTTTTAGCTGTGTTTTGCTGTTATTATATCCATCAGTATAAGAAGAGCTATGTGAAGGTCGGGATTCCCGGCTACTATAACGCCAGCTTAGAAAAGCTCTCGTTTAGTAAAGCCCACAGATAAACGATAATTTCGAGATAATACAGAAACCATAGTTACTATAAACAACTCAATAAGTTGTAACTGATAACTAACGATTCGTAGTCAGCTTGTAAGGGTGAGCGCAGACTGTGAGAAATTTTCTCGCGCGGTTCCGAGCATTTTCTGACGGATCGCGTATGCTCGAGCATGCGCGCGGCCTCGCTAGTCCCATTCTAGCGAAATATGCCAGTAAGTCGCGGTTCGTCAACAATGGTGAACTCGGATGTGAATATAATCGTAATTGCGTCTCTAATTGATAAAAAAATCACATTCAAATTCATTCATTTTTCATTTCATTGTCCATCTTTAGCATCTCGTATGCCGATACGCAGATCTACGCGAGACACAATCGCTTTTTAATTGTTGTCCTATTTACGGCACACAAAAGGCTAAAAAGAAAAAAAAATACGAATTAATTTACGCATGTACTAAAATAATTTCTTTAAATGAACATCAGCTCAGCGACGCAATAACCTGTAGGTAGTTAGTACACAACGACCGACAACGACCATAAGTAACTCGAGGCGTTACTACTGATTTTAATAATTTTAGCTTTTTTTCTTTTAGAATACTGTGCGAGCTTTTGACAAATTTTGTAAGTTAGTTAAACCTCCGGTCCAAGGAACTAAAACGATCGAAATTTAACTACGTCTGCCCTTTATTTGCATAATTTTAAAGTCATCATCATCATCATTTCAGCTGAAAGACGTCCACTATTGGACATAGGACCTCCCAAGCGTCATCACAACGACCAGTCTTGTGCGTCTCGAAGCCATCGGATTCCAGCAACCCTGACCTGGTTTTTTTTATGGTGAGAAAAATTTTTCGAATTACGAATCCCACACTTAAGGGGAGCGGGAGACAGTGTCAGAGGACTAAACGACCCACCCTTCCTTCTTGCCTTAGTTCCAAGGCCTCCCACAAGGTGGACCGATGATTTTCGAGTGCCCTAAATATTCTACTATGCACTTCTCTGTCTGCGCTAACCCTTAGTCATAAAAACGAGTCGTTGACAAGTATAACTCGAGTGTATGAGTCAACTAACGACTAAAGGAAATAAGCTATTATGAGGCCAATAGGCGCGGACTCCGTCAATTGCAGGGTAATGAACACTGGCCAGACATTGATGCATCAAGTTGCATTCAACATAGGATGTTAGACCCAGACACAGGGCCTCAAGTCTGCTATTACAATACTGTCAAAATAGTCGATCATCTACACTTATATAATATAATAAAGAGGTAAAGTTTGTTTTTTTTTATTTTTTTGTTTTTTTTGTTTGTAGGAGGTAATCTCTGGATCTACTGATCTAGGTGATCTACTGGTCCGATTGGAAAAATTTTAGCAACAATAGAAAGCTGCTTTACTCCCGAGTGACATAGGCTATAAATTATTTATATAACATGGATGTTAACCGAGCTATTACTACAAGAAATTTTCCGCGGACGAAGTCGCGGGCAGAAGCTAGTCTATAATATAAAAAATAAAGTTTAAAAACTAACACCCGACTACTTAAAAACACGCTCTAAAAAGTACGAAACAAGAAAACAAGAAAGCCGTGGTCGTATACCACTTTTTTTAATTTATTATTCTTATGGCATACGACCACGGCTTTCTTGTTTTCTTGTTTCGTACTTTTTAGAGCGTGTTTTTAAGTAGTCGGGTGTTAGTTTTTAAACTTTATTTTTATTTAACATATTTTGGAGTTCTAAATAGGTTAATCTTGGGTTCATTGATTTCTCAGCCCATGAATACAGGTAAAGTCACAAGCAAATGCTAGTAATATATATATATTCAAAATGTACAAGTAAAGCGCTTTCAAATGATACCAAACACGGCATATTTATCTTAACTTTATTTTTTTACTTCGTATGTTTTGTCCGCTAGAGGGCGCCACATTAGATTTTGTGAAATCCCATATAGCCTATAACCAGCGGACAATTAAGACGCTTCTAATGATATGTCATTTGTCGAATTCTGATAAGTAGTTTAGAAGTTACGAGGGAACAGATGAACATCCATACCCACATACATACATACATACATACTGAGTGGAGGGTTATGATTTTGACCTGTATGGTCAAAATCATAACCCTCCTTTTGCTTCGCCGTAGTCGGGTAAAAAGGAGAAACTGACTGACATATCAACGCACAGCCAAAACTACTGGGCCTAGGAGCGTGAAATTTTGCAAATTTTACAAGGCTTCCTTTCATGACGTAGGCGAACACTAAGAAAGGGTTTTTCAAAATTCAGCTCCTAAAGGGATGTGATAGGGGTCGGAACCGCTGGCAGAATGCTAATTGATTTCATAATTGTTGATTGTGACGAGTTTGGTCTTTTTTTTTATTCTAGATTAGCGACCCGCCCCAGCTTCGCTCGGGTACTGATATTGAATGTATTATGCATGTGTTATACACATAAACAAAAAAAACCGCAAAAAAGAAATGACCGCATTAAAATCCATGGCGTACTTTTAAAGATCTAAGCATACATAGGGACGAAGCAACTTTATTTTATACTATGTAATGATATGCTTGCGTTTGACCACAATCTCACCTAATGGTAAGCGATGATGTGGTCGACGATGGAGCACGCTTGCCTAGAAGTAACCTATTCACTCTTGACTTAAAGACCCCTACGTTGTAGCTATCAGGAACAGAAGCACGGAATTCCACTACTTAGCTGTACGCATAAAGAAAGCTACTAATAATCACCATCAACGACTGCATCACTGCTTACCATCAGGTGGGAATCGCAGTCAAGCACCAGTTTATAAAAAAAAAATTCAAAACATACCGACTAGCCATTTAGACGAGATGTTTTTTTTTTATTTTATCGAATGACGAAACCCGCTCTTGGGTGGAGTGGGAGACCAGTGTCAGACTCTTACTTTTTAGACGAGATGTTGGATTTAAAATCACCAAATGTCGTGTAACCCACCCTACCCTTAATTAGCACAAATAAGTGCGCAATGCAACATATAAGTCCATATATAAGACTAATGGGGTTGACGTATTGATCCAGCGGGGTCTAACATGCTCTCTGAAGCACGCAGCCCGTAAAAGGGTCCTGTAGCACGGTTACACCTGACTGCATTCATAAGGTGGGGTGGCTACATGAGGTTGATTTTTTTCTGGGCAGTGGCTAAGCTGCGTGGTTTTGTTTTTCTGTGTCATCGGGTTAGTTTTTTAGGGGTCGGTATTGCAGTCGGTAAAAAGATACCCTTATAGGATCACTCACAAGCAACTCGTGCAGGTATCGTACGTGATGTGGTTCGTGGCAAATAAGTTTGACTATGCTATGGTTACGAGTAGCCCACCACTTCGACTGACACTCGAAAGTCACGCCAAAGTCAAAGTCTAAATCATTTTATTCCAAATAAACCATTTAAAGGCACTTTTGAAACGTCAAGTCTGTTTGTCCTAAAAAAAAATGATGCTAATTGCACATTACAAATTGTAGATCTCTATGGAGAAGAATGTGCAAGAAACGCGATGTTTTGAAGCAAATAAACTTTTTAATTTTCTTTCTGGCTGAAATGATGATGATAATGATTCAGGTCTCCTAGGTGCTGCTGCAAGTGACTAGCGAAAAGAAGAAATCTTTCCCACTTGCCTGTTTATGCTCCTTTTATAGCACAAGTCTTGAGCATCGACGCCGAATTGCTACCCTGTCAGTTTTCCACATTATTAATTTCGGGGAGTGTGCATTGGAATTGCACTATTTAATTCCCTCTAGTTCTTTTCATCATCGGACCACAAGACGTATGGCGTTGCACCAGCGGCACATGGAGATCCCTCCCATACAAATAGCATCCAAAAACCCAAAAAAAACAATGGTTGTCTTTAAAAAAACGCTTTTAGTGATAAGACCGCCCATTGTAACACCGTAGTAATTTTAAGTTCCTAATGTACCAAGTTGTGTTTATGGTGTACCTACAATAAAGAATATATCTATCTATCTTAGTGTTTTGAGAACACATTCATTATGCGTATAGCTAAGGAGTGGAATTCTCTGCCGGAGTCTGTGTTTCCTGATAGCTATAACCTAGGATAGGTAAGTCAACAGTGAATATAATTACTTCTAGGCAAGCGTACTTCATCGCTTACCATCAGGTGAGATAGTGGTCAAATGCAAGCCTATTCACAATATAAAAAAAATGTTTAGAATCTTGCAAGTGAAACTAATCTGTAACGGACTTCCCGTTGACAAAGAATCATGAAAATTGCCTAGAAGTAAGTATTGCCGTGTAGCACATTATCAGCAGCCTTTTTAATGTTCCCACTGCTGGGACACAGGCCTCCCCTCTAGGAGAGGGAATGGGCCATAATCCACAACGCGGGCCCAGTGCTGATTGGTGGACAAGTGGTCAAGAAATTAAGAGCAGGAGAACCCAGTAACTGCTTGAAAAGAAAACAAATATTAATCTATTAAAAAAACCTCGGTCAAGTGCGATTCGGTCTCGTGCCGTAAGAGTTTCATACGAACTAGAGCAGTGGTGGCCGAGTGGTAACGGTCCCGATTTACGAGTTGTAGGTCGCGGGTTCAAACCCAGCCAGGCGCATTACTTTGTGTAATTTATTTAACCACCACTGCTCTCAAAATGGTGAAGGAAAACATCATGAGGAAACCGACATGTCCTAGAACCAAAAGTTCGGAGACATGTCACTGGGCCCGCGTGGTTGATTACGGCCCATTCCCTGTCCTAGAGAGGAAGCCTGTGTCCTAGTAGTGAGAACATTAAAAAAGGCTGATGATGATGGGCTGATAATAAACAGGCAAACGCTATGAATTTGAAAGTTGTCATTTATCAATTACGTTTGTAAAGAAAATCATTTCCCTTCAAAATGCAAGAAGACAGTTTTGGAAATCTCGTAAGTGGCAGTTCGGTCAGAGCTCACTCTCTTCGGTAAGACGGGCTTGAGATGCGCACCATCTTACTGACCAATCGATTTGAGACGGAAATAACTAGTCTAGACTGTAGTTAAGAAGTGCAGAAATGCACTTTGATATTCAATAGCTATTTGTAATTGGCGAATAGCTTGATGTTTAATATTAATTACTAACAAACAGTACCTATTTTTTTAGTTGCCTTGTAAGAGTGCCATGCTAAGGGTATTAGAACTGCATTAGGCCATTGCGTATGTGAATACTAATGTCCGACCGAACTTTCGGTTTCGGTTTCGGTTTCGGCCGAGTTTCGGCCAAAAATCAAGTTTCGGCTGCAGTTTCGTTTTCGGCCAAAATCGGCCGAAACTTTTGCCGAAACCGAAACTTATCTCGCAAGGTCACGCACGTTCGCCTAACTTCGTTTTCCGCGGCAAAGCTGTGTCGTAAGCCGTCGGCTCTGTTCGGGAATCGTCGTGTGCCGTTCGGATAGCTCTGTAGTAATGCAATAAAACTTAGTCAGTGCGTGTGCGTCCGACGGAAACATTATTTTTCAGTATTTTAAGAAATTTTATACTTGACCATGTGAGTTTCGGTTTCGGTTTCGGCCGAAACTGAAGCCACGGCCGAACATTCGGTTTCGGTTTCGGTTTCGGCCGGAAAACCAGTTTCGGTCGGACACTAGTGAATACGCAAGTAAGTACGGTACGGCCATCGAATCTTGGCGAGTCTAAAGTTAGGCTCTGCGAATTGTAGCAATTGAAAACTCTTAGAAAAATAAATGGTTTAAACAAATAAATATAATTTACAGTTATTGCTGTTAAAAAATTGTTATTGCCATTTATTTTATTAAAACCTTTATTTTTGTATGAGTTTTCAAGCGCTAAAATTTGTAGAGCCTAACTCCAGACTTGCCAAGATCCGGCGGCCGTACTGTAAGTCAAGTAGACTTGTAGAGCAACATTAGATCCACGCCACGCGACGTCGTTCTACGTACAAATTGGGAGTGTCATAGGCGTCAGCCTAATGTAGTACCCGCACAACTCCTTCAGACAATCCGCAAGCCTGGGATGCGTTCAAATTTGAGGTTTGCGTTAACTCTAAAGACGTCACAAGGTAGATACCCTACACTCACATTTTTGAACGCAAACGTCAAGTTATATTGTCAATGGCTTACTCCAACCTACCCTGCTCGAAGTTGTAGTCACTTGGGTTAACTCTAGGGTAGCTACACGAGTCATAAAAGAACGGCTTTGTGCTAGATCTCTACACTTCTCTGGTAATTTTTGAACATAGCCCTCCTCCCTCCAATGACGAATCCCGCTCTTGGGTGGATCGGAAAACAATGTCAGAATCTTACTGACTTAACACCCCACCCAGTTCCTTCTCTGCCCTTACACTGGGGCCAAGCCTTCCTTTCAGAAAGAGAACCTGGGCCCCAGTAGGCTTCGACCCTTTTGCAGAGTCCCTATGACCTTGCCCTGGCTGATATCGGTCCTTACTGGTTCTGCCAATGTTGCTGACATCAATTCTGCCCTGGTAATCGAGAGGGCAGTAAGTCGAAGGTGGCCATTTTTTTTTATATAATCGATTTGGAATGTACGTCAAACGAGCTTTCTTCCTTCTAGGTTTTATATTTCTACGTAAAGTAGAAATGCCTTTTCTTATTTGATAAAGAGCAGTAAGAACGGTACGATAAATTTAGTTACTACGTAAAAGAGCAGGCCACCTTCGACGTACTGCCCTCTCGATTACCAGGGCAGAATTATTGTATGTCTTAGGCACCGAAAGAACTAAGGCAGAACACTTAACTACACTGCACACACATGTGCCATACGCCGATCTGGAAGCGTCAGTCTTCACACATTTATGAAAACTAGAGTTGAAGAGTTTGACCCACGCCACGCGGCGTCGATCTACGTATCAATCAGGCGTGGTCTACATGTGCGTCGGTGTCACAGGTGTAATGTAGTTCCAGCTTTATGGTAAGAATCAGAAGTAATATAGAGGAATGCCAAACGAGTTTGTATCTATCATCATTACATAGTATAGCGGACCCCGGGCACCGAGGTGAAAGCCAAGGTAGCAACCGGGACTGGCGCTGAGATGATGATGATGATCATTATCATTACATAGTATAAAACAAAGTTTGCTTTCCCTATGTGTGCTTAGATTTTTAAAAATAAGCAACGGATTTCGATGCGGTTTTTTTAATAGATAGAGTGATTCAAGAAGATGGTTTATGTGCATAATACATGCATAATATATTCAATATTAGTACCTGTGCGAATCTGGGCGGGTCGCTAGTATATACTCGTATATAAAAGGAGAAACTAACTGACTGACATATCAACACACAGCCAAAACTACTGGGACTAGACGAGTGAAATTTTGCACAAGGCTTCCTTTTATGACGTAGGCGAACAGTAAGAAAGGATTTTCCAAAATTCACCCCCTAAAGGGATGAAACGCGTGTCCAAAGTCAAGCTAGTCATGCAATATAAATTTATAGTTTTCGTCAAAAATCGTAGTAGGTATATTGTATGCCTGCATTGCCTGCTAAATATACTAAAAATTAAAAGGAAGGAAAATTAAAAAAATATGGTAGGTATGTGTAAGGAAAACCACAAATGATCAAAAACAGGAAAACTATATTTTTTTATGACATAAACATTTAATATATTCGGTCTTGTTTGTCATAAAGCTATCAATTTAAATGAATATTAATACAATAATGCATTGCTATAATAAAACAATGTAAGTTTATATAACATGATTGTATTATTAGTTACCTTAAGCATTATTTTGTTATAATTTTAATGTTATGTAATTTTTTTTTTTAATATTGTCATCATGATTTTATGTCATTATAATAAGCTTATTTTTGAACTTTTGTTATAATTTCTTTAAGTATAATTTCTATTAAAAATTAAAGTAAAATATATTATAAATATATGCTACTTTTTAATTTATTTTATTTATTAAGTGTCCATAAATTGTACTTCTGCTGCTGAGCTATTTACCTAATATCCTTGTGTACTGTTGCAAAATAATCTTATTATTATTATTTATAATAATCTTTTATACTATAACTATAAACACTATGGAATACAATGAATGATTATGAATTGATTTTAATAAATAAATATAAATTGTATGTATATAAATAGAGTAAAGCCACCTTAACTCAATACTATTAAATAGGAGGGGTGGGGCTATATTCAAAACTAAATGTGTTTTTCAGAACATCATGTTTTAAATGATAAATGATTTTTATTTTGTAAATAGGTTATTACACATCTATTATTTTTTCATCCATTGATTTAATTGATGATGTTGGTGTTCCCTAACTGAATATGAAGAAACACTAAAACAAACTCAGGGCTAAGGGGTAAGGTTTTGAAAGATTAACTGCAGAAATCATTACTCAAATACGATAGAGATAATAATATGAATAATTATTTGTTGAGGAGCCATTCATTGATGTTCTAAAGCAAAAACAGAATCATAGTTCTTTTGTTTTGATGTGAAATTGTCATATGACTTTCTCATTCTACTGAGCCATGGCTCATTCTTCAATAAATCTCATTTACAAAGTTTAAACTTTAGCAGGTATTTAGCAAATACAAATACAATGAAGTGGTTTTTTTTTTAATATTGAAAAAGAATACTTGAAAAATCATCATAAAATTATGAAGTGTTTTAATTATCTATATCTTTTCTTACTCTCTGATTCAATCTGAAGATAATATCTGAATGAGACACATTATTGGGTGTGCTGAATCTCAAAATCTTACTAATATTATAAATGCGAAAGTTACGATGTTTGGATGTTTGTTACTGAATCACGCAAAAATAGCTGGACGGATCTGGATGAAATTTGGCACAGGAATAGGATACACTCCGGAATAGGACATAGGCTACTTTTTATCCTGGAAACCCCAACCCCAATACCACGCGGGCGAAGCTGCTGGCAAAAGCTAGTTCATAATATGATTGTAAATAGAATAAAATTAAATGAAAAAAAATACCCTTTCTTAGTATATCCAACATACAAGAGTCTGGAACCATGAGTAAATGTGAAAGTACAACATCAGGGTCCTGGATCTAAGGCATCAAAGGTACGGTGTGGGTTTTTGTCAGTAAAAGTCTCTTATTATCTCCTACTCTGCCCAAGGCCGGGAGATGGCATTGGATGATTTTTGCCCATAAGTAGAAAATTTTAGGAAGAATAAAACAGACAAGACTAACTAAAATCTATCTCCTAGACTATTTTAAGGGGAATTTAAAGACAACAAATAGGAGATTGCTGTGTGCACTAAGGCTGTTCAATAAACACATGTTTCAAAAATTTTATTCCTGTGTTTATGTGGTATACACAATAAATATTTTCTTTTATAATAACAATGAACTTTAATTCGGTAGGTAATTAAAGTAAAGATTATGTAAAATATCTTGAATTTATTAAGGTATACCTACCTATTTTATTTTGATAAATATTTCTAACATTATCTTGGGAGTAGACAATGTATGAAATTACTAGGTCAAATATAAGGCAAAATTTTTATTTGTGATTTTTTAAACTAATTTTAAGTGATTACATACTTCATTTTTTAAGAAAAATTATTAAACAGATGTGAACAAAAACAAAAAATGCTAATTATATTTATGTAATTATGATAGCTTATCATAATTTTAATAGCTCATCTTGTATCATATCATAGCAAAAAATATCATTTAATTTCACAAAGTAACTCATTTGACATTGATCAAGCTTTTTTGAGAGAACATTGTCAATCTAATCAGTACCTACTACAACATATAAACATTATTCAGCCAATAACAAGCTTTCTTCCCAAAGAAACATTTAATAAGCTAATTACAATTAGCTTAATAATCAAGCAGATGTTCCTAACATCGTGTCAACCATAAAAAACCTTATTGTTTAATAGTTTTTTTGACATTACATACTCGCGATTTCCATACAACCAGTTTTTATTTGCGCGAAAAATACGCGAGCGATTCATATCTACGACCAAATAGGTAAAACAATTCATTGAGCGATACAGTACAGCTTGAATTGAAGTAGCTTCAAATGACCCCGAACCTACTTTAATTGTGAATGAACGGGGAACTCATTGATTATATCTAGCTACACAGAACAGGGTTGACTTAAGGGCGGCGGTCGACACTTACTTCTATGCATTTAAACATACAGTTTAGCTCATAAAACTCAGCCCTATAGCTAATGCGCTCTCTTGAGGAGCTGTAGAACTTTAGAAAACACCATAAATCACTTCACACATTCCATGAGCTATGGAAAATGGCCGGGGTAAAGCCCTACCTAGGCCGAACAGGGCGAAGCACAAATCACAAAAACTGAGTTACAGATACACCACTTACTTTTCAGATGCCTCGGTCATGATTCGACACGTCGAATATCCTAATTTCTACTCGCCACTTCACAGATTTCACCATTTTTATGACATAAATACATCAGATTCACTTACGAACCGTTCTTATTTCGGCCCTTTGTTGGGCCTCAGTGCGCTTGCGTCAATAAAACAGTCCGGGCGGGTTATTCAATGAACGCGGCGTGTTCGCGCGACAGGTGGCGTGTCAATCGCGCACAACTTTGCTATCTAGCTTCGCGATTGGTCCGATGGATGCTCTATCGCTTTCCCACCAATGGCGTGCCTTGACACTGTCTGTCCGCCAGTAACACCCCCTTCAGAGCGAATAGAATTAAATGGCGGGCTTTTTAAAATATTAGGCTGCCAGCAGTAATTTTTTAATAACGTAGCTCAAGGCTTCTGGGACTAAACAAAGCACAATTATTTTATGAAAATAACACTGAAAAACACAATAAATTCTGTAATCTCACTGTAATTTTAGCAAAAATCGCGATATTAACAGCTCGCGAGCGGAGAGCGGAAGTAGGTCACGCCGGCCTCGAGGGTTCGACTGTTACTGAATGAAGCAAGGCTCGCAATGGGCCCATCCCCGTTCATGCAACGACCCATTGAAAAATAAATAGGTCAAATCATTGCAACGTGCCCTACATGCAGGTTGCCTGCACCATTCATAGGCGGCGCTTGCATACGGGCTCCCCGTTCTATTTATAGCTGCTCTATATTTGGGCAGGTCATTCGCAGCAAACGTAAATGCAGCCTCCGTAAAGTAGGTTACCTGATTTTCTTTGTTAATAGCCGGTGCAGTGACGTAGTTCGCGTTTGTCATGACGTCAGCAGTGATTTTTGATTGCCCTGGCTAATATTTATGTAGATTTTAAGTTTTGAATTAAATTTTGAATATGAGGGTATTTTATAATTTATATTATTAAAATAGGAAATTATATAAGACAAATATTAAATGTACCTTGTAATTTCTTTGTTTCTATATCAGAACAAAGAAAAAATGTTTAGGATTAAAATTATTTGATTAAAAATTAAAAAAATCTGAAAATATGGCCTTAGCGTAACACGTGAAGCTTAATGCAAATTAGGTGCCTAATTAAAAGTAATTAAAATAATTAAACATTGTTTTCTCGAGGCGGTCGCTTGCTACCGCTCTCCTTTGGTAACTAAGCATCTTAATCATCTACTCAGTGAAAAATTAACTAAACGCTAATACAATTAAACATTATTGGTTTTATTTTCGAACCAATTCCTAGAATTATGTTCACGTAGGCAAATAATCCATTTTATACCGTGTCTAAAGTCATGTAGGTAAAAAAATAATAAATTCGTATTTTTTTTTAATTGACCTAAATCCAGATAAGCCGGGAGTGGGGCAGGCTTGAATGACGTATTCCGCTGTTGCCAACGAGTCGACCCGACGATTGGGCCGACTTGTCGAATTTATCAATGGTGTTGATAATATCGAGTCTATCGTGTGAGGAGAACAAAGGAATACGTCATAGAAATAATCGTTAAAAATATCTGCAATGCCGTTTTTTGGATATTCGTTAAAATTAAATAAATTAACAACTGACATTTTGTTTAAAAAATAAAAAAAAGGTTTCAAGGTTTTGTAAGATTTGTCGTTTGTAGACGCCCTTATTTCAGCTCGCACCCAGTATCTTGAATTCTTGACCCAAAATCGTCACAGTTACGTAGAATGTATGACGTCCGCTGTGGGATGCAGTTTTTTTAGCTCGTGATAAGTAGGAAGGATAATCAAAGAAGTTCGCGAATTCGCGTCTTCAGTATGGATAATATTATCTACAAATTTAGGAGCTGATTTCGCGGGTGACAGGTTTAAAAGAACCGCTCTTTCTTCAGTCACTTTGCGTCTTTGACACGTTTGCCTAGCGTGTTTGAGATGTTTTTAGGGGTTTTGGGGGATAGGCAGTACCTACTCAATAGATAAGTAAATTCGTAATAATTGTTTTGTCTTAGATTCTAAGACAATTTAATACGAGTACAGTACGGCCGCCGGATCTTGGCGTGTTTGATTGAAGTTAGGCTCTGCGAATTTTAGCGCTTAAAAAGTCGTAAAAAAATAGTACCCCTTGACACCCAAGCGAGCGCCGGCGCTCGCGGGAACTATAGCGAACGCCGACGTTCGCGGGTATTAACGGAAACTATTAACGTACAATATTTGATTTTTTTTTTGTAGGGTATTTTGATATTTATCCAAGAACGTAAAAAAAAAGTTTTTATAGACAAATAACTTTCCGTTAATACCCGCGAACGCCGGCGTTCGCTGTAGTACCCGCGAACGCCGGCGTTCGCTTGAGGGGAGAGGAGTTAAACAAATAAATACAGTTTGCAGTTGTTATTGCTGTTAAAACCTGTTATTGTCATTGATTTTTTTAAAACCTTTATTTTTGTACGAGTCAAGCGCTAAAATACGCAGAGCTTAACTCTAGACTCGCCAAGATCCGGCAGCCGTACTGTACCTGGGCTATTAAGATTGAGAGCAGTGGTGGCTGATCTGCAACGGCCTCGACTTACTAGTTACATAGATCATAGCTCGCAGGTTCAAACCCAGCCAGGTGCATTAGTACTTTGTGTAATTTATTTCATCACCACCGCTCCCAAAACGGTGAAGGAAAACATCGTAAGGAAACTGGCATATCTTGTAGGTTGCAGGTTCAAACCTAGCCAGGTGCATTAATTTGTGTACTTAATTTATTTCAATACGATGTTTTCTAGAGACTAGAGCCTACTGCTCTCAAAACGATGAAAGAAAACATTGTAAGGAAACTGGCATAATCTAGCAGGTCATAGGCTCAAACCCCGCGCATTAAATGGCGTAATTTATTTAAATACAAATGCAATTGGAAATTGTTGTAAAGGAACATAGTTAGTTCCGGGATAAACTATCCTTTTACAATGACCTCTAATTAGGGCAGTGGTGGCCGAGTCAATAAGGCCCCGACTTACGAGTCATAGGTCGCGGGTTCAAACCTAACCAATCGCAATACTTTGTGTAATTTATTTCATCACTGCGCTCCCAAAACAGTGAAGGAAAACATCTTATTGTACACTAATAATTAAATTACAAATAAAAGAACAGGTGATGTACACAGGCGAGCTTAACCCATAGTTGGGTTTTCTTCCAGCAAACCTTACCTATACAAACATAAAGAAATTTATAAAACATGAGGATAATCCATCCATGTGCACAACAACTTAATACAACAAAACAAAAATTATGCTATACTTAAAACTAAAACTAAAATACACAAATACATAAACATACTATATATACAATAAATAAAACTAATACATACATATATATGAGTCATGTTGACAACATCGTGAGAAATCCGGCAAGTCCCAGGACTAAAAAGTCGAAGACATGGGACATCCACCAACCCGCATTAGGCCCACGTGATTTTTTTTTTATGGTAGGTGAAAATCATCCAATGACGAAACCCGCTCTTGGGCGGAGCGGGAGACCAGTGTCAGACTCTTACTGACTAAAAAACCTACCCCGTATCTTCCTTGCCTTATTCCTGGAGTCGAGGTAACAGTTTTGCACCACCCTAGGCTCCAGGAGGTAGGCCCACGTGGTGGATTACGCCCTATTCCCTCTCCTAGAGAGGAGGTTGACGTCCCAGTAGTGGGAACATTATAAAGCAGATGCTATGCTATTATTATTTGGTAAGACTCACTAGCAGCTAATTGACTGATGTGTATCTACATCTACACTAATATAATAAAGGGGTAAAGTTTGTTTTTTTTTGTTTTTATGTTTGTAGGGGGTAATCTCTGGAACTACTGGTCCGATTGGAAAAAATTTAGCAACAATAGAAAGCTGCTTTACTCCTGAGTGACATAGGCTATATTTTATGTACGCGGGCGAAGCTGCGGGCAAAAGCTAGTGTTTCATATAGTTTGGAGATATTATTTAGTTTGTCCAAACGATTTTTACCCTTTCAATCTATTTAATTAATTAATTAACGAATGCTTTTTGCACTTACTAAAATCTAGCCAAAATTAATTTAAGCCGACTTAGGCTAATATTGGTTTTACGTCGCACGGCACGGAAGGCGGTACTTCTTAACAACTTTCTTCCTGATGCCACTAGTTTTTTTATTTTATTTTTCAGTTTTTGTAATCTATTATTATTATTAAATTTAAAATAAAATATGGTTATGGTATATCTCCTCCTGTGATGGTATATCTCCTCCTGTGATGGTATATCTCCTCCTGTGATTGCTTGGTTTGATTCTTATCTTCGTGGTCGCTCACAGTCGGTTCGCTCAAGAGAGGCTTCCTCTGACTGGTGTGATCTGGCTGTGGGTGTTCCTCAGGGTGGCGTCCTTTCTCCTCTTCTTTTCTCAATTTTTATTAATGCTATCACAAAGGTCTTGTCTTCACACTACCATCTCTATGCAGACGACTTGCAGCTTTATCGACACTTTAAACCTGAAGAGCTTTCTGACGCCATTAATGCCATTAATAATGATCTCCAAAATATCTGTCAGTGGGCTAAAAGTTTTGGGCTTTTAGTAAATCCAACTAAATCGCAAGCTCTCATTATTGGTGGCAGATATTTTGTAAATTGTTTGAATAATCAGTCTATTCTACCACCAGTTTTATACGATGCTGTTACAATAGACTATTCAAAAAAAGTTAAAAACTTAGGTGTTCTCCTTGATTGTTACCTATCTTGGAATATCCACATTGCTGAGGTAAGCAGGAGGGTATTTTGCTCGTTTCAGTCACTAAAACGTCTCCAGAAGTTCCTGCCCTTCTCAACTAAAATTACTCTAGCTCAGTCTCTTCTTTTACCTATCCTAGATTACGCTGATGTTTGCTTCCTTGATGCGACAGAGGAACTACTTGATAAGCTTGAGCGCCTGCAGAATTTGTGTATCCGCTTCATTTTTGGACTTAGAAAGTACGATCATGTATCGGAATTTCGAAGGCAATTGAAGTGGTTGCCTATTCGGCGGCGTCGGGATTGTCACACTCTTTCTTTTCTCTTCTCTGTTCTTCATAATCCCAACTCCCCTAAGTATCTTCGAGAACGCTTTGAGTATCTTGTGCCGAGAGGGAAACCTTGTCGCTCTTCATCATCTCTTCTCCTTCGTTTTCCTGTCCATTCTTCTAGTCGTTACAGTGGATCTTTCACTGTTCGAGCTGTACGCCTGTGGAACTCTCTACCACACACAATTCGGGATAGTCCCTCGTTGGAGGTTTTCAGGGGAAGAATTAGGGAACATTTCTTGTCAACATGACTCATATATATGTATGTATTAGTTTTATTTATTGTATATATAGTATGTTTATGTATTTGTGTAGTTTAGTTTTAGTTTTAAGTATAGCATAATTTTTGTTTTGTTGTATTAAGTTGTTGTGCACATGGATGGATTATCCTCATGTTTTATAAATTTCTTTATGTTTGTATAAGGTTTGCTGGAAGAAAACCCAACTATGGGTTAAGCTCGCCTGTGTACATCACCTGTTCTTTTACTTGTAATTATAATTATTAGTGTACAATAAAGAATATAAGAATATATAAGAATGGTTGGCAAAATTACTTTAAAAACTATTAAAATTAGTTATTCCTAAAATCGATTTAAGATCAAACGCTTTTATATGGGTCTTGTTTTTTGTATTGTAAATATGATCCACGATCACTCTCATATCATACTTATCCAGTGCTATTGATCTTATATTAGTTTCAAATAAGATAAAATGTGCACGTACTCACAGTACTCTTATGCTACGCTGATATTAGTCTGACATCTTACAATAGCATTTAGCAAGTCTAATATAAAATCAAACGAGCTTAGAAAATACCCATATAGGAGCAAGTTTTTTTCAAGTGCAACTAGTCTTAATAAATGCTCTTATATACATATGTGAGACTTGGTTATGAGATTGAGTGTTTTTAAGGCCATACCGGCTTATCTAAAGGTAATATAGGATCGATGGTATGTTCTAAACAAATATAAGAGCGCTTTAAGCCTATCACTCTTGAAAAGTGCGAGTTCTGAGACTATTTTGCTGGTTGGGCGTACTGTACCTATAACTCTGTCAAACGTATAGTGTGCTTTTTGAACGCGAGCGCCTAAGAATGAGTTATTGCCCTTTAATGAGTTTTTTCTTTTACAAACCCTAATGAGTGTTCCTTATGGTCATATGACTCGAAATAGTCGTAAAGTGTGAGAAGAGAAATGTAGTTACACTGTTCGATGGATGAATAAATAAGTATATGTCCTATGAATCTTTGAAGTCAAGAGTGAATAGGTTACTTCTAGGTAAGCGCGCTCCATCGTCGACCGTATCGTCGCTTTCCATCAGGTGAGATAGCGGTCAAGCTCAAACCTATAATCAATTTAAAAAATTATATCGTTTTCATTAGGTACTCATACTCTGAAAGTAGGTCTGAATTTGTCTGCAGAATTTATTCATACAACGACCTTTGACGACGACTCAGGTTTTTATTTTTATTTTCCTTGTATTCGTAATGAAAAGCACAGTGTATACCTCGGGGTTAAAGATTTATTTAGTCCCTTCAACTATTAGCTAAACCTACTTCTCGGGTCTAAATTACTCACTTTCACCCCTAGGATAACAATGTACAATTACATCAACACACACTTGTGTTGGTGCGGGAATCGAACCCGCGACCTTTGCGACCAACCGACACTCTAAACCGCTGCCTGCGCTAAACGGGTCTTCGGATAATGAAAAAGAATAATTAAAAATTTTATGTTCACCTAAGTAAAATAGTCAGTACGCTTTCGGATAGCATATCGGGCGCGATTCAATCTCATCCTATTCACCTCATCATCATCATCAGCCTTTTTAATGTTCCCACTGCAGGGACACAGGCCTCCTCTCCAAGAGAGGGAATGGGCCGTAATACACCACGCGGGCCCAGTGCGGGTTGGTGGATGTCACATGACTTCGAATTTTTGGTTCTAGGACATGCCGGTTTCCTCACGATGTTTTCCTTCACCCTTTTTGAGAGCAGTGGTGATGAAATAAATAACACAAAGTAATGCGCCTGGCTGGGTTTGAACCCGCGACCTACAGCACGCAAGTCGGGGCCGTTACCACTCGGCCACCTGCTCTCACCTCATTAGTTTTAATTGTTATCTCACTTATAGTAGGTAGGTACTGAAATATACCAATCCATACAATCTGCAATCTTAGTAGGTATATCTTTACCCCGAACACCGCCCATCCCTAACAAGCGATTACTGGTCAGTTTCTGGATGAATATTTGCTCAAGGGTGTTCGACACCCACTGTTTATTTGTCATAGGTGCTCGAGCACCCACGGAGTTAGACTTCACGCCATGACATCACGCTACAATCCATGGCAGCGGAATAGTAAGCTGATAACATCTTGTCAGATATAATATTAATCGTAATTTAATTTATTAAAAGGCCACCTTAGAGCATTTAACCTATGCTCTAAGAAGGCTACCAAAGCCAACAGAGTTTTCAGACAACATCCCCGGACCCTCATTTATCGTGTTGTCTTCAGGGACGTCGACTCCGTGAAGAAATAAACTGGGTGTGGGCTTCTCACCCAACCATTTGTTCTGGGTATCGAACCCACCGTATATTAAGATCTCCATTGACTTGACTACATGCACACCTTTATAGTTGAACTAGCGATACTGCGCAGGTAATAATCCGATTTACGCTACATGGACTCGAGCAGGGGACACCCGCACAGTCACGCGTACCATATCCGTTGCGGGCCTCCGTTTGACGTAATTTCAGCCCTAAGAACTGGTGGACTTTTGTTGATGATGTTTCGGGTTCGATTGCCAAGTCAGGTAACATTCAATGTTTTGGTTTTTACCCAAAAATTTGGCGGAAATTTGAAACTTTTGAGTTTTGCGTCATTTAGATAGTTTTGATTGGTTCCTCCATATATCTCGTGCTTATAGTCAGTTGTATTTGGCCAAATTTTAGGTATATTTACTCCTTTCGCATAATAGGGATGATGTATAAAGTGTGAACAAAATGAAAACTCTCTTTACTTAATTAAATAATTTATTGATTAATAAATAAGTTTTATGTAAAAAGTAACAATTGTATACATTTTAAAAATATCTTAAAATACAGTAATGCACTTTTCACTTATAATGAGCAACAGTTCTTCATTGTACATTTCTGTTACTTGCTTTACATGCCTTTAGATGCATTTGGTTACACTTTCCAGTCTGGCTGACTCCATCATAGTTGAAAAATGGGTAGGCTAGGCTAGGCTTGGCTGGGCTAGTGTCGTGTAAAGTTAGACGTTGTCAAACTCCGGCGGTGGGCTCTTTGTGGCTTGTGCGATCGCTGCCTTCGTGAGGTCCTCGCCTTGGTTGTTCACGGAGTTCAGTAGGCGCTGTGGAAATTAAAAAGAAATATATATACATACAAGTATGTTTATCAGTTGTCTAGTACCCATAACACAAGCTCTGCTTAGCTTGGGACTATTTATAGCTGTCGAATATATTATTCTTATTATACATTTTTTATGGTGGCAAAAATCATCCAATGACGAATCCCACTCTTGGGCGGAGCGGGAAACAGTGTCAGACTCTTACTGACTAAACGCCCCATCCCGTTCCTTCCTTGCCTTTCGCACTGGGGCCAAGCCTTCCTTTCAGAAAAAGACCCTGAGCCCCAGAAGCCTTCGACCCTTTTGTAGAGTCCCTACGTAATATACATATATTACAATTTTTTTTTTTTTAGAATGGTTGTGCAAACCAAGGCGAAGGTGGAGAGATGAGCTAGGCAGTTACCAAAGGGACTGAGATGGCCGAAGACAGACATGTGAGGGAGGGCTTCGCCCAGCAGTGGGACTTAATGGGCTAACTATCTTGTGCTACAACTAAATACTTTAGTTTAAAAACAAAGGACAGGTTTTTTTGATTTTTTTTTTGTTAAGTACCTCAGAACTCTTTAATAATAGTTTAGCGTTCTAGGACTTGACTAAAACCACACCTGTTTATCCAACTGGAGAAGAGGTAAGTTCAGGAGAAGAGAAGATAGGAGGGGTTTTTTTTATGGTAGGTGAAAATCATCAAATGACGAAACCCGCTCTTGAGCGGAGCGGGAGACCAGTGTCAGACTCTTACTGACTAAAAAACCTACCCCGTGCCTTCCTTGAGCCGCGGTAACAGTTTCACTCAAACCGGCAGCTCCAGGAGGCTTCGACCCTGAAGGGCCCCCACAGTTTGCTGACAACTTCTTGAGGCACGCGCGGCACGCGGGAATAGTTCGCGTCGTCGACGACTTGGGCTCGATCCGGACTGTTACCAGACGATCGGACTGCGGGCTACTCATTGATCGCGTCCGCAAACCCGCGCCTACGGTAGGTAGGCGGAAATCGGGATGGAAATCGCGGCGGCGACGGCTGCAGCGAGAGCGCCGTTTAGTTTGTTGTGGTAAATATGACACTCCCTCCCACCCCGCCTTAAAGTGGGAGCAGTCATGAGAAGATATCTTCTCATGACTCGTGTTTATTTGTTTTAAGATGATATCATCTTAAAACACATAATTGGGATAAGGCTTGGCAGATGTCGATGTTTAGTTATTATACTCACAATATGTTCTAATCCCTCCTGGTTGGTTCGGCTCTGTGAGTAGACCAGGTTCACTTTAGCGGTCTGCACCGCGACGGGACTCTTTGAAGCGATGTTCTCCGCTATTCCCAGCACCTTTACTAATGCACTGTAACAGATTATATAAATAATTAGAAGAATAAAATTATTAAGAGTGAATACTGTTCAAAATCATCCGAAAACCTAAAATTAAGTATGTATTTGCGCGCATTCTACTTCGTTCTATTCGTACTTCATTCGGCTTCGTTGACAAATCATTATCATCATCATGAGCTTTTTTAATTACACGGGCCTCCTCTCTAAGAGAGGGAATGCGTCCCTCAGCGCAGTAGTCAAGCGCTCAACTACTGCGCCAACGGAGCCGTCAAAAATAAAGAAATGCTTTTAACATAAAATGGTTTTTTTTCTACATTGATTTTTGATAACAGTATAGTTATGATGACTTTGTCCCTATAATAAAGTTATATGAATTATTTAATTTAATTAATTGACACAATACATTAAGGAAAACCTTACACATACATGTTATGATTTTATACAGTTCTAAGATTTCATTCATGGTTGCTATTTTATTGTGTGGTTAATAATAGAACTATAGTAATTACTTATATGTAACTAGCTTTTGCCCGCGGCTTCGCTCCCGGCAACAGATTATTCTACTCTACCCTACCCTACTCTACCCTTTTCATTGTTTTTAAGATGTATTCTGCTATTCGGGACGGAAACAAATCCAACAAATCAAAAACCATGGCAATCGGTCCAGCCCTTCTCGAGTTGTAACAAACACGACTTTCTTTTATATATATAAATTAATTGAGTATTTTCTTGTTTTTTTTTTTTTTACATTTTTATAGAACAGAACAAATGAAATTAAAAAGACGTGAATATAGGTTGACTGGAAATAAGACCGATACTTTAACACGTGATTGTAGTCGGGTTGTCTGATGGTAGAATAGTGATGACGGATCCATGTCACATAATTCTTTCGCATATTCCGATTTTTTTAAGGTTGGTAAATCATCCGATGACCAATCCCGCCCTTGGGCGGTGCGGGAAACGGTGTCAGACTCTTACTGACTAAACAACCTACCCCATTCCTACGTCGCTATATATACCAAGGCTAGAGACTTTCTTTCAGACACGAACCCTTGGCCCCAGTTGACTTCGACCCTTTTGCAGGGCCGGTTTGCTGTTTGCTGACCAATCCTTGAGGCATGCGGGAACAGTGCGACATTCCGATATTTGACAATTAGGTAGTGATAAACTAACGTTACTCCAGAACCTTTCGGCCCCAACGGCCATCTGTTCTACGAGCAATGTGCCCTGCCCACTGCCATTTAAGTTTGGCGATTCTTCGGGCTATGTCGGCAACCTTGGTTCGTGGGATCATTGATCTCTTTCAATAGCGTGAATGTGAGAACATTGTAGACGCAAATCTTAGATTACTTCCTACCATTTTTACGGTACAATTTCAATATTGACTGGTCTGCACTGTCCTTACATAATTTATGTGATAATACTGTAATATGGAAATATTGTAAAAAAAAACAATTTCTTTAAAAGAGTTACCATGGAGTTTTATGCTGGTTCTTCTCCATAGGAAACTACCAATTTGGAACCGTGCACTAGCTTTTGACGTTTTATAAGTGCCCATGTAGACCTATGTGAAATAAAAAGATTTTGACTTGGACTTTGACATTTTGGCGACATTTGGGGGAGCCCTATGTCCAACAGTAGACGTCTTTCGGCTGAAATGATAATGTTGAAACTTACGTCTCTTTATCAGGGAACACTTGGCTGACCAGGCCGATTTCCTTCGCCTCCTTGGCGTCGAAGTTCCTGCCGGTGAAGCAAAGTTCTCGAGCGATTGATACATTGCCCACTACCTGTAAATATGAAACACAAAAAAATAAAACAACGCTTCTTCTTCTTTTTTAAGTATATGGCTCCATCGACTTTCGTCGATTTTGCCAATGTCAAGGTAATATAGCTAAAATAACAAAGAAATCAAATCAAACTCTAAAAAATAATGAAAACCTCCGGCAATATTCGATAACAACAAAAAACGTTATTTTAATTAAAGGAGCAGTGGTGACGGAGTGGTAAAGGCTTACGAGTTGTAGGTTGCGGGTTCAAACCCGTTCAAACAAAACGGTGAAGAAAAACATCGTGAGGGAACCGGCATATCCTAGAACCAAAAATTCGAAGACATGTGACATCCACTAACCCGCACTGGGCCCGCGTGGTGGATTATGGCCCATTTTTTCTGCTAGAGAGAAGGCCCGTGTCCCAGCAGTGGAAACTTTAAAAAGGCTGATGATGAGTTATTCTAATTGTTGATAAGCTCGCGTTTAACCACTATCTCAACTGATGGAAAGCGACAATGTTGTCGTGTACATAATAAGTATCCTATTCACTCTTGACTTAAAGACTCCGAGGTTGAAAAAACTTTCATTATTTTTATTTATTATTAAACTAAAAAGATATGAATGTTCCCAAGTTTCCATAGTTTTGGTGAAAAAGCATATAGCCGTCGAAATTAATAATTTTTTTTAGTTTTTTACATTTTGCAAGTCAGTGAAATTTTATGTTGCTTGAAATATATTTTACGACTATAACATGTATTTATTTACGAAATTATAATAATAAAAATCATTAAAACTTTTATTTCTTTGTTTTTTGTTAAAAAAAATATTTATGATAACTTCTGCTGCTCTAGGGCGGATTGAGAGGTTATGTCAGATATTTTAAATATTTTTGGTTGGTAAAACCATCCAATGACATCTTCGTGCCCTTGGATGGGCGGGAGATAGAGTCAAACTTTTGCTGACTAAAAACACACGTTTTCAGATTACTCCATGGCCTCAGTAGGCTTCGACCCATCTGGGCCCCTACGGTTTGCTGACAACTCTTTAATAACTATAACTACACCTAAATGCTGCCCTTTTTTATGGTAGGTGAAAATCATCGAATGACGAAACCCGCTCTTGGGCGGAGCGGGAGACAGTGTCAGACTCTTACTGACTAAAAAACCTACCTCATTCCTTCCTTGCCTTATTCCTAAAACCGGCGGCTCCAGAAGTCTTCGACCCTGAAGGGCCCCTACAGTTTGCTGACAAAATGCTGCCCTTGGAAGTCAATAAATAAATACCACATATTTATAATAGCCTTACCTTGGGCAGTCTTTGCAGTGCGCCTACATCGGGAGCCAAACCAACATCCACTTCACGCACTGAGAACCAACAGTCTTCTGTGCAATATCTGTAACAATTTGTTTTCTTTTTTGTTTTTACTTTTCTTGGGTTAAGAGAAATAGGCATTTCATAAAATCAAATGATACCTGATTGCTAGGTTTTAAAATTGAAAAACTGGGCAGACCCGTCAGTCATCCGGACATTTGGGTAAAAAGGACGGACGCGTTTGGTTTTTAGTATAGTATAACATGACAGTAGTTAGAGCAGTGGTGGCCGAGTGGTAACGGCCCCGACTTACGAGTCGTAGGTCGCGGGTTCAAACCCAGCCAGGCGCATTACTTTGTGTAATTTATTTCATCACCACTGCTCTCAAAACGGTGAAGGAAAACATCGTGAGGAAACCTGTCACATGTCCTAGAACCAAAAATTCGAAGACATGTGACATCCACCAATCCGCATTGGGCCCGCGTGGTGGATTATGGCCCATTCCCTCTCCTAGAGAGAGGAGGCCTGTGTCTCTGCAGTGGGAACATTAAAAGGCTGATGATGATGATAACATGACAATTAATATTTTTTTATCATTTATTAGTAGTTAAGGCACCCGCCTCACATGCATAAGGTTCCTCCTTCTGCGAAGCAGTAATACTAGCAAAGCAGGAGGCCAACCGCATAAGGCAATGACGCTCAGGCCCCAGACGCCGCCGGGATTCCGATTTCCGGCCACCGTGGGCGCGAGCTTGCGGACGGCAATGGGTAGCTCACCGTCCGGCCGTCTCTTAACACTCCGGTCCAAGCCAGGTCGTCGACGGCGCGCTCTGTTCCCGCGCGCCTCAAGTAATTGTCAGCAAATGTAGAAGCCCAACTGAAGGGCCGAAGCCTACTGGGGCCGCGCGGGAACATAGCGCGCCTTCGACGACCTGACATGTCTTAAACGGGCGGACCGTAACATCATCGTCAATACGGACAGTGTTAATGCCCTAAAATCCACCTGGTTCTGTCAGTACTAAGTGTGGTGTTACCTGATATCAGCCGCAGTGATCAAGTTGACTGCAGCGCCAAGACACGCGTTGTGTGACACTGATATAACTGGCTTCACGCATTCTTCTAACGACGATATGGTGTCCTGTAACATATAGAGTTATCTATATCTATATATATATAAGCGGAAACTGACTGACTAATATATCAATGCACAGACTAAACTACTGGGACTAGGAGCGTGAAATTTTGGACAAGGCTTCCTTTTATGACATAGGCGAACATTAAGAAAGCGGTTTTTCTTAAAATTCAGCTCCTATAAGGATGTAATGGGGGGTCTAAAGTTTGAATGAAGAACCCTACTTTCACGCGGTGAACCTACTGGCAGAAGGCGTTTGTTTATAAGACTGAGATGATGAACTATATCATCATAATCCTCCTGGGGCCAAGGGTTGATGGGAAAGCGTAACAGCAGAGTCCTGGGATCAAAGCAAAGTAGGAACGGCGTGGGTCGTTTAGTCATTAAGTCTGACAATGTGCCCTGGTCCGCGCAAGGGCGGGTTTCGTCATTAGATAAAAAATAATTATAATCATCATAAAACGATGATGAATTTTTATTTTGCAGAAATAAAACTGCAGTTTGTATGTTTACACAATTTGTGCTCATAATTTCAGCCGAAAAACATCCACTGTTGGACATAGGCCTCCCCAAGAATCACCACAATTAACGGTGCTGTGCGTTTCACATCCATTGGATTTCTGCAACCCTTGCGTGGTTATCGGTTCATCTTGTGGGAGGCCAAAATATTGAAACCGAAACTTGTTACAAAGTTTCGGTTTCGGTTTCAGCCAAATATGAGAATGTTGCCGAAATTCGGTTTCAGTCATTTATTGGAACTTTATGAAAATTCCCTCAACTTAATATACTATGTACAGTACAGTCGAATCGCTCTGCGAATGTTAGCGCTTGAAAACTTGTAAAACAATAAATGTTTTAAACAAATACATGCAATTTGCAGTTGTTATTGCTGTTAAAAACTGTTATTGGATTTTTTTTTAAACCTTTATTTTTGTACGAGTTTTTAAGCGCTAAAATTCGCAGAGGCTAACTTCACACTTGCCAAGATGAGACGACCGTTCTGTACCATGGAAGACACTTTCGCCTGACCACTTTATTTATATTTATTAAGTTTATTTTTGGATGCACTCGAAACGAAAACATCAAAGTTTAAGTTTGGCGCCGCGTCGCAGTATTCAAGCGAATTTTTTAAAGTGATCAGGCAGAATTACCGCATTGTAACTAGATATATTTTTTTTTTTATGGTAAAAATATTATTTTACCATTATTCTTTCATTACCTGTGCAAATTTGATGAAATTGTAATGGAATCGTGCCTTCCTCGCCACGTCTGATAGTTCCTCTGCCTCAGCTGCCATTTGTACTAGACTTTGTAAATCAATTCCTGAAACAGATAACAATTATTCATTAAACCACGCAAAAATCATTTTAGATTGATTTCTAATGCCCGAATAAAATACCGATATTAGTTATTTTATATACGAGAGAAGATACGCATGTTACAAAAAGAGTTCTGAGTTCACACGTAGATAGATGGAGAGGAAGATGAAGGCCGAAGAAGAGATGGATGGATTATGTGAGGAGTGATATGAAATAAAAGGGAGTTAGTGATAGTGTGACGGGCGACAGGACAGAGTGGAAGAAAAAAAACATGTTGCACGACCCCAAGTAACACGGGAAAAGTGAAAAAAATGATAAGTTATTTTATATACCATAGATTTTGTACGATTTTATACAGTTAAAATGAAAAAAAAAAACGATTATCATATTCATGATATTGTATAAGTGTCAATAAACTATCGGGTTGATTGATTGATTGACATCCCTGGGCCATAAGTTGGTAATCTCAAAAATTAGTTTTGAAATTACCGACTTTATTACAGGCCAATAAAACGGTAAAACTAATTTTTTTTTTAGATTACCGATTAATTGATGTCGATATTATATTTAATTATGATAATTATGTACAATATATTATAATTAATTATGTACTCACCACCACTAAAATGCTTTCCTTGTCCTGAGAGCACAATAACTCTACATTCAGGAATATTGCTCAGTGTTGAGAAACATTTCTGTATTTCCCTGAAAAATATTTACCAAAATATGTTATTGTAACACTTGAAAGATATATTTGAAAGATAAGATAAGATATTTTTATTTGCCAAAAACATGTGTACACATACAAGAATTAGCAAAAAAAGACGTGCATGCAAGATGTTAAAAAAGAAATCGTCCAAACATGTTTGTCACATTCAATGACGTGCAAATATTATGTAAATGTTAAATAAAAAAACATTCCATGTTCACTCATTATGGTTACAGAATATAAATATGTCTAATGAAACAATATAACGAAAGAACGAAAATAATTAATTTTTTAACAATGTCCAGTAATATTATTAAATTAATAGTATTTAAATTAGGGAAAATTTATATAAAACTAGTCAATCAATAGCAAAATTGCAGTCAGATTATTACGTCACAGTTATTTATAGTAATGCATACAGTAAACAAAAATAAAATAAAAAAGTTTTAAGTTGGGATACCAATTCTTTTTTCTTCTAGAAACTCCGAAAGTGTATAGTAGGCTTTACTTACAAGAATTTTTTTTAATTCTTTTTTAAAACTATTAATATTTAACATTTTAATTGTTTCTGGTATGTGATCATAAATTATTGGAGCCATACAAAAAATACTATTACGCATTAGTGCTGTTTTGGATTGCCGTGAACACAACATATTTGGGTGTCGTCGACTGCGATCATTTCTATCTGACAGCTTAGGAAATAGTTTTTGATTTGTTTTTACAAATACTGCAGCTTCGAAAATATATAAACAAGGTAACGTTAATATGTTATATTTAATAAAAAACGGTTTACAAGTGTCTGTAACTTTTAACCCAAACATCGACCTGATGCACCTTTTCTGGGCCCTAAATATAAGCTCCTTATTTGTTGAGTTTCCCCAAAATATGACTCCATATCTTAGTGATGAACCAGCCATGCCATGGTATGCTGTAACTATAGCATCCACTCCCGTGGTTGTTGCGAGTTTATATAAAGCATATGCCGATTTGCTGAGTCGCTTTGCTAAATCTAATGTGTGTGCTTTCCAGTCTAGTCGTTGGTCTATGGTTAAGCCTAAGAATTTTGTTGTGCTTACTTGGTCAATTTGTTTTTTGTCATAATAAATATCTAGAGGTACATTTCTGCGTTGGTTGAAGGTCATTAATTTGGTTTTGTCAATATTTATCTTAAGATTATTGTTATTAAGCCATTTTATAATTGAGTCAATAGTATTAGTAATGTCATTTTTATAGTTTAATTTATCTTTATAGTCAATGGTAACGGTGCTGTCGTCAGCAAATAATGTCATATGATGTTCCGTAACTTTTGGTAGGTCATTTATGTATAGTAAAAATAGAAGGGGTCCAAGCACACTACCCTGTGGCACACCATACGTAATTGTCCTGTCACGCGAACGATAGATTCTTTCATTTTTTGTTTTAGGATCTATTTGTGTTATTTCCACGTATTGCTTTCGGTTTTTTAGATATGACTCAATGAGCTGTAGGATATTGCCTCTTATTCCGTAGGCTTCTAACTTATTAAGTAAGGTATTGTGATCTACGTGGTCAAATGCTTGAGTCATATCGCAGTAAACTGAACAAACTGGTACATTGTGGTCAATATTTGTCATTACTGTATTTAAAAAGTCAAAAATGGCCATATTGATGGTTTTATTTTTTCTAAAGCCTTTTTGTTCTTCGATTAAAATATCATATTTTATTAAATATTTATAGACTTGTTCATAAATGTATTTTTCAAATATTTTTGAGAAAATAGGCACAAGCGCAATCGGCCTATATGACTCAGCTTTATCCCTTTCATTTTTTTTATACAAAGGTTTTATTACGGCAGTTTTGAGTTTGGTCGGATATATACCTTGCGATATACTTAAGTTGATTATGTGACTTAAGTGGCGACTAATGGTGTCTGACACGTACTTTATAGTTTCTGTGGCTATACCATCACTTCCTACGCTTTTGGTAGTTTTTAGGGTTTTTATAATTCTTTTTATATTGTTACGAACGTGAGTAATCAAATGCCGGTTTACTAATAGAGAGATTTATTTTCCACAAACAAAACACCAATTTAGTCCAATCGCCAATAAACCACTTCGTAATGCACTCTAGAGATCCGTAAGAATATCGCTTAGGTCGTCGTATGGATGAAAACGTTCTTCGCTTGACTTGGATATTCGCACTCGATCGCAGTCGAAATCAAACTGACTCCCGTCCGGCCAGCGAACACGTATTTATACTCAGAGCCAAGAAAATTCTAGATACCGAAGGTTCGAGGCCACACCAGAACAAAAGAAACCGTTTCCGCGAAGCAATAAATTATTCTTATTACCAACCGGTAGGTAACTACTCGGCCCCACGACTCATACGAATTTCGACTCTATAGTAAAAGACTGAAGGTACAAATTCCTTTACCAAGTTACTTAAGTACCTACAAAAGTTCTCAGAATTATTGAGTACCTACTTATACGTGTCGGATTTTTCTAGAATTTGCTAGGCCCTGGTACGTACTTCTATTCTGGAGGTTTCGACTAGCAATGCGTTTTAATTATTCGGTGATACTTTCAGCTTTGTCGAAGAAACGACGTGTTCTATTTTTACGGCGTAACAGTGCCCCCCTCTTAGTCATGCTCGTCCCGAGCATTATTAGATCCACGGTACGGCGCCAGTCTATCCAAGTGGACTACCTTAGGCTTCCCTCTTAGTCCTTTCTTGATGCGATAGGTCACGTCGTTAATCCTTTTCATCACGGTGTAAGGTCCCTCCCATCGAGCTTGAAGTTTCGGCGACTTCCCTTTTCGTCGGAGCGGGTTGTGGAGCCAGACTAGTGCACCTTCTTCAAATCCCTTGGTGTTGGCATTACGGTCGTACCTAGTTTTCATTTTGGAGCTGGTGTTCATGCTATTCTCACGTACTCGTTTATGCACTTCGTCCAATTGATCTTGAAGGTCACTGACATAGTCCGTAACTGGCTTGGTCTTGTCAGGTGGCACGCCAGTTATAGCATCGACTGGAAGTCTCATCTCTCTGCCGAAATTCACTCTTGCTGGAGTATATCCCGTGCTATCGTGCACTGCCGATCGATAAGACATCAGAAATAGTGGAATATACCGGTCCCAGTCCTTCTGATGGTCATCGACAACCTTAGCCAGGTGATTCTCCAGGGTCTGGTTAAATCTTTCCACCATTCCGTCCGACTGTGGATGCGCAGGTGTTGTGCGTGTTTTGTAAATACCCAGAAGGGTACACATCTCCTGGAACAGCGCAGATTCAAAGTTACGGCCTTGATCGGAATGGATCTCCAAAGGTGCGCCATATCGGCACACTACTTCTTCGACCACCTTCTTCGCCACTGTCGTCGCTTCCTGATTGGGAATGGCAAAGACTTCTGGCCATTTTGTGAAATAGTCCTGGATCACCACTATGTATTTGTTTCCATCATTTGTAATTGGAAATGGTCCAGCAACGTCGATGGCAATGCGTTCCCATGGGGCTCCCACATTGTACAACTGAAGCTTGCCCCTGCTTCTGGTCTGTGGTCCTTTCACAGATGCACACGCTGTACATTTCCGACACCATTGCTCTATGTCCTCTCTACAATTGAGCCAGTAATACCGCTGTCTCACTTTCAGTAGAGTCTTCTTGATCCCCAGATGTCCACCAGAAGCACCATCGTGTATTTCCTGTAGCAGGGGGACCACTTCACTTCGTGGTACTATCACTTGTGTGGTCACCTCCTTGCCATCGTTCGATTCCCATTTCCTACAGAGCACATCATTCTCCAGGACTAAACTGTCCCACTGCGCCCAGTAGCTCTTTGTGACGGGACTAAGTGACGATACTTCACTCCATAGGGGCCTAGCTCCACTACGCAACCAGTCCAGTACCGGTCGAATATCGTCATCTTCTTCCTGGGATTTCTTGAAGTTGCCTTCAGTTCTAATCAAGTTCACGTGTTCTCGGGCTTCGTTTTGCTGGCAGTGTTTGCAGTCCTCATCACACGGACGTCGCGACAGGGCATCAGCATTATTATGCCCTTTTCCACTCCGATGTTCCGTCACAAAGTTGAACTCCTGCTTCACTGGAGATGTGTTGATTTGGCGGAGATACTTCACTTCTTCACATCTCCCAACAACACTGTTTTTCTTCAAGTGGACCTCCTTTTTCCCAAGATTTACAATTCGCACTTTAGATTTCCCTTTCGTCATTACCAATGTCCTCGCAGTGATGAGTTCCGGATGCCGGCCAGTATCCTCAACTATTACGCATCTTTGTTGCCTGATTTTCTTAGGAAATTTTACTTCAACTAAAGTTTCTGTTCTCGGAGCCAATGTAGTATCTTTCACACAATAGAGGTTACATGTGTTGACTCCTCGCAGGAACACTTCTTGGTCTGGGAACTTCAATACTCCCCTATCAATATCTAAAACACATCGGTACTTCTGCAAGAAGTCCAGACCCAGAATGCAATCATCGGTAATATTCGCAATCAAAACAGAATGGGTGTACACTTGATCACCGATTTTTAACTCTATATCTGTATCACCGAGGACGGAGACTGGCTGGCCGGTTGCTGTCTGAAGTCGGCAGGATGGAGACTTTCTTTGCCACAAGATCGTGCGTTTCAGCAACTCAGGTCTTATAATAGTCCGTGACGCCCCGGTGTCAACGGTGAAATTGCAAGTACGTTCATTCAGTGTTCCTTCGATGGTCAAACTATTTCCAGTGTGGACTTGATTGATAGTGATGACTGGGGCCTTTACTGGACCAACCGGCACGCACCCCGCGGCCCTAGCGACATTAAGTTTTATCGTCTTCTCGTTAACTTGGGTTGCGGAGTCCACACTTGCCCTCTTCCTCTTGGGACAATCAGTACGAATGTGCCCTTTTTCTCTGCACTCGTAACACGTCGGAATATAGCGGGACGTTGCCGAAGAAGAAACCACCCTTTCTCGGTTACGCGGCTGCACTGAAGGCGAAACCACTACTTCTCGAACTCTGTGCGTGCGTGAATCCTGGCGTACGGCTTCTGATTCCAAAGCGTGAGCCATTGCACTTTTCAGAGTTTGGTGGTGTCCGAGTCGCACCGTAGCTCTCACATATGTGTCCCGTAGTCCGTCGATGAAAGCCTGCACCAGATTAACTTCCACAATCTCCGGTGTCATCGACCTATATGCACGCCGCACCAACCGTTCAATCTCGACTCCCCACTGCTGGAGGCTCTCGTTAGGCCTCTGCGTTCTGTCGCGAAGTTGCGCGCGGAATACGTGCTCGAGGTGCTTGTCGCCATAGCGAGTGTCTAATCTTTCCATTAGACGCTCCAAGGTCCTACCGTCCGAAGGAAGGTTTTCTAGGACCAGTAGGGCGTCCCCACGTAGAGCTAAGGTTAACGCCGCGAAAGACTGCTCATCATCCCAGCGGTTTGTCTTCACCAACGTTTCGAATTGGTATTTGAAGGCAGTCCATGACGACGTGCCGTCAAAACGTGGCACATCAAACTTTGCGGCCGACGTACAGTGGGTGTGCGCTGATGAGCCAATGGCAATGGGTTCGCGTGCTTCCAGCTTGACAATTTTTCTATTGATGTCCAGCAGGCGATCTTCATGGCCATCTATTCGGGTTTCCAAAGTATCAGTTCGGGCGGAAACCTCCTTGACCTCTAAGGTGAGATTCTTTACTTTCTCGCCCAGCGTGACGAGGCCGTGATCGATTTTCTCGAGGATAAGGTTCTGCTTAGCCTCTTGATCACGGCGAGCGGCTTCCTGTTCGCGGCGAGCGGCTTCCTGTTCGCGGCGAGCTTCTTCCTGGTTAGCCGCGATTAGGTCCTGGAGCTGGCGCTGGTTAGCTTCTTGTTCGCGGCGAGCGGCTTCCTGTTCGCGGCGAGCTTCTTCCTGGTTAGCCGCGATTAGGTCCTGGAGCTGGCGTTGGTTAGCTTCCTGTTCGCGGCGAGCGGTTTCTTGTTCGCGGCGAGCGGTTTCTTGTTCGCGGCGAACGGCTTCCATACTAGCTTGCATGGCAGCCAACACCGCAGCGAGGCTCATTTCTGAAGTTGGTCCTGTTGGCATCTCAGCAGCTGCCGTTGCTCCGACATCAGCCGGATCTTCTTCCTCCAGTCGGTGACGCGCAGCATCCATCTCCGTTTGTCTCCTTGTTCGTGGTCGCTGTTCGTCGTCCCTCTGTAGTAATGGCATCTCACTTCTGACACCAGTTGTTACGAACGTGAGTAATCAAATGCCGGTTTACTAATAGAGAGATTTATTTTCCACAAACAAAACACCAATTTAGTCCAATCGCCAATAAACCACTTCGTAATGCACTCTAGAGATCCGTAAGAATATCGCTTAGGTCGTCGTATGGATGAAAACGTTCTTCGCTTGACTTGGATATTCGCACTCGATCGCAGTCGAAATCAAACTGACTCCCGTCCGGCCAGCGAACACGTATTTATACTCAGAGCCAAGAAAATTCTAGATACCGAAGGTTCGAGGCCACACCAGAACAAAAGAAACCGTTTCCGCGAAGCAATAAATTATTCTTATTACCAACCGGTAGGTAACTACTCGGCCCCACGACTCATACGAATTTCGACTCTATAGTAAAAGACTGAAGGTACAAATTCCTTTACCAAGTTACTTAAGTACCTACAAAAGTTCTCAGAATTATTGAGTACCTACTTATACGTGTCGGATTTTTCTAGAATTTGCTAGGCCCTGGTACGTACTTCTATTCTGGAGGTTTCGACTAGCAATGCGTTTTAATTATTCGGTGATACTTTCAGCTTTGTCGAAGAAACGACGTGTTCTATTTTTACGGCGTAACAATATCTTTTTCGTGGCTGGGAGCCATAAACATTGAGTTGTTGTATTTGGATATCTTTGGTGTAGTTTGTTTGTTATTACTGCAAACGGGTTTAATTTTCTCAATGAAATAATCATTAAAAATATTAGCTATTTCGCGAGGTTTTGTTATATTTTTATTGTCCATTTTAATGCTTGTAATAGTGTTTTTTGGTAATTTTGGTTTTGATTGATTTATTATGTCCCATGTTGCTTTTGATTTATTTGCTGCTAATTTTATTTTATATGTATTTTGTGCTCGCTTAGTTAGTTTAACTATACGTTTGTACGTAGCAGAATATGTTTTGAATTTAATTTTGTTTGTTTTGTTGGGATTTATACGATAACGCCATAAAAGTGTTCTCTTTTGTTTACTACAAGCCCTAATTCCACGTGAGACCCATTGAGGTCGTTGGTGTACCTTTATTTTTATTTTTTTAACTGGGAAACACAGGTTGTAAAACATTAAAAATGTCTCCAAAAATAGATTATAAGCCTCATCTGGATTATGGCTTTGGTATATTTCTGAAAAAGAAGTATTCTGTAGACACTCCCTAAACTTTTTCATATTTTCTGCGCTAAATTCTCGCCGTTTCACAAACCAGTAATTTATGCGAAAAGTTCTTTTTATGGGACACTTTAAGATTTGACAGGTGTGATCTGACAAAGCTAGTTCAATCACATTCGCTTTACATTTATTACCCAGATTATGTGCAAAATTGTCGATGCATGTGTTGCTTTTTAACCTTGTTGCTTGGTTAATTTCTAACTTTAAATTAAAATTAAGCAGTAGATTTTCTAGGTCTAGAGAATGATTGTTACGTTTCAATATATCGATATTGAAATCTCCACATATTACAATTTTTCTGTTTTGTTTCTTCGTTATTAGCTGTAACAATTTTTCCAATTGGTCAAAGAATGTTGTCAAGTTATTTGGTTTTGGAATTCTGTAAATACATATTACTATTGTACATGATTGCGTTAATTCGATAGCACAACATTCAAAAGAATTACTTATTGCTAGTTTATTTACGTCAGGTAATTCAACCCATTGAAGTCCTTCTTTTACCATGATACATGTTCCCCCACGCTTTGTTTCTGCTCTACTAAAACACGTAGCTAGATTGTAGTTAGGAATATTCAGAAAATCTTCATAACCTGACATAATAAAGTGTTCAGAGACGCAGATGACGTCAATGTCGATATTCTTTGCTTTTAGTTCTTCAAGGCACACAGTAAGAGCTTCTGATTTCTGAAGGAGTCCTGCTATGTTTTGGTGCATTATATACAAATAGTTGTCATAGAAAAAACTGGTTAGTCAGAAATTTTTCAGTCTCGAAAGTCTCCTGTAACTTGGTGTCTCTGTCAAATATGTCATATTTTTTTAATCCTTGAATAAATTTGTCAATATCTTTGAAAATAGTATGCATTCCATAGTTATTAAGTAATCCCGTACGTTTTGAAAACATGGTGAAGTCATTTGAAAGATTCCTGTTTGAGTCCAGAAAGTAAGCATGCTCGTGTGTCATTGTGTCCAGATAAAGTAGATTGTTAAAGATTTCTACCCTCCAGTTGTACATATTCTTGTAGTCATTGTATTTATACGTCGGAGCACAGATGATAACATTGGTATGCTTTATTTTTTCTAGAGTTATCCTTATAGAGAGTACCAGCTGAAAATAGTCACGTGTCTTGTTGAAATCTTCTTCCCCTATTAATATGATACAAAAATCATTGTGCGTAAATTTTTTTAGTTTAGTTTCTATGTCACATATTAACTGTTCGGTTTTACACTCCGGTATTAAATAATGACATATTTTTTCGGAATGCTTACTAAGCGTAGTTTCTGCTATGTCCCTTATTTTATTTTTGTTGTTGGTACTCAGAATACATATATTACAGTCTAATTTCTTTTCTAGTAGTGTTTGTTTATGTTTGGGATTTATTGTTATAGTTTTTGTTTTATTTTGAGATTTTGCCTGTAGAGATGAAGCTGAATTTTGTTCTAAAGTCGGTACTTCTTTCCTTGTAGGGGATATGTCAGTTTGTGTTGTCTGGTCACTAGAATTTTTTATATGTTTCTGTAAAGAGGTAACATCCTTGCTGGGCGTAGACGTTCTATCTTTGCTTTTTCTGAGACGATTTGGTGTCCTATTTAAATTATCTGACAGACTAAGGTTTTTATAAGTTTCGATTAATTTTAAACTTTTGCTCAGGTCAGTCTTCAGTCGAAAGTTCTCTGTGTTTAAATTTTCAATTTCATGATGAGCACTTGTTAATTGGTTTGTGAGTTCAGATATCTTTTCATTTAATTCATTTACTGTTTGACTATCGTTGAAAGAAGTGTTCGGGAGGCTAATCATAGTAGTATCAAAAAGATTTGACTCATTTCTTGAGAGGTCGATCAGTGAATTTGTTCGTTGGGGTTTGTTGTGGCGATACGTAATATTTTTTTCGTGTTCCATGTTGATAAATAAAAAATTTCAAAAAGTGCTTCGTAGATCGGAACGTAATCAAACTAAGGTCTTAAAAGACAGGTGTTCAAGTTAGGTAGTTGTTGGTAGTACAATTTCCGAACGAAAACTATTCTGTCAGTGATAAAGTGGTGTTTTGTGATTGGTATTTCGTATCGACTGTCCTTTGTTTACATTGAAAAAATACTGTTTTGAAATTAACAACGGCCCATCAAAGTTTTTATTTGATCCCGTGAGTGTTATTTTCATAGAATTGTTATTATTCTGTCAAATAATGTACATAAATATTTGAAAGCCAACCTGGTATTAAGCTGCTGTCGGCAAATTATCCATCAAAAGTCGTTTGTATTGCGTATTAAGGTCTTCCACTGTAGTCGTCGTATCTCGTGAGAAACAAGGTTTTTAACTTCGATAACACTGTCACAGTTACAGTTTGAAGAATGGGATTCACTAGTGTATTTGTATTGTACGTCGAGCAAGTAAAATAATTATTATTTATAACACTTGTACGAAGCGATATTCAGTGTAGGCAAATTTTTTTTTTTTTTTTTTTTTTTTTTTTTTTTTTTTTTTTTTTTTTTTTTTTTTTTTTTGAAAGGAAGTTAAAGGGGGAAAAACAGAAGTGATATCAGTAAAATTACATTTCGACGTTCCCAGGCAATACGTCGATAATTCTAAAACTAAATTTCTTGTCCAGTAATAAAGTCGGTAATCGAAAAATACGCGTGATTTTTGCGTTTACCGACTTAGGGCCGAGTCACACCGGGATGGCAGCAGCGGGCTTAAAATTTATCTTTATAATTAAAGAACCAGTATATTTAACATATTGGTGTGTAATGGCCTGGAATTCTTGTGTGTTTTTTTGGAAATCCCTGCCAGTGTCTGTTTTCCTGATAGGTATAACCTAAAGGTATTTTATATGAAGAGTGAATAAGTCAACCAACCTGTCCATAATAAATAAAAAAGGATTGTATTTCAGTGCCGTAGGATTCTGGTCCTTTGTACAGTGGTCGACAGACCAAAGTTGATTCACAGAGTTTCAAGGAACATAAAAAATTATCCCTCTATACAAGTGCTCCCAAGGACTGCCTCAGTGGGTAACTCTTGTGACATAAATACGTGCACAAATACATGGTTTTGGAAGGCTTGAATATGTCAATGTTCTTCCAGGAAAGTTATTACATAATTATCATCATCATCATCAGCCTTTTTTTTTTAATGTTCCCACTGCAGGGACACAGGCCTCCTCTCTAAGAGAGGGAGTGGGCCGTAATCCACCACGCGGGCCCAGTGCGGGTTAGTGGATGTCACATGTCTTCGAATTTTGGTTCTAGGACATGCCGGTTTCCTCACGATGTTTTCCTTCACCGTTTTAAGAGCGTCTTATATTTACATTACATAATTATTATGTACTAAATATAAAAAAGATAAGTAGGTAGTTAGGTCTAGAAAAATCTGTTGATTACAAATTTAAATAATAAATAAAGACCACTAGTTGGTTATCATTGAATTTGCAACCTCCATTTAAGCAAAAATTTGTAATAATGCAATTGTCCCCTTATTTTTAATAATGTTTGTCCTATGTATATTTGTAGTAAATGCGGTGTACAATCAGTACAATAAAGTATAAATAAATAAAGCAGAATGGATTCTGTGAGTACTGATATGAAAGAAAATGGAATCAATGATTGTGTGACAGTTCACAGGAAATCCAGGAAGAAAAAAATCTAAATCACCAATCCAGATAAATATAATGAGTTTTTTCTCTACTTACTGCCACATAGTCAGAGTGAATGTGTTAGATTTCTTTGGCCTGTTCAACTCAACGTGGTACACATATTTCTTTGGTTCGGACACAAGTAGTGTTTCAAACTGAGGTAGTTCTGCTTTAGAGAATGTGCGGACTAGGATATCTGGAAATAGAGAGTAGATTATATTAGTACACATTTCTAAATACATACATATTATTGATGAAGTAGCTTTCTGCCAGTGGCTTCGCCTGCGTGATAGTAGGGTTCTCCATACAAACTTTAGACCCCCCATTACTTACATACAATTAGGAGCTGAGTTTTGAAAAACTCTTACTTATTGTTCGCCTACATCGTAAAAGGAAGCTTTGTGCAAAATTTCACACTCCTAGATAGATTGATATGTCAGTCAGTCAGTTTCTACACCTGGACACAGAAAAAAATGATCATGCTCATCACTCAAACATTTATTTTGTTCAAGTGTTAACCGAACCCACAACATCCCACAAAGTAGTCAGGGTTACTAACTAATAGACTAACATGCCAGTCAGTGTCTAATTTACCTTTCGAATACCGTAATTACTAGTAATTAGATACTATAATAACAAACAAACGCTGGCGTTCACTTGGGGCTTAAGAGTTTTAAGTATGTAGATATTTATGCAAACATTCATATTATCGTCACAATGGGATTGAATGAACTTTGGACTACGATGCGTTAATCTTCAACCTTATCGCAGTCTAAAGTCTAGGATATGCTTCTTCGCTTAAGTTGTAGTAGTGAAAAAAAACTGTTTTTTTGTTATTATGTGATTTTTTTTCCAATATAAACACTACAATACGAAAATATAGTAAAATCTATTAAATAATATTATGCTGTACGATCCTTCTATAATTTAGAACCTCTAAAGAGCACCAATTACGAGTAAAAACATAATAATTAGAACAGTAACATTGATAAGTAAAAACGATGATTACTTACTTGAAATAACTTTCCTAGGTTGGTTAAAAGCAATTGTTTTCATGAATGAAGTCATCATTATGTTATAATATATTTTGTTTTATTTAAAAACACGTCAAGAACCACAAATCTCTGCATGCAAAATGAAAACAACAAAAAACAATCGGCCAAAGTCCAAAGTTGAAAAATCGAAATCTGTCAAAATAAAAAGTGACGTTTACGCGCTGTCCTTTCGTTTACGATTTACGTTTCGTTTTACCGCTAACCGTGATTTTGTAACGAGTTTATCGTTAGGTTATAGAATTTTCCTTAAAACTGAGGTAAAAGTAAAAAAAAGAGGTAAAAGTAATTCCTGATATATTATTGATGTGCCTCCGGAAAATATACAGCATTGTTTATGAAGAAGCAGTCGTATGCTTTGTCGTCTATGCGCGGTCTATACAATATATAAGGCAATGAAATTAAACACAAGATGGCGCTAGCAGCGCTGCCAGCTAGGACGCGGGAACGGCTGTCACTTTTAAAGTTCATAGCGTTGTGTGCTTTCGCCGCGTCCGGTCGAAATCAAAAAATAACGGTTAACTATTTTTAAAATAACTTTAGCAAAGTGCTTGATAAATTAATTGTGCATAAAATAAAACTTAATTTTTGCTTAAATAATGAATCTCGCGCCGAATGACGACGTCGATACGGCTACCGAGGCCAATCGATCGATCGTCTCGCCATCACCAACTTCCGAGAGGGATCCAGAAAATGTGCACAGCTCTTCAAGCGCCAGCAGTTCTTCGGACAGCGAAGCAGAGCAAGACGAGCCTCCACGGAAGAAACAAAAGCGAGGCAACGGTCACAGCTTACAGGTAACGGTCGATCCTCGGATCGACGTGTTATACAACCAGGTCAGTTTTCTCACAAACTTTATTATGCATCAACAATGTGCATCATCATCAGCCTAGCGTAAGTCCCGGTTGCTACCTTGGCTTTCACCTCGGTGCCCGGGGTCCGCTTTCCCACCTAGTCGTCTCCACTTCGCTCGGTCTTTTGCGTCCTCTGCCTTAAGCCCATTAGCACGCATATCGTCCCTTACGACGTCCGATCCAACGCCTCTTAGGCCTACCTCGTTTTCCGGGTCCCGGCGGAGCGCGATGTCGTCTGCATACATGAGCAGCCATGGCGGCTGCTGCTGCAAGGCGACGGGACAATGCGGCCAATTTTCGATCTTCGAGAATTGAACAAATTCGTGAAAATAAAACATTTTCGGCTGATATCTCATACCACAGTACTAGACTTTCTCCAACCAAGAGACTGGATGATAAAAATAGACATATCTCATGCATATTTTCATGTCCCAACTGCAAAGTCTCATCGGACGTTTCTAAGAATCAGTTACGCAAACCAACTCTACGAAATGACATGCCTACCTTTCGGCCTGGCCTCAGCGCCGCACCTTTTTTCTTCTGTAACATGTTGGGTTGCGGAAACCCTGCGTGCGAAGGGATATCGTGTGCTAGTATACCTAGACGATTTCCTTTTGGTCAACCAAGAGCAGTCCAAGTTATGCCTTCAGGCTGCGGAAGCCGTGAGGCACTTGGAATACCTAGGCTGGCAAATAAATCATCAAAAGTCGATCATAAAACCGACTCAAGATTTGGAGTACCTTGGCATTCGTTGGAAAACGGCAACAAATACTATGTCACTTCCAACAAAGAAGAGACAAAGTCTCAACAGTTCCCTAGATCGTTTGTTGCAGAAAAATTGCATCAACTTACGAGAATTGCAAAGCCTGCTGAGGCAGCTAAACTTCGCAAACTTTGTAGTCCCCCGGGGGAGACTTCACTGTCGAAAAATGCAAATATTTATGCGATATTTCAACAAAAAACGGCCTCGCCAAAGTCAGGTAGTACCACAAGTCGTGTATCAAGAGATGGCGTGGTGGCGCAGAGCCACATGTCACACATCACGCATACACAAGAAACCCGCTACCAATTTCCTAGCGACGGACGCTTCGGATTGGGGATGGGGTGCCCACTTGGACGGGAAATTAATGTCAGGTTCATGGTCAACTCGCCAAAAGACATGGCACAGCAACAAAAAAGAGCTCTATGCAGTAATAGCATCAATAAGAATGAACGCAGAGGCACTGAAGAATTCACACATATTGATACAATCAGACAATCGGACATTAATTGCGTACATTCGAAAGGAGGGCGGAACAAAATCACTGGGGTTACTAGCACTAACCTTCAAACTATTACACCTGACAGACAGGTTCGGAATAACACTCTCAGCTCACTACCTCCCAGGCCTGCAAAGCGTGGCTGGGGACGCTCAACGCTGATCCGTGGGGACGCCCATACAAGTTGGTGCGAGAGAAACTCCGCCCATGGGCTCCCCCGTTGACGCAGAGTCTCCGGCCACAGATCGTGGAGGGTGTGGTGAGCGCTCTGTTCCCTGCGCGGGGGGACCACTCCCCCCCGCCCATGGCTCCGCCACCAGCGGTGTCTGACGCGGACCACGTCAGCGACGACGGTACCAATGCTCCGGAAGTGACCGAGGTAGAGATGAGAGTGGCGGTACGCAGGATGGGTGCGAAGAATACCGCCCCAGGACCCGACGGCTTGCCAGGAAAGGCTTGGGTCCTGGCCATGGAGGCTCTCGGGTCTCGATTGGGGGGCTCTTTAGCGCATGCTTGGAGAGGGGCCAGTTCCCACTTCCCTGGAAGACGGGAAAACTGGTCCTCGTCGCGAAGCCGGGGCGCTCTGCGGACTCTCCGTCCGCGTATCGGCCCATTGTGCTGCTTGACGAGGTGGGCAAGCTCTTTGAAAGAGTCATTGCAGACCGCCTCGTCAGGCACCTAACACTGAAGGGGCCCGATCTCGCGGACGACCAGTTCGGGTTTCGCAGGAGGCGCTCCACGGTGGACGCCATCATGCGCGTGCGAGCCCTCACGACGGGGGATGCGGTGTCCCGGGGCAGGTGTGTCTTGGCGGTGTCATTGGACATCGCCAACGCCTTTAATTCCCTGCCCTGGAGTTGCATTAGGACGGCACTCCGGTATCACCGGGTGCCCGACTACCTCTGTCGTACAATCGAGGCCTACCTGTCCGACAGGTACATATTCTACCCCGGTCACCAAGGAGATTGGAAACGGCGAGAGATGTCGTGCGGTGTCCCACAGGGATCGGTACTAGGACCGCCCTTGTGGAACATCGGGTACGACTACGTGCTGCGCGCCGACCTCCCCGTAGGGGTCAGCGTGGTCTGCTACGCAGACGACACGCTGGTCCTAGCGCAGGGAAGGTCGTACCAGGCGGCGGTCGAACTAGCGACACGTGGGGTTGCGACAGTCGTTGAGAGGATCCAGCAGTTGGGACTCAAGGTGGCACTGCACAAGTCCGAGGCCATGTGCTTTCACGGCCCTCGGAACGCGCCACCAACGGGTTCCCAACTAACGGTAGAAGGAGTTCACATCGGCGTCGGGTCGACGATGAAGTACCTAGGACTTGTCCTCGACAGCCGGTGGAATTTCGAGGAGCACTTCCGACGTCTGGCCCCCAAACTCAATCGGACGGGGGCTGCTCTCAAGCGGCTCCTGCCGAACCTTGGGGGTCCAGACGCCTTCTGCCGGAGGCTCTACGCCGGCATCGTCCGGTCCATGGCCCTTTATGGGGCACCAGTGTGGGCGCCGACGCTGCGTAAACGCCCGGCGGCCCAGCTGAACGCCTGCCAGAGGGTCATGGCCATCCGGATGGTGCGGGGATACCGCACGGTGTCCCGAGAGGCGGCGAGCCTCCTTGCTGGCCTACCACCATGGGATCTGGAGGCAACAGTCCTTGCACGCATGCACGACCAGCGCGTGGAGGTGCAACGCCGGGGCGAAGATCCGCTGCCCGAACATGTCGAGGCGTGGCGGAAGGAGCTCCGGCGAGATCTCATGGTGAAGTGGAAACAGCGACTGTCGCAACCCAGCGCTGGGCACACCGTAATCTCAGCGGTAGTGCCCCTCTTTGAGGCGTGGCTGGATAGACCTCACGGCGTCCTCACCTTCCGCATGACGCAGGTTCTCACCGGACATGGGAAGTTCGGGAGATTCCTGCACCGGATTCGTGCGGAGGAGACGTCCGGGTGTCGCCACTGTGAGGCGAGCCCGGAGGACACGGTGGAGCACACGGTGGAGGTGTGCCCTGCTTGGGAAGAGCATCGCCGTGTCCTCGTGGGGGTGATTGGCGGCGGCGACCTCTCGCGCCGGGCCCTGGTTCAGGCCATGGTCCGCAGCGAAGAGGAATGGCAGGCGGTCGCCTCCTTCTGCGAAGCAGTAATGCTCGTAAAGGAGGAGGCCGACCGCATAAGGCAAAGGCAACGGCGTACTCGCCGTAGCCGTCGCCGCCGCGATCCTGCCGATATCCGGCCACCGTAGACACTGGCTCGCGGACGGTGAGCAATGGGTAGCTCGCCGTCCGGTCGTCTGTAAGACCGAGTCCTAGTCGTCAACGGCGCGCACCGTTCCCGCGCGCCTCAAGGAGTTGTCAGCAAACTGCAGGGGCCCTTCAGGGTCGAAGCCTCCCGGAGTCTAGAGGGAAGTGGGAAACTGTTACCTCGACTCCAGGAATAGGGCAAGGAAGGTACGGGGTAGGTTTTTTAGTCAGTAAGAGTCTGACACTAGTCTCCCGCTCCACCCAAGAGCGGGTTTCGTCATTGGATGATTTTCACCTACCATAAAAAAAAAAAAAAAAAAAAAAAAAAAAAAAAAAAAAAAAAGCTCACTACCTCCCAGGGAGGTACAATACAATAGCGGACAGGCTTTCTCGAGGGAGGCAACCAACAGAATGGCACCTTCTACCACGAGCAACTGCAGAAGTGTTCCAAAAATGGGGCTACCCAGAGATAGATCTGTTTGCAACACGAGAGACTGCTGTAGTAAGAAATTACGTATCAATAGATTGCAAAGATCGGTTAGCAAACTATACAGATGCCTTCAGCAGACCATGGAAAAGCCACCTAGCTTGGGTGTTTCCACCACCCAGCCTTCTACCCAGAGTTCTCACGCACCTGAACAGTGCCACGGGAGTCTATTTGGTAGTAGCACCCGATTGGCCTCGGGCTTTCTGGCTGCAAGACCTGAAATCCAGGGCACTGGATCACCCCCACGAAATTCGGAACCTGTCCGAAACGATGATAGACTTCTCAACATTACAGCCCCCACCACAAGTACAGAGTTTGACCCTGAAAGTCTGGAAAGTTGGGGGTGGGGTGCTGAAATAAAGGATTGGTCCGTACAAGAAAAGGAACTACTGAAGAATAGCTGTCGAAATTCCACTTTGTCAACTTACTTACCAGCACTTAGGAGATGGTCAATATGGTGCTCCAACTCTCAAGTAAACCCAAAATATCCACGACCAACTGACATAGCCAAATTCTTAATGTATCTTTTCCTAGAGTTAAATCTTTGGTATACCTAGCACTATCCTTGTACACAAATCAGCGGTTTTAACTTCTTGCGGCCCTCACGTTGAAAAAATATAATTCTGTAAGTTTATTATAAAACAGACACTTTAGGCAATAGGAGTAGCAAAGCCCAAAATAGCTCGGCCATCAGTCACATGGGATCCACGAATTGTACTAGACTGGATTTCTTCTAATCCACCTAAAGACACATTATTTGATTTATCCCGTAGGACAGCTACCATCTTATTATTAGCTTCAGGCCGTAGAGTTCACGATCTAACTTTGCTTAATATTTCTAAAGATAACTTCTTTGTTAACGGGGTTAATATATATCTTATACCAGCATTTGGATCTAAAACTGATACACACAATTACCGTCAGTCTGCATGGAAACTTTCTAAACACAATGACAACAACATATGCCCAGTTAATCTAGTTAGACTTTTAATAGAAAAAAATAGTACGAGACGGGCTGAAGTTAAAGATTTAAACAATCTCTTTATTACTATATCCAAAAGCCATACAAAAGCTGCGTCACGCACCGTCATTGGAAACTGGGTGCGCACTGTTCTAAAAGATAGTGGAATTCACGCATCCCCAGGAAGCTGCAGATCAGCAGTAGCTTCTTTGGGATGGCTAGATAATCAGTCGATAGATGATATTCTTTCACGTGGTAATTGGAAATCATCCAGCACATTTTTCAATCATTATTGTCGTAACATAGAGGTTCCTAGAGGTAACCGAAACTCATTTAAAAAAAAATAAAAAAAATAATTAGACTTTGTACCAATTGTTATTATCTTATGTATAACAGTAGTATATACATATAATCAAGGTGATTAAAATAAATTAATTTATATAACTAGTAATTACTTTTCATTCTAATTTGAGAGTAACCTTATCATCATAAGCGTTGTGTGTAACTTATTTACATAATTTAATGTCACCAGCAGATAACAAACACGTCTTCATAAACAATGCTGTATGTTTTCCGGAGGCACATCAATATACCGGTTTTATATAAAAATAAAACCGATATTATGTGCCGAGAGGGAAAACATACAGCATTGGAAGGAGCCCTTCCTGGTGAAGACTATGAACTTTAAAAGTGACAGCCGTTCCCGCGTCCTAGCTGGCAGCGCTGCTAGCGCCATCTTGTGTTTAATTTCATTGCCTTATATACACCGTTAAATTTTAGTCGTTTTAATCCCGAAGAGGGTCGATCCAGTACATGAAACACTATTGATTTGTGTAGATAAAATAAAAAAATGAAGTACTTTTTTTCTAAATCTCTTATTGATATACGCATTTACGAAATTAATTTCTTTAAGTAAACGAGTCATTGACCTTGTAGGTAGTTGTCGGTCGTTGCGTACTAACTACCTACAGGTCATTGAACTCGCCCAGCTGACGTTTACTTGAAGAAATCAATTTAGAACATGCGTAAATTAATTCGAGTTTAAAAAAAAGTACTTTGTTTTTTCATTCTAACTTTACCAATCGATAGTGTTTCATGTACTGAATCGATCCTCCAAGGGATTAAAACGACTAAAATTTAACGGTATAGACCGCGCATAGACGACAAAGCATACGACTGCTTCTTCATAAACAATGCTGTATGTTTTCCCTCTCGGCACATAATATCGGTTTTATTTTTATGTAAAACCGGTAGGTATATTTTGTATTAATTTCCTTAAACAACGCACATGAGGAATATGATTATTCCGTTGAATATTCTACAGGAAGATGTTATAGGTACCTATATTAGACACATCACACATCGTGTACGTTTTTTTAATTATAAATTATGCACTAGCAATAAAAAAATATCTTAACATTTTAAATGGTACTGGTACTGGATGAAAATTTTAAATAATACTTAGGAAATGTACAAGTCATAGATATATAAGGTGCTTTTAAAATATATGCCACCCCTTTAATGGGTGATAGTATTGTGTTTATAGATTACAATAGTGAAGAGCTTTCGTACCCCGGAACAGTTAATCCAGTTTGAGAAAATAAAGTAGTTAAATAAATATTGACTCTTTTCTGCACAACGTGGTTCACAAATTACGCGCGATGTTTCTCTTCGTCAATGAAACAGCTGCTATCTCTTTCCATTCGTTCTACGAATGAAAACTAAAATCGGCTGACTAGCTTGTCCCTACCTAATTCACTAGGTACGCAATAATACGTAGGCAAACAAGTGTTTTAAAGTGCAATTACTTACCAGTAGTTACCAGTTACGATGATAAACTTCAAAACAGTTCAGTTCAAGTTAGTGTAAACAATAGGTACTTAGACTAACCTTTCGACTTTTGTAATTACAGACACAATTAAAGAACAAAACGGCGGCGTTCGCTTAGGGCTCAAAAGTGTAATATCAAATAACGATAAATTACAGGAACTTGGCGTATTTAAAAGTTATTTACCTACACCAACGTATTTAAAAGTTATTTACACACTCCCTACCGACTTTAAAACTGTTGCACAAGTCCACCTCTGCGTTGCACATAAATGGGTTTTCACTTTGTTCAATGTGTCCCGTTTTACTGTTCACTTGGCTAAATGTTTTTAATAAAAACGCGCGCGATAATGATAACACTAAATCCCGTGGCGGACGGGAGGCGACTGGCAAGCGGGTGGTCGGCCAGCGCGTGCGGTGAACGGGGTACAGCGCGCGGGGGAGGGGGGGGGGGGCTCCGCAGTGACGACTTAGTGGCCGGCGCACAGGCGGCATTCGTTTGAACTGAATGAAAATAGTATTATGAATGGCGCCGGTGTTTTGCGGCGCGGAGCGGCAACAGCGTATCGTAATATCGTAACACCGGAGGATGGTTTTATGCGAAAAAAGAATTAAAATTTTACGTGAATAATTTTTTGTTTAAAAAAAAAACCACAAATTATCAACATTTTATCTTTACTATTGTAATCTATAAACATAATACTATACTTCATAAAAAGCCTGGCATATATTTTAAAAGCACCTTATATCAAACAGAAGTGAAGCCTTTTTAATACAATAGTATCACAACGTATACTCGAGGAGCTCCACATCGAGTTATGTGACACGTCATAATATAGCCTATGTTCAGAGGACGATTAATCTTTCGATATAGTTAATAGTATAATTTTGACTCTTTGCAAGGATTTATATTGACTCTTTGTTATTTAACACTGTCATCCAAAATCTTCGAAAACTGCAAAATTGTATCACTGGTGGTTACTGTGGGGTTGCGTGCGAATTGCAATAGCCGTTGGCAGGTTTAAGCAGCTGGGACTTGAGGTGGCAAAAAAAGTCCGAGACCATGTGTTTTTTAAGGCCCTCGGAGTGCGCCACTACCAGATTCCCAGCTAACGGTAGGAGGGGTTCACATCGGCGTCGGGTCGACGAAGAAGTACCTGGGACTCGTCCTCGACAGCCGCTGGAATTTCAAGGAGCATTTCCGACGTCTGGCTCCTGCCAAACCTTGTTCTGGATTCTCTCTGATGGAGGCTCTACGTGGTGAAAATACACGTTACATCGCATAATCAAAGCATCGATGGATTAAAACATCTTACAAACTGAGTTATCAACACGGCGTGTTCGATATAATAAAAATCGAATCATCAAGTTTCGCAGACAACTATGGAACCTGGTGAAACTGGGGTCAAAGTTAGTACTTACAGAGAAACTTACTTTCTTGCGGGCGAATTCGCTGGCAGAAGCTAGTTGAGAAATATTTTGATTTGGAGATCAAAGTTCTCAGTAAGAGAGAGGCATGAACCAGTTTTACCAATAAGTACCTTGGTACCTAAATCTCATCTATCCTCTAAACCAGTAATGGGCAAAGCACTGCCCGCGGGTCAGTTTCAGGCCGTTTTTTAATGGTTTATAATGGGACTATTAATAATTTCTAAAAAGGCACATCCTGCCAGCAAGTACGAAATTTAAATATTTTTGACAGTTACACAACATGGTGGCCTAACCTCAACGGAATTCCCGCCAATAAAATCCCTAAGGGCCTCTAACGATGTCGTAGATCGATCCCATACAATTTAACAGTAATTAGTAATTCGTTCACGCGTCCATGCGGGACAGCGAACCGAAAAGGGATGTGTGAGTCAAATATGTAATGGAATGACTCATGGCTTCGTGTAGCCAAAAATCGGTTAGATTTGGACGATACCGCGCACTTTGAATTTGAATTTGGAATTTAGGGTGATGACTACGATTTTTGAGATGAGGATAGGACAGAGGATCAACACAAATACAATAGCTATATTTACAGTGATTTTGGTGATAAAATCGTTTTCAAGGTTACAATTATGTATAAAAAAATAAAGAATATTTTTTTTAATAATTTGGTATCAATAAAAAGACATTCTTCCAAAATCTCGAACTTAAAATATTTTTCAAATCGTAATGAAACCCTTTTAATTTTAGTTTTCCTCAAATAGTTGGAATACTAATTGCTACATTTCTTAACTAATTTTTAATCTGATTTCTGTAAATTATTTATTTTTAGTTAAAACAAAGTATAGTATAAAAGAAACAAAGTCGCTTCCCGCTTTCTGTCCCTATGTATTCTTAGATCTATAAAACCGCAACGGATTTTGATGTGGATTTTTTAATAGATAGAATGATTCAAGGGGAAGGTTAGAATATATTTAATAAATGCATCATATTTTTAATATCAGCATTGCACATGTGCGATGCTGAGGACGGGTAGCTAGTTTTTTTTTTATGGTAGGTAAAAATTATCCAATGACGAATCTCACCCTTGGGCGGAGTGGGAAACAGTGTCAGACTCTTACTGACTAAACAACCTACCCCATTCCTACGTTGCCATACAAGGGCCAGAGCCTTTCTTGCAGTTGCGAACCCTTGGCTCCAGTTGGCTTTGACATGGCTTCGACCCTTCTGCAGTGTCCCTACGGTATGCTGACAACTCCTTGAGGCGCGTGCTAGTTTTTTTTTTTAATCTAACAAAAATAAACACAGAAAAGTATCCTACTGTCTTTCAAAGCACAGTCACTCTACAAAATCAATCAACACCGTCACATGACATCAACCGTACCGCGAATACACTTTCTCACAAAGTCTAGATTCTATTTAGGGTACCTTAGTCGACTTTCCTAAGGAAATGCAATGAATAATAAATTATAATACTTTGTACACACTTTTTATTAACGTTCCGCATATGACGAGAATGTAAATGGTAGCTATTAAGACTTTATCAGGCGCTAAAGACGAACCGCCATGCCTAAAGCGAGAAGGTCACGTATGGTACTTGATCGATGCAATAATTATATTGGTGTGCACTTTTCAATGCAATCTGGATTGATAAAACTGAGGTTTTAACGCGAGGTCTTTTAAAGGGATTTGGCAGGAACTTTTATTGACTAAAAACTCACTCTTGTCCCTAATTGCTTTTCATACCAAGGCCAAGTTTTCCTTTCAGAAGTAAACCTTTGCCCTCGGTAGGCTTTGACCCCGCTGAACCCATACGGTTTGCTATAACTCCTTGAGGGCGCGTGGAACAGTACGCACAGATGAGCTTCACCCATGGTTCGTAGTCCGCATGCCAGCGCCTACGGTGGGCGGAACTCGGGATCGCAATCCAACGGCAGTTGAAGCGTGAGGGCCGTTGCCCCACCCGTGCGGCCTCTTCTTTTGCAAGTATTACTGCTTCGCAGACGAAAGCGAACCCTTGCCACTCCTCTTCGCTTCGGACTATGGCCTGTAACGAGGTCTGACGCGAGATCGCTGCCGCCTATCCCTCACGAGGATATGGTGGTACTCTGTCCAAGCGGAGAACACCTCTTTCGTTTGCTCCACCATAAAAAAATGACATCTTTGGGCATTCGGTTTTGTGGGATTTTAGAACAGTGTGCTGCATTATATATCCATAATTATCGCAGGCTATATACTATTCATATCGAAGGACCGTTGGCGGGCCGGATTAAATATTTACACGGGCCGAGCTGGCCCGCGGGCCGTACGGAACGAGTTTAAAATTCGCAGAGCGTAACTCCAGACTCGCCAAGATTCGACGGCCGTATTGTACCTAAACACTTTGCCCATCACTGCTAGATCTCTATATACCTAGCTTTTTAGTGACAAAGCTAAATATAGAAGCTTTACCACGAGTATCATATGATCACAAATGTTTATTACCTACATTCTAACTGCAGTGAAAGCTTGATCTCTCGATCAAGTTCTAGCAGTTTAGACCGTCATTTGCGACCATTTTGCGGCTAACCACAGGGATAAGGAAATTACCAATATAATTCCAACTGGTCTAAGAAATACGATATTGTGTTTGTAATAGATACGTTCTCTATATTAATTTTATTTAACAAGTATCAATGAGAACTTCCGCTGAAAAAATAGCTGTATTATGACACCTACAAAAATTGGGCAAGTGCGTTCGCTCACTGTGGGTTCCGTACCAATCAACTTATGAAAATAAATCAATTCTTGAATCGACTGCTGAATAAGTATTTTACCCAATCGAAAAAAAAATATTTGTTTTGACATAATTTCAAATTTTCAGTTTTTTTTTTTTTTTTTTAACTTGCAATAAACTAGTGCTCGACTGCAATCCCACCTGATGGTAAGCAGTGATGCAATCGTTGATGGTAAGGCGCACTAGTTTATTAAGAGCCTATTCACTCTAGCCTTGAAGACACCCAAATTATATTCGGACGGAAAGACTGCAGTCGGTAAACTGTTCCAATCCCTCGATGTACGCGGAGTTTTCAGATTTACTCCTATATCTGTACTATGAGGTCTTGGCCCATGCCGAATTTCAGGGTTCTAGGTCAACAGGAATCCCTATGAATTTTTATTCTTTTGATAGTGTCGAAATACACGTTTTTTGCCATACAAACAGCCGAAACTTCTTTTTCAAAAATCTTAATAAAATCACTTTTTTTCCGTTAACTTAGAAGTTTGATTTTTTACAGCTTCAAGGGACCGCAGACTTGAGTATAAGGTTTAAATTTCTATTCGATAAATCGACGTGTTCCCGAGATAAAGAGTCTTGACAGACAGACAACAAAGTGATCCTACAAGGGTTCCTTTTTTACTTTTGATTTACTGAACCCTAAAAATGTGCGCATGACTGTATGTGTGTGGTATAGTAGCTAAGTAATAAAAAATACATTTTATATGCTAAGTGGTCACGTATAGTTGTTTAGTTCGACTATTTGTCAATTGAAACTGTAATTATTCTTTGTACCCTGGATTTTCTCGATACTTTAAATGAGTTACCTATTTATATTGTATACCTAAGCCATTATATGGCTTATGGTAAATACCTCGTAACTACGAAATACGTACCTAACTTTTTAGGAGGGACAAATAATCAAAAGATTTATTATCATGTAAGTTAAACGTAGGTCATCATCATCAACTTAGCGCAAGTCCCGGTTGCTACCCTTGGCTTTCACCTCGGTGCCCGGGGTCCGCTTTCGAACAAACACGTCTCCACTTCGCTCGGTCTTTTGCGTCCTCTGCCTTAAGTCCTTTAGCACGCATATCGTCCCTTACGATGTCGATCCAACGCCTCTTAGGCCTTCCTCGTTTTCCGGGTCCCGGCGGAGGCGGCATGGCGAGGCATCTGTTACCCACGTAGTCTGCCGGTTTTCGTAAAACGTGGCCATACCAGCGTAAGCGACCCTCCTGCAGTTTATCCGCTATGTCACGGACCTGAAGGCTGCCCCGGATGCGGGAATTTTTAATGCGGTCTTTCCGCGAAACTCCAGACATCCAGTGCAGCATATTCATTTCCGTGACACGCAGGCTTTGCTTATGCCGCTCAAGTACAGGCCACGCTTCACTGCCATACAAAAGGACAGGCCTATTGATGGTCTTATAGACCTGTTCTTTGAGCCTAACCGGCATTTTGGGGTCACAGATAACCCCCGCCACCTCACGCCATTTCGCCCAGGCCGCCGAGATACGTGACTCGACGTCGCAATCGACGTCCCCGGACTCGTGGAGCACCGATCCCAAGTACCTGACCTGTTCCGTGCGTTCGACTGTGTCTTCGCCAATGCGAACAGGAGCAGCGTTTGTTGTGTTACAGGCCAAGTACTCGGTCTTCGCCGCATTAATCTTCAAACGTAAGTTAAACGTAGGTAGTAAGCAAATTTTAATTTCTTCATCTAAATATTATCATTAGTTTATTTCAAACGTTCAGCTATTTCTTTTTTTGTTTTTTTTTTGACGTGCTGACGCGAATGCGAGCTTGTCACACCAAGCTGACTCAAGCAAGGTATCCATTTAACTTCATAGATGGCGCTATAGGTATCGAATAAAAAATTTGTGTGACACAAGATTGAACGTTATAACTTTCCTTTGTAGAAATATAATAAAATAAAATTACTTAAAATTGCATAACCGATGTTTTTACTTTTGCACGTCATTTCTTTTAAACATTTATTTATTTTGAAATAAATTTAGGTATGTTAAAAAATTATGTGTAAAAGTGTTAAAGCCTACTGGGGCCCAGGGTCTCTTTCTGAAAGGAAGGTTGACCCCAGTGCGAAAGGCAGAGAAGGAACGGGGTGGGGTGTTCATTCAGTAAGAGTCTGACTGTTTCCCGTTTCGCCCAAGAGCGGGGTTCGTTATTGGATTATTTTTGCCCACCATAAAAAAAGTGTTTTTTATGCGCGAAGATACCAAGCAGACTAACAAACATTTTAATATGATACTACTATAATATAGTAAAGCTAATGTATGCAGGCTTAGTAAATTTGAATACGGTTGATTTATTATTGTTACTAAACCGTTGACTTATTTAGTATGTGTCACACCTTACCGGTACCAAACTTGGTATGTAGAAAGCCACGTATTAGTCACACATTTTGTACACTAAAAATAGGTGTTGGATTTGTGTGTGGTCAAAGGCATCCTTATACATATCCTATTATTAAAATCTCCTACTGTGTTATCGGCAGTCTGTCTGTATGCTCGCGATAAACTCAAAACCTACTGAACGGATTTAAGTTCAGCCGTATTGAAGTTACTATCGTCGAATGTTCGGAACAGGCCACGCTTCCAATTCCTTAGTTCTGACCAGGGACTGAGTGTTCAGAAGATGTCATAATAAACGAATTGGGTGCGTGGCCAATTAAAAGCGTTCGCCGTTAACGAAACGATCGTAATTTGGTTCCGTATGGTCCGGGGCAGTTTTCATCAATAGATTGAGTGATTCATATGGAAGGTTGCTTCTCAGTTGGTACACTCTTGTCAAAGTGGTCGTGGCCATCACTGTGAATCAAGATGAGTGATCAACTTGGTCAAAAGGCGCCATTCACCGCGGACTGCCGCTTTCCGGGTGCATTCGTAGACACTGTAGACAGAGCAGTTAGTTGCGGCCTTGATCATGTGGCCTGGTGCTCTCAACTTTGCCCTGCACTACGAGACACTCTATGGAGTCATTATCACACCGCGATACATGGCCGAAGAAGGTCAAAATGCGTGACTGCAGATGATATACCTACGCTAGATATGAGGTTTAGGTGTTTACCTATTGTAGTAGAGAAAATAAAAGTTTATTTATTTATTTGTGCAAAAACTTTATACATATAACACTGTACAAAAGCGGACTTAATGCAATAAAACTAAATTCAAAGATTAAAAAGACGAGAGAGCATTTTTGAGATGACCTGAGCGAGTTTTTTGTTCAAAGATTATTGCGGGTGTTTTTTTTTTCATTGTAGTTAGACTCGCGTTTGATCACAATCTCACCTGATGGTAAGCGATGATGCGGTCGGGTCGATGGAGCACGCTTGTCTAGAAATAACCTATTCACTCTTGACTTAAAGACCCCTAGGTTGTAGCTATTAGGAAACACAGGCGGGCAAAGAATTGGTTTTTCTTTTTATTCTTTAGTGTGCGCGAAGCTGGGGCAGGTCGCAAAAACAGTGGAATATATGACGTTTTGGAGTGCGGTATTGTTAGTCGCAGGTTGGAAGGTTTCTCACAAAATGACAACACAGTTGGCGCAGCCATTATGCGACTTATTACTTCGTTGCGACGTTGCGAGTCACGAGTTCTATTCCTGCACTGACCAAATATTTGTATGTTTGTTTACATTTTTTTTTCTAGAATAAAAGTAGTTAAGTATTCCTTATAAAATAAGTCATGTACTATGTACTGGTAATAATCAAAATCGTGTCATCCATTTCAGACATTAGCCGCAACAAACAGACAAACAAAAAGATAGTTTGTAAATTATATATGTGTAATTCTGGAAATTTTAACCATATAATAAAAAAAATATTATTTTACCTACGTTTTCATGATTTAGGTAACTTTTCATCCCCTATCGCATACGTATCAGGCTACAAATCGCCTGATACGTATGCGAAAAAGACGAAGTAGGTAGAGATCGACGTGCTGACAGCAGCTCTGCACTGAATCACTGATATCGTACTACGGAACGTGGGATGTCAGCTATCATTGACAATTGTCAAACAATTGGTTGACAGTTCGAGTTGACGAGTTATTTGTTGTTGCCGGATTTTTTTCATAAAACTGTGTATGGATCGGATTTTGATATTGTCTGGGTGAGATTAAGCACGCGTTTCTTCAACTTAGAGCTAATTTTGAAACCAAATTTAGTTTTTGGTGTTGTGTCTATCAACTAGTTTAGGGTTAGTAATCTAAACTTTCAAGTTTTTAGGGCTCTAGACACTTATAGCCAGAATTGAGAGCATCTCTAAGATGATATATAGTAAGAACAACAATATAAGATAATCGTTTATTTGTTCAAACAGAAAAAAGAACTGAAATAGTCACAGTAAATACGAACAACCTTACAAATAAATATCTACACAGGCTGGAATCTTATCCTAAGTAAGTTCTAATCTCTTTGGAGTTTGCCCAATTTCTGTATACAAACTTCTGGTCAGTGGGTTTTTTTTATGGTAGGTAAAAATCATCCAATGACGAATCTGGTCAGTGGGTTGTCTTGGGAATCTTATTCCCTTCCAATATACTCATTCAGTTAACATTCCTTGTTAACTCATAGTAAAAATTCTTTGTTATCTCTATAATTAATATTTCTATTTTGAAGCTGGTATTTCGACTCTTATTTGGGTATGTTTCATTATAAATGTACCAATTAAAAATGTTTTATCTTTTTTTAGTGTGATGACCGATGGAGACAATTACTACAAAAATTGAACAATAGTTATTTAAGAGCATTTTGAAACTAATTACGGACTATTTCCTTCTATCTCGACATCAGTAAAATCATTGTATGTTTGTCAATGGAGCTGTAACCTTAATCTCTCATGTAATTAGAGACACAGTTAAAAAGTTATTGTTTCTCGTGTAGATCTGTGTTCTGGCATACGAAAGGTTAAAAATCAAAACCAAAATAGCTGCAAAGTAATGTTATGAAGATACAATAAGAATTTGTTCAGCAAAATGTACCCGAATAATCAAGTTCGTAATCATAATCATCAAAAGAATATTGTATGCGTTAATTGTGGTATCAGAATCCAAAAACAAAGAAAATGGATGGCTGAAGAAAGTGAAGAATTAAAACAGTTATTGGCTGATTGGGTATGCAAAGAGGTAATTGAGACTAAATATTTACTTATTATACTGAGAGACGGTGCACTGTTTCCGCTCGTCTCAAGGAATTTTCAGCAGACCGTAGGGACCCTGCCGAATGGTTGAAGTCAACTCTGCCACGCTTATGATAATGGCAGTAAGTCACATTTTGGTTGATATTGAGTTAAGTATATATTTGGAATGTAGAGATCGAGATCTACATTCCTGTAAACTTAACTCGATATCAACCAAAATATGATTTATCATAAGCGCGGCAGAACTAGGGCCAAGGTTTTATGTCTGAAAGAAAGCCTCAGGCTCTGGTATAAAGGCAACATTTGTTGTTTATGATGTTAGTACTGCAGTCCTGAAAGGTTGCCGGTGTGTTACAAATAACCCTGTATATATACAAGGTGTCATTGACATATTAACGCAAACGAATACCATAGTTCCAGTACATGATTCTGGACCCCCCAGTGGTGGAATTTTTTGTCAGTTTTTTCTTATTTTGTTTTTATAATTTTTTTTACGTTTTTTAAATTAAACTGTATAAAAACGTCATTATAACATTATTGCGAAAAAAATGAGTGAATTCCATTCCATATTAAAAATGTTATCGGGTTTGATTAGAATAACGACTTTATTTGCCTCGATGATTATTTTATTAATTTTTTTTTTATAAAAATGTCATTGGGATTGGGTAGTTTTATACACGTAAAAAATACAGACCTTTTTTTTCAAAAATTTGAAAAAAAGACCGACGAAAAATTCAACCACGGGGGGGGTGGGTGGGGTCCATAATCATGTACTGGATCTATGGTATTCGTTTGCGTTAACATGTCAATGACATATTGTATAATATTTTAATCGAAACTTGGTAACTAATACAAACTCTGTATTTTTTTCAGCTAGAAGATAATGAGGCTCTTTGTGTTCCATGTTACTCCTTATTACACTCAGCACTTGAATGTGAGAACCAATCAAGAAGATTTGGCCATAAAAACGTATGCTTGTCATGTGGCATGGCATTAAACCGGACTAGGCTTTCTAAAAGCTTGGAGGCATATCCTGAACTTAAATTGGTTATAGCTCAATGGGTCCCATCACATCAGGTAAAGAATAACTAGTGAAAGATTAGAGAGAAGAGTAGAGTGAGAGTTAAATAAGAGTATTTCATCATCATCATGATCATCAATTCAGCCGAAAGACGACCACTGCTGGACATAAGCCTCCCCCAAACGTCCAGGACGTCGGTCCTCCTTGTGAGATGAGAGGCCTTCCAACGCTACGTCTTCCGGTACGCGGTCGCCACTCCAGAACCTTTCGGCCCCAGTGGCAATCTGTTCTGCGTGCGATGTGCCCTGCCCATTGCCACTTAAGTTTGGAGATTTTTTTCGCTATCATTGAAATAAACTTGAGCTAGAACTAAGTATATTGGACGGAGACGCGGCGCGTAGGGCGTTTGTTTTTATCCATGGGCGTACCCAGGTTCGGAGTCAAGGGGGGGAAACCAAATTTTTATAAGGTCAAATAAATAAACGTAAATTATGTTAGGATTTATTAAAATAAAGGCTTTAATTAGGTAAATTAATAAATATCTGTTTTTAAAGCAACTTTCGTGAGTTTTCAGCAAAACAGTTTATAAATCAACCCTTCTGAAAAAAAATTACGCATAGCTTTCACTCTATCTACATACATCAAACAAAGCCTATATTATCTACTAGCTTTTGTCAGCGGCTTCGCCCGCGTACATAAAATATAGCCTATGTCACTCAGGAGTAAAGCAGCTTTCTTTTGTTGTTAAAATTTTTCCAATCGGACCAGTAGTTCCAGAGATTACCCCTTACAAACAAAAAAACAAACTAACAAAAAAACAAACTTTACCTCTTTATTATATTAGTGTAGATTAACTCCGTTTTTCCAATACTGTCAAAGGCCTGCTTTTTTTCCGGTGAGAAATTATCCAATGACATTTGCGCGCCGGGAGATAGAGTTAGACTTTTACTGACTGTAAACCCACTCCTGTTCCTTCCTTGCCGTCGTTTCAGGGGGGGGGCAGCTGTCCTCTCCTCTGGTCTCCCTGATTACGGCCAGGTTTTTGTCATTATGTTTGTCTTTGCGCATGCGATGACGCGGTCCACTGTTGTAATGTACGACGAACGCCCAATGCGCCGCGTCTCCGTAAACAAGCACACGTGTACAGTACAGCTGTCGCATCTTGGCGAGTCTGAAGTTAGGTTCTGAGAATTGTAGCGCTTGTGCACTCGTACAAAAATAAAGGCTTATTACAGTTTTTAACAACAATAACAACTGCAAATTGCATTTATTTCTTTAAACCACTTATGTTTTTATGAGTTTATTTATAGCGACTCCCTATCAGAACTCCACAACGACCACAACCTGCTTACTGAGCAGCACGATACTCTTTTGAAGGTCTGAAAATCAGTCTATGATGATTAGACTTGAAATTTATTTATTTTTATTTATGTCCACAACTATCACACAACGCCATCTAGTCCCAAGCTAAGCAGAGCTTGTGTTATGGGTACTAGACAACTGATAAACATACTTATATATTTCTAAATACATACATATTATAGATAAATTACTCCCAGACACAGAACAAATGATCATACTTCTCACACAAACATTTGTCCTGAGTGGGAATCGAATCCACGACCTCCGGCATAGCAGTCAGGGTCACTAACTACTAGACTGACAGGCCTGTCAAATCAGTCCAGTCAAATTATTTTGTTAACTGAAAAAGACAATTTTTTTTTCAGGTAAAACGACTAGAGCTTGTTTGTTTGAAATGCATTCAGAAAGCAAAACGTTTACTTGCGGAAAACAACAGCGGAGTAAATTGCACAGTCCAGACAAGTACTAAATACAAGTCTGAAGACATTGAAGTGAAAATTGAACAGTTAGGATATGATGAACTGGATATTCCGGCATCTCCATATTCACAAGTACCCTCAGAAGACGAGGATATCCCGGAAAAGCACCCGAAACATCTTTCAATCTCGTTAGGCACTTACAAAAGAGCAGCAGACACTTCTAGCCGTTGTATATTCAAGAAATGTACAAATTCAGAAAGATTAGCCATCCCAAGCACTATCAGAGAACGCTTACTCCTTGATTATTCTTTCTATCTACCCCCCAATTCACGTATCTGCAAACAACATCAAAACAGCAATCATGAAGAATGGAGGAAGATGGTCGAAAGCTGTACATTCACAGACTTCTCTGAAGCACATTTACAAAACCTATTTTCCATCATCAAAAACATTAAATGCAGTTCTTATTGCAAAAATTTCGAGTGTCAAATAAAAAAAGACGAGATTTTATGCCAATATTTTTTTGGACTTACTTTTGATAAGTATGAGGAAATGCTCAAAGATTTGCAACCGATTAAGAAACATGTTAGAAAAAAGGCTTTGGATATATATCTGATGAAGAAACATACTGGTTTTAGTGTGGAGAAAGTAGCGAATTTCTTTGGAACTCGTGAAAAGTGGGTAGTTAAGATTATTGATAGGGTGCAAGAATTTTTTGAGACTAGTCGAGACTGATGATAGCTACTCGTATGTGCTATATTATATGGGTATACTAAGAGTTCCAAATAAGAATAGGGAAGTCAATAACTCAAAATTTGACAGATAGTGTCAAATTTTGAGTGAAAAGTACGGTTTGCAAAATAAACTTATTTGAGTACCTATCAATAATTTTTTTTTTTTTGCTTTGTATTACTAAGTCTTAGTTAATTCTAGGCGAAGTTATTGTTTAATATAAATTAGCTAAACATATTCTTTTAAGTCATAATTAGTTAAAAAATAAACTATGTTTTATTTTTTTAATTATTTTCATTTCACACACTCAGATACACTGACACATCACACAGTGACATAAAGATAAACAAAATTGAAGAACTGGATTCTGATCAAGCTTTTTCGTTCATGATTCGTAAATAAATTAATTTTAAAAATACTCTTGTTTTGTTGACCCTACCCAATTGCTTCGACATGACAGTGTGACGTGACGTCACAACATGGCAATCGATCCTCATTTACACAGCATTCATCATTCATCATCATCATTTCAGCCGAAAGACGTCCACTGCTGGACATAGGCCTCCCCCAAGCGCCGCCACAAAGACCGGTCCTGTGCGTCTTGCATCCATCGGCTTCCAGCAACCCTGACCAGGTCATCGGTCCACCTTGTGGGAGGCCTTCCAACGCTACGTCTTCCGGTACGCGGTCGCCACTCCAGAACCTTTCGGCCCCAGCGGCCATCCGTTCTGCGTGCAATGTGCCCTGCCCATTGCCACTTAAGTTTGGCGATTCTTTTCGCTATGTCGGCAACCTTGGTTCTCTTGCGGATATCCTCATTTCTGATTCTATCACGCAAGGATACTCCGAGCATAGCCCTTTCCATTGCCCTTTGAGTGACCTTGAGTTTTTTTATAAGGCCCATTGTAAGCGACCACGTTTCAGAGCCATACGTCATCACTGGCAACACGCACTGATTATAGACTTTCGTCTTGAGGCATTGTGGGATATTAGACGAGAAGACACCGCGTAGCTTCCCGAACGCTGCCCAGCGGAGTCGGATTCGACGATTGACCTCTTTCTCAAAGTTAGACCTACCTAGCTGGATTGTCTGTCCAAGGTAGACGTAGTCGTCTACTACTTCGAGTGTAGAGTCTCCGATCTTGATAGGAGTGGGCGCTACATGGATGTTAACCATGACTTTGGTTTTGTCCATGTTCATTTTAAGACCCACTCTTTCGGAGGCTCTACTGAGGTCACCGAGCATTGTACTGAGCTTCTCCGTAGTCTCAGCCATGACCACGATGTCGTCGGCAAACCGAAGGTGAGTGATGTACTCGCCATTAACATTAATGCCTAGACCACTCCAGTCCAGAACCTTGAAGACATCCTCCATTGCAGCCGTGAACAGTTTCGGAGATATGACGTCTCCCTGCCTCACACCTCGCTGCAAGAGGATAGGTTTCGAGATCTGGTCCTGAAGTCGGACTGACATGGTGGCGTTGCTGTACAAACACTTCAACACCTCCTCTCACCTTACACAGCATTGTACTTACCTAATGTTGGTGCTGACGATCGAGAAGAAATAATGTATTGTAGGGAATGAACAATGATATTCTAATAAAAAGATACCCAAGTTATACACTGACAAAAAAACCGAAAAATGGGTTCCTCGCAGAAGTGGCAGTGGCAGGACTAGTAACGATGAGATTGACATCGTCACAGTAATGCACAAAAATCCCTTAAAAAAAAAACACACACTTTATTGATTACTAGCTTTTGTCAGCGGCTTCGCCCGCGTACATAAAATATAGCCTATGTCCTAAGCCTATGTCACTCAGGAGTGAAGCAGCTTTACCTCTTTATTATATTAGTGTAGATATTTTTCGCTATCAATTTTCTATTATTTCACTGCAAGTCAAAATAATAGAAAATTGATAGCGTAATAAATCCAACAACAAAAAAGAAACAGCCATTGTTATCTTTTACACTACGGCCGTCGAATCTTGGCGAGACTGAAGCTAGGCTCAGCGAATGTAAGTGCTTGAAAACTCGTATCTACAAAAATGAATGGTGTAAACAAATGCAATTTTTTGACGTGACAACGTCTTAAATTAGGTTGCGGCTGGGAGTCACTTATGAAAAAGTGTAACGCTCGGTAACGTTACGATGAGTCACCGAACGAGAGAGAGGCCCGCCGAATGCCTTGCGTCTCTCTCCCACTCAACTATGATCGGTCTGCCGCGCGCGCAGCACTAGAGAATTAGGACGTTGTCACGTAAAATCTTCGCCCGTAAAACCGACTTTACAGGCAACCATTTTTTTTTCAAAGTTTTTAAATGTGAGTACCATGGAACAATTTATGGTTTTAGGTTACTATAGGACTTGTTTGATTTGACGTAAATGAGCTCGGCAGCTGAGAGTTTGTCATGCTCACTCAAATGTCTCACTGACGGTGGCGCGTGTATTGGATTATTCGGTTCCCTATAAAAATGGTTGAGCTGAGTAGTGCTGATGTATGCGTCATGTCCGTGAACGGGCGCTGTCAGTTGAGATTGGTCATCTCTTAGCTGTCAGTAGTTTATTTTAATATAATATCTATATTTAGAATTGTTTCTTTTTAGTTATTATTTACATTGTTCTCACATACTAGTATCGACAAGAAACATGTAACCGAATTATTTGTAATACCTACTTACCATAATTGAAAAGAGTGTCCATGGAGTTTCTTGCACATTCTTCTCCATAGAGATCTACGCTTTGGAATGTGCAATTAGCATCATTATTTAGGACAGACAGACTTGACGTTTCAAAAGTGCCTGTAAATGGTTTATTTGGAATAAAAATGATTTGACTTTGACTTTGACTTTGATTTGCAGTTGTTATTGCTGTTAAAAACTGTTACTCATTGCCCTTCTTTTTAAACCTCTATTTTTTACGAGTTATCAAGCGCTAAAATTCGCAGAGCCAAAAACAGACTCGCCAAGATCCGATGGCCGTACTATACAAGAACCTATGTTGACCTCTGTCCCTTTCCTATCTGTATAGACTATAGACAGTGCGTCTAGAAGTTCACTTTCACATCACACTGTGCTAGAAATATCCTGTTATCACCATTCCGTATTGTTATCGCGCATATGATGCACGGCGATGCCTGTGACGCAACTCAGCTCAAATTAACATTGACACTACGACCTTTGGTAGACTAGGGGGCCTACTAAAAGCCATTATTATTACTTCAATATTACTTTCTATAATGGTGCAAACATGGTTTAATAGTACATTGTTAAACGAGGGATAAAAGTTAGTTATTTAGTCCCGAGAAATTTCTTGGTGACCGAGCGAAAGCGAGGTCGCTAATAGTTCGAGAGACTAAATAACTAACTTTCATCCCTGGTATAACAATGTACTATTGATTTAGGCGGTAAGCGGTTTTCTTCTCTTGCGTTAAATTTATAACTGAAGCTGATGAACTTATCGTGTTAATACAAATTTCTTATAACAGAGGTTTAGCAAAATGTAAACAGAACTCTACACAACGAAAAAAAAATAAAAAAGACCAAATCGGCCACAGATTATAGAGAGACTACCATTTACCCGCCATTTTTTTTTTCAGTGATCGGCTGACTATTCTATTCTATTCTATCATTGTAAAAATGGGTCAGGTCAACATTTTTCTCAAATATAATAGTTTTAATGAAATAGTTGAAAGTAAATTAAAATAAAGTCATTAAAACAAGTATTCTAATAGTACATTGTTATACGAGGGATGAAAGTTAGTTATTTAGTCCCAAGGAATTTCTTGGCGACCGAGCGAATGCGAGGTCGCTAATAGGGTAAGTGCTCCAGTGAATGAACATTTAAGCAATCTTTGAACTTTAAAAAATAATTACACTATGTTACCTCTGAGGTATACCTACGGCCCAAATTTATATTTTGATAATGTGAATGTATTAAATAATTGTTTTTCAGTTAGATTTACGATATAACCTGGTTACTTTTTTAGATATTTAGCAATAATTCGAAAAATACCCTAAAACCCCAGTAAATGAACGAAAATTTCTAGTAAATGAACATAATAAATCCAGTAAATGAACACAACTTTTATATAGTTAATAATTCAAAAAAATATCGTTTTCATAGCATATTTAGTCCCAAAAAAAATAAAAAAAAACGAACATAAGTACTCTGCAACTAAATCTATTACAAACATAAACACAATTAAATATTTTTATATAAAAGACAATATCACCTAATCATTAGAAGCCTTGTGGTCTAAAAATGATATAATTATCATACTCACTCAGGACTCTTCTTTACTCAGTTTCTCCTTTTATTTATATAGATAAATAAAAGGAGAAACTGAGTGACTGACACATCAACGCACAGCCAAAATCACTGGGCCTAGGAGCGTGAAATTTTGCACAAGGCTTGCTTTTATGACGAGAAAGGATTTTCCAAATTCACCTCCTAAAGGGTTGAAACGCGTCTTCAAAGTTTGTGTGAAAAGTATGATAACCTCGGTTCGGAAGCTGGAAGTTGCAAAACCTGCGCGTGAGACGGGTCGAGAAGAATCCGGAAAACAGCTTGTAGACACAGCTCAAATGTATGGACGGATAGTTTTTAAGCAGAGCAGGCCCTTTTTTATTTAAAGAAGAGTACCACTACACCTCGGCTCCATGCCTGTGGCGTTTTTTTGAGAATAACGTAATTAAACAGCTCTTAAGGGCCTTGCATCCAACGCCTTATGGTTTTTGCACTGCTTCAGAGCCACCCTAATTTCGCATAGGCTGACTTCCAGGACATTTTTGGTATAGTGTCGAGTTAATCTAACCCTTGGGTGGTTTTCTAGATACACAGCGAATAAATTAGTAATGTTGTTAAAATCAGTGAGTATATTACCAAGACGGACATACGAGCTTTTTTAATCTTTTCTTGGGTATGTATATTGAATCCTTCCGCATTTATATTTATTGGAATTCATGGTTATTTAAATGGACAATAAAAGAAAAAAAAAATATAACAATATTTTTTACATATAAAAGTATAAATTCCAACTAAATATATTGTGTTCATTTACTGGATTTTATGAACCAGTAAATGAACGCACCTGTCCCAATACTGGCCTAAAGATCAGAAATCTATTGGTTAAACTAATCCCAAAATAAGAACATTATGGCATAAAAATAAATTACTTAATTCTACAAAAATATTATACTTGCATTTTTCCAGTGAATGAACGGCCGTTCATTCACTGGATTTCAAACGTTTTGTATTTCCAATGCTGGGACATCGAATAATTTACGTAAAAGAGGCTAGAATGGCAATGCAATTGATTTCAGACATATATTTAAACTATCCATTGTTCAAAAAAATAAATAACATACCGTGCATTCTTAAATTATGGCTACAATGTGACATCAAAAATGTTGTGTGTACCCCGAGTCCTTAACTCTTGCTCGAACAAAAATATCTTTACACCACACTGTCAACTTTAAACGCTCGTCGTACTGAAATGAACAGTAACATAAAAAGTGAATATGGCCAATCTAATAGAATATAGGGCCGCAGCGCAATTACGAAAAAAAATACGTCACTATGTAGAAATATCTAGATTACTTATTTTTTTTTAAAAACTGCGTTTTGTTCATTCATTGGGGGGTGTTCATTCACTGGAGCACTTACCCTAGTTCGAGGAACTAAATAACTCTTGAACCCGAGGTAAAAACTGTGCTTTTCATTACGAATACGAGGAAAATAAAAATAATAAAAACCTGAGTCGTCGTCAAAGGTCTTCGTATGCTCTTAGGTAGGTATATTTATTTTGATTTAGGCAGTAAGCGGTTTTCTCCTCTTAAGAATCTTGCGTTTTTATAACTGAAGCTGATGAACTTATCGTTCTAATACAAATTTCTTATAACAGAGATTTAGCAAAATGTAAACAAAACTCTACACCTCGAAAAAAAAATCGGCCACAGATTATAGAGAGACTACCATCTACCCGCCAATTTTTTTTTTTCAGTGGTCGGCTGGCTTTTCAGTCAATATTTTTCATTTTATTATTGTAAAAATGGGTCAGGTTATGGCATTTTTCCCAAATATAATATTAGTTTTAATGAAATAGTTAAAAAGAAAGTAAATTAAAATCAAGTCATTTAAAAAAGTATTCTCAAATTATTCCTATCTCTATGTTATTTCAATTGTACCTACTGGCAGTATAGAAATTCGGGTCACGGTTCAATAGAAATGTCAAAATAGAACTAGTTTTTTTTTAATATTTAGACAGCTGTCAGTTTAAAAGTAAAACTCCCTAGGGAGTAAAAGTACTTCTTCCAGCCCTCTCCGCAGACAACTTTACACCTACTTTCAGAGTATGAGTAATGAAAAAATAATTACTATCTCTATGTTATTTCAATTGTACTGGCAGTATAGAAATTCGGGTCACGGTTCAATAGAAATGTCAAAATAGAACTAGTTTTTTTTTCAATATTTAGACAGCTGTCAGTTGAAAAGTAAAACTCCCCAGGGAGTAAAAGTATTTCTTCCAACCCTCTCCGCAGGCAACTTTACACCTACTTTCAGAGTATGAGTAATGAAAATGCAATTTGCAGGTACCTATCTTCTTTTTCTTTTCTGAGGATCTGTAACTAAATGGTAAAATGGGGCCCTATTACTAAAAGAAAGAAAGAAAAAACAGTATATTTTCGAGAAATGACGCAAACTTAAAGCTAGCTAACAATCATATTCATTATTAATCATTAATATTTGGGAAAAACGTTGAGCTGACCCATCTTCCCATCGATGAAATGAAAAGTATCGACTGAAAAGCCGGCCAGCACAGAAAAAAAACAAAATAGCGGGAATATGGCGACCGATCTTTGTTCATTTATTGGTTTTATAGAGTTTTAGAGTTTAGTTTACTAAATAGGTATTTGATTGAAAAGTGTTTACCTCGAGTTAAAGAGTTATTTAGCCCCTGTAACTAGCCAAACAACCTCTCGGGAATAAATAACTCACTTTCACTCCTAGACTAACAATGTATAATTATTCCTTCGGTTTATTCGACGCGTTCGTTTATCGATAAGTGTGCGTTTACCTTTAAACCCACCTGTACTGCGCTTTGCGTTTCAAGGTTCTCAGTAGCTCTTTCGACCAAGTCCGCGGCCCCGGCAGCTAGTTAATTACCCTAAGGTCAGTGCAGATATCATTACCTTCAATTAAAAGGGATATAGGATCTCTTTTTCAACGCATCATTAATTTTATGAATGACAATTAATACCTGCCTACTTTGACTTACTGACGATTTGGACACAATGTATTTGGACCCACTCCTGGAGAGTGTGTCCCAGCAGTGGGAACATTAAAAAAGGCATGATGATGATGATGTATTTGGACACTGTCCGAATGTTCACAGTTTATTTTTAATATTTTATTCACTGACGATTCGGACACCACCAAAATTGTACCTAGATGCAGTGGCAGTGTGATAAAAAGTTTTAAAATGATATAAAAAACTTGTATTTAAATACTCATAGACCAGACCAGTGCAGATAGCTTTTGAAAGGGAACAAAATAATAGTAGTATGAAATCCATCGGAAAAGGAAGAGAATACTTATAACAAAAATTTAAGGAAAAATAAATTACGGTCGTTCTGAGTTCGGGAAGTGGATGGGTGTGCGGTTTTAAGAGTTTTATACTCTTAAAACCGCACATCCATCCACTTCCCGATGATTCGGATTCGGACCACCAAAATTGTACTTAACTGTTTAGTAGATGCAGTGACAGTATATAAAAAGTAGTATAAAAAGTTTCTGAATAAAAAGTTTCTAAATAATATATACTTAAAAAAAAAAAAAACTTGTATTTACCTACTTAAATATAATATAATTTTTATCTGAGTGTACTTTACAGTATGTAAAGAAAGATTTGAAAGTAAAAAATATTAAAATAAAAAAAAATAGGTAGGTATGTCAATTCAGATTCTGACACTGTGTCCGAATCATTACCAAGCTCCTACAACTTTAGTAATGTTTTTTTTTATGATGGGTAAAATTCATCCAATGTCGAATCCCGCCTTTGGGCGGAGCGGGAAACAGTGTCAGTCTCTTATTGACTAAACGACCCACCCTATTCCTTCTTAGCCCTTATACCGGGGTTGAACCTTCCTTTCAGAAATCGGGCCGAAGCCCCGGTAGGCTTCGGCCCCACAGTTGGTCCTCTACATTTGTTGACGACTCTTTGAGACGCGCGGGAACAGAGTACGTACGCCGTCGACGACCTGGCTTGGTCTGAACCGTTACCAGACGATCGGACAGCGAGCTACCCAATGCTCGCTGTCACAAGCCCGCGCCTACATTGGCCGGAAATCGGGATCGGAATCCCGGTGGCGTCTGGGGCGCGAGCGCCGTTGCCTTATGCGGTCGGCCTCACCCTCTTCATCCATTTGATGGTAGTTTATTACCTGTGTTTTTTTAATATTCGACATCTATCACACAACGCCGTCTAGTCTCAAGCTAAGCAGAGCTTGTGTTATGAGTCCTAGACAACTGATAAACATACTTAAATATTCCTAAATACATACATATTATAGATAAATAAAACCCAGACACAGGCCAAAATGATCTTGCTGTGTGATGAGCAAGATCATTTTGGCCTGTGTCTGCCAAAATGATTGTGCTCATCACACAAACATTTGTTCTGGGTGGGAATCGAACCCACGACCACCCGCATAGCAGTCAGGGTCACTAACTACTAGACTGACAGGCCAATCAAGTGTGTGTTAAGTCATTTACTTAAAATGCTTACTTTTTTCATCCCAGTAACAAGTTTCTGTTGTAATAAACACTATTATCTCGGGCTTGAGCCAAGCCTTGTTAAGGTACAAAGGTAAAACTACAAATACGTTAGCGTGTCATTTATTTTTCCTATTTATTATTCATATGCTCCCTGTACCACAATGATTTCATTCATAAATCTGATAATTATTTAAGTATAAAATAATGAATGACTGCATCTTACAATTGCAGTAATAATTGCAATTTCTGTTAACAAGTGTGGCGTTTAACACTTGATAACACTGAGATGATTCCAGGAATCATTTCTTATTCATTGTTTGTTTATATATTGTACTCAGATAGTGAATGACATAATTGTCCGTATATCGGTGATATCGGCCTATCTTTTTCTTTAGTACGAAGCGGCCGAATGATGAATTACTTTGGACTAGATTTGAAAAAAAAAACTGCACTGACAATTTTTCCCGCGCAATTTTTTTTTTTTTGGTTTCGCACCGGTTTTGTGTATTTGTCGTTTTTTAATTCTAGACTACGATTTGACAACTCAGAATGTCACACTCTAGAAAAATGTTCCCAATTTTCTGAATTTTGACATTTTAAGATGTCAAATCGTAGTCTAGGATTAAAAACCGAAGTATAAGTATAGGTGCAGCCAGTGTCAAGTTTAGAAAGCATGTAGTTTTTTTTACCGGGTAAAATGGGGTGAATAGAAAATCAGGGGGTGAATAGAAACAAAATTTTTACTTGGATTTTTACTTTGATTTCATATTTTTATTTTTAAAAAAGCATTTTTGTTTTCAATATTGAATTTATAAAAGGGTATAATTTAGACGGTCACCAAAAATATTTTTAGGACTCTAAGCTTAGGCACCAAATAAAATAAACAACACCAAAAAAAAATAAATTGACTTTATTAAAAGAGCCCCAAAGTATATAATATTATGATCCAAAATATATAAAATAACATCAGAAAAATCGCAAACCTCGCACAAATATTATTTTTGGTTCCCAAAATGGATTAACGGTCACCAAATTCTATCCAACTCAAAGATTAATATTACTACCAAAAATCTTACTCCAAATAGTAAGTCATCATCCAAAATACATTTTTTGACCCCAGACTACTTTAATGTAAGACTAAAAACAATTGCATCCCTTTATTTCTCAACCCCACACTCCGCTGTAGCGGTAACTTCATACATTAATAAGGGTGGGGGCATATGATGTGAGGCAGGCGAAGCAGGCCGCGCAGCCGCAGTGCAGACGGCACAGCGCAGTGCATACTGTACACATCTGAGCTGCACGTGCCTGCGCTGCAGCATACGTAGCTCAAAGACGTTCCATGCTTTACAAAGTCTGCTCTGCTTTGCGCTGCGCGGACTGCGTCGCTTTCCTTTCAACACACGCCTAACCTAAACAAGTGCCGTTTGTTTGGGAATCTCAATATACACTTCTCATCAAAAAAATCGAAACACCTTGCAAGTTTACGTTTTGTCAGGATTATCAGAAAAATGTGTACATTTAGGAATAAATGTTAAATGTCGTTTAATAGTGAGTAATATGAGCTTATCAAATCTTAATGTTAATGTTCTAAATTTAAATGAATTTTTCATAGGTTTCGTATTTTGTTAAATGAGTATTTTTATTCCGTATGGAGTATAAAGGAAATGGATAAAACAACACACGTAAATGAAAAAAAAAGCTAAAAAACGTTTATTTAATAACTTGTATTCCCTCCCCGAGCTCTAATTACTGCTTCCATACGGTTCTTCATCGATCGGATGAGAGTCACGATCACATGCTGTGGTATATTGTCCCATTCCTCTTGGATTGCATCTTGCAGCTGGCTAAGTGTTTCTGGGGCAGGATCTCTTGCTCGAATTCGTCTCTTTAATTCATCCCATAGATGTTCAATGGGATTCATGTCCGGGCTTCTTGCTGGCCATTCCATAATAGAGATATCGACTTCGTTAAGATAATCTCGTACGACGCCCGCGGTGTGAGCCCTAGCATTGTCGTGCATGAATATGAAGCCGTTGCCAATAAAATGTGCATAGGGCATCACATGAGGCTCGAGACACTCTTCGACGTACCGATGACAGTTTAGTGCAGGCAGACGTGGCCCAGACACGAAAGCAAGCTCTGTCTTACCGTCGGCGCTGATTCCTCCCCAAACCGTCCACGAACCGCCACCATAGCTGACCTTTTCTTCAATGCAGCATTGTGCATAGCGTTCTCCGTCTCTTCTGTAGACCTTGTTCCTTCCGTCGTTACCATACAGCATAATTTTACACTCATCAGAAAAGAGAACTTTGCTCCACTGTAGGTATGACCAATTTAGGTGCTCACGTGCAAAGTTAAGGCGCGCTCTTCGATGGTCTGCAGTTAATTTCGGCCCATTTGCTGGCTTATGCGGTACCAGTCCACGATCCTTCAACCTTCTTCTAATTGTAGAGTCACTTACAGCCACCCTTCGTACAACACGAAGCCGCTGCTGCAGTTGAAAAGCGTTAAGGCGTCGATTTCTTAAAGAAGTTGTTACAATAAATCGATCATCTCGCTCAGAAGTGACCCGATTCCTGCCAGATCCTGAACGGCGCGTGAACAAACCAGTCTCCCGATAACGTTTATAGACTCTATGAACAGATGACAGGCTTAGATGCAGTCTTGCAGCCACAACACGCTGACTAAGGCCAGAATCCAGCAATGCCACAACTTGGGCGGCTTCTGTGGGCGAAGTATCCATACGTTTTAGAAAAAAAACCTTTTTTCAGACGTCCCAAAGTCACAGTATTGAAATAAAAAACAAAAAGTTTAAGGATAGGCGCCAATTTTTAGTTTTTAAACGCTAAATGTACTCCAACCCTAAACACACATTTGTCTCAAAACAGTGATTCATTTCGTTTATAAGATAAACAAATGAAATTCTAATTTTGAATTTAGAATTTTCGCTTATTACTGTAATGGCCAAACTGCCAGCTATAATATATGTATTTTTTTTCATCGTATGAATTCTTTTTTGTGTTAAATTCGGACAGAAACAATGAAAACGGAAGTGTTTCGATTTTTTTGATGAGAAGTTTATTTAGCGAATTCCATATAACAATAAATAAGCGAAGTACGTTTGGGAACCCCAGTATATTAATTGGTATTTGGGAAATATTCTAGCGATCGTTAGCTTTTTTAGCCTAACAAAAATGACCAAATTAGAGGTATTACATAATTGGTAACATCTAAGTAGTGACAATAAATAATATTTGGTCTAAAGTGTATTTTAAAGGCGTCGATATATTTTTTTGGTAGTCAGTAATACAAAAAAATGGATGCATTTCATAATATTTTAGGAAACGTTATTTGGTGACCATTTATCCATTTTGGTAACCGCTTACAATTTTTTTGGTAGTAAAATAGGTACTTTTTTGGGTGGTGTTTAAACACAAGCCTTTATAAAAATAATTAAATGCTCAAAACTATTTTTAAATAACGTGAAAAAACAACAAAATGTCGTTTCTATTCACCCTCGATTTGTTTCTATTCACTTCGTTTTACGGTAGTTTTTTGAGTAATTTGTGTTCCATTAAATGCGAATGTAACATAAATAAAAAAGAAAAAAAGAATAAATATTTTTCTTTCTTTCTTTCTTTATATTCTAACTTTACAGTAAATGTCTAGACATATTCCCAACTCCACTCAACCGAGATTATGCGAGAACGTTTTAAAGAATTAGGTATCGTGTTCCTGGAGCCAACACTAGATTCTAAGACTCTAGGGTTGACATACGCCAGAATCATGGCAGTAAGCCCCATGTTTAAGGGGTGGCAGGAGTTGCGTCACGGATTCCTCATTGCATGATGCAGGTCCTCATCGGACATGGGAAGTCACCATTGAGCGGACAGCCTGGAGGACACGGTGGTGCATGGTCCAGAGCAAGGAGGAATGGGAGATGGTCGTCTCTTCGAACTTCATAAACACATCATTCGACTGGCCTGTCAGTCTAGTAGTTAGTGACCCTGGCTGCTATGCGGGAGGTCGTGGGTTCGATTCCCACCCAAGACAAATGTTTGTGTGATGAGCACGATCATTTGTTCTGTGTCTGGGTGTAATTTATCTATAATATTTAGTGTAAGTATGTTTATCAGTTGTCTAGTACCCATAACACAAGCTCTGCTTAGCTTGAGACTAGACGGCGTTGTGTGATAGTTGTGGACATATTAATATTATATTACATCGAACACGAAACATCGAAACTTGCATTAGGTAAGCCTCGTCGTTTATACCAAGTACATCGAGGGACTGAAACAGTTTGCCGGCTGCTGTCTTTCCGTCCGACTATAATTTAGGTGTCTTCAAGACTAGAGTGAATAGGCTCTTAATAAACTAGTACGCCTTACCATCAACGATTGCATCGCTGCTTACCATTAGGTGGGATCGCAGTCAAGCACTAGTTTATTGCAATTAAAAAAAAAGGCACTCTGAAACCTAGGTACCTATGCATATGATGCAACCTGTGTTTTGTCATCCTTTATAATTGTCACATGGGCTCAAACGCAGCTGCAGTTTTGCGGTTAAAAACAATGTATATTACGTCTTATTGGAACATCTCCTGGACTGCTGAACAGATGCCTCATATACCTAGTTTATTTTAGAGATGAGGTGAGCATATCACGTTTATTGTTAGTGCATACTGTCAAGAAGATACTACCTGTATTTTAGTCTGATACTCTACAGCCGGGAACCTACGGGACTGACTTCGGATCGGAAAAGTCGTCAACGGCGCGCACTGTTCCCGCGCGCCTCAAGGAGTTGTCAGCAAACTGTAGGGGCTCAGCAGGGTCGAAATCTACTGGGAGAAAGGGTTGATACGAAAGCGTATTACCCTGTGATCAAGGTAAGGACCGATGACCTGGTTAGGGTTGCTGGAAGCCGATGGATGCAAGACGCACAGGACCGGTCTTTGTGGCGGCGCTTGGGGGAGGCCTATGTCCAGCAGTGGACGTCTTTCGGCTGAAATGATGAAATGATGAAGGTAAGGAAGGAACGGGTTAGGATGTTTAGACAGTAACAGTCTCACACTGTTTCCCGCTCCGCCCAAGGGCCGGATTCGCCATTGGATGATTTTCACCAACCATAAAAAATATGGCATTGTTCTGTTTTATAAAACTAATGAGTTTGTCTAAAAATACCTAATCTAATAAATTGTCAAAAAACTTCCGCATCGCTGTCGACCGGTAAAGTGCCCAAAAGGCTGGCCACATTGCCACGCTGTATGGCAATGCTTACTCTTTCTTATGTAGTTTTAAGGTTAGATATCTAATTATTTGTACAGTTTACTAAATGGCTTTGTTCTGTTTTATAAAACCAATGAGTTTGTTAGTTTGGTTCGAATTGAAAAACGGATTTAGTGCTGAACATCATCTACCGTGGAAGCCTACAAGGCTATACAAAGTTGATACGACAAATGGGCTTTCCTTAAAAAGGATCATTGTACTCATCAATATGAACAACTTTTACTAGTTATGAGACCAAAACGAAAATCACTAAAAAAAAATCTCGCTGCTCTATACATTTATATTAACACTAGCTTCTGCCCGCGACTTCGTCCGCGGAAACTTTCATATTTAACTCTTTTCTTATACAATTTCTCGAGATAAAAAAATAAACTTTACTTCTTTATTATATTATAATTCATAATCATAAAATATAGCTTATGACACTCAGAAATGAAGCAGCTTTCTATCTGTGAAAAAATTTTTGCAATCGAACCAGTACTTCCAGAGATTACCTCCTACAAACAAAAAAATAAAAAAAAATCAAAAAAACCAACTTTACCTCTTTATTATATTAGTGTAGATGTAGATAGATAACGACAAAATCTATGGAGCAGCGTGTTTTTTTTCAAAGTCTTTTTTTTTTTATTTCACATAGGCCTACTTGGGCACTTGTAAAACGTCAAAAGCTAGTGCACGGATTTTTAAGGAAAGCCTATCTATCGTATCTACATTGCACATAAACTCACGCTACGACCAATATGACGGAGTAAAGACGAACGACACGAAAAAAAAACCGGCTGCTTCATTTAATTTACATTTAATTAAATCTAAATTTAATTGGTGTACTTTTATTTCTATATACATAAATTACTACATAGAATAAAATCTTAAATATAAACTTAACTGAAATAAATATTTACACCAAACCTAACTATGTACATATGATACAAAAACAGCTGCTGCTTCATAGATTTTGTCGAGTTATGTGAATATAAGTCTATGAAGCTGTGGGTTTTTTTTTTCACGATTTTTGGGTTGGTTTCATAGTAAAAGTTGTTCATATTGGTATGTACAATGATCCTTTTTAAGAAAAGCCCATTTATCGTATCAACTTTGCACATAAACTCACGCTACGACTAATATGACGGACTAAAGACGCGAGTAAAACCGCGGGGGAGAGCTAATTCTACCTATAGGTCAGTAGCCCTACAGGGTCGAAGCATCTGGGGCCAAGGGGTTGATGCGAAAGCGTTACACCGGGGCTCTGGGACTAAGGCAAGGAAGGAACGGGGTAAGTTGTTTAGTCAGTAAGAGTGACACTGTTTCCCACTCCGCCCAAGGGTGGGATTAGTCATTCGATGATTTTTACCCACCATAAAAAACCTATAGGTCAGTAGGTACTTCCAATGACTAACCTTGCACCTCTTAATTTGAAACAAAGGCTCTAGTTATGTCACCCGCACTATGTCAACCGTTACAAGAAGTGATTGTTTCTAAATATGGCCGCCAAGCCCTGCGGTCAGCACGTGACTAGGAAAACAGATGCACTCTATGACTAAGCTTTTACAGAGATGCATGTTTGGTGGTTTTCTAATGCGACGGTTTCGTCTGTCTGTCCATCATCAGCGACGATGAAGATCATAATCATCAGCCTTTTTAATGTTTCGACTGCTGGGACACAGGCCAGGAGGCGGCATGTGTATTCCCTCTCTTAGAGAGGACTCTAAGAGAGGGAATGGGCCTTGATCCACCACACGGGCCCAGTGCGGATTGGTGGATGTCACATGCCTTCGAATTTTTGGTTCTAGGACATGCCGGTTTCCTCACGATGTTTTTCTTCACCGTTTTGAGAGCAGTGGTGATGAAATAAATTACACAAAGTAATGCGCCTGGTTGGGTTTGAACCCGCGACCAACAACTCGTAAGTCGGGGCCGTTACCACTCGGCCACCACTGCTCTCGATGAAGATATCCGCAGGAAAACCAAGGCACCAACCAACAGTAGTAGTGCCAAGAATCGCCAAACTTAAGTGACAATGGGCAGGGCACATTGCTTGCAGAACGGATGGCCGTTGGGGTCGAAAGGTTGTTGAAGACGCAATGTTGGAAGGCCTCTTACAAGGGAAACCGATGACCTGGTAAGCATTGTGGGTATCCGGTGTATGCGAGATGCACAAGACCGTCCATTAAAACGACAAATGGGCTGGATAGACGTCCATTGCTGGACATAGGCCTCCGCCTATGTGAGGTCTGTGTCTGGGACACAGGCCTCCTCCAGTGGGATCATTATACGGCTGATGAAATAAAAAATGAAAAAATCATCATAAATGGAAACATGATTTTTTCTACGATTTTTTCTAAATCTGTTTTTTAAACAAATATAAACAAATTCAAAACAACGTATGTAAAAATTTACAGCTCTCTATGTAAGCGCTTTATATGAAAACTAGCTAATGGCCAAACGTTCGCGCAGCGGAAACTTGAATTTCTCCGAAGTTTATGCATGCACTAATTTTATTCATACATACACAATTACACACAAATACACACTAATTATTGGATATATCTCTTTTCTTCTAAAGTCTATGGATTGAAAAAAGTTCCGCCAGGACAACGTTCGCCCAGCGGAATCAGTTTTTGGTGAATTTCTCCACAATGGCTGCGTGCACAAATTTTTTTTTACCATACACAATTATACGACGTCATACGCTAATTAACTGCATTATTAAAATCTATAAATTCAACAACATTCCGCTGCGCGAACGCACACAACTGAATGAACTAGATTTACGATAGTAAATAATCATTGCTTAGTTTTTTTTGGAGTTTGATATTACTCTTTCATACAAAGCTCAGCAATTTCAGCGTGAAAAAAGTAACAAAACACACACGAATTCACAAACTTTCACTTTTATTATTTTATTCCGCATGATAACAAGCAAGTCCTGGTGTCTATGTAGTATTTATGATGACCTAAGAAAATAAACAATTAAATATTATTATGTCATCCCTTCGTTCGTATTACTTTTATTGTATTACTAATGGTCGTACAATTGTGTCATCATTTTTAATATAATAGGAGGAAATGTAGGTTTAGTAGCGACGACTCTAAAATATGAATTAGAAACCTTCCTAAACTGAATAAGTGACATCATCATCATCATTTCAGCTGAAAAACGTCGACTGATGGACATAGGTCTCCCTCAACCGTCGCCACAAGGAGTTAATAAAAATTTATTCGAGGAAATGCTATATTAGGAGCTCCTAATATTAAAGGAACAAATCAATTAGGTACCCAATCCTCCAATTATAATAGACATAACTTTATAGTTATAATATATTTTCATAACAAGCTTTTATAGGTCTGTATTTACCTTTGCAAATAATACCCATCAAGACTTTTCCGAAGAATACAAACACATTAGGGTTATCTTATTGTATCACTGAGTTTCTATGGCCATCTTCCAGTTCCATTATCAGACCATGGTTACCATCTAACATCAAAATACTCGTGAAGACCAATCACATGAGCCCAAACACTATAGGGTTGATTTGTTTTATTGCTGAGTTCCTATGGCTACCTTCCAGCTCCACCATCAGATAAGCTCCATATCATCATAATATTGCATTGTCATGCGATTTACACCTGCATGGAAAATTGCAGCTCATGGAAAATTGAAGATATTTGCTTCAAAATTGAGTTGCAAGATTTGAGCCGAACATACATAGTTAGATTGCAAGCTAATAAAAAGCTTGTAAAAAAAAAACATGGGCTGTTATGTGCGTTTTGCATTCTTCAGTTTCCCGTGTAAATTATACTTTTTGCCTGTCCCGGGAATCAAACCCAGGACCTTACGGACAGCAGACACGTTTGCCTCTACAAAACCTACGAGACAATATTGAACCCACGACAAAGCTATTACAAAGCGTATCTTACTAATATTATAAATGCGAAAGTTACGATGTTTGGATGTTTGTTACTCAATCACGCCAAAACGGCTGGATGGATCTGGATGAAATTTGGCACAGGCATAGGATACACTCCGGAATACGACATAGGCTGCTTTTAATCCCGGAAACCCCAACCTCAACCCCAATAGCACGCGGGCGAAGCCGCGGGCAAAAGCTAGTCTTCAAATAATTTAAAATGCAAAGCATGTAGTCCCTGGACCGACACCTGTCACGCTTGTCATAATCCTGGCTGCGATGATTACCAGGAAAGGGCCGTCACCACCTGCTCACTGGCTTATATCCTTCATTATCTTACGAGAAAAAGCTTGGCGTGGTCACTTTTCCATACTAAGTGAGGTGTGAGCTTTAAAATAGAGTCGGTACAAGGTAGTGGTATTAAAAGTGTATGTTTGCCGGCCTAGCCAAGTTGATAATCTACAATCGTTAATGCTAGAAAATAGCAAATCAAATGTATGGGAATGACTTCATTTCAACAAAATTAGTAGATAAGTTCATATTATCCAAAATGACGAAATAAAATGTAATCGTTTCTACAATGATCATCGCTACATCCTGCAGTTTTATGATATACCTAACCTTCGTTGAGGCGTTTCGAATGAAGAGACTTTTTTTTTATTAATTGCTATAAACTAGTGAATGAATGCGATCCCACGTGATGTTAAGCAGTGATGCAATCGTTGATGGTGAGGTGCACTAGTTTATTAAGAGCCTATTCACTCTAGTCTTGAAGACATCTAAATTATAATCGGACGGAAAGACTGCAGACGGCAAACTATTCCAGTCCCTCGGTGTACGCGGTATAAACGACGAGGCAAAACACTTAGTCCGGACCGTGGATATCTCAATAACGTAAGGGTGGATATTTGCCGGAATGTGGATATTCGTCACAAAACGATTGTAATTTAGCTAGGGGGGCAGTTTAGCCTGGGCATAAACGATTATGATAAATGATCTTTATTTTGCAGTTTGTGAGTCCTGGGTTTCCAAGCTGACTACCCTGAAAAGAAACACCGAAACAAACTCAGGGATCAAAGTCTCTTTTGAAGTTCATACAGTAACCATGTATTGGTCAAATTAGATAAAGACCATGCGGATTTGTCTGAGATGGTCTTTTGAAGAAAGAACCATACAAAGAGTAGAGCTGTCCAGTCAGTGCAAGCATTTGTCAGTATTCGCAAAGCTCAACTCAGGACTACTATGATTATACCTAGTTTGACAGGTACAAGAGCAGTGGTGGCCGAGTGGTAAAGACCCCGACTTACATAGATGCATTACTTTGTGTAATTTATTTCATCACCACTGCTCTCAAAACGGTAAAGGAAAACAGCGGGAGGAAACCGGCATGCCCTAGAACCAAAAATTCGAAGATACATGCACCAATCCGCACTGGGCCCGCGTGGTGGATTATGACTAATTCCCTCTCCTAGGAACCGTGTTCCGTAGGAACATTGTAAGGCTGATGCTATGTTTTAACTTACCTCAGTTATCCATCCTGTATTAACAAAACAAAAACGCCTTTATTCTGGTTCTAAGAAACCAAGGCTACTTACCACATACAATAAATTAATCGTTGGCAGAATGTAGGCAGATAAGAAAGGGCTATGTCTACGTCATTATCATTACATAGTATAAAACAAAGTTGCTTCGTCCCTATGTATGCTAAGATCTTTAAAAGTACGGCACGGATTTTGATGTGGTTTTTTTTTAATAGATGGAGTAATTCAAGAGGAAGGTTTATATGTATAATACATGCATAATATATTAAATATCAGTACCCGTGCGAAGCTGGGGCGGGTCGCTAGTAAATACTATAATAAAGTAGAGACACATTCTTAGGACAACAGATTTTTAGGGCTTTTTACCACACTAGAAAGTTTTATAAGTTTTAATCGCACGGAGAACTTTTATGTCGTCATGCAGAATAGTTCCTATGTGATGACATAGATGTCACTACTGGTCTTTTTAAAAGTGTACGGATTTTTTTTTCATGAATTAAGGTTTGGTCCCATAGTCGTCGTGATTTTAAAAGTAAGTAAAAGTTACCATGACTACAATCACGTGTAGTCATGGTCATTAATTACCAGTCACCCTATGTATTATCGGTGAGCTTAATGCCTAGAGCCTAAGGGTCGAAGCCTACTGGGACCCAGGGTCTCTTTCTGAAAGGAAGGCTTGGCCCCAGTGCGAAGGGCAAAGAAGGAACGGGGTGTGGTGTTTAGTCAGTAAGAGTCTGACACTGTTTCCCGCTCCGCCGAAGAGCGGTATTTGTCCACCATATAAAAAACCCGATATTTATAACATTATATTTTTTATAGAAGGAAGTTCTTTCCTTAAAGTTCAAAAGTTATAACTCTCCAACACAAAGTTACGGACAGTCGGACAAATCTTTTCATAATTGCTAAACGAGATATGAAAATAAAAGATAAAAGAAAACAAGCAAACGTTTTCATTTATTTCGGTATTTCGAATCTGTTGTGCTTCACTGACTTTGATACACCATTCAAAAATCAACCATATCCTAACAAAATAAGGTACAGTTTTAAATGACTCCTTAGAGTTAAAGCTCAAAGCTCGCTCTGTGTATGTGTGCGTAAAGTTACAGTCTTTACGTTAGTGTGAGTGTGTACGTGAATACGGGATACTGTTACTGCGTAGTGATGGGTGTCTGATTTGTCGATATATTAATGTTGGCATTTTATTTTGTATTTGGTGTGATTTTTTTAATTAACGATTTATTTTGTTAGATTTTGTTTTATGCTATTCAATAATAAATTAAATAGTCTTTCATGGTTATAATAACGGTAGGAAAAGAAGGAAAATCAGATTTCAAATTAATTGATTTACCTATAATATATACTTTTACAACAAATTAATAATTTAAGATAATATAATGTTTTTTTTTACTTCATTTAAATATTTTTTATTTTTTTAATATGTCGTACACATTATTATTATTTGGGATACTTCTAATAAAAGGAAAAAAAATAACAATGAAAGTCTTGTTTAGGTTTATCATTAAAGTTCTATATCCTGATTAAGTTAATTTATACAAATTAAATATGATTTTAAACTAACAATCATTATTTTATTTTCCAATTTCATGGCAAACACAGAAGTAAATAAATAATATTTGGAATATGTTTTTTTTTTTTTATATAAGCCTGTTTGTTTTTATGAATAACTTACTAAAGTTATATTTATAATAGACTCTTATTTTTTATTACTTATTAGTTTATTTATGAGCGGTATATTGCAGACGACCCCACTTTTTACTTTCACTTTTTCCAGGTCATTCAATGGGTGCCAGACATCTATTCAATGGCCTGAAAAAAAATGAACTAACTTTTGTTCTCAGTTAAAACCCGTCTATTTTAGCCATAGATTTAAGTTTATACGGCACTAAATAAATTTTGATCGATTTAATCCCGTACATGAAATACTATCGATTTATAAAGATTAATTAAAAAATAGTATACTTTTGTTCTATAACTCGAAATAATATAAGCATGTATGGAATTAATTTCCTTAAGAAAACATCAGCTGAGCGAGTTCAATTACCTGTAAATAGTTAGTATGCAATGCAACGTCCAACGACCGACTACTACCTACAGGACAATGACCAAAATAGTGTATTAAATAAAATGTAACTATGTAAGTATATAATGTATATTTTTTTAAATATAAGTATGTGTTTTATTTGATTAATAATAATACAGGTATCAGTTTTATAACTTAGAAGGATCCCGTAATAGAAGGAGTGCTTTAGCTAGACTTTAACGATTTTTTTTAGAAGTAAATACTTACTTCTTGTTACTTTTAATAAAATAAATAAATAAAATCCGAAGAAAAAAAATATTTTTACTTACGAGTATCTTCCATACATTTCAGATACACTTTACTAAAACATCGACAAAAAAGAATCGATACTGTCCCATCACTATCCACGCACACACAGACACAACTAGCAGAAGATTCAACACGCGTAGTTGCGCTCTTTCGAAAAGCGACGCGTCGGAAAAATTAAACTTTGAAAGCCAGCTCAGTTCAGCTCGAGCGCGCGGCAAAGAAGTCGCGTAGAACGATAACACACGGTATGTCGGCATCCAACGAATTTACTTCAAAACTATTCTAAATTAAGTAAAAACAAAACTAAAAAAAATCGAGTACGTTCCCGTTATTTTTTTTTGCTCTAAAATTTTTTTCTCTGTGGAAAAAAAAAGTGCTAAATCTGCATAATTCTATATTCAAATTTTTCAAAGTGAAGTGACAGTGAAAAAAAAGAAAACATTGGATTCTTTTTGCGGTGCATTTTGTTTCGTCTCGGTTTATTTCTAAATATACCTATGTTTAAGCGTTTTGTGTCTGAGTTGTTTATTATAGAAAGCGAAAATAACTGTTGAGCGGTAAGGGATTATTTTAGACTTGGCTGTTGGCGGTGAACCTAATATTTTATTCTATATCTAGGTGCTTTCACTAAGTGTTAAAAATATTGTCGTTATGTTTGACACGCTCATTCATGGCGACATTGAAAAAACTTCTGCTGCGAAACTGAAAAAGTTATTGTACAATTTTGTAATGTTATTAAAAAAAATGATAAAGACAGTAGATATTCAAATGAAATGAATTTGCGAAAAATTGATGATAAATTACTGATATAGCCAATATTAATCAATAGATTATTTTTTTTTTATCTGAAGATATCTTGTTTCCAATTTATTTCATTATCATTATCGCATGGGGCCTTGAGTCAAAATGTTGTGTTTATATTTTTAGTCAATTATCTTTTTTGTTGTTGGTAATTTTCTGTGATCGAGAGTTAAGTTCAAAAACTAAGTTATTCCTTTAACTCTGAGAAAATATTGCTGAATATGATAATATTAAAATTCTCTTCTTTTAGAAAGAAATAATTTACCTAGGTATATAACTTTTAAAATATTACGAGTAGTCTAGTGTAGCTACGATATTTTTTTTTTAATTTTCCTGACGAAGTACCTATGTCACGAAAATAGTTGCTTATTAAAGTTATGTTGAGTCAGTAGACACAGGTACCTACTAATATTAAGTAATATGTTACAAGCAGTAACTTGAAGGTCTTTTAGCCAATAAATAATTTATACGTGTAGTCGTTTATGTTTTGTTAGAATTTTAAAGTTAGTTTTACGCTAGTATTTTTCTAAATTTCAATTCTTCTTGGTTTAAACAGGATTAGAGATGCTTAAGCTTACTTCAACTCGATCGATATATCGACACACCGAACTAGCTACTTCGAAATTCAAACAAAATTTTATCGAGATCGATAAATTTTTAAACGCGTCTATGGTATTCCACAGGGCAGTTACCAAAATTAATGTATAAAAATGAGTATTGCTCTATAACTTTCTTACGCAACTACCAAGTTATAAGCTATTACTATTTCGATAGGCGTGAATTCTTTATCAGATAAAGGCTAGATTGGTCAACGAGTTAAACACCGCTTCTGTTTAACAACCTACTTGAGGATTTGCGCAATGTTTGGCTTAGAGTTGGATTTTAGTTGGAAATATATTTTTCTTACACTTAGAATGTATTTTTGTTACGGACTATTGGAGATGAGGCATGAAAGTGTTGAGTTTGTTTACTGCTTTTACCGAAAACAAACCTAAATTGGTGGAACAGTGCATTTGTTTTCTCTATATATGGCTGGATATTTTAGAAATTAATTTAACTTCTGGCAATTTGAGTATTTTCAGCGATATACCCAAATGTCCTTTCCTTAGTATTATTTGACAAGTCGTTGAGTTCTTTAGTAGTCCTGAGTTGAGTTTTACGACCGCTTGCACTGACTGGACAGGTTCTCTTAAATCTGTATGTTTCTTTCCTCAAAAGACCATCACAATGTGATTTTGACTATTAATACTGCATGAACTTTAAAAGAGTTTTTGATATAACAAACTCAAGGGGGAGTATTTTCTGTGTTTCTTCTCAAGGTGGTCAGCTAGGAAACACTGGCCTCATCTAGTATAAACTAACGAATAAATTGACGTGTAAAAGTGTTTTTTTTTTAAACCTATTCGCAAAATTAATGTAATTTATCATTATCATTAATTCTATTTTCAAATTCATTTAAAAACAAAACATTTGTATTCTCGAAACAGCCAAAGAAAACTATTAATTACGCATATTCTAATGTGGTAACATTTCCACGTTTCGCGTCCGCTCATGTCGTTGACCTATCTGACTGTCAAAGCGGCCCACTTACGCCTGTTTCACTATTATTATAGCGTTTGTGTTTTTGTTATTTTCTTTAAACTAATATTTATAAGAAATTCTTTATTCTTGTCGCTATAAATGCGACATAAATCTCCGGTTTTTTCTTTCATCTACTAGATCCAGTTTTTCAACTAGAATCGCGTGATTTCGTTATTTTATTCATACGACGATTGGATTCTTAGGAAATTACTTGTGTATAATTAGTATGATATTCCGTAGTTAGCTAGTTCACATTCAGTGCCAAGATTATCATGGTATTTAAGATTTTATTGCTGCCACTTATTTCCGGAACAGTGAGCATAATGGACGATTGTAATTTATTGGAAATAAAGGGTGGCTAGATCTCCTTCCACTTCTGTTAGTAAGCAAGGAATGTTTTTGTAGGTTTCCATTAGGTAAGATTTAAATATATACCATCATCATCATCATCATCTTCCTGCCCTTGTCCCGTTTTATTTGGGGTTGGCGCAATATGTCTTTTTCTTCCATTCTGTCCTGTCACTCGTCACACTATCACTAACTCCTCTTTCTTTCATATCACTTCTCACACAATCCGTCCATATTTTCCTTGGTCTCCCTCTCCCTCTTCGTCCATCCACATTTATACTCATGGCTTTTTTTGACAAAGAGTTTAATATATACCATACACTGTTACATTAGTAGTCAACTCATATGGTAAATCTGGCTTCTCTCAAAATAATAAGTTGAGAGATAATTTACCTTTACTGCGAGAGATTTGAGATAAAATATGTAAGAGGAAATAACTTGTTTTTCTCGCAATGCCTATTATTCATGACTAATGCTAGGCATGCCTAGACTCGGATACAATTACAGTAGCTAGGTTTACTATTAAATTGAAGGCCATACGCCAGTGGAAGGAATTTAAAGTATTCGATAGTTTGACATAAATCCCTTGTTAGATTTAGAAGGTTTTATAGGAATGCTTTGTGGAGAGTGTTGAAATCATGACTAGGAAATGTTTTGGGAAGGACTGACCTAATTCTCGTCACATTGATTATAGATAGACAGATATACTCTTTATTGTGCATCATTAATACAATTTGGTACATTAGGAGCTGAAAATACTGTATTGGAACAATCTTGTAGAGAAAATAATGTGCATTTGATTTCATTCCATTTTATAATAATAATAAAAATTTATTAATAAATTTAGATCTAGCTTAGGAACATTATCGGGTTACACAGCCACATATTCACGTAGACTAGCTAGAGGGTGCAGTACTGCTCTTCTAGATATATACGATGATTTTATGGAGTGATACGTTAAATAAAGCAAATCGTGACATTCAAATTGGTGACAGATGTAACCATTATTATTATGCTAAACTAATGCCAAACATCATAATTATAAGATAAAATAGCTACCAAAAATCAACCATTCTATTCTCACCTAATCCTAAATCCCTATTTTTAGTGATTTTATTGATATGTTATTATATCAAATATATAAAATATTTACCTACTAAAAGGTCACATTCAAGTTTTGACCTGACATTATTAAATAATAAATTTATTTAGCGAATATTTAATTAAATCGACCGATTAGCTTCGAACCTAAAAATACTTCCAAACCAGTTCCTATGTATAGGTTAGTAGTATTGCTTGTATATCGATTATTATCTTTGGACGTTATCAAAGAGATAACTCGCAATCTAACCGATAATATTTTGAGGTCGCTAGCAGAGTTTATGCACCTCCGTTTAGTTTTGTAAATATGTTAGCAGTTATAGGAAACTGTTACTTTATTTAACTGATGATTCAATAACTATTACTCATCTTTTAAACTGTCTTTTATGATTTTGGGGTTTTACTAACATAAGGAAGTTGGGTTATATATTTCAAGTTACCTATAATTTAAATAAGAGTACGATATATACTATGACTTTCTTAGTCTCGAGTTCTTAATATTTAAAATTGTATTATAAAAAAAAACAAAAATATAACATCTGAATAAATAGTTGCGTATAATTTGTATTCCTCTTTTGTATAGTTATGCATAAACGTTCTTGTGATACCATTATTGAAGTAAATAACATTGTTCCGGTAATCATATTACATGTGTTAGTATAAAATAAACTAACTCAATAGAAACGTCAAACATGATACTAAAAAAAAATGTATAAACTGCATTTTTTTTTTCAATTTCCCGTAAATCCATGTAAAAATGTAATATTTACTCATTTAATTATGAATAATATAAAAAAAATAAACGATCATAATTTCGATTGCACATTAATCTAATTAAAACACAAGCTATAGAATATCGATAAAAAATCTCATCAATCCCATCACTAAGCTGTTAGTATTCAAAATGGCGACACGTAAAAGTCAAGGGTACAGATAATAAATGTAAATGCAGAAACGTTGGCTGAAGTCTATGCAAAATATTAGCATGATTTTACACAATGAGGAGTAAGAAAGTTTTGTTTACGCTTTTATTTTTAGCAAATGATGCTTGTCCAATTTTTCCTGCTTTTTTTTTGTCTAGAATTCGAGACTAATAGGTGTCCTTGCCATTATTTTAAGCACTAGAGTTAGGTCATCGATAAGTGTATTATCTTTGAGGTGACATTACTATTCTTTTTTCGAAATGACAACATTTTTATTTTAACCGGTTTTGTCTTTTTCAAATGTTTTTTTTTCATAGTCTAGTCTGAACTTAGTTATATTTAAAATAGTTTTTGCTAGCGGTTTTGCCTGCTTGAAAGTAGGTTCATCTATAAGAACTTAAGACTCCAGTTTCATCCCCTTTAGAGGGTGAATTATGGAAATTCCATTTTTAGTGCTCGCGTCATAAAACGAATCCTAGTGTCAAAATTCGTACTCCTACTCTCAATTCCGGCTGTGCATTGATATGTCAGTCAGTCAGTTTCTCCTTTTATATATATAAATAGATAGAGAAAAAATTGTAGTCCCGAAAAAAAAAATATTTACCACATTTCTCCGATGACAGCGACATTACCATTTACCGCGGTAAATACAATACAAAATGCAAGCAACAAAAACTCAACCCGCATAATTTACCATTATATGCCAAATTACGTGACGCAAATGTAATTAATTATTTATTAATCCTATTTAAACGATTCATGGCATTGAAATTTATAGAGTAGAACCGGTATTTTTCAAGGTCTTGATCACCCCTTTTGAAAGTACTCTTCACACCTTTTGATTTTTTTTTTCGCTTCTCAAGTTGCCGGCATTGTCTTCTTCCCCTTATGTTTGCTATATGATTTTTTTTCAAGGTTACCAACTGTCTAAAATCCCACGGTGTTCGCCTATTTTAAAATAGGAACTAGTTTGATCGTGACTAGGTATTATGGTATGACCAGTTTGTACGATGTTCATTGCGTACTAAAAATAGAACGCGGTAAAATTTTAAAACTACTGGATTAATTTAAAAAAAAAATCATCAGTATAATGCTATTTTATTTATTACTGAGTTACAAAGGCTGTATATTTTCTGCTTTCACGTGGGCAAAGTCGCTAACTGCAACCAGTTTATACTATTATTGCCGATTAACGACCATTCCGATAATACTAGAAATCGTGTCAGCTGAATTTTGTCTCGTAAATAGGAAATTACGGAGAAAATAGGTTATGTAGAGAATACTAGGAAATTTACTAGAGATTGGAATATTTATAAGATGCAGCTGGCATCGTTGCTGCTTTTCAGTTATTTTCTCCTCATGTTGGAATTATACAGCGCATACATTAAAGCATCTCCTCCGTTAGCACATACATACATACATACACACTTACATATATTTTCTGTCTCATGACTCATGACCTTTATAAACATTTTAACTTCTTTTTTGTTTCTTTTCCTGTAATGGATATTTTCATACCGTTCCCTCTTTTATTTTTACCTTTTGCAGAACCAGTGTTCATGGCATGTCCTTTAAAAAGGACGGTTACTTTCGTAGCATAAAATTGTGGATGTAATTAATTAATAGGAAAGTACTGTTAGGACAAACAGTAGCCTGACATTTTGTGAATTTAGGTATGTAATACTAGGGCATTAAGGTGGGGTGATATTAGTTGGCAATTAAGAACTATTGAAGCATTAGGTATAACAACATCAAATTGGAGTGGGGTCTTTGCCTTGCTCATTATGCTGACAAGCTGGACGGGGAAGGGGTGGGGGAGGCAAGTTAAAAAATTACTACAGTTCTACTTACGTAGGTAGGTAATACTTGAATGACATCGACAAAACATGTAATACCAATAATAGTAATTATCATTATACAGAACAATATATATGTTACGGGTAATGCTAGAAGATGGAGTAAACTTAGGTTTACCCGGGTAAACTTAGTATTACCCAAGCTTCTTGGGTAAAGTCCGAATAATAAGTAAAATGAATTTTAATTCGGGGTTTACCCATACTCACCTAGGTCTACCCAACTCTGGCTGGGTAATGTTAGGTGTTGCATCATTTTCGAGCCGTAATGTAGAGAGTAAAGTAGAGCTGGAATAGTGATTCCATGGAATTGAGAATTACTACTTACAGAAAAAAGAGATGAGGAAAGAAATCGAAAAAGAATTTTTAAATACAAAAGAAGGAATAGGGAACGAACGTAGGTAGTAATATCGATGAAATGTTCTCAAGGAATCAGTTTTCTGTGTCATGATAAACTGATTGATATCGAAAATATATCACCGAAAAATAGCTCACAAGAGCTTGCCAATGAACAGTCGCTTTCAGGAGGCTAAGGTTATAAAAGGTGTAATTGTAAAACAAAATGTGCAACAAAGAAATGTGCAAAGATGCAGAAAAAAATTATAATTCAAAATGTTATAGCAGTTTCTCTTGCTGAAATAAATAATTTCAATTTTAATAATAGTTTTAGCTATTAAAGCTATTAAGTTTTTGCTTTTCAAGCGATTACGTTCGCCTTTGTATATTTTTAAAAATAATTTAATTAATGTTTAAAATGCCTTTTGTATTTAAAACTTCTTTTTCGATTTCGTTCCTAATCTCCTTGTTCACCATTCCAGCTCTACTTTACTCTCTACTCTAAATTACAGCTCGAAATGATGCAACACCTAACATTACCCAGCCAGAGTTGGGTAGACCTAGGTGAGTATGGGTAAACCCCGAATTAAAATTAATTTTACTTATTATTCGGACTTTACCCAAGAAGCTTGGGTAATACTAAGTTTACCCGGGTAAACCTAGGTTTACTCCACCTTCTAGCTTTACCCGTAACATATACATAAATGAACGGTAATATTATCTGCGCAATGTAATATTTACACAAAACATACGGCCAGCATGTTTATCCACAGAGAGAGATATGAAACGTCTACATTTTTATCTTACAGTTATGTACCTACATACTATGATTGGGATTGATCGATGATGAGAGCAATATTTCAAATGTAAATAGTTTTTATTGATTTTTTTTCTTGTAGCCTACTTTTGAGAAATTTTGCAAAAAGTGACGTGTCCTTTTTTTAGGACACATTGAATGATGAACGAATGAGTAATTTACTGAACCGCAGCTTCCAAGTTTAAGATTTAAAAGGTAGTCAAAAATAACGGTATTTGTAAAATCGGATGTCGTTGCGAACTCAGAAGCTTGAAATTTTACACGACAAGTTTTTCCTCGCGTAAAAATGATAATTACAATCAATAAAATTAACATTGATAGCCTCAATTTACTGTAAACCAAAAGAAAACGTGTTTTGTCATAAGAGTAGGTAAGTACTTCGATTAAAATAACGTTAACAAACTTAAAACGTTGGTATTTGGAAATTGGATACATTTTACGTTCCAACTTACTACGAAACGAGAATTGAATGCCACTGAAGAAGATCTCTAGATCCTTGATAGGACATGAAATTTTTCTCAAAACTGTTTTACTTTGAGCTCCGAAAAAAGAAGCCTATTTGTAAGCAAATTGATTCAGAAGTGTCTTAAAACAGTTTCCTTGTAGAAATTTATGATTTTTAGAATTTTTAATACATTTTCGTTCCTGATGTCTTAAAAATACTAAAATATGGATTACAAGAAGTCAACTCGAACCAGCTCCAAGCCATGTTTCAAGAGTCAAGAACGAAACCAGTTATGCAAATCATTCCGTACACTCAATATTCAATACTGGCCGGTGAATGAGTTGGAATTTCGGGTTCGATGTTCGAATTTCAAAATAATATAAGAACTGTTTGTTTTACGCATAGGAGTGAATGAAACGAGCTGGGCTACAGATGTTTGTTCCATTTTCAACTGTAGATTATTTTGGTTGTTTTAGCTATAGAAAAATATTTATTTATACCTTACTAACGAGCCGCTCCAGCTTCGCAAAAGTGTAATGCGGATATTAAATATATTATGCATGTATAATACATATAAACCTTCTTCTTAAATCACTCTATCTATTAAAAACTAAAACCGCATAAAATCCGTTGCGTAGTTTTAAAGATCTAAGCATACATAGGGACAGACAGCGGGAAGCGACTTTTTTTATGCTATGTTTTGATGTACAGTAGTGGTACATAGGCGGACTTAATGCAACAAGCCATTATTTACCAGTCAACCTTTGAGTTAAGACCAAACTGTATGTAAAATTAAATAACAGTGAAATAAAATATCAAATAATTATTATAAAGAGTACTCAATATATGGTAATTACGGTAATTAATTATAGAGTTGCTCCAAAGATAGTTAATGCTTAGGAAAATAATATCGATATACTTAAATGACAATTTTTCAGTTGTAAATAAAAATATCAATTGAGAAGCATGAACCCGAGCTTCCTCCATAAAGAAAAATCGTTTTTGACAACCATTTTTGACACTACCTTCATTCATTCATTTTTTGATTCTTAATTTTTGACACTTCATTCATTCATATTCATTTTTTCATTCTTAATTTTTGACACTTTATTCATTCATTCATTTTTGTCAATATTTTTTTTCTCCCGTTCCATTGACAGGAGATTGTTGATTCTAACACATTTTAGGCATTCCTGACACAGAATTTCGACGCAGAATTTAATACTGTGCCAATTTTAGAATCTAAATCAGATCTCATAAAGCATCTAAAATGCATTGGAGACAACTTAATTCATCAGTTCTTGTCTAAAATAGATAAAGTTGCAATAAATCGTTGCATTGAAGAGTCTTTATCAAGAAAGTCGTTCCAGTGACCTGTGACTCTCAACATATTTCATAATAACGTTATTATTAACGTTAGGAAATTAATACGAACAAACAGTGTTTTGTAATATTTTTCTTTATAGCAGTATGCTCTTGATAAGGCTCAGTAAAAGTTATTTTGTTAATAAAACATGATTTTAATGCACTTTCGAGTTAGTCAATTGGACAGTGTTCTGATTTTTACTATGTAACTTACGGGGTTAATTTAAGGTTAATGTGTAGTTTATTAATTTAAGTATATAACTATCATAAAATAGTAATTGTGGCCATAGACTATAGACAGCAGTCTAGCTTTTTAAAAATTAAATTTCTTTTCTACAAAGGAAAAAAAATAATTTAATGAACGATTTAATAAAATCCCACCAACCCCAACCAACCCAACCCAATAATATGTTCCTATATGTAAAACTAATTAAAAAATAAGCAAAAAATAGGACACTATTAAACGCAAAACTTAATGTGATTTTTCGTATTGAAATTCTTTTTTGAGACCAAAGCGGAAAAAAATCAGCAAGTTTAGTATATTTTGACCAGTTAGGCGTACACGGCGTACATAAATTTCCTGACCAGTAGTTTTTTCGCGATTTCAGGTTTGGTCCCACAGTAAATGTTGTTTTTGTTTGTAATCAAGACTACAGTCACATGTTTAACTATCGGTCACTAATTACCAGTCACCCTGTATAGATTGTAAAAAAAGAGAGCAGTTAAGAATACCTAATATTTACAAGTGTGGGTAGATGTTAAATAGGCAGACAGTTAGGCAGAAAGTGCCAAACGAGCCTAAACCAGTAACTATGCCAATTGTAGGTGGTAAATTAGCAGATACTATCAAAAATTTAACGCTAACAAGTTTCATTTTCGTTCTATGATTCATTGTTTCATGCGTTTACAGCGATGTGGAGTAGTTAGGGTGTATTTTTGTGCGGATTTCATCACGCATACGGAATTGCTCTGCATGCGGGGGCGCTGCCCGATATCATGCTTCGTATCCCGCGTGCGTATGACATTCTTAATTTTATCTTTACAAATCAATAGTGTTTCATGTACCTGATGTACCGGATTGACCCTCCACGGGATTAAAACGACTAAAAAACGGTGTAGAAAGAGTACTCTCTGGACGTCCACATGATTGTGTGTATGTGGTGTTTAGAGTGAAATGTTGATAATGAAGCCCATGGTTTTTTATGGTAGGTAAAAATCATCCAATAACGAATCCCGCCCTTGGTTGGAGCAGGAAACAGTGTTAAACTCTTACTGACTAAACAACCTACCCCGTTCCTACATCGCCATACATACCAGGGTCAGAGCCTTCCTTTCAGACACAAACCCTTGGCCCCAGTTGGCTTCGACCCTTCTGCAGGGTCCCTACGGTTGCTGACAAATCCTTGAGGCGCGCGGGAACAGTGCGCGCCGTCGACGACTGGGCTTGATGTCCACGGTCAAACTCAGCTAGTATAAATTATTTCCTTCATTACTGACCTAGGATCGAACAACTAATTATGTATCTAGAGCTGAATTATTTATTTGATTGTCTTATCACTTGTTTGTGAATTACTTACTTAATAATCAAACTGCGGGTAACTAGACGTTAATTGAATTGGTAATCTATGGCTGATACATTGTTTAACACTAAAGATTTATTGGAACCCGATAACAGCGCCACCTACCGGATTGGGTTCAATTGTATTTTTTTTCAAATATTTTTAAACAAAAAGAAAACAACCTAATCGGACAAGCTGTGTCAGTGAAAAAATATTGAAACTAAAATGTGTTGTTTCGGACACTGTGTCTGAATCATCAACAAGTCGTGGGTTCGATTTCCATCGCTATGCGGTAGACATGTTCAGGAGTAGTGGCAGGGGGCCGCCTTCTTCTGCGAAGCAGTAATGCTAGCAAAGAAGGAGGCGGCACGCGAGAGGCATCGGCCCTTAAGCTCCAGACACCGCTGCACCACCGGAATTCTAATTGGACGGCGAGCAATAGGTAGCTCGCGGTCCGATTGTTCGGACCGACACAAGCCGTCGACGATGCATATTTTTCCACGTTCACCTCAAGGAGATATCAGAACTTTTCGGCGCCAGCGGCCATCTGTAGTGGTATATGTATATGCGGACTTAATGCAATAAGGCACTCTCTACAAGGCAAGGCAAGGCATTTTCTACCTAATAAAAAGCCTAGTCCCACGGTAGATTTCTGAGCCACGACAACGATCTTAGTTTTGGAGCGCCGTATAGAGTTTCAAACATGAAGTAGTAACTATACATTTTAAACCACACACGAACAGACAGAGGGTGGCCTAAAAATTCCGAGAACTACTCGATACATACATATTACATACACACAAAAACATTGTAAATATCTAGCTTGCAATCGATAAGTTATCTCGTTTTGCGTCAGTAATATTTACTTATTGTAAGCTGAGCGGATAAAGTAACGTTTAATATCGCCCTTTTTTGATAGGGTCTGGATTATAGGGGGAATAGGGGGGACTTCTTTAAAGTCTAGACTGTAAATAGGTCACAGGATATACAAGTACTCAATAAGAACTGCACTGCAGGATATTTTAGTACACCTCTTCGAAAATCTGCTCTTATCCCATTATATTACAATTGACAGTTTTTCGCACTCGCGCGGAAACACGTTGTCTAGTCCCAAACTAAGCAGAGCTTTTATTATTTATATTTATAATTTCTAAATACATACATAGATAAATTACACCCAGACACAGAACAAATGATTGAGCTTATCACACAAATATATGTCCTGGGTGGGAATCGAACCCACGACCCGCGGCATCGAAGTCAGGCTCACTAATTACTAGACCAACAGGCCAGTCAATCGAAAAATCAAAAATTAATCGTGTTCAAAGTTCATGGTTGAAATTCAGATATTTACACATAAAGACACATACATAAATAGATTTTCCAGATATACGCGCGCATTTGGATCGATAGACAGAAATTGGCTCCTACTGTTTTAATATCTTCAACACGCTCATCCGTAAGCGCATAAAACGCGTTACCAAGTAATTCTACGTTGTTACAAACGACGCAACATTTTTTATGATCACTCTAGTTAAATAGTAATTAAAATTATCATTGTAACCTTCCGCAAATTGCTCTGTATGTGGCAAAGTCAACTCCATTAGTTCTGATATTAAAGACATTCCACAGCATAGATATGTCAAACTGTTTGATATATCTATGTTCCAGAGAGACGAAATGTCATTCCATTCGCGATAACGAGTCTCTTTTGTTTTTTATGTCGAAATTCATCAAATGACTCAAAGGCTAAGAACCATAGAGTTATATCCTAGCGATAGACAAGCACGTTCATCTTACTAATATTATAAATGCGAAAGTTACGATGTTTGGATGTTTGTTACTCAATCACGCCAAAACGGCTAGACGGATCTGGATGAAATTTGGCACAGGTATAGGATACACTCTGGAATAGGACATAGGCTACTTTTATCCCGGAAACCCCAACCCCAACCCTAATACCATGCGGGCGAAACCGCGGGCAAAAGCTAGTAGAAACTACGTGTCAAAATACTGAAACATTAATACAAAAGTCCGTTGCAGCGTTTCATTGGTATTATATTGTCTAACAAACTTTTTGGTTTACAATAATGAATATTGATGTACCTAAGGCATTCAAATGTTCTTCTAGTTTTTGGCAGCAAATGTATCAAGTCAGCCTTCTTGGCAAGTTCACAAGGGACACAGGCCCCCTCTCTAAGAGAGAACAAGTTATGCTGAGGTAATCAGACTGCAATAAATTGTCAGAAAATTCGCATTAGCAACAATAGATAATCACTTTTTGAATAATTAAAATGACCACAGAACTTCATAATCTAAGAAGAAATCCCGCCAAAAACTCCGTCAAAACACTCGACACTCTAAAAACAAAACACACAGATGCCACACAAACCTAAATCCATCGAAGTCTCTTAGCTTCAGATTTGGGTCACTAGAATATTGAGCCGCGGCTGAACTGTCAAAGTAAATAGATAAACAGACGAACAGACAAACAAAACCAATGTCACGTTCACTTTTAGTGTGAAAGAGATAGCGGATTAGAGACAAATATTTGACTACGGAATGCGACTTTCTAGTTCTGTAATAGAGACTTAAAAAGGTATAACACAGCTAGTAGACCTTATAAAGAGTAGAAAATTTTTACAAGCTTTCATTTAGTTTCATATGTACCGATGTTTGTGATCAAATCTTGTGAGTTAAATTAGATCATTTCCCGGTTATCGATTGAGCTGAAATTTTGCATGCGTGTGTATCAGATGACAAATTCTGACAAACCAAATTTAAGAATTCCGCTATCGAATTTGGTTTCAATATCTTTCTTTCGTAATATCCCTTAGTTGAGAGATTGAGAAATTACAATGGTTTTAATTAAAATGGATTCCTCCATTTTCAGTGTGTTTGTATCACCTGGTAATATTTATCATCTTTCTACTTTTACCATACCTTAGAGTCGGTGTATTTTCTTTTTACTGTTTCTGTATCTACGACATTTATAGTTATTATCTTAAAATTTACTTCGTTCTTTATTTTGTAATTCTTTACTGAAAAATGGCAGTTTCTGTTGTACTAAGACTTCATCATAATCATCCAATGCATTGTTAAAACCAACGATTTCTTCAGTAACATGGTCTATTGCTTTGGATCCTTTAAGTTCATCAAAATCTTCAACAAGAAACATTTCCAGTCTATTTCCACATTTAATAAGACAATTGTTACCAGTATGAGGGTCAGGGTCACAAAGTTCAATGGGACGTGAACCATTGTGGCCGAAGGTCGGACCATGGCGTCTGCGGGCTATAGATGAAGCCGTTACTATGATTGAAATGGATTAATTGTTGTCTGTAATGCTAACTAGAGCAGTGGCTTGGTTGTTATAGTTACGACTTATGTGCGAACCAACACAAATACTTTACTTTGTGTAAATTATTTCAGTAATGCTACTGCTTCCAGATAAAGGAAATCTATCCGCCGTACCGCGCTGGGCTCGTGTGGTGGATTAAGTCTTATTCCCTCGCACAGAGTGAAGGCTTGAGTCCCAGTTGTGGGAACACCATGGGTTGGGTATGCCTGTTCTATGCTAACCATGATCTTTGAGGTCAAGGCCTCAGAGTCTAATGAGATGTGAACTGTTGTGGCTGATCATGGCTTTTGTGAGCTACGGATGAAGTTATTACTATAATTGTTACGAATTTATTGCTTTAGTTTTTGAGGCTATCAGAGCTGTGGTAGTCTTTTTTTTTGTTTTGTATTTTGTTGTCGCTACTAAGCTACTACCTTGTAAGACCTAGGTCTTGGTGGCGAACTCAAGGGCTTTTCACTGTGTGCAAATCATGTTATTACCTGCTCATCATTGCTCTCAAAATAGGCTGTTGATGAAGTCTTTAATGTTACTCGTATTGTAATTGATATTTGAGAGAAAAAAAGGATGGATTGTGAAAGAAGTGATATGAAAGAAAAGGGAGTTAGTGATAGCGTGACAAGTGACAGGACAGAATCGAAGAAAAAACCTGTTGTGCCGACCGCAAATAAATTGGAACAAAGGCAGGAAGAGAGTAGAGATGCAAAATCATCAGATTATTTCTCCTGTTCTGAAAGTTGCGAATTCCTCTCGTAAGTCTTTTGGAATTTTACTGACTAAATTTCTCTTAGACTCTTAGACTTGCCTAATGACAGGATATGGTTTTGATCTGAGTGAATAGATACTAAACGTTTAAATGTCTTGAGATAACAGTTAATTTATTTAGCAGTCTATTGTTTCTTTAGTTTAGTGTTATGCTAATTCCCTTTCTAAAAGCTTTGTTTCCGTATGATCGTGTTCGTGATAGGTTTTGTCTAGACTGCTAGGTTGAGGGAAAGTTCCTTTGTTAAGTGAAATGGTTGATTTTATAGCCATTTGTTGTTTTATAGTCTTCTAGATTGTATGTACATGCTTTGATCTAATCTCTATGCAGAAATAATTTATTTTATAGTGTGGGCCTATATTCTCTTTTAAGAAATTGAATTGGATGAAAAATGTTTCTCTGCTTGAGCAAAATTTAACGTTTATTTTCATTGGCAGAATATAACCAAAGACTTTACTTTACTCCAAAAAGAATTAAAGTAATTTCATTTGATGATAGTACTTTTTTGCTAATACTTTAATATTAATATTGTTTAAAAATAAGTAGTATATGAAAATAACGGTAAAAGTTCATTAAAATCATCATCATCAACAGCCTTTTTTTAATGTTGCCACTACTGGGACACAGGTCTCCTCTTTATGAGAGGGATGAGGGGCGTAAAAGTTTAAATAAAAAAATAATTTGCGTTCTCCAAAATAATCTCATTAACGTGTTGTCCTCCATTAGCCAAGCATCCTCCATTTTGCGGAACGATTAAAATTTTTCACCAAAGCATCTGGGACACGACAATTTAAATTTAATTATGACAATACGCGTTTTTACTCCATTCAACATCAAGGTTATTAGTACTGACAATCAAGTATTTAATTATGCAGAGAAAAACTGGAATTTCATTTTGGTAGTTCCCTTTTTCAGTTGGTCCCATTCTTACTTCATATCTTCAAGAAAATATATTTAGTCATATACGGCTGATACTGTCAAGAAACTGGTTGACTTGTGCTTCCTTTAACCACTCCCTTTCCTTTAATGTCTTGTCTCAATTACTTATTTGGTGGCGTTCTCTTATTTCATCATTACCCTCAACAGTAAAATCAGAACTCTATTTCTGTTTACCAATATTATCTTTCACATAATCCATTCATTCAAATTTTTTACAGTTATCCATTCTATATTCATACTTTTCTTGATTAAGTATCACAAACTTTGGCCTATCAGCTAAAGTTTTATGTATCGCATTTCACTTTTAAAAACCTCCACATTCTTTATAATGTAATAAAGTTCATGAATTTAAAGCTCAAACTAATTTAAAAGTGTTGACATATTTAATCTGTTAAAGTTATTTGATATAACTTTACCAGCATTAACCCAGTTTTTAAATTGCGTGTGAAATCCATGATCAAGTCCATCATATCTAATAATTTCCATCATCACTAATACAACTTAATCTTTCCTCAATTTATAAATATAGAGCCGCGAGCTCGTGTTGAAAGAGCTTATTTAAAAATTAGTTTTCACCAATCAATGTTTTAACATAATAAACTTTTGTACAACACCGTTATTTTTGGAATTAGTAGTATCCGTCATTTTGTAGAACCATCGTGTGGTAGTTCATTATGTAAGGTACAAGTTATGAGAGGTCTGCGGGATTGTTTGGTAGGGTTACCGTGACACTACTTTTGTATTTATTAGTTTATTTTTGTAAGATTATCTGTTTTTGTATTGTATCTATGGACCTAAGTTGTCTGATAATAAATAATAATAATTATTATTAATATAACGCAAAGGGCTATTGCAGCAGGAACACAGTGATTTAAGTTAGTAAAAATCCGAAAATCTTTTCTCACCCAAATCAGGTTAAATTATTTGATGATCTCTGATTTCACTATTTAAATTCAGTTAATACATAAGGAATGAAACAAGAATATGCTGTACACTTAACACAGTCCGGTATATTAAAAATACAATTAATACGACGCCAAAAATTCATACTAGTATGAAAATTAAGACTAGAAAGGAAAATTTTATTTAAAATAAAAGTATCGATTCATCCTAATTTCTTTCCCTTCTTCAAATTGTTACTCTACTATTTTATTGTGTATTATTTCTCGTCCACTTCTAATCTACGTTTCAACGAATTCCTCCGTCCCTACTCGATCGCTCGTCTCTTGTACCAAATCATCAATATTTATTAGCCGAGATACGCAATAATCACAACATAATTAAAGCGCCATGGGAACCAGAGGTCCGAAGAACCGGTTCTATGACCTCAAATGTTGCACCATTAGTGTACCCAGTGAATTTGGACTTTGACAAGAACAAAGGGCTTTTGATATGAAAACTTATATCAGCCTCATAAATATTAGCAAGAAGTATTAAACTAAGCCTGCAACCGAGATATTTCTAATAATACTATTAATTTAATTAATTGACAATTGTATTTGTATTAGAACATAATGAGTCCATGGTTGCTTGAATCAATAAATGAATTGAATACATAACATGGGAAATATTGTAACATAAACTCTTTTTTTAAAGAGTAACCATGGAGTTTCTTGCCGGTTCTTCTCCATTGGAAACGACTAGGCATATCATCATCATCATTCTACTCTTATCCCATGTTACCTGGGGTCGGTGCAACATGTTTTTTTTTCCACTCTGTCCTGTCATAGGCATATGTGAAATAAAATATTATGTATTTTAGAATTTTAGACTGAAAAGAGTGCCATTGTGTTTCTTGCATATTCTTGTCTATAAAGATCTACGCCTTGAAATGTGTAATTGGCATCATGTGTTTTTTTACTGAGTGACTTCTTGACAACTCAAAATTGCCTGATAATGGTGTATTGAAATTAATGCTTTGAATGGTTCCAGTAACCATATTATAATTAAAGATAAAGTTATAAGGCGCTAAAATGCATGAGACGAAATCGACCACGTGCTATATCGGAAGCGTATCTATTGAACACGTATTATGTATCTATGCATTCTTGATAGTATAATAGTTAAAGTAGTATCGTTGAGCAGTTAACCTCTTTAGTCATCTTGTACACTGGTTGCCTTGAGCTATGCGAAAAGCAATAAATCTGAGCTGAATAGCTATAAAATTTATTCTATTCTTTTCTTTGCAGTTTTTCAATGTCTAAGAAGATAAAAACTTAATAACTATCGTTAAAGTTGTAGAAATTGATAATAAATATATTAAAGATTGTGGCAATAAGTAAAATGAAAGGCAAATTGAAGAAATCGGCGCCTCGATAAATGATGTTAGTAATGCTACTTCAACCACGTTCATTATAGATAAACTAAAGAGCTAATAAAATGCTTGAACGTGGAAACGATTGTAAATGCAACAGGTTGTCAATCCATTACCTATCTACTTGTAGTGGTGACGTAGGTAACACTTTCCCCATAACACCTTTCACGATAAATTCTATTGATAACGTTATGATCAACAGTTTGCTTTGAAATTGTCTACTATTTGTGTATAGCATTGTTACGTAGATGTACTAATTTGACAGATTTAGTGTTACATAATTTGTTAATCCAAAAATCCATTTTACCTGCATCAAATTTTTTATTTGTTAGTGTTTTTTTTAACAAATGTTTTTGTTAATCTACCTTGGTTGAAGTTTTATTACAAACTAGCTTTTGCCCACGGCTTCGCCCGCGTGGTATTGGGGTTGGGGTTTCCGGGATAAAAAGTAGCCTATGTCCTATTCCGGAGTGTATCCTATGCCTGTGCCAAATTTCATCCAGATCCGTCCAGCCGTTTTGGCGTGATTGAGTAACAAACATCCAAACATCGTTACTTTCGCATTTATAATATTAGTAAGATACTCAGTTTTTTAACTATTTAACCAATATCAATTTAAAATAGGTAATGTTTTCAATTCGACTAGCATTATATACCATGCTATAAAGCAATGTTTTGTATTACTGGCAAAAAAAGTAAATGGAGTCTGTCTAGTCCATTTATTTTTTGCCACTGCACACACATTTATTCTGTACCATTGCATAGCACAGCATCAGCCTATAATATTGCTGGGACTCAGACCTTCTCTCTTGGATGGAGAATGGGCTGTAATCCACCACGCGATCGTAGTACGGATTGCTGGATGTCACATGTCTTCAAATTTTTGATTCTAGGACATGCCGCTTTCCTCACGATGTTTTCCTTCACTGTTTACAGAGCAGTGGTGATGAAATAAATTATACGAAACTTATTCTTTATGATCAAGCATATAACGAGCCATATCCAATCTCTCTACCCTACCAAGCTCGATATTTTCACTACCAAGTACATTCCTATAATTAATAACCCATCTTAAACCAGGAAGACGATACTTATGGTACTGCTGGTTAAAAATAACCAGAGATTTATTAGTTTAGGCCTTCCGTTCGTTCGTCCCTTTGATCTTGAAGCCGTCATGCTAACTAATAGAGGATGGTCCAAATGTTTTTTCGATACTGTACGATATTGGTTTGGATTAGACGGTCAATTGATGATTTCTTTATTGATTTGTGTTACGTTTACTTGTTTTCGTTCAGAGGTACTGCTTGATCGATTTGTTGAAAAGGTGTAGGAGACTGGATCAATGATAAATTATCTTTATTTTGCAAGTAAGTTTAAAAAACACGTTACACGTCATTTTTTTTAGATGCTAGATGGGTCCGGTGTTTCCTGGCTGAGTACCCTGAGAAAAACAAAGAAACAATCTCTGGGGTCAAAGTCTCTTTCAAAGTCTATACAATAAAACTGTAACAGGAAACAGTCATTGCTTTTGAAAATAGCTGTAAGAAGCACATAGAAATAATGTATACCTTTGGAAGAATAATCCAGGACGCCAGCGCTTTGAGATATACTAACGTAACTTATAGCATATAAAATAATAATAGTAGCGTTGCTTAATCTATTATAGGCTAATATGACTTAACCATTAGCTCTTCTGAAGTTAAAGTTTCTTATATCAGCTATCAATGACAGTGATGGCAAAAAAATGATACAGCTCCATTTATAACTTTGATAATTCATTCATAACATTATGTTACATTTTAAAGACAACCAGTTTATAGAGGAGGTCAATACGTTGGGAAAACCCTTGAACTAGTTATTTCTTATATCCATTCACAATGGAAGTTCATTGCACTTATTGGTCTGGTAATCGAAAATGGTATTAAGTAAGGCATTTGATTGAATAGCCATCTCGTGTTTGTCTTGTTCAAAAACTCATTTGTTTTGGGGTTCTAGAAAACTGTTACTTTGAAAACGTACGACTGGCTTGTTAGTCTAGTAGTGACCCTGACTGCTGATTCACTCTATCTATTGAAAAAAATCACATCGAAATCCGTTGCTTGGTTTTAAAGATTTAAGCATACATAGGGACAGATATCGGGAAGCGACTTTGTTTTATACTATGCAATGATGTGTATGTATTTAGACACATATAAGTATGTTTATCAGTTGTCTAGTACTCATAATACAGGCTCTGTTTAACTTGGGACTACACGGCGTTGTGTGATTGTTGTGGAATATTATATTGTAATATTCAACTTGTTTTGATCCATGTATTTGTTTTTGTGTTCTATTTTTTTAATGTTACTTATAATTTTATCGTCTGCCATCAAAAATGAATTAAAAAACTTATTTATTTGTAACTCACTCTTTATTTGTTTAGTCAGTTTACGTTTTATACTGCACCATCTCATTCTCTATTACCTTTATTCTCCTTTCTTTAATTTGGAACCGTGCAGCTTCTATAAGTCTTCTCTTTTATAAGTACCCATGGTAAACCAGTGCTTTCATCAACTTAAATCAAAGTACCTTCTCTAATCCAAATTCATCATCATATTTCTCTTTAAACTCTCCCAGACTATGCAGTTCTGACCTATAAGGTATTACAGCATAAATGCATAGACCACAGGCTATCGGGTCGTGTCGTATCTCTCGGACGTGTCTGCTAGTGTCACAATGTCAGTCTGCGGTATCTTGTTAGGCTGTGTTTATGTAGTCGCTTTTGTAATATATGGTTTGCAGGCCTTCGGTAGAAGTGTTGATAGTGGTGAATTTTAGGCTTAGTTAATGTTTTTGGTTTAACTGTTTGATAAGGGTTATGTTTTGGGAAATTTGGGCTTCTGTAGTCGTGATGTATGGTTATTTTTGTATAAATTTGTTTAATAAGTTTTGAAAGATATGTTTTTCTAAAAATTATGATTTTTTGCTGTTAAAAGGATTCTGCTACAATTGAGTGTCTTGGGTGACTTGTACCTCGCTAAAATGCAAGGCGCTGTGGAATGCATCGGAGCAGAATCCCGGTTTAAAGCTAGATTTGAGTAAAATATATAGTTAGAGGAAAACGGCATGTCCTAGAACCAAAATTCGAAGACATATGACATCCACCAATCCGCACTGGGCCCGCGTGGTGGATTATGGCCCATTCCCTCTCCTAGAGAGGAGGCCTGTGTCCCAGCCGTGGGAATATTTAAAAGGCTGATGATGATGATGATGATATAGTTACACCGATACATGCTCGTTACTTCAAAACTATTCTATAAGCAATTTGCCGGACGATATAACGTTAGAGGGCCTCCCACAAGGTGAACTGATGACCTGGTCAGGGTCGCAAGGATCTGATGGATATGAGTCGCATTGGACCGGTTGTTATGGCGACACTTGGGTGTAGCCTATATCTGTATTTGTATGATATAGTTTATTTGTCCCGTAACTGTAATAGACGGAAGATTACATCATGTCGATTTGTTGATTAATTTTTTGTTTGTTTCTTTCATCTTTTGATATGGTACTACGTCGGTAAAGTTTCCTCAGATAATAATCGAACCTTTGTATAGTTTAAATTCCGATACAATTTCAAATTATTATGATTAATTAATATTTATAAGTTTTCTTATTATGGCTGAAGTTACAAGTTTATATCGATTTTATTACTATTTCTACTGATTTTATAAGTCTTTATTTAGTTTAATCTGTCCCGATCGATGTTTGTGGTCGAATCTTGTAAATTAAATTTGATCCTCTTCCCGGTTACCGATTGAGCTGAAATTTTGCATGCATGTGTCAATTAGATGACAATGCAAAATGATTAAGTCGTGGAGTTGATCTGATGATGGAACCAGAAGGTGGCCATAGGAACTCTGTAATTAAACGATGCAACCATCGAGTTTGGGCTCACGTGATTTGTCTTGACGAGTTTTAATTATATAGGTATATACCGCGTTAAAAAAACTTGCTATGCAAACATATTTGCGTTGAAAACTTGTTTGGTAAAGAAAGAGATAAATACAAAATAGTGTGTTAAGTTACTACACTATATATTTGGGGAGGGTGTTCCTTCTGTAGGGCCGGGGGCTCACTTCCCGTTTGGTGACAAAATATTTGTACAGGCACTGGGTTCTGTATATTTACCCACTTCTATCCAGCAGTCTTTGTGGTTATTATTTTTTGCTTTAATATCCGAATGTGGAGCAATGAACTCTAGATCTAACTGATTTTTTGTCGTAAGAAAATTAAATCTTGATAATTTATTACGATAATTCATATGAAGTATAATTATTGTAGTAGCTCTCTCTGCTCTCAAAACGGTGAAGGAAAACATCGTGAGGAAACCGGCATGTCCAAGAACCAAAAATTCAAAGACATGTGCCAAGTACCAATCCATACTGGATCCGCGAGATGGATTATGGCCCATTCCCTCTCCTAGAGAGAAGGCCTTAGTCCCACCACAATGCCATCCAAATGCAAAGCAATGTTGATACTACGTACGCAGCTTAAAATACTATTAACAAGCAATAAATATTTTACCCTAATTTCTGCCAAAAATAACCTATAAAAAGATCATAACAGTACTAAAAATATATCGTCCACAAATAATGTGTTTCTGGCAATAAACTTGTTTATTACTGGCCATAATTTAGATGGCTACACTTAAAGAGTTGGGGAGAATGCCATTAGGGTTTAATATGCTGAATGATGTTCAACGCGCTCGTGGAGACCAACCCTGGATTGGATTTGTTTGCTGATGAATGAAAGACGATATTATTAGAAAGCCTACGATTCTGTGAGAAGACAGAGTGAAAGGGTTAATTAATTTAATTTAGTGTTAATGGCTTTTTTTTGCTGTACTAAATAATAATAAATAAATATGCTGTGTTTGAATTTCGAATGTTCTATCTCTGGTCTTTACTTTTTAAGAAATGTTTTTGAGTTATGGTTTGTTTCTGGTTTTTCGTATTTTGAATTTTAAGTTGACAGCTAATCCTAACCAGCCAGCTTTTCGATTTAAAATGTCTTTTTAACTCATTTGACTCGATTGCTTATGGAATATTCCGAATCAGATTTTTTTTCGAGTGGTAACATCTGCGAATAATTCTTCTCTCGACTATTAGTGACTAAATTAATTGTGTTACCTAATTAAATTGCTCCATACATGGGTTGTCCAAAAGGGATCCCGCAAGCCCAAGCAGGAAGATAGGAGTGGGTTTTAGTTAGTAGGTACGACTCGGGAGAAATAGGATGATTATTAATCTGATATAATTACCCTTGTTGATAAAGCTGATTTAATTGCCCCTAGCGTTCGAGAGCAACTAACTAGTATAATCTGTGGCATCTAAGTTGAACCAAAATGGCGATCTACATCGCGCATAACCCAATTTTCCAAAATCGATGTAGCAATGACGGCATTTTGAACTTATTTATCGCGTATTATTCTTTCAAACTATCCGACTACAGTTCTAATTTTAAACTACAAAATACAATTCTAAATTCGAAAATCTCTCATATAAAAATTAAATTAGCATAAAATTGTTATTTGTTAGTCAATAAAGTTACATATAACATTTATAATGTCTATAGTTTTTATGTTCGCAATCAAATGAACTTCCAAATCAGATTTGTTTAGTAGGTGTTTGCTAACGGTTAATTTTATTGGTAGGCCTGTTTTTTATATGATTGATTTAACAGACGGGGGATGTAGACTAATGATTTGTGTAGAAGAAACAACGGTTTTTTATTATAGATAGACTTGCGATTGACCTCACCTGATGGTAAGCGATGATGTGGGCCACAATGGGGCACGCTTGTCTAGTTTTACTCTGTAGGTACTTTAGTTATTCTTTAGTTGGACTCTGCAAAAGGGTCGAACCCTGCTAGGTTGAAACTACATTCTCACAACATAATATCCACAAGGAATTAATTTACAAATAGTTAAGAAGCCATTGAAATTAACTTAAAAAAAATCCCGCAAAAATGTATTTAAAACTACTGTCTGTGCTGACCCTATGTATTTAAAACTACGCAACGGATTTTAATGCGGGTTTTTTTATTAGATAGAGTGATTAAAAAGGAAGGTTTATGTGTATAATATATACATAATATATTTAATATCACTATTGCACCCGTGCGAAGCTGGGGCGGGTCACTAGTATTTAATAATTCGTTGAACAAATTGTGTGGCAATTAGAGCTTAAAGTTTAGGTGTAGTAGTGAAAATACGATATTTATCAAATTACTGAATTTAGTTTTGGACTAAATTAATTTTAATAAGCACCTACTTAATCTGGTAGAAATAATATTTATGTTCGTTAAAATTATCATGTATTTGTTAAAACCGCTCTATAAATAAATACAGACACAAAATGCACCGCCATTTAAAAAAAAAATAAAATGAGAATGGGAACGTACTTGATACTTTAGATCCGTATTTTGGAATGATGTTCAAAGATTTCGATTTTTGAATAGCTTTTTCTTATAAGTACACCGTTAAATCTTGATAGTTTTAATCCCTTGGAGGATCGATTCAATACATGAAACACTATCGATTGGTAAAGTTAGAATAAAAAAACGAAGTACTTTTTTTTAAAACTCGAATTAATTTACGCATGTTCTAAATTGATTTCGTTAAGTAAACGTCAGCTAGGCGAGTTCAATGACCTGTAGGTAGTTAGTAAGCAACGACCGACAACTACCTACAAGGTCAATGACTCTTTTACTTAAAGAAATTAATTTCGTAAATGCGTATATCAATAAGAGATTAAGAGTAAAAGTAGTAAAAAAAGTAGTAGAGTTTTCAAGTGCTAAAATTCGCAAGCCTAAGTCCTCATTTACGGAGACGCGGGGCGTCTCGCGTCGCGTGTGGCGTGGCGTCTCACGGCGCGTCGGACGTTTTCTTTGTTTACGTTGGGGCGGCGCGTGAAGCGGCACGCATCATCGCACGCGTAAACACAAACTTATGCAATATACGACCATGTTCATAGAGAAGCGAGACGGGAAGCGTGGCGGTGCCCGCCGCGGCATCCGCGGCGAATCCTCTAGCGTGTAGCGAAGCACGCGGCGGGCATCGCGGCAGCGCACGCTCGCCTTGATCAAATCGACTAGTTTTATGTTGGCGAGAGATGGGAGCGCATGTGTCGCAACTTGCAGCATGAATGACGAAAAAATGGAACTAGTTATTTCGAGAATTGCCGCTGCGTGTGCCGCTGCGTGTGCCGCCGCGATAAACGCCGCGTGGGACGCGTCGGTGCCATCCGCGGGCTCGGCTGCAAAAAACGCACTAATTCAAACAAACGCGTCTAAAATCGCTTCTCCGTAAACGCACTCATACAACGCCATATTATATTTGAATTCAGTGCGGGCCGCGCTGCTCAACGCAACGCGCGACGCCCCGCGTCTCTGTAAATGAGGCCAACTTCAGACTCGCCAAGATCCGACGGCTGTAGGTACTGTAAAAAATGCCTTGTTCACACTTACCAAGCAAATAGGCGAGACAGTGTTTTCAGCCGAATACTCGGTACGGTTGAACTACTCGGCCGAGCGTTTATCTCTAGAACTCTCTTACATCACTGACTCGGCCGAGCGACATTTCACTGTATAAGTTTGATCATTGTTCTTGAATACGGAAATTGTTTTAAATATAGGGAGATACTAACGCACTTTACTAAGGTTGAATAAATTATTTATAATTCTATTTTTCCTTTTCAGATTTAAACGAAAAAGTGCCTAATTAACAAAGAAAGGAGTGCCTTCAGTGATAGTGCTAGTGTTTTAACAGTTTTTGATCAGTTTTAGTAATATATTTATTACTAAGTGAACTGTATAGTGTTTTTATTGAATTTCTAAGTGATATTTAGAAGAACAGCACTATGGAGCTAAGGAGATTAACCATTTTTGCGGCGTTTTTCGTGTTGGCGATCTCACATTGTTCAGGTAAGCTTTTTTTACATTTATTTCTAGTGGTTAGTGGCTTTGACTACTATGTCGGAGGTTGTGGGTTCGATTCCTACTTACGAACACAAAGGTTTGTGTGATGTATTTAGAAATATATAAGTATGTTAATCAGTTGTCTAGTACTTATAACACAAGCTCTGCTTAGCTTGGGATTAGACAGCGTTTTGTGTATATTGTAAAATATACACACAACGCCTTTTGCATGCATGTGTATTATATTTTTATTATATAATTCTCTTCAAATTTTTACACGGTGAATCGGTATACTTCGTTAAAAGACTATCAGTCAGAAACAGTATTCTAAATTTAAAAATCTGACAGATGTCATGCAAAAACCAACGTTAAGTATCAAAACTTTTACGACTAACGTTTTAAAAGGCTCGATTCAGCGTTTTCCCAAACAGTTTTTAAAAACAATATTTACTTATCTTTTATTTAATTAAAGAATGATTCACTCTATGCAGAAAAACGGACGGAAATACTGTTAAACATGAACCATTGTGCAAACAGTTTCTCACACCACTAAAAGATCCAAAAAAATGGATGACACAAAACGGTAATAAAAATGTAATCCAGTAATGTAGACAAGTAGTCATCTACACTAATGTAATAAAGAGGTAAAGTTTGTTTTTTTGTTTTTTTTTGTTTGTAGGGGGTAATCTCTGGAACTACTGGTCCAATTGGAAAATTTTTAGCAACAATAGAAAGCTGCATTACTCCTGAGTGACATAGGCTATATTTTATGTACGCGGGCGAAGCCACTGACAAAAGCTAGTCTAAAAATAAGACAATACCAGGAAATTTAAAGTCTAGGATGAGTAACAGACAAGTTTAGAATTCTAGGTCGATGTAGCCAGCCAACTGTGAGTACATAATGACAGTAGTAAATTACAAGGTCGAGTTTTTATACCTAGCAAAAAAATAAAAACTGAATGCTAGGCTTGTATTTACAGAACATCGACTTATGTTTTAGTGATAGACAAGCATGTTACTAGAAACTATTTGTCAAAATACTGAAAAGTTAATATAAAAGTCCGCTGCAGCGCTTCATGGGCATTATATCGTTAAATCTTTTAAAACTTACAGCGCTCTTACACTGCGTGATCAATGTAAAGGTGTATGGCCTGGAGATTACCTGAGTTTTTTTTTTTTTTTATGGTAGGTGAAAATCATACAATGACGAAACCCGCTCTTGGGCGGAGCGGGAGACCAGTGTCAGACTCTTACTGACTAAAAAACCTACCCCGAACCTTCCTTGCCTTATTTCTGGAGTCGAGGTGACAGTTTGCACATACCCTCTAGGCTCCAGGAGGCTTCGACCCTGAAGGGCCCCTGCAGTTTGCTGACAACTCCTTGAGGCGCGCGGGAACGGTGCGCGCCGTTGACGACTTGGACTCGGTCTTACCAGACGATCGGACGGCGAGCTACCCATTGCTCACCGTCCGCGAGCCAGTGTCTACGGTGGCCGGATATCGGCAGGATCGCGGCGGCGACGGCTACGGGAGATTACCTGAGTAGTAAAGTGACTGTACGGTACGTCTAATCTAGTGCGTAGTACAGTACGACCGTCGAATCTAGGCGAGTCTGATGTTAGGCTCTGTGAATATTAGCGCTTGAAAACTCGTACAAAAATAAAGAAAGATTCTAAAAAAATAATTGCCAATAACAGTTTTTAACAGCAATAACAACTGCAAATTTTGTTGTGTAAACTACTTATTTTTTCACGAGTTTTCAAGCGTTAAAATTCGCAGAGTCCACTAAGATCCGACGACTGTACTGTACAATAAATATCGACGACTCAAACCCGAAATTGGCACAAAAATACAACTAGGACAGCACTACAAAAACAAAAAAAAACGGTTCTCAATATTTGAATATAGAATTCGAACTAGATTTGAATAGAGATTAGTATTGATTCTGACAGGTTTAATTTGAGATTCATGTTTGATTTGAGTAGGTGTTGCTCTAGAATACAGACACTTTTTTTTATGGTAGGTAAAAATCATCCAATAACGAGTTCCGCTCTTGGGCGGAGCGGCAAACAGTGTCAGACTCTTACTGACTAAACAACCTACCCCGTTCCTACATCGCCATACATACCAGGGCCAGAGCCTTCCTTTCAGACACAAACCCTTGGCCCTAATTGGTTTCGACCCTTCTGCAGGGTCCCTACGTAGAATACAGACATTCAAATTTTGCGAAATAATAAGCGTACTAAAAAAACGAATGTCTTGGACGTTAAATATGAATGAAATAGAAGTTTCTTTTGAAAATATGCAGTATGTTTTTCAAGTAGAAATTGAGATATTGGGATTGGAAAGAATCAATGTCAAAAAGTGGAAATGTAAGGAAAATAATACTAAAACTAAAATGGTGGGAAATAATACATTGACTTCTCTCGTTCTTCGTGTTAAAAAAAAAATCAGCAAGTTCAGTACATTTTGACCAGTTATCAGCCCAGTTAACATAAATGTACTGAACAGCTTTTTTTTTCGCGATTTCAGGTTTAGTCACATAGAAAAAGTTGTTTGTTATCACGACTACAATCATGTCACTAATTACCCTGTTACCCTATATAATAGTTTCTTTTTTAAAAAAATATTTAAAAAAAGTGTTAAATACCGAAATGAGATTTGTAAGTTAAGAACTTCTCAAAAGCCTTAGTCCCCAGGGTGATTTCATCATCATCATCAGCCTTTTTATTGTTCCCATTGCTGGGACAAAGGCCTCCTCTCTAGGAGAGGGAACGGGACATAATCCACCACGCGGGCCCAGTGCGGATTGCTGGATGTCACATGTCTTCGAATTTTTGGTTCTAGGACATGCCGGTTTCCTCACGATGTTTTCTTTCACCGTTTTGAGAGCAGTGGTGATTTATACAGATCAAATACTGATGACACTGTTAATGAGAAATACTTATCGTGTGATACTTTACAAAGTATACGTATGTGTAAACAAGTATGAATGAATCATTGATAAAACGATATTTTTCAGTGTTTGTTCAGGGAGTCAGATACTTAAGTCTTGGCATTTTCACTTAAGAGTCCATTGCTCTGACCGTTTATAAGTTACAGGGTGATACATCAAAGGATTAATATTTGCGGATTAAAGCAAATATTGAAAAGGAAGTCTGAAGTATTGTAAAATATTTAAATATTGGTAAAGGATTTGTAGAAAGATGAAAAAAACTTTTTTCTGCACGAACAAAACGCACAAAGCATATTCGAAAGTCAAAAGCCTAGTATTCAAAGATATAGAATTTATAATAATATATAGAATTGCGATATTGTAATTTGTTTTCTATAGTAGTACCTTACGTTACTTGTGTGGGTAATAACTGAAAATAATAAATGAAGCCAATGAATGAGGCACTGCAGCGGACTTTTGTATAAACTTTCTAGTATTTTGACAAAAAGTTTCAATCAACGTGCTTGTCTATCGCTAGGATATAACACTATGGAAAAAAAAATCTTCTTCTTAGTCGTGCACTCTTAACAGAGTGGTCGTGGTCATGTGTCGGTCGAGTCCTGCGCCACCGCCTCTCTCGCGATGTGATTATTGATGAGTTTTCGTTGACGCTGCAATGCGTCACCGGAAAAAAATTACTCGATTTGAAAATCGAACATTGATTTTAAAAAAATGCCACAATACTAATTCTTTGGTTATAGAACAAACCATCTCTCTAATGATGCTATAATTTAATTTTAAACTAGAACACAATACGAAAGTCACGTAACAAGGAGTATTTCTCTACAGTTAACAACAAAAAATAACGAGATACGAAACTTGTGTCTATTTTAGTTAGAGTCAATAACATTTTGAAGGTTAAAGCAAGTAAATAATTCACTCGCACGGCCATTCAGACAAATTCTGAATGAATAAATATAAAATTGTATGATGTGCGGGCGTAGTCTTGTTTTTTTTTTACATAACGTTTTTTTTTGCGGGGCAAACTTGACCGGCGATGATCGCCCAAGACAGAGAAGTTTGGAAGGAGAAAGGGAAGGCCTTTGCCCAGCAGTGGGATACAAAGTAGGCTATAAAAGAAAAGATTTGTTTTATCGATTGGGAAATAGTAGGAACATTTTGATACAAATGAAGAAAGTTTTTCTAGTCGCAGGTGAAGGTGCTATGGAGCCTTCTTTCAATAAAAAATCAAATCAAACGGCGTTTTACAATACGCTTAGGATGAAAAAAATTAACGGATGTTGTCGCGCGACTCGTGGGGGTCAGTGTTCAGCCTGGCACGATAAATACAACCTATTGTGAGGGGGCGAGTTCACGCATTGTTCCGCACTAGTGAGGAAAACAGTCTGTCTAAAAGCGACCTCTTGAAAAAAAATATTAACGTGATTAAGAAAGGATTGTCTTTGAATAACAATATAATTCAAATGAAAGAAGTGACATTTCTTGATTTAGCTTAGAGATTTCTTTTTAATTTCTAGTAAGTAATTAAGACTTTATCTTGGTATACTTTTGGCTGTAGTAGATACATAATTTAAAAACTAACAGTTCACACTAAACTGTAAATTGCAAGCGTCATAACGGTTTTAATAAAATTATCTTTAAACAAAAATTACAGTTTTTATTTCAGCAGCTACATTGTCTTTTAATTATCTCACAAAAGATGTATAAAATAGAGTATCCTACAAGGGGATAAAGTTAATATTTTCCGTAGCATTGTCCCTAAAACTGTCTGCGGATTAATACAATCAATCGTACACTTTCATTGTAGGCCAAACAAAACAAATAAAATCAAGCTTACATTCAAAGTGCAGACATTTTAAGTGCAGTATTAACACAGATACTCATAACGGGACCCTAATTGCGAGCACTCATTGACAGCCGCTGTCAAAATGATTGTCGTGACGTCTGTCAACGTGACAGATGCCAGCTCGAGGGTTCTTTAACGTGTGCGCGGCGGGAAATTAGTTTTTGGGTCATGTGATTAAGTTTTTTTGATAGAATTTAATATATTTTTTGTACCTAATATGTTTAATTGTCTTCTTAGACTTTTTCTTGAAGATTAATTAATTTTTAATTCTGATACAATTGATTGATTAATAACAATGTAGGTGTACTTGATTCTAGCCTTAATGATATTGATATTGTCTAGTTTAATTCAGCAAAAAGTAAAACCTACATTAGACTTTTTTATGTCGGAAGCGTATCTTATTCAAGGCTAGCATTTTGAATAGACTATTTGATTTTATTATCATTGTATTACAGACTCAGACAGTCCTTGTTTTTTTTTTTGTTTTATATGCGTTCGAAATTTGAAACATAGATTTATGGTTCACACATCAGAACGAATTCAAAAGTAGGTTACCATAGACAATGATTGAAATGTCGTTTTTGTATATTTCAAGGTCCATAGTCATAGATATTTGTTGGTATTGAATATTTACCTACAAGTCATAGGTAAACAGAATATTAAGTATTTTATACTCAACGAATTATTACAAAAAGGATATTATAATGTCAAACAAATAATAAAAAAAAAAATAATAAAAAATAGCATCAACCCTCACTGCAATAAATGTGTGTAGTTTTTTGTTTTTGTGTGTAATTTAGTTTTTCATGGTGTTTTGTAATTTGTATTTATTTTATTGCCTGTGTGTATTTGTGTGTTGTTATGTTCAAAGCATATGGACAGAAATGTCCGAAATAAACGTTTATTATTATTATTATTACCTATTAAAGTCCATATTTCGTTTTTTGTTGTAAGCAAGTATATAGGTATTTTCTCAACTAAAAATAATAAGTGGTTGGACACCAGTGTCCTTTTGGGCCTTAAAATCTTAGCCCTAACGAATGCTGGCATTCGCACACATATTGTCTTTCTATTATGTCTCTAATCACGGTACTCGAAAGGTTGAACTAAACAAGCTTTATAATGTACTAGCTTCTGCCCGCGACTACGTCCGCGGAAAATTTGTGAGACAAAAGTTGTGATAGCTCGGTTAATATCCATGTTATATAAATAATTTACAGCCTATGTCACTCAGGAGTAAAGCAGCTTTCTATTATAGCTACAATTTTTCCAATCGAACCATTAGTTCCAGAGCTTACCTCCTACAAACAAAAAAATAAAAAAAACAAAAAAACAAACTTTACCTCTTTATTATATTAGTGTAGATATATTTAAATCGTAGACAGGTGTTTGGCTAGAATGAGTTCAAATACACGATAATTTTTCCTTCAATAAGGGTAATTTGTTTGTTTAAATTGCTATGCTAGATGGTAATGACATGAATTGAAATGGTAAATGGCCTTTTAGTCGAGTTTAAATGTGGTTATCGGTTTTCTTGGTCGAGAGAATATTTGTCTTATTATATATATATCAGAGAGCAGTGGTGGCCGAGTGGTAAACGCCCCGACTTACAAGTTGTAGGTCGCGGGTTCAAACCCAGCCAGGCGCATTACTTTGTGTGATTTATTTCATCACCACTGCTCTCAAAACGGTGAAGGAAAACATCGTGAGGAAACCGGCATGTCCTAGAACCAAAAATTCGAAGACATGTGACATCCACCAAACCGCACTGGGCCCGCGTGGTGGATTATGGCCCATTCCCTCTCCTAGAGAAAGGAGGCCTGTGTCCCTGCAGTGGGAACATTAAAAGGCTGATGATGATGATGATGATATATATCATATAGGTATTATGTATATATTACGATATGTTTACCCTACGTTCCTGTAGGCAGGAACGTAGGGTAAACGTATTGTAATCGTAAACGTAACCCTGTCAAAGGGTCGAAGCAAACTGGGGTGAACGGTCTGGTATAAAGGTAAAGTAGGAAGGGTGGGTTGTTTAGTGAGTAAGAGTCTGACAATTTTGCCCGCATTTAATTAGTACGTTTTATGCTAAAAACGATAAAAGCCTGGTTATCTACAAAATAAACCCAATGCTAGATTTTTTTTTTCTTATTTTCATTCTCTTATAATTTTTATTTGTCACTGTCACGCCTTATTTCTCGTTTTATATTAAAAAAAAACCTCGAAAGAAATAAATTAAGTAGTCCCCTATAATCATACCACAACGCCCCACTTACAATTTATTTGCACGACACCGTAATGGCGATAATAAAAATGTAAGGTGCTCATTACACGTCATTTTTTGAACCAATTATCTTTTCCATAGAGTAAGGAATCTACGAGAGATGCCACTAAAGTGAATTCAAACTTAATGACTTCTGTAAAGTATTTTTTTTATGGTGGGCAAAAATCATCCAATGATTAATCCATTGTCCAATGTCCAATTAAACAGTGTCAGACTCTTACTGACTAAATACCCCACCCCTTCTTGGCCTTTCGCACTGGGGCCAAGCCTTCCTTTCAGAAAGAGACCCTGAGCTCTAGTAGGCTTCAACAAATTTTCATCTGTCATAGTCTAATCAAAATTGAATCGAATTTTAAATTCTCCTAAGTTAAGGATGAGTAATGAGCTGAAAACCGCTTAATGGGTTCTAATACTGAACGCAAGATGATATTTCAGCAGGCCAAGGCGAAAATACGTCAAGGACTCATCTACAAAACCTGAATATAGAATTGTCTAGAAAAGGAAGTGAGAGGCATTTGCCAAGCTGTGTAATAAAATTAGCCAGTGTAATTTCCAGCTACGTTGGGGCGTTTCTTGAATATTAAATGCGTTTAAGCAGACGTTATGACTTGCCCTGTCTATACTATTTTAAAAGCTATGTCTCATCAATACTTGCAGTTTTTTTTTTAAACTTTTATGGACAAGTCAGACAGCTAGGCGGCTAATTCTTTTTGCATTATTTATTGTTATTGATCAGAAGTAGTTTTTTGCGAGAGATTCTTTTGGGTGATTCATTATTATTGATTTTAAGGTTAACGATTATTGTGAAGTAATTGTCTGTCAATTAATCAAAAGAAATCTGTAAAAGAACCTTTCTAAATATGATCGGTTTTTTGGAGTTTTTAAAGATTTTTTATTTTATTGGTATCAACTAGTGCTTGACTGCGATTCCACCTGATGGTAAGCGGTGATGCAATCGTTGATGGTGAAGCGCACTAGTTTATTAGGAGCCTATATATATTTACTCTAGCCGTGAAAGCACCTAAATTTTAATGTAGTGTCATCATTATTCGCTGGGTGCGAAGTATAAGGTGGGGGAACCACGAAACGATCGCAGCGCGCGTCATGGCCAAAAAAGGAACTTTCGGTGGCGCACGCTGTCACTTTTTACTAGCGAGATTTACGTTTTTAGTAAATAAACATGAGTCACGAAGCTTGCTGCTTAGTTAATTGCAAAAACAATGGCAGAAATAGTGATAAAAAATTCAACAAACTATTTGTTTTCCTTTCAATGTTGTTTGTGGTTGGAAAATGACGTCGTGTGTGATTGGTCGGAATCCAGTTTTTATGATTAATTTGGCCATGTTTAACTGAAAATACATAAAAGGATGGATTATTGAGAGCACAAGCACTCATAAATAATCGTCTGCTATTTACATGAAATGCGTTATTCGGTGAAATTTGCTTATTTCTTTACCTTACTTCTCATGACGACAGCCATGAAAAATCCGTAATGTACTAAGCGAAATCTATTGATTGTGTCATTTTAGACGAAAAATAGAAAAGACTTATCTTATATAAATTTAGAATATTTATTGGAATAAATGTAAATTACAATATTTAATTTAAATTGTTCGTTTGTAAATAACTCATCATAATGACAGCCGGGCATTTGACATTTCGGAGGCCACCGTATTTGCAACCGCTAGTTGGCGCTGTCATCGCGCACCCAGCGAATAGATTTGATGTTTTACGAAACCTTTCTGACTGTCACTTGTTTTTTTTTTAGAACTATCTCTTCTCAATTTGCAACTGTTTACAACAATTCTAATTTTTTTTTAATGTTACCTTTCGGACCCATGTCCGGACCCCCGGTCTTTCAAATCATAAAAATAACGGCAAAAACCTGAATACTTAATAACAGAGATGTTAATAATAAATACGCACAGTAAGTATAATCTCTTTGGCCTACAAAAGGGACATACAGAAGTGGCGCCATCTTTCTCAAACATAATATAATATAATAATATATGTCCACAACTTTCACACAACGTCATCGTCTAGTCCCAAGCTAAGCAGAGCTTGTGTTATGGGTATTAGACAACTGATAAACATAATTATATATTTCTAAATATATACATATAATAGACATATAACACCCAGACACAGAACAAATTTTAATGATCGTGCCCATCACACAAACATTTGTCCTGGGTGGGAAACGAACGACCTCCGGCGTAGCAGTCAGGGTCACTAACTACTATGCTGACAGGCCAGTCAGTGCGCACCATCGACAATTAGGTTTGGTCCGGACGATAACCAGACGACCGGACAGCGAGCAACCCATTGCTCGCCGTCCGCTTACCCGCGCCTACGATGGCCGGACATTTTTTAGGGACCCATAAATAAGTAGTATTTCAAATCATGAAAAATAACGGCAAAAACCTGAGTACCTATTTACAGTGATATAAATAATAAATACCACAGTATAATCTCTTTGGCCTACAAAAGGGACATACAGAAGTGGCGCCATCTTTCTGACACAGTACACGTTAGTACTAAAGATTATGAGATGTTTAAATATAGTCTCTAGGGTATAATAAACACGTTGATGGTGACTTCTTGACCTTTACACTAACGGAAAGTATGAAGGCATTTAAGTACTCTTTTAATGTGACACTTCAAATTGTGGACCACTAGTGGCCACCGGTACTTGGTGGACATATGGAAATTAAACATGTAGCGCTACATAAATGCTACATTAGACCTACGTACAGCTCAAGCGTCATTCACGTGTACGTTGATCTAATCTACATCTACACTAATATAATTAAGAGGTAAAATTTGTTTTTATGTTTCTTTGTTTCTTTGTTTGTAGGAGGTAATCTCTGGAACTACTGGTTCGATCGGAAAAAAATCAGCAACAATAGAAAGCTGCTTTACTCCTGAGTGACATAGGCTATATTTTATGTACGCGGGCGAAGCCGCTGACAAAAGCTAGTATATTATATATCCGACAACTATCACACAACAACATTCCACCCATACGTATCAAGCGTTTTGGGAACATATTTATTGTGCGTACAGCTATGGAGTGCAATTCCCTGCCGGAGTATGTGTTTCCCGATAGCTACAACTTAAGGGACTTTAAGTTAAAAGTGATTAGGTTACTTGTAGACAAGCGTGCTCCATCGTCGGCTACATCATCGCTTACAATCAGGTGAGATTGTGGCCAAACGCGAGCCAAAAATAAAGGTAGGCTCCTACGGCTTGCTGACAACTCCTTGAGGCGCGTATGGAACAACTTGGGCCTGATTGCAGCGGTTACCGGACGATGGGACGGCGAGCTACCCATTATTCGCCGTCCAATTCAGTCTAGCCTTGACGACGGCTAAATTATGATCAGACGGGAAGGCCACAGCAGGCAAAAGGATCATCCCTTCCTTCAAGTTTCCTCAAATCTAGTTAAACCGAGGTCATATAGCAATAAAGTACTATAGATAGAAAATCGCGAATCTGTTCACAGAAATCAAATTAAGCTAAGTGTGCTAACTAATCACCGGTTATTATAGGTTTTAAGAATTTCGAGTAAAACAAGAAATGTGCGTGACTGATAACCATGAACGCTGCCAAGCCCGTTTTGATGATAGCCGTGTGGATGCGAACAGTGGATGCGGTAGTTTGTGAAGACATTTTTTTTTCGGTGGGAAAAATCATCGAATGACGAATCCCGCCCCTGGCCGGAGCGAGAGACAGTGACAGACTTTTACTGACTAAACGACCCACCGTACCTTCCTGCCTTAGTTCCGGGGCCCCGGTTTTGCTTTCGGAGGAGTTTGTGAAGACTGGGGAACATTTTTTGAGTGTTTTGTTTTTATTGTAGGTAAAAATCATCCAGTGACGAATGTCGTCCTTGAGCGTGAAACAGTGTCAGACTTTTACTGACTAAGCAACCAACCCCGTTCCTACGTTGGGAACGAGAGTGGAATTCCTACCGGAATCGGTGTTTCCTGATAGTTACAACCTAGGGCTCTTTAGGTCAAGAGTGAATAGGTTACTTCTAGACAAGCGTGCTCCATCGTCGGCAGTGGCGAAGAGTCCATATAACACGATTCCCATCGGCTTCCCTTATGAAAATTTGTTCTACAGGTCAACGACTTTGTTAGTTCGTTCTATTGCTCATTTTACTTCCAATTTTGTAAATGCCTACAACTTTGAAATAAAAATGTCAAAATCTTAAGCCGAAAAATACCGAGTTCCCTTTTCAAACATCCAAATCCCATACAATGCATCTATCTCTTACTATCCCATAAACTAACACCTATTCTCTAAATCGTTCTGTCTCTTTTTAACTCGCAGAAAATTGTAGGGTAAAGCAGAGATAGATGCCCCAGTAGGATAGGTGCCCCGATATCGATAACTCTACTTTTGCGAATTAATCATATACTATTTCAATTATTAATCAAAAGACTTTCCAGTTACTACTATGTTGACCATGTCTTACGTCTCTATGTGATTGTATGAGAAGATAAAATACGATCAAAGTTTTTAGGGTATAGTTGCCCGTTTTGTGGGGAGGGCATCTATCCTGTAAGGCATTTATATGGATCAGGCAACTATCCCACACGTGGGATAGATGTCAGAAAATATAGACGTGCGCTAAAATCGCGAATACTCGAAAACTATAAAGGAAATGTTTTTAAATTATTATAGATTTGTCAATGAAAAACGAAAGTACCTGCTGGTCTTACAAATAACGCATTTCACTTTTTCTACTCTGAGATATGGAGTGATTTCAAAAAGTGGGGCAACTATCCCAGTTTTACCCTACCAAAATAAGCCGCTGCGCGCCGGGTTATTATGAGTAAAATAAATAATAATACGAGTAATGCACAGGTGTCCAGGTTGAAGACCATACCTACTCAGCGATGTCTATGCACGTGCGAGCGAGACAGAAAAATTAATTCCTATTTGACTATAATGATTCAAAATAAGAATGAATTTAGCTGTTTATAATTCCTATTGGCGAATAATACATTTTATTTGGCAGGATTTTTTATACGATAAAATTGACATGGCGGCTAATTGTTTGGGTGGCGCGAATAATTCGATGTTTTGATATTGTTTTCTTGTCGTTTCTTATTTGTTTTTAATATTGTTGTGTGGTGAACCAGGTGAACTGTACATTTATTTTGTGTGTTGGATTGCGGACATCATTTTGAAATGACATTCATTCATGTAGACTGCTGTAATTAACAGCTTTTTGATGTGCAACGCAATGTTAATCCTATTTTTTTGCATCATGGAGTGTGCTGCATTAGGTGAGTTGACATTACGCTCCGGCTTCCCTTCAGATAATATCCACCCTTCGCCACTGATCGTCGGCCACACCATCGCTTACTATCAGGGGGCCTACCATAAGCCCTTATAGCAGTATTACTTCGATATTACTTTCAGTGGAAAAGAGACGGCGCTAGACAACGTGTCTAACGCTGTCACTTGCACACTCTGGAATAGGAATAAAACAATCTTACTTTAAACGTCATGGTCAAGGTCCAGGTGAGATGGTGGTTATTATAAAAAAAAAAAACATTAAAAACACCCTTAGTTGGTAAAAAGAAAATGGCAGAATCATGTCGTCCAATTCCCCGCACACACTCCAAATTGCATCTTATCCTTCGCTCCCGTTCTCTTAACATTATGACACCTATGCATTAATCTTTCTCCAACAAATGAACTAATTTACATTAAACCCTTCACTTAATACCCTTCTTTATCAGCTTCATTCCAAGTCACAACGAAAAACAAAAGAAAGCTTTTATAAATGCCGCGTCCACGCTTCTTATGTCGTCGTTGACACTTACAAATGTGCCGGCGATAATACAGCGCTAATTAATTGTATGGGTTTGTTGAACCCTGAAGGACTGGGGGCGATACCGTAGATTGAGGAATAAAATGTACAAGTATGGCTATCTGATCTTTGGCGGTTCTTCTTCATTCTTCTTCAGGTAACGACCAGTTGGAACTGTGGATTCGCTTCATGTTTTACACTTGTAAGTGTGAGTGTACTTATCCATGTGACGCTATGTGAAAAAAAAATTTTTGAATCTCTAAAGAGAAAGGAAAGGTAAAAATAGGTTATTATTCCGAAGAAAGGAAATGTTCAATACATATATGGAGTTTGTGCTAAAAATTGAACAGCTACCTGATGTCCAAAGGCCAAAAAAGGGTAATTACTTTGACATTTTTGCGCATTAAATAACATTTTACGGGTATATAAAACTGAAGAGTAGTAAAACTGTTATTTAATAGTACAAAAATCAAGATCTCTGTGCTTTGAAAATTACATCTTATGTCTGACCCTGGTTCATACCATGATGAGAGGGAATATGAATTGGTTACCTTTTTTGGACATTTCGCATAGCCGGTTATTACCTGCCATCACATAGCTTCCTGGAGCCTAGAGGGTGGTGAAAACTGTTACCTCGACTCCAGGAATAAGGCAAGGAAGGTACGGGGTAGGTTTTTTAGTCAGTAAGAGTCTGACACTGGTCTCCCGCTCCGCCCAAGAGCGGGTTTCGTCATTGGATGATTTTCACCTACCATAAAAAAAAAACCTGCCATCACATGCCAAGCATTTTCCAAATTGTGAGGATGTCCTCTCCCACTCAGTCCAGTCGCCTACTTAGCTCGTTACTGCTTAGTAGCAGCGCTTCCTAATCCCTCTCGCCATGGATCCAGGATTAATAATACTGCATATAAGTTGTTACTTATGATTTTAAACTCGTATTTAACTCTGTTTGTCACTAATTGAGTATTCTTTCACCTATTTACTAGAAGCCTAGAAAAGTGTCTATTATTGTCCTTAGGTAATCAAAGTTAATTTATATTCTTTTATCGAGAAACTGTTGAGATTCTACGAACAAATGAAACGTGTGTGCTATGGCAGACTGCCATGGCCCTAGTAGGTACAACTTACGTGTACAACTGTAGTAACTGTGAATATAAAGCATCGATTACACTGTTTAAATTAATAACAATATTGCCATTTTGAAAAAAATATTTTCATAAAAAATTTTAAAGAAAAGAAAATTTTGAAAATTCAAAATGAAAAGAAAATTTTGAAAAGTTTTATCATTATTGTTTTACCCATGTCCCAAATTACTTGAGGTCGATACAACACGTTTTTTTTTCCTATTCTGTTATGTCCCACCTGATACACTATAATATTAAGCACAAAAGCAAGAAGAAGGAAACTTCTATAATAGTAGTAAAAATAAAAAAAATAAAAATATATGGTAAAAAATCATTGCGCAAAACATGGAAGTAAAAAGGCAACTTTAAACCATACACTTTGTTCTTTCCTAGCGACTATGGCAATATATTTACATTACAACTGACTAATTAATTAATGTAAATAAGATCATTAAGATTCTACGTTTTAGTATACAGCTTGCATTGTCTTGGCAACACTTAATTAATTACAATTACGTATATGTTACAAGCTGAGACGCAGTACTGTTAACCTATTTTGTTTATTACCTCTTTGATGCATACACAATAGAGTTGCAGTGTGGTCTATGGTTTGCGCGCCTTTATTTGACACTGACAGTGCATTTTGACAGCTTAACAATGTTTGATGCACCGTATTTGACAACTAAGTGCATGTCAAATAATTCAATTGTTAATTGCCAATGTGCATAATAACTTTGTATGTAATGGGGACACCGTTGCATATAATTACCCTAAAAATAATTTAGAATAGGGACAAGAAAAATATGATTAATTCCTGAGTTATTTCTTTGGCTTCACATGTTCCTATTTTGAAATTTTTGACAAGTGTTAAAAAAACATTTCCAGTTTTTTTGTACAGATTTTTTTTGTTGTTTTTGCAGTATTTGATAGCTACACCGTTAAATTTTGATCGTTTTAATCCCGTAGAGGGTCAAATCGGTACATGAAACACTGTCGATTTGTAAAGATAAAATTAAAAAATGATATACGTTTTTTTTCAAACTCGAATTAATTTCTTTAAGCAATTTTGCTTCACAAAGATTTAAGAATAAGTATGTAAAACCTACCCTTTTTAACCTCACTGGGAACGTACCTTCCTCTACAAAAAATAAACAATTTGAGTTTATGAATACCGCTTTATATTCTAAACACATGTCGCATAGTGTCGAAACCTAATTACGAAACTATTTTATAGTAGGCGATATAGAAGATAAACTTGTTTTTGAGAAACCGGAATCTCATCTTGCGTAACGCTCTTGATTTGATAACACTTGACTGATAACAAGCCACTATCTCGGAGACTTTCTTCGCAAACATAACTTGGGTAATTTGTCGTCGTAACAAAATATGGGTCCGTTTTGGTATAGATTTATTTATACCAAAGAGGTCCCATATTATTCCATAATATTAATCATTATTTTGTGGGGTTCTTTTGGGTCGTCTATGCTAGAGATTGGCACACGCAGATCTATTACGTCTTGTGTTCCGCGCTGAAGAAATAAAATTTTATCAATATGAGTGAAATATTTTTTTTTTGTATAAAAATATGCTTTTAGTTTCTTAAACTTTACAGGCTCTAAGTCCCTTACCGCCATGATGATTTTCGAACGAGGTCTTAAACGCCCTGTACCGCAGGAATGGAATTTCGTCGTCCATAGTCCTACTCAAATTATCATGACAAGACCAAATAGCTTGCCCCAATCTAGGTGGAGGAAGAGAAAACGAACATGCCTGCAGCCCTCATATATTGTAACCAACCCAGCAGGGCCGAAGGCTCCTGGGGCCATAGGCTGATGCGAAAGCGGAGCACCAGGGCCCTGGAACTAAAGCAAAAAGAAAGTTTAACCTTTCGAGTCCCGTAATATTTCTTACATAATACTGCCGTTGTCTGAATTTAAATATAAGACCTACAACTCGTTAGTTGGGGCTGTTACTATTGCTATACGTAAAAAAATCAATAAATGAAATAATTTTCTACAAACATTCCAAATATTTGATTACAAGATTACGCGTTATTTTGCAATCGAACTCAACAACATTCCTCAATGAAATGCCGTTTGTAATTCTGTCGTCAAAGTTTAGTAATAATTATCTAAATGATGCAACTTCGATTATGTTAAGATGGATAGGAACGGTGCAAGTTTGAGCGTGGGTGGGATGCCTTGCGGCTTTAATGAGTCGTTTGAAAATATGATTTATAAACTGTTAGGTTAAAGTTGTTTGTTTTTTTGCCCTTGACACGATAAGCGTTTGGTTTTTATTTATAGTTGAATTAAAGACTAAGTTGGTTGTATTAATTTAAAATATTTAGTTTTATGATGTGGGTAGTTATAATGCTGTAGTCTGGGTATAAAGTATAGGTCCTTATTGTTAACCTGCTAGGTCAATTTATTGTTCGGTCAGCATCTATACAAAGGGCATGTAAAATTATGAAGCACAGATTATGGCAAGGAATTCACCGGTTTAGTTTTACGCACATATATTTTAAAAACATTTTTATGGTTATGTTTATTTGAATATAACAGCAATTCTTTTGGGAGTTTGGGATAACAAGGGAAAGTAAAATATGTAAATTTCTATACTCATGTATTTAACAACATGAGTGAAAACTTCATTAATGTGAAAGAGATAACTATAGAGGTTGGAAGAAACTGCGTACCGTAAAACTTTATTACCCCAGCTTGCAGTATTTTAGTTTTCAATTTAAATATGTCACTTGATAGAAAGCGACGATGTGGTCAACGATGGAGTCCGCTTTCTTTATCAGGAAAAAATCATTACAGGCACTATATAATTGTGGAAAATGATTGCGTATATAATATTTGAATAACGTGTAAGAAACTTCACAGTTAGTCTCTAAAAATCAAGCTATGAATTATAAAAATCCTTGATATCGTTAAAACGTCAAATAATACTTCAGAGCTTTTGGCAAAAACATTAGTTTGATGGATTTCAGATTGCTAAATATTTTTGATTGAAATCAAATTGTGCAATCGAAATTACATTCCTAAAAATAAAAATGACCAAAAATTAAAATCCTCAGCTTTTTATTCTGAAGTGATGAAGTGGTCAAACCTTTTTGTATTTCGTACAGTACCTAAACCGCCTTAAAGTTTTCTTGGTTAAAATAATCCAACTCAAAGAACCATACATACAGAACCTACAAACAACAACAATCGAGTAAGAGCAAATGCAACAAATCAAAACAATACAACAAACATTCCATATCCGTATTGATTTAATCCAAGATAATGGATCGAATCAAAATCGAATCGCACATTCATGAATCAAGCCCGACATATATCGGCTGATTGATTGATGAATCCATTAAATCTGTAATGGTATTGTTTATATTGTAATTTCATTGTGTGTGGTAAGTCGATATTACAGTTGTAATGAATTTGAGTAACCCAATTCTGTTGTTGCATTTCAATATACGCGTATAGTAAGTTCGTGATTTTTGGAATATCTTCTTGGTAATTTCCTGTTTCTATTATTTCTGGTCGGGTCTCCTCACTATTCGGCTCCAGCTCAAGAATATCTATCAACAGCGCCCTCGCCGTAGCCGTCGCCGCCGCGATTCCGCCGATATCCGGCCACCGTAGACACTGTCTCGCGGACGGTGAGGAATGGGTAGCTCGCTGACCGGTCGTCTGGTAACTGTCAAGACCGAGTCCAATTCGTCAACGGCGCGCACTGTTCCCGCACGCCTCAGGGAGTTGTCAGCAAACTGTAGGGGCCCTTCTTTAGTCAGTAAGAGTCTGACACTGTTTCCCGCTCCGCCCAATTCGTCATTTGATGATGAAACCCAGGGTTGTAGCCTTTGGCAAATGGACTAACTTGGTGTCTCTCTTGATTGTAGATTCTAGTTCAACAGAGGGCATCTTCGCCTTTCTTTTGCTAGTCTTTTTTAGAATATTACTCTTAGACCGGGATCAATTTGGTACCTTTTCTTTATCATATTATTTTTGTGAGTTGGGAAATCGTCTAATGACTCCTCTCGCTCTAAGGTAGAGAGTAAGCACGTGTTAGACTTTTGCTTACTTAAACTACACCTGTGTCTTTCTGTGTTGCCTTGTTCTGGGACCACAGCTTCCCTTTCGAAAATTTTCCGTTGCCCTCGTGAGCATCAGTTTTACCCTTTACGGTTTTGGGGACATTTCTTTGAGGCATGGAACACAGCGCACCGATGACTCGAATTTGGTTCTTAACGGACGGCATGCTACCTATTGCTCGCCGGCGGCAAACTCGTGCCTATGGTGGCCGGGAATCACTCTACGACATCCGATCGTTGGGGACCGGGGTATGAGGATTGAGGCAGATAGACTTTTTGATGAATACAGACGTATCAAATATCCACACTTACGTTGTTGAGACACCTGCGGCCGTTTTGCCTTGTCGTTTATACCACGTACATCGAGGGACTGGAACAGTTTGCCGGCTGCAGTCTTTCCGTGCGATTATAATTTAGGTGTCTTCATGGCTAGAGTGAATAGGCTCTTAATAAACTAGTGCGCCTTACCATCAACGATTGCATCACTGCTTACCATCAGATGGGATCGCAGTCAAGCACTAGTTTATTGCAATTAAAAAAAATGCGTTATACCATGTTTGTAGGTAGTTATGCAGTCGCCAGTTAGCCGCCTATATCCAAGTCGTTATTGGCGGATTTTCAAGAGGATTTACTGCCGCACATCCAGTGTGGTGCCGGTGTAATGGTTTCAGCTAAAATTAGACTGAATCCATGTTATTTACGCGCGTGTATCGTCCATTAAATTGAATGTCTGGGATGGAAGGGTGCGCTAGAGGAGAGAAGGCATCGAAGATATTTTGCTTAAAAGACCATGAATATGCGGTTGAATTGAGAAATGTCTTTCTTTTTTGAAGTCGGTTAAAAACCTGAACGAGTGGGATCTTTTTTTATTTGACACCCAATTAGTCAGTAAAATCATTCACAGAGGGTTAGCCCTCTGTGAATGATTTTACTGACTAATTGGGTGTCAAATAAAAAAATAAATAAAAAAAGAATATATATTTTGGAATCATAGTATCATGTGACTTATGATGTTATTACACATCTTTCTTCAGATAATCTGGATACACAGATATCTTGTGGATATTATCTAGGCTTCTATAGTAATCAAAACATAAATTTGTGTAAAGTGAATCCAGCAAAGACCTCTGATTTGCTATTTGCATCAATTTTGGCTCATCATAATTAGTTCATCAATTCAAATTATAAAACTTTAAATAAATCCGAAAAAAAGTCATGTATTCTGGAACAAGTTTTGTAAAATATTCGAGTAAATGACAGAATGATTCAGAATTTTAAGGTATTATCTATTATTTCGCGTTGCCTCTTCATCAAGTATTGCACTGGATTGCATTAGATGAAATAATAACCTTTATAAACCATGCTTACGTTTATGATATGAAGTACTAGCTTTTGCCCGCAGCTTCGCCCGCGTGGTATTGGGGTTGGGGTTGGGGTTTCCGGGATAAAAATTAGCCCATCTCCTATTCCGGAGTGTATCCTATGGCTAAATTTCATCCAGATCCGTCTAGCCGTTTTGGCGTGATTGAGTAACAAACATCCAAACATCCGAACATCCAAACATCGTAACTTTCGCATTTATATTAGTAAGATGCGTAGGACCTACTGCTGCCCTGTCCAGTTTTTGAAAGGAACGTCCGACCCCGGTATGAGGGCTAAGAAGGAACGGGGTGGGTCGTTTAGTCAGTAAGAGTCTGAAACTGTTTCGCTCAGCCCAAGTTCGGGATTCGTCATTTCCCACCATATAAAAGTATGCGTAGGGAAGACCTCTCTTTAACCTACCACGTACTTTTAAAGCGAACCATTTGACGACCTAAACTGAATTGTTAAAGGGATGGAGCTATAAAGGTAAAGTGTATAACTCTAACCCTCTTTCTCTCCTGGAGCCGAGGGTTGGTGCCAAAGCGTTATACCGGGGCTGTGGGAATAAGGCAAGGAAGGAATGGGGTAGGTTTTTTAGTCAGTAAGGGTCTGACACTGTCTCCCGCTCCGCCCAAGAGTGGGATTCGTCATTGGACGATTTTTACCTACCATAAAAAAAAACAACCCGCACTGTGCCCGCGTGGTGGATTACGGCCCATTCCCACACATTAAAAAGGCTGATGATGATGATAAAAAAACCCTCTTTCTCGCTCACATGCCTCTCGTTGTATCACGTGATGGTAAACCCCCAGTTCTCTCCTAGCGACTGGCGCTCTATAAAACACTAAAACCATAAGATTAAAGCTTACGAGTATAATCAAACATGGCGCAATAATGATAACATATCTGGGGCCCTTAGTACTCGTGTTGGGTTGGAGAGAGCAGACACGTAGCATTTGAGTTAAAAAGGACAATACGTACAAACAACAAACATTGGTTGCTGTAAATCAGCATCGATTATAGATATACTAGCGACCCGCCCCAGCTTCGCACGGGCGCAAAAGTGATATATTATATCTATAAACCTTCCTCTTGAATCATTCTATCTATTAAAAAAAACCGCATCAAAATCCGTTGCGTACTTTTCAAGATCTAAGCATACATAAGATGTAAGCAACTTTGTTTTATACTATGTAATGATATAGGACTTGGGCTTGGTCTGGACTGTTACCAGACGACCGGACGGTGAGCTACCCATTGCTCACCGTCCGCGAGCCTGTCTACGGTGGCCGGATATCGGCGGGATCACGGCGGCGACGGCTACGGCGAGTGCGTCGTTGCCTTTGCCAGTGCAAACACAGGTGCATTTACTGTACCTTTACTTCATAGACCGGTATGAGACGGTCAACGTATTTTTTACCAAGTCCATACTTCTGTGTTCCACTTCGAAAGGTCTGCCGATAATATTCAGAATAAATATTTAAGTTTGAGTTTATGAGACCATGAATATAATGCGTCAATATGGAATGTTTTTGCCGCCATATTTAATATTTGCTATGACTAACGATCTCCAAGTGTGTGAAGGCCGTCTTCATAGTTTTGGTAAATAAAGACGTTATCGTATGTCATTAATTATTAAGAATTAAATTAATTTTATAATGAGAATGGATAGGCAGTCACTGCATCAAATATTGTTTTTTTTTATGGTGGGAAAAATCATCGAATGACGAATCCCGTCCTTGGGCGGAGCGGAAGACAGTGTGCGGTTTCTACTGACTAAACGACCCACCATCCCTTCTTACCTTAGTTCCAGGGCCTCGGTGTTCCGCTTTCGCATCAACCCTTGGCTCCCGAAGGCGACTGATTGCTTCTCCCTTTAGCTTCGGTACTAACCTGAACCAGGTCTGGGCGCGAGAAAAAGAGAAAGAAAAATAAAGAAATAAAATTAACAATATCGATATGTCTCATGATTGTACCAAACAGGCACAGTTCAGCATAATGCCAGACAACAGCGTAGTTGTCTTGTTCAGTTGAAAACCAGCGTCAGGTTTAGGTTTTCAGTTTTCAACTGAACCACACTGAATAAATCATAATTTCATCGTCTTTGCACGGAAGTCCAAGAAATAAGTCTGCAATGGCGCTAATTCTGACTTTTTAAAACGTCTTAAGCTAATAAACACAACCTCCTTTAAGAAAAAACAAACTCAAGAGTGTTATTTCTCAAAATCACTTTCCGTAAAGCCAAGTATACGAGCTACTGTGGATATAAAATAAATCTTTGTTGTTTAAGCAATAAACGTCAAAATCGTTTGTAGACAATGAACTGGTCGTTTTGCGAAAACAATTCGCACCCTTTTGTTTTTTTAAGCACCGTGCTTAATATAAATGACTGCGTTTACACCGAAGCGTGACAAATTGTGGGACAATATGGTGAAATGTAAATAGCTCGCACACAGAACCGCATAAGGTGTTGGCATTAACGCTGTTCATCATCATCATCATCATTTCAGCCGAAAGACGTCCACTGCTGGACATAGGCCTCCCCCAAGCGCCGCCACAAAGACCGGTCCTGTGCGTCTTGCATCCATCGGCTTCCAGCAACCCTGACCAGGTCATCGGTCCACCTTGTGGGAGGCCTTCCAACGCTACGTCTTCCGGTACGCGGTCGCCACTCCAGAACCTTTCGGCCCCAGCGGCCATCCGTTCTGCGTGCAATGTGCCCTGCCCATTGCCACTTAAGTTTGGCGATTCTTTTCGCGCTGCTAACGCGCTTTTAACGCTGTTAATAAAATAAAAACCTATTCTGACTAACAGATTATGTCTGCTTTAAATTATATTTATCAACAAAGCTTATGTGTAGCTAACAGCGATAACGATCGTCGGCTTCTTTCATTTCTTCTTTCTTTCGTTCAATATTCCCCTTCATACAATTGTCTGTCAGTTTCTGACGAAGACACTCTTTTCATAATAAAATGTTAATTATGTAATAAAAATTACATTGCGAACGTCTAGACAAAATTGACAGAAAATTAATGTCGTGTTAAAGTCTTATTTTTAACCAATTTAAATAAACAAAGATAATTTGTCACATCAATTTAAACAGTATAAAATTGTAAGATTTAAGTTTGTAATGCCTGCTCTATACTAAGTACTCGCGAAGTTGCCTCGACGAAGTACTCATAGAAGTTGATCGAAGTTTGAAGTATGTAACTACACAATCGTGCAACCTCGCGAGGAGCACTTCTAGTCCTTTGACTCGGGCGCTAAAACCGACAACGACTGGAAGTCGCCCGAAGGGAGGCGAGGTTGCACGAAGCGAAGCGAAGTACCCTTCTACACTGATGTATTTGTTCAACTACGACCAACTTCGCGAGTAGTGTAAAGCAGGCTCAAGACTAATGACGTATCTATCGGAGCAAAACCGCAAAGAAGAATAAAAACTTTTTACAAACGTTACACATCGGTGTAAAAGCAGCCAGTCTCTCGTTGCAAAACTCGTAAACTATAAAGGGCTCATATTTTTAGTGGTGACTCACGGTTGACTTACCTAAGTCGCAGCTTGCCAGTCGATAACTTGAGTATAAGCCCTTAAGACTACAAGTATGCGACGATAAGAATTATTGTGGTACAGTTATTTTGGGTTTATTATAACTCTGGATTTATTTCTCGTCGCTCATTTAATCCTATAGAACAAAGACGTATGACAACTTGACACTTTTTCAGGAGAAGGTTTTTGGAGGTTTGTAGATCAAGATTTGTTAGTGACATGGTTTTATTTAAGAAAAAAAATGTTTAAAGCCCATTTATGTATAGTATTGAAAGAAGGAAGGAAAAGAAAGAAATGCTGTAATTGAAAACTGTAGAATACTGTATTTATGATATCAAAGTGTTAATTTTGATATTTCTGTAATAACGTCATTGTTTTGCTGGATGAGTTAAACTTGGACGGTTAGTGGAAGGAATGGTATGACAGAAGAATTAAGAGAGAGGGACTGGTGTGATTAATGTTATCATCAAAATAGGGAATAAAATCTCCCAAAAAATGACAATTTAAATTGTTTGAGGAATTACGTGAGACAGAGAACATTTAGGATTCTACATAATAATACAATAATATTTATATTATATTCCACTACTATCACACAACGCTGTTTAGTCTCAAGCTAAGCAGAGCTTGTGTTATGAGTACTAGAAAACTGTTACACATTATAGATAAATTACACCCAACATAGAACTAAAGATCGTGCTCTTCACACATTTATCCTGGTTGGAAATCGAACTTGCGACCTCTGTCATAGCAGTCAGGGCCACTAACCACTAGACTCTGTTAGTCTAGTGGTTAGTGGCCTTGACTGCTGCCAGTCAAAAAAATATTTAAATTAAGAGAGTTTAAAAGTCAAAGTGACAGTTAACAAAGAAGTATCCATGGCCAAGGATCATATCTACCCTGTGCAAGGATCTTTTGTACCCCACGTTGACCTTAGGGAACATTTCTTGATCACGACATTTAACAGTGATCTTGACTGTGCAGGACTTTGAATTAAATGTCATCTTGATAAATGATCGTTGACTTTACTGAGGAACCCGTTTAGCTTGCTCCTTCTTCCGCCATTTTGATTTTGAACAGCTGGTTTTATTCTCCAGATTATTATTTCTTTGTGTGTATGCAATACACATCGAGAAACATTACTTTTTTCTTTTATTGAGAATATTTTATATATTATGTTCCATAGAAAAATATTTTAAGCTCTAGACAAACATTATCAGAATAGTTAAAAGTTTGGTATTGGCCATGCGATATTTCGGTAGTACTAGTTAATGCCATACATATTTGAAAATTTGACAATTGTTATTACTAGCTGAATGTAATTCTGTTTTCGCCTCTTTTCAGTAATTTTGTCTGTAAGTACAATCAAGAGTATCTACTCTTTTTTATGGTTGGTAAAAATTATTCAATGACCAATCCCGCCTTTGGACGGAGCGGGAAATAATCTCAGACTGACTAATCAACCCACCCCATTCCTACCTTGTCTGTATACTACGGCCAAAGCCGTCTTTTCAGACGCAAACCCTTTGCCCCAGTAGGCTTCGACCCTTCTGCAGGGTTCCTACGGTTTGCTGACCACCCCTAAATAGCAAATCATGAAACCATACCAAACAAACCTATTTATTTAAATTCCTATTTATTTAAGTTCGCATATCTATTGTCTTTCTATTATGTCTTTAAATATGGTACTCGAAAGGTTAAATGCAAAAAGCTAAAAGTAATACTAATTTTATTTCCCCGAAAAATAAAAACTAATCAGCTTAAAAAAGTCCCCTACGTTAGTCGCAGACTAAACACAAATATCGTTAAAATGAAAAATGTCTGGGTTTTTATAAATTATGAACGTAAAGTAAACATTGGCTCATGGTAACCAGTTTGAGTTGAACCGTCGTATAATTAGAATTTTGATTAGGTATGGTTTTAAAAACGCTGATATTTTTATTAAATTTTTCATGTGAGAAGTATGTTTTTAATTCGCGCTGTGTGTGGTCTCTGCCGAATTTAAAATAGATTAAGTAATGTTGTAGCAGTTTTATATCTATTTATATTTATATAAAAGGAGAAAACATACACCACAGTTACACCAAAACACTACCGTTTAGCTAAAGTACTTACAGTTAGTCCTAAAGTTGTTTCCTGTCATGTCATGTCATCTGATTGACACATGTTTGCAAAATTTCAGCTCAATCGGTAACCGGGAAGTGGATCAAATTTAATTTACAAGATTTGATCACAAACATCGGGACTGGTGAAACTAAATAAAAGCTTGAAAATTCTTACTAATATGGTTTAAAATTAAGTCTCCTCCTCGTGCCCATCAGCCTTTTAATGTTCCTACTGCTGCGACACAAGCCCCGTCTCTAGGAGAGGGAATTGGTTATAATCTTCCACGCGGGTCCAGTGCGGATTGGTGGATGTCACATGTCTTCGAATTTTTGGTTCTAGGGCATGCCGGTTTCCTCACGATGTTTTCCTTTACCGTTTAGAGAGAGCAGTGGTGATGAAATAAATTACACAAAGTAATGCGCCTGGCTGGTTTTGATCCCGCCACCTCGAACTCGTAAGTCGGGACCGCTACCACTCGGCCACCACTGCTCTTCAAAATTAAGTCTATTCCATTTAAAAGATCGCCTGTGCGTATTACACGCAAACTTAAACAAACTCATAATATAATCGCTAAAAAACGACTTAACTTTGTAATTACAATACGGCTAAACAAAAAAACTAAAGCTATAATTAACTAAATGTTTACATTATTAATTATAGGTGTTAAAACGTGTTAACTACCCTTTAATGTTAAGTGAACTATTTCATTCTAACACTTGTGTGGAAATATGTTCATGTTTTAATTACAATATCACTTTGTTATAGTTCTTTATTAAAGTAAAAGGTTTTTTGGTTAATGAGGTTCATGTAGAAAGATTAATGTTTACACACGGGTTAAATAAATTACATCTACACTAATATAATAAAGAGGTAAAGTTTGTTTTTTGTTTGTAGGAGGTAATCTCTGGAACTACTGGTCCGATTGCAATTTTGACAAATTGATACAAGTGCAGGAAGTTTGTCATTGCGACCGAGGCGAAATTCGCACGAGCCGTAGGCGAGTGTGTTATGAAGCCGAGGGCTGCAATTACAAATCTGCACGTGTGTCAAACGACGTTTTTCAATACACTTACGACTTGTGAAATAAAAAAAGAAAGAAAAAAAAGTTAATCGTATCTCAAACATACAGTAGAAATATAAGAAATATATAAGTATAGCATTCAAATCTGCTGTGGTCAGTTTCTAATTTCGTGGGGGTCGCCCAGCGACTCTGGGGGACGCCTCGCGCCCGTTTCGATAAACTAAGTAAAACAATATAATCACCTTTGACCGTGACGATAAGGAAGGAATAAAAAAGCCCGTGTTGTGATAAACTCAAAAAAGCACTTGGGTGATATACATACTATATTGAACCTAATAGGAGTGCGATAAGAGGCAGTTTTCGAGTAAGTGTATTGAAAAAATTTTAGCAACAATAGAAAGCTGCTTTACCACTGAGTGATATAGGCTATATTTTATGTACGCGGGCGAAGCCGCTGACAAAAGCTAGTTTTTGATAAGTTATTCGTACCTACTAATCGACCGTACCGTTGGCGTATTAGTAGAAGGGTTACTGTGTGGCGTGTCGTGCGTTCAATTCCCGTGTGGGACAAGTATTTGTATGGTTTACAGAAAGGAGTTCTGTAAGACTTTTACAGAATAAAACTCATTCTTAAAATCAATACGTATTTCACCGGTATCGGGAACAGAGTCCAACCTACAAACCCAGCTAGTCGCGTTACTTTGTGTAATTTATTTCATCACCACTGCTCTTAAAACGGTGAAGGAAAACATCGGAAGGAAACCGGCCTAGAACATTTTTAGTTTTTTTTTTTAGCATTGCGATATACTAGTGCTTGACTGCGATCCCACCAGGTAAGCAGTGATGCAATCGTTGATGGTGAGGCGCACTAGTTTATTAAGAGCCTATTCACTAACCTTGAAGACACCCAAAAGTCCAACAATACGTCCTAGAACCAAACATTCGAAGATATGTGACATCTACCAACCCGTACTGGGCCCGCGTGGTGGATTACGGCGCATTCCCTATTCTAGAGTGGAGGCCTAAGTCCCAGCAGTGGGAACATTATAAGACTGATGCTATGTACGGTAAGCAGCACATCAGACTGTCAAAATTCTGCAAACGATTTTCAACTCTTAACTAAAATATAACAAGGTTCAAAATGTATTGGAGAAATGTGACAGATTTGTATAGTCTAATGTGCTGCTGACTGTACCTCTAACATCGAACCTTTTTGTAACCACCTTCAAAAAGGAGGTTATCTACAATTTGTAACGGTTTTTTTTACTGTTTTAAGAGTTTTTCAAACAATAGTATTGTTACCTCTGTTTAGTAAGATCATTAAATTCATGTTTTCGCAGAATTCGCTTATCAGAATTTCAACTTCCTGTGGCTTTTTGCTGTAAGCGAAAAAAGAGGTATTAGGGTCTGACCACATTAGCACGCGAAATTAATGTCCTCGTGTGTTTGGAGAAGAACTAAATTAAATAATTCCTCAAGTTAAACTTACAATTTGATTTTGACCAGGAAAAAAATACAAACGCTTCATCATCAGCCTTTTTAATGTTCCCACTGCTGGGACATAGGCCTTATCTCTGGGAGAGGGAATGAGCCATAATCTATCAAGCGGGCGCAGTGCGGATTGGTGGATGTCACATGTCTTCGAAGTTTTGGTTCTAAGACATGCCGGTTTCCTCCCGATGTTTTCCTTCACCGTTTTGAGAGCAGTGGTGATGAAATAAATTACACAGAGTAATACGCCAGGCTGGGTTTGAAACCGCTACCCACCACTCGAAAGTGTGCTCTATCGACAGTGCACTGTGTGGATACACTCTAAGATATACATGACAGTTGCAAAATACGGAGTAGAATATCAATTTTTTATCGCTTATTATTGGAGTTGATTTCAATTTATTGATTTCTTTTTGTTTTTTTATCAATTCTAGGACACAACATGATTCAGTGAATTTATTGTTACAAAAAATTAATAAAATGTTCTTTTTCTATTTCAGGTAAATTAAGGCCACGTGCATACCAGCAACCATTCAAATTCTGTATTATGAAAATAAGTAGTAAGTGCTTAAAACATTTCAAAATATTTAATGCTTTGTAAGAGTTTTCAGGATTTCTCATGCATATATTTTGGGTGTTGTGCCAACACTGGAGTATTCCTCACTCGGCACCAATAGTTTTTGGCACCAATCGACCAACTAAACTGAACTATTAAAGGTGTATAGCTACATAGTGTGGATAGCTTCATTCCTCTTTATGGCTCACACGCTTGTCATTTTATCATGTCATGGTAAGATCTATAACAAAAAAAAAATATAATAAGGTATATTCTACCCAAGTTAAACTACCATGTTGATCGATCTTGAATGCGGAGTAACCGATTTTCAGGCCAAAATTGTAGTACGCCTTCTTATTCAGGGACAGTCGGATAAAACAAAGGGAGGTTTCAAATAATACTGGTATTCTAGCGACGTGTCTTCGCGGGGGTGGCTTGGACCCACCCCCGGCGTGACATTCATTCTCGTCGGTTCACGCTTATTAAAATTACCGTGAATAATCGCCGTAACATTTTGTAATGAATGACCTATTGACATGCTAATAATTCGGTGGTAGGAAAAAGTTAGAGAATTCTTAGAAGACTGTGGCTTTTTTTTTATTTTGAAGTTTTGTGCTTTGTTTGTTCGCTTGGGGCTCAAAAGTTTAAATTCTTAATAGTTGTTACTATCATCATAACTACCCAAAGGGCAGTACAGAGCGTGCTATGCTCATAATTTCCTTGATTGAATGAGTGAACAGCGAATGGACCAATCCTTTTAGTTTGACAAAGCCCGAAGATTATGGGCAGAGCACATTGCAAAAAAAAAACCCACAAATAAAAAACAATAACAGTTAATTTCAAGTTATTGTCTTTTAATTGTTTCTGTAATTACGGTAGTCGAAAGGTTAAATTTTACCGAAAATAGAAAGTGACGGCTATATAATTACATACTAATAAATATTTATTTTATTTTTATTTTTATAAAAACTTTATGCACATATTAAGTACAAAGGCGGACTTAATGCCATAGGCATTTTCTACCAGTCGACCTTAGGGTGGTGCAGAAACAAACACGGTAGGTGCAACTTAAAGATAATTAAAAAACAATGAAAGAAACAAATAATACAATAATAAATACATACTTAAATACATACATAAATATTTATGAATGCCTAGCAATTTTTTTTTGTTGCACGTAATCAAATAACTTTTCACGGTTGTGTTTGACCATTACGGATTTAAATTTAAGGTTACGGCTAAGTTTAAGAGCTACTGTAACTTTATCAAACAATTCCATAGTCCAAAGTACCCCTACACATATTAGTCCCTAGATAAAAAAAAAATAAGATTAAACTAATAGGAACCTTGACTGCAATAAATAACATAAAACCTCATTAGACCACACTCTCTAACAAGCCTTAATTTGCGTGACACGATCAATCTATACTGCCTAACAATAACTTTTTAACGTGCGTGTTTTGTAGCGTGACAAAGATGGCGGATTGGCGCGAAATTTGACATAACGCTACTTGTCGATGGAAAAGTTGTCTATGGTCGTAAAAAGTAATGTGTGAGGTTTGAGAGATGGAGTTTTGATTAGTATTTAACACGATTTCGATTTTTATGGCTGAATTGTTCTTTTTTCTTTGTCCGCATTTTTCGTTTGTGATATTTTTGTTCATCTATTTTTTTTAACCAATACTGGTATTTGCGGTTTCTGCTTCTAAAGTTGCCATATTTTTTATTTCCATAAAACAAAATATGACTCTTATTCATCATCACCATCATCATCATCGGCCTTTTTAATGTTCCCACTGCAGGGACACAGGCCTCTTCTCTAAGAGAAGAAATGGGCCGTAATCCACCACGCAGGCCCAGTGACGGTTGGTGGATGTCACAATTCATGTCTTCGAATTTTTGGTTCTAGGACATGCCGGTTTCCTCACGATGTTTGACTCTTATTACCAAAGAATATTTAGTGTTAATCTTGCGACATTTTTTAAATAATAGCTGTACACAGACGCGTAGTTTTATAAAAGCGTATTCGTCATTCATTATAGATACGCTTGGTTTATGCCTGCGTGAAGCTTACTTAATAAACCATGAAACTATGTCGACGAAGCGGTAACGACACAACGCCACGATTCTTGGACAGTAGACCAAAAGATTTTTTTCGCCTTAGTGACCACAGAACTCCGACTCCTTGTCACAGGATATCCTGGTTTTGGAGTCCAGGTCAATCTAATTTTATGCAAACCGATAAAAGATTATCATTAGTACTTATTTATAAGATATAGGTACTATTACACAAATTTTAATAAAAATGTATAATTACTCTGCAATAGAAAACATAGTTAAATATTACAGTGTTAAAAAAGCATTCATTTAATTAATATTCGAATTAAAAGAAAAATGTAGTTAATATGTTCTCAACAAAGTCACTACTCTCAAACTGCACAAATAAAAGTCTGATAACGAACATTCTAATAAAGTTAAAACAAAAATTTTCGCAGTAAAACAGGCACTATTTTCAAAATTCGAATAAAAAAAAAACATATATACATATAGTCAATCCCTCAATTGTCCGAAGCTCCAATCTGTCCTCAACGCAGTCAGTGCTCTCAGATTGGCACAAACAAGAGTCGGTATGAATCACACATTAATAGAAGGTGCATCGTTTATTGATACTTATTACTTTCAGAGTTCAATGTCAATAAACACAAGGCTTTGTTTTGGCACAAGTGACATTATAAAGATTGACACAGAAATATCAATTGGTATCGTCATCGATTTTCAGTCTAATTTTCAATAAACTTACTCGAAAACACGCTCATATCTTATCTGGTGGCCGGAAATCGGGATCGGAATCCCGGCGGCGTCTGGGGCATGTGCGCTGCTGCCTTATGCGGTCGGCCTCCTCCTTCACTAGCATTACTGCCTCGCAGAAGGAGGCGACCGCCTGCCACTCCTCCTCGCTGCGGACTATGGCCTCTACCAAGGCCCGGCGCGAAAGATCGCCGCCGCCGATAACCCCCACGAGGACACGGCGACGCTCTTCCCAAACGGGGCACACTTCTATTGTATGCTCCACCGTGTCCTCCGGGAGTTATGCATGGTATAGGTACTCTCTTTAAAGCTCCATCCCTTTAACAATTCAGTTTAGATCTTCAAATGGATCGCTTTAAGAGTTTATGGTAGGACCTCTAGTCTCAATAGCTTTAACAGCTTAGCAAAACTTCGGCTATTCTGATGTAGAGTTTTAGTTTTAGCAAATGTGCGCTAGTTTCGCATGTTATTAATTAATTGTTACGCTTGGACGCGCTTCCGTGTCTAGAAATGTGAAGCCAAGGTCGATTAGTTTAGTCTAGAATTGGGTAACGCAATACTATGTCACGAGTCATGTTACAGCTGTATTTGAGATACATAGACGATTGGTTTTGCCTGGATACTGATTTTTAGGGTTCCGTAGCCAAAATGGCAAAAACGGAACCCTTATAGTTTCGTCATGTCCGTCTGTCCGTCTGTCCGTCTGTCCGTCTGTCACAGCCGATTTACTCGGAAACTATAAGTACTACAGTGATGAAATTTGATGGGAATATGTGTTGTATGAACCGCTACAAAATTATGACACTAAATAGTAAAAAAAAGAATTGGGGGTGGGGCCCCCCATACATGTAACTGAGGGATGAAAATTTTTTTTTCGATGTACATACCCGTGTGGGGTATCAATGGAAAGGTCTTTTAAAATGATATAAAGTTTTCTAAAAAACATTTTTCTTAAAGTGAACGGTTTTTGAGATATCAGCTCTCAAAGTCGTAAAAAGTATGTCCCCCCCCCTCTATTTTTATAACTACGGGGTATAAAATTCTAAAAAAAATAGAGGTGATGCATGCTAATTAACTCTTTCAACGATTTTTGGTTTGATCAAAGTATCTCTTATAGTTTTTGAGATAGGTTGATTTAACTGTAATTTTGGTTAAGTTATTGTGCTTACACTGAAAACGATGGCTGAACCTATAAGTACAAGGCAAAATATCGGGAGAGTTTAGGCTCCATTCACCAGGTGTATAAATTGACATAATAAGTTTATTATATTTGCTGCTACGGAACCCTTTGTGCGCGAGCCCGACTCGCACTTGGCCGGTTTTGTTCATTGGATGTCACATGTCTTCGAAATGCGACCTATACCGACTCGTAAGTTGGGGTCGCAGGTTGTAGATATCAGAAAACATGGACTCTGGGAGGGAGTTTCACTCCTACGCTGTGCGCATAATGAATGTGTTACCAAAACATTTTGGTTAGGTGGTATCCAAATATGGTCTAGATAAGTTTAGGTTACAAAAACAGTATATGTAAATGGCAAACCAAATATAAAGTATTGCTTTTGCAATTTAAAACATTAGACCGAGAAATGTTATTTGATGATTTCGACCAAGAACCTCGTTTTTTATTGCAGAGGAGTTAATTTAACAGAAACTCCAAAAATCTATAAGGACCCGGAGAAGGGTCGAACCGTAGGGACCTTGCAAAATGGACAAAGTCAACTGGGGCCTAGTGATGGAGTCGGAAGAAACGCTCTGGCCCCGGTATATTAGGCAACGTAGAAACGGGGTGGGTTGTTTAGTCAGTAAGCGTCTGACACTATTTCGCGCTTCACCCAAGGGTGGGATTATCATTGGATACTTTTTACTCACCATAAAAATAAACCTCTAAAAATTGTTCACTGATTGAACACAGCTTACCTTTTCTAAGACCCAATTACATGTTACTTACTTTATTAATAAATACTAGTTAAAAAACTCCTAAAACCATGACTCACAAAAACCGATGATCAGCTGTGAATTTAACCCTGTAATGCTACAAGCGATACAGCAAACAAACCGTAAAATAACCGTATCGTTCGTCACTTATCACGTAACTAGGGTTAACGAAGCGAGCCGTCAGCGGGAGAGGGTTATAACCCTTTAATGTTCACGTATGGTATAAAGGACCGAGTAAAGTGATATAATTATGGGATTTTAAGAAATGGCTACATATAATATTGTACAATGCATTGCTAATGAGAATACAATCAATTTTGTAAACAATCTTATCTCATTTGGAGTGAATTTACTCTTAATAAACTAGTGTTCTTCACCATCAACAATTGTATCACTGCTTACTATCAGTAGGTACGCAGTCTAGCATTCATCATTGTCATCATCATTTCAGCCGATAGACGTCCCGTGCTGGACATAGGGCTCCCCCAATAGTCACCACAATGACAGGTCCCCGGATTCTATTTAATTTTCGATGATGATTTTCATGATTCATCCATCGGATTCTAATAACCCCGGCCATATCATCAGTCCACCTTGTTGGAGGTCTTCCAACGCTACGTCTTCCGGTACGCGGTCGCCACTCCAGAACTTTTCCGCCCCAGCGGTCATCTGTTCTGCGTGCAATGTGCCCTGTCCATTGCCAGGAGACTAGCTGAACTCAAAATACTTAATTCAGAAACCCGCCTTCAATTTCTCTCTTGAAGACTGCAACAAAAGGGGACCTATATTAAACTATTTTTAACGCAAGACCACACAAAACCGTAGAATAATAACACCATCGCTCACCACTTACTGAGCACCCTTTTTAAACAAAAGTTATTTTTAAAGCTTTTATTTTTATCCGAAAACAACCCGTAGAATTAATTTGTTGCATATTGTCATGGTTTTTTTGACATTATGTCATGGTTTTTTTTTGACATTATGTCATGGTTTTTTTTGACATTACGTCACGGTGATGTCATGCCAGCATTTACGGGTTAGTGGTAAAGGTAATTAGATGACAAAGGGTTTGGATTGATTATGTAGTTTTAAGACTAGCTACCGCCCGTGGCTTCGCCCCTATGGAATTAACTACTTACTCTCCCGTCCTTAAGAAGCGACTTCCATTGGTTTTTTTACTCAACCCATAAATACAACAATACAATACTATAATACAGTGATAAATAAACAAAAAATGCCACTAGCAGTTGTTATTTTTGTTAAAAACTATTATTGGTATGTACTTTTATTGTACGAGTGCTAAGCGCTAATTTCACAGAACCTAACTTACTCGCCAAGTTACAACGGCCGTACTGTAATACTAAGAGTAATTGGGTTGGGGTACTTGAATCAGTCTTTCGCCAGTGCAACGATTCAATCTAGCGATATAACAAAAAAATATTTACTTACTTTTATTTTTCAAAGAATACATGTAACATGAAATATCGAAGTAGTTGTATAAAAGCATAATTGTAACATGTGTTTCTAAAAATCCCTTTTGATCTTAATGTTTGGGTAAACTTAGAAAAAAACAATTTAACTAATTTTCAAAAACAACCCCAAAAGCTATTGACATTTTCGTACAAATCTTCAAGACCCAATAATTCACGACCCCACCAATCTATCCCCTCATTCCTATAAATACAAAATCGAACACAATCGTTCAAAACTCCTAGAGATCTCAAAAAAAACTTTATCGATATGGTAATAGGAGCAAATAAAATATCTCTCTCCACCCCGTAAAGAAAAATAACGAGATCACCCCAAAATATCTAGTGAAGACGGACTTAACGAAGTGTATGGTAAAGCGTGGGCACAGTGAATGTATAAAGCTATGGAGCTATACTATGCGATGGTACACATAAAATCTGTAGAATTATTCGAAATGGTCACTGCAGCATTGATAAATGATCTTTATTTTGCATGTAGGTTCAAAAAACACTTACACGTCATTTTTTTTCGATTCTGGATGAGTCCGGTATTTCCTAACTTGAGAAGAAAATCCAAGTCAAAAGTCTCTTTTAAAGTCCATACAGTAAATATGTATTGGTCAAATCACTTTGGAAAGCAACACACAAAAAGTACATGAAATGTCAGACCTTACTTTGATTTGTTTCGTGTAACGGAGTAGGTTGTTTAGTCAGTAAGAGTCTGACACTGTTTCCTGCTCCACCGAAGGGCGGGATTCGTCATTGGATGATTTTTACCTACCATAAAAAACAGGTGTTACTTATATTTAATTTGCTTTGTATCATATTTGCTTGCTACACATTTAAAATCACTCTCAACCCCACTTAATACCTTTCCAATACTCAATAAATCTTCTCATAGCATATCAACAGGTACTTCTCCGGCATATTTCGTCACTGAATCACAGCTCAAGAATGCAGATCGAATCGTCGTGACTTTCGTAAGGGGAGAGCTATACAAGCTATACGTACTTTGCTATACAATTATACGTACAATGTATACTTGTACTTTATCATGTACTGTAACGAATTTGATGCGGTTTTTTATCGGAGAAATGTATTTTTATTGGCTTCAATTGACGCTGATTTGGGGTCGAAAGATGTAATCTTGTACTTGGTACGTTTAATGTTTGTCCATAGCGTGGATGTTTTTTTTTTTAAATATGGATTGAATCGTACTCCTGTTTGAGTAACTCCTTATCTTGTAGCAGCTGTATGAGGGTCATCATCAGTATCAAGAGCCTTCTTTACTGTTCCCACTTTTGGGAAACAGAGAGATAGAGAGGAGGCCTAGGCATAGGCCTCCTCTCTGGAAGAGGAAATGATCCGTAATCCGCAATGCGGACCTAGTACGGGTAGTCACATATCTTTGATTTTTGGTTCTAGGACATGCCGGTTTCCTCACGATGTTTTCTTTCACCAATTCCAGATATTGCATTGCAAATAATTGCAATGTTGCAATGCTTGTAATGTTTTCACTGCTGCGACTCAGGACTCTTCTCTAGGAGAGCGAATGAGCCGTAATCCACAATGCGGATTGGTGGATGTCATATGTCTTCGAATTTTTGGTTCTAGTACATTCCTCACGACGTTTTCCTTCTTCATTTCAAGGGCAGTGGTGATGAAACAAATTACACAAAGTAATCCTCCTGGCTGGGTTTGAAACCGTGACCTACAACTCGTAAGTTAGGGCCGTTACCACTCGGCCACTACTGGTTTATGAAACTTAAGTAAATAAACAAAACTTTCTTCATACAATTCACCGTTTAATGCTAAATTCTTTGATTTATGCTAAGTTATGCCATGGTGTCGAGGAAACTCTCTAATGCGTTGATCTTGACCTAACCTTTATGTTATATCATAAATTATTTATATGGCTTTCTAGTTTAAGGACATAATTATATAGGGTGACTGGTAATTAGGGATTTTTTTTTATTTTTTTTTATTGATTATAGATTCGCGCTTGACCGCTATCTCACCTGATGGAAAGCGACGATGCGGTCGACGATGGAGCGCGCTTACCTAGAAGTAACCTATTCACTCTTGACTTAAAGATACCCGGATTGTAGCTATCAGGAAACACCGACTCCGGCAAGGAATTCCACTCCTTGGCTGTACGCATAATGAATGTGCTCCCAAAACGTTTTGTACTTAAAAAAGTGATTGTAGTCGTGATAACATACAACTTTTACTATGAGACTCAACTTGAAATGGCGAAAAAATTCTGCTAATCAGTACATTTGTGATCACCTAACTGGTCAAAATGTACAGAACTTGCCTTGCTTGTGGTATAATATTACAATATGAATAAAAATCGTACATCAAAAGATTGTTAATTAAATTATCTTTTTGTTTCTGAAAGTTTCACAAAATTTTATGATTTTTTGTCTGTGTTAGACATAACTTTGAAAACAAATTACACCAAGTTTAATGAAAAAAAAAAATGTAATTATTCCTATATCAAATTTTTATTAGGCAAATAGTCTAATTTGGTATTATTAATAAATGGGCCAGTCGTTTAGACGTGATGTTCGATTTATAATCATCAAAAATCGTCATCATCATCATTTCAGCCGAAAGACCTCCCCCAAGTGCAGCCACAAAGACCGGTCATGTGCGTCTTGCATCCATCGTATTCCAGCAACCCTGACCAGGTCATCGGTCCACCTTGTGGGTGGCCTTCCAAGGCTGCGTCTTGCGGTACGCGGTCGCCACTCCAAAACTCCAGTGGCCATCTGTTCTACGTGCAATGTGTCCTGCCCATTGCCACTTAAAGGCGATTAAAATCGTATATATTATTATTATCTGCCCCTGATCGCCCAGTTTCTTTACTGCCATAGAAGTTTAATACATTTATGTATTGTGAAAGTTTAAAAGCAATTGATCTATCTGACGGCCATTAATACCAATAAATTCTATTTCATTTCTAAGAACATTCTTAAAACACATAACACCATTTCTGTACAGTCGGCTAGTAATTCTCCTTGTCAGGTATTTCATCTATCTCAAAAGGAATTGCAATAAAATCTAATTGTAGTAGCTCTCTACAGCATCCGGTAAGCGAGATAAAAAAGTGTTTGTCTTGTGTAATTTTTCTCAGAAATTGCTAAACTTGAGATTGTGTTGTTTGTAGTATCGTATTGCGGAGTTGAAGGGATATTGTGGTGGGTTAATTCAAGAATTTGTTTTTTAATAATTTTGTAAGTTAGGTACCATCAAAGACTTTTCCTTTCCATTTCATTTTTGCTTGCAATTTTACAACTTTAAAGGTTTGGATTTGACGCCGCGGCAGAATTCAAGTGATTTTTTTTTAAATGATTAGGGATAATTAACCGCGATGCATTTTTTTAGGTGGCTCTAGTCTAGCCCTCCTGCTTTTGGTCGAAGCGCGAGGGTGGGTGAGACGTTTGCTGATTAAAACACACTTCTGCGTACCTTCCAGTTTTCCATTTAGAATTAACGTCATGGACCTTGAGTTGACATCTAATAAAAGAGTTACTCGGGGTTTAGGGTTGTATGTAGGTTTCGGCCCTGCTGGGTCTCTGCGGTTTTACTGACATTTCCTTGAGGTGCGTGTGGAACACTGCGTGCTGTCAACGACTTGGGGTTGGTCTGGATGGTTATCGGACGGCAGGTCATCAAGCTACTCGTTGCTCGCTAAATGATAAATGATCTTTATTTTGTAAGTAGGTTTAAAAAACACTTTTATACGTCATTTTCTTTTTTTTTTGATGATAGATGAGTCCGGTGTTTCCTAGCTGACTACCCTGAGAAGAAACACCGAAACAAACTCAGGGGAGTAAAGAGAACAGAGGGGGAAACTCTGGGCGCTGTCCGCAAACCTACGCCAAAGATGATGATAGATTCGTCTAATACCCTTTTAAAGTAACACCTTCAGTAGCAAGTTCCCATACATTTCACCACCTACCCACAATAAACTAAGTAGTACCCAACGCCTCTCAAATTAGCTTTTACAACTCAAGCACTTTTTAAAACAAACCGAAGCAATTGTCTCTAATTTCTCCTTAACTAAGCACTATAATATAAACAAACTACAATAAATACTATTTAAACATTCTTTCCCACGAAACTTCAGGACTACATCTGTCTCTTTCTCACGTAGTTTAATAGACAGAGATAAACATAATGAGTCGGTACCATTTGTTATAATTAAGGAATGTTAACTCGTTTTTAGGTTATGCGGGTGTAAAAACGGTTTTTGGAGGGTCCTAACTGGACCCTGCTGGGGCTAAATTAGGTGTATGAATGAGAATTGGCCCATTACCTCTCCTAGAGAGGCGGCCTGAGTCCCAACAGTGGTGTTCTCGTAACATTACAAGGCTTCTGATGCTATAAGAATTTGGACAATTATGCCATCAGATGCCATAGTGCTAGTTTAATTCTTAAAAGTCCAATGTTGGACATAGGCCTCTCCCAAGTGATACTGAATATACCTATTTAAAATTTCTGTACGCATGAAGTGCCGAATACTCTCTTTTGGATCTAAACAGAGAGAGCAGTGGTGGTTGAGTGGTAACCCAGCCAGGCGTATTACTTTTATATTTCATCACCACCGCTCTCAAAACGGTAAAGGAAAACGTCTTGAGTAAACCGGCATGTCCTAGAACCAAAAATTTTAAGACATGTGACATCCACCAACCCCACTGGGCTGGCTCTTAGAGATGAGGTCTGTGTCCCAGCGGTCGGAACATTAAAAAAAGCGGATGATGATGATGACGATGGATTTATACGAAGCATCATTACTGGGCCTATATAACAGGTAGATACGACATCACCGTTTGCAAAACACCCGATCAAACACTCTCAAATCTAAACAGCTTTATATCTACTGATACCAGAATGGCTATCTAATCAATAGGACTTTCAAACTGACGGTCAATCGATCGCCATAGAATAGAGATATTGGCTCCCCCATGGTATATACAATCACTCAATTAGCTAACTCTATGGGGATTGAAAGGGAGGGCCGGATTCACGGGGGGCGGTGGTTAGGAATTCATTTTTGTATGAATAAGGGACTTGCACATTACCAAAATATCAGATCCTTTGGGACGCTAAGCTTGGAAAAGAACATCATCATCATAATTTCAGCCGAATGATGTCCACTGCTGGACATAGGCCTCCCCCAGTTGTCGTGTTGTTTTAAATAACATCCGTCTGGTCGGAGGATCCTTCCTATTCAACGGAGGTATGTAGGACTGGATGTGAGTGAGAGCAGTGATGGCCGAATGGTATCGGCCCCGACTTACGAGTTGTAGGTCGCGGGTTCAAACCCAGCCAGCTTGCATTACTTTGTGTAATTTATTTCATCACCACTGCTCTCAAAACGGTGAAGGAAAACATCGTGAGGATACCGGCATGTCCTAGAACTAAAATTTCGAAGACATGTGACATCCATCGACACGCACTGGGCCCGCGTGGTGAATTATATGGCCCATTCCCTCTCCTAGAGAGGAGGCCTGTGTCCCAGCAGTGGGAACATTAAAAAGGCTGATGATGATGATGTGGGACTCTACTCTCTGTTCCACTTACCTCCAAAATTTATTTCAATGAAATCAGAAAAAACTGATGCATGTAATTTTAACCTTCCTACCATGACGTAACCTAAGGAACAACAAAATTATGAATTAGTCGGTGTTGTCATTTTAAACCGCAACTTTTTATAATAATTCGAGTCAAAATAATTTATTTCTGACCGCAGACGCTGTCGTTCTTTGTGGTTATGTCAGCATTATGATTGAAGTTTGTTTTTGAAATATGTGCTAATTTATTTGTTTTTAGGTCATAAGAAATGAAATGTAAGATTTAGGTCAAGGTCTAATGTGTGTACTTCTTTGTTCGTTTAACATCCCAGCTTTAAATCTGACATAATACTAGGCGAGTTGCGGGACACTGAGCAATGTTGCAGCGTCAAGTTTGGAGACATTTTGTCCCCATACATAGATTCATACATAGATTCATAGAAAATATTTGTCAAAATATTGAAAAGCTAATACAAACGTCCATTGCAGCGCTTCATTGGCTTGATCTCGTCTAACAAAACTTACAGCGCTCTCACACTGTGTGAACGTCAAAGCTGCACTAATGTTATCAATGTAAAGGTGTATGGCCTATATATCAATTAAGGGCTGATTTTTTAATCGCTTGATAACTTTAATCTGAAGAATATGTTTGAAGTTTTGACAGTTTTGTATAGAAAATATGTCAAACCGCCATATTTATTCCTCAGATATAGTTTGTTTTTTAATTCCAGACTATGATTTGACAACTTAGAATGTCACTCTAGAAATATATTCCCAATTTTCTGGAGTTACATTTTAAGTTGTCAAATCGTAGTCTTGGATTAAAAAACGAACTACAGAAGTTAAGTGATGATTGAAAAATCGGCCCTAAGTCAAGTAAAGTGACTGTACGGTGCGCCTAATCTAGTCCGTAGTACATTTATATCGATGTTAAGATTTAATTCGAAGACATAATGATATCCACCACACGCACTGTAGGGGACCCTACAGGTTCGAAGCCTCCCGGAGCTGAGAGTTGGTGCGAAAGCGCTACACCGGGGCTCTGGGAATAAGGCAAGGAAGGCATGGGGTAGGTTGTTTAGTCAGACACTGACTCTGACACGAGTCTAAGAGTCTGACACTGTTTCCCGCTCCGTTCAAGAGTGGGATTCGTCATTCGATGATTTTTACCTACCATAAAAAAAAAACCAAACGCATTGGGCCCGCGTGGTAAATTACGGCCCGGAGACCCGAAACCCTCCCCAAGAGAAGAGGCCTGACTTCAAGTAGGTGGAACATTATAAGACTAATTCTGCTTATATTTATGAATATAATGAATCACCTAGGTGTGGCATAGATGCTGCAGACAAGTACGAAAGTTAAATGTTGACATATTTACTAAGAGTTAACGTTGACTGAGTCGCACTGAGAGCCACTTGAATATACTCGTAAGTAGTTGAGATATTACGGTATTGAAACTATGGCTGTTATGGGAGACTCAGACGAGTTTGAACTACCGCTATGATAAATGTAACTTATTGTTCATTAGTATTTACATAGATCCTGGTTGCCAGTCCACTTAAAACTCCAAAAACCATAACCATATTGTCTTTATTTTTATAAGCTTTTTATTAGCTTGCAATGTAACTATGTATGTTCGGCTCAAATCTTGCAACTCAATTTTGAATTAGATTTCTTCAACCGATTGAGCTGCAATTTTGCATGCAGGTGTGAATCGCATGAGGTTTCTGCGAGTTGGTTTTGACTCCTCGTACGCCCCCCAAAGGTTATTTAACAATTGGAAATTATAAACTACTAGCTTTTGTCCGCGGCTTCGCCCGCGTACATAAAATATAGCCTATGTAACTCAGGAGTAAAGCAGCTTTCTATTGTTGCTAAAATTTTTCCAATCGGACCAGTAGTTCCAGAGATTACCTCCTACAAACAAAAAAACAAAAAAATAAAAAAACAAAAAAACAAACTTTACCTCTTTATTATATTAGTGTAGATGTTAGTAAGTACAAAATACATTTACAACAAAGGTTTTTAATTTTATTATATATTTTGACATTGATAATTGCACAATTTTATGTAATCATTTAAACGATTCGAATACCGTAATTACAGACACAATTAAAAGACAATAGTTATGCGGACGCCGGTGTCCTCTAGGGGTTTAATGAATAAATAGTTAATTAATATAATAACTTGATAATAATTTAATAATTCTGTCATTTAATTCTTGGACCCGGCTTTAAAAACTACGAGTAGCTATTTAATTCGTTTTTTTTTTATTACAGGGACAGAACTTTCTTTAATTCTTTATTGTACACAACAACTTAACAGAGATACAATGATTTTACAATTCATGTACAAAGGCGTGTTTAACTCACCAATTAACTTTGATTTATAGACAAAACTATTTTTTTTTCGTTAAAATGTTATGCTCAAAGGGTCACATCTTTTTTTCAAAATCTAATTTTTATGAGGAATTGAGGGAACTCCATATTTATTCATTTTGATGTTTTCATCGAGAACTCAAGCGTTTAGATACAGTAAAAAAAACCGGCCAAGTGCGAGTCGGGCTCGCGCACAAAGGGTTCCGTAGCAGCAAAACCAAAATTACAGTTAAATCAACCTATCTCAAAAACTATAAGAGATACTTTGATCAAACCAAAAATCGTTGAAAGAGTTAATTAGCATGCATCACCTCTATTTTTTTTAGAATTTTATACCCCGTAGTTATAAAAATAGAGGGGGGGGGGACATACTTTTTACGACTTTGAGAGCTGATATCTCAAAAACCGTTCACTTTAAGAAAAATGTTTTTTAGAAAACTTTATATCATTTTAAAAGACCTTTCCATTGATACCCCACACGGGTATGTACATCGAAAAAAAAATTTTCATCCCTCAGTTACATGTATGGGGGGCCCCACCCCCAATTCTTTTTTTTACTATTTAGTGTCATAATTTTGTAGCGGTTCATACAACACATATTCCCATCAAATTTCATCACTGTAGTACTTATAGTTTCCGAGTAAATCGGCTGTGACAGACGGACAGACGGACAGACGGACAGACGGACAGACGGACATGACGAAACTATAAGGGTTCCGTTTTTGCCATTTTGGCTACGGAACCCTAAAAATTCATCTTCTAGAATTCTTTAAGAGTCTAATACTCTTAAAGAAATCTAGAAGACGTCGTCCACAGTTTTCGCATCCCACTACAGCATCCCATCAACGTCACTTGACCTCTGGCCCTCTCACACCTGCAGGTAACGGCACTCCTTCGTTCGTTTCTGCTATTCCAAGTTCATAACTAATATCATTAAGGTTCCCCATCACTCATACAATCAAAAACTTATGAGTTTGTGTATAAAATATAAATGTTTAGAATTATTTGTGGCCAGTTTTTTTGTTTTATTTTTTATGGTAGGTAAAAAACATTCAATGATGAATCCCGCCCTTGGGTGAAAGAAAAAAAAATGAAAGAAAGAAATAATGTTTATTTTGCTCAAAGTAGACACACAAATAAAACCGAAGTGAGATTTTATTTATTATCTATAGCATTGTCACATTATTGGGTGGAGCGAGAAACAGTGTCAGATTCTTACTGACTAAACAACCTACCCCGATCATATATTGCCATACATACTCGGGCCATTCCTTTCAGACATGAACCCTTGGCCCTAATTGTCTTCGACCCTGCGGACGATTACCAGACGACCGGACGGCGAGCTACCCAATGCTCGCCGTCCGCTAACTATTTATGCTGGTGATGCTTTTATTTTTAAAGAAAGCTGTTCCAGCCTATCTGCTTAAGGAGAGTTAAAAAAATAGATATGTGTGGGTGGAGATGGAAAAATAGAGATGTTGCAATAACTTCGTAAAGTTCATCTTCATTCTTTCTGCTACTAATACCCTCGCCTGCAGATCGGGCGAATTTCGCCTCGGTCTCAATGACAACCTTTCTCCATTTGTATCAAAACGTAGGTATTATTATTTTATCTTAGGGAAGAATGTCTGCTATAATATAACTCAGTCCAGCTATATTAACTACATCCTGGGCCAAGGGTTGATGCGAAAGCGTAACACCATGGCCTGAGAATAAGGCAAGGAAGGAATGGAGAAGGTTCTTTAGTCAGTAAGAGTCTGTTTCCCACTCCGCCCAAGGATTTGTCGGGATTCGTCATTCGATTATTTTTACCTACAAAAAATATTACTACCTATATTGACTAACTAATAATAATTTACTGTGTTATTTAATAACCTGCCAAGTAATACACGTGTTTTGTCTCTCATGAATATTAATCATTAATTTATTCGCAAACACAGACACACACACAACTCGTGTATATATTGACTACTAGCTTTTGCCCGCGGCTTCGCCCGCGTGGTATTAGGGTTGGGGTTTCCGGGATAAAAAGTAGCCTATGTCCTATCCAGGAGTGTATCCTAGCCTGTGCCAAATTTCATCCAGATTCGTCCAGCCGTTTTAGCGAGATTGAGTAACAAACATCCTAACATCGTAACTTTCGCATTTATAATATTAGTAAGATTGACAAGAAAACAACAATACATACTTTTTTATGGTGGGAAAAGTCATCTAATGACGAATCCTGCCCTTGGGCGGAGCGCGAAACAGTGTCAGACTCTTACTGACTAAACGACCCTCCATTTTCCTTCTTAGCCTTCATACCAGGGTCGGACCTTCCTTTCAGAAGCCGGACCGGGACCCCAGTAGGCTTCCGCCCTGCAGTTGGGCCTCTTCATTTGCTGACAACTCCTTGAGGCACGCGGGAACAGAGCGCGCCGTCGGCAATACATACTTTAGGGAATTACTCGTATTTGTCAATCTTCATGTGGTAGGTGTAACCTAGTCTTAATTTACGACCAATTAGGTGATCGAATCATTGATTGAAAGGTTGATTGATGGATTGAGTGATTGATTAGCTTGTTTAAGCTTTTATCAATTCAAGGGCTTCCGCTCTGGGAGTACCGATTAAAACCCACCTTTGTTTCTGTTATTGCTTTTTGCATTTCAGGGCCACGGTAATTCTTTCGAATATTGTTTTCATTTATTGTACAGTTTATTTATTTATTTAACTATTTATGTACACACATATAATTAATAGATAATGAACATTATAAAAGAAAAGAATGTACAAAGATACTGATTATTTCAAAAAGAAATTTCTTCCAGCAGACCTGCGACAGGAGAAATTGGTAGAAATGTAGACAATAGTGTACGAATAAGAAAAGAAGTGATGGTGAAAACTTTAAATTAATATATACTTATATAACTATATATACCTTAAACTAAAAAATAAATACACACATACACAGTTTAGTTTTGTTCCTTGTAGTAAATCTCACTAAATACCGCTTATTAACAAATTACCATCTCTTCTTTGTAACTGTGATCTTGATGGTAAGCAGTGATGCAATCATTGATGGTGAGGCACACTAGTTTATTAAGAGCCTATTCACTCTAGCCTTCAAGACAGCTAAATTATAATTAGACGGGAAGACCACAGCAGGCAATTTGTTCCAGTCCTGTGGTGTAGGCGGTATAAACGGAATCTTTGGAATAAAAGAATCAAAGAAGATGGAAATTATTTTATAGTGTGATAATCATATCATTTGAGTCCTTAAAAATGTGCAATACAAATCGTTTAAATCATTACATAGTATAAAACAAAGTTGCTTGCAAAACCGCTATGTATGCTTAGATCTTTAAAAGTATGCAATGGATTTTGATGCGGTTTTTTTTAATAGATAGAGTGATTCAAGAGAAAGGTTTATGTGTAGGTATAATACATGCATAATATATTCAATATCAGTACCCGTGCGAAGCTGGGGCGGGTTGCTAGTGTGTAATAAACGCAAATACGTACTACAACAAATAACAATATCAACAGGTAATTTATCAGCATTGACTATTAACTTAATTGCATTAAAATAAAATACAAACATTGCTAAATAAATATCTCAATTCAATCCCCTTGGGCCAATCTATTAAAACCATTGTCTGATATGTTTCAATCTGCGGGCTAGCCAATTTATACAAGTGTTGGGGTAGGTCAAATATGTCTAAATTGTAAAGTGACACGGGTCATATGATCCCCCATGGCAATTCGTGGCAATTGAATTTGCTCAATTTATTTGCCATTTGCAAGTTGCAAGTGGAAATATGCGTCTATTTGAGTCCGTTTATGGAGCTAGCTAATGTAAGTTTGGCCGCCATCTGCAATTGAGGATGTCAGATTTGAAATTGAAATGAGAATTTTGTTTTTGAAATAAAATGGCGCTGATTAAAAAATGGCGTCGTGTTTTTGTAAATGAGTGTGTCGTAAAAATCGGAAAATATTTATTGAATCATAGAGTAGTTTTTCTTGTTATTGTTCATAAAATTATGACTAATATCTATTTATTGATTCTAAACTATATTTACATAATAGGTAAGCAATTATCCTTTGTCAATAATATTCTCATAAATAGTTAAAGAAAAAACAACTACTTAACGGAAAATTACTTGTGGATTGTGGTTTGTGGACATGATTTGTCCATAATTGATATGATTGATTTTTTAAATGTGGTCACATAATTTATCCATATAATAATAAGTACAGTTTTTATATTATATTATTCAAGAAGGCATAAGTAGGTACAGTTTACTATAAATTAGAATATTTCTTTGTTTAAATACTTTTAGTATATTGTATTGTTTTTTTTTTTAATATAAACTAGAGCTTGATTGCGATTCCACCTGATGGTAAGCAGTGATGCAGTCGTTGATAGTGAGGCGCACTAATTTATTACCTAAGAGCCTATTCATTCTATCCTGGAAGACACCTGAATTATAATCAGACGGAAAGGCCGCAGCAGGCAAACTGTTCCAGTTCTGTACGCGGTATAAAGGAAGAGACGGTATTAACTTGTACAAAAATGAAGGTTTTAAAAAATTTGTGACCATAACAGTTTTTAACAGCAATAACAACTGCAAATTGCATTTATTTGTTTAAACTATTTTTTTACGAGTTATCAAGCGCTAAAATTCGCAGAGCGTTAGGCTCTCTTGAATTCAGACTCGCCAAGATCCGACGCCCGTACTGTAACTGTACAGTTCCAACAATTCAGTCCAATTGTCACACTTAGAAGACGCGGTATTCAAATATTTGTCAACCGCAATTGTTTCTGGTGACCGCACAGTCGGTCAATAGGTTTGCGGCTATTTGTTGGCTTATTACCTGATCTTATGAAGGTCACTTCCTGACTAATTAGTCAATATTTGCGGTTTTAGTCTGTAACTATACTAGTTTCTATGACAGGCTTGGTTGGTACCACGCCATACTAATATTATAAAGACTAGTATAGGTGTGTTTTTGCGCTAAAACGGCATAACGGATTTGGATGAAATTTAGAACACGGGTAGACTTAGGGTTTAGACTTCTCCTATCCTAGGGTGGAGCGTGAGAGCGTATCACACTTTTGTTTAATAAAATCACACCTATGGGCTTTTTTATGGTGGGTAAAAATTATCCAATGACGAGTCCCACTCTTGGGTAGAGCAAGAAATAGTGTCAGACTCTTACTGACTAAATAAGCTGCTCCGTTTCTACGTTGCCGTTATACCAGAGCCAGAGCCTTCCTTTCAGACACGAACACGAACCCAAAGCCCCGGCCTTGATATAGGCAAAGGATGAAACCGACCGCTTACGACCTCGGAACTCTCTGAAAGGAAGGTCCGACCCGGTATGAAGGCTAAGAAGGAACAGGGTAGGTCGTTTAGTCAGTAAGAGCCTGACACTGTTTCCCGCTCGCCATTAGATGATTTTTCACACCATAAAAAAGTTATATCCTTATGAACGAATATTTAATAACTTATTTGTCAACAAGTGTATCTCATGTAATTGAATTTGTTATTCTGTTTTGAGAAATAAATGTCTTTAACCATATTTCTTCAAAAAAAGTTTCAGTCTTTCAGAAACCGACTCATGGAATCTTCAAATCACATTTCTGCAGTCCGTAATTGGCACCTTCAAGCTATAAATACTATTCCTATATTTTATAGCAGGTCTATTTTCTCACGGCACAGCCCGTGGGTGCTAAACTACGATACCTCGGTGTGTAATTTACCTAACGGGTATAGGGACCTGCAATCCTCATTAACGACCGTGACCAGTTTCCTCTTAATGTGAGTAAAACCAGGTCTAGAAATGACTAGGGTTGCATATAATTCGAACACATCACTGCTTACCATCAGTATTGGAATCGCAGTCAAGGACTAAGAGTAAGTAACACTGTAAAGGAACAATGGTGAGGTTTAAGTCAGCATTACAACGTACGCGGTATAAACGATGAGGTAAAACGCTTGGTCTGGACCGTACGACTTCTAGGCAACCGTGGTCCACAATCTACCATATCGTCGCTTACCGTCAAGTGACATATTTGCCAAGCGCGAACCTATACATCACAACGAATGGTCCTACGCGTCTAGCATCGATCTGATTCCGGTTCCCGCGACTCTCACTAGAAGGAGAAATTTTTTGATGATTTTCCAATAAAAAAGTGTATATTTGTATGTTTTTTATTATGTTTAAGGTGAGTTTTTTATTTATGTTCTTTTGTTTTTGTTGCAGGTAATTGTCTATTGAGTTAGTTAACAACGTCACAGTAAAAAGTATCCAACTTTAGTGAATCTACTCATTACTGGACTTGGAAAGCAGGTAACATTTTAAAGCAAAAATAAACTCTATACCCTGTTTGTCATTCTGCGAGTGTATTATGAAGTTGAGAGCTGCAATGACAAATCTGCACGTGTGTCAAACGACGTTTTTCAATACACTCAACTCGACAAACTTTCTGCACTTGTATCAAAATGTGCTTTTTGAAATTACAATAATATTGCGCCGGGGGAGAGCACGAGCTTTTCCCCGCACTCGTGCGGAAAGCAGTCCATTGCATGCCTGTAAACGGTGGGATACGGGCAGGTTATCGAGTACCTAAGTCTATTAAAAATAAATTGAACGATATACTTAAAGAAAATAAATCTAATATTAGTAAATACGCAATATGCATTTGCGTATTGTGGTCATGTTCATTTTATTTTCCTATAAACCTTGTACAAGTCTGGATCATAAAACCCGACACCGTTTGCTCGCGACACTAACTAAAGTATGGCAAATCAACTGCAATAGAGCTTATTGAACACGTTACTTCCGCGTTCCTGATGCAACTGAGTCATACACTATACATACAGTCATACATTGAGGAACATAGAGATGCCTCCTCCGCGGTGATTGCTAAAAAATTAAAGTGTGACTCGGTGTTACCGTTTACCAATTAGTTGTAAACAAGTTTTCAATGAAAATAGTTTTTTTCATAGCAAGCTTTTACAGCACGGTATAGAATACAGCGCTCACTCGCGACAATATCTTTCAAACCAATTGTCATACAATCGACTTTTTGGTATCATTATTTACGTAAACTTACCGTCTGAGAGACACGTTCATAAAAAAGGATAGTTTTCGGGGTGTTTTTTGTGGTGTTTTTGGAACGTCTAGGATGCGTCATTTGTTGGACATGGTGAAAATCTGCCCTGCTCGATTATTCTTTCGTACAATATCGAAACATAGGGCTTGGAATATTTTTTCTTCTTTTGAATTTTTGGTTCTAGGACATGCCGGTTTCCTCACGCTTTTTTCTTTCACCGTTTTGAGAGCAGTGGTGATGAAATAACAACAGTAACACAAAGTAATGCGCCTGGCTGGGTTTAAACCCACGACCTACAACTCGTAAGTCGGAGCCGTTACCACTCGGCCACCACTGCTTCTAAGCTTCTCACGTGAGTCATACTCATAAAAATGTATAAACACATAGTGATTATTTTGTCAGTCGTCTCATACACCCATGTATGGTCTAGCATAAGTAAATACAGGTAATTAAAGATGACAGTTTTATTTTATTTACTTCATTTGTTGTGTTAATGTTGGCATAGAATCGTGGTTAGGTAGGTGCTAGTTTGTCTTCCTGCATTTTTTTGTCGTGATCTGGCAATGTTCTTGGCACTAATGTATGACGATGAGCTTGTGGGCTGATATCGGTTCTAACTTATGAGACTCACTCATAAGTTATCAGATAGGTTAACTTTGTGTGATTAATTTCATCACCACTGCTCTCAAAACGGTGAAGGAAATCGACTTGTCATAGAACTAAAAATTTGAAGATATTTGTGATTGTCACCAATCTGCACTGTGTCAGCGTGGTAGATTATCTCTCATACAGAGATGGCCTGAGTCTCAGTTCTAGGAACATTATTACTATCATTATCATGCTGCAATATTCCAATTTATTTGACGCAACCAGTTTTCTTCTGCCCGAAACGTCAAATTTTTGTTGCAGTTGGCAGGGCACATAGCTCACAGAACAGATCGTCCATGGGGTCGAAAAGTTCTGTAACGTTGGCAGCTTGGGATGGCTATAAGATGGATCACCTTCACCTTATCTCCACAACTCAGTTACTGGGCAATACGATACTCGTTAAATAGACTAATGATCAGACTTTCTCGCATCTGACAACCTGGACATTGGTCATTGGATTATGCAGAATGCCAATATATATAATTATTTAGTTGTCATTTGTTAAATTAACAAGGAGTGGAATTCGTTGCCGGAGTCTGTATTTCCTAATGGTTACAATCCGGGAAGTCAAGAGTGAATATGTTACTGCTAGGTAAGTGCGCTCTTCATCAGGTGAGATAGCGGTCAAGCGCGAACGTATAATCAATTAAAAAAAAAAATTTTCTTATACTTTGTTATGCTTCAACGTCTATACTAAATCTTTAATCTCCCACATATCGAAGTAAATCTACGCATACGCTATCGAAAACGAAAGCGCTAACTACAAATCGTAACGTATCTGTACAAACATTTGTAACTATGATAACATCTACTAATCTTACTAATAAATCTACGTTCATCTAATTAGCAGTTATAGTACAAGCACGATATGGCCAAGATATGTGTCACGACTTGGTCGAATTTCTCGCTTAGACTGTAAGATAATATCTTGGACTAGCTTTTGCCCGCGGCTTCACCCACGTGGTATTGGGGTTGGGGTTTCCGGGATAAAAAGTAGCCTATGTCCTATTCCAGAGTGTGTCCTATGCCTGTGCCAAATTTCATCCAGATCCGTCCAGCCGTTTTGGCGTGATTGAGTAACAAACATCCAAACATCGTAACTTTCGCATTTATAATATTAGTAAGATTACATGGCATCAGCCTTATGATATCCTCACTGCTGGGACTCAGGCCTCTTCTCTAGGAGATGAAATGGGCCGTAATCTACCACGTAGGCCCAGTGTGGATTGGTGGATGTCACATGTCTTCGAATTTTTGGTTCTAGGACATGCCGGTTTCCTCACGATGTTTTCCTTCACCGTTTTGAGAGCAGTGGTAATGAAATAAATTACACAAAGTTATGTGCCTGGCTTTTTTTTATGGTAGGTGAAATCATCGAATGACGAAACCCGCTCTTGGGCGGAGCGGGAGACCAGTGTCAGACTCTTACTGACTAAAAAACGTACCCCGTACCTTCCTTGCCTTATTCCCAGAGCCGCAATCAAACCGGCAGCTCCATGAGGAAAGTTATGCGCCTGGCTGGGTTTGAAGTTGCGACTTGCAACTACATGGTAGTAAGTGGGGGACGTACTACTCGGCCATCACTGCTTGCCTTCTCAAATCTTGGTCGTGAAATGAATGGTTCTGAGAGTGACGATGCAGCGTTGGAAGGCCGATGACCTGATGAGGGTCACGGGAATTTGATGAATGTGAGATACACAGGACCGGTCGTTATGGCAACGCTTGAGGGAGGCCTAGGTCTTACAGCTGCAATCATAATGATAGTGATAATATTTCAATGATATTACGGTCAATTCATCTACCAGTCCACACTGGGCCCGCGTTGCGGATTACGGCCCATTCCCTCTACTAGAGAGGAGGCCTGAGGGCTGAGTCCCAGCTGTGAGAACATTACTAGGCTGATGCAATGCAATGGTCAATTTGATGAAAGTTCGTCTGAAAGACAGACGCTTTTCTTTTCCTAATCGCCTTTTAGCACCATATTCGTTAGCATCTCTCAAAGAAACAGTCTATTAACTGGGCTATACTTAGTGAAAGTGTGCGTTTTGTCTTTGCCCAATGATTAATAAGGAGTTTCACTTTGTAAGTTCACTTTTGTTAGTGTTAATTTGGATGGAGAGGGAGAGGGAGACCAAAGAAAATATGGATGGATTGTGTGAGAAGTGATATGAAAGAAAGAGGAGTTAGTGATAGCGTGACGGGTGACAGGACAGAGTGGAAGAAAAAGACATATTGCGCCGACCCCAAATAAAACGGGACAAGGGCAGGAAGATGATGATGAATTGCTTTAGTGCCTGTGCTTTGATTTAGGAGGTGGAGTTGCTTGCCTAAGATTTTATGAGGTAAGTAGAACTAAGCTTACTAAAAATTCGAAGACATGTGACATCCATCAATCCGCACTGGGCCCGCGTGGTGGATTATGGCCCATTCCCTCTCCTAGAGAGGAGGCCTGTGTCCCAGCAGTGGGAACATTAAAAAGGCTGATGATGATGATGATGAGAACTAAGCAAAAAAATCTCTCCCGCTTATAATCTTACAAACATAAAATTAATGTACATAAAAAATGCGACTATGTTTAAAAGAGTGTGAGCCTGGATATCTATTATACAGGTCTCGAACCTAGTGCAGATCCAGCTCTTATAAAGGTTTTAATGTTAAGACAAAAATGTATTAAAAAAAATCTGGTGTTACAATGTACCTTTATGAGAGAAATAAAATGAAATTTATTTACTTATTATTATTTATTTATAAAGCAAAGCTTTTTAAAAAAATATAAAGGCGAAAAGTTTTGCCCTTGGCTTTAGAAAGAGACAGCTATGGGCAGGTTGCAAAAAAATTGGAACGAATGTCGCCATTTTAATCATTACATAGTATAAAACAAAGTTACCGTTCCCTATGTATGCTTAAATCTTTAAAAGTACGCAACGGATTTTGATGCGGATTTTTTTTAATAGATTGGTGATTCAAGAGGAAGGTTTATGTGTATAATACATACATAATATATTCAATATCAGTACCCGTGCGAAGCTGGGGCGGGTCGCTAGTGTTCAATAAATCGTCCATAGACAATTTCAGAAATATTTAGAGACCAAATGTTGGTAGAATTGCCAAGTGTCAGAAAATCTCTATGTAACACTGTAGAGAGGGTTTTGTCAATGGTTTTTAAAAGAAAAGTGATGATAACAAACTCTGCAGTTTTGGTGTTCTTGACTTATGATTGATACGAAAAAACTTACATACATGTTCCCAAAAGTGTGTATAATAAGTAAAAACAATAAATTTCATTCCTAATGAATAAGTGGAACACTTCAATTACGTATCACACCTACTTATATAACAAACATCATATGATTTTATTTTGTAAGGAATCCCCGTTTTCTTTATGAAAAGGTTCCCAGATTTTTTCCTCAAAGCTCAACTTAAGGTAAACCATTGACAAACTCAAGAGTGCTTGAAACACGCTGCGAAGAGTTCAATGAACCCAAAATTAAACAAAAGAAGTATCACTAATTCGAAAACAATGGACTTTTTACTAAAAGTACTTACTTAATACTGTCATAGATCTCTTTATAAATAAAAAATACAGGAAAAATGCAGTATTTCAAAAGGTGTAACAATTAAAATCAACCGGATTTCACGTGACGAGAATTCATTCAAAACGAACACATTCAAATTCGGCTGCCATCTTTGTTTCAATGCGCGCGCATTTTGGTCGAAACGTCAAGAGATTTATGGCCCACTTCCGATGCGTTTGGTTTTTTCACTACTTTTTAATGTAATAACTCATTCTAAAAAGGTAACACGTAGTTTTAATTTCTGTTTGATAAATTTATTTGTGACTGTTGTTTATGTCTATTTTGTTTTTAAATACGTTCTACACTTTCGTGGTTTCTGTAAATTTTTATTCGTAGTTTTTTATTTATATAGCTCTTACGATTAAATGTGTTAAATGCTAAGATTAATGTTAAGTTTTTTAGACTATTTTTTTATCAATATATTTGCAATTAGCCTACTGAACAGAAAAAAATCTGTTCAGTAAACTAAACAGCATATTTTGCCAGTTCGATCACTCATTCAAACTGTCAACTGTCAGATGTAGGCAGAAAATGCTCAAAAATTCATTTAAGCCCGCTGCATACGTGACGGGTTTTTTCACGGACGGGACGGGACGGGAAATTTTGGAAATCACTTATTGGATCCCTCCGCAATATAAGCCAATGTATTCCCAAGAAACTACGTTTTAGCATCTACAATTCTCTTATTAAATCACATTTATTATATCTGATAGTAAAATGGGGTAGCGCCGGTAAAACTAAGCTACAGGAACTGCAAAGAATGCAAAACAAGATCATAAAAACTTTGTTTCGCTACCCATACTATACACCAACTTACAAAATTTTTGAAGACACAAAATTAATGAATATAAAACAAATGTACATGTATAACGCCTACATTTTGATCAGAAAGATTATAGATGGGACCATTCACACTACCTTAACTTTTATCAAAAAGTGTCAAATTTCTACTCGCAGTCTTCGTCGACCTAGCTTACTTGTCCTACCAAGGACAAGAACAAACTATGCCAAAAAAAACATAACTTATGAAGGAGCACAATTTTATAATAACTTACCATCTTATATAAAAAATATACGCTCTTTCAGCGGTTTTAAATCCCAACTATCAAACTACATATTAGCAACTCCTTGTAATCTGCTTGTCAAGAAATAGAATGACCAATACGTGACCAATAATGTATTACCCAATTTTATAATTGTTTTGTATCGGTGACCTTAGAATAAGTTTATTAGATTATCTTGTATTCTCATGTAAGTGCTTGTGTCTTTATGAGAATAAACTATTTAAACCTAAACCTAAATATCGTTTCATACAAAATGTATATGGAAGCGCATATGTCACGGGGACACGAACGGGACGGGAACGTGGCACAGACAGGGCGGTCATGAACGAGGCAGTCACGTCCCGTTCCCGTTCACGTCCCGTCCGAGGTATTATCCCGTCACGTATGCCGCGGCCTTTAAAATCGGAAAATGGATCAAAGAAAGAGACATCTAATCTAATACCGGAAATATTATTATAATAGATTATAATAAATAGTCAACTTAGTTGCATAAGGCGATGGCTCAGTCATTAGTTTATCTGTTAACGACTTATTATTGTAATTAAACGGCACGGCGCCATATTATCTCGGGTTAGAAGTGCCATAATGCATATTAGTGTCCTTTTCACCTTGCCATGTAACTGATACGACACTGACCTCTATCTTTCATAGTAAACTATCACACAAAGTAGATTACAGAAGATCAACTTCATACATTGATATATATATTATAAGGGAAGAAACGATTAATTTGTCCCACTCGTACGTAAAATACGCGCCTTAGCCGTGGGGTTGTGGATACCAGCCCGAATTACAATACAAGGGAAGATACGTTACGCGCTAACATAGCAATCAGAAAGATAGATATGATAGATATATAGATTCAACTTTATTGTACACCAATAAGTTACAGAACTTAAACCAAAACTTAAATCTATGGGTAAGAAAGGCGGTCTTATCGCTGACAGCGATATCTACCAGACAACCTTAGGATGGATCGTAAGGACTAAAAATAATACAGGGGGTAGTCTATGGTATATGATATGATAGACAAGGACAGAGATAAGACCCGGCACTGTCGTGCGAGCGAAATAGTTTTAGCTATGGTTTTAGCCGTCGAGTGTGTGTGATCGTCGCGACCGATGTGAAATCGTGACAATTGTCACAATTTTAACGTTCCACGCGCTAGGGGCAAGCCACCTATCTTCTGTTCTTTTGATTTAATCTAAGACTGCATAATAATCAAACTCTAAACATAAAAAGAGTAAAGAGTGTCCATGGAATTTCTTGCACATTCTTCTATGCTTTGGAAAGTGCAATTAGCATTATTTTTCTGACTGTCAATTCAAAAGTGTTTGTAAATGGTTTCATCATTGTTATTTCAGTTGTAAGACATCCACTGTCATCTGTTGGACATAAGCCTCCCCAAAATGTCGCCACAATGAACAGTCCAGTGCATCTCGCATCCATCGGATTTCCGCAACCCTTGCCAGGTCATTGATCCACCTTTTAGAAGGCTTTCCAAGTTCCAACACTGCGTCTTCCGGTACGCGGTCGCCACTCCACTTGCTGTACGTAAAGCATATCTATGCGTGCGTGCGTTCTCGCTGGTTGTTCGGAGTTGGCCTGCTGTATCTGTCTTTCTAGTGGCTCATGTGATATGTTAGTGTGTGAACTAGTGTCATAATAGTCGTAACTAGTTTAGCACGCTAGCACTAGTAAGTTCGGATACCTTTAGACTCTACCAAGAACTGTGAACACGATCCAATTTACGACCTAATCTGAACTGTTTAAGAGATGGAGCTGTAGATAGGCTCCATTTTTTACTCTCCTGTTGGTCTAGTAGTTAGTGGCCCTGACTACTATGCCGGAGTTCGTAGGTTCGGTTCCCACCCAGGACAAATGTTTGTGTGATGAGCACCATCGTTAGTTCTGTGTCTGGGTTTTACCTATAATATGTATGTATTTAAAAATATATAAGTATGTTTATCAGTTGTCTAGTACCCATAACACAAGCACTGCTTAGCTTGGGACTAGACGACCTTGTGTGATAGTTGTCGAATATTATTATTATTATTTATTATTATCAAATCGATCGACTTAATTGTTTAAGAGATGGAGCTGTAGATAGGCTCCATTTCTCTTTCTCTCTCGCTCGTATGCCTGACATTTTTATATGTCATGGTAAGACCTCTTACTTTTTAGTCTTAGTATAAAGGCAGATACATAATATATGCCTGTAGCTTGAATGTCATAGTGACATATAATCAGGACTTGTTGTGATACACTGGTATGCCCACTACTATCATACTTTCGTACCAGTTCACTTTTAAGGATTGCATCACTGCTTACCATCAGGTGGGATCGCTGTCAAGCCTTAGTTGAAAAAGTTACAAAAAAGATTTTATGCCTTTAAACGACAATATTTTTTTTTTAAATAAAACAAGTTTTAAATGGTTATATTTTGGCTGCACGTGTAATCAAAAAGCCTGACTTTATCCGGTTTTATCCGGATACCTGACACGAGACATTATGTCAAAAATCACGATTTATAGTTTTTTTTTGGAATCACGACAACAATGACATTTAATAAAAATCTGAAACGTTATTAGTTACAGTTCTAGCAAAAAGTTTTCATTGCACGTGCCAAATTATATCATAAGATCGGAATTAGATCCTTTTTATGATGCGTTAGACATTAATTTGTAGTTATGTACCTATTCTATAACATTTCTTTTAATAGAGTGTCAGTGGTTGATCATCGCCTCCTTCTGCGAAGCAGTAATGCTAGCAAAAGAGGAGGCTGACCGCATAAGGTAACGGCGCTCACGCCCCAGACGCCTCGCCGCCGGGATTCCGATCCTGATTTCCGGCCACCGTAGGTTGTAAACAGCTAGCAATAGGTAGCTCACCTTCCGGTCGTCTGGTAACAGTCCGGACCAAGTTATTGACAAAAAGGCAAAAGGCAAAGGGGCGTAGGTGTGACCCTGCAGAAGGGTCGAAGCCAACTGGGGCCAAGAGTTCGTGTCTGAAAAGAAGGCTCTGGCCCTAGTATGTATACGAACGGGGTAGCTTGTTTAGTCAGTAAGAGTTTAACACTGTTTCCCGCTACGCCTAAGACGGGCTTCGTCATTGGATGATTTTTACCTACCATGACAAAAAAAAAACACGTTAACCTTAAAAAAATTCACACTTAGCACACAGGTCATTCATCCACCATGTAGGCGGCATCATGATCGAATACTGCCATAAATTTTTTGGTCTACCAAACATTTCTGCCAAACCTTAGAAATCACACGCGTATCGTTAAACTATTAATCAAAGATAGGAACAATGCATCGTATTTTTGTGAGTCTAGTTTTCTATTCGGTTCAACGTAAAAATAGCAGTGATCATTGAAATCCAGTCTGGGATGACGCGACACCGTGAATCGATTTTTATAATCGATTTTAACAATCGATACGGTCTCGCGCCACTGATTCGAGTAACAATGATCGATTGGTATGCAAATCACCGTTTAGTGTCCATTAACATAAATATTATGGTTTTTTTTTATAATGCTTTGGGTCTTTGGTTCTCAAAAAACTGTTCTATAGACCGGTACTCCGGCAGACTGGTAGTTAGATTCACGGTCTATTTTTAGGGTAAGGGTAAAAATTGGAACCAATTGCTAAGACTTGGCTGTCCATCTGTCACCAAGCTGCAACAAGAAAGTTGAAATTTTCCAGTTGTATATTATGAACCGCGATAATCATGTAGGAACTCTGCTAAAGGGTCGAAGCCTACTGGGTCCCAGGGTGTCTTTCTGAAAGTAAGGCTTGGCCCCAGTGCGAAAGGCAAAGAAGGAACGAGTGGGGTGTTTAGTCAGTAAGAGTCTGACTCTGTTTTCTGCTAAGCCCAAGAGCTGGATTCGTGGATATTTACACTAATATAATAAAGAGGTAAAGTTTGTTTTTTTGTTTGTAGGAGGTAATCTCTGGAACTAATGGTTCGATTGGAAAAAAGCTGCTTTAGTCCTGAGTGACATAGGCTATAAATTATTTATATAACATGGATGTTAACCGAGCTATCACTATAAGAAATTTTCCACGGGCGAAGTCGCGGGCAGAAGCTAGTTTTTTATAAAAAAAAAACCGCAATAACCAGCGTTAAAATTCGCAGACCCTAACTTCCGACTCGCCAAGTTCCGAAGGCCATACCTTGTGTTCCATAACTCTACCCTTTGCTGTCAAAGTTGAATGTCAAAAAACAGCGGAAAATATGTAAGGAATTAATGTAAATGTTGTTTTCTGTCTGTTTGTAGTAATTTGTAAGTCAAATGGGTGCGGCTAGCTGTTAGTTTGTTTGTAGTGTCAATAATTTAAACATGCATTCTTAATTAGAATAATAGTGTCGGCGTTATGCATAATTTATGATAATGTGACAAAAATAATGTGTTTTCTTGAAGGTCATTTTATTTAAGCTAATATTATAAAGAGGAAATACTGGATTTTGGTTCGCAGAAAAAAAAATGTTTGTTTTTTTTGAAGTGACAGAATCATCCAATGATATCTCTCGCCATTGGGCGGAGCGGGAGATAATGTCAGAATTTTACTGACTAGAAAATAAATCTACCCACGTTCCTTCTTTACCTTAGTTCTCCCAGATAGACAGATCCGTCACTCGTCAGACTTTTACTGACTAAAAACCCTTACCTGTTCTTTGCCTTCACTCCAGGGGCTCGGTGTTAATTTTCACATACACTAGACTGCGAGGGTCCCAGGGTCCATATTGATCTTGTGAAATTTTATACCATCTGTGTACATAATACGGAATGCAATAAAGTATTGAGTATTGAGTATTACAACCCTGCCCTAGTCTGTATGTTAAAATTTAATTCTAAAACTACAGGACTGATTTAAAAAAATATTTCTGTAATTGAAAGTTTATTGTTTTAGGAGTAACATAGACTACAATTTTCCCACGAGCACAGGATAAATACGGATGAAATCGCGTGGAAAATCTAGTTCTTGATATTTGTAATGGACAACAGAGTTGCATTATGTGTTAAAATCGGTGAAAACAAATTGAAGCAAAGTAGGTGTGATTTTAATAACTTTTTATTCTGACACGCTATTTATTTATTTAATCTTCATGTACAGTAGTGGTATATAGGCGAACTTAATGCTACAAGGAATTCTCTACCATTCAACCTTTTCGAGTCTTTTTTGCTCCACCGTAGAACGGAAAAGTCATTAGATGATTTTACATCTCATAAAAATAAAGCCTTAGACCACCCACTACAAGACTGTAACCAAAATTTACCAAACAAGTCCCAATAACCTCCAATTCCTATGCCCACAACGATTGTCCCATTGATTAAAAACATTACTGACCAATAAAACCGTTTAACTATTACTCTATTCACTATTCATCACACGGCATCAATAACGTTATCTGTTCCAAAAATAACTGAATATCTAAATCAAATCACGCCAACTTACCGAGAATTTTTGAGAACTCCTAACTATGTATGTAGTAGAAGGTTATGTGCGAAGGAATGTTGTATACTGAGTTGAGCGAGCGAAAGCAAAGCTATAAAATGGAGAAGCTATGTCTTTTCTCTTCTTTTTCTTAGTTGAGCACTCTTGTCAGAGTGGTCGTGGCTGTTGATAATGGACAGGGTCCCTGCGCGCCGTCGTAGTTTGCCTCCAAGGTTACGGTCTGTCAAGCGATGTCTCTCCATTTCTGACGGTTGTTGGCATTACGCGCACACTGTACTGCGGTTGATTGCCCAGTTCTGGTAATAAGATCGATCCAACGAGTCGGAGATCGACCCCAGGCTCGAATCTTTTGCCTTCAAAGCGGCCGTGAACCACAAGTCTAAGTATTAAGACTTAGTATGTTTTTAAGCGATAGTGTAGCTGTATACAATCCTTCTCCTCTTCGAGTCTTATTGCTCATTACTGAAGGTCGTGAAGTTGTCGTTAGATTAGCTTCGTTCTGATGGTATCCCGCCATCTAGGATGGTTCTTTGGGTCATGTATTGCGATGTGCAATTTGGTGTCCAGTGTGGGTTAGTCCTGATTTGCCCATCTTTTGAGCTGCGGTCTCTTGTTCATTGCTGCACTCATTCTTCAAGGTTTTTATTCCGAAATCATAAGGATCGAGAATGTCAGACTTTTACTTATTAATAAACATTAAATTGTTCCATATTTGCATGTGCATTCTAAGGTAGAATATGCAGGTTCTTAGAATTTTTTTATATGTAGAAGAAAAGAATCTTTAAACCAATGACACAAGTTTGTAAACCAAATGATTTACGCTTTAAAAGCTAGCTTTGTTTCGCTTTAGCGTAGCTGGTTATTGCCACAAGCCTTACAATCAGCATACATAGATCAAAGCATGAATCGACAATGTTATGTCTACGTGAAAATATTTCAAACGTAGGACTTCCAGAGTTACTGGCAACAATACTGCCATTTCGATTTTTATTCCCAGAAATTTCGATTTTGATACTTGGTTTTTTTTCTTTTGTGGTTTTGTTTTTTTGACGTTCCGTTGTGGTTTGAATTTAAAGTTCTGTTATTTGGCAAAGATCCCATCTTCTGTGAATATGTGATGTGATGTTGTTTTGCATATGAAAAACGACTTGTTTATCGATTTTGCTCACATTTCCAGGAATTCGTTTTAGTTGTCTTTGGGCGTGTTTTTGATGACAACTGAGGCCCTTCCACGAGATTTTAATGCAATCAAATTCAGAGCTTAATCTGAAATGTTAAAGGGATGGTGTTATTGGGGCGTACAATATCTATATTTCTCGTTGTCATACTTGTCATTTTAACTCGTCGTGGTAAGGCTTCTGATCTGGAGAACAAGAAAGTTGTTACTTTTCACGCGGAGAACTTCCCTACCCCGTGCCTTCTATCGATAGCTTTACAGTTTTTATTTTCTAAATGGTTATTAATTTTATATAAACTATTGCCTGACTGCGATCCCACCTGATGATGAGCAGTGAGGCAATCGTAAATAGTAAGACACATTAGTTTATTAAAAGCCTACTCATTCTAGCCTTGAAGGCACCTAAAATATAACCGGATAGGAAGATCGCAGCAGGCAAATGGTTCCAGTGAGATCTTTGAAAGCTTTGTAAGTATGTACACCGTTTCTTCAAAGAAATATCTCTAAAAGCATGATATAATATTCACAGCGTTTCCTCGTATTTCGAAAGAGGAAGTAAATCTTGTCCATATACATTCCTCGAAGCCAAAGAGATTGCTCGAAGCCCTTTTGAATATTTAATGCAAGCAATTTTACGTTGCTTCGATTTTAACATATTCTTTTTTCTCCTTTGACACCGTTTTCGTTGTACTTAATTATGTTTTTAAGAGTTTTTTGACATACTTTGGATGTGGACTAAATTATTGATTCTTTATGATTATGATTCATACTTTATTTAGGGTTAATCAATCATTCTTGACACCGTTAAGTGTGGTTGAAAGAGGTTCTTTGGTAGGGTGCAGCTTTTAATGCAACTTTATTCTGTACTGGCTTTTGTCCGCGGCTCCGCTCGCGTGGTATTGGGGTAGTGGGGTTTCAGGGATAAAAAGTAGCCTATGTCCTATTCCGGAGTGTATCCTATGCTTGTGCCAAATTTCATCCAGATCCGTCCGACCGTTTTGGCGTGATTGAGTAACAAACATCCAAACATCGTAACTTTCGCATTTATAATATTAGTAAGATAAGATGTTTAAGTATCGGACACTAATTACCAGTCACCTCAACTTACCTAATACCTACGCTGTATAAAAGACCGAGTTGGAAATCAAACCTAGGGCTCTATACTCAGCAGTCGCGCTTGCAACCATATGTTATCGAGGCTGTTCGGCGTCTTCTTGTCTGTTAATGAAACTTATACCTACATACTACATAGATTACCATTTACAAAATTATGACTATTTGCGTAACCTCTCGACCCTTAGAAATAACGTGTTTATTCGTTTAAGTACGGTCAGCAGCACATCAGACTACAACAAACTGTCAAAATTCTGCAAACGATTTTCAACTCTTAACCATAATATTCTTCTTAGTCGTGCACTCTTGACAGAGTGGTCGTGGTCATGTGTCGGTCGAGTCCTGCGTCACCACCTCTCTTGCGATGCGACGCCATGCAGTTATATGTTTGGCGGCTTGGGAGTTTTCGTTGACGCTGCAATGCGTCACTGATTTGATGAGTTCTGTCCACCGTGTTGGAGAGCGTCCACGTGATCTTTTGCCCTCAACTTTCCCTTGCACTACCAATTACCACTCCATTGAGTCCTCTTTACGGGTGATATGCCCGAAGAACTTGAGAATTCGTATTTGCACAGACGACGATAATCTCTCTCTGATATTGAGTTCTTTGAGGATCGATGTATTGGTTCGGTGCGCTGTCCATGGGATTCTAAGCATGCGTCTCCAGCACCACATTATACACAACCACAATCATAATATAACAAGGTTCAAAATGTATTGCAGAAATCTGACAGATTTGTATAGTCTGACGTGCTGCTGATTGTACGACGTTTGGTATAAAAATATTTGGTTTATGATTTTTAGTTGTTTGTTTATTATATTATAAGATTAGCGAGTGAGTTGTGTGTGAATGAGGCATGACATTGCCATGACCTTTGTATTCTTTGAAGATGTTAAAAGATTTGTTTGTTTATGTTATTTGAGGTTTCAGACAGATGTTTCGTGACGGATTTGGGGCAATCCGTTTAATATTTTTTTTTGGTTTGGGGTAATTGGTGACCTGGTCTAGTGGTTAAATGACCCTAATTGTTATGCTGAAAGTGGTGGAAGTGGGTTCGCTTTCCAATCACACACGTTTGTGGGTTAGAAATGGGTCACAGTAATAGTCCTGGCCCTCTCGCATCCATCGGATTCCCGCACTCTCACCAGGTCTTCAGTCCACCCTGTGGGAGGCCTTCCAACACTGCGTTTTCCGGTGCGCGGTTGGCACTCCAGTCTCAGCCTCATTGATCATCTGTTCTACGAACAATGTGCCCTGCCCACTACCACTTCATTTGGCGATTTTTCGGGCTGCATCAGCTACTTTAGTCCTTTACTGCAGATATCATCATCATCATCATCATCAGCCTTTCAATGTTCCCACTGCTGGGACACAGGCCTCCTCTCTCTAGGAGAGGGAATGGGCCATAATCCACCACGCGGGCCCAGTGCGGATTGGTGGATGTCACATGTCTTCGAATTTTTGGTTCTAGGACATGTCGGTTTCCTCACGATGTTTTCCTTCACCGTTTTGAGAGCAGTGGTGATGATATAAATTACACAAAGTAATGCGCCTGGCTGGGTTCGAACCCGCGACCTACAACTCGTAAGTAGGGGCCGTTACCACTCGGCCACCACTGCTCCACTGCAGATATAGTTATTCCTAATAGAACCAAGCAAGAAAACTGCGAGCATCTCTCTGTCCTGTATGAGCAGGTAAATTGACCCCAATCTAGACTAGAGAAGTTGTTGTAGTAGTAGTTGCTGTTTAATGATTATTCACCTACCCCAAAATTAATAGCACAATCTAGCTCAGTGGTTCTTAACCGGTGGTCCGCGGACCACTGATGGTCCCTGGAGTCAGTCCAAGTGGTCCGCGAAGCGATCATAAATCAGTGACGTGGCGTAACCCGATGAGTCGATTCAACACAATGCAAAAATCTGTAGGTAACTTTATTATAGATTTTCACGAAGTAATTAATAAAAGAATAGTAGTCATAAAATTATTTGTGTTTTATGATTTATTTACAATTAGGTACCATATACATTACCAATAAACCAACTGAGTGGTCCCTGGCGAAACAGGAATTTAATCAAATGGTCCCTCATGCCTAAGAGGTTAAGAACCACTGATCTAGCTCAACCGTCAATGGAACACAAACCATATACAGGGTGATGTAAAACAGCACGAGCGCAAAAGAAAGTAATTAACATTAGCAACGCACTAACACACACATCCTGTAGTCGCAAACATGCGTGGCACACTTTCTCTGAACACCCGAAATATGAGGATGTATGGTGACCATGGTTTGTGTGAGGCGAATACTTTGGCTTAGTAAAAAAGAGAGAAAATGGGTTGTTTTGTTCGCAATTATTAAATTTTATAAATGAATTAAATAAAAATTGCAATAATGAAACAAGAATCATGAAGTTTCATTTTTTTATTTGCTATAAATTAATGCTTGACTGCGATTCCACGAATTGGTAAGCAGTGATGCAATCGTATGGTGTGGTGCATTAGGTTAATAAAAGCCTATTTACTCTTATTTTTATAATTCTTGCCGGTTCTTCTCCATAGTAAACGACCAGTTTGGAACCATGCACTAGCTTCTGACGTTTTATAAGTACCCATGTAGGACCAGGTGAAATAAAAATATTGTGACTGATTGGCAGCGCTCATTAGTCGCAGATTAAATGGGGCTGAAAAGTACAAGGATGATGGCCGTCTACCTAAAGAGGCGGCGTTGGAAGATCTCCTACTAGTTGGACTGATGGCATGTTGAGGGTAGTAGGAAACTGACACAGGGGGGAGGCTTATGTCCAGCCGTGGACATCTTTCGGCTGAAATGAAGAGGTTACTTCAAGATGTTACATCTTCAAGTGTACTCCATCGTCCGCCACATCATCACTTACCATCAGGTGATATTGTGGTCAAATACGCCTATGTATGACTAAAGAAAAAAAATCCATGATCATGAGTCAGGCTTTATTAACCAAAGATGTTAATATTTTTTTCTTATTTACACAGCAAAATAATATTTTTTTTTCCTCAAAACACAATCCCTTTTAATTAATTATAACAAAAATATATAATTAAAAACCTAACAGCTCATAAATCATAGAGAATGATGGATGGTGTCCCAAAAATAAGTTCATATTACATACTGACTACCCAAACAAAGTCGGTTGCCATGGCAACGCGTCGCGTCATGGCGGCGCCGTCAAACGTGAGGGGTTTGGGAAACAACCCCTGAAAACTGAAGGGAAGTAAGGAAATAGTGTAGGATATCTTGATCGTGAAAGAAATTTGGTAAAGTATGGAGGAATATTTGAGAAGTTGATTGATTTTTTTTAGGTTAAGTACGACAACAGAACTATTAGTTTCATATCGGTTATACTCGTACAAAAATAAAGTTTTTAAAAAATAAATCCAAATAACAGTTTTTATTTATTATTACAGCAATAACAACTGCAAATTGCATTTATTTACTACTTGTACTAGCTTTTGACCGCGGCTTCGCCTGCGTGGTATTGCGGTTGGGGTTTCCGGGATAAAAAGTAGCCTATGTCCTATTACGGAGTGTATCCTACGCCTGTGCCAAATTTCATCCAGATCCGTCCAGCCGTTTTGGCGAGATTGAGTCACAAACATCCAAACATCTTTCGCATTTATAATATTAGTAAGATACCATTATTTTTTTTTACGAGTTATCGAGCGCTAAAATTCGCAACCTAACTACAGACTCGCCAAGATCCGACAGTCGTACTGTACTTCATTCTATGTATTTAAAATATATATATATTATTATACACACCTACCACCGTGTTGTATTTTTTTTAACCCAAAGATTCACAGGTAGAAAAAACCCTGTCGCATTAGGTCTGCCAATGTCCGCCAAAAAATTACAAACAATATTATTTGACACTAGACTTCTGCCAACGACTTCGCTCGCATATAAGTAGGGTTCTCCATATAAACTTTAGACCCCCATTACATCCCTTTAAGAGTTGAATTTTGAAAAACTCTTTCTTAGTGTTCACCTACGTCATAAAAGTAAGCCTTGTGCACAATTTCACACGCCTAGGCCCAGTACTTTTGGCTGTGCGTTGATATATCAGTCAGTTTCTCTTTTTATATATGTAGATAAGTCCATTTGTCATCAAATGCATTATAGCCAAAACCGAATTCAGTTCAAACCTTCCATATTGATTATTATGAAAGAAGGGTAGGACTGAAATGTCCATCGGAGGTTTTTATTACCAGTAATGTATGTCAGGGGTTGTAAGTACTGGTCACCCCATTTTACAGGGGTCGTTTGTTTATGTAAGTTTTGGGAGCGATAAAATTCATAGGAAGATATATAGGGCATTATTAATACGGAGAAATGGAATACCAGGCATACAAGATTATTTTTTATTTTATCGATATATTAAGTAAGAGGAATTATTTATATTAATTTTGGTGCACACAAACACTTAAAAAGAACAAATAGGCACAGATAGAAAGGTGCAAAGGTGCTGCTTATTTGAAAATAAATTTCTCTCAGTAGACATACGACAGAAAAGTTGGGTGAGAGATATATACACAGTGGGAATAAATTGGTTAGAAAACTAAATATATTAATAACTTTACAAATTAAAACAGGTAAAACATATTTATATTTTCAATTAGTAGAAACCCCCCCCCCCCACACACACATTACGGGATGTTAGAGAACTACCTTTTGTTCTAATTAAAGTAAAAAAGCTAATAGGCAAAGTTGCACAAAATAAAAACTTTGTACTATAGACACTAACTCTAACTTTAACTGTATTTTAGAGAATTGTAATGACCAAATATTTTTTTCTATGACAAATTACACTCATATATTTTATGTATAATTTGATGATATGCTCCAAACATGCAAAGTGATAGTTACCAAACCGGATACGGATAATCACAAAAAACGCATAGGACAAGGACTGACAATTCGCAAAGTTCAATCGCGTGCCATAAGTTTACTTTGCCCCGAAAACTATTTGTATATTAGGAATGAGCCCATGATAATGAATTACAGTAACACTGAATGTATGTTATATATCACACATCTTATAATACCTATATTTGTCTATACTACATTACCAGTATAAAGCGGTAAAGTTTGTATTTTTGTTCTTAAGGGGTTATCTTTAAAAGTACTCATCCGATTGCTAATTTTTTTACCAATGAAAAATTTATTTCTGAGTGACATAGGCTGTTTTAAGTACGTGGACAAAACCGCGGCAAAGAGCTAGCATGTACAGTTTTTACTTTGTGCAACTTTGCCCTTTCACTTTAATTTATCTAATTAATTTATTCACATACATTAATAATTATCACTAGGTTGCGTGGTGGATTACGATGCGTTCCCCCTTCTGAAAAGAGGCCTGAGTCTCAAGAATGGGAATATTATACGGCAGATTATGTCAAATACATTATATTCTACACGAACATAGCAGAAAACACAAAAATGCATAATTTTATTAAATAAATTTACATTTTAACAATCACTATAAAATAACTTAATAATTTCGAGTCTCAGTATTTTTTGTGTTTGTTAAATTTCTTCCAAAACGGCTCGACCGAATTTTATTAAATTTTTGAGTATATATTTAATTGGTACGTCGCATCATCGTAGACTATTTTTTACCCTCCACTTTTTTATAATTTATGTGATAAAACTTTTAACGACTTAGCTCGTACCTACTTACACAAATATTTTACAAAACTGATAAGTAATTCTAATAGATGCTATAGATCTTAAACTAAACTTTGCCACATTTTCTGCAAATCGTAGGCGTTTTGCCAGCAAAATATCGCACATACACCTTAAATCTCCCACAGAAAACATCACAAATGTAAGATGACAATCTCGTAACAATCATAGACAACAATAGGCTTAGCTGAGCCTCTATGACTCTATGGTCTTTATGACGGCATAAACCATAGCCACAAAGGCGTCCATGACTCATAAACCCACGCACCAAACATGTATGGGAAATGTTACTCTATGGGTTTACAGCAAGACTTGTAAGTATCGTTGTCCGTCTAAATAAAGTGTCTTTCAATTCTGGGAGATGATGTAATATAGAAAAGCGACTAAAAGATTTGGATATGGATAAAGCAGTCAATCATTTTATTGTGGAACGTACTTTTTATTAGTCGTCATGAATCAAAGAAAATGCTCCCGAAGAATAAAAATATATTCTTACGTCATTTAATTCCGCCAAGCTCGTTCTAAGACTAGTAGGTACATGGTGGATATCTCACCCAGATGTATAAAATATTTTGGGATCAAAGAATATGTCTTGTGGGTACAGTTAATGAGTGGAATTCCCTTCCGGATTATGTTTCCTGACGGATAGTTACAACCTACAAGTCTTCAAGCCAAGAGCGTAGTAACTATTTAGTAATCTGTGCCAAGAGTGGATAGGGTGCTTACGTTCATTATATTTCTTGCTTTTAATTTGCCTTTTTCAATAATGTGAATGTGAGAACATTGTATACGCAAATTTTAGATTACTTCTTACCAATTTTACGGTTATTTTTGTTGTGTTCTTGCATACAATACTGACGTTTTACAAGTGCCCATGTAGGCCTATGTCAAATAAAATATATTGACTTTGCTTTCAAGCAAGCATGCTACATCGCCGATCACATCATCGCTTACCATCAGGTGAGATAGTGGGCAAGCACGAGCCTATCAACAATAAATATTAGATCAACCATTTTTTTTTCTCATTACCTGAAGATAAATTGGCTAAAGTCTAGAATTTACAACGCTACAGCGGAAATTGCTTCGACCGAACCATTCAAGTTTAAAATCAAGCGTGCAATTCAATAAAATGTTTCCTTTATTCTTGTTTGGAACGAACCTTTAGAATTAAATGAATTCTCCAAAGGTTTCCTATAAACAAATCTCTTTTAACAATGAAAGATGCATTTCTATGCTCTTCTGCTAGATTTTAAGAGCGACCAACCCGAGATATATTGAATTACTAGCTTCTGCCCGCGACTTCGTCCGCGGAAAATTTCTTGTAGTGATAGCTCGGTTAACATCCATGTTATATAAATAATTTATAGCCTATGTCACTCAGGAGTAAAGCAGCTTTCTATTGTTGCTAATTTTTTTCCATCGAACCATTAGTTCCAGAGATTACCTCCTACAAACAAAAAAATAAAAAAAAACAAAAAAAACAAACTTTACCTCTTTATTATATTAGTGTAGAAGTGTAGATTTTTCTTACAAACACTCTTACGTGATGACGTTATTTTATTACACGTATTTCTCTAAATATTTTGGATACTATCAAGGTTCATAGTGAAATCAAATTATATGTTTCAGTAAAATAAATCCAGTAAAGACCTCTGAAAATTTTGCTTGTTTATATTTTGCGTGAACCTTTAATAACATACTCATAAATAAAAAAGAAAATGTATAAATACCTTGCACATTTTAAAATAACGAATTTTTTTCTAAAGAACTAAGAACTAAAAAACACGTATTTTCTGGAATAAATTTTGTGAAAATTTCGATCAAATGACGGAATTACAAAATGCTAACGGATCTTTTATATGTTATCTCTTTTTTCGCGCTACCTCTTTATCTAACATTGCATCGCATTGGATGAAACCATGCTCACGTTGTCGATAGATAGACAGGGTAGGACCGTCTTATTGTCTATGGGCGTCATTTCGTTCCGTTATTTTCTAATAAAAGATATAATGACGAAATACTCGTTACAAAGACGACATATTATTATTACTACGACATACATATTACTATGTTCTTTTCCAAGACGTCTTATGAATGGCAATGGCAAAAACAATAAGTCGTAAAAAAAAGTGGGACATCATTCGGCAGGAAAGTTTGTATGCAAAAATGAAGGAAGATATGTTAATCAGTTCCTTTTCATATTAATTTGTGTGGCTTGATTTGTGGGACAGATTAAATATCTGTGAGTTGAATAATTAATCTGGATTCGGTTGCTTTGTTATATTTTTTATGTTTGGGTTGTATTTATTGCTGAACAAAGCGTTTTGACTCGTCGTTTATACCGCGTACATCGAAGGACTAGAACAGTTTGCCAGCTGGAGTCTTCCCGTCTGATTATAATTTAGGTGTCTTCAAGGCTAAAGCCTGGAGGACACGGTAGAGGTGTGCTCCGCTTGGGAAGAGCATCGCCGTGTTCTCATGGGGGCGATCGGAGGCAGCGATCTCTCGCGTCGGGCCCTGGTAGAGGCCATGGTCCGGAGCGAGGAAGAGTGGCAGGCGGTCGCGTCCTTCTGCGAAGTAGTCATGCTAGCAAAAGAGGAGGCCGACCGTATCAGGCAACGGCAACAAAAAAAATGTATCCCAATTATAAATTATCAACGAACAGATTTCTCTCAACAATATGCTTATCGTAATTCAAAACCCATGACTCACATTTTAATTCCACATAATTGTCATTAAAAAAATATTTTCAGCTTCCGCACACGACATTCCTTTGCTCAATCATGAGTAAAATTAAAAAAAAAACGTTCCTGTCACGACGTAAAAACAATATGGCGTCCGCATCTGCCGCATTTTGATTACAATCGTCATTATGACTTATGTCTTCATTAAATTTGTTGTGTAGCTCAGTTTTAGGGGTTCAAATGATTATTATTACAAATTATTATTAATATTTCACGTGTTTAATGGGTACTGTGACGTTTTGATGTTCGAACTAGATTGTATGACTGAATTTATAAGATGTCTATTTGTGTTATAGTTTTAGAATACAAATACGAATTGGCTTCTTTTGTTTTATAATTGTAACAAGCAATTTCTTTCTCAATAGCGTTCTCAGCTAGTTGTAGATAAACTTCATTGAAATGATATGCTTGGATTATCTTATTTCTATACATGTTACATTTATAGCTACAGTTTGGGCTCAACAACAAAATCAAAATAATAACTGTTTTATTTTTTTTTTTGGTTCCACAAGTAAAAGTAGAAAGTATTCAATGACATCTTTTGTCTTTGGGCAGAGCGCTATGGCGTGTCAGACTTTTACTGACTTAACCATTGTCTTGTTCCTTCTTCATTCAAGGTCTTACCTTCTTTCCAAGGCCCCAAGGTTCACATTCGCAAAAGACATGGATCTGAAGTTATATTTAGATCCTTCAAATTTTAAAAATCGAATTCGATAATGACAATCACATTATCACATGTCAAAAAAAACGACGTCATATCAAAACCGGTCATATCGCGAATTTCCCGATCGTGCGCGCTAACGGTCACATACCCACACCGTTAGGTAGGGCAGCTGTTCGATTTTCAAACAGAACAAACCGATCGTGCAATATTGTGTTACCGATTGTCTGGGTTTATTGTTGGCGCCAATTGATAAAGTCATAGACTATTATAGCACAGACTATAGAGTAATAGAGATAGGTTGGTGTATGGCATAAAAACTTTTTTGTTGTTAGGTAATTTGTTTTAATAAGATGTAGAATGGATTAGATAGTTATTGATAGGTATCGTGTAACATAGGGTTCGTTACCTTAGAAAGGTCAAAAATGTATCCTTATGGAATAGACAGGATCAGGAGTGAAATTATAAATACGGAGATGATGTCGGCTGATAAAGATTTGAATGCTGCGTCGACTATAAATAAATTCGGATAAGTAAAGGAGAAATATGAACAGTACATAAATGTAAACTATTAAAGTTCTTTTATTATTTTAATATCTTGCTCGAAAAATATTATTTTTACCGCTTTTAGTTACGCAATTACTGTTTTTCGCACTAGAGCGGAAAAGGTGTTTTTTTAAGTTCTTAAAGAACCTTACCATGACGTGTTAAAAACAGACAGTTGTGCGAGCCAGAAAGAGGAATGGAGCTTTACATTTTATATACATAGCTCTATCCTTGTAATAGTTCAATTTAGATCGACAAATATATCGCATTAAATCGTTGAATTACATCATTAAGATACACAATAGAAAGACAATAGTTTTACAAACGCCGGCGTTAGCTTGGGGCTTCAAAGTTCAATAGCTCGAGCTAAGACCTCTTTATTCATTATACGAAACTAACAGTAAACCCTTTTAATAAAGAAAAATAAAACTACAAGTGACTTAAATGAATGAACAGAAACAATATCCATTCAAAATTCGAACGAGCAAGATGGCTGATACAAAGTCAATACCTCCATCATTTTGACAGCGCCTAATTAAAACCCTGTAGCCTCCAGGGACGCAATGACAGGCCATGAAAGGGGGACGTACAATATATTCCTCATATCATTACTGACCTAATTTAGACTTGCGTTTGATTAACATAATTAAACGCATGTGGGTTTTTAGAAAGGTGATGAGTGTGTTCATCATATTTTCTTATCGTGTCCATCAGTTGTGTTTGAGTGCATTGAAAGTTACGAAGGAAGGGTTTGTTTTATTAGTTGCTGATTAGATTGATTTTAAGGAGGAAGCCATGACTAGGTCTACCTTCTAATAACTATGTGTGTTATAAGTATTTTTGATAATTTTCAAATCTCTGTCTGATTTTTTTTCACTCGCTTTTTTCATGAAAAATAGTCATAATTTAGAATCACGATTAAATACGACAAAGTTTCTATTAAAATTCTTTTTATATTTTGAATACGAGTATATGTATTCATTAAGAATGCCAGAGTTTACGTAATAGCAGATTTGCAGAGGTCTTTAATGGATTACTTTTACACAATTTTGTTTTGATTTCTATAGAAGCCTAGATAATTTTCATATGATATCTGTGTATACAAAAATTCTGGAGAAAATGTAATGACATCATAATCACGTAAGAACAGTTGTATGAAAATGTACGGGGTATCTAAATTTATTTTATTATATTGCGTTAATTAACCAACAATATTTAAACTAGTTAAAAATGAAATTGATTAGATATTCGTTTGATAGACTGTCTTTTACCGCAAGTTAAGTTAGTTCAAAAGTATTAAGCAAAATAGTAGGTCAAAGAGACTGAAAGAACTCTAAAACATTAATAACACTCAATAAATACTTTAGACTATTGTCAACATAAAAACCATGAATAATAAACCTTTCAAACGTGCCGAGTTTTCTTGTAAATAATCTTCAGATAACTCATTGTTTTATTGGATAACTTTTTATGACATGCTCCCTGCAGTGATCGAATTAGGGGATACCGTAAAACGTCCAGTTTTTTGTTTATCGAATATTCGAAATTCTTTTGTTTTCTTCTCTGTTTATGTTAAGTTATTGTAATCCCGTCAACCCCCTTGTCTTTTATGATTTAGTGACTTCAAAATTTGTTTTTTGGTGTTAAGAAAAAAATTATGGTGATAGTGCGGTTCTTTTTTGAGTGTTTGAGTAAGAATGTGTTTTTTTTTTTACATCAGTTCTCACTGTGGTGTTAATTTCTAATGCGTGTTAGCTCTCAATTGCTATCACTCTACATTTCAAACCTGTTTTAGAAAGTAATTTATACTGAACTATGTGTATATACATAACTAGCTTTTTGGACTAATTTATAAAATAGGTTGTCGCACAAACTTTGGATACGCGTTTTATCCCTTTTGATTTTGGTATTGGACACATGACAATCCTTTCTTAGTGTTCGCTTACGTCATAAAAGCAAGCCTTGTGCAAAATTTTCCTCTCCTAGTCCCAACAGTTTCGTCTATGCGTTGATATGAGAGTCAGCTAGTTTCTCCATTTATTTATGTAGATAAAGTGTAATTATAATTTTAACACAAAAGCCTAACAAGCTGATCGAAATTACACACTTCGATCTCAAGATAAGTATAAGTTATCATTAGATAATTGATACTTGAAAGAGTAATGCGTAAGAAGACGACCACTCTAGAGTTGTGATGAAAGTGATAATTATACCAATTAAAAACTAATTTATTGTCATCTGAAAGGTTTGTTCAGTAGTCAAAGTTAATGGGCTATTTAACTACCCAAAAAACGAGAGTTGTCACATCTCTTAGTGTTGAGAAGTGCAGTAAAAACACGAAAAAGCCATCAAAACTTTAACGGGCATTTAGCAACAGCAATTCACGGAGTTGTTTGAGATAAAAACAATATACTATAGAATTTATTTGTCACTTCCAAAAAAGAGAAAAATTACCTAATTTCGTATCCCATTGAGTTTAAAATCCAATGGGTGAAAAATGCCAGGCTTTTTGTCAAGTCCAATCCATATTCTTTCTTTTTAAAACGTCGATAAAATCAGTACCAAACATCGAAGTTTGCCCATTTTGTATAATCTTTTAACTTTTCGAAACACAAAAGAAACCGCGAGTTTTTGCTGTTAATTTTTTCTTTAACAAATTCCTGAGTCTTGATACCTGATCGGAAGGCAAATAATCAAGGTGTTGCAAACAAAAATATATTTTAGAACCAAAAAGGTAGAGTTTAAAATTGTCTGATTTCATATTTAGACTGGGACATAGGTTTCCCGCCTTATAATTCAGTGTGGCGCCATTTTGGGATATTTTTATTTTATTTTAAAAGGGTTCTAAAGGATCTTTGTGATTGTGAATTAGTAGCTTTTTGAGGATATTACAACATTATTACAAGCCTAAGTTTGGAGATAAGGAAATTTATTGAATGCAGTTGCGAAGCAAGGTGATACTGTCTGAATGTCTGATGATTTGCGAGAAGACCGAGTGAGACGTTTAGTTAAGTCTACGTTACATTTTCTTCAATATGTTTTACATAATTTTATCTGATATATGTAATTAGTATCATGGCATTTTGCCGTTCTGATTTAATAAATAACTAAAATAGTCCAAAAGGGGTCCTGTATCAAACAATATTGAGGTATTAATTTTTGTATGTAGTTTTTAGTAGCGAATTTTTGCCCACTTCGGAACCCAGAAACTCTGACAAAGGCTGACCGAGGGCCCGAGTATTTCGGGGCTCTATTTAGGAGCTTCTATGATCTGAGGGCCCACATTATCGATACGGATTACGTCCCTGATTGAGTGTACACAAACTATGCTTCTTTTATGGTAGATGCTAAAACGATTTTAAAAGGTTAGTAGGTTTTGTGGGCGATAGTTAAATAAAGCCATGGATTAAGTTCTTAGTTTCGTTTGTTTTGCCACCTTTCAAGTGATCCTTGAAGTGTAGGAGGTATAGAGATATTTTTTCATGTGTGGTCGTCGATAATACTCTTAAAGAGCACTCGTGGGCGTGAGAAGGTAATCAAGGATTATTGCAAGAAGAAAGGACTGAAAGAGATGTTTATCACGAAGTGTATGCCTGATGGCATTTGAATAAGATTAATTATAAGCTAAACATCTAAAGTAATAAACATTATTAAACAGATATTACGAAAATCCACACGTGGGAAAAGCTTAAAAATACTTAAAAGGCTTTCACGCGGCAGAAGCTTGTACACAATAATTTCATAAATATTGGCCAGCCTACATTGGAATAGTTTGATGATAAACTTTGTAACATAAGATTTTTATATATTAGATTAGACACCTATTCAATGTCAGTCTTATCTAGAACCAAAACACAATAATATCGGGATTTTTGTACGATGATACTATTCCAGTTGAAGTTTCAAAAACACCTCCCACAAATGTCTGTATAGCACGCGGTAAAGAAGTTGAACCCGTCGCTATGGTTACGGGAAGCCCTCCACTTCGATTAGGAACCGAAAATCGGTTAGGTACTATTCATTCAGAGTCAAAAGCCTTGATGCTTCAATTTTTGTCTCAATTTATACCTTAAAATACACACCTTTAACAAAAAACACAGTATTCACAAAACGAAACAAAATGCCTTTGCACTTATACTTTACTCTGTTATACAACATACTAGAATTTCTAAAACGTTGCTTCCATGAAACGGAAAGAAAGAAAGAAAGAAACACAAAAGGCTCGGTACTGTAAAGGTAACTTCAATTGGTACTATTCATGTATGTTATAATGACTATGGAAAGGTACTGAGGGTAACCATGATGCGCTAATTTTGAGGGACATTCCTGGAATAAACTGTAAAAGTTTATAATACACAAGCAGTTTTTTTTTTGCTATTTGATAGTAGAAAATATCTATGTTTATGTCACTCAGTGATAAAGTAGCATTCCACTTGTGAAAGAATTTTTTTAATCGGTCTAGTAGTTTTTGAGTTTTTTCGTTATAAACACTAATATAAATTCAGAATGATTGGCATAAAAGTATCGTAGCATGTTCTGCTCTACAATTGTATCAGTGTGGATTGATGGTTGTCACAGGTTCTAGGACTTGCCAGTTTCCTTACGATGCTTTTCTTAATCGCTTTGAAAATAATGGAGGGGAATAAATTACACAAAGTAATGCGTCTAGGTAGTTTTATATTCGCGATCTACAATTCGTAAGTCAGGACTGTTAATATTGGGACAACCACTGCTACGATTTTTTTTTGTATATTTTATGTATATTTATATGTATGATACAGTCACATTTGCATGTCTAGTACCTGCTAGATTGTGTCTTTCATTAATTCCAATTGTTTTAAAGTAATGAATACTAACTCTTTACTTAAAAATATTAAAGCGTGCAAAATACTTTGCACTCTCATAGGATGGAACCAAAAGTCATCGACATTTCTATAAAGACTAGACTAATATCAGACAAATGAATACGTTTGCATGAGAGAGAAACATTAATATAGAGGGCGCCGTTAAAGTCAGAACCATGAAGTGTCATTAACACGAAGTTCTAATTAAATTAATTATGCTATCTAATTAGTGTTTATTTTTATGTACTAGAATAAAACGCGACAATCCTGTAGAGATAACATTCACGCGAAAATAAATGCTAAATGACATATGTCATTTATTCATGGAACAAATTAATTAGTGTTTTCAGTTTTGTTTTATTTCGTCTAATAAAATGTGTTGAAGATAGCATTTAGGAATGTATGATAAAGTGGCTGACTTTATTGTTGTATAGCATGGCATACAATATATTTCGGTAAAAATTGTAGGGTAAATGCTTGTTTTAAAGATTAGATGGCACTTTGGAATTTAAGCTTCAAGACATCTGTAGATGAAAGTTATACATTTTTTTGTCTGTTTGTAATACATTTTTTTTTTACTGAATGCTTATGAAAGTATATTCGATGACCCTCACAAAAATGCACTTTTTTTTACATTTTTTAGAAAAAGAGTTAGGATTCTGCACAAAAAAAATCTTCTAGGTATAGTGAACAAATGGCGATATGCTTTCCCTGCTTCATATTTTTATTACATTTCTTTACAAATACATTTTGGTTCAATCAATGCGTGACGATATATTTACTAATAAAAAGTCCTAAAAAAATCACGCACATAATAATGAATGCGATAAGGCCGCCTTTCTGTCTATGTATTTTAGTTTCTTCTTTTATTTATGTGTAATGGTGTTCAATAAAGAATTTTATAGGAAGGAAGACCTGTAGTCCTGAAATACATGGAAGCCCGAGTTGAGGCTCCAGTCCACTCCATTTATTTAACTAAACGTAATTGTAACATTAATGTGGAAAATAAAAGAACTATTTAATAAACAAATACTATCAGGACAGTCCCTCTTCTCTCCAAAACCATATGCACCGTACGCAGCACGTTCCTGCCACAGATTTATGAGCACCTTTACAACACCCGCCCGGCAGGTGATGGACGCACGCGCAGCCATTGTTGGGGGCTTCGATGGACAGAGTACGAATGAACGGTCGCTGGCAGAGATGTGATCTTTGTGGGTTACTTTATGGCTTAATGGCTGCAGACGCGTAGCTTCATAGACGCGTTTTTGTCATTATAGGCTTGGTATATTAACACACGCTTACATATAAAAAACTCTGAAATCTTGCTTGAGTCGGTACTTACAGGTTTCGTTTAGACTCAGATGATTTTTTAATTTCAATTGAGTTTTTATACCCAGCCCCTCCCCTAGCCAAGTTACAATCGTTTCGTTTTGAGTCTCTTTCTACAATCGAAACGCCTCAAAGTAAGCTTTAATTATATCATAAAACTACAGCGAGATGTAGCGATGATCATTGTTGAAATGAAGTCTCTCCCATACATTTGACTAGTAGTTTCTTAGCATTATCGATTCGATTGTAGATTATCAACTTGCCTAGGGGGGCTCTTCTGTATATACGTATAAAATTGATAATGGCATCAAAGACGTTACGTATTTGTCATTTATAGAGATATTCCTTTCTCTCTACATCTAAGAACCATTCATCATCATCATCATCAGCCTTTTAATGTTCCCACTGCTGGAACACAGGCCTCCTCTCCTAGGAGAGGGAATGGGCCATAATCCACCACGCGGGCCCAGTGCGGATTGGTGGATGTCACATGTCTTCGAATGTTTGGTTCTAGGACATGCCGGTTTCCTCACGATGTTTTCCTTCACCATTTTGAAAGCAGTGGTGATGAAATAAATTACACAAAGTAATTCGCCTGGCTGGGTTTGAACCCGCGACCTACAACTCGTAAGTCGGGGCCATTACCACTCAGCCACCACTGCTCTAAGAACCATTACTGAGTTGAATTAAGGGTTCTAGTAACAAGTATCCACTTTTGCCATTAACAGACTTCTTCAAAGAAAAACCATTATTTGTATTGACCCTAATTGGAGATTCAAAGAAATAGTAATGAACTCGGCCAAGCAAATAAACTACAGTAAGTGGAAAAGAAATTAGTACGCATAAACATCAATAGGCATGTTATAGCTTTTAGGAATTTTACTGTTTTTCGCACTAGTGCAGAAAAGCGCTAAGGGACTCATTGCACGTCAACTCATTATCATCATCATGTACCACTTATGTACCTACCACCTAAGTTCACATTGGGGAATGCAATAAATGTATTGAGTATCATGAGCCTTTTTTAATGTTCCCACTGCTGGGACACAGGCCTCCTCTCCAGGAGAGGGAATGGGCCATAATCCAACACGCGGGCCGAGTGCTGATTAGTGGAAGTCACATGTCTTCGAATTATTGGTTCTATGACATGCCGGTTTCCTCACGATGTTTTCCTTCACAGTTTCCACATCAACTTCCTTTTATATATATTTTCGAAAGTGTATTGAAAAACATCTTTAGATACACGTGGAAATTTGTCACTGCAGCACTAGTTCCATAACCTTACGGCTTAAGCTAATTCCACCTCGGTCGCAATAACAAACTTTCTGCACTTTGTATCAAAATGTACCTACTATTCCTAGTCAGTTTTCAAAATCCCCTATTTCACAGTTCATCTATAACATTTGACAATCACATTATTAAATTTGCATGACTATGACATATTTTTTTTCAAAGTCGAGAATTTCAAAAAAAGAACCATTTTATAACAATGGGTATTTCATTGAAATATCCCAAAAACATTTCGTGCGCACGCCGATCGCTTCCGAAGTCACGAATTCGTAAATAGCCGGCGGGATTTCACGATGTTTTTCTGAAAAGGTAATTCACAGGAAGAGAAGATTATAGTAGTACCTAATATTTATGTAAAATCACGTTGATTATAAGTAGTGCTTTTTTTAGTGGGTAAAATCTTCCAATCACAAGTAGGGTCAGACTCCTACCGACTAAACAATCCAACCTACATTCCTACATTGCCTCTATACCAGAGCCAGAGCCATCCTTTCAACACGAAACCTTGGCCCCAGTTGGCTTCGACACTTCTGCAGGGTCCCTACGGTTTGCTGACAATTCTTTGAAATTTAAGTTAGTGTTTATATTTTAATTAATGATTTGAGACTCTGCAATACTAAAATAACATTGCAAAAAGGAATGTTTCTTGTCTGTAGGTACACACAATTGCCTTAAAAGCGTTTTGAACCAAAACTAGAAAGGAAAGAACGAAAGAAAGATTTTTATTTGCGGGAAATGACGGAATCTTAAACACTAATTTACAAGTTAAAATAAAAAAAAAATTAAATCAACAAAGAATAAATGCGCTAGAGGCGAGTTACCTATCTTCCGCCATTTTGGTTTAATCTGAGGGTGTTTGGTCCTAATTATTCTGGGCAATACTTCCAGTTAATATTCATCATCATCATCAGTCTTTTAATGTTCCCACTGCAGGGACACAGACCTTCTCTCTAGGAGAGGGAATGGGCCCTAATCCACCACGCGGGCCCAGTGCGGATTAATATTGGTTTTGAGTAATAAACAGCTTTGACTACAACATAGACACATTAAATATAATTTTAAGGTTTAAAAAATAAACAATCACCCAAAAAAAATATAAAGATGTGTTCACACAATAATTACAACTAAATATAATTTGAACCATGACCATGCTCTTTGAACAATCCCCTTAATGACCGTATTTCAAATTACCATAGATTCAAGACCAGACCACCATAGAGGTACAGTCGCGTACTAAATTGTTCAAACGTCAAGATTATGACCAAAATTTTTTTTTTTTTTAAGTCGGGATTAAATGTCGTGGTAATGGCTTTTGTTACGGAAATCATATAAGTATTTGAATTTCAAATAAAAATATTATCTACTAGCTTTTGCCCGCGGCTTCGCTCCCGGCAACAGAAAAATTTGATAAATGAAGAACCGCTCGAAAGATTTTGTGCAAACTTCACATAAACCATCTACTAAATAGTCCGGACAAGGCCTGAACATTTGGTTTGGATAGGTGAGCTCGTTCTCGAGTTATAAAATTACAAAGAAAAGTGGCATTGATATTTGATATTGATAATTATATGTATATGATGTAATGGTAACATAATACCTATGTAACATCTTTCTTTCTTTCTTTCTTTCTTTCTTTATGTAACATCAAAATAAATAAATAAAATAAGGTTTTAATATTAAGCGAAATGTGTTAGTGATAAATACATGTAAGATTGTTTTTATTTAAACTGCCAATAATATTAACAGAACAGTTTTCTCCTCACCATTACCAAAAGTGTAAAAAGTAATTCCTCACAGCCACCTTTCCAGCATAACCCATTGTTTTTAATATTTTAATGACATATATCCCATGAGTTATGGCACAAAACCACCATAGATTTCTTTATCTAATTTTTATGTGCCTTTTAAGTTATACTTTTGACTCCTCCATGCCTCCGGGTATGGTCCTGTTAAGTTAGAGATAATTTTATGGTAAAGTTGATGCTTATGGCGTTTTTATTTATGTCTGTGGGTGGGCAGGGCGCTGGGACATGTATTGATTGAGTTTAGCTTAAGTTCGTGTTAAGTTTATTTGTTACTGTCAAAGTTATGTACAGTCAGGAGCAAAAGTGCAAATATGTAGTCTATTAATAATAGTGTCTAAATTTGTCTATTTATTTGTAGTAGAAATTAGAATTTATGTAGTGTGGCAATATTGCCAGCTTTTTGGGTACTTTACCAGTCGACAGCGATGCGGAAGATTTTTTGACGCCTTAATTTAGGTACTTTTAGTCATGTGACAGCCACCAATTCGCACTGAACCCGCGTGGTGGAATATGGTTCATTTTGTGTCCCAGCAGATTGTAGTAGTACCAATCATGCCTAGTAGTTGCATATTAGCAACATAATTTTTTGATGAGTCCTAAGAACAAAATTGTACCCATATGAAAATAATAATGATTTACAATATGAGATTTGTGTAAATAATAACATAGAGTTCGATTGGTTATTTTAATAAGTAAAAGGGTATTAAACAAAAAGGGCCATAATAGATCTTAGTAGCTATAGGATATTTAATAAAACAAAAATAGTGCTACATATATCGTTTTTAGTACTTAGGAATCGTTTATAATACATTTTGTCTTATTAAAAAAAAAACTTGGGGCCTGTCGATTTATTTATTTATTTAATCTTCATGTAAAGTAGTAGTACATAGGCGAACTCAAGACAACAAGGCATTCATCTTATTATACATCTACCAAGGTTAAAAAAGATTACACTGTGGTAGGCGTGCACAATAAATAAATAACATATATTTCAAATAGAATGAAACACCATTAAAATTAGGTGCTTATAATAATAAAATACATAAATAATGCTAAAATTATAAACTAATACATGCTATGATAAATTATCAAATCATTATAATTATGGGAACATAAAATAATAAATTATATTGACTCGCGAGGTTGTCGACATGTGGGAAGTGGCTTCGGCAGTCATTGTGCCAATAGTCGTGACGGCCAATGGCTTAATTGCTAAAAGTTTCGACCAACATCTGAGGAGGCTCACGTCGTTGGGCCATTGGGCAGTTGGATCAAAGACTTGGTCCAGAAAACAGTACTCCTGGAAATGGCGCGTATTGTTAGGAGATTTTTCTTCACATTCACTTCCGGTAATGGTGGGCTACTAGTTTTTATTTAAGTTAAATTTTTAAAGGTTTGGAAGGACTTTGGTGAGGCCTTAGCCCAGCAGTGGGACAGTTAGGGCTAATAAAAAAGTATATGTTAATAATGAAATGAATTGTGTTTAATATTTTACGTTTTTGTGAATCGCCAATCATCTAAGTGGTAGTAGGCAGGGCATATTTTTCTTAGAACAGATGGTCGATGGAAACGAAAGGTTCTGGAGTGATGGTCACGTACTGAAAGACGCATCGTCGGAAATCCTCTAAGGTGGACCGATGATCTAATGAGAGTCAAGGAAATCCGATGGATGCGACTCACATAAGACTGGTCATTATAGTGGTGATACTTAATGATAAATGATATTTATTTTGTAAATAGGTATTAAAATAACACTTTTACACGTAATTTGTTTTCGTTTTGTCAGTTTAAACTAAATGAGTCCGGTGTTTCCTAGCTGACTAATAAAAAATTATGGATGCCTACGTCCACTATTTTGGCTGAAATGTTGATGATGATGAAAATCATCACCATCAGCCTTTCAATGTTCCCACTGCTGGGTCACAGGTCTCCTCTCTAGGAGAGGGAATGGGCCATAATCCACACGCGGGCCCAGTGCGGATTGGTGGATGATGAATATATAAAAATGTAAATTAAACTTACATAAAATAAATGTATACCAAAAGAAATAAAATAATATTATTCTGTGGTGTTACATTTCTTCTGTACATTTGAATACACGGTTTAAATATTCAAAGTTTTAACTGCAAGGGAATTGAAACTATTATTTAAAATTATGCCTTCTCAGTACAATCGATCACAAAGGTGACACGGGACCAAAAAAAAAATGGTAACAAATAAGTGGCAGGCGAAAAAAAAACCGCACAGAAGTGTACCCGTTTACCTGGACACTTCTCGGAAACGGTCCGGAGTCCGGTGCTATCAGATCGGCTACTTTGTATGTTCACGCATTTTGGGTAGAAGAGGACAGCAGAATCCGCAAAGTCAGTGGTATTTTTGGAAACGTATATCAATGTGTTTCCATACAATTAATGTTAGTATGTTACTTGCTAAATTAGTCCGGTTTTTAATGAGTAAAAGTTATTTTAGAGGCATCTTCATCGTTTGTTTCTACCGTACCATTAGGTTCTGAACACAATGACTAGCATTTATCCCGTAAAATAACATATATATGATACCCATTTGTACCTTTATTTTTAATCATGTTTGTCCTGAGTATATTTGTAAGTAATGCGGTGTATTATGCGTTCCAAATAAGAATAGGAAAGTCCATAACCTCGTTCTGTCAAATTTTGAGTGAAAAGTACGGTTTGCAAAAAAATCTTATTTGCATATCAATAAAAAGTTTTCTTTTTTGCTTTTTATTATTAAATTTTAGTTAATTCTAGGTGAAGTAAAAACGTTATGGTTTAATATAAATTAGCCAAATATATTGTTTTAAGTCATAAATAGTTTACAAGATAAACTATTTTCTTTCTTATTTGCATTGTTAGAAACATTTCGACTTTTTCTTCAATTTACCACAACTCAGACACATCACACAGTGAAACAGAGACACACAAAATTTAAAAACTGTATTCTGATTAAACTTTTTTTGTTCACGATTCGTAAGTAAATAATTTTTTTACAATGTCTTTTTTGTTCACTCTACCTAATTTCTTCGATTTGATAGTTCGACGTGACGTCACAACATTGCCATCGATCCTATTCTCATTTGGAACGGATTGTATAATAAAATGTAAATAAATAAATAGGTATTAAATAAATAATTTTCTGATTCTGTTTACTGCAGTAAATCAAATACTTTTATGCATCATAAAACTGTAACGCAGTAGTCCTCTTAACCTCCAAACAAGGAAAGTCGACAGAAAACGTAGTTAAAACAAAAGACAAACGAACATGTTTAACAATAATTTATTGTGCAACAGATAGGGCGCTCTTTATTAAGTGTGAACCAGTCGTTATGGACTGATAAAGTTAATGAATGAGCCTATTTGTACCTTAAGGGTCAGTACACACCGAGACGCAACGATGCAGGAAGAGGCCAGTGATTTCGCGCTGCACCGCGCGGCACCGCGAGACGCATCGTAACGTTGCGAGGCGCATAGTAAAGTCACGCCGCACGGACCAGTGATGCACCGCTTTGTCGCGCTACGCCGCGAGACGTCACGAGGCGCAGCGCTGCATGGAGCAACGTATTCTAAATTCTCACAAAGAAATTTGTATTTTTTCGCGTAGTAAATAAAGTTCTATTTTGAGTCACTCTAATAAAATGTGCGTGCAGCGTCGCTTTGCGTCGCGTCTCGTTGTGTACTGACCCTAAGGCGATACTAAACGCGAGGGACCTTGAGCGAACAAAAGTTGAGTGTGCGATTCATTTACTGTGGTGTGCGTCCCGCGCCGCATCAAGAAAAATGAAGAAAAAAAAATGAAGGACAAATTATTATTCGAATAGAATAATAATTTGTCCTTCATTTTTTAAAACATATTATAAAGAACGATGGGTAATTAAGTTATTTTTAGTTTGTTTTTTCTTTAATTTTTTTCTGTTTTTTATTTTTCTCTGGTTTTTGTCTATGTTTAGACATCATTTATGAAAATAAATCGCACCAAGTTCAATGAAAAAATATATAAATATTCATATACTAAATTATTAGGCAAACAGTCTAATTTAACATATATTTTTTTCAAAATATAATGATTTACCCGTTTAGACGTAATCTTCGATTTAAAATCATCAAAAATGGTGTAACTGCCCCTTAAGAAGGATGCTTCTAAGTAACTCAATGTCGATGAAATAAAAAACAAATGAATAGTAACATGTTTTTTTATTTGTTTTGTTTTTTGCTTAAATTGAGATTTTGTGTTATAAATCTCGACTTTTTTTAAATTTAGTTTTGGTCTTTTAATTTCTAAATTGGGTTGCATTCCAACATCGATATATGTGTACTACGCACTAGATTAGACGTACCGTACACTCATTTTGCTTGACTTAGTGTTATGCAGGGCATATTAGTACAATGATTATGTTTTTGTTGCTGTATAACTTTTTGATTGGCCGGACAGTCTAGTAATTAGTGACCCTGACTGCTATGCCAGAGGTCGTAGGTTCGAATCCCACCCAGAACTAATGTTTTTGTGATGTCATATGTCGCTGTTTTCGTGTAATTTAGCTGTAATGTGTATGTATTTAGAAATATCTAAGTATGTTCATCGGTTGTCTAGTACTAATAACACAGGCTCTGCTTAGCTTGAGACTAGACGGCGTTGTGTGATAGCTGTCGAATATTATTATTAGTTGAAAATTAACTAATTTCTCTTTTCTTTATTGTTTACAGGTAAGCAAAGTTTTATCTACACTACCTACATCCGTATGAAATACTTCTTAACGTAAGTAGAGTCATTATTTCTAAAATATGCCAATCTGAATTAATTTCCAAATGTTTTGCGAACTTATTAATTGTGCTTACAACTAAGGAGTGGAATTTCCTGCCGGAGTCTGTGTTTTCTGATAGCTACAACCTAGGGGTCTTTAAGTCAAGAGTGAATAGGTTACTTCTAGGCAAGCGTGCTTCATCGTCGGCCACATCGTCGCTTTCCATCACTTGAAATAGTGGTCATGCGCGAGTAACCGTCTGGACCGAGCTCACGTCAGCGATGGCGCGTACTGTTCCCGCGCGCCTCAAGGAGTTGTCAGCAATTGTGAAGAAACTGACTGACTGACATATCAATGCACAGTCAAAACTACTGGGACTAGGAGCGTGAAACTTTGTACTAGGCTTCCTTTTATGACGTAGGCGAACAATACGAAAGGATTTTCTAAAATTCCCCCCTAAAGAGTTGAAACGCGTGTCCAAGGTTTGGGCAAAAACCTATTTTCACGCGGTTGAAGGCGCTGGCAGAAAGTCATCTACACTAATATAATAAAGAGGTAAAGTTTGTTTTTTTGTTTTTTCATTTTTTTGTTTGTAGGAGGTAATCTCTGGAACTACTGGTCTGATTGGAGAAATTTTAGCAATAATAGAAAGCTGCTTTACTCCTGAGTGACATAGGCTATATTTTATGTACGCGGGCGAAGCCGCTGACAAAAGCTAGTACATAATATGTTATATTTTTTGGGTTCATTGCCCTCTGATAAGAAATACAGTGAAACAGGTCTCTCGAACAGCTGATAGTTTATCAAGATCCCAATCAACGAGTCATTCATTGATTATATGAGTTTATCTATTTACTTTGAACCTTTCTTATTAGTCATTCGTTCTTATTATGTAGACTTCCGTACTATACAACACATGTACAGTACGGCCGTCGAATCTTGGCGCATCTGAAGTTAGCTCTGCGAATTTTGGCGCTTGAAAACTAGAACAAAAATAAAGCTTTTAAAAAAATGAACGCCAATAACAGTTTTTAACAGCAATAACAACTGCATATTGCATTTATTTGTTTAAACCATTTATCTTTTGTACGAGTAACCCGGGAATATTTAAGTCAAGAGTGAATAGGTTACTTCTAGGTAAGCGCGCTCCATCGTCGATCGCATCGTCGCTTTCCATCAGGTGAGATAGCGGTCAAGCGCAAACCTATAATCAATAAAAAAAACCCTGACCATACCTAGAATTTCTTAGATGTCATAGACTTTACGTAATAATATCACGCAAAACCAATTCTATTCTTATTAGAAAAACATGTACGATAATTGAAACAGTATAAGTTCACTACCTCATGACTAGTGAAGTCTATAGACAATTATTTAGTTAGTAAAAACAAACTCTTCTTTTTAATTCTCAACCAGCACTTACCGGGGTTCCGTATTCGAAGAGACCCTATGGCGGACCCGGACAACAATGGCTCAGTAGAAACACTGCTGTCTGTCCTTTAAGTTTTTGACTGTCTGTTTTGTTAACAGGCTGTATTTTATAAACCGTAAGAGGTAGACTTGTAATTTTCACAGAATATGTGTTTTTATTGCCGCTACAAAAAAAATTAAAGGGGTTTCCCATAAAAGATACGGTATTGGAGAGCTGTGGTAACCGAGTGGTAAAGGCCCCGACTTACGAGTTGTAGGTCACGGGTGCAAACCCAGCCAGGTGGCATTACTTTGCGTAATTTATTTCATCACCACTGCTCTCAAAACGGTGAAGGAAAACATCGTGAGGAAACCGGCATGTTCTAGAACCAAAAATTCGAAGACATGTGACATCCACCAATCCGCACTGGGCCCGCGTGGTGGATTATGGCCCATTCCCTCTCCTAGAGAGAGGAGGCCTGTGTCTCTGCAGTGGGAACATTAAAAGGCTGACGATGATGATGATCTATTGACGGTATGAGATTTTGAAGTTATCTACACTAATATAATAAAGAGGTAAAGTTTGTTTTTTTGTTTGTAGGAGGTAATCTCTGGAACTACTGGTCCGATTGGAAAAAATTTAGCAACAATTGAAAGCTGCTTTACTCCTTAGTGCCACAGGCTATATTTTATGTAGGTACACGGGCGAAGCCGCTTACAAAAGCTAGTGTGTAAATAATTTAGTCGGTGGTTTTTTACTCGATTTTAAATATTGTAGTGCGGAACCTTTCGTGTGCGAGTCCGACTCACACTCAATTAAGTTTCTTTTTTTTCAATTTTGATTTTGACTGACACACACAATAACTTTCTTCAAAGATATTTTTAATTTGATGCTTCGTTACGCATTCTCATCATAAATCAACTCTATATTATCTATGCTTACAGCTCAAAGGCCCTGGCGTCAAGTTTGTGCATTAATTAACTTGTACGGTTAAATTAACTGGAATTTGAACAATTATCTTGAAATATGCAAGTTTATAATTAGGTGTTTTGTAATTTGCTGTTATAGGTATTTGGTATTTCGGACCGTTATTCTAAAGTAGGTAACTTTACAATGCCGTGATATCTAGACAGTTGAAATATTCATAGATAATGTATTTTCTGTTGCTGCTAAAACAACAAATACTAAAACAGACGTAAGACTTCTGCAATTAATATATTCCATAATTGTGACACACTAACACAACGTCGTCCAGTCCCAAGCTAAGCAGAGCTTATATGGGCACTAGACAACTGATAAACATACTATATATGTTTCTAATTATGTATTCAATTTTAAGGTCAAATGATTGAGCTCATCACACAAACATTTGTCCTGGTTGGGAATCAAACCCACGACCTCCGTCATAGCAATCAGGGTCACTAATCACTAGACCAACAGGCCATTCGCCACAACAAAAAACCAGGAGAGGGGTCCAGTGCGTCTTGCAACCATTGCATTCCCTTGATTCTCACCAGGTCATCGGTTCACCATGAGGGAGACGTTCCAACATTGCGTCTTTCTGTATGTGCCACTACAGAACCTTTCGATGCCATTTCTTAAATTAATCCTATTTTTATGTTATTTTAATTGTACTGGCTGTATAGAAATTAGGGTCACGGTTCAATAGAAATATCAAAATAGTTTTTTTTATTATTTGACAGCTGTCAGTTGAAAGTATTTCTCCCTAGGGATGAAAAGTATACTTTCAACCCTCTTCGCAGACAACTTCACACCTACTTTCAGAGTATGAGTAATGAAAAGCAATATACGATTTTAGATACAAACACTCCAGGAAACTCCAAGCAAATACTTATAATGTAACAATTAGCATCTCTATTGACTTTATCTCATGCAAAATAGCAATACTTCATGAATATTTATCACAAATATGAAGTAACACATTGGATAATGTCACCCACACATAGATTTTGTGAGGAAAACTCAGTCAATAACGCAACCGGTTAAAAAGAAAGTGTTTGCTCTATGGAAAGTGAAAAGAAAAGCATTGTTTAATCGTTGTTTATGGTCGGCAGTGGATGGGTCATCTTAGATCAGAGGTGGAGAACTAATGACACGCGGCGTAATAAATTAATTTAAGTACGTCAACGTGTGATGTACTCAGAAAAGCAGTGATAGAATTTACAACCATGTTTAGTTTCATTTGAATAATATTTTGGGTTATAAAAGAAAAGAAAAGAAAAGAAAAGAAAGAAAGAAAAATAATTTATTTGGCACAGCACAATTCACAAACACAATAGTTCGGTAACACATAAAGAATAAAATAACAAAAAAATAAAGATAATAATAATAATTAAGTATTACAGAGTATATGTATAGAGCTCAGAGAGAGAGAGAGAGTATAGTTGTATGATAGAGTTCAGTTAAAGGTACATTCATTTGGTAGTTTTATCTAGCTAAAACTATTAACTTAATGAAAAAGGTTAATATATAAATTGTAGGAAATTCTCTCTAGTTTTATTTTGTACAACTGTTTTTATAGTGAAATGAGTCAGAATGGAAATATTGCTAAAAAACTGCTTTTGGGCGCCATTTTTCCAATATGGCGGTGTGAGCGGCAAAAATACGAGGTGGCAAAGTTGAAATTCGGGATGAACACATTAAAATGTATAAAATTACCAATTTTCAAAACTCTCGGAATATCTAAACCTAAATTAATTAAAGCATTTTGACAACACAAACATGACTAAATAGGCACACCATTATCTATTTTCTATTATTAAAATTACAAAAATAGCGCTGTCATCATTATAAAAAAAGCCGCTCAAACATTCTTTATCATCAGATTATGATGAAATATAAAATTTATTATCAAAGCCATCACGTAATTTCTGATTATCTATTTATTATTAACTAACATTCGTTATTTAGAAATCAGTCACGGAAATAAGAAATGCGGTATTAAAACTTTATTGAACACAACCTCTTTCATTTTAATCTTTTTAATTTTAAAACTGGAACGCACAATCAAAGTGCAATCAACTGCAGATGCTCTGTCCTTGTCTGGTTCGTTTTATTTGTGTTGTTGTCTCTTTCTGTCTTCACTTCCCTGTACTTTATATCTTCAATCTTTATTATATTGTTGAGCAGATTGCGGCTGAACGGAAATTTTACTTGTTTTCCTTTCTTTAACTTTCTTTCATTCATTCTTTATTGAATTCCATTAGGAGGTACTTCTCAATCCGATTGGACTACAAGACGATCCAATATATGCTTTAAACTTCATTTTTTTAAATTTAAAAACAAAATTGTAATTTTCTCAAGTTCCAAAAAATAAACTTTGTACGCAATCATTTGTATTCTTTGATCGGTTTGTGCCGTTTATCAGCGTCAGTATATTTTTACAGTATCTGGCATTAAGTGTATTGAGCATGCCTTCTTGAAAACTTTGGCTGAGGAAGTCAATACTAAATTCAAACCGTCTCTAATTACGGTATTATTCGAATAATCTTCATGCGCTGGGACTGTCTCTAACTCCTCTTTTGTTCGCTCAAGGATTTTAAGTGTTGTTTTAAGTCTTAGAAGTGAGTAATGTCTGCCGAGCCTTTTCCTGTGTTGGGGTTGACTTATAGTCAACCTGGATACCAATACTTTACATGGACCAAATTTCCTTACTACTTATTTTCCATAATGACTGCCAAATGTATAAAACTAACAGCTTAAGACACGAAACTGCACAAATACATCACAATATCCAATAGGAATAAATCTGCGAATAAATTACAACGACCATTAAACTTCATTTAAAAAATCGCCGTAAGTACGCCACTAAAAAAAGCCCAAACTTATCACTATCAAAATGATATTTGAGCCAAAATCTTCACATGCCAGCAAGACATGGTATTTCAGCATAGTGATCTATAGCATTCTTGGCTCTCAAATAGTGATTCCCTTTCAATTTCCTTTACAAGTTTGTATCTATGCAATTACTTTTGTCAGGTTGCCAAAGTTTTTTGTTGTGTCTGATAGATTTTAAAATTACACTTTTAACGTCAGTAGGGAAGAATTATGAACCGTTTGTTATTGTCCGCTTTTCTGATAACACTCCGGACCAAGCCCAAGTCATCGTCGGCGCGCTCTGTTCCCGCGCGCCTCAAGGAGTTGTCAGCAAAGCTGTAAGGACTCTGCAAAAGGGTCGAAGCCTACCGGGGCCTAGGGTTTCTTTCTGAAAGGAAGGCTTGGCCCCAGTGCGAAGGGCAAAGAAGGAACGGGGTGGGGTGTTTAGTCGGTAAGTCTGATACTGTTTTCCGCCACGCCCAAGAGCGGGATACGTAATTGGATGATTTTTGACCATCATAAAAAAAAATCGCATGTTATTAAAAGTGTTATGAGTATACATGTGGACGGTTACCACTGCTCTCAAAACGGTGAAGGAAAACATCGTGAGAAAAATCGGCTTGTCCTAGAACCAAAAATTCGACATCCACCAACCCACAATGGGCTCGCGTGGGTTTTTTTTTAAGGTGGGAAAAATTATCGAATGACGAATCTCGCCCTTGGGCAGAGCGGAAGACAGTCTTAGATTTCTACTGACTTATCGACCCACCGTTTCTTGTTGCATTAGTTCCAGGGCCCCGGTGTTCTGCTTTCGCAATAACCCTTGGCCCCAGAAGGTTCCGACCCTACTGGGTCTCTACAGCTGACGACAACTCCTTGAGGCGCGCGGGAACAGTGCGTCGACGTCGACGACTTGGGCTCGATCCGGGCGACTTGGGCTCGGTCAGGACGACTAGGCCCGCGTAGTGTATTGCGGCCCGTTCCCTTTCCTAGAAAGGTTTGAGTCCCAGCAGTGGGAACATTAAAAGTCTGAAAATGGTCTTATGCTATGCTTATATAGTTATAATTATATCTTGCACTTTCGAAAAACTTTCCACTTTCACATCATTTTCAGTAGAAAAAAATTGCATTTCAAACAATTTTACCCAAAAATTTAGCTCAAGTACTCAAATATCCTCAATTTTAAAGCTCTAACAGAAAACTCAATGAACCATACCGTCTCTAAAATTACCATCCGTGACTGCCATACAAAGTCAAAAAACCCTTTGTAATGTAAAAAAAAACCCATAAAAATTATGGCCCAGTCGCTTCCCTTGAATTAGATACCATCAGTTCTTTCATCAAAGTGCAGCCGACAATTCTCTGTCTCTTTCACTCGTATAGAGATGGTTTTCTCTCTCTGTCTCTCGTAGTTAGTTCGATGATTTGATGTGGTGGACCATCGTGAGTAAGTATTTTATCTTTTGGACTGTTTCCCGTTTGGGGGTAGGCGGAATTCCAAATGTACTTAAAGATATTGCGTTCGTCACGTTTTTTTTTCTTGTTTAGTGAAAGTTTCCTCAATTGTAAATATGATGATTCAGAATTAGCAATTATTGTAAGCAAGGCTGCTTCATATCATTCTGACGAAAGACCTCCATCGTTGAATATAAGCCTTCCCCAAGTATCGCCACACGACCGAACCTGTGAAGACACCGAAAAAAAAATAAAAAAATAAAAAAAAAATCCGAAAAAAAAAAACCGAAAAATCCGATGGATGCGAAAGATCGCATCCATCGGATTTCCTCAACCACCATGTGTTCGGCAATGTAACATAGATTCATGCTCATCCATAGTTCTTCGAGCCGGATGATCAGGCTTAACACCGACATTATGTCGGCGGTAAGTCCCCTCTTTGAGGTGTGGCTGGATAGACCTCACGGCGTCCGCGTCCTCACCTTCCGCATGACGCAGGTTATCACCGGACATGGCAAGTTCGGGAGGTTCCTGCACCGGATTCGTGCGGAAGAGACGCCCGGGTGTCGTCACTGTGTGGCCAGCCCGGAGGACACGGTGGAGCATACGGTAGAGGCGTGCCCCGCTTGGGAAGAGCATCGTCGTGTCCTTGTGGGGCCAAGGGTTGATACGAAAGCGTAACACCAGGGCCTGGGAATAAGGCAAGTAAGGAATGGGGTAGGTTTTTTAGTCAGTAATTGTCTGACACTGTCTCCCGCTCCACCGAAGGGCGGGATTCGTCATTTGATGATTTTTACCTACCATAAAAAAAAAACACCCTGATTTAACAACGTAAATTTGGATTTATTTTAATCTAGTCTTTAAAGAAACACAAATTATAATTGAGCTTGTATATCATCACAGATCCAAGCTCAATTTTAATTTTATCTTTAACCTAAATTCTTTTAACGATTAATAGAATAACATTCTGAAAAAGCTTCCGTATACATTAATAAACCAATAACTAGTCTGTCCGTCTGTGTATAAATAGCTCGGGAACATATTGCATAAGACTGGAGCGTAGCCAATGACAATATGCACATGTAGAATTATATGCATTTTGGTCTTTTATTTGAAGTAAAACTAGTGTGCTCTTGAGTTATTGGGTAATTAAAGAGGAATTTATTATAATGGTCGAATGTTATAGAATAGGGCATTGCTGTTTGGCTGAATTTCATACAAAAGTCAGAAATAACCTACAGCTTCCTTAACCAAATCGATAATCTACAATCGTTAACACTAGTAAACAATTAATCAAATGAATGGGAATTTCAATAAAAGCCAGGTTCGCATTATTCAAAATGACAGAATGAAATGTAATCGTTTCGACAATAATCATCGCTACATCCTGCAGTTTTTTGTAGAAAGAGACTCGTCACGAAACGATTGTAACTTGGCTAAGGGGGCTGATATTAAAATTGTTTTTTTTTTTATCGATATAACACAGAAATATATTTATTTGATATTTCATTTATGAGTAGGTACATTATGAAAGGCCAAAGACACGGTAATTTTTTCACGAAAAATAGATTTTTAGAGGTCTTTATATACCGTAACTTGAATTGCTTTTAATTACAGAGGTCTTTACTAAATTAATTTCTGTTTCTGAAGAAATACAATAACGACATTAACGCAATCCTACACGGTGTTTGATGTTGAGGCAACGCGAAAAAAGAGAGCGCCTAAAATTTCTTTTGGCATTCCGTAATTTAATCGAATATTTCACAAAATTTGTTCCATGAAATACAAGTTTTTGAAAACATTTGTTGTCATTCAAAATCTCGATTCAATGTGCAAGGTTTGCATAGACATACCTTTTTTATATTTTTAATAAATGAGGGCAGTCTGGAGACCCAAATTTCACTTAAAAAAATAATTTGCAGAGGTCTTTACTGGATTAGTTATACAAAATTTTATGTTTTAATTTCTATAAAAACCTAGACAATATCCACAAGATATAATTATGTATTTCCGAAATATCTCTAGATGTACTACTACCGCCATAGTCACGTAAAAGCGTTTGTATGGAAACGTACCTCAGGTTGGCCGCTCTTAACAACACAACAAAATTTAAAACAAAAGCACACTAGTACTTAAATACCGTTTTATACATATTTTAGTTCCAGCTGACCTATTATTTACCGTACTTAGTTTCGCTGCCTACCCACCTAATATTATAGAGGCGTGATGGTACATGCAAAAGGGCGTTAGCCACGTGTATGGTGGCTTATAATTTATATGTATGGAGTTTAATTAATGTAATTAGTGTCCGGTGCATAGTGTTAGTGGGCCGATAGGGTTAGGGTGACCACTTCCGTTCGGACACGAGTTATAAGCGGACAGCGATTGTTGCGTATGTACAAGGTTTGAGCGGTCAACCCGAAGTATACATTATCATTCAACCGCTCTTACGTGTTTGTGATGTTATTACACAACTTTCTCCAGATACTTTAATATAATATAATAGTATGTCCACAACTATCACACAACGCCATCTAGTCCCAAGTTAAGCAGAGCTTGTGTTATGGGTACTAGACAACTGATAAACATACTTATATATTTCTAAATACATACATATTATAGATAAATTACACCCAAACACAGAACAAATGATCGTGCTCATCACACAAACATTTGTCCTGGTTGGGAATCGAACTCACGACCTCCCACATAGCAGTCAGGGTCACTAACTACTTGACTGACAGGCCAGTCGCTTTGGATACAAAGATATCTTGAGGATATCATCAAGACTTCTACAGAAATCAAAATATAGATTAGTGTAAGAGTAATCCAGTAAAGACCTTTGCAAATCTGCTATTTTACGTGAACTTTGACTCTCCATAATGTACTCCTATATTAAAAATATGAAAAAATACTTCTATAGAAGTCTTGCGCATTTAATCGAGATTGGTTTTCGATAATACTGTTAAGATATTCCCTTTTAGGCACCTGCTAAAATGGCATCTGTGGTTATTCCGCGTGGGGCACCCGCTAAAACCACCCGAGGTATTCTACTTTGGGCTCCCGTTGATATATAGTATATAATAATAATAATGCTTTATTGTTACAGAAAAATCCATTAATAAATTTACAAAAGTATCTTAGGTACATTAAAAAGTTTGGTATCGACACAATATGTAATCACTAATGGCATCTTAGCTAGGTTACAAAGTAACCTGTGTTAAAGATACCAGTTCCATTTACTGACTAAAAAACCTACCCCATTCCAACGTTGCCATATACACCAGGGCCAGAGCCTTCCTTTCAGACACGAACCCGTGGCCCCAGTTGGCTTCGACCCTTCTGCAGGGTCCCTACGGTTTGCTGACAACTCCTTGAGGCGCGCGGGAACAGTGCGCGCCTCAAGCAGTCGACGACTGGGCTTGGTCCGGACGGTTACCAGACGATTGGACGGCGAGCTACCCATTGCTCGCCATCCACAAGCCCGCGCCTACGGTGGCCGGAAATCAGGATCGGAATCTTGGTGGCGTCTCGGGCGTGAGCGCCGTTGCCTTAAGCGGTCGGCTTCCTCCTTTGCTAGCATTACTGCTTCGCAGAAGGAGGCGACCGCCTGCCACTCCTCCTCGCTCCGGACCATGGCCTCGACAAAGGCCCGGCGCGAGAGATCGCCGCCGCCGATCGCCCCCACAAGGACACGGCGATGCTCTGCCCAAGCGGGGCACACCTCGACCGTGTGCTCCACCGTGTCCTCCGGGCGATTTCCCACAGGGTTACATTATACAGGGTTACATATATAGTGGTATAATTTTTATCATAGTCATAGTTTTTTATTGATAAGGAATTCTTAAGTCATAAAGGTACAAACTGATACAATTTTGTTCCAGCTAGTTAATAACAACTAGTACTAGGGACGTTTATTTTATAGGACGTAACATAAACTAAGATTATTAAACTGTTTACTGCTTAAACATTTTAATAACATTATTAATATGTAACTTTATGATTTCAATATCACAACCGTTCGTCTAAACCAGTAGTTCCCAAACTTATTTTTCCCGTGGACCACTTTTAAAATTTTACTGGTTTCGGTGGACCCCCCCCTGCTACTATATTTCTACCACATTCTTAAAGTCACCAAAAAATAAAAATTGTGTCGCTTCTGAGTTCTGTCCCTGTACAGGGTGTATCTGTGAACATTTACATCTCTTCAACCTCGTGTTCTACCAACCATTTTGAACAATTTTTGTTCTACGGCTTTTTGAAATTCGCATAAAAAAAAATATAAATTAAAATGTTATCTGCTTAGTTAGGTGCTTATAACAATGTAGGTAGGCCCTTATAAAAACTATGCTTACATTTTTGCTCTTTACTATCAAAAGCAGATAAATTTTCGTGGACCCCCATTAACATCTTAATGGACCCCCATTTTCTATTCACGCCTACGTAGACCCCCAGCAAGTCTCCCGTAGACCCCTGGGGGTCCACCTGGACCACTTTGGGAATCACTGGTCTAAACCATTACCTAGATGAGTACATGTAAATTAAAAGTGTCTTAGGTCAATTAAATTGAACTAAGGGAACCGCAATATTTTTAATATAAAATACTAGCTTTTGCCCGCGGCTTCGCCCGCGTACATAAAATATAGCCTATGTCACTCAGTGCTAAAGCAGCTTTCTATTGTTGCTAAAATTTTTCCAATTGGACCAGTAGTTACAGAGATTACCTCCTACAAACAAAAAAACAAACTTTACTTCTTTATTATATTAGTGTAGATGTAGATTAGTGTAGACTAGCGACCCGTCCCAGCTTCGCACGGGCGCAATATTGATATTAAATATATTGCATTATACATATAAACATTCCTCTTGAATTACTCTGTCTATTAAAAAAAACTGCATTAAAATTCGTTGCGTAGTTTTAAAGATCTAAGCATACATAGGGAAGAAGCGACTTTGTTTTATACTGTGTAATGATGATTATACAAAAATAAAAACAAGCAAATGGTCTTCCAGAAATGCATCGTAGATTGCACAGCTTATGTCTTGTACCACACTATTTGCTCCCGTGTCCTACTAACTTGAAGTATTACGTCATTATAAGTATACTTTATTATTAAAGTAACTTCTTCAAACAATAGCAACTGATAAACTCTGCGAACTTTGAGAAAAATACTATTTCCATGTTCCGTACTTTGTTTATAATTTAGTTAATCAGGTTCTCGTTAATATATAAACTAAACTAAAAATACTTTTATAGTAAACCTAACTATGTACATATTCATAATACAAAAATCGTAATTTTTGGTTATTTATAGTTTCTTAACGAGTTGTTGAAAGTTAATTTATTATAATACCTAGTTTTAACCGTATAGAAAATAACTAAAATAAATTTATATTAATAATAGAAATACAATAGGAATGCAAACGCCGGCGTTCGCTTGGGGCACAAGAGTTTAATAAATGCTTTACGTATAACACATGACATAAACAGAAAGGTTTTTATCAATACTAGACACTTGTGTGTAAAACTTGAAGGAAAGCATCTCCAACCAAAATGTTTTAAGATATGTAATGATCAATAGTTCCTAAGATTAGCGCGATTAACCAAACAAACTCTTCAGCTTTATTATATTAGTATAGATTTGGCCCTAAGTTCGAAAACCAGACTCCGATAAATAGATAGTGTAAGTCAGTAAAAGTTTGACACTCCCTCACACTGGACCCTTGAGCGGAAGAATTCGTATGATATCTCACACCAAAAAAAGACTTCACGCATTTCATTGACAGCTAATCCAGTTGAACCGGTAAAAGGAATGCACTTTAACTTAAGTTAACGGAATACACCGTAATCGAGTTATAATTAGAGACATATAAAATAAAATATTGCCAATAAAATAAATACGTTAAATAAATCGAGGAAGCGAAAGACATTTTCCGCGTTTTTTCCTTGATTGTGTTTTAATGGTTAGGTGAGAAATGTTTCCGTGAGACTTAAAGATTATATGTATAAAAAAAATATAGAAAAAAATCTGTAAAGTAATAACATCGGCATAATCAATGTACAAGGTCTTTACTTTCACAGTAATAAAATTATGATATGAAAAACTTGTTATTAAAATGATTATAGTTGACAATTAATATTTATTGGTATTATTACTATTTAGCTTTATTTCTTACTTTTTAGTTGCTAAATTATAAATTTATTTATTTATTTTCCTCTCCCAGACCATATTTTATCTTTTACGCCTTTTACGGACCACCGGAACCACTAGTGTACCAATATCATTAAAAAAGAAAATAAAAATATTTGTTTTGTTTGGCGACACTCAGCAGGATCGAAAAACAACATTGTGTCTGCCAAAAAGGTTAATTTCAGCAATGTTGCCAGACAGAAAAATACTGTCTGATACAGGTCTTTCAATGAAACCAAAAAGAAAAGTTTAAAAGAATCCCCTCTATTTCTTTTTTTATTCCTAGACTACGATTTGACAATTTAAAATGTCAAATTCCAGAAAATTGGGAACATATTTTTAGAGTGTGACATTCTGAGTTGTCAAATCGTAGTCTAGAAGGTTGTCTCTAAAAAATCGCTTTTAGCGATAAGACCGCCCATTGTGACACTCTTTTAATTTTAAGTTCCTATTGTTAATTTTTATTTTTGGTGTGCAATAAAGAATATATCTATCTATCTATCTAGAATTAAAAAAACGAACTATAACAACTGAACTGTAACAGCTGTAGTTTTCGCAAACAACAGTAAATCATTGCTGTCAATAATGTCCTGTGGTCGACCTAAAAATAGACACCCTGTCTACCCGTTGGCGTCATAAAGTACGAGCAACAGATCACCGATTTAAGTATATGTACAGTACGGATCCTGGCGAGTCTGAAGTTAGGCTGAAAAAAAAATGCCAATAACAGATTTTAACAGCAATTACATTTATTCGTTTAAACCATTAATTTTTTTTTTTAGGATAACTGTAAAATTAATGTTAAAAGTGGAATACTCCAAGGTCGAGCAGTGGTGGCCCCGACTTACGTGTTGTAGGTCGTGGGTTCAAACCCAGCCAGGCACATTACTTTGTGTAATTTATTTCATCACCACTGCTCTCAAAACAGTGAAGGAAAACATTGTGAGGAAACCGGCATGTCCTAGAACTAAAAATTCGAAGACATGTGATATCCACCAACCCGCACTGGGTGGTGGATTACGGCCCATTCCCTCTCTTAGAGAGGAGGCCTGTCCCTGCAGTGTGAACATTAAAAAGGCTGACGATGATGATGATGAACTTCAGACTCGCCAAGATCCGTCGGCCTTATTGTACTACGCACTAGATTTTGTGTACCGTACAATTAATTCAGGTGATCTGCAGGCTGTATGGCCTGGCCTGACAAAACTACAGTAGATGTCATCAATGTACAGGTGTATACCTGGGGCCCTAGACAAGTGGCAATCGCTCCGTGTCGAATCCATTTCTAAGTTCGATTTCGCCGTAACGATGTCGACCACAAAATGGTAGACAAAGTGACATCGACTAACATATCGATAAGTCGAAGTGTTGGTTCGATAAAATAACAACTTCTTGGCTATGATTATCGAATTAAAACGTCCAATTTGACGTATAAACAACTAATAACAATTAGCGAATCGAAAACGTTTGACCACGTGACTTTTCGAAGGCATATGTCAGTTCCATACATTTCGGAGTTTCGAATTTCGTTATCGTTAGTGAGAATGTGACTATGTCTAAGCCCCCTGTACATTGATGACATCTACTGTAGTTTTGACGTTCACGCAGTGTGAGAGCGCTGTAAGTTTTAAAAGTTTTGATAGATGACATAATGCCAATGAAACGCTGCAGCGGACTTTTGTATTGACTTTTCAGTATTTTGACAAATAGTTTCTATGAAGCTTGTCTATCGCTAGAATATAAGTCAATGCAACAAACATACAAACCGATATCCTGTTATTTTAGTAGAGTTTTTTTTTGATGCGGGAAATGATCCATTGCCTTTTTATTATGGTGGGAAAAATCATCTAATGACGAAACCCGCCCTTAGGCGGAGCGGGAACCAGTGTCAGACTCTTACTGACTAAACACCACACCCTGTTCCTTCTTTGCTCTTCGCACTGGGGCCATCCCGCTCTAGGGTGGGCCGGGAGGGCGAAGGAAAAGGAAACCGAAAAATCGGTTATACACCTCGTCATACAGGTTGAACATCATGGTAGTCGACCTTGAATGAGTAGTAACCGATTTAAGGGTCTAAAGATTCCCGGATTGTAGCCATCAGGAAACACAGACTCCGGCAAGGAATTCCACTCCTTGACTGTACGCACAATGAATGTGTTCCCAAAACGTTTTGTACGTATATGTGGGATGTCCACCATGTACCGGTGGCGCAACGCCGTACGTCTGGTGGTCCGATGCTGGAACGGGCTTAAATTTATTTCCCACTTACTACACTAACTCTGCATCTCATGGTACATTAATTTGTATAATAGAAATTATTAAATAAACGATACCCAGAACCTACAATAAAACCGCGGTATTTATTTTAAAATTAACCCTAATGCAACAATAACTCTATCTGCCGCAATTTGTGTTATTTAAATAACTTTTTATTACAAAAGCACAGGAAACGCCGCACGATATGAGTTGTATAGAACATTAAGCACTGTTGTCAATTGTCACAGGTTGCGGGAACTTTAGTACTACGAGTTAGGGGGACTGTGATTTGTAATTATTAAAGGATATTCTACGTCTTTGTCTCATAATATTGTCGGTAAGTCCCCTCTTTGAGGCGTGGCTAGAAAGACCTCACAGCATCCTCACTTTTGTTATTACTTTGTGTAATTTATTTCATCACCACTGCTCTCAAAACGGTGAAGGAAAAAATCGTGAGAAAACATGTCTTCCGCATAAGGCAACGGCGCTCACGCCCCAGACGCCGCTGGGATTCCGATCCCGATTTCTGGCCACCGTAGGCGCGGGCTTACGGACGGTGAGCAATGGGTAGCTCGCCGTCCGGTCGTCTGGTAACGGTCCATACCAAGCCAGGTCGTCGACGGCGCGCTCTGTTCCCGCGCGCCGCAAGGAGTTGTCAGCAAATGTAAAGGCCCCACGGGGCCGAAGTCTACTAGGTCCCGGTCCGGCTTTTGAAAGGAAAGTCCGACCCCGGTGTGAGGGCTAAGACGCAATGGAATAGGTTGTTTTGTCAGTAAGAGTCTGACACTGTGACACAAGGAGCTAGGGAATTCACAAAACGCAGAATTTATAATAAGTGTCAATAAAGATTTTATTATTATTATTACTGTTTTCCGTCTCGCTTAAGGGTGGGATTGGTCATTAGATGATTTTTCTCACCATAAAAAAAACCAGCTAAGAACTAAAAATTCGAAGACATGTGACATCCGCGGCCCAGTGTGGGTTACACTGGGCCCGCGTGGTGGATTACAGGCCATTTCCTCTCCTAGAGAAAAGGGTCCAGCAGTGGGAACATTATAAGGCGGATGCCATACTATGCTTAGATTTTCCCTTGATTTAGCAATTGTTATGGAGAAAAATGGCCGTGTCAGGCACATTATATTATTTTTTTATTTATTTAGTACAGCAAAAAAAGCCATTAACACTAAATTAAATTAAATTAATTAACCCTTTCATTCTGTCTTCTCACAGAATCGTAAGCTTTCTAATAATAACGTCTTCCATTCATCAGCAAACAAATCCAATCCAGGGTTGGTCTCCACGAGCGCGTTGAGCATCGTTAGCATACGCGGTATAGGGGAAGTGGATCGGGCTACAGTTCGACAAAATGGGACGTTGAATAATTTATGTTTTCTAGAGCGGTTGTAATTATTTGGAACAAATAATTGACACAACTCCGCTTGTAAGTCGGACGCATCAGTGTAACCATTGATGATTTTATAGGCTGTTGTAATTTGATCAACAGCCTGCCTAACCTTCAATGCGTTGCAATTCAAGCATCCTAGAATAAAACTAGTGGGATACATATATGGATAATATCCAAATAAGCGCTATTAAATTACTTTATTATATTACTATTTTATTATATTACTTCATTGTATAACATACTATCTTATAGTAACGACATTAAATAGATTCTGTGCAGTCTACGTATATTCCTTATCATTAGAGAAGAACAAACGCCATTTAATCTAAGTTCATTGACAGCATTCGATGTTCGCATAGCAATCGATAGTTTAGTTCAATATGTTGTAGTAACAGCTGTATAAATACTCGTATGATTTTGCTGTTTAGTTTGCAACATATTGATCGTGGTTAAAAGCTAAACATGGTAAAAAATTGTTAAATCTAATCTATAAATGTATAAATACGAATACTGTTTAGTATTGTTATATTGAGCGTTGCTAAAAGCTAAACATGGTAAAAAAAATTGTTAAATCTAATCTACAAATAGCTACCTAGTTTAAATAAGAGGGTTTAGGTATAAAAGCTTCGTAGTATTTATTTCGATTGAACTATTTAAAGACACTTTTGGAACTGTCAAGGTTGTGCGATCAATAAAAATGATAAGAATGTTACTTATCAACGATAGCCATTGTTGTATGTTAGAATATTTTAAAATTGATCACGTGCTTTTTCTATAGTGTAAAGATTAAATTTTACTGCCACGCCTATAGGATTCGTCACACGAATACGGAAAGTGAATGAATACGGCGGGTTTCAGTTAGTAAAAGTTCGACAATCTTTCTTGTTTTACTCAGAGCGGAAATTGTCCCTTCCATTTTAGACTGCTAATTTTTTATCACTGATAAAATCTCACTATGTCTAAAGTCCTTAAGACATAGGTGTAACTGAGAACTGTCTTTACAATTGTTCTATTAAATGTAAACCTAGTTAGAAATAGATCATCCAAGAATGCGATAATTTCGTAAATGTAATACTAAACTACTACTAGGTTTTTTTTTTTTATGGTAGGTAAAAATCATCCAATGACGAGTCCCGCGCGAGTCCCTTGGGCGGAGCGGAAAAAAAGTGTCAGACTCTTACTGACTAAACAACCTACCCCGTTCCTACATCGCCATACATACCAGGGCCAGACCCTTCCTTTTCAGACACAAACCCGTGGCCCTGATTGGCTTCGACCCTTCTGCAGGGTCCCTACGGTTGCTGACAACTCCTTGAGGCGCGCGGGAACAGTGCGCGCCGTCGACGACTGGGCTTGGTCCGGACGATTACCAGACGACCGGACGGCGAGCTACCCAATGCTCACCGTCCGCAAGCCCGTGCCTACGGTGGCTGGAAGTCAGGATCGGAATCGCGGCGGCGTCTAGGGCGCAAACGCCGTTGCCTTATGCGGTCCGCCTCCTCCTTTGCTAGCATTACTGCTTCGCAGAAGGAGGCGACCGCCTGCCACTCCTCCTCACTCCGAACCATGGCTTCTACCAAGGCCCGGCGCGAGAGATCGCCAACTACTACTAGGTTGAATCAAACTTTACTTTATCTGATCTATCAAGGTAAGGATCAACACAATATTACTGATACATTCTTCACCAAAAATTGAACAACAATCACCAAATAATGCACTAAAAAGTTGAATATACTAGAACTGTCAAAACCAACATGCTTTTGGCTTAAAAATAATGCGTAACACAACCAAAAAAACATACGGGTATTTATCAGATTAAATTAAAAAACATAATTAATCACGCCCTCATTAAAAACCGAAATGAAAGGCACGCTTATTCATACCCATATTTACATTTAAAATGAGATTATTTTATTTAAATTCCTTCCTTATTTTGATCCAACATATGGTGACCCTACATCACAATGTACGTAATAACGTGTCCACATTTGCTGGACTATTAACTCCAGACAACAGGAAAGGTAATAGAGCGAAAATAGTTTATGAAAAAAAGAAAAAAGTTTTATTTAAATGCGAAGGGCTTGTTAAATAACAATTTTGTGGTGATCGTGATGGTAGAGATTACTTTTGGGATATTGAAAAATTTGTTTAATTGTTTTTCGGTGGTTTGGGTCTTCCTGCTTTTGTAGGGGGTCTAATTTGGTTTTAAGGAGAGGTGGTTACAAAACCAATAAAAAAACAATTTACTAAATATAAATTTAATTTTACAAAATGTTTTGGGATCATATTTATTATGCATACAGTTAATAAGTTTAATAAATTCCTTGCCTGGATCTGTTTTTCTTGATAGCTATTACTACATTTTAGGCAAGATTGAAATTACTTATAGGCAACCGTACTTCATTGTCGGTTTCGGTTATATCATTACTTACCATCATGTGAGATAGTGGTCAAACGCGAGCATATAAAAAAATAGAAGTGAAACGTCAATTTGGACCTTAAAGGTCCAAATTCACCGCAGCCGTGGGGAAAAACTAAAGAATCTAAGATGAAAAAAAAAGTGGGCTGAAACTTCAGGTCCTTGAAAAAGCGTTAATTTGAAAATCGGTCCTTAATTGGCGGAATAATCACGTAATAAATACACAAAAAAAAATACTGTCGAATTGGGAATCTTCTCCTTTTTTGAAGATAACTGTCAATAAAAAAAAAAAGTGAAGCAAAATTGAACATTCCAAAGCTTCGTCGTCGTATGGAGAAGAACGTGTGAGAAACTACATGGACAGTTTTTAAATCATGAGTTTTAATTTAGAATTGAATTCCAATTCATTTAATTGTATAGGTAGTAAGAATATCTGGGAGCACAGTTAGTTATTCAAATGATGAATGAATGACAAATGAATGGAAATACTTGTGAATGAATCAGAGTTTAAAGCGCTGCAGGAAAACCGCAAGTAATTATTTTTATCTTTTCCTGTGGTTTCCATACCAGGAATCGTGCTTTTATATTTTAAAATGTAGGTATTTTTAATCTTTCTAAGTGATTTTAATTTGTCAACCTGCCAAGCCTCGTAGGGACTCTGCAAAAGGGTTGAAGCTTACTGGGGCACAGGGTCTCTTTCTGAAAGGAAGGCTTGGCCCCAGTGGACAAGGTGAAGAAGTAACGAGGTGGGGTGTTTAGTCAGTAAGAGTCTGACACTGTTTCTCGCTCCGCGCAAGAGCAGGATTCGTCATTGGATGTTTTTTTCCCACCATAAAAAAAACTGCTTAGCCTATTCACTATCTAGTCGCAGACGGGTTCCAGTTGAACTGGATAAGAACACAGCTTCTTGCCATCGCTGGGCCCTGGTTCAGACTATGGTCTAAAGCTAGGAGGAATAAAAGATACATTCGTATCCTTTTAGAAACAGTAATGCTAGCGAAAGAGGAGGCCATACGCGTTAGGGAACGAGCATCCTCATGCCTCAGCCGCCGATACCCAGACCCCGACTACCAGCCAGATAAAACTCTACAAAACATTTCCATTATTTTTTAAGAGATCTATTCCTAAATTAATGCTTTTTCAAGGGCCTGAAGTTTCTCCATACAATTTTTTTTTTGTTTTTTTCCCATCCCCACGGATTAAAAAGTCAAAATTCACGACCCACAAGTTGAATTTTTTTTGCGAGTCAGTCCAGTAAATGATCGGACAAAAATAGATAAAAAATCAGACGACTAACAAAGCGAATATCCCCGCCCTTCAGACTAACTGACAAATTACGATCATCAATCTACAGTAGTTCTTCAACACCAAAAAAACCATGCTATAACTAACTCCCCAGACGTACTAAATTATACCAAAATACCATGGAGGAATTCGTATCACCGCCGTGGTAAAACCATCAAACAAAATATTTGGTCCAATAATTCAACGCTCTCGAATAACTTCTTTAGGGTTCCTTTGGGAAATGGCGAAACAGATACACGTATAAGCTTGTTCATCTGTCAGGTTTTTTCAGTCATTAGGGATTTGTAATTATTTATTTTGTCAAATGCAAAAACGTTAACGCATAGGAACTATGCGTAGATATTACGTATTTGTAATTTTAAATAAAATATTACTAAAGTATGTTGAGTTTGATTGGACCCTATACATATATGTTGATGTTTCTATGACATTTTTTATTTAAGTCCAAGATTGTTGAATTATAGTACGTTTAATGTAGTACATATGTTTTATTTATCCTGTGTTGTCCAACTGCTGGGAAAAAACCTCCCATCAGTCCATCCATTGTTCCTGGCGCTCAGCTGTTTTATTCTTGGCAAGTTCTAAGGAAGCCATCTCCTCTTCTCGCTATTTCTAGACTATTTTGTGTTTTACGCGCCCAGCTCCATCGTCATACGGCAGACACGTGCTGCCCAATTCAAATTAAACTGCACAGCCTTCTGAGACAACTCAAGGATCAGTGCTTTTGGGGATTAGTATGATGTTTTTAACATGATCCGTTTGTTTAATACGCGATATGCATTTCTAAAAGTACAATCGCTTATAGTTTTTCATAGTCCAATTAAGAAAAAAACAAGCTGATAAAATTTACAATCTTGTGCATCTGTTAAGTTATTCATTCTGACTACGGAACCCTTATTTAACCGGACGCGCTTGACCTGTTTTATGCTACACATTTTTCGCACTTCACTCTCAAACTATGTAAATATTTGTATTAGATCATTTGATGTTTTGAAGTCTGAAGTAAACTAGGTTAGTCTGTTCTCAGTGAGTTATATATGGACGAGATTCTGGGCTAGAAGATTGTGGCCTAATTTGAAAGAAAATATATCTTTGGAAGAGAAAATTCAGGTTTATTGTTATTAATTATCTGTTTTCAAACCTGGACTATGTTTTAAAATGTTTGTAATGACTTAAAGAGTTGTAGATAGTCATGAAGTCTGCAACAATCTGGTTCAAATACATCTAAAATAATGAGAATGGTTTGAATGTGCGTCACTCCATGACGCAAGTAAACACATTTATTTCTTTTTCTCGTCTGTCAATGGTTTAGTTTTATGAATGAAAATCACCCATTTCTTTTAACTGGCTCTGTAGACGTCATGTTCTGTTCTTTTGCATATAATTTTTGCTTCAACTGCAGTAGGTTATTGTGTTGCTTTATCTAATTCAGTTTCATTGTTATATTCAGTTGTATTTCTGATAAAGTTATATCATTAAATTCAATTGTATTTTTAGGCTCAGTTATACTCGTATGATTGGATTCACTGGATTCACTTGTACCTTTAGGTTCACTTATATTTTCAAATCCAACTGTATTTTTGGATTTAGCTTCATTATTATATTCTGTTTCATCATCAATTATCTTACCACCACTGTTAGAAAGCATAACCAGACTGAAACATTCCTACAGCTGAGACTTTCTCTCTATTAGAAGGAGTGGACTATTGGCTGTGATTGCCCTCATGGGCCTAATACAAATTAGTGGGTGCTGTATGTTTTTACTTATTTTCTTTTCTTGTGCTCTTCAGCTATCCAGTATTGATCGTAGTATTTATAGACTTTCTTTTTTTACTGTTCTCTTACTTGTATAGTTATTATTTCATTATCATCATTGGCATTATTGTTGCAATAATGTTTGAGTACTCTTAGTCCCAGATGTGTCATATTTCCTACTTCTCTGTGACTGTCATTTCTTGAACGCCTATATTAAAATTAATTGGTTAATATCACTACTTGCTATTTTATTTTATCACTTCCAAATCATTTAAATCAGATACTTACATCTGAATTCAACACTGATTCAAAGATTGTTCGATATATATCTTGGAATTTGCAGACAACTCTGCTATCTTGCAATGTAATCATATATTATACGATATTAGATAAGCCTGTATTACTATCTGTGGCTTGCTAAACTTCACTGTGAACGAAGTATGCATTGGTAATCGGATTGTGATATTATCGCGATTGTATAGCTGTCAATGCCCTGGGTCCAGTTCAAATGTTAAACAGTATATCAATGGGGTTTTTTATGATGGGTAAAAATCATCTAATGGCGAATCCCGCTTTTGAGCGGAGCGAGAAACTATGTCAGACTCCTACTGATTGAACACCCCACCTCGTTTCTATGTCGTCATGTATTGGTATATATGACGACGTAGAAACGAGGTGGGGTAGCCCTGGTGGGCTAGAGCCTTCCTTTCAGACACGAACCCATGGTCCCACTTGGCTTCGATCCTTTAGCAGAGTCCTTACGGTTTTGCTGATAACTCCTTGAGGCGCGCGGTAACAGAGCGCGCCGTCGACGACTTGGCTTGGTCTGGATTGTTACCAAACGACCGGACGGCGACCTACCCTTTGCTTGCCGTCCGGAAGCCCGCGCCGTATATCAATGGGGTAGTTTGTGTACCACATCTATATTGACAACATTCTGAGGTAAAAATAATCTAGTAAAAGGAGAATATATGTTATATCCACTATAAGTTTTAATATAGTCTTCAGCTTGATTATTATCATTAAGTCATATCGCCTGGCCGCACCATACGGGTGACATTGCCTTCTACGCGGTTATGCGTTCGGCCCTTAGATCTATGGCAAATTGTGTACTTCACACCAACGGTTATCTTTTGAAGTTTCGTTTGAGGTCCTTGACTAACCAGGTTGAGAACTTTGTTAGAAATAGGTATACCTAAAATAAATACCTTTTCTTTTTTTTCCGAAAATAAGATTAAAATAAAAATTAAAAATAATAATTATGACATCGAAAATAAATAAACAAATCACGAATAAAATCAAAATTCTAAAATTAATTGTTTATTACATCTATACAGTTATTGCTGTCCGCTGTTGCGCTGTTGTGTTGTTGTTGTGCTGTTGTGTGTGTGTTAACTGTTCAATTTCCGTGATTTGTAGCATGATACTATGTAGTCTATAGATAAATACTATTTGTTATGAACCTGGCTTTCTGACGCAGACAGATTGTTTTCAATACTACTAATAAAGAGAAGATTACCGCGTTTAAACAAACAAAAAAACTCTTCCACTTTGTTATACTCGTATTAGTATTGGTATCACTCTTCAAACTATATTTAAAAAAGGAGAAACTGACTGACATATCAACGCACAGCTAAAACTACTAGGATTAGGAGCGTGAAATGTTGCACAAAGCTTTCTTTCATGACGTAGGGGAACACTAAGAAAGGGTTTTTCAAAATTCAGCTCATAAAAGGATGTAATGTGGGTCTAAAATTTGTATGGATAACCCTACTTTCAAACGGGCAAAGCCGCTGGCAGAAGGCTAGTATGAATATATTATCACTGAACGATGGTCAGTGTAACTCTTTATCAGTGACATAAAAATCTTATCAATTCAGTACTTCCCTGCCTAAGCCTAGGGATCTGCGATTTTAGATAAAAATAGCCTATCTAGCAGCGATAGTGTAATCTCTATATCAATGGAAGAATGTGTGTAATCTGGATAAGAGATAGCCTTTGTAAAGTATAAGTTATATTCTGCATTCTTTTTATTCTGGTCTTTTGAGCCAATCTCTGGTATTTTGCGTACAGCAAGCACATTTAACGTGTTGTTAGGAGTTGAATTTCTTGCCGGAGTTTGCATTTCCTGATGGCTACTACCTAGCCCCTAGGGGATATAAAACAAAAGTGAATAGGTTATTTCTTGCCAAGTTTATCATCGTCGTTGCCCACATCATCGCTTACCATTAAATACCTTACAGTCACATGATAAACTGTCAGACGTGCGAGCAATAGGAATAAAGAGAAATATGGATAAAGGGTAGCTTTACACCCGAGAAGCTACATATAGCTGCCATCTACGATTGCATCAACTGCTTACTATTAGGTGAAATCGAAGTTAAGCACAAGTTTATATCAAATTAAAAAAAATCCTGTAACTGTTCAAATAATATTTATTTTTGCAAATAGGTTTTTCACAACACTTCTACACGTCATTTTTTTTGTCAGTTGAAACTAGATGAGTCCGGTGTTTCCTTGCTGACTACCCTGAGAAGAAAGTTCAGTTTAGGTCGTCCAATAAATCGTCTTACAAACTCCTGGGAGGACCACGAAATAGTGGTCAAACGCGATCCTATCTATAATTAAAAAAAACAAAACAAATGACAGTGTGATCCAGTTTTGGCTCAGCAACTTTTATCAGAAACAGTACGATCACATTGAGATCAATCTTGCTTTGATTACAAATGTTCACCTCGTAAAGATAAACAAGTGATTTCAACACGAAACTGAAATCTGAACTAATGTAACAACTGGTGGCTTGCCAATTTGATCAGGCGTACAGTTTATCCCATTTTCTTACGAGGTAAATAGATTCTACTATTTTATATACATTAGCCAACAAAAACACTTTAACTAAACCAGAGTAATTCGATAATGTTATTTATTCTGATAGTGATGATGTTCATATTGTAAAAAACATCGATAGGCTATTTTATAAGTTCACTTAGGATGTGGGTCAATGTGATTAGAATACTTTTATAAAAGTAATCTGCCAAAAGAGACGATTTGGCAAACTAACTAACAAACCGACAATAGCCGAGTGGTACGACCGTTGGACTGCCAAGTCAATGGTTACAGGTTCGAACCCCGGCACGCACCAATGTCTTTTAGAATTCATGTGCGTATTATACATTAATTATCACTTGCTAAAAACGGTGAAGGAAAACATCGTGAGGAAACCAGCACACCTGAGAGATTTTTCAACGGTGTGTGAAGCCATGTCAGAGGCCTACGGGCGGTTTAAACTCTGACACCAGGTTGTTCATCAACCATACGATAAGAAGAAGAAGAACTAACAAACTTATGGGAAAAGTCCCAGAAATAAGAGTTCAATACTTTGATCACTCTTCATACTTGTATCCACAGCAACCGCCACTGCCACGATTCAAGTCCCAATTTTCGGCCACCGTAGGCGCGGGCTTGCGGACGGTGAGAAATGGGTAGTTCACCGTTTGGTATCCAAGTCGTCGCGGCGCGCACTTTTCCTGCTCGGCTCAAGGAGTTGTCAGCAAACTGTAGGGGCCCAGCAGGGTTGCAGCCTCCTGGGACCAAGGGTTGATGCAAAAGCGTATTATCGGGGCTCTGGGATCAAGACAAGGAAGGAACGGGATAGGTTGTTTAGTCAGTAAGAGTCTGACACTGTTTCCCTACCTACCATAAAAAAAAACCAGCACACGGCGATGCCATCCATATAGCCGAAAATATGATAAAACATAGCGAAAATGGAGATTAGACGAAGTCGTAGTCAATTTCTACCTGGGTCAAAGATATCCATACAACGTGGCAATGCTGCCTTTTGAGCACACTTCCAGTGTACAGCGATGCGGAGGAATTTTATGATACCATATCTACCTAGGAATAATTGCGTTTATATGTAGTTTCAATTAGTTGAGTGTTTTTATTTCTCTTGTTTTAATACTTTATCTAAATTAATGAACATTTTAGCCACCTACTTTTTAAGTATCTAAATTTACATTCAGCTTTTCTGTGTACTAAATCTAAGGCTAAATTGGTTAATCTCACAAACAAGTTGAAAACACGAGTCAGATTTCAAAATACAACTAAACCTAACTGCTTCAATCCCGAACCATTATCCTCATTTGTTGGCAAGGCCAGGTAAATAGGTCTTTGTAGATTTATCGTTAGTTCAGACCTAATTCCATAGAGTGTTGATTCTAATATCATTATTAGCTTTTAACTAGAGATTGACTGAAGTTTCGAATTCGGTTTCGGCCAAAAAGTCCGGTTTCGGCTAAACTGGGGCCGAATTTTTGGCTCAACTGAAATTGGCGTGTAGTGTTTCGAGTTGTTATAGATAATAATAATAATTATTATTATATATGTATAGAAAGTAAATAAAGAGGAAATAATAATAATAATAAAAATGAATTCGAAGCCAAGAAACATTACCAACTCACACTGAGCCTGCGTGGAGGATTAAGGCCTATTCTTTCTCTTAGAGATGAGGCCCAAGTTCCAGCAGTAGAAACATTGTAAGGCTGATTATGCTAATTAAGCTTATAACAAAATAAGTTTAAGAGTAACTAAATATTGAGGTCCACACACATCTCTATGGTTCTTTCCAAAAAAAATAACAATTTCAGGCACTAATCTGCATGGTTGTTATAATTATGATTTGACCATTACATATTTGTCGTCTATACTTTAAAAGAGACTGACTCTGTAATTGTTTTGGTGTTGCTTCTTCTAGATTTTAAATTGATGAAAAATTTACATGTAAAAGTGTTTTTTACAAGCTTTTTATTAGCTTACAATGTAACTATTATGTTCGGCTCAAATCTTGCAACTCAATTTTGAAGCAGATATCTTCAACCGATTGAACTGGAATTTTGCATGCAGGTGTAAATCGACGGACAATGTTAAAACCTATTTGCAAAATAAACATTATATTTCATTATTTTTATCAGAATTTTAATCTGGAAGAGGAATCAAATATTCGGTTGTGGTTTCGGTTTCGGCGACAAATCGTGATTCACCCAGTCACTACTTTTAACATTTATTTATTCAAGTTCTATCCAATTGATTTGTGCCCATTTACGTGATTATCTCGAAGGTGTAGTATTTTCTTTAGCTAGATTGAATGGCTTGTGTTATTTTTTTATTCGTTTTGGGGATTTCTTGTTTGTTTCTGTTTTAGTTTGCCACGCCTTTTCCCTACTAAGTTTTTTGAGAGTTGGAAAATTATCAAATTGTTCTAGAGTTGTTTTCTTTACGAGGCTTGTTATTTTTGAGATCGACCTGAGTGACTGTTGTTATTCTAACTAGTTTAGTATGTATTTAATTTAGAGTTTACAACATGGGTTTTACATCTTAAATTTCTAGTTACAATACTCTGTTGCTTATATGTTGTGATCGATTTCTAAAACCTGAGAAGAATAAGTTTTTGATTCCAATGTTAGATTTAAACATACTACAACTCTATGTTCATTGATAACGATAGACTAAAGTGTATTATTAGTTAGATATTTACTGCCAATGATGTTGGAGAGTAGATAATTATGGAAACTCATACAAACATTCCTACACAAACAAATATTTGATAATTCTAACAATATGCCTATTGCATTCCCAGACAAATATTCTACAATACAATAAAATAAATCTTGAATACATAATAAACTTACGAGATTTATAGTTTTCGATACTGAATTTAGGTTTATTTTCATAGAAAATCCATAGCTGAGTGGGTCTCACTGTAGATTTATGTAGTTGATTTATTAGATCATATGAGGATCTTGGATAAGTCACCATATCGTCTTCAAGGTTATTTTGAGGATGGGTAGCCTGAAGACCACGATTACCTATATAAAGTTTGAATTTGATTAAATTAATATGATCCTTTTCATCACGACTTCATTGTTGGTTATCTTTCTATTGCAGATCTTTTAATATCTTTATAATTGTCAGTTAATAAGCCAGATACAGTTTTTTGGAGATCAGAGAGGCAATCATCATCATCTACCTCCCCTTGTCTCGTGTCACTTAAGGCGTATAAGTTAATTTCTTCCAGTCTGCCCTTTCATCTGTCACTCCATCCCTAATTCCTTTTTCTTTCATATCACTCCTCACACAATTCATACATTTTTTTCATTGACTTCTCTCTACCTCTCAATTCGTACATATTTATACTCATAACTCTCTTAGTAACATGCATTTTACCTCTCCACTTTACATGACCAAACCAAGACAAACGATTCTTTTTCAATAATGTCAGGCAGTCATTTCATATAACATAATGGTAATCACTGCACCTAGAATGATTAGGCTCTTAATAAACTAGTGCGCTTCACCATCAACGATTGCATCACTGCTTACCATCAGGTGGGACCGTTATCAAGCACTAGTTTATATAATTAAAATAACTAGTCAGACTGGAAAAAAGCTAGACAGATAGATTGATTGATTGGTTTAGATCGGTGTTTGTTCTTGACATAGTTACTGTGCTCATGTGTTGTTTACTGGTTTTGTAAGCACTATGTTTATATGATAGTATATTGCCATGTTGTGATATCACTTAATATTGTCAAATCGAAGAATTATTAGAGTGAGCAAAACAGCCTACTGGGGCCCAGGGTCTCTTTCTGAAAAGAAGGGTTGGTCCCAGTGCGAAGAGAAAAGAAGGATCGGGTGAAGTGTTTAGTAAGTAAGAGTCTGACACTATTGCCCGCTCTGCCCAAGAGCGGGATTCGTATTTCACTAATATATATTTTTTTTGTTTTCTATGATTTCCTTATACTACGCGGTGATACTTGCAATATTTCTTCAAAATTATCAAAAGGGCAATATTAGTGCTTACAATAGTATTTAATTATTTTATTTGTCTGATTTATGAAGACATAGGATTCCAAAACAATAGATACTTAAAACACGATCCTTCTTCCTTAATTAATAACATCTATAGACTATAAAATAACACATGTCTACAGCCCATAAAATGTAATTGATATAAAGCCAATAATTTACAATTTGGGGTCCAATTTGACCAAACTTGACCCCATAAAGAGGTCAGAAGCCCAGTGGTCCGAAACGACATGTGCTTCCACAAAAAATACTCCGTTACTGTGAGCTTCGGGTGACCAACATTTTGGGGAAATTATTTGGACAGATTGACCAATATAATGGTGAAATTATTGGCAGTAATGTTTTATAAAACTGTAGGGTTGTTTTATAAAGAGATTTGTAGGGTTGTTTAAAAAGAAATTTGTAGGGTTGTTTTATAAAGCTTAATAAAATGCTATGGAAGTTTTTAAAACCAAATATGAGTATTCTGAAATAAATAAATGTTAACTTTATACTTCAAGATTTTAGCTGTAATCAATATTTTTAAGTTTTAATACACACGTATTAACTAAACAAAACAATAAAAATATCACATACCTAAACAGGTTTGTGATATTTTGTTTTTATTTGTATAATTAGCACATTTGATATATTAGTATTATCAAGACAATATGGATAGTATGGCCTACAATAAGTACTAATATAAGTGAAATTCTCTTAAGAAAAGAAGAAAGTTAATTACCTTATTTGAATTAGACAAATTAGGGTTGTCAGCTATGAAACACCGGCCTCGTCTAGTTCACACCTATTTACAAAATAAATTTAATTTGTCTATAAGTAAAAAGAGGGAATATGCTACTTCTAAACAAGCGTGCTCTATCTTTGACCTCATTATCGCTTACCATCAAGTGAGATTTATTTATTTATTTATTGGCACACCAACAGGAATATCACGGATAATAATACAAAAATACTGCTATGCAAGCCTATTACAGGAATGCACAGCTTACACTATAAATTCAGTTGAAAAAATTAACATATAAAATAAGAAAAAACGCACTCAAAAAATGAGATTGGATAACACCATAGATATATCAAACAGTAGAGATATGGCAAGGAGGCGTGGTTCTTGCGAACACAACTAGGCCGGCATACTTCTTCCCGGTACTAAAAAACGCAATTAGGTGGAAAGACAATTCTTTGGATTGAGAACAAATATCATTGCTTGCTTAGTACAGATCGATCAATTAATCAGCTGGCCTAGATGCACAATGGATGTGTATTTAACGTAAGATCATGCGTTAGTCTTTTGTTTTGTTAAGGATGTGAAGTAATATTTGTGGTTATCGATATTTTTCATGATCCCCGTTTTTATGTATGTACGTATGTCTATTCGCGAGAAACCTAAAAAAAATAAACTGAACGGAATTTCATGTGGTTGGGATTTATTTTTATTAGGATGAAAAATTATTTCTAAAAAATATCTAAAATTATTTTGTTTCTATATTTCTTCCTCTACATTACCTCTTATAGATATTTTATTTTAATAAATATTTCAAATAATCCACATCCTGGGCTTTCTATAATATCTTTTCAAAAGTCTTTAGGCTGAAAATAATAATATTTAGCAACAAAATTGTTGTAAACTAATTGGTAATAAAATACACTTTTGGAAACTGACGGAACCAGGCATGAAATAGTTAGTAAAACGAAATAAATGTTGTAGGAAACTATTACTTTATGTTTTCTTGTGATATTCCTGCATCATTCGATTTATCACTATCAATCATATCCACTGTCCTTTAATTTAAATTTTTTAGTTATCCGAAGGATCCAAGAATAAAAGTGGATGAATTCACTTTGAAAAGGGCGACTCCAACACTGAACTTGGAGAACATTTTGACAAATTATGTGGAAATATCATGAACGTCCCAAGTATGTTTTTATTCTGGATTGAATATAAATTTCGTCCAACTGCGAAAGTTTACAGCTGAAATGATGAATGAGTGAATACTGACAAAAGCTTGCATTGACTTATGAATAGTTTCTAGATAGTGTTTACAAAATCTAATTTATATTGTAATTAATAATAAATAAAAAAATTTCGCTCGTATAGAATTAGGTTCCTATTAAACATCTCGTAACTCGAATTAGCTTTTTTTATGTAAAGATATTTTTTAGTTAAATAGAAGATAATAGGTCCTATCCTACGAAGATGGTGACAATCCTGGATATGTGTGTAGACTCATTACTCATTGTTCCTGTGTAAATATCAGTTATATTTTTTATGACACAGTTTCCGTGTGTGTGTGTTTTCCGTGCTGCAAGCGGAATAAAAAGTAATTAACGTATAATTCATCAAAGATTGCCTTGGTGAGATAGAGCAAATTTTGCAATTCTGAATTTATCGATATTTTTTTCTCGGCTACTTGTCATCACTAATTGTATAATTTGCATATGTGTGTTTAGACTGAGCCCGTAGTTACAAGAGGATGCTCCACCTCTTTTTTGAGTGTGTTTCATAAAAAAGTTCATATATGTTGATATTTATATCTCTGTGTCCGTGAGACATGTGAGGTCGTGTGGCGTACGTATAGATTTTGAATTTGTGTTAGTGAAAAAATGGGCGTAGTTAGGAGACATCTGAACTCGAACAAAATTGTATTGATAACATATCTCTACTGTTTGATATATCTATGGATAACACGCATCCACAAAAAGTTAGTTCGTTCCATAGAATGTATTGAGAGGAGACCTGTTTTCCAGCAGTGGAAACTTTAAAAAAGGCTGATGACCATAATGTAGACATAACAATAATTTGAAATTTCGTTCTTTCTTTATAATATAAAAGCTCAATGTTTCTCCGTCAATCTATCCAAATAGAATTGAATCAATAAGAAACCCATCTGCGGATCGGATTAAGTAATAAAATTGCACGAGTAATTCGTAGTGATGGCTTACAAATGTCTCGCCTACGATAACTTCCCAAGACATACATATCATTATATATTATCTAGTTGATTCTTATCGTACGTGTGGGCTGCTAAGCTAGTAGTAATGAGTGGAAGTTATGATAGAAATTGTAACTTCTATAGAATACAGTGAAGGTTATGACTTTTATGGAGGAGCTTTGCTTTAATTTGTGGATATTGAATTATTTTGGTAATGATATTTTTGTCTTTTTCCAAAAAAGAGTTAATAGTAGCTTGACGAGTGGCAGAACAGAACGAAATAAAATCAAAATGGTTTTTATTTCACATAGGACTACATGGGCACTTATGAAATGTCAGATAGAGGAAATAAAACATGTTGTGACGACTTCGAATAACACAGACCTATCCTGGCAGGAAGATGATGAGGAAGATACTCTATTAGACTCTGTGTTCCCTGATAGCTACAACCTAGGGGTTCTTTAAGTCAGGAGTGAATAGGTTATTTCTAGGTAAGCGTGCTCCATTGTTGGACACATCGTCGCTTACCATCAGGTAAGACAGTGGTCAAACGCAAGCCTATCAATAATATAAAAGATGATATTGAAATATTATGTAAGGTAAGAAGTATGGCACGAATCCCGCCCTTGGGCAGAGCGGGAAACAATATCAGACTCTTACAGACAGAAACGTAAGCCTTTGCCAAATAATCCTTTGTCCAACAGTAGGATAGCATAGGCTTATCTATATACCAATAATAAGCAATAATAAATTATATATTAACATAATAATATAACAATAATAAACAATGCCCTAACTAGTTTAAAAAACAAACATAATCTGGGCTTTTTTTCGGCGTCATTCTTCTTTCTCAATGCGTCTGAATTAACTGAGTATAAACATTTTTCTAATATCTTTTTTATCTTTGTTTCAGGTAAGGACAGTCCCACAAAATCATCACATCATGCTGAACCGTCCGATATCTTTATTATTTGCTGTTCACGCTTGACGGCACGTGGGTGTGCTCCGGACTCAATTATTGGTAATAACGCTTTGTCGCCTAAATATAGGGCTGGGTTGTTGCCCTTGAAAATGTGACATAAAAATATAGTTAATTATTTCGTGACTGAGGAACTATTGGTATTTAAAAAGAGCCATTTTTGAAAATGTACTCGGAAAGTACATGACTCGAATTTGCCATCACTTTTCTACGATCGGACATCCCAACGTAAAGCGGGCGTCCTCCCATACATTGTTTTCAGCTCTACGGTCCCGAATAAGCGTTTTGCTGTGTCGTCCAAGTTTGTCCATCGTCGGACCACGATGTACGGCGTTGCGCCACCGATATACAGTGGACATCTTTCACCCATACGTACAGAACATGTTATGAATGCATTTATTGTGAGTCTGTTGACGAGCAATGTGTAGCTCGCCGTCTTGTCGTCTGGTTACAGTCCGGACCGAGGCCAAGTAATCGACGGTGCGCTCTGTTCCCGCGCGCCTCAAGAAGTTGTCAGCAAACTGAAGGACTCAGCGGGGTCGAAACCTCCTGGGGCTAAGGGTTGATGCGAAAGCGTATTACCGGGGCCTTGGGATCGAGGTGAGGAAGGAACGGGGTAGGTTGTTTAATCAGTAAGAGTCTGACACTGTCTCTCACTTTATTGAAGGGCGAAATTCGTCATTAGATGATTTTTACGTACCATAAAAAAATAGTCGTTGTAGGGACACCAGTGTCTCCTATCCACTGCTGGATAAAGACTTCCTCTAAGTCACCACAACGAGTGGTCAAAGTGATCAAACTTCCTTGTGGGAAATATTCCAATACGACTTACTTTACAACGTCACCACTCCAGAAATTTTCGGCCCCAACGACTATCTGTTTTGCGAGCAATATTTCCTGCCCACTGCCACTTTAGTTTGCATCATTGTCATCAGCCTTTTAAATGTTCCCACTGCTGGGACACGGGCCTCCTCTCTAGGAGAGGGAATGGGCTATAATCCACCACGTAGGCCCATTGCGGATTGGTGGATGTCACATGTCTTCGAATTTTTGGTTCTAGGACATGCCGGTTTCCTCAGGATGTTTTCCTTTACCGTTTTGAGAGCAGTGGTGATGAAATAAATTACACAAAGTATTGCGCCTGGCTGGGTTTGTACCCGCGTTTGCATAATCCCGTAGAAATATGGTGACCCTACAAATCAAAAACGGGCGTCGTTCATTTTCGGTTGTAACGACTTTTTGCGTCATTCATTCGTTCTGTCGGTCAGTTCAAGTTTCAACTGAATTTGTATTTTATTCCTTTTTGAGCTGAAGTCTCGGCGGTACCTAATTTAGGCGTAATGTTGTTTTATAGTAATGTGGAGTTGTTTTTGTGTCTGTACAAGGAATTGAAAAGTAATTTGAGCTTTTTTTGGTTACTGATTTGCTGTAGACAAATTGGTTTGCTTTGTACGTTGTTGAACGTAAAGTTTATGTCATTTTTTTTTGTTTTTCGATTGGAGTTTTGTCTAACGTAAACTGTTTTAAAATACGCAAGCGGTGGAATAAACGTTTCAGGAGTAGAGAAAAAATAAAATAATAATAAGTAATATTTTCCAGATAAATATAGATTTCCATATTCACAAAAGTAGCGGCCCAGCTGGACCAATGCTCATTAGAGCCTATGGAGAATAATAATAACACTATTTTTTATATTTTTAAATGTTTATTTTTATTTTTTAATGAAATATTTAGAAATATAATTTATATATTACGTAATAAATAAACGGAATCATAATAATCTATAATAATGTATTCCACAACTATCACACAAAGTCGTCTAGTCCCAAGCTAAGCAGAGCTTGTGTTATGGGTACTAGATAACTGATAAACATACTTATATATTTCTAAATACATACATCATCATCATCATCTCAGCGTTAGTCCCGGTTGCTTCCTTGGCTTTCACCTCGGTGCCCGGGGTCCGCTTTCCAACTCAAACTCCTCCACTTCGCTCGGTCTTTCGCGTCCTTTGCCGTAAGCCCATTGACACGCATATCGTCTCTTACGACGTCGATCCAACGCCTCTTAGGCCTTCCTCGTTTTCCGGGTCCCGGCGGAGGTGGCATGGCGAGGCATCTGTTACCCACGTAGTCTGCCGGTTTTCGTAAAACGTGGCCATACCAGCGTAGGCGACCCTCCTGCAATTTATCCGCTATGTCACGGACCTGAAGGCTGCCCCGGATGCGGGAGTTTTTAATGCGGTCTTTCCGCGACACTCCCGACATCCAGCGCAGCATATTCATTTCCGTGACACGCAGGCCCTGCTTGTGCCGCTCAAGTACAGGCCACGCTTCACTGCCATACAAAAGGACAGGCCTAATGATGGTCTTATAGACCTGTCCTTTGAGCCTAACCGGCATTTTGGGGTCACAGATAACCCCCGCCACCTCACGCCATTTCGCCCAGGCCGCCGAGATACGTGACTCGACGTCGCAATCGACGTCCCCGGACTCGTGGAGCACCGATCCCAAGTACCTGACCTGTTCCGTGCGCTCGACTGTGTCTTCGCCAATGCGAACAGGAGCAGCGTTTGTTGTGTTACAGGCCAAGTACTCGGTCTTCGCCGCATTAATTTTCAGATCGCCGTTTTCCAGCGATTCCTTCCACGCTGTCACACGTCGAACCAAGCGCCCACTGTCCGAGTCCGCCAGCGCGATGTCGTCTGCATACATGAGCAGCCATGGCGGCTGCTCGTGTAAGTCCCTGATGTTGGAGGACAGGCTTCAATGGGGACTCCATCAGCACCGACAGCTTTCCGGTTCTTCATGCGGCGAAGAGCCACATGCACTTCTTCAGGCGTAACCAGGGGCACAAGTCCCTGATTTGGAGGGAGAACCGGAGACAGCACCTCTTTGTGCTGCTTGTTCAGCAGCTCGTGGAAGTACGAGCGCCATCTCTCCTTCACCGCGAGGTCCTCGCATAACAGATTGCCGTCAGGGTCTCTTACACAGCGGCACTTAGTGATATCCAGTGCCGCTTTGACCCTGGAACGTGCCAACTTATAAATGAGCTTCTGCCCCTCAGACGATTCCAACTTATCATAAAGTGGCTGTAAGTGGTCTCGTCTGGCTCTGGCTACGGCCCTCTTGGCGGCACGTTTTGCAGCTCTGTATGCGTCGCGGTCTTCGGGAGACTTGGAAGCTTGCCACGTTTTGAAGAGAGCTTTCTTCTCTCTGATCTCCCTCTGGACTGTGTCATCCCACCACCAAGTTTCCTTGTCACACTTGCGGCCGCCCCTGGACAAGCCGAGCACCGACTTTGCCGCCTCGGTGATGGCAGCCTGAATCCTGTCCCAGTGGCTTTGCACAGGTTCGCCATCGGTACCATCGCACTTACCGCCGATGGCCGACGCGAACGACTGGGACGTGGCTGCATCCAGTCGCCACCACCGTATTCGGCGTTGTTGGCGCTCATCAAACTTGACCCTAGGTTTGACGCGCAAGTCCATGACAAGGAGACGGTGTTGTGCAGTGAGACTCTCGCCGGGTATGACCTTGCAGTTGGCCACCCTACTGATAAGGTGCCTCCGTGTGAGTAAGAAATCGATTTGGGTAGCGTACCCCCCGCTCCTGTAGGTAATCAGGTGTTCGGATTTCTTTTTGAAATACGTGTTCACGATGGCAAAGCCGGCAGCCGCACACGTTTGGAGGATATTCTCCCCTTCAGCGTTACGGCTACCGTATCCAAAGCCACCGTGAACATGCTCAAACTCCTTGCACCTGTCACCCACATGACCGTTCAGATCACCACCCAAAACGATTCCCTGTGACAGCGGGATGCCACGAAGCACCCCACCGAGTTGATCCCAGAACGCAGCCTTTTCAGCGTCGCTGCAACCGACCTGAGGCGCGTAGGCACTTATCAAGTGGGTTATAACCCCGTCGATAAGCACACCTACGACCATAAGCCGGTCGCTGTAGCGTTTCACCTCCAGGACTGCGTCTTGAAACTCCTCGGAGAGTACAACGGCCACCCCGTTCTCCCCTTCGGCTGCACCCGTGTAGATTAATTTGTAGCCATTCCCGATGAGCCGGGACCTGCGGCCTTTCCACCGAGTCTCCTGCAGGAATGCCACGGCCACCCTTCGCCTGAGAAGTACATCGGCTAACTCCCTCGCGCGTCCGGTCAGCGTGCCAATGTTCAGGCTGGCGAAGCGGAGTTTCCGGGTTGGGGCTCGCGTCTTTATCCATTCTAAATACATACATATTATAGATAAATTACACCCAGACACAGAACAAATGATTGAGCTCATCACACAAACCTTTGTCCTGGGTGGGAATCAAACCGACCTCTGGCATAGCAGTTAGGGTCACCGAGCACTAGACCAACAGACCAGTCAAATATACTATCGTAGCGGCCTAGCAGGCATTAGAGCCACGGGGATTTTTTTAGTAATAGGGTCACATTTTACCCTTAGGGTACAGATTCCCAAAAATAACTCTAATTGCATATTTCAGAACCCTATGGAGAAGAATGTGCAAGAAACGTTGACATTCTTCTATGTTGACCCCTCGCATGTCCCCACAGAGATTACACACATACAGGACACGTTCGTAATGTCCCATAAAAAGAGGAAACCAACAACTCATCGCAGAAAGTCGCTTCGACCTAATTTCGGTGTGAAGTTTATCTTACGGTGTACGTTTCCGTTGAACGAGTGAAATGGCTTGTTCTTTAATGTACGACACGTTATTATTGGAGAACGTACATCATTTCAGCCGAAAGTTGTCCACTGCTGGACATAGGCCTCCTCCAATTGTCGCACAAATTAACGGTTCTGTGCGTATCGCGTCCATCGGATACCCGCAACCCTTGTCAGGTCATCGATTCGTCTTTTTGGAGGCCTTCCAACATTGTGCTCACTCCAGAACCTTTCGACCCCAACGGCCATCCGTTCTGCTGACACGATACCTACTATAGTTGTATGTATGTTTTTTTATGGTGAGTAAAAATCATCCAATGATGAATCCTGCCCTTGGGCGGAGTGGGAAACAGTGTCAGACTCTTACTGACTAATGAGCCGGGCACCCCATTCCTTATTTGCGTTACACACTGGTTCCTAACCTTCCTTTCAGAAATAGATCGTGGGCCCCTGCTGGTTTCGACCTTTCTGCAGGTTCTCTACGGTTTCACTGACAATTCCTAGAGGGACGCGGGAACAATACGCGCCATCGACGACTGGGCTTAGTCCAGAAGTTTACTTGACGTTTACTAGTCGTCAACGACGCGCACTGTTCCCGCGCGCCTCAAGGAGTTGTCAGCAAACTGTAGGGGCCCAGCATGGTCGAAGCCTCCTGGAAGCAAGGGTTGATGCGAAAGCATATTACCGTGGCCCTGGGATCAAGACATGGAAGGAACGGGTAGGTTGTTTAGTCAGCAAGAGTTTGACACTGTTTGCCGCTCCGCTCGAGGTCGGATTTCGTCTATGATTGTTACCTACCATAAAAAAACCACCTATAACTTAGGTATTCCATTTTCTAAAGGAAATGACTTACTCAAGGCATTTTCTCATATCCTCCGTCACAATGGGAACACACAGTGCGTTTGCGCAACCCGTCTAACGTTACAGCACATGTGCGCTGTATACGACTATAATATAAATTATTTCAGGATCCGCGCCAGCCGTCCCGAGCGCATGAATCGGCCGCTATTTCTAATATATTGTAACTCAAATTGTTTGTGTTGTAGGAGAATGAAGGTTAGTTTTTCATCATGATGTGCAATGTTTGCAATCTATTTCTCTTAGACTGACAAATATGCTGCAGAAAATGTCGATCACTACCTATTTCAACTTCCCGCACCATTGTATATTCCAAGTCACTATTTCTCAGACCTCGGATTTAGAGCAGTGGTGGAATAGTGGTTACGACCCTGACTGACCTGACTGCTGGGACTTAGAGCTTCACTCTGGGAGAGGGAATGGGCCGTAATCTGCCACACGGGTCCAGTCCGGGTTTGTGGATTGATATCCACACATGTTATCATGTCTTCAAATTTTTGGTTCTAGGATATGCCGGTTTTCTCACGATGTTTTCCTTCACCGTTTTAAGAGTAGTGATGATGAAATGTTACACAAAGTAATGGGCCTGGCTGGGTTTTTAACTCTCGAACACATAAGTCGGCGCCGTTACCACTCAGCTACCACTGCTCACGCCATAATAGTTAAGGCATAATAATAATAATAATAATAATCTTTATTACACAAGAAAGTTACGTTTGAAGTCCCTGACTCCCGTGCTAGGTGGTAAACCTGTGTTACAGGAGTCATAATACAATAGCATCTTGCATCGGCTATCATTGCCAATTGAAATCGCCCTTAAAATTGAGACGTAAAGTAAACACCAATGATGGACCGTCGATGGATACAACTCGTTAACAAATAAACGCCACCAATCATCTCCGTTGTGCTAATTGATGTAAACCAATTAGTCAGGGAATTGTAGTATTTATTGCCAATGTGATACTGTTTTTGGTTGCGCCAAAAGTCTAATTTGTTATGCACAAAAGATTAAAAAATTCAAAGTTTTTAGTTCAAATAAACCTTTACAGGCACTTTTGAAATGTCAAGAAGTCGGTCTCTCAGAAAAAAAAACGACGCTAATTGCACATTCCAAAAAGTAGATCTCATGGAGAAGAATGTGCAAGAACTCTATGGACCAAATCATAAATGTTCCGATTATGTGACAGTTGCAAGAAGTGGTAGAACATCAATTTAAAAGACCAAAATGATATCTCCTTCTGCGAAGCAGTAATTTTTGAAAGGAGACGACCACAATAGATTGAAGGAAGGAACGGAAGTCCTCAATCCTCGGCCAGGCAGGGCGCTTTCCAGCCTCCATAGGCGCAGGCTTGTGGATGATGAGCAATGAGCTAGTTTGTCACCCATCCGTCAAATAAGAACCAAGCCAGAGTCGTCAATGGTGCGTGGTGTTCCACGTCTCAAAGAGATGTCAGTAAACCGTAGAAGTCTAGAAGGCGCGATGCTCGCTAAGGCCACGGGGGACTTTAAAGGAACTCATGATCCTAGATCGCCAAGGAACCTAGCTGGGTTTTAATGAGCTCCATTCCTATACCGGCAGAAGAAGGAGAAATAAAAGCAACGCAACGCAATGTAACTCATAATATGATTTAAAAGAATGTTCATGGAGTTTCTTGCACGTTCTTCTTCATAGAGATCTACGCTTTGGAACGTGCAATTTTGCTTTACTTTATTTTTTTTACTGACCGTCATTTTGACAATTCAAAAGTGCTTGAAAATGGTCTATTTGAAATAAGCGATTTTGATTTGATTTTGACGTTTTGATTTGGTTTATACGATTATCCAACTCCCGAAAAATAACATTTCGTAAAAGTTAATATTAAAAACAGGAATGTTTTCTTCCTACACAACTCTTATTTATTTCAAATCTGCACTTTGTATGACGTACACGATCTTGAATTCGCCACACTGACCTACTAACAAACAGTAATATTTTTCTCTGAACTGCTTTAAATTATAAACATTCATACAAAATATTAGTGTAAGTTCTTATACAACAGGATGAAAGAAGGAGAATAATGTTTATGTAACCTTGACGCGTTTATTTCGGTCCAGGATGCGTTTTGTAAGCTAACGATCGCAATAAGATCAGTTGCTATGCTCGGTAGTGACTGATAGATTTAATGATAGAGATTGGTGAAGACATCGAACTGTTAACAGACAAATTGGAAATAGAAATGCAACTGGACATATCTTACTAATATTATAAATGCGAAAGTTACGATATTTGGATGTTTGTTACTCAATCACGCCAAAACGGCTGGACGGATCTGGATGAAATTTGGCACAAGCATAGGATACATTCCAGAATAGGACATAGGCTACTTTTTATCCCGGATAAACATAAGGTTCTTGTGGGATTTCACATTTCGTTTGATCAAGTGTAAAATTATCATATTGTATAGGGCAACCTCAATACCACGCGGGCGAAACCGCGGGAAAAAGCTAGTGTATCAATATTAATTATTTTGTCCATGTCATCATCTTTCCTTATTCCCATTAGTTAAGGTCGGAGTAATACGTTTCACTTCTTTAATTTTGTCCAGCATCATCAAAATTATCATCAACATCGTGTTCCGTATTAATTTAGGTTGGTGTACACATTAATACCCTCACCTAGAAGGGAAGCTTGTGTTCTAGTAGTGGGAACATTAATGATGATGATGATAACACATCAATTTCTTCCATTCTGTCTTATCACCCGTCTCTCTGTCACTGACTCCCTTTTCTTTCATTTATTACTCCAAATTAATCCATTCATCTTTTCTAAGGCCTCCCTCTCCGTCTTCATCCATTCAGACATCTTCTTGTCTCGAAAAAATTTATGTTTTCATCCCTCCTCTGTGAAAATAAAAAACTATGCAAGAAATTCATAGCAATAAGTCTATAACGAACATATTTGTATGTTCTTTCCAACTTATATACTACTCCAAAAACATTTAATAACGCGTAAATCTTCTCAAAATGTTTTTTGAATGAATTTCTTCATTTCCAAAATATATCTTCAACACATTTACTCATTACATTCAGTTTTCTCGTTTCAAAAATAGAATTCTCAGTTCGTGAAACATCACTTTTTATTGCTAATAAAAGTCAATAATCATTTGTTATTTCAACGTAACGTTTATCGATATCGTTTACTGATATATTCTGATGTAACCGCTATTTCTCATGTGGCAAGTTGCCAGTTTGTCTTTTAACATCGAGATGATTAATCCTACCGTTTTCTGAATCTGTTTCAAAGCAGAGATCCCTTTTTTACTTGTTTTATACTGAGAAGTCGCCTTGCAGTCTCTAAATTTTGCTCAATGGAAGTGGTTTGCATTAAGTTACTGATTTAGCTTTCCGGGATGTTAAGAGTAGCATTGGTAGTTCTCGAGAGAGTTATTGAGTCAGTTGGGATTGCTACATTACATCTCAATGAGATGGTTAAATTTTGGTTTGAACACAAGAAAACTTATTGTAAGTTGGGAGATTATACTGAAGATTGTTTCACTTAATATTACCTAAATATATTGGTCCATGGCCATAATAGTGAACCGAATTGACATTATCTCGAAATCAAGTGTATAAGAATATCACTGTAATCACTATAAAACAAAGTCTAAGCATGCAAAAGATCTAGGGACAGACAGCGAGAAGATCGCTGTCTGTCCTATGCATCTATGATCTTTAAAACTACGCAACACATTTTGATGCGGTTTTTTTATAGATAGAGTTTAATATTACTATAATACCCGTGCGAAGCTGAGTCGGGTCGCTATTTAATACTCAATAAAAAGTTAGAAATAGTTTTCATTGACAATTGAAAACTATTTGTAATCAGATTCAGCCAATAAAGATCAAACTATTGGCAAGTTCTAAATCGTTTTGTAGGGAACGGAATGATCCACATGCGTCACTATCAGAAAGTCTTTGGACTCCCACCACCAGAGCACATTAAAGTCAAAGGCAAGGCAATCAAACAGTAATTTACGAAGAATACTGTTCACAGATGTGTTGTTAATGCAGCAGTTATATAATGATGGAAATGAATATTATACTATGCAAAATAAATTTCATTTGCTTTTTTTATTGTGGGTAAAATCATCTAATGACGAATCCCGAAAACCCTTGGGCGGAGAGGCAAACAGTGTCAGATTTTGACGTGACAACGTCTTAAATTAGGTTGCGGCTGGGAGTCACTTATGAAAAAGTGTAACGCTCGGTAACGTTACGATGAGTCACCGAACGAGAGAGAGGCCCGACTGCATGCAATGTTTTAGTAAACAAAATATATTTCTATAGTTAAAATTTGTGCAATTCTTATTTTCATTCAATTCCTTGTTCCTATTGTGCAATTTAATTATATTCATATCAATAAATATTCTACCGAGAAAAAGACGTTGTCACGTAAAATCTTCGCCCGTAAAACCGACTTTACAGGCAACCATTTTTTTTTATTAACTAAATGACCCACCCCATTCCTTCTTAGTCCTCATACTGGGGTCGGACCTTCCTTTCAAAAACAGGACCGGGGCTTCGGCTTCGGCCCTGCAGTTGTGCTGACAACTCCATGAGGCGCGCGGGAATAGAACGCGATGTCGACGGCTGTATTAACTTTTCAGTGTTTTGACTAACATTTTCTATGAAAGTGCTTGTCTATTGCTGAGATAAAAGTAGAGGGCTTCAGCAGTGTTTCTTAATGCTGTAGTTGTCACTGAGTATTTTGTGTGAACTCCGCCAGCCTCCATGTCGATTTCGCGGCCCCGAAAGAGCGATTTTATAACAATAACTATTCAAGATTGTTTTTTATGCGAAGCCCTTTAAAAAAAAACTTTTTTTTAAGCTTTCAAATATTTCCGTGCCATAATGACGTAAATATGCACGCCTGAATCCGATAGATGCTCCGACACTTGGGGGAGTTCTATGTCCAACAATGTCCGTCTTTTGACTCAAATGATCATGATGTTGAAAGGTTTAATAAAGCTCAAAATGAGTAGAACCTAGCCTTAAGATCTCGTGGGCCTCTGACCTTTAGTTTAACTGCAGTCTTCCGACTACACATACCGATTAGTACAACTTGAACCTGCCTAGAATATAATTACATGCATATTTGAGTTATTCAAATATGGCGTTATTTCGAGTTAATGTTAACACAAGTGTTAGGCTCGCCGCGTAGTAAAATGCATTCCTTCGCGCATATGTCTGTGAGCACAGAGTAAGGTAGTGATACAGAGCCTCAATTTCAAGGCCAGAGTGAATAAGGCATTTTTAGAGGGAATAAGGGGTTATTCTCCATAGAGATCTACGCTTTGGAACGTGAAAATTAGCTTCAATTTTGACAGTTCAAAAGTGCCTGTAAATGGTCTATGTGATATTTTTTTTTTTTTACTTGCAATAAACTAGTGCTTGACTGCGATCCCACCTGATGGAAAGCAGTGATGCAATCGTTGATGGTAAGGCGCACTAGTTTATTAAGAGCCTATTCACTCTAGCCTTGAAGACACCCAAATTATATTCGGACGGAAAGACTGCAGTCGGCAAACTGTTCCAATCCCTCGATGTACGCGGTATAAATGACGAGGCAAAACGCTTAGTCCGGGCCGCAGGTGTCTCAACAACGTAAGGGTGGATACTTGCCGTACGCCGGGATGTCCGAAGGTGAAATTGGGATGGCGGAATCAAATCATGCAATTCCTGCGCACACTCTCCAAAATGCATCCTGCATATAAATAATTTTGAGTTTGATTTGCATCACTGCTTACCATCAGGTGGGATCACAGTCAAGTGCTAGTTTATATCATAAAAAAAAAATATTATGGAAAGGAAATTTCGTTTGTTTCGAGAAGGTAATCTCTGAAAATATGATGGTCCGATTAAGAAAAATATTATTTTGAATAACTAGTTTACATTTCTTCTTTTTTTCTTCATTTCTTCTGATTCAGTGACTCACTAATTTATGAAGCACTTTGAAATATCCTATTACTGACAGGCGTGTTGTGACAACTTTAAGTGCCTTGAATATTTTTTTTGTGTAAGGTAAAACAGTTCGTATACAATGTATTTATTTTTATGTTAAAAAAAAAACATATTCATTGTATGCCTAACTGGCTGATCAAGGAATGAACGTTCAACATCTGTCTGCCCTAGTTCCTTGTTATTCGTGGCCGGCGCAACAAGATTTTTTCATTCACACATTCCATCCATCTTTTCTTTGGCATCTCCTTCACTCTTTTCTCATTCATATTATCTCTATGCCTTGCCTTATCCAATGTCACTTGGGGCCGGCTCTCTTTGTCAGTTTTGATACTGGGTCATCATTCTTTAGATCATTACAATTACAGACCAGTTTAGAAGGGGTCTACCACGCTTTTTTTTGTCTAGTCACATGTTCTTGAAATCTTCTCATTACATGACTATACCATTACTGAGTCTTTCCTCAGTAAGTTTTTCCCTAATTGAGCAGGTTCTTAAACATCAAAATATTTTGATTGACTGATAAAAAAATTTAAAACCTTTATTTTTGTACGAGTTTTCAAATGCTAAAATTCGCAGGCCTCCCACAAGGTGGACCGATGACCTGGTCAGGGTTGCTGGAAGCCGATGGATGCAAGACGCACAGGACCGGTCTTTGTGGCGGCGCTTGGGGGAGGCCTATGTCCAGCAGTGGACGTCTTTCGGCTGAAATGATGATGATGATGATGAATTTCAGACTCGCCTAGATTCGACGGCCGTACTGCACAAAAGCCTCTGTCTCCCGTCTCCCACACTACTCTGTGTTCTCATTACCCACACACGCCACGCTCCACACGTTAAACACATTTTTATACTATTTTTATTTTTATAATACAATTTACTTGAACTCAGTCGTTCGTAATAGACCATTGTTTAAGTTTTTGTCGTCTTTTTGAGTTCTTTCCCATGATTGTGACAATTGAAAATTTATGTAGGTGAATGGTTTTTTAATGGTAAATAGATTTGACTGTTTGTCTGTCAGAGGTTTAGAAAAAAAAAATGGTACCTATCTGCAAGAGAGTATCAACAACGTATTTCGGATTATAAATGATATTTATTTTGCAAATACGGTTTTGCAAAAACACTTTAATTTTTTCGGTAATATTTTTTTGGTCATATAAAAAGATTCTACTACGTCTATCTGTCTGTATGAACGCAACAAACGCTATAACTACTGAACGGATTTTCATGAATCTTTCACTAGTTGATAGAAAAATTCATAAGGAATGTCTATATGTATAACATATGCATACTTCAGTAAAGAAAAGCCGAGAATTTCAATGATTTCTAACACCCCTATTGAGCTGGGGCGGACCGCTAAGTTAGGTATAAATAAATTGAAATTACTAATGCCTTATATGGATTACAATAATGATTTACTAGTTAAACGGTACAGAAACCTAGATTTTAATAGTCTGTTCTTCATAAGTAGAAATCTTGGATTGTAATGTAAGTATAATTTAATTGATAGGCATCAAATAGACCTCTAATGGAATTGAAGGTGTGTTCAGAAAATCCATTTAAGAATTTCTTAGAGCTTTTCGAAGTTGATGTTTTATTGGTAACAGTGTTTAGAATCTAAAATTATCATTGGGTCTTAATTAAAAAGATAAGTAATATGAAAATCAAAGTAATTTCGAAATTTGTTTTTTTGCAAGAACATATTTTAAACAGTGCGGCCGTTCTAACTTGCCAAGCTTGCCTTCCTTGCAAAGTTAAAATCGTTTCGTTTAGAGTTAGCGCTTGTAGTTGGCCACGTCTCCAATTCCTTTGTTAAGATGACATCCGTACAAGGGAATAGGAGGGTGTGGCCAACTACAAACACTAACTCTAAACGAAACGATTATAACTTGGCTAGGGTGGCTGAAGTTAGTGTCTGCGAACTTTAGCACTTGTGTATTTGTACAAAAATGAAGGGTTTTAAAATAATAAATGAAAATCACTTTTTTTGAAAAGCAATCTTTTGATCTTAGAACACAAAGGGCAACTGAAGCAGACAGGAGTGGTTTTAGTCAGTGAAAGTCTGTCAATCTTCCTCTTTACCCTTGAAACGGAGAAGTCATTGGATGGTATCCTACTTCAAAAAAGAAAACATTATTTACCAAGTATAATTTAAATCTCTGTCAACTCTCTCACAGTATGACCGTTACATTATTAATATTAAAAATAGCCATTCGTCTGTCTGCCCCACTTAGAGCTGTCCTAGTTGTCTTCAGTGTAAGTGTCACGAGCCCTATATGGACGCTGTACTAGTCTATGATTTCTGTCCTTACCTTAAACAGTGACTAGTGATGGGACAGATGGTGGACACAGATATATTTTTTTATGGCTTGATTCATAATTGGATAATATTATTTTAATGAGGATTGGTTAGTCGGTCAGTTAAAAAAACTTACCTGTTAAGGTTAAAGGCTTTTTGTTTATTTATTTATTTATACTTTATGCACTATTATAGGGTTATCATCATCCAAGCGCCAGTCCCGGTTGCTAACCGTGGCTTTCACCACGGTGCCCGGGGTCCGCTTTCCTGCTTAGACGCCTCCACTTCGCTCGGTCTTTAGCGTCCTTTGCCTTAAGCCCATTTTTTTTTATGGTAGCTAAAAATCATCCAATGACGAGTCCCGCTATTGGGCGGAGCGAAAAACAAGTGACAGACTCTTACTGACTAAACAACCTACCCCGGCGATTAAGGCGATCTCATTGACTTAGGCAATAAGTAGTATAGTACTCTCCAGAGACACTCTGTGGGTCAATACGGGCGCCGCGGGGTAATTTTGTTAGTTACCGTAGGTGCGTTTTTGCGAATAAGGAGCAATGGACAGCTCGCCGTCGCGTCGGGTAAGCTCGGGTCGACGGCTTGTGGATTTACAGGTGCGCCTTAGTGAGATATGATAAGACCAGTTAGGGTCGATGAAACTCAGGGCTAGGGTTGGGCTCCTTTTCGCTAGAAGTTATTTATGATTTCCCGAATAACAAAAGGGGAGTGTAGGAACCAAACAATCTTTAAAAGTTAGGAAACGAAGCTTTTAAGATTTTAAGCTGAATGTAACCTTCAAAAAATAATAAGCATTTATTTCATACTTAAACAGTCGAATAATGTTATGTTTTTAGTGAATAAACATTTTACTAGCTATGTTTTGAAATGTTAGATGAAGTTTACGTTCACAAAGTAAGCATTTGAGCATCTGCGGTAGTCTTACACAACTATAACTGGCGAACAATAAAAATTTTCATATATTTTAAATTTTTAATGAAAACGTTTTTTTTTTATAATCTTTGAATAAATACTTCCTTTACTTTCAGGAACTCATACCTAAATGGTAATGCCAATACCCTGTACCATATTTTGGCACAAGTATATTAACACCAAAAATAATGTTTAATTTATGTGTAACCACATTAAAAATGACAAAAATGATTAACAGTTCCAACTTCCGCAAAAAATAACATTGTCATTTCCAAAATCATTTCTTCATTTATTTGATTCGACACAAGTTACACGAGTACACAAGTACAAATTCGGACAATCTCTTTTCATGTTTTTAGAATCAGTAGTTTAGTAAACAGTGACTGATTTTTTTGTCTTCTTAAGAGGAGGCCTGTATCCCAGCAGTAGGAATATTAAAAAAGGCTGACGATGATGATGACAGAATTTAAGAATTTTGTTATATACTTATAAATCTTACCTTCACGTTATTTGCAAAGAATCTTCAATAAAAATAAAATCGAATTTACAAAAATTAAAGGAAACAAAAGCTCATAAACTATATGATTAAAATAAAAAGGATTAATAAAATTGATTAAATCGTTCGCTAATACCATTAAATTATATATGGCCGCAATTTGAGCTCCATCTTGCTTTTCTTTGTAAAGCCTACGCTTATTTTTCACAAAATTATATAGATTAACTGTTGTTCTAAATTGGCAGGTTATATCGCAAATGGATTGCCGAGATTGTCTGGTAAAGTAACTATAATGGCTTCTTAATCAATTTGATAGACTAAGGTTCTTTCCTAAAATCGTTACTTTGGACTATAATGGTTTATTAGGCCGCGTGGTTCTGAGTAATGTCAACGGTTTGATATGAAATTATAAGTTAAAAGAAATATTCGCAGTAATGATTGAAACTGCTTTAGATAGATCATTTTATTTAACTCTTGAGGCCGAGCGAACGCCGGCGTTCGCATACCTACCTATTGTCTTTCTATTATGTTTCTAATTACGGTAATCGAAATATTGGAAGTAAAATGATAACTTTTTAGTAAGGATGATATTGCTGATGCAATTTTGTTGTATATTATTTTTATTAGGTACGTAACTCTTTACAGGCTTTGTACTCTCTACCCTGTTCTTGCCATCTTTGATTTTTTATATGTATAACATTTAATATCTAACATTATTCTTTTAACAAATCTTCATAAGAAAAACTGGATTTAACTACTTCAAAAACCAGATAGGTTTTTATAAACATACTCTTTAATCAAAATAATTACAACTAATGACAGTATCATACTTAGAATAATCGATAAGCAATATCGATAAAATATTCCTCAACAGTCACATCACTACTCACCTTGTCACAACGACCCATATAAAATAAAATGCACTAGTACTTATTGCTTTTGCTCATATAAGGAAAAGAGTGTATTTTTACATTAATTAATCAATGAAAGCAGTATCTCTATATCAGGAGTAAAATGGAAGTTTTTTCTAATTGCTTTAAGCTGCTTTCAGACTACGCTATGCTATAATATAGTACAGCAAAGAAGGACTTAAAAACCCTTGTAAACGGGGAATAAAAAATGCATTTTGTTTGCATGTTTTATTGCTCAATATATAGCAACATATGCAATATGGTTCCGAATCTAGCCCGACAAGATTCTGCAATTGAATTGCTGACGAATTTTGTTCCTAAGTTCGTTAAAAATATCTTAGCTATATCGCCGGGCTACACTGCTCAATTGCTGCAAATTTTGCTTTGTGTTGAGCGATATAGGCAGCAACTAGCTCATATCCAAGGACCTTAATAATGTTTGGTGCGCGATATTTATGCTAAGAGCTATAAACTATACGATATATGCTATGCTATTATATTATAGTTTAGTCTGAAAGCAGCTTTACAAGTGAAGACTGATTAAAATTGTTGATTATACTTTCTGTGATCTTTTTATGGAGTGATCAGCAGGTAGTTAGCCCATATAGGATGAATGCGTCAATGGGAAGATGGATCTAAGTAAAGTGAAGAATTTTGTAATGTGTTCAAGCGTGAGGATTACATTCCCAATCAGGAGTTTTCGTTGTCTCTAACATTAACAGATCCATGGTAGAACTATTAATAATTTTTATAATCACTAATTCCATTTTAAACCAAAAAAAATAATGGGTATAGTAATTACAGAAATCATCAGTAGATCCATTCTTCATCCTGTTACCGTCGGCGTCGTTGATCGTTCCCACGAGGAAACGGTGGTTCTCCGCTAGTCGAGGCTTAAATTACCACTTTATACTCCACCAAGTCCTCTGACACCCGAGCATTTCTTCCTCCTGAATCTGGTGTAGGAACCTTCCGTACTTACGCACCTGCGTACCTTTTGAGTACGAAATCCTAAAAAGAAATGACTTATTAACCATTATTTAGATATTTTTTGACAACCTACCACCCAGTAACGTCTTGCCTTAGAAGAAGATTTCCCATCTTAGAAAAACAAACCAGAACTTAATTTCAAACCCTTTGACATTCCAACTCACCATCAGCTAAAAAGACGACTATCAAAATTCACCATTCCCTTCTCGTCTGAACACATGCCGTCATAGTGTATGGTGTAATCAATGGCGTTATCTATGCAGTCACGGTGGGCGGCTCCATGACGCCACGTGCCACAACACATGGCCTGTTCCATGTGGGTCCAGTGAGAAATATATCTGTGAGCTTTTGTGAAGTGTGAAAAGGGTGGTCAGTTTGTAACCGATTGCGTCAGAAGGAGAGATACGTTTTTAAGTGTTTGTAGTTTGAAGAAAAAAGAAGATGGATGGAGAGGAAGAGGGAGGCTGAAGAAGAGATGGATGGATTGTGTGAGGAGTGATATGAAAGGAAAGGGAGTTTGTGATAGTGTGACGGGTGACAGGACAGAGTGGAAGAAAAAAACATGTTGCACTGACCCCAAGTAACATGGGATAAGGGTAGGATGATGATGATGTATGTAGTTTGAAGAAAAAAGCAGTTTTAACTAATAGAAAAATTTAATTACTACCTAAAAATTATGACATTGCGAAAAGGGCGTGCACTGATACCGGTACGGATCTTAAGTTCTGTCTTTTTCCTTCATGGCTGATTTCTACTTGCGCAGGAGACAAATATCGGGTCTCTTTAGTGATATGAAGTGAACGCGGGGGCGAGATGTGCAATCCTTGCACAGTACGGCCGTCGGATCTTGGCGAGTCTGAAGTTAAGCTTTGCGAATTTTAGCGCTTGAAAACTCGTACAAAAATAAATGGTTTAAACAAATAAATGCAATTTGCAGTTGTTATTGCTGTTAAAAACTATTATTGGCATTTATTTTTTAAAAGGAATGAAACTCACCATCTCTCTTTCTTTCTCGCACACCTGACATTTTAAGAAGTCCGCAAGGCTCCAAAAAAAGTCCGATGGATGCGAGATGCACAGGTCCATTCATTATGGCGACAATTGGAGGATGTCTATGTCCAGCAGTTAACGTCTTTCGGCTGAAGTGATGTTGATGATGATGAAGGCCCCAGAGATGCACCGTTGCGTCGTAAAAGTCTACGAGTTAAAGACATAATTATCGCAAGAACTTTCAAATTGATACACGTTGCACATGGTCACAATCAATGCTCTGTTGGTGCCATAGCTAATGTTATTGACGCAATTCGCATCGCAGGTTTCTGCGACGCGGTGTCGTATCGCACTGAATCGCAATTCTATGTGCCCGGGAGCCCGAAAACAAATGAACAAACAGACATTTTATAAGCGTAGTGATGAGTAATACCTGACTCATGATGGAAATCGTAAAAATGTGTGAGATGCGGTTACCTACACATGTGTGAAATTGTAAATGTAATTTCTTTTTTTACGTTTGTTTTTCGTTCACGCTTTATGATGTGATATTCGCGTTTGTTTCCATTGAGCTTTATTTTGTTTGCATAATGTGTCTTATATTTGCATTGCGGGACAAAATGTTCCTTAACATGACATGCTAGCTCGCGCTGTCCCATAGAAATGTGATTGTCTGCTGGGGACCCGCGCGGGTACCCGTGGCGGAAAGCTGGGTCCTGTGTTCGTTTTCTCGTCAATTTAAACTAGAGCAGGTGTTCCTAGCTGACTACCCTGAGAAAAACCAATTGTACAAACTCAGGGAAAGTCTCTTTTAAAGTCCATACAGCAAACATGTTATTGACCATTACTTAATACTATAAAAAATACTATAGTAAATCTCAGCTATTTAGTGACCTTTCTGTACATGAAAAGACATTGCCGCTAAAAGCGATTTTTTACAGACAACCTTTGGATGTATTTGACAGAAAACGAGAAAAGATACCTTTATTGTGCAGAAACTTAAGATACAAAACTATACTAATTTTTTATCACAATATATATTTACAAATAATTAAAACAGTCACAGAACTTTGCTAGACAATATCCCGCCAAAAACTCAACGCATACAACAAAAATGGTTACCAAAACAATAAAAGTTTCAGTCGGTCAAATGTGACGTCATTCTCACATTGCTCACTGACACATAAATCTCGTACCGTATACTACAACGAATACACACACAATTTAATTTTAACACAAACGTTCACCTCCCGAAATACACTGACATACATTGTGAAAAACTGTTTCAGGTCACTGCAATAGTTTCGTGGAATACGATTATTATTGGATACAATCCATTTTTCACGGCCTTTTTGTCTGTTACTGGTCAAAATTGACTTGAAAGCAGAATTTGGGATGGCAATATGAGATCGACTGATTGAAGTATCGGTTTTATTATCGATATAAAACCATTAAATTTTGACCCTTGGTTGGTCGATTTGGTACATGAAACACTAATGATTTGAATAAAAAATAAAGAAAAACTATTTTACTTTACTTTTTTTTTAAACTCGAATTAATTTACGCATTTTCGAAATTGATTTCTTTCAGTAAACGCCAGCTGGTCCAGTTCAATTACCTGCCGGTAGTTAGATCGCAACCACCGACAACTACCTACGAGGTCATTAACTCGTTTACTTAAAGAAATTAATTTTGTAAATGCGTATATAAATATGAGACTTAGAAAAAAAGAACTTTATTTTTTATAGTATCTACACTAATCGATAGTGTTGCATGTACCGGATCGACCCTCCACGGGATTAAAACGATCAAAATTTAACGGTGTATATGTACTACGCACTAGATTACCGCGTACCGTACAGTGACTTTATTCCACTTAAGTGATCAGCATGCCATACACCTTTACATTTATGACATTAGTGCAGTTTTGACGTTCACACAGTGTGAAACTTTTAACACTTACAGCGCAGAGTTAAAAGTTTTGTTCGACGACAATGCACATGAAACGTTGCAGCGGACTTTGGTATTATCTTTTCAGTATTTTGACAAATAGTTTTTATGAACGTGCTTGTCTAGGACATAAAGTCGACGGCCGAACGTATTCGGAGCTCATAGTAGGGCCTTAGATGTCACTTGCACATGGTACTTTGGTAACAGTTCAAAACCGTAGAATACTGTTATCTTGCTTTGCCAAGCGAATCTTTCTTTTAGGTTAGAATATTTCTTTTCGAATGAAGTAAAGTTTGTAAAACTTTTCCAAAGAATATGATTGAAGATGTATCTTTGCAGATACATAAGCGACTATTTATCGATTTTTTTTTCTTATTTTCCCGTCAATTATTGAAGCTAGTAATTAAACCCACATCCTATAGAATCGGATTTCCAATCACATAAGAACAAATCGAAACACATCAAAGTTTATGGTATTTATAGAATGCAATGCTTTCCGGCCGTAGACTAGATAGAATGTTGGCTGAGGGCCAACGCGGACATCGGTTGTCTATGGAAATAGATTCGGCTTGTATTTCGGTTGTCTATGGTTTTTGTCAACGTGAGTTAAGAGTTTAGGAGACGTTTTTATGTGAATGTGATGGCGTTAAAAGGGCTTTGTATTTCTGAATATATTCTTACAGAGTGTATTGAAAATGTAACGATATATTTCAGCGATAATGAACTTCGAATAGATTGATATGGAATTCTAATCAAAATAAATAATGAAGACTTAATAATAATAGCTTTAGGTGGAAAATAATCTAATGACTCGCGCACCGCCCTAGAGCATTTTTTTTAGCTTAGCGTGAAACAGTGCCAGACTTTTACTGACCAAACACCTCACCTCGTTCCTTATTTGACTTTCGCACTGGGGCCAAGCTTTCTTTTCAGAAAGAGACCCTGGGCCTAGTAGGCTTCGACCCTTTTGCAGAGTCCCTACGGACACTAGAGCACGTGATACTGTCAGATTTTTACTGACCAAACCCAGGGCCCCGGGGTTTTCTTTCTGCTGGGCCACTACGGTTTTTATACGGGTATCGGTTTTTAATAACGTCTCAAACCGCGCGTTGAACAAAACACTAAGCGTCATAAGCGACTTGGACTCGATCCGGACGGTTACCGGACGGCGAGCTACTCGCCTTCGGTGGAAAGACCTTAATAATGTACAGTCGACTTAAGAAGTATTAAACTAAGGCCCGGTATCCACCAAAGCGGAGAGGAGAGGAGACGAGAGGAGATGTGTTTGAATAAACCAATCCGATTTCGTTATTTCCACATCTCTTCTCCGCTTAGCTCTGGTGGAAATGGCTCAAGCGGAGAGGAGAGGAGATGTCTCATTTTTCTCGAGCGAGCAAGCGGCGCGGCAGAGCTGAGAAGTGTCTAGTCGGGCGGCCGGGCTGCGCACGTGCTCGCGCACCGTTCACCCCGCTGCCTTCTCCGCGCGCCTCGCATCACGTCTTCCTTTCGTAGACAGAACTTGACTGTTTTCGATCTCTCACAGCTCACATCTCTGCTACACAGCTCACATTTCTCCGCAACGCATCTCTTCTCCGCTTTGGTGGAAATAACCTGCCAGCTTCGCGGCACATCTCCTCTCGTCTCCTCTCCTCTCCGCTTTGGTGGATACCGGGCCTTATATTATGAAAACTTTCTCTAGAACGAAACCGTGCCTAAAGTCTAGTTTATTCATAAATTAATGAACTAATAAATAATATGTTAGATAATAAAAAAGAAAATGTATTCTACAGCCTATTTGCCACCCAAGTCATCCGAGTTTTATTTGATAGTATTTGTGGGCGATTTTATTACTTGTCATTATTGATACATCATCATTCAGTTAGGTAATAAAACACGTGTATTGACGATGCGTGTGGCTCGAGATGAGTTAATATACTATCAATCAACTTTAGTTGCACCAATTATAGTGTTAACTTATGATCAAAGTTCGTGAGGCGAGTTTGGTCCGGCCGTACCAAAGTCGGGTAGGACCAAATCCGTCCTACCAAGTTCGAGTGTCATCATCATCATCAGCCTTATCAATGTTCCTACTGCTGGAACACAGGCCTCTTCTCTAGGAAAGGTATTTATTTATTATACATTTTTGTACACCAAGACTAAAAAACATTAAAAGGAAATCTTATAATAAAAAAACATACAATCGGCGGCCTTATCGCACTAGGCAAAAACACATAAATAATATATAGGTAATGGGCCATAACATATCTTCGAATTTTTGATTCTAGGGCCGTCGGTTTCCTCACAATGTTTTCCTTCACCGTTTTGATAGCAGTGGTGATGAAATAAATTACACAAAGTAATGCGCCTAGCTAGGCTCTAAAACTTGTAAGTTGGGACCGTTACTCGGCCACCACTACTCATTTCTTAGAGGGTTTTTTTTAATGTTAATATTTAAGGGTTTTAAATATTAACTAATCTCACATTCAATACAAATAAAAAACCAAAATGATTCATAATTTCCACGTACAATACCACACACGTTTGTTGATTCATCTGTCACAAAAAATAACCCCTGAATACTTTAATAATTGGCACTATTACTAACGTGCGAACATGAATGAATATCGCACAGTAACCCTATACTGGTAACAGTGAGTTATTTATGTGTTTTTGCACCTGGACCGTCAAAACCAATGGGGCGGTAAATGGAGGGTTGATTGTAATCTATAATTTATATGGAAGCGCATGAGTGGAATTAAAATTTGAATGGATTATGGCATCAATGATTTTTAAATAGAAAATTATTGTTGAACTGTCTAGCCGGTAGTTTCCGTACAATTTGCCTGCTGCGGACTTCTCATCCGATTATAATTTAGGTGTCTTCAAGGCTAGTGTGAAAATGTTCTGATTAAACTAGTGTTCCTCACCATCAACGATTGCATCACTGCTTACCATCAAGTGGGATCGTAGTCAAATGATAAATGATAAATGATATTTATTTTGTAAATAGGTTTTAAAATAACACTTTTACACGTCAATATTTTTTTTCTTTTCGTCAGTTTAAGCTAGATGAGTCCGGTGTTTCCTAGCTGACTACCCTGAGAAGAAACACCGAAACAAACTCAGGGGTCAAAGTCTCTTTTAAAGTCCATACAGTAACCATGTATTGGTCAAATCATATGAGAACCATGCAGATTAGTGTCTGAGATGGTCTTTTGAGGAAAGAACCATACAGATTTGAGTGGACCTGTCCAGTCAGTGCAAGCATTTGTCAGTATTCGTGTAGCTCAAACTTAGGACTACTAAGGAGCTCAACGACTTGACGATCAATACCAAAGAAAGGACATTTGTGTAGGCCGCATCAAATACTCAAATCTGTCAGACATCATATTAAAATTACGGAAAAGGAACAGTAATCGACATAGTCCTCACATTCACAATAATAAAAAAAAAAAAAAATACAAAAATGTAACTGCAAAATAAATTATTGCAAGTCCAAAGTTAAAAAAAATAAAAATAAATAAAAATAAAATACAACTACAATAATAGTGCTGGAGCAGGTCAATCCCAAGCCGTCTTATCCTCAAGATACTCCTTAACAGTATAAAAATCCTTTTGACAAAGTTTTCGCTTTACAAACAATTTAAATTTATTCAGGCTAAGTTCTTGAATGTTACTGGGAAGCTTATTATAAAAGTGTACACATTGGCATCTAAATGAGCCCCCAATTTTTTTGAGCCTGGTTGTAGGAACCACAAATTTATGTTTGTTCCTAGTATTAACGTTATGGATATCACTGTACTTTTTAAACATGTTTTTATTTTTATGCACATACAAAATATTATCAAAGATGTATTGACAAGGCACAGTCAATATATTAATGTTTTTAAATTTATCTCTTAGTGAGTATCTAGGACTTAATTTATAAATTGAACGAATAGCCCTTTTCTGTAATACAAAAATTGTCTGAATGTCGGCGGCATTTCCCCACAGTAGAATGCCGTAGGACATGACACTATGAAAATAGCTGAAATAAACTAAACGGGCTGTCTCTAATTCAGTTAAATTACGAATTTTTCTGACAGCGTATGCTGCAGAGCTAAGTTTTTTAGACAATTTATCAATGTGAGGACCCCACTGAAGCTTAGAATCTAGAGTAATACCCAAAAACACTATGGTATCTTCAGGACTCAAATCTTTACCTTTTATTTGTACACTAGTTTCAACTTGCCTAACATGAGGCATTGTAAACTTAATAAATTTGGTTTTTTTTTTCATTTAAATGCAGGTTGTTGACGTTAAACCAGTGTACTATTTTAGACAGAGCAATATTTATATCGTCAGTATTTGACTGCTGACGTTTATGTTTAAACAAAAGTGAAGTGTCGTCTGCAAACAACACTATATCGTGGTAATCCTTTATTAGGTAAGGTAAATCATTTATATAAACTAGAAATAAAAACGGGCCAAGAATTGAGCCCTGGGGGACACCCATCGTTATAACAGATCCATGTGATCTTTGCCCGTTTATATCAACTCTCTGAATCCTATCACTGAGATAAGATGTAAGAAGATCCAGAGAGGAGTTACGGATCCCGTAATGGTGGAGTTTCCTGATTAAAGTTTTATGGTTAACACAATCGAAAGCCTTGGACAAATCACAGGAAATGCCCAAAGCATCGCATTTGTCTTCCCATGCGTTATAGATATGTCCTAAAAGTTCAACACCAGCATCGGTTGTTGAACGACCCCTTGTAAAACCGAATTGCTTCGTATGTAACAATTTATGTTTATTAAAAAATCTTTGTAACTGTTCTAGAATAAGTTTTTCAAATATTTAACTAAAGGTAGGTAGTACTGAAATGGGTCTATAATTCGTGGGGTCTGTTGTACTACGCGTTTTAAACAATGGCATTAATTTACTTTAAGTTAAGTCAGGAAACTCACCACAATCAATACAACTATTAAAAATATGTGCTAAACTAGGAGCTATAACGTTGATAATCGATTTTACAACATTCACAGAATTTCCCCATAGATCTGTTGTCTTTTTGACGTTTAAAGTGTTAAAAGCTTTAATTATGTCTCTGTAGGTTACATGTTCAAAACTAAACTCGGAATCGCAAACTTTAACATTTTCTTTAAGCAGAGACTCTGCAGCAATGGGTGATGAGTTCAAGCATTAGTTTATATCAAATAAAAAAAAAGTTAAAGACAACTGACTGCTGTTTTGACTGGCCCGTTGGTCTAGTTGTCAGAGACACTAACTGTTATGCCAGAAGTCATGAGTTCGATTGCTAGAGATGGTTGTGTGATGAGCATGATCTTTGTTTTGTGTCAGGGTAGGTTTGTACTATTTTATACATGGGCTACTTCACGCTGGAGTCGTAGTTTAAGGGTTCAGTTACATTGTGAGAAATTAGTAACGCACAGGAAACTAAGGAACCCTACACTGAGCGTGGCCTGAGACGCTCTTGCTCGGTTTTTTAATTTTATTTGCTAGAACACAGGCCTAAGTTGGAACTAGTGGGTTACCACAGGGCTACCACTGCTCTGAAGTTACACACACATCTATCTACTATGTTACCAGTAACCACCCATGACATCAATCAACACCAATACTTTGACAAGTGACCTCACAAATAGAATAGCAACTTAGTACTTCGTAATCGAGCAAACTTGTGAAAAACAAACATGGAATTGTGTCATGGCGGATTGAGAAAAACACATAATGACATTTTGATATTTACTGAGATTAGCGTGATGTAATCATAAAAGGTTTTAGTAGTGTTATGACTTGATTATGAAGTTTTTTTGGGTTCCGTATCCAAACAGTTAAAACGGGACCCTATTTCTAAAATACCGTTGTCACCAGGCTGTATCATCTGAATCGTGATAGCTAGACAGTATTTTTTTTTGTATGGTGGCAAAAATCATCTAAAAATAATGCCGTTTTTGGGCGGAACACCAAACAGTGTCAGACTCTGACTAAACACCCCACCCCGTTCATTCTTTGCCTTTCGCACTGGGGCCAAGCCTTCCTTTCAGAAAGAGACACTAGGCCCCAGTAGGCTTCGACCCTTTTGCAGAGTCCCCATGGGTTGAAACACTAAGGTCATGAGGTCTGAGCGTTCATCGTATTGTCCATGACATCAGGTCGTCGACTCTTCCCATGATCAGAGGGCAGGGCTTTTCGGTCAACGAATCAACACTGCTATCAAGCGTGGCAATGCTGCCAGCGTTCCTTGGCACTTATTCTTTTATAAAGGCATAAAGTCTGGCTTTGTCTGCTTGCTAGTCAACCAAGAGCAGTGAAGAGAAAATAATGCAGGTGCATTAAAACTTACCACTTTGATATCGATGATTTTTTAGATCCCCAATAAGTTCTATTTCTAATTGGTGTATGACTAATTAGATGATACCAAATGATGTTTTTATTTTATGAAACCACCAGATTAAAATAGACGACATTTTGAATGTGTCATTTAAATCGATGAACCCACTTTAGAGCAATTTTTACGCAATAAACTAAAGCCCTCAGCAAATGACCAAAGCTCAAAGTCAAGAGAACTTAACTTACAAGAAGTTATAACACTTTTACAGTTACAGTCCCATATTAATAGTGACAGAGTGACAGATGACATCAGACCCAGTATGAAAGGTGACGCAAGTTTATACGTTGTGAGAAACAGCTGAACACGATTTAGTTAAGACAAGGATGATGTCAGAAGTGTTAATACGTACAAGCTTTATTGGATACTAGCCTACTGCCAGCGGCTTCGCACGCGTGAATTTAGGGTTCCCTACACAAATTTTAGAGCCCCATTTCATCCCTTTAGGAGCTGAATTTTAAAAAACCCTTTCTTCGTGTTCACATGGTGTTCACCTACGTCATGAAGGGAAACCCTGTGCAAAATCTCACGCTCCTAAGCCCAGTAGTTTCGGCTGTGCGTTGAAATGTCAGTCAGTCAGTTTCTCAGTTTCTCCTTTTATATATATATCGGCGATATATATAGATGTTACCGTTAGAGTGCGATCGCCTCCTTCTGTGAAGCAGTAATGCTAGCAAAGGAGGAGGCCAACCGCATATAGGCTAAGCGCGAGACATAGCTCTTATCTTGGTCTTCTAACCGAACCTATCCGTGTCATAATTACAATGACCCTATATAAATATATATGTAACCCGGAGTTTGCAAGACGGTGGTGTAGCATCTCAGTATCTCAAAAACACGTAAAGCCTGCACATCTTTTTTCTATACCCTGAGGAAAAAGTTGCCTGATTAAGTAACAAGAGTGTTCACCATTTAATCAAGTGAATTCTGCTCATCTTTGAACGAAGCTACGAATATCACTGCCAAGGTGACTGATTTTTTTGAACTTTAAGATGATTTCTTTATTTTCTTTGATTTTTTATTTTATCTTTTATGATTTTATATTTTTTGGTTTCGTTATTTTATTTTACTACATTTCTTTCTTTCACCTCTATTGTATAATAATAAGTTAGAGTTAAATTACTTATTAGTCTCTTAGGCTAGATTGTAATCAATTATTAAGAAATTTGTTCTTAATAATAAAGAAAAAAAAAAATTCTTTCTTTAGTCTTTTTTTCGTTTTGTTTTGTTTTCCGATTCAAGTTTTTTCGACCCATATCGAATTAACCTTCTGTATCTCTCTACAATGTTGTTTAATTTCGCACATGTTGTATACGATTTATTCCGTTACAAAATACACGATTTGTTTGTACAAGATTTCAAATGTGAAGTTGTTGATTTTTATGGTTTTTGTATATCATGCGATGTCAGTGACTAATCAGGCAGATTGTTAGTTTTACATAAGATTATATTTCTTAAAGAAACTGATTTATTTTCATTCATTACTGTGCAGCTGCGTAGTTAAGGAGTGAATATCACAGACAGAGTCTGTAGGTATTTCCTGATGGCTACAACCTAGGTCAGTTAAGGTCTTTAATTTTAAGGTTTTTATATATATTAACGACTATTATTGTCCAAACTGTGTGATTGTGTGATGGATGGATTGTGTGAGAAGTGATATGGAAGACAGAGGAGTTAGTGATAGCGTGACGGGTGACAGGACAGAATGGAAGAAAAAAACATATTGCGCCGACCCCAAATAAAACGGGACAAGGGCAGGAAGATGATGATGATTGTCCAAACTGTAGTAGTATTATCTTATAATACATACGTGAACATGGTTTAGAAACGCAATAAGTCCTAAGACAACAATATCATAATTATACTATATGTGGAGGCTTGTTATTAGCAATGTTTAAAATAATTTGTTTACCCATATTATGTAGTTAGTGTAAGCCTTCTTTAAAATTAATAAAAAAAAAGTCAAAAGTGAATAGGTCTAAGCTACCAAGCTCCCAAGTAAATACTTTTAGACACCAATATGAACTACTTTTACTATGAGATCAATCCAAAAATCACGAAAAAATACCCGCTGCTCCATAGATTTTGTCAAGTTATGTGAATGTAAATCTATGGTTAGCAGGGTTTCTTTTTTCGTGATTTTTGGGTTGGTCTCATAGTAAAATTTGTTCATATTGGTGTGTACAAGACTCTTCTTAAGGAAAGCCCATTTTCTCAAATTTGTATACAGTAAAAAGTTCATCCATGAGTAATGTAAAAATAAATGCAATTTGCAGTTGTTATTGCTGTTAAAAACTGTTATTGGCATAATTTTTATTAATACCTTTATTTTTGTACGAGTATTCAAGCGCTAAAATTCGTAGAGACTAACTTCAGAAATTCAAAATTCAAATTCAAATTCAAAGCATTTATTTCAAATAAACCTTTACAGGCACTTTTGAAATGTCATAAAGTCGGTCTGTCAGGAAAAAATGACGCTAATTGCACATTCCAAAAAGTAGGTCTCAATGGAGAAGAATGTGCAAGAAACTCCATGGACACTCTTTTTAATCATGTTGTGTTTTACAGATATATTGGTTACATATTTTTGTCGCTACTATGATGTGAGAACAATGTAACTAAAATGATAAAAAAAGTACATGATCTAAACAAATTAAAATAAACCACTGGTAGCTAAGAGATGACCAGTCCCAACTGACAGCGCCCGTTCACGGACATGACGCGTATATCAGCACCACTCAGCTCAACCATTATGAAGGGAACCGAATGATCCAACACACGCGCCACCATCAGCGAGACATTTGAGTGAGCATGACAAACTCTCTACTGCCATGGTCATTTACGTCAAACAAGTAAAATATTAACTTTAAACTATAAATTACTCCATGGTACTCACATTTACAAACATTGAGAAAAAAAAATGCTTCTACATTATACAACACTATAATAATGTCAAAATTTAAGATAAAAAATAATAATAATAATAACAATCAATTCGTAGGTACTAGTGGTAGTGGAGCTGGACCAGCAATGAGCCAAGCATTTTTATCTTGTATATAATCCTCTAACTTATAATATGCTTGTCTACATAGTGTGCGTTTAACATAAGATTTAAATTTCATTTCATTGAGTTCTAATATGTTGGGAGGTATTTTATTATAACATTTTAAACAGTACCCCTTGAAAGAAGAGGCCACTTTAGCCAGTCTGAAGCCTGGTTGAACTAACTGATCCCTATTTCTAGTAAAATAATTGTGTCTATCGCCTCTTTTGCTAAAAAGATGAAGATTTTTCCTAACGTACATGATGTTTTCATAAATATATTGACAAGGCACCGTCATGATGTTAATATCTTTAAAGAGTTCCCTTAGAGAATCGCACCGGCGGAGATTGTAAATGGCTCTGATTGCTCTTTTCTGCAGTATAAAAATTGAGTCTATGTCTGCAGCCCGTCCCCACAGTAAGATACCGTATGACATGATACTATGAAAATAACTAAAATAGACTAGTCTAGCGGTATCAATATCTGTAAATTGACGGATTTTTCTTATAGCATATGCAGCTGAGCTAAGCCGTCCTGCAAGAGATGTTAAATGAGGACCCCACTGTAGCCTTGAGTCAAGCGTAATCCCCAGGAAAACAGTTTTATCGATGAATTCAAGTTTCTCATTGTTCAATATAATGTCACAATCACTACTTTTAACATTAGGTAGGGAAAATCTTATACATTTAGTTTTTTTTTCCATTTAAAACTAGGTTATTAGCAGTGAACCAGTTTTGGACCTGCAGTATGGCGTTAGACTCGCCAAGATCCGACGCGACGGCCGTATTGTAACTTGGTTAGAGGAGCTGATGGTAAGCGATGATGTGGCTGACGAAATTAAAAGCAAACTGCATAATATCGACCCTATTCTATGATTATACAAATATACAAGTCTATAAATAAAATGCAAACGAAATATCTGACTGCAGATTTATCCATATAACAGATGAATCTTGTAACAAAAACCGGTATAACTAGAACCTTAGTATTGATCAAAACTCACGTAATCGTAGACCAGATTAAACTGGTTTTCTTATTGTCTATTATGACTAGATAAACCAGTGTAAACTGATCTACATACTCTATAGTAATGTAGGTAAGGAGAGGTCAAGTTGAGCTGGTGTTTAGATTAGGCTATTTTCATCGAGTTTACTTTTCGTGTGAAAATTAGGTTTTTGGGTTGAAATGTTGTGTATGTTCGTGAAGCCACGAAATAGTGAATGTACTATAAAATTTATTTTATTTAAATAGATCTTGTTGGTAATGGTTTTAATATTTTTATTTCATTTTATTGGGGACAAAAAAATCAATTAAACATAAGTATATAATACTAAGTGGGGAGCATATAAGTTAAACTAAGATGGCGATTGTTGCTATGGTTACGCGCAGCCTCCGCGTTGCTTCACTCCGATTGAGACCTGAAAATTTGTTACTGCGCATTAAAGGTCATGGTTCAACTTACGTGCCGCATATACTTATTAGGTATAGGCATATATTTTTTATGACTACTACCAATTCAGGGCATAATAAGGGTAAACAAAAACTTAATCAATTTTTCCGATCTATTGGATTTATTGCGAAATCTTCGTTTTCTTTCTGCCCTTATCCCATATTACATGTGGTCAGCACAATCCGTTTTTTCCTTCCACTCTGTCCTAATATCTGTCATACTATCACTAACATGGATTTATTCATCATCATCATCAGCCTTTTTAATGTTCCCACTGCTGGGACACAGGCCTCCTTTCTAGTAGGAAAAGGGCCATAATCCACTACGCGGGCCCAGTACGGGTTGGTAGATGCCACATGTCTTCGAATTGGTTCTAGGACATGCCGGTTTCCTCACGATATTTTCCTTCACTTGGATTTATTGTGACGTACCTATTTTTAAAAAAAAAATCAGGTCCATCAGGTGTGATCGCAGTCCTTCTAGCACTAGTTTATATAAACTAAAAACTACTCTCACTCTGAGTGGAGTGAGAGTAGTTATTTGATGACTTCCCACAGTTCCTCGGATGACTATCTTCCTAAAAAAAATCCTCAAAACTATCGCTTTTCTAGCAGCTCCACAAACATCGCATAGTTCAGTTTATGTTTCCGCTGAGCTTTATGAATGAGATGCACATTGCGTTATAATGTTTACAGAGCTAGTTTGGAGAATATTCTGTTTTTTAACTGTGGGTATTTGGGCCAAAGACAGGATGCAGTTTCTCATAGACTTGCTCGAAGATAAAGTGTTTTGTGCAGCTAATCTGTGCTGAAAAGAATTATGCTACGGTTTCTATGAAATCTAGGCCTAATTCCAATAGCTACAATGCGTTCCAATTCGATTCCAAAAGTTCCAAATCGATTGCCATGTTGTGACGACACGATTTATTGTCAAATCGAAGACATTTTTGCAAAATTAAAGAACTCAGATATTAGTAAAATTCCAAAAATAAACAGGGGTCGGTTAGCGCCTTGGTCGCTGGCTCACGTTTCCGCATTAGTGCGGAAAATAATTTTAGTTACCTAAAAACATGAAGAGCAGTAGCAGATTTTCGAGTAACTGTATTGCAACATATACATATGACATTATTAGATGTTATTCAGTGATAAATTAGGTACCAAAGTATCAGTGAAATAATTCTCAAAATCGGTACTAATTTGTCAAGATTTGTATATGGTGCGCAACTGATTTTTATAGTTTCTAAATACTCCAATTCCTACATGTTTTGTCTGGCAGAAAAGCTCTTTAACATAGTAAATCATTACACTGGTCAGTAATCCTATACTCCATGGTTTTATGGTTTACATACTTATAGCGGTTTTATTACTGTGTGGGAATAAATCATGTTATTTTTTTTTGTTTATAATACATGTAAATATCTACATATATGTATAATGGGCCTTATTAGAAGGCTTAAAGTTACCTATTAATAGAGCATTGGAAAGCGCTATATACTATAGGTACTAGCGACCCGCCCCAGCTTCGCACGGGTGCAATGTTGATATTATGCATGTATTATACATATAAACCTTCCTCTTGAATCACTCTATCTATTAAAAAAAGCCGCATCAAAATCCGTTGCGTAGTTTTTAAGATTTAAGCATACATAGGGAGGAAGCGACTTTGACTATGTAATGAGATAATACATCTAAATATCTACATATATATGTATGTTGGTTATATATATTTACATAATATTATAATATCTACATATTTGTATGGGCCTTATTAGAAGGCCTAAAGTCATCTATAGGGCAATGAAAAGCGCTATGTTCGGAGTTTCCTTGCCTTATCGAAACAGGAATAAAGATATTTGTAGGAGGGATAAGGTTGCTAACAGAGCCCAAAGAATTACCAACGCTGCGTCCTCCAGTACTTGATTACCACTCCAGAAACTTTCGTCCCCAACAACCATCTGTTCTGCGAGCAATGTGCTCTGCCCATTGACAATTAAGTTTGGCAGTTCTTCGGGCTATGTCAGCGACGATGGTTCTCCTTTTTATTAGGTGTCTGTTTAGGTGAACTAATTTCTTCTTCTTTAATTTTTTAACCCCCGACGCAAAAACGACGGGGTGTTATTTAACCCCCGACGCAAAAACGACGGGGTGTTATAAGTTTGACGTGTCTGTGTGTGTGTGTGTCTGTCTGTACCACTCTAGCCGCCGAACGGATGGACCGATTTTGATTTAGTTTTTTTTGTTTGACAGTAGTTAATGTCGAGAGTGTTTTTACGTAAGTTTGATGAAAATTGTTCCAAGATGGCCGCCGCCACAAAATGACAGATTAGATATTTTTTTTAAACTCCATCAATATGGGTATCAAATGAAAGGGCTTGACTAGTAGAATACTATTAGATATGACAAATTTAAAATACAAGATGGCTGCTTCTACAAAATGGTGCTTTACATTTTTTTATTACAACTTGATCAATATGGGTATCAAATGAAAGGGCTTGACTAGTGAAATATTATTAGGTATGAAAAATTTAAAATCCAAGATGGCTGCCTCTACAAAATGGCGCTTTATGGATATATTGATATCATTTGATATCCATATCCATATCCATCCATTTATTTGTTGTTTGTGGTAGTGTCCACCTCGTGGACAAGGTGTAATGAAATGAAAATTTCACCTCATTTCACCTCGTAAAATGCAAGGTGGACACTACCACAAGCAACAAATAAATATTTTTCAAAATTTTGGCTTCTTTGTTCGTTTACTATAAATTCACAATTCTAATTTTTTTTTATAAAAAGACATCAATTTTCATCAAATTATACCATTTTTTTTTCAAAAGAAACAATAATATACAACAAATTCTTAAAACGTAAGAAATAAATGAAATCCTACAAAAAACATGAACCAAAAAATTAAATTCAAAATGTTTAAATCACTATGAATTCACAATTCTAATTTTGTTTATAAAAAAGACATAAATTTTCACCAAATTCTTCCAATTTTTTTCATAATAAACAACTTAAAACGTAAGAAATAAATGATATCCCTACAAAAAACATGAACCAAAAAATTTAATTCAAAGTGTTTGAATCACTTGACTTATTAAAAACTTACCTAAACTATACAAATTAAAAGGTACGACAAAGAAATCAAAAGAAATGGAATGAAATCGCTAAGGAGTTCCTACAAAAAGCATGAAATAAAAAATTAAATTAAAAATTTAAAAAAACCCCCGACTTTACAAAAACCAAATGTAATGAACGGAACGAGATATCCATAAACAATTATAATTCCTATGAAAAAATAACTAAGACGGAAAAGCCTATAAAAAGGAAAAAATAACTTTAAACTTATGTTTGTATGGGAGTACTTATGTATGGAATTTTTTTTTTTAATGTTATCGCGTCGGGGGACCGCACTATTTGCAATGCAACTCGTGCGCGCCATTCAACATAATTCGTGCGCGTTGCTTTCTCGAAGCAAAGCCTATATACCTACATATAAAATAATATAATATATACATATACAAGTATACGATACATCATAGCATAACACAAACGAAATAAATGAATATAGGACTAAGAAAAAACTTAATAAGTACCTAAATACTTATAAATAACTTTGACAAACGTTTAGCCAATAAATAGTGCGGTCCCCCGACGCGATAACATTAAAAAAAAAATTTCCATACATAAGTACTCCCATACAAACATAAGTTTAAAGTTATTTTTTCCTTTTTATAGGCTTTTCCGTCTTAGTTATTTTTTCATAGGAATTATAATTGTTTATGGATATCTCGTTCCGTTCATTACATTTGGTTTTTGTAAAGTCGGGGGTTTTTTTAAATTTTTAATTTAATTTTTTTCTTAATTCTTTATTGTACACAAAAATATAACATAGATACAATGATTTAACAATTCATGTGCAAAGGCGAGCTTAACTCAACAATGAGTTTTCTCCCAGCAAACCTATAAGTGACAGAGAGAGATTACATATGAAGGAAGAAACCAGAATTGTTCTTTGTATTCATTTCTCTCAGGATCTATCTATCTATACAAATAGGTATATCAAACATTATTTGATTACACAATTGCTTTCCCATTAAAATTACAGGTTTATGCCTATGACTTATGAACGTAGTAGGTGTTAGGTTAATAAACATATTTGCTATATTTCGCAAGTTACGCTGAGTTGAAGGAGTCAGCCAAGCTACCAGTTAGTGGCTATGCATGCAGAAAATTAATATATCAAAACTGAACAAGCAGAATATTGCTAGCAAGTTCTCTTTAACTTCAGTATATTATGTATATCTACATCTACACTAATATAATAAAGAGGTAAAGTTTGTTTTTTTATTTTTTTGTTTGTAGGAGGTAATCTCTGGAACTACGGGTCCGATTGGAGAAATTTTAGCAATAATAGAAAGCTGCTTTCCTCCTGAGTGACATAGGCTATATTTTATGTACGCGGGCGAAGCCGCTGACAAAAGCTATTATATAGGATGACTGGCAATTAGTGACCGATGCTTAAACATATGATTGTACCAAACATAGTTGTTGGACTAAACCTGAAAAAATATATTTATATGTAAATATAGTTATGTATTTTGTTTTATATTTATAGTTTGATGAATTCGCTAGTAGTACACCTCAAACTACCCCCTGCATCATTTTTATTTCTTTTATTTCTTAAAGTATCTTTTAGAGTATGAAAATGGCAAAATATTTACCAAACATGGATAGATAATAATTTATTACATTTTATTTAGAACAAAATTAAGCAGTTTCTTATGTTCATAATCCCTATGGTTTTAATTATAGCTAGTGCTTACGGTCCCGCCTGATGGTAAGCAGTGATGCTATCGTTGTTGGTGAAGCACGCTAGTTTGTTAAGAGCTTATTCACTCTAGCCTTGAAGACACCTAAATTATAATCGGACGGAAAGACCGTCGCAGGCTAATGGCCTGTTCATAAAAGTATAAATGGACTATCTAACGTTAAAAAATATTAAATATTCAATTCGAACTAGTCGATAGTTCTTCTTATATATTTCGTAGATCTCTGACAGTCATGAAAGGTCAGACCATCAGTCTATCCAAGGGCTATCGTGATGACAACACCAGGACCCTGAAACTAAGGCAAATGGGGTCGATTTTTAGTCAGTAAAAGTTTGACACGGGCGAAAGATGTCAATGGATGATTTTTGTCCATCAAAAAAAAAAACCTGATGGTAAGCAGTGATGCAATCGTTGTTAGTGAAGTGCGTTAGTTTATTAAAAGCCTACTCCAGCCTTGAATATCTCTTGATCAATTTCTATGCAATATTGTCGTCACGTTGTTGTCGCATTGTCTCATCTGTATCCATAAATATCCTTACGCACCTATTTTTAATCCACGATCAACAGAAGATTAATTTACACGTAACTATCAGATTGCGTCAGTTTGCATTAGCGAAATTCGAGTACACAGCAAACCCTGCCCACGTACCTAGAGTACCCAGTAAGTACACATGGAGCGCCAAATATTTGTCTCGTGAGAACTGCAAACAGACTAACCTGGGGTAATCTTTTTAGTAGTGACGTCATTTTGATGAAAATTGTTTATTTTGTATTCAGCCGAAATGAAGCATTGTAGACCAAAAACTAATGCCAGAACTATTGGTGATGAACGAAACACTTCATTGTAGTCGTAATGAAAAACAATTGATATTATTGGTCCAAACTTGAAATCCCGAAAAAAATTGCTGGTCAATTCATATACGTTTGCCTAACTGGTCAAAATATACAGCTCCTCTAGCCAAGTTGATAGTCTACAATCGTTAACGCTTTTTGTAATAACATAGTAATAAGCAAAAAAAAAAAAAGTCTGAGGTGGACTCGCGTAGTTTTTAAGGTTAGTTATAAGTGTGATGAGGGCATGACGAATGCCATTAATAATAAACAAAAAAGTGTATAAACAATTATTGTGCATATTATAGAAAAGTGCGCGGACCACCATGTCTGCGGTAAAATATAGAAACAAAAAAAAATCGTTAACGCTAGTAAACAACTAATCAATTATATGGAAATGACTTCCTTTCAACCAAATTAGTTGCCAAGTTCATGTTATACAAAATTATAGAATGAAATGTAATCGTTTTTACAATGATCATCGCTACATCCTTCAGTTCTATGATATAACTAGTGACCCGCCCCAGCTTCGCTCGGGTACTGATATCTACACTAATATAATAAAGAGGTAAAGTTTGTTTTTTTGTTTGTAGGAGGTTATCTCTGGAACTACTGGTCCGATTGGAGAAATTTTAGCCATAATAGAAAGCTGCTTTACTCCTGAGTGACATAGGCTATATTTTATGTACGCGGGCGAAGCCGCTGACAAAAGCTAGTTGAATATATTATGCATGTATTATAGACATAAACCTTCCTCTTGAATCACTCTATCTATTAAAAAAAAACGGCATCAAAATGCGTACTTTTAAAGACCTAAGCATACATAGGCAATACGCGACTTTGTTTTGTACCACATAATGGTTAATACTTACGTTGAAGCATTTCGATTGTAGAAAGAGAATCGTCACGAAACGATTGTAATTTGGCTAAGGGCTGAACTTGCTGATTTTTGCTGAGTGGGCTCAGTGTGGGTAAGATGTCACACGTCTTAAATTCTTTATTCTGTGGTGTCAATGTGGGAGTATTTGAATTAACCAATTTGGGTAATTGAAGATTTAAAACTACCGTCATTGACATTTTGGTTAGTATTAATAGCTCCTTTAGGATTCTGATCGTTATCTGGATAAAAAGGTTTTTTGTTGGGGTTTAATTATCCTTGAATCGTATTTAAGTTAATTAAGAACTTTTTTAGCCACGTATTGTTGTTTAAAATTCTTCGATGAGGAGATAGATGGACAGTATTTTTAATAGCTTAAATTGATAGTGTCTCACTGCTGGGCACTGCTCGTCATCTCCTTCCAAACCTCTCTATCTTTATCTGGGGCCAAGGGTTCATCTCTGAAAGGAAGGCTCTAGCCCTGGTATAGATGGCGTCGTAGGAACGCGGTAAGTTGTTTAGTCAGTAAGAGTCTGACACTGTTTCCCGCTCCACTTAAGAGATTCGTCATTGGATGATTTTTGCCCACCTTAAAAAAAAAAGATATATCATAGCTTACTTTTTCGTTATCGGTAGCCAGAATAGAGGATGCTGTTCATCCTAAGCCTTTTAATAATAAGCCTTTTGTCGGCCAGGGAGATACTCTTGGGTGGTCTACAAGTCATTATAGGAAGTCACAGCTTAAACTAGTCTAATTTTGGCCATTAGCGTCACCTCAGATTATTTTGAAGTCCAGAGACTATTTAAAATGGCCTGAGAAAGAAAAATTGGGAAGATATATCGTTTTTTTTAATTGCTGTAAACTAGTGCTTGACTGAGTCCCCACTTGATGGTAAGCAGTGATGCAATCGTTGATGGTGGGTGGAGATATTCTGGAGGAGGCCTATTTCTAGCTGTGGGATGGTATTGACAGTACGGTTAGTGTTGTGTTTGAAAGATTGGCTGCTGCGTTACATGTTTCCGGTTCGATTTCTGCTCGTAAACAGTACATTTTGATACCAGTGATTATAATCATAATAAACAAACGAAAAAAACAAAAAAAAAAACAATGTTTTATACCAATTAAGTTGAATTACCGTTCGACTGTAGATGCAATGAATGAATATTTGTACCTAATTAATTTCTTTCTTTTTCTCATTACAGGTAAGAGCAGAAACCCTATTAAGCCGTTCACGTCTTTAGAATCGTAAGTAACTACTATCTTTAGATTATTTATATTTTGATAATTATATTATTAGGCAAGATATGTTACGCGCTAATGTCGCAAACAGAAAACCTAGACTCGAAACTCACACATCTATGACCAGGGTCATCACAGTCGCAAACCTGATAGACAAGGACAGAGAGAGATAAAATAAAATTTATACATATAAAAATAATATTTTTTCGTAACAATTGCGACTGAGTGAAATTATGCCATAAAGGCTTGATTCCAGCAATTTGCCAACTAGATGCGAGTCACCTATCTTCCGCTGTTTTGATTTAATCTAAGTACACTACGGCCCTCGGATCGAAGTCTAAAGTTAGGCTCTACGAATTTTAGCGTTTGTGAACTCGTAAAAAAGTAAATGGTTTAAACAAATGCAATTTACAGTTGTTCTTGCTGTTAAAAACCGTTACCGGCGTTATTTTTTTAAAACCTTTATTTTTGTACAAATGCACAAGCGCTTAAGTTCGCAAAACCTAACTTCAAACTCGCCAAGATCCGACGTTCGTACTGTATCTACCTGTGTATGAAACATAATCAAAATTTCACAGTTTAGCTACCTACATAATAAAGTACGCAAGACCTATTGTTTCAGAGTATAATTATACCTTCTCATTACCCAATTAACGACTTGAGAGACAATATAATAGAACTGCCTACACACCAAATGTAAAATCAAAAGGTATGGCCACACCCTTACTGTACAGAAAGGTACAGTAAGTGCAAATGTATTCATCACCTGTATTTTGTAATAATACAATCTTTTCTTTTTAATCAATGATGAAGTGCAATCCCACCTGATGGTAAGCAGTGATGCAATCATAGATGGTTTTATTTTTATGGTAGGCAAAAATCATCCAATGACGAATCCCGGTCTTGGGTGGAGCCGGAAGTGACTAAACACCACCCTGTACCTTCTCTGCCTTTCGCATTGAGGCCAAGCCTTCCTTTCAGAAAGAGACCCTGGGCCCCAGTAGGCTTCGACCCATTTGCAGAGTCCCTACGGCTTTGCTGACAACTCCTTGAGGCGTGCGGAAACAGAGCGCGCCGTCGACGACTTTGGCTTGGTCCGAACTGTTACCAGACAACCGGATGGCGAGCTACCCATTGCTCGCCGTCAGCAAGCCCATGCAATCATAGATGGTTATGCGCATTATTAAGAACCTAGTCTCTCTAGCTTCGAAGACTATTATTATTATAATCAATCGGGAAGGCCACAACAGATAGATAAAGCTGGGGAAAGAAGACATAGGATTTATACGCACATAAAAGTACCACACGTATAAAAATCTTTACTGTACCTTCACGGTACATTTACCGACATTAAATATAATTAAAAGATAGTTAAAACTAATGGGCTATTAGTATAAAGATTATATCATCAGGCTTCACAATAAAGGAACCAGGAAATGCCTAACTACACGATCGCTTGACACAAAGTATTGAACAAATGGAATGCCAGTTGAGATGGACAGGAAATAACTGAAAATCTATGTAAATTAATGGTTTATTTAATTAAAAAGATAGATATATATATATATTTATTCTGTGTGACATATATTATAGTATTTTAGTAAGTATGGTTTTCCTTCCCCTTTATCTGGTCATGAATATTTTTTTTATTTGCTTATTATCTGTTGCAGTAATATTCTTACGTTGACGGGTTAAAATTTAAGTATTTTAGATTTTTTCCCGTTGCGACTATTCTATTAGAGAAAAGTTGGGATTTAAGATCTAGTTACGTGCCCAAAGCAAGCCAAATCTTTGTTATTAACTGTTTTTTTTTTTGTGAACAAAGTCATAATAGTTACTTTTTTAGAGGTAGGAAATCATCAAATTATTTCTCCTACTCTAGGTCTCTGGGAAAGGACGTGTTACATATTAACTGACTAATTCCCACCTATGTTTCTCCATTTTCCCCGTGCATTAAAGAGCTATGTCAACTATTTCAAATGTTATAGCAGAATTTCGTATACTTCGTCGTTTTTTGTGTCGATAACTCGATATTCAACAACTCTACCCTAACCACATCACTGAACACTGGACAGTGTTTCTTTCTTTCCTTCAGCCTATTTCGGAAAAGTATAATACAACTAATTGTTCCTTTGACTATGATGACTCAGTCATGCTCAAATTCTTGCCTTGTATCATCCCAAGAAGAAGCAATCATTATTCGGTACACTTAAATAATTTTCTCTACGAATGAACACTTCATTTACACCCTACTCCATGTCCTAACATACCTTAGCGTATTCATATCTAATTCATCATGGCAACTACATTTCCCAACGAAGATCCCACATGATGAATATTAAACAGCATATATTTTATCAATGGCTGTCTTGCATCATCATTCTGTAAGCATCGAAAATTAACATAACCATATTTTTTAACCTCTCTCACCAAACATATTGTTTGACTAAACGGATCAAGTTATATTGGACTTGTTCTGAATCAAAGTTATTAATTGTATAACCAGATTTATTAGACCTATATTTACGTTGAAATAACTCCGCAATGCAGCTCTTGCTTGGCTGAACTAACTATTTAATAAAGACCTCTGTCGACCAATTAATTTGTCAGCAATACAGGTCTATGTTCTCTGGTTATTAATTTACATAGATTGGTATCTACCGCAGGTGTAAATACATTGGTTACTAAATGATAGTAAAGCCTATGATTATAATAATTGGTTAATATTCAAGAGGGTAGTCGGAAAAAACTATCGGCACAGTATGACTAAGGTTTTAATTAGATAAAAAGGAAGTCGCGTCTTTGTGAGGTAGACAAAGAGGCTACAGTGTGACTAGGAATTTGTTTAGGCGACCTACCATAGAGCTAGAGTGTCTTGACTAGTGAGGGGGAAAGGTTTTAGTTGAATTTAATTTCTCGATTTTTTTACTTGAAGATTTATAAAAAAAAAAATATTTATCATCTTTAAAAATACATTGCTTGTGTTTACAAATAGATTAAACACTCGAAAAAAAATCTTGTAAGTGCTTTCAAAATAATAATGAACAATAGTTTTAGAAATTACTTTCAACAATTTTGACCGAAGATTTAGTTCTTAACTAAATAATCATATGACGGACGGATCTGTATTTTGTTTAAAATAAATAAATTGCCCGCACACTTGCCAATGAGGACAAGGTTGGTCTCTTTTAGCGAAATGCATTTTGACAGGGATATTAGTTGAGAGTAATACTCCGCCAGTAAATATATAGAGAGGAATGACCTATCCTTTGAAGGTTACAGTATTAGGTTGATCATTTTTACCACAAATAGGCAGAGTTAAAAAGACCTTGTGGATCAAAATTTAGCAGTTTGGTAGCAGCTGAATGCAAGTCCTGTACTATATACACCGTGAAATTTTAATGGTTGTTTTCCCTCAGCGAAATAGTTGTGTCTTGGTAACACAAACGTTTGATAAAAAAATAAAATATTAAAAACAAAATATGGACCTGTATGGTGCAAGCTAATTATGACGTATCACAACGTGCGAGAGCTTATTTTGGTTTAAATATTTAATGAATCGGTTTCCATTGACAGCGTGCTGCACATGCGACTCTAGTAGTACCTACAAGTTACGTCTAATGTTACTATTGTTTCGCTTTTTTGAATTGATAAATATTTTTAATATTTATTTATAAAAAAAAACTTTTTATATTTTTATTTTTACTCCTTATGGCAAGTCATTCTGCCGCGGGAAAACAACCATTTAAATTTCACGGTAAATAAATTTTAAGCGTTGGTGTGGTCAACAATGAAGTACGCTTGCCCACAAGTAACCATTCAAAATGAGTCTTAATTAGGCAATTTATAAATTTAGACTAACAAAGATTTTGGTACGTTAAATTTCACGCCATATATTATTTAGAATCACTGATAATTATTAAAGTATTACTAGGTACTTCTTGTAAGAATTTGAGTGTGTATAGGTTAGAGTTGAAATGATTATTTCCTCTTATATTTAAAAATTATGTTTATTATTTGAATGCTGATAATCACGAGAAATGTCTCGTAAATTTATATGATTTATTGGTTCCATGATTAATTATTTGTTTAAAAAGATAGCTTTCAAATAATGTGAATCATAAAATCAATCGTCATCAAAAGTTCAGTCAACAACCTTTGTTTGTTTACATCAACGGTACTAGAGTCTCCAACAATAAAAGTTTCGACAATGCTTATTTTTCTCACCCATAATTGATCAAAAAACCGTTAAATTCTTAACGATTCGAACAAAATAGTACGATGAGTCAGCACGTAAACCATTCCCAGAATCGAAAGCGTCGAGCATCTGTGAAATCAATTAAAATAATTGAATCGACTAAAAATAACATGGCTTCCTTTGGCGCGACGATTGACCAATGTCAATCGTCAATGTCAAATCACAATTGATTTCGGTGTTTCCCGCCGAAACTCATAGACAAAAATACTTTTTACAACTAATTTAATAAGTTTTAGTCGATTTTCAACTCTATTCGGCCAGTTACAAAGTTTTGGTGAGTTTAAGTTTTGAAAAAAGAACGCTTGTACCATAGAGAACGCTCCCTTTCTTTTGTTAGTTAGTGATGTGGCTAAACATAATTCTGAATGGATGTATCGAAACAAATCTATCGGTGTTTTGAGGTTGGTATGTTTCTTATTAAGGGATTCTTTTTATAGTTGCACTCTGTATCCGGTTGTGTGTTGTTTTGTTCTGAAAGGGTGAATTGGTTGAACACTGAGGAACTGACCGTTTTGTATTGTACAACGATACATTTTAAACTGTCTTCCTGTTTATTCTACCGTTCTACGGGCTCATATTATGGATAGGTATAATACGGCCGTTCTAACTTGGCGAGCCTGAAGTTAAGCGCTGCGAAATTTATATATTTAATTTATAATTTTTGTACACACATTAAAATTAAAAGGAGAAACAAAATTACAGAAAAAAATGGTTGCCTGTAAAGTCGGTTTTACGGGCGAAGATTTTACGTGACAACGTCTTTTTCTCGGTAGAATATTTATTGATATGAATATAATTAAATTGCACAATAGGAACAAGGAATTGAATGAAAATAAGAATTGCACAAATTTTAACTATAGAAATATATTTTGTTTTTATTCGGCGGGCCTCTCTCTCGTTCGGTGACTCATCGTAACGTTACCGAGCGTTACACTTTTTCATAAGTGACTCCCAGCCGCAACCTAATTTAAGACGTTGTCACGTCAAAAAATGGTATTAGTACCTACTTATGCACTCGTAAATAAATAAATGCCAATATTAGTTGTTAACAGCAATAACAATTGCAAGTGATATTAATTTATTTCATTATTTAAGAAATATGATGTTATTTATAAGAAAAAATTAAAATAATAAAGCCACATATCGTATGATATAGCATAACATAGCGTTAGCCTTCCAATGCCCCCAATGATGCGGCTAAGGCCTTTCTAGGAGTCATATATATTTTTCTGATTATTTTTCAGTGTTAGTACAACCTAGTAAGTTATTTTTCTAACTTAAATAAATATTTATTTTAATCTTTCAACAGTTAATGTAAAAATACATTTCAATAAGTCAAACAATTATAATTTCTCAAGGGAAGTTCTTTGAACTACCTAAATTTTGTTTTAAAAATACTTCTTCCTGTGTCCAACATTTTGTCAAACGATTTTGTTTTTCATCGGAAGTTTAGTATTATCGCTAGTAACAAGGCAACGTGCCAGAAAAACATTGATATTGCGGCCGTGAACCTTTTTTTAGGGTATTAGTAATAAGCTATTTTAGGATAAAATATATAAGAAATAAATAACCTGTAATAAACCGGATAGAATTTTTTTTTAGTAGGCAAAAATCATCCAATGGCGAATCCCGCTCTTGGGCGAGGCGGGAAACAGTGTCAGACTCTTACTGACTAAAAGCCCCACCCCGTTCCTTCTCTGCCCTTCGCACTAGGGCCAAGCCTTCCTTTCAGATAGAGACCTTGGGCCCCAGTAGGCTTCGACCCTTTTGCAGAGTCTCTACGAACCGTATAGACTTAGCATTTTAATTTAGATACTAATCTTTATACCGGACGACGTAGCATTGGAAGGCCTCCCACAAGGTGGACCGATGACCTGGTCAGGGTTGCTGGAAGCCGATGGATGCAAGACGCACAGGACCGGTTGTTGTGGCGGCGCTTGGGGGAGGCCTATGTCCAGCGGTGGACGTCTTTCGGCTGAAATGATGATGATGATGATGATGATGACTAATCTTTGTACCCTTCGATACAGGCTTTCTAATATTTTGTTGTTTAACATAATAATTATATTCGAATGTTTTCTTTTCAATAAGAATTTAAAATTCTTTGTAAGTATAGGGATTACTAGTCCAAATAAAAAAAAATGTTGTCCAGTATTTGGCAACCAGTACAACTCTATCACCGGCCTCGTTTAAATTTCAAAATAAGAACGACAAAAACCATAAATAAAAATAGTGAGGAGAAAAAACACAAATAGTATCGATTGTGCGTAGGAGCGCTCGCGGCGCGCCCTAGCTGGGTTAATAACCCTCTTACTAAAACAATATGAGCACGGGAATTTGGTACAATACAGTACAACTGTTTTACAGCGGTAGATTGAGAGAAAAAGGTGTTACAGTCAGCGAATTGGAAGGAAAGAAAGAAAAGAGAGTTTGGAAGGATTTGGTGGAGGTTTTTGTTTGGAAGACAGTGAGGCATATTAAAAAATAAAACAATGTATTGCTTAGGGTTATTAAGGTAACAATCGGACGATATTTATTACTTAAGAATTAAGATAATAATATTAATTAAAGGAAAATCACTAAAAAAACAATAAAAAGTGTACAATGTTATCTGATTGAGAAAAAGGTGCAAAAGTCAATAAAACAATTCCAATTTATCCGTGATTTCTAGAGAAACCTTTTCCTGCGTAGAGTCGGTGGTTTTATTGGCAAATGTCTCACGTTCACGTTCAAATATAGATAGATATATTTCTATCTTTAGTACTGATACTTTAGAATTTATGACTTGTGAAACTACATACAATACGGACGTCGGATCTTGGCAAGTCTGAAGTTGGCTCTGCGAATTTTAGCGCCTTCGTAAAAAAATAAATAGTTTAAACAAATAAATGAAATTTACAGTTGTTATTGCAGCAATTTTTTTTAAACCTTTATTTTTGTACGAGTTTTCAAGCGCTAAAATTCACAGTGCTCAACCTCAGACTCACCAAGATCCGATGTCCGTACTGTACACTAGAGTACTGAAATACACTTACTTTGAATGTCATTATCAAGACCCAAGCAAATGAGTTTGCACACCTATTGTCTTTCTATTGTATCTCTAACTAGCTTTCTGCCAGTGGCTTCGCCCGCTTGAAAATTGGTTTTCGCATAAACTTTGATCACACGTTTCATCCCTTTAGGGGGTGAATTTTGGAAAATCCTTTCTTAGCGTTCGCATAAGTCATAAAAAGGAAGCCCTGTGCAAAATTTCACTCTTCTAGTCCCAGTAGTTTCGGCTGTGCATTGATATGTCAGTCAGTCAGTTTCTCCTTTTATATAAATAGATGACGGAAATCGAAGTAAATGACGGTATTCAACTAATTAAACTCAGAAACAAAATAAAACCTAATGATTCATAAACTTTTTTTACAGTTCTCGTTGTGATTCAATCAATACAGGGTTAGAGTTTCAAAAAACGAACACCAATAATTCCATTATTCAAATTTAAAATTGGATTGTTTTTTTCTGCCATAGACAAATGAATGCTTCTAAACTAAATCGGATAGCAGTTAATTAGTCCCTTTCAATTAAAGTGATTGTATAAAACGGACTTTCATTTTTTTTTACTACTACTTGATTTTAAAGAAACGAATCATTGTATTTTAATTGGACGACCTCTATTTTACAGTCGTCTATTAATTACCTATTAATTTATAAATTAGACGAAGCCTCAGTTGTGAAGTTTTTAATATCCATGCTTAATATGCTGCCATAAAGATGATTTCCTAATTGGATTCTAGTTTGAAGATGAGAAATGTAATTTGAAATGATTCTTACGAGTATTTGATTTTTTAAAGAGCCATACAATTAATTAGGTAGTGATGTAATAAATATATGAATTATCGACTATTTTTATCAACTTAAAGAAGAGGTTATTATTTTTCTTGTAATTTAGTGTAATTTAACTTCACTTTTTTGACTGAGTAACATTTTGACCAATCGTTTATACCGCGTACCTACATCGAGGGACTGGAACAGCTTGCCGGCTGTAGTCTTTCCGTCGATTATAATTTAGGTGTCTTCAAGGTTAGAGTGAATAGGCTCTTAATAAACTAGTGCGCCTTACCATCAACGATTGCATCACTGCTTGCCATCAGGTAGAATCGCAGTCAAACACTAGTTTATAGCAATTAAAAAAAAATCTTAAAGTGCCTGTATTTTTTTTATTTCATACTAGCTTCTGCCCGCGACTTCGTCCGCGGAAAATTTCTTGTAATGATAGCTCGGTTAACATCCATGTTATAAAAATAATTTATAGCCTCTGTCACTCAGGAGTAAAGCAGCTTTCTATTGTTGCTATTTTTTTTCCAATCGGATCAGTAGTTCCAGAGATTACCTCCTACAAACAAAAAAATAAAAAAACAAAAAAACAAACTTTACCTCTTTATTATATTAGTGTAGATAAATATTCCTGATTCTTGTTTTTAGTTCAATCGTTGTACTATTTACCTAAAACTCCTTTAATTAAAGCTCGTAGATACAACATCAAACAGAATTACAGTCTTTTACCAAAACATCTCTAAAGCAAAGCTTTTACTCGAATTTAATGAATTCCTTTCAAGTAAAAAGATAAAATACAGAGTGTAAGGTAACCCAAAGCTATTTTATCATTCAGATCGTAGAGCACGTGGGTGTTCAATTCCTTTTCGTTTTGGTACCTTCGACTGACTAGACCAGTTTTATTAGCGGACATCTTCTGGGCAAGATTCCACCCACGATGCACTTTCTGTGAATGAAGCATTGATTCTGGATTTATTGGACTGGAGGACTGGATTAAAATGGTTTTTGAAACCGTTTGTTGTGAGATGCTTTGGTGAAACAAAATGAGACTGGGCTTCCTAAGCTTTAGAGGCAAAAATATCTAAGCTACATTGACTAAATTTTACAGAAGAGTGGCTTGAAGTTAAAATATTTACGAAAAAAAAATGGTATTTATAAAAATCGGATTCAGATTTTTACTACGATGGTAAAATCATTGAATATATACTTAGGTAAATCAGTCTACTTCATTATAACAACATTTTTCTAAAAAAAACATTTTTAAATCGCCCACCCTCCTGTCACTTAGATATTTTTGCCTTTCAAGCGTCGCTACCTATTTCGATTAAACTAAAAACAGTCGACATATTGCACAATATGGTGGATATTTTATCCATACGTCCAAATTGTTTTAGGATAACTTAGGAATACTAGTCTTTTACCTGATAACTACAAGCTAAGGGTCTTTAGATCAAGAATGAATAGATCACTTCTAGGTCAGTGAGCTTCATCGTCGACTACATCATCGCTTACCATCAGGTGAGATAGTGGTCAAACTAGAGCCTATTCATAATTATAAAAAAAAGAGTTGAGATAATATCTTTAAACTAACTGAAATTGTAGATATTTTAAAGGTACAATTAATCATTTATAATTGGCCATTTCTTTCTTTCTTCTCACGGTCTTACCAAAAAGAATAATCTGTACATAAAATATTCCCGCTAAATCTAAAGAGTCCATTTCTTCACTTGTAGGTCAATTCCACTATCAAAATGCTACGTCAGTGGTGTTAATGTGTTAAACAATTCTAATTTTAATCTAAATAAGCGAAGCGTGAAGAAACAATTGTTTGATGTTAACCTAAAAAGAATTTGAGGTTAGTTGAACCATGGGCTTGTGCAATGTCTACGTGATAACGAAATAAGTAGCCGAATAACCGAATTTAGTTTCACGTCTTTTATTATTAAATCTTCTTCTATGTCCTCACTGCCCTTTGTTTTTTATTCTAGATAGAAAGAAAGAAAGAAAACAGTGTTTATTTTGCCCAAAATAGACGCTCATAATCAACAATTTGTTAAATGTGAACCAGATATAATGTACTGCACCATAGACACTAGGCAGAATACAGTTGCCTTGGTCTCAGTTGTATGACATATTTTGTCTATGGCATCTGTCATAAATTACATAATTTTCTCTATGGATCGACATGCGACAGAGAAACAACAAAACAACGTGTAAAATACATATAACGTTAATAAATAAGAGATAGTCTCACGTTTGACCACAACCTCACCTGATGGTAAGCGATGATGTGGTCGACGATGTAGCACGCTTGCTTAGAAGTAACCTATTCACTCTTGCCGCTGGAAGGAAGCGTTAGAAGGTCTCCCATAAGGTGGACCGATGACCTGGTCAGGGTTGCTGGAAGTCGATGGATGCAAGACGCACAGGACCGGTCTTTGTGGCGGCGCTTGGGGGAAGCCTATGTCCAGCAGTGGACGTCTTTCGGCTAAAATGATGATGATGATGACACAGTTAACATTAAAATGTTGTCTTATTTTTGTTTATGATATTCGTCAGTAAACTTTACCTTATTCCTGGCCATTATATGCTTGAGACTTGAGACGATGCTTAGAACAATTTTAAATATAGTTTTCCTGATCATATTTTCCCAAACTAATCTCAAAGGAAATGTTTACAGAAAATTAAAAAAAACTATAGCTGATTTAAAATCCTTGGGCATTAATCACACTTCTAACTAATATCTTGATAAATACGTCTGTTTATTTTTCTTTGTGAAACATGCTTAAATTGTTGATCTATGTTCGATTCTCTCCGAAAGCAATTAGTAAAAGAAATAAATTACAAGGTGCTAGATCCCTTCTTCCTGACAGATAAACGTATGTACTGCGGACAGACAAAATGTTTACAAAAATAGACAATACCTTTCGTAATCTTTATTAAATGTTGACAGAACTTTGTTTACGTTTTCATAATTATGATTATTATTTGAAACTGTCATAAATCTGTCAGTTTTGGAACTTCAAACGTTGGAACTATTTTGTTACGTCACATTTTTATGACTTCTTTATTTGAATTTTTGACTTTTCGATTTAAAAATTCTATTGAGTATTTCATGAAAGATGGAATACCTATGTATGATACATAGTATAACTAAGTTGTTTACCGCTGTCCCTATGTATGCTTAGATCTTTAAAAGTACGCAACGGATTTTGATGCGGGTTTTTTAATAGATAGAGTGATTCAAGAGGAAGGTTTATGTGCATAATACATGCATAATATCAGTACTCGTGCGAAGCTGGGGCGGGTCGCTAGTATTAATACAAACATTAAAAATGTTTTGACTGGACAATACTAATTTTACTAATTCACCCAATAATCTTAAGTTTACGATATGCGATAATCTGTACGATTAGAAAATCCATTTGAAATAAATCTCTTCTAGTCTGAACGAAACAATGTCTTTGATATTTATAACCGAAACAGCTTCAGGGAAACGTAGGGCCTCAGGAATGCGTGACATTTCCAGAATAGACATAATATTTATATGAAATGAGTTCAGGAGGATGACGACGTATTCAACAAATATCTGAATATAATCTCGGGATTAAAGAAACTTATAAACTGTATAACATCTTGTTTCTCCTGTCTACTTTATGTCAGTAACAAGTTTTCAATGAAAATATTTTTCTTTTATAACAAGCTTTTATAGCAGTGGTCTATACTGATATAATTAAAACTCGTCAAGACGATTCACACGAGCCCAAACTCGACGTGGTTGTGCCGTTTAATTACAGAGTTCCTATGGCTACCTCGCGATTCCATCATCAGATCGGCTCCATGTCATCATAATATTGCATTGTCATGCGATTTACACCTGCATGCAAAATTGCAGCTCAATCAGTTGAAGATATCTGCTTCAAAATTGAGTTGCAAGATTTGAGCCGAACATACATAGTTACATTGCAAGCTAATAAAAAGTTTGTAAAAATAAAACATAGTAATTTATTCAAACATTGAATTGCTAATTGATCATTTGCTGGATGTAAAGTTATCTTTAATTTATCTACTAATCTTTTTAAGTAATCTTTGTAGTAAAGATTTATATCAGATTTGAAAAACTATTTTACATTTTGTAAAAATAAATAAAATATCTTTTATCCTGGTAGTATGAAATTGATGCCCATAAGGGCATAAATTCAGAAGCTTACGTACCGCTGTATCTGCTTTTCTAGCATGTTACACAAAAGTAAATATTTTTTATAAGCGGCCCCTGTGGTATTTTTGATATGGGGCCCCTGTGGGACTAGCTACGCCACTGCACTAAATGCATTATTAAGTCACACAATGAACAGTACTAGAGACTTCTTAGTAACATTCAAGATGTCCCCTCCCTAAGCTCATTGTCTATGACAATTTCTAACACGTAATCTCAAGATTCAAATCAATTTCATTTCATTAAAATTTCGACTTTACCCGTGCAAGCCCGCATGCTTTCGAATGCTTTCATTACAGCAATTGAATGAGTTTTTTGACCTCAATTTACAAAAGGGATGAAGTTGGAGTTTTAATCGTGTCAATCGAGATCAAACTTCGATTACGATTTATCGATTCGATATTGTCATTGTAAGAATGAGTGGTTGTCATTGCTTGTTGTGAGGAACGAAAATAATTTGTAATTGTCATTGTCAGGAATTTTAAATAGATAAGTAGGTACTAATTAATATAATACAATACAATATCTAAATTATACTGCCCCCCTGCTGGGCAAAAATATCCTTCCGTTCTTCCAAATTTGAATTAAAAATGAAATACATAATGTCGAATTTTCTTAATGCTGTTTTATTCTTGCAATTTTTATTATATATTAAAACTCTTGAGCTCCAAGCGATTGCCGGCGCCAATTGTGTCTGTAATTACGGAGTCGAAAGTTCGCTCTAGAAAGAATGCTTAAAGTTTGAAATTTGACAATGTAACAAGCTTTTTTTCATGACTTTTTAGTCCTCAGCAACCCAAATAACTCTACATAATTAAACTCCATCTAATAATTTTTCTACTTGTACTTAAATCTGATTTATTACACACACCGGATATAATTTCAAGTACTTACCTATATCTCTTAAAGTCAAGTAGCCAATCTTTCAAAGTGAACCATTTCTTTTGTACTTGTAACAGCTTGGTGGGCTAAAATAACAAAAGATGAACGTCATTATTACGTTACGTGAGAATTGTTTACACATTTACAATAATTTTCGAGGTTAGAAATGGCGGGCATTCTTTCGTTCTATTTTGACGCCATCTTGGGGTTATTGACCTGGGTTCGCGCGTCCCGTTCACGGGGAACGCTACACAAACGAGTTGGTTGCATTTTGCATTTAGTTTAGTTATGTTTAAATGGCGCAATCGGAGCATGCTTTGTGAATGTTCTTTGTTTTTTAACATCTTCGGTGGGAGGTAAATTTTATTTGAGGAAAACAAATTAAATTTTTTATTAACAGTTTTCAAACTGAAATATTTATAAAATAGAGTAATGTAGATTTCAGATTAGCTGGTAAACAGTATTTTATTGCAAAATTTATGCAGATTCCTTTGATTTCTTGAGATTTAAGACTTTAATTCGCCGTACCTTCTCTAGTGAGACTAAAAGCTCATTTCTCCTTTGTAATATAAATGAGTGGTATAAAATACTCGGTCAAAAGAAAACGAATGTTTTTCTCGCATGCCAGACAGCTTGGCAGTAATAAGTGGCTCGCCCCACGCAAATCATAAAGTTGATTCTACTAATGGAACAATGTCATTAGACTAGTATTGCATGCAGAGAACAAGTATGCAGTTTAGTTAGTTTAAATCAGCCGGAATTTAAATGTAAAAGTGTAAGTTGTCAAGCAAGTTTGAATTTTGAATTAAGAATGTTGTGTTCTTTTGTTTATTAAGACCGTTAGGATTAACTTTAATTTTTTTATTAGAGGATTATTTAAACAATTTTTTATCTGTAATAACCTCATCATTACATAGTATAAAACAAAGTCGCTTTGTCCCTATGTATGCTTAAATCTTTAAAACTACGTAACAGATTTTGATGCGATGATGCTTTTTTAATAGATAGAATGATTCAAGAGGAAGATTTATGTGTATGATACATGCATAATATATTTAATATCAACATTGGGGCGGGTCGCTAGTAAGCCATAATAAGCTAAGGTAATGGTTACTTTTAAGTTCGAAAGTCATCATAAAAAATTGGTTAAATTACAGCAAAGTGTGAGGTGTTAAAGACAAGTAAATGCTCTATTTTTTTATCAGAAGCGTACAAATGTATATATTATAATTAAAATTGTAAGTTTGAAGCCTTTAGTTCGCGTCCGAAAGGAAGGCTCGGCCTTGGTATGACAGGCAACTTAGAAACGGAATAAGTTTTTTAGTTAGTACGAGTCTTACACTATCTCCTACTCCACCCAAGGTCGGGATTTTATTAGATGATTATTACACACCGAAAAACAAGCAAAAGAAAACCTTGAAAAGATTTTATTTCAGTTCTCCTCTCCCAAATAACAGAATCGGAACCGCAAAAAACGGCTTAACCGCAACCTTGACTCTTAAACGAACTCTTTATTGCCAACTTTATAGCCTGAAGCCGAATCTAACTAAAAAAATGTTATCTAAGCAACCAGACTATGAAATTAGCATCCTTAAGGCGCAGATATAAACCAGTGACCTTAAGCGAACAAAGGAAGAGTTATTGAAATTTCCCGCGCATCAAGTTTATTCGAATAATAATTTATCCTTCATTAGCGACCCGCCCCATCTTCGTACGGGTACTAATATTGAATATATTTTGGATGTACGAGTATTATACACATAAACCTTCTTCGAGTCTCTCTATCTATTAAAAAAAACGCATCAAAATCCGTGGCGTACTTTTAAAGATAGCAAGCATATGTACGTAGGGGCAGCGGTAAGCAACTTTGTTTTATATATATCTTATGTAATGATTTATTAAACACAATATGAATAAAAACTGCATATCAAAAGATTGGTGATTAAATTATCTCTCAGTTTCTGAAAGTTCTATAAAAATACACTCAATGGTTTTTGCCTGGTCTTCGTTTTTTTGTCTGTGTTAGATATAACTTTGAAAATAAATTACAACAAGCTAAATGAGCTAATAATGTGAGGTGTGTAATAAAGTTTATAACAAATAAATGAAAAAAAAAAGTGTAAAAAATCGTAGGTATATCAAATTATTAGGAAAATAGTCTAGTTTAACATATATTTTTCTAAATATAGCGACTAGCCGTTTAGACGTAATTTCGGATTTAAAATCGTCAAAAGTCGTATATATCTTCTCCTTAAATAAACCTAATAGCACATCTGCAAAACATTTGTTGGTGATAGAATAGTTTTATTGAAAGAGGTCTAATTACATAATGTTATAGTCAACATGTGATTTTATCTCCGCGGTTGGCAATAGACCTCCACATTACTTCCTGTAAGTGCTGAAAAATATGACTAATGATTGCAAAAACAGTTTTTTTTTTCTTTTGGCTTCGTGCTGTAATTTTAAAAAGAATTTAGCTTTCATTTATACAGTAGTAGTAGCACTAGACTGCGGTGCTGGATCAACTGCTGCAGTAAATATAAATAATTTCTGGACTGGATTGAAACACATTTACATTGATACATTGCTGATCCAGTGCCGCAATCCAGTCTTTAGTATGGGCCTCATCAGATGGCTTAAAAGCATCCAAAGGCAATGGAAATAGCTATATATATTCAAAGTTTCTCTGCGTGATCGCATCAGAGGAATGAAGGTATCCGCAAGAGCACTAGTTTATTGCAATTAAAAAAAAATTACTACAGCTGTGGCTGTAGTAATTTTTTCTTAACTTAGCTTAACTTGATAAAAAATCCCACCAAAAACTCCGAGTGTAACTTTGTATCTGGCCATAACGTTATTTGCAGAAGGACTTAGGACAGTAAAATTCGGACACTCCTTCTTGCTCCACCCATAGCGGGAAAAGTTATTTGATGACTTCCCACCCTCTAAGTAGTAAGTTAGTAACATTTACAAAACAAAACAACACTTACAAAAAGTTTTGGGAACACATTCATTGTGCGTACAGCCAAGGAGTGGAATTTCTTGCCGGAGTCTGTGTTTCCTGATGGATACAACCCGGGAATCTTGAAGTCAAGAGTGAATAGGTTACTTCTAGCCTTCTAGGTAAGCGCGCTCCATCGATGACCGCATCGTCGTTTTCCATCAGGTGCGGTAGCGGACAAGCGCGAACCTATAATCAATAAAAAAAAAACCGGCCAAGTGCGAGTCGGGCTCGCGCACAAAGGGTTCCGTAGCAGCAAATATAATAAACTTATTATGTCAATTTATACACCTGGTGAATGGAGCCTAAACTCTCCCGATATTTTGCCTTGTACTTATAGGTTCAGCCATCGTTTTCAGTGTAAGCACAATAACTTAACCAAAATTACAGTTAAATCAACCTATCTCAAAAACTATAAGAGATACTTTGATCAAACCAAAAATCGTTGAAAGAGTTAATTAGCATGCATCACCTCTATTTTTTTTAGAATTTTATACCCCGTAGTTATAAAAATAGAGGGGGGGGGGACATACTTTTTACGACTTTGAGAGCTGATATCTCAAAAACCGTTCACTTTAAGAAAAATGTTTTTTAGAAAACTTTATATCATTTTAAAAGACCTTTCCATTGATACCCCACACGGGTATGTACATCGAAAAAAAAATTTTCATCCCTCAGTTACATGTATGGGGGGCCCCACCCCCAATTCTTTTTTTTTACTATTTAGTGTCATAATTTTGTAGCGGTTCACAACACATATTCCCATCAAATTTCATCACTGTAGTACTTATAGTTTCCGAGTAAATCGGCTGTGACAGACGGACAGACGGACAGACGGACATGACGAAACTATAAGGGTTCCGTTTTTGCCATTTTGGCTACGGAACCCTAAAAATGTAGAGCGCGCGGGAAATATTTGACTTGATTCCATCATCACTTTTTTACTATAGGAAAACCCGACGTATGTACGGTCAGTACAACAAACTGACAAAATTCTGCAAACGATTTTCAACTCTTAATCAAAAAATAACAAGGTTCAAAATGTATTGGAGAAATCTGACAGATTTGTATATTCTGATGTGCTGGTGACTGTACAACAAATACGAATACGCGTTTATGAAGCTCCGCTTTCGTAGACAGTAGAACCAATGCTTCTCAGCTTCTAATATAACCAGAAGTACTCGACAACCAGTATTCTACCCAAGCAACTGTATAACCGCAACCCAATTAGTCTGTACACTGATATCTTGAGGTTTATACTGTGTTATAAATATTATAATGTGTCACAATTATAACACTTTTAAAATGTGATATTGAATGTGGTATCAAATGAGTGAAAAATATATCACTTGTTTTTTTCGTCACTGTATAAAAAATTCCGACTAAGTGTGAGTTGAACTCGCGTACGTAGTGTTCCGTCCTGTCCGTAGCAAAAAACGGCAAAAGAATTACGTTTGTTGTTAAATATTTATTATTATAGTGGCATTAGAATCATGGCCTGCGAAAATGACACCTCATAAGATACATACTTTTTTTTTGTTTTTGATTAAAACCCGCCAAAAGGTGTCTAGACTTTGGAGGACCTAAGAGTTAAATCCAGGGAGTGTGAGCTTTTCCTTACTAAGTTAAAACTAGTCTCGTGATCACCATCAGCTCATAGAGACTGCTGTTGCCTGTTAAAAGACGACTGGAGAATCTAAAATACGCAACGCTTGTTTCGGTGTTTCCCTGAGGTCACGAGAAGAAGCATGGTTGCACACTAACAGACAACAAAGTCTTAGCAAAAGGTTCTCAAATTCACCTTTAGACTTCTGAACCCTAAAAGTATAGTAACTAAATACGGCTTCTGTTTTATTTGAGTCTCAACTGTTTTATTTTTTGTTTCCGAAACGAGGTAACAAATAATAAAACAAAACTACAACGGTACTGTTTTTTTTTAATCCCAAAAAGCTTGTACCTTGTTCGAGTTACGGCTCTATAATCCTTACGTGACTTGTGTTGTCTCTCTCGCTCTTTAAGGAGTTGTAGGCGTAAGAAAGAGATGGGAGATCGGTATTATAAACTCGAGACAAACTGTAGTGTTCATTCACATAGAGTCACTGCACCGCATTCTGCAATAGTGTTGTTACGTTTATCGATATTTTGGTGTGATTTGTTGTCCTTGTTGCAGAACAAAGGAGAATGAAATTAGTCAGGTTATTTAGAAATTCTAAACTGGGAAGGCCTTCAAAGACTTTGAAAAACACACAAAATAGTGGACTGATAGATTTCCAGTGCCTAAAATTCTACGTGTTCCTTCCTCTGTATTCCAAAACCGAAGAAAAGGTTTTCCAACAATCCCGCGATCTGAAACATGAGAAGGAACGGTTAGGTTGAAGTAGAAATGGGCTAGCCATTGCGCGAATGCAAAATTAAAACGCCGATAAAATTTTCTAGTGTGACGACTACGACTACGTAATCATCTTTTCAAAAGATTCCACCTGTTACTACCATGGAAAAAATCTACGATAATCAAGCACATCTACCTGCCATCTCTATTAATCGAGTAGTTAGGAAGTCTGTTCCGTTAATCGCAGGTTGAATATTCAATCGGCCAGGCGTGTTTGTGTTGTAAGCAGCATTTGTCACGACTTGCCACTCCGAAGGGACTAATTCCTATTAGAGTACAAAAATGTACTATGTGGCAGTATTGCTTTATTCTTCCAATGGCGGTGATTTTGACTAAGTGTTCTTCTAATAATTGAAGTATATTGGAAAAGAATGTATGTGTATTATTAATACTGACGATGAAGAAGGACAGTAACTGTAGACGTAAAATTCTATGAATGATACAATTGAATTTTGTAGCATTGCTTAATCCTATTCGATTTTTGTTGATGACAAGTAAAGAAATGTTGACTATTTTTATAATTAAGTACTATAAATTAAATATAATACAGAAACAAAGACAGTGATTGTAGACATAAAATTATGTTGATATAGTTGAAACCATCAAAGATTAGTACTGGATTTTTTTACAAACACAAAGACTACACAATTATATAAAACCAATCACAGAAATTACAACCATCACTAAACAAAACGGTAAAAACTCTCAAAACAAACATGTTTAACCTTATAGCTGAAGACGTGGATATATTTAATTGTACTCAGAGTGAATTTACTAAGATCACACTTTTTAAAATATGTTACGGTTAGTTTAATAATAGAGTTTATAAGTTAATAATTTAGTCCTAAGAAACAAAATGATTTGGATTAGTTTGTAAGGATATTGCTGGGAATCAATAAATAAATGTTAAGCAAGAAACTCGGCTGTATTTAAAAAAAGGAAAATAACATAAAAGACATCACTAATTTGTCAAATATGTCAAAGTGACATTTGACGTTTGAATTTGAGTGAGACGTAAAAATGCAATGGCTGTTTTATCTACGGAAAACATGAGAGCGAAATGTCAAGAAAATGCCATGACGATTGTGGGTTGTTAAAATAGTAGAATTATAATTTTCCTTAGCTAGTTCTAAATAGTACATTGTTTCAAGTTTATTTGCTACTTAAGTATTGTTTCATGCTTTGTGCGCAGCAAGACATTAAACTTTATGCACAAATGTTTATCACATACAAAGCATGGCTAAGTAATGAGTGGGATTTCCAGCTAGAGTCTATGTTTCCTGATAGCTACAACCTAGGAGTGAATAGGTTACTTCTAGGCTAGCGTTTTTAAAAAAAAAAAAACGTTACGCGCATAGGACTAATTCCTAGTGTAGGAATTAGTCCTGTATCGTAGGTGTTTTCACAAATATGTAAAGTCACATACACAAGATACCCAGACCTGGTAAACCTATCTGCAGGCCATACAAATATTTGTTCGAGAATCCAAGCCGCGACCCTCAGCGCAGCAGTCAATCGCTCAACCATTGCGCCAACTGAGCCGTCAAAATTTAAATTGTTATCGAATAAGATGATGGCTAAGCTTGAACCTATTTTTATGGTATTGGAATATCAAATATACCTATACCACATTCATTACCATCACAAAGAGTATATCTTCCTACTCTTGTCCCATATTACTTGGGATTGTTGTAACACCTTCTTTTCTTCCACTCTGTTCTGTCACCAGTTCTCATTCATAACACTCCACACACAATTCATCTTTACCCTAATCCTCAGTCGATATTCCGCTATCGATACCCCAAACTATCGATACATTAGCCCATCCCTTAATCTCCGGGATAGCGAACCGGTTACCCGGTTCAATTGGCACACAATCCTTGTTTTTGCTCACACGCTGTATCACGAGATGTTTTGTAACATACTGTATATGGCGAATATATTTCATTCATAGATCCTTTGATTAGATGAATGAGTTACATAGTGACCTGGTTTTGTTTTTTAAATTCTGCATACTGTTAGAGTTATTGGGTTGCCAAAGGAAACACGGGGTTAAGGATTTCAATAATAACTATTTATTATCCTTTTCTTTATATAATGGAAGGTGTGTTTCAGTAATGTTTCAGTAATATTACGTGAGACGTATGCTCCTGAGCAAGGCTAGTGGAATAGAGTAACTGTAACCATACTAGGGATTTCAGTCAAGTGGTGACAGGGGCTCAGATCAATTAAATATATTATTTATTGGTTAGAAAGAGAAAGCCTATAGTGTTGAAGTAGGATGGATTTGTTTTTGTTATACTCCAATACATACGTGCTATTTTGTATGAAAAATCGTAAATATTCGACAAATATACCTATAAAGTAATCCTCAAGAAATTGTCAGCAAACTGAAGGGGCCCAGCAGGGTCGAAGCCTCCTGGAGCCAAGGGTTGATGCGAAAGCGTAACATCAGAGCTCTTGGATTAAGGCAAGGAACGAGATAGGTTGTTTAGTCAGTAAGAGTCTAACACTGTTTCCCGCTCCGCCCAAGGGCGGGATTCGTCATTGGATTATTATTGGAGGGAATAACTTAAGCTAGTTATATTTTAGAAATAATAATAATTATGAAATAATATATTATAATTAAGGTTCTGCTTAAAAAATATCTTCTTGAAATCGTGAACAAATAATTATATTATCATTAATGCTGTTTTACAAATCTACACAAACAAACTCACGAGCAACAGCTAGTCTTTTATAAATCTATTTCAGTATCTTCAAATGCTTTTCAAAGTCAACCAGGTCAACCTAATAAAATCTGCCCATTTTAGGGCACGACTGTCTGCACACCCACGTAAGACTTCCATTGTAGTTCATAGATTGAAATTTCAAGCCAGATCCAGTTTAACACTGGTCTATTCCTAGATAACATTACTACCATTTTCAACGGTAAGGCTTCCCAACAATGGGTATGTTAGGCCAATGGCCGGGAAAGACATGCTAACCCTGGCTAAGTTAAATCTCCTGAGTGGGTACAGGAGATAAATATTATTTTATCGGCCACTTAGGCAACGGGGCAGGGCACATTGCTAGCAGAACAGATAGCCGTTGGGGCCGAAAGGTTCTGCAATTACAACCACTTTTCGGAAGACGTAGTGTTGGAAGGCATTCTACAAAGTAGACTGATGTCCTGGTAAGGGTTGCGGGAATTTGATGGATGCGAGATGCACAGGACCGTTCATTTACACTTTGGGGGCCTATTAGCAACAGTGGACGTCTTTAGGGTGAAATTATGATGATGATAACAATCATGCTTTTTGTTGATATAATACATGTACAGGCTTGCGTTTGACCACTATCTTTTCGAAATTCAGCTCCTAATGGGATGTAAAGGGGGTCTAAAATTTGCATGGAGAACCCTACTTGCACACAGGCGAAGCCGCTGGCTAGAAGGCTAGTTACACTTATATTTTTATTTATAAGTTAAACACTTCAACTTTTTTATCGCGTCAAGATGTTTGCACAAAGTGGCTCATGTTTTTTCAGGAAGTACAGATGTTTCGGTTATTCCCCAAACACAATACAATGAAGTCAGCCGGATGCCATGCCGTCAAAATATTGGGAAAATCCGGCCTGAAGGCCTTTTCACACAGTACCTACGTTTGGTAGGCATATTATGTGTAAATTTAAAGATTACAGACAGCACTGTAGCAAAGGAATATTGTTATCGTAACATATTAATTGTGTGACCAACTAAGGAGTGGAATTTCCTGCCGGAATATGTATTTCCTGATAACTAAAACCTAGGGGTTTTTAGGGACTTTAGGGACTTCCACATAAAACTGCGATGGACTGCGATACGACAACGCATCGCAGAAAACTGAGAAACTATTTCGAATCGAATCGATGCGAATCAATTCGTAAGTTTTTGCGATACGTTGTATAAGCTCGTAGATTTTTTACGATGCCATGTCGCATTCTAGACAAGTGTGCTCGATCGTCAGCCACATCATCGCTTACCATTAGGTGACATAGTAGTCAACCGCAAGCCTATCTAAAAATATCTTCAATATTCCAACACACGTCCAGCTACTTAAAATTCTATCCAAAACTTACAAAGTTAAAAGAAATTCCCCTTTTCTCAACACTAGCTCACGACTCGAGATAAGAACCCCGTATCATTGTTCACAATAACAAGATTTTTTATGAGCTCTGTGACTCCAGAACAGCTCAACACTTAGTTGATAACGTGGTACAAAGTAGGGCACGCTTTGATTTGAATGAACGGTTTTCTGATATGCATTGTATTGAGTTGACGGTCCATTGAAGTTGCATTATACTTGCAGACTGCATCTCAGGGCAATATTAATGAAGTATTCCTCTTTCGGCACCAATCGGATTTTAAATGGTGGAAAAAATCATCGAATAACGAATCCCGCCCTTGGGCGGAGCGGGAGACAGTGTCAGACTTCTAGTGACTAAACGACCCATCTGGATCCAGAAGTCTTCGACCCTGCTGGGTCCTTGCTGTTGCTGACAACTCCTTGAAGCGCACGGGAACAGTGTCGTCGACGACTTGGGCTCAGTCCGGGCGGTCACCGGATAGATGGACAGCGAACTACCCAACCAATGTTATTGTTCAAAAATTCATTACAATCTATGCTCTTGACGATTTGGTCATCACATTTGATAAGTTCGCTCAATTCCTGGTAGACCCCACTGTTAGAACTAAATTAACTAGTGCACCTCACAATCCATAATCAGGTGGAATCGTTGTCTACTAATAGTTCAAAAAAAAAAAAAATTGAAAATATATCAAACATTAAACTAAATACAACCCAATTGAGAACTCCTTTTTAAAATCGTTTAAAAAATACCACTTATTACTATTTATCGAAATAAAAAACTAAAAAAATATCGTATTAACTTCATTCCACATATTCTCAGAATCTCAAATTTAAAAACAGCTGTAAAATTAATAAGAACTAACATCCATATACTCGTAAAAACGCCAAGATTCCTCTTATTAATATCATAAAAGAGGTTGTAGAGGCCTAGAAACTGCACTTTATCTCTGATAAAACCTTATCTTGATGTAATGACCATAAAATCCTCACGATTTTATAAAACATACAAATCCTTCGGTAAACATACTTGAGATATGAGTATCGCTGTGTAACACTTTTGTGGAAAAAAAATATTACACAACTCTTTTTTTGTATCGAGTATACTTTACTTGGCTATCAACGAGAGTTTGGTTTGAAATTCAATGGAAAAGTTTGGCTGTGTTATATTTTAGACAAACGTTAGTTAATACTTCATTTGTTTTCCTATTATTTGTTTACTAGCATTTGCCCGCGGCTTCGCCCGCGTGGTGTTGGGGTTGGGTTGGGGTTTCCGGGATAAAAAGTAGCCTATGTCCTATTCCGGAGTGTATCCTCTGCCTGTGCCAGATTTCATCCAGATCCGTCCAGCCGTTTTGGCGTGATTAAGTAACAAACATCCAAACATCGTAACTTTCGCATTTATAATATTAGTAAGAAGACAATTCTAGTCCATACCATTTTCATGAGAATGGGACTGTGGGGATGAAACCTAAAAACGCGAAAAAATCTGCTGGTTAGTACGTATTTTATGTTCGGTTAAAATGTACTAAACTTACTGATTTCTTTCACGATTTCAGGTTTGATCCCGTATTAAAATTAGTTGGTTATCATGACTACAATCATAGGATTAAATATGGGCACTAATTACCAGTCACCCTATACAGGGTGTCATTGAGATGTTAACGCAAACGAATACCATCCAGTACATGATTCTAGACCCCCCAGTGGTGGAATTTTTTTACGTTTTTTTTTTTTTAATTAAACTGTACAGAAACGTCATTTTAACATTTTTTTCGAAAAAAAATGAGTGAATACTTTCTAAATTAATAATGTCATCGGGTTTGATCAGAATAACGACTTTATTTGCCTCGATGATTTTTTTATAAATTTTTTGTTTTGTAAAAAAATGTTTGTTCTTTTTTTTTAAAATAGCATTGGGATTGATTAGAACAAAGATTTTATAAAGGTAAAAAATAAAAAAAACAAAACTTTATTTTCAAAAATTTGAAAAAAAAACTACGCAAAATTCCACCACTAGGGTGTCCAGAATCATGTACTGGATCTATGGTATTCGTTTGCGTTAATATGTCAATGACACTTTGTATTAATCCGATGCATACTCCCCAAAATACGAAAACCGACAAACTACCAAAACAGCGTCAATGCTCAAGACATTGAAGCTTTGACTTATAGCACCTCTTGACCCGTCAACTAGACCCATTATAAATCTTTCTAAAGCTCTTTATAAGCCTTTGACATGACAAGACACGAAGCATTCTCGTGCACCTTGTATCTTACCTTTGAAGCCGAAATCATTCAAAGCACACACCATTTCTTTTGTTTTGACGTCATAACCAACATCACATTAAATTATAAATTTAGCTTGAATACGATCCCACCTGATTGTAAGTAATAGTAAGTAATAATAAAGTTTATTCACAAAAATATGTACATTTTCTTCCAACTATAGTATAGGTAGTTCATAATCTAAGCTTATAAAGTTCACAAAAGTATTAGGCCTAACCTGTATTTCAGCTTTCGTTTAAACCGCGTACATCGAGGGACTGGAACAGTTTGCCGGCTGCAGTCTTTCCGTCCGATTATAATTGAGGAGTCTTCAAGGCTAGAGTGAATAGTCTCTTAATAAACTAGTGCGCCTTACAATCAACGATTGCATCACTGCTTACCATCAGGTGAGATCGCAGTCAAGCACTAGTTTATTGCAATTAAAAAAAAATATCTCTCAAAGTAATGCAATCGTAGATGGTGAAGCGCACTAGCTTATAAGAACCTATTCACGAGATCTTATTCACATTATAATTTAGGTGTCCTTAAGGACACCCAAATTATAATCGCACTGGAAGACCACAGCAAGCAAACTGTTCTAATGTACGTGGTATAGGTAAATGATGACGTGAAACACTTAGTCCGGACCGCACCTAGAGGTGTAAGCAATGTAAGGGTACTTGCCGTACGATGTACGAACGACGAATCAAGGCATATGATCCCGCGGACTCTCCGGAATGCATTCTACACAATACTGAAAATAGTCTGTAGTAGTGTAGTAGAAAACATTTACCACTTACTGTACATATGTTTAAAAAATGAAACGGCACGATTAGAGTTCATTGAGAAGTATAAATTAATCAAAAGTTACATTGGAGTATTTCAGAGTATCTTATCTAGTCCTAATTCGGAAGTGGTCAATGAGCTTTATAAAATTTGTATGCAATAGATCCATAAGAGCCTTAGTTTAGTATCTAGTGTAAGACATAAGTGTTACTTGTAATGAGGCTGTCTTAGTCGAATTCCAACTAAAGCTTCGAAAAAAAAAACAATACTGAAAAGCTGGAAGCAAGGCTTATTAATGAAATATTGTCCCTAAATACCAGGTCGGTCTCAAACGTGTAACAATTCCGCTTTCCGAGGCTCTTAACCCGGTTCTCAAAATACGACAACTTATTGAATTTTCATTGCCCATTCGGTTTTAATTTCACCGTTTATTGAATGAACTTCATTTTGTACTTTCAAATTTTTACGATTCGACAAATGGTTGGTTTGCTTTCTTATATTTTACCTTTGCTGTATTTGTTGGTACTTAATCTATCTTATCTTCTTAAGCATTTTGATGACTAAATTCTTCCAGGTTGTTCTTAACCTGCTTAAGTCTGCTATCCGTTGCAAAGGAAACATTTTTATTCCACCCCGACACTTCTTTGCTTTATTTCTTTATATAGATCATCATCCATTTAGCCCAACTTTTTACAATTAGCTTGAATTCGACTTCCAATTCAAATGAATGCGGCTGAATGCCCGTCTTTTACATGAAGCGAATACCTGCCAGACCTCCTCAACACATAAGCAACCTTGGATAGACTGATGGTCACAATTTCTGGAGTCTAGTTCTTCATCTAATTTTACAATTTATGTACATACAAAAACAGAAAAAGACAATACATAATAGTTCAAAGCTACTGTTTATTTCCAAAGAAATTTCTTCCAGCAGATCTGCAAAAGGAGAAATTAAAAGAAATATAGTACAATAGTATGTAGAACAAGAGAAGAAGAAAGGGCTATGAATGAGAACAGGGACCAACGGCTTTATGCTCACCGAGGCTCGGGGTGTCTGTAATGTCCTTGATAATCTTAGCAAAGTTCCTACAAACGAATAAAAAATATCCTCGTCACGCATAAGAAGCTGGTGCACTGGGCTATCCTAACACAGTTTTGAAATTGACATAAATATTGTAAACTTCATTCCTTTGACTAATCGCATGTTCAGTATCTTTATACTTTATTTGGGTTACACAACAACAAGCCATAATGCATTCGCCTTTGCGTTTCCCACATGGAATGCATCCAACTGAATACCATCAATTGGTCTCTACAACTAGGTTAACCAAATGCTATAAATAGAAACAATAAACATTTATATTGGTCCTAAAAATATCATAAAACATGAATACTTCAGTATAACCTAGTTTTAAGACTATATCTTTAAGTAATGGGTAGTTTTCATAGATTGGTGAACAGACCCGACTTATTGGCAATAAACCAATGTTTGTTAATACTGATTATTGTATCCACTACACTTATTGGCCTGTTCCCCGCACCTATTAGTATGTCCATTAAGTCTATTGATGTATTCACTGCACCTTTAAGTACATCCACTATGTTTATTGGTGTCTTTACTGCACATATTAGTGTTTACACTTTATTCATTTGTGTGTTTGCTATATTAATTGCATATGCAATATTTCTATTGAAATTTGCATCAATACTCTATTTTGTTATTAGAAAAGTGGCTACATTATTCTGTATTGTAATCTTTAAAATCATGCAGTCACACAAACTTCTTTTAGACATATAACAACTGTATGACAGTCTATTGGTGAATTCTCAATTCCTATTAGTTCGTCCATTATGTCTGTTGGAGTGTTTACAGCACCTATTAGTGTATCCTCTTTATCCATTTGTGTGTTCATAATGTTTATAGCATGTTTAATGTCTCTATTAAAATCTGCATCAATATCCTCCTCCTGTCTTATATCTTATCTCTTGTCCTGTTTTGCAGGATTCTGCATTGTAATCTTTAAAACTTCATATCGATGCCTCCCACGTAAGTTGTTGTAACCCCAAAAATGCAATTTTACAGGAGAGCGTTTTAAAGATACTTTTTGTGATACAAGCCACATTTTTCAAAGAATTTTTTTGAAATTCGGTATGAGCGTATAGTTTTTAATATGTTATTGTTTACTACATGTCATTACTTTATAATTTTAACGGTTTCTTGAATTTTGTTGTTACAACTGTTTACCGCGACATGAGGTCCTTACAAAATGTTGTAACTATCACTTACATTATTATACACGGGAGTTCAAGAGCCAAATTGGATCATATCTGATACTTACATGAATTTACGTCGATTACAAATAAAAAAAAGGTGTGGTATGTGTATAATTACTTGATATAATAAAATAAATACAATGTTTTTTCAGCCTAATTTCATTTAGGATGATACCTTTTCGTTGATACGTTACCGAAATACAAAAAAAGCAGAATATTTTCAATCAAGTTTATCAAAATTTTACATTTTAGGATTTAGAGTTTAGAATACGAAACGATATTTTAAAGATTAGGAAAACATTAAAGATTAAGATTAAAAATCATTTAAAAAAACTAAAATAAAAATTTAAGCATTTTCTAAATTTAAATTATACTTTCAATTAATTACATCGTCCTTTAACCAAATTTTTACTACAGTTTAAATAATCAAAACTCAAAAAAGTATCGTAACCAAAATGATTAAGAAAATTCTATTAACCAATAAGATTTAAAAATAGGAAAACCATTATCATGTTCCTATCTTAGTCCAATGTGATTTGGAGTCGGTGGAACAAGCTTATTCTTCTATTTTGTCATATCACCCGTCTCACTATCACTTTGTAATCTTTTCCTCTCTCCATTTTTTCAAGTGACTATACTTGTAGCTGTAATATGCTTTATTCTTCTTCTTTTCGTAACCATATCCAAGACAAACGATAGGTAAATAAGTAATGTTTAATAACTTACACTGAATCTAGAAAAGCCCGCAAATATTAAGTTTTGCTCGTAATATAAGTACAATAGAGGGATTATTTCCCGACCCTAAAAAGCTGGTTTCATGCACCTTACTGGTGTATTCATATCATCAGCATTTCGGCATCTTAAGGTATTGTTGCTGAAAGAAGTGTTCATCACCTTACAGTCTGATAAAACATAATATTGAATCCTCAGAATAAACTGGTACCTCTTTTATTTTTACGATATTATGATCTTTCAGATCTTGTTTTCTCTGTGTACTCTTTAGGCAAAAGCTATACGTTATTACTATATACACTAAAAGTTTAAACCTCTGTCTTAATATAACATTAGTGAATTTAGTCAAACATAGTGTGACTCAACTTGCAAGCAGTTGAAAAGACTCGAAATGGTAACAAACGATGGTTTTGACAGACCCAGACTTTTTCACAGGCTGATAAATACCTCTTTGATCCGGGATTAATACTGCTGTTGGTATATCAAATTTAACTAACACCTTATTAAGAACTTAATCACTTATAGAAATGGGGAAACTGTTGTTTATACACGTCTGAAGTTTGAAGTTTCAGCAACGGCAACAGACAATTTATTCTTATTTACTTATGTCTCACAATAGTATCAGCATAAATTCTAAGCTTGGCTCTCCTATAACTAAATTAGCCATAGTTATACATCGTTTTTTCTGTCACCTTTTTAGTTAAATTCATTGAAATAGTGCTTACAGCAGACTCAATAGACCAGTTTTCCTACTGGCTGTTTTTGATATTTTACTAGAAAGGTTTTTCTTTGACGATTAACCTTTTTGAAAAATCTCTAGTCTTTAAATGTGTATTTTTTTCATTACCTTTTCAAACGATACTTTATTCAATCAAATCACTGATAGTAGACTTAGCTTAAAGAGTTCAACAGTGCAGAAACATGCAGGTGGTGACTAAGGTAAAAGTTACGAACAATGTTTTTTGATTTGGGAAACTAGCAATAAACACGAGCAAGAAGGAAAGTCCTGGTGTAATCACACATGTAATCTTTCGGTGCCTTTTGTGTTCCAGGCCCATATTTCCTCGACACGACCTGGATGCCTTCCTTGATACTTGGTACGATAAAGCGAGTAACTAAGATAACTGGAAAGAATGGAGGGAGGCCTTTGCCCAGCAGTAGGACAGCACAGGCTAGCTATAATAATAATGATATAATATAAACAAAAATGGCTATAACAGTCGTAATCCAAATGGTTATTAATATACTACACAGCTATGAAATACGAGTAAGTGAGCAGTTTCAAGGTCCAAAGTTCCAAATATGCCATCATCTGTTAATTTAATCATTTAAAACTTCTCAGATTCATTGAAAATGGTTATCTAGAATGACTCTGACTTCAGTGATATTCATAAAACACTCCCTGAAAAATACATACAACGTACTTATTTCAAACGAATAGCGACGTAAATCGTTGTATGTGATGTTACAACTTACTTTTACATATCTAGCATCGAAGTAAAATGTTTTACGTATCACTTAACATAAAATAATTTTAAAATTAGCGACGTAAATTGTTGTATGGGATCAATACCATATTTTAAATGGTTATCATGTTAGTTAAAGATAAGATTAAGCGGAATAGTAATTACTAGAATATTAAATTAACGACGTAAAAATTGCGTGAAAGGTGCAAGTGGCACCGAATTCCAGCGTAATCTGTGATATGTGTTACATACAACGGACGCACGTGCGCTTTTCCCCGTTGTAAACCATTGCAAGTAATAAATACTACAGTCTACGCCGGAATCGTTCGAAATATACAACATTATACGTTTCAAAAGTACGTTAAATAATAGGTTTTTTGGACTTTTTGTTTTTTTGTAGGATAGTTTACATAAAATTAGACACTTTTACATAAAAAACCCAAAATCGCCATTTTGTGGGTTACAACAACTTACGTGGGAGGCATCGATATGATAGATAGATATACTCTTTATTGTAAGTACACCATATATACAATTTAGTACATTAGGAGCTTAAAATTACTAAGGTGTTACAATGGGCGGTCTTATCGCTAAAAGCGATCTTTTAAAGACAACCTTGGGATGGATTTGACAGAGGATAAAGATTAGGGTAAGAAGGGTAGTTTGTGGTGTACTATTTCATTCATTACTTCCTTCATTGTTTAAAGATTATTTATTGTTTGAAATATTTATCTGACTTGTAAAAATCCTTTACCAAAAATTACTATGACTATGTCTACTTCTTATAATTCTCCTACTCTACATAACAACAACATGATAGTCATATTACTATAATTATAGTTTAGTATCGCACGACGCATCCGAGTGCATGTCACTACAGATCCTAACAGATTTGATGTTATGACAATGAATTGTTGCTTGCTGGTGCATGCCACTTGGAACTGGTTGTTACACCCAATAGCTATGATAAATAGAGGGAATATACTTTATAGAATATCAAAATGTAAACAAATTTCTTTATAAATATTGATAATTATATGTACCATGGAAGTTTTACCGCTGTCAATGATATTAAACGTTTGAAACTCGGCGTTCGCACATCTATTGTCCTTTAATTGTGTCTGTAATTACAAAGCCGAAAGGTAAAGTAAACGAAAAAAGAACAAAGTTGTATTTAGCATCCATCAGTCATGAAACGAGTGATGAAAAATCCTTTCTAGGACTTCAAGCAAGCATCAATCTCGATTAATTATTTTGTTTTTAAATTTATTTTTGTATACAGTCGTAGTAAAAAGCAAACTACTAAAGACACAGATAGTCTAGGGTAAGCTTGACATACATTTGAAAAAGGTATGATATCAATCACAATAAAATTAAGGGTCGAAGACAACTAGGACCAAGGGTTCGTGTCTGAAAGGAAGGCTTTGGCTCTAGTATGTATGGTAGCGTAGAAACGGGGTAGGTTGTTTAGTCAGTAAGAGTCTGACACTGTTCCTCGCTCAAGGGCGGGATTCATCATTGGATGATTTTTACCAACCATAAAAAAAAACAATAAAATTTATTACTAACTAGCGTCCCGCCCCAGCTTCGCACGGGTACTGATATTGAATATATTATACATGTATTATACACATAAACCTTCCTCTTGAATCCCCTATCTATTGAAAAAACCGCATCAAAATCCGTTCCGTACTTTTAAAGATTTAAGCATACATAGGGAATGGTAACTTTATTTTGTAATATGTGATGATACTAAACAAACAATTTATGAGGCTGACCAGGAACTGAATGGAATTATATGTAACAATGTCGGTAACAAAACAAATAAAAGGCTTGATTTCTTAGTCATCAATAGTAAATAATGCAAAGTCATCTATTTCCAATGCAGTATGCAGTACACAGAATTTATCAGACTTCATGAGTTGCATACCGTAGAAATGACACATGGGCTTGACTCATGAGATGAATAGACAGAACGGGTGATGTTGAGCTGATTAAATTACTAGATGTCAACGAAGAATGACTCTTATTCTGACGTCACTTATTTGATTTGATTTCTTTTTGATTATCTGTTTCCTTGCTAGTGCGGAAAAAATTATGAGCTTAGACCAAATGTTGCAATTTAATCACCACGAGTCGCGCGTTAACCAACAATTATTGAGCGTACTACCTACGGTCATTTAACCCGCTCAGCTCTTGTTTACTTAAGAAAATGAATTTCGTATACGCGTAAATTAATTTCAGTTTTGGAAAAAAAATACTTTAAATTTTAATTTTATTTTTACAAATCGATAGTGTTTCGTATAATAAAACGACCTAAATTTAACGGTGTACCTATACAAAAAATAAAAAAAACCCTTATGAACTAACTAAAAGTACTAATCTAAAATAAAGCGCCAAAAAACTCTTCCGCATCACTGTCGACTGGTAAAGTACCCAAAAGACTGGCAGCATTATCACGCTGTATGGCAATGCTTCTTCTCTGCCCCAGGTAAAAGCCAGCCCTTGTATCATGCGAAGTGTCAACAATATAAACTAAAGAAAGAAGGTTTTAGCAAACATAAATAAAAACGAAAATAGCAATCCTTATTCTCAAATTACAAATAAAATCTCGTTCATTTACAAGTACCGTGGCTGTCACTCTATCATCATTACTGATGCGCATTTCATTGCTGGGCTCCAAGAGGAGCATACCACGTAAATGACGCATGCATTTGACTCACGAGATGATGGGACTCAATTGAAACGCTGAACCAACCGCCTCTGACGGACTGACTCGCCGATGACTTGTGGGGGTGGTATAAGTGACATGATGATAGCGTTTCAGGAATATTTTTATAGATGCATCGTTAAGTATCTAAAACTTATAAAATTCTTAAACCTCAAGCGAACACCAGCGTTAGTCCACCTATTGTTTTTTTATGTCTCTAATTACATTAAATTTGGTTAAATTGCCGTTAATCGGCTGTAGTATCACGAAGGTTTATGAAAACCCACTATAAGTTTGAGCTAGTATTAGACATTTTTTTTAAATAATATTAACCAGTGCTTTACTGAGCTCATTTGATGGCAGACAGTCATTAAAGGCGAGGCGCAAAGTTTTCAAGACATCCAAATTATAATCATATGGGAAGACTGCAGCAGGCAAACTGTTCCAATTTTTCGATGTATGGTATAAACGACGAAGCAAAATGTTAATCCGGACCGTAGAAGTTTCAACAACGTAAGTGTGGATATCTGTCGTACAATATCATCAAATACAACAATCGTCAAACTCTCTTTCGTATTCTGATTCATATCCCAGCACAATTTCGAACAACCAATAATACAATATTGGTTGTCCGAAATTACCAAAAATTAAATTACAAAACCGCTATAAGCTCATGAAACACACGCAACCCCAACTCACACACGCGTTACAATTCTAACTTAAATTACTCGAATAAAAATGCATCGACACTTATAAATTACACTTAGTACCCTTAAAGATAAGAGGCAGCACAATGAGTTATGCCCACAGATGGGCAAAGGTTGCCCACAACTGGGTAATTGGTATAAATTGTGACAGTTGCTGAAATGCGTCAGTAGTTTAGTTGTTTTATGTAAAACCGACAATTACAGAGTTCTTGTAATCGCTGATTTGCGTGATAAAGGATGTGTCATAATGGGTGTACTCGGAAAGAGTGTAGGAAACTTTTAAAGTAATCGTGGTTAAGTGAGATTGATTGTACTAGGAAAGTAGGTAGTGGAGTTTAAGCGACACATATTTCTACCAACGGAACTATAATTTGACTTTAAGACAAAGGGCATGTTTAGAGTTCTGTACCCCAAAAGGAAAAAAAAAGGAAGACAGACAGATGAACAACAAAGTCTTCTCGTATATGGGAATACTTTGTTGTTCATCTGTCTGTCTTTCAAGACCTTTTATCTTGAGAACGCGTTGAGGTATCGCGTTTAAATTGAAACCAAAAAAGAGATAAAGAAGAGATACATACGCCCGTTTATGTCGCAAAATGCTTCGACGCTTCCAAAGTAATCAAAATCAATCATTTCTCTAGAACCCTAGACATTTTTCATAGAGCTAGCTCTATGGCCTTATAATACAGATATAGGAATTGCAGCGCCGTCTTTGGCGTCACATAAGAATTACAAGAATCCTGCATCGCGCAATCAAAGTTTACGGCGCGATTTGAACATATACAATACTAGCTTTTGCCCGCAGCTTCGCCCGCGTACATAAAATGTAGCCTATGTCACTCAGGAGTAAAGCAGCTTTCTATTGTTGCTAACATTTTTCCAATCGGACCAGTAGTTCCAGAGATTACCCCCTACAAACAAAAAAACAAAAAAACAAACTTTACCTCTTTATTATATTAGTGTAGATTAGTACAGCCCGAAATCAACTAGCAGGCAGTAGCCCACCAGAGGATAACACCTTTCTGGTCGAAGGATCCTCCCTCTTCAACGGAGGTATTTGGGACACTCTCTGTTCCGTATTAATACCTCCAAAGAAAACATCTGAAAACTAAAACTGACTTTTTTCTAACTGTAATAAAAATATATTGAAGTAAAAATGTGTTTTCGAACACTGAGTCCGAATATATTGTCATATTACACTTCGAGGTAAATTGTATACCATACAGTTAATACAGTATCTAATTTACTTCACACTGTATCACAAGTTTTATGAAATCGTATAGTGACTTAATGAAAAAAAAACACATGTTTTATTATACGAGTAATAAGTTATAGCAGACGTAACAATAGATTATATTATATCGTTGGCATGTCGTATTTGTTATAATTATGTCACAATTTATTTATTACAGTAGAAATATATCATACATGAACAACGTGATTTATTTAGTTTTAAAACATGTGAAACTTGATTTAAAATGTGTTTTTAGTTGTCAAGATTTTAACTTATTTGATTTAGATTTAAATGTAGTTATTAGTCTTGATTGTGACTTTAATTGATTCTGGTGAGTATAATTTTCTTGACTTTGCAAACTGACTTCGAAATGAAAGTACTTCGTAAGAAGAAGGTTCTTAAAGCTATCGATTTTTTTTTTCTTACGTTTTTTACCGCAAATCTCCGTCATTTGTCAATTGGTTTGGAAAATTCTTATTATTTTTTTTATTTTTTTTATCTCCAGTGATGTTTTTTGTTATGGTAGGTATAAATCATCCAATGACGAGTCTTGCTCTTGGGCGGAGCGGAAAACAAGTGTCAGACTCTTACTGACTAAACAACCTACCCCGTTCCTACATCGCCATACATACCAATCTCCAGTGATGACGTCGTTATTTTTTTAATAGCCAAATGGAAATAGGTACCTTACTTTAAACTCCGCAGACACAAATAGGACCTTTAATGTTTTGGGTCAAAATGATCTAACGACAGCTCCCCCTTTTGGGTAGACCGGGAGATAGGTAGTGTCAGACTTTACTGACTAAAAAAACCCTCCCCGTTCCTTCTTGCCTTTCATACCGGGGCCGGACCTTCCTTTCAGAAGCTGGTCCATGGCCCCAGTAGGTTCGCCCCTGCTGGGCCTCTATGGTTGCTGACAACCGGTTGAGTTGTGTTCCCGCGTGCCTCAAGGAGTTGTCAGCCAATGTAGAGGCCTAACTGCAGGGCCGAAGCCTACTGGGATCCCGGTCCGGTTTCTGAAAGAAAGGTCCGACTCCGGTATGACGGCTAAAAAGTAATGGGGTGGGTCGTTTAGTTAGTAAAAGTCTGACACTGTTTCTAGCTCCGCCCAAGGGCGGGATTCGTTACTGGATGATTTTTCCCACCATAAAAAAAGTAATTCCTAGTGTGGAAACAAAGTTTTAAAGTTATTATTTTCACATATGTGTGTTTGTGTGGATTTAAACACATACATAGCTGACAGTGACAACACTAACTTTTTTAACAAGGACATGTGATAAAATCCTCTGCGACAAGACCAATCAACTTCTTCACAATAGCTTACTGGCCAAATATAGACCGTCCATCAATAAATCCACGTCCATTCCGTTAAGTTTCGTGACAGTACCTAATTTATCTAAACTGTTTGAGCCATGTTATGCCTAGGCATGATTTGGTGCTTATTCTATAGTTGTATTGTGTCTAGGGTTTTATTTATGGGTATTGTCGACGGACAATAGTCGAAGCTATAGGCTAATGACTAAAGAGGGTTTGTCTATGGCACTTTGTCTGTAATTTGATGTGGACGTCTTACTGGCTGGGCACATAAGTTGAACCAAAATGGCGGCTGCCTTTAATACGCAGTGACAGATTTTCGGGTCTCAATCGAAGTGTGGCAAAGAGGGGGCTGTGCGTAACCATAGCAATTAATATTAAAATATCCGGAGCTTTCGAATTTAATATATCTAGTATCTTAATTGCATTTGACCCAATAAAGTTTATTTTATTTAATGCAATACAATTTATTTTGTTAAGTGCAATTTAATTCAATGCAATTTCATGTGTTCATTGCAATTTAATTCAATTTAATTTATTTGCAAGATTTTTTTTATACGCGTGTGTGGACCTTAGGAAAAGATCATTAGGAAAAGATGAACATATACATTGAGAAACATAGTTGCGATTGTATCTTAGAGAACCGTTATACTTATTGTTGTTTGAAATTATCATTAAATTTTCATACCTATTGTAATGATTTTACTTATGATCATTATTGTTTTGTTACAGGTAAATAATGAAAGAGAATGGAAACAAAGAATCATCATCTACCAACAAATCTACAAAGGTTTTTATGACTAAATTAGCTGATTCGGTAAACGTCCAATCTCTTGCTATATACCTAAGTACTCGTAATATCAAAGAAAAAGTGGGGGTTGAGATATTAAAATAAAATATAGCCTACAACCTATTCTCATCCCTATCAAATACCTAATGCACAAAAAAAAAAAACATAAAAGACAGTTAAGCAGGTGGTATTTATCTTCATCTGTTTAGGAAGGTACTTAATTAAATATAAACGTCTTTTATCTAAAAACTTTCTAAATAAATTAACCAAAAATGGGAATGATAATAAAAAAAGAGGACTTTTCCCATCATAAAAAAAGGTTTAAATAAAGGTACCAAAAATGATTACAATTAGCTATTTATCTAAACCGATTTTAGGTAATTAATAAAATTTAAAAATTCTGTGTAATCTTCTACGCTATTTTTTAAATAAAAGACATATCAAGATTGTTTCCGTTTAGTTAACTACCTAAACAGATTTTGACTTTAATATCTTTAATATAATTTATGGTTAAAGTACCATAGATATGTCAAACATAACACTGTACAAAATTACAGTTTTTCCAGACTTTAGGGTGGTGCAAAAACTAGAGGCAAACAATAAAATTAGAAAATTAATTTCTCACCTGAAAAAAAACTGCTAACTCACTATAAAACCTAAAACCCCACAAATTTATAACCATTTCACAATTTACACCCACACTTTCATCACGGAACCCCAAATACCATAATTCATTTCATATCGCCGACAAATAAAAGTCAATTGGTTGTCTATATGTTAAGATATACAATGTATACTTTGACCCAATCATCTGCCGGGACCCCGCTGTGCTCCGCGTGATGATGTAACTATGTACCCTAGTGCTATCCCACATGATTAGACCGGTTTGTTATAGCGTGTGAATATGATCTTATTAACTATACTGTAAAATAAAAAAAATACACACAGAGCACAACCATAGAGTAGCCAGCCTTTCGCTTTTCTACAGGATGCATTTTGGTGAGTGTGCGCGGGAATTGCACGATTTGATTCCGCCATTTCAATTTTACCATCGGAAATCTCGGCGTACGGCAAATATCCACTCTTACGTTGTTGAGATATCTACGGTCCGGACTAAGCGTTTTGCCTCGTCGTTTATACCGCCTACATCGAGTGACAGAAACAATTTGCCGGCTGCAGTCTTTCCGTCGTGTCGTCAAGGCTAGAGTGAATAAGGCTCTTAATAAACTAGTACGCCTCACCATCAACGATTGCATCACTGCTTACCATCTCACTAGTTTATAGCAATAAAATATATATATGTATATGTTGAGTTTAATTCTTAAATAAACTTAAAAATAAGTATACTTAATCCTCCTCTTTAGTCGTTCACTCGTGACAGAGTGGTCGTGGTTGATCATGTTGCTAGTGAGGCTCCCGCGATGCGTCTCCACTTGACACGGTTTATGACGTCTCGGGAACTCTGGACCATGGAGGTTTTTGTTGCAGCTCTAATGAGGTCTGTCCAACGCGTATGTAAGCGCCCACGAGACCGCTTCCCATTCTACTTGTCCCTGGACAATATGTATACTTAATATACATAACAAAATTGTGAATTATAACTTACGGGTAAAATACTTAATGTTGTATTCCAACTACGGCCAAAGGTTTAGGGCAAGTATACAAAAACTATCGCAGTAAAATCTCCATTTGCTTTCAACCCCTAATATCCTTCTCCTCTATCAAAATATTTTGCCAGCCCAAGGCTAGAGCCCCAATAAATCCGGGCACTGTCACATCTTGGCCTCATTACAACCCAACGCAAATTTGTCCAAGCACCATTAACTTTGGGTAAGTGTTGGCAAAAGGACAACTTGACCTCTCCTGCCCTAGTTTTAGTGCAAATAATTGTCTTGTCGAGTAAATTTGAGAGTAGTTTCGGCCGGCAACTTTGCCTGCATTGGCACATTGAAAATTTATAAGGATAGAAGCTCTCTAGCAAAAAGTATCCTATGTCGAAGAGTTGTTTGATGTTATACTTTTTTTTCGCTGGGCAAAATCATCCAATGACATCTCCCGTGATTGGGCAGGGCAGGACAGTCAGACTTTTACTGACTAACAACTCACGCCGTTCCTTCGTTGCCTTTGTTCTAGGGCCCCGGTGTACACTTTCACATTTGAAATCCTTCTTTGACGATGACTGGGTTCACCCAAGGAAGGAAGGTTTGCTCCAGCAAAAGGACATATCAAAGGTTTCCTCCTCCTTTCCACGTATTCCTTAATGCTGAGGATTGTGACCTCCATGCTTCATCACCTCTACTTTTATGATATTCCTTCATCTGTTTCTGTCTTGGACGATGTGAAGGGCATTGTATACCGTAGAGTCAAGAGCGATGGGGATCTGGGTTGGATCAACGCTTCACTGCGTCTTCGTCGTCTCGAGACTTTCAGATCAAACGCTTTTTTTTTTCAGACTCTTGCTGACTAGTATATACCCTGATGCCATCTTATTTTTACCGACTTCATATATGAATAATATATATGGTGGAATTTTTCTTCGGACTTTTTCCTAACTTAAAAAATTGGTTGAAACTAAAGATTTTGCTATCTTAAAATCTGACGTTTCAATCTAGTCTTTAGACTTAGTTAAACTGCACCGTCGTCGATGACATCATTGCTTACAGTGAAAGCGGACAATCGTGAACCTATTTGTATATAGTTAAGTACAAAATTACAAGGGATGAAAGTCAACACATTCTACAAGTTTGACCCACATAATTTTATGACAACGACATATTATTAAGTTGGTACTTCCCGCTGTGACCGCCATGGCATAGACAGAATATAAAAACAAATGACATCATGCCCTAGCGACCTATCTAGGTCCTAATGTCGGATGACCTAAGTGTAGTCTAGGACGAAGTCTATTAAATAGTAATATATTATGAGTGTGTAGTTTAAACCAGTAGGGGGTCATTAAGAGTGTAGTTTATGATCCGGGTGATAATAAATTATATTAGAGGTAGCCTTGAGGGCCATTACAGGCTCATGGGACGTCAACTTTGTTACCTAATTGTGGTACAAGCCCGCACAGGGACCATGGTGGATTACGGCCCATTCCTTGTCCTAGAGAGGAGGCCTGAGTTGGGAATCAGACCTCCTCTCTAGGAGAATCGGTTCCTGTGTAATGGAAACATTATAAGGGTGATGCTGCTATACTTAAGATAAGACAAGGTTTTTTATGAGTTCGCTTCCATGGTCTACTGTTCTGCGATATAATGACGAATCTCGTTCATGGGTAAAGCGGGAAACAGTGTCAAACTCTTACTAAATAAACATAAACACCCCTCCCCGTTCCTTCTTTACCTTACGCACTGGGTAACGTATTTTTTTTTCAGTTTAAATATTTTTTTTCATTTCCACTTCAAATGTCTTTTTTTTTTATAAACCGTTCTAACTCGAAAGGTACCAAAGGTTAAAGGTAGGTAGGTAAGGGTTTTCTATTATGTCTCTCATCGTCATCAGCCTATTAATGTTCCCACTCCGATCCAGGGACATAGGCTTCCTCTCTCTAGGAGAGGGAATGGGCCATAATCCACCACGCGGGCCCAGTGCGGATTGCTGGATGTCACATGTCTTCAAATTTTTGGTTCTAGGACATGCCGGTTTCCTCACGATGTTTTCCTTCACCGTTTTGAGATCAGTGGTGATTAAATAAATTACACAAAGTAATGCGCCTGGCTGGGTTTGAACCCGCGACCTACGACTCGTAAGTCGGGGCCGTTACCACTCGGCCACCACTGCTCTCTTTTATAATAATTATGTCTCTATTTACGGTTAATTAGAGACATAATAGAAAACCAATAGGTAAGCGAACGCCAGCTTACGCTTGGGGCTCAAGAATTTAATGTGTTATATTACCTAAAATTACATCACCCAAGCTTTACTCATCAATTTTAAATATTTACACAAAATTTTAGTGCTTTAAATATATACAAACACGAAGCAAAATCTTGCCAAATTCCATGCACATGGTCTGCACGTGACAAAATCAGGTCACGGTCAGTAATATAGGTTTACTTTGTAAGTACAGTCAAACGAAGATATGTGTATGCAGGCAGATAACTTGCAAATAAAAATTTAATAACACACGGCCTTGGTCCCACTTAGTACCATAAAATAGTGACATTCTGAACCTTATTCCTTGGTAACGGTTAAAAGATTAAAGAAAAAGCTATATAATTATAAAAGATTCATATCTAACATCAGCAACATAATATTTTTTTCGTACAACTTTTGAAAAAAAAAAATTAAAAACATGATATTTTTTACTGTTTTTTCGTACTGCTTTCCCTGAGCCCTGAACAAAGCAGTTTATATCTGGATAGTAAGTATCTTATTCTCATCATCATCAGCTTGATGTTCCCACAGCTGGGACACAGGCCTCCTCTCTATTTTAAATTACCATACCCAAATTATCATATCGCGCACCGCCAATGACATGCTATAAGTTCGCCATTTTTGACAAAAATAAGCTTGCCTAGAAACCAAACTCTTTTGTGGACTGTACTAGATAATGGTTGCTTGTACTTACATATTGACGTCACTAGTTCAAGCTGTGAAGTGAGAACTACATAACGGGGAGGAAAGCACCCCATAAATTTATAGGTTAATGTCAGAGGGATGGTCTTTATTTAATATATTCTACTAGGTCAGTGCAGTAGTTGTTTAACTCTATATTCTATTTAACATTCTCTTTCATTTGAATTATACTTTCACAAGCCTTCTGCCTGCGGCTTCGCCCGCGTGAAAGTAGTGTTCTCCATACTAACTTTAGACCCCCATTACATCCCTTTAAGACCTGAATTTTGAAAAATCCTTTCTTAGTGTTCGCCTTCGTCATAAAAGGAAATGCCAGCGGCTTCGCCCGCGTGAAAATAGGCTTTCGCACAAACTTTGGACGCGCGTTTCTTCCCTTTAGGGAATGAATTTTGGAAAATCCTTTCTTAGTCTTCGCCTGCGTCATAATAGGAAGCCTTGTGCAAAATTTCACGCTCCTAGTCCCAGTAGTTTCGGCTGTGCGTTGTGATATGTCAGTCAGTCAGTTTCTTCTTTTATACCTATATATAGATTAGTAATGACCGAGGAAAAAGAGAGAATGAAGAGAGAGAGCAGTGGTGGCTGAGTGGTTGAGGCCCCGACTTCCGAGTGGCTCAGGCGCAAAACGTCTCTTCCGGAAAATGTCACCTGGTCGTAGTAGGTCGCGGGTTCAAACCCAGCCCCACAATAAAAAAAAAACTCCGGGGTATTTTTAATGTGAGTCAAAATCACCATCCAATACCTAATACACCCTTAGTGGTGAAGTTTCGAAAAATCTGTTCTTAGCGGACTCTATAAGAAATCGTAACTGCCTAAGTTTGTAGGTGTTATAGTTTCAGAAATTTCGTTATTAATCAGTGTGTGTGGTATTTTGCTAAATAAGTAATAATAACACGTAATTAACCGAATCATTTAATTAATTTGGATCGTTAATAAATCGATTAACTTTCCACTTTCAAGTACTTTTACTTTTTATTATAAAATTTTTATGAGCAAACTTACGGAAGATATTTTAAAATGACTTTTTATTATTTGAAGGAAATTCACATTTCATTGTTTCATTGTGAAATATAAAGTAAAAGTAAAGTGTTTTTTTTTATAACAATAGAAACAAATATATATTAGCTATTTGTTATTTTATATAGCCTTTAATAAATAAGTTATTTATTTTTTAATACATTATTTACTTTCATTCTTTTTACTTTCTATCTTAATTGCACAAATAGTCTTGAATTATTTTTATTAAGTGCCGAAACTTGTTGAGTGGAGTATTTTATCAGAGCCTGTTTCTAATGCAGCTATTTTACTGTACAAAATAGTATATAGGGGAAAGGTGTACGAGACGATCCCTCGAGGGAAGATGATCCTTTTAGATTGCAACGAAACTAGTAGCGTCATCTAGTTGTATTTATTGGTAAAATGTAGACCCCGATGTCCCCCACGCCTCAGTCTAACGTAATGGCGTCGTGAGTGACAGTCGAAGTTTTTGTGGAAGAAAACAAAAATTGAGTGACTTCTATCTAAGGTAAGGTTTACTTTAAGTTCATGTCTAATGTGTTCTAGGTACTTAATTGTTGAGGCTGTTGTATTAGTTAGCTTTGGATATTGCTCTATTTTGTTTTTTTAGCAGCATGGTAACAGTTGAGACCGCATAGGTTATGTTATCGAACATTGAATAAAAAAGTTTATGTTGGGGCAAGATGATTTGTTAACGATGTACAAGATGATCCCCACGGATCATCTTGTACACCGGTAGCATAATCATCCTACTATTACGGGGATATTTTTTAACCTTTTGTAGGTATGTTATTACCTTTCAGTTTATGTATTTTTTCTAATAAATATAACTTAATTAATATGACCTGCCTGCATTATTATAAAAAAATAAATAAAAAAAATACCTTCTTTTGTTTTAGACCATGCCTCGTAATTATATAAGAAAAACAAACCGCGGGTTGTGGTCGGAAGAGTCAATGCTCAAAGCGCTGGATGCTGTTAAAAAAGGCATGCCATTTAGAACAGCAAGTAAACAGTTTGGAGTGCCTGTAATGTCACTGAAAAGACGGGCTAAAGGCAAAAACAAAGTGGCTGTCGGTGCAATAAAATATTTAGGTGGAAAAAAAACAGTTTTTACGGCAGGACAGGAAATTGAGCTCGTGCAGCACATTAAAGATATGGAGACGAGAATGTACGGATTAACACGACAAGATGTTGTAGCGTTAGTATATCAACTTGCTGTAAAAAATAATATCGCCCATCCTTTCCGCAACGAAAAAGCAGGATATGATTGGTTAAGAGGATTCCGTTTTTTTCCGGATTTTGATTTTATTTAATTAAATATATACTAAACTCTGATTATGGTTTTATTTTGGTATTTCTACCAAAACCGATCAAGATTCCGACATAGGAGTGGGACAACATGATCCTGGGATCATGTTGCCCCCACCGCAAGAATCATCTTGGACACCGGGGTGTACAAGATGATCCTTTTCTAACGTTTTAAAAATGTAATCAAAAATAATATAATATCTTAACAAACTTAAATTTTGAGTACGACAACAATAAGCCAGATAAATTTACTAAGTATAAACGTTTTTATATCCGCGCTAAGTAGAATATTATATAAACTACAAGCATTTTCCCTTAAGTGAACCATCTCGTACACCTTTCCCCTAAGGTTTTTAAGTCGGAATAGCGTTAAAATTTTTGTATTAGGTTATGATGGGGCTGGCGTGGTCGTATTGTGACCAAAAGCCCCTAAATTTCTAGTAGATAATAAAAAAAAAAAAAAAAAAAAAAAGAATTATTTTTATGTTTTTTTCAATCAGCAAATTAAGGAAATGGTTCTTCTTTTCTCTCGTTCTAAGTGAAACGAGAGGATCTGTCAAACATTTACTGGTACCACCTGTCTATGCAGCAGTTGACTTTTTTTTATTGCAATAAACTAGTGCTTTACTGCAATCCCATCTGATGGTAAGCAGGTGGCGCACTAGTTTATTAAGAGCTTGTTCACTCTAGCCTTGAAAACATCTAAATTATAATAATTTTAGTTGAACTTTGCCTTTCAGGTCCTCAGTAACTTTTTTAACAATACAAGAGTTCTAACATGAAAGAAAGAACAACCACTATTTGGCTGAAATGATGAAACCTTAGGACTCTAGCGCCATCTATGGCGTCACACAAGAGCTAATTCTGCATCGCCCTACAAAAGCTCTTCGCGATTGTTTGTCATAATAGGACAGCTTGAAATCAACTATCGGGCAGAGGATCCCCCTTTTCAATGGAGGTTAGCGGGACTTTCCTCTCCGTTCCGCATACCTTCCAAAGGACTAATAAACATTCTTTATAATTTGTGAGTTAGTTTGAAAAATATGCTCTACGTCTGAGCCAAATGGACAAACGCTCAGCACAATGCCACGGCCACACGCAAAATACAAGTCCACATCGCTGGTTTTCAGCGTGGGCCGATTAAGACCACAACCATTAATTCCTCATACCGTATCATCTAATAGAACCATTACAAATCTCCTTAACCCAATTCACACCTCAGAGGTACCATTAAAAAACAAATGAATAACAAATAAATCTACCAAACTTGTCTTTACGATATCCATAGCCGTTTTAAAAATACCTGATGCCAATAAAAAGCGTATAAAACCAGCAATGTACAATGAATAGAGCAATAAAATCTATAAAAGTATTTTTACAGGGCTACGGTGTGAAATGAGCCATGTGTTCAAGGGTTTTTATTTATTTATTTGTTTGTTTGATGACCCTGAAGTCTTTAGTTCTTTTATGATGCAGGAGTAGCATCATCATTATTTTTAAAAGCTTTGATGTTTTTTTTTATGTTAAAAATTGTATCATTTTAGAAATTATGTACAGCGGTCTTGTTTTAGGAGCTACTTTAATCTTTTGTATGCCGTAATTAGAGATACAATTAAAAAGCGATTGTGTCTCGCGTAGATCTGCAAATCGGGAAACTGTGCATTTTTCTAGTCGAAAAATTTGTATTAGTAGGTATGTAGTAGTAATGAGCCTACAAACGAACCAAAAACAATTTTACCTGTTTATAATCTGTACATCTAAAAAAAAAAAAAAGATACATGCTGTATTCGCTTTAAGGCTAGGTTTTCCCGGTTTTGCCGGTTTTTGAACTCACTTTTGATAGGCAAGTTACAACTTTTTGAATCTGAAAAAAATATGTATTTAAGACACATTCTTTCTCTTTGGCATGTACCCATTCAATACACGATACCATACTATTTTCTCGATAGAAAAAAATACTCAAGTAGCTTAGATTTTGTGAATTTTTTTACATATTAAACGAGAAAACTATAACACTTCATATTTTATAAATAACATCAATATAGAGGTAATTCATTTTGGAAGCGATGCTACCGAATCGTTTTTTTTAAATTAAATTTGTGAATTTTTTATCGATTATTCAAGTGATTTTCGATCCGCGCGTCACTTGCCAGTGTCTCGCAGGACGTTACCGAGGAAGGACCTGTGCCAAATTTATGAGCGCGCGCTTCGCTTCTGTTCCGTAAAGAATATCAAAATAATACAAATTGTAAATAATAATGTACATAAAGTCGCGGGCAACTCTTGGTAGCGTTAAATGCCTATTTCGCTGAGCCCACCCGCCCTTAATACGGAGTCATTTTGACCTCGTATTGCACACAGTAAAAAAAGTATTTAGACTCTTAAAAATTACGGGGTCTTATAAACCCCTTACCACTGTACTTTAAACCAAAATAGTTTCCAAACGAGGTCTTAAAAGTCCCGTATCGCAGAGCAGGAGTGCAGTTAATACAAACATGATTACCGCTTTTAAATGTGTTAATGACCATCCAACTACTATCCCACTATCCCCTTTCTTTCACACACTTCTTCAATTTCCCATGACCTAAAAACACTAACTAATCCGACCTATTTAAAACCTAGCACTCACTTTCTCCCACTTCATTAAGGACATACTTACTTGTTTGTACAGTAATGTGTACCCAGCTTAAACTATGACGTCAGAATCCAACATGGCCGCCGTTGGAATAATCCCGTTGAGTAGCGTCCTTCATTTCGCTTAATGCTGATGACAAATTATTTTCTCTGAACTGAAAAATTAGATGGTATTTCCAGTGTAAAATGATATGGAATGATCTGGGATTTTTGTGGTGCGAATTTCTTTATTAGCCTTATTTTATCTTGGTTTAGGATGGTATCTAAATGAATAGTTCTTTTTTATTTTACGAATCGTACAAGGTCTGAAACCACATAAATCTTAATGAAATATATATTATGGTAATCACTGAGGATGTTGTAGGGATTTTGCCCGGGTCTATGTCGTGTCGAATTCACGGCCCCGTAACAGCGATTTTATTTTTATGAAAAAACTTAGTAATTATTCAAAGGTTTTAATTTAGCCAGATCCTTTTCAAGAACATGCTTTATTATTTTATGTAGCTTTCCAACTATTCCCGTGACGTAATCTGGTTTAAAATCGTCATCAACATTATGTTTTAGAAATTTTATAACATGTTATGTTTTAGAAATTTTATAGCTTTAGAAAAAGCAGAAAATAGATGTCAAAGATTTTTCTTAAATTTGGTACAATAGATAGATAGATGATTAAACTCTTTATTTTAGGTACACCATAAAAACAACTTGGTAAATTAGGACACTTAGAATTACTACGGTGTTATAATGGGCGGTCTTATCACTAAAAGCGATTTTTTAAAGACAACCTTTGGATGGATTTAACAGAGGAGAAAGATAGTTTGTGGCGATTTTTAATTGCAAACAAAAATACATACATATACCTACCTAACCATACAAAAATGCTAATCTTTCCTCGTTATAATATTAATATAGATAAAATCTACTTCTGCGAAACTGCCATAAATTACGGCTATATATTATTATGCAGTAAGTAATAACTATACTAATTTTAATTAAAACAACGACCTTCATATCTTAGATTAGCAAAATAACTAACCACGCTAAACACTAATTAGTATTGAATATAAAGCTAACAAGTCGTTCATCATTTTTGACATAGATTAGAAAATGAGTCTATTATGCTAAAATATAGGGTGAGGCCAAACGAGCGTAATTTTGTGAGTCTTGAGTCCCAGAATTTCGGTTGCAGAAATATCTCAGTAGGTAGGCAGACAACTCATTTTGCGTCACCGTGTGAATCAAATAGGGACTGATCTATAAAATCTTATGCAGCAGAAATTCTGCGACCGAAATTCTGCGACTCACGTCTCGCAAAATTACGCTCGTTTGGCCTCACCTATAATGTAACATCACTATATTAAAGCAACTATCTATTTCCAATGGCTTTACCTACATGAAACTAGTAGGTCATAAGGTATAGTAGGTAGTCTCAGTAATGGAGCACTTTTCTAAACTAGGGGATATCATTCCATAACTTTCATACAACGCCATCTAGTGGCAAACTAAGCAGAGCCTTTGCTATGAGTAGTAGACAATTGATAGCATAGCATAGTATCAGCCTTTATAATTTTCCATTTCTGGGATTCAGGCCTCCTCTCTGGGAGAGGAAAAGGGCCATATCCATCAGGTTTTTTGACACATGTCTTCGAATGTTTGATTCTATTTCATGCCGGTTTCCTTACAATATTTTCCTTCACCGTTTTGAGAGCAGTGGTGATAAAATAAATTACACAAAATTATGCGTCTAGCTGGGTTTTAACCTACGACCTGTAAGTTGAGGCCTTTACCCCTCGACCATCACTCTACTCTCTAGATACTAGACCACTTATAAACGTACTTATATATGTATTTCTAAATACATACTTTAAAGGTAAATTACACCCAGACTAGCCTACTTATCACCAATGATATAATACATATGTACTACGCACTAGATGAGGCGTGCCGCACAGTGACTTTACTCCACTTAAGTGATCTGTATGCCATACACTTTTACATTGATGACATTAGTGCAGTTTTGACGTAGACGCTGTAAGTTTTAAAAGTATTAATAGACGACAATGCCAATGAAGTGCTGCAGCGGACTTTTGTATTAACTTTACAGTATTTTGACAATTAGTTTCTGTGAACGTGCTTGTCTAACGCTAGGATATTATAAGTCGATGCTAGTCACTATCACGTATTTACTGGAAAGATTACTCGCCTAATGCAAACGCAACCTAATATAAAATAGGTCGAGGGTACGAGAAATGGTGTCAATAGACCAAGTTTATGGAAAAAGGAATTTTATGACACCAATTAATGTATTTCGCATAAAGTATAAATGGTAATAAAGTGGAGATACAATTGTGGGGAGTGGAATATTTTGATCATTCATTGTGCGTACAGCTAAGGAGTGGAATTATTTGTCGAAGTATAATGTTTCCTTAAGGATCTTTAAGTCAAGAGTGAATAGGTTACTTCCAGACAATAGTGTGCTCCATCGTCGACCACAATGATGGATCTGATGGAAAGCCATCAGGTGAGATAGTGGTCAACTGCGAGCCTATCAACAATACATTTTGGCTTTCAGGCACTCTATGGTTATTGAGTCTATGAACTAAAGTACTGCCTACCGTGAAGTTCTAAGTTAGATTCCCAGGCAAATTGGTATTGAATTTTCCCATTAGGAATTTCAGTAGCAGTCCGGGATTAGGTAGACGGTGGGGTGACATCCCCGTCCCTTAGATAGCATAAGATTGTCAGAATTCGACTGACCAAAACTCAGCCGATTTTCTTCAGTTGCCTTTTGCATTCCAAGGTAGCAATGACTCAATCGAACTATTCTGCCCCCAGGCTAGCGGGCTAGGTCTTATTTAACAAAAACTTGAAAAAAAAAGTAACAAGCGCTTGTATAGCCTTTATACAGCTTAGTGTGTACACATGAACCTTTATACGACTCTTATACAGCTTATCATATCAGATAATCGAGAATCGAATGTTTTTTCAATGTACGCTCATAAAATAATAACCAGAAGAAAGAATATGTTACTATGATGTCACGTACACGTTAAAATCTACGGAAGTGCTAATTTTATATTCAAAGTTGTCAGATCGTCACTTCCAGCGTCACTTTTATATCCATGACAGAGAGGTATCATTTTATTATTAAGGGGCAGATGAACGAAAATAAAAGGCAGACCTATAACATATTCAAGCGACATTTAATGAATTATAATGAAATAGCAACTCCTTAACTGTAAAATCTTTTCTTTTTATCGTTAAGAATAGTATAAAACTGTATTTTACTAGAAATAAACAGCTTTTTTATCTATTTATTTTTTATTTAACGATGATTTTAAATCCAATATCACGTCTAAACGACTAGTCGGTGTATTATGAAAAAAAATATGTTAAACTAGACTACTTTCCTAATATTTTGATATACGATATACATATTTTTTTTCATTGATATCAGTGTATTTATTTTCAAAATTACGTCGTAACATAGACAAAAAACGAAGATCAGGCAAAAACTATTGGGTGTATTTTATGGAACTTTCACAAACTAAATCTTTAGGTATAAGGCTTTTATTCAAATTGTGTTTACTAAATAATGGAAAAATACAAATTATTATTTGAATTATCTTGATGTGCGAGAACCGTAGTTACTCTGCAAAAAGGTTGAAGCCTACTGGGGCCAACGGCCTCTTTCTGAAAGGAAGACTTGGCCCCAGTGCGAAGGGCAAAGAAGAAGTGGGTGCCGTGTTTAGTCAGTAAGAATCTGACACTGTTTTCCGCTCCGTCCAAAAGCGAGATTCGTCATTGGATGATTTTTGCCGACCATAAAAAGAAATGTATGAGAAGTGTCGCTAGCTACTCATTTGTTCGCTCAAGGTCTGGTGATTGTCTGCCTTTTAAATCTTTAATAATAGATCTGACAGTAGTTGTGAAGGGAATCCGTAAAAGGGTTGAAGCCTATTGGGGCCCAGGGTCTCTTTTTGAAAGAAAGACTTAGCTCCAGTGTAACGGGCAAACACGGAACGGGGTGGGGTGTTTAGTCAGTAAGAGTCTGACACTGTTTTACAAGGGAAGCGGGATTTGTCTTTGGATGATTTTTGCCGACCATAAAAAGAAATGTATGAGAAGTGTCGCTAGCTCCTCTTTTGTTCGCTCGAGTTTGCTGGCGTATTTCTGCCCCTTAAATCTTTAATAATAGTTGTGACAGCAGTTATGACGTCAAATCAAACATGGCCGCTGCTAATCATGGGATCAAGGTTTTATTTTCGAACGAAGGGAAAGCGTGAGTCATATTTGAGAGCTGTAATTTACAATTTTCTTTAATAATTAATCTTATATTTATAATTGCTAGGGTTCCCGTCCCTAAATCGGGAAAAACGGAACCCCTTTAGGATCTTAAGGAGAAGAGTCGAAGTCTACCGGGGCCATGGGGTCGCGTCTTAAAAAAAATCGGCCTTGGTATGAAACGTAACACAGGAACAGAGGTCTTTTAGTCAGTAAGAGTCTGACGCTATCTCCTGTTCCACCCAAGGACGGAAATTGCCATTTTTTTAGCCATCGAAAAATTACCCCGTTAGGAAAACTTTGTTCTCCGTCTGTCCGTCTCTTAAGACCCTTTTTCTCAGACACGTGGAGATATGAGTTGAAATTAATACCATACTAATAATAGTATGGTATTAATAAACTATAAACTCGGGTTTGCCACTCCAAGCAATAGTGAAAAAAAAAGCTAAAGCCATTTACGCTCCATTTTGACACTCGACTTTACTCCATTTTGGCACATATTTTGACACTCGTGAGGTTAGGTTAGAATAGATCCTATTGACATAGGGTCCTGAAATTTGACATGAAGCAAAATCTCATAGAACAAGTGTAGGACAAAATCTAACAACAGTTTTGTAGTTACGTTACAAAACAGCGGAACATACACAACTTTGTGATTCAGAAAAATCTTTGAGACTCTATTCAGTAAATGCATTATTTTGTGTGGAACCCACAGTGCGCGGTACCTTCAATTTAGTTTTGCGAGGGCCCGTCTGTCTATCTGTCCATCAATCTGTCAGCGGACTGTATCTGATTAACCGTAAAGGGTACAGAGAGACCCTGGGCTTAGTCTGGACTGTTACTAGACAACCCGACGTCGAGCTACCCATGGCTCGCCGTCCGCAAGCCCGCGCCTACGGTGGCCGAAAATCGGGATCGGAATCCCGGCGGCGCCTAGGGCGTGTGTGCCGTTGCCTTATGCGGTCGGCCTCCTCCTTAACTAGCAGTACTGCTTCGCATTAGGAGGCGAATGCCTCCCGTGCCTCCTCGCTCCGGACCATGGCCTCCATCAATATTTCTCAACTTTCACACAACGCTATCTAGTTCCTAATTAAGCAGAGCTTGTTCTATGAATACTATACACTTGACTGCGATCCAACCTGATGGTAAGCCGTAATGCATAACCGTAAAGGGTACAGAGTTGAAAGTTCCACAGAATGTTTACTTCTTTTGCTATCACAATAACAAATAATTAATTTAAAATATGGTTAAAAATTAAAAGAATTTTTTCTAAGGAGGATTCCATAAAAAAAACTTTTGTCAGCATATTTGCTCGATTTTATTTTTAGTGTGGAACCCTTCATGTGTGACTCACACTTGACCAATATTTACCCTTCAGGAGATATAATATTTAGGTACAAAGTCAAAATCTTTTTATTACATGGGCACTTGTAAAACGTCAGAAGCTAGTGCACGGTTCCAAATTGGCCGTTTCCTATAGAGAAAAATCGGCAAGAAACTCCATGGATGTCGCTTGACCGCTATCTCACCTAATAATGTAGATTTCCATTTAAATTAAGCTCCTTAATCAGACTCTGAGTAAACTCAGTAGGAAGTATCGATCATAAAACCCGACATTGCCATCTAAATATTATTACTATTTATAATTAGTTCCTCTATGGTACAGCGGCAACAGCGGTGACATCACTACGGAAGTGGCGGGAATTTTGTTTAGACTATGCCTTACTGTGGGAATATGTAATGAGCTTAGTCTACATAGTGTCTTTTTTTGGGCATTGCTTCCTTCGTTCACTCGCTCCAGCCTAGCGAGAGAGCGTGTCGATTTTTTTTTTTATTGATTATAGGTTTGCGCTTGACCGCTATCTCACCTGATGGAAAGCGACGATGTGGTCGACGATGGAGTGCGCTTACCTAGAAGGAACCAATTCACTCTTGACTAAGATTCCCGGGTTGTAGCCATCATCAACTGAATAAAACTCACCTACGCTTCTTCAGTTGCAATTTATGTTTTAAGACCACAGGTTTTCTTCTCAGGAATTCTTCGAACCGTCGTACGACTCAGTCGAGTCTGTCTGTCATGTTCAAAAATGTTTTGACATACAGACAGACAGGCAGCAAAATGATCCTTTAAGGGTAGGCACCTCCTTTTGAGGTACGGTACCCTGAAAAAACACAATTAATTTGTTCCTAAAACGTTTTATGCTCCCTACGTTTTATTTTTATGGTGAGAAAAATCATCTAAAGACGAATCTTGTGTCAGACTCTTACTGATTAAACTAAGACATGGGGTGGGTTACCCTATTTCTTTTGAGTCCTCATACCGGGGACTGACCTTCCTTTCAGAAGCCGGACCAGCTCCCAGTAGGCTTCGGCCCTACGTTACGTAACGTATGTCCTATTTCCTTAATAAGAGTATCCTTTGCTGATATCTCAGCTAATCTTGTTTATCCAGCTTTTACCAGTGACTCAGAACCAACCTAATTATAAATATTGATAACATTCTCAGAACTTCCTGTTTAGGCTTGAGATAAACTCTTGTGTGAAACGTCTTGCAATTAGTCATTAGGACTTTGAAGGCAAGATAATATAGTGGTAATTAGTAAACTGATATGATTAATCTAAATATTTGAAAATGTGGTAAGAATAATAGGTATAAACATCGACTTATATCGTAGCGATAGACAAGCACGTTCATATAATCTAGGTATAGCTTTTGTCAGCGGCTTCGCCCGCGCACATAAAATATAGCCTATGTCACTCAGGAGTAAAGCAGCTTTCTATTGTTGCTAATTATTTTCCAATCAGACCAGTAGTTCCATAGATTACCTCCTACAAACAAAAAAACAGACTTTACCTCTTTATTATATTAGTGTAGATTGGTCAGAATATTGAAAAGGTAATACTAAAGTCTGCTGCAGCGTTTCATGGGCATTATGACGTCTAACAAAATTTAAAAAACTTACAGCGCTGTGTCACTGCATGAACGTCAAAACTGCAGTAATGTCATCATTGTAGAAGTCTCATCTCCTTTCTTGCTCAGCTTGCACTACCACCTGCACCTTTAATGACTTGTACGAGGCCAACGAGAAAGCTGTCCAGGTGGCTACATATTGGTCGGACAAAATTTGAGTCAAATCGACACGAAAAGAAGAAGAAGAGGTCTTTACTGGATTAGTTTTACACAAATTTATGTCTTGATTTCTATAGAATCGTAAATAACATCCACAAGATATCTGTGTATCCAAAATCTGTGTAATAAATGCGTACCTTGGAATGGCCGCTCGATAGATTGCGAAATCACATCGCAAAATCCTTCGATGCAGTGGCGTACGTTGTCGTATCGCAGTCTTGTATGGAACCTCTCATCTCCCACAAGTCGGGAGGCGACTATGAGACAGTTAAGCATTTTCCACATCCGGATATATGCACTCAAATTAGAAATTACTCGTCACTCATCACTTCTCTCTTTCGTCTTCTTCACTTCCTGAAAATTTATCTATAAACAAAAGCATGAACAAATCCGACCTACATTTGTCCCAATATAGACCACTTCCTTATATCGTTTGGCTATTTATGACCTTTTTACTATTACGCATAAAAGTTTATGTGATACGAACATTTAGGCGCTTTCCTTGAACTACTGTTTCAGGCATCAAATCTGTTCATCAATTTTGATTTTGGCGGTATCTGTTGATTTTATACGTTCCTGTATTAAACAATAAATTCTTTTAAAATGCTACTATAAGCCGTTAAGTTTTATAAAGGTTTTAGTATTATTAAATTGGTCAAATTCTTTAACAGACGGTTGTGTTTATTCCTAGAATATTAATTTTATTTTGTTAATTATATAAAACTAAAATTTCCTGGCCGAGTGGTAACGATCCCGACTTAAGAGTTATTTCATCACCACTGCTCTCAAAATGGTAAAGGAAAACATCGTGAGAAAAATTCGAATACTTGTGATATCCACCAACTCGTACTAGGCCTGCGTGGTGGATTACCGCCCATTCTCTCTCCTAGAGAGAAGGCCTGAGTCCCAGCAGTAAGAACATTACAAAACAGACACTATACTAGTAACGCCATCTATGGCGTCACATAAGAACTAATCCTGCATCGCGCAAAGTTCTCCGCGCGATTTAAACTTTTGAGCCCTGCCCGAACGGCGTTCATACACCTATTGTCTTTCTATTATGTCTCTAATTTCGGAATTTCGGTATTCGAAAGGTTAAACATAGAAAACAGCCCGGAATTATCTATCGGGCAGTAGCCCACCAGACGTAACACCTGTCTGGTCGAAGGATTCTTCCTTTTCAACGAAGGTTTGCGGGACTTTACTCTCTGTTCCGCATACCTTTAGACACTTATTTCTGTATTCATTTCAATATCTATGTCAATGGCAACCAAAACAAACATCTCAATCATTATATGAAGTTGTTGAACAACACTTTGGGCTGCAATGTCTCAAGGAGGAAAGGTAAGCAAGCTATTATGGCAACCGTCTATTTGTGTGACATACACTCGTCTTAGACTCTGAGGTAGGGTACAAGCTCATAAGAGAAAGCGATTTCAGTACCTGTAAGATAGGGTGGGTACAGTGAATCTTATCAATAATCAAATGAAAGCATTTATTTCAAACTAGCCTCAGCACATCGAACAGCTATTTATCTTTGAATTTCCAAGAAGTCAGTCAGAAAAAATATGCTAATTGCACACTCTTCCCCATTGAAACCCTTTGCTATTGAAAGGCTCTTCTCTATAGAAGAGTGAACTGAAGAAACTCAATGGATACTCTTTTGAATATGTAATACAAAATATTTACTAGACATACTGTACAAAACGACTTGGTTTGAGCTGTTGAGATGCATTCTTTGTGTGCGTAAGTCTGTATTTTTAAGCTCTACAACTTTTGACTCAAATACCCCCCGTCCTTGAGTCAAAAGTAAATAGGCAAGCGTGCTCCATTGCTGATGTGACCATCGCTTACCATCAGGTGCAATAATAGTCAAACGTCCACCTATATTTTTTATTGATCTATATAGTGTCCCACTGCTGTGGATGGATGGAGAGGGAGAGGGAGACCAAAGAAGATATGGATGGATGGTGTGAGAAGTGATATGGAAGACAGAGGAGTTAGTGATAGCGTGACGGGTGACAGGACAGAATGGAAGGAAAAAACATATTGCGCCGACCGGACAAGACCAAAACGGGACAAGGGCAGGAAGATGATGATGAGTGTCCCACTGCTGAGCAAAAGTCTCCCTTTTCTCTTTCCTAAGCCTAACAATACTAAAACAAATTTGCTAGTGTCGACTCTAGATAGAAAAAGTAGTCAGACCAAAAAGATACTCTTTATATTTTTTACCCAAAACCGCTACCTTCTTCACCTTACACCATACAACCAAACACTAATATTTGCCATCAAACGCGATAGGTGTTACCGAAAATCTGTGAAAGTGTAAACCCGTTTTGTTTGATCGCTTTGTAGGTGGACAGCCTGTTCTATTTGATCGTTCTACAAACCCATTATTTTTGGGTGAAGGTGAGACAGGTAAATGGCACGGAATGCAGTTTCGTAAGATAATAGTAATGGATGCAGAAATGTTTTTAGATTACGTAATAGTGTTGTAACCTATTTTCTTCTGGTGATTTAAGAGCGGTTACTGTTAATTTTTTTTCATTGCTCATTGCGAAATGGACCTGTAAAAAAGCCCCCTTGAGTGACGGGGGGCTTTGACCCTCTTTCAGTAAACAAATATGAACAAAAAAAAATCTTTCATTGATTTTTTCTAGAACAATCATCATTACATAGTATAAAACAAAGTCGCTTTCTGTCCCTATGTATGCTTATATCTTTAAAAGTACTCAACGGATTTTGATGCGGCTTTTTTTAATAGGTAGAGTGATTTAAGAGGAAGGTTTGTAATATGTTTAATATCAGTATTGCAGCCGTGCGAAGCTAGTAAAATGTAAAAACCAAAATTTACAGTAAAATAAATTTCTTAAAAATGTGTGAAAAAAACGACAATTAAGAATTTTTAAGACAGATGTATGTATTCGGCATCATCAGATGACTCCTTTGAGTAAACTCAAGAGCCCTGGAAGTATACACCGTTAAATTTTAGTCGTTTTAATCCCAAAGAGGGACGATCCAGTACATGAAACACTATCGATTTGTGTAGATAAAATAAAGTACTTTTTTTCTAAATCTCTTATTGATATACGCATTTACGAAATTATTTTTTTTAAGTAAACGAATAATTGACCTTGTAGGTAGTTGTCGATCGTTGCGTACTAACTACCTACAGGTCATTGAACTCGCCCAGCTGACGTTAACTTAAAGAAATCAATTTAGAATATGCGTAAATTAATTCGAGTTAAAAAAAAGTACTTTGTTTTTTCATTCTAACTTTACCAATCGATAGTGTTTCATGTACTGAATCGATCCTCCAAGGGATTAAAACGACTAAAATTTAACGGTGTATTTATTCTCTTTGGCTATTTTTTTTACTATAACGCGGGCGAACCCGCTATTAGCAGCTAGTACGGCATATAAAATAGACATGTCCAACTTTGAACCACAAATAAATGTCACCACGTTTGCAGTACATTTCTCCAAAACCACAAAGTTCCTTTCAACCTCAATTTATTACCAAGTCTGTAGAATTCACGACCATTCAACAAAGACCTCTGTTCAACACCAGTATTTCCCGTAAATTCCCTTCATTTCCTTGCGTGAAGGGAAGCAGGGGAGGTCTTGGGTATTTGGTTGTTTTTTTTCCTGTTTTCTAAAGAGATTTATATGAGTTTGGACGTGGACTAACGCGTTGAAATGTGGACTTGTTTTTAGTATTTTTTTCTAGTCTATATTAATTTTATGTATTAATGTTAAAAAGGTTTTGTCGAAATTTCTTGGAGTCAAGTTCAGTGTTTGAAATATTATATAGAAAACTAGCGACCCGCCCCAGCTTGGCACGGGTACTGATATTGAATATATTATGCATGTATTTTACACATAAACCTTCCTCTTGAATCACTCTATCTATTAAAAAAAAGCCGCATCAAAATCCGTTGCGTACTTTTAAAGATATAAGCATACATAGGAACAGGTGACTTTGTTTTATACTATGTAATGATAATGATAATGGTGATATGCGTTAACTTAGCAATCAGAAAACTTAGACTTGAACCTCACACATCTACACTACCTATATATGGTCACTGATGAAGCCTCCTGGGATCCAGAATCTAAGGCAAAAAAGGAACGGGGTGGGTTTTTAGTCAATAAAAGTCTGACGCTATCTCCCGGCCTTTGGAAGGGCGGGAGATAGATGTCAATAAATGAATTTGCCCACCATCCATACAAAAAAATGTGGTTTGAATATTTTTAAACAAAAAAATAAACCATAAAAAATTTATACCAGGTAATTTTTTAACCACAGCGTAAATTTTTTTTGGTGGCTCAGTGTAAGCAATAGAACACATTTCCATTTTTAGTTTATAACTTTTTTTTCTATTTTTTCCACTTTGTCCCTTTGTCCCAAGAGACATCCATAGAATAAGTTTCTGAGTAAACAAGTCTCGTAAGCGTTAACTTAACTTTTTACTAATGACACATATCAAAATAAAAAATACGTGTTTATTAAAATGTATTCAAGTTTATTATGTCTAAATTTGCGCACTGGTTAAAAAAAATCCTGTATACTAGGCATTTTTCTTTTTTAATAATTTTATCTCTATTTCAAAGGTACTTTCAAGAATCGTCGTTAGTTACCTAATTAAAATACAATATATTTAATACATAAAAAGTTACCCTTTTCGATTCGTTCACACGTAATGAGATCATCTACCCTAACTCCTTATTATTTACATAATTTATGAATCATGCTCGTACGCAGCTGTTAAAATAATTTCTCGACTATTATTAGATGGTATTGCCACGAAGCTCGCCCACTTTCACTGCCCGGCTCCGATTTGACAAGGCGTTATATTTAGAAATTAGTATATTGAAGGGAGGACTAGATTTTGTTGACACGTTTTTTGCAACGTCTTCTGTTATTCGCATAGCTCGCTTTCGACGACTATCTTAACATCAGTTAAAATGCTATCCATATACCATCAGGTAAGCGATGATAGGCCGACGATGGAGCACGCTTGTCTAGAAATAACCTATTCACTCTTGACTTAAAGACCTCTAGGTTGTAGGTATCAGGAAACACTACTCCGGTAGGGAATTCCACTCCTGTACGCATAATGAATGTGTTTGAAAAATGTTTTGTACGTATGGATTGGATGTCCAACCATATAGAATCAATCGGTTAAACAAAATGCAATATGGATAAACTTCATTTAATAGGAAATTATCAAATTTTCCCCACACTAAGATTTACTTATGTATCGTGAGTACATTCGCAATCATGTTAAGTCAGATACACAAGATACCCTGACCTGGGACACTATCTGCAGGCCACAAAAAAAAACCTGCAGGGCATACAAATATTTGTTCCGTGCGGGAACCGAACCTGCGATCCACAGCGTAGCAGTCAATCGCTCAACCAATGCGCCAACCGAGCCGTCAATTTCCAACCCTCGTTTGACTTGCTTTTCATTATCTCAGAAATCCTACATCAATGATGTAACCAAACAAGGATTGATATATCATCAAATTTTTATGTTTAAAACGATATGCTAGTCACGTCAAGAAATGATCAATTTCTAGGATGTGACCATGACATAAAATAGGTAATTATAATATATTGGAAATTAACTCTTTAGTTTGATAGATGAGGAAAGAAGTCCTTCAATTTTATTGATGGTTATCATTGATTATTCATTGGGCATATATTCGCCTTAGGGGATAATAATATTAGTACCTTAAGGTAGGCCTTCCTCACTCGCCTATCGTCAAAGGTTTAAAAACTTGTTGATTCACTTAACGCAACCCAAAGTGATGTTTGATGCAAAAGTAATATGAAAAACAGAGAGATAACATCTATAATATAAAAATAAATCGCAAAATGTGTTGGTAAGCGCAAAACTCAACAACACCTGGACCAATTTTACTAATTCTTTTTTGTTAAGTTTATTATTGTCAGGCTTATGAAATAAAAATTAGGGTAGAGTGGGGTAGAGTAGAGTAGAGCGGGGTAGAGTAGAGGAGAATGGAGTGAGATAGAGTAACGTGAGCGAAGCCGCGGGCAAAAGCTAGTCTTTTATAAAAATCTGACTTTATTTACAATCTCGATTAAATGGGCAAGGCTTATATAGAAGGTCTTTTTTATATTCTTAATATAGGAATACATTATTGAGAGTTAATAGCAGATTTTCGGAGGTCTTTACTAAATTACTCTTACACAAATGTATGTTTTCATTTCTATAGAAGCCTAGATAATATCCACTAGATATCCGTGTACCAAAAATATCTCAATAAAGATGTGTAATCTATACTAATATTATAAAGCTGAAGAGTTTGTTTGTTTGTTTGTTTGAACGCGCTAATCTCAGGAACTACTGGTTCGAATTGAAAAATTCTTTTTGTGTTGAATAGATCATTTATCGAGGAAGGCTTTAGGCTATATAACATCACGCTGTGACTTATAGGAGCGAAGAAACAATGGAAAATGTGGAAAAAACAGGGAAAAATATTCATCTTTGAGGGCTTCCGTTGCGTGCGCTGCGAAAACGGTAGAAGATACCAAAAAAATATGTAGGAAAGAATTATTCCTGTTAAAATGATCTAAAAAAATGTCCGCGACAGTATATGTCTATCTTTTAAGATTAACTTACTAGAACCGTTTTTATGGAAATCAAATTTGGCCGAAATTAATGCATTATTACCAATTATTTGTTAGAGTTGTATCAACATAGTAATATTAAACTTTATCCAAATAAATGTGTTGTTGTTTAAGAGTATGTAATTGTGAACAAAATTGTCTTTGTAATCACTTATTTTCAATGAACATCTTAGAAGATATTACAATTTTAAAATACTCCGATATAAAATTCACACGCGCCGCATGATGTGCAAAATATGACGCTGCGCCTGGCTGAGGGGCGAGGAGAGGGGTTGCTTGCGGGCGCCGCGAAGGGGTTTTTTTCATGGTAGGTAAAAATCATCCAATGACGAATCCCGCTCTTGGGCGGAGCGGGAAACAGTGTCAGACTCTTACTGACTATACAACCTACCCCGTTCCTCCCTTGCCTTATTCCCAGAGCCCCGGTATAACGCTTTCGCATCAACCCTCGGCTGCAGGAGCCTTCGATCCTGAAGAGCCCCACAGTTTGCTGACAACACCTTGAGGCGCGCGGGAGCAGTACAGGCCGTCGACGACTTGGTCTCGGTCTGGACTGTTACCAGACAACCGGACGGCGAGCTACCCATTGCTCACCATCCGCAAGCCAGCGTTTACGGTGACCGGATATCGGCGGGATCGCGGCGGCTACAACTACGGCGAGGGCGCTTTTGCCCTTGCCTTATGCGGTTGGCCTCCTCCTTTTCGAGCATTACTGCTTCGCAGAAGGAGGCGACCGCTTGCCATTTTTCTTCGCTGCGGGCCATGGCCTGAACCAAGGCCCAGCGCGAGAGGCCACCGCTGCCGATCACCCCCACGATGACACGGCGATTCTCTTCTCAAGCGGGGCACACCTCCACCGTGTCCTCCGTGCTGGCCACAGTGGCGACACCCGGGCGTCTCTTCCGCACGAATCCGGCGCATTAATCTCCTGAACTTCCCATGTCCTGTGAGAACCGGCGTCATGTCCTGCGTGATGTCTATCCAACCACGCCTCAAAGAGGGCACTTACCGCTGAGATTATGGCGTGCCCAAGTGGAGGGTGTAGCTCTATGAAGTACTTTTAGATAATTATGTTCTTTTAAAAACTAAATTGTCTAAATTAATAACAAAAATTGACACGGGCAAAATCGTGGGTAACAGCTATAATTTATAAAGCTGAGGTTGTTTGCAAAAATAAATATGATGCCCAAAATAACTATTCCACGCGGACGAAGTCGCGGGCACAGCTAGTATCTCAATAAAGATGTGTAATAACATCATAATCACGTAATTATTTATTATTAATTGTATGAAAATGTACCTCGGGGCTGGGTTCAAAAATGACCAGAGTAGGGTAGAGTTGTTACCCGAGTCGTTCATTTATGACTCGAGTAGCTACCCTAGAGTTAACCCAAGTGACTACAACTTCGACCAGGGTAGGCCATGACAATAGAACTTGACGTCTGCGTTAAAAAATGCGAGTGTAGGGTATCTACCCTGTGATGTCAGGAGTTAACTCCAACCTCAAATTTGAACGCAGCCTGGGTTGGCCGCTCTTAAGCTTTAGTACTGTCAAGTATATTATAAAGTTGACATTAAAACCTAAAATAGCCTAAGGATCGTGCTGATCCTTTAATACTCTTTTGTCATTGTTTAGTTTTAGTAACTTATTATGGTCCATTGTCTCATCTTCTAATGATGCAATAAGCGTTAGTCTACAAAAAGCTATTTAGTCTTAAGTGTCCGTCCGTAACTAGTTTTAGCGGCCGAGCGCAAACCCGAATTTAGGTTTCGGTCAAATTTTATGCCGAAACTGATTTTACGGGCAAAAATAGCCTGATCTTAATAAGTCAGTGAAAAAATAGGGGAACTATACAACCTATTTTCAGATCTACTAAATACAATATTTTTTTTTTATATAAACATTAGTACCTCTTACCCTCTCTCTTATTTATTAGGTAAGAGCATATGCTCTTACCTAATAAATAAGGTGCAACAAACTCGCCCGATCCCTTGTCCACAAAAAAACCTCCTGAATTCAGTATTAATTCTGGCCGTAGGCAATCTTGATAGCAGCCGAAATTTAAACTAACTGAATCTTCTTTTGCTTAACTAGACCGAAACTACAAAGCTGAAACCGTACCCGAAAATTGGGTCGAAAATTGTTTTTGAATATACTGCCGGAATATTCGAAAAAGTTTACCGTGACCCTAAAGTGTATGGAGCAACTGACAAATACAGGTATTCCAGTAAAATTCTGACACGTCCTTCGTCTCTATCCTAAAGCAAGAGAAATAATTTGATGATCATCTACCTCAAAAACCGTTGATTTTTGATGCGAAAATGTTACACCGGGGCTCTGGGACTAAGGCATGGATAAGGAACGGGGTAGGTTGTGTAGTCAGTAAGAGTCTGACACTGTTTCCCGCTTCGCCCAAGGGTGGCATTCAGAGTTATCCGTCATGTTGTTCTACCGGGGCCCAAGGTCCCTACTGGGGCCCAGGGTCTCTTTCTGAAGGCCTGGCCCCAGTGCGAAAGGCAAAGAAGGAATGGGGTGGGGTTTTTAGTCAGTAAGAGTCTGACACTGTTCCCCGCTTCGCCCAAGGGTGGGATTCGTCATTCGATGATTTTTACCCACCATAAAAAACCCTAAAGCGAGAGAAATAATTTCATTATTATCAACCTAAAAAACAAAATCAAAGACAATTTTTCAATATATCCTGTTACCCAAATGCCACTTGACCCAAATTATAATGTCAGGATAAAATGACTTACCAATTAAGCTAAATATTTCCTAGCAGTCATAATAAATCAACTATTGACAAGTAAATGCGACGTTGCCGTGATAATCTGCCATAAATAATGGCATACTTTATGCTCTATGGTCTAATTCGTCTATGGTTCATAGTCTATGGTAATTGGGTCATGGACTCATAAATTCGTCCAAACGACCTTTTTAATTATTAGTTGTTGCAATTAATTTGCAACATTGGATGATGTGTTTGTTTTTTTAGATGTTATCTTGCTTTGTGATCATGCGTAATTTTATAGTTTGGCCAGAATCAGGGTTTCTAGGTCTATCTACACCGTGAAATTTAAATGGTTGTTTTCCCGCAGCAGAATGACTTGCCACAAGGAGTACTTTTGAAGCATACAGTAAAAATAAAAAAATAAAAAGTTTTTTTTTTATAAATAATTATTAAAAATATTCATCAATTTAAAAAAGCGAAAACAATAGTAACATTAGACGTAATTTGTAGGTACTACTAGAGTCGCATGCGCAGCACGCCGTCAAAGGAAACCAATTCATTAAATATTTAAACCAAAATAAGCTCTCGCACGTTGTGATACGTCATAATTAGCTTGCACTCTGGAGGTCCATTTTTTGTTTTTAATATTATATTTTTTTATCAAACGTTTGTATTACCAAGACACAACCATTTCGCTGAGGGAAAACAACCACTAAAATTTCACGGTGTATATACATAGTTGATACGATAGATGGGATTTCCTTAAAAAGGATCTTGGTTTATACCAATATACTATATAATAGACTGGCCTGTTGGTCTAGTAGTTAGTGGCCCTGACTGCTACGCCGGAGGTCGTGGGTTCGATTCCCACCCAGGACAAATGTTTGTGTGATGAGGACGATCATTTGTTCTGTGTCTGGGTGTAATTTCTCTATAATATATATGTATTTAGAAATATATAAGTATGTTTATCAGTTGTCTAGTACCCATAACACAAGCTCTGCTAAGCTTGGGACTAGACGGCGTTGTTAAAAAAAAAAAAAAAAAATATGAAAAATTTTTACTATGAGACCAAACCAGAAATCACGAAAAAAAATATCTCGCTGCTAGATACATTTTGTCGAGTTATGTGAATATAAATCTATGGAGCAGTCGGTTTTTTGTTTCGTGATTTTTGGGTTGGTCTCATAGTAAAAATTGTTTATATTGGTGTGTACAATGAACCTTTTTAAGGACGTATTTACGAATTGACGCGCTTCAATCTTAGGTATTTCGACTTACTACTACACGTGCACGGCGCACACACACAGCGACTAGCGCGAAACGGCGAAATTATGAGTGAACTGACTCGGTTTGATACTTGCCTGCTATTATTATTTTTTTTTAATGTTTTTTTTTTAATCTGCGTGATTTGTATTCAAAAAATATCTAACGTGAAACAGAAAAAAGGTACCTAGCTACCATTGGACAGTGATTGGTTGGTAAGCAAGTAGATAATGGCAAAAGTACGCAAGTAGACAAATCAAAGTATGCAAAACCAGTATAAGGGTATATCTCATTGTACGAGAATGATGAAACCTTACCTCCAGATTCCAAACCTTGCCTACAGACCTGATGGTGTACCTCCATAACTGCTACTGGAACTAATGAACGAGTGGAGCTACATGTACCGAGTTTGGGCTCGTTATGTTCGTTGGGGTGAGACCCTACCTCAGGACTTGATGGTGTACCCCTAAGACTGCTACTGGAACTAATGAACGAGTGGAGCTAGATGTACGGAGTTTGGGCTCGTTATGTTCGTTGGGGTGAGACCCTACCTCAGGACTTGATGGTGTACCCCTAAGACTGCCTTCTGGAACTAATGAACGAGTGGAGCTAGATGTACGGAGTTTGGGCTCGTTATGTTCGTTGGGGTGAGACCCTACCTCAAGACCTGATGGTGTACCTCCAAGACTGCCTTCTGGAACTAATGAACGAGTGGAGCTAGATGTACGGAGTTTGGGCCCGTTGTGTTCGTTGGGATGAGACCCTACCTCAGGACTCCATGGAGCGACCTGATGGTGTACCTCCAAGACTGCCTTCTGGAACTAATGAACGAGTGGAGCTAGATGTACGGAGTTTGGGCTCGTTATGTTCGTTGGGGTGAGACCCTACCTCAGGACCTGATGGTGTACCTCCAAGACTGCCTTCTGGAACTAATGAACGAGTGGAGCTAGATGTACGGAGTTTGGGCCCGTTGTGTTCGTTGGGATGAGACCCTACCTCAGGACTCCATAGAGCGACCTGATGGTGTACCTCCAAGACTGCCTTCTGGAACTAATGAACGAGTGGAGCTAGATGTACGGAGTTTGGGCTCGTTATGTTCGTTGGGGTGAGACCCTACCTCAGGACCTGATGGTGTACCTCCAAGACTGCCTTCTGGAACTAATGAACGAGTGGAGCTAGATGTACGGAGTTTGGGCCCGTTGTGTTCGTTGGGATGAGACCCTACCTCAGGACTCCATGGAGCGACCTGATGGTGTACCTCCAAGACTGCCTTCTGGAACTAATGAACGAGTGGAGCTAGATGTACGGAGTTTGGGCCCGTTGTGTTCGTTGGGATGAGACCCTACCTCAGGACTCCATGGAGCGACCTGATGGTGTACCTCCAAGACTGCCTTCTGGAACTAATGAACGAGTGGAGCTAGATGTACGGAGTTTGGGCCCGTTGTGTTCGTTGGGATGAGACCCTACCTCAGGACTCCATGGAGCGACCTGATGGTGTACCTCCAAGACTGCCTTCTGGAACTAATGAACGAGTGGAGCTAGATGTACGGAGTTTGGGCTCGTTATGTTCGTTGGGGTGAGACCCTACCTCAGGACCTGATGGTGTACCTCCAAGACTGCCTTCTGGAACTAATGAACGAGTGGAGCTAGATGTACGGAGTTTGGGCCCGTTGTGTTCGTTGGGATGAGACCCTACCTCAGGACTCCATAGAGCGACCTGATGGTGTACCTCCAAGACTGCCTTCTGGAACTAATGAACGAGTGGAGCTAGATGTACGGAGTTTGGGCCCGTTGTGTTCGTTGGGATGAGACCCTACCTCAGGACTCCATGGAGCGACCTGATGGTGTACCTCCAAGACTGCCTTCTGGAACTAATGAACGAGTGGAGCTAGATGTACGGAGTTTGGGCCCGTTGTGTTCGTTGGGATGAGACCCTACCTCAGGACTCCATGGAGCGACCTGATGGTTTACTCCAAGACTGCCTTCTGGAACTAATGAACGAGTGGAGCTAGATGTACGGAGTTTGGGCCCGTTGTGTTCGTTGGGATGAGATCGTACCACAGGACTTGATGGAGTGACCTGATGGCGTACCTTCAAGACTGCTACAGGAACTAATGAACGAGTGGAGCTACATGTACTAATGGTGACAAAAGTGCATGGAGAGCTTAAGGTCGACTTTTGGCTGCGAGGTTTTGCTTCACGTTTCATGAGGCGACTAGATGGCGCTGTTCAAAAATAAAAATAACACTGCAAAACTTGAAAACATTGCAAAGGCACACAATAAGGTTTTTAATATCTAAAATAAATCGAATTCTAAAGATATAACTTTAGAATTAGATTTATTGACAAACAAGTCTATTTAAAGTGATCTCATCTCCATATATTTTTGCCCATGCTTCTTTACAGTTTTCAGATTTTATCCTATATTTGTGAATTCACTTGCCTATATTATTATTTCCTGTACGTGCCCGGAGTTTGGACAGTGAATTTACCATGGTATCAAATGTGAGTTTTTTAAAGTTAGAAATAAAAGAAAAAAGAAAGAAAATACGTTTATTTCGTACAAAAACGTCACACTTTATGAAACATATATAAAAAAACGTTAAACAATAAAAATAAACAAGAATATGTTCGTAATTACCTATACATGTTATATTTTTAGAAGTCATATAAATACTAACTGTCTTGCTTTTTCTGCATAACATCTAAGGGCACGAAGTCTCTTTCGGGAGTTTTTGCCAAACGCCTTAGTTTTGGCATCTAAAAAAAAGTTTAAATATAAGAGATAATAACTACACATATTCATATTAGCAGTCTACTCGTTTAGAAATTACAGTAACGGTCTTCGAAGTTCACCTCTAGGTCACTCCATCGAATCCGGTGGTAAGGATTCCTCATAACTGACATGATGAGCCCAAACTCGGCACACCTAGCTCCACTCGTTTATTCGTTCCAGTGGCAGTCTTAGAGGTGCACCACCAGGTTGCTTCTACTAATTCTGAGGTAGGGTCTCATCCCAACGAATACAACGAGCCCAAACTCGGTACATCTAGCTCCACTCGTTCATTAGTTCCAGTAGGCAGTCTTGGAGATACACCATCAGGTCGCTCCATGGAGTCCTGAGGTAGGGTCTCATCCCAACGAACACAACGGGCCCAAAATCGGTACATCTAGCTCCACTCGTTCATTAGTTCCAGAAGGCAGTCTTGGAGGTACACCATCATGTCGCTCCATGGAGTCCTGAGGTAGGGTCTCATCCCAACGAACACAACGAGCCCAAACTTGGTACAACTAGCTCCACTCGTTCATTAGTTCCAGAAGGCAGCCTTGGAGGTACACCATCATGTCGCTCCATGGAGTCCTGAGGTAGGGTCTCACCCCAACGAACATAACGAGCCCAAACTCGGTATATGTAGCTCCACTCGTTCATCAGTTCCAGTAGCAGTTATGGAGGTACACCATCAGGTCGCTCCATCAAGTCCTGAGGTAGGGTCTCATTCCAACGAACACGACGAGCCCAAACTCGGTACAACTAGCTCCACTCGTTCATTAGTTCCAGTAGCAGTCTTAGGGGTACACCATCAAGTCCTGAGGTAGGGTCTCACCCCAACGAACATAACGAGCCCAAACTCGGTACATGTAGCTCCACTCGTTCATTAGTTCCAGTAGCAGTTATGGAGGTACACCATCAGGTCGCTCCATCAAGTCCTGAGGTAGGGTCTCATTCCAACGAACACGACGAGCCCAAACTCGGTACAACTAGCTCCACTCGCTCATTAGTTCCAGTAGCAGTCTTAGGGGTACACCATCAAGTCCTGAGGTAGGGTCTCACCCTAACGAACATAACGAGCCCAAACTCGGTACATGTAGCTCCACTCGTTCATTAGTTCCAGTAGCAGTTATGGAGGTACACCATCAGGTCGCTCCATCAAGTCCTGAGGTAGGGTCTCATTCCAACGAACACGACGAGCCCAAACTCGGTACATCTACCTTCACTCGTTCATTGGTACCGGCAGGAGTCTGAAGTACAACTTCAGGTAGACACTCCATGAAGTTCGAAATGGAATGTTTTATAGTATTATTCAAGAAAAAAAAAATGAAACTAACTAAATCTTACGTTGTTTGCCCGTTCTTCGCACAAAACACGTAAAGTATCAAAATAACGAGGTCAAATATTTTGTGTTCGTACAGCGATCTTATTCCACACGATCGCCTGCTTACAACCGACACAGCGTCCACTCTCGACGGCGACCCAGCGCAGACTAATGTTTTTATTTCAATTTTTTATGCAATAACTCAAGACATTAACCAGTAAAATAACCCTTAAATTCAATGGGATAAGATTCACGTGATAGAGATAAATTTGTTGAAAAACTAAAATTGATTTATTTTTTTCTGAGACTAATTGAAACAATTTGATAGTTCTTTTTTTTTGAAAATTGAATTGATTATGTCTCCTTTCATAAAATATTTTTAAATAATCAAATTTCTGTTATTAAATGGATGAAAAATGATCCTAAACTCAATACAAAATCGTCAATTTTGAGTGAAGAGGTTCAAGAAAATATTTTTTACATTATTATAAACCTATTTTTTCGAATAAAAAGCTTTTCTTAGTTAAAGATAAAGAAGTAATCTGTCTGTAGAAATATGTAACTACTTTTTATTTAGTTTATTTCTGCCACAAAAGTTACCGAAAAACTGCTTATTTTGACCATATTTGAGAACGCGTCCTTAAGGAAAGCTCATCTAGATCCGTCGTTCCAACTTTGTATAGGTACTAACTGACTGAAATACCAATGTACAGCAGAAACTACTGGGAATAGGAGAGTTTTTTTTTATGGTAGGTAAAAATCACCGGTGAGTCCCAGGGCCCCGGTGAGAGTCCCAGAGCCCCGGTGAGAGTCCTAGAGCCCCGGTGATAGTCCCAGAGAGAAATGATAGTCCCAGGGAGAGGTGATAGTCCCAGAGCCCCGGTGAAATTTTTGCAAACAGCTGGTGTTACAAGCGGTAACTGGGGTTTTTTTTTCACTTTAAAAACCAATAAAGATACCGTGCAATAAAAAAAAATCTTGCAATTGAGACGTCTCTTGGTATTTATTGTCGAACTCCTCAAAGACGGTTTAGCAATTTTTTATGCATTTTTGATAGATGTGACCATTGGTTGTAGGATATTTTTAACCTCTTAAAACCCCCTCAATTTTTTCTTTAAAATTTATACGATACAACTACGTCTGCTGATTTATCTAGAAATAAAATAACTTCACTTTTCCCTATATCCTTAACTTATCTTCAAAAGCTAAGACCGCAAAACTCACATGACATTATAATACAAAGTGCTTACTCCTGCCGTGGCCACGGGTTCCGTGGTGCATACCAATGTGTGTATTATGGTGGATGGTGATCAAGACAACGTCTTGAAGAATGGCCTGGCATACTGATGGCGACATGGTAATCGTTGACGTAACTGTGAAAATTATAATAGTTCATATTTTTTGTTATGAGGCCCCTACGCAAACAAATGAAGAAAAAAAAGGTTTATTCTTGACTTTTAAGGTTTTGTAGCCAAATGGCAAAAAATGGAATCCTTATTGATTCGTCATGTCTGTCTATATTTCCGTACGTATGTCTTGACAAATGGCAAAAACCGCAATCCTTATAAATTCGTCTGTCGGTCTTTCTGTCCGTATTTCACAGGCACTTTTTTTCCGAAACTATAAGAACTACAGTTTTGTTTGAAAATGAAGCGCATTAAGATTTTCACACAAAAATAGAAAAAAAGAGCAAATTTTAGGGGGTTCACATTCAATTTAAAAATAAATTACACAAAGTAATACGCCTGTCAGGGTTTGAACCCGCGACCTACGACTTGTAACTCGGGGCTGACACCACTTTGCCACCACTGCTCTCAACACTGCTCTCACCACTGCTCTCACCACTGCTCTCACCACTGCCCTCACCACTGCTCTCAACACTGCTCTCACCTCTGCTCTCACCACTGCCCTCACCACTGCTCTCACCACTGCTCTCACCACTCGGCCACCACTGCTCTCACCACTCGGCCACCACTGCTCTCACTAATTCCGTTTATTTACATCAATAAATTAACTACATAAATACTGTTAAGGAAATAGTTAATTTTATAACAGCCGTGCGTAAGGGACTTGGTCGACAAGTGGCTCCTATTTAAAAACATAATCATGTCCACATTAGAGCACGACTGTTTCCTATACATGATGCAACTAGTTCCTGGTTTTAATCGTAAACAAAATAACACGTAAGATATAAAAAGGCAAATTAAAAAAATGTGTTTTTTTTTGTAGGTGTTACTACAAATAATCTAAAAATTACATTATTATATTGATTTTTTTTTTTTACAAATATCACACAACGTCATCTAGTCCCAAGCTAAGCAGAGCTTGTGTTATGGGTACTAGACAACTGATAAACATACTTATGTATTTCTAAATACATACATAATTAGATAAATTACACCCAGACACAGAACAAATGATCGTGCTCATCACACAAACATTTGTTGTCCTGGGTGGGAATCGAACCCACGACCTCCCGCTTAGCAGTCAGGCTCACTAACTACTAGACCAGTGATTCCCAAAGTGGTCCAGGTGGACCCCCAGGGGTCCACTGGAGACTTGCTAGGGGTCTACGTAGACGTGAATAAAAAATGGGGGTGCATAAGATGTTAATGGGGGTCCACGAAAATATCTGCTTTTGATAGTAAAGAGCAAAAATGTAAGCACCTAACTAAGCAGATAATATTTTTATAAGGCAAGTGATTGTTACTTGTCCAAACTTGCGTATTAGATATTACGTACAATTTCATGTACAGACTTGCAAACCGCTATCCGCCCGAAAATGCTTAGTGCTTGTTCAGACATGAATTTGATCACAACTATAAATACTTGATGCTTTTTCGACTCCCCATACAAAATGACCAAGTTACGTGACCGACTTTGTATGAAAATTGAAATTTTTTATGCGAATTTCGAAAAACCATAGAACAAATGTTGTTCAAAATGGTTGGTAGAACACATGGTTGAAGGGATGTAAATGTTCGCAGATACACCCTGTATAGGGACAGAACTCAGAAGCGACACAATTTTTATTTTTTAGCGACTTTAAGAATGTGGTAGAAATGTAGCAGCAGGGGGTCCACCGTAACCAGCAAAATTTTGAAAGTGGTCCACGAGAAAAATAAGTTTGGGAACTACTGTACTAGACTGACAGGCCAGTCTAATCTGATAATATATAACGGCGTTTTTTTTTGTGATGTCCATCATAAAATTTGGCAATAAGTAATGCCATTTAACAGAAGTAGGTAAGGGAAAAAAAATCTAAAATTATTAATTAATTTATTATATAATTATAAGCTTAAAGTAAAAGTAGAGCAGTGGTGGCCGAGTGGTAACGGCCCCGACTTACGAGTTGTAGGTCGCGGGTTCAAACCTAGCCAGGCGCATTACTTTGTGTAATTTATTTCATCACCACTGCTCTCAAAACGGTGAAGGAAAACATCGTGAGGAAACCGGCATGTCCTAGAACCAAAAATTCGAAGATATGTGATATCCACCAATCCGCACTGGGCCCGCGTGGTGGATTATGGCCCATTCCCTCTCCTAGAGAGAGGAGGCCTGTGTCCCTGCAGTGGGAACATTAAAAGGCCGATGATGAAGCTTAAAGTTAGTTTGGAATTCAAAGTTTGCGAACCCAACTCGACTTGACCAGTTTTTATAACTTTTATTTAATAAGCTAAATGCATAATAAATTATAGTCAATTTTTAAACGTAATTTGCTTTTTAATCCCCTTAATCAGTTAAAAAAGCCCAGCCCAATAAAACAGATGTACGAACAAACTAACTGACCTACAATCCAAACTACCGCAAAACTGTCCGTCCATCCGTTAATAACACTAATTGATATGCCCCGGTTTCGCCCGTAATTATATCGAGAGCGCTTCCTTACATTATGCTGTTATACTGGTTAGGGCAATGTTGTGACGTTCTATGTGGCCATTTGTTTAAGGATAATTGAGTGAAAATTTGTTAGGAGGAAATTAAATACAGAAATTATGACACTTAGGACTAAAGGAAGATTGGAGAGCAGTGGTGGCAGAGTGGTAACGGACTTACGAGTTGTAGGTTGCGGATTCAAACCCAGCTAGGCGCATTACTTTGTGTAATTTATTTCATCACCACTGCTCTCAAAACGGTGAAGGAAAACATCGTGAGGAAACCGGCATGTCCTAGAACCAAAAATTCGAAGACATGTGACATTCACCAATCCGCACTGGGCACGCGTGGTGGACTATGGTCCATGCCTTCTCCTAGAGAGGAGGCCTGTGTCCCAGCAGCGGGAACATTAATAAGGCTGATGATGATGATGAGTGAAAATTTGTTAGGAGGAAATTAAATACAGAAATTATGGCACTAAGTAGATGAGGATTTGGCTTCGAGGATGTTCATATCCTGGCAAGCTTCCAATGTGTAAAGGGCAGTTTATTTATTTATTTATTAAAACTTCAAGCAAAACAAAGTTAAGAGCAAATATGGCATGTGCAAGAAAAGTAAATGTATATTTATTAAAAACTTTAAATTTTTTTTGTGCATATTATAATTTTTAGTTGTGTTACTTGATAAGCTTTAATATAATTATAGATAATAATGTAAATAAATATATTTTAGTGGTGTAAAAAATAATAATTTTATGTGCCTTGTATTAAGTCCGCCTGGTATCACTATGCCAGGCGGACTTAATACAAGGCATTCTCTACCATGGAATTAGTGACCGAAACTTAAACACGTGAATGTAGTCATGATAACAAACAACTTTTACTATGGGACCAAAACTGAAATCGAAAAATCAACTGGTTCTCATTTTAATTTTGTTCATTTTTATCTTGTAAATCATTTTCGTTTTGCTGGTCTGGTCAAAATTATACTGAACTTACTGATTTTTTTATGATTTCAGTTTGGTGTTTTAGTGAAGTAAAAACCCCCCAAAATTTTAATAGTAAAAATATCGAACCTCAATTGTGTCTATAATTATACGGATACGAAAGGTAAACCTAGCTTTTGAAAGAATCATAATAAAAACTAACTTTCTGCCAGCGGCTTTGCCCGCGTGATAGAAGGTTTCTCCATACAAACTTTTGATTCCCCTTTCATCCCTTTAGGGGGTGAATATTGAGAAACCCTTTCTTAGTGCTCGTTTACGCCGTAAATGGAAACTTTGTGCAAAATTTCACGCTTCTAGTCCCAATAGTTTCGGCTGTGCGTTGATATAATAATACACCGTTAAATTTTGATCGTTTTAATCCCGTGGAGGGTCGAAACACTATCGATTTATGTATATAAAAATAAAAAATAGAGTATTTTTTTTTCGAAATCTCGTAGTGATATACGCATAAAAAAATCATTTCTTTAAGTAAACGAGTCAATGACCGCGTAGGTAGTCTTCGGGTGTTGCGTACTAACTACCTACAGATCATTGAACTGGCCCAGCTGATATTTACTTTAAAAAATCAATTTCGTAAGTGCATAAACGAATTCGAATTTAAAAAAAAAGTGCTTATTTTTTTATTTTAACTTTACAAATCGATAGTGTTTCATGTGAACGACCCTTCAAGGGATTAAAACGATCAAAATTTAACGGTGTATAGATAACATATAACCTAGTTCATTGAGCATTCTATATTACCCAATGAACAGTTAAAATATACGTACAATAACTCCTAACTTATTTCCCTTTAAAGTTAGGTTAAAATGTCTAAATAGTCTAAGATAAAGTCTGTTGCCGGCACATGTCAGGCCCTGCGTAGGATCCATGTCGCCGCATGTCCATTGTGGCAACGTACTCCTTAAATGGTAAAGCTAACAGAATCCAATTTGAATAGAATTTTAGAACTATTGCTGGTTAAATACGAGGTGTGTGGTGCAAGTTATAAGAGCATTAAAAACACATATGGCTTTATTGATTTAAAGGTTTTTTTTTTATTTCTTCACTCTAGTGTTTTTCAGTGCTTATATTTAACTAAATGAATACAATAAATGTAAATTTTGAAGGACAGGTTTTCGATACTGAAATAATTGATACTGCAGATTATAATTATAAAACCGATTATAAAATATTTCATTCTTATACGTCGCTTTTGTAGAATGAATATTAAACTATAAATTATGATCTTTTGATTTTTATTTTAATATCACTATTTATTGTACACTTTAAAAAGTACAGTAGGACCTTAAAATAATTAGGGTGTAACAATGATTGGTCTTGACCATCGTGTTAGATTTAGTAATTACTAGCGACCCGCCCCAGCTTCGCACGGGTGCAAAGGTGATATATTATAGCTATAAACCTTCCTCTTGAATCACTCTATCTATTAAAAAAAACCGCACCAAAATCCATTGCGTACTTTCAAAGATTTAAGCATACAAAGGGACATAGGGACAGAGAAAGCGACTTTGTTTTATACTATGTAGTGATTTTCTTTGAGTCATCTTTTCGATTTGATGGCAAACACTTTTGATTGTGTGGGCCAAGTAGATGGCTACTTTAATTACAGCATCAAACGCAGGTCTGAAGTTTGCTCTTTAGGAGAGGAAATAAGCAAATAAGCTGTAGTTCCTCATGCAGGTCCAGTGAGAATTGAAGAATGTTACAATCAAATTTTTTGTTCTAGAATATTTAGAATATTTATAGCCGGTTTCCTTCTCCGTTTTTAGAGATAAAGTTAACGAATAAATTACACAAAGAGCCGCCTGGCTGGTATCGATCCCGCAACATACAACTCCTAAGTGGGGGCCGTTACCACTAGGTCACAACCGCTCAAGTTTATTACTTGCACCAACCCCCACCTTTACCGATGTAAGCTTTTACTTAGCACCGAATCACTTTATTTTGCTGACATATTGTTTTAAATTCTTCACGTTTTACTTTTTAGTACATAGGTATCTTGAACTATTTTAGTTCAGAGAGATTTTTTTTTTAATTTGTGCTGAACTCTGATCCTATCAGATAGCAACGAGTCATCATCATCAGCCTTTTTAATGTTCCCACTGCTGGGACACAGGCCTCGTCTCTAGGAGAGGGAATGGGCCGTAATCCACCACGCGGGCCCAGTGCGGATTGGTGGATGTCACATGTCTTCGAATTTTTGGTTCTAGGACATGCCGGTTTCCTCACGATATTTTGATATATGTGATACCATTAAAATCGCACTAGTTTATTAAGAGCTTATTCTCTTTAGTCTTGAAGACACCAAAATTATAAGCTACATTATAAGCTATGCCCTAAAATGATCAAGCCTAACTGTACCTGTTATCATAGTACTAAGTTTTTGGTATCTCCATCGGTAATTGACTGGTTTCGTAGTTACCTGTTCGGTCGACGGCAACGTATTTGCATCGGTGAGATCATGTCTTCCTGGTGTAGTACTTCTGCTGGGGTACCACAGGGTGGCGTTTTATCTCCTTTACTTTTCGCAGTTTTTATTAACTCAATCTCCAACGAATTAACTTCTTCCTACCACCTTTATGCAGATGATCTTCAAATATATTCACGAGCTCCTCTTGGAAAGCTGGCTGAGGCTGTATTGGACATTAACCTTGATCTGGCCCGTATATGCGACTGGAGCAAAAGGTACGGACTCATGGTGAACCCTGTGAAGACGCAGGTTATGGTGGTGGGTAGTTCTAGGATGGTTTCGAGGATTGACTGGACGACTCTTCCCCAAGTGTCTTTTGACAACTCAATAATTCCATTTAGTGAGAAAGTCAAAAACTTGGGGATATTCATCGACAGGACTTTCTCTTGGACTGCCCAGCTACAGGAAGTCAGTCGCAAGTTATTTGCATCTGCTGGATCTTTGAGAAGACTACGTAATTTTCTGCCAACTGCCACTAAGATAACGCTTGCACAATCTCTCCTTCTACCCATCCTTGATTATGCTGATGCCAGCTATCTTGACCTCACTGAAGTACAACTGGATAAACTTGAGCGACTTCAAAACTTTTGTATTAGGTTCATATTTGGTTTGCGCAAATATGACCATGTTTCGGAATTTCGTGTTAAACTCAAGTGGTTGCCAATTCGCCTTCGCCGTAATGCTCATATTCTTTCCCTTTTGTATAAGGTGCTCTTTTTCCCTTCTTCTCCTCTTTACCTCAAAGAACGGTTCCAATTCCTTTGCGACTCCCACATAAAGGTTCTTAGATCATCAGACAACTTGAAACTTAAAATGCCAATGCATTCTACTACCTTCCTGGATAAGGCATTCAGTGTCCAGGCCGCTCGACTATGGAATGCGTTGCCTGTGGCTATAAAACGTGCGCAAACACTGCCTGTGTTTAAAAGGCTTGTGAAGGAGCATTACTTGACGCTGTGATCTTGTCTTCTTGTTACCACTTATTCCCTTGCCTGTATATATTTTATATGTATGTATATATGTATCTATTTTTTTTTATTATTATTTTTTAGTATTAAGTTCTTTTATGTGTTTTTTTTTTTCCTTTTTTATTACTTTTGTATTTGCACCAAGTGCAACCCCATTTTGTGTCCTGGCAATTTCTGTCTATACAGGGTTGCCTGGAAGAAATCGCCGAGTGCGATAAGGCCGCCGATTGTATGTTTTTTATTGCAAGTTTCACTTTCAATGTATTATGTCTTGGTGTACAATAAAGTATATAATAAATAAATAAATAAATAAATAAGTTTTTGGAAAAACAAAATCGGACGGGAAGACCGCTGTAGGCAAATTGTTCTAATCCATTAATGTACGCGGTATAAACGACAGAGCGAAACGCTTAATCCGGACCGTAGAGGTGTTATGCCAGTTTTCTCACGATGGTTTTTTTACTGTTTGGAAAATCATCACCTCCTTTCAGTAATGCACTTGGCTGGGTTAGTCGGGGCCGTTACCACTGAGTCACTACTTAACGTCCCGCTTTGGGCGGGACTGTCCCGCTTTCAGACTGTCTGTCCCACTGTCCCCCGCAAGAGCAAAAATATCCCGCTTTAGTTTTAAGAATGCATCCATCGTTTTAAAATGTAACAGCGCGGGCGACACAGTGCGAACCGTGCGGCGGCCGAGACAAAAATACAAAAATACGACTTAGAAGTCACCCCGCTACTTAACTGTTTTGTGTTTAGTGCTTTGATATGTGTTATTCAATCTTCTATAAACTTGTAAAAGTCCCAAAACTTTGATTTATTTTATAATTCCGCAGATTTTTTTTTCAGAACTATTCCTCAGTTGTCCCGCTCTGGCACAGAAAATAAATGGTCACGTTACCACAACTGCTCTTCTCTCCTCTCTACTGTTTTGTGAGTAAATGATGATTAATATTACTTTCATGTATTGTTTCAGAAGCGCATTCGATGCACCGGCGGCAGGCCTTCGACGATGAGAACTATGATGACCCTCAACTTGGAGACGAGGCTGCAGATGAAGAAGCCTTGAACGACACGGAACAAGCAGGTTAGAGACAAAGCTATCTATTATCAATATGATGCACAAACACAAATAAATAGAAACTCCTTTACCTACCAACCCCAAATTTGCGTCTGAAAAGGAAGGCTCTGGCCCTGGTATGTATAGCGATGTAGGAACGGGGTGGTTTAGTCAGTAAGAGTCTAACACTTGTTTTTCGCTCCACCCAAGAGCGAGACTCGTCATTAGATGATTTTTACCTACCATAAAAAAAAAACCTACCAACCCCAAAAACCAAATAACCCCCAACTAACTACTTATCATTAAGTATTAGAATGAAGTATAAGTAATAGAACAGAAAAATATATAATAATATAGTAATATTGTATGTGTTTTTGTAATAACATAGTAATAAGCAAAAAAAAAAGAGTCTGAGGTGGACTCGCGTAGTTTTTAAGCTTAGCTTTAAGTGAAGATGAGAGCACGACGAATGCCAATTAAAAAAAACAATACTGTATAAATAATTATCATGTATACTATAGAAAAGTGCGCGGACCACCATGTCTGCAGTAAAATAAAGTAAGGAAAAAAAAATATGATACACTCGTCGAGTCGAGGCTTCAAAGTCTTGAGCATCGACGCCGAGTTGCTAGCCTGTCGGTTTTCTACCGGTTGCATTTCGAGGAGTGTGCGTCGGAATTACATAATTTAATTCCGCCTAGCCCGTTTCATCATCGGACCACCAGACGTAAAGACGAAAACATAAAAAAAATCCGTCATGATGGTTCAACTTGTGTGACTAGAATGACAAATGGTTCATTTTATTTTACTGTGGTTTAAATTAGTTACAGAAGTAAAGAAAACATACAAAAAAGCCTATCTATGTAGTTATTTTTTTACCTAGAGAAATGACCTTTTAAAGTCTTAATAAGTTAAGACTTAAGTAAGCATTCTGCTTCGTAAGCAAGCCTTCGTTGAAAAGGCTGTATCCTCCGACCGATTTTTATGTCTGGTCCAGGCAACCACCAGATAATTGATATTTTTTTGTTTATTGTATATGTATGTTCAGGATCCTCTGACCGGATTTTGTGTCTGGGCCAGGCAACTGCCCAATGCTTGATTTCTGGTTGTTGTATATATTTCTAATCGTGTGAATTCTAATACCACGATGATTTTTTTTTATTTCTATGCGCCATTATACATAGATGTGGCTTTGCTATTAATAAAACCGATCTGTTGATTTCAGAGGAAACAAAACCGCCTTCAATAGAGACGAATTCGACCAACTATGAAATTAAATCCGGAGAAGATGTCATACTGGAGTGCAAAGTTAATCCTGAAAGTAAGTATATTAGTCTTTTACACATACTATCACTTTTTTAGAGTTGGATATAACCAGTACCTATCGTCAAACATAGTGGATACTATAATATACTAGCGACCTGCCCCAGCTTCGCACGGGTACTGATATTTAATATATTATACATGTATTATGCACATAAACCTTCATCTTGGATCACTCGATCTATTAAAGAAAATCGCATCAAAATCCGTTGCGTACTTTTAAAGATCTAAGCATACACAGGGATTAAGCAACTTTGTTTTATATATCTATTTTCTATATCTCCTTAATAACAAATAATATAAGTTGATGGCTGGAGAGGAAGAGGGAGGCCGAAGAAGAGATGAGTGGATTGTGTGAGAAGTGATATGAAAGAAAGAGGAGTTAGTGATAGCGTGACGGGTGACAGGACAGAGTAGAAGAAAAAACATGTTGTACCGACCCCAAGTAATTTGGGTAAGGATAAGATGATAATGAACAAATAGTACTTATAAGTTTATTATCTATAATAATTATGTATGTATTCAGAAATATGTTCATGTTATGTATGTTCATCAGTTGTCTAGTACTCATAACACAGGCTTTACTTAGCTTGGGGATAGACGGCGTTGTGTGATAGTTATGGAATATATTATATACCTAATCTTACTAATATTATAAATGCGAAAGTTACGATGTTTGTTACTGAATCACGCCAAAACGGCTGGATGGATCTGGATGAAATTTGGCATAAGCATAGAATACACTGCGGAATAGGACATACGCTACTTTTTATCCCAGAAACCCCAACCCCAATACCACGCGTGCGAAGCCGCGGGCAAAAGCTAGTATAATATATTATATTATACTCAGCTTTACTTTTGGTATACACCTAACGGAAAGATAGCTGCAACTTGCTGACCAAAGCTTAGGTCACACAATGCAAAACCATATTCAAATTCATTCAAACTGCATAAAAATGCATCCTCCTTCCCAAAAATATACGGACATATCAAAACATTTCCTTTCCCCGATCCAAATTCAAAAAAATATCAGCCATGACACATCGCGCAATAAAAAAAAATGTTAAACACAAAATGGTGGCGCTTCCGGTTGGCGCCACAGCGCGTGCGCAAGTTCCGGTTAACTGTCAAACGGTTAACGAACGTATTTGGTTATCTTGGTAATTAAGCGCAATCGTAAATGGGCATGTCGGTATGTCTGTTACGATGTTAGTTATGTTTTATTGCTTTAGAAAGGGGAACTTTATAATAATAATATTCGACGACTATCACACAACGCCGTCTAGTCTCAAGCTAAGCAGAGCTTGTGTTATGGGTACTAGACAACTGATAAACATACTTATATGTTTCTAAATACATACATATTATAGATAAATTACACCCAGACACAGAACAAATGAACGTGCTCATCACACAAACATTTGTCCTGGGTGGAAATCGAACCCACGACCTCCGACATTGCAGTCAGGGTCTCTAACTACTATGCTGACCGGCCTGTCAAAGGGGAACTTTGTATATTTGTGACAGACATCTTGGAATCTTTGTTATTATAATTATACCACATCATCATCATTTCAGCCAAAACAAAGTCCACTGTTCGACTTGGGCCTCCACTTAGCATTGCCACAAGGAGTCCAGTCCTGTCCGTCTCGCTTCCATCATATTTCTGCAACCTTGATCAGGTCATTGGTTCACCTTATGGAAGGCCTTCCAACGCTGCGTTTTCGGGTACGCGGTCGCTACTCCAGAACCTTTCGGCCCCAACGGCCATCTGTTCTGCCTGCAATGTGCTTGTGCAACTTTTTGGCGATTTAGGACCGACATAGCATGTAGATACTATAATATATTATACATACAAAACCTTCCTCTTAAATCACTCTATCTGCAAGAGAAACAATGTTACTGATAGCTACATGCTATGTTGGTAACCTAAATCGCCAAAAAGTGGCACATTGCAGGCAGAACAGATGACCGTTGGGGCCGAAAGGTACTGGAGTAGCGACCGCGTGTATAAAATATGTATAATATATTATACACATAAACCTTCCTCTATCTATTAAAAAAACCGCATCAAAATCCGTTGCGTAGTTTTAAAGATTTAAGCATACATAGGGACAGGCGACTTTGTTTTATACTACGTAATGATGTCAGTTCTTTTATAAATATGTGTGTTTTATTCTTTCGTTTACAGATGGTACGGTGGTGAGTTGGTACAGAAACAACCTGCAAATCTTCCTAGGAACATTTAACTTGCTTGATAAGGAGAGATATTCCATGTAAGTTATTTTTTTCTACATTTAAGTAAACGCTTGGGTCATGGGGTCCGAGTGCGCGTCACCTTTTTAAAGAAATTTCATGCCGTCTAATCGATACTTTGCGTGACCAGAGGGCTGGCTCTTTCTTTGCCCAAAGAATTAGCATTGCCATCCAACGTGGCAATGCTGCCAGTCTTCTGGGCACGTTTCCAGATGACAGCGATGTGGAGGAATATTTCGACGCTTGAGTATTGTGTTTTTGTTTTATATGTACATAGGTTTGGTGTAAATATTTATTATATTTTAGTTAAGTTTATATTTAAGATTTTATTTTAATACAAAAAATAAATACATCTACCTTTTTAGTTAGTTTGCCATAGATAATGGTCCCAAGGTTTTTATGAACGAAAATGAGATATATGGTATATATAATTAGTATATATTTAGAATTAGTAAGTACCTTTAATCAGACAAATACTAGATCGATATGCACAAAATTACAGTGAATTAAAGGTCTCACAGATTGCAAAAATCCTGACCACAGACAGTGGCGTAGCTAGTCCCACAAGGGCCTTGTTTTCAACAAATACATTTGTAGATCGCAGGTTCAAACCCAGTCAAGGTACATTACTTTGTGTAATTTATTTCATCACAACTGCTCTCAAGACGATGAAAGAAAATGTGAGGAAACCGGCATGTCCTAGGGCCGAACATTGGAAGACCTGTAATATCCACCAACCCGCATTGAGCCAAACACAGAAACAAACTCAGGCTCAAAGTCTGTTTTAAAGTCCATACAGCCAATATGTAATGGTCAAATCAGATGAGAACCATGCGATTCTCAAACACAAAATCTTTTTATTTCACATAGGCCCACATGGGCACTTGTAAAACGTCAGAAGCTAGTGCACGGTTCGAAATTGGTCGTTTCCTATGGAGAAGAACCAGCAAGAACCTCCATGGTTACTCTTTAAAAAAAAAGTTTTTTTACATTATTTCCATCTTACAGTATTGACGCATAAATTATGTAAGGACAGTGCAGACCAGTCAATATTGAACTCGTACCGTACAATTGGTAGGAAGTTATCTAAGATTTGCATCTACAATGTTGTTACATTCACATTATTGAAAGAGGCTATAGGTATAAAGGCAAGAAAAATAATCACAACTTTCAGTACGATCTACAAAATGGCAATATAAGGAATATTGTATGAATGCTTAAAATTAATAAATAGATGGCATATATATATTTTTTTGTTTTTATATATATACTAGCTTTTGTCAGCGGTTTCGACCGCGTACATAATACATATATAGCCTATGTCACTCAGGAGTAAAGCAGCTTTCTATTGTTGCTAATTTTTTTACAATCGGACCAGTAGTTCCAGAGATTCCTACAAACAAAAAAACAAACTATATTAGTGTAGAGATATATATATAATAAACAAAAAAAAAATTAAGCAATTAACAGACAAATCTACAAAATATTAATAAGATTGAGGATTTATTTTGAAGGAAACCAATCTTGATAAACTTTTGTCTTCAATTTCAGAGTAAATGGCAAAAATCTGAAGATAACGAATGCTGAAATAGAAGACAGTGGAGTCTTCAGATGCAAGACCATGCACGAGACTGCTTCCGTCTTCGTCGAACATAATCTTCTCGTCACGGAGGCACCTGTGATCCGTAGTAAGTATATCTACTACATTTACATTATGGTACAGTAGAAAAAGTTTTGGGATATACGCAGAAGCCTACACAGTTTGAAGAATCGCCAAACTTAAGTTGTAGTGAGAAGGGCACAGCACAAAAGTTTTGGGGAGGCGACCGCGTAGCGAAAAACGCTGCGTCGCATAGTTGGAAAGCCTCCCCTCCTCCTCCATAAGGTGGACCAATAACCTGGTGAGGGTCGCTGGAATCCGATGGATGCGAATTGCACAGGACTGCTTGTTATGCCGACACTTGTTGTGGACGTCCTCTAGCTAAAATGATAATGATGATGTCTATCACGTTTCTGATGAAAGAAAAGAGAGTTAGTTATAGCGTGACGAGTGACAGGACAGAGTGGAAGAAAAAAAATATAGAGCGAGCCGGCTCTAGAACCTTTCGACCCCATCGACCATTTGTTCTTTGAGCAATATAGCCTGCCCAGTAGAAAACCAACTTGGCAGTAGCCAAGGTGGGTGATTCGTCGGGCTATGTAATGTGGGAGTAATGATCAAAGTCAAGGTCAAAATACGTATTTTATTTCACATAGGCCTACATGGGCACTTATAAAACGTCAGAAGCTAGTGCACGGTTCCAAATTGGTCGTTTCCTATGGAGAAGAACCGGCACGAAACTCATAGTTACTCTATAATAATTGTTGTGTCTCTTTCTTCCAGACACAACAGCGACAAATGGTGGTTATATAGCTGAGAATACTGATCTGCTCCTGACGTGCAACATAACTGCCTCACCAGTACCATCTGTTGTGTGGTCAGTGAGTAAGATGGACCAAGTAAGTATATTTATCTTATATCTTTAAAATTAACAAGCAATAGCAAGTAAATTAGTAACAACTAAGCGCATTACTTTGTGTAATTTATTTCATCGCCACTGCTGTCAGGACGGTGAAAGGATACACCATAAGGAAACCGGCATGTCCTAGAACCAAAATTTCGAAGATAAGTGACACCTACCACGGAGTGGGCCGTTAGTCCGTAGTCAAGGATTTGACATTAGATGATTTTTCCCACCTTAAAAAAGAAACGTGCACTGGGCCTGCTTGGTGGATAACGGCCTTTTTTTCTCCTAGAAAGGAGGCCTGAGTCCCAGCATAGGGAACATTACAAGACTATGCTATGACACATTTAAAACAGTACAATCTATTCAACAATATACAAGAACATTATGTGTAGGACTACGGTAATTTCTAGCCACAGTATTTATTATTAAACATCTCACTTCCGTTACTTGTACGTTAATAAGATGAAAATGGCTAAGTTTAGACGGTAGATTTCTGAGAAGCGAGAGTTGTTAGTCGCGTCTCGTGTTCATTTTAGTAAATGATTTTAAGACAGATATAATGGCGTAGTATGGCATCAAAGTTACTAGCCTTCTGCGAGCGGCTTCGTCTGCGTGACAGTAGGTTTCTTCATTCAGACTTTAGACACTCATTACATCCTTTTTGGAGCTGAATTTTGAAAAACCCTTTCTTAGTGGAAGCCTTGTGCAAAATTTTCCTCTCCTACTCCCAGTAGTTTCGGCTGTGCGTTGATAATATATAATATGTCAGTCAGTCAGTTTCTCCTTTTATATATATATATATATAATAGATGTTACAAATACACATCTTTCTTCAGATAATTTAAATACACATATAATTGGTGAATATTATCTAGGCTTGTATTCACTAACTAATCCAGTAAAGATATCTGAAAATCTACTATGTTACTTGAACTTTAACCCTCTATGATGTACTGTGATGACTGTAAAGAGATCACATGCGTCACGAATTAGCGCACTGGCTTGTTCTTACAAGCCAGTGCGCTAATTCGAATAGTCTTCTATTCGTAGTTTAAATTTAAAATGACTTAAATAAAAAAATAGTATGTTGTTTTATATTGATTGTATGTCGAGCCGTTAGAGTGGAAATACAGAAAAAGTTTTAAAACTTAAATTGGGTTTTATTTGCTGCTACCACGATCCTGGAACTGGGGCGCTTCTAGAGAGTACTCGAGGCATCTCAGTACTCATATACAGGGTGTCATTGACATGTTAACGCAAACGAATAACATAGATCCAGTACATGATTCTAGACACCCCAGTGGTGTAATTTTTTGTCGGTCTTTTCTTTTTTTTTAAATGAGAGATTAAATGTGGACAATTTTTTTTCTATAACTTGTAAGGGTTTTATAAAAACACGAGTTTCGTAAAATATTTGAGAACTTAAATCACAAAATTACCGAATACCAACAATGCCGTCTTTATGTCGACATAGTCATCGGTCCACCCTGATAACCAGCATATATATATATGTGTGTGTGTGTCCTCGGTATTATGCTGAGTGGTGGTACGTTTTGCGCGGACGTGCGCACCATTCTAAGTTTTTGTGTATATTTTAACTTTTTTCCTTATGTTGATGTAAATTATTATTTACTAGCGACCCGCCCCAGCTTCGCACGGGTACTGATATTGAAAATATTATGCATGTATTATACACATAAACCTTCCTCTTGAATCACTCTATCTATGAAAAAAAAACGCATCAAAATCCGTTGCGGACTTTTAAAGATATAAACATACATAGGGACGCGCAACTTTGTTTTATACTATGTAATGATTACTTGTCTTGTAAATTATTGTGCGTCCAGCAAGTAAAATATTTTTCTGTCTTTCTTCTTCTTTTTTTCAACACAAATGGGTTTCCACTCGTACTTTCTTTTTCCGCATTACGTCGTCATTTAACAACGCGTTGGATTGCTTTAGATGAAGCAACAAACTTTAAACAATACTCAACTCGATTTTTCAAAGCAACCTACAAAAAACTATAACTATCTCTCTCTCTCTTACAGAACAGGAACTTGAATGAGAAGGACGCCGAGTTCCACGTCAACGGCACCATTTATTCCGCGTTCATCAAGAATGTGAAGAGAGAAAATACTGGAAAATATTTATGCTATGCCTTCAACAGGATTGGACAGCATCAGGCTGAGATCAACGTTGTAGTATCTGGTAAGTCAGTCACTAATAATATAATACAACAACACAACACCATCAACAACAACTATCACACAACAAGACAACTATCACACAACGCCATCTAGTCCCAAGCTAAGCAGAGCTTATGTTATGAGTACTAGACAACTGATAAACATACTTACATACTTCTAAATACATACAACCTATTATCATATTATCCTATCATCCTTAAAGAAGTAGGTACCACAACTTGGTATAGTCATGTAGTCATAGTTATTTATTGGTAAGGGATTCTTACAAGTCATAGGTTTACAGAATGTTATACAGGGTGTTTGGTGCATCGTTTGCCAAATTGATTTGGCCGACAGGATAGATCATCTACACTAATATAATAAAGAGGTAAAGTTTGTTTTTTTTGTTTGTAGGGGGTAATCTCTGGAACTACTGGTCCGATTGGAAACAAAATAGCAACAATAGAAAGCTGCTTTACTCCTGAGTGACATAGGCTATATTTTATGTACGCGGGCGAAGCCGCTGGCAAAAGCTAGTTTGCTATATCTTCAGCCCCAATAATTCATTCCTTGCCACACCGGTTTTTTTTAAACATTATTTTAATTTTTATTCTGAAAATCACCGGATTTCAGCTTTTAAGCTTACATAAATAAAAAAGTTGTTAGTCTATCCAACAAATTTTATTTTTATATTTAAGTGTACTGCTGTATGGTTCTATGAAATTCAAAATTACTTGCTAGTAACGTGTAGATTTTCTATATATAAAAAAAAAAACTAAAAGCGTTGGAGATCTTCGAATTCTTTTATAAAGTTCTTTAGTTTATGCCCTTTCTAGTGTGCAATATGCTAAAAAAATCCTTTTATTAACTAAACTGATTGGCTAAATGTAAAAAGGCAGAGGTAATTTCAGAGACGATTCAGTGTGAACGTTTGGGCAGGAGTAACAGATTGTTAGGGTTTACTCTTTAAAATTTAATTTGCAAGATTCCTCCCAAACCAACATTAATAAGTTTGTATAAAAATATGATGAAAATTATTTGTTGCAGGTAAACCTCAAGTTCACGTACCGAGGACCATTGTGAACTCTGATCTCCAGATCGAAGCTGTTCTCCAGTGTACCGCTCATGAGGAAGCCAGGTAAATAAGAAAATGGGAATATATAATCATCATCATCATGAGTCATGACCAAATTGCGACCGACGACGACGGCTTACGACTTGTAAGTCGCGAGTTCAAACCCAGCCAGGCGCATTACATTGTGTAATTTATTTCATCACCACTGCTCTCAAAACCGTGAAGGAAAACATCGTGAGGAAACCAGCATGTTCTAGAACCAAAAATTCGAAGACATGTAACATCCACCAATTCGCACTGGGCCCGCGTGGTAGATAACAGCCTGTTCCCTCTCTTAGAGAGGAGGCTTGTGTCCCAGCAGTGGGAACATTAATTAGGCTGATGATGATCGAATTTCGATTACAGTGGTCAAACACAACTGAGATTAGCCAAGGACATGAGTTATTACAGTGCACAAATGTGTGAGCCAACACAGGTGCACTCTATACCCTGGGAAGAGCATCGCCACCTTCTGCGAAGCAGTAATGCTAGCAAAGGAGGGGGCCGCACGGATGAACCAACAGCCCTCACGCTGCTACCGCCGCCGGGATTCCGATAACAGCCATGACCAGATAACAGCCTATTTCCTCTCCTATAGAAAAGGCCTGAGTCCCAGCAATGGGAACATTAAAAAAGATCAGCCTCATTAATAATCGATGACAGTTTTGTTTTTCATTTCAGGCCATCTATCCGTTGGTACAAAGATGGTGTGTTGATTGAAGAAAATTCGGCCCAATACGTTATCAGCACTCAGGGATCACATTCAAACCTTACCGTGACACCCACCGCGGACGGCGACTTTGGCACCTTTACCTGTGAGGTAAGAATCTTGTGACAAGTTCCTGGTATCTGTGGCTCAATTGTGAAAGATGTTAAGTGCTATAGAGGATTGAACAAAGGCAACTTTCAATGAAATCGTGTATATACACGATTTCATCCTTTACAATATTGTAAAGGCCTTTATATGACGGCGCGCTCTGTTTCCGCACGCCTTAAGGAGTTGTCAGCAAATGTAGAGGCCCAACTGCAGGGCTTCGGCCTACTGGGGCACCGGTCCGGTTTTTAAAAGGAGGTCCGACCCTGGTATGAAGGCTAAGAAGAATTGCGGTGGATTGTATGGTCAGTAAGAGTCTGACACTGTTTCCCACCCCGTCCAAAGGCAGAATTCGTCATTTTACCCACCATAAAAAAGGCCTTTATGTTTTGGTCATTCGAGCCGGATTGTGAATGAAATGTACATATGTCGTGACTGGATTATAGAAATTAATAAACTCAAGATATTTCCAAGTAAAACTGACTAGATCATTTTAAACATTACGGTTTGGTGATATTAGCTCTATTTGATATGAACGATATATTTTAATTTAGGTAGCAAATTAGCTTAAATTTTGACAATTCGAAAGTGCCTGTAAATGGTCTCTTTGAAATAAATTATTTTCAGTTTTGCAACAAGCATGCCTTTAAATATTTTTTTTCTCTAAGTGATCCAAATGTGTTGAATTCCAGGCTGCAAACAGCTACGGTACCCACAACCGTTCCATCGAGCTGGTCCAAATCCCTGTGATTGAAGACCTGGACGTCGATGAGACTAAGATGGCCTGGACAGTCCACTCTCATCAGCCACTTGAGGAGATCGAACTACAGCTCCAATCTACCAACGTAAGCATTTCAGAGTTCGTTGTTTTCCTATATATAAACTACTGTTTAACTGCCACTTGATGATAAGCATTGATGACGAGGCGTTACTAACTCTAACCTTGAAGACCAAATAAAGAAATACCTACATATTTTGTGAAAATTTCAACAGTCTCGCTACTGCGGGTTCCTGAGATACAGCTTGATGACAGGCAGACGGACGGCTAGCGAAGTCTTAGTAATAGTCCAAGAGTCCCGTTTTAACCAATTGGGTACGGAACCCTATAAATAGTCATTCAAGAAACGTGATTTTTCCAGTTGATGACTCGGAAAAAACTGGTTTTCGCCCTCGTAAAAGTAGAAAGTAATTCAAAAAAATCTAGCGCAAAAAAGACACACATTATAATCATTTAAGCGTGAAGAAGTAACAAACACACAACAACGAATGACAAAAACAACAAAGAACCACAACAAAAACAACAACGAATAACAAAAACAACAACAACAAACGGCATAAACTCTAAATCATTAAATTTTATTTCCCAGGACGGCGAATGGACTACTTTCAGTGTACCAGTTCCTGAAGGCAGACACCACAAATATGACTTTAGCTACATCATTGATAACAGCCAACTGCAGCCTGGAGAATACCTGGCCACCGTGAAGGTCAGGAACACCAAGGAATGGGGAAGTTCCAACGAACCTGCTATTGTAAAAATCCGTAAGTTTATCCAAATATTACACAGCTTTTTTTTAAACGATTGATTCGTATGGTTTGACCCACAGATATAGCTAGATAACGCAAGCATCACGATCTGTGTGGTAACCAAGCGAGCCATTTTTTGACTACCTATTATGGCGTCATAAGCACTATTTTTGATGAGAAAATCAAATCGATTCAAAGACGCCGCTGCGTACAGCATCCACCTCGCTCCAACGATTTTTATATGTTTAACTGACGTCCGACTAGCGCTGTACACGGATGCAGACTGACCACGAAAGTGACCACTTACGATTTTTGTACGTAAGCTAGGCTCGCGAAGTAGTTGCTCTTGCGTTATCTAGGTATATTTGGGTTTTGACCCATATGATAGAAAAATAGTAAAGACATTTTGGTGTTAGTGGGGAGAGGCGTTAGTCTCCCGAGCCGTAGGTGAGGGCGCTATGGTATCTAGTACTGCAGTGATAAATATTTGGTGGTTTATTATTAAATAGTGATCAAAGTGTGTACATTTTTTTTTTCTTGTTTGGTTTTATTAACCCTTTGATACTGAACGAAACCCTTTTTCAGATTTATAGGAAAAATTAAGTAGTCTATAATGCGTTCAGTTTTTTTTTTTTTAATAAAATGACTAAATTGAGTATGATTACCTAATTTTTTTTTGCCATTTTTGTTTTTTTTTTTATTAATGAATAACGTTTTTATGTTGCTTTTTCTTTTGTTTAATTTAGAAGATCCTCAGTCGCTGTCCATCCAGACTGCTTCAGGTAATTTTTGCTTTTTTGGTTTTTTTTCTATTACTATTAGTACTTATTAGTCCCACATTTTGTACCATCATATATAAAATAATAGAGCTCCTCCTAAAATGGTATTGATATATAACGAAGAGTAGTGAATACTATGTGCTAAAATAAATGTTTTAAAAGAGTTTGCCTAAATTTTGTATGATGTTCCGTACTTACTTGTGTCAAAGTAAATAAATCAATGAATGATTTAAGGAAGTAGGAATAGTTAACCATTTATAAAAAATAAAATATGTGGTTAAAAAAATAGTACTTACATTATACACATAAATTTAATATTATTTTTTTATATTAATATTTGTACCTGTAAGTATCGTGCGGGGTATAGGCATTATTTTTTATCTACACAAAAGAGAGGTATAGGCTGCTCACCATCAACCTAGTGGTCTAACATCAAGAGATTTGATACCACCATCAGACTTGTAAGGAGAACCGACCCCAGATTTTTGGTGGAGAAGGGATGGACAAAGAAAAACAATAGTAAAGGTGCCATACAAAGGTCTCTATAAAAACCGTTCCGAACGCAGTTGCAGCTGCAGTTTGCCGCAGCACTCGCAGCTTGGCAGCATCTACGTAGTAGTAGGGATTACTATGAAAACATTCCGAATGCAGCTGCACGAGCAGCCGCATTCGGAATGTTTGCCTCAGCTAGCTGCAGCTGAGATTGAAATGGCACCTAAAAATTTTTTTTTATCGACGGAATGTAATAATTTCTTATGTTATTTCCAGTGGTTCGTGGAAACAATGCAGCGCATTCCATCCGGCCATTCTACACCGCGCTATCAACAGTTCTGATGTATCTCCTTGTTCGAATGCTTTAAACTAACTAGCATAACTTATTTATTGTTATCAAGAGTATTTCTATGTTTATCCGAGACAAAACTATGTAATTCCGCTGTTAAATTTAATTACGCTTCAAAATTTACCCCAAGATTAGCAAAAAAAGAAAAAAAAAATGATTTTTTTTTCCTTAGTAAGTACTTTTTTTTTAAGTCGGGTATTCTTAATTTGAAAAAAGTACAGTTATTGTACAGAACCTTACATTCCGAAATTGCTCGTAATATTGCAAATAATAAGAGAAATGTAGGGTTCCGTACACATTTTTTGGTTTGTTTTGTCTCTGTTCCATGAGTTTTCATTATATATTATTGTACAGAATAAATGGTAAGGAAATTATTTTTTATTTTAGCGTAAGTGAAAATTTTGAAACTTATGTAAAGCGAAGATACTTAAAATTGATAACTATTGGCGTCAAAATAAATAAAATATCTTATTCTTTGACTAAAAACGAAACAGATTTCAAAAACTTTCAGAAATCTGTGCTTTTGTTCCAAACTGTAACGCAGCATTTTAGAAAACACGCAGCTCTTAATTTTTGTAAGAAAAATGTTTTTTTTTTATGACAGCTCTTCAAACCAGTTCTAATGTAAATATTTATTATTAAAATTCATTATAATTTTAGTCAAACAACACTTATCACTTAATCTTTTATAAAACTGACGTTTCCTTTTAGAATCTTTTTTCTTTTCCTAAAAATGGAAAAGATATCTGCACTTTTAACTCTTTGACTGCTTATGTCAGACTAACCCGACAAAGATTTTCGTGTCGTTTTCGTTGAGTTCGCTCGTAAATTAACGGCATTCCGGCCTATTATTGGCCTATAACCGGCCTATTACCGGCTTATTACTGGCCTATTACCGGCTTATTACTGGCCTATTACTGGCTTTTTATAGAACTATTACCGGCCTATTACGTGGCCTATTACTGGGGCCCTGGAATTAAGGCAACAAAAAGGACCGGGGTAAGTTGTTTAGTTAGTAAGAGGTTGACACTATTTCTCGCTCCATCCAAGGGCGGGATTCGTCATTAGATCATTTTTCCCACCATAAAAACGGCCCTGTCGAATTATTAATTATTAACATGACAACATTTGTCGAGTTTTACTGACGTAAGTGATTAAAGGGTTAAAAGATTTACTATGTCTTTTAGTTTGCTACAGTTCTTTTAGTTTATTATTATTTGGTCGATTTTTCTCACATTAATTTAGTTTTTTAATAGGTAAATATTACCAAAGTGTAATTAAGATCACATTAGTTAGATATATATTAGCTTATCTTAATTATGTATTACAATTAATGAAATGCTTATTAATTATTAAAAATATTTAATTTGTAGATTAATTAAAGTACCAATCGCTTTTTGATAATATTGTTAAAGACGGGCGTACTAAGGATTTTACTTCAATTTTTTTATTACGCCAACGCTTTTTTTGTAAATGTTTAAAAAGTACAATAATAAGTTTAGAAATGATAAATAATGTCTAAAGACAAGTGTGGCTTTAGGAAAATAGGAAAAAAACTCTTTCCATTGAAAATCTTTAACTAAATAAAACAAGTAACTTTTCAATTAAAATTCAATCTATACGTTTTTTATTTCATTTTTAATGAAATTAATGAAAATGAAATTTCAATGAATGAATTTTTTATAAAATTTCGGTATTTTTTTTTTAATAATTCAGTACTTTTTATATTATTTTGATATTAACCTATCCTAAAGCTAAACTTTTCAATACTTATAAAATAAATGTCGACTAATATTTACAAGTCAAGTTAGCTGCCATAATACCTTTGAACGCACAAGTTTTAAATATGTCTGCCAATTTATCTACAAGAAAAAATGTGAACGATTTAATTTTACTATTTAATTAAATATAAAAAAAAATCTTCAAAAATGTAGGTAGATATTTTATTTGCGTTATTAAATAATAATCTGTCAATCAATCAATCATTTAGTATCAATCAATCTGTATAAATTTTAAAAATATTATATTGTTTACCTGTTTTAAAGATAATTAATATTACAGCGTTCAAAGTGTTAATCGAAATAATAATAATAAGATTTATATTACCAGTTATAAATGTAGATTTTAATAAAAAAATGTGCCTGTAATTTATTACAATAATACAATAGTTCCATACAAGGTGCTTAGTTCTTTACAAATATAGTATATCGCATACTTCCATTTTAACGTAAAATATTACCTAGTAAAAAATATTACCTACTAGTCTTATTTTGTATTACAACAGTTTCTAAGTAATAAAATACCAGTAGACATAGTTTTTCGGAAGACAAAAATTAATGAGTAAACGTATTTTTTTGCAGCTAAAATTTTAATTTATAAATCGATATTAATCGTCCATCGACTTAGTAAATAAAGACGATTATTTGAAACAAACATTTTAAATTAGGTTCAAAATAAATTATAACTGAAATTAAATACTTAGGGTCGGTTCATATCTGACGGATGATGCGTCGAGCGTATCATCGGTCGCGTCTATTCGGTCGAATGGGTCGGTTCATATCAAACGGAAAATGCGTCGAGCGTATCATTCGTCCTGCCACTAGTCAGTTTCTACGTTTAGCATCTACAGAGCGGTTGTGTTGTGTGATATTGAATTTTAAAATGAAGCCTATCGAAATTATTGCTATTTGGGAGGCTTATAATTATAAACTAATCGATTGGAAGTATCTTTGTTTTACTGTGACCATCCTGACGTAACACTTGGTTCACACAAACGATCTCTGCTAATGTTACGCCTAGTCTGTATGCATCAATCAAAATACACGTAGAGCGTGGCGCGCGCGGCGTTACCGCTGTTACGTCGACCTATAATGCGTTGACGGAAACGGAATAGACGCTGTACGCTCGACGCCCTAACGTATCATCGGTTGAGTGTGAACGGTCAAGTATTTTTCTATACATTTGTCTGTTCTGGCGTTACGCGACCGATAATACGCGACGCATGTTCCGTCAGATATGAACCAACCCTTACCAGTGAAATAGGGTTAATTTTTAAAAACCACCTTAAAAAAAGGCTTTTTTTTTAATCAAAATGTAATAAATAGGGTTGACACTCTGATTGATCAGTTCTATTCAACACATTTATATTTGTGTACATTTTAGAGATGTAACCCTTGGAACCTAAATCGATATATCAATCAAGTACACTAAAATCGATTCTTATCGATAAGACATTTTGTCGATGTATTTATCGATGTATTATTGTGTTATATATAATATAAAATGTTCACGTAAAATACTGTGCCTTCTTTGTATTTAAACTGAAAGAGGGTGTTATATTTTTTCTTTAACGAATAAACTATTAATGTTTGTAAATATAATTAAACTGATTGTTTTATTTGTGTCCCTTCGTTTTATATTTTTATAAAGTATATAATTATCTAGTGTCCGACCGAAGGTACAATTCTGGCCGAAGCCGAAGCCGATTAATCGGTATTCACCAAAACCTTTTTCCGAAGCCGAAGCCGAAGTCGAAGGTGTCATTGACCTTGAGTAATACGATAGTTACTTTGATCTCAGAATATACTAGATACATATTGTGAGAGCTTTCGATATTTAGCCCAATAACGAGCCGAGTGACCAACATATACAAGTAGGTAATAAAATATTGTCTAAAATAAAAGTTTCAAATATACAATGTTAATTAAATATTTATTTACTTAAAGTACAAATTTTGACAACTAGCAAACCTTCGGCTTCGGCCAAACCTTCGGCTAATTTTTGGCCGAAGCCGAATATTTTCCGAAGGTGGCCGAAGCCGAAGCCGAAGCCGAAGCTTCGGTCGGACACTATAATTATCAGACGTATAATGTTCCCACTGCTGGGACTGAGGCCTCCTCTCTAAAAGTTCGAAGACACCAAACCGCACTAGGCCTGCGTGATAGATACGACCCATTCCCTCTCATAGAGACTTAGCGAGGAGGCCTAAGACCTAGCTGTGGGAATATTGTAAGCCTGATAGTATTTATGTTTACGCTTTGTTGTAATGATCGAAGATTGTGTTCCGCGAAAGTAAAGTAGATGGCGTGACTAGGCTCGCCACCTTATTTGAACATCGCTAGATTTTGAGAAATGACGGTGGCGGGAAATTACGGACACCGTTGGAGAGAGGAACAAAGAGACTCGAGCCACAAATTATATAGGTACAGATGTCAATCTGCATACAAAGCGCGCTCGAGCAACGCATACATAGACACCGTTCACCGACGTGAAAACCGGGCTCAACGAGGATCATTACGACCGCGAGGGTGTCACGTTTGAGACGCACGTCTGTGTTTGCAACTACCACGATAATTTGTTGTGCATAATCCAGTTGACAACCCTAGCGCGCGCGACCGCCGTGCGTAGGTATGAAAAGTGAAGTACATACATGAGATTGACTTCTGTACCTTTTTATTTTGTGCTGGAGCGATCGTGCTATTTATTTAATTTTCTGATTTGTGAATTCTAATTGGAGTATACACTTAATGCGTGCTAACGTGCTGATGGAGTTAGTGAAGACTCTAGGCGGTATATAAACAGAAACCCCTTTACTTACCAACCCTAAAAACCAAATAACCCTTTAGTAACTGATTCTGCAAGCATTCGCCGACAGTCGTTTCTCCTTTGGACTATTCGCCGACAGGACGTTTCGTTTTAGAGAGATTCGTCGATAGAAAGTTTCACCGATGGACGTTTCGGCCGACAGGATGGTTCGCATTTGTTTGTTTCGACGACAGGACTTTTCAACTATGGAATATTCACTGTTATGTTAGATTGTCATCGCTTTATAATATAAATAATGAAAACAGTACTCACTGTCAGATCGTTTTAGCAAACGATTGTTACTAAGATTCTGCAAGCAGAATCTTAGTAACTAGGTACTTAGCATTAAGTATAAATAATAGAACGAAAAGAAGAAAAAATAGGTAAATATTGTGTGGTGCGTTGTTCTGTATTATAAGAGTGACATAAGTCTAAACTGTAGTAAACATGAATTTGGGTTCACTTTACAATCTTTGTAATAACTAAGCAATAAAAAAAAACGTGCAATATCTGGTGGCAATATAATATATATATATTTCTCAACTATCACACAACATCGTCTAGTCCCAAGCTAAGTAGAGCTTGTGTAATGGGTACTAGACAACTGATAAACATACTTATATATTTCTAAATACATACATAGGTATTATAGATAAATTACACCCAGACACAGAACAAATGATCGTGTTCACACACAAACATCTGTCCTGGGTGGGAATCGAACCCACGACCTCCGACTTAGCAGTCAGGGCTATTAACCACTAGACCAGCAGGCCAGTCAGTAAGTAAATGTAATCTGGAGTGCGATTTGAGATGGAAACGGGGTAAGTGTGTGGGACCTTTTTACAAATGGTTCTTTAATGATTCACGGGTACGGTTCCACAAGTGAGAAATGAGTATATTAGAGGAAGTCTGAAAGTGGCGCCAGTGACTGAAAAGTTGAAAGGAAATCGTTTGTCTTGGTATGGTCATGTGAAGAGGAGAGATGAAACGCATGTCACAAAAAGGGTTTTGAGTTTACACGTAGATGGATGGAGAGGAAGGGGGAGACCAAAGAAGAGATGGATGGATTGTGTGAGGAGTGATATGATAGAAAAGGGAGTTACTGGTAGTGTGACGGGTGACAGGACAGAGTGGAAGAAAAAAACATGTTGCACCGACCCCAAATAAAATGGGATAAGGGTAGGATGATGATGATGGGTACGGTTCCACAAAACTGACACTTTTATCATTTTTGTTCTCAACTGGCGGAAACGCCTCTATTTGCCGAACACTGATCAAGGGTGGCAACCATCTGTGAACCAACTGTTACGTTAGGATGGTCACAGTAAAACAAGGATACTTATCATTCAACAAGTTTATAATTATAATTCAAATATTACCGTAACTAAGGAGACTTATGAAAGGAAAACTGTCAACACAGCGGCTTTTATAACACACACGAATACAATACTATTAATTTACAATTGAATAATCTAATAAAATGGCACCTTAAATATTAATTATTAACAATAATATATATCAAAGAATAATCTACATCTACACTAATATAATAAAGAGATAAAGTTTGTTTTTTTGTTTGTAGGAGGTAATCTCTGGAACTACTGGTCCGATTAGAGAAATTTTAGCAATAATAGAAAGCTGCTTTACTCCTGAGTGACATAGGCTATATTTTATGTACGCGGGCGAAGCCGCTGACAAAAGCTAGTGTACAATATAATAACTTTTACTAATTATTTGATGTACCGGAAGCTGACAAGCGGAAGGCGCTATAATTGTTTATTTATAATTATTCGCTTCAATAGACCAAGAAGTTACAATGTCAAGTATGTACTAAGGAGTTTTCATGTCGAGCTGGTATATGACGAACCCGAAGTCTGTAACACATCATATCTATGGTGGCAACCTTACTCTATTATTAACTTACTATATTGCAACGGACTCCTGATTTTCCATGACGCTAGCGGTCTTCATACTTGCTACAGTTCAACAGTTCAGTTCAGTTCTTGAGACATTTTCAGCCCTTTTTTATGGTGGGTAAAAATCACCCAATGACGAATCCCGACGGCGAGCTACCAATTTCTCTCGCCGTCCGCAAGCCCGCAAGCCCGATTTCTGGTGGTCGTAACCCCGGCGGCGTCTGGGGCTTGAGCGCATTGGCCTTATGCACTCGGGCTCCTCTTTCGCTAGCATTGCTTCTTCTCAGAAATGAGCGAACGCCTGCCACTGATCGCTTCGTTAAGCCCTTAGCTTCGTTAACTATCTTTTGCCACCAGCTTTACCTACATGAATGTAGATACCTACTGAAAAAAACATACTCTTTATAAATGGCCTCTTTGCTTCGACGGCGTTTTAAGTCCAATGAACTCATCATGACGTCCTCGTCCTCATCAGCCTTATTAATGTTCCCACTGCTGGGACACAAGCCTCCTCTCTAGAAGAGGGCATTTGCCACAATCCACCACGCAGGCCTAGTGCGGATTGGTGGTTATCAGGACGTGTAAATTGTCAATCGTACGAGCAAGACAGAGATGGGGATGTACATCATCCTACCCTTATCCCATTTTATTTGTGGTCGGTGCAACATGTTTTTTCCTTCCACTCTGTCCTGTCACCCGACACACTATCAGTAACTCCCATTTCTTTCTTATCACTCCTCACACAATCCATCCATCTCTGGAGAGATCAGAGATGGATGAGAGATGGGGATATACATGCTATAAATATTCATGCCTTCAACAAATCAGTTTATTGACTCTCTCTCATAAAATAAACAAAAGAATAAGTAAAAAAACTTTCACTGATTTTGTGTACGAATTAAGTAAAAAATAAAAACCATAATTTACAGTAAAATAAATTTCGTAAAAATGTGTGAAAAAAAAAACAACAATTAAGAATTTTTCAAGGTCAGACAGACGTAGGTACAATCGGCTGTCAAGAAGTTATGAGGTCATTGCAAGATGAAATTATTTATTTATTTAAATTTCATGTACAGTAGTGGTACATAGGCGGACTTTATGCTACAAGGCATTCTCTACCAGTCAACCTTTGGGTTAAAAAAGACAACACTGTGGTAGGTGTGCAGAATAAATAAATAACAGATATTTTAAATAAATAATATAAATTAAGTGACTTATATAATAATGCTGATATCATAAACTAATAAATACTATGATAAATATCAAATAATTATAAATAACAGAACTTAAAATATAACAATTATTATGACGAAGACTTAAACTAAGGTAGAAGTTCCGAACTTTACGCTTGAAGCAAAATTTACTTTCAGCTTTTTTGATGTCAAGGCGAAGCACATTCCAGAGTTTTATGGTAGAAACAGCGTAAGAGTTAGCCATAAACCCAGTACGGTGAGAAGGAATTATGTAGCTGATATCATTTAAATAGGTTCTGCTGTTTGAATCATCATCTTCCTGCCATTTTCCCGTTTTATTTAGGGTCAACGCAACTCGTTTTTTTTTCCCACATTGTGTCCTGTCCCCCGTCACGCTATATCCCCTTTTCTTTCATATCACTTCTCACACAATCCATCTTTTTTTGCTTCCCTCTTCTCTCCATTCATCCACATGTAAACTCATAACTCTTTTTGTAACATGCAATTCATCCCTCCTCTTCACATGACCATACCAAGACGAAAGATTCCCTTTCAATTTTTCAGTCGCTGGCGCCACTTTTAAACTTCCCCTAAAGTCTGTACTCATTTGTCACTTTACCCATTCTCATCACACCAGACAACCATCTCAACATTTTCAACTTCAGCCAATTTAGAGACCCTAGTGCAGGGCCAAAGCCTACTGGGGCCCCGGTCCAGTTTCTGAAAGGAAGGTCCGAACCCGGTATGAAGGCTAAGAAGGAGCAGGGTGGGTCGTTAAGTCAGTAAGAGTCTGACACTGTATCCTGCTCCGGCCAAGAGTAGATATGTTACTATATCTCTCTCCAGCTAAGGGTGAAATTCGTCATTAGATGATTTTTCACACCATTAAAACAAAATCATCTCGACTTGAGTACTAAGGAATAATAAACATACACACACATACATAAATACAAATACTAGGCTTTATCATATTAGTGCAATTAAAATACAAGTAAACATGTTATTTAATTTTGTGCCCTGAAACGTGTTATAGATATCCATAAATTAAATGTTTTTTTATAAAATGTTTCCTATTTTTGTACCTAATTTGGGTATTTTCCACCTAATTCGACTCTTATCAAAAGCTAAGAGGATACAAACATGTTATTGTAAGTTTTATAATTACGAGTAAAATATTAATCGTATATTATTATGAAAAAATATTGAATTCACTAATTGGTACGAAGTTCGCTTATCAGCAGTTCGAAAATGTGCCCTAGTATATATATACCACCAGCCTTCATCATCAGTAGACATACTTAGTTGCAACATCGAAACACCTTAACATGTATCGAACGCAGTGTGTGTTGGCGTTCTTAGCGCTACATGTGGGGTTGATCCACAGTTTTTCCTGGGGTGAGTACTACAACCGTTAAAAATAATCATTTTCAGCTTTTTTTAATGGTGGGAAAAATCAGGCAGAACGGGAAACAGTGTCAGACTCTTACTCTAAACGACCCACCACGGGGTACTGAAGGAACGGCCTTCTTGCCTCAGTTCCAGGGCCCTGGTGTTCCGCTTTCGCATCAACCCTTGGCCCTTGGAGGCTACGACCCTAATGGGCCTTTTTAAATGGCTTATATGTGCTTAATGGCTTTAAATTTTAAAAGAATAACCATTTGATAACACTATAAGGGATTGTGAAATCTACTCAACTGTGAAATACTTTTCGAACTTCACAGTTTTTTTACGTTGCGCTCGTTTTTTAAAAAATTCAACTATTTTTTTATCGTAATAACCTTTCAATATATCATAATTGTCAATTGGCACATTATTACTAGCAGTTTTATCAACCGCATAACCACAAGAATAATATGTTTTTGAAACGAAGGTTCGACGCCGGTATGAAGGCTAAGAAGAATTGCGGTCAGGTATGGTCAGTAAGAGTCTGACACCGTTTCCCGCCCCGTCCAAGGGCGAAATTCGTCATTAGATGATTTTTCCCACAAAAAAGCCATGTTTGGCCATATCATAAAATGATCATGCGTACCAACGGCTGTGTTCAATGATTTGGCTTGCCCATATCATGATGTGGCCAGCGGACGAGATTCTATATCATGAAATGCTACTATATCATGATATGGCCGGTCACATTGTGAAATGATCAAACCTATCGGGCCACGACACATGCACCCTATGCAGCCTTGTCTACCCTCACCCTCAGTCTAGCTCAAGAAAGGATTAAATTATCATCATATCAATTCACATAAGTTACACTGCTTACACAACCATTTGTTTAAGCAGTGTAATTTATCTGAATTAATATAGTGTTTTTTTTTTATTTTTTAAATTAACAAAAAAATTTAAAAATACCTAATATAGTGTTTTTTTTTTAATTTTACCTGTATAAAATCGTTATTCTAACCAACTCCAATGATAATTTTAGAAACAAAAAAGTTTTTTTTTTTACAATTAAAAAAAAAATGTCATCGGGGCAAATAAAGTCGTAATTCTAATCAAACCCGATGACCTTTTTAATTTGGAATGCAATTCATTAATTTTATTTGCCTAAAATTTTAAAATAACGTTTTTATATAGTTTAATTTAAAAAACGTAAAAAATCATTAAAAAAATTTTTAGAAAAAACCGACAAAAAATTCCAACACTAGGGTGTCTAGAATCATGTACTGGACCCATGGTATTCGTTTCTGGTACGATGTCAATGGCACCCTGTACTTTAAATGTCTTTACAGTGTTTTTAATATCAAGCCGGTTTTATCACGCATAAGAGATTGTTTCGTACGTGTAACTCCCGCAAACGTCCTTTTTGTACAAGAATTTATTGTAATGCGAATACGCAAGCGGGCGCGGCGTCATCCTGGGCGGCGGCCTCGCATGCTGAACACAAGCGTAATTAAATCCGCAAAATATTTATTAACCTTATAATAACCTTATCGGAAGATATGTTTGAGCCATTTGAGGTTGAAACACTAGAGCCATGGGGCCCGAGCGCTCATCGAGTTGTACGCAATATCAGCAAACAGCTGGTCGACGCTTCACGTGACCAGAGGGCTGGGCTTTATTTCTGTCATCGAATCAGCATTGCCATCCAGCGTGGCAATGCCAGCGTTCTGGGCACTTTTCCCATTGATATCGATGTTGATGAATTTTTTGATACCCAATAAATCAGTGAATATTATTGTATTTTTAGTTTATTTATGTTTTTATTGGTATAATAATTAAAAGTACATTTATTTATTAAATCAAAGGAGAACCAACAGCTAAAACTATAACTAAAAAAATAATAATATTAAAGACACTCTTAAAAAAATAATATTAATGTTTCATTTTTCAGATATCGTCGTATGCGAAAAAAACGACCTTAAATTTTATTATAATGGATTGATAACGCACACAGAATATCTTCCGTTTACGAATGAAACTTCTGTCACATCTATAGCTTATGATCCTGTTCACTACAGGCTGTTATATGTCAACGATGGCAATGGCAATTGGCCATGGAACACTACAGTAAACAGTTTAGATCTTGTGACTTTTAAAACACAAACCGTATTCATGCTTAGTTCCATTAATCCTGTGAGGGTCGTCTACGAACCTGTCACAGAAATGCTCTTTTGGTTGGAGGGGTATCAAATCTACTCATGGTCATTGAAAAGTACTACTTCTCCTAACCTTGCAACTGCCAAAAATCTTTTGACTACGACAAATCAAGTCATAGAAGATATCGCCGTGGACAGTTGTGGAGGGTAAGTTATCTACACTAATATAATAAAGAGGTAAAGTTTGTTTTTTTATTTTTTTGTTTGTAGGAGGTAATCTCTGGAACTAATGGTTCGATTGGAAAAATTTAAGCTATAATAGAAAGCTGCTTTACTCCTGAGTGACATAGGCTATAAATTATTTATATGATTTAGTTCCAGAGATTACCTCCTACAAATAAAAAAATAAAAAAAAAACAAACTATACCTCTTTATTATATTAGTGTAGATTATTATATTAGTGTAGATAGTGTAGATAACTAAATTGAACAGAGGCCGATTTTTCAGATATCTTTACAGTAATTAGCTATTTACAATTTACAGGTTTATTTATTGGATCACAAACGACGAGATGGCGAGGATTCGATTTGATGGCTCCGAGAGAGAAGTATTGTTAGAAGAGAAGATCAAAAAGCGAAGCAGTCTAGCGATAGACCCACAAACACAAAAAATCTACTGGATTGATATAATTGATAGAGTTAGTGATTTTGAACTCTTCATTAGTGTCGCCGACATGAATGGAAAAAACAGAAAAACACTTTATTCTGTAAATAACGATTTGTGGGCAAATTCTTTGGCTGTTTCAAAGGATTCCATCTATTGGAAGAGTGATGAAAAACAAGCCATTTTACAATTACCCAAGAACGCAACGCTCAAACCGTGGAACCCTTCATGGCAACGCGTACGGTACGAATACCCGGAGCCAAAACAGTATGCGTCAATTCACAACATTTATTTTTATTATAATTTTCAAATCGTAGCTGCTCATTATACAATTAAGGAACAAACTCAAGGATTGACCGGCTGCGAAGAGTTAAAAAATCTGATAAGTGACGAGCCTAGTAGTGTAAGCTCACAGATTTGCACCGATGAGAAATGTGTGAACTTCTCTGTACAAAACCTGTGTAATGTTACTGTTGAGGGAAAAGTTATTTGCAGGTAAAACAGATCGTTTCAAGACTAGTAAATATAACATTTTTATTTATTTATTTATAGCTTTTTTCAGAATACATAATATACATTTAAAACAATTTTTTAACCATTATTCTCATTCTGTGTGCTCTTTAGCGAAGGCCTCCTCCAACCCCTTCCAATCCTCTCTCTTATGTGCCAGTCTATTCCAAGTTTATCCGGCTGTTTTTACTAAATCATCTTCCCATCTCCTAAATGTTTTTCCTTTCTTTCTCTTTCCTTCTCTTGGGTACCACATAGTAACCACTTTGTTCCACTTATCTTTTCCTCTAATAACATGACGAGCCCACCTCCATTTCAGGGTTCTTAATTTTAGAACTACATCTTGAGTTTTAGTCACTTTCCTGATCAAGTTATGGTTGATTTTATCTATCTTCCTCTTCTCCATCATGCTGCTAAAAAAATACTAGTATCATTAATTAATTTGTATTAATATTCACTAATTTAATTCGTCAATTCATCATCATCATCCATTTAATAACGCAATGCTATTTGCGCCGTGGTGAACGCTGCAAAATTCTGAGTCTATTTTAAAGAAGTTCAATATGTTATTAATACAATTATTACATAGACTTGACGTTCAGCCGTTTTTAATGTTCCCACTGCTGGGACACAGGGTTTTCTCTAGGAAAGGGAATGGGCCATAATCCACCACGCCGCACCTGACGGACATCTAATCTGGGTCTCCGTCAAGAAAAGCAAGTGTGGCTTGTCAGTCTTCAGGTAGTGGTGAACCGCATCGAGGTTGGAGTAAATCTCTCGAAGAGAGATGATTTGAAAATTCTTTCCATGTTAGATAGCCCATTTATTGAAGAAGGCTATCTATATTACATAAAAGGAGAAACTGACTGACTGACATATCAACACAAACTACTGGGTCTAGGTGCGTGAAATTTTGTACAAGGCTTCCTTTTATGACGTAGTTGAACACTAAGAAGGGATTTTCCAAAATTCAGCTCCTAAAGGGATGAAATTGGGGTCTAAAGTTTGTATGGAGAACCTCATTTCACGCGAGCAAAGCCGCTGGTAGAAGGCTAGTAGGCTATATAACATTACGCTACACCTACGGGTGCAGAGCAGTAACGAGAGATGCGGATGAAACCGCGGGGGACAGCTAGTTAAATAATATGTTAGTTCTCTTATTTTATCTGTTTTATTTATTATTTCAGTTGTGAAGCTGGCTACTCGGGGGATATGTGCGATGTACGTACGTGTGATGGTTATTGTTTGAATAATGGCATCTGTTCCTTGAATAAGGAAAATAATCCAGTCTGTGAGTGCACAGCTGATTATAGAGGTAAAAGATGCAATGTTACGATTACCAAAGTTCACGGTGGCAACACGACGGCAAAAGAACCACAGGATCTGAACAGCAAGGTGAGCCAAGCTGTAGGAGTGGAGCTGAAACGGTTCATGAAATTTTTCTCAAATAAAGTTGATGAATACGTGGGGAACATGTAAAATACGGGAAGCCAATGAAGAAGTTAAAATACTTAAAAAAAAAAAAAACAAAACAAAAATAAAAAACAAAAAATATGGATATATAAAAAAATATGAAAAATAAAAACAAATATATGTATGTATTACTTTCGGATCTAGTTTATATAATGTTGATATACATTCTAAATGTATTTATTAGTGTTAAGATTCTGTATGTTTGAAAAGTATTTTCAGTAAATAAAGGCTAGTTTATTTTATTTTATTGATTTTATTACAAATTCAGAAAACCGTTGCACTAATTTACAAATAAACGAAACATTGAAAAATAAGCAAAATAGGGCCTTACGAGGATACGACTTTTGACGTTTTTAAATCCAACATCACGTCTAAACGGCAAGCAACGGGTAGCTCGCCGTCTGGTTGTCTGGTAACAATCCGGACCTAGCCAGTCGTCGACGGCGCGCTCTGTTCTCGCGCGCTTCAAGGTGTTGTCAGCAAATGGAGAGGCTCAACTGCAAGGCCAAAGGCCTACTGGGGCCCCGGTCCGGTTTTTAAAAGGAAGGTCCGACCCTGGTATGAAGGCCAAGAAAGAATAGGGTGAGTCGTTTAGTCAGTAAGAGTCTGACACTTTTTCCTGCTCCGCACAAGGGCGGAATTCGTCGTTAGATTATTTTTCCAACATAAAAAAAGTCTAAACGGCTAGTATACCGTATATTTTGAAAAAAAATAATAATATGTTAAACTAAACTATTTTTCTAATCAGTTCGAATTAGTTCAGTACTAACTACTACTAGTCTATTTTTTTTTACACAAGTAAATTTTGAAGGCTCAAAGTCAAAACGTTTATTTGTTTGGCTCCAGAGCTAGCTGAAAAACTAGATATATTATAGTTACTATGAGGCTAGGGCTTACCATATCTCAGAATTTGTTCTAGATGTTATGTTACGATTATTTTTATTACTATCCCGTGATATTTAAAATTTTGTTTCATGACATTTAATTATTAAAAAACTCTTCCGCATCGCTGTCGACCGGTAAACTGCTCAAAATGCTGGCCGCATTGCCACGCTGTATGGCAATGCTTATTCTTTGCCCAAGGTAAAAGCCAGACCTTGGGTCACGCGAAGTGTCAACAAGTCGCTTTATTAGATTAAGTATTTTTAGTTAAGTTAATTAGGGTTATATAGTTTTAAGGTTAGAATTGAATAATAAAATATAAAGAAATTATTAAACATTATTTTCAATTATATTATGACTCCTCTCCTAATTTTGCCGTGCCCGACAGGGTCCATATTGATCTTGTGAAATTTTATACCATCATTGTACATAATATGAAATGAAATAAAGTATTGAGTATTTCAGGACTCTTAACAAGATATTGGCTGGATTTCGTAAATCTCAATAAATCTCTGAATTTTTAGTCAACGACGCATATTGTTCCACGAGCGCCTTAAAGAGATATTATCAGGCCCAGTAGGGTCGAAGCCTACTGGTCCCATAGGTTGTGCCAAAGAGACCCTCCCGCTCAGCCCAAGAGGCGGAGAAGTCATTGAATGTTATCTAATAAAGGGCCAAATATTATCAACCTATTTGCAAATAAACATGTTTTCAATTAAAATATTTTTTCATAGCAAGATTTTATAGCTCGGTATATACCTTTATTATTAATACTCATCAAGATATCTGAAAATACAAACACGGTAGGGTTATCTTATTATATTACGGAGATCCTATGACCACCTTCCAACTCCATCATCAGATCGTCACTACCAGAGAGGATCATCATCAGCCTTGTTAATGTTCCCACTGCTGGGACACAAGCCTCCTCTCTAGGAGAGGGAATGGGCCATAATCCACCACGCGGGCCCAGTGCGGATTGGTGGATGTCACACGTCTTCGAACTTTTGGTTCTAGGACGTGCCGGTTTCCTCACGAGGTTTTCCTTCACCGTTTTGAGAGCAGTGGTGATGAAATAAATTGCACAAAGTAATGTGCCTGACTGGGTTTGAATCCGCGACCTACAACTCGTAAGTCGGGGCCTTAAACAAATTACAAATTCATCAAAAATTGAATGTCAAATAAATAAATACAAATAATTAAATACACATGTCAAACAAATAAAATAATATATAAGAATACAAATAAATCAAAGTCAAATCACAAATTAATATTAAATATAAGAAAAGTCACAATATTAAATTAAATCATAAATTCGTCAAATGAATAAAAGGCTTGCTCGATAGGCCATTTTTTCAATCGAGCCTTAAACCTGCTTGTAGTCGGGGCACCAGTAATAGCTGCAGGCAGCTGATTATAAACTGTCGGGCCCATAACATGAGTCGTCTTGACAGATTTGGCAAGTGTCCTCGAGACCGTCGATAACTGACCCCAGCTCGCGGCGGTGGCTGGATAGACCTCACGGCGTCCTCACGTTCTGCATGACGCAGGTTCTCACCGGACATGGGAAGTTCGGGAGATTCCTGCACCGGATTCGTGCGGAAGAGACGTCCGGGTGTCGCCACTGTGAGGCGAGCCCGGAGGACACGGTGGAGGTGTGCCCTGCTTGGGAAGAGCATCGCCGTGTCCTCGTGGGGGTGATCGGCGGCGGCGACCTCTCGCGTCGGGCCCTGGTTCAGGCCATGGTCCGCAGCGAAGAGGAATGGCAGGCGGTCGCCTCCTTCTGCGAAGCAGTAATGCTCGTAAAGGAGGAGGCCGACCGCATAAGGCAAAGGCAACGGCGTACTCGCCGTAGCCGTCGCCGCCGCGATCCTGCCGATATCCGGCCACCGTAGACACTAGCTCGCGGACGGTGAGCAATGGGTAGCTTGCCGTCCGGTCGTCTGGTAAGACCGAGCCCAAGTCGTCAACGGCCCGCACCGGTCCCGCGCGCCTCAAGGAGTTGTCAGCAAACTGCAAGGGCCCTTCAGGGTCGAAGCCTCCTGGAGCCTAGAGGGTGGTGGAAAACTGTTACCTCGACTCCAGGAATAAGGCAAGGAAGGTACGGGGTAGGTTTTTAGTCAGTAAGAGTCTGACACTGGTCTCCCGCTCCGCCCAAGAGCGGGTTTCGTCATTGGATGATTTTCACCTACCATAAAAAAAAGCTCGCGGCGCGCCGCACGCCGCCGCCGCGCTCAGAAAACGTTCATTCATTGTGTCAACTACCGATTCTTTTGTGAGAAACGGTGTTCCGTCCGAATTTCTTACTATTTCCGTAAAGTCGAGAACTGGAGAATTGTCCTTGCCTCTCTCCTTATTTATAATAGTCCACATTGCCTTGGAAGAGTTTTTAGAGCCCTTTATAATGTCAGAATAATGTCTAGATTTTTTATTACTAATAAGATTTACTTATTTCTGTTGCATGTCAGTAATTAAATTATGCATGTCATTATTCGGGTACCGATTACAAATGTCAACTAATTCAAATAATAATAATTTAAAGTCATTAATTTCAGATGTGATCCATGATGAGTCACTTTTTCAGGAATTACATTTCCGTAAGGGAAAACAAATGTCGAACTTATTTGATATAATGTTAATAATCGCTTGGGCCATTAACGAAAAAAAAAAAATCTTATTTCGTCCCAGTCAATATTAGCGATAGCCGCTACAAAACTAGCTTGATTGGCTTTTTAAAACGACCTGACATATCGTGGAGACTGAGACACAGTGCTTTTATTGCGCATCACCTTGGTCTTCACTGCCGGATGGTCATGGTCACTCAAGTTTGTAACCACTGGTACTGTGTCCATCAAACCAGCTTGCAAGTTTGAGTACACGTGATCTAAACACGTAGAAATTGTCGAACTTATACGTGTAGGAAATTCTACTTCATTCGTCATGTTATGGGCCGACAGTATGTACAACAACCGTTTTACGTCGGTTGACTCAGCTAAGGTGTTTATATTGAAATCCCCCACTTTAATACATTCAATATCAAGTTCTAAGATTAAGATCTTAGAACTTGATATTGAATGTATCGAGCAATTGTTCTAATTTACACAAAAAGTCATTAGGACTCATTAAATTCGTCTTATAAATACAAATAATACTCATAAATCTACCGCCGATATCTCACATATTTTGATGCCTCCCACGTAAGTTGTTGTAACCCACAAAATGGCGATTTTGGATTTTTTATGTAAAAGTGTCTAATTTTATGTATACTATCCTACAAAAAAACAAAAAGTCCAAAAAACCTATTATTTAAGGTACTTTTGAAACGTATAATGTTGTATGTTTTGAACGATTCCGGTGTAGACTGTAGTATTTATTACTTGCAATGGTTTACAGTGGGGAAAAGCGCACGCGCGCCCGTTTTATGTATTAAATATCACAGATTACGCTGGAATTTGTTGCTAGTCGCAACTCTCACGCAATTTTTACGTCGTTAATTTAATATTCTAGTAATTACTATTCCGTTTAATCTTATCTTTAACTAACCACTAACTAACTTAAACCATTTAAAATATGGTATTGATCCCAAACAACAATTTACGTCGCTAATTAACCATTATCAAACCATTATTTTATGGTAAGTGATACATACAACATTTTACTTCGATGCTAGATATGTAAAAGTAAGTTGTACCTTCACATACAACGATTCACGTCGCTATTCGTTTGTAATGAGTACGTTGTATGTATTTTTCAAGGAATGTTTTATGAATATCACTGGAGTCAGAGTCATCCTAAACAATTTTTTTTTTAATGAATCTGAGAAGTTTAAAATGATTAAATTACCAGATAATGACATATTAGTAACTTTGGACTCTGAAACTACAGATCTCATTAAACTTGAAACTGCTCAATATTTCCTAGCTGTGCAGTATAATAGCCATTTGGATTACGACTGTTATTGCCATTTTTGTTTATATTATTATAGCTAGCCTGTGCTGTCCCACTACTGGGCAACGGCCTCCTTCCATTCTTTCCAGTTATCTCGGTTACTCGCTTTATCGAACCAATTCTCAAGGAAGGCACGCAGGTCGTCCCGCCATCTACTTCGTGTCTGCCACTATATAGAGTGAAAAATGTTTCATATCGGATCAGGGACCTATCCTGCCAAAGCTGCGGGAGACTCCGAAAAAGTTACTGTGGGCCTGGAACACAAAAGGCACCGAAGATTGCCAATTTCCCAAATCAGAAAACGTTGTTCGATACTTTTACCTTAGTCACAACCTACATATTTCTACACTGTTGTACTCTTCAAGCTAAGTCTACTATCAGTTATTTGATTAAATAAAGATTATTCAAAAAGGACTAACTAAATTCGTCAAAGAAAAACCTTTCTAGTAAAATATTAAAAACCGCCAGTAGTAAAACTGGTCCACTGAATCTGCTGTAAGCACTATTTTAATAAATTAAAGTAAAAAGGTGGCAGAGATAAGAATCGATGTATAATTATGGGTAATTTAGTTATAGCAGAGCCAAGCTTAGAATTTATGCTGATACTATTGCGAGACATAAGTAAATTTTAAGAATAAATTGTCTGTTACCGTTACTGAAACTTCAAATTGTACGTGTGTAAACAACAGTTTTCCCATTTCTATAAGTGATTAAGTTCTTAATAAGGCGTTAGTTAAATTTGATATACCAACAGCAATATTAATCCCCGATCAAAAAGATAATTAAAATAGCCAGTGAAAAAGTCTGGGTTTGGCAAAACCATTGTTTATGACCATTTCAGAGGTTTTCAACTGCTTGCAAAGTTGAGTCACATTATGTTTGACAAAATCCACAAATTTTATATTAAATATTATGTATTTGAACAGAGGTTTCAACTTTTAGTGTATTAGTAATAACGTGTAGCTTTTGCCTAAAGGGTACACAGATAAAGCGCGTGTTGTATTGTGAAAAGGTACAAGTTGGTTCTGAAGATTCAATATTACTATAATGTTTTATCAGACTGTAACGTGATGACCATTTCTTTCAATACCAATACCTTAAGATGCCGAAATGCTGATAATATGAATACACTAGCTAGGTGCATGACACCAGTTTTTCGGGGTCGGAAAACAATCCCTCTTTCTCCCTTTATTACTATAGATATCAAGAGCAAAACTTAATATTTGCGGACTCTTCTTGATTCAGAATAAATTATTAAACATTACATATTTACCTATCGTTTGTCTTGGATATGGTTACGAAAAGAAGAAGGATAAATGCATATTAGAGAATGAGCTATAAGCATAGTTATTTGAAAAGATGGAGAGGGGAAAAATACAAAGTAAAGATTGTGGCAGGAGTAATATCAAAGAAAAGGCACTTAGTGATAGCGAGACGGATGATACAACAAAATGGAAGAATAAACTGGTTTACCAACACCAAATAACATAGGACTAAAGCAGGAACATAATGATTATTTCCTTATGTTTAAATCTCACTGAGTTACTAGAATTTTTTAAATAAAAATGTTAAAATACTTTTTTGATTTTTGATTATTTAAACTGTAATTTAATTTGATTAAAGATCGATGTAATTAATTCAAAGAACAATTTAAATTTAGAAAAAACTTTTAATTTTTAGTTTTATATTTTTTTAATTATTTTTAATCTTAATCTTTCATGTTTTTCTAATCTTTAAAATATAGTTTGTTATTTTAAACTTTAAATCTTAAAACGCTAAATGTTAAAAACTAGATTGAAAATATTCTGCTTTTTTTGTATTTTGGTAATGTATTAACAAAACAGTGTTGTCCTAAACGAAATTTGGCTGAAAAAACATTGTATTTCTTTTATTATATCAAGTAATGATATACATACCACACCCTTTTTGCATTTGTATTCGACGTACATTGATGTAAGTATAATATATGATTAAAAACGGCTCTTGTACTCCCGTGTATAATGTTAAACTGTTATATGGTATAACATATAGCATACCGATTGAGCTGAAATTTTGCATGAAAGTGTAAATCGCGCGACAATGCAATGTTATGATGACATGGAGCTGATATGACGAGGGAGCTGGAAGGTGGCCATAGGAACTTAGCTTTAAAACAATACTAGCCCTTCGAGTTTGGGCTCGTTTGATTTTTATTGAGTACTTTGCTCCAATATGACAGTCAGAGTCTGATCGGTGTTACTCCGGAGGTTACCGAGGTAGAGATGAGAGTGGCGGTACGGCGGATGGGCGCCAAGAATACCGCCCCAGGACCGGACGGCTTGGGAAGGCCTGGGTCCTGGCCATGGAGGCTCTCGGGTTTCGATTGGGGGGGCCCTTTAGCGCATGCTTGAAGAGGGGCCAGTTCCCACTTCCCTGGAAGACGGGAAAGCTGGTCCTCGTCGCGAAGCCGGGGCGTCCTGCGGACTCTCCGTCCGCGTATCGGCCCATTGTGCTGCTTGACGAGGTGGGCAGCATTTCCGACGTCTAACTCCTAAACTCAATCGGACAGGAGCTGCCCTCAAGCGACTCCTGCCGAAACTAGGGGGTTCAGACGCCTCCTGCCGGAGGCTCTACGCCGGCATCGTTCGGTCCCATACTGGGTGCCCCATAAAGGGCCATGCTTTATGGGGCACCAGTGTGGGCGCCGTCGCTGCGTAAACGCCCGGTGGCCCAGCTGAACGCCTGCCAGAGGGTCATGGCCATCCGAATGGTGCGGGGATACCGCACGGTATCCCGCGAGGCGGCGAGCCTCCTTGCTGGCCTACCACCGTGGGATTTGGAGGCAACAGTCCTTGCACACATGCACGATCTGCGCGTGGAGATGCAACGCCGGGGTGAAACTCCGCTGCCTGTACATGTCAAGGCATGGCGGAAAGAGCTCCGGCGGGATCTCATGGTGAAATGGAAACAGCGACTGTCGCAACCCAGGGCTGGGCACGCCATAATTTTAAAAATAGTCTAGTTTAACATATTTTTTTTTTTTTCAAAATATACCGACTAGCCATTTAGACTTTTTTTTTATGTTGGAAAAATAATCTAACGACGAATTCCGCCCTTGGGCGGAGCAGGAAAAATTGTCAGACTCTTACTGACTAAACGACTCACCCTATTCTTTCTTGGCCTTCATACCAGGGTCGGACCTTCCTTTTAAAAACCGGACCGGGGCCCCAGTAGGCCTTTGGCCTTGCAGTTGAGCCTCTCCATTTGTTGACAACACCTTGAAGCGCGCGAGCGCGCCGTCGACGACTGGCTTGGTCCGGACTGTTACCAGACAACAGGACGGCGAGCTACCCGTTGCTTGCCGTTTAGACGTGATGTTGGATTTCAAAACGTCAAAAGTCGTATCCTCGTTAATTTAGATCGTTGGGCCCTCCGAGGATCATCGGATTTGTATCATATTGTGCTTATTATTCAATGCTTGGATTTTTTGTAAATTAGTGCAACGGTTTTCTGAATTTGTAATAAAATCAATAAAATAGCCTTTATTTACTGAAAACGCTTTACTAACATACAGAATCTTACAACTAATAAATACATTTAGAATGTATATCAACATTATATAAACTATATATACCTTTGTTTTTTTTTTAATTTTTTATATGTCCCTATTTTTTGTTTTTTTATTTTTGTTTTTTTTTCTAAGTATTTTAACTTCTTCCATCTTGAATACCAATTTGCGGCATCTTGCGGAATTGGGCAGTGGCTTCCCGTATTTTACATGTTCCCCACGTATTCATCAACTTTATTTGAGAAAAATTTCATGAACCGTTTCAGCTCCGCTCCTACAGCTTGGCTCACCTTGCTGTTCAGATCCTGTGGTTGTTTTTCCGTCTTGTTGTCGCCGTGAACTTTAGTAATCGTAACATTGCATCTTGTACCTCTATAATCAGCTGTGCACTCACAGACTGGATTATTTTCCTTATTCAAGGAACAGATGCCATTATTCAAACAATAACCATCACACGTACGTACATCGCACATATCCCCAGAGTAGCCAGCTTCACAACTGAAATAATAAATAGAACAGATAAAATAAGAGAACTAACATATTATTTAACTAGCTGTCCCCGCGGTTTCATCCGCATCTCTAGTCACTGCTCTGCTCCCGTAGGTGTAGCGTAATGTTATATAGCCTACTAGCCTTTTGCCAGTGGTTTTGGCCGCGAGAAATTAGGTTCTCCATACAAACTTTAGACCCCAATTTCATCCCTTTAGGAGCTGAATTTTGGAAAATCCCTTCTTAGTGTTCGCCTACGTCATAAAAGGAAGCCTTGTGTAAAATTTCACGCACTTAGACAAAGATGTTTCCATTGATATGTCAGTCAGTCAGTTTCTCCTTTTATATATATAGATAGCCTTCCTCAATAAATGGGCTATCTATCACGGAAAGATCTTTTCAAATCACCTCTCTTCGAGAGATTTACTCCAATCTCGATGCGGTTCACCACTATCTGAAGACTGACAAGCCGCACTTGCTTTTCTTGACGGAGACCCACGTTAGATGTCCGTCAGGTGCGGCGTACCTCTACTGACTGGGATACTCATTGGAGCATCATCTCCAGTGAGCGGTGCATCTGCAATGACACTCTTGGAGGTTGGCGCAAAATTACTCTCTGTTCCGAATACCCAAGCATTAACCTCTCCTGTGCCGTAATTAGAGACACAAGTAAAAAGGGATTGTGCTTCGCGTAGATCTGCGTTCGACATACGAAAGGTTAAGTCGTTCGTGACACGAACTCCAACAAACACTCAACACTTTTGGGAGCAAGGGTAGATGCGAAAGCGTATTACCAGGGCCCTGAGATCAAGACAAGGAAGGAACGGGTAAGGTTGTTTAGTCAGTAAGAGTCTGAGACTATTTCCCGCTCCACCCAAGGGCGGGATTCGTCATTGGATGATTTTAACCTACCATAAAAAATCCCACAACCTACAAAACTTTTTGAGAGGGGATTTTTGGCCGAAAAGTGCCCTGTATCGAGGATTCCGGAGACGGTTACACGACTCACGACGCTGATGGCACGTATTTTATTTTCTGTGTAATTTATATGTATATATATATTGTAAGATTATAATATTATGCATTTTATCTATGTGCTTTAGTTACTGAACAATAAACAATAAAATACTATTCAATATAGAGCAGTACCACTCAGCCACTCGATTTAGTAATAACGACCCCGACTTACGAGTGTAGGTTCGATTGCAAACCCAGCCAGGAGAATGCCCCTGGACACAAAGTAATGACTTTGTGTTATTTAGTTCATCACCACTGCTCCCAAAACGATGAAGGAAAACAATGCGAGGAAACCGGCATCTCCTAGAACCAAAAATTCGAAGACATGTGACATCGACCAACCAGTACTGGATCCACGTGGTGGATTATGACCCATTCAATCTCCTAGAGAAAACCCTGTGTCCCAGCACTGGGAACGTTAAAAAGGCTGAACGTCATTAGAATAGAACTCAGAATTTTCAACCACGGCGCAAATAGCATTGCGTTATTAAATGGATGAAGAATAAACGAATTTAATTAATGAATATTAATACGAATTAATTAATGTTAATGTTATTTTTTTTAGCAGCATGATGGGGAAGAGGAAAATAGAGAGAGATAAATAACTTGACCAGGAAAGCGACTAAAACTCAAGATTTCGTTCTAAAATTAAGAACCCTGAAAAGGAGGTGGGCTCGCCATGTTATTAGAGGAGAAGATAAGTGGAACAAGGTGGTTACTATGTGGTACCCAAGAGAAGGAAAGAGAAAGAAAGGAAAAACATTTAGGAGATGGGAAGATGATTTAGTAAAAACAGCCGGATAAACTTGGAATAGACTGGCACATAAGAGAGAGAATCGGAAGGGGTGGAGAAGGCCTTCGCTAAAGAGCACACAGAATAAGTGGTTTCTTGAGTTAATCTCATTTTGTGACTTACTTAGATGTGTGTGAATTACCGGAGACTACAACATTGATCTCAGCCTGATGAAGTCCAATGCTGTTGAAAGCATAGCATAAATATTTTCCAGTATTTTCTCTCTTCACATTCTTGATGAACGCGGAATAAATGGTGCCGTTGACTTGGAACTCGGCGTCCTTCTCATTCAAGTTCCTGTTCTGTAAGAAAGAGAGAGATAGTTATAGTTTTTTGTAGGTTGCTTTCAAAGTGTGCCTTCCCCACTCGCCTATCGTTACCGAGTCGAGTTGAGTATTGTTTTTTGTTCATCTTCATCTGTTTGTTGCTTGTTACGTACGGATCCCTAATGAATTTCGCCGACACAGCAAATCAATCAACTGCGTCGAACACATGAAAACTGCATCGTCGCCACTTGGGCCAGCCACGAGCCGCCGACGCAGAAAAACTTCATATTAGCAATTAAATAAGTTATTTTTAATGTAGATATTTTATTTGGGAGCAGTGGTGGCCGAGTGGTAACGGCCCCGACTTACGAGTCGTAGGTCGCGGGTTCAAACCCAGCCAGGCGCATTACTTTGTGTAATTTATTTCATCACCACTGCTCTCAAAACGGTGAAGGAAAACATCGTGAGGAAACCGGCATGTCCTAGAACCAAAAATTCGAAGACATGTGACATCCACCAATCCGCACTGGGCCCGCGTGGTGGATTACGGCCCATTCCCTCTCCTAGAGACAGGAGGTCTGTATCCCTGCAGTGGGAACATTAAAAAAAAAGGCTGATGATGATGATGATGTAATGTATTTTCGGTCATTCCATATTCTTACATCGAATAGGTTTCACCAATATTCATTGTAATTTTTAAATTTCAAATAAATAAGTTTACAGTTAATTTGGTTTTTTTTCGAGCCTCCGCCTGCAGTCTACGTAATTTGCTTCATCTTCATCAACGCATTGTTAAATGATGACGAAATGCGGAAAAAGAAAGTACGTGTGGAGACCTATTTGTGTTGCAAAAAAGAAGAAGAAAGAAAGAAAAACTTTTTACTTGCGGGACGCACAAAAAAATTACGAAACAAGTAACCATTACATAGAATAAAACAAAGTTGCGCGTCCCTATGTATGCTTATATCTTCAAAAATCCGCAACGGATTTTAATTTGATTCAAGAGGAAAGTTTATGTGTATAATACATGCATAATATCTTCAATATCAGTACCCGTGCGAAGCTGGGGCGGGTCGCAAGTAAATAATAATTTACATGAACATAAGGAAAAAAAGTTAAACGACCCGACCCAGCTTCGCACGGGTACTGATATTGAACGTATTATGCACATAAACCTTCCTCTTGAATCACTCTATTAATTAAAACCGCATCAAAATCCGTTGCGTAGTTTTAAAGATCTAAGCAAACAGGGATATCGGTAAGCAACTTTGTTTTGTACTATGTAATGATTAGTATTGTATACAAATATAATATAGTATAGTGGTCTATTAGTTTATGTTATGTAATTTATGTAAGCCATGCAGCGTCTTTCCGTCGAATTCGGCTGGTGCTGAAAATCAGCGCTGTGGCTCTGTTTAACCTTCAAGCGGGCGCGCGACTATTTGTAACGGCAGCGGTCGCGCGTAACCTAAAGGACCGCCGGTGTATTTCATGAATTTAGAAAATTGTTTTATTAATAATAAATAATCACATACATCAGACATAATCTATTTTTCAAATGAAAAATAATTTGTTTAAAATTGAAAACATAATTTTAAAGTTACACCACTTTTTTGGATTAGGTATCAATGTTGCTCGGTATAACAAGAGTTTTATAGTGAGTCTTACTTATATGTCCAATCAGTTTTTTTTTACACATATTATATTACAAGAGACCAAATAATAAACTTCATAGAGACTTTCAGCTATTTTGGTTAAATTTTCTTCAGAATCAGCCTTCTCTGCCATGTAAAAATATGAGGCAGGCGCGTGTAGTCTTTTCGACGTCTGCGCCGCGACCTGAACATACACATTCTGCGTCTCTCAGGAGGAGTGGACAAAGAAGAAATGGAGTTATTTTGGTCCGTAGTGAACTAATGACAAGCTACTAGAAATGATACGTACTTCCGACAAGCAATTTTGAAAATACGATCGTAAATATAACGAGTGCGGTCGATTCGACGCCGCGCGCCCGCTTGAAGGTTAACACAAGACCACAGCTTTTTGATGAGCACTGGTCGTTTTAACATATAATATAGTTGTTTCTGTTTTTTTTTTTTAATATTATGGTATGCGCCATACTTTTACGCAAATAACATCATTTTATTTCTTTATTTCTTTCACGCGGGCCGAGTGTGGGTTGGTAGATGTCATATATCTTCAATGTTTTGGTTCTAGGACATGCCGGTTTCCTTATGGTGTTTCCTTTCACCGTCCTGACAGCAGTGGTGATGAAATAAATTACACAAAGTAATGCGCCTGGTTGTTGTTAATTTACTTGCTGTTGCTTGTTAATTTTAAAGATATAAGATAACTATACTTACTTGGTCCATCTTACTCACTGACCACACAACGGATGGTCTTGGTGAGGCAGTTATGTTGCACGTCAGGAGCAGATCAGTATTCTCAGCTATATAACCACCATTTGTCGCTGTTATGTCTGGACGAAAGAGACACAACAATTATTATAGAGTAACTATGAGTTTCGTGCCGGTTCTTCTCCATAGGAAACGACCAATTTGGAATCGTGCACTAGCTTCTAAGTGCCCATGTAGGCCTATGTGAAATAAAATATTTTGACTTTGACTTTGATCATTACTCCCACATTACATAGCTCGACGAATCACCCACTTTGGCTTCTGCCAAAGTGGGTGATTCGTTCAATTCGTTTTGGTTTCCTACTGGGCAGGGCATATTGCTCGTAGAACGTATGGTCGATAGGGTCGAAAGGTTCTAGAGCCGAATGGCGGAACGCATATTTCTCTTCCATTCTATCCTGTCACCCGTCACTATAATACTAGCCCCCTTTTCTTTCATCAGAAACGTGAAAATCATCATCACCTTTCTGCCGAAGGACATCCACACTACGGGTCTCATGTGTCTCGCTTCCAACGGATTCCCGCGATCCTCACCAGGTTATAGGTCCACCTTGTGGAGGAGGAGGGGAGGCTTTCCAAAAATGCGACGCTGCGTTTTCCGCTACGCGGTCGCCTCCCAAAAACTTTTGTGCTGTGCCCTTCTCACTACAACTTAAGTTTGGCGGTTCTTCAAACTGTGTAGGCTTCTGCGTATATCCAAAACTTTTTCTACTGTACCAAAATGTAAATGTAGTAGATATACTTACTACGGATCACAGGTGCCTCCGTGACGAGAAGATTATGTTCGAAGACGACGGAATCAATCATGGTCTTGCACACGAAGACTCCACTGTCCTCTATTTCAGCATTCGTTATCATCAGATTTTTGTCATTTACTCTGAAATTGAAGACAAAAGTTTATCAAGATCGGTTTCCTTCAAAATAAATCCTCAATCGCATGGTTCTCATCTGATTTGACCATTACATATTGGCTGTATGGACTTTAAAACAAACTTTGAGCCTGAGTTTGTTTCTGTCAGGCCCCTCTTCCCCATTGGGCACTATGGGCACGTGCCCAGGGCCCCGCTATCGAATGGGGCCCCCTAGTTCCTGCCAGATTACCAAATGATAACCGATATTTAGGTACCTATTTTCGAAAAACATTAATTTTGAAAAATCTACGCTTATTAACTTTAGTTTGCCGCATGCGTATAGCTATACCTTGTACAACATAACTTGACCTTTTTGACAGATGGGGCAGTGATGGGAATAACAAAATATCCATTGGTGTAAAAAAATTGTTGGCTAAATATGTGGCTACCTATGTTTTAAACTATTCAAAATAGATTAATTCATTCATCAATCAATTTTATTGCACTAGACATAAAAACATTGGGTAGGTAAGAGACCATTGTTTCCAGTTTTTCTATTTAAATTTTACTTTGAAGCAATAAAAACCACTTAAGACTTTCGGAAAATGCTTGAGTCTTTAACAGGTACTTTTGTGTGTATGATAATTAACAATTTTTAAAATGATTAAAATAAGAAAATATTGTTCGTCGTTGCAAAGTTACATCGATTTCAGATTTGACAACCGTCAAAAAGATCAAACTATTAAATGCAACTATAAACAGGGTATAAGTACTCCACTCTCGCTCAAAAATGAGGTTTTCCGATATTAGTATGTTTAGGTTAATTTAAAGATTAACTAGTTTGTCGCTGATGTCCATAGAGTGTGATATTCTCAATACCATAGATTTCGATGAAGTGATTAATGATTTTGCTCATCATAAATCTAGAAGGGTACCTTTGCAATCAACATAGAAATAAATCTAAGGATTTTATGCTAAGCGACTTTTGTAGATTATTTTTTATATTTCCTATTTTTTGACGTGACAACGTCTTAAATTAGGTTGCGGCTGGGAGTCACTTATGAAAAAGTGTAACGCTCGGTAACGTTACGATGAGTCACCGAACGAGAGAGAGGCCCGCCGAATGCCTTGCGTCTCTTTCCCACTCAACTATGATCGGTCTGTCGCGCGCGCAGCACTAGAGAATTAGGACGTTGTCACGTAAAATCTTCGCCCGTAAAACCGACTTTACAGGCAACCATTTTTTTTCTCAACATTATAATAATGAAAAAGGAGCAAGGAGTTGTGCGAACACTCCCTACAATTTTATTATCTCATTAGCGTGAAGAATGTCTTCATAAAGTGTCGCCGGCCTCGGGACATCATTCATTACCTACACTAATGGCTTTAATAAAATCCTATATTTTTTATAGTTAGTAACTAAATAAAAATAAATTTAGAACCTTGTTTGTCTATTTTTTTTATCTATTATAACTAAATAGGGTTTTCTCAAGGTCATAGAGGCCCCATGATCCTAATGTGCCCAGGGCCACAAATAGGATCCCTGGTAGCCCTGGTTTCTGTGCTTGGCTCAATGCGGGTTGGTGGATATTACATGTCTTCCAATGTTCGGTCCTAGGACATCCCGGTTTCCTCACATTTTCTTTCATCGTCTTGAGAGCAGTTGTGATGAAATAAATTACACAAAGTAATGTGCCTTGACTGGGTTTGAACCTGCGATCTACAAATGTATCTGTTGAAAACAAGGTCCTTGTGGGACTAGCTACGCCACTGTCTGTGGTCAGGATTTTTGCAATCTGCGAGACCTTTAATTCACTGTAATTTTGTGCATATCGATCTAGTATTTGTGAGTAAAGGTACTTACTTAAAATTAGAAAAAAATTACTTACATGGAATATCTCTCCTTATGAAGCAAGTTAAATGGTCCTATGAAGATGTGCTGGTTGTTTTTGTACCAACTCACCCCAAAATCAACTGTAAACGAAAGAATAAAACACATATATTTATTAAAGAACTGACATCATTACGTAGTATAAAACAAAGTGAGAGCAGTGGTGGCCGAGTGGTAACGGCCCCGACTTACGAGTCGTAGGTTGCGGTTTCAAACCCAGCCAGGTGCATTACTTTGTGTAATTTATTTCATCACCACTGCTCTCAAAAAGGTGAAGGAAAACATCGTGAGGAAACCGGCATGTCCTAGAACTTAAAATTCGAAGACATGTGACATCCACCAATCCGCACTGGGCCCGCGTGGTGGATTATGGCCCACTCCCTCTTCTAGAGGGAGGAGGCCTGTGTCCCTGCAATGGGAACATTAAAAAGGTTGATGATGATAAAACAAAGTCGCCTGTCCCTATGTATGCTTAAATCTTTAAAACTACGCCACGGATTTTGATGCGTTTTTTTTTAATAGATAGAGTGACTGAAGAGGAAGGTTTATATGTATAATATGTTATACATGTATTATACACGCGGTCGCTACTCCAGTACCTTTCGGCCCCAACAGTCATCTGTTCTGCCTGCAATGTGCCACTCTTTGGCGATTTAGGTTACCAACATAGCATGTAGCTATCAGTAACATTGTTTCTCTTGCAGATAGAGTGGTTCAAGAGGAAGGTTTGTATGTATAATATATGTTACAGACTTCGGGTTCGTCATATACCAGCTCGACATGAAAACTCCTTAGTACATACTTGACATTGTAACTTCTTGGTCTATTGACGCGAATAATTATAAATAAATGATTATAACGCCTTCCGCTTGTCAGCTTCCGGTACATCAAATAATTAGTAAAAGTTATTATATTGTGCATTATTCTTTGATATATATTATTGTTAATAATTAATATTTAAGGAGCCATTTTATTAGATTATTCAATTGTAAATTAATAGTAATGTGTTCGTGTGTGTTATAAAAGCCGCTGTGTTGACAGTTTTCCTTATATAACACTCCTTAGTTACGGTTGCTAAGCAAATAACATTATGAGAAAATTACTCGCTGCTGTAATATTTGAATTATAATTATAAACTTGTTGAATGAGAAGTATCCTTGTTTTACTGTGACCATCCTGACGTAACAGTTGGTTCACATCTATATATATAAAAATCAATGCCACATTTCGTTGTAATTGTATAACTCAAGAACGAGCCCATATAGCCAAACCAAATTTTCAGGCTTTGTTCGGATTATTTAGTAGATGGTTTATGTAAAGTTTGCACAAAATCGGTCGAGCAGTTCTTCATTTACCACATTTTTCTGTTACCGGGAGCGAAGCCTCTGGCAAAAGCTAGTATATTATAGTAGCTACATGCTATGTCGGTCCTAAATCGCCAAAAAGTTGCACAAGCACATTGCAGGCAGAACAGATGGCCGTTGGGGCCGGAAGGTTCTGGAGTAGCGACCGCGTACCGGAATATGCAGCGTTGGAAGGCCTTCCATAAGGAGGACCGATGACCTGATCAAGGTTGCAGAAATATGATAGATGCGAGACGGACAGGACCGGTCCTTGTGGCAATGCTAAGTGGAGGCCTAAGTCGAACAGTGGACTTTTTTTGGCTGAAATGATGATGATGTGGTATAGTTATAATAACAAAGATTCCAAGATGTCTGCCACAAATATACAAAGTTCTCCTTTCTAAAGCAATAAAACATTACTAACATCGTAACAGACATACCGACATGCCCATTTACGATTGCACTTAATTACCAAGATAGACAAATACGTTCGTTAACCCTTTGACAGATTTTTTTTTATGGTAGGTAAAAATCATCCAATGACGAGTCCCGCTCTTGGGCGGAGCGGAAAACAAGTGTCAGACTCTTACTGACCAAACAACCTACCCCGTTCCTACATCGCCATACATACCAGGGCCAGAGTCTTCCTTTTCAGACACAAACCCGTGGCCCTGATTGGCTTCGACCCTTCTGCAGGGTCCCTACGGTTGCTGACAACTCCTTGAGGCGCGCGGGAACAGTGCGCGCCGTCGACGACTGAGCTTGGTCCGGACGATTACCAGACGACCGGACGGCGAGCTACCCAATGCTCACCGTCCGCAAGCCCGCGCCTACGGTGGCCGGAAGTCAGGATCGGAATCCGGCGGCGTCTGGGGCGCAAACGCCGTTGCCTTATGCGGTCCGCCTCCTCCTTTGCTAGCATTACTGCTTCGCAGAAGGAGGCGACCGCCTGCCACTCCTCCTCACTCCGAACCATGGCTTCTACCAAGGCCCGGCGCGAGAGATCGCCGCCACCGATCGCTCCCACGAGGACACAGCGATGCTCTGCCCAAGCGGGGCACACCTCAACCGTGTGCTCCACCGTGTCCTCCGGGCGGTCCACACAGTGGCGACCGTTTGACAGTTAACCGGAACTTGCGCACGCGCTGTGGCGCCACCATTTTGTGTTTAACATTTTTTTTTTATTGCGCGATGTGTCATGACTGATATTTTTAACCGACTTCAAAAAAAGGAAGAGGTTCTCAATTCGATTGTATTTTTATTATTTTTTTATGTTTGTTACCTCAGAACTCCGTTGTTTATGGATGGATTTGCAATATTTTTTTTTATACTTGAAAGGATATGCTTCCAGATTGGTCCCATTTTTTTCAAAATCGAGTTTAAATGATGGGATCCATGAGAAATCGAGAGTTAAAAAACCGGATCAAAATCCGTTACGTACTTTTAAAGATTTAAGCATACATAGGGAACGGCAACTTTGTTTTATACTATGTAATAATAATATATTCCATAACTATCACACAACGCCGTCTATCCCCAAGCTAAGTAAAGCTTGTGTTATGAGTACAGACAACTGATGAACATACTTAGTACATATTTCTAAATACATACATAATTATTATAGATAGTAAACTTATACTATTTGTTCATTATCATCTTACCCTTACCCAAATTACTTGGGGTCGGTACAACATGTTTTTTGCCTTCTACTATCCTGTCACCCGTCACGCTATCACTAACTCCTCTTTCTTTCATATCACTTCTCACACAATCCACTCATCTCTTCTTCGGCCTCCCTCTTCCTCTCCAGCCATCAACTTATATTATTTGTTATTAAGAAGATATTACGCTATCATTATCATTACATAGTATAAAACAAAGTTGCTTAATCCCTGTGTATGTTTAGATCTTTAAAAGTACGCAACGGATTTTGATGCGATTTTCTTTAATAGATCGAGTGATCCAAGATGAAGGTTTATGTGCATAATACATGTATAATATATTCAATATCAGTACCCGTGCGAAGCTGGGGCGGGTCACTAGTATATTGTAGTATCCACTATGTTTGACTATAGGTACTGGTTATATCCAACTCTAAAAAAGTAATAGTATGTGTAAAAGACTAATATACTTACTTTCAGGATTAGCTTTGCACTCCAGTATGACATTTTCTCCGGATTTAACTTCATAGTTGATCGAATTCGTCCCTATTGAAAGCGGTCTTGTTTGCTCTGAAATCAATAGATCGGTGTAAATGGTAGCCACATCTATGTATAATAACGCATAGAAATAAAAAAAATATATCGTGGTATTACAATTCACACGATTAGAAATATAATATATACGACAACCAGAAATTAAGTATCGGACAGTTGCCTGGCCCAGACACTAAATCCGGTCAGAGGATCCTGAACATACGTATACAATGAACAAAAAAAATATCAATTATCTGGTGGTTGCCTGGACCAGACATAAAAATCGGTCGGAAGATACAGCCTTTTCAACGAAGGCTTGCTTACGAAGCAGAATGCTTACTTAAGTCTTAACTTATTAGACTTTAAAAGGTCATCGCATTAATCATGGCGGCGGACATATTCTTGTGGTTATTCTGATAAAACTGGTAGTAATAATTTGTCAATTGACAATAATGATATATTGAAATGTTATTACGAGAAAAAAAAATCTTTTATGTTTCAAAAAACAAGCGCAACGTAAAAAAAACTGTGAAGTTCGAAACGTAATTCATAGGTGAGTAGATTTCACAATCCCTTATACACCGCGAAATTTAAATGGTTGTTTTCCCTCAGCGAAATGGTTGTATCTTGGTAATACAAACGTTTGATAAAGAAATAAAATATTAAAAACAAAAAATGGACCTGTAGAGTGCAAGCTAATTATGACGTATAACAACGTGCGAGAGCTTATTTTGGTTTAAATATTTAATGAATCGGTTTCCTTTGACGGCGGGCTGCTCATGCGACTCTAGTAGTACCTACAAATTACGTCAAATGTTACTATTGTTTTCGCTTTTTTGAGTTGATAAATATGTTTGATAAATATTTATAAAAAAAAAACTTTTTAATTTTTTTATTTTTTCTGTATGCTTCAAAAGTACTCCTTATGGCAAGTCATTCTGCCGTGGGAAAACAACCATTTAAATTTCACGGTGTAGTGTTGTCAAATGGTTATTCTTTTAAAATTAAAAGCCTTTAAGCACATATAAGCCATTAAAAAAGGCCCTTCAGGGTCGTAGCCTCCAAGGGCCAAGGGTTGATGCGAAAGCGAAACACCAGGGCCCTGGAACTGAGGTGAAAAGGCCGTTCCTTTACCACCCCGTCCAAGTCCGACCAAGTCTCACACTGTTTCCAGTTTTGCCTGATTTTTCCCACCATTAAATAAAGCTGAAAATGATTCTTTTTAAAGGTTGTAGTACTCACCCCAGGAAACACCGTGGATCAACCCCACATGTAGCGCTAAGAACGCCAACACACACTGCGTTCGATACATGTTAAGGTGCTTCGATGTTGCAACTAAGTACGTCTACTGATGATGAAGGCTCGTATATATACTGGGGCACATTTTCGCGTGTTTTTCTGCTGATAAGCGAACTTCGTACCAATTAGTGAATTCAATAATATAGGATTAATATTTTACTCGTAGGTAATTATAAAATTTACAATAACATGTTTGTATCCTCTTAGCTTTTGATAAGAGTCAAATTAGGAATAAATTTAAGAAAATACCCAAATTAGGTACAAAAATAGGAAAATTTATATAAAAAACATTCAATTTATAGATATCTATAACACGTTTCAGGGCACTAATAACATGTTTACTTGTAGTTTAATTGCACTAATATGATAAGGTTTGTATGTATGTATGTGTTTGTATGTTTATTATTCCTTAGTACTCAAGTCGAGAATGATTTTGTTTTAATGGTGTGAAAAATCATCTAATGACAAATCCCACCCTTAGCTGGAGAGAGAAATAGTAACATACCCACTCTTGGCCGGAGCGGGATACAGTGTCAGACTCTTACTGACTTAACGACCCACCTTCACTTCACCACCTTCTTAGCCTTCATACCGGGTTCGGACCTTCCTTTCAGAAACTGGTCCCCCCCCCAGTAGGCTTTCGTCCTGTACTTGGGTCTCTACATTTGCTGAAGTTGAAAATGTTGAGATGGTTGTGTAGTGTGATGAGAATGGGTAAAGTGAGACATGAGTACAGATTTTAGGGGAAGTTTATAAGTCTAAAATTGGATTTCGATGATATCGTGTTTTAATTTAAGGCGGTTTTTTCTTGTTCAATTCTTAAAATAATTTTACTTCGTTAGATCTATTAACGACAAAGCTATTTCTTAAAGTTTTTGTGTAGAACTTGATTCAACGTTAACCAATATCCCTATTATTATAATGATATTATACTGTAAATAACATTTATTATCTGAATTAAAGACTAACTGACATTCAAAATATAATAATAATAATATTTATTTTATTTTATTTTTTTTATTTTAAGAAAATATTTAAAAATGTATAGAATATGTGTAATTGCAAATAAATAAACAATAATAATAATAACAATAGTGGGGATGCATCGAGATATGGTAGCAGTGGACAAGGGCCTCACCCCGCTCTCCTTGGCTAACGGGAACTGGCGCAAACCTGTAGTATTGGATGCTAATGAACGCAAGGAAGTATGGCAGAGCAAGGAGCTTCACGGGCGCTTTTACCGGGCCTTACATGGGCCCGATGTAGACTTCTTAGCGTCCGTATCCTGGTTGCGCTTTGGTGACCTTTTCGGGGAAACCGAAGGTTTTGTCTTTGCAATAATGGACGAAGTTATGATGACGAATAACTACCGGAAATACATTGTGAAGGACGGTACGGTTGACATCTGTCGGGCATGCCACCGACCCGGTGAATCAATCCGACACATCATTTCTGGATGTTCTCGTTTGGCGAACGGAGACTATTTGCATAGACACAACCTTGTAGCCAGGATCATCCACCAGCAACTTGCTCTTAAATACAACCTCGTGGAATCAGAAGTACCGTATTATAGGTATGTGCCCGACCCAGTTCTCGAAAATGGCAGCATCACGTTATATTGGGATCGATCTATCATCACTGACAGGACTATTGTTGCCAATAAGCCTGACATAGTGGTGATAGATCGACTGGAGCGTCGCACAATGATTGTTGATATAGCGGTCCCTCATGATGAGAACCTCGTGAAGGCCGAGAAGGATAAACAAACTAAGTATCTTGACTTGGCTCGCGAGGTTGTCGACATGTGGGAAGTGGACACAGCAGTCATTGTGCCGATAGTTGTGACGGCTAATAGCTTAATAGCCAAGAGCCTCGACCAACATCTGAGGAGGCTCTCGTTAGGCAGTTGGATCAAGGGCCTGATTCAGAAGGCAGTACTCCTGGACACGGCGCGTATTGTCCGGAGGTTCCTCTCTCAGGAGCCCTGACCACCGGTAGCTTGGACCCTGTCTCGATGCCGGTGGGCTACTATTTTTTATATTTTTAAATGTTTTTTTTTAATTTTTTTTTTAAGGAAATATTTAAAAATATACCTAATATGATATTGTAATGTAAATAAATGGAATAACAATAGCAATTAACATAATAATATAGCAATGAGATCGAATTTAACCTATTCCTTAAAGCGGACATTTTATCCGTTTATTATTAATTTTATTGGTCGATCTATTAGAATATTGTAACCTTCATATTGATTCTATTACCGACTCACAGCTGTGACGATATTTTTGGTAATATTACAGTACACAAAAACAAATTGCATATTTTTGAACAAATTGGCTTATTTCTTGCGTGAAGTTTTAAGAGATTTTGTCACAGGCCATATTATTAATTAAACGTAAATTTATATTTGCTATATATTATATGTTTCATTCATAACTTCATATGTTTTCAAATCAAATAAAAATAGCGGGACGGAATGGGGACTATGTAACTTTTTACAGCTTTTTTCGACGAATTCAATTCTATATCTCTTTAAAGATTGTGTGCATTTACATAATCATGGAGCCGCAGAAGCGCGAGCAGTACGCCTCTGCTCAGCTAGAAGCTGTGTATAAGTGAAGGGACCAGCATATACGAAGCTTCAAAACCCTGTGGCATACCGAAGACAACTCTTCGTAACAAAAGATATAATAAATATACAAATGAACTTTGTGGAAAAGAAACTGTTTTAACAAAGAAGGAAGAAAACAGACTGCTTTATAATAATAACAATATAATAATAATAATTTTATTTAAAGTAAACTGCCCAAGCATCTTAGGGTTGGTTCTGTATTGAGCGAATTATAAATGTGTGTACCTATTACAAAGGTATTTTGTTATTGTATTACTTAAGATAAAAATATTTTTTTTTACTGATGTATAATATATCATATGTTGTTAATTAAAAAGTAAGCATTTAATTATTTGAACACTGTTTTCTGAAACTGATTATATTTTGTACTAGCTTCTGTCCGTGACTTCGTCCGCGGAAAATTTTGTGAGACAAAAGTTGTAATAGCTCGGTTAATATCCATGTAAATAATTAATTTATAATAAATAATTTATAGCCTACGTCACTCAGGAGTAAAGCAGCTTTCTATTATAGCTTAAATTTTTCCAATCGAACCATTAGTTCCAGAGATTACCTCCTACAAACAAAAAAACAAACTTTACCTCTTTATTACATTAGTGTAGATTAATTAAAATAACAAAAAATAAGTGAGCGTTGCAATAAATAATTATGTTCATATTGTAATAATGTTGATCTCATAACTATTGCAATTATATAATAAACTAGCTGTGCCCGCGACTTCGTCCGCGTGGAATAGTTATTTTGGGCATCATATTTATTTTTGCAAACAACCTCCTCAGCTTTATAAATTATAGCTGTTACCCACGACTTCGCCCGTGTCAATTTCTGTTATTATTTTAGACAATTTAGTTTTTAAAAGATCATAATTATCTAAAAGTACTTCATAGAGCTACCTACAACCCCCTTGGGCACGCCATAATCTCGGCGGTAAGTCCCCTCTTTGAGGCGTGGTTGGATAGACCTCACGGCGTCCTCACCTTCCGCATGACGCAGGTTCTCACCAGACATGGGAAGTTCAGGAGATTCCTGCGCTGGATTCGTACGGAAGAGACGCCCGGGTGTCGCCACTGTGTGGCCAGCCCGGAGGACACGGTGGAGCACACGGTAGAGGTGTGCCCCGCTTGAGAAGAGCATCGCCGTGTCCTCGTGGGGGTGACCGGCGGCGGCGACCTCTCGCGCCGGGCCTTGGTTCAGGCCATGGTCCGCAGCGAAGAAGAATGGCAAGCGCGACCGCTTGCCATTGGAGGCGACCCTCCTTCTGCGAAGCAGTAATGCTCGTAAAGGAGTAGGCCGACTGCATAAGGCAAGGGCAACAGCGCCCTCGCCGTAGCTGTCGCCGCCGCGATCCCGCCGATATCCGACCACCGTAGTCGCTGGCTTGCGGACGGTGAGCAATGGGTAGCTCGCCGTCCGATTGTCTGGTAACAGTCCAGACCGAGACCAAATCGTCGACTGCGTGCACTGCTCCCGCGCGCCTCAAGGTGCTGTCAGCAAACTGTGGGGCCCTTCAGAGTCGAAGCCTCCTGCAGCCGAGGGTTGGTGCGAAAGCGTTATACCGGGGCTCTGGGAATAAGGCAAGGGAGGAACGGGGTAGGTTGTTTAGTCAGTAAGAGTCTGACACTGTTTCCCGCTCCACCCAAGAGCGGGAATCGTCACTGGATGATTTTTACCTAACATAAAAAAACCTCACCGCGCCGCCCGCAAGCAATCACATCATGCGAAGCGTGTAATCTCGGCCAAATTTGATTCCCATAAAAACGGTTCTAGTGAGTAAATCTTACAAGATAGACATATGAATAGAATAAGAATAGAATAGAATAGAAATAATTTTATTCGATACAGACTGCACAATAGTTACAAAACACACGAAAAAAATATCAAAAATAAAAAGTACGCTGAGCGTACCTGAACCGAAAGGGTGACCACCTCAGCATTTGCTGGGCGTCAGACACCCAGCGCTGGTTTTCAGTTGGCACCCTGCAGTGACGCACGGACGAGGGTAAATATATATAAGTATTTGAAATAAATATATTACACACTGACGTCAAAATAAATTGATATAATAAATAGATAATATTTTGTGATAAATATAAACATAACATTATAAAGTAAAATTTGTATCATATTATATAAAAAATTTAGAAATTAATTTGTACCCACAATACTCAAATAATAAAATAACGGACGAACTTTACGAAATAACGAACATAATCCATAGTATATCGGCCGACGGTGCGCGGCGCGAAGTTCAGCGAGTTGACGAATAATCGAAACCACCGCTGCACCGGCCCGGCAATAAGGTGTCGCCTAATGTTAATATATAAATAAATAAAAACAAAGAAGTCAGTACATATTAAACAGGAAAACTATTGCCTTCAAAAAAAAAAAAAAAACTTTGCCAAGTGTCATATAATCATTGATTGCAAATTAGAAGGGAGTTGGGCAGAAACAGATAAAAGTGAAAGTAGTTACATTCGGAGGTAAGTTTTTTTTTTATTTATATTACTCGATACAATTAGTACTGATTACTAAAATCCAAAGAATGCATCATTGATTAGGTAATTTAATTAGTGATTAACTAATTTGATTGGTGATTGATTAATTAATTATTATGTTCTTTATATTATATTAGACTGTTACTTATTAATTATACACCGTGAAAAAATGGTTGTTTTCCCGCGGCAGAATGACTTGCTATAAGGAGTACTTTTGAAGCATACAGAAAAAATATAAAAATTAAAAAGTTTTTTTTTAATAAATAATTATTAAAAATATTTATCAACTCAAAAAAGCGAAAACAATAGTAACATTAGACGTAATTTGTTGGTACTACTAGAGTCGCATGAGCAGCCCGCCGTCAAAGGAAACCGATTAATTAAATATTTAAACCAAAATCATAGTATAACCAAAATAAGCTCTCGCACGTTCTGATACGTCATAATTAGCTTGCACTCTACAGGTCCATTTTTTGTTTTTAATATTTTATTTCTTTATCAAACGTTTGTATTACCAAGATACGACCATTTCGCTGAGGGAAAACAACCATTTAAATTTCACGGTGTATAAACGATTTGTCAACATTAACTTCATTAAATTGAATCTGTGAGCTTAAAATAAATTGTTTAAGTCTAGCCTTAAAAGTGTATATTTTTTAGGTCCCTAATGGGGGGTGGAATATTATTCCAACATTTGGAAGATGCATAGCGAAAACTACCTCGGAAAGCTGCTGTACGGTGATGCGGAGTAGCCAGCTGTTGAGCACAACGCCTGGCTTTGCGCTGCCGGTGATTATTTACCCACGCAATCTTTGAGTACAGGTATGACGGACATTTAGTTTTGATGACGCCGAAAAGTAAACAAGCCAAATGCAACTTGCGACGCGATTTCATTTTTAAAATGTTATGTTTGTTTAAAAATGGTGTGATATGGCTTCTAGGTGGGACGTTAAAGCAAAAACGTGCGCAAGCATTTTGAACCCTTTGTATTAGTCTTGCGGTACGTGACAGAAGTCGAGGTCCCACGACGGTATCGGCATAGTTCAACTTCGATAGAACCAGACTTTCAGTAAGCTGTACTCGCAGGTCTTCACTTAGATATGGACGCATCTTATATAAAACTTTCAAACGGTAAAAACAGTTTTTTACGCATTCTGCAATATGATACTCAAAACGCAGGTCCTCGTCCATGATCAAACCTAGATTTTTTGCCTGATAAAAACGTTCAATCGATTGTCCCATCACGATCACGTTTGCACGAGGAGAGGGAATACCATTGAGTTGGCTTTTTGATCCAAATAGCATAAATTTTGATTTGGCCGGGTTGAACAGTAGGGAGTTTTGTTTTGACCAGGTGACTATCCTGTCCAGATCTTCATTTAGCAAATTTACTGCGGTATTATAGTCTTCCGGTTTAAAAGAAAGGTACAATTGAATATCATCTGCATAGATATGAAATTTAGAATTTTTTAGAACATTTACAATGTCTGCACTATATAAAATGAACAAAGCCAGTATAGTGCCCTGTGGAACGCCTTTCACCACAGGAGTCATATTAGATACAATACTAGAGCCACTGGCATCTTGAATTTCCACCAGCTGTTTACGGTTAGTTAGATAACTCCCAAACCACGCAACCGCAGCCTCGTCAAAGGGATAATACGTCATCTTCGAGAGCAAAAGAGACACATTAATAGCATCAAATGCGCGGGAAAAATCCAGCAAAACTAGTAGGGTACCACACCCTTCATCCTGAGCCGATATTATATTGTCTGTGACATCTAACAGTGCGGTAGCTGTGCTACGACCCTTCCTAAAACCAGATTGCGCCTCCGGGAGAATGTTATTCTGTTCAAGATAAGTCATTAATTGGGTATTTACGACTTTTTCCAGAACTTTTGACAAGAAGGGTAAAATGCTTATAGGCCTTAAGTTTTTTGTAGTGCTAGGGTTCACGACCTTAGGAATTGGACGCACAACTGCAATTTTCCATAGATCTGGAAATGTGGACGTAGAAATTGAACAATTTATGATAGAAGTCAGTATATCTAAAGTTTGAGGAAGTGTCTGATAAAACATGTCAAGCGTAATGTGATCAAAACCCTCTGCATTAGATTTTACAAGATTAATTGAAAAAACACCCTCATTAAATCTATGGGACTCATAGTACGCTGTACATGACGCTGGTGCAGTAATATCACCTGGAACATTTAAGAAGTGCGAATTAATTTCATCAGGGTCGTTAAAATGAGAAGGCAACTCCGACACTATTTTAAAAGGCAATAAGGTTGACTTCAGATTTTTTCATAGAGTTTTGGGATGGCGAATCTTACTATTTATATTATTTATATTATATTTAAAATAGGCCACTTTCTCGTGAAATAATGACTTGTTAACCAAACTTTTCAACTCCTTGTAATATAATATTTTACTCTCTGAAGGTGAAATTCGGCATCGTAAGTGAGCCTGATTGCGCAGGCTCATCATAAGTTTGATGTTATTCGTAATCCATGGATACGACCTTTCTTTAATAATCTGAGTCTTACGTAGAGCATATTTATTAAAAAGCGTGATAATATTACAAGTTAATTCAGCCACCATAGCGTTAACGTCGTCTGACATAGCTGTCGCAAGCCAATCCACCGAGGCTGACTTTGCAGAAACATATTTAAATTGTTTGTTTTGGAGTCTGTTTGGTTGAGATAATTAATATTAAAGTCTCCCAAGAGAATGGTGTGTTTACAAAATGTTAAAGAATTAATAGAACAAGTAAGCGCATCCAAGAACAAATCAGCATTCATCCATGGCGGTCTGTACGCAGTGCCGACTGCAATTTTCACACCATTAGTGCTTAAAACTAGCCACATTTGTTCCACTGTCTCATGAAGAGGATCAACTGGATGCGAATGAGTGCGCACCTTTGTCCCGCGCTTGATGTAAAACCCGACACCACCGCCGCGGCCGCCGCGCACGCTCACCGGCCGCGACGGGCGCACGCCCTTCCTCGCCCTTCCTAAGCCAAGTCTCATTTATGGCCATTATATCCACATCATGATGCTCCAATGCAATGATAAACTCATCATGATGAGTGCCCAATGAGCCAGGGTTGAGAAATCCAAACTTAAGATACTTGGAGTTCATTGCAATGTTTTAATATAACTTAAAAGCACAAAGTGACACAATGTGAGGAAAAAGATGGCCTGATGAATGAATGGCTCTCCGGAATAATGTATAATACTAAAATGGGTACATGTGTGAGTAAAATATGTTTAAATACTATTAATTTAGTGTCAATATGCAGTGCAATAATTGTAAGTACAAAAACATAATAATGTGTAGGAAATACTTGATTAAAATAAATAAAATAAGACAATATATAAAGACATAATATCAACCTAATACGACGCGAAGGGAACACCGACAAAACAGTGCGACTGCGGATAATGCCAACCAAAAACACGCACTGTCTAGGCTGGGCTAGGTGCCCTGGCAGCCGCCAGACAAATACAGGAAAAATAATTAACAAATAAACAAAACTGATATCAACAAACATGAGAAAATAACAATGGTGAGAGCAATGGTACATGAAAAGATATCTTTATATAATACAAACTTCCAATCAAACTGGACCATTGCCAAAAATTCGGACTAGATCTCGTTCAGAACGAATTCGCTGCGGTGGTACACCATCCTCTTTCTTTACAAAAATGCGGCCGTCTTTGGTCCACACATACTTAAAATTTTGCTTTTGCCCAGCCTGGCGCGCATTATAAAATAGCTTTCCGTTGATCGGCGTCAATCGCTCGTTTAGATAAAACCTTCGTGGGGGGCCGCGCAGCTCGAGGTCCGCAGTGGTAAGGCCGCGTCGCACGCGCGCCGCCCGCAGCAGTTGATCGCGGACGGCACGGCGCGCTAGACGCACGGCGAGTGCGCGCGGCCGCGGCGGCTTCGCTGTGTCCTCACCATAGATAATACATTTAATACGGGTATAGATGAGCCACTGACAGATCTGTTTTATTTTTAACTACTCGCCCTTCCCACTAGTTGGCGCTAGCGTCTGCGAAGGCATGATATATATATAGTTATAGTTATGTAGGCGCCATCTATGGGTATATTCGTAGCCATGCATTTTGTGCATTTTTTATTTTTTTCTGTGTAAAAAATGAACCAAGGTGAAAAACTGTGAAGGGGTCATGGTTTTTCACCATAGTACATTTTTTACACGGATACAATAAAGATAATATCAATATAAAGGGAAATAATACAACGAAATTAGAAATATTTTATTTATTACAGATCCAGCGAAGTTATACAGAATATTATTTAACATTTCTAATGTATTGAAATTAATCCACTTTCACTGTGATATATTGTTACTATTACAATTTACAAATAAATTATTTTAGCACTATTAAACAAACTATCTACTCGGTGAAAATGGCTACTGAAAAGCAGTCGAAACGGAGAAGAAAGTGTTTATATAAAGAATTTGATAGGAAAATAATTTGTAAATTGCATTAGCAACTAGACAGACATTGAAGTACATTCGCAATACTTTATTATCATAATATAGGTAATCACCAGTAATAACACAAATTATTCAATGAAACAATTTTTGAAATCGGTTAGTGAGTCTTTGAGAAATCAGGTAACACAGAAAATAATAACAACAGTCGAATTCATTATTTTATGGTGTCGGTTGAAAATGGCCACTCATCCAAAACTACTTCACTCAATCAACAATACAGATTTAATAATCAATCACATTATAATTTATTTTCTATTTCTATGAGTCTTATAGTAATTAAAAGCTTGTAATTTAACTTTATCATTATGATCAAAATCAGAAATTTTACCTATTAAAATTCTATTTACACCCGTACACCAACTATTTACAATTAATTTGATTGACAAATTGACTATATAATCAGTTAAAATCAATTTATGTTTTTCACAATTAATAATTGAAAAATCACATCTGCAATTTATAAAAAATACAATTTTTTCTCTTAAATTTACAATTTCAGGAGATTCCCTTAAACAAGTCACAATCATAAAATATATTTCATTAAGTAATTTAATAAAAGAATCACATGCATTGAATAATGATTTTTTTGTATAATCAATCAAATAATTAAATGAATCAGGATCAATTTCTGGTTGAAGCAGATCAGTCATGCACCTGGTACAGTTTTAAATATTTTAGATTTCGATTTTTTTATTATATAGCCTGCTACATACATCTTCGCTTCCGCATGCAAAATTGAATCATTAGATATAATTTGATTCATTGTTGAAATTAAGGAATCAACTTCACATGCAAAATCAGGAGGATCTACTAAATCATCAGATTTTTCCGTTAATAATAATTTCATTGATTTCAATGGTCTATAATCATCTTCTTCACAATTCGCATTAATTGAATGAATTGAATTTAGATTATTAATCAACAATGTTTTATAAGCATTTATAAATTGTATGCACGTTGGATTAATATTTCTTACTCCATTGCTTCTGATACAGCAAAAGAAATTCTCAAGGGGGTCTTGATTAAAATTTCGCGTTATTAAATTATTAATTTCAAATTTCGTTTTTAAATATTGCCACATTTCAATAAATGTATTAATATTATGGATCCAGTTCTGGACAGAGGGCACTTTTTCATATTTTATGGTCTGAGACCCATCTCGATTTTTTACGACTTTTTCAAATTCGATTGAATATAGTATAGGTTTAATTTCTGTCCAGAACTGGAAATGTGGTGAGTTATTTTTAACACATCCCTTGAGAGTTTTTGCTGTATCACGGTATGAGTGGCCATTAAAAGAGTCAAATAATTTATCAAAAATCAGCAATAGATCAGCAGTGTCTTCACACTCCGCTGGTAAAATTTTGCGTTCTGAAACAAAAAAAAAAAATATCAATTAAAGTTTGTAGTTATTCATGTTTCTATGCATAATATGTATTTACAAAAAAAGTATGTAAGTATTGTTTATATGTATAAACCAATACTATGTAGTATGGATATTAGATAATGGTATCTACCCATAATACAAGGTCTGCTTAGTACGGGACTAGATAGTGTTGTGTGATTGTAGTAGAATATTATTACTCCTTTTTTTTGCATGTGAGGCGTGTTCTTTTTTGCGAGTTCCTATACATATAAATAAATCTCGTTTACCAGCAGAACAAAGCTGAGGCTTGGATGATTACATACAACATTTACAATTTACAAACAACACAAGTTCTTTTTTTTAAACAGGCTTGTCAATATATTTTCCCTCTTCTTGATGCTAAGCAGACAATCTATGAGTGGTCTTCATGTCACAATGTCTATACCGGAGTAGAGTAGGTCTCTACCTTGACAACCTAATAATACGCTATACATGCCCTGCTGGAAGGATCCAGGATCGTAGGAGGACGTTAACGTCGAGAGTCAGACAACAGTACCTACGCTGCACGCACGCAGCATAGATATGAAATTTAACTAAACTTATCTTTCAGCTTTATATCATACTCTGAACATAAGCAAGAATAAATATTTATAATCATAATAGAAAACCACATCAATGATCATATGACGATCGGATCTGTAACACTTGCAATGGCAATGTAATCGCGTAATAAAGTTAGTTCAATTATTCTAGTTAACAATATGTAACTAAACTTACTTGCGAGGAATTTCATAACTGCAGATACTCGCTGGCTAAAAACTTGAGCTGCATATTTGACCTTCATTTTGGGTATTTTTTGGGGATCAATGTGATACTCAGTTAATTTATTTAATATTCTTATTTCGTCATCCCCTTTATCTTCACTTAATAGCAATTTCAAATGATCCCATTTTGCAATTTTTATTTTATTATTTTGTTTATATTTTATATTTTTTGTTATAAAATTATTGCGGAATATTTTTGTATTATTGGCTTCAAAGGCATTGGAATTGTATTCTTTATTTTCTTTAATGTACTTCACCCTTGTTTCCGACTGCAGTTGTCTGATGGTGCTTACATTTGGTGTCGCCTGGTCACATACTGTTGCCACAATTATTATACCAGCTGTATTTAATTTTTCAATCGTTTCTAACAGCACTTTTTTTAAGTCGAAAGTTTTAGTGCCACTTTTGCAAAAATGGTATAAAATTGGTTGCTTTTTTTTTTGTTTTTATTCCTTTTAACATTAATACTAAGGCATGGTCGGCAATATTTGAGGACTTTTTATAACCTAAATCTTCAAAACCTGTTATTTTATTTTGATTAAAATGTAATCCAGGCGACAAAGCAATCTCATCAAATAAGAGTGCAAAAAGTCTTTTTTCAAGGGGAAGTTTTACTACTGCTTTTTCCAAGTGCCTTATTATTTTGTCATTCAAGCCTGGTTTAATATTAACACTGCTCAATAAGCGCTGCAATGTTCTTTTGGAAGGGAGTATCATCAATTTTCTTAAAAAATTATAACATTTGGGGCTATTTTTTAATATTGAGGCTGCTAAAATGTTTTGTTCCAAATCAAATTTCCTCCCCTTTGGCTTTCTTCTATGCTGGATTTGCATCTTCATAAAGTTTTGGATAGGATCGGGAAATCTGTCCATTATTTTGGTAAAAGCTCTTGTTTCTACCATTTTTTTAACGATTTGGATTTTTTTATGTTGTGACTTATGTTTTGATATTAATTTTAATATTCTTGCTTTAAGTTTCGCTATTAATTTAGTAGCTTGATTGAATGTTGAAGGACCTGAAATAAGAAAAAATTTTTTTTTTTAATTATAATGATACTAAAATTTACTTTGAGAAATTTGAATTTTTAAATTTATTAAACTCTGTGGTGATTAATGTTAATATCTATTTTTGTTCTTTGGTAAATCATCACAGAATTTTAATGAATTTACACAAAACTTTACAAAGACATGTTGAGAGCTTCCACATGAACGATGAATTTTGGTGAAAGTCAAAAAAGATAGTAAATGATAAATAACAATTATTTTGTAAATAGGTAGGTTTTAAAAAAACACTTCAATTTTTTTTTCTTTTCGTCAGTTTAAGCTTTTTTTATGGTAGGTGAAAATCATCGAATGACGAAACCCGCTCTTGGGCGGAGTGGGAGACCAGTGTCAGACTCTTACTAATTAAAAAACCTACCCCATTCCTCCTTGCCTTATTCCTAGAGCTGCGGTAATAGTTTCACACAAACCGGCGGCTCCAGAAGGCTTCGACCCTGTAGGGCCCCTACAGTTTGCTGACAACTCCTTGAGGCGCGCGGGAACGGTGCGCGCCGTTGAAGACTTGGACTCGGTCTGGACAGTTACCAGACGACCGGACGGCGACCTACCCATTGCTCACCGTCCGCGAGCCAGTGTCTACGGTGGCCAGATATCGGCAGGATCGTGGCGGAGACGGCTACGGCGAGGGCGCTGTTGCCTTTGCCTTATGAGATCGGCCTCCTCCTTTACGAGCATTCGTCAGTTTAAGCTAGATGAGCCGATTTCCTAGCTGACTACCCTGAGAAGAAACATCGAAACAAACTCAGGGGTCAAAGTCTCTTTTAAAATCCATACAGTAACCATTTATTGGTCAAATAGAGTGGGGGACATTTGTTTTTAAAGAACTGACTATTTGAAAGCTTTTTACTAATTACCTTAAAATCAAATATTACTATATTATAGTAGTTGCGATATTTTTAACCAAATGACATTGCCTAGTAAAAATTACTAAAAAAGAAAGTAATTGTAATTCTATTCTGGAATTCACTTATAGAGTCAATAATATTTTGGAGTTTTATGGGTGTTTTCCCCAAAAAACATGTAAATAATATTGTCTTTTATGTATTTAGCTATTTTAGGGCTAAAATTTAAGTTTTAATGAAATCAGGAACATCAACCTGTCTTAAGAAGACATTGATAAAGTCAGACTAAATAAATATATAATGTTTTTTTTTTTTTCAAATAATGCACTGTTTTTATTAACTTTAACTAATATAGTATAGGGCGTCTTTGACATTGTCGCACAAATGAATACCATGGATCCAGTATATGATTCTAGACCAGTAGTGGAATTTTTTATCAGATGTTTCAAATTTTTAAAAAAAGAAATTAAAATTTTAAGTAGAAAAGTTCAGTGTTTCAACCCCAAAGGGCTTAAATACATAACTTCCAATGTGGTTCTTATATTTATGCAGTTTGAGGTTTGCTACACCTGCGTCAGCACCAGCACCAGTACAGCCCGCCGTACTCAGAATATGAGATGGCGCAAGGGTGTAGACTCATCCCACACCAAAGGCCTACCCAATTTCCAAGGCGTTATAGTCATCCCATCTCCTCGCCCCATCGATCGTCATGTGCTAAGTCAATGGGTTCTAAAACAACTGGCACTCCAGCTGTCACAAGAGGTTCGACGGATGATAATAACTATTTCGGTGCGATAGCATGGCATGTCATTAATACCATGCCATCTATCCAACGTAAATAGTTAAATACATATATTCTAAATAATCTAACTATCATCATCATGATCTAACTATAACCTATATTAAAACTAAACTAACCTGTGGTTCTTGATTTCCGCTTCAGTACATCATTTGAAAGTAATGGGTTTGCCTGAGATGTGGATGGTTGAACATCTACTTGTTTCACTATATCCTTTGAAAGGCAAGTGTATCCCTGCGATGTAGAAGGTTCTGTTTCGGTATGAATTGAAATATCTGTAAAAAATTTAAACCGTAACATGTATAAAAGGAAAAACAAAAGATTTAGATGACTGACTTTCATTATGATTTGCAACATACCTTCCACAATTGTTTGCTTCATGTTGCTGCTCATATCCTCCAACATTGTAACTGAAGCCGCCTGCTCAACAGATACTTCTGCAGCTTCAGATGGGGAGGTGATATCTGGAAAGCAGGAATAACTTATTAGAAAAGAATATGTACATTATTTTTATTTATTTTTTAGAAAAGAAAAAAATTTAAATCATTAAATATTATGTAATTCTATAAAACAAACTGTTTTTATGTCATTGCGCTTCATTTGTGATTCAACTGGCACTAAGAATAAAAGTCTAGAAAGTATTTGCATACCTATTGTCTTTCTATTATGTCTCTAATTATGGTACTCGAAAGGTTAAAGCTACTTTATATATTCATAGACACAAAGATCAAGCTATATTATAATATAATTTTTGTTTACCTGATGTAATATACAAGGTTGGCACTGCATTTCTGGTCAAGCACTTGCTTGGAGATATGTAGTAATTCTCAAAATGTTTATTACATAATCTTATTTGGTTGTAAATGTATGCATCTCCTTTTATTTTTATGGCATCGTCCAACACTTCTTTCCAGATATCAAACCTTTCCCTATTACGCTCTGGCTTAGGAAAATGATGCAATGGTCCTGAAATTTGATAGAATGAATTAATTACAGGTTGTGCAATTTATGTTTGTCTTTCGTGTTTGGGATGTGTAATAATGTAAAATCATTGTTAGAATTAGTTGAAAAATTAAATTTTTGTAGGCATCTTTTTAAAGAACGAACGTCCCTAGACCTATTTTACAAAGGGATTAAATATAATGACCACCATGAAATGTTTTGATACCCTTAGTTCTTTTACCAAAAATATATTCACACCAGAATAATTAAGTCTAAAATTACAATAGTACTAGCTATTTTAGTCACGACTGCACTTCAAATTGTATTCGAACACCAAATGTAGTAAATGATCACCAAATCTTATTAAGCAAATTAATGAGCTATTTCTGCCTAAATAAACCACTGTGATAGCCCTAAAATGTAGGATTATTACCAAAGTATGATGTCATATTAAGTTATATATTAGTTTAGTTTTAAAATCTATAAAATATTTATTATTAGTTTTAAGAGGACTAACATTTTTATGATTGTTTAAATAATAAAAAGAAGATTATTGAAATAGTAAGTTTTATTTTTTATCTAAGTCATAGTATTTGATTGAATTATCAAACCGCACTTGAAATTTCTTTTTGTGTATAAATTTGGAGACAAAAACTTTCAGAGCTTATTTACTATGTTTGAAAATATTTTTCTTTTTTTTGCAAAGGGTAATTCATTTTAATCGGACTGTTACTAACAATAATGTAGTTACTAACACTAGTTTATAAATTTGCACTGTTCCTAACAAATATTGAATTTATTCCGAAATAAATGTTTATTATTATTAATGAGATATTATTTTTTTGCATGGCATTTTAAATTGAAATATGGTTTATAATTTGTTGTTATTTTTGGGTTTAATTTGGTGTTATTTTTTTAAGTCAGTTTGTTTAAATAGGATGGTAAGATGTAAAAACTTTGTTTTTTTGGTGATCATTTACTTATATTGTCACTATAGAAGGTGGTAACTTAAACATAAGCCATTATTATTTACATAAATCGGATAAAGTGTTGTTATTTTTTGCATGTCATTTTTAATTGTTATGTGGTTAATAATTTAGTGTTCATTAACTATTTGTGAGTTAACAATTATTTTTTTGGAGCCAGTTTGTTTATACAGGATAGCAAGATGTAAAAACTCTGGTTATAATTTTACATTAAAATGCTGGTTTAATTTTGGTGTTTATTTACCACTTTTGGGTTAACAATTATTTATTTGGAGTCATTTTGCTGCAACCAAAGTTTGCAAAAACTTTGGTTATAATTTTACATTAAAATGCGGGTTTCATGTTGGTAATCATTTACTATTTTTGTCTGTTATATGTTACTATATCTGGTGGTAAGTTAAACATAAACCTTTTACAAACAAAGAGTAATGTAGAGGGGTTAATATTAGTCCACATATTTTATCGTTAATAGTCATCTTACCTCCTTCTTCACATCCAAAATAGCAATGAGTGCGAGGGTTTTTAGGTATTCTCGCCATCGTAATATAAAAACGTAGCCGAATTTGATCAGAATAAAGTTATACGTCGAAGTCCATAAAACGATGCCGGGGTCGAGCGAAATAAGTGTATTCGTCGATATCCGTTAACGAAAAGCCAAGTAACAATGTAAGAAGCACTCTCGGAGTCCAGGAAACACGCGATGGTCAATAGAAGAAAGATAAATTGAACAGAAAACTCGGAAAACTTACAGCACACACGACACAAACACAACGAACGTTGATGACAAAAAAAAGTTTTGAAAACTTTTATTTCCCCGTAATATTATCAGTGTTGCCATTGGAAAAATAAGTATTAATTATATACAAAAAATTAATTGACTTTTTTAAGACAATTAACGAATCGTAAAAAATGCAAAACTATTTTTAAGTTTCTATTCTTAATTCATTTGTAATTAATTATTATAAGAATACCATTTTAAGAAAGAGCTCCTATAAAGCGACATCTAGTAATATTTAACGGAATATTTTTGCCTTAGCTGGCACGTCTTCCCCGCTAGATGGCATTACTTTCCATACATTTCTTTTCTTGACCTCGAAGTATTGTACTGTCATCCCCCTGGTCCTCACTGCCTGCGACGGTGAAATTGCGGCGCACCGCACCAATACGCTCCACGTTCACAATGTCTCGGTCGTCGATGTTAACACCCAGTCTCACCGAAACTAACTTGATAATGTGTAGTGGGCTCTCATCCTTCAATTCCGGAATTCCTGCGATCATGACGTCATTCAGTAGAAGATCCTGATCGCGGTCATTTAGCTGCAACTTCAACTCGGAAATGGTCTCCTCAAGGTGGTCGTAAGAAGAGGGGCCTGTCTCCTCAAAACGCTGCTCGAGGTGGGAGACCTTGCCCTCAATGGCACTCATTCGTTCCCCACACATCCCGACATCAGCCTTCAAACTTGCCATTTCGTCCCGGAACAGCCGTAACTCCACTCTCATGGCACTCAACTCCTCACGAAAACATCGGATTTCATAAGCTACATTGAGCTCCCCAGAATCTGTTCTAATTTGGGAAAGGGGCTGAGTAGTCTGCTTGATTCCTGGTTCCACAGTTGCTTGCTCAACCACCGCACCTTGATTCGCTACCGCTCGCTGAGTCCCCGGTGAGGACCGAGTTGTATCCGGCTGGCTGCTTACTGTGATACCATCGGACGGGCCCTTGACAGGTGTAGCCGAGTTGTCCTTCCTCGGGATCTTCGTTTTACAGTCCGGGCACAACCAGTTAGGCGCCACCTTTGTTGACGTAACGCCGATGCAAGTGGGATGATACGACCCAGGACACTTGGTGCAACGAATACATTCCGCCCTGGCCAAAAACTGTCCGCAGCCACCACACTTCCCCATAATCTTGGTTTTTATTTAGTGATATATGTATAGATTATTATAAATAACACAAGACTAGTACTGCTGGGGAATATCAGATGGTGTCCAAAGCGCGAAGTGTACGGCAATGTTATACTTTGTACTTTTCAGAGAAACCTTATTTGCGTCAAGTTCACAATTCGAAATCCACTATCATATTTTGCACCAATATTATTAATGTCTTTTGTTTATTAAGAGTAAGTTTTTATTTATTTTGTACACTTTCGGGTAGACGTTTTGCACTGAGTTAAGTTTGATTTCACTTATTTCGTTTTTATTAATGTTTATATTGTTATTGTCACTGCACTGCAATATATTTAAGTTATTGTATCTTGTACTAGTCCTTTATCAATAAAGATTATGAAAAAACACTGTTTGTTTATTTTTAAACTCGTAAGTGTATCAAGTTAAACAGCTGTTACCGACATCCGTGACGTCACTCCTGGGACAGCACGACTTAGTATAAAACAAAGTCGCGCTGTCCCTATATATGCTTAAATCTTAAAAACTACGCAACGGATTTTGACGGGGATTAATAGATAGACTGATTCAAGAGAAAGGTTTGTGTGTATAAATTCATGCATAAAATATTCAATACCAGTACCCGTCCGAAGCTGGGGCGGGTCGCTAGTCCTACATAAAGTTCAAGTCAATATTCCTTAGAGCATTATTTTAACTTATGCTCTAAGGAATATTGACTTATTTATTTCTAAGATAAAGATAAAACTTGTTTAGCTTCACTTAGATTTAGAATATTTTTCCATCTTACCCATTGTATCAAGTACTGATTTAGGAAGGACGTAGTTGTGACAGCATTGGCCGTCTACCCTATTACTATACGAATCTCGATAGCCTCATGTCTCATGATGAAAAAAGTTGCTAAATAAAGTAGCTAAATAGTTGAGCTATAAGTTTCATTACATTGTAGCTGTCCGCGACCGAAAAATAGCTAGATGTAGCTATAAAGTAGCTAAGTTGGCATCACTGGGTTTTTTTTTTTATGGTAGGTAAAAATCATCCAATGACGAATCCCGCTCTTGGGCGGAGCGGGAAACAGTGTCAGACTCTTACTGACTAAAAAACCTGCCCTTCCTCCTATGCCTTACTCCCAGAGCCCCAATGTAACGCTTTCGCACCAACCCTCGGCTCCAGGAGGCTTTGACCCTGAAGGGCCCCTACAGTTTGCTGAAAACTCCTTTTTCCTTCTTTTGTAAATTAGCGCAACGGTTTACTGAATTGGTAATAAAATCAATAAAATAAAATAAACTAGCCTTTATTTACTAAAAATGTTTTACAAACATACAGAATCTTACAACTAATAAATACATTTAGAATGTATATCAACATTATATAAAATAAATCCGAAAGTAATACATACATTTATATTTGTTTTTTTTTTCATAATTTTTATATATCCCTACTTTTTTTGTTTTTTTTTTTTTAAGTTTTGTAACTTCTTCTCCCATTTTGAATACCAATTAGTGATAATGTTGCGGAATTGGACATTGGCTTCCCGTATTTTACATGTTCCCCACGTATTCATCAACTTTATTTGAGAAAAATTTCATGAACCGTTTCAGCTCCACTCCTACAGCTTGGCTCACCTTGCTGTTCAGATCCTGTAGTTCTTTTGCCGTCGTGTTGTCGCCGTGAACTGTAGTAATCGTAACATTGCATCTTTTACCTCTATAATCAGCTGTGCACTCACAGACTGGATTATTTTCCTTATTCAAGGAACAGATGCCATTATTCAAACAATAACCATCACACGTACGTACATCGCACATATCCCCAGAGTAGCCAGCTTCACAACTGAAATAATAAATAAAACAGATAAAATAAGAGAACTAACATATTATTTAACTAGCTGTCCCCCGCGGCTTCATCCGCATCTCTGCTCCCGTAGGTGTAGCGTAATGTTATATAGCCTACTAGCTTTTTGCCAGCGGCTTTGCCCGCGTGAAATAAGGTTCTCCATACAACCTTAAGACCCCAATTTCATCCCTTTAGGAGCTGAATTTTGGAAAATCCTTTCTTAGTGTTCGCCTACGTCATAAAAGGAAGCCTTGTGTAAAATTTCACGCACCTAGACCCAGTAGTTTGCGTTGATATGTCAGTCAGTCAGTTTCACCTAATATATATATATATATATATGCCATCCTCAATAAATGCGGGCTATCTAACATGGAAAGAATTTTCAAATCATCTCTTTTCGAGAGATTTACTCCAATCTCGATGTGGTTCACCACTAACTTAAGACCGACACAAGTGTGGCTACACTTGCTTTTCTTGTGACCCTGTGTTCCAGCAGTGGGAACATTAAAAACGGCTGAACATCAAGTCTATGTAATTATTGTACTAATAACTTATTGAACTTCTTTAGAAAAGAAATCACAATTTTGCAGCGTCCACCACGGCGCAAATAGCATTGCGTTATTAAACGGATGATGATGAATTAACGAATTAAATTAATGAATATTAAAACGAATTAATTAATGTTAATGTTATTTTTTTTAGCAGCATGATGGAGAAGAGGAATATAGATAAAATCAACCATTACTTGATCAGGAAAGTGACTAAAACTCAAGATGTAGTTCTAAAATAAGAACCCTGAAATGGAGGTGGGCTCGTCATGTTATTAGAGGAGAAGATAAGTGGAACAAGGTGGTTACTATGTGGTACCCAAGAGAAGGAAAGAGAAAGAAAGGAAAAACATTTAGGAGATGGGAAGATGATTTAGTAAAAACAGCCGGAAAAACTTGGAATAGACTGGCACATAAGAGAGAGGATTGGAAGGGGTTGGAGGAGGCCTTCGCTAAAGAGCACACAGAATTAGATTAATGATTAAAAAAGTTGATAACATAGTTTTAAATGCATTTTTCATTACTTATACTCTGAATAAATGTAAAGTTGCCTGCGGACAGGGTTGGAAAAAGTACTTTTACTCCCTAGGGAGTTTTACTTTACAACTGACAGTTGTTTTTTTAATATTTAGACAGAAAATATTAAAAAAAAACTAGTTCTATTTTGACATTTCTATTGAACCGTGACCCGAATTTTTATACTGCCAGTACAATTAAAATGACATAGAGATAGAAATAATTTAAGAATACTTTTTTTAATGACTTTATTTTAATTTACTTTCAACTATTACATTAAAACTAATATTATATTTGAGAAAAATGTTGACCCGACCCATTTTTACAATGATAAAATGGAAAATACTGACTGAATAGCCAGACGACGACTAAAATAAAAAAAAATGGCGGGTAAAGTCTCTCTATAATCTGTGGCCGATTTGGTCTTTCTTGAATTTTTTTCGAGGTGTATATTTTTGTTTACATTTTGCTAAATCTCTGTTATAAGAAATTTGTATTAACACGATAAGTTCATCAGCTTCAGTTATAAATTTAACGCAAGATTCTTTGAGGAGAAAACCGCTTACCGCCTAAATCAAAAGAAATATACCTACCTAAAAACATACGAAGGCATTTTAAGACGACTCAGGTTTTTATTATTGTTTTTATTTTCCTCGTATTCGTAATGAAAAGCACAGTGTTTACCTCGGGTTAAAAAGTTATTTAGTCCCGAGAAATTTCTTGGTGACCGAGCGATAGCGAGGTCGCTAATAGTTCGAGGGACTAACTAACTTTCATCCCTCGTATAACAATGTACTATTGTGTATTCTAATACATTTAAAACTAAAAAAAAAGCGTTAAATAAATAAATAAAAATGATATTTTTACTAGTCTTGAAACGATACGTTTTACCTGCAAAGAACTTGTCCCTCATCGGTAACGTTATTGCAATTTTTTTGGACAGAGAAGTTCACACATTTCTCATCGGTGCAATTCTGTGAGCTTACACTACTAGGCTCGTCACTTATCAGATTTTTTAACTCTTCGCAGCCGGTCAATCCTTGAGTTCGTTCCTTAATTGTATAATGAGCAGCTACGACTTGAAAACTATCATAATAATTAATGTTGTGAATTGACGCATATTGTGTCGGCTCCGGGTTCCGTACCGATTTCCATGGAGTCCACGGTTTAAGCGTTGCGTTCTTCGGAAATTGTAAAATGGCTTGTTTTTCATCGCTCTTCCAATAGATGGAATCTTTTGATACAACCAAAGAGTTTGCCCACAAATCGTGAGTTACAGAACAAAGTATTTTTTTGTTTTTTCCATTCATGTCGGCGACATTTATGAACAGTTCATAATCAATTATATCAATCCAGTACATTTTTTGTGTTTGTGGGTCTATCGCTAGACTCTTTCGCTCTTTAATCTTCTCTTCTAACAATACTTCTCTCTCGGAGCCATCAAACCGAATCCTTGCAATCTCATCGTTTGTGATCCAATAAATAAACCTGTAAATTGTAAATAGCTAATTACTATAAAGACATATAAAAAATCGGCCTCTGTTCAATTTAGTTATTATTAGATATTACCGTAAATGTTAATTGTAAAATAAAAAAAAGTAAAATAAAAAATGGAACTTCATTTGAACTTAATGTATTATTAATTTTACTTTTTTAGATCTTTCGAGTATCGTAATTAGAGACATAATATAAAGACTATAGGTGTCCGTACGCATGGGGCTCAAGAGTTTAATATCTTATTATCTTTTGGAAGAATGTTCATTTATCTACTGAGCTAGTCCTTAAAGTTTGCGGAATCCTGTCCCTTAAAACCTGTATTTTAAAGGTAATTTAATTATTAGTATAACTTACCCTCCACAACTGTCCACGGCGATATCGTTTACGACTCTATTTGACATAGTCAAACGATTTTCTTCAGTTGCATAGTTAGCAGAAGTAGTATTTTTTATTGACCATGAGTAAATTCGGTGCGCATCCAACCAAAAGAACATTTCTGTGACAGGGTCGTAGACGACCCTCAAAAAATTAAATGAACTCCACGTGAAAAGAGTTTGTGTTTTAAAAGTCACAAGATCTAAGCTGTATATTGTATGGTCCTCTGGGGCATATTGGTGAGCAAATATCAGCCTATTGTGAACAGGGTCGTAATCTATTGAGGTGACGGTAGTTCGTTTCGTAAACGGAAGATATTCTGTGTGCGTTATCAATCCATTATAATAAAATTTAAGGTCGTTTATTTCGCATACGACGATATCTGAAAAATGAAACATATTATTTTTTTATGAGTGTTTTTAATATTGTGCAGATTTCATTACGCGTGTGGAATAGTTCAGCATGCGTACGAGTATTCGTATTTTAATAATTTCTTGTACAAAAAAGACATTTGCGGGAGTTACACGTACGAAACAATCTTGTATGCGTGGTAAAATCGGTATGATATTAAAAACAATCTAAAGGCATTTAAAATATATTAATTTAGATAAATTACACTGCTTAGACACAAAATGGTTGTGTAAGCAGTGTAACTTATGTGAACATTCATATGATGATATGACGTATAATAATAATAAGTCTTTAATTACTGGTTCAAAGGAAAAAGTCTAATGGCAAACTTATAGTTCATAAAAAGATCTACCACTTTTGTATTGACACTTTTTTCACAAAATCTATGTGAAAAGTCCAAAAAGCGAGTTTATGGTTTTTAATTTTTATCTTCTTTAAAAATTTTTTTTCACAAAATTTTGTGAAAGTTACCTTTTCATGTCCCAAATACATTTTATTTTTTTTTATTTAAAATATTTTCAGTTGCTCTTTAGTTTTAATTAATATAAAAAAACACCCTAATTTTCAATCAAAAATTATCACAACAAAATATGCAAATTTTTTAAAAAGCCGTACGTTTCTTATTTTTTGAAATCTGTACTATTTAACGGTGTAAAAAGATATACATAACTATGGTAAATTTTCTCAGAAAATGCAAAATACAAAAAAAACTCGATTCCGATCAAAATGTACAATTTTGAGCTATTTATTAAAATTTACACTTTAATTTTTTGAAAAAAAAACGTAAGATTTGAAAAGATTTCAATCTTACGTGTTTTTTCAAAAAATTAAAGACAAAAAAAAATTAATTATTTAAGTAAATATAATTTTTTGAAAAACTTAAGAAAGTTTTTCAAAAAATTAAATTATATAAATTATATGTTACATTGATAAACAACATTGTAAATTAAAATATACTACTATAATTTACAACCAAATCTAAAATATTAAAAATTTTATGTCACAGTGTTTCATTCTACCTACTAGATACTGGTGTGGTGAGCACGTTGTTCCCTATGCGAGGGGATCACTCCCCCCCGCCCATGGCTCCGCCATCAGCGGAATCCGACGCGGACCACATCAGCGACGACGGTGTTACTCCGGAGGTGACCGAGGTAGAGATGAGAGTGCCGGTACGGCGGATGGGCGCCAAAAATACCGCCCCAGGACCGGACGGCTTGCCTGGGAAGGCCTGGGTCCTGGCCATGGAGGCTCTCGGGTCTCGATTGGGGGGGCTCTTTAGCGCATGCTTGGAGAGGGGCCAGTTCCCTCTTCCCTGGAAGACGGGAAAGCTGGTCCTCGTCGCGAAGCCGGGGCGTCCTACGGACTCTCCGTCCGCGTATCGGCCCATTGTGCTGCTTGACGAGGTGGGCAAGCTCTTTGTAAGAGTCATTGCAGACCGCCTCGTCAAGCATCTGACACTGAAGGGGCCCGATCTAACGGACGACCAGTTCGCGTTGCGCTCCACCGTGGACGCCATCATGCGCGTGCGAGCCCTCACGACGGGGGATGCGGTGTCCCGGGGCAGGTGTGTCTTGGCGGTGTCATTGGACATCGCCAACGCCTTCGATTCCCTGCCCTAGAGTTGCATTAGGACGGCACTCCGGTATCACCGGGTGCCCGACTACCTCTGTCGTGTGATCGAGGCCTACCTGTCAGAGAGGTTCATTATCTACCCCGGTCACCAGGGTGAATGGAAACGGCGAGAGATGTCGTGCGGTGTCCCACAGGGATCGGTACTAGGGCCGCCCTTGTGGAACATCGGGTACGACTACGTGCTGCGCGCCGACCTCCCCATCGGGGTCAGCGTGGTCTGTTACGCAAACGACACGCTAGTCCTAGCGTGGGGAGAGTCATACCAGGCGGCGGTCGAACTAGCGACACGTGGGGTTGCGACAGTCGTAGAGAGGATCCAGCAGTTGGGACTAGAGGTGGCGCTGCACAAGTCTGAGACCATGTGTTTTCACGGCCCTCGGAACGCGCCACCAATAGGTTCCCAGCTAACGGTAGAAGGAGTTCACATCGGCGTCGGGTTGACGATGAAGTACCTGGGACTTCGACAGGTACCTGGGACTTTGGGTCCTCGACAGCCGGTGGAATTCCGAGGAGCATTTCCGACGTCTGGCTCCTAAACTCAATCGGACAGGAGCTGCCCTGAAGAGGCTCCTGCCGAACCTGGGGGGTCCAGAAGCCTCCTGCCGGAGGCTCTACGCCGGCATCGTTCGGTCCATGGCCCTTTATGGGGCACCAGTGTGGGCGCCGTCGCTGCGTAAACGCCCGGCGGCCCAGCTGAACGCCTGCCAGAGGGTCATGGCCATCCGGATGGTGCGGGGATACCGCACGGTGTCCCGCGAAGCGGCGAGCCTCCTTGCTGGCCTACCACCATGGGATTTGGAGGCAACAGTCCTTGCACACATGCACGATCTGCGCGTGGAGATGCAACGCCGGGGCGAAACTCCGCTGCCTGAACATGTTAAGGCATGGCGGAAAGAGCTCCGGCGGGATCTCATGGTGAAATGGAAACAGCGACTGTCGCAACCTAGCGCTGGGCACGCCACAATTTCGGCAGTAGTGCCCCTCTTTGAGGCGTGGCTGGATAGACCTCACGGCGTCCTCACCTTCCGCATGACGCAGGTCCTCACCGGACATGGCAAGTTCGGGAGGTTCCTGCACCGGATCCGTGCGGAAGAGACGCCCGGGTGTCGCCACTGTGTGGCCAGCCCGGAGGACACGGTGGAGCACATGGTAGAAGTGTGCCCCGCTTGGGAAGAGCAACGCCGTGCCCTCGTGGGGGTGATCGGCGGCGGCGACCTCTCGCGCCGGGCCTTGGTTCAGGCCATGGTCCGCAGCGAAGAGGAGTGGCAGGCGGTCGCCTCCTTCTGCGAGGCAGTAATGCTCGTAAAGGAGGAGGCTGACCGCATAAGGCAAAGGCAACGGCGCACTCGCCGTAGCCGTCACCGCCGCGATCCTGCCGATATCCGGCCACCGTAGACACTGGCTTGCGGACGGTGAGCAATGGGTAGCTCGCCGTCCGGTCGTCTGGTAGCAGTCCAGACCGAGCCCAAGTCGTCGACGGCGCGCTCCGTTCCCGCGCGCCTCAAGGAGTTGTCAGCACACCGGCCCAACAGGGTCGAAGCCTCCCGGAGCTGAGGGTTGATGCGAAAGCGTTACACCGGGGCTCTGGGAATAAGGCAAGGAAGGCACGGGGTAGGTTCTTTAGTCAGTAAGAGTCTGACACTGTTTCCCGCTCCGCCCAAAAGTAAGATTCGTCATTCGATAATTTTTACCTACCATAAAAAAAAAACCTACTAGATACTATTTCGTTCCACTTTTTATCATTTTTAATGTTATTTGCACTGGACTAATATTACTACAAACATATTAATAATTAATGTCATCAAAAATATTGAAACCAAAAAAAAAACCGCTTATGGGCGGAGCGGGAAACAGTTTCAGACTCTTACTGACTAAACAATCTACCCCGTTCCTTCCTTGCCATAGTCCCAGAGCCCTGGCGTTACGCTTTCGCATCAACCCATGGTCCCAGGAAGCTTCGACCCGGCCCCAGGAGGCTTCGAACCATATTATGATATGGTAGCATTTCATGATATAGAATCTCGTCCACTGATAAGCATCATAAGCGAATACATCCGCCAAACCACCAACCACGCCAAATCATTGAACACTCTTCATTTGACGATATGAATGGCTAACGCATGATTTTTTTTATTGCTATAAAATAGTACTTGACTGCGATTCCACCTGATGGTAAGCAGTGATGCAATCGTTGATGGAGAGGCGCAGCCTTGAAGACACCCTAAATTATGATCGGACGGAGAGACTGCAGCCGGCAAACTGTTTTGTGATGTGACCAAACATGGCTGATCATATCGTAAAATAGTTACATTATCCACTGTTAGAGACGCTGATGTGGTTTTGTTTTTGTTATTAATCATGGCGGCGGACATATTCTTGTGGTTATTCTGATAAAACTGGTAGTAATAATTTGTCAATTGACAATAATGATATATTGAAATGTTATTACGAGAAAAAAATACTTGAATTTTTCAAAAAGCGAGCGCAACGTAAAGAAAAATAGTGAATTTCGAAAAGTTTTTCACAGGTTAGTAGATTTCACAATCCCTTATAGTGTTATCAAATGGTTATTCTTTTAAAATTAAAAGCCATTAAGCACATATAAGCCATTTAAAAAGGCCCATCAGGGTCGTAGCCTCCAAGGGCCAAGGGTTGATGCGAAAGCGAAACACCAGGGCCCTGGAACTGAGGCAAGAAGGCCGTTCCTTCAGAACCCCGTGGTGGGTTGTTTAGAGCAAGAGTAAGACTCTGACACCGTTTCCCGTTCTGCCTGATTATTCCCACCATTAAAAAAAAGCTGAAAATGATTATTTTTAACGGTTTTAGTACTCACCCCAGGAAAAACCGTGGATCAACCCCACATGTAGCGCTAAGAACGCCAACACACACTGCGTTCGATACATGTTAAGGTGTTTCGATGTTGCTACTAAGTACGTCTACTGATGATGACGGCTCGTGGTATATATATATACTAGGGCACATTTTCGCGTGTTTTTCTGCTGATAAGCGAACTTCGGACCAATTAGTGAATTCAATAATATAGGATTAATATTTTACTTGTAATTATAAAATTTACAATAACATGTTTGTATCCTCTTAGCTTTTGATAAGAGTCAAATTAGGTATAAATTTAAGAAAATACCCAAATTAAGTACAAAAATAGGAAAATTTATATAAAAAACATTCAATTTATGGATATCTATAGCACATTTCAGGGCATTAATAACATGTTTACTTGTATTTTAATTGCACTAATATGATAAAGTCTATGTATGTATAATAATAATGACTCATAAAATAACTTTGCCCTAAACAATATCGGAGCTGAAATATATGTTATCAAAGTAGGAAGAATTTCAACATAATTTCGTCTAAATAAACGAAAAGAAATACAGCACGCTTACACACACACATACTGTATTTTTTTTTAACTACATACATTCATTAACTTACGCATGTTATTGGAGGAGTATGTACGGAATTATTATACGACATTTAAATAAAAAACTTGATTACTATAAAATCACTATATTTTTACACAAACCTCAATTACATAAATAGATATAAAACGACTTTTCGGGTGTTTTATGGTTCTTCTTCTATATCATGCCTGATTATTAGGTCGAGGAACTGCGCTGGAGTACAAAAATTTTCTTGATATCTCCCCCACCCTAAATACCATATGATAGCCATAATGTAGGAACAACAACCTAGTGTGCGTTTTCCTACAATGCACGAACAATAGTGTCCTATTATGGCATTATTCCTTGGCACCCTCGTGGTAAGTACCATGAGCATATATGATGAGGTCATCCGCACTCAATACTGGAAATTCATCGTCATCAGGGATTACAGCATATTTTAATCTACCGTTTACTGTTTCTACGACCCAGCGACACATCGTAACTTTCCTAGACTCATTAGCCTGCTGTACAGTCAGCTGGTGTTCTGCTTCATCTTTTGTGGCTGGCATATGTATTCGGTACCCACGGGACTCCACTGTTTCCATACAGTCTCTGAAGCCTCTGTCCAAGATTAGCACATCGTCTGTGTGGAAGTATCAATGAAACGGATCAGTATGATTGATCATAATCTCCGACAGAATGATAGCATCAGACTTAGTTACTTCGTATAATCCATAGATATCAATTATAGACCGTCGGGGCAAACTAACAGAAATGGCTTCAGTAGGTAACGGAAATGAAGGCTATAAGATTTCGGGCTTGTGGATGGCGAACAATGGGTAGCTCGCCGTCCAATCGTCTGGTAACCGTCCGGACCAAGCCCAGTCGTCGACGGCGCGCACTGTTCCCGCGCGCCTCAAGGAGTAGTCAGCAAACCGTAGGATCCCTGCAGAAGGGTCGAAGCCAACTGGGGCCAAGGGTTCGCATCAGAAAGGAAGGCTCTGGCCTCTCTTGTTTATCGCTAATTACGATTTATAAAGAGAAATACAAGTAATACTACAAGGTAATCTATACATATAATAAAACAGTAACGAAAGAAAAACTGTACATTGAGAATTTTCTGGAAAAAATGAGTGGGTTTTGTTAGAAAAACGTAACTGATGACAAAAAGTGACTTTTTAGAATTTTTGTCTGTTTGTCTGTTTTTCTGTGCCTATGGTACGGGTTGGCGCCAAAACTACTGGATAGATTGATTTGAAATTCAGCAAAAATGTTTCTTGTAAACCAAGGAAGGCTTTAGGCTACATATTATCACGCCGTAAGTTATGGGAGGTAAGCAATATTGAATTTAAATGGTGCAATGGATGCAAGGGTGTAACTTTTTTTTCCGTGGACCGATCGACTCAAAACTTAGCATAAACATTACCCTAAATTAGTTATCCAGGATGCCATATTTATTTTTTCAGCAGTACCCCCAATGCAAGATTTAGGGGATGTTAAAGTTTGTATGGGAGAATCTTATTGCTTGGGTTAATTAACTTGAAATTTGGCACGTAAATTTATTTAGGTAAATAATAAAGATTCCCATTATTCATTTTTCAAAACTACGTAATTTAGGCAAAGAAACATAGTTTAATGAATATTAGTAGTATAAAGACATATTTTAAAAAGCGCCATCTATGAGATTACACAAAAATCATATCAAGTTACATTTTGACACTTTTTGGAAATTAATAATTTTTTGACCATGTTGGCAAGGTTAGCAGTTAGTTATTCTTAAAATTCATAGATGGTAGTGCGCATTTTCTTCATAAAAGTCGTATAATTCGTTTTGACGAATTTAAGTTTCAAAAAACCCTCAAAATCTCACGACATAGGTCGTGTTCAAGATTTCATAGTATCTTACTGAACGGTCGAATTTACTCACAACTGGGAATAAAAAATGAAAAAAAAAACAAGCCCAAACAGAGCAAATGTTACTTATTTATTTTTAGGGAAATATCTTAGGTAGTGGTTGGTTCGTTTTACGAAAAAATGTGGGTTAATATTTAATACATAATTTAAAAAAATAGTTTATCTCTTTAATGATGAAACGGCGTTCTCCATGTTAATATGAAATGTCTTATTCTTATTCCAACGGTCTAACGGATTTATTTTGCAACGCAACCTAATCTTTCAATGTTATTTATATACGTACAACGACATCTACTGACTCAAATTAGTACAAACGAAAATATTACATTAACAAAATAATATTATTTTTACCTTTCGACTACCGTAATTACAGTCACAATTAAACGACAACAGTTGTACGGAAATTTGTGTCCTCTTGGGACTTAACCATAGAAATATTAAAATCTATGGACTTAACTAAAGAGTTTTACGAATAATCTATACATATAGGTAATTATAATAAAATCGTAGGAAAGTCAAAACTGTTCATTAAATGTTTTTTTTTTTAAATATTTGGGAAGTGATCTACAATCGATATCGAAGCCAAAAATATAGTTTTTAGAATATTTGTCTGTATGTATGTCCAGGCTAAACTCAAAAACTTACTTGGATATATATTTATACATAGATACTGTTAGCCCATCAAGGATAGATGGATGGATGGAAGGATGGGCTAACATATAGGCTACATATTATCACGCTATCACTTACGGGGGAGGAGTTGTGAATACTTATTTTTCTTACGCATTCTGTGACAGTGTTTAATCTAACAACGCATATTTAAATGTGGTTTTTGAGTAAGCCATGCTATTATCTGGCTTTACACTATAAATAGTACGACATTTAAGTAACTTAGCAGAGAAACATAGTTGAATGTAGTAGCATATAGAAAATTTAAAAACAGCGCCATCTATTTGATCGAATGGGTGGACAAAGAGCTACCCATTGCTCGGCGGTCATAAACATGCGCCTACTGTGGCCGTAAATCGGGATTGGAGACACGGCAGCGGTAGCTGCGGCTTGAGCGCCTTTGCTTTTGCCTGATGCAGTCGACCCCCTTTTTTAGCCGACAGCATTACTGCTTCGCAGAAGGAGGCGACCGTCTGCCACTCTTCTTTACTCCGGATCATGGCCTCTGCCAAAGTCCGCTGCGAGTCAAAGCCCACTGCGAGAGAGGTGGACAGGAGGTACTTCCAAAGTCTCTCGATAGAGCGTTAGCCAGCTTAGAAGAATTCATTTGCTGTGTGTACGGGGACAACAGTCATTTACCGCACCAGCAGAATTTCTTGAGTGTGTGAGCGGGCCATTTTGACGTCCAAAAATGATCAGGCTTCAGCTATTGACGAATACATTCTCTCGGAAATTGAGGGAAATGCAGTGATCTATACCTCAATAAACACTGTCGTCGAGCAAGATGACGCCACACATTATCCCGTGGAATTGTTGAACTCCCAGCCAGCAAGTGGACTTCAAGCGCATACCATAAAGCTGAAAGTCGGAGTCCCGCTTATGCATTTTCGGAATTACCTATCTCCTCCAAAGTGGTAATGAGACCCGTCTTAAAGTCATCTCGCTGCACAGACACATCATTGAAGCAAAAATTCTTACGGTTTATGGCGAAGTCGAGGCAGTATTTATACCTCATAACTTCCCGTTCCAGTTCAAGCGCGTACAGTTCCCCGTGAGTGTTTGCATCGCGATGACCATCAATAAGTCGAAGGGGCAGACACTGAGTGCAGCGGATGTCAACTTCAGGACAAGTTGTCTCTTACGCAGGCAACTGTATGTCGCTTGCTCCCGCGTCACCAGTCCTGTCTCTCTTTACATTTTGGCTCTTGGCAGCATAACTACCATCGTAGTGTGGTGGCGGAGTGGTAAAAGCTCCGACTCAGTGGTGGCGAAGTAGTAAAGGCTCCGACTTACAAGTTGTAGGTCTGTTGTTCAAACCCAGCCAGGCGCATTACTTTGTGTATTTTATTTCATAACCACTGCTCAACGGAGAAGGAAAACATCATGAGGAAACTGTGACTGTGAATGTTTTAGAACCAAAAACTCATCAAGTGTCATCCACCAAACCGTATTGGACTCGCGTGGTGGATTATGGCCCATTCCCTCTCCTAGAAATGAGGTCTGTTTCCCAGCAGCGGGAACTTTATAAGGCTGATGCAATGCTATTTTAAAAGTTGTTTACTTATAATGCTATACCGTCTGATATACACTGATCATACACTGCCATCTTAGGTTTTTTTGGTGCTGTAGAGCCTTCACGCAGACAACGTCGCGGGCAGCAGCTAGTAAATGAAATAAACGCAATTTATAGCAAACGGCAATTTGTAATATCTCGGCTTCGATGTACGTGGGAAAGTAACGTTCATAGAAAAAAATTAAAGGCTTAATGTTTTCTTTTAACAACATAATTTTCATTAGTGGCCGCGTCTTTAAAAAATCATGCCACTTTTACCCAAACCCCTTTACAGATTTTATATCACATATCGTAATAATAATCAATAAGAAAAAAAAAGAAATTTACAAAGCTAAGTCTTAAAATTAACATGCAGAAGTTAACGGAATCAGTGGACATTACTGTGTATAATAATGTTATGAATAATTTTCGATGATTCTTTATAAAACTTTCTGATGCTGTCGTGATGAATGTAAATTAGGTCACTGCAACTGTTCAAAGCTTTACATAGACGCGGAATCGGAGAGTTCGCACCAAGAACTGTTCTCCGCAAAGGTGGGCGCAGTGGTGTGATTGGATTTCTCGGATAGCGGGCTGGGGCACAGAACTTTATCAAGCTCAATAACTTTGAGCAATCTATTTTATTTCTAAGCAATTTATAAAGGAATAATGCATCAACCCGTTCCCTTCTAGTTGACAATGAGTGCATTTTAAAATATTTCATTATATAAGAGGGAAGCCGTTTACTCTTTCCTCTAGAAAATGCGAGGTACCACAAAAACCGTTTTTGTACTCTCTCCAGATGTAAATTGTGTGTGGCAAAGTGTGGTCTCCATACCACGCTGCAGTACTCAAGGAGGCTTCGTACTAGCATTATTTTAGTGCCAACCTTTTTGAAGCCCCGTGTGCTTCTTAGTACAAACCCTAACACTTTGGATGCCTTTTTAATAGTGTCCGACCGAAACTGGTTTTCCGGCCGAAACCGAAACCGAATGTTCGGCCGTGGCTTCAGTTTCGGCCGAAACCGATACCGAAACCGATACTCACATGGTCAAGTATAAAATTTCTTAAAATACTGAAATTTGGTGTTTTTTTACAATTTTTTTGCATTAATTAGGGCATGAAGTGAAAACACAGTATATTAATTCAGTTTGTTGTATTGTAATCATTTATTTAATACAATATTAAAAAATCTTAATAACATTTTTAATACTTTTTCAAAGTAAGTTCTCATAGCAAAATGTTTTTCAGTTGACAATATAATCAAATAAGTAATTTTTACTGTTTCACTAAATAGTACTACAGAGCTATCCGAACGGCACACGACGATTCCCGAACAGAGCCGACGGCTTACGACACAGCTTTGCCGCGGAAAACGAAGTTAGGCGAACGTGCGTGACCTTGCGAGATAAGTTTCGGTTTCGGCAAAAGTTTCGGCCGATTTTGGCCGAAAACGAAACTGCAGCCGAAACTTGATTTTTGGCCGAAACTCGGCCGAAACCGAAACCGAAACCGAAAGTTCGGTCGGACATTACTTTTTAACAATATTTTTTACGTGTGGGACAAAAGTTACTTTTTTATCAAACAATACTCCCAGATCCCTAATTGTGTCGACTTCTCGTATTTTTTCATTGCCTATGAAAAAATATTATGGGCGCACCCTATAAGCCCTGAGTACTTGTGTTCTGGGTGCTTGTGAAAGCTGCGGCTTTCTCGTAAATGATACATGATAACACTTCTTTAAAGTTAAGTTCCATTTAATTAGTTTCGCACCATTTAACAACTCTGTTTAAGTCGTCCTATAGAAGCGTGACATCGCTCGATGACTCGATTTGCCGAGCAAACTTTAAGTCATCAGCGTACAGAAAACAGTCCGAAGAATGTAAGTGGTGAGGAAGGTCATTTATGTAAACAATGAAAAATACAGGAGCTAGATGTGTTCCTTGTGGGGCACCGGAAGTCATGCAATAATAGCTGGAAGATCGAAAGCCGTTAACAACAACAAAAATTCACGATTATGCAGATATGATTCCAGCCAATCCAGAAAGGGTCCGGTGATACCGTATGCTCTTAGTTTTTGAATGAGTATGGAACGAGGAATCATGTCGAAGGCTTTGCTGAAATCGGTGTACAAAACATCCAATTGCTTATTTGAATCTGAAGATTTTATCAACGACTCAGAGAAAGACCTCATGGCGATAAAGCCGTGTTGGTATTCGTTCATTTGTCTGAAATGCTGTTGAATGTGACGACAGATAATTGACTCAAATATCTTGGCAAACGTGGAGAGAATAGCGATAGGCCGATAATTCGAAATAATGTCTTTTTCATTCGACTTATAAACTGGAACAACTTTGGCTTTTTTCCACTCCTGTGGGAAGGTTACAGTGGATAAAGACACCTTATATATTTGTTATAGTGGTAAAATCAAGGCCGGTGCACAAGCAAAGATAAAAAAGGTGGGATTTCGTCAGGACTTGCTCCTTTCCTGATATTAACAGATTTAATTTTTTGCGTAGTGTATCTATATATCAGCTGGGCCGCCGGGCGATATCGCAGCGACGACGCCCACACTAGTGCCCCATAAAGGGCCATGGACCGAACGATGCAGAAGGCGTCTGGACCCCCAAGGTTCGGCAGGAGCCGCTTGAGAGCAGCCCCCGTCCGATTGAGTTTGGGAGCCAGACGTCGGAAGTGCTCCTCGAAATTCCATCGGCTGTCGAGGACAAGTCTCAGGTACTTCATCGTCGACCCGACGCCGATGTGAACTCCTCCTACCGTTAGTTGGGAACCCATTGGTGGCGCGTTCCGAGGGCCGTGAAAGCACATGGCCTCGGACTTGTGCAGTGCCACCTTGAGTCCCAGCTGCTGGATCCTCTCAAAGACTGCGCCAGCGGGACGTATGTTTTCGAGTAAGGCACGCCACCTTTAAGTTACACTAACCGAGATCAGCAGGCCGTACGGGCCGCCGGCGTACTGTATCTTTCGCGCCAATATGTAACCAAATTTCCGTTATTATTTACGAAAAATATCAAGTCTGGCACGCCACTCATAATAATCAATCATTAGGCTGCCGAGCGCCCGCATGGCTGGCAACGGTTGCATTTTCGCGCGCTTTTAGTGTAATTTCACTACTTTCTTCTAGTTTTTGTTACTTGTGCGGAATTTTAAGCATTATGTCGGACTCAGAGGATGACCCTGATTACCAGCCGTCTACAGACGAAGAATCGGTGAGCCTGAGTAAAAATTCTGATGCACTTTCTGAAGAAAGCGTAGAATTACCTACTTCTAACAGAACCCAACATCAACATTCGTGTGAAGCCACAAGACCTCAGAGTATGCCAAATTCTAGCTGGAAAATGCCATCATCAGATGGTTCAAGAAAAAAAACAGTTTCTGTTCACTGTTGATGCAAAAACTGCTTTTTAATTCCTGTAGGTAATTAACCCTCTAGTTACCCTATAAATTTAAAGATAAAGCAACCATTTTTTTTTTTTAATTGTGGGTATTTACGTAAATTTTACACCTGATAGCTTCAATTTTGTGAAACAGCAGGCTATGCGCTATAAAATTAGTATGAAATTGCGAGGACGTAGCGGACCGCACGGCCTGCTAGTAAAAATACACAATGAGCCCGCCGGCAGACCGTATGGCTTGCTAAACCCGCTATAGATTTTTCGCTGCGGCCTGCACTGGTCGGCAAATCTGCGACCCGCCGGCAGACCGCACGGCTTGCTGCACTGAAAAATTTTATACATGGGTGGCGGTGAGAGTGATATGTACTTTTTTGCTGTTACCCGCTCATTGTACATTTCTTCGGTTTAGCTACTACTTTCTAGTTTATTTCAGTGGCGTAGCAAAGTAGGGGGTTGCGGGGGCGGGCCGCATCGGGTGTCACCTTTTTTGGGGTGACAGCCACCCGGTCTCTCAACTTTAAGAACAATGTACAAAAAAGAAACGGTAGCATATAAAAATATTTTTCGGCGATTCCTCTTCGGCGTTTTATTCCCGCAAAAGAGCTTGACGCTGTCGTGGGGGATTCCCCGTCCCGTTTTCGAGATCTTTGACGTCTCAGTTGCATCACTCCTCATTTTGTTTTTTCGTGAAGTATGTTGTGTGTGGTTGGCGTGAATTGTTAAACTTGTATTATTCTATAGTGATAGATAATAAAAAGAAAATATATATTTTAGAAACTTAAATGCTGTTTTGTGAAGATTAAAAAGAATGATTGATTAATGCTGAGTTTGCAGCTGTCAAAGCTAGAAAGAAGAAATTTTAATTTTATAACAATTCCTTTTCTGTCTTAGTTATTATTGTGTTTTGTTATTTCTTCAATAATAAAAAAATTGATCCATGTCCAATAAATTTTATATGATAAACATATAAAATTTATTGCTTTTTACTTTCGATGGGGTGACACCACCAACTTCCGCACCGGGTGCCACCCAAGGTAGCTACGCCACTGCTTTAGCGCCGCGTGGTAATATTATTTTTCCACCAGTCCCGATCTACACCGTCTGCTAGTAACGCGTGCGCTCATGCCGATTAAAGGTCTCTGCACAGCGCGGGCGTGGCGCGGCGGGACCGGGCGGCGACGCGACGCCGCCATACAGATCCGAGGTTACCGTCGCGTCGAGCGGGACGGCTCTGTGTGGCGCCGTCCGTACTATCTAGTACATTACAACTGCTCAGCGTCGCGTCGCCGCCCGGTCCCGCCACGCCGCGCCCGCTGTGTGCAGACACCTTAAAAGTTGTAGAAATCTTCCCGCGGAAACTTACGGCTGTTTTTAAAAGAGTTTTTGCGTTCGTTACTATATTAGACTTGCTTGTGCTTGGCTTATTTGCGCCTTCTATTACAACTGTGTTGTTGTGTTGTGTGTGGAGAAGATTATACGTGGATATACTGCAAGGACCTGGTCTTATTCATCACCTGCCCAGTGAGTACCTACTACCTATATCATACACACACGTCATTGGATGAGTTTTGCCTACCATAAAAAAAAACATGTCTTCGAAAGTTTTAGTTCTTGAACATGCCGGTTTCCTCACGATATTTTCCTTCACCGTTTTGCGAGCAGTGGTGATGAAATACATTACACAAATGCGCCTGACTGGGTTTGAACCCGAGACCTATTACTCGTAAATCGAGGCCGTTACCACTCGATTCCCACTGCTCGTGTGCAATAAACATATCGAAAGGGTACCCTAAAACATGAAAATAAAACTCTTTAAAAAATGTCCGACGAATGTTTTTTTTTTAGGGTAGGTAATCCGAATCCCGCTCTTAGGTGGAGCGGGAAACAGTGTCAGACTCTTACTGACTAAACAACCTACCCCGTTCCTTCCTTGCCTTGTCCCAGAGCCCTGGTTTAACGCTTTCGCATCAACCCTCGGTCGGCCCCAGGAGGCATCCGACGAATGTTTTTTTTTTTTTTTTTATGGTAGGTAAAAATCATCGAATGTGAGATGAGTGTATAATTCATTAAGCCCCAAGCGAACGTCGGCGTTAGCATAACTATTGGCTGGTTAGACCTCACGGCGTCCTCACCTTCCGCATGACGCAGGTTCTCACCGGACATGGCAAGTTCGGGAGGTTTCTGCATCGGATTCGTGCGGAGGAGACGCCCGGGTGTCGCCACTGTGTGGCCAGCCCGGAGGACACGGTGGAACACACGGTCGAAGTGTGCCCCGCTTGGGAAGAGTAACGCCGTGCCCTCGTGGGGGTGATCGGCGGCGGCGACCTCCCACGCCGGGCCTTGGTTCAGACCATGGTCCGCAGCGAGGAGGAGTGGCAGGCGGTTGCCTCCTTCTGCGAGGCAGTAATGCTAGTGAAGGAGGAGGCCGACCTCATTAGGCAAAGGCAACGATGCACTCGCCGTAGCCGTCGCCGCCGCGATCCCGCCGATATCCGGCCACCGTAGACACTGGCTTGCGGACGGTGAGCAATGGGTAGCTCGCTGTCCGGTCGTCTGGTAACTGTCCAGACCGAGTCCAAGTCGTCGACGGCGCGTACTGTTCCCGCGCGCCTCAAGGAGTTGTCAGCAAACTGTAGGGGCCCTTCAGGGTCGAAGCCTCCTGAGCCAACCGGAGCCTTATACCGGGGCTCTGGGAATAAGGCAAGGGAGGAACGGGGTAGGTTCTTTAGTCAGTAAGAGTCTGACACTGTTTCCGACTCCGCCCAAGAGCGGAATTCGCCATTGGATGATTTTTACTTATCATAAAAAAAAACACAACTATTGTTCTTTAATCGTGTGTGTAATTACAAGGTCGAAAGATAAAAAGCGATAAACTAACATTAGGAGTCTAAGTCTAGTTAATAATATTTCTAAATATAAACTTCCTCACATTCATTATCACAAGTTTCCTGTACAAATAACATTTTTGTATATTTTTTAGCAATGGCTTTATCCTCCATTGCTATGTCCTTGGTTTTGTCCACGTGCCGATTTTTACTAGACATCTAATGACTCCCTCTCTTGGTCGGAGCACGAGGGTTTATCAGACTTTGCCCCTAAGACGACCCACTGACACAGACTTTTAGTGACTAAAACTCAGTCCGACCTTCCTCCTTTCTTTGCCTTCATTCCAGAGCCCCGGGGTAATCTTTCAGGGGCTTCATACCTCTACCGTGGGCTTCTTTTATGGTGGTCGGCCTCCTCCTTTGCTAGCATTACTGCTTCGCAGAAATAAGCAACCGCCTGCCACTCCTCCTCACTGCGGACCATGGCTTCTACCAAGGCTCGGCGCGAGAGATCGCCGCCACCGATCGCCCCCACGAGGACACGGCGATGCTCTTCCTAAGCGAGGCACACCTCAACCATGTGCTCCACCGTGTCCTCCGGGCGGTCCACACAGTGGCGACACCCGGGCGTCTCTTCCGCACGAATCCGGTGCAAGAACCTCCCGAATCCCGCCATAGTTGGGTTGTAGTCCGGGAGGTACCGTTGCAAATCCTCCTCCTCTCTCCTAATTTTGCTGTGCCCGACAGGGTCCATATTGATCTTGTGAAATTTTATACCATCTGTGTACATAATATGAAATGCAATAAAGTATTGAGTATCCAATAAAAAAGTCATAGTACGACGGCTGAAACGTTTTTCATAAATATTTTAGATTATACTGAACTAAAAAAAAATTTACAATTTACTACAATTTGTGTTTTTATGGAAATGCCTAATTCTTGTTAAATTGTATGTTGGAAATAAAGATTTTATTATTATATTATTATTAATGATACTGATTATTCGTATGTGTAACACAAAATCATACTTGCAGCGACATCTAGGACGTTACAACGTAACTAAAAACTACCGGGCAATAAAAGTTCCTCGTGCTATTTGAACATTTATAGAACAAAAATTAAAAATTTGCTAGCTAGCTGAGAATTGTTCTAGTATCGACTACCACAGCGAAGCTTACCACGGTCGACCCGATAGATTTGCTGGCAAATACACCAAAAATATTAGAATGTGTAACATCCTAGTTGTTTTTTTTTTTTTAATGTTGTTCTATAATGTTCAAATCGCGCGGAGAACTTTGTTTGCCCGATGCAGGTGTTCGTAGTTTTAGTTTCATTGTGACGTTATAGATATAACTACGAGTATGATTTTGTTTTACACAAGAATAATCCATCCTTCTGGGGAATGCGCTTCCTCTCGATATCAGAGCGGCTGAATGTCGCTATGCATTTAAGCGGAAGTTACGGAACTATTTTCTCCACTAATAGTGGAACCTTGTCTATAACTTCTTTCCTTACTGTATGTAAATATATTTATGTATGTATGTATATATATAAGTATATATGTATGTTTATGTGAACATGAAATATGTATTTGTATTCTTGTTTTCTAAATAACATTTTCTTTTTTATGTACCTACCATATTGTCTCTTCACTACCCTAGGTTGACTGGTAGAGAATGCCTAAGGCATTAAGTCCGCCTTTGTACCTTGTGTTGCATGAAGAATAAATAAATAAATCAGATAGATAGATATACTCTTTATTGTAGGTACACCATAAACACAACTTGGTACATTAGGACACTTAAAATTACTACGGTGTTACAATGAGCGGTCTTATCGCTAAAAGCGATTTTTTTTAATAACCTTTGGATGGATTTGGCAGAGGAGAAAGATACACGGGTAGTTTGTGGCGTACTATTTACATATATACAATACATAACTAATGGAATTCACATACTACAAAAATAATATATTCATATTTATTTAATATATATATATATATATATATTTATTTATAATAAATATATATATATACAAATATATAATAAATACATATATATGAAAGCAGAGAGATATGTACCTAATGACGTTCAAGAGGAGAGGTAGTGTTCCTTGACAATATTTTTTTTAAAGTTGTCAACGTTCCCAGTATCCCATCTCCAGATTACACCATATTTCTTTCCGAAAAACCAACCTTGGCCTCAACGCACCCTTGCTCCGAATATGTAAATTTTACAATAGTTTTTGCAAATCGCCAGACACAGATTTACATGGTGTTTCATTTCACAAGTTTAGGAAAGCAGTCTCGGAGGTATGAGCTTATGCCACTTTTTACATTTACTTATCCTCTTTTTTTACAATCCATTTTAGAATTTTAGTCTACTTTTTATTTTTTGAGTGCGTTTTTTTTTATTTTGTATGTTAATTCTTTCAACTGAATTTATAGTGTAAGCTGTGCATACCTGTAATAGGCTTGCATACCAGTATAAAGTATTTTTGTATTATTTTACGTGATATTCCTGTATGTATTGCTGTTGGTGTGCCAATAAATAAATAAATAAACGTTTGGACAACTCAGTATAATGTAAAATATTTATGGAAAAAGTCACATCCAGTCATTCCGCGGCGGTGTAAATTGAGCCTTACAAATCGGTCACCACTGCCACAAATTATATAGGTACAGATGTCAATCAACCGACAAAACAGATTGTAATATTACGTGCGTCGTTACGTGTTTTGGGCAAAATAAACACTTTTGCTTTCTTTTTTTTTACATAGACACCGTTCACCGACGCGAAAACCGGGCCGGAAAAATGGGTGAGTCAGAGGAGAGGTACTCTTAGCATCCTCGCCTACAATTTTCCTTTTTTTTGTTTATAGGTTCGTACTTGACCGCTATCTCACCGAATGGAAAGCGATGATGCAGTGGAAGATGGAGCTCGCTTACCTAGAAGTCACCTATTCACTCTTGACTTGTTCATTCCCGGTTTGCAGCAATCAGGAAACAGAGACTCCGGTAAGGAATTCAACTCCTTTGCTTTACGCTCAATGAATGTGTTCTCAAAACGTTTTGTACGTATCTATACTTTAATATTATAAAGCTGAAGAGTTTGTTTGTTTGTTTGAACGCGCTAATCTCAGGAACTACTGGTTCGAATTGAAAAAATCTTTTTGTGTCGAGTAGGTCATTTATCGAGGAAGGCTATTATATAACATCACTCTGCGGCTAATAGAAGCGAAGAAACAATGGAACAATGGAAAATGTGGAAAAAACGGGGAAAATTATTCATCTTTGAGGGCTTCCGTTGCGTGCGCTGCGAAAACGGTTCATTCATAACTCCCTTCCAAATTGCAATCAATGATTATATGACACTTGGCAATGTTTTTTTTTTTTTTGAAGGCAATGGTTTTCCTGTTTAATATGTAATGACTTCTTTGTTTTTATTTATTTATATATTAAAACTAGGCGACGCCTTATTGCCGGGCCGGTGCAGCGGTGGTTTCGATTATTCGTCAACTCGCTGATCTTCGCGCCGCGCACCGTCGGCCGATATACTATGGATTATGTTCGTTATTTCGTTAAGTTCGTTCGTTATTTTATTATTTGAGTATTGTGGGTACAAATTAATTTCTAAATTTTTTATATAATATGATACAAATTTTACTTTATAATGTTATGTTTATATTTATCACAGAATATTATCTATTTATTATATTAATTTATTTTGACGTCAGTGTGTAATATATTTATTTCAAATACTTATATATATTTACCCTCGTCCGTGCGTCACTGCGGCGTGCCAACTGAAAACCAGTGCTGGGTGTCTGACGCCCCGCAAATGCTGAGGTGGTCACCCTTTCGGTTCAGGCACGCTCTGCGTACTTTTTATTTTTGATATTTTTTACGTGTGTTTTGTAACTATTATTATATTTTATTGTGCTGTCTGTATCGAATAAAATTATTTCTATTCTATTCTATTCTTATTCTATTCATATGTCTATCTTTTAAGATTTACTCACTAGAACCGTTTTTATGGGAATCAAATTTGGCCGAAATTAATGCATTATTACCAATTATTTGTTAGAGTTATATCAACATAATAATATTAATCTTTATACAAATAAATGTGTTGTTGATTAAGAGTATGTAATTGTGAACAAAATTGTCTTTGTCATCACTTATTTTCAATGAACATCTTAGAAGATATTACAATTTTAAAATAACTCCGATACAAAATTCACACGCGTCGCATGATGTGGTTGCTTGCGCGCGGCGCGGTGAGATTTTTTTATTTTAGGTAAAAATCATCCAGTGACGATTCCCGCTCTTGGGTGGAGCGGGAAACAGTGTCAGACTCTTACTGACTAAACAACCTACCCTGTTCCTCCCTTGCCTTATTCCTAGAGCCCCGGTATAACGCTTTCGCACCAACCCTCGGCTGCAGGAGGCTTCGACTCTGAAGGGCCCCACAGTTTGCTGACAGCACCTTGAGGCGCGCGGGAGCAGTGCACGCAGTCGACGATTTGGTCTCGGTCTGGACTGTTACCAGACAATCGGACGGCGAGCTACCCATTGCTCACCGTCCGCAAGCCAGCGTCTACGGTGGTCGGATATCGGCGGGATCGCGGCGGCGACAGCTACGGCGAGGGCGCTGTTGCCCTTGCCTTACGCAGTCGGCCTACTCCTTTACGAGCATTACTGCTTCGCAGAAGGAGGGTCGCCTCCAATGGCAAGCGGTCGCGCTTGCCATTCTTCTTCGCTGTGGACCATGGCCTGAACCAAGGCCCGGCGCGAGGGGTCCCCGCCGCCGATCACCCCCACGAGGACACGGCGATGCTCTTCTCAAGCGGGGCACACCTCTACCGTGTGCTCCACCGTGTCCTCCGGGCTGGCCACACAGTGGCGACACCTGGGCGCCTCTTCCGTACGAATCCAGCGCAGGAATCTCCTGAACTTCCCATGTCCGGTGAGAACCTGCATCATGCGGAAGGCGAGGACGCCGTGAGGTCTATCCAACCACGCCTCAAAGAGGGGATTTACCGCCGAGATTATGGCGTGCCCAAGGGGGTTGTAGGTAGCTCTATGAAGTACTTTTAGATAATTATGATCTTTTAAAAACTAAATTGTCTAAAATAATAACAGAAATTGACACGGGCGAAGTCGTGGGTAACAGCTATAATTTATAAAGCTGAGGAGGTTGTTTGCAAAAATAAATATGATGCCCAAAATAACTATTCCACGCGGACGAAGTCGCGGGCACAGCTAGTTTATTATATAATTGCAATAGTTATGAGATCAACATTATTACAATATGAACATAATTATTTATTGCAACGCTCACTTATTTTTTGTTATTTTAATTAATCTACACTAATGTAACAAAGAGGTAAAGTTTGTTTTTTTTGTTTGTAGGAGGTAATCTCTGGAACTAATGGTTCGATTGGAAAAATTTAAGCTATAATAGAAAGCTGCTTTACTCCTGAGTGACATAGGCTATAAATTATTTATATAACATGGATATTAACCGAGCTATCATAACTTTTGTCTCACAAAATTTTCCGCGGACGCTAGTACAAAATATAATCAGTTTCAGAAAACAGTGTTCAAATAATTAAATGCTTACTTTTTAATTAACAACATATGATATATTATACATCAGTAACAAAAATATTTTTATCTCTAAGTAATACAATAACAAAATATCTTTGTAATAGGTACACACATTTATAATTCGCTCAATACAGAACCAACCCTAAGATGCTTGGGCAGTTTACTTTAAATAAAATGATTATTATTATATTGTTATAATTATAAAGCAGTCTGTTTTCTTCCTTCTTTGTTAAAACAGTTTCTTTTCCACAATGTTCATTTGTATATTTATTATATCTTTTGTCACGAAGAGTTGTCTTCGGTATGCCGTAGGGTTTTGAAGCTTCGTATATGCTGGTCCCTTCACTTATACGCAGCTTCTAGCTGAGCAGAGGCGTACTGCTCGCGCTTCTGCGGCTCCATGATTATGTAAATGCACACAATCTTTAAAGAGATATAGAATTGAATTCGTCGAAAGAAGCTGTAAAAAGTTACATAGTCCCCATTCCGTCCCGCTATTTTTATTTGATTTAAAAACATATGAAGTTATGAATGAAACATATAATATAAAGCAAACATAATTTTACATTTAATTAATAATATGGCCTGTGACAAAATCTCTCAAAACTTCACGTATGCAAGAAATAAGCCAATTTGTTCAAAAATATGCAATTTGTTTTTATGTACTGTAATATTACCAAAAATATCGTCACAGCTGTGAGTCGGTAATAGAATCAATATGAAGGTTACAATATTCTAACAGATCGACCAATAAAATTAATAATAAACGGATAAAATGTCCGCTTTAAGGAATACGGTTAAATTCGATCTCATTGCCATATTATTATTTTTAATGTCAGTTAGTCTTTAATTCAGATAATAAAGGTTATTTACAGTATAATATCATTATAATAATAGGGATATTGCTTAACGTTGAATCAAGTTTTACACAAAAACTTTAAGAAATAGCTTTGTCGTTATTAGATCTAACGAAGTAAAATTATTTTAACAATTGAACAAGAAAAAACCGCCTTAAATTCAAACACGATATCATCAAAATCCAATTTTAAACTTATAAACTTCCCCTAAAATCTGTACTCATGTCTCACTTTACCCATTCTCATCACACTACACAACCATCTCAATATTTTCAACTTCAGCAAATGTAGAGACCCAAGTGCAGGGCCAAAGCCTACTGGGGGGGGACCAGTTTCTGAAAGGAAGGTCTGAAACCCGGTATGAAGGCTAAGAAGGAGCAGGGTGGGTCGTTAAGTCAGTAAAAGTCTGACACTGTATCCCGCTCCGGCCAAGAGTGGGTATGTTACTATTTCTCTCTCCAGCTAAGGGTGGGATTTGTCATTAGATGATTTTTCACACCATTAAAACAAAATCATTCTCGACTTGAGTACTAAGGAATAATAAGCATACACACACATACATACATACAATCCTTATCATATTAGTGCAATTAAAATACAAGTAAACATGTTATTAGTGCCCTGAAACGTGTTATAGATATTCATAAATTGAATGTTTTTTATATAAATTTTCCTACTTTTATACCTAATTCGACTCTTATCAAAAGCTAAGAGGATACAAACATGTTATTGTAAATTTTATAATTACGAGTAAAATATTAATAAAAATATTATTAAGAAGAATTATTGAATTCACTAATTGGTACGAAGTTCGCTTATCAGCAGAAAAACAAGAGAAAATGTGCCCCAGTATATATATATAACTCGAGCCGTCATCATCAGTAGACGTACTTAGTTGCAACATCGAAACACCTTAACATGTATCGAACGCAGTGTGTGTTGGCGTTCTTAGCGCTACATGTGGGGTTGATCCACGGTTTTTCCTGGGGTGAGTACTACAACCGTTAAAAATAATCATTTTCAGCTTTTTTTAATAGTGGGAAAAATCAGGCAGAACGGGAAACAGTGTCAGACTCTTACTCTGACTCTAAACGACCCATCACGGGGTGGTGAAGGAACGGCCTTCTTGCCTCAGTTCCAGGGCCCTGGTGTTCCGCTTTCGCATCAACCCTTGGCCCTTGGAGGCTACGACCCTGATGGGCGTTGTCAAATTGCATATATGTGCTTAATGGCTTTTAATTTTAAAAGAATAATCATTTGATAACACTATAAGGGATTGTAAAATCTATTAACCTGTGAAAAACTTTTCGAAATTCACAATTTTTTTTCCCGTTGCGCTCGCTTTTTGAAAAATTCAAGTATTTTTTTATCGCAATAACATTTCAATATATCATTATTGTCAATTGATAAAGAAAATTTCCGTCCGAAACTACTGCGCAGGTAACATCGTTGCCGCTCCGTCCGCAAGAAATTAATTCCCAAAAATAGTTTAAAGTGTTTCTTTACCAATTATTTTACAATAACTTTGCCTAAATAGTTTAGTTGCTTGATTTTACAATAATAACAGTGCTGTGTGTTGTTAATTAACTCAACAGTTATCACTAATAAGTGCTTTAATAACCTAAACAAATCAAAACTTTTAAAAAAGTTCGCGTAAAGTGAAGTGTCTCGGTCATACGCGTAAGTACCCCACTTCGCCCGGCGCTTACGACCTTTTTTCCGCGATCCTTCGAGCAGAACTAGCGCTCTCCCGCCCCACCTCACCGCGCCCGACGCCCGCACCGTGCCCGCACGCATTTCCAGGAATTTGATACCTCTGCGCTCGCAATGTCGTTGACCCGTAATCGTCCGATAAATGCAGATAATACCGCATCAAAGCGTGCCCAAAACAACTCATTTACCAATGAGAGCATTATTTCAACTCGTGGTACCCGTAGTAAGACCGGAGCCTCTTCTGCCAGCGTTGAGAATGAACCTTCTGTTGCAGATCTCTATAGCGAGATTCGTCTTCTAAGACAGGATGTAATAGATGTAAAGTCTCAATTGTCTACCGTGTCCAGTACTCTCTCTGAGAAAATAGAAGAATACGAAAAACGCCTCGAGGAAAAAGATCGGGACATTAAACGCTTATCTGATTCTGTAGCAGAACTTCAATACTATATAGGAACCCAAGAACAGCTCCAGATGAGGAATGAGATAGAAATAATTGGGTTACCCGAACAACCAAATGAAAATCTTACTCACATGGTTTTGGTAACTTCCAAAAAGCTGGGGATTGAATTACAAGAAAATGACATTGACCAGGTTCAGAGGGTTGGCGCCAAACGCTCTGACTCTCCCTCCACAGTACCGACCACGAGACCCGTCGTAGTTAAATTACTTCGAAGAGCAAAGCGTGATGAACTTCTATCGGCGGCGAAATCAAGGCGTAAGCTCACATCATCGGACATTGTCAACGGAACTTCGGCTACTGTTTACCTCAATGAACGACTTTCCTATGCTAACAGGAAATTGTTTGGCGAAGCGAGAAAAAGGGCTACTCAACATAACTTTCGTTACTGCTGGATACGTAATGGTTGCATTTATGCAAGAAAAGCGGCAAATACTACAGAGAAAAAGTTTCGTGCCCACGCTATACGCTCCCTCGATGATATCGACAAACTTATTGGCCCAGCAGAAGGTACTTCCGCCAACCAGCATAATCTGTTATTTGGTACTCCTATTAGCTCTAATTAAAGAAACAAGATGTGCGACACACCCTTTATGTGTATGTAAGTCAAAAACAATAATTTTAATTTTTCCAATATTTTATGTTAGTTATATTTTCTTTATTTGCTTCACGATTTTAAATACTTTTTTCACAAGGTTACAGTTAATGTCCAGATTAAAAATAAGAATCAAACGCAACCACAATAACGTTAATATTTGTAAAACTACATCCCAGCAACGTAAGTTAGCACCCAGATTAAAAAATAAAACTAAACGCAACCACGTTTTTTACAACTATCTCGAAAAAACTTGGCAATCTATGGCTACGACCAGCACTCTCTACCCAGTGGCAAAACATAATACATTTCTATCCTCACCTCCAAGGAGGTACATGTATAAATCATTTACCAATGGCTACCACGGAATATCTCGATAATATTGATAATTCATTAGATATAATGTGCCACACAGTAGAGACTGTCGAACATTGTAAAAACCTAATATGTAAATATGATATTAAAATTGTAACATTTAATATTCGAAGCCTTCGTCGCAATCTGAACAGTTTCCTAGTGTCATTAAAAAGACTGGATCTCGAATTCGATATAATAGTCCTTACGGAATGCTGGTTGAACGATAATATAGCAATAGGTCAAATCGATAATTATGTTTCTTATACGTCCACTAAACACACTAACCAAGCTAGTGGTTTAGTAATATATGTCAAAAGCTGCTGGACCCCCGTAGTAACTGAACCTAATCTACTTGACGCAGACTGCTTGCAAATCCATATTCCCAATGTGTTGTCAATTCTCGGTATTTACAGATCTCCTTCATTTAAGAACACAGATAACTTTACTCACTCACTAGAAACGGTCATCATGAACATGCCTCACAGTCCCTGCCAGGTTATAGCTGGAGACATCAATATAAACATTCAACGACTGGAGTCCTGCTTCGATTATGTTTGCCTAATGGCACAATTAGGTCTCAGAGCTGCTATTAACAAACCAACTCGCAATGACGCATGTCTTGACCACATCTTCATTAAGACTAAAGGAAAAACAGAATCCATCGTATGCCCCTCAGCTGTTACCGATCACGACTTTGCTATAGCTGGTATAAGCACAAACGCCCCCAAACCTCCGCGAGAAAAAAGATTTCAAATGAAATATGACTTTGAATCTATTAAGCTAGAAATACAGGATGCAGACTGGTCCAATGTAACAGGTGAATTATGTCCGAATGCTGCAGCTCTTGCATTCATGTCTATTTTAACATCTATAATTGACCGTAACTCTAAAAATATACAAATAAGCAAACGTAAGTTTACTCTCAAGCCCTGGATGACTCCTGGTTTGATCAAATGTTCTTTGCATAAGGATAGACTCCACATGCAAGCCAAAAATAATCCGAATGACCCTGTCAAAAACCGAATTTACAAACGGTATAGAAATTTTTATCAAGATCTTTTACGTAAATTGAAAAACCAACACGATAGAGAAGAACTGGAAAACAATAAAGACCAGCCTAACAAACTATGGAATACGATCAAACGAATTTCTAACCAAACTACAACTAAAAATAAGTCCAAAAACCTTTGTCAAGTTAAAGATAATGAAATCGACTCACTAGATTTTTTCAATAATTTTTTCTCCAACGTAGGACAGCGTCATGCGGACCGAATCTTGACGAAACTTAAGGAAACACAGAACTCACTAGCAACTAAATTTAAAATTCCCGATTCACCCCTAAACTCTTTCTTCCTACATCCGACAAATATAGAAGATGTCGAAAATCTTATTCTCCAACTTAAAGACAGCAGTGCGCCAGGCCTAGATGGAATAACAAACCGAATGGTAAAACTCATAAAAGATGACATAGTTGAACCATTAACGCACATCTACAACCTAAGTTTATCTACTGGTACTTTTCCTGATATCTGGAAAGTTGCAGCTGTTACTCCCATACATAAAGGTGGTACTACTAATGATCCCAATAACTTCAGACCCATCTCTCTCTTAAGTACATTCTCTAAAATGCTTGAGAAAATTATTAATAAACAATTTACTCGCTTTCTGGAATCAAATAAGATCTTATCAAACCAACAGTTTGGCTTTCGTCAGGGCAGGTCTACCGAGCATGCTGTATCACTTTTAACGAAAATTGTGTCAGATCATCTTGACCAAGGATTGTCATGCATCGGAGCCTTTTTAGACCTGGCGAAAGCCTTTGATACAGTGTCTATTCCAATTCTCCTAAGAAAATTAGAAGCAATCGGAGTAAGAGGTGTTTGCCTTGATTGGTTTCGCAGCTATCTCACCGGTAGAAAACAATGCACTAAAACAAATTCCTACACAAGTAATACACATGATATTGCGTTTGGTGTACCCCAAGGCAGTATCCTTGGACCCACGCTTTTTTTGGTGTATCTAAATGACATGTCCTTAATCAATATCGAAAAAGCAGACATTATAAACTACGCAGATGACACAGTAATAATATTTTATGGCAAATCATGGAATTCAGTAAAATCTTCATCACAAACAGGACTTCAACGCGTCGTTGAATGGCTGAATAACAACCTTTTAACCCTAAATACCACAAAGACAAATTTTATTTGCTTCCATAAAACTGCTGTATCTGCACCTCCACCTGACTTAGGGTTAATAGTACATACTTGCCAAACATCTGTCGACTCTTTTCACAAATCAAACTTACCAACATGCGAATGCAAACAGATAAACAAAGTAACAAACACTAAATATTTAGGAGTAATCATAGACGAAAAACTTAATTTCAGTGAGCATATTGCGGCAACATCTGCGAGGGTAAGAAAAATCATATATATAATGAAAGAACTAAGAGATGTGGCTCCAGTAAAACTCCTTAGGACAATTTATACTTCACTGTGTCAGTCAATCCTATCTTACTGCATCCTGGCTTGGGGTGGTACTGCTTCTTCTCATCTTATAGTCTTAGAAAGATCACAACGTGCAGTCCTTAAGACAATGTTAAAAAAACCATTCCGTTTCTCTACCGCTCTCCTTTACAAAGAAATACAAGTACTTAGTGTCAGAAAGCTATACCTAATAAAAATCGCTCTTCTTACTCATAAAGAAGTATTAAAATTACCCGACTACGAGGACATGGTAAGGAAGCGTGTGTTCAAATTACCCATCATTCCCGTCAGAACAGAATTCGCCAAAAGGTTCAGTACTTACATGAAAACAATTGTTTATAACAACTTCACCAAAATTCTTGGCTTAAATAACTTATCACTTCGTGAAGTAAAAACAAAACTAACCAAAGAACTGATAGACTGGACGTATGAAAGGACAGAACTTTTTATAAGACAGTTGTTATGATAATAAATGATCTCATAGTTTTCTAAATAAATACCTATAAGCATTTAATGCACTTAGTTCTAAGTTTTCGTAATGTAAAAAGTCCTCTTATTTAAACTTAAATTTTAACTATTAATAGTATTCTTGCAATGTTAGTCAAAATAGACGTAGGTACCTATTAGATTATTTCTATTTGTTATTCTGCGCATACCTTTAATTTGTAACTCCAAAGAAATCTTGTAAGCTTCCTGCGGGACAGGCATCGCCTAGTGCAGGAAGTCTTCGGAAACTTTGTATGTTAATTTTTAATGAAAACCTAATGTTCTAGCATTACCCACACCCTGTAACCTTATCTTATTAATAAAATTATTATTATTATTATTATTATTAATTGGCACATTATTACAAGCAGTTTTATCAGAATAACCGAATAACCACAAGAATCACGCAACCGCCATGATTAATAACAAAAACAAAACCACATCAGCGTCTCTAACACTGGATAATGTAACTATTTTACGATATGATCAGCCATGTTTGGCCACATCACAAAACAGTTTGCCGGCTGCAGTTTTTCAATCAATCAATCAATCAAATTTTATTGTGGATCATAGGTATGTACAGTACAGTTCTTAAATATATAAAAATTTAGATCAGCTATGTCCCGCCCGTAGGGCATACAATAATTACATCTGGATAAACAATAAATTAATATTAAATTAAATTGAAATTATTACAAGATACATTTTTTCATTTAACACAATAATAAAACATTCATTGAAATGTCAAATTTAGATATAGAAATTAAAATTAATTGCATATAAGGTCAAAAAATTAAAAAGATGTCAAATTGTACACATAAAATTAAAAAAATAAAATTGATCACAACACTAAAATGAGAATTTGCAAAATCATAACATAAAATATAATTATAAAAATTCAGTTCAATGAACACATCATGACTCGGTGGGACTATATTTTAGTAAAGATTTGTCAGACAGAAATTCTTTTACAGAGTAATAACTCCTGTTTACTAACAGATCATGGAGAGTCCTTTTAAAATTATCATTTTTCATAATTGTTCTGATAGGCCCCGGTATATTATTATAGATGCGAGAAGCTGAACAAAAGATGCTCTCATGCATCAGGTGAGTTTTACTGGCCGTTGTGCGTAATTGATCCTTACGCCGTATACGCGTGTAGTAGTTAAACATGTGAATATTGTTTTTAACAAATACTGCAGCCTCAAGTATATAGATGCATGGTAGTGTTAATAATATATTGTTTTTAAAGAATGGCTTACAGGAGTCAGTTTCGCGCAAGTTGAATATAGCCCTTATGCAGCGTTTTTGAGCAATGAAAGCGCGCTCTCTTTCCGTACTGTTGCCCCAAAAAATATTTTTGGGGCAGTTTTACGTCGGGTTCGTATTCTAAAATCCATTATTTTAGTTTTATCAATATTAATCATTAAATTATTCATTCTAAGCCAATCTATAATCAATAATATTGTTTGGTTAATGTCAGTTTCTAAATCAGTTGATTTATCATTAGTAAATAAGACGGTGCTATCATCAGCAAACAGTGTAATGTCGTGAGTTGTTACCGAAGGCATGTCATTTATATAGATAAGAAAGAACAGAGGGCCGACAATAGTTCCTTGAGGAACACCGAATTCTACTATTCTAGACTCAGATACGTATAGTTCTTCTGTTTTAGTACTAAGATTTATCCTCCGTACTTCTGTGAATTGTTGTCTATTGCTGAGGTATGATTCTACGAGTTTGTACACATTTCCTCTTACACCACATGCATACAACTTTCTTAAGAGGATTTTGTGATCGACACGGTCGAAAGCTTTCGACATGTCAATGTACAATGCGACAGCTGACAACCCTTTATCCAAATTAATCATTACCTTCTGTAAGAAGTTATAAACTGCCACATTTATGGATTTGTTTTTCCTAAAACCATATTGATTGGGCGCTAAGATGTTCTTTGCCTCAGAGAAATTATAAAGACAGTTAAACATCACCTTTTCGAAGATTTTTCCAAAAATAGGTATTAATGCAATGGGCCTGTAATTACTCATGTTAGTTTTGTCTCCTTTTTTGAACACTGGCTTTATAACTGATATTTTTAGTTTATCTGGGAAAGTGCCTTCTTCTATACATAAATTGATAATGAAGCTAAGTGGTTCTGATATAATATGGGCTACATCTTTGACAATATTTGTCGTAACGTTATCATAACCGGCACTGTTTTTATTTTTTAGAGAAATTATTATTTTATTAATGTCATCAGGGGTAGTCGGTCTCATAAAGATTGAATTAGAATTGTATGTCAATTTATTGGATGATTCATGGGGAACACTAGTATTATTTTTGTTGATGTCAAGAAAGAAGTCATTAAACGAATTAGCAATGTCTTGAGGATTATTTATTGTTACGTCATTTATAATTAATTGAGCCACACCTTCATTTGGGTACTTCCCTTTGATGTCATTTATTACTTTCCAAGTAGCTTTGTTTTTATTTAGAGCAGATTTAATAAAGTAGTCGTTTTGAGATTTTTTAGTAAGCCTAATTATAGTTTTGTATTTCTTTGTATATACTTTGAAAGTAGTTTTAGTGGTTTGATTTGGATTATGCCTATATTGCCACAGTAGTTGACATTTACGTTTGCTACATATTTTTAATCCACGTGAAATCCATTTCGGTCTAGATCTGTTATGCATCTTGACTTTCTTAATAGGAAAACAGAGATTATATAACATAATGAAATTATCATGAAATATGTTATAGGCAGTATTCGCATCCAGGCAACTATAGACATCACTATTGGTTAGCTGATTTAAGTATTTTATAAATATTGCTCTGTTGCCTTGAGAGTGATCCCGTTTTAATATAAACCAGTATTTTATGTTGCAGGTCTTTTTAACTGGAACCTTCACTATTTGTGCATAATGGTCTGATAGCGCTAATTCCTTTATAGAGCCTTTACAAGCTCTTATGTTATGGGCTATGTTGTCTATGCATGATTTATTAGCAAATCTCGTTACTTGATTGAATTTTAGTTTTCAATTATATCTGGTTAAAATTTCTGTGAATTCGATGGAAAGTTTTGTATGCTTCAAAGTATCTATGTTGAAATCTCCGCACATTATGATCTTTCTACCGTGTTTGCAGACGTTATTTAATATTTTATTAAGAGTTGTAAAAAAGCTGTCTATAGAGCCTGCGGAGTTGTTAGGTGGCCTGTAAATGCATAGAACAACTATTTGATGTTCCAACAGCTCAATTGCAGAACATTCTATTGTGTTACATATGGAAAGTTTAGTGATGTCATTAAGAATTCTGAATTTCAAATTATTTTTAATTAATATACAGGACCCGCCGTGTCTGTTCTGTCTCATAAAGTAAGACGCAAGTTTATAATTTGGTATTGTTAGGTACACTTCGTCACCGTCAATCATGTTGTGTTCAGTGATACAGAGTATGTCAACAGGATTGTTCTGGGTAGCCAAATCGTTAATACAAACAGATAGCATGTCAGATTTATTAATCAATCCGTTAATGTTCTGATGAAGGATAGACACAAATTTATAAACGAAATAAATTATTCGAGTTTGAGTTTACAATTTTGTTACATTCTGATGCACCATGCTCATTGGTCGATTCATTTATACAGTCTTTTTAATACTATTTATTACACTTTGGTCTAGATTTAAATTAACTTGCACGTATTTACTTTCAAAACACTTTCTTCTTTTAAATTGACACATCAGTTCGTACTGCGATGCTTTGAAATGATAATGAATACATAAAATTTCTTTTAATAACGACCTTGCAAGATTTAGTACATGATTGCGTCTACCAGATGAGAACCTAGCATAATTCATGTCCATGAATAGTACATTTTTATATTTCTTACAGATAAATCGTAATAAATAGTTGATCTTTGATTCATTAAGAAACCTGTTACTTCACTTATAAATGACATTTGTATTTGCAGTTGACGATAGCCAACGATGTAAATTTATATCGATATCAAGAGGATTTTTATCGCAGCATCCTCCCAATGTAACTACGTAGTCGCTTTTTGTTAGTGTACTTATTTCGTTATTCGAGTACTCTAGGATCTTACTCAGTGCAGCACCTGGTTTTATGTAAGATACCACGTCGTAATCTGATCCAAGTAGGTTTTGTAAAATAGTGCGGAGTTCCCGACCTTGCCCATCACCTAGGATAATTACCTTGTGTTTGTTATTTTGAGACACAACTGGTGCCGTACTCATAGCGCAGTGTAGTTTTCTACAAACTTTTTTGTCTACATTCCAAAGTTGGTTTTCCGATTGAACTGCTTTTATGCAATCTATATTATCGTGCTGGGTCGAACGAGGGCTGGGGCTATTATAATATGGATATGTGCTTCTAGCAAGTCGCAGAGGAGAGTGGCGGGGACTATTTACTCTCATACTTAGTATTCGTTTCGAGATGGGAGATGAGATGATTTTGCGCTGTGGGGTAGTGCAGGTAATTTTCTTCAGAAGTTCTATTTGTCGTTGTTGATCCTGTGTGACCTACATCAGCTTAGTATTTTCGCAGTTAAGATTATCAATTTCATTATTAGCAATCTTTAATTTTTCTTTAATATCATTAATTTCTCGTCTCAGATCCTCCGAATATGAGTGATCGTAATTTTGCGTATCACTCTGGATGCTCATCATAGTGGAATCAAACATGGTAGGATTCAATAGGTCTTTGCTAGTTGAAGACGATAAGTCTATTTGAGATTGTGATCTTATCAATTTATTGCGTACGGTTATATTATTGTCCATTTTGTCTAGTAATTTTGCCTTCTGAAAATATTGTTTTCCGTCCGTTTATAATTTAGGGTGTCTTCTAGACTAGCGTGAATATCCTCTTAATTAACTAGTGCGCCTCACCATCAACGATTGCATCACTGCTTACCATCAGGTGGAATCGCAGTCAAGTACTATTTTATAGCAATAAAAAAAATCATGCGTTAGCCATTCATATCTTCAAATGAAGAGTGTTCAATGATTTGGCTTGTCCATATCATAACGCGGATGTATTTGCTTATGATGCTTATCAGTGGACGAGATTCTATATCATGAAATATGGGTCGAAGCCTCCTGGGGCCGGGTCGAAGCTTCCTGGGACCATGGGTTGATGCGAAAGCGTAACGCCAGGGCTCTGGGACTATGGCAAGGAAGGAACGGGGTAGGTTGTTTAGTCAGTCAGAGTCTGAAACTGTTTCCCGCTCCGCCCAAGAGCGGGTTTTTTTTTGGTTTCAGTATTTTTGATTATATTAATTAATTAATATGTTTGTAGTAATATTAGTCCAGTGCAAATAACATAAAAAATGATAAAAAGTGGAACGAAATAGTTGTAGAAGAATGAAACACTGTGACATAAAAATTTTAATATTTTAGATTTGGTTGTAAATTATAGTAGTATATTTTAATTTACAATGTAACATATAATTTATATAATTTAATTTTTTGAAAAACTTTCTTAAGTTTTTCAAAAAATTATATTTAATTAATTTATTTATTTTTGTCTTTGATTTTAATAAATAGCTCAAAATTGTACATTTTGATCGGAATCGAGTTTTTTTTTGGTTTAGTTTTTTGCATTTTCTGGGAATAGCTTTTTGGACTTTTCACATAGATTTTAAGGTTTTGTGAAAAAAGTGTCACTACAAACGTGGTAGATCTTTTTATGTTGTTTGTAAAAGTTTGTAAAGTTTGTCATTAGACTTTTTCCATTGAACCAGTAATTAAAGGCTTATTATTATTATACGTCATATCATCATATGAATGTTCACATAAGTTACACTGCTTCTATCTAAATTAATATATTTTAAATGCCTTTAGATTGTTTTTAATATCATACTGATTTTACCACGCATACAAGATTGTTTCGTACGTGTAACTCCCGCAAATTTTAATGTCCTTTTTATACAAGAAATTATTAAAATACGAATACTCGTACGCATGCTGAACAATTCCACACGCGTAATGAAATCTGCACAATATTAAAAACACTCATAAAAAAAAAATGTTTCATTTTTCAGATATCGTCGTATGCGAAAATCACGACCTTAAATTTTATTATAATGGATTGATAACGCACACAGAATATCTTCCGTTTACGAATGAAACTACCGTCACCTCAATAGATTACGATCCTGTTCACAACAGGCTGATATTTATCGACCGTTATGTGCCACGGGATAATACAATATACAGCTTAGATCTTGTGACTTTTAAAACACAAACTCTATTCACGTGGAGTTCATTTATTTCTTTGAGGTTCGTCTACGACCCTGTCACAGAAATGCTCTTTTGGTTTGATAGGTTAAAAATCTACTCATGGTCATTGAAAAATACTACTTCTCCTAACGTTGCAACCGCCGGAAATCTTTTGACTACGTCAAATCAATACATAAAAGATATCGCCGTGGACAGTTGTGGAGGGTAAGTTTTACTATAATATTACCTTTAAAATACAGGTTTTAAGGGATTAGCTCAGTAAATGATTGAACATTCTTCCACAAGATTTTTTTAAGGGCACGAAAAAATGTTGGCCTACGTACAAAATTTTAAACTGGAAAGAAAGTAAAAAAAATATTTACGAGTATAACAATAATTGTAGTTTGTGTGATTTATATTTTTCTTAAACCTAAAAAAAATAAAGAAATTTAATAAAAATGAAAATAAGAGACCTGTGAGAGGTCAAAAAAGGCCTCTTTCTCAGCATATGCTGCGATAACATACGAGCTATAATTAGATCATCATCATCATTTGAGCCGAAAATGGTCCACTGTTGGACAAAGGCCCCCCAAGAGTCGCCACAATGAACGGTCCTGTGTATCTCGCATCCATCAGATTTCCGTAACCCTAGCCAGATCATCAGTACACTTTGTAAGAGGCCTTCCAACACTGCCTCTTCCGTTACAATTAGATATTAGTTAAAAAAGAATATATATTTACATTACATTAAGTTCTAATTGGAGATATTTTATTTTATCTTTCTTTATTTTACAATTAACTTTTACATTAATATCTATATACTGGACAGTTTTTATGTAGAGGCCGATTTTTCAGATATCTTTATATTAATTAGCTACAATAAATAATTAATAATAATTTACAGGTTTATTTATTGGATCACAAACGAGGAGATGGCGAGGATTCGGTTTGATGGCTCCGAGAGAGAAGTATTGTTAGAAGAGAAGATTAAAGAGCGAAGAAGTCTAGCGATAGACCCACAAACACAAAAAATCTACTGGATTGATGTAATTGATTATGAACTGTTCATTAGTGTCACCGACATGAATGGAAAAAACAGAAAAACACTTTATTCTGTATATCACGATTTGCGGGCAAATTCTTTAACTGTATCAAAAGATTCCATCTATTGGAACAGCGTTGAAAAACAAGCCATTTTACAATTACCCAAGAACGTAACGCTCAAACCGTGGAGTTCATGGGAACGGGAACGCGTACGGTACGAATACCCGGAGCCGACACTGTATGCGTCAATTCACAACATTTTTTATTATTATAAATTTAAAATCGTAGCTGCTCATTATACAATTAAGGAACAAACTCAAGGATTGACCGGCTGCGAAGAGTTAAAAAATCTGATAAGTAACGAGCCTAGTAGTGTAAGCTCACAGAATTGCACCGATGAGAAATGTGTGAACTTCTCTGTCCAAAATATGTGTAATGTTACTGTTGAGGGAAAAGTTATTTGCAGGTAAAACAGATCGTTTCGTTAGTAAATATAACATTTTTTTTGACGTGACAACGTCTTAAATTAGGTTGCGGCTGGGAGTCACTTATGAAAAAGTGTAACGCTCGGTAACGTTACGATGAGTCACCGAACGAGAGAGAGGCCCGCCGAATGCCTTGCGTCTCTCTCCCACTCAACTATGATCGGTCTGCCGCGCGCGCAGCACTAGAGAATTAGGCGCATTGAATCGGCGCAATAAATATTCTACCGAGAAAAAGACGTTGTCACGTAAAATCTTCGCCCGTAAAACCGACTTTACAGGCAACCATTTTTTTTATTTATTTATAGCTTTTTTCAGAATACATAACTGCTCTGCTGTTGTGCTCTTTAGCGAAGGCCTCCTCCAACCCCTTCCAATCCTCTCTCTTATGTGCCAGTCTATTCCAAGTTTTTCCGGCTGTTTTTACTAAATCATCTTCCCATCTCCTAAATGTTTTTCTTTCTCTTTCCTTCTCTTGGGTACCACATAGTAACCACCTTGTTCCACTTATCTTCTCCTCTAATAACATGCCGAGCCCACCTTTATTTCAGGGTTCTTAATTTTAGAACGAAATCTTGAGTTTTAGTCACTTTCCTGATCAAGTTATGGTTGATTTTATCTATCTTCCTCTTCCCCATCATGCTGCTAAAAAAAATAATAGTAACATTAATCAATTTGTATTAATATTCATTAATTTAATTCGTCAATTCCTCATCATCATCCGTTTAATAACGCAATTCCTCATCATCATCCGTTTAATAACTGCTGGAATAAGAAAAAGCAGAGATACTTTATATCAGCTCTACCAGGAAAAGTCCTTGGCGTCTGATTGTAACCTCCATAACCATGTTAGATTGTATTCAAAGATATTTAAAAGAGTGTGCAACCAAGCTAAATCTAAGTTAATAAGCAAACAAATTGGAAATTCTAATAATAAAATAAAAGCAGTCTGGAAGGTTATAAACAAAGAAACTGGAAAGTCAAACCAACGAGACCAGAATGAATTGTCGCTAGATATTAATAATAAAATCATTTCAGACAGGGTAAAGATTGCTGAAGCATTAGAAAATTTTTCACCAACATCCCATTAGAAGTTACTAAATCTCTCCCTTCTTCTTGGTTATCCGAATCTTTTTTAAAGGAACATTTTACTAAGGATATACCTACCTTTGAATTTAAACGTATTACTGTTGATATAATTAAAAAAACATTCAAAAGTCTTAACACAAAAAACACTGAAGACTTATGGGGTATATCGGTTAAGGTTCTGGGAGATATTATTGATTCAATTGCTCCTGTCCTAGCAGGCATATTTAATCAATGTTTGGACAGTGGTACATTCCCTGATTTAATGAAACACAGTAAAGTAGTACCAATTTTTGAATCAGGTACTAAGAGTGATCCCTCTAATTACAGACCTATATTTGTGCTTCCAGCATTGAGTAAAATCTACGAAAAAATCATGCTGGACCAGATGATGTGTCATTTTAATGCAAATGGGATTTTGCATAGTCACCAGTTTGGCTTCACGAAAGGAAGGTCGACGACGGATGCAGGAGTGAAACTCATCAGTCACATTTTGGAATCCTGGGAGAAATCCCAGGATGCTATTGGCATATTTTGTGACCTCTCTAAAGCATTTGACTGTGTTGACCATAAAACTCTGATCTGTAAATAACATCATTACGGAATTCGTGGACAAGCTGCTAATCTTGTTTTTTCCTATTTATCTTATAGGCAGCAAAAAGTAACCATTAATGGGGCAACGTCCTCCGGCTTTTTGTAAAAATGGGCGTGCCTCAGGATTCAATCCTTGGCCCTTTCCTTTTTCTAGTGTATATTAATGACCTTCCTTACATGATGGCTAATTTAGCCAATATAGTTCTATTTGCTGATGATACTTCCCTTATCTTTAAAGTAGATAGAAAAGATGCGGATGTTTTACATGTCAACGAAAGTCTGGCTGTTCTTTCGAAATGGTTCGCTGCTAATAACCTTTTATTAAATGCAAATAAAACTAAGTGTATAAAGTTTTCACTACCGAATGTTCCTCATGTTGGTGTCAGTCTGATTCTTGACAGTAAAAAACTTGATATTATTACGGAAACTGTGTTCTTAGGCATTACTATTGACTCCAAATTGCAGTGGGGAGCCCATATTAGAACTCTCTCGGGTAGACTAAGCTCAGCTGCATATGCAGTAAGAAAAATTAGGCAGTTAACAGATGTTGACACAGCTAGGTTAGTCTATTATGCTTATTTCCACAGTATTATGTCTTATGGCATTTTACTGTTTATTACGAAAAGACTGAGGATATTCTGTTGGGTATCTCATGGTGCTGACGTTCTTATCGTAAAGTGTCCATAGACTGGTATGCTTTATTTACATTTACTCACTACATTCTCACACACCCTCTTCACATACACCTACTCACACACACACACTCACCATACACCTACACACACTCACCATATAGTTGAGTATTTCGTTTTTTTTGTCTATTTTTCATCATATTTGTTTTATTTTCTGTTTTTTAGTCACAAAATGCTTAATTTTTAAATTGTCCTTTTTAATAATTTCATGGCTTTGTTTGTGACGGAGAATCACTGACTCCTAAGTTACAGGCCCACCCAGCCCCGGATCTTCAATTTTTTTTAGGCGGGGCAAAAACTGAAAAATGCCGCCCAGCCTACCTACTTATGTTTATTTTCACCTTGATCATCGATATAATTGCAGCTATGTTTTTTTTTTTATGGTAGGTGTAAATCATCCAATGACTAATTCCGCTCTTGGTCGGAGCGAGAGACAGTGTCAGACTCTTACTGACTAAAATACCTACCCCATTCCTTCCTTGCCTTATTCCCAGAGCCGCGGTAACACTTTCGCACCAACCCTCGGCTCCAGAAGGCTTCGACCCTGAAGGGCCCCTACAGTTTGCTGACAGCTCCTTGAGGCGCGTGGGAACAGTGCGCGCCGTTGACAACTTGGACTCGGTCTGGACAGTTACTTGACGACCGGACGGCGAGCTACCCATTGCTCACCGTCCGCGAGCCAGTGTCTACGGTGGCCGGATATCGGCGGGATCGCGGCGGCGACGGTTACGGCAAGGGCCCTGTTGCCTTTGCCTTATGCGGTCGGCCTCCTCCTTTACGAGCATTACTGCTTCGCAGAAGGAGGCGACCGCCTGCCATTCCTCTTCGTTGCGGACCATGGCCTGAACCAAGGCCCGGCGCGAGAGGTCGCCGCACCCGATCACCCCCACGAGGACACGGGGATGCTCTTCCCAAGCAGGGCACACCTCCACCGTGTCCTCCAGGCTTGCCACACAGTGGCGACACCCGGGCGTCTTTTCCGCACGAATCCGGTGCAGGAATCTCCCGAACTTCCCATGTCCGGTGAGAACGTGCGTCATGCGGAAGGTGAGGACGCCGTGGGGTCTATCCAGCCACGCTATATATATATGTGGTATCCCCGCACCATCCGGATGGCCATAACCATCGAGGGCTGGGGTACCGGCGGCGGCCGACGAGATAAGGGTCACCGAGCCACTCAGGTCCTGAACCCAGTCAGCTCTGGGCAGGACAAAGTACGGCTCGGAGGCCACGGCGACGTTTATCGACCACTGCACCATGCTCTGGAGCAACAAATCCTGAGCAGGGGCGCAGTGGTTGACATTCGCCTGGAGGAGACGAAATGGCGCCGTTATTGGCAGTCTATTGTCTCCTCCCGAGCCCTCTGTGAGGGCGCTGCCGCAGTGGTTGCGGCGGCGGCGACAGTGGCAGCGGCATTAGAAGCAGCTGAGTGAGGCGGTGGCGGTGGTGGTGGGGGGCCGACAGAGTCTGGCCTTGAAACAAAACACTGTCGTGGAGAGAGATCGACGAGGAAGTTTTCGAATATAGCTTTATCTGTTTCGCACTCACGGTAACCAGACGCCTGCTGCCACGATCTTCGATTCCTGCAGGAGAGTGGAAGCCGGGCGCGTATTTTGAACTATGCCTACGCGCCTCGCGAATAATAAATGTTCATCCAGTCGTGCAGCATGTCTCACTCCGCGCTCAGGGTATCGGTCAAGTTGATATTGCCATGAAATTGCTGTACTTGTGCTACTATTATTTATTCTGTGGTCAAAGTTAAATAAATGATGAGTTGTCCATTGGTCTGTGAAGTGTGAATTTGGCCGCCCCCTGAATTTGCCGCCAGGGGCATAGGCCCCGGCTTGCCCTCCCCTAGATCCGGGGCTGGGCCCACCCACGCCTAGTTTAGGAGTCAGAGTACCATATATTTGTACCCTAAAAAAGCCTGTATATTTTATGTTCATAGTTTTATGATTCAAATGCTGTTTTGTGAAATAAAATTTATTATTATTTATTTATTTATTTATTTACTGTGGGGATCTGCAGCTGAGGTAGACTCGATTTTTATATTGCAAAAGAGAGCAATCCGGGCAATTTATAAAATGGGGCCTCGCGAGTCCCTAAGAAATAAATTTAAAGAAATTGATATACTGACTTTGCCCTCACTTTATATTTTAGAATGTATTTTATACGTGCGTAAAAACTTAGGACTTTTTAAAATTAGAAGCGATCTTCATAATAAAAATACTCGTAGTCAACATGAAATTGTTTTACCTAAATGGAGATTAGCTAAGACCAGCAAGTCATTTTTAATAAATAGCGTACGATTTTATAACAAGCTGCCAAAGGGGGTGACAGAACTTAGCGAGAGAAATTTCAAAACTCATATTAAGCGTGTCCTAACCAAAAAAGCATATTATAAGGTTAGAGACTATGTCGAAGACACGCTTGTCTGGCAATGACTTCTGCACATGTGGCCCCCTGGTAACTTATTAATATTCTGAGTAATTGTCTGTTAACTGCTCCATCTTTTTCCTTTTTTTATATACGACATCTATTTTTTTTTTTTGACATATTCATACAATATTCCCTAGATTACCATTTTATAGATCCGTAATATAATGTCAGTCTTACAGAGAATTGTGATTATTTTCTTTTGTATAGCTTCTTTCAATTATGTGAATGTGAGAACATTGTAGACGCAACTCTTAGATTACTTCCTACCACTTTTACGGTACGATTCCAATATTGACTGGTCTGCACTGTCCTTACATAATCAATGTGATAATACTGTAATATGGAAATATTGTAAAAGAAACAATTATTTTAAAAGAGTAACCATGGAGTTTCTTGCCGGTTCTTCTCCATAGGAAACGACCAATTTCGAACCGTGCACTAGCTTCTGACGTTTTACAAGTGCCCATGTAGGCCTATGTGAAATAAAAAGATTTTGACTTTGACTTTGACTTTGAATGCTATGTGCGCCGTGGTGGACGCTGCAAAATTCTGAGTTCTATTTTAAAGAAGTTCAATATGTTATTAATACAATTATTTCATAGACTTGACGTTCAGCCGTTTTTAATGTTCCCACTGCTGGGACACAAGGTTTTCTCTAGGAGAGGGAATGGGCCATAATCCACCACGCCGCACCTGACAGACATCTTATCTGGGTCTCCGTCAAGAAAAGCAAGTGTCGCTTGTCAGTCTTCAGATAGTGGTGAACCGCATAGAGATTGGAGTAAATCTCTCGACGAGAGATGATTTGAAAATTCTTTTTTCAAAGCCGCTGGCAAAAAGTTAGTGGGCTATATAAAATTACGCTACACCTACGGGAGCAGACCAGTAATTAGAGATGCGGATGAAGCTGCGGGGGACAGCTAGTTAAATAATATGTTATAGTACGAGATACATAGAACAAGGATGACCCCTCATATGTTATTCGATTATGGTCAATATTACATGCTAGATAACGCATTTATTAATACATTGCGCTGAGGTTGCCTCGCTAAATTTAGTGCAAATGATGTTAAATATTAATGTTTGTTAATACATTTTTGACCAAATTTACCCTCATCTGTTATTTGAAAAAAACAAACATCAGCTGAAAGAATATGCCCCAAGGAACTAAAAAAATACTGGTTGCCTTCGCAAAAATGGTGCGCAATAGTTAGTTGCCTTGATTTAAGATATAAATTTTCTTATGCCCTCACTGTCGTTAAGTAAAAAAAAAGGCAATTAGTGGTTTTTATTACTTTAAACTATTAGCAACAATACAATTGGATTTGGAAATGTTGAAAAATCAGAAATATTTGCGATTTACGCTAGTTTACGTAATAGGATTTTGATAATGAGACATTTTATTTGATGACTAATTAGGAAAAAACCTCATGTAATTCGCTAGGATGTGGCTTAAAAATAATATTGTAAGCCATAGAAGTCTAATTAGACACGTTTTGAAAAAGTTATGACTTGTTTTGTGTTTATGAAAATAGCTAAACTAACTTTATTAGCAGTCAATGTCCTGAAACACTTTTTCATAAATTAATGTATGTGAAATATTATTATTTTATTCTTAAGAAGAGATGAAGACAAACATTTTGATGTATATATTGTAATGTTTTCATGAAAGAATACATAAATATGGCTTTGGAAACGGTTCGATTAAAGCGAAAATGAAAGTTGAAAAGATCGCAAAGTAATCTTTAGTTTCACTTAACGACAAGTGGAAATAAAGATTATACGCCGGATAATCTAGCATCAACTGAAAGGCTGATGCTAGACTTACTTAAATAAAATGTCAGGAAAGTTGATAAAAAAAAAATTAAAAAAAATTACCATCATTGGCATGGGATTAAACTAAGTAACCTACCTATATCGATATTATACTTTATCTGGCGTATAATCTTATTTTCACTTGTCGTTAAGTGAAACTAAAGATTACTTTGCGACCTTTTCAACTTTAATTTTCGCTTGAATCGAACCCAATCAATCAATCAATTCTCAATTTTGAGTTAAGCTCGCCTTTGTACATATATATATATATATATATTGTAATCCTCTTTTTTATATACTGTTTGGTGTACAATAAAGAATTAAAGAAAGAAAGAAAGAACCCTTTCCGAATCCATATTTATTTATTCTTTCATAAAAACATTGCAATATATACATAAAAATGTTCGTCTTAATCTCTTCTTCAACATGAAATAATAATAGAATAATATTTCACATACACTAATTTATGAAAAAGTTTTTAGGACATTGACTGCTAATAAAGTCAGTTTAGCTATTTTCATGAACACAAAAAGTCATAACTTTTTCAAAACGTTTCTAATTGGACTTCTATTGCTTACAATATTATTTTTAATCTACATCCTAGCGAATTAAATGAGGTTCTTTATAATTAGTCATCAAATAAAATGTCTCATTATCAAAATCCTATTACGTAAGCTAGCGTAAATCGCGAATATTTCTGATTTTTCTACATTTCCAAATCCAATTGTATTGTTGCCAAAGTCAAAGTCAAAGTCAAAACATTTATTGCGAACTAAGTGTACAATGTTGTTATCATAATCATGCCAGTACTTTTGACTTAGCGGCCTTTTACAAGCATTGCAATTTTTATTTAGGTATTCTAGTTAACATGCAATAAACATTACTTCATTATTATTATCATTGTCAATTCATTTGAATAATTACAATAGTGATAAAAATTTTAATGTTGATAATAATAAATTTAATATAATTATCAGGTTACTATTAATTTAGTTGAGAAATTATGAAATTAAAATGTCAATAATAATGAATTTCATACATTTGTTATGTCCATACCATCAGTTTAATTAAGAAATTAGAGCAACGTCAAGAAATTGAATGTCAATAATAATTCATTTAATAAAATTACAATATAGTATGTCAATAATATCTGTTTTAATTAAACATTTAATCTATAAAAATGACCAATGATTAAATGTCAATAATAATTAATTTAATCCAATAATATTAATGTCAATAATAATTAATTTAATACAATAATTATAATGTCAATAATATCACTTTCATTGAGAAATTAGAGCCATGTCAGAAAATCAAATGTCAATGAATGTCAATAATAAATAATCAATTTAATATAATTTTAATGTTATTATGCAAATTAAATAAAGTAGTGGCAATAATAATATCATTCCCTTTAGGTTATTAAAAGATGATAGACAAGATTTTATTGTTTGTATAGCACAGATCGCCATCTTGGTACAGTTAAGTAGAATGAGATACCTATTTTGGGCAAAACTCGAAATATTCCTTCACCGAGTAGAAACATTTTTGGATTAGATATTGTTTTAGTCTTTTTTGGAATACTGTTGCTGATTTTTCAGTTTTAAATGTGTCAGGTAATTTATTATATATTTTAATTGCCATATAATATGGGCTTCCACTTAATAATTTGGTTCTTGAGAATGGAGCGCATAACCTCTTTTTGTGGCGAGTGTTTACGTTGTGCGTATCTTCCACTCTAGTGAACTTATTGATGTTTTTAAAAACAAATACGCCAATGTCGAGTATGTATATTGACGGCAGAGTTAACATCTGATATTTTATAAAATATGGTTTACAGCTCTCAGTATTGTTTATTTGAGCTAGAATTCTGATACATTTTTTTTGCATTATAAACAGTTCATCTACTATAACACTATTTCCCCATAGCATGACGCCATATCGCAACCATGAGTATGCATATGCATAGTAGGCAGCCATAGCTGTTTGTGTGTTAGTGCTTTGTTTAATTTGGAAAAGAGCGTAAGAGAATCTAGACAGTTTTGTTTTTATATAATCTATATGCGACTTCCAGTTAATGTGTGTGTCAATATTTATACCAAGTAGGCTAAATGTGTTAACTTCCTCTATTTCCGTGTTTCTAAATTTGCATTTTACGTTGAGAGGTGGTTTTTTATATGATCTGAATTGCATTATTTTAGTTTTACCAGTATTTATTTCTAAATTGTGGTTCTGGAGCCAAGTATCTACCTTTTCGAGAGTATCTTGTATTTGTAAGCTAGGGTTGTTTACATTCCCACACTTTATTAATATTGAAATGTCGTCTGCAAATAGAACTGGTAAAGTGTTCTCTTTGTCTAATATTTTGGGAAGATCATTAATATAGATTAAAAATAAGGGACATCCTAACACGCTTCCTTGTGGGATTGAGCAAGTGATATCTATTACTTGTGATCGAATGGTTTTGATCTCATTTTTTTTGTGGTCATTACTTTCTATTTGCACCATTTGTTTCCTATTGTGTAAATAAGATTTGAACCACGAATGAGCTGGTCCTCTTACACCACAACCATATAGTTTAGATAATAAGATGTCATAAAGAACTTTGTCGTATGCTTTTGTCATGTCAAGTAGTAGCCCAATTACATATTGTTTGTCATTTATATGTTGTAGTGCTTGTTGAACATATTTGTAGACTGCTAATGTTGTTGATCTACATTTCCTAAATCCATTTTGTGCATCGTCAAGAATATTAAACTTTTCTAAAAACTTATATAGCTGATTGCACATAGCTTTTTCAAATATTTTAGAAAAGGTTGGGAGCAGTGCTATGGGTCTGTAATTACTCGGGATATATTTATCACCCTTTTTATGTACTGGTTTTACTAAAGCAACCTTAAGTGCATCTGGAAATTGGCCTTCTTGAAAGCTTTGATTGATTAGAAATGTCAAAGGATTGGAAAATTCTATTGCACATTGCTTTAATAAAATTGGTGGAATGTCATCGATACCGCAGCTATGTTTGTTTTTTGTTGATCTGATTATATTGAGTATTTCTTTTTGCTCTACTGGGCGTAAGTACATAGAACAAGTAGAAGGATTGACCACAGGACTTCCAATGTTATTTGTTGAGTTATTTGTCTTATTCTGCCCTACCGTCGCAAAGAAATCGTTAAACTTGTTGGATACATTTAAGGGGCATTTTATTTCTTCGTTGTCTAACTTCAGTGTTATATTTTCACGTCTATTTATTTTGGTCTTCCCTGTTTTTGTGTTAATTATATTCCACATTGTCTTTACCTTATTGTCCGATTTTTGCATTTGTTTAATATATGTTAGTTGTTTTGATTTTCTAATAGTCGATTTCAGTATTTTACTAAATAATTTATAGTGTTTTTTTATAACACTGCTTTTGGTTTCATTAAAAATAGTTCTTAACAATCTTTTATGTTCACATGACTTTTTGAGACCTTTAGTGAGCCATCCTTTTTTTGGTTTGCATTTTATTTTTATTTTCTGTAATGGAATATATTTATTCAGATTGTGTTTTATAGTTGTAATGAAAAATTCATAATTTTGGTCTACGCTTTTATTTTTATTTAGTATTATTTCCCAATTTTCTGATTTTAATGAATTTTTGAAACATTCGATGTTATTTTTTGTAAATAATCTTTTTTCGGTATACCAAGTTTTACTATAGTTATATGATAAATAATCTACGTTCAATTTTGCATTTATTGCCTTATGGTCCGATAGTCCGTAATCTTTGACAGTTGCTTTGCTTATGAGTGGTGGGTGGTTTGTGAAAAGTAGATCAATGCAAGTGGATGTCGTATTAGTTACTCGTGTAGGTTCGCGGATTATTTGTTGGAGGTTATATGTTTTCATAAAGTTTAAGAACTCCTGAGTTTGTTTATTTTTGTTGTGTACGTTAATATTAAAGTCACCTCCTATTATTAAGTGTTTTTGTGATTGTTTTGTATTTAATTTGTGTAAAACTTTGCCCAATTGTTGAAAAAATATATCAATATGACGATCTGCTCTATAAAGTCCTATAAAAGTACAGTTTAATTTGGGAACATCAATAGCACTGAATTCTATAACATATTCTTTGGAATGATTTACAATATCTATTCGTTCAATGTAGTCCAATGAGTCTTTAACAATAATACACACTCCTCCGCCTTCGTGGGTTTTTCGACAAAAAATGGACGCTATTTTATAACCCTGGGGCAAGGCCGATTGACAATAATTTTCGTTTTTCCATAATTCGGATAGAGAGATAAAATCAATTTCAGAATCTAAAAGTAATTGTTCTATTAATTCTACTTTGTTTCCGATACTTTGAATATTTTGGAAAATAAATGTAAACTTAGCCGGTCTGTTTTTTTTGTTTGTTTGTAGTTTGTTTCCTTGATACATGTTAGAGAAAAAACTGAGAGCCGTCAGCGTCTTGTTCGAGATTGTAGTTATCATGGTTTATAGCAATTATGTCTTCCATTTGCCGTTTTATATCATCAAAAATGGTGCGCATTCCATTGTTATTCAGTCTTCCTGTGGCATTGCTAAACATTCTACTGTCATACGTAAGATGCAGGTTCGAGTCCAAAAGGTATGCGTGTAAATGTGTCATTATGTCCAGGTACAATAAGTTTGCAAAGTTTTCTACTCGCCAGTTAAACAAATTAGAACTGTTATTAAACTTGAAGGTGGGTAGGCATAGAATAATATTTGTATTGTCAATTTCTTTTAAGGTTTTTCTTAGGTCATAGATTAAGTCAAAATAGTCATTTGTTGTTTTAAAATCGTCTTCTCCAATTAGTATTATGCAAAAGTCTTCCATAGTATAATCTTTAACCATGTTTTTTATGCCTTTAAGTAGTTGTTGGATTCCGCAATTTGGTTTTAGGTAATGGTAGATATTGTAATTGACAAGTTTTTCCTCTGCTATCGACAATACTTTATTATATTTGTTGGTACTGATGATACAAGCTTTATTTTGTTTGCTCTGATTGTGTTGCACTGTGGTTGTGGTATTGATTTCAGGTTTATTTAAAACAATTGGTTTGCTATTTTCATTTATGTCTTGGTTTGCGGGTAATTTTTTTAATTTTGTAGAAGTCATGATTTTACAACATTTATTCTGCTCAACCAACTCTTGATTAATGCGTTTAAGATTGTTATTCTCTAAGGATAGTGATTCTATTTTATTATGAGCGTTGTTTAGTTCTGCTGTTAATCGTTGTATTTGTTTTTTAAGTTGAAATATTTGGTTGTCTTCATCATCAGATATGTCGGGTAAACTTGTAGCGGTGCCATCTATTGGCGATTCAACTGAATTTATACTTACATTCTCATTACCAGTAGTGTCTAAGTCGGTTTTAGTACGGTTGCGACGAAATGTGATATTATCCAAGAAATTCATTATTAGAAAGTATGATGTTTCCAAAAATAATTTGTATTTGCTTGGATTTGAACTCGAGACCACACAGCGGAACCAGTGTCTGTGTACCTTCTATGGTGAACTAGCCACTTGGCTGTTACGGATTAGTGTTGAAATTGTTAACTGCTTACTTCTTCATACGAAATTTGAATCAAGAAAGTGCGTTACTATGACTCATTAGGAAAAAATGTTAGCCACATATGACACTTCACTTTTGTTTTTATCAATATTGTTTTGTTTAATTAAGGTCTTTTTATCACTGTCACTGGTCACTTTTATGTTCTTTATTTGTGTTTACTTGTTATTTTTGCTTTAAGTTTTAAGTTTTGAGAAACTTTTTATTGAAGTAGATGTTGGAAGTTTTCGAGGCGTTTTATTGTTATTTAACGCGTCACAGTTCACTTGCTAATAATATCACTGTTGCTTTAGATGTTTGAGAACGTTTTTAGATTTCATCGATGGTAAACAGAGCACAATTAATAATTTTAAATAATTTTAAAACACGGACTCGAAGTGATCGTGGCAGCACTAGCGCCATCTCTCCTGTTGCTAATAGTTGCTAATAGTTTAAAGTAATAAAAACCACTAATTGCCTTTATTTTTACTTAACGACAGTGAGGGCATAAGAAAATTTATATCTTAAATCAAAGCAACTAACTATTGCGCACCATTTTTGCGAAGGCAACCAGTATTTTTTTAGTTCCTTGGGGCACATTCTTTCAGCTGATGTTTGTTTTTTCAAATAACAGATGAGGGTAAATTTGGTCAAAAATGTATTAACAAACTTTAATATTTAACATCATTTGCACTAAATTTAGCGAGGCAACCTCAGCGCAATGTATTAATAAATGCGTTATCTAGCATGTAATATTTACCATAATCGAATAACATATGAGGGGTCATCCTTGTTCTATGTATCTTAGATCATTGGTTCTCTTATTTTATCTGTTTTATTATTTCAGTTGTGAAGCTGGCTACTCGGGGGATATGTGCGATGTACGTACGTGTGATGGTTATTGTTTGAATAATGGCATCTGTTCCTTGAATAAGGAAAATAATCCAGTCTGTGAGTGCACAGCTGATTATAGAGGTAAAAGATGCAATGTTACGATTACTAAAGTTCACGGTGACAACACGACGGCAAAAGAACCACAGGATCTGAACAGCAAGGTGAGCCAAGCTGTAGGAGTGGAGCTGAAACGGTTCATGAAATTTTTCTCAAATAAAGTTGATGAATACGTGGGGAACATGTAAAATACGGGAAGCCAATGCCCAATTCCGCAAGAATCAAGATTATCACAAATTGATATTCAAAATGGGAGAAAGTAAAATACTTAAAAAAAAAAAAAAACAAAAAAGTAGGGATATATAAAAATTATGAAAAAAACACAAATATATGTATGTATTACTTTCGGATCTAGTTTATATAATGTTGATATACATTCTAAATGTATTTATTAGTGTTAAGATTCTGTATGTTTGAAAAGTATTTCCAGTAAATAAAGGCTAGTTTATTTCATTTTATTGATTTTATTACAAATTCAGAAAACCGTTGCACTAATTTACAAAAAAACGAAGCATTGAAAAATAAGCACAATATGATACAAATCCGATGATCCTCGGAGGGCCCAACGATCTAAATTAACGAGGATACGACTTTTGACGTTTTTAAATCCAACATCACATCTAAACGGCAAGCAACGGGTAGCTCGCCGTCCTGTTGTGTGGTAACAGTCCGGACCTAGCCAGTCGTCGACGGCGCGCTCTGTTCTCGCGCGCTTCAAGTTGTTGTCAGCAAATGGAGAGGCTCAACTGCAAGGCCAAAAGCCTACTGGGGCCTCGGTCCGGTTTTGAAAGGAAGGTCCGACCCTGGTATGAAGGCCAAGAAAGAATTTGGTGAGTCGTTTAGTCATTAAGAGTCTGACACTGTTTCCTGCTCCGCCCAAGGGCGGAATTCGTTGTTAGATGATTTTTCCAACATAAAAAAAACGTCTAAACGGCTAGTCCATATATTTTGAAAAAAAATAATATGTTAAACTAGACTATTTTTGTAATTAGTTCAGTTAGTTTTTTTTTTTACACAAGTTTATTTTCAAGGCTCAAAGTTAAAGTCAAAACGTTTATTTGTTTGGCTCCAGAGCTAGCTGAAAAACTAGATATATTATAGGTACTATGAGGCTGGGGCTTACAGGCTCACCATGTCTCTCTTCTATACAAAGAGTGTAGCCGCCTCATTTGCGTGTGAGTCATCTACACTAATATAATAAAGAAGTATAGTTTGTTTTTTTGTTTGTAGGAGGTAATCTCTGGAACTACGGGTCCGATTGGAAAAAAATTAGCAACAATAGAAAGCTGCTTTACTCCTGAGTGACATAGGTTATATTTTATGTACGCGGGCGAAGCCGCTGACAAAAGCTAGTTAGTTATAAATGAAAAATCAGCATTTTGTAGGTATTCAACTGTAGCTTCTATATTAACCTTGTAGTAGATCCGTTCTTATTGGTTTTACTAGGTTCATTATTTAAACCAAATAGAGCAGTGGTGGCCGAGTGGTAAAGGCCCCGACTTACAAGCTGTAGGTCACGGGTTCAAACCCAGCAAGGCACATTACTTTGTGTAATTTATTTTCATCACCACTGCTCTCAAAACGGTGATGGAAAACATCGTGAGGAAACCGGCATGTCCTAGAACCAAAAATTCGAAGACATGTGACATCCACCAATCCGCACTGGGCCCGCGTGGTGGATCATGGCCCATACCCTCTCCTAAAGAGAGGAGGCCTGTGTCCCTGCAGTGGGAACATTAAAAAGGCTGATGATGATGATTATTTAAACATAATAATACAGATGCGTGGTCACTTACAGTAGAATCCAACACCACAACTGTGGAACCAGTTGAGGTATTTATCATGAGGTGATCAAGGCAATTGTGCAGTCTAGTTGGGAATGTGTGACCTGGTAGGAGACCCAGTTCTGCGGTTAGGTTGAGGTAGGATGCACTGTTTCTGTCTGAGTTATTCGGTTTTATATCTATATTTATGTCTCCAGTTAGAATAATAGTTTTGCTGTTTAAACTACCAATTATATATTCAAGGGAATTAAGGAAACTGTCAATACAGTACGTCGAGTATACATATATTTGTGCCTATTTTTAATAAAAGAAAGTCAGCACCCTCTTTATCTTGCTTCAACCGTACATTGAATGTCATTCTTTGTGTATATTATAATTCCATCGTTTTGATTGCAACATTTTATAGAGGAATGAGTGTAATTTTCTATGGCAGGAATAGGTTTTTCATTATTAAGCCAGCACTCCGTAAGAATTAGTGCTTGTTCACGTTGACTCGTGGGCGCGGTGGCGGGCGCGGTCACGAAATATCAAACATATGGCGCAACATCCAAGTGTTCACGTAGGAATCGCACGTGAGGGCTAAGTAGCGGGCAAGCTCGCGAGTAGCGCGCGCGCCGCTCGCGGCAATATCAAACCCGTGAGATGTTTGTGTGTGTTCACGTCGAAATAGCGGCGGAGCACGCGATTCAACCAGTTTGAACTTGTCGCTAGAAACGTTAGCGCGTCACACGCAAACGCCTGGCGGCCAATGTGAACACGAACCCGCCACGTCTTCGCGACCGCACCAGCCACCGCGCTCGCGCGTTCCAACGTGTACAAGCACATATAATATATATTTCGAATGCTAGCCTAGCTAGTTGTGCCTGGAAGCCATCTAAGTTTTTATAGATGCTCCGTATGTTCTGCGTTATTATTTTAAGGGACTTATTAGGATTTTTAATAACTGTGTTACAGGTGTCTGTACCACAATGATAAGATGTTGCCATTGTGATGTCATCTATATGTGTTAAAATATTGCTATCTGTATTAGCAATTTTTAGTCGTTTCTATTTTATTGCTGCCAATAAATTTCTCTGGGTTCAATCTATTTCCGTTTGGATGGTCGGGTAAAGTTCCATCATCATCATCATTTCAGCCAAAAGACGTCCACTGCTGAACATAGGCCTCCCCCAAGCGCCGCCACAAAGACACGTCCCGTGCGTCTTGCATCCATCGGCTTCCAGCAACCCTGACCAGGTCATCGGTCCACCTTGTGGGAGGCCTTCCAACGCTAAGTCTTCCGGTACGCGGTCGCCACTCCAGCACCTTTCGGCCCCAGCGGCCATCCGTTCTGCGTGCAATGTGCCCTGCCCATTGTGACTTAAGTTTTTTTTTTTTATGGTAGGTAAAAATCATCAGTGTCAGACTCTTACTGACTAAAGAACCTACCCCGTGCCTTCCTTGCCTTATTCCCAGAGCCCGTAGCGCTTTCGCACCAACCCTCAGCTCCGGGAGGCTTCGACCCTGTAGGGCCCCTACGGTTTGCTGACAACTCCTTGAGGCGCGCGTGAACGGAGCACCGTCGACGACTTGGGCTCGGTCTGAACTGCTACCAGGCGACCGGACGGCGAGCTACCCATTTTTTTTTTTTTTTTACTTTATTAAACAACAACAATAAAAAGTACATTTATTTTCGTAATTGCATACCAGCAAAAACCATCGCGGGTTTATCAGCGGTATGTCAGAAGCGACAACTCGGCGCCAAAAAACACAATACACATACATACATCAGGTCATCATCTAAAGAGATACCCTCTAGATCGCATTATAGGGTTAGGGGTCATTCGGCCCTCTATGGAACTGGGACTACGGACCAGTTGCCCCTTTTAAAAATTGATAGTGGTTAACTGGGCCCCCATCTGTTTTGCTTACAGTCGAGTGAAGGGTGCCTTAAATGGTTTATTATATTATTAAGTATACAATAGATTTTGTACAGGTATAAGTATTTACATATCAATATTATACATTATTATTTTTATTACTATAACATATGTACATTGCAAATTGCAAAACGTAAGAAAATTTGATTTTCGCGGGCTACCCTGGCGGTTTTGCCTTAAGAAAAACAAGTGTAATTAATCAATCAACCCTTATCTAAATACAAAATAATAAAAAAAAACTTTTCTATGTTCAATCCCTCCCCTTCCAAAATCCAGTATTATGTACAGTTCAGCCGAATTGTTAATTTTGTAACGCAGCCCCCAATTACCAATTAACTCGATTTTAATAATGATAAAAATTAGATAAAGGTAAAATTTATTTTTGTTTTTTAATCAGTATTTTTTAAGAAATTTTAAAATTGTTTATTAAAATGTTGATTTCACTACTTAAATAGACTTGTTTTTCTTGAATCTACATGACGATATATTTTATTTTATGAATCTACATAGGTACAACGTGTCCCGGAATTAAAGCACAACATCATAGGGGTTATTGTGCTCATCATAATGAACAACTTTTACTCTATGCCCAACCCAGGAATTCAAAAAAAAAATCAGCAGTTCCCTACATTTAGACGAGACAGGTTGATTGATTAATTAGACTTGTTTTTCTTAAGGCAAAACCGCCAGGGTAGCCCGCGAAAATCTAATTTTCTTATGTTTTGCAATTTGCAATGTATGTTATGATAATAAAAATAATAATGTATAATCATCATCATCACCAGCCTTTTTAATGCTCCCACTGTTGGGACTCGAGCCTCCTTTCTAGGAGAGGGAATAGGCCGTAATCCACCACGCGGGCCCAGTGCGGGTTGGTGGATGTCACATGTCTTCGAATTTTTGGATCTAGGACATGCCGGTTACCTCACGATGTTTTCCTTCACCGTTTTGAAAGCAGTGGTGATGAAATAAATTACACAAAGTAATGCGCCTGGCTGGGTTCGAACCCGCGACCTACAACTCGTAAGTCGGGGCCGTTACCATTCAGTCACCACTGCTCTCTCTGCAATGTATAATATTGATATGTAAAATTGTAAATGCTTATACCTGTACAAAATCTATTGTATACTTAATAATATAATAAACCATTTAAGGCACCCTTCACTCGACTGAAAGCAAAACAGATGGGGGCCCAGTTAACCACTATCAATTTTTAAAAGGGGCAACTGGTCCGTAGTCCCAGTTCCATAGAGGGCCGAATGACCCCTAACCCGCATTATAATCTAGAAAGTACCTCTTCAAAACTCTTGTGCAATTATTTTTGTTTAATGCCTTGCAAATGTCTTTGGGCAAATCGTTCATGTAGGTAGGTAGCATGCATTCCCACGTCCGTGCTCCGTAAACATTATTACATTTAGGTACGACAAATGTGGGTAAGTAATTTAAACTACGGAGCGACTGGTGCCTATCATATTTACGAATATTATTTATGTTATGATAGTTTTCACATAAAACACGCAAACGTACCTTGTTAAAGACATTTACAATTTGACAGTGTTTAAATAGTCCCGTGTCGTTATCTTGGAATTGATGTTTTATTCTAGTGGGTACAATCGTTTTTAAAATGCGTAACTGCAACTTGTAAATGTCCTCGACATAAGTTTTATATGTACGCCCGTAGCTAGTAAGGCCATAATCAATTACGGAATCAGCTAGTGCCAAATACAAAGTTTAAGTGTTTTATATGGTAGTTTATGCTTGAGTATCGATAGCTTTGCCAATATAGACCTAAGCTTATTACATACATGATCAATGTGCGGCCGCCAGTGGAAGTTATTATCTATTATCAAACCAAGATACGTGTGATGAGTCACCAACTCTAGTGTCTGGCAACTACACGCAGTGACTGTGACCGCTCGGTGGAGACAATCGTGTTCGTGGGCAACGACAACAGGGACACAAGACGCCGTCAGGTAAGGCGAGTGTATATGCAGTAATTTAGTTTTTTTGGCATTTAATACAAGACCAACGTCGTGAGCCCATTTACTTAATAGGTCGAAGTTACACTGTATCACTCTCTGCGCCTCACGTATGTCCCTGTGTGCAGCTACCAGACATGTGTCGTCAGCAAACTGGTACACGGAGCCCTCTGTGAAGATGTTACACATGTCGTTCACGTACAGCAAGTATTCGGTCGGCCCGAGAATCGAACCTTGTGCTGTGCCTTTATCGGTTGCTATCATGCTACTCAACGAACCTGCGATATTCACAGACGTGAAACGATTTTTGTGGTAATTTTTGAACCATTCTAGCAGTGGCCCCCGTATACCATTTTGCTGTAATTTATTAAATAACGTATTATAATTTAGACAATCAAAAGCTTTGCTGAAATCAATGAGGACAACAAGTACATGCTCACGATTGTTCAGGCACTTGTTGACCTCATTACTAAAGTTAGATAATAATTGTGAGGTATTTTTATTTTTTTGAAACCCGTATTGTTTCTCATTAATAACATTATGTGATTTTAAGAATTTGCTGATTTCTATTCCGAGATACCTCTCAATTATCTTATCAATGCATGATAGAATAGTTATAGGCCTATAATTGTTAACGTCTGTATATGAACCATTTTTGTGAATAGGTCTAACTATTCCGACCTTCAATTGATCAGGGTACAAGGACGTGGCAATGCAAGCGTTAATTAAAATACATTTATAAGGAAATTACCCCCGTTATAACGCATTTAAGTCTTTCACTCGAATACCATCGATACCTGGACATTTCTTCTCATTTAGGTGTTTTATTATCGAGGATACAATATCCTCATTGGCCTGCTGTAATCTCATTGATAAATTACAATTATTGATGTAGGATTTTTCATCGAGAATGGGTGAATTACATTGAAGTTTGCATGTGTTGTTAACGTTATCTCTAAATTCCGATGCAAATTTATTAGAAACAATATTAGGTAACAGTTTAAAATGTTTTATAATTGTGTCATCTATGGATTTGTTGATTTTCCCACATAAATTATTAATTATTTTACATTTTAATATGTTTGTTTGTTTTATTTCTGTACTTATTATATAATAACCTATTAGCCATATTGCTTTGATCTTTGAGCCAAATCTCTAGTAGTTGATCTCTTTTTAAACACATTTTTTCTATTCTACTACTTATCCATTTACACATTTGTCTTTTACCGACTTTTATTTTTACACTGAACTTACATTTTTCATATACCTACATAAGAAAATTTATCCAATATAAAACACAAAATATCTTTAGGGTTGTCATAGTCTAGGGCCAAACTCCAGTCAATCGCATTCAACTCACTCTGCAACTTATTGTTATCTAATTGGTTTATGATTTTATATTGACTGGCGTTATTTACGCATGTTTGGTCGACCCAGTGCGCAGCCGGTTATGAAGTGATCGGCTAGCGCATTCTTTATCACAGCTGTTTGTACGGCGCGGCAATTGACACTACGTATAAATATATGATCTATACATGATTTTGTTATGCACTCACCTCGCTTGTCTATTCGAGTAAACTGGTTTATTCCTGACTCAAAACCCAATTCACAGAGTGTGTTTAAATAGCGTTTGGTTATCGATGTCTTTCGTTTCAAGTCTATATTAATATCGCCTAGTAAAACGACATTATTTAATGGCAAAATTTTATTAATTTGGTTACGCAACTCCTCGATGAATTGGGTTCTGTTTGTATCAGGTGGTCTATACACAGCACATAAACCAAACGTTGAACCATATTCCGTTGTTAGCTCGCCGGTTATGCACTCGAAGTTTTGTGTACTTGAAAACAGTCTGGTGAAGCAAATACTTTTGTGCACGTATACGATGACTCCACGTCCTTTCCTGGAATCACGCAGCTGGGTGTTCATTTCGTAGTTCACAAGCTCGAACAGTGACTTGGTCCTGTCGGATATGTTTGCCTCGGTGATGATGACCAGGTGAATAGTTTGAGGGCAGTTCATAATGATATATTCGAGTTGAGAGAAATTCTTCAGCATTGATCTGATGTTTACATGAAGCATTGTTATCGAGTTTATATGTTTCTGGTAATTCATCCATATATTCATTCCAATGTTTGTATGTATGTTCACTTATGTAATCACATATTATGTCATCCATTTTGGTTATTTTTAGATTGGTAAGGGTTAAACAAATAATCTAGTGTTAATGTGAGGGCACATCATGTATTCTGGTTATTTTTGAAGTCAGAAACTAGCTTCTGTATATCCTTCTCGGATCGAACATTGTAAGTTTTACCCTTTTTGTCCCTCTTTACTAATATTTGGCCATTTTTATACCACACGAATTTACATATGTTTGTAAATTTCAAAGCTGCCTTCGTTGCCCAAAGTAGGTAGGCCGTCGTGGGTGACAAACTTTCTCTAAGGTATATTTTGTTATCCTCACCACATCCTAAGTCTTTTCCCGTAATACTGTGAGTCTTAGCGACCTGCAGCCATGAATCCCGACAGCCTTCCTTCAGGGTCACAATGATTACGGGGGGGACTTTTTCTGATTTGGTTTCAGATCGCTTGTTTTTTTTCCGGTACATATTGACGACATTATCAGGCTGTAGCTTCAGTTTAGTGCATAAGTTTTTCAAGACACTGTTAACGTCTTCTGTTTCGGCTACCCCACAAATGTCAATGTTGTTTGCCAATTTTTGTTGTTCAATTGCATTAAGTTTTTGTTCCATAACATCATGTTTTAGTTCGAGGTTTTTGTATTTATTTTTCAGCTCCATGTTCTGGTTTTCGACTAGTTTTAGTTTGTTTTCAAACCCATTTATCTTTTGTTCGTACTCATCGATTTTGTCGGAGTAGAACTGTAGGGTACTTTGCAACTCTTCTTTTATTATATCGCGAACTTCTCGCCGAATATAACTGAGTATGCGTTGTGTTATGTTAGTGTCCATAAGGTTCTCCGTATCTGTGATGTCCTCGTCATCAACATCGGGCAGGATACAGGATAATCGCTTGGGTTTGGCACTACCTATACATGAACGACATCTCCAATCCACGGCGTCCGTTGAGTACAATACGTTGAGCTGATCAGCTGTTATCGAGGCACACGATGCATGAATCCACTTACTGCACTTGGAACATTGTATACCCGGACATTTTTTCGTCACCAATTTACCACACTTAGCACATTTCACCATGTCGATGAATAGTTCCGTGCGTCGGTAGGTGGAAGACAGTTCGTAAACAAATTGCTCACCGTCCGCAAGCCAGTGTCTACGGTGGCCGGATATCGGCAGGATCGCGGCAGCGACGGCTACGGCGAGTGCGCCGTTGCCTTTGCCTTTACGAGCATTACTGCCTCGCAGAAGGAGGTGACCGCCTGCCACTCCTCCTCGCTTCGGATCATGGCCTGAACCAAGGCCCGGCGCGAGGTCGCCGCCGCCGATCACCCCCACGAGGGCACGACGTTGCTCTTCCCAAGCGGGGCACACTTCTACTGTGTGCTCCACCGTGTAAGCCGTTGTCGGTAGCATATTTGCGAGACAGGTGGAACAAACGCTGTGATTTCTGTGTCAGGCACACAGATAATTATATTTTTGTTTTGTCTCACCTTTTATTTTGATATGAGCGGTGTTCAAACTTCTTGCGATTGTACTGGCGGACTTTATCCAGCATATTTTCCTTTGTTGTGACTGAGCCGAATTCGACGATAATAGATGGAGTTCCCATATATATAATAGATGGATATAATATATATATATAGATAGTGAGCAGTGATGTCCGAGTGTTTAAGGCCCCGACTTACGAGTTGTAGGTCGCCGGTTACCGGAAACCCAGTCAGGCGCATTACTTTGTGTAATTTATTTCATCACCACTGCTCTCAAAACGATGAAGGAAAACATCGTGAGGAAACCGGCATGTGACATCCACCAATCCGCACCGGGCCCGCGTGGTGGGTTATGGCCCATTCCCTCTCCTAGAAAGGAGGCCTGTGTCCAGCAGTGGGAACATTAAAAAGGCTGATGATGATGATGATGAGATGGAGTTCCATACTTTTTATAAACTCGGAAAATATCTTTAATATCCTGGCGCTCGAGTGACATTTGGAGAACACTTACTGTTTCCGCAATAATCTGCCGAAGATCTTCCTTATTTTCTCCTTCTTTCTTTGGTATGTTTCTCACTTCCATTTTTGTAAGACATAGTATTCGCTCTAGATTTTCTACCTTGTCTTCAAGCCTGTTGGCTTTACGTTCTATTTCAAGTTCATTAATTTTATCCTTTAACTCATAGTACCTACTGCTGAGAGACGAAATTTAAAGATTTTTTATTTCGGCGTTCAGTGCTATTATTTCTTTCATTGAGTTTTGCAGTGCCAGATACTTGGTTTCAGATTGAGCAGTAGACGACTGTAATAAATCTCTCATTTCCTGCATAAAGGAGGATAAGTCGTTTTCGCGTATTGCCGTTCTCTTTCTTAATATGCCTCACTTGGTCTGTCTGGTGCATTAGGTTCGCTAGCAGAAGGCGAGGCTGGCATCTGTAGCCGAGGTGGCGTTCGTCGGAGGGGCATTCCCATTATCATCATGTCAGCCGAGCGACGCCCACTGCTGGGCATAGGCCTCCCCCGCGGATCTCCACAACGATCGGTCCCGTGCTGTCCGCATCCAGCGGCTTCCCGCGACCTTCAGCAGCTCGTCGCTCCACCTTGTAGGGGGCGCGCACGGAGCGTCGTCCGGTACGCGGTCGGCATTCGAGAACCGCCCCACCCCAACGGCCATCGGTTCTCCGCGCTATGTGTCCCGCCCACTGCCACTTCAGCGATGCAATCCTTCGAGCGATGTCGAGGGGCATTCTGTTTAGTTGTAAGTTGAGATGTAGTAGATTGGAGAATACCTTACGTGTCGCCCTGGTGTGTGCTGAGCTCCGAATACTAGGCGTGCAGGCAACAATTGGAGTAGTAGCGACGATCCTCTTCACCGCGTAGTGATGCTGACGTCAGTTCTCGAAACGTAGTAGCAGAGCGTGACTTGGGCGGAAATCCTTTTCGCACTTTGATAATAATTGGGTTTTGATGTGCAGTTGTTTCCCTTCCCCGATCTTGGGGAGATTAATGCATTCACTGCTAAATTATTATTAAAAAATTCGCAAGTGCTAAAAAATCGCTCACTAACCCCGTGCGGCAAATGCACATGCGCGTTCAATAAATATATCGCGTGGTGCTATGAACGCTTATGCGCGTTTGACGAAAGTCTACCCAGTGCGGCTGGCCGCATTAGTGCGTCGTTCGACTCTTTGTCCCAGTGCGGCACGGCGCTTATGTGCGTTTGAAAATTCCCGAGTTTTATGACAGTCATAAAACAATTACGATGTCAAGTAAAGGGTCTTTCGAACAACACCTGTTTTTGTAACTTCACGAATTTCTCTACCTGTTATTTTTTTGTCATTTGTTTTGTTGTTCGTGCTAAACATATATATTTTTTTTTAAAGTGAACTAATGAATGAAATCGAATACTTAGTGTTGCAAAACAGAAGTGTCTTAATAAAACTTAATTTTGGTTAACTGCACTGAGAGTAAACGCTACATGCAAATGTAGAGACCCAACTGCAGGGCCAGAGCCTACTGGGGCCCCGGTCCGGTTTCTGATAAGAAGGTCCGACCCTGGTATGAGGGCTAAGAAGGAATGGGGTGGGTCGTTTAGTCAGAAAGTAGTAGACAAAGTTTGACACTGTATCCCGCTCCGCCCAAGTGCGGGATTCGTCATTAGATGATTTTTCCCACTATAGAAAAAATCAAGGTATCGGCGGGAGTAACCACGAATGTAATGTCATGGTATAACGCTAGAGGCATAAAAATAAAAGAAAACAAAAATATATAATACAAAAAATATTATATTTCATTGAACAATAGTTTAACATTATAATATTTACATTAAAGTAGTTACATAATTATGTTACAAATATCATAACAGTTTAAAAGGCCAGTCCGCTAAGCGGGAATTGCTATCAAAATATAGTATAAGTACGGCAAATAAATTGAGCCAACATGGCAGTCGTTGCTATAGCTACACGCAGCACCCCACTGTGCCGCACTTCGATTGAAATGCGAAAATATGATCCTGCATATTGATAATCGACATTTTGGTCCAATTTATATGCTACGTACCTTTTGTATATTGCTTTTTTTTAATAATATTTACATATTTACATGTTATTACAGTCTTATTGTAAAAATGTTCCAACACCATGACTCGTTTGAAACAATGAGTGATATTCAAAAATTGCGTTTTTGGTACGTAAGCAATGTACCTAAAACTATTTCAAATTCTATGGGAATAGGAACTCCGAATTGACTTTTATACGGAGATATACTGATCCGTGCTTGTACCTTTAATAATATGCAGGTATTATTTATTTTAACCTTCCGAGTACCGTGATTAGAGACAGAAAGACAATAGGTGTGCGAACGCCGGCGTTGCATGGGGCTAAGTGTTTAAGTTTAAAAAAATCACCTATTGCGTTTTAAAATCTTGAGCCCCAAGCGAATAAAAGCGTTCGCAACTATTGTCTTCCTATTATGTCTCTAATCACGGTACGAAAAGGTAAAGGCCACTTTCAAAATTATTGCAAAAATTTGGCACTTAGGTAGACCATAATTATCATAAGATATTTCTATCCCAGTACTAAGTTTCCTTGGGATAATTTTCGTGTCAAGCTGTTCGCAGAAGCTTCTAGCTTATTTCGTCTGCAAGTCCACGGCAGTGGCCAGGAATCATCCTGCGAGTCACACACTGCCCTGGTAATCGAGAGGGCAGTACGTCGAAGGTGGCCTGCTCTTTTACGTAGTAACTAAATTTATCGTACCGTTCCTACTGCTCTTTATCAAATAAGAAAAGGCATTTCTACTTTACGTAGAAATATTAAACCTAGATAGGAAGAAAGCTCGTTTGACGTTCATTCCAAATCGATTATATAAAAAAAATGGCCACCTTCGACTTACTGCCCTCTCGATTACCAGGGTAGCACAGTCTTGGACCGTCTTCTGTGTTTGGATCAACTCACACCGAAAAAGCGGCGAAGGGCAGCAAAGTTGAGCTCAGTTTCAGTATCATATAATTTTAACTTTATTTTCAACTAGCGACCACCCCAGCTTCGCACGGGTACTGATATTGAATATATTATGCATATATTATACACATAAACCTTCCTCTCGAATCACTCTATCTGTTAAAACAAACCATCTTTAAAACTACGCAACGGATTTTGATGCGATTTTTTTTAGATAGAGTAATTCAAGAGGAAGGTTTATGTGTATAAATATGCATAATATATTTAATATCAGCATTGCAACAACTGAATTAAGCGATCAGTCCCAACTTCGCACGGACGGGTCGCTAGTTCCGTACAAATCTGGCGTAGCCCATGGGTGCATCGGTCTAATGCATTACCCTTTTTAATGCTAGAGTGTGTCTCATATTTGATGACGTTCTTTCACCAAGAACATCTTTTGCCTTCAATATCCCCTTGCACCACCAATCGACTCCTCGTTACGACTGATATACCCAAAGAACTTTTTGATTCACATTTCTTTTTTTATTGTTTACAGGTTCGCGCTTGCCCGTTACCTTGCCTGGATGGTGCGCGACGATGCAGTCGACGATGGAGCGCGCTTACCTAGAAGTAACCTATTCACTCGAGACTTGAAGATTCCCGGATTGTAGCCATCAGGAAACACAGACTCCAGCAAGGAAAATTTTGAAAATTTCATATATTTGCATAGACGACAATAATCCCTCTTTCTTACTTCTTTTAGGATCGAAACACTGTTACACTGTTCATCAATTCCTTTGAGTTAAGGGTGGGTCTCACTGGATAACAACTTACTTCTTAAGTAAATTTTTGACGGTAATTCGGTATTCGGCAAAGAGACGATTTCTTAGATTCAACGGTTGATAGCGACCCATCCGTTGTTCCCGTCCGGTAACTTGATCTGTATTAGACGAACCATACCGCCATTTTCATCGTTTGCTACGATCTGTAATAAAAAAAAAATAGTGTCAAAGGTGACAAAAAAAAATAGGGTCAAAGGGTCTTGCAAAGTCTTTTCCATAGATTTTGTATATAAAAAATGAATCGCAAAATGTGTTGGTAAGCTCAAAACACGAGAATATCTGAACCGATTTCACTAATTCTAATTTTGTTTTGTTATTTTCAGGAGAAGGTTCTTATAAAATAAAAATAGGTAGAGTAGGGCCAAAGTAGGGTAGAGTAGGGCAGAGTAGGAACAGAATAGGGTAGAGAAGGTCCAGAGTAGGATAAAGTAGGACCAGAGTAGGATGGAGTAGGGTAGAGTATGTAGGGTAGGGTAGGGTAGAGAAAAAGGTAGAGTGGGGTGTAGTAGGGCAGAGAAGGGTAGAGTAGGGTAGAGTAGGGCCAGAGTAGAGTAGGGTCAGAGTAGGGTAGAGTAAGATAAAGTAGAGTAGGATAGAGTAGGACCAGATTAGGACCTGATTAGGACTAGATTAGGACCAGATTAGGACCAGATTAGGACCAGATTAGGACCAGATTAGGACCAGATTAGGACAAGATTAGGACCAGATTAGGACCAGATTAGGACCAGATTAGGACCAGCTTAGGACCAGCTTAGGACCAGCTTAGGACCAGATTAGGACCAGATTAGGACCAGATTAGGACCAGATTAGGACCAGATTAGGACCAGATTAGGACCAGATTAGGACCAGATTAGGACCAGATTAGGACCAGATTAGGACCAGATTAGGACCAGATTGGGACCAGATTAGGACCAGATTAGGACCAGATTAGGACCAGATTAGGACCAGGTTAGAACCAGATTAGGACCAGATTAGGACCAGATTAGGACCAGATTAGGACCAGATTAGGACCAGATTAGGACCAGATTAGGACCAGAGTAGGTCCAGGAAATGACCAGATTTCCATAAAAAGGAATGGATTAGGACCAGAGTAGGGCCAGAGGGCCAGATTAGGACCAGAGTAAGACCAGAGAGTAGGGTAGGGTCCCTACCCTACCCTACTCTACTCCACTGACGTCGGGAGCGAAGCCGTAGGCAAAAGCTAGTATTCTAATAAACAGATATGTTATACACTCACAAAACAACCGATTTATTAAATCAGTATAATATGCAGCATATAAGATAAACTAAAATAAAAACAAATTATATTCAGGATATACGTTTATCATGTTAACTATAGGGCAGTTGCCCGGAACTGACACCAAACTGCATATTTACTGTGGTTTTTATCAATAGATTAATTTATTACTAACCTCAGTCTGATCCCCGAGTTGATCAACATCTACTGCCTCTAGAATGGTACCCTCAGCTCTCTCTCCTATATTATCTGTGGAAAATGTAACAAAAATTAAATCAAGATTTTTTTATCGGTATAATGTATAAGAGCTTCAACCCTGCAAGTGAGTATGGGCGATTATCGGACTGCCGGACGGCGAGCTACCCATTGCACGTCGTCCGAAAAATCGGGCGTATGACGCTATTACAAATCTTTCCCTATAACACCGCTAAACTTTGATGGCTTTAATCCCGTAGGGGTTAGTACGCAACGACGGACAAGTACCTACGTGTCTTTGGACTCGCTCAGCTGGTGTTTACTTAATTTATTTTGGGAACCCGTATATTACTTCGAATTCTTATCTTTATATATCGATTGTGTGATGTACCGGATCGACTCTCCCCGGGATTAAAGCGATTTAAATTTAGCGGTGAATATTTTTTTTACTTAATTGTATAAACTTACGTATAGTTAGTAACGTAGATTCATCGCCTTCCTGTATCAGGTTCAACGTTGCTTTATCTAGAAATAAATAAAAAGTATTAAAAAAAAAAACATTTTACATCGTCTAAAAAACTGTTAGCTTGGAAAAGCTGTTTTCATTAGCGATAATAATGACGACACGATATCCTGGGTTTTTTTTATGGTAGGTAAAAATTATCTAAAGGCGAATCCCGCCTTTAGATAATTTTTACCGAGCGGGAAACAGTGTCAGAATCTTACTGACTAAACAACCTACTCCATTCCTACGTTGCCATATCCTGGGAATGGTATTGTCATTTAAAAAAAAATAGTAATAATATTGGTCACGGGAACAACTTGCGACCCACGGATGCCCATCAAGTTGAAGGGTAAAATTTACAAGTCCGTGATAAGACCTGTCCTACTGTATGGATCAGAATGTTGGGCTGTGAAAAAGACGGATGAAAAAAGACTGCATGTAGCGGAGATGAGAATGTTGAGATGGATGTGTGGTGTGACGAGAATGGATAAAGTAAGAAATGAGTATATTAGAGGAAGTCTGAAAGTGGCGCCAGTGACTGAAAAGTTGAAAGGAAATCGTTTGTCTTGGTATGGTCATGTGAAGAGGAAAGATGAAACGCATGTCACAAAAAGGGTTTTGAGTTTACACGTAGATGGATGGAGAGGAAGGGGGAGACCAAAGAAGAGATGGATGGATTGTGTGAGGAGTGATATGAAAGAAAAGGGAGTTACTGATAGTGTGACGGGTGACAGGACAGAGTGGAAGAAAAAAACATATTGCACCGACCCCAAATAAAATGGGATAAGGGTAGGATGATGATTTTGTATGGCAGTGAAGCGTGGCCTGTACTTGAACGACATAAGCAAAGCCTGCGTGTCACGGAAATGAATATGCTGCGCTGGATGTCTGGAGTTTCGCGGAAAGACCGCATTAAGAACTCCCGCATCCGGGGCAGCCTTCAGGTCCGTGACATAGCGGATAAACTGCAGGAGGGTCGCTTACGCTGGTATGGCCACGTTTTACGAAAACCGGCAGACTACGTGGGTAACAGATGCCTCGCCATGCCGCCTCCGCCGGGACCCGGAAAACGAGGTAGGCCTAAGAGGCGTTGGATCGACGTCGTAAGGGACGATATGCGTGCTAATGGGCTTAAGGCAGAGGACGCAAAAGACCGAGCGAAGTGGAGACGACTAGGCGGGAAAGCGGACCCCGGGCACCGAGGTGAAAGCCAAGGTAGCAACCGGGACTTACGCTAGGCTGATGATGATGAAGGGTAGGATGATGATGAGTAATAATATTGCAATAACTGATCATAATTCATTCAAAATCAGTAAATTTCAATAATTTTGATATCATGTTACTGGACCAAGCCCAGTCATCAACGGCGCGCACTGTTCCCGCGCGCCTCAAGGAGTTGTCAGCAAACTGTGGGACCTTGTACAAGGGTCGAAGCCAACTGGGGCCAAGGGTTCGTGTCTGAAAGGAAGGCTCAAGATGGAGACGTACGAACGGGGTAGGTTGTTTAGTCAGTAAGAGTCCAACATGGGAAACAGTGTTAATTCCGCCCAAGGGCGGGATTCGTCATTGGATGATTTTTACCTACCATGAAAACAAAACCATGTTACATTTTTTTTTCAAATTCATTTAGATAGTATACAAATTGGATACTACAACAACACTATGTACAATATATGTCAGGACAGGTCATAGTAAGCATTAGGAACCAGTTCACTGCTGGGTGCTGGAGTAAAACTCCCCTCAGCCGCCCGGATGACTCGGTGACCATGTGTTTGTGTGGATAACCAGATAACAAGCTAATAACTTCGTGATTTTCCAAGCATTTGCATTAAAATACTAGATCCGGGTGCGGATTTTGCGTATACTAAAAATAAAATTGAATAATATTTCAACAATTAAAATTGTTTTTTTTTTTTTATGTTGGGCAAAAATCATCCAATGACGAACCTCGCTCTTGGGCGGAGCGAGAACCAGTGTCAGACTCTTACTGACTAAACACCCCATAGGCCCCGTTCCTTCTTTGCCCACCGCACTGGGGCCTAGCCTTCTTTTCAGAAAGAGACCCAGGGCCCCAGTAAGCTTCGACCCTTTTGTTTGAAATTTTAACTCATTTAAATCTGTTTAGATTAAAATGAGTTAAAATTTCAAACAGGATATATAGAAGAACCCTTTCCCCCAAACCCCCCTACCCTAACCCTACTAATTAAAATGATATTAAAATTTAAAACAGGGTTCCCATAGAAGATTAGCAGAGTTAAAATAATAAGTAAATACTCACCACTATCTTGTAAAATTAACTTCTTATCTTCTGTAATATAGAACTTGGCATCGGCTAAGTTCACTTCCGTTTCCGCTTTTACTGAAAATATAACATGAATATATCAATAACGGTCCAAACAGTCGTTATTCTGGTCAAAACGACGCATTTAATTTAAAAAAAAAGGTTTTTCGATTGCAGCGCCACCTACTGGGGCTCAATTTTATTTTCCAAATAATCTAGGTTCCACGCTCAAATGCATACACATCATCATCAGCCTTTTTAAAGTTCCCACTGCTAGGACACAGGCCTCCTCTCTAGGAGAGGGAATGAGCCGTAATCCGCCACGCGGGTCCAGTGCGGGTTGGTGGATGTCACGTCTTCGAATTTTTTGGTTCTAGGACAAGCCGGTTTCCTGACGATATTTTCCTTCACCGTTTTTGAGAGCAGTGGTGATCAAATAAATTACACAAAGTAATGCGCCTGGCTGGGTTTGAATACAGTAAAAATACACATAAATCACTTGTGACCCACGGATGCCCTTCAAATTGAAGGGTAAAATTAAGACCTGTCATACTTTATGGATCATGACGTCATTAATGTCATTTGGAAACTGAAAGAAACAATAATAACATCAAATGTCAAAACAGACCTACTATTTTTAGACAACTACATAATAATAAAACGTATATGTATAATAAGTACTTACCGACAGATTTTACGCTAGCCTCCAATTCGCTGGCGTCAAATATCTACAAAAAAAAAGTTTATTTATGTTAAAAATTCGACTCATAATTTTTATTACTATCCGACTGCGTCAAGAAGAGGGTTATGATCTTCGAGTGTATGTATATATATTTCTTTAGAACGCCCGCCTAACCGGGAAGCTACATTTTGAATAGATTGTCGTTCAATTGTGAATGAGGGTGTTTAGGAATTTTCACACCACCAGTTAGCGCCACTTTTTTTTTTGGCAATTGAGCCGGTTGCGACTATTCTGCCAGTGTCGCGTTGAGACGGTGGCTTGGTGTAGCCCTCCGTCGAACTTTTACTTTCGTAGTAGATGTTAGTAAACAATTAAAATTTTAAATTGTTTTTGTTTTTCAAAAAGGTGGTCAAAATATTAATTAATTTAGGGGAGAAGTGACAGAGAAGGGAGTGAAAATTAGTAGGGAGGGGAATATTTATTTTGTAGCGCCACTTAGCCGTCAGGTCTTTTCCTTTTTAACCTAACGTTTGACGTTGACGTTGATGTCTAGCTAATGTCAGTAACAGAAGTGTTTTGACAGGTGCCTGGACCTGACGCCTCAGTGTTGCCACCTGGTGAACGACATTTTAGAACACCCTCATTCGTCAGTGACACTGAGTCACTCACCTGGGGCTCCTTAGTAGTCCTGAGTTGAACTTTGCGAATACTGACAAATGCTTGCACTGACTGGACAGCTCTACTCAAATTTGTATGGACATACAGTAAATATGTATTGATCAAATCACATGAGAACCAGATTTGACTGAGATGGTCTTTTGAAGAAAGAACCACACAGATTTGAGTGGACCTGTCCAATCAGTGCTAATATAAAACTTACCGAATCAAATTTACTATTTTTAGCTTCTATATGAGTAATTTCAGCCGGTTGATTCTGAAAACAAAAAAAATGCATTAAATTTTTTCTTTCTCGCTATGGAGATTTTTTATTAAGCGGGTAATTTAAACGTTTTTGAATTTAACAACAAAAATAATGATAAAAACTAGTGGCTGATTGCGAACCCACTTGATAGTAACCAGTGATGAAATAGTTGTTTTTTCTTATGGTGGGCAAAAATCATGTAATGACGAATCCCACACTTGGGCGGAGCAGGAAACAGTGTCAGACTCTTACTGACTAAATACCCCATGGGCCCTGGGGCCAAGCCTTCCTTTTAGAAAGAGACCCTGGGCTTCAGTAGGCTTCAACCCTTTTGCAGAGTGAAAATCTTTGATGTTGAAGTGCACTAGTATATATGGTTACACCCAATCCCTGTTTAAAATGCAGTCGATTGTTTATCAGAAGAAAAGATACTTACATTATCAGTAACTTTAATAACTCTAGGTTGATTGACTACTATTGATTCAGCCAAATGTCCCTGTAAAGAAAAAAACAAACTTTTATAAGTAATCAAGATTTTTTATATTTTTTTAAATAAAAAATATGGTGCGAATCAAGACAGCTTTTTATTTTTAGCAAATTAGTTAAGAAATGTAGAAACTTAACATTTGTGCGACTATGTTTATTTTAATACTGGGACAAAACCAAAAATACAAAATGTTCAAGAGAGCTATTGACCATGGCGTAAATGTTACATAATTCAAAATTGCGCTTAGTTTTATGCCCAAAATGACACGTAATTAAAATATGTCAATCAGTGGAGTTTTTTGGTGTACGAAATATATAAAAAAAAATGTAGTGACGGTATTGGAACAAAGGTGCCAAACTTAAAATCTCCTATGTGACATTTTTCCCGTTTTATATTTGAAAAGCTATTCTAAATACTCATATTCAGCGAAAATAATTTATTATCACACATAGGCGATTTGAAATTTGCAACGACAAATGGTGTGGTGTTGTCTCGTATTGTGTGGTGTCGAGTTGTGTCGAGTTGTGTCGAGCTGTGTCGAGTTGTATCGAGTTGTGTCGAGTTGTGTCGAGTTGTGTCGTGTTGTGTCGAGTCGTGTCATGTTGTGTAGTATTTCAACATGTTCTGTTATTTTATGTTGTATAGTGCTACGTACGCTAGTGTTCATGTGCGCGTAGAGCAGCTGCTTGCGCATATACCCGGCGCCGCACGCGACGCATTCATAAGGCTTCTTGTCGGAGTGCACGAAGCGGTGCGTGTTGCGGTTGTCGCGGGAATTCAACGTTTTGCCGCAGATCTATGAGGAAAAAACATGTTTAAAAATATAAGCAACATACATTATTCCACAGAATCTAATGCAGAGTTTCTGAAAGCCCGATCAAATTGTCATTTAACTGACACAACTTGTAAATTTATTTGAGTTGCTGAAACAATGCTTAGAACGAATTAAGTAATTTATGATGATGCACTTGACATGTCATTCTTATAGAACAAGATGATAACAAGATGATTAAAATTAAAGTCGCTGATCATGCTTTATGCTAACTAATTGACACTTGACAAAAGATTTGACTCCTAGTTAGTTCGCCTAAGCCTACTGGGGCCAAGGGATCGTGCTTGAAAGGAAGGCCCTAGCCCTAGTATAGATGGCGACGTAGAAACGGGGTAGGTTGTTTAGTCAGTAAGAGTCTGATACTGTTTCCCGCTCCGCCCAACCGCAGGATTTGTCATTAGATGTACTCACCATAAAAAAAATGCCTCAAATATATTAAAGACTTAGCTTTTGTCAGCGGCTTCGCCCGCGTACATAAAATATAGCTTATGTCAGGAGCAAAGCAGCTTTCTATTGTTGCAATTTTTTTTCCAATCGGACCAGTAGTTCCAGAGATTACCTCCTACAAACAAAGAAACAAACTTTACATCTTTATTATATTAGTGTAGATTTTTACCTCACAGACATAAGGTCTCTCCCCGCTGTGTATCCTCACATGCTTCTTGTAGTGCTCGGGGTACACGAAGGACAGGTGGCAGATGCCGCACTTGAGCGGCCGCTCGCCCGTGTGCGACGCCTTTATGTGGTACTCCAGTAATCTGTGAACACAATTGTTTATATTGGGTTATTTAGTCGACGCATTATCATCATCATCCTAGCGGTAGTCCCGGTTGCCAACTTTGGCTTTCACCTCGGTGCCCGGGGTCCGCTTTCCTAATAAGACGCCTCCACTTCACTCGGTCTTTCGCGTCCCTTGCCGTAAGCCCATTTGTACGCATATCGTCCCTTACGACGTCGATCCAACGCCTCTTAGGCCTTCCTCGTCTCCCGGGTCCCGGCGGAGGCGGCATGGCAAGGCATCTGTTACCCACGTAGTCTGCCGGTTTTCGTAAAACGTGGCCATACCAACGTAAGCGACCCTCCTGCAGTTTATCCGCTATGTCACGGACCTGAAGGCTGCCCCGGATGCGGGAGTTTTTAATGCGGTCTTTCCGCGAGACTCCAGACATCCAGCGCAGCATATTCATTTCCGTGACACGCAGTTATTTAGTCGACGCATTGAAACTTAATCAGGGTAGCTCGCGAAACGCTAATTAACTCTTTAAACCACGCCATCGTAGGCGCAGGCTCACGGACGGCGACCAAAGCTTTCGACGTTAACGACATGGTAGTAACTTGGCTAGCCCCGGCTGTATGATTTGTCAGAATATACGGTTGTAAGTTTAAAGGAAAGGGAGGATCCTCCGACCAGACAGATGGTATGTCTGGTGGGCAACTGCCCAATAGACGATTTTGGGAGAATGTATCTATTCAAATCGCGTGGAGAACTTTAATTGTGTGATTCATTTGTGACGGCATAGATGGTCATTACACATTTTTCAATTCTATTCACTTGGACTTTAATAAATGTATAACTGCATAATCGGGTCTCATTCGAAGTGCAAATAGCAAATGGTTCAATTTATTAGCTACGATTTATTCATTATATCTACCCGGCGCGGTGGCTTTTTCATAGAGGGAAAAAAACGTACGTACCTCCTTCTCTTAAACCTCTTGGGACACAGGTCGCAGTGGTAGCGCTTGTCGTCGAAGTGCGTCGCGCGGCGGTGCGAGTGCAGGTTGGAGCGCTGCGTGAAGCGCGCGCCGCAGATGTCGCACGAGAACGGACGCTCGCCTAGAAGAGGGCAATACAACTTTATCAAAGGGGAAAAATCTTGGATATACTCCGTCAAATTAGCTCGTTTTAATCCCGAGGAGGGTCGATCCGGTACGTGAAACACTATCGACACAAAATAAAAAGGTACAGAAGTCAACCTCATGTATGTACTTCACTTTTCACACCTACGCACGGCGGTCGCGCACGCTAGGGTTGTCAACTGGATGATGCACAACAAATGATCGTGGTAGTTGCAAAATTTCACAGACGCGCGTCTCAAACGTGACACCCTCGCGGTCGTAATGATCCTCGTTGAGCCCGGTTGTTGCGTCGGTGAACGGTGTCTATGGCGCTGTGTGCACGAGCGAGAGAATCGCGGCGATATTATCGCCGTGCCACGTTTTTCTATACACTCTCTATGGAATCGTCTCCACACGGCGATATTATCGCCGCGATGCGACGTGTGGCAACGAGCGCGCAAAACGTCATTACATCGTCGCTAGCTCGCCGCGACTAGCGCCGCGACCGCCGCGCGCTCGCGGCGCTCTCGCGACGAACGCGCGGCGGGCGTGCTGTCAAACGCAGCGTCATTTCAGCATTGCTTCTCGTTAAGCAAGCTAGACGTTTCTAGAAGCTTTTTAAGTATAATGTTTGACATTGAAAAGTTTATACTTGAAGTGAGAGAGAAACGTCAAGTCAAGGAAACGCGGCGATACCGTTATGAGTCGCCGCGGAATCGCCGCGATTCCGTAACGACTCGCGACGATATGCGGCGGAATTATCGCTCGTTCGTGGAGATTATCCGACGATATAAGGGCGGACTCGCCGCGATTTTCTCGCTCGTGGAGACAGCCCCTATGTGTGCTTTGCTCGAGCGCGCTTTGTACGTAGATTGACATCTGTACCTATACACCGTGAAATTTTAAGGTTGTTTACCCGCGGCAAAATGACTTGCCATAAGGAGTACTTTTGAAACCGTAGGCGTGGGCTTGCGGACGGGGAGCATTGGGTAGCTCGCCGTCCGGTCGTCTGGTAATCGTCCGGACCAAGCCCAGTCGTCGACGGCGCGCACTGTTCCCGCGCGCCTCAAGGAGTTGTCAGCAACCGTAGGGACCCTGCAGAAGGGTCGAAGCCAATCAGGGCCACGGGTTTGTGTCTGAAAAGGAAGGCTCTGGCCCTGGTATGTATGGCGATGTAGGAACGGGGTAGGTTTTTTAGTCAGTAAGAGTCTGACACTTGTTTTCCGCTCCGCCCAAGAGCGGAACTCGTCATTGGATGATTTTTACCTACCATAAAAAAAGGAGTAAGTACTTTTGAAGCATACAGTAAAAATAAAAAGTTTTTTTTTTAATAATAATTATTAAAAATATCAACTCAAAAAAGCGAAAAAAACAGTAACATTAGACGTAATTTGTAGGTACTACTAGAGTCGCATGAGCAGCACACCGTCAAAGGAAACCAATTCATTAAATATTTAAACCAAAACAAGCTCTCGCACGTTGTGATACGTCATAATTAGCTTGCACTCTACAGGTCCATTTTTGACGTGACAACGTCTTAAATTAGGTTGCGGCTGGGAGTCACTTATGAAAAAGTGTAACGCTCGGTAACGTTACGATGAGTCACCGAACGAGAGAGAGGCCCGCCGAATGCCTTGCGTCTCTCTCCCACTCAACTATGATCGGTCTGCCGCGCGCGCAGCACTAGAGAATTAGGACGTTGTCACGTAAAATCTTCGCCCGTAAAACCGACTTTACAGGCAACCATTTTTTTTTTTGTTTTTAATATTATATTTTTTATCAAACGTTTGTATTACCAAGACACAACCATTTCGCTCAGGGTAAACAACCATTAAAATTTCACGGTGTATAATTTTTGCTATCGATTTGTAAAGATGAAATAAAAATATAAAGTACTTTTTTTAACTCGAATTAATGTACGCATACCTATACGAAATTAATTAGTTAGTGCGCAACGACTGATAACCTACGGTCATTAAATCGCTCAGCTAAACTTTAGTTGACGAAATTAATTTCGTACATGCGTAAATTAATTCAAGTTTTTAAATAAAATTATTTTAAATAGGTATAATCTTTACAAATCGGTAGGGTTTCATAAACCAGATCGACACTCCACGATCAAAATATAGCCGTGGACATATTCTTTGCCATAAAACCTATTTTTGCCAGAAAATTATCAGACTACGCACAATAAAGTTATGGGGGTATGCAGAACAGAGGGTAAAGTCCTACAAACCTCCTTTGAAAAGGGAGGATCCTTCGACCAAACAGGTGTTATATCTGGTGGGCTACTGCCCCATAGACGATTTCGGGCTGTCGAATATAAGTTCAAATCGAGCGGAACTTTGATTGCTCGGTTCTTATGTGACGTCATAGATGATAGATAAAGTTGCTTGTGTCTAAAACATTAAGCCCGTTCTACACTACTCGCGAAGTTGCCTCGACGAAGTACTTTTTGGAGGTATGCGGAACAGAGAGTTAAGTCCCACATACCTCCGTTGAAAAGGGAGGATCCTCCGACCAGACAGGTGTTGTCGTCTGGTGAGCTACTGCCCAATAGTTGACTTCGGGCTGTCGTATATGTTCAAATTGCGAGGAGAACTTTCACTGCATGATATAGAATTCTTGTAGTTCTTTATGTGACGTCATAGATGGCGCTACAACTTAATCGATGTGTGTGTGACTACACACTCGTGAAACCTCGCGAGGAGTACTTCGAGTCCTTTGGAAGTCGCCCGAAGCGAGGCGAGGTTGCCCGAAGCGAAGTAGCCTTCTACACTAACGTATTCGTTCAACTTCGACCAACTTCGCGAGCAGGCTTTATACTATGTTATGTGACATACCCGTATGTATCCGCATGTGGTCTCGAAGTTCCGCTCTCCTCGCGAACGCCTTGCCACACACACTACACACAAACGCCTTGTTCCCAGAGTGAACCACTCCATGGACTTCCAAGTTGTGCTGGGTGCTGAAGGCTTTATCTGGAATATAAATAAGGCATCTACTTAATTGGGAACCTTCGATTAATAATTTATTTATTAAAACTTTATGCACATAACACTGTACAAAGGCGGAATTAATGCCTTAGACGTTTTCTACCAGTCGACCTAATAACAACAACAACAAACAAACAACAATTTCAAACAAAAAAAAAAACAAAACCTGAACAATGTGTGTGAGAACAGTAGTGGCTGAATGGTAACGGCGCCGACTTACGAGTTTTAGGTTGCGAGCCAGGCGCATTACTTTGTGTAATTTATTTCATCACCACTGCTCTCAAAACGGTGAAGGAAAACATCGTGAGGAAACCGGCATGTCCAAGTACCAAAAATTCGAAGACATGTGACATCCACCAATGCGTTCTGGGCCTGCATGGTGGATTATGGCCACCTTCCGGTTCCATCATCAGATCAACTCCACGTCATAATAATTGACATTGTCTGATTATATATATCTAATTGACACGTACATACAAAATTTCAGCTCAATCGGTAACTGGGAAGTGGATCAAATACAAGATTTGATCACAAATATCGGGACAGGGGAAACTATAAATAAAAGCTTGTAAAAAGGTTTTCTTAAATGTTTGATGTTATTTTGTACGGAGTATAGGCTTTTTTGGTGGACAGAAATCATCTAATGACATCTCCCATCCTTGGGCGAAGCGGAGAGGGAGATACTGTGTAATTTTACTGACTAAAATCGGTTAGTTTTTTTTAGTCAGTAAAAGTCTGACTGTTCCTTATTTGCCTTAGTTCCTTGGTGTTATACTTTCACATTTACCCATGGCCACTGGAGGCTTCGATCCTGCTGGGCCTCTACTACCCTGGTGGACCCCCTAAGTAAGGAGTATAAGTGGACTGAGATGGAGTGTTGAGAATCAGAAATAGTTCTGACAGATAATAAACAAACAACTCTCTTCTCTCTCTATTTTGAGAGAAGAGAGTTATTTGTCTGTTTATTCGATTTTGATAGAGAGAGAAGAGAGAGGAGAGTTATTTGAATACTTACTGCATATATTACAGACGAAATCTTTGACACCCGAATGTGTTTTCTCATGCTGATTGAGATTTTGTTGCGTGAGAAACGATTTGCCGCACTGAGTGCATTTGTAAGGACGCGGACGAACCTGCAAGCGAAATAATAACGATTTAGTTCATAAACGTAAACATTACGCTACAATACGCAACATATTCGAGTTGTAGGTCGCGGGTTCGAACCCAGCCAGGCGCATTACTTTGTGTAATTTATTAAATCACCACTGCTCTCAAAACAAAAGCAGCATTGTGAGGAAACTGGCATGTCCTAGAACCAAAAATTCGAAGACATGTGACATCTACCACTCCTGATTGTGGCCCATTCCCTCTTCTAGAGAGACCTGTGTCCCAGCAGTGGGAACATTAAAAATGCTGATGATGATGACGCGACATATAAATTGAACTGAAATGGTGATAAAAAATTCAAAGCATTTATTTAAAGTAAACCATTTACAGGCACTTTTGAAAGGTCATGAACTCGGTCTGTAAAAAAAATAATTAAACTAATTGCACATTCCAAAGCGTAGATCTCTACGGAGAAGAATGCCAGCTTGCCACAGGTGCAACGGTGATATTAAATATATTATGTATGTATCAGTGGCGAAGAGACCATATAACACGATTCCCATCGGCTTCCCTTGACATTGCTCATTGTACTTCCATTTTTAGGGTTCCGTAGTCAACAAGGAACCCTTATAGTTTCGCCATGTCTGTCTGTCTGTCTGTCCGTCCGCGGATAATCTCAGCGACTGTTAGCATTAGAAAGCTGAAATTTGGTATCGATATGTATATCAACCACGCCGACAAAGTGCACAAACAAAAAGTGATAAAAACCTCCCCTACACGTAAAGTGGAAATTGATTTTTTTTTCATTTCTACCATTACATGTGATATATTGTTGGGTAGGTATATCTATATCTGTACCTGTGACGATCAATTGATGTACTCACCGCATGCGTCTTGAGATGCGCCTGATGCGTGTACTTAGAGGCGAATGCCTTCCCGCAGACGGAGCACGCATGCGGGCGCGCGCCGGAGTGCACGTTGGCGTGCTCGGCCAGCAGCGTGCGCGAGCTGTACGTCTTGCCGCACACGCCGCAGCGGTGCGACGCGCGGCTGCCGGCTACGTGGTGGTCGTTTGCGTGGGACGCTAACGACAAACGATTGCTTAAGTAAGTAAAATAGTTATTGATAAGCTTTCCAGCGAGCTTACACGCGATGGGGTTATAGAATAGACTCGGCAGGGAAACAAAAAACGAGTGGACTATACAAGATGTCATTGACATGTTAACGCAAACAAATACCATAGATCCAGTACATGATTCGGGACACCGTAGTGGTGGAAATTTTCATCGGTTTTTTTTTCAAATTTTTGAAAAAAAAAAAACATTTTGTTTTTTTACCTGTATAAAATCGTTATTCTAAACAATACCAATGATATTTTTAGAAAAAAAAATTTTTTTTACTCAAAAAAAGATTATAAAAAATCATCGAGGCCAAAAAGTCGTTATTCTAATCAAACCCGATGACATTTTTAATTCGGAATGTAACTCACTAATTTTTTTCGCAAAAAAATTTAAAATTACGGTTTTTATACAGTTTAATTTAAAAAAAAAACATAAAAAATATTTAAATAAAATAAGAAAAAACCGACAAAAAATTTTACCTCTGGGGGGTCCAGAATCATGTACTGGATTCTATTGTATTCGTTTGCGCGAACACGTCAATGATACCCTATACAGAGTGTCATTGACATGTTCGCGCAAACGACGGTAGTTAGTGACCGATACTTAAACACGTGATTGTAGCATAAATTATATAGGTACAGATGTCAATCTACGTACAAACCGCGCTCGAGCAACGCACACATAGACACCGTTCACCGACGCGACAACCGGGCTCAACGAGGAGCATTACGACCGCGAGGGTGTCACGTTTGAGACGCGCGTCTGTGAAATTTTGCAACTACCACGATCAGTTGACAACCGTTGCGTAGGCATGAAAAGTGAAGTACATACATGAGATTGACTTCTGTACCTTTTTATTTTATGATTGTAGTCTGCCTAACGAGACCCTTTTCAGTTGGTCGAGGCTCTTGGCTATTAAGCCATTGGCCGTCACAACTATCGGCACAATGACTGCTGTGTCCACTTCCCACATTTCGACAACCTCGCGAGCCAAGTCAAGATACTTAGTTTGTTTATCCTTCTCAGCTTTCACGAGGTTCTCGTCTTGAGGGACCTTATTATTATTAGAATTGTTTAAGTAAGAATTGTAATTATTATTATTTTTTATTTTTTTTTAATTGCTATAAACTAGCGCTTGACTGCGATCCTACTTGCTGGTAAGCAGTGATGCAATCGTTGAAGGTAAGGCGCACTAGTTTATTTTTCTTGCTTTTATACAGCCTTTATTAAATTAGAATTAAAAAATCAAGGCTATTTATATGATCTGCTTAAAGTTAATATAAATACCTATATGCGTCGCATATTCCGTGCGCCTCCTCATGACGGCCCCACAGAATCGACACAGGTATATCCTCGCATCGTGAACTGACTTCAGGTGACGCATCATTGTGTCGGCATCTTCTACACTTGGTGGGGTTTCATCTGTTGGTAAAATACACGATTCATTTATTAAAAATATGTGAGAAAAATAGTCTTTTTTATTTCATGCTAGCGACCAACCCCAGCTTCGCGAGGGTACATTGATGACATTAGTGCAGTTTTTAATAAGCGTTGTAAGTTTTAAAAGTTTTGATAGACTTCAATGGAAATGAAACGCTGCAGCGGACTTTTGTATTTACTCTTCAGTATTTTGACAAATAGTTTCTAGGAACGTGCTTGTTCATCACTAGGATATAGTCATAGTCGATGGTAATTAATTATTGACTAATATATTATTTCAGCCGACTACAGCATCAACTTTAAACCTAAAAGTAACCGTCGGATCATCAGTCCTAACACAGACAATAAAAACTTCCACTCCGAAAACAACAGAAAAACCCAATTTAGACTCAAATTCCCTACTCAATTCACTCACAAGCGCCTTGAAAGATGACCTAGATGACATGGTGACCTCGCAAAGTAATATGAACTCTATGAACCAGAAGAATTCGATGCTGGGTTTCAATGTGAATTCTTTATCTAAAGATTTTCTTTCTGGGGCTATTTTGACGAAAATTGATGGGAAGGAAGATGAAAAGAATGTTAAGGTGGAAGATGCGAGTGATGATTATACTTTAGAGATTGATGAAGGTACGTACTGTGATGGCATAGCATAGCATCATTCAGCCCCATAATGTTCCAACCGCTGGTACTTTTTTTAGGGTTCTATACCTGAGAAGGGATCTCAATTCACTCAAGCCTTAAAAGAAGGTGATTTCGTAAAGTATCATCATTACATAGTATAAAACAAAGTTGCTTACTGCTATGTATGCTTAGATCTTTGAAAGTACGCAACGGATTTTGATGCGTTTTTTTTTAATAGATAGAGTGATTCAAGAGGAAGGTTTACATATGTGTAGGTTTACATCCATACTATTATAAATGCGATATAACTCTGTCTGTCTGTCTGTTACGCTTTCCCGCTTAAACCTCTCAAACGATTTTGATGAAATTTGGCACAGACAATCTTTAGACCCTGAGAACGGACATAGGCTACCTTTTATTGCGAAAAAAAGGGATGAAGAGGAAAAAAAAGGACGCAGATGAAGTCGCGGGTACCGGCTAGTAGATAATATATTAAATTTCAGTATCCTTGTGAAGCTGGGGCGGGTCGCTAGTAGGATACAAGTCGATGTATTGTATACTGACCATTCTTCTCGCACAGCAGACACTTGAACTGGTTGCCTTCCTGCGCGACGATCTGCAGCGCGTCGGCTCGTGCGGACGACACTGACTTGACGCGGAACATCTCGCCCGACTCCACTTTTATGAAGGCCCCTCCTGGAAAACACATACAATTAGAAATTATTTAGCTAGACAGATTCCTCCCGAACTGGCAAGAGGAAGCACGGGCTCGCGATGGATGGAAGGAGTGGAAGGCGTCCTTTGTCCAGGAGTGGGACAGAACAGGCTAAAAAAAAGACTAGTTATATAAAACAAAATAGTAGATTAAGTGATAAGACAGTAAATCCAAGCCTTAAAGTCGTGGGCGGCATCTTGAATTCCGATTGAAACGAAGGTGGTTAAGTTTTAATCTCGAACGCAGTGAGGGATTTATATCATAAACTCCGGTGCACTTGGAGGGAGTTATACAGAAACCTTAAAGTGCTCATTCATTACTTTTTCGGACAAAAAAATACTACTTTTTTACACCACCTACTCGATAACGCCCTTTTATATGTCACACAACCCTCAACTAAACCAGATCATCTAAAGAACTAACCCTATGGATTGATCTCTAGAGATCTAATGTATCTAGCTAATGTAGTATGGCATTCCCTTTTGGAATAAATTGATTTGAATTTGGAATGAAAAACCATTTGAAAAAAAAAAAAACATCAATTTGTTAACACAAATCACAATTACCTTGTTCTTGAGCAGCAGCGATGATAGCGTTGGCAGTTTCTTCATCACCAGACACTTGTAGCTCTATTTGAGATTCATCATTAGAATCTGTAATTTAAAAAATCTGTTAAACATTGTATACTTGTATTTCGATTTAGTGTCCGCAACTCCACGACTAAAAGTATACTCGCAAAACTTTGAAGGGTTTTAAAAGAATTCGAACAACTTTTGTGAAACATTCGTGTAAATCATGAAGTTACCGGATTTCAACTGAGTTTTCAGCCCTTATATCCTTTTTTTCGCATTGCCTCTCCATGAAACATCACATTGGATTGCTTTAGATGAAGCAACAAGCCTTTAAACCATAGTCGACGTTGACGATAGGCGAGTCGGAAAGGCCCAACTTAAGTCCGCCTTTAGAATAGAATAATACTTTATTGTACACCAAAAATAGTAACAATTACACAGAAACTTATATGAATGGGTACAAAGGCGGTCTTATCGCTGACAGCGATATCTACCAGACAACCGCCTTTGTACAGTAGCTTAGTGATTAAACTCAGGGCCGGAACAGATAAACACGATAGGACGTCGTACCACGTCGCGGCGTCGTTTCACAATGCGATGTCGCGTCGTGGGAATCTACGACGAGTATCGTAAAAAAAACAAAATACACGGCTCCCGTAACTCATTATTAAAAGAAATGGGTGGATGGATCCAGTATCTTTTCGAGTTTCTGTCTTTTCTTTATCCGTCTTCTTAACAACAGCAGGAGCAGGACGCGTCTAGTGCGTTCTATTTCTCGAAATTAACTGCGACAATTCACGTCGTGGCACGTTACGATGTCGCGACGTAGTTTTTTACGATGCTCGTCGTAGATTTCCACGACGCGACGTCGCATCATGAAACGACGCCGCATCTTGGTACGACGTCGTATCGTGTTTATGTGTCCCGGCACTTAAGACTCCGTGCATAAAATTCATTCCCTAGAGTTTAGGCAAATTCGTTGTGATGCTATGTTTGTGTGCATCGTGCGTGCGCCTACACACACACGCGCGCAATAGTCGAGCTTAGTGAACGTTCAAACAATGTTGATCCTTTAGAAGATATAATATTTTATTTTCTTATTTTATGATGTTCACCTATGTACCACTTTTGTACAAGTAGATTAAGTAACAAAATCATATAATAAGTACGGTTTGTAAATAAAAATCTGGAACTTGTGTATATTTTATATTTATCACAATTGTCAAAATAGTTCAGTTTAGTGTTAGATGGATGTTGATACATTTAGACATTAAAAAAAATGTTAAATACAAAACTATAAAGGACAATTACGATAGCTAATTTATGTAAAATGGTTGTAAAAAAAAAACATTTTCAAAATTCTGTTTAATTTTGAAAATGTTTTTCGTCAAAAATAAATTATGTTTACGAGATTTCTCTTTTAAGGTGGCATTTTTCCACTCGCCTAACCATTGAGCGTGGTTGGAAAACGTGTTGCTTTGTCCATATCCAACGCAATGTTTGATGGAGAGGCAACACGAAAAAAGAGAGATAACGCCCGAATACGAATACACAAGCTTAGAAAGTTTAATTTACTATTACCTGCTTCGATGGAAAAATCCTAAACGTCAATCACCGATCACTAAAAAACGCTTTACTCGGCCCTCAAATGTATAATAAGGTTTCAAAAAGAGCAGAATTTGTCTCCTGCCGCAGGGCAGATAAAAAGAAGAGATATTTTAAATAGTCCTATGCATACATTTGACCAGTGGCGCACCCCTATGGATGACTCAAGACCGATTTTTTTTAAAGAATTTTTTTTTTGTACTCAAATTATTACGCGTCTACGGTAGCCGGAAATCGGAATCGGAATCTCGGCGGCGTCAGGGGCGTGAGCGCCCTTGCCTTATGCGATCAGCCTCCTGCTTTGTAGAAGGATGCGACCGCCTGCCACTCCTACTCGCTCCGGACCAAGGTCTATATAAACCCCGTGCGAGATATCGCCGCCGCCCAATGACTCCACATGGACATGGCGATGCTCTGTCCAAGCATGGTATACCTGTACCATGTGCTCCACCGTGTCCTCCGGGCGCTTCACACAATGGCAACACCCTGGCGTCACTTACGCACGAATCCAGTGCAGGTATCTACCTCCCAAACTTACCATGTTCGGTTACCTGCGTCATACGGAAGGTGAGGACACCGTGAGGTCTTTCCAGCCGGGCCTCAAAGAGGGGACTAACCGCCATACCTGCATCGGATTCGTGCGGAAGAGAAGCCCCAGGTGTCACAGTAGAGGTGTGCCCCGCTTGGGAGGAGCATCGCCGTGTTCTCATGGGGGTGATCGGTGTCAGCGATCTCTCGCACCGGGTCTTGGTGGAGGCCATGGGCGCAACCCTCTGCGAAGCAGCAATGCAAGTCAAGGAGGAGGTGGACTGCATAAGGCAACGGCGCAAACGCCGCCGGGCTTGCGGACGGCGAGCAATGGGTAGATCACCGTCCGGTCATCTTGTAAGTTGTAACAGTGCGGACCAAGCCCAAGTCGTCGACGGGGCGCTCTGTTCCCGCGCGCTTCAAGCAGTTTTCAGCAAAACGGTAGGGACTCTGCAAAAGGGTCGAAGCCTGCTGGGGCCCAGAGTCTCTTTCTGAAAGGAAGGCTTGGCTCCAATGCGAAGGGCAAAATGTTTAGTCAGTAAGAGTCTGACACTGTTTCCGGCTTCGCCCAAGGGTGGGATTGGTCATTGCATGATTTTAGCCCACCATAAAAAAAAACCACTGTAATTATGACGTGCCCAGAACTGGGATGCGACAGTCGCTGTCGCCATACCACCTGGATATCCAGCCGAAGCTCTGTCCGCCATGCTGCAACTTGTCGCGGCAGCGGGGATTCGCCCTGGCGTTGCATCTCCACGCGCAAATCGTGCATGCGTGCTAGGGCTGTTGCCTCTAGTTTCCATGGTGGCAGACCAGCAAGGAGGCTCGCCATTTAGCGGGAAACCGTGCGGTATCCCCATTCCATCCGTATTGCAATGGCCCTCTGGCATGCTTTTGGATGGGCCCTCGGTTGCTTTTGCAGCGTAGGAACCCGGTGGCGGCGCGTTCCGAGGGCCGTTGAAACACATATCCTTGGGCTTGTGTAGGGCCACTCGCTTCTAGTGCTAATTGAAAGTAAAATCTTACATTTTCTGGAAACGAAGCTACAAGCAGTGCATTAATCTTGCGTTCTTCAAAAACTTTTCTTGCACGTATCAGCCCTACCTATATATTTTTTTTCCTTTTAGCAAGGCATTCATAATGCATCCCTTTCTTTCGACCCATTATCTACAAAAAAAGGATCTAGAATACTAGATTTTGCATTTGCCCTAAATAAGTACGTAACCACGTGATGAATGATATTCATTTTGCAAATAGATGACACTGGTGTTTCTTAGCTGACTACCCTGAGAAGAAAAACCGAAACAAACATAGGGGTCAAAAATATAAAAATTCTGTACATAACGAATACGTAAATAGGTCATAAACATTGTAGAAGTCATAAGTGAAAGAATTGTAATTAAATAGTAATAGTAGAGTAGTTCTGGAAATTATCTTTACATACAAACAAACAACCGTTACCTGTAATTATCATTGAAGTCAAAAGAAATTTTAACAATCTTAATAAACAAACCTAGAATAAACAATAATACTTAATGGATCAAAATGTGGTAGTCAGCGTACAATAATGGGAATTTATTTACGTAAAACTCGGGAGCGGCTGCGGAACAAAGCGACGCGTCCATGCGCTGGGAAGGCCCGATTGTGACTGACGAGATCGAATTTGCGCGGTCGATAATATAGTCAATTTTGTTTTGTAATTTACGAAATGAAGTTATTATTTATTTGTAAATTAAATTTTTGATTCTTGTAAAGAGATTTCTTAAGATTATTTTGCATATTTTAAATTTTCTTAAAAGTGTTTCCAAGGTATAGAAAAAAATACTTATTTGTACACATATTTTCCAAGAATTACGTTTCTTCAACATTTTTTTTTAGCTATATTTCGAATCAAAGTCAATAATGTAATCAGTATATGTTGTAGTAGACCATGTAATGATGTTACTGGTATTTTTTAAATGTCGTAAAATCCCGTGTAATTTTGTGTAAACCTTAGCCAACCATCACTCGTTCGTTATTTTTGCGAAAAAAGGGTTTGGAATATGGCTAATTGCCATTAATCCACTCATTATTTTACAAAAATTCTCAGTATATTTAGGAGAATAAGAACTTGACTTTTATAATCTATAAAAAGAAGGATTAAAAGTCTTCTCTTTTGTCTCTCAAACCTTGATCAAAAATGTTCAAAATGAGTTGTTTTCATACACGGCCCCTTAAATAGATAAATAAATAATCACCAACCTTGACTATCACCGTTCTCGAGCTGATCACCATCGTTGTCCTGTTGCTCATCATCATCAGGCATCACCAGTGAAATCTCCCCACCTTCGTATATAAACTTCTGTCCGGCCACCATTCGGAGTATCGAGCCGTTTTCACTATCCACCACTATTGTATCTGTAATAGATGTTTTCGGTGGAATTTTACATGGTAATGTATATCATATGTTTTTTTTTTTCATTCTCTTATTTTCGAAGTTACAGGGAAGCACGCCCGCCGGGATTCCTATCCCAATTTCCGGCCACAGTAGGCGCGGGCTTGCGGATGCCGAGCAATGGGTAGCTCGCCATCCAATGACGAATCCCGCTTAAGGGCGGAGCGGGAAACAGTGTCAGACTCTTCCAGACTAAACAACCCACCCCGTTCCCCCTTTTTGCAGAATCCTTGAGACGCGCGGGAACAAAGCGCACCGTCGACGACTGGCTTGGTACGGATTGTTACTAGACAACCGGACGGCAAGCTACCCACTGCTCACGGGAATAGCGACGGCGTCTGGGGAGCGAGCTCCGTTGCCTTATGCGGTCGACCTCCTGCTTTGATAGCATGACTGCTTTGCAGAAGGAAACTTAATGACTTTACTTACTGATTTACTTAATGATTAACAGAAGAAATTATAACTTTCAAGAATATAGTTCTTATAGCTTCGGAAAAAAGTAGCTGTGACATACGAACAGACAGACAGACCAACTAACAAAACTATACATGTTACTAGTTGATTACAGAACCCTTAAAAGGTGACACTTACGTCCTTCCTCATCATCATCATCTTCATCACCTTCGTTGAGTATCTCCAGCTTGCCGAGGATGTACTTCTGAGCATCATTCAGTTCACCGTCAGCACCATCAGCGTCGAGCATCGGCAGGTTCAAGTACTCACTCACTTCTGGCGCAGACTCCGATTTAGACTGGAAGATAACATTAATATTAATTTTTTTTTTTTTTAAATTGCAATAAACTAGTGCTTGACTGCAATCCCACCTGATGGTAAGCAGTGATGCAATCGTTGATGGTGAGGCGCACTAGTTTATTAAGAGCCTATTCACTCTAGCCTTGAAGACACTTAAATTAAAGAAGATTATTGAAGTTTGTGTTATACGGCTGTCGGATCTTAGCGAGTATGAAGTTAGGCTCTGCGAATTTTAGCGCTTTAAAACTAAAAAAAAATGCTTTAAACAAATAAATGCAATTTGCAGTCCAACTCCATCAAGGAATGCTAACTGGGGCCAAGGGTTTGTGACTAAAAGGAAGGCTGTGGCCCTGGTATATTTATGGCAACGTAGAAACAGGGTGGGTTGTTTAGTCAGTAAAGTAAGTCTGACTCTGTTTCCCGCCCCATCCAAGAGCGGGATTCGTCACTGGATGATTTTTACCCCCCTCCCCCCATGAAAGAAGGAACTCCCTCGGGGAATCCACGTGATGTTATGTTCAAATAATAAAATAATCTCTAGATTACCTGTATTCCTTCAACCTGTAAGACTAAGTTCCCGCCAGACGAACTAGTTACAGGAACGACAGACAGGCAATCTGAAATAAAACAATAGACAATCATCATGAAAGGCTTTAGTGCAGTCCGACTGTCTTAAGTTCTAACTTGGCGAGCCTACAGTTAGGCTCTGCGAATTTTAACTCTTGTGCACTCGTACATAACTGGTGCGAAGAGTTTTAGGCATTTGGATGTAGAATAGCATACTGAGGGTTCCATATAAACTCAGCAGTGAAAAAAAAATTGTATCTTCTTGATTTTAATTTGAAACAGATCTCATAGTTGTATACACCGTGAAATTTAAATGGATGTTTTCCCGCGGCGGAATGACTTGCCATAAGGAGTACTTTTGAAGTAAAAATAAAAAGTTTTTTTTTATAAATAATTATTAAAAATACTCATCAATTCAAAAAAGCGAAAACAATTTGTAGGTACTTCTAGAGTCGCATGAGCAGCACGCCGTCAAAGGAAACCGATTCATTAAAATTTAAACCAAAATAAGCTCTCGCACGTTGTGATACGTCATAATTAGCTTGCACTCTACAGGTCCATTTTTTGTTTTTAATATTTTATTTTTTTATCAAACGTTTGTATTACCAAGACACAACCATTTTGCTGAGGGAAAACAACCATTAAAATTTCACGGTGTAGTGTATTTATGTTTAAGCTGTGTACTCCTTTAAGTGACAAGTTCACCATGATAATCATTGTACTAGTTGTTTATGTAATATGTTTATAGTGAATAAGTCGTTGGAGTACCTTTATAATAAAAAAAAACAGTTAAATTCTTGCTATTTAATAGGCCTTCCTTTATGCCAAATTTCAGGATTCTAGGTTAACGGGTAGTATCTCTTATAGCAGACTGGAGTATACGGTTATAATATCAACTCGATATCTTCACGTGTTTTTTTTTATTGTTTATAGGTTCGCGCTCGACCGCTATCTCACCTGATGGAAAGTGACGACGCTAAAGCGACTTAGATAAAGAGTCTTGACAGACGAACAACAAAGCGAGTGCGCCCTTGGGCGGAGCGGGGAGCAGGCTGTCAGACTTTTATTCACCAATCAACCCTGTTCCTTATTTGCCTTTCATACCAGGGCCGAGCTTTCTTTTTAGAAGTAGACCCTTGGCTCCAGCAGAATTCGACCCTGGCTGCTGGCAAAATTGTGGCGCGCCCAGATCCTATAAGGGTGGGCAAAAATCATCTAATGATGAATCCCGCTCTTTGGCGGAGCAGGCAACAATGTCAGACTCTTACTGAGTTACAACTCTTACTGACTTGTAACAACCTACCCCGTACCTACGTCGCCATCTATACCAGAGCTAGAGCCTTCCCTTTAGACATGAACCCTTGGCCCCAGTTGATTTCGACCCTACTGCAGGGTCCCTACATCTTATAAAGGTTCCGTTTTTTTCTTTTAAGGTACAGAACCCTATAAAAGAACAAATTTCCAGTACGTACCTTCATCAATCTCCATAGGATGATCATCATTCGTATCTTCCACCTTAACATTCTTTTCATCTTCCTTCCCATCAATTTTCGTCAAAATAGCCCCAGAAAGAAAATCTTTAGGTAAAGAATTCACATTGAAACCCAACATCGAATTCTTTTGGTTCATAGAGTTCATATTACTTTGCGAAGTGACCATGTCATCTAGGTCATCTTTTAAGGCGCTTGTGAGTGAATTGAGAAGGGAATTTGAGTCTAAATTGGTTTTTTCTGTTGTTTTGGGAGTGGAAGTTTTTATTGTCTGTGTTAGGACTGATGATCCGACGGTTACTTTTAGGTTTAAAGTTGATGCTGTAGTCGGCTGAAATAATACATAATTCAATAATTAATATCGACTTATTAATATTGTTATAAAAACTGTCAAAATAATAAAAAGTTAATACAAAAGTCCGCTGCAGCGCTTCATTGGCATTTTCGTCTATCAAAACTTACAGTGCTGATACTTCAAAACTGCACTAATGTCATCAATGTAAAAGTGTATAGCATGCTGATTACTGAAGTGGAGTAAAGTCACTGTACGGCACGCCTCATCTAGTGCCTAGTACATTTATATCGATAATAATTACTAACACTGTGTGATTGTTTATAATAGACATTGTCTATTGTCTGAGTATGGTTTCCGCTCTTAGTCCTATGTAGACCATTGTACGTGAGCCATGGCGGCCATAAACTTCGGTAGGCTTATTCCAACCAGCCTACCTCCCTCCAAAAGTTGATAAGACCTTTCAGATTTTTCAGGGCGTCGATAAAGGAGTTCGGTGTGCCTAAGGTTCGTGTGCGTGTGTCAGTAACACAGTCCAGGAGCACGTGCGTAATAGTCTCTTCCTCCCCCCCCCCCAAGCACGCTCTGCATAGGGGACTGTCCGTGATGCCTAACATATTATGAGTGAGTTGACAATATTACACTAGCCCTGTGGCAATTCCCGGACGCTGTAGGCGCGGGGTTGCGAGACAACGAGCTATGCGTTACTCGCCGTCAGGCATACATTAAGCACGCGTTGATGATGCTTTGTTCCACATCATGCACGAGGTATAAGAATTGCCAGGGCGTATTAAAGGTGATGCCTGTCTCAGGGCTACGACATTGGTATCTTATAAGAAACGTGGCCCCCACAAAAGGGAATTGATACACTTGAAATTTTCTCTCTGCAGTACTTGGCTGCTTAAAACCCTCGCCTGGGGTTCGGGCGAATTACAACCAGGTCGATTTTGTTCTGTACTATCATATCGTATATTGTATCATGTACTTCCTGAAGGATAGGGGTTATTAAATCTTTTGACTACTAAAAAGCAATAAACAAAAGCGAGCTGTCAATGTAATGTCATGTATTCGTGACTGTGGTAGTGATAGGATTTATGGTTTCCTATAAAAAAAAGCTAATATATAATTGTAACAAATAATAAATAAGCTCTTACCTTAATCTGCGGTAAAATCATGTTGGATTTAGAAAACGTCGCCAATTTGCCAACTTTCAGCAACAAATCCGGCGGTATAGGCTGTAATTTAGATGCTGGTAACACTAGCTTCTTCCCCGGAATTGGTTTAGGTTTCGGCGGCGAACAAACATTCTTCTCGTAGTTGTCATAGTCTAAATTATGAGTAGGTAATGATTCTTTGAATTGTCTTAGTAAATCTGTTTTTATTGTTTGTAATCTGAAAGTGGATAAAATTATTGTGTTAAAACTTCGTATCGTCTTCTAAGCATAGCATAACATCCTTATAATGTTCCCACTGCTGAGACACAGGCCTTCTCTCTAGGAGAGGGAATGGGCCGTAATCCACCACGCGGGCCTAGTGCGGGTTGGAGGATGTCACATGTCTTCGAATGTTTTGGTTCTAGGACATGCTGTTTCCACACGATGTTTTCCATCATCGTTTTAAGAGCAGTGGTAATGAAAAAAATTACACAAAGTAATGTGTCTGGCTGGTTTAACCCGCGACCTACAACTTCTAAGTCGGGGCCGTTTTCACTCGGCCACCAGTGCTCTCTAAGCACTTACAAGGTAATATTTTTTGGGCTATTTTGCTTATTGGGTAGTCTGGATTTTTTTATCGCAAATTTTTCTACATTTTCTCATCGTTTAAACTTAAACCTCCCTTAGAATATCACGCATATTTCAAGACCAAAGTTGGCTAAATCGGTCCAGCCGTTTTGGAGTTTTAGCTAGACTAACGAACAAATATTCATTTTTATATTATAAGAAGCTTTCGAACTAGCTGTCGCCCCTGGCTCTTTTTGTAGGTGGGGAAAATCATCCAATCCTTTTGGTAGGGCGGCCGGGTGATAGTGTGTAGTAGTGACATTTACAGGCTAAAATCCCACACCTGTTCCTTCGTGAAATGCCCAGCTCTACCTTTATGAAATGAGTACCTACTTCCCACATTTAAGAAGCAATTGCATTCATTCGAAAACAATTTTCCTTCTTTCTTCCCTGTGCTGAAAATAAAAAACGACCAAAACAAAGCGACATACCTGACTTGAATGCTGTCATACTCCGAACAAGTCTTGAAGCATTTCTTACATAATATATTGGTATGAACTTTATTCTCGACCACCGGCTTACCGACGATCTCACTCACTACCTCCGATACTTTCTTTCCTGATTGTAATGTGTTCTGAAATTGTATAAATAATTAAATTAGAACAACAATACGAAAGTTATTAAACAGGTACAGTTTCTTTGGTACGGTAGCTGTAAACGCTACAACTAAGGGCCTTTAAAGACTTAGTTGGAACAAAAAACTGTGAAGCTATAAGACGTCAAAAACTCTTGAACTAAGACTCAAAGGCGTCAATTACACTATAGGTTTTGCTCTCAGTTTTCCCACAATCAATGTTGTTTTGTTTGACAAGAAACCCCATCCAATGCGATGATTAACGTTTGCATAGTACTAACTGACGAAAACCATATTTTTTTATGATAGGAAAAATCTAATGATGAATCCCACCCATGGGGATTTCATATCAAATTCAATTTCAATTCAATATCAAAAGCTTTTAATTTTAGTTAGGCCAGGAAGAGCTTTGTTAATCTAACTTGATTTTGGCTTTGATGGGAAACAGCAGCCTATCTTAAAGTGATACTTCTAAGACATACATAGCTTAAAACTATGCCTAGAGTAAGATTAAAATCCCAATAAAAAATAAATACAATAAAAAAAAGGGAAGACAAAGGGAAAAAAAAAGAAAAGACGTTAGTGATAATAATTATTATACATTAGATGGTATGTTTTATTGTATGTGTTTTTGATATGTTTATATAGCTATTTTATTATATGTTCCTATAGTATAGTTTAATATAGTTATTTTTATAGTATAGTTATTGTTTTCCGGGTGGCACTTTGTGGCACGCTTCGGGCTGATGGCCTCTCAATCTTTGAAATCCTGACAAGTATTATGTAAATCGCAGATAGGTGCTCTGGAATGGCGCCACTTGCATGTGGAGTTGCCCAGAAGCAAAAAATTATAAATTACAAACACGGGCACTGACGTAATGTCTGTGGATGCAATGAAAGGCAGGAGTGCGGTTTTAGTCAGTAGGAGTCTGACACTGCCCAGACTGACTCGTTTGTGAGGCAGCCTGGGGCGTCCATGAAGGATTTCCCATTCCCTGCCGAAACTAACTTGATAATATGATACACTTACATGTTCTCCAAACAGGCTTGAAGCATTTCGCAGTGAGAGGCCAGCTTTGTTGTCACAGATAAAGCAACACAGGTTCATCCTGAAAAGTTATCACATATATATGCTTATTTGAATAACAGGAAATACTGTAGAGTTTGAGGAATAACAAAGGCGTCGGATAAATTATATTAAATTCGACATACAAAAATACTTGAGTGCTATACCTACACTTAGTTTGTTGAGGGTGAGGCGCATTAGTTTATTAAAAGCCTATTCACTCTAACTTTAAAGACACCCAAATTATAATCGTATGGGAAGCCCGCAGCAGACAATTTGTTTCATAATCTTAATAACTATATATATATATTCTCATTACAAACATTTTAAAAACCTTTTTTGCTGTCTGTTCGACCTATTTTAACTTCTATTCCGTAAGGATAAGAAAATCATAAAATTTACTGTAATACCAACTATTTAGTGCAGCTACCATTTGTCATTCCACAAACATGTGATAAAACTCAAAAATAAATTGAAAGAAAAAGTTTCTTAAATGTCTATTAAAGTTACTGTTAATCAATAAAATTAATGTTGGCCCACTAGTTGACTGATTGACTGTTGCACTGCATGTCCTGGGTTTGATTCCCGCGAAGAACCAATATTTGTATGGTCTACAGAAAGATGTTCCGGGTCTAGGTGTCTAATATGTGAGTTTACATTTTCGTGAATTCAGCTTTGATTCAGGAGTTATTCCTAGTGTGGGGCAACAAATTTAAGCTGAGTAAACTAAAATTCCTAAATAACTTAGTAAACTCTACACCTACACTTTAAAGGAAATTACAAACAGCAATGTGAATCATAGGGTAGAAGGCCTACCGAGGTCAAAGATTCGAATCTAAAAGGAAAATTCTGGCCCTGGTATAAAGGCAACATAGGAACGGGCTTGTTTAGTCAGCAACAATCTGACATTATTTCCTCCTCCGCCCAATGGTGGGATTCGTCATTGGATGATTTTTACCCACCACAAAAAAATACCAATTGTATATGAAATACATAATTGTAAGACTAAAGAGGAAGGATATTTTGTCATAATTAGAGACAGTCATACTACAAAGACAATCAGTCTGTGAACGCCAGTGTTTGCTTGGGGCTCAAAAGTTTAATACAGATCACAAAAAAGATTGCTTTAGTGAAAGACAAACTCAAACTAAAAATACCTTCTAACACACCTACAAATAATATCAATTCTATTTTTTGTTCATGGCAAATAGAGCCGATGTCGACTATTCTGCCAATGTCTAAAGTAAATTGGAAAAGCAATTAGTGTATATTATCAACAAGAACAATAAAAAGGGCAGTAGCTGAAGACTTAAGATTCTTCGAATGATACGTTGACACTTGATGGGTTAGTACTGGACTGAAACTACATATAATATCAAAAGCTGATAGAAGATAAATTAAAAATTAACTCTACCTACTCGGCTAAAAAATTAATTTCAACATTCACTCAAAAAAAAGGAGCTATCAGTGTATGACAGCAAGAGACAGGGCAGTATTTTACAAGCTTGTTTCACTTGTCCCAATGTTTGTGAGAAAAGAATCAAATCTTGTAAATTAAACTTGATCCACTTCCCGGTTACCGATTGGCCTGAAATTTTGCATGCATGTGTCAATCAGATGACAGTGTAAAATTATTATAACATGGAGTTGATCTGATGATGGAACCGCAAGGTGGCCATAGGAACTAATTACAGTTTACTAACGACACAGCCCCATCGAATTTGGGCTCGTCTGATTCGTCTTGACGAGTTTTAAATATACAAGCTTGATTTGAAAAAAATATATTCATTGAAAACTTCTTATGGGTGTATTTTAGTTTGAGGTCTCGTGTTACAAAATAATACAAACAATTTTGAATTTATTAACTAAACTAACATAGAAGTTGATTCAAAAGAGTCTATCTGTGTTTAAAAACGTCTCCTACTTTTAAGATTATAAGTTTATAATTTAAACAATAACATCAACATTATAATTGTTTGACAGATGTTATCAAAGAAAAGTTTCAACAAAATAATCTCAAAGAATGTACTTGTTTCTTTGACTAAATACAAATGTAAACAACAAATCACGTTCTAATTAAATGAACACGCATTGCCTAATTCTTCTTATGTAATTCTAATGACCTAAAAATGCAGATTCCTACGATATCACAAAAATCTTAACAATGTTTACATCGTTATCAGTCACCGATAATTTCAAATTTACTACCACCTTACACGAAAAACATACGAGTTTGTCACAGAAAGATCGTCTCGTTATATATTTCGCATAAAATGGCAGCCATTTTGCAACTCCAGTTATAAAATAATCATTCATATAACGAAAAATCACTTCGAAATCCACTAGAATCCACATACCTGGCCAATTTTTCCAATAATCTTCAAATATTTTATTAGTTTTTGAAGGTTTTCACACGGTTTTATAAATAATGTTGTCAGCAATGGATCGCAAGCAGCCACCATTACGTTTTTAATCTTTTTAATTCATTTTCTCGCCGTCAGGTGGCGCTTTTCATCTGTTTCCGGTAAGATTGTTCTCTATTACAGTTTTTTTTACTCGACTATCATAAAAATATAAACTGATAGTTTGAAAACATGTGCTTTTATTAGAAGAACCCGATGCATCTCCCTGAATGAGACGTGTAGTTTAATATCGGACTACGTAAAACTGACTCCGCCTTACTCATAAGTAGATTGTTCAGTCGAATATTTTGTGATACGGCTGCGGCTAAGGCTAATGGCGAAGCGAGTGGCGAGGCGATTGATTAACACGAATTTGTAAATACGGTAATACTTTATATAAGAATGCAGCTGTTGCATAACTTTATTCTATCCGTTTCTGGTTTCCAAGTCTTAGGTAGGATTGCTATGAATAGTTTTATTCATTATCTATATTAAAAACTAAATTGAATTTTCAGTCGTTTAACATTATCATGATAGGACAATTTTCAAAATATTTGTCTGTCTACCGGTTTGTGTTCATGTTTGTCTGACCGATTTTGAAGGAAATTTTATAAGTGGATAGCTGATAAGGAGTCATTTCGGCTACTTATATTGTATCTCTACTTAAAGAAGAGTTCTGCGTAAAAAGGACTTCTTGAAATTGGACCCAAATGGCAATGTATTGTTTTACATGTTTAAAAAAGGGCGAAGTTGCAGGTACCAATTAGTTTCTAAAATACCTAAACTATTAACAAACTAGCTTTTACCCGCGGCTTCGCCCGCGTGGTATTGGGGTTGGGGTTGGGGTTTCCGGGATAAAAAGTAGCCTATGTCCTATTCCGGAGTGTATCCTATGCCTGTGCCAAATTTCATCCAGATCCGTCCAGCCGTTTTGGCGTGTTTGAGTAACAAACATCCAAACTTCGTAACTTTCGCATTTAAAATATTAGTAAGATAAGGGCTAATTTTTGTCCTCCATGACCATCTCTTACCGGCTCTGAGTATTTTTGTAGACCGTACCAGGTACCAGCAGGGATGAATTATCTATACCTAAGCAAACTAAGATGTCTGTAAGTTACCATAGGTTGCTTGCTAGTTTTAAGGTTGAGTCATTTTTGTGAATAAACTGTTTTCTTTTCCTTCAATTTTTTGGCAGTATTTTTCAAAACTCCATAATCCTCGCCACACATGTTAAGCCATCACGGTTATCGACCTTAAAAGCGCAATAGCAGATTGTTGGGACTCGAAGTGGGGAGCCTCCCCCCAACGTAACCATCACAACAGGTTCAATTTATTTGCCCCGTACTAAACGCGGCTGTACAACATGGAATCATTGAAAGAGACGTGATCTCTGTACAATAGAGTTGAGAATTTTATAGTAATGTTGACTTACCTTAGCGTAGATTACCAAGAAGGCTGATTAGACATATTTTCTCCGTCAAATACTATAAAACATGTAACGTAGGTATTTTTAATTTTTTATTATTAAAAAACTGTGAAAAATTACGTTAATATATTTACCTATTTCACAAAATAAGCTATTTAAATTAGAATATGATAAATAAAATTGAAATCAAATTCACCTATGAAAACATAACCAAGAAGGGTGTCTAATAGCAGCTCTATTTTATTCCACACAGAGAGAACACGTGCAGTCACCACCAGTATATAAAGACAACTGACGGACCGCCGCCGACCGCCCAAATAGTTTTTGATTGTGTACACATGATATTGACTCGTATTCCTTTCAGATAAGGTGCAAAATGCAAGTGCATTGTTTAGGGCTCTTACGACTCAATGATTCGGGTGTTTCCGGAAATACGACAATTAGCGAAGATTTGCATGTTCATTATTCATTTGGGAATACTGTATTCTAATAGTAAACAAAACAAAAAGGTTTCAGTGTTACCCACAAATCTTAATAATAATAATATTTCTGGAGTGTTACCATATCATGGAATCTTATTTTTTTTAACTGACAAAGACATTCTAAAAAGACATTCACAATTTTAGCGAAGGAGAACTGACAAAGATTTTTGTAAAGGATCCATAGTTGATTGTAATTGGATAATGAACCCAATTGTTTTTTTAATTGTTTGTATCAAAAAGTAACTTTCATCTAAAAATTTCAAATAAGTACTAGAAAGAAATTTTCAAATTCTATTAATATTAGTCAAGCTAGAAAACTTCCAAACTTGATCTGAACCTGATTGAGTTTTTTTGACATTTCAATTTTTTTTTAATTATGCATAATTATGTCAATCATTCACATAAATCAGGAGATAAATTTCAAAAGTGGTCAAAAAGCTTTTACGTTATGTGGATTTAGCCAGTATTGAAAATTACCTCCTGAAATATTGACAACAGCATTTGACCTTTTTGGGGATAAATTCGTCCCCGGGCTTACTCTTATGATGGGAATCCAGAAGGTACGAACCTAGAAGGTGAAAAAGTTAGTCCTGTAGCCTTCCATGACTTGTTGAAATGCTAATTAAGCAACATAGAAAGAGGGATTAACTATGTCATACACCTTCAGAGCATTGGTAGCCGAGTGGTAACGGCCCCGACTTACGAGTCGTAGGTCACGGGTTCAAACCCATCCAGGCGCATAACTTTGTGTAATTTATTTCATCACCACTGCTCTCAAAGCGGTGAAGGAAAACATCGTGAGGAAACCGGCAGGTCCTAGAACCAAAAATTCGAAGACATGTGACATCCACCAATCCGCACTGGACCCGCGTGGTGGATTATGGCCCATTCCTAGAGAGAGGAGGCCTGTGTCACTGCAGTGGAAATATTAAAAACGCTGATGATGATGATGACACCTTCAGGGTCGTAGCTACTGCCGAACCAATTATACGGGGCCTGCTCTACTGGGGCCTCGACGTGGGCAAAATTCCCAAAATAATATCATCTACAACCGTCTCATAGGGTAAAAACCAAACATTTGTAACAAAATAAAAAACATGTTTGGTCTTATCTTGTATTTAAACATCTTGTAATACCATGTTTTTTGCAAATAAAAATATTGTTATTATTTTAAAAAAATATATTTTTATACGGGGCTCCTGTTGTACTTTTTGATACGCGGCTCCTGTGGGTCTAGCTACGCCAATGTACACCCTGTATTATAGCGTCATCCCTATGACAGTTCAGATTAGGGAGTAAAATCTTGTCGTGGTTCCCGTAGGGCTCACTACATTATCACATTCGATTCTGTTCTAACAGGAAATAACACAATGTTTTAATCAAAAACATCATTTATTTGTTTCTATACAATTTTACAATTTCTTGCGTCTCGAGTGCAGCTCTCTATAATAATAATAATTATTCTTTTGGTAATTCTAAAAATTTACAATAAAAACTAATGTTTTTTTTGAGATTTAAAATAATATACTTACTATTTACATATCAACATATTTTTCTCGCATACTTTAAATTATTTATACATTAATTTCTTTTAAATGTATTTTTTTGTGTAGTGCAAAATTTAGAAATGCATATTTAGTGAAATTGTTACTATGTGGTGTACTGCATCAGTTTTCATTTGTTTTTTTTTTTTATGTTCCCAAAAATTCTCCCCACATTAAAACGTACTTTTGTAACCGTCACACATTAAAATATAATATATAACTACCTACCTATAATTTTCTAAAGTACAGTACGGCCGCAAATAATAATTTAAACAAATTAATGCAGTTTGCAGTTTTATTGCTGTTAAAAACTCTTATAGGCATTTATTTTTTTAAAACCTTTATTGTTCTACGAGTCTTCAAGCGCAAAAATTCTGTGCCTAACTTCAGACTCCCCAAGATTCGACGGCCAACCGATACTTCTGTAACCATCACACATTAAAGTATAATATGCACCTACCTATAATTTTTTAAAATAAGCAGGGTGAACGAGGGTAACTATTGTTCTCTATAGAAATCGGGACATCCTAACTTAAAGATATAAAAATGAAATCTTCACAAGTAATTTTTTGTTATTATTTATATACTTAAATAAAAAAAAAATAACTTTATCCAAAATGACAATTCGAAACAATTTTTTGAAAGCATTCAAAGTTAACTACACAAGTTAGAAACCTCTCAAATCTGGTGGAAGGGGAATCTATCAAGAAATAGAAACAAGAAATAGAAAAAAGATGCACAAACTGCAATATGACGTCATCTCCATTAGGATAGGGTCGTAGAAAAACCACGCGCCATTTTAAATGCTTCATTACATAACTAATTTTTATTTTAGTTTTTTTTTTTTTTAAATTAGTGACCGATACTTCAATTGTAGTCATAATAACAACATCTTTTGCCATGGGACCCAAATAATTTAAAATGTATGTGGCCAGGAATTGTTTTTATTTGTCATGTCAGTTTTGGTCCCATACTAAAAGTTTTTTTTATCATTACTACAATCACGTCTTTAAATATCGGTCTCTAATTTCTAGTCACCATAATATATAACTCCATATCTTTTTACAGTTCAGTGTAGGTCGTAAAATTGATCGCATTAAGACCTCATGGTAAGGCCTCTGCAGCTTATATTGATAAGATTTTTAACTGACTTCAAAAGGAGGTTATGCATTTGTGATTTTTTTTTCCGTAGATTAAAAAAAAAAAAACTGATGCAGTAGTAGATTGTAACAGCCTATGTGTCGCGTAAGCTAAGTTTATAAATATGTAGACTGCGTCAAAAAAATTGTGTGAAAATTTATCTTTTTCACCTGAAATTCTAGTGAAATTTGAGCAATTTCATGTTTTTGATAGAAATTAGTTAAAATTGGTAGGTAATCAACATAATCTTAGGAATTCAAATCTTGAGAAGGTAGAAAAAGTGTTGTCAGTAAAAAGAAACTCCCCAATTTTAGAAGAATATAGAAATCAGTATGATTTTTACCAGTTTAAAAGTATTTTAAATATTTTATTTAGTATTAAATTGACAATAGATCATAGAGAAATAGCTCGTTTGACAGTAAAGTGGTAAACAAATGTCTTTTTAAGAAAATAAAAAGCATTATGGTTTTGACAGGCATGTAGGTTAGTGGGATGTACAGTCGCTAACACAAGTTTTCAAACCAACGTAAATTTTAAATATATTTTATTAAAGCCGACGACAATATTATTTTTTTTTTATTAATATTTATTTTAATTGGTTTAAAAATCTGTGTTACCATGTTTTTGCGGTAGTAGTGTTTGAAATGAAAGAATTTGTTGTGTTGACATGTATTTAATGTTTATCATGTAACTACAAGACCTAATTTCAATAAAATGTAGGCTATAAATGAAAATAAAATACAATAATATTCACTATGTGCCACCGTGCTGTTTCTTGTGTTTTGTTAAGCATCGCTTAGCGAAATTACGCGAATAGACATTAAAACTGACTTGAAATAATTTTATTCTTTTTTTAATAATTTAATTTAGTTTTTTTTTCCATCAGTTTTGGTGTCTACAACGTGTGTAATTTGATTATTGCGTTCATTTGAGTAGAATAGTGTCATTTCGTCAGTAATACAATATCAAAAGTATAGGTAAGTTTATCAGTGACAATGCAAAAAAAATAATTAAACATATTTTCTCTGTACATTCAACACAAAGAAGGTAAGCTATCACGACATCGAGGTCCTAATTCTAGAACATTTAGTTTTTTCATTCGAAAATATTTCTAGAGAAAAAGATATGCATCTATTTACCTGATAACATTTATTTACTTCAGCTATATATAGGACTAGTCGAATGCTGGCTATAACACTGTTTATGTAATTTGACATTAGTAGTTCACTAGGAAAAATTGCAAAGAAAATTTAAAGGAGAGTTAAGTTTTACTATTCATAAACAGTAATATAGACGAGCTACCACAAGGTCACACCATACAAACATCTATTCCTAGACACAAAAACAAAAAAAGTTTTTTTTTTAAACAGCGCATTTATGGTGTCTCCAATATCATCTGTCCTTAATATTCTAAATCCTTGTGCAAGGCTTATTACTCAAATTTTAAGTCGAATCATCGCTATATTTTAAGAAAAATTTTTAGAAAACTTTACTGTTTTATTTTTTTCGTCTAATCGAATATAATTGACATTGCAATGACACTTACTACTAACCTAAAGAGTGCTAAACTATTTCTTACATTTAGATACTTTTGGTTCCTAAAACATTTTTTTATATGGTCGATAGATCGCCACTACGAACTAAACAGGTGCAAACTTAAGAAACGAGCACATAAGCGTGGTCTAATAAAAACCAAAAATAAAACAATTGTTTTCTATAATATACCTCAGTTTCTTTATTTCTTGTACATTTCACAACTGTCACGTTTTACAAAACAACCAAGTTATTAGATAAATTACAAATGCGCACGGCCATATTTTCCTTGTCCGTTTTCGCGCGCACAAGATAAGAGAACAAGAAAGAGAACTAAGTACTTTTTCAATATTACTCACAAACTAATATCATTTTTTTTTACTAAAAATCCTCACTAAAACGGGAAACAGTGCTGACTTCATGGCTCGTCACAATTACGTCTATGTCAATTTCTTGAGGATGAAAGCAGCACTGCTAAAATAATAAGTAACTAAAATCTAATTAATCAAATTAAATGGGAATATTACTTATCGATACCTAAACCGCTAAGTCCACAAAAGAAATGCAGACGCATTCAACGGAGCATCGCTCCTTCAAAGAAAAAAGAAAACAAAGAAAAAATGGAAATGTAATAATGTGTAATAATATGAAAAAAAAAACATGTTACTGTGTCTAAAATTATATTAAAAAAACTAACTGTTAATGTCTTTATAAGAGTGATCTAGATCACAAATTGTAAAAATAAGGAATTATTCAAAAAATTGCCGCCACGGGAAATTCGTTCGCCTCCCAATTTGTGTGGTAACTTTGTCGAACATGAGTTGTAAGGTGAAAGCGAATGAATTTCTCGTGTTTTTTTTTAAACGGCAATCCCCCATTGTCCCCCCATCGCACTCGTAGTGGTGTGCCTGTGTGTGTGTGTGCCATCCGTCTTGATATGTGTGTGTATGTGCGCCACCTCATCGCCGTTAGCTAGAAGCAAATAGTTTTTAGTGAGTAATGAATGTTTTGAAGTTCCAGTTCTGACCGAAAAAGATTTGGGAAGATTTTTTATATTGGGAGAGTTGAGGAAATACAATACCTGGGCGTTACGTGGTATATCAAGTTTGTTGTATACGTTCAGTTTATTATAACCTTATTTCTGTCATTTTTTTTTTCTAGAACAAGATGTTTCTTAGTAACGCCCTTTTATTGTATGAAGTGAGGCAAAAAACTGCAAAAACGGAGGGATACTAATGGTTTTTTTTTGTTTAAACTATCTTTTAAGGCCAAACTGTGAGATGTTAAGTACCTAACCGAATGTTTTGTCAACCAATGAGTAGAAAAAAGATATAAAAATGAAAAAAAATCAATAAGAAGAATAAATAAAAAAAATAAAAAAATTGAGCAAAAACTGTGACTAAGTGAAAAAGACATGTAGTATTTAGTGTTTGTTTTTTAAATACATTTCTCTAATTTTATTATTTGTCACTGTGATATGTAGTTTCGAAGCATATAATACACATACGGACGTACGCTAGACGTAACTTAAAAAAGAAATTGACATTTCCGATCGGACAAGCTACTGTACAATCGGGCACAACAGGCTTAATCTTACAATAATATTTTTTTATTTTATCCTACAAATCTAAATCAGCGTATTTTTAAGTACAAATCTATTATTATTAAGCTTAAAAGCATTGTGTTGTCACACAAAAATATAAGATGTTGTGCACGAGTGTACATGGGATATACACTTATTCATATCTACATGTGTACATATACATAGCTGTTCATAAATTGACATAGCACATAATACGCTTTTATTATCCACATACGATATGTCATTCCTCTCAATAGATACATTTATAAACTATTTTTTACTACTTGCCAGCGCGAGATTCAAACACAGACATCGACAAAAGGTAACATATTGATTTCATTTGTGAATGGAGTACAAATATTTGTCCTTACTCTCATATCTCATTGGAAAAGTCTTTGAAAAACAGTTTTTTAGGACTAATGGTCAGGAATAATCCATATTTGTTAGTAAGTCAATAATTGTTTCTCTTCTTTATGTTAATATCAGCAATGAAACTTCAAAAATTGTAGTGTATCACAAAATAAGACCACTATCTTCCAAGCTAATAATCAATGATATATCTTGGACAATATAGAATGCTAAATACTGATTTATAATGATTTAATAAGTGAGTAGTCATAAAAGTTTTTGCTGAGACATGTAGAGCAAGTACAATAAATTAGCACTAAAAACAAATACATAATTAATTGACGTCGTCATTTTAAACAGAAAATAACAGTTAAAATTAAATCTCGCGCAAACAATTTAAAATTGAAATAAACTAATTAAATTTCTTAAACATTTAACACCGCCGTTTTATATCCACTCATTTTATTATTATTATAATTATATATTTTTTTATTGAACATGACACTTGAGTACTCGATTGTACTTTTATAACAACTAAACTGCTGGACTAATCTTGGAGTTTTTTTTTTGCAAAAAAGCCAATAATTATTACAAAATAAATAACATTGATTGCTTAAATACTCCTTTAAAATTATTTAGAATATTAGTGCCATCCAGTGGACAAAATACAAGTTTTCTCCAATATTATGCCCAGCAGTGGACTGATGCAAAATATGTATAACAGCACTCATATGTATATACAACAGTATTTTCTATACATATATGTTTTATATATTTAAGTTCTAACTTCTTTATTAGACTTTGGCGTAATTTTTGGCTTAGAATAAGTCAAGGAACAAAAAGCAGGTGTTATTTTTTTTTTTTAGAGAAATGTCAAATTTTTGTCATAGATTTTTTACGAAGTAGAAAGTTTGGTATTTTTAGAAAATCTTTTAAAATTATCTTTTAGGAAATTATGTGTACAATCTTTTACTATAAGAATAGAGAAATATTTCTTCATCAAAATAATTTGCAGGTCAAAATGTAGCAACGTTTTGAACTAGGATAGGTATATAAACTTATAAAAATATATATATTAATTTATTGTTTATGATATATATATAAAATATATTATTTAAAAATGTCAATTTTATTTTATTTTTTGTTCTCATATAGCGACAGGAAATTATGGCTAGTAGTATTGTACATTATACATGCCAGTGTGAAGTTGTTCATTTTATGTTATATTCAGTAAAAATGTCAAATATTTGAAAGTCTTTACAAAAATGAAATTGGTAAGTAAATCTCATGAGTTTTGTTCATTTTGTTGCTATATTTTGACCCTTTAGGACTGTATAAAAGCTGATATCTCTATATTTTTGCTTTTAAAATTATATGTTGCCATTTTACGTACGCAAAGCATATTTGAAGTTTTTGTGTGTTATCACAGGCAAAATCGGAATTGTTTTGCAATATAATCCATCTACAAATAAAAATAAATATATATAAAGCCTATATGGATTTGGGGGAGGGCTTTGTCCAGTATTGGCTAGTATAAAAATATAGATATAAATAAAAGAGACTTATAGATGATCACAAGAAAATATCCTTACAAGTTTTTAATTTTTCATACTCAATTTTGAAAAACATTTTTACAAGCCGTATAGTATACCTACCTTTAGTGGATCTTGTTATAAAAGGGATGTCGGTAATTTTAGTATAGAACTAGGTATTATAAATAGTCGCCTGGAAAATACAATATATTTTAAATGCAATATACAAGGTGTAGTTTTGATTCCGCAAAACAAATTCAAGAGATCTTTATAACAGTGGTAAGCAATCATATAAAAACTATGATACCTTGTCAATAATCAAAAATACTTGTTAATTTAGATATTTGATTTTTTTCGTACTTTATTTTTTTTGTATTTATAGTGTTTTTTTTTTTTAAATACACGAGTCATTTTATGTTATTTCGCCTGTGAAAACACACATAAACTTTTAATATTTATATATTTTATAGCTTTGCACATACACATTACTTTAAAACACAAGTAAATATAGAGATAATCAATATTAAAATCTATGGACCCTACTATCCATGAACGAGGACAGACATATTTCGATAAGAAATTATTTAAAAAACCTTTTATAACCGGCTCAGTCTGCAAGATTATACCATAGAATTTTGACTAGTAAACGAAAAAAAATAAGCATTTATTTAATATTTAGAAGACACCTATTTTTACTAGGCCGATACTCTAGAAACACAAAAAAAAAATCGATAAAAAAAAATACGAAAAAAAAAATGGCAGGATATTGAGATTGAGAATCAACATTGACTATAAATATTTGCCTCTATCTATTTGTGCAGACAAATATACGGCATAAACTACACGAACAACCGAAAAACTTAACATATTATTTTTTCCACGCTGGTAACACTAAATCTTTGGCTTGCCAACAACGAAAACTAATGCACAATATGACAACCCGGGGTTGCCAATTAAAATATCAATCCGATACAACATTGGTCCATCACCTTTTTTAAAACAAATGTACATGTCTTTTTTAACACTTTCATAGCATTCTTTTCTATACCTTAGTGAATGTATGTCTTACTAGTAGTCGTGTTCGGCCATTCCGTTATTTTGGCCTTGTCTCTGGTTGTTTTGATCTTGGTTTTGAGTCTTGTTCGGGTTCTGGCCCTTGCCCTGTCCGATTTGCCGCGACGATGAGAAGCACAGCTTCATTACAAACGGAAATTTTGCACCTGGAAATTATAGGTTGTATATTAAATAAATAGGTAGGTTGATCATCATAGCATAACCGTCATATAATTATCAGTTTCGTATAAAAATAAAGGTTTAACAAAAATAAAAGGCAATATTTTAATAACAATAACAATCCTTGAGGAGAACAGCGGTTACCAGACAACCGGACGGCGAGCTACCCATTGCTCGTCGTCCGAAAGCCAGCGCCTTCGGTGGCTGGTTATATATAGTTTCTAGTGTAAGTGTTATCTATATCTAAATCTATAAAAGCAGAAACTGACTGACATCAACGCACAGCCGAAACTACTGGGACTAGGAGCGTGAAATTTTTCACAAGGCTTCCTTTTATGACGTACGCGAACACTAAGAAAGGGTTTTTCAAAATTCAGCTCCTAAAGGAATGTAATGGGGTCTAAAGTTTGTATGGAGAACCCTAATTTCACGCGGGCGAAGTCGCTGGCAGAAGGCTAGTATACATATTTATCTTTACCTGGATGCTGTATGGTCGCGTGGTTGCACGCCATTATCGCCATGACTGACTGCGAAATGTTCTGGAACTCCATAAGGCCTGACGATGATCTGGAACATTTGTAATTTTTACGTCAATTTTTCAAATAAAAAAAATGGTATTTTGGTCAAGTAATAATTGATTTTTATCACTTATTTATTAAAGGAGGAAACCTTTTATTTCGTACAACACACCTTTTTGTTGTGGTAAAGTGGCGATTTTTTTTTACTGTAGTAGTCAAAGTAGTGTAAGTATTGGCAGCACTGGACGATATGTCTGTTTAAGACAGACTTATCTCCAGTGCACCGCTCTGCCCAAGGGCGGGATTCGTCGTTGGATGATTTTTAACTACCATAAAAAAATCTCAAGTGCACACTTATGCTACTAACAGTGGCGTAGCTAGTCCCACAGGGGCCCCGTATAAACAGACCTTCGGGGGGGCCGTATAAAAAAAAAAAGTATTTTTTTTACAGATGCTTAGCTGCCCTATGAGACGGTTGTGGATAGCATGTTGCGAATATTTGCCTAGGTCGGGGCCCCTGTACCGCGGGGGCCCAGTATAATTGATACGGCAGATACGGCGGTAGCTACGCCTCTGGCTACTAACAAATAAAAACTTGTGAATGCTACATCGTTAATAGAGAAGGACAGCATGAGCTCACCTCTCGCTCTTGAGCGGGAACTTGGAGATGGTGTGGGGAGGCGTGACTCCGTAGTCCTTGAACACCTGCAGGAGCTGTTCGTCTGATACATCGGGGGGCGTGTTGAAGAAGTGCAGCACCTGGAATAGTACAGTTATTGGTTTAGTATCAATTTCAATAGCTTTCGTATCCTGAAAACTTATTTTTGACTTTTGATTTTATACAAAATCGATAGCTTGTCTTGAATGTCCTGGGGACCCCAACTCCACTTCATTTGGCTTATCTTAGTGAAAATGCACGTCACTCCCGTATTAGTTCTTATGGCTGAGTTCTTTTCTCTGTCCATTTTTTTGATTCCCAGCATGATTCTCTCCATAGAACTCTGGCAGTGTTCCAGCATATTCTTTTGGTTACTAATTACCAGTTACCATAGGATGACAGCAGTGGCGGGGCAAGATCTAAATTTGATGTGGGTAAGATATATTTTGCGAGGCTGGATGGATGGATGGATGAATGGATGACGTAAGAAGACAAATTTTGTTACGAGAATAATTTTTGGATAATCAAACTTTTATTCATAAAATGCAAACTTCAAAGTCAAAATCATTTTATTCCAAATAAACCATTTACAGGCACTTTTGAAACGTCAAGTCTGTCTGTCCTAAAAAAAAAAAAATGATGCTAATTGCGCATTCCAAAGAAAACTATTATGGGGAAGAATATGCAAGAAACTCCATGGACACTCTTTTTAATCATTGTAAGTATTACTAATATTGTAATTATTTAACATTATTAAGTATACACAACTAACGGTGAAAACAATCATCATTTTTGCGTTTGCGGACCTTCAAGGCGCGAGGCCCCTTGGACCGAGAGGCCGTGGGCAGTGGCCCACGTCACCCACGCATTGCACCGCCTCTGGATGGGAGGTTATATGGTTTCAAAATCTTACCTTCGAAGGTGGCTGTATTCTGTTCTTGTGTATGGAGGCAGGGGTCAGAAACCTGTTGTTCTTGTTGCCGACGTAGTCCTTGAACGAGGGACTCTTGTCGGGCAGTGGGTACGGGTTCATCACCTCTGATAGGTACGCCTGTTTTGAGAAACTGTAAAATGAGAATACAAAAGGTCGTTAGGTATATTGTTTTTTTAGGGTTCCGTGTCTTAAAAGGAAAAAATATGGTTGTTCCGTCTGTCTGTCTGAGGTAACGAGTTAAGATTAAAACTACAGGTATACTTAGATCTACAGTCCCTTGAAGCTATAAAAAAGTTTTAAAAAACCTAAACTTGTAACTTAACGAAAAAAAACCGCCGTTTGTGTCCCAAAAAACGTACATATTACTGAAGGGAATCAAAATCATAGAGTACTTCCCATTGATCTAGAGTCCTGAAATTTGGCACAGAGCAGGGTCTCGTATACCTACTATAGGCAAATATCAGAAAATTGTTAATTGGTAGCTTTTTTTAAGAGTTTTTTTTTGTGACGATAGGTACGTCACAAAAAAAAATATTCCAAAGAATCTTCGTACCTCAATTCGGGAATTGAATTGTTTTCATAGGTAAGAATAGAATAGAATAATACTTTATTGTACACCAAAAAAGTAACAATTTCACAGAAACTTATATGAATGGGTACAAAGGCGGTCTTATCGCTGACAGCGATATCTACCAGACAACTTTAGGATGGAGTAAGTTTGTACGAAACCTGTGAGACTCCGACTCGCTTTTCCTGTTTTTTTTTTGTCTGCCGATGTCCCCTGTATATTAATCGACTCATCGATCTATCCAACCAATAAACCAATGTGTACAATACTCACGCCAGCGTCAGCGTGTAGTCTCCCACGGTGACATTGTTCAGGTTCTGCACACATCGCTCCACCGAGACGCCGTCCCCCATCTGAACCATCGCCGTGCCTTCTTTAGTCTTCAGGAATTTTATCTGGAATCATAACAGTCAAAATTATACAACGTGTAACTTTAAAGAAAATCACTTTTCTGTTACACTGAAATAATAGTTTTATTTAGGCTTAGGGCTTTGACACAATATTCGGGTTTTAACTTAAACTTGGTAAACCGCTCTTAGTAGTTCATTAAGCCCCAAGATGACACCTGTTTCTATTTTTCCGGTGTCCGCCCACCTATTGAGTGACCTATTGGTCTAAGGGTTAGTGGCCCAGACTGCTACGCATCTGGTCGTGGATTCGATTCCCACCCAGGACAAATGTTTGTATGATGAGCTCAATCATTTGGTGTGTCTGGGTGTAATTTATCTATAAAATGTATGTATTTAGAAATATATAAGTATGTTTATCATTTGTCTAGTACCCATAACACAAGCCCTGCTTAGCTTGGGACTAGACGACGTTGTGTGACAGTTGTAGAATATATTATATTACCGTCTTTCAGTATGTCTGTAATTGCAGTATTCGAAAGGTTGAAACTCTTTAGTCACGCGTAGTAAAGCTTATTTTAGTTTAAGTATGTCAAACTCAACAGATACTTACTCTAACAACATTTCCGTAGAGACAGCACAAGTTGAACAGCCGATCAGCGTTGACAGTCTGGGGGTCCAGCCCGTAGACCATCATCACGGCGCCTTGCTGCGGGGGACCGCCCTGCGGCAGCAGGGGACACTTTAGTGGCATCAAACAATACAGGCGAAAAGATAAAGACAAGTTTTATTCAGTACGAACATAACAGCAGCAAATAATCTATATATTAAAAGGAGAAACTGAGAAATTTTGGAAAATCCTTTCTTAGTGTTCGCACACTAAGAACGGATTTTTCAAAATTCATACCCTAAGTGGAAGGGGGCCCGAAGTCTGTATAGAGAGATCTATTTTTACGTGGGCGAAGCCGCTGGCAGAAGCTAGTCTATATACATATATAAAAGGAGAAACTGACTGACATATCAACGCACAACCAAAACTACTGGGACTAGGAGCGTGAAATTTCGCACAAGACTTATTTTTAAAACATAGGCGAACACTAAGAAAGGGTTTTTAAAAATTCAGCAGCAGTCTAAACTTTGTATGGAGAACCCTACTTTCACGCAGGCAAAGCCGCTGGCAAAAGGCTAGTCACTAATAGCAGAAGAGAAATGAAGAACAAATAAACAGGATAAAGGTCATTATGGTTTGTAGAATTAATAGTTCATTTAAAACTTTAAATGTAATAAGAGTAAATTTAATAGTTAAAAAAAGTTTATTTAAATGTAGATAAAGTTCATTTAAGTTAAGATTGAGTTCATTTAAATTTTGAATGAAGGAATTAAATACAAATAATTTGGATAAATGAAGATTGAAAGTAGTTTCTTCCTAAAATATCGTAGATTCAAAGAATATTAATTCTTTGAATCTACGATATTTTAGTAGTAGTAGTAGTACAAGTAGTAGTAAAACTTTAATTAGTCGAGCATGATTAAACATGCTGCAAGGGAATCGTGCCCCGTGTATGCGTTCACCCCCACTAGGATTATAATTACCTGGTTCTGTGGCGGCATGTTGGGGTGGTGCATGGGCGGGGGTGGGACGAAACCCTCGCCTCCATAGCCTTCTGGGCCGTAACCGCGACCGTCACGCTGGAAAAAAAACCAATTGTTATTAGGAAATCATAATCTTCTTTTATTGAACCCTAATTTAAACGAAGAAGTCGCGGCAGACCAAGAAGGAGATGGCGGGATGACTTGGATGCCTTCCTTAGGAATTGGCAAGAAGTGGCTAAAAACCGAAAACACTGGAAAGAATGGAGGGAGGCCTTTGCCCAACAGTGGGACAGTATGGACTAGAAATAATAATAATATTAAATTTAAACCATTGCAGCACTTAGAAGAAATTCATTTAGCTGTTCAGAGTTTAAAAAATTTCAGATCAATCCGATTTCGAATTTTAAGCAGCGAAATCAAACTTGCATAATTTTCGAACTTTCATTAAATTTTATATATTTTTTAAACATCAATTAAGGAAATGAAAATGGGCTTGTTGATGCCAATAAAACGGTTCGCATTTAATAACGATATCGATTAATACGAAGCAATACCATTTCGATATTAATCACTTTCGATTTGGTTTCGTATATAAGCAAATTATTCAATTTCATCGCTCATAAGGAAAATTGAGTGTGAGAGGAAAAGACCAATCGTGTAATTTATTTAATGTAAAGGAGCAGTGGTGGCCGTGAGGTAACGGCATCGACTTACGAGTAGTAGGCATAGGTTCAAACAGCCAGGCGAATTACTTTGTGTAAATAATTTTATCACCACTGCTCTCAAAACGGCGAAGGAAAATATCGTAAAGAAATTGAACCAAAAATTCGAAGACATGTGACATCCACCAACCCGTACTGGGTCCGCGAGGTGGATTACTGCCCATTTCTTCTCCTAGAGAGGAATCTTGAGTCCCAGCAGTGGGAAGATTACAAGGCTGATGCTATGCTTTGGGGTTTCATAGACCGAGGTGAAGGTAAAGAGAAAAATGAGAGAGGCTTTCACCTAGCAGAAAAACGTAATACACTTAAAAATTAGGGCTACTTAAGAAACAAAGGTGGATTTTAGTCAGTAAAAGTTAGACACTCCCTCTTGTCAATCATTAAATAAATCCTCCCACTATTGGTGGATACCAATAGTGGGAGGATTTATTTGATGATTTGACACTGAAACTGCAAAAATCCACCTAAAAACGAATTTTTATACAAAGGTTATATAACAAATTAACGAACAGTCATCAATCTATGAACCAATCTTGTCAAATGTTGCTTAACCTCAAATAAAGATACACCTCACTAGCTCTTCCTTGCCTCAAGGAGTTGTCAGCAAACCGTAGGGTCGAAGCCTTCTGGGCCAAGGGTTGATACGAAAGCGTAACACCATGGCCTGGAAATCAGGCAAGGAAGGAATGGGGTAGGTTTTTTAGTCAGTAAGAGTCTGACAATGTTTCTCGCTCCGCCCAAGGGCGGGATTCGTCATCCGATGATTTTTACCTAAAATAAAAAAAACTAACTCTTCCTTGCGGTTGATAAAACACAAGTGAATAATTACCGGATGATGTGGAGGAGGGGGCCCGTGTCGATCTTTCATCATCCCCGGTGGCGGGGGCCCGCCGCTTCCGTAGTCCATATCTGAGGAAAACAAGAAAAAAATCTATATAAAAATCTAAATACAAAGAAATAAGTTAGAACAGAAGTAGTGACGAATAGAAGAGGCTAACTTCGATGCCAATAGAGACCAGTAAGAGCTCAAAGACACGAGTGGCATGTTGCCAACGGCATAACTGCAGTCAGCGACAGCGGTTGAAGGCAGCTGTTGAGGTTTGACGAAGGCTGTCGATATTCCAACAAATGAAGATCAGAGGCAGCCCTCATGTGTGTCAAGTGTCACTATGAGTCGAGTGCCGCAGCCATCTCCTTATGGCTGCAGTAACCTCTGCCGTTGACAATCGCTCGTGAATATGAATTCAAACTATAGCTCCTAACTTCGACCAATAGGTAGCCACCAAAAGAAACCAGTTAACGATAGACATATTAAACCGGGTAGAAGAAATGGAAGCTGAAACACATAGTAAGATGGTTAAAATAGAAAATATCCATTTCAGACTTGTTTTGGAAGTTTAGGAAGCAACTGTATTTGATGAAAAGATCGTAGACATCAAAGAAAAGCTGATGCAAGATCATCGTGAATTAATTAGACACCTGCAGATTGTCGTTTGTATAAACTAGTGTTTGACTGCGATTGCACCTGATGGTAAAAATCAGTGGTGAAAACCAGTTTATTAACTTTTGCCTTGACACCTCAATTACAATAGTAAATTATGTTATATTTTGTCATTTAAATAAATATTGCTGTTATCTCGATCCTGTATATAATTCACTTGACGAAAAGTCTATGAGCATTTGTTTAATATTTTTATTCTTTCTATCTATTGCTACTACGATTTCATGACAGATGTTGTTATGTTTATCAATTAGAATATCGATAACAACAGTAAACTTCGTATTACCGACGTATATTTGTAAATTGTTCCTGATGATCTGTAAATTGTTCCTACTAAACTGCATCTGGTAAACCAAATCAATCAAAATTTCACAGCAAGTTGAATTTGAAACCTGTTCAGAGTTGAAATCATCGATGCCACAGAAGAGATGCATCATAACAGTCTTAAAACTAAGAAGGAACACAAATCTTGGAGTGCTGTCAAGATGCTGTGCCATTTTTTCTATCAAACACACAGGTGCCATCAACATGCAGGTTGGGTATCAAATGAAAGTCGCGTGTGGGTATCAATGTATTTATTGTATAGATATGTTTAACAATAATTAATATGTATTGTAAGCTCTGTTTGTAAGTACTAATGTCTATTTTTACGTGGCTAAGAGTTCATTTGAAACAAAATGGATTTTTGGGAGCAGAAACTGAAATTACTTTTGAAAAATGTAATGTTCATTTAACTAGTTTTATGAAAGTATCTTAGCCACATAAAATGATTAGTTTAAGATATAGAAAATATATGAATAAGTAAATAATGTCTTATAACAAGTTAAAGTAAGTGTAGTTGATAATGTAGTTTATCTTATCATGTATGAATTTAAAATTATGAATGATAATATAAATAATATATGATACCTAATAAAGTACTTATTTAACTAAAGCTTAGTGATGTCAACTTTCAAATGTAATTAACGTAAAAACTTAACTTCGTAATGAATTCTTAAATATATGTGGATATAGTGTTTACAGTCATTCTCAAGAATAGTGATTCAGTTACAATTATGTGAACACACAGAAACATTATTGAAATAACAACATTAGTACTAACACAACATTTTAGTAGCTAACAATCAAAACTTATTTGGAGATATCTCATAAACGAACTTTCTATCCAATAGGGCATTCAAGTTTGTTTAGAAGTATATTAGAAAAGGCTCATAGTATCTCTTAAAGTTTTTTTTGCGATTATCTTCAAATAAGTCTGTCAACCTTGTAACCGCTTGCTTCGAAATAGCCTGACGAGTTTTAGTGTCCTATTTGCCAGGGTCTTGTGTTTGTGACTGGATACTCCATCTCGTTTAGCTCTTTAATTTCATTGGTGACAGAAGACCTAACGATATGGGGTATTTGGTCATGGATATGCAGAATGGGAGAATGCAAAGTAGGCGGTTAAAAGGTTAATGATATAGAAACTTTTGGACACATAGGTTTGATGCGTTCATCCGACATGCTCTAACGAAACCTTGGTGGGGAAAGTTTTTGCTAACATCATGCGGTCGTCTATATAGACGACATAACGTCTATGTCACATTCGTGTCAGTTTTACAGGAAAGTTAGCTGTTTCATACATCCAAACGTGTTTTTAGGTCCAATCAGGGTCTATACACACCGTTCTGCGAGTGTTCGCAGGAGTGCTGGCTGTGTTGGCTGCAAGAGTCCTCGCTGCAGGATCTGGTAGTAGGCGGGGCTGGTGTCGAGGCATCTGTCGATGAGCTGAACGATCAATCCAAGTCTTTGGTGCTTTGTTCCGAGTGTATTTCTGTTGTGTATTGCTCTTGAAACATTAATTTGTATAGTTCTTTTTGATTAGTCGCTTAAAGTATCTCAAGATAATGTGTGGTTTGATAAAGTCTCGTTTTGTCTTCGGGTAAACGTTATAAAATGTGTTAAAGTACCGATTGCATCGTAAAATAAATATAGGCTAAATAAATGGAAGCAGTGTTAACCAAATAACTGTTTTTATTGAGTTCTGAGTTGAGTTGTAGTAAAATACGAACGAAAATGTTTTAAAAATTTCACCACTGAATATTCGAAGCACTGAAAATGTTTAAATTCCACATTAATGCATTTTATATTCCACATTAACCCCATTAACGGATATCAATAAACATTTTAAGGGGCGCCATTACGAGCGTAATTGTTTAAAAGCGTACGTTTTACGCGTGGTTGACGCATATAACTGAAGTTTAATATAATAATATGTATTTTAATGTTTTCGCTAATGTCAATTTGGTGTTTACTGTTGATGATTTTGTTGTGAATGAGATTGTCTTTTAGGTTAAGAAAGAAACGTTTTAAGTTTTTGAAATTCAAAGCCGAAAGTCTTACTTTTAAGTACTTATATTTAGTGGAACTAGTAGGTTTGAGACTTTTTCTGACACGTTAAATTATGATATGAACTCGTCTTGCTACGGTTTACTTGCAAATAAACCTATTTTCCTTCGCAAACGTATTCATCATATCTTAGTCTTTAACCCATCGTTAAAGGAAGAAGCAAAATTAAGAAAGCAGCAATACCTGTGCATCTGGACTCTTTTAATAAACATGGTTTTGAGCATACTTAAAACACATAATGAATATAGCGGCAAAATTAGCTAATAAAGCACATTAAATGGAGTATGGCAACAGCTGATACGACTTTTTAAATAAAATATTGTGAAATACTAAATAATGCTTATTCAGACATAAAAACCGGCTGTAGCCACTTAAAAAAATGTTAACAAAAAAATTTAAAATACCTTCACAAAATGTTTATTTGGCACTGGATAAAACCAAACGAAATATTTCAGTAAAGAGAATAATAAAATACTATGGAAAAGCAATATTTTTTCAGGCATATTTCAGATTTAACAGAACATTGAGAAAAGTTTCAGCGTTTATTTTTTTTTATAAACTTGTGTTCAGACGAAAATAATTCAATTATAATGGTAGGTTACTTAGTAATTTTTTTTTTGTTAGCCTGTTCTGTCCCACTCCTGGGCAAAGGCCTCCTTACTTAGTAAATAGTTTAAAAAAAATGGTTATATTTAAAAGGTAAATTAAATTGAAGTCTTTATTTATACATTTTAAAATAGAACTAGCTGAATCGGCAAACGTTATTCTGTCGTATAAATAATCAAAGAAAGTAAAACAAGAATTCAATGAATATATATTTTTCATACCAAACTTTTATAGGGTGGTATACACTTATATATTTAAAACTCGTCAAGACGAATCACACGAGCCCAAACTCGATGGGGTTGTGTCGTCTAATTACAGACGTCCTATGGCCACCATCCTGTTCCATCATTAGATCAACTCCACGACATAATAATTTTGCATTGTCCCCTGATTGACACATGTATGCAAAATTTCAGCTCAATCGGTAACCGGAAAGTGGATCAAAAATTGATAAGATTTGATCACAAACATCGGGGCAAGTGTAACTAAATTAAACGCTTGTATAATGGGTATGGGAAAGGAATGATGGGTAAAATATGTCCTTTTCTCAGACCTATTGAATATGTATTTCATAAGAATCCGTAAAACTAAAGAGTTATGTTAAAAACACTCTGTGACACGATTTAATCTTGAACTTATATCTTTTTTAGCGTATAGTTAGTAATCCTCACTTTTTCCTTTTACTTCATTTGAAAATGCAACTCCCTAAGCAAAATTTGTAACCCACCTGGGGTTCGCGACGTACATGATTGAAAAACATTGAACTAAACCATTCCATTCAAATTGAGAGGCTAATATTTCCATCTGAACCCACCATACGATATAAATGTTTACCGGCACAGGTGGATGAAAAAAGGGGAGAGAGCGACGTACCCATCCATATTTAAACGGCACACAAGCAGGTGTGAACGAAAAACGTTGCATCCATCCCCTGTTTTAGTGAGGTTGCTTAAAAGAGGATCGTATAAGGGTCAACGTGGATAGAGCAGCAAAATTTTATATTAAGTTCTTTACTGGCAAGAGTTGATTCGTTGGAAGTCTGGCAACCGTCCGGACCGAGCCTAAGTTGTTCCAGCCCGAGAACCTCAAGGACCAAAGCCTACTGGGGCCATGGACCGGCTTCTGAAAGGAAGGTCCGGCCCCGGTAAGAAGGGGAAAGAAAGCACGGGGTTGGGTTTTTAGTCACTAAAAGTCTGGCACTATCTCCTGCTCCGCACAAGTGTTGGAGTTGTCGTTTGAAGATATTAACCCACAACAAAAGTGTTGATTGACGATTTTTGTTTTAGAGGTGACTTATAAATAATTTCTACATTCACGTAACTCGACAAAATGTATAAAACTGCAGGTCTTTTTTTCCTGATTTTTGGTTTAGTCTCGTAGTAAAATTAGTAATAATAATATATTAGTAGTAGTAATTAGTAATTAAAATAATATATTAGTAGTTCATAATATATTGGTTTATGATGATGATTGGTGTATACAATGATCCTTGTTAAGGAAAGCCCATCTGTTGTATCAATTTTCTATAAGTATGGACAAAGTATTTTGAATTAAATTTAAATCCGGGCGGAATAAAATGTATTTAAAGTTATGGCGCTTACCGATAATGTAGCTATAATTATAGTAATAGGATCATCAATTGCTTTACCTACTTGGAATTGGCCAGACCTTCATTTCCTTTGTTCTGACCAAGTTACTAAGCATTAAAAAAACATCAGGACAAAGGAATTGGGGGCGTGGCCAAATAATGTGATTTAAACTTTTGAGCCCCTGGCGTTCACACACCTATTGTCCTTTAATTGTGTCTGTAATTACCAAAGTCGAAAGGCTAATGCGAAACCTCTTGAGAGTTTCGATGCTCTGTCTACGCTGACCCTTAAATGAACAAGGGTATCTGTCTGTCTTTCTGTCATTGACAGAATAAGAAGCGAAACAGAATTGAATTTTTCATTACAACTGAGATTCGTTTTTGTTTTGGGGGTATTCATTCTCGAACGTAAGTCGTATTTCGGCATCGATATACAAAGTTGATAAGACAAATGGGCTTTCCTTAAAAAGGATTATTGTACACACCAATATGAACAACTTTTACTATGAGACCAACTCAAAAATCACGAATAAAAACTCGTTACTCCATACATTTTATCGAGTTATGTGAATTGGTGGACGTCACATGCTTTCGAATTTTTGGTTCTAGTACATGCTGGTTTCCTCAGAATGTTTTCCTTCACCGTTTTTTTAACACATGGCCAAAAAAAAAAACACATGGCCACCACTGCTCATAAATTGTAATTCTTGAGCCCCGGCGTGTGCGAACGCCAGCGTTTGCACACCTATTGTATCTCTATTATGTCTCTAATTACGCTATTCATACTTCTTATTTGTGAAGACATTGCATATTTTGCCCCTCATTCCTTTCTTTACACCACAGAAGGCCTGGTGACGTCTGGCGGTGCGACAGCGGAATAGAATTGGCGGAATAAAAAATTAGTACTCGAAAAAATTCAACCGGAAGCTTCCATTAGCACAACTAATCCTAACAAATATATTTAGCAACTCAAAAATGTAATCCAGGTCTAAACTCCTCTAAAACATCCCTCTAAAGTTAGCCCTCAGTACATACGCAAGAAAATCATTGAGGACGCGCTACAAGGCTGGCAGTTTATGAATTATTTAGAGCTCGTGTTTGTACGTCGGTCCATGCTAGGGTTGCTACCACAGATATAGATATACCTAGATAACGCAAGCATCGCGATCTGTATGGAAACCAAGCGTGCCATTTTTTGACTACCTATTATGGCGTCATAAGCACTATTTAAGAAAACCCCGCTTTGCCAGCACAATTAACCATTTATACAAGCTTTTTATTAGCTTGCAATGTAACTATGTATGTTCGGCTTAAATCTTGCAACTCAATTTTGAAGCAGATATCTTCAACCGATTGAGCTGCAATTTTGCAAGCAGGTGTAAATCGCATGGCAACGCAATATTAGGATGATATGGAGCTGATCTGATGATGGAGCTGGAAGATAGCTATAGGACCTCAGCTACGTAAGCTAGGCACGCGAAGTAGTTGCTCTTGCGTTATCTAGGTATATCTATATCTGTGGTTGCTACCGATCGATCCGGTGTGCATTTTGTAGTTCTATGCTGTAACCGGTACTCCGAAATGGGACTGGGTGTATTTATAAACGTTCAATCTACCTATAGCAAAGCGTTAGCCTTATAATAGTCTCTCTGCTTGGACTCAACCTTTAGGAGAGGAAGATCTCCGATCACGATTTTCGGCCATCGAAGGTTCCCATCCGATCGTCCGGTAATCTTCCGGACTAAGCAAAAGTTGTCGACGGCGCGTACTGTTCCCGCACGCCTCAAGGAGTTGTCAGCAAATCATAGGGACCATTAATAAAAATTGTGGCCTACTTGGGCCAAGGGTTCCCATCTAAAAAGAAGGCTCGGCAAGGCAAAGTAGAAGCGAGGTGGCAAATTAAGAGACTAACACTATCTTCTGCTCCACCAGTAATCCACAATGCAGGCCCAGTGTTGATTGGCTAATATAACAAGTCTACGAATTTTTGGTTCTAAGACATGTTGGTTTCCCCACGATGTTTTCCTTCAAGGTTTAGAAACCAATATTTGAAACTAAGATGAAATAAATTACACAAAGTAATGCACCTGGCTAGGTTTGAAACCACGACCTACAACTCGTAAGTACTCGGCCACCAATGCTCTATCCTTCTATGTTATAAAAAAAAGTTTCGTTACAATCGCTCTATCTTATTTAGAAAATTCACTACCTACATTATTTGAAAACACACCACACACAGAGAGAAACCAGTTAGCCTAGAATCTAATTTCCACCAAAATACACGCTACAATTTCATTGTACCGTGTGTAGTTTGGTGTTTAACAGTTACACTCAACGGTATTGCCAGCAACACAGCGACATTTAAATTTTATCGTCTTGCAACCCTGGGTGTTATTGCAATTCCCGACGGCACGAAGCGTATCTTCTATTTCGCGGCCGGAATTTAACGGGGACGGACGCCTTTCACTCTCTCGCTTTTGAATGACGATGTTCCTTTTTTATCTGCGCTCATTTTGAGGTCTTCTTGTTGAGTGTTTTTTTTTTGGTGGGTTCTTTTGTGCAGAGGTGAGAATTGAGAGTTTATTAATTAAGCACTATTTGAATTTGATTAGTTGTAGCAATTGTATGCAAGAAAAAAAATATTTGCAAAAATATTCAATTTGCATTGCATCAGCCTCATAATATTCCCACTGCTGGGTCTCAGGCCTCCTCTTTCTAGGAGAGGAAATGAGTCATAATCCACTATGCGTGCCCAGAGTGGATTGTAGATAAAAACTATAAGAATACCTAACTGTGAGAACAAAATGAAATTTGAGCTGAATTTGCATGCATGTGTCAATTAGTTGATAATGCAAAATTATTGTGTCATGGAGATGATCTGATGATGGAACAGGGCCATAGGAACTATGTAATTAAATGACACAAAGCCCTTCGAGTTTGGGCTCGTGTGATTTGTTTTGACAAGTTTTAAATATATAATTTATGCCGCGCTACAAAAGCTTGCAACGAGGATAATATTTTTATTGAAAACTTATTTTGAATTATAAACTTTAGAAGGTAGAAAACCAGTTATAAAAGGGAAACTACATGAAACAAGATTTGACTAAAACGACATATCAAATGCAGCAATCATGAAAAATTGCTTTTCATATTATCGTTTTTATAACAAAATCAAAGACAGATAAAACTATTCAATACGCTTTTAATCTCAAAAAGACCGGTACAAAATTCAATTTCCTAGCCTTAGTCAGTTTGAGCGCCATTTTGTGAATCGTTTAAAACAAATTTCGTTTTTATTCAGAAAGCCTCATTTGGTAATATGTGATCTGACATCTTTTATGCATGAAAATTTTCAATTACGAGCTAAAAATTCACTTTTCTTTGCAAGAGTTTTACGATACTTTTACAGTGTAACAAGAAGATAATCCTGCTTGGTGTTTCGAAGGGAATTTAAAAATTTATTATCTTTTTTTAAAGGTTCCAAGTATAAGTTGGTTTTTCACCATTTTGTTTTGAAAAAATGTGGTTACAATATTTGAATACATTTGGACCAAAGCTACATACATTTTTCGTCATTCTCCTTTGGTTTTGTAATTAACTTTTGCCCGCGGCTTCGCTCTCGGCAACAGAAAAATGTGATAAATGAATAACCGCTCGACCGATTTTGTGCAAACTTCACGTAAACCATCGACTGAATAGGCCGAAAAAAGCCTAAATATTTGGTTTGGATAGGTGTTCTTGAGTTATACAATTACAACAAAAAGTGGCATTGATTATTCATTGGGGAGACTGAGCTAAGCAGTGTTTCATCACACAATGCACCTGCACTAGTTTATTAGGAGCCTGTTCACTCTAACCTTGAAAACAGCTAATAGGCCAGTCATTAAAGCCTCAAACCCGAAAGAAATTAGTAACACGGTGAAATTTTGAGGGGTTTTTAAGGAAGGTGAAATAACTTACCGAGTGATTTTGCAGCGCTCTGGGGTGTACGGAAAGGGTTGAAAAGGGGTGAAAATGGTTTTTTGTTAATAAAATTGTTAAAAAAATTAGTAACACGCTGCAAATTTAGAATTAGGTTGTTCTTACCGTTTTGTAACGTGTATTAAATTTGCAGCGTTTTGCAATGTACGGAACATTGTTTATTATTAAAAAACATTAAAATTTGTTAATAACAAGGGTAAAAAAAATAGTAACACGCTGTAAATTTGGAATTAGGTTGTTCTTACCAATTCGTACCGTCTATTAATTTTGCAGCGTTTTGCAACATACGGAACATTGTTTATAACTAAAAAACAATGAAATTTTTTATAACAAGGGTAAAAAAAATTAGAAACACGCTGCAAATTTATATTTAAGTTGTTTTTACCGTTTTGTACTGTACATTAAATTTTCAGGGTTGTGCAATAAATTTAACATTGTTTATTATTATAAAGCAACGGAATTTTTTCATGAAAAGGGTAAAAAATATTAGTAACAAGCTGCAAATGTAGAATTAAGTTGTTTTTACTGCTTTAAAACTTCTATTAAATTTGCAGCGTTTTGCAACAAACGGAACATTGTTAAATATTATATCAACAAATATTTCAGTTAGTGACAATGGTGAAAAAGTGAGTAAAGAGTTGCAATCTGGACAACATGTTGTTGACACTGTTTTAGAAGGATAATAAACTGTGCATTGTTTTTCAAGGTATACAATATCGTTTATTATTAACAAAGTAAGATGTTTTTATGATAAGTTAAGAATTACGAATAAAATTACAAAAAGTAAATCTTAAAATAATAGCAATGAAATTGAAGAAATGAAATTCTAATTATTTATAATAGAGGCATCAAAAATTTGTGATTTAAATTAATACAAAATAAATTTAGTTAGAAATTAAGAATATTTTTTTTTGGTGTTTCGCTTCTCTTTGTGTTCAGGTCCACCAGGAACAACTGCAATCAAAAAAATAGTATTTAACAATTTTATCAACACTTTGATAAGATTCAATTTCAGTAGGATGATTTTGAGAATATTTACCTCACGCAAATTATTCATTCTCTAATAGTCTCATTCTTTTCGTAGTCGTTGGTCCAGAAGGGCTGTCGTTCGTAGATACATCGAACTCGCCTACATTTTCCTCGGGTGCGTTTACCCATATTTCGGGTGCCTCAAGCTGAACCACTACTTCATCAGAATTGTCATCAAGAAATACATCTTGCGGCTCTCCGAAGTTATCATTTTCGGCATTCAACAGACTGTTCTTAACTGCATCTGTTTCATCATCGTCCATGCCATCCATTTCAATTTCCCTGACGTTAGAGCAAGTTTCACCATGACAAAACAAACAAAGCAGTGTGCAGTTGAGGCCACTTTTCCTGCAGCTGCATGCTACGGTCGAGCAACCTTTCTTACATCTACAGAAGACAAGTTTCAGGACTTCTGGTGGTGCAGCTTCAAGGGTCGTCAAAGTTGGAGTCAAACCGTGCGATCCTCTCATCCAACCCCATGATGTTGCAGGTAAATCGTTACCTATAATAGATAAAAATCAAAAGAAAACATTTTAGAAATTCCTTAAAATTTAACGAAAAATGTTAATCAAATCAATGTTCTGTATCAGAAGATTGTTCAACTCACCTAACCATTGCTGAACTTGATGATACACCCGAAAAGAATGTTGGCGTGCTGCAGCTTTCGTGGGTGGTAAACTGCAGAGGTTGTACTTGCTCTTGGTTATGGACCGAGCAAATCCTTCGTAGCGCAAGTCATTCAAAGATTTCGGCAACTTTCCTCCGTACATCTTCACAAAGTTTTTTTCTCCAGCATCATCAAGGTCGTCTGGCTGCGCATTTGGTACTTTGAAACATTCAAGGGCTTCCTGAATTAGCGAATCTTTGAGGACAAGCGTGGTTAATTTCGTTTTGCCTTGGTTGAAAAGAGCAGAAGTTGTGTCACATCCGGAGAACGCGTGACAGGTCAGAATATGTGCAGTTAATTGTTCTTTTTTTAGACTGTTTGAGAAAAAAGTAGATGTTGCAGATTTTCCTTTTCCAGGCTTCATTAAATACACATTTTTGTGTCTTTCCTGTGCCACACCAGTTAAAATGACGAGCAAATCGACATCTTCTCCCACGATGATCACCGTCTCATAATTTGCAGATTCCTCCAGAGCAGTGTACACAATCAACGTATCCGCATCTTCCATGTGCTGCTTGACTTGGTATCCAACATTGAGCAGCTTTGACTTCAATAAATTTATTAATTGAGCCTTGTTTTTGCCGTTAGATTTCTATCTAACGGCAAAAACAAGGCTCCACTCCAGAAAAGTTTCTACTTTTCTGGAGTGGTCGTCGATGGCATTGATTCCTCAACTATAACATCCACCGAAGCAGGTTTTATTCGTCGTAGCCGTTCTGACGATTTTGTACTCCTATCTGCAGCAGTTTCAGGATAGCCATCGAAAACAACAGTCACAGAATCACCGTAATTTTTCCTGATGTAGTCGATGTACTTTTTGCAAATGCTGCAAGCTGCTGTCGGTCCATTTTCTGTCAACGTCTTCAACTTACTTTGTACTCGTTCAACAATTTCATGAAACATCTGCTGCTCAAGTCGAAGTTCAACGGTCTCAGTGTCAAATTGTTCTAACAGATTCTCTATTTCAAACTGCTCATCATCGGAGAAATCAATTTTTTGTAAAATTATCTGTCCTAACGCCAACTGAGTCAGTAAGTGACCTCGGATTGCTCTGGAGTAAGCATGACCTGATAACATTTTTTCCACTGAAACTGGAGCATAGATGAGAGAGAGAACTTCCTTCAGTCCACTGCCAGCCATGATGTACCCAATGCATCCCAGGAATGACATAAGCAAATGGAAACCTCCAAGCCGAATGATAACGTTATCTAACAGTGGTTCAGATGTAAATTCCAGTATTTCACGGGCCTTTTTGTACAAGGGTTGATCGAATGTCACCAGGCAGGAAGTTTGACCAGATTTGTTCGTTCTTTCTGCAGCAGATATTAAAGTTGTGTATACGGTATCACAGTCACTTGGAGGAGCGTTGATGAAAGGCAAAACTGATATTGCAGATGTGACATATTCTCGTTTGGACGTAAGTGCTTTGTTTGTCTTGTCATGGTGAAACTTGCTCTAACGTCAGGGAAATTGAAATTGATGGCATGGACGATGATGAAACAGACGCAGTTAAGAACAGTCTGTTGAATGCCGAAAATGATAACTTCGGAGAGCCGCAAGATGTATTTCTTGATGACAATTCCGATGAAGTAGTGGTTCAGCTTGAGGCACCCGAAATATGGGTAAACGCACCCGAGGAAAATGTAGGCGAGTTCGATGTATCTACGAACGACAGCCCTTCTGGACCAACGACTACGAAAAGAATGAGACTATTAGAGAATGAATAATTTGTGTGAGGTAAATATTCTCAAAATCATCCTACTGAAATTGAATCTTATCAAAGTGTTGATAAAATTGTTAAATATTATTTTTTTTATTATTTTTTTTATTTTATTTTTTTATTTTCTTTGATTGCAGTTGTTCCTGGTGGACCTGAACACAAAGAGAAGCGAAACACCAAAAAAAAAATATTCTTAATTTCTAACTAAATTTATTTTGTATTAATTTAAATCACAAATTTTTGATGCCTCTATTATAAATAATTAGAATTTCATTTCTTCAATTTCATTGCTATTATTTTAAGATTTAATACTTTTTGTAATTTTATTCGTAATTCTTAACTTATCATAAAACATCTTACTTTGTTAATAATAAACGATATTGTGTACCTTGAAAAACAATGCACAGTTTATTATCCTTCTAAAACAGTGTCAACAACATGTTGTCCAGATTGCAACTCTTTACTCACTTTTTCACCATTGTCACTAACTGAAATATTTGTTGATATAATATTTAACAATGTTCCGTTTGTTGCAAAACGCTGCAAATTTAATAGAAGTTTTAAAGCAGTAAAAACAACTTAATTCTACATTTGCAGCTTGTTACTAATATTTTTTACCCTTTTCATGAAAAAATTCCGTTGCTTTATAATAATAAACAATGTTAAATTTGTTGCACAACCCTGAAAATTTAATGTACAGTACAAAACGGTAAAAACAACTTAAATATAAATTTGCAGCGTGTTATTATTTTTTTTTACCCTTGTTATAAAAAATTTCATTGTTTTTTTGTTATAAACAATGTTCCGTATGTTGCAAAACGCTGCAAAATTAATAGACGGTACGAATTGGTAAGAACAACCTAATTCCAAATTTGCAGCGTGTTACTATTTTTTTTACCCTTGTTATTAACAAATTTTAATGTTTTTTAATAATAAACAATGTTCCGTACATTGCAAAACGCTGCAAATTTAATACACGTTACAAAACGGTAAGAACAACCTAATTCTAAATTTGCAGCGTGTTACTAATTTTTTTAACAATGTTATTAACAAAAAACCATTTTCACCCCTTTTCAACCCTTTCCGTACACCCCAGAGCGCTGCAAAATCACTCGGTAAGTTATTTCACCTTCCTTAAAAACCCCTCAAAATTTCACCGTGTTACTAATTTCTTTCGGGTTTGAGGCTTTAATGACTGGCCTATAAATTATGATCAGACTGGAAGACCGCAGCAGGCAGATTGTCGATACGCCGCACGTGTCCGATGGCAAAATTTTAGTCAAAACCAACTGTTTCATTGAGTAGAAAAAAAATTAAAACCGCGTTACTAATATAAGAAAAGATTTAATAAAATGATTTTAATAAAGCTTAAAAACATACCATTAGTCTAAACATCACGAAGAATATTTAAACCCAAATATTTTCAACGCGAATTTTGCAGCCAAAAAGATGAATACATCAAGATATGTATGTAAAACTCGTGAATTTTACAATTGCAGCACTTTCGTTCCATGTGAACGTCCGCAGATATTTTGTGTACATTTATTTTAATGTACAATTTGTGGCATTTTGTTTGACTATTTTTTGGTTGCAATATTTCAACATGTGATACGAATATTGTGATTTTTTTTTAAATATTTTCTTGTAATTTCGGGGACTTTAAAAATGTAATGTTTCTTGCTTCATGAATATCATGCTTTTATAAGATCAGAAAAGAATATAATATATATAGGTATATATATATATTTTTTTTGCTAGAGAGCTTGTGTTATGAGTACTAGACAACTGATAAACATACTTATATGTTTCTAAATACATACATATTATAGATAAATTACAGCCAGACACAGAATAAATGATCGTGTTCATCACACAAACATTTGTCCTAAGTGGGAATCGAACCCACGACCTCAAAGCCAGTCAAAATATAAAGTAAAATTGTTTCTGTAAAATTGTTGCTTTTTTTTGGTGTACAATAAAGTATTATTCTATTCTATTCTATTCTATTCTTATAATTTCTGGGACTTTAAAAATGTAATGTTTCTTGCCTCACCAATATCAAGCTTTTTGGAGATCAGAAAAGATTTTAATTAGCATTGTTCCTTATTTTAAAGCCTTGAGCACAGGCGTAGAGTAGCCAGCCTTTCGGTATTTTACAGAATGCATTTTGGAGAGTGAGCGCAGGAATTGTATGACTTGGTTCTGCTATTTCAATTATACCATTGGACGACCGGATACAAGGACCGGAATCAAACCAAATGTTCAGGCTTTGTTCGGACTATTTAGTAGATGGTTTATGTGAAGTTTGCACAAAATCGAGCGGTTCTTCATTTATCTGTTGCCGGGAGCGATGCCGCGGGAAACAGCTATATTTGATTTTCGACTAATAATAATTTGTTTTAATTTAAATCATTAATTTAATCTATCTTTCATTTATAGTTTGCAATTAGTTTATATAAATAAAATTAAAAGTATTATTGTTAAAATTTCAATGTGGATGAATGGAGAGGGAGAGGGAGACCAAAGAAAATATGGATGGATTGTGTGAGAAGTGATATGAAAGAAAGAGGAGTTAGTGATAGCGTGACGGGTGACAGGACAGAGTGGAAGAAAAAGAGATATTGCGCCGACCCCAAATAAAACGGGACAAGGGCAGGAAGATGATGATTCTTAAAATTTCAAATGAAATAAATAAAATGACTAATTTAAAGAATAAATGTCATCAAATAATAATAGTCTTTAAAAGCCTTTGGTTCAAAATCAAACGGACCAAAATCAACGGGTCCAAACTTTCGCATCTGTATAAAGTTGTAGAATTAGAAGCCGTGTTTAAGCTCGGAGCAAGCCGGGAGCATCGACGGGTTCCGACACTTTCTGAGCTGTTGGATTACTCAATGTGGATGATATTTGGAAGAGGAGATAGGCTTACAGATGAAGCGATAGCGGTAGGTTAAGCGATAGGACGCGGTAGATAAGTTGACCCATTTGCTAAGGTAACGCAAATGGTTCAATTTATCTGCGCGCACACAGCGCTCCCATTTCGATTGAGACTCGAAAGTAGTCTACGCGTAGCAAGCAATAGTACAATAGCTGAGGGGTGCGGGGATCGGGCGGTGCTTGCTGCTTTTGCGTAATTGAAAAATGCAGAGTTGAAATCTCTTAGATAGAACAACGAAATCTTGAAGTATTATTTTTGGTAAATGTATTATATTTTACTAGCTTTCTGCCAGTGACTTCGCCAGCGTGCAAATAAGGTTCTCCATACAAACTTTAGACCCCCATTACATCCGTTTAGGAGCTGAATTTTGAGAAACCCTTTCTTAGTGTTCGCCTACGTCATTAAAGGAAGCCTTGTGCAAAATTTCACGGTTCTAGTCCAAGTAGTTTTGACTGTACGTTGATATGTTAGTCAGTTAGTATGTCCTTTTACATATGTAGATAAAATAAATGTCACAGAAAAAAAGTCATTGGTAATGTGTTAGTAATACTGTCCTGCAAAGTTATTGGTGTTTTACAAATAACCCTTATAATTTAATAATAATTTGTTATTCGTAAAACAATGTTTTATAAATAATAAACAACAATATTTTCATTTCGCTTCCGCTTCCACGCTTTCAGTAAAACCTTTCCTTGCCTGCCGAAATAGAACTAAGTTTGATTGCTCAACGTTCAGGATTCATTGTTCGATATTTGACGACAAAATGGCGCATGCAAGAGAACAATTCTCACGATCAAGATTAATTAATGATTTATCACATTTTTTGGGCTTTCGTTACAAAGAAAAAGGTGGCCAAGTGGAGTGGTGGTAGCAGAGTGGTAACGGCCCCGACTTACGAGTTGTAGGTCGCGGGTTTAAACCCCTGCCAGGCGCATTACTTTGTGTAATTTATTTTATCATCACTGCTCTCAAAACGGTGAAGAAAAATATCGTGAGGAAACCGGTATGTCTTAGAACCAAAAATTCGAAGACATTACCAACGGATTACAGCCCATTCCCTCTCCTAGAGAGGAGGCCTGTGTCCCAGCAGTGGGAACATTAAAAAAGATGATGATGAAGTTACAAAGAAGTCTTATCAAGGGCTGAATACTAGTGTTTTAGGAGACTAGATCATAGAGATTTTTTATCTACACTAATATAATAAGGTGGTAAAGTTTGTTTTTTTGTTGGTAGGAGGTAATCTCTGGAACTGTTGGTCCGATTGAAAAAAAATTTAGCAACAATGGAAAGCTGCTTTACTCCAGAGTGACATAGGCTATATTTTATGTACGCGGGCGAAGCCGCTGACAAAAGCTAGTTTGTTATAAACTTGTCATTATCATCATCATCAACCTTTTTAATGCACCCACTTTTGCGCGTTTTGCCTCGTCGTTTATACCGCGTACAGCGAGTGACTTTTCACGATTTCAGGTTTGGTTCCCCAGTAAAAGTTGTTGGTTATCATGACTACAATCACGTGTTTAAGTATCGGTCAATAATTACCAGTCAACCTGTATACAAAGTAACATAGCTTTATTGTCATTACAGAAACATTAACGTGTTCCTAAAACCGTGTGAAGGATAACTTTTCTATATTTAATAAGATAAAAAATAAAAAAACCTTTTATTTCTTACAGTTTTGTGTAAGAAATAAAAGGCTTTTTTATTTTATTTTTATTTTACACGCACTATTACAAATTTTTTTTTCTTCTACTTACAAATTTTTAATTACTTAAATTTTTATATGAATATATTATTCTGTAGGAACCCCTCTACAGGTAAAGGCCTCCTCCAAATTGAGCCAGTTTTCTCTGGATTTCACTGTTTGCATCCAGTTTGGACCCGCTATGCGTTTAATTTCATCCTCCCATCTGTTGCAAGGTCTGCCAGTTACCAGTCACCCTATACAAGGTGTCATTGACATGTTAACGCAAATGAATACCATGGATCCAGTACATGATTCTGGACCCCCAGTGGTGGAATTTTTCGTCGGTTTTTTTTTTTAATCTGTATAAAATCGTTATTCTGACCAATCCCAATGATATTTTTAGAAATAAAAAGAAAAAAAAATTACAAAAAAAAAATATCGAGGCAAATAAAGTCGTTATTCTAATCTAACCCGATGACATTTTTAATTTGGAATGTAATGCACTTCTTTTTTTGCAAAAAATGTTAAATTGACGTTTTTATACAGTTTAATTTAAAAAACGTTAAAAATTCATTAAAAAAAAATAAGAAAAGCCGACAAAAAAATTCCATCACTGGGGGGTCTAGAATCATGTACTGGATCTATGGTATTCGTTTGCGTTAACAAGTCAATGACACCCTGTATACAAAGCAACATAGCTTTATTGTCATTTCAGAAACATTAACTTGTTCCTAAAACCGTATGAAGGATAACTTTTCTATATTTACTGGAACTGAATTCGACTGAATTGTGTAAAGTTTCACATCGCCTAACTTGTGACTACATTGTCACAGTTTGCTGAATTTCGCGAAGGGTCGTTCAAAATGGATACTAGTTTACTTTTAGAATAGCGGTAGGTTCAGACTGAAAAATAGCCATAGCATCAGCCTTACAATGTTAACACTGCTGTGGCTTAGGTCTACTTTCTAATCCACCATGCAGGCCCAGACCGGATTGCTGGACGTCACATATCTTCGAATATTAGTTTTACTCGTAGAACATGCCGGTTTCCTCACGATGTTTTCCTTGAGAGCTATAGTGATGAAATAAATTACACAAAGTAATGCGTCTGGCTGGGTTTGTGCCGCGACCTACAACACGTAAGTCAGCGCCGTTACCGCTTGACTGCAAACGTACCTGATGGTAAGCAGTGTCAGAGTCGTTGATGGTGAGGCGCACTTGTTTATATAATATATATATAAAGATCCTATTCACTCTAGCCTTGAAGAAACCTAACATAATCGGGCGCGGAGATCGCAGCAGGCAAATTGTTGCAGTCCTTAGATTTATGCGATATAAACAACGAGTTTTCAATAAAACTTATATCTGCTCGTACGAACTGATATGTGAATGCTACAGGCAACTATCGAAGATAATTTCGGCAATCCGTCGAGTGAAAAGCTCTTGATTAAAGCTACAAGTTCAGTTCGGAACTAGTTCGGAATTCACCAAAACTGTACGTGAGTATATTTGTAGGCATATTCTAGAGCTAGAAGGTATAATTAGATCGAAAATACGATTACGTGTTGTATCATAGAAAAGGTCTAACTAACCTAGGTAGGCCATTTTTTTAACAAGATATATTTTTAGCACTTAAAAAACCCGTATAACCTAAAAATAGGACGGATTGAAATGTTATTTATGTTTTTAGTAATGTTGAGTTTTGAGTTATTTTTGTTAGGGCTTCTTTTATATAATTATGTTACAGTAAATACTGTTAATTACTGGTTACAATTAAAGCTCTTTTTAAGTTAAAACGCGTTCCTTTTATTTTTTTTCAAAATTACGAAATATTTTAGGTACCTATAAGTAATCATTAAAATTGTCACAAAAAAACTCCCAATCTAACTGTATTTAGAGTAAATGTAGTAATTTTAAATCAGTCATACGTCATTTGTCATTTTAAGTGGTTAAAACTACTTCTGACTAATATTTGCTGTTCATAATCATGATCAATTAGAGTACTGCCGACGGATCTTGGCGAGTCTGAAGTCTCTTCGAAATTTAGCTCTTGTGCACTCGTAAAAAATAAAGTTTAAAAAAAATGCCATGTACAGATTTTGACAGCTAGTTAGCTAACAACTGCTAATTGCAAAGCCTAATTTCAGACTCGCCAAGATCCATCGATACTAATGTAATATTGATTGTGACATACTGCAACATATATTGAGTATAAATCGTGTATTTCAAAACGCAAAAATTATAACCGTAGCCAAATAACCGTCAGTGTACTCACCTTGTTACACCCTGACTCAACAATTTTAACACAAAGTTTCTCACGCATTAAAAAATCTTTAAGGTATTTCCAAACTACCACACACAACCGACCATTGCCTTTATTTAGGACAACGATTTTTTTCTCCCATATGGGTGCTGGTAAAACAATCTACTTACTGTAAGGCTGTGGCCTTCCACCGGTGTACTGTGGAGACTGTAGGAGAGGCGCGCTTCTCTGTACGGGCGGCACGTCATCCGACACTGGGAACAACGGAGACAGAACGATAAATATGATGTCATTACCATTACAGTACTGTAGCGGGCAGGATGCAAGCACAGGATCGTTCAGAGCAGAGGGTGCGTCGATGTCAGACTAAAAGCTGTTGTTGTATTTCAGATGGATTATTTTTATGACAGCTAAAACCGAGATAAATCACTGTACTATTTATAGGACAGCATATATTTTATGTGACGTTTTTAAGTCAGTATAGCGATACTGCATAGCTGCTTTGTAAAAGTATGGAATCCTTGATATATTGCCTCAATAGTTAACAAAGGCCGCCGTCCTTTTTTTAGTACTCCTTAAGAAATGCTGCTAAGTTGGTAAAAATTATCTTTTGTGGCAAGTATCTCAAAACGTCACTCTTAAAAGGCCGAAATGAATCGTCAGAACACTGAAAAAAAAATGGCTGCTAGACCACAGTATAAAAGTAAAAATAGTTCAGTAAGAACACAGGTTTTAGTCTGACATCGTCGATAAAATAAAATAATAAAACACATACTGGTTTAAGGCGCATCTTGCTACACAGGAATCTGCATTCTTTTGAAAAAGCTAGGCTGTTTCTGACAGTCTTAGAGCATTAAACCCTGGTTACAGGTTTTTGACAGGAATAATTTACTTAGACCTTTAGTAAACTGATTTCTTCTTAGCATATCGATGGTAAATCATATAACTTCGGGCCAGACCTTAGCTTTGACTTGAATCTCCAGTACCTAATTTTTATTAGTCTTCATTTATTCTGCAGATATATCGGTACGCAGGTCCTAAGATCCTTTTTTATCCCCACACAGGACATACTGTCCTTTTTATAGGACATACTGTCTTCTTTATGCGATATAGTACTTATTTCTAATTCCACGTTAGGTTTGGGATAGAATCCCCAAAAAACTTACTGGTTGGGATATATATATTTTTTTAAATTGCATAGGCTCGTGTTTGACCATTATCTCACCTGATGGTAACTAAGCGATGATGTGCTCGTTTGCCTAGAAGTAACCTATTAAATCATAGGAGACTCCTAGGTTATAGGAATCAGGAACCACAGATGCTAAATAGAGACTCCTGCTCGGAATTCCTCATATACTCGTATTTGTGGATATTTGACCAGAACCAAGATATACAGCGCTGACTGCCTATTGATTCATAAACCGCATGGATTAATGTCTAGCTGGTCACTATCAAATTAGGAACCTCATCTCAAATAAAATTACATGTTTATTAACTAACAGTAAATCTTTGGAGTGTCAATTAATTAAACTTAAGACTTTCAAATGAGAGTTTATAAGAGCCACGCGGATCAAAACAGGGGTTTTACCATCACGTATTTAAATGTCATGCGTGCCAGCGAGAAATAGCTATACACTCTATACACCGTAAAATGTTGATTGTTTTAATCCCGTGGAGGGTCAATCCGTATATAAAATCTCACTATCAATTTGTAAAGAAAAAATTTTAAAAATAAAGTAAATTTATTCTAAAACTTGAATTTAATCATTCTTTAGGTGAAGATCAGCTGAGCGAGTCAATGATGACCTTGTAGGTAGTTGTCGCTCATTGCGTACTAAATCTAAGTGAAAAGAAAAATCGATAATGTTTCTTGTACCGGATCGACCCTCCACGGGATTAAATTAGTTAAAATTTAGCCGCGTATAGTTTCATCCCATTTTAACGGTTCAGATGAGGTAATCATCCCTTGTAGGTACTCTCTTTGCGCTCAACACTCACCCTGACTGTGATGTGTTTGCGGACGAATGGAAGGCGATCATGTCAGCATGCCTGGAGTTCTGTGAGATGAGTGTATGAGTCTAATAATATATACATTTAACTATCGACCCGCCCCAGCTTCGCACGGGTACTGATATTGAATATTTTATGCATTTATTATACACATAAACCTTCCTCTTGAATCACTCTATCTATTTAAAAAACTGCATCAAAATCCGTTGCGTACTTTTAAAGATCTAAGCATACATAGGGACAGCGGTAAACTACTTTGTTTTATACTAAGTAATGATAATAATAATGATGACTAATGTAATTGACGGATAGTCGTTTTTGTTAAACTAAAATAAATACTTAAAAAAAAGGAATCAAATAGATCGTTACGAACTCGTTAGGGTCTTTGTGTGAAAACTGTTCCGATTTGGTATTTAAAAGCAAATCTATGTAGCGATAAAAGGTTTTCAATAAAACAAATAAATTGCGAAAATGAATTCGAATAATCGAAAAGTTTTCGAAAACTAACGCTTAAGTGCAGTTTTATCATCATCATTAAAATAGAGCTCCTAGCTTTAAAGTTGAAAAACTTTTATTTTTTCAAATAGCATCATTACATAGTACCTATAAAACAAAGTTGCGCGTCCCTATGTATGCTTATACCTTTAACAGTTCGCAATGGATTTTGATGCGGTTTTTTTAATAGATAGAGTGATTCAAGAGGAATGTTTATGTGTACAATACATGCACAATATCTTCAATATCAGTACCCGTGTGAAGCTGGGGCGGGTCGGACTTTCGATACAGCCCATAAGGGACTAGCTATGCTCAGAGTCCAAGCAGTGGGAACATTATAAGGCCAATGCCATGCTACCCGTTTTCACTAATTTGCTGCCTTGCGAATCCAGGGCGGCTAGCTAGTTAGATACTAAACAAATCGGCGCGCTCTGTTCCCGCGCGCCTCAAATGTAGAGGCCCAACTAGGGTTGCCAGGTGTTAGGATAAAGCAGGACATACGTAGGATTTTTGATTGCTTGTCCGGCCAAAATAAGCGTCATCCGGCCTGTTAGGTTAGATTATAAAATCTTTAGAAAATAATTTTTGTTTTGTTATAATATGACGACTGATGATTAAGAGAGTTAGAGACTGATTTATAATAAAGAAATATTAGCTTGATTTTGCTTTTGTTTTATTAAAATGCAATCAGAAAATCCCGGATTTCCATTTTTTTTAAGTAACACCAAAATTATTCAAAAATGTGAGGCGTCCGGATTTTTCGACCGAATCGCGCTCAAAAACGAGGACGAGGACAAAAAAAAATTAGTTTTACACTATTTATAAAAAAATGGACAAAAAAAACAAGATGTCCGGTCTTTGCGTCTGAGGACCTAGCAACCCTAGGCCCAACTGCAGGGCCGAAGCCTACTGGGGCCTCGGTCCGGTTTCTGAAAGGAAGGTCCGACCCTGGTATGAAAGCTAAGAAGGAACGGGGTTGATTGTTTAGTCAATAAGAGTCTGACACTGTCTTACGTTCCGCCCAAAAGGGTGGTATTCGTCACCATATGATTTTACCCACCATAAAAAAAAAGATTTTCATACAAAAATAGGAAAAAAAAAACAATAGAGGTCCAACTGCACGGCCTAAGCCTACTGTAGCCCCGATCCGGTTTCTGAAAGAAAGTTCCGAACCCGGTATGAAGGCTAAGAAGGAATGGGGTGGGCAATTTAGTCAGTAAAGTCTGACTGACTGTCTCCCGCTCCGGCCAAGATTTTACCCACCATAAAAAAAAATACTAGACAAAAACTCACATGAAATTTCATGGCTCACTTCAATATCCACTCTGACACCACAAGGTGAAGTCCAGACATATTGCGAAAACTTTATAATCGGTATGTTTGGTCGGTTATAGTTCTGGTTGTAGAACACAGAATGGGCCGAGACCGACCGTCTGAGCGGACGCCGCGCCATCAGAGTAGCTAGTACAGTGGTACTAATAACTAATTCAATCGACTGGCAATCAATACTGTCTACGTTTGGACGTGGCCTTCTGATGTTAAGAAAGGGAAAGGGTGCAGAAGGTGCAATGTCTTCAGAAATGAGTTACTGTAATATGTGAGCAATGGTGGCCAACGCCTTATTACTGAGCCACCATTGCTTCACACTACCTTGCTGTCCAGTTGTATGGTAATAATCCGGACGAAGCCAGTCGTCGACGGCGCGCACTGCTCCCACGCGCCTCAAGGAGTTGTCAGAAAATGAAGATGCCCAACTGCAGGGCCGAAGCCTACTGGGGCCCCAGTCCGGCTTCTGAAAGGAAGGTCCGACCCTGGTATGAAGGCTAAGAAGGAAAGGGGGGGGGTCGTTTAGTCTGTACGCCCAAGGGTGGGATTCGTCATTAGATGATTTTTCCCACCATAAAAAAAAAACTGCTTCACATTGCACACTTTAAGTCGTAAGTCGAAACTTACTAGTTCTAGGTCGCGGGTTCTAACCCAACCAGGCGCATTCGCACATCCACAGCTAGACACAGGCCTCCCCCAAGCGCCACAACAACCGATCCTGTGCGTCCTGCATCCATCGGATTTCAGCAACCCTGACCAGGTCATCGGTCCACCTTATGGGAGGCCTTCCAACGCTACGTCTTCTGGCTTAGAAGCATTATTTTGTGTAATTTTAATATGCCTTCTGGTAGAGCAGTGGTGGCCGAGAGGTAACGGCCCCGACTTACGAGTAGTGGTCGCGGGTTAAAACCCAGCCAAGTGCATTACTTTGTGTAATTTATTTCATCACCACTGCTCTCAAAACGGTGAAGGAAAACATCGTGAAGAATTCGGCATTTCCTAGAACCAAAAATTCTAAGTTCATGTCTTAGAATTTTTGGTTTTAGGAAATGCCACCAATCTGCACTGGGGCCTCGTGGTGGATTACGGCCGATTTCCTTTCCTTTTCCCACCAGTGGGAAAATTATACGGCTAGTATAGCATCAAATATAAACTTAAGGGTTAAAATGAAGTCCAACTTCTGCATTTCCTTGAGCTGTGGCATTTGAAACTACTGTTCATGTCTTCTATGCATTGAATTCATACATATTACAGTTTAAGTTAACTGTGGTATATCTCTATTCTTAAGTCAGACGATACACAGAAATTACTGCATTGATTTTTAATGTGATTCGTGTCACGGTAGACTGTTATTTTTTTTCTATTTTGTTAAATGTCATGTAATGTATGTTCATTTTGTTGAAAAGGTAAGTTTATAACTGAAGGAAACTTTTATTTTTTCACTAGCTTTTGTATGCGGCTTCGCTCGAGTTAATGTCGGTAATTGAGGACGTGATATTGAAGTCGTGGAAACCTGATAAAATATAGCCTAAGCCTACACTGTCAGACAAACATAGTTACTTTCACATTTATATATTACTAGCGACCTGCCCCAGCTTCGCTCGGTTGATGCATGTATTATACATACAAACCTTCCTCTTGAATGACTCTATCTATTAAAAAGCCGCATCAAAATCCGTTGCGTAGTTTTAAAGATCTAAGCATACAAAGGAGCAGACAGCGGGAAGCGACTTACTTTTATACTATGTAGTGATTAGGAAGGATTTTTCATTTTCAATCTCGTATGGCATAGGAGTATAGGACCATTTTTACCTGTGCGGTAATGGTAACGTAATTAATTAATAGTCTGTAAGAGCTCAGTAAGGTCGATGCAAACTAAGATTGGGGGATTTTTAAAACAGGTACTATGGTTCAATAATGCATAGAGTAACCGAAAGATAGATAGATATACTCTTTAGGGATGATTCTCATTAGAACGTGCTGTGCCCGGGGCGGGGCCCGGACGGGGCCCGGACGGGGCACGGTTTTAATCTCATATATTTTGTATGAATCAATTTATATTACACAGTGCATTATCCGTGTCCCGTCCGGGCCCGCTCGACGCACTTCAATACCACGTTTGTTGCACGGTCCCGCCCCGTTCCCTCCACGTCCCATCGTAATCAGAACATTTTACGTGCTGCGTCCGAAAATAAATTGCATAGCACGGACGGGCCCCGGCTCGTCCACGGCCCGCTCTAATGAGAATCATCCCTTATTGTATGTACACCATAAATACAGTTTGGTACATTAGGAGCTTAAAATTACTAAGGTGTTTACAATAGGCGGTCTTAACGCTAAAAGCGATTTTTTAAAGACATCCTGAAGGACACACGTAGATTTCATATTCTGTGACTCTACCCTAAAGCGAAGGAAGATACTTAGAAATCTGCAATAAAAAAAAGAATGTTGCAGCAATCATCCCTACTGAACCCCTTTTGTAACAAAGACATATAATATCACGTCTGTTTTTCGTGCGTTTTTCTTTAAGTATCAACAAGGTAAAGCGTAATATTATATATTATTACAACTCTACTTTAAAAATATTATACAACTTCACTCCATTTATGTCATTTAAAAATGCAAAGGCTGGCAGACGGGCAACTAAAATCGATACACCGTTTCCTTAAATTATCAGTTTAACGTGAAACGATTGTTGCGTTCAATTATTTACACTGCAATTTAGTTGATCGCTTGTTGCCCGTCTATTACGCTGTCGCGTTGGTAAGGGGTGGCAGACGCAAGACAAAATGCTCGTCGTTTATACATATGATGCGTTCACCGCCGGGGTTTTTGGAATGAGATTTGTTTTATTTACCGTTGCGATTGCAGGCTTAGCTTGGATTCTTAATGCAAAGTAAAAAAAAATATGCGATTTTGCGTTTTTCTGATAGTTATAGTGACCAATAAATAGTTGTATAGTATTTTTTTCTGGTCTACTTTTTCAACTTAAAAATTTTGTTGAAAAAAATGCAAGAAAATTTGCATAGTTTTAGAATAAGATTTTTTGTTTTACTGTAACTATCAGAACATCGCAAAATTTCAGACAACTTTAACACTCGTTGAATCTAAGTTGCGCTTTTATAATTTATAATATCGCTAAGTTATGAATCTTGATTTAAAATGAAAAGAATCTCAACGGAAATGTTGTTTAAAATCAAAATTCATATCTGAAAGTCAAAGCATAAAAAAATAATTCTAAAGCTAAGACTCACCGTGGTGATGGGAAGCGTCCGCAGTCGCCCATCGACAACCCACACCAGTGCCTTCCCTGCACATATAAAAGACGAACACACTCTTTATTTCTTTCTCAAAAAACTCAACAAAAAGTTATCTATGGTCACCACGCGTAGCGTTAACGGTGCATGCCAATTTTATTACAGAAAAAAAGCTACAAAAAGAAACATAAAAAAATAAATAAAAGACTCTTTTCGAATGTTTAATACATCGCTTTGTATATCGTGATTGAGACAAATGTGTCTGTGTTTTTTGATTTCTCTGTCTGTTTGTTCAGTGATCAAAACGATATACAACATGTAAAATTTAAATAAATCATTTTTTTTTCAGAGTGTGTTTGTCATTGGTCTTATATGTGCATGAAAGATATTATTAATATAATAACATTAATATCATAAGCTGAGGTAGTACAGTCGAAGTTGGAAGCTGACCGCTAATCGTCGGCAACTTTTAGTAGCGCAACTTTAAATCGCCCGACTGCGACGCGCGCTTCTGTCAAACAGGCAATTTTAGTCGTTCATGTTAGATTAAAAAAACAAAGTTTAATAGCAGATTCATACTTAAAATGTATCTAAATGTCTGAAAGCTGAAAGAAGTATCTGAAAAGAATTAAAAAGTGTGATGAAATCTAATCTGCAATTAAACTTTGAAAATGATTAGAAAAAACGCGGTTAAAAAAAAACATCATGCTGTTTTTTCTTTTTTTTCCGCGACAATGTAGCGGTCAACTTAGAATTTTCGGAAAGTGTTCTTATGTATGTTAGCAGTATATAAAACGGTAGTAGTGAATGGATGCATAAAATATATTTTGTATGGCTTAACGTAGATATCTAGATATTGTAATTGTTATACACAATTTATTATAGTACAAAGTTAGAAAACTGTTTTCTTTTACTGCTATAATTTTTTTACCAGTCTGAATAGGTTTGCCTTTAACCCCGCTTTTTAAATAAAGCGACTATCAGACCTCTGCAACCCAATTACTAAGCAACATAGGTTTTTTTATGGTGGGCAATAATCATCCAATGACGAATTTCGCTCTTGGGCGGAACGGGAAACAGTGTCAGACTCTTGCTGACTAAACACCCCACCCTGTTCCTTCTCTTCCCTTTGCACTGGGGCCAAGCCTTCCTTTCAGAAAGAGATCCTGGGCCCCAGTAGGGTTTGACCCTTTTGCAGAGTCCCTACGTGGGCAACACAGGTAAAATAATATTATGACTTCCAGGAACAAATCAACAATAAAGTGTCTTGCGTCTGTTGACGTTTAATCGGCCGGTCTGGCGACAGCCTTACATGAATTTTTGCGCAACTTTTTTGTGTCAGAATTTCAGAACATTTAATATTTTAGTTGAAACTCTGATTTTTTTAAATTATAATTTCGGTTCAATATTCATAAAAATGTTATCTTAATTTCAGTTGCGTAGCAAGTACCACAGGAGCCCCGTATAAAAAATCCCACGCAGAAGTCACCGTATAAAAAAAATGGTGCTTTTTAACATCGGGCCCCTGTAGCGCGAGGGACCTCGTATCAAATACGGTAACTACGCCCCTGCTCAACTATAATTTTCGTGCTGATGAATATATAAGGCATCCTTTCTGAAACGTTTGAATTACTACTGAAACATTGAGACTATTAATGTAATTGTAAGCAGTAAGTACGTACCAGTGTTGCTGAAGCCCAATATTTCAGTGTTTCATGACCTGTTGAATATAATCCTGGTCCGTGTACTATCGTTGGAACCTTATCAGATAAGTTGGACCTATTGTCCACGGTCGCACAGCTTTATAGACGCGTATTTGTGATTATACGCTTGGCGTATAGTTTGTTTTTTAATTCTAGACTACGATTTGACAACTCAGAATGTCACACTCTAGAAATATGTTCCCAATTTTCTGGTGTTTGTCATTTTAAGTTGTCAAATCGTAGTCTAGGACTAAAAAACGAACTATAAACCTGCGTAAGGGATGTACTATATTAAACCAGGCCGAGTCCGTGTCAGGGTCGGGCCAGGACGGTACCGTGGTCCGGGACGGACGAGACACGGATCATACACTGTGTAATATAAACTGCTTCATTCAAAATGCAGGCAACGTTTCAAATCCGTGTCCGGGGCGGGTTGTAAAAGTGGCCCGCCCCGGGCACGGATCGGTTTATTATAATTCATCCCTTATGCTTACATGTAAAACCATCAAATACTGGCCCCGGGCACGGATCGGTTTTTTATAATTGATCCCTTAAGCTTACATATAAAACTACTGTCGATGAGTTTTCTGCTTAGTAGGACGAAGAAATTACTTTTTTTTTGTCTCTGATAAAATTCCACGATTTAATTAAGTATTTGTAATTGGTGGTGGTGTCTTGTTGTATTCCTATTAATAAATTAATTAACTACATTCATGCTACTTAAACAACAAATAAATACATAAGTAGGTACAGTAAAGTCATATTAGGTTCTTTGGCCCAAGTTTATTAACCAATTGGAAGAACAAAGGGACACTGTATTTACTGTTTTTCTATTGGTTTACGAGTTTGGGCCAAAGTAATAAGATTTTACGGTACCAATGACATAAAGCAGGAACTAAATAGCATCGGCGTACAACACGTGGGCCACGTCTGATTTGTACGTAGAACGACGTTGCGTGGCGTGGATCTAATGTAGCTCTACAAGTCTAGTTGTCATATAAATGTATGGAGACCGATACGCCGAATTCGGCGTACGTGGCCCACGCGTGCTCAATGTAGTTCAACCTTAAAGGCTACAATTTAAATTTGAGTGTTTTCTATTTACAAATGCATGGGCAAATAAAAATAAAATAAGCGTAGTTGCTTACATGAAAATAATAAGTAGTTATTTTGAAGCAATAGTACAAAGTCCAACTTTATTAATAAAATCGATTGTTTGATCGATTTCAGAGAAAAACCAGACTTGGTTCGACAATATGATATTCACAATGTGACAGACGGCGAGCAATGGGTAGCTCGCCGTCGGGACCGAGCTCAAGTAGTTGACGGCGCGTGTTCTTTGCTCGCTTCAAAGAGATGTCAGTATACCGTAGAGGACAAAAGATCGAAGCCTTCTACGATCATGGGTTCTGCGAAAGCCAACCCCGAAGCCCTAGAATGAAGACAAAGAAGGAACAGGAGTGAGTTTTTAGTCAGTAAAAGTCTGACACTATCACTTGCTCCACCCAAGCGTGGGAGTTGTCATTGGATGATTTTTGCCTAACATAAAAAAAAACCCAGGCTATGTAAGAAATGGGTTTTTTTTATGGTGGGGACGAATCAGCACTGTTCCCGCGCGCCTCAAGGAATTATCAGCAAACGGAAGGGGTCCTGCAGTGTCAAAACTTCCTGGGTCCAAGGGTTAATGCGAAAGTGTAACACCAGGGCTCTGGGATTACGGGAAGGAAGAAACGGGTTAGGTTGTTTAGTCAGTAAGAGTGTGACACTGTTTCCCGCTCCGTTCAGTGGAGGGATTCGTCATTGGATGATTTTTAATTACCATAAAAAAGGCTATGTCAAAAATAGTTTCATTAACCTTATTTAGACACATCTAAAATTCCTAACTACCCTCGCATCGTCCAAAAATAGCGCTTGAATACAAATTAACTTGGATCTAACTGACCTCACTACAATGTTATCTCAACCGAGACCGATTGATGGAACATAAGGGTTAGGCAACAAATAGCTCGGTGTTAGCTCGAGTGGGGTCGGAAATAGCCCAGCGTTTGACGGGTTGAGGGCTCTTCTTGCCCCTTTAGGGTTAAAACGATTTCGTCCACGTTAATAGATGGACATGTGTGTTGAAGAATTTTGGGGGGTTGATGTTATGCGATTTTTATGTGGTAATTGCAGGAAGAAAGCGTCGTCGAGGCCGACCTAGAAGGAGGTGGCGGGATGACCTAGACGCGTACCGAGTGGACTGGTCCGATATGGTGCAGGAAAGGAAGACCTGGAAGGACTAAAGAATTGAATTGAAATTGTAAGTCATTATATATTCATTCCCTCTCCTAGAGAGGAGGCCTTTGCCCAGCAGTGGGACAGTAAAGGCTAACAAAAAAAAAAAAAAAAAAAAAAAAAGAAAAATAGAAAATAACAGATAACTACGTCAAAGATAGCTGAAGGTGATTTTTTTGGGCTTGGAAAATCCCTGTAGTTAAAACTTCAGGGATTTTCCAAGCCCAAATCGTCAATGGCGTGCTCTGTTCTCGCGCGCCTCAAGGAGTTGTCAGCAAAACCGTCGGGACTCTGCAAGAGGGTGGAAGCCTACTGGGACCCAGGGTCTCTTTCTGATAGGAAGGCTTGGCCCCAGTGCGAAGGGCAAAAAGGAACGGGGTGGGATGTTTAGTCAGTAAGAGTCTGACAATGTTTCCCGCTTCCTTTAAGAGTGGGATTCGTCACTGGATGATTTTTGTCCACCATAAGAAACCCCCATGGGATTTTTAAGCTATTGCATAGCTTCTATCGCAGGCCTTGAGAGCGCAGGGACTAAATCCAGAAATTCCGTAACGAAAAAACCTCACGCTTCCCACTCCGACGGGCACGGAGGTGTGGCTTGAAGGCCGTGCATCGTCTAACGTCGTGTCAGTTCGGCAGTCTTCGACACGGCGCTGTGTGTCGTGCGATTAGACGTATTGTACGACTTTACGGAACTCGCCCGAATCGAGACGAGCTGCTCCGAAATCGGACGAATACATAATCAGCTGTTTGTGAGAAAGTATATAGGTGTATAAGTATTTATCTACAACAGTGAACGGCTGTACTTGTAAAATTTGTGTATAAAGTGTTTTGAATATGAATGAACAAAGTGCATTTATTATTAATGAAGAAAGTCACGAAAAAATAGTGAAAGAAGACGAGTGAGTAATTTGTGAAAAAGAAATATTGTATGAATAAAATAAAAATAAAAAATAAATAATTATAATTGCATAAGTTGATACAGAATGCTACGCAATAGCTTTACCGCGGCAGTCCCCGAGTGCCACACGTATTTTTTTTTTTTGGCAATGACATCTCCCACCCTTGGGTGGAGGCCCAGCTTTTATGAAAAATCTGAGTTTTTTTATAGTAGGTAGGTAAAATTCCCCGTACATTCCTTGGCTTGATCCCAGGGCCCCGGTAATATGATTTTGCATCAACCCTTGATCCCAGGAGGCTTCTACCCAAAAATTGAGTTTAACGCGGGCATAGCCGCAAGCAAAAGTTACCTAGTTCTTTTATATTGGTATCTAAAATTTTTGGAATCATAGTAACAATTGACAGTTTTTACAAACTAACTTAGCTTGACCAGCCACAAACAATCAAATAGGTAACGAAGAAATATCAAATATCAAAAAGATTGTATATTTATCAGGTAGCATAAAATGTCAGTGCTTGAATATGACACCCCATTTTTTTGCTGTCCCTCCTGACCCCATTTTATCGCCAATACCGTAACTGTAACGTATGATAAATATGAGTACAGGCAAAAAATATTGATAAATAATGCTGAAGAATGTAGTGGTAGCAAATGAGAATCAGTTGGAATTGTATAAGAGATCTGATGTTAGGAAAAATATAATTAATTTATTGGTCGCGGTATACACAATATAATCTACTAGCGATCCGCCCCAGCTTCGCACGGGAGCAATGGTAATATTAAATATATTATGCATGGTTTACACATATAAACCTTCCTCTTGAATTACTCTATCTATTAAAAAAAAAACCATTATAATCTGTAGCGTAGTTTTAAAGATTTAAGCATACATAGAGACAGCGGGAACAACTTTGTTTTATACTATGTAATTATGTGTATAATGTACTGATTTTAATAACCACATTAAAAATTATAAAAACGTTAATAAATGGATAACAATTCATATTCCGCAAAAAATAACATTGTAATTTCCGAAATAAATTTATTAATTTATTTGGTTTTGACACAATCATGTTGGTACGGTACCACATACAAATTAGGGTAAACTCTTTTGATAATTTATTTAAAAGTGACGGTGTAGTGTAACTTTTTTTGCCCACTGTACCCAACTGTCAATGGAGGGTAGATGGAAATCAATCGTCAACTGTTTCATGTGACATGATATGGATTCAGGTGATGGAATGGAATTACTGTACAGTTCTTTAATAGCTAGGGTTGTCAACTAGCTGAGTTTCATTAAAAGTTTTTGTTTTCTGTAACCTGGCTATCTGTATAACATCGACTTATATCGTAGTGATAGACAAGCACGTTCATAAAAAAAAATATTTGTTAAAATACTGAAAACTTAATACAAAAGTCCGCTGCAGCGCTTCATTAGCATTATGTCGTTAAACTTTTATTTCTTCGAATACCCGTTAATAGAGACAGGTGGTTAGGTATGCGAACGTCGGCTTTTGCTTGGGGCTTGAGTAATCTGTCTGATCTGAGAGTAATCCATTTTATAGTTGTCAACCACTGACTTACTATAGTAGTATAATATAACAATAATATAAACTTCATCATCATCATCAGCCTTATCAATAATGTTCCCACTACTGGGACTCAGGCCTCCTCTCTAGGAGAGGGAATGAATATATAATGACTTACAATTTCAATTCAATTCTTTAGGAATATCATGACTTACAATTCCTAAACGCACGTACGATGTCAAAAAAAAAAACCACAAAAAACAAGTTTTCAATGAAAATATTTTTTTTCATAGCAAGCTTTTATAGCGGTGGTCTATACTTATATAAATAAAACTCCTCAAGACGATTCACACGAGCCCAAACTCGACGTGGTTGTGCCGTTTAATTATAGAGTTCCTATGGCTACCTCGCGATTCCATCATCAGATCAGCTCCATGTCATCATAATATTGCATTGTCATCCGAACTAAACGTGTATACCAAATTTCAGCTCAATCGAAAACCGGGAAGTGGATCAAATTTAAGTTGCAAGATTTGATTACAGAACGACAGACAACGGGACAGGTGAAACTAAATAAAAGCTTGTAAAAAAATGAACTACCCTCTCGCCACTCAAACCCAGCCCCTGACAGCCCTATACTTTATCAGGCTCGTCACCCCGAGAGCATATATTTTCACTCGCTACTCTTATATAATACGTGATGCTGAGGAGCTCACTAGATTGACTCAAGATACGACGACATTGGAGCAGCATCGTGTACCCAGCTTGTTTCTGTTCCCTTGAGGACTGTCACTAGCTGGTACGTGACTTAAATAAAATGGTAGATGAAGAGAATTTGTTTGGAAATGTGGCAAATTTCAATTTTTCATTTTAATCATAACAAGTCCACTGTTGGACATATGCCACGATCAGGAGTTACCACAGAGTTCGGTATGGTTGAAATTCTGTTCTAGGTCACTTCCAAGGTGCATGCAGTCGTTTCAAGTGGAGCAGATAGTTGCAAATATGAAAGAATGGACATCCTGAAGTCCTAGCTGCCGCTACAAGACACGCCTCAGCCAGCAGACTACAACGAGCAATAGATAGTTCGCCGACAGGCCGTCCAGAAAGGACCCAGCCCGAGAAGTGTTTCTTGCACGCCTCAAAGACTTGACAGCAGAAAGGGCACAGCTGGGGTCAAACCCTCTATGGTTCTATCATCAGATCAACTCCATGTCCATGCAAAATTTCGGCTCACTCAGTAAACGAGAAGAGATCAAAAATTTGCAGAGAGGAGGCCTGTGTCCTAGCAGTTTTAATAAGGCTAATGATGATGATGATTACAGACAAACATCGGGACAGGTGAATCTAAATAAAAGAAAGATCATTCCATTGTTTTTTCTCTCCATTGACATGTGAAAAAAAGAAAGACAATTCCATTTCACCTAACATTATAAATACATAAACGACAAAACCTTCAGAAAATAAAGGGCCCCAAAACGCAGGTCAAAGACACAGAGGTCCTAAGAAAACAATAATTCTCTACATTTAACCCTTAAAAAGTGACGAGGGGTTGAGCTGGTATATCGTCGCATGGGGTTGACCTCAAATAAATAATACCATTAGGAAATGAGGAAACGCACCCTCAGGGATGGCGGGTAATGAATATAAATTGAGTGTCTTATCGGCGCTGACTTACTTTGAAGTGGGACGTTGGTTGGCAGCGTTTTTTAAAGGTAAAAAAGTGGGTAGTTTTAAAACATAACATTTTTTTAAAACTACCCACGTTTTTGATGTGGAAAAAAACTTGGATGGACTTTGCTAATTCTGCGGGCACGATAGATAGATAAATAGATATCAGTATTGGCAATAATCAGTATTGGCTAAGAAAGAATAATAAAATTAGCAAAAGAACATTGAAATGTAAGTTAAAAACGGTTCTCCTTGAGGCAGTGGCCGCAAGATGTGAAAATACCCACTAACCTACCGATGTATTTTTAGACTACCTATAATGTATGTGAACATATAAAGCAAGTGTAAGAAACAAGCGCTAATCCCGCCGACAAACTGTTTCGCAGTTTGGTGGGCTTAAGAAATGTAAAAATATTTTGGTTCAAATAAATTATTTATTATTATTATTCCATTTATTTAAATTTCAATCATATTGAATATATTTTTAAATATTTCCTTAAAAAAATAATTAAAAAAAAAACATTTAAAAATATAAAAAATAGTAGCCCACCGGCATCGAGACAGGGTCCAAGCTACCGGTGGTCAGGGCTCCTGAGAGAGGAACCTCCGGACAATACGCGCCGTGTCCAGGAGTACTGCCTTCTGAATCAGGCCCTTGATCCAACTGCCTAACGAGAGCCTCCTCAGATGTTGGTCGAGGCTCTTGGCTATTAAGCCATTAGCCGTCACAACTATCGGCACAATGACTGCTGTGTCCACTTCCCACATGTCGACAACCTCGCGAGCCAAGTCAAGATACTTAGTTTGTTTATCCTTCTCGGCTTTCACGAGGTTCTCATCATGAGGGACCGCTATATCAACAATCATTGTGCGACGCTCCAGTCGATCTATCACCACTATGTCAGGCTTATTGGCAACAATAGTCCTGTCAGTGATGATAGATCGATCCCAATATAACGTGATGCTGCCATTTTCGAGAACTGGGTCGGGCACATACCTATAATACGGTACTTCTGATTCCACGAGATTGTATTTAAGAGCAAGTTGCTGGTGGATGATCCTGGCTACAAGGTTGTGTCTATGCAAATAGTCTCCGTTAGCCAAACGAGAACATCCAGAAATGATGTGTCGGATTGATTCACCGGGTCGGTGGCATGCCCGACAGATGTCAACCGTACCGTCCTTCACAATGTATTTCCGGTAGTTATTCGTCATCATAACTTCGTCCATTATTGCAAAGACAAAACCTTCGGTTTCCCCGAAAAGGTCACCAAAGCGCAGCCAGGATACGGACGCTAAGACGTCTACATCGGGCCCATGTAAGGCCCGGTAAAAGCGCCCGTGTAGCTCCTTGCTCTGCCATACTTCCTTGCGTTCATTAGCATCCAATACTACAGGTTTGCGCCAGTTCCCGTTAGCCAAGGAGAGCGGGGTGAGGCCCTTGTCCACTGCTACCATATCTCGGTGCATCCCCACGTCGGCTTCAAGGAAGTATTCCCTGAGACTGCATACCTCACGGTTGTGCAAGGTCTTAGCATTTAAAAAGCCACGACCCCCGCACTTCCGTGGGATATACAGTCTCATAACCGATGACCGTGGATGATGCATCCGATTTGCGGTAAGCAGTGTACGGACCCTCCTATCCAAGGCGTCCAGTTCGGTCTGAGTCCATTTAAGTATGCCGAAAGAGTACATCAACACCGGCATGACCCACCCGTTGAAAGCGCGCACCTTGTTCCCGCCTGATAAAAGACTATTCAGTACTTTATTCAGGCGGTTGAAGAAGCGCTCCTTCAACGACTGTTTCACGTCATCAGCATTGATGCCTAACGCTTCCGACATACCCAAATACTTATAGGTTTCGGTTGGAGAGAGGGATCTCAGGTTTATGGAATCCGTGAGTTGAGTTCCCACGGATCCCATAATCTCTCCTCGCTTCACATGCATGACTGCACATTTGTCCACACCAAATTCCATCCTGATGGCACTACTGAAGGTTTCAGTTACCTTCAGTAGCTCCATCAGCTGCAAGTCGTTGGGGGCAAAGAGTTTCAGATCATCCATGTAAAGGAGGTGAGATATGACTTGACCACCTCTTTTCAACCGGTAGCCTAACCCGGAGCCCTCCAGAAGTGTGCTGAGAGGGTTCAAGGCTAGACAAAACCACAGTGGACTCAGACTGTCGCCTTGGAATATGCCACGCTCAATCCTTATCGATGCGCTGTTCTCCGAAATTTGTCGACATCCTGGATAGTGAAGGACCGTCCTCCATTGCCCCATACATGACATCAGGAAGGTGCGCAGAGTTGCATCAATCTTATACAGCTCCAGCACCCTCATGAGCCATGTATGTGGCACCGAGTCATAGGCCTTCTTATAGTCTATCCAACATGTCGACAAATCTCTACGAGAACGCCGGACCTGTTGGCTGATGGCAACATCAATGAGGAGCAGCTCCTTAGTACCGCGGGACCCGTTCCTACACCCATTCTGAGAGGCAGACATGATAAAATTTGTCTCAATGTGATTATTAATTTTAGCTCTCAGTATGGATGTAAGAACTTTATAGACCGTCGGTAAACACGTGATCGGTCTATAATTTTTAGGTTCCGCAGTACTACCTGACTTATGGAGCAGGTGGGTTATTCCTGTCGTAAAAAACTCAGGCAGCGACCCTGACTCTAGGGCAGACTGGAATTGAGATGCCAAACGAGCGTGCGATCTTTTAAACCATTTAAGCCAAAAATTGTGCAGCCCGTCCGGCCCCGGGGATTTCCAGTTAGGCAACGGACGAACTGCACGAGCTACATCTTGGGGGCTGATGGTAATCGCCCCCATTTCCGGTATAAGATTGCACGCCCGCTCGACCTCCCGAGTCCAGTCACCCTCGGTGTGACTGACAGGCACCGACCAGATGTTGCGCCAAAATGAACACATCGCATCATCATCTGGTAAGCGTGTATCAGTCACACTTTGGTCCGGTCGCTCCCAAGTCCTATAAACCCACCTCTCGTTGCTTTGGAATGTGCGATTCTGAGTGTAGCGCTCGACTCGCCGTTTGTACCGTCGAATACGGCTTGCCCATGCATAGATCTTCTGCTTCAGGAAGTCGATACGCTCTGTGACGCGGGGTAAATAATCTTGGGAACTAATTTCAGTCCCTGAAAACGCCCGCCTCACAAAGCGCATCACCCTAGGGCGAGTATTGCCCTCCCTGAAGCAGATAAGCTTACCGATGAGTGCTCTAGCCTCAGCAATACGACGCTCGATCCTGCACTGCCAGACTGGTACAGCTGGTCGCGTAGCTCGGTCATTATTAGTAAATTTGACGTGAGCTACACGACATGCCGCTACAGCCCCACAGTACAAGATCGAGTGAGTATCGGCAAGGTCTTTGCTGCTATCAAAACAGTTAGATAGCTGCGAGTCTAGAGCACACACCAGCGCCCTATTTTTCTTATGCATAGGCAAACGCGGTAGTCGAGGTCTAAGTCCAGGTGGTGTCGAGCGGTACTCTCGGAATGCATCCTCCAAAGCGCTCCTCAAACGTGCATTACATTGGGTACTCACGGATATAGCCCCGTCATCATCGTCCTCACCAATGTTGTCGGGTCGCGGTGAAACAACACTGCGCTGCAGCTGCACCGCGGCCGGTGGCGAAGCAGATGAGACACAGCTACTCCGTGATTCTAGGCGCAGTCTATCAAGTACGGCGTCATCCAACATATGATTACGCTGAATGACCCGCACCTGATCCGAAAGTCGTTGGGCTGAAACGTTGACAGCTGGCTCAAGCACCTGAAACAGAGAGAGCATCCGACCACGGTACGCAGTCAGGTTAGTTCCCCCCTCTGTAGCCCCAAAGTATGAGCGCATGACATTCTCATTAATGGATTGTGTCCATCTCATGCGCTGCACACTTCCACCGGCAGCGGGGACCCTATCAGAGGCCGGAGGGCCTCGAGGTCCCAGGCTGGCCGGAGGTCGGCCTCTTCCTCGCCGACGCGCAGGTGGTGGTGTCGTCGGCGGCGAAAAGTATTCGTCGCTCGAGCTCGACGCAACTGCAGCGACCGGAATCTCTGGACTCACGGTTGGTGCTGGTCCCGGCGGCTGCGAGGCGGAGCTGAGCGACGAATCCGATGGTGTTGGATGTGCGTTTCGGTTACGTGCCCGGCTTCTTGTCAACATTTTATACAAACTTCATTGCCTTTTTCATTCTTCATTCATTGATAAATATTTGTTCGAAGGTTCGATGGTTCGATGGTGATGTAATATTATTTTATTTATTTTCTTCGAACTGTTTTGCGGTGATTATTCATTTTAATTATGGTATTAATGAATAAAATATTTGGAAAAAATTCGACAATAATTATTATTATTATTATTATTATATGCTGTTTATTGTAGGTATACCATAAATACAATTTGGTACATTAGGAGCTTAAAATTACTAAGGTGTTACAATGGGCGGTCTTCTGGCGCTAAAAGTGATTTTTTAAAGACAACTTTTGGATGGATTTGACAGACGATTGAAAGGTTTGCCGTAGTCTTAGAACGCAAAGGGTGCATACGAGAAACATAGGTGATTTTCAGTTAATAAAAGTCTGATGAAAATCAGAAATAAGAATAGTCAAGCGCGAGTCTATCTGAAGTTTTTTAAACGGGAATTTTTATTCCAGGAACAGGGAAAGCCGCTGGCAAAAGCTGGTACAAAAACCATTTTTGTCCACTCCTTTGGGAAATCCTGTCAATATGTGTATGTTATCGAGAATGAACATTTACTTATGTTTGTCATGACCTCGTTTGCTACTCAATATGCTTACACTAGGTTTGCAGCCAACACAATTGCCAAGGATTCGATTCCTGTCCGTAGGGAAATCAAGATTTCACAGTACTGTGTCGTATTCATTTGAATGTTTCTGGTGACCTCCAAGCAGAATCAAGTGGCCTATAAATTCATTTGCTAAGTGAATAAAACGGGAATAATTTTACTCAATCGTCAATTTTATAATCCATGGAACGATACAGCATACATACTTGAAGTTTCATGTTTAGCTTTCTTTTGGCAAGTCGAAGACACTTCACTAAGTTCCTTAGTAGTCTTAAATTGAGCTACACGAATACTGACAAATGCTTGCACTGACTGGACAGGTCTACTTAAATCTTAGTTGTTCTTTCCTCAAATATCATTCTGCATGGTTCTCATATGATTTGACCAATACATGTTTATTGTATGGACTTAAAGAGACTTTGATCCTTTTGTTTCGGTGTTTCTTCTCAGGGAGGAAACACCGGCCTCACCTAGACTAAATAGACGAAAAACTTGACGTGTAAAACATACCTACCTTTTTGCTAAACAAATATCATTTTACTTTGTATTGAAGATTTTTTTAAGTGCTGCGTTTTCAAGTAAGAAAATGCGTTAGAATAAGTTATTTTTACAGACTTTTAAAGCGGAAGATTAAAAGGATATTAAATAAATGCACTTACAGGCTCAAAGAAAAAAATACCGTCGTCGTAAATCATTCAGAGAAAAATATACTTCTGTCTCTTTTACTCACAAGCAGGAAAATTGTGTTGATTTATTTTTAACTTTCCATTCAAAGTTTTTAAGCAAAAAACGCGTAGAATCAAGACGTTGCGCGTTGTTCCATTATAAGTTTTAATAAGGCTGCCTTGGTTCATTATTATTGAAGTGTTTTTTTTTTTACTTTTTCAAGATGGACGGACGCTGATGGTCATTATTTAAATTTTTAACTTCGAACGGTGTTTAACCCGTTTTACTAACAAGGTAACAGAGAGTAAAGATGTTAATTGGTATCTTAATTATGCAACGTAGTCGAAATGTTTGCGATTGTCTGCTTAGCTGCGTGTTATATGATGTGTGTTTTTGTCATGTTTGTTTTTAATGAACTATCATGTTATAACTACTCGACCGATATCGCAAGTCTTTTTTATTTGTTTTGCGTTGAAAAGGACATAGGGCAACTTTTATCCAGAACACAGTACTGTCGCGAGGAGAGTCGTGGGCAGAACCTAGCTTACAATAACCGTCATTCTATCAGACAGAATAATTTCACTAACGAGAAGTCCCACGTTGGACGCCAATAACGCTTTCTTTGTCTTGTCCGCATAAACGGCACGCATTTCATAAAAATAAAAAAACTATCTCACCTCAACAGTGAGCGTCTAGTGGTCGACAATGATTTATGCTTGCCTAAAAGCAACCAATTAACTATAGTCTTAATGACCTTTTAGCTAACCGAAAACACAGACTTCGGCAAGGATATCTACTCCTTAGGACAATAAATATGTAACCGCACGTCATGCATCGCCGTACATTAAGTGATCCGATGATGGAACTGGCTTAGTTAATAAAGAGAATTAAAAGAAAAATACTATCATGAGAGAAATCGTAGCCAGAAGCTAATTTACAATAATAACCGTCGTTCAGCCAAACAAAATAATTTCACAAACGAGAGGTCCCATGGTGGGCGCCAATAACGCTTCCTTTGTTTTGTTTACAAAAGTATTTAATTTTAATGAAAAGCGAACGCTCCACCTGTTTGTTATTCTTTACACGTATGAGTTAATTACCACGCTTCCGAAGAATTCAATTCCGTACGAATAATTCCTTCTCTGATTTTTGTTTCGTTTGTGACATGACGGTAGTTGAATATTTTAAGCGCGAGTGAGTACTTAATTAAGCTTGTTTTTTTTTATAACATTTTTTTCTGCACAGGTAGTTAATTGCATAACACGAACGCCAAATATTGCAATGTAGGCTTTATAACAAAGACGGAACAGTCGCATAAAGCGTGTTCGTAAATTGCCTTAACCAAGCGAACATTCAACAAAGGGTTTCTCCAGCAACGAAATTTCATTCAGCAATAAACTACCCTCAAACATTCAATATTCTCCAACTACCCACCTTTTACACCTACCCCAGCAAGACTATTAATTAATTAAACTCTATTTACAGAACAAATCTCAAGTGTTGGTAGAAAACAAAAGACTAGAGAAGGGTTTCGCCATATAATTGAATAAAATATTGAGGATAGTGGGAGTCAATATCGACTTCGGACGGTTGCGCCATGAATACTAACAAATTGAACGTAAGGGCGGGTAGGATGGCTAGCACGTTGGACCAACAATTTGACAAAGATACGACTGAGCTGTAAAGAGGGCCGAAAGGTAAAGGTGACTTATGAGTTGTAGGTCACGGGTTAAGAAAAGCAGCGTTTAGCAGCAGCTAAACGAATTACTTTGCGTAATTTATTTCATCACCACTGCTCTCAAAACTGTGAAGGAAACCTGCATGACCTAGAACCAATAATTCCAAGCAAATCAAAAAATTCGTACGTTTAAAATGTCTAATATATATATTTTTTTTTTAATGGTGGGCTAAAATCATCCAATGACGAATCCCGCTCTTGGACAAAGTGGAAAACAGTGTCAGACTCTTACTAACTAAAACCCCACCCCGTTCCTTCTTTGTCGCACTGGAGCCAAGCCTTACTTTCAGAAAGAGACCCTGGGCCCAGTAGGCTTCGACTCTATTGCTAACAACACCTTGAGGCGTGTGTGGAACAGAGCGCGCCGGCGACGACTTGGGGGTCTTGGCTATATTCAGGCTACATTACTAATTGCTGCAATTGTTCCTTTGTGTGGAGCAATATAATTAACAACTTAGTGGCTACAGAACTATAGCAAGAAATTGTCACAAAACAAGCCTGTTTACAAGTAGTTTAACTTGGCACAGAATGCTTGCCGTAAAAATCGTACTACTAAAATCAGATATGATGCCAGTAAAAACTATTTTAGAGATGTATACTTTTCTGACTTCGCCATCTGCCTGATTAAAGTAAATGAATTTCCTCCATTGCTAATTAAAGAAAACGTATTGAATCGGAGGAGACTTGGCACAAACATGAATTGATTTATTTCGCCTTTGTTTAACGGCTGATCGGTGATACTGGCTTTTGTCCAGATTTTAAGGCAAGGAATGCTGTAATTTAACTTATGGTTCAAACTTAAAAGTTTGTTTTCTTCAACATAATTATGTTGAGGGCGATTTACGGGCAAAGAGCAACTCATAAGCAACTGAAGGACATAGGGATTATAATAATAAGGATTTTACATGTCTAAGAATATAATCCAGTATCCTCACACTATTTTTCTCCACCGTTTTGGAAATATTTTAAAACTGTTTTTTTTTTTTAAACAATTCGAACTATACTATTGAAATCTGGTAAGTAGCTATGTATTCTGTGAATTAAGATATTCACACACAAAAAAAAAACAATAAATTTCTGAAACTGCTAACTAACTAATACTAACTGAAATTATTTATTTTTTTATCGAACCTTTTAACTTTTTTATTTTTACTTAATTTATTAATGTAATTTAATAATTTTATCAATGTTTTTATCTACACTAATATAATAAAGAGGTAAAAAAAAGGTAAAGTTTGTTTTTTTATTTTTTTGTTTGTAGGAGGTAATCTCTGGAACTACTGGTCCGATTGGAAAAAATTTAGCAACAAAGAAAGCTGCTTTACTCCTGAGTGACATAGGCTATATATTATGTACGCGGGCGAAGCCGCTGACAAAAGCTAGTATGTAATATAATGATGTTGCTATGGGTTTGTAATGCCTGATATAAACGATAAATAAATAAATAAATGAGTGATTGGTATCTATGAATTGGTCTTCACTTCCAAAATGTGCCTCCCCCTGTAACGTCTAAAATAGAGAATGACAAAACTAAAAATAAAATAATGATATACTACTTACTATATTATTACCATGCAAACTTCCACTGAAAATTGATTTGAACATTTTCTAGCAAGTTATATTTTTTAATACTTTTAAATCGTAAGTATATCGCAATTTGAATGGACCTCCTCGAATTGTTAATCATTACATAGTATAAAACAAAGTTGCTTATGCCCTATGTATGCTTATATCTTTAAAAGTACGCAACGGATTTTGATGCCGCTTTTTTTAATAGATAGAGTGATTCAAGAGGAAGGTTTATAAATATATCACCTTTGCACCCGTGCGAAGCCGGAGCGAGTCACTACACTAATATAATAAAGAGGTAAAGTTTGTTTTTTTGTTTGTAGGAGGTAATCTCTGGAACTAATGGTTCGATTGGAAAAAATGAAGCTATAATAGAAAGCTGCTTTACTCCTGATTGACATAGGCTATAAATTGTTTATATAACATGGATATTAACCGAGCTATCACACCTTTTGTCTCACAAAATTTTCCGCGGACGAAGTCGCGGGCAGAAGCTAGTACTTTATAAATCGTAAACCTCAATTGGTATGACTCCGATTCTCACTTACCCAGTTTATTTTTTTAATCGATTCGAATCATAATCTAAAGAATCGATTCAGTAATAAATCGAGACCATAGAATCTGTTTAGAGAACAGCACAGCAGTGTGTATCGTAATGTTAGCGTCTGTATCGCATATATGGGAAAATGTTTTATCTACATACATTTAGCGCTTGCTACATGCGTTTTGTGAGGAAACTGGTGTTATTGGTTCAATACGAGGGGTCGTAACAACCAATTATTACTGTTCCCCGCGCCTCAAGGAGTTGTCAGCAACTGTAGGGGCCTGGCAGGGTTGAAGCCTTCTGGGGCCAAGGATTGATGCGAAAGCGGAACACCGGGGCCCTGGAACTAAGGCAGGAAGGAAAGGTGGGTCGTTTAGTCAGTAGAAGTCTGACACAGTCTCCCGCTCCGCTCAAGAGCGGGATTCGTCATTTGATGATTTTTCCCACCATAAAAAAAACATACATTTAGCCCTTGCTACATGCGTTTTGTGAGGAAACTGGTGTTATTGGTTCAATACGAGGGGTCGTAACTACAAACTATGAAGGCAGTCATACTCCTTATTAATTTATTTATATACAAAAGAAGAAAACTGACAGCCATACCAACTGCACGGCCGAAACTACTGGGTCTGGGAATGTGAATTTTGTAAAAGGTTTCCTTTTGGGCTTGCGGATGGCGAGCTATGGGTAGTTCGTCGTCCGGTAGTCTGGTAATCGTCCGGACCAAGCCTAGTCGTCAACGAGGAGGTGTCAGCAAACCGTAGGGACCCTGCAGAAGGGTCGAAGCCAACTGGGGCTAAGGGTTCGTGTCTGAAAGGAAAGCTCTGACACTTGAATTTAAAGACCAAGATAACTCTTTTGAACAATCCCAGTCGTAGCTCAGTTTTCAACCAAACCAGATGCTATTGAGTTCCAGTATATTTCTTCAACTGATATTCTGAACTAGGGTGTAGGCACCGCCTACGAATTACTTTGTTTTGAACCTACAAGCCGGTTACACAGAAAAAGATTTAGGGTATTACACCAATATCTGCTTATTTGGTTTTATTAATATTTTTCCCCAACACGAAACATGCCATTTATTAGAAAGAATAGATATGAAGGGACCTACCCTCATAGATGGCGTACTATGCTTTTGTCAACCCCCATTTCATCGTAGGGACCCAAGGCTGGGTTCAAAAATAACCAGAGTAGTGTAGAGTTGCAACCCAGAGTCGTTCTTTTATGAATCGGGTAGGCTACTTTAAAGTTATCCCAAGTAACTCTAATTTTGGGAAGCGATGATCACCTTCTGCGAATATGTCATCTCGCAGAAGGAAGCTGCGGAAAGGGAAAGAGAGAAGAGTTCTCTCCCGCCCCGTACCAGGCGTCGAAGAAGGGCAGATAATGCCCTCTTCCAACCCCCTTAAAAAGGTCCAAGGTCGATGGATTAGGGGACATCCATTGGCCTATCAATTTGGACCCGAGATGGTGGCGCGTAGTGTTCCACGCACGCCTCTCTTAGACGTATAGGAGAGCTCTCTCCAATTTGTGAGGAGAACCATGTGGTTTGGGTCAGCACTAGTCTGGGGCAGCGGAAGTCAAACTGCACCCGTAGCCTCCGACAAAAGTGTACGAGGGAACACCGGAGTGGTTTTAGTCAGTAAGAGTCTGACAGACCCCTCCACCTACCCCAGGGTGGAGGACATCCATGAGGATTTCCACCACGAGAAAAAAAAAAGAAAAAAAGTAACTCTAATGTCAAACAGGGTGGGTTGGAGCAAGCCATTGAGAATAGAACTACGTTTACTTTAAAAAATGTGAGTGTAGAGTATCTACCCTGTGACGTCAATAGAGTCTCTAATTTGAACGCAGCCCAGAAGGTTCGAAGCCTACTGGAGTCAAGGGTTCGCGTCTGAAAGAGAGACTCGACCCTGGTATAAAGGCAATGTAAGAACGGGGTGAGTTGTTTAGTCAGTAAGAGTCTGACACTATATCTTGCTCCATAGAAAGGCATGAGTTTCTCCGATGTGGACAAGGTGGACCGATGACCTGGTGAGGGTCACGGGAAACCGATGGGTGTGAGACGCACAGGATCGGTCATTGTTCCGACACTTGGATGAGGCCTATGTCCAACAGTGGACGTCTTTTGGCTAAAATGATGATGTTGATGATAACGAGTGCATAAGACACCGCAGTATTCAATGATATTATACCTACAAATCATCAAAAATCGCTTTTAGTGGTAAGACCGCCCATTGTGACACCTGATTAATGTAAAGTTCCAATTGTTATTTTATTTTTGGTGTACAATAAAGAATATATCTATCTATCTATCATTGAATATCGTAGTTTCGCTGGTGTCTTTGGTTGTAACTGCTCCACTTCTTCTGGTCGTAACGTATTGTAACAATTAAATATATAGCCTGTTGCGACTGTCCTTAAAAAGTAAGGTACAGAATACTATAAGAACTTTCCAATTCGAATCCCGAAATATAAATCTGTACGTGTGTTTGTCACTTAAAAGTTTACCCAAACAGCTTGATTTGGTTGTAATTTTGTATGAATGTTACAATAACTTTCTAGATGGTTTGAAAATACTTATATAGTAGTATAATAAATAATAGGTCAGGTAGGTGACAGCGTGCTTTTTGAGAGAGAGAGAGACAGAGCCGCTAGTTTTTTTTTAAACACAAGTTCCAAAATAATACCTTTACATAAAATCTTTAAAAAATCTTGGCACACAAACTCCACATGACCTAAATATCATCTTACTACACACACAAAACAATAGCGGGCCATTACATAAAAAAAAAAAATGGCGGTTCCGACGCCCGGTCCCTCGTGACGTCATTGCCGCCATTAAACCGTTTGGCGGGAAACACACAATAGGGTCAGGATGGCCGTGCAATTTCCTTGGTCACCCCGACTTACCTTCCTACCAGGATGTACATAGGTATAAGATCTCTTTGAATTGCAACCCTTTCATTAAGGTTTCTGTAGTTGGTAGGAAGTCATCGATTGAGTTAGCTTTTGGTCTTTGAAGCAAATATTTAGATTTTAAAACAATACTTTTAGGTACTATGCGTTTCAAATAAGAATAGGATCGATAACCAGAATGTAACGACCACCGTACTGTCTAATCGAAGATATTTTTGCAAAATTGAATAACTCTGAGAAGAGTAAAATTGAAAAACTGGATTCTGATTAAACTTTTTTCGTTCACAGTTCGTAAATAAATTAAATTTTTCGTAAATAAACTGAATTTTAAAAATATCTTGCCTCGATTTGACGGTAAATCGTGACGTGACAACATGACAATCGATCCTATTCTCATTTGGAACGTATTGTAATATAAATTTTTTCGTCAATTAGTTCTAAATCAAATTGACGACTGAACCTGCCTCATCTAGATGATATGAGACAGGTTTTTTAGGTATTTGGGACGAAATACCGAAACTAATTCAGGGATATACTTTTAAAACGCCTTCAAATTAGCCGCAATGAACCGCGCGGTTTCGACAGTCGCACGTTTTTACGATTCTAAATTAAAATTAAAGTCCATACAGTAAACATGTAATGGTCTCCGAACCAAGCCAGTGCCTCAAGGAGTTGTCGGCAAACGGAGAGAACCAACTGCAGGGCCGAAGCCTACTAGGGCCCGGTCCGGCTACTGAAAGGAAGGTCCGACCCTGGCATGAAGGCTAAGAAGGAAAGGGGTGCGTCGTTTAGTCAGTATGAGTCTGACACTGTTTTCCACTCCGCCCAAGGGCGGGATTCGTCATTAGGTAATTTTTCGTACCATAAAAAAAACATAGTTAAAACATATGAGAACCATGCAGATTGGTGTTTAATTTAATCCTTTGAGGAAAGAACCACATAGGTTTGAGTGAATGGCGTCGCATCGCAAGAGAGTTCCCTATTTGTCTGCGAAAATTGATGATTTATTGGATTGTTATTATATCGAACACGGTGTGTCAATAATTTGGTTGTACGATGTTTTATTCCATCGATGCTTTTTTGGTGTGATGTAACGGTTGTTCGATAAATGCTGTTGCGAAAAATCCTACAGCAATTTGCTCATTAGTTCCATAGTAGGTCGGTTCAAAACGCCTACTGTTTCGTGTCCTTTAATATTACATACCTTATTAACAAAATTCTTTTATTAGAAGCTTTTTATTAGCTTGCAATTATGTAACTATGTATGTTCGGCTCAAATCTTGCAACTCAATTTTGAAGCAGATATCTTCAACCGATTGAGCTACAATTTTGCATGCAGGTGTAAATCGCATGACAATGCAATATTATGATAATATGGAGCTGATCTGATGACGGAAACGCGAGGAACCCAAAGGAGCTCTGTAATTAAACGGCACAACCATGTCGAGTTTAGACTCGTGTGAATCGTCTTGACGAGTATTTTGGTGCTAGATGGTAACCAGGGTCTGATGATGGAACTGCAAGATGGCCATAGAAACTAAGTAATACAATACGATAATCTTAAGTGCAAACATGTACTTTTCGGTAAGGTTTTGTTGAGTATTAGTTATAAAGGTATAGCGAGCTATAAAACCTTGTTATGAAAAAAAAATATTTACATTGAAAACTTGTTTTTATCACTAAGAAAATTATTTTATGGAAAATCCAAACTCCAAAAAACAGGTAACAACTACCTTCCAAAAAACTATATATATATATATAACCAAAAAGCAAGGAAGCTAGTCTTTGGACGAATTCCAAGATGGCGTCGGAAATACACGCAGTTATCTCAAACAAAGGTTTGTCTAGATATGTGAATTACTGCTTCTAAGCTATAGTTCTTGGAAGAGAGACTAGCAGTTTAACTTAAAATTCTTTTAGAATTCCCAACGAAAAGTTGTACTAGAAATGCGGTAATATGTTTAAGTTAAAAGGGAGATTTTTGAGTTACTTTAAATTCTAAAATTTGGTTTGATTTACCTACCACATAAGATAAATTGAAGTTTCAATCAGAGGGGGAGGTGAGCTACGCGTTATCACAGCAAATAGTTCAATTTGTTTGCCGCGTACTAAGCTTAAACCTACGGTGGACCGTAGTCTCTTTTTTTAAATTAATTATAGGTTCTCGCTTGACCGCTATCTCACCTGATGGAAAGCAACAATGCAGTCGACAATGGAGCGCGCTTACCTAGAAGTAACCTATTCACCCTTGACTTTAAGATTCCCGGATTATAGCCACCAGGAAACACAGACTCCGGAAAGAAATCCCACTCCTTGGCTATACGCACAATGAAAGTGTTGCCAAAACGTTTTATACGTATACGTGGGATGTCCACCATGTACCGGTGGCGCAACGCCGTACGTCTGGTGGTCCGATGATGGAACAGGCTAGGCGGAATTAAACCGTAGTCACCCTGCGATTCCCGATGCAGGAGACGATTTACTGGCCTGCACAAAGCCCAGATTTGCCAAAACCATACTAAAGGAAATAGTTTTTGACTGCACAGAAGATTATCCTAAAATATTCGTAAGTTTTAAGCTGTACTTTTTATTTTTTATATTTTTTACGTGTATTTTGTAACTATTGTGCTGTCTGTACTGAATAAAATTATTTCTATTCTTATTCTATTCTATTTAAGAAAGTGTCAACGTTGATTTACCTCCTTATTCTTGAAAGGACGAAAATTTACGGCAAGCGGTTAAAACGAAGTTAAATATTCAACGCAGTGCATAAATTCTGCTAACTACCCACTTGTAATAAATCATTTCGGAGTACAGTATTACTGCCATCTTGGAGAAGAGAGAAAATTTTCATTAAGTTTAATTAATGAGCGCATGGGCTTTATCTTTAGAATTACTTCTGGAGGAACTGGAGAGTCCTCTTGACTCATACAATTCTGAATGAACAAGTCTTTGAACAAGGTCACAGTATGATGCAACCTAGATTTTTTCGTTTTGTTCGTAGAGAATTTTTATAATATTCAGATGCGAAGTTGCTCTACCGTAACATGGTGGATATTTGCTCATACGCACAAAATGGTTTTGAAACTTTTTCATTATGCATACAGCTAAGGAGTGGAATTTCTTGCCGGAGTTTGTGTTTCCTGATAAATACAACCTAGGAATCTTCAATTCCAGAGGGAATCGGTTATTTCTAGTCAGGTTGCAATTCTGAACTTCAAATCTTGTTTTGTGTGACATAACTTTCTTCAAATAACAAAATTTAAAAGGCTTGTGAAGGAGCATTACTTGTCACTGTAATCTAGTTTTCGTCTTACCACTTATTCTCTTGGCAGTATAAATTTAAGTATACCTATATGTATCTATTCCAGTATTATGTACCTATTTAATTTAGTGCTACCCCATTTTGTGTCCCGGAATTTCTTTCCAGACCAGTTTGCTTGGAAGAAATCGCCGTACCAATTTCAGCGTTTGAAAACTCGTAAAAAAATAAATGTTTTAAACAAATAAATGCAATTTGCATTTGTAATTGCTGTTGAAAACTGTTACTAGCATTTATTTGTATAAAACCTTTATTTTTATACGAGTTTTCAAGCACTAAAATTCGCAGAAACTAACTTCAAACTCGCCAAGATCCGACAACCGTACAGTAAATTATTATCTTATTCAAAAGGTACCAGGATCCCATCGGAATAAAGCGATAGCAAGCCAGCATGGCGCCAAACGTTGTACCATGTCATCTTGATACAAATTGCATTGCTCTGTCGAATACTAATACCCAATACAGCTGATCTTTGGATAGATATACCGAATTGGCTCCTTGTAAATTGTATCAGAAGTAAAATGACGAAGAACTCGCTTCAGTTAGCTTTGTCCGCGTGATCTACACTAATATAATAAAGAGGTAAAGTGTGTTTTTTTGTTTTTTTGTTTGTAGGAGGTAATCTCTGGAACTACTAGTCCGATTGGAAAAATTTAAGCAACAATAGAAAGCTGCTTTACTCCTGAGTGACATGGGCTATATTTTATGAACGCGGGCGAAGCCGCTGACAAAAGCTAGTATTAGATAATTATCTTAAACCTTTCCAATACCGATTTCCAAAACTGAATGACTGATATATCAACGCACAGCCGAAACTACTAGGATTAGGAGCGTGAAATTTTGCTCAGGACTACCTTTTATGACGTAGGCGAACACTACATCTCTTTAGGCAGTGAAATTTTCCAAAATTCACTGCCTAAAGAGATGAAAAGCGTATCTAAAGTTTGTGAAAAAGAAAACCTATTTTCACGCGGGCGAAGCTGCAGGCAGAAAGCTAGTTAGATACATAATAGAAAGACAATAGGTGTGCGAATAGATCTTCAGGTACCTTGTCTCTCTACTTGACTCTTGCCTAACAGTGAGACTGCATGCGGCTGATGTGACCCGACCAATCTAATTTTAGCCTGGCAGACTTTTTTCCCACGCCTGTAATTTATTATATTCCTGTCATAAAGTTTTTTTTTATTTATTTTTTCCATAACTATTACACAACGCCGTCTAGTCCCAAGCTACTACTTATATATTTCTAAATACATGCATATTATAGATAAATTACACCCAGACACAGAACAAATGATCGTGCTCATGACATCAACATTTGTCCTTAGTGGGAATCGAACCCACGACCTCCGGAATAGCAGTCAGAGTCATTAACTACTAGACCAACAGGCTAGTCAGTTTTAATACTTAAAAAAACTTTAGTGATAGTTTCAATACCAACCATCATTATCATCATCACAAGGAACGGTCCTGTGCATCTCGCATCCATCGGAAAACCAACCACCACAACGAAGAAAACTACAGATCCAAGATAGAAAATAAAGTCTCTGTAAGATGTTTAGCCCAAATCACATTCCCTAGACTTCACCCAGAACCTAGGTACGATCATAACTAGTTCACTTGGCAAGCGATCTTGTTTACTGAGCATCGCAGCATGGGTGGGAATCAAAATATTTGCTCAGCACTCGGTATTGCCTGGATTTATCGTACTTATATATTTATATTTGTTTCGCAAATAGATAGTATTTTGTGTTGGAATGTGTAAAAGATATTAATCAAGGGTTTTGGTAAAGGTTTTTACTTCGAGGCTTTTTTTTTTCGGTGGGTAAGTCATCCAAGGTCCCAGGAGGATCAGACTCTACTGGGCCTCTACGGTTTGCTTACAACTCCACAGTAAGCACCGTTGAAGACTTGGGCTCAGTCCAAACGGTCGGACAACGAGCTAACCATCGTTTGCCGTTCGCACCTACGGTAATTACGGAAATCTGGATCGAAACCCCAGCCGGTGGTAGTTGGGATTTGAGCGCTGTGATCTAATACGCTCGGCTTTCTCCTTTGCTAGCATTACTGCTTCACAGAAGGAGGAAACCGCCTACCACTTGTCCTCGCTCCGGACCATGGACCACCGATTGCCCTCACAAGGACACGATGATGTTCTACCCAAGCGGGGCACACCTCTACCGCCACCATATCCATATAAGGGTTCCGTATTTTCCTTATGAGGTACAAAATCCATCACAAAGTGTCTTTTAAGAAACTGGGAATAAAAGATTTTTTTTTATCACCCAGATTCTTTACCTGACTTTAATTTATAAGCCGTAATAGTTTCGCAACTACCCTCTACAGTCTAGAGACCTACGACTCTTTAATAGCTCTAGGTGAATTCTCAAGCAAAGATAAAATAACTAGAATTCTTGAACGTTTAAAAAGCTGCATTATTAATTTGAATTCTACTTGAATTAACTCTCTCATTTTTCTTTCTTTCCTTCCGCTTTAAGACTTTTGTAATTAGATGTGAATATTCTTTACAATAAGAAATATGAGCAAAGCTACCAACGAGCTGTTTTTCTGGAAACGACTCATATTTTCCTTTTTTTATTTATTATATAGGATGTATTTTGGAGAGTGTGCGCGAGAATTGCATGACTTGACTCCGCCATCTCATTTGTACCGTCGGACAACACGTACGGCGGATATCCACCCTTACGTTGTGGAGACATCTACGGTCCGGACGTTAAGCGTTTTGCCTCGTCGTATATACTGCGTACATCGAAGGACTGGAACAGTTTGCCTGCTGCGGTCTTCCCGTCCGATTATAATTTAGGTGTCTTCAAGGTTAGAGTGAATAGGCTCTTAATAAACTAGTGTGCCTCACCATTAACGAATGCATCACTGCTTACCATAAATCAGGTGGGGTTGCAGGCAATTAATGAATAAAAAGTCCATATTATGTTAGTAGGTCTGGATGGTTTGGTTTAAACCTGCGACCTTCTACTCGCAAGTCAGAGCCATTACCACTGCTCAAGAATTTCCGATAATAGACAATAATGACTACTTTTTTATGCGACCCCTTGCTAATTAGCGAGAAAGCGTCATAAGAACCTTTCTCTATCGCTGATAGCGAATATTACAGCCTCTCCTATTCCCTTTATCTTGATAATTCGTTAATTAATATCTCTCATTAGACGTTTCAGGATACAGTATGAAACAATTAGTGTTATTACCTATAGGCAGTAAGTGGATTATTTCATTATTATGATATGTAGTATGATATTTAATCATTTAATGAAAAATCTCGCCCTTGGGCGAAGCGGGAAATAGTGTTACACTTTTACGATACCTTATATAGCAGGGTGAGTCAGGGTCTTCCTTCCAGACTCCCTTGTGGTGTCAAGGGAGCCTGGAAGGGTTGGCTTCAACCCGTCTGCAGGGTCCCTATAGACATAATAGTTATTATATATTATAAGAGAAGATATGTTACGCACTAACATCGCAATCAGAAAACTTGGGACTTGAAACTCACACATCTACACTACGTCACTGATAGACAAGGACAGAGATAAGAGCCGGCGTTATTGTGAGAGCGATGCAAAAGTAGCCGCCAAATGTGTGTGATCGGCGCGATCGATGTGAAATCGTGACAATTGTCACAATTCAAGCGATCCTCGCACTAAAGGCGAGTTACCTATCTTCCGCTGCTTTAATTTAATCTACTGCATAGGTTACAGTAATTATTATTATTTTTATGGGGAAATCATCCAATGATTTTTCCCGTTCTCTCGGGTTTTAGGTTTTAGTAAAAGTCTGACGTTCGTTCATTCTCGTTGTATTTAAAGCGTCAGTGCGGGCTGGTGGATGTTACATGCCTTCACATTGTTGGTTCTAGGACATACCGGTTTCCTCATGATGTTTTCCTTCACCGTTTTGAGAGCAGAGGTGATGAAATGAATTACACAAAGCAAGGCGCTGGTCTGGCAGGGTTTGAAGTAGTACAAACTAAGTATTCAGCTACTAACATTACGCCAATATTGCCTTTAAATGGATTTTATTGCATCAAAAATAACTTTTCATTCCCATCAAATAAATTCTTTTTCAGTAAAGTCGAATTTCTTTTGACTAACTTTTCTTTTGATGGTGAAATTGCTAAAGTTGTCGATTTGATACGAGGGTTTTTAAAAGCTATTTCAATTGATGAATTTGTTTTTCGATGTTCTTAATTGAGATCATATTGATTTTTTGACGTAACGTCCGATTTTGTTTTTTTTCGTGTGTTTGTTTTAACGATAGCTAGCGACCCGCCCCAGCTTTGCATGGCTGCAAGGGTTATATTAAATATATTATGTATGTATTATACATATAAACCTTCCTCTTGAATCACTCTCAAAATCCGTTGCGTAGTTTTAAAGATTTAAGCATACATATGGACTGACAAAAGGAAGCGACTTTGTTTTATATGATGTAGTGATAATGATAATCAGCCAAAGGGAATCTTTTATTCATTCGTTCATTTATTTTTGAGTTAATCAATTAAGTTTCTCCTAAATGACATCTAGTCTAAAACGCTACTAAGTAGGTACGGTTTCCATACAAAATTACCCATTGTCAATAATTTGTACGAAGTTAAAGGAACGAGCGACTACTATCTACAAGTTATTGACTCAATCAGCTTATGTTTACTAAAACAAATTAATTTCGTGCATACGTAAATTAATTTAAGTTTAAAAAAGTACTTGTATTTACTGTATCGGATCGACCCTCCACGGGATTAAAACGATCAAAGTTAAGCCGTGTATATTTAAAGGTAATATATATTTATACATTTCACTGAAAACTACATGCAAACGGCAATAAAATAAAACATCTCCATACATATAACGCATTCAATATATATCACGTAACAGAATCATTGCTCACGTCGTTTCTAACAAAGCTAATGCAATTCTGAGCAACTAACACGATTCCTTTTGTACGGAGATACGAACTCATGTGGGAATTTAACTAGAACTATATTAAACTGACACACACGTGTAACATGCCTGATTTGTACGTACATCTACGGTTCGAACTAAGCGTTTCGCTTCATCTAATTCCGCGAAAATCAAAGGACTGGAACAAATTGCCTGCTGCAGTCTTCCCATCCGATTAAAATTTGGGTGTTTTCAAAGCTAGAGTGAATAGGCTCTTAATAAACTAGTGCGCCTCACCATCAACAATTGCACCACTGCTTACCATCAGTTGGGATCGCAGTCAAGCACAACTAGTACAATAAAAAAAAAAGGTTTGAACAAACCTTCAATTGTTTCCTACCACGTGTCAGTTTAATTAGGCTCAGCGCAAAGGTAGCACAAAGCACAGCCACTAGTGGCTATAGAGAGCGACTTCACAGTCAGAGTCAGACACTGTTTCCCACTCCGCCTAAGGGCGGGATTCGTCATTGGCTGATTTTTACCTACCATAAAAACCCCATCGAATCTATAGAAAGTAAGGAGTTAGCGCATTTCATTCAGAAATGAAGTTCCATCTGTACTAATCCATTCCTGCGCCAATGAATGGAATGGCCACAAAAAAAAGCAGGACCAATCCGTACCAAATTCCATCCATTCAAAAATTCCATTAATCAATGGGAAAAAATACGATTACCATAGTCCGAAGGGAGCCAGCAGTCCAGTAAGTGATTTAAAATTCACGTCGAATGAAAATTTATGCAAAATGCATCAACATTTGGCACCTCCCCACTCAGATTTTTAGGGTTCCGCGTGCTAAAGAGTTAAAAGCCTCCTATTTTATTTATAGGGCTGAAAGTTTTCAATGGTTTGATTGAAAATTTTTGCATTTTGATTAGGCGGAACTTACCTATAGGTATAAAAATTGTGAATGGTCTCATTTTCATGCTGAACATATTGCTAGGATATTTAAATCTTGTGTTACAATTAAAACTTTTGGTTACATTCGATTGTAAAGTTAGTTTTCAGCAAATTACTGTAGGTAAAATTGGTGTGACGTTTTTGGTGGTAATTATAATGGCTTGCAACGGGGCCGAATAATTCAGTCAACAACATCGATCAACTTTTATTTGTAGACTAGTCCAAGTTCTTTGATAGCCTCATACATTCTGCAATAATTAACCTTTCGAGTACCGTAATTAGAGACATAATAGAAAGACAATAGGTGTGCGAACTCCGCGTTCGCTTGGGGCTCAAGAGTTTAATGACTCAAAATGACCAAAAAAACCTTTCACTTCGACCCCTTGACTTACACCCGTATTCACAAACGTTACTATGCGGCCTCACAGTGCTCGCGAGCGCACAGGGCAGGGTTTGTGAACTACGCAACACAAACGAACCAATCACAGAGCTCTATTTCAACACTGTGCGTTTGCTTAGTCAAGGGTCTTTTGAGTATTGTTTGTGAATACGGATGTTAGACTTTGACATAAATAAGTTCAGCTGATATGAAAAAAAATGATGTTACAAGTATGTAAATGTGAACTACTCTATAGCATTATCATCTTCCTGTCCTTTTCCCATGTTATTTAGGTTCGGCGCAACACGTTTTCTTCTTACATTCTGCTCTGTCACCCGTTATGCTATCACCCTTCATATCACTCTTTACACAATCAATCCATCTTTTCTTTGGCCTCCCCCTCCCTCCATCCACATGTATACTCATAACCCTTTTACTAACATGTGTTTCATCTCTCCTCTTTACATGACCATCTCTTTCATCATATCTTTTAGCGATAAGACCGCCCATTGTGACACCGTAGTAATTTTAAGTTCCTAATGTACCAAGTTGTGTTTATGGTGTACCTACAATAAAGAGTATATCTATCTACCTATCTATCTACCTATGTATCTACCTATCTATCTATCTACCTATCTACCTACCTATCTATCTACCTATCTATCTACCCATCTATCTATCTACCTACCTATCTATCTATACAAAAAAAAAAAAACGATTGCCCATCAACTAAAGCACTTTTCAATCGCACATTTTTTCTACAGAACTCACTGCATAATACCAGTCTATCTTACTTAATTCCTTTTTGCTCTCAAAGCATTTTGGTCATTACGAACAGCTCAAGCTATTAAGTTCTGAGTCCATCGCGATGATGAATAGCAAAAACGAAGTATTTGCGAACGATTTTCTGCATTAAAGACGACATGATTAATTAACTTGTTTTTCAAGTTTCAGAAAGAATTCTTGCTTTTGTGAGACAGTTATTGTTGGAGATTTTAATTGGGTTTCAAAGGGAAATTTATCTGGTTTTTGCGTTTTGTTTTTGTTTTGGTGAGCTCTTGACCTTCATATTGCTGATGGTAAGCAATGAATCAGGTTTTGGAGTTGTTACAGGCGACATAAACTAGTACATTTTTATCGTTTTGATCCTGTGGAGGGTCGATCGGTCGGTCCTGAACTTTAAATTGGACTTCATCCCAATACCAGTTCTATTTTTTATGTAATTTTATAATATTTTAACAAAGTGCTATTTTTTTTATTTGCTACAAACTAGTGCTTGATTGCGATCGCACCTGATGGTAAGCAGTGATGCAATCGTTGATGGTGAGGCGTACTAGTTTATTAAGAGCCTAATCACTCTAACCTTGAAGACTCCTAAATTATAATCGGAGAGAAATATACAAAAAATAACTTAATTTCAATATGAAATTAGTCGTATTCTGCATCGTGCAAGTCCTGCTGCGGTCTTCCCATCCGATTATAATTTAGGTGTCTTCAAGGCTAGAGTGAATAGGCTCTTAATAAACTAGTGCGCCTTACCATCAACGATTGCATCACTGCTTACCATCAGGTGGGATAGCAGCCAAGCACTAGTTTATTGCAATTAAAAAAAAAGTAAGCAAATGTTCTATTTTACTTATTGTCGCGTTTTTCTTCCAATTCTATTCTTTTAAATTACCTAATTTCCTTCTAATTTTGTGAAAATTTTATTTTGAGCAAAAAGAGCTCAACTATAAAATATTTACCCACATTGCTAATCTGAATAATCTGTCCACCGCCGTAGCGACCAGCCTTTCCCCTCAGCATCCGACTCTAAGCAGCCAATCCCCACGTTTCACAAGATAATATATGCACATAATAAGTTAAGGCAGAAGATCCATTTGAAGATAATTGAACGGCTGAAGATTCTATCCTTCAGTGAAAGCTTTTCGATTAGTTTCGATAGTGAGTTCGATCGAAGACCATTTTTATAACAGTATTTTATCTTACACTTGTGCTCGCAGTTTTATTCGTGTGTTTGGTTACTGCAACGCTCCTATTTGTCGTAGCATCATTACATAGTATTAAAGATTAGTGCTTGACTGCGATGCTACTTGAGGTATTAGGTACTCGAGATTATTCCTATACTTCATTACATAGTATAAAACAAAGTCGCTTCCCGCTGTCTGTCCCTATGTACGCTTATATCTTTAAAATTACGCAACGAATTTTGATGCGGTTTTCTTTAATAAGTAGAGTGATTCAATAGGAAGGTTTATATGTATAGTACATGCATAATATATTTCATATAAATAATGATTTGTTTACAATTATTTGTCCAAATGTTCTGCGGGAAAGGAAAAGCGGGAAATCTCAACAATACAAAACAAAGCATCCCGCTGTCAGTACCTATGTATGCTTAGATCTTTAAAACTACACAACGGATTTTGATGCAGTTTTTTTAACAGATGGAGTAATTCTAGAGAAAGGTTTATATGTATAAAATGGTATGATAAATGATTTTTATTTTGTAAATAGGTTTTTAAAACTCTTTACACGTCTAATTTTTTTTTCGTTAATTGAAACTAGATGAGGCCGGTGTTTCCTAACTGACTACCCTGAGAAGAAACCCCGAAACAAACTCAGGGGTCAAACTCTTTTAAAGTCCATACACAAACATGTGATGGTCAAAAATGCAATATCATTACCTACACAGTATAAAACATAGTCGCTTTCCGCTGTCACTATGTATGCTTAAATCTTTAAAACTACGCAACGGATTTGATGATGATTTTAATAGATATGATAAGATAGATGATTCAAGAGGAAGGTTTAGTATAATACATGCATAATATATTTAATATCACCATTGCACCCATGCAAAGTTGAGACGAGTCGCATTTATAATGTTTTTTTTTTTTTTTAATACAGTTCACAAACCGTGGTCCTTCTGCCAAATACCTATTGCTACCTGCGTCGTGCCACAGAGGTCGCTCCGGGCGACTTTCTCTAAACGACGCGGCGATCGCAATTTCCTTAGACATGCTCCTCTCGTTAGGAAAGAAAGATCATTGTGGATAGTTTATTGTTCATTTATTTTGTTTGTTGTTTAAATGGATTGAAAAGGAATCGTTTGTCTTTGCATGGCCATGTGTAGAGTGGGAAAAAATAAGCATTGATTGGTGGAAGAAAAAAGTCTGAAGTACATAAGTGGCATAGTGACTCATCATCATCATCATTATTTCTAATGTTCCCACTACCTACTGCGACACATGCCTCCTATCTAGGAGAGGGAATAGGCCATAATCCACCACGCGGGCCCAGTGCGGATTAGTGGATGTTTTCGAATTTTTCGTCCTAGAACTTGCCGGTTTCCACACCATGTTTTCCTATACCGTTTTGAGAGCAGCAGAAATAAATTACACAAAGTAATGCGCCTGGCTGGGTTTGAATCCGCGCTTCAAAACTCGAACAAAAATAAAGCTTTAAAAAAAAGTAAATGCCAATAACAGTTCTTAACAGCAATAACAACTGCAAATTGCATTTATTTGTTTAACCATTTATTTTTTTACGAATTATCAAGCGCTGAAATTCGTAGAGCCGAGAGAGTAGAACTTCAGACTCGCCAAGATTCGACGACCGTACTGTACTGTTTCGAAACCAGTTTTCAACGAAAAAAAAATTTTTCATACCAAGCTTTTATAGCGGTGGTGGTGGAAAAAATGTTAACTTCTATAATTAAAACTCGTCAAGACGATTCACACGAGCCCAAACTCGACGTGGTTGTGCCGTTTAATTACAGAGTTCCTGTGGCTACCTCGCGATTCCATCATCAGATCAGCTCCATGTCATCATAATATTGCATTGTCATGCGATTTACACCTGCATGCAAAATTGCAGCTCAGTCGGTTGAAAATATCTGCTTCAAAATTGAGTTGCAAGATTTGAGCCAAACATACAGGGTTACATTGCAAGCTAATAAAAAGCTTGTAAAGTCATGAACAGATAGAGTGAGACCAGGGGGCTTAGACAAAGTCACATTCTCACTAACGATAACGAAATTCGAAACACCGAAATGTATGGAACTGACATATGCCTTCGAAAAGTCACGTGGTCAAACGTTTTCGATTCGCTAATTGTTATTAGTTGTTTATACGTCAAATTGGACGTTTTAATTCGATAACCATAGCCAAGAAGTTGTTATTTTATCGAACCAACACTTCGACTTATCGATATGTTAGTCGATGTCACTTTGTCTACATTTTGTGGTAACATCGTTAAGGCGAAATCGAACTTAGAAATGGATTCGACACGGAGCGATTGCCACTTGTCTAGGGCCCCTTAACTACTGTACTTCACACAGTTTTCAAGCTACTCGATATTCCAAAAGCATATTTTTCGATGGAATATAAATGAAACCATTAGCAGTAATATTGATCACTACTAACGTTCTAACATCATTTGATTTCCGATAGTTCGTGTATTAATGGTCTGACGCTAACGAGGTAAGCAGATACCCGTAACTCATAGATGTTATGACAATTAGATTGGGTGTCCTACTTGGAAGGAGCGTACTCGATTGTCTCGATATCTTATGTGTAATGTGTATGATACCTACATCATCGATATGTGTAATGTATATGATACCTACATCATCGATATGGTATGTGTATGATACCTACATCACTGAGTGATTCTCCTAGAGCCGAGGGTTGGTGCGAAAGTGTTACCGGTGCTCTGGGAATAAGGCAAGGGAGGAACGGGGTAGATTGTTTAGTCAGTAAGAGTCTGACACTGTTTCCCACTTCACCCAAGACCGGGACTCGTCATTGAATGAATCTTAAGTACAATAAAAAAAAAATCACTGTGGCTGATACACGCGTCATGCTCGTGAACGGGTGCCGTCAGTAGCGACTGGTCATCTCTTAGCTGCAGTGGCTTATTTTAAATCATGTTCGTGGTAATTTTGCCAAGTTGAGAAAATGACTATATTTTTCAAATAACTAAGTCTTTTTCTTACAGCGACATCAGGTGTCATTCATTGGCGTCAGGTATTCAGCACTAATTGGATAACATTATTATATATACTTACGTATAGGTAACCTATTGTTAAGGATTCATTTTAAAACTAAGTAAGAGCTACCTTAAGTTAGCTTAATTCCCAAAGAAAGAGTAAAGCATAATAGACATGGTTATTAGTTGTTACCTAGCATTTCTCTGATAATAATATTTTAGTTTTTCCAAGAAAGTTTGATTTCTGCATTCCAATACCCGGAAAATCTATTCCCCAACATTATTTTAATCCGCGCCATCTGTTAGCACACCCCTTTTGTCTTCATTTCAAAACTGTCAAATCACCATAAGAAAATTTAAAAAATAATACCCTGAAACGTCAAATTTAAATTAAGAATGCAACAAAGAACCAAGCTGCTGCCTTTTATAATAAAAAAAAACTTTAAATTTAAACTTAACATTCTAAAATGGCGTCTTGCTCGGGACGGTTACTTGTTGTTACTCAGAACTGGCGGTAACCGGATAAATCCGGTTCTTTTGCATATGAAAAGGCGCCTTTTAGACGTGCTAACCGCCCTTTGTGCGAGTTTTAAGTTGGTTTCCTTTAATATTTAAATGAAACAGACTCTCATTTTAATAGAGAAATACGATCTTTATGGTTGGGTAATTATTTTGATCGTGAATTAAAAATTTCTTTAGTGTCATCAGCCGAAGACAGCGAATAAATGTATTTTCTTTTAAAAAACTCTGTATGAATCTTCCCGCAAAAAAAGAACGTTGTCATAGATTTAAATAGTAAAATTAAGGCGAACTCTCTCTTTAAACCCTTTTACCGTATAAACATGTGGTTTTAAATGTCAAACGGACACGACCGCTCACGAAGATAGCCGATCGCGTGCCGAAGTTGCTTCGAGTCGAGCTATTGGGATAAATAAATCGTGACATCAAATATTCGCTCGTTCCTGTCTTTACTAAGTACAATTTAAGTCAATGGTTAAAGCATTGTATTGAGTGTTGTAAAACTTAAAAATATGATAAAAAAAAAATTGTTAGTTGTATAAAAAACGTAGTTGTTTTGTTTTAACATTGATTGTCATGCAACAAAAAAGCTCACATGCCATAAAAAGTCTAACATAGCTACTTAGTAAAAAGGGCATAAATAATTTACAAACTACAATGTATTTTGATACAAGTGTGAGTGACAAGTTTCCACGTGTATCTTACGGCGTTTTTCAACAAACTTACATAGAAATCACTACACAAAGCTTTGATAAATAAATAAATGGGACTGCCTGACAACATGCGAGGGCTATTTGACGATCCGAGACCAATACGATAAATACAATAAATTGTAGTGGAGGTGAACTCGCACACTTTTCCACACTAGTACGGAAAACAGCAAATTGTGTGTCTAAAAGTAGTAGGAATAGAAGCGGGTTTTCGAGTAACAAAGTACTGAAAAAAAATCCCTTTCTAATCTTCCATCGTATTGAAAACATTCACACAGACGCAAAAATAAACTAAAACATTTTCCATAAAAATTGTGTCCAATTTTTTTTTAGATTGACATTTAATAAACTAGTGCGTGACTACAATCCCACCTGATGGTAAGCGTTGATGGTGAGGCGCACTAGTTTATTAAGAGCCTATCTATCCACTCTGCTCTTTGCAAAAAGGTCGTCACATTATGTACTGTCTTTGTAAGCCTCTACCAACCTGTAATGCATCACCATACAACTCCATAGTCATTTTATTGGCACCTTTAGCATCTAGACCAGTGGTACTCAAAGTTTTTTTTCGAAAGGACCACAAATGTGTTAGTGATATTGACACGTTAAAAAAATAAATTAGGCGAATAATTTCTAAGGTTTTCACTATTGTTATGAATATAATTAAACAGCTATGAACGGATTCAACCCGTATATTTTGATATTTATTCCTCATGTCTTGACTTTTGAAACACGCAGTATTGTTCGTGGTTACAAGCAGTTATTTAAGTTAATTAAAATTTATTAATAAAAAATATTAATTCAAATTAATGAATTACGTTTAGATCCGATTAATTTTGGGCCAAACCAAAGCCAAGTCAAAATGCCAAAGGTGTCATATACAGAATCTATTTACTCAAAGTGCTCTAAATTTTCTAATGTGCGCGAAATTCATATTTATTTATTTATTCATAGTGGGATACATGCGGTCCGTGCGCCATAGATTGAATACAGATGGGCCATACGCGAAATCCAACGTGGGCTACATGCGGTCATCGGGCCATAGATTGAGTATAGGTCCAACGACCAAAACCCACACGCGACATCAACTTGGGCCACATTGAATACAGATGGGCCAACGACGAAACTCAGTGGGCCACATGTGACCCGGGGCCGCATGTTGAGTATAGCTGGTCTAGACTAATGTGCTGAGCTTTTGGCAAAAGATCTAGGTATAAAATATCTTTTGAATGTAATGGGATGTTCAAGATGTGATAATGTGTGTTCTCGTATTTTTGGCTGGAGATATAGTTTAGATACTGTATTATATGACTATAGTTCTTTTGCACTGAAGTACTACGCCCTTAGTCAAGTAACAATCGTTTCGTTTAGAGTTAAGCGCTTGTAGATAGCCACGCACGCCTCCGATTAATTTTGTTGCAAAACGAAACTGAACGAGGGAATTGGGGCGTGGCCAACTATAAGCGCTTACTCTAAACGATACGATTGTAACACTTGAAGTACAAATACCCGTGTTGTCCTGTTATGTTTTAATTTTATGAAATACGTGTGCTTAGTCGCAAAATGTCAACACAGCAAATGACAACAGATAATACCTAAATAACCAAAAGCTTTTTGTTTTTTTTTTACCTTATTTTTGGCTGGAGATATAGTTTAGGTACGGTTTAATATATCTAGCGTTATTTTGCATTAAAGCTACAGCCAAGTTAAAATCTTTTCGTATAAACTTAGCGCTTGTATAGATGGCCACGTTCCCAATTAATTTTGTTGAGATGACATCCGAACAAGAGAATTGGGAGCGTGGCTATTCTACTATATATATGTGCTGTATGGTCAAATTATACGAATATTCTCTGACGCAATTTTACATTTGGATTAAAAAGATGGCACGCAGAAAAATGGTTAAAATTGTACTATGATACAGATATCGTTTTTGCACATAGCATTTAGTGATACTTAAGCCAGTGGGCCTTCCTGACTCGCCTATTGTCAACATTGCGCATGGTTTAAAAGCTTGTTCCTTCATTTAACACAATTCAAAATGACATTTGATGCAATGCGAAAGAAGAGAGATAACACCTAAAAACTCTATTAGCATTTGGTAATTCTACGATTTACTCAAATGTTTTAAAAAACTTGTTCGTATCTCCTATACGTAATTTTATTAAACGCGTAACTCGATTCTTTGAAATAAAAATATTATCATTTAGAATCTCGATTAAATGGGCAAGGTTTCTATAAAAGTATTTTTTTTACATTTTTACGCAAAAAGGAGGAATATTATATTAAATTATTAGTATAATTTTTTTTTATTAGAAAATTTCTAATAGGAGAAGCCATATTTGATTTTCAAGTGGCGAGGTGGCAATTTCTTTACAAGAAAAAACTACCTTGCCTTAAGCTATTTTTGTTTTAAATTATACTTACTTATATATAAAAGTGGTATGTCTATATGAGTCGATTGATAAAAGAAGCGATTTCAGGATCATAGTATAAATAGATTCTAAGTAAAAATAAGAATGAAACAGAAACTTACGTGTGTAATCCCAGCTATCCTGGTCATTTTTGAACACGTTCAATCTTTCGGGCTGAAACAAAAAACAAACACACTGTAGTTTTTTCAGTTCAATGAATTGTATACATAGACATTACTTAGTATAAAACAAAGTCGCCCTGTCCCTATGTATGCTTAGATCTATAAAACTAAGCAACGGATTTTGATGCGGCTTTTTTTTAATAGATAGAGTGATTCAAGAGGAAGGTTTATGTGTGTAATACATGCATAATATATTTAATATCAGCATTGCACCCATGTGAAGCCGGAGCGGGTCGCTAGTTGATCCTAAAACAATTACTAAGCATTTTTTTTAAAATAAATAATTTACAACAAAACAATTTTTTTTTTGTTTTGACTCCTAGCAGAGATTTTGGAGCGCTTCAGTTTACTGATTGCAAATACCTGAGGAACACAATACCCCATGGTCCAACTCCCATATAATGGTGGCCGAGAGGTAACGGCCCCGACTTACGAGTTGTAGGTCGCGGGTTAAAACCCAGCCAGGCGCATTACTTTGTGTAATTTATTCCATCACCACTGCTCTCAAAATGGTAAAGGAAAACATCGTGAGGAAACTGGCATGTCCTAGAACCAAAAATTCAAAGACATGTGACATCCTCCAATTCGCACTGGGCACGCGTGGTGGATTATGGCCCATTCCCTCTCCCAGAGAGAAGGCCTGTGCCCTTGAAGTGGGGACATTAAAAAGGCTGATGCTGATGATGATGATGCCTTCTGGTGCCTCATAATCATAACAATATAAAACAAGAAGGACAGTATCATACTTTTTAAGTGTTAAATTATCAAATGAGTTTTCTCGCTCTAGGCGGGAACAGAACACAAACGTGCTCCAGTTCCTTCGTTGCTTTAGTTCCAGTAACGCAATGAAGGAACTGGAGCACGTTTTAAGTCAGTAAAAGTCTGAAACTATCTCCCGCTCCGCCCAAGCGCGGGAGATGTCATTGAATCATTTCCCCACCAAAAAAAAGCCCTGGCAGAAATCATAGACAATCCCGCACGTATTCTCGCAGAAAGCCACTCGATTAAAGCCAATTTTATCCAAAAATAAGTTTTCTTTTAAAAACCAGCTTCTGAATACCGAAATTATCCGAAACCATGAACACTAAAAAGAATAACAGTTTAACACAAAACAAAGTTGCCAAAAATTTTTCGGCCACTAGTCTGTGTACAAAGAAAATAGAATAATGCATACTCCTTTGTTAAAAAACGTATTGCATATTTTTATTTTCTCTTATAAAAACCGTTTTAGAAAATTAAGACTTAGGGCTTGTTTAGCGGGACGCGACGCATTGGGAGTTTGTCTTTTTTTTAATTTGCTTGACTGCGTTCCCACCTGGGAGCAGTGGTGGCCGAGTGGTATCGGCCGATTACGAGTTGTAAGGTCGCGGGTTCAAACCCAGCCAGGCGCATTACTTTGTGTATTTTATTTCATCACCACTACTCTCAAAACGGTGAAGGAAAACATCGTGAGGAAACCGGCATGTCCTAGAACCAAAAAATTCGTAGTCATGTGACATCCACCAACACGCACTGGGCCCGCGTGGTGGATTATGGCCCACTCCCCTCTCTTAGAGAGGAGGTCTGTGTCCCTGCAGTGGGAACATTAAAAAGGCTGATGATGATGATGATCCCACCTGACGGTAAGCAGTGATACAATCGTTGATGGTAAGGCGCATTAGTTTATTAAAAGTCTATTCACTCTAGCCTTGAAGACATCCAATTTTATATTTATTCATAACAAGCTTTTATACCGCGTACCGGAAGACGTAGCGTTGGAAGGCCTCCCACAAGGTGGACCGATGACCTGGTCAGGGTTGCTGGAAGCCGATGGATGCGAAACGCACAGGACCGGTCTTTGTGGCGGCGCTTGGGGGAGGCCTATGTCCAGCAGTGGACGTCTTTCGGCTGAAATGATGATGATGATGAAGCTTTTATAGCTCGGTATATACTCATACCTTTATATTTAATTCTCATCAAGATCTTTCCTAGCAGTACAGACACGTTAGGATTATCTTATTGTAGGTATTCGATTATCAAGTTTTTATGGACTTTTTCCAGTTTCTTCATCAGACCCTGGCTACCATATAGGACTAAAGTACTCGTCAATACAAATCCATTGAGCTTAAACACGATTGCGTTGAGGAGTTCCTATGGCTACCTTCGAGCTCCATCATCAGATCAGCTTCATGTCATCATAATATTGCATTGTCTTGTGATTTACACCTGCATGTAAAATTGCAGCTCAATCGGTTGAAGAAATCTGCTTCAAAATTGAGTTGCAAGATTTGAGCCGAACACACATAGTTACATTGCAAGCTAATAAAAAGCTTGTAATAAAAGATCAGCAAGCGTTTCCATTCTTTCGATACTGAACCCTAAACTCATAGCATTCATACAAAGTTGCGTATGTGGGGTAAGTTTTGTAGTGTAATGCAAGCTATTTCAATATATTCGCGTCTTCTGACTCCGACCCTTTTTGTTTGAGGCCATAAAGTCAGCGGGTTTTCATAGGCGGTAGCGGGAGCGGGCAATTTTTAAGTAGAATTGTGTTATGTCCTATTCCGGAATATATCCATCCATCCATAGATAAAATATGTAATTTTGGGCAACTGGTATACTTGGCTTTTCAGCCTAGTATCTATGGTGCAAAAGATAAAACAGATTGTAATATTACGTGTGTCGTTACGTGTTTTGGGCAAAATAAACACTTTTCTTTCTTTTTTCTTTTTTATATCCTATGCCTGTGCCAAATTTCATCCAGATCCGTCCAGCCGTTTTGGCGTGATTGAGTAACAAACATCCAAACATCGTAACTTTCGCATTTATAATATTAGTAAGAAGGAGTAACTGACTGACTGACATCAACGCACAGCCAAAATTACTGGGCCTTGGACCCTGCAATTTTGCACAAGGCTTCCTTTTATGACGTAGGCGAACATTAAGAAAGGGTTTTCAAAATTCACCTCCTAAGGATCCACTTAAGACGTAATGGGATCTTAAGTTTGATGATAGATGATATAGATTTGTAATGGGGTCTAAAGTTTTTTCAAAGTCAAAATCTTTTTATTTCACATAGGCCTACATGGGCACTTGTAAAACGTCAGAAGCTATCACGGTTCCAAATTGGTCGTTTCCTATGGAGAAGAACCGTTGTTTGTATGGACAACCTTGCTTTTACGCGGGAGAGGCCGCTGTCAGGCGGCTAGTAAGAAAGATTTTTTCAAAAATTCACGCTCATTTCATGGCCTAACAATGCTAACTTGCCAGCATTGCTATGTATGTGATTCCAACCGAGTTTCTTTTATTGTTTCATGTTCAACGTAGCGTAACCGACGACGCAATGCGAATCTGTGGTTAACCTTCTGGCTATGGTCAATTTATGGAATGAAAATCGGTTACCTTTGTACTATTGGTATATTGGCAGAGTGTTGGTCGAGTGGTTAGTGGCCCTGACTGTTATGCCGGAGGTCGTGGGTTTTATTCGCACTCAGGACTAATGTTGGTCTGATGGGCACGATCATTTGTTCTGTGTCTGGGTGTAATTTATCTATAACTAGTGACCCGCCCCAGCTTCGCACAGGTACTGATATTATGCATGTATTATGCACTTAAACCTACCTTTTGAATCACTCTATCTATAAAAAAAAAACTCCGGTGCGTACTTTTAAAGATCTAAGCATACCTAGGGACAGCGGTAAGCGACTTTATTTTATACTATGTAATGATATGTATATATTTAGAAATATATAAGTATGTTTCTCAGTTGTCTAGCACTCATAACATAAGCTCTGTTTAGCTTAGGAGAGTGAGAAGGCGTTGTGTGATAGTTGTTGAATACTATACTACTATATAGCAAAGTATTTTATATTTTAAAAAAAATAGGCACGCAACTATCCCAAGTGATCCTATAAGAGGTCCGTTTTTCCTCTTGACGTACGGAATCCTAAAAACAAAACAAAAAAAAACCGACTATAGTTCCATGTCTGCCTCATCCGCGTGCATCCGATTGCCCGACAAAGACTGAGACAATTCAGCGCTCACCGCGAGGGGTACTTTGCACTCGAGCGCTCAAGCGCTTTGAGGGGAAATGGCTCGCTCACTGTACTATGTGTATCGTTTCACAGTGGGACGGGATCTCAGTGTAATGTTTGCAGCGATGTTTTCGCTTTATGGTACAGTGGATAAACTAGTTTTCTATGAAATATTTTTTCTTAGCAAGCTTATATATCTATATATATAAAAGGAGGAACTGACTGACTGACATATCAACGCACAGCCAAAATTACTGGGCCTAGGAGCATGAAATTTTGCACAAGGTTTCCTTTTATGACGTAGGCGAACACTAACAAAGGGTTTTTAAAAATACAGTTCCTAATAGGATGTAATGGGGGTCTAAAGTTTGTATGGAGAATTCAATTTTCACGCGTGCAAAGCCGCTGGCAGAAGGCTAGTATTATATAAAAGGAGAAACTGACTGACTGACATATCAACGCACAGCCGAAACTACTGGGACTAGGAGCGTGAAATTTTGTACAAGGCTTCCTTTTATGATGTAGGCGAACACTAAGAAAGGGTTTTTAAAAATTCAGTTCCTTCCGGCTTTGTAGAGCGTTGTCTCTGTCGCACACTACCTATGTGACGTTTGTCAGTCGTTGTTCAAGGTGATTGGTGCACAACGACTGACAACTGACTGACTGTAGGTAGTGTGCGACAGAGATAACGCTCTACGAAGCCGAAATTAGCCGATTGTCTCTTTCCAAAGGTCGATGTGCAATATTTATTGCCGGGTACTGTACAAGGCTTCCTTATAGGCGAACACTAAGAAAGGATTTTCCAAAATTAACCCCCTAAAGGGATGAAACGCGTGTCCAAAGTTAGTGCGAAAACATATTTTCAAGCGGGCAAAGCCGCTGGCAGAAGGCTAGTATATCAATATATTTAACACTCGTCAAGACGAATTACACGAGCCCAATCTCGATGGGGTTGTGTCGTTTAATTATACAGTTCCTATGGCCACCTTTCGGTTTCATCATCACATCAGCTCCACGACATAATAATTTTGCATTGTCATCTGATTGACACAAGCATACAAAATTTTCCGCTTAATTTTTGGGTCATCTTCTATGCCGCGTATTCCTTTTAACTTTTCAAGTCACAAACTCAACGTCTGTTGAAAAACGACTAAGTGCTAAAAAATAAGTTATTCGTATGCAGGGCTCGGCAACATTTCGACTTCATTTAGAATTTTAACGTGTACCTCGTGCATGCCCCATTTGTATGGTGAAGGAAAAACAACCAAATATTTTTTGAAGGTTCCGTAGAAATATGTACATTTATTTTTGTCTAGCTTTTCCCAGCGGCTTCGCCCGCATAAATGTAGAAAATATATAGCTTAGGTTAATCTGTGAATATGTAGCTTGCTTAAGGTGAAAACATTTTTGAAATCAGTCGAGTAGTTTTTGAGTTAAATCGTTACATACAAACAAATAAAAAAAATCGTTTTTTTTTTAAATTTCCTCTACATAATATTGGTTTAAATTAGTATAGATTAGCTTTTGCCAGCGGTTTCACCTGCGTGATAGTTACTCCATACAAACTTTTTTTTTTCGGTGTAAAAATCATCCAATGACATCTCCCGCTCTTGAGCGACGCGGGCAATGGTGTCAGACTTATACTGACTAAAAACTCCATCCTATAAACTAGAACTCCTGAAAAGTAAAACTAATTCTGGGTTACAATCCGGAATATAGCAAAATTTTTACCAAAACAAAAATTTCATATTCTCTGTCTCCTTCAGCAGTATTATTACAGCTAAAGGAGGTTAATCCGAACCGTCCTCACCTGAATCTTATTACGAATTCATAAAAGTAATTAACAATGTTGTAATTAACTTTTGACTTTAATTAGTTAAAGCCGTGACTGTTACATGAACTACCTGCGCATCTATTTTCCTTCTTGTCAAATCCATCCAGAGATTGTCTTAAAAAAATCGCTTTTAGCGATAAGATCGTCCATCTCATTTTAAGCTACTATTATTTATTATTATGTTTGGTGGGCAATAAAGAATATCTATCTACATTTATTTACAAATATTATCCTCTTTTTTACCCGACTACGGCGAAGCAAAAGGAGGGTTATGATTTTGACCTGTATGTATGTGGGTATGGATGTTCATCTGTTCCCTCGTAACTTCTAAACTACTTATCAGAATTCGACAAATGACATATCATTAGAAGCGTCTTAATTGTCCGCTGGTTATAGGCTATATGGGATTTCACAAAATCTAATGTGGTGCCCTCTAGCGGACAAAACATACGAAGTAAAAAAATAAAGTTAAGATAAATATGCCGTGTTTGGTATCATTTGAAAGCGCTATACTTGTACATTTTGAATATATATATATTACTAGCATTTGCTTGTGACTTTACCTGTATTCATGGGCTGAGAAATCAATGAACCCAAGATTAACCTATTTAGAACTCCAAAATATGTTAAATAAAAATAAAGTTTAAAAACTAACACCCGACTACTTAAAAACACGCTCTAAAAAGTACGAAACAAGAAAACAAGAAAGCTGTGGTCGGATGCCATAAGAATAATAAATTAAAAAAAGTGGTATACGACCACGGCTTTCTTGTTTTCTTGTTTCGTACTTTTTAGAGCGTGTTTTTAAGTAGTCGGGTGTTAGTTTTTAAACTTTATTTTTTGTATGTTAATCTTATATACAAAACTAGCTTTTGCGCGCGGCTTCGCTCCCGGCAACAGAAAAATGTCATAAATGAAGAACCACTCACATAAACCATCTACTAAATAGTCCGAACAAAGCCTAAACATTTGGTTTGGATAGGTGAGCCCGTTCTTGAGTTATAAAGTTACAACGAAAGGTGGCATTGATTTTTATTTTTTATACATATAGACTAGCGACCCTCCCCAGTTTCGCACGGGTGCAATGTTGATATTATGCACGTTTTATAAACATAAACCTGCCTCTTGAATCACTCTATCTATTAAAAATAACCGCATCAAAATCCGTTGCGTACTTTTAAAGATTTAAGCATACATAGGGAAAGCGGAATTTTGTGTTATACTATGTAACGACACATAAAATATTAACGCACCGTCGAAAAGAAACCCTTTAACTACAGAACCCTAAAAAGCTCCGACAAGCTTACGTGTCCGCGAACCGAATAGACTTGACTCGTTTTATTTCAACTTAATCGGATGTTAAATAGTCGAGTTTTTCGCTCTGCCCGCTTTTCATGTTTTAAATGTTATCCGTTTATCGTTTTTACTTTAAATACGAACTGAATTTTAAACTGTATTACACATTACTTCAATTGTACAATGTTCAATGTTTGTAATGGCTTTGTTGTTTTTTTTATGGTAGGTAAAAATCATTCATTGACGAATCCCGCCCTTGGGGGGAGCGGGAAACAGTGTCAGACTCTTACTGACTACACAAACTACCCCGTTCCTCCCTTGCCTTATTCCCAGAGCCCCGGTATAACGCTTTCGCACCAACCCTCGGCTCCAGGAGGCTTCGACCCTGAAGTGCCCACCACTCGGCCACCACAAATAATAACATAAGTAAATCAAAGCAATTATTGCTGGAGTGGTGCAAAAAAAGTGGTGGCCGAGTGGTTACGGCCCCGTCTTACGAGTAGTAGTAATCGGGTTTCAAACCCAGCCAGGCGCATTACTATATGTAATTTATTTCATCACCACTGCTCTCAAAACGGTGAAAGAAAACATTGTGAGGAAACCGGTATGTCCTAGAACCAAAAATTCGAAGACAAGTGATATCCACCAATCGGCACTGGACACGCGTGGTGGATCATGGTCATTTCCCTTTCCCATAGAGTGACTGTGTCCCAGCAGTGGAAACATTAAAAAGGCTGGTGATGATTAGACTTGTATGACATAAATTAACTATCAACTACCACGTTGATAGTTAGTTATGCTCGCTGAAATGTCTGCTAGCGCGAGTCAGATCATTCGGTTCCTAATGGCTAATTATTTTTTTGTTTTGTTTGTTATTAACACGAGAAGGTCGTTAAGAAAAAAAGTAGGTAAGAGTATGATAGAATAGAGTAATCAGTTGATATGAAAACGAGTGTTTATAGAGTTTCTTGCATCATTTTCTGACTAACTTTTTGACCACACGTTGTTTGTAGGAGGTAATCTCTGGAACTACTGGTCCGATTGAAAAATTTTAGCAACAATAGAAAGCTGCTTTACTCCTGAGTGACATAGGCTATACTTTATGTACGTGGGCGAAGCCGCTGACAAAAGCTAGTTTGCTATAAACTAATGCTTGACGGTGATCCTACTTGATATGAAGCAGTGATGCAATCTTTGATGGTGAGGCGCATTACTTTATTAAAAGCCTAATCATTCTAGCCTTGAAGACACCTAAATTATAATCGGATGCGAAGACCGCAGCAGGCAATGTGTTCCAGTCCTTTCCTTCGATGTGCGCGGTATAAAAAATGAAGCGAAACGCCATTTGAAATTAAATCTTTGATATGGGCTTGTAAATCTTCCAACAAGTTAAGAAGCTGCAGAAAAGAAAAAATCCTCGGGCCAGACGGGTGTTGTGTCTGGACCGGGTAACTGCCCGGATAGTTGATTTTGGACTGGTGCATAATGTTCTGATCTTATTATAAAGTTCCAATGTGGCGTCATAGATGTAGCCACACAATTACCAAGGGTTTTATGATCAAAGGGGTGAATTTATAAAGGGGTTGAACAAAATTCTGAGTAATCATGGGGATTAAAGCAATCTTCAGTTCATTTTGGCACAAACATAAGAAGAATAAGTATCTGCCTTATATATTTTACATTACATAGCATAAAACAAAGTCGCTTCCCGCTGTCCCTAGATCTTTAAAACTGTGCAACTGATTTTGATGCAGTTTTTTTTTAACAAATAGTGTAATAATATATCCGTGCGAAGCCGGGGCGGGTCGCAAGTTTACAATAAAACGCATTTTTTAAAAGAATCCATAAGAATAAAACAACACAAATTCCTCTGACCCCTACCTGACTTACATTATAAATCTTTACAAGATACTGTGTCCCCTAAAAATCTCCCATTAATGTCCCATAGCTGAGGGGTGTCGCAATAATGGAACGTTTAGCGGTCTATTGTGAACCCTATTATGTTGTGTACTGAACCCGGATCGATTGTGTAAGGGACCAATTGTAAGGGCTGTCACGTGCCGGTAACAATGTGTTTTTTTTTTGTAATATTTTTTGAAAGGTGTTGTCAATTTTTTTGTATGAAAATAGTCGAGTCATGGTTGCTGTGTTGTCGTTGAAAGTTTTTTGTATGTATTTTTGTAGCGCTAAGCTTGTCATTGTTTAACATAACAAATAGACGAATTTTGTGATATTTTTTGCATTATTCTTGTTTTTTTTTTTGAATAGGAATACTTTTAGCAGTCATTTGTTTTTTTTAAGGTTAGATATAATCCAATTGAAAAGTCTTACACGAAGGGCGCGTAAGACTTGTACTGACTATAACTATATCTATGTTAACCTTTCACCTTCTTTTATGGCAATAGCGAATCCCCTTGAGCGGAGCGGGAAACAGTGCCAGACTCTGACGGACTAAACAACCTACACTTCATTATTTCGTTCCTTCCTTGCCTTAATCCCAGAGCCCGGGTGTAATGCTTTCGCATCAGCCTTTGCCCCAGGAATGTTACCCTATCGCCTAGCGTTCCGGGACCTAGGAGGTACTTTTTTTGGACTACCTATAGCCTCAGTAGGCTTGGACTATACTAGGCCTTAAGGTTTTGCTGACTCCTCTTTTAGGCGTGCGTCAATACAATCTCGGATGGTTACCGGACTGCAAAAAGCGAATCTTAATTTTCATACGTTGATTGGTACAGAACCCTGAGTGAGCAAGTCCGACTCGCACTTGATAGATAGATATCTATATATCTTGATAGATTATACCTATCTAGGTATACTCTATATTGTAGGTACGCCACAAATACAATTACAGTAGAAACTTAAAATTAATAAGGTGTTACAAAGAGCGGTCTTATCGTTAAAAGCGGTCTTAATTTTAAAGACAGCTTTTGCCCAATTTTTTAAGTACAAACCCAACAGATTGTCCCCCTGTAGTGGTGGTAGGGCATTTGGCAGCCCTATCCCCGCAAAGGAACGAGCTCCTTACAGCGACCTCTTCAACACGAGAGCTTTTATCTTGGAGACTCGTTACAACAGGTTACGAGATGCGAAAACTTGTAGGTCAGTCAGAAACCTGATTTAAAATATAAATCTGATCTACTAAAAGCTTTGGTTTTAATTATCTGGTGTAAAAAAAAAATCCATGAAATTATGAAAACAGATTTTTTAAAAGTCAATTTGTTAAAAAAAACAATAATAAAAAAAGTATATAACAAAATTCTTATTTAATACAAAATAAAATTATCCTTCCTTCCTTGGAGCAGCTTTACCATTTAGTGCCGGTAGCTGTGGAGACTCTGTGCAGTTGTTATTATTATATAACTACTAAATTAAATATTTTATATAATATTTTATTGGTGAGAGCAGTAGTGGCCGAGTGGTAACGGCCCGGGCTAATGAGCGAACTAATACTGTATTGAAAGCACAGACATCCACTACTATTGAGTTTTATTTGAATGTAAATAGCTTTTATTTATGTCAATTTATACAAATAATAAATTTCAATTATCGCATAATCCAGTTGTAGAAATATTCACAAAACTTATTGACTTAAATTGCGCCACGGAGCCATCATAAAAGCCTTAACCAATCAAATCACTCTTTACAGTAACGGACACAAATACAATTTTAAATGAAAATACAAAATTTAACGGAAAATTTCGATTCTTACGATCGCGAAACACGTCCAAACAGTCTGACGGTTGTCAAGCAAATAGCTCGAATTCGAAATTCGAATAGGGACGAAATTTTTTTTTAATTTTTCCGCTGGGCGTGCATCGTGTTGGTAAACTGGTGAGATCTTCATTTTTCTGAATTGCTAAATAGGGATTGGTGTTACCGCTGCGATACGGTTTCAAATAAAATCAGTTTTGTGCGAGATTTTTTAGGGTTCCGTAGCGAAATAGAAAAAATTGTAACCATTTACTGTGCGTAGCGCTAGAAGGCCTTCCACCTTGTGAGAGTCGATGCTAGACACACAGGAAAGGTCTTTATGGCGTCATTTGGGGGAGGCCTATGTCCAAAAGAGACCGTCCTTAGGTTATCCTAAGGACGGTCTCATCGTCATCATCATATCATAATGATGATGATGGTGATTTACTGTGCGTAATACATACTCTTATTCAGTTAGTATGACATAAAAAATTAAACTATTGAATTTGCAAAAGAACTGCTCTAATATTTTTAAAAGATTTTAATGCAGAAACAAATATTAAATAGATGACTCCTTACTAAACACTAGTGCTGTAAAATGTGTAACTAATAAAACACTTATTTTTCAAGATCTTAAAATTAAGGCAAAGCTAGACAAAACTTCCAAAATTACGTCATCATAAACCATCAACCCCAAGCCCCGCCACAGTCACCCCCAAATTTCACCTCTTTGCGGGCACCAAAATTCACAAAACCAGTTTCTAACATATATAACAAACTTACTAACACAATTATCGGTTCGACCATTGACAAAATAGAAAAGCGGTGTGATTACAGCGAATGTAAAACTTCATAGCATCCTTCCTTTTCTATGGAGACTGGAAATCGAATAAAAAGACGGGCTATTTCGAACAATGCTGTCAAATGATGCCTCTGCCTAACGGTTGGGTAGGTTGACCATGAAGCTACGATTATGGGGATAATATAATATATTTCACAACTGTCACACAACGTCGTCTAGTCCCAAGCTAAACAGAGCTTGTGTTATGGTTACTAGACAACTGATAAACATACTTATATATTTCTGAATAAATACATATTATAGACAAATTACACCTAGACATAGAACAAATGATTGAGCTCATCACACAAAAATTTGTCCTGGGTGGGAATCGAAACCACGACCTCCGGCGTCAGGGCCTAACTACTAACACTAATCGCTAGACCAACAGGCCAGGGATGGACTTGACAGTACTTTTTTTTGGGGCGAGAAAATCATCTCATGAAATCTCCGCCCCCTTAGGTAGATGGTGTCAGATTTTTACTGACTAAACGACCCACCGTTGCTTTTTAGCCTTCATACCGGGGTCAGCCCTTCCTTTCAGAAACCAGACTGGGGCTCAAGTAAGTTTTGGCCCTGCAGTTGGATAACTCCTTGAGGCGCACGGGAACAGAGCACGCGGATGGCCCTGACAGAACTTTTGTTTTGGGTGAGAACATCATCCAAAGACATTTCGGCACCCTGGGTGGGGCGGTAGATAGTGTCAGACTTTAACTAACTAAAGCCCAATCCTGTTCCGTCTTTACCTTTCATACCCGGGCTGAACCTTCCACATGAATCCGACCGTTTACTGACACGGAGACAATCGCAACTTACATCCTATAAGTTGCGATTGTGTTCTACAGTCTGAAGTTAGGCTCTGCAAATTTTAGCGCTTAATAACTCGGAAAAAAAAGGTTTAAATAAATAAATGCAATTCGCTGTTGTTATTGCTGTTAAAAACTGTTATTGGCATTTATTTTTAAAAGCTTTATTTTTGTACGAGTTTTCAAAAATTCGCAGAGCCTAACTTCAGACGCGCCAAGATAAGACGGCCGCAATGTAGGAGACAATCAACTTACACCCCGTAAGTGGCAATTGCTTCCGTGACAGTAAATTAAAATAACAATTCGCATAAAATTTTATAAGAGTTAGTTATCATTGAAACTCAAAATTATTTTGGTTCATGGAGCGCTTGTTCAGATCTGTACCAAACACCGGAATAGTCCCACCAAACGCGTGGTCACCTGAACGGCCTTCCTGAACGGACAATTTCCTACTATCACACAAGCAAAGCCGCTGGTAACAGCTAGTTACTATTTAAATAAACCACCCAACAACACAACTAAAACTGTTTCAAACAAGAATTTATTATGCAAATATTATGATTGCATTAAACAACCCCTGTATATTAGAGAGGGGTGAAATTACAACCCCTGAGAAATACACCCGCTGTCAAAACCAAAAGTAATCCGGCCAAAATCATTGTCACTTATAAACGAGTTTTGGGTCAGTCACCGAGCTTTGACGCCTTAGCGGCCATTGCTAAAATGTAACTGATATTGGAGGCTTACTGACGATTCGGACAGTGTCCGAATTCACACACTGTTTAGTGTAAAAGATAAAAAAAACATTACATAGTATAAAACAAAGTTGCTTAACGCTGTCCCTATGTATGTTTAGATCTTTAAAACTACGCAACGGATTCGTTTTTTTTTAAATAGATAGGTATAGTGATTCCAGTGGTATAATACATGCATTACACATTTAGAGCCCACGTAGACCACAGACTTTTTATCGGCCGATAGTTTAGTTGGGTTGGCCTGCTAGTACCCACACCGAGTCAACTAAACAGTTCAGTCAGTGATGAGTGCGCAAACTATCCAACAATCTTCCGACTATTCTCTATTTCCTAGTTTCTAACCAACTGGTGAAAGAGTAGTTGTACCGCACAATGAAAATTAACAAAACATTGTATAGAATTGTTATTATTGCTCTCATACACCGAAGGAAGAAAATTAAAAAGAGAGCCCGAGAGTATTGGGTGCACCCTATCTTTAGTGATAGATTATTAAATGGAAAATTTTACACTATGCATTCCAAATTACTCGATTACCCGAAAAAGGTTTTTGCCTTTTATCGAATGCATAACTAGCTTCAACAAACTTGTCAAATTAATTGGACCAGGAATAGCGAAGGAGGATACAAATTTAAGACTATCTATACCTGTGGAGGAGAGATTGACCATTCGCTGTCAAAGCTCGGAGCGAACTGAACTATCGACTTAGTCGGCCGACTAAAAAATCGTCAGGTGTGCGCGTGTGGTAGGGAGCTAATACTGATTATACGGTCGGCCGATAGTTTGCCGACAGTTTAGTTTGAATTGAATCGGGAAGCTCATCAAACTTGTTTATCGGCCGATACCAAATCGTCATAGTGTGCGCACTTGCTTACATCTGCGTACTGATTAAGAGCCCGACCAAACTATCGGCCGATAAAAAGTCTGTGGTCTGCGGGGGCTCTTAATATCAACATTGCTCCCGCGTGAAGTTGGGGCGGGTCACTCGTTTTATATATAAGATTTTAAAACAAATTTTATCTGACAGTTCCAAACAACTTCAATTTTGGTGGTGTCATATTGAAAAAGATCACACGAAAAATAGCTAATTTTAACTGTAAGGGTGCTGTTTTTATTAGAACTTAAGGAACTACAAAATCACTGCTTATCATCAGATGGGATTGCGGGACGCCACTGGCTAGTAGCTAGTATTCAAATATAGAAGTTAGTACTTTTGGTGTACAATAAAGTTTATCCTAATGTAATGTTTTTTTTTTATCAGATGAAAAAAAAAACTATGTAGATATTGTAATAATGATTTCAGGAATAAATAACGTGGTATCATAAAGCGTTTAACGCAAACGCGAAGTGACGCGAAGTGACGCAAAATAACCAACGACAGCGCCTCGGTACCCAGTAGGGTGAGAACACCAAAAACTCGTCATACCTATAATATAAGTGGCGGTAACTTTACACTAGTGTAAACGGCTCGTTGTTGAGAGCTCACTTAGCGCCCCCTGCCGGATAGAGTTTCTGACCGATGGACGAGAATTGTGTAGCTACCTTTGTTATGTCTAGACGTGCGTGCTTTTGAAGGTGTCCTCAATTTTTTTTTTTGTTTTTAGAACCTTTTATTTAGTTTAACCGGTTACCAACTGAACTGAAATTTTGCATGCATGTGAAAATCAGATGACAGTACAAAATATTATGACATGGACTTGGTCTGGTGATGGAACCAGAAGGTGGCCATAGGGACTCGGTACTTAAGCGACACAACCGCATCGAGTTTGGGCTCGTGTGATTCGTCGTGACGAGTATTTTAGTGCTGAATGATAACCAGCATCTGATGATGGAACTGGAATATCGCCATAGAAATAAAAGCGCAATAAGATAACTCTATCGTGTTTGAACTCTTTGAAATGGTCTTCTTTCCTCCTTTCGTTCATTTCTTGTACATAAAACACTCGAGTTGATGCCCTGAAATCGCGGTTGCTGGTCGCGACAGATCTTGAAGGAGATGGCGGGATGACTTAAGCCTATTTCAGGGACGCGTAGCTTCATAAACGCGTCGAGACGACGGCACAGCGTGTAATGAGTTTCATAAAGTATGGTCGTTTCACGCAGGCGTACACCAGGCGTACAACGATGAATACGCGTCTATGAAGCTACGCAGCCGTGAATAGTGTGCCTTAGGTCCTTCCTCCACCGTCACCGGCCCACGCCGAAAACCAGCGCATTTTACGTGTCAACGCAGCATAATGGTGAGCGTGAGCATAATTTTTTTTTAGCAAAACTATTTTTAAATCTTTTTTATGTTAGTTTTAAGTATTACAGTCTTAGTAGTACAAGAAAGTCGCCGTGGGAGAAGAGCCTTAGGAATTTCCTTATTTCTATAAAAAATAATAAAGTTAAACATACCTTTGCGAACTCTATTTTGAGTGTGCAGCATCCGGAGTATATGTCGCAGCCGTGTAGCGCTTCTTTAGCTCTTGTGGCCGATTCTACACTTTCAAACTTGTAGCCAAGAGTTAAGGAAATAGGTTTGTATAATACACAGAAATCATATCATAGTAACACACAGAAATACATAGATTAAAGTGAGAACTACATTAGACCGAAGCACACGCCAGAGTTGTACATAAGAACCGCGTCGCGTGGCGTGTATGTGATGTAGCTCTACAAGTCTAGTTGCCGTATAAAATGTATGGAGACCGACCCGCCCAGATTGGCATACGTGGCTAGTTCTACCTTAAAGAAGGAACTACATTGGACCAAATCAACATTTTGTAACCAAGTAATATGTAAATATAAATTTTGATTTAAAAGAGTGCCCATGGAATTTTTTGCGCGTTCTCCTCCATAGGAGTCTACACCTTGGAACGTGCAAACTAGCTTCAATTTTGACATTTCAAAAGTGCCTGTAAATGGTCTATTTGAAATAAATGAGTTTGAGTTTGAATGCACACATGAGCAATGCCTGAGTTGTACGTAGCACGACGTCGCGTGGCGTGGATCTAATGTAGCTCTACAAGTCTAGTTGACATATAAAATGTATGGAGACCGACGCACCTAGATCGCAATCAGATCGTAAACCAGCATCAATCATTACCAACTATGTTTATCTCTTAAAAATGTAAAACTAACTTTCACTTTGTTTACATTTGAATCACAGTGGGTGTAGAAATAATCTGGAAGCTGTAAATTAGAAGCTACGTCCCGAAAAAAATGTGATTCGGAAAAAAAATCGTAACTCAACTCGGGAATTGAACTGTTTTCATAGATTTTAGCTTTTCATAGGTTTGTACGCAACCCTCAGTGCGCACGTCCGACTCGCACTTGCCTGGTTTATTTTTAAAACTTTGACACACCCTCTCCTAAAGAGGAGGCATGTGGCCCAGCAGTGGGAACATTAAAAAGGCTGATGATGATGACGTAACACACTGACGCTCTCTCAGAGAAGTAATTTGTTCATTTCCTACAAAAAAAAAAGTGTTTTCCAATCGCTATTCACAATTTTTTCTATAAAAAAAATCTTTCAAGTCAAATCATTAGTTTTGAAGACCATTTGACGTCTGCCTACCCCAAAGGCAAAACTCTGAAGACACTAAGATCGGATTACATTTCTCGTAATGTTATTGGACGATTAAGTCGGGGAGACATCGGTATTATTCAAATATCTTCTGAACGAACGCCATTTCATGTAATAAAGATAAAGGTGAGAGTATTGTGTTAGACGAGAGCGGGTTTGAAGTTTGGATGATGTCATTTGTTGCGATCAAGCCCGGGGTTATAATATATTCTATAATTTTCACACAACGCCATCTAGTCCCAAGCTAAGCAGAGCTTGTGTTATGGCTACTAAACAACTGTATGTATCAACACATACTTATATATTTCTAAATACATACATATTATAGATAAATTACACCCACACACAGAACAAATGATCGTGCTCATCACACAAACATTTGTCCTGGTTGGGAATCGAACTCACTATAACGTTAAGAAAACAGCTTTGTACGCAGCACAAGCCCAGCGACGAAATCCAAATAGGTACATTCAAATCACACACAAATCTAATGTACCAATTTTTTTTAAAACAGTGTCAGACTCTTACTGATTAAACAACCTACCCCATTCCTACCATATATACCAGGGCCAGAGCCTTTCAGACGCGAACCCTTGGCCCCAGTTGACTTTGACAGTGTACGAGTAGGGACTGTCAAAGCCAACTTGTTTGCTGACAGCTCCTTGAGGCGTATGGGCTTGGTCCGGAGGGTTGCCAGACGATTGGACGGCGAGCTACCCATTTCTCGCCATCCACTAGCCCGTGCCTACGATGGCCGGAAGTCGGGATCGGAATCCCAGAGCCTCTGCGGCGTGAGCGCTGTTGCCTTATGCGGTCGGCATCTTCCTTTGCTAGCATTACTGTTTCGCAGAAGGAGGCGACCGCCTGCCACTTCTCCTCGCTGCGGACTATGGCCTCAACCAAGACCCGGCGCGAGAGATCGCCTCCGCCATCAAAACTGCATAAATAGCAATGGTGCATACTTTGATTAAATCTTTATATATTAATTTTTGAAAAAATCGACTCTAGGTTAGTCCCTAACAAAACGCAAATTTCATATGTAAAGACCCAATAATACATTAATAAGATTCAATTCAGTTTAACCGTGGGCAATCACCGCTGAAACTCAGACCAGGGGTAAGTAACTTAATAATCCAATTAATTGGATAGCCACAACGTTGCCTGATTAACGTTGTTTGAGCGAGTAACTTAATTATTGGAACCGAGTTAAATCTAAATATGAAAGTGGAAGGAACATCGTGTAGGCTCATAAGTTGAACCTTTAGCTTTGCTTACGTGCAGGTCATTATTCTCGTCACACAAGTTAAAACAACACGGTGGTTTTTTGATTATGGTAGGGAAAAATCATCCAATGACGAGCGGCAGTGGCGAGGCGGAGCGGGAAACAGTGTCAGACTCTTACTGACTAAACAACCTATTCCATTCCTACGTTGCCATATATACCAGGGCTAGAGCCTTCCTTTCAGATGCAAACCCTTGATCCCAGTTGGCTTCGACTCTTTTGCAAAGTCCCGGTTTGCTGACAATTCTTTGAGGCGCAGCAACAGTGCGCGCCGTCGACGTCTGGGCTTGGTCAGGACTGTTACCATACAAAGTGTGCGCCGTTGCCTTATGTGGTCAACCTCCTCCTTAGCTCGCATTACTGCTTTGCAGAAGGAGGCGACAGCCTCCCACTCCGCCTCGTCACTCGCAGGCTTGACAATAACACGTCATGGTAAGGCATCAGTTCATCCCGGTATCTTCTACGTAGCCTAAGGGGATCTTAAGTTACATTTTCACAATCGCTTCTGCTCATCACGAAGCCCACACCCAGGAATCTGAGACGTCGCTACTTATATTCCAATTTGGGTGAAAACTTCGAACACATTTGAATAAAAGTCCCTTTGGAAAAAATATGGAGAAAGTGTAATTAAACAAAGATTTTATTACTAGCACCACTCCGAGGATTCGTTGTTCGAATTCGAGATTAGGGAGGATTATATCTGTTAAGTTTTTTATATGGACATAAAGTTTTTATGATTGGTAATGGAATATGAAGTTTGAATTTAGGATTTTACAGTTCTGACGCTTATATTATTTTTGTAGCTTTTTACAAACTTCTATTTTATTTTAACCTGTCCCGATGTTTGTGATCAACTCTCATAAATTATTCACTTCCTAGTTACCGATGGTGACAGACACACGTTTGCTGAATTTTTTAGCAAACATGTGTCAATCAGAGAACAATAGAAAATTATTATGTCGTGGAGTTGATCTGATGATGAAACTGAAAGATAGTGATAGAAACTCTGTAATTAAAAGAAATAATACATCGAGTTGGGGCATACTGCGCTATAAAAGCTTTATATGAAAAAATGTTTAATTAAAAATTTGTTATGTATGAATAGGCTTGCGTTTGACCACTATCTCACCTGATGGTAAGCAATGATGTGGTTGATGATGGAGCTTGTTTGCCTAGAAGTAACTTATTCACTCTTGACTTGAAGAAACCTAGGTTATAGCTGTCAGGAAACATATAATGCAGCTTCAAAAACAGAAAAAAAATACGGATGCGATTCAAGAACCGATTGCCAAATGTGTACTCTGGCAATGCTCCAATTTATACATACATATAGATCTTTGACAAATAAACAAAAACTTAAGCTTTTGGATTGGAATTAAAAACTGAGAGAAAAAAAAACAGAACTCATCATTTTGATTATTTCCACTGCCAAGAGCATAATGACCATTTTGGAGAAATTTAATTTTTGATATTCTTTTTCTTTATTCAGTTTTTCACGCTATTGCGACCTGTATATTTATTATTGTACTACAGTGAAGCTTCGTAAAGCAATCAAGGATTGTATCACTGCTTACCATCAGGTGAAATTGCAGTCAAGCACTAGTTTATATCAATTACACCACATTTCTTGAAGCTAACTCTAACAATTCGTGAAGTTTTTTGCTTATTGCTCTAAGATGCGAGCAGTGGTAGCCGAATGGTAACGGCTCTGACTTACAAATTTTAGGTCACGGGTTCAAACCCAGCCAGGCATCTTAGTTTGTGTATTTCATCACCACTGCTCTCAAAACGATGAAGGTAAACATCGTGAGGAAACCGGCATATCCTCGAACCAAAAATTCGAAGACATGATGGCCTATTAACTCTCCTAGAAAGGAGGCCTGACTCCCAGCAGTAGGAACATTACAAGGCTGTTGCTATACTTACTATGCTATAAGTTGAAAGTCGATTTAATAAACTCAAACAAAAAAAAAATTAAAAGCAAACACCCACATTCACAGAAAATTTTACTAATGAGATCTATTAAAAATATAATTTTATATTGTAAGTAGCGCGTGGGTCGACGCCCCATCGGCCTTGTGTCAACAAATTAAATTCCTCGTGTTACACTAATGCGTAACACGGCTTTACTTGTAATAACACATCATCAAAGTTTACAAGTGTCATTAATCAAACGTTTAAAGTGATGTATGTGTGTAGTTAAATCAAAACATGGTGCTGCTGGCACCTTTGATGTAAAAGAAAAATACACGGCGTTTTGAAAACATAAGTGATGTTGATTGTTAAATAGGAAAAATAATTGTCTAGTTTTGCAAATTGATTAGCTACATTATTTTTAATGTAGGATTTCTTTTTTCTTTTGTGGTTTAGAAATTGGATTGTCAGACTTTTACTGAATTTTTATTCCACACTTCAATTGTATTTTACCTTAGCCTTCAGTTTTATTTTACGTTCTAGAACCATGAGTATATTTTATTCTATTCAGGAACGTCTATTTTCTTATATTCTAATCGAAATCTTAATCCCTACAATTGCTGACATTACTTTGGTATTCTCTGTAAGGGTAGTGTAAAAATTTAATTTATTTCATCACCACTGCTCTCAAAACGGTGAAGGAAAACATCGTGAGGAAACCGGCATGTCCTAGAACCAAAAATTCGAAGACATGTGACATCCACCAACCCGCACTGGGCCCGCGTGGTGGATTACGGCCCATTCCCTCTCTTAGAGAGGAGGCCTGTTGGAACATTAAAAAGGCTGATGATGATGACAACTTCAAAACTGTAATTTAAAAGGCATATTAAATAAATAAAATAATAAATATTATCGTGTATTAATTTGGTAAGTATATACGCGACTATGAATATTTTTTTACTAGCCTTCTGCCAGCGGCTTCACCCGCGTGAAAGAAGGGTTCTCCATACAATCTTTAGACCCCCATTACATTCCTTTAGGAGCTGAGTTTTAAAAAAGCCTTTCTTAAGGTTTACCAACGTCATAAAAGAAAGCATTGCAAATTTTCACGCTCCTAGGCTCAGTAGTTTTGGTTGTGCGTTGATATATTATATCAGTCAGTCAGTTTCTCATTTTATATATAAAAATTGAACACGGTAAGTATTTCAATTATGTTATTTTTAGCCATCAATATTCCAGATGAAAGTTTGAGTTTTTCCGTAACGTCGAACAAAAATAACATGACAATTTATTAGTAAGCATTACAATACGGTGTGATACACGCCCTGTCAGATATCCACGTGTTTCCAATAAATCAAACTGGAAAAATTTGATCCGTAAATCATATTAAAACACGATTTCATTGCTCTGTTTATTTATAGTATGAATAGTATTCAAATATTGAGCTTCTTCAGAAGTTTAAGTAAGTAATTAATTATTTTATTGGTAAATAGCTATGAGTATTTATGGGGAGTTGGCTATTTTAGTCTGGTCTGATTTCTAAGGATTCAATCTTTGATTACTTTGCTCTTATTACTTTTTAGGAAAATAAATGTGTTTGTTTGTTATGTGTAGTTACATAAATTCTAGGCGAACTGCCTATTTTGCGTGAGTGATAAGGGTAGACGAATATTTTTGTGTTATGTTTTTTAAAATCCGCCCACGGGCAGGATTCGTAATTAGATGATTTTTCCCACCATAAAAAAAAATCAGTTGCAAATAGCAACAGCGTCTGTAGTGACTATTTGGAACAATCTTGCAGCTGCAAAAAGAGCCATTACGTACATTACCTCAAAGCGTGATAGAAAAGAAATGCTAAATGAAATGAGGCATAAAGTCGCTGTCAAAATATTAAAATTCAGACGTTACGCCATCGTTCGTCTTTGAAATCCAACCCGGTATCACAGATGCGCGAACAAAACCGCCCAAGCGCATCACAGAGATATTTCTCACAATAAAATGCTCTGAAAAAACAACATTAGTCACGCTTATAACAGGGTACCTTGAAAACTATGAATCTTATTTTTATATACACATATTTTCAGCAATCGACTGTATTTTTTTATTGGCTGATTTTATTCGTTTATGATTTTTTTTATGATTTGGACGTACGGAAAGTTTTGAGAATGAATCAGTAGATATAACAAAGGTTTTTTTAATTACGGGAAAAATTATCCAATGACAAATCCCACCCTTGGGCGGAGCGGGACATATTGTGAGACTTTTACTGACTAAACAACCCATCCCGTTCCTTCTAGGAGAAAGAGAGAGCCTTATATCCCACAGTGGTCGACTTTCGGCTGAAAATGATGATGGTGATGATGAAGACTGCTACATCGTCGACCAAATCATTGTATACCATCGGTGAGATAATGGTCAAACGTCAAACGGATTTTTTTATGGCGGGCAAAAATCATTCAATGAAAAATCCTGCCCTTGGCCGGAGCAGGGAACAGTGTTAGACTCTTACTGACTAAACAACCTACTCCGTTCCTACATTGCCATACATACTAGGGCCAGAGCCTTCCTTTCAGACAAGAACCCTTGGCCCCAGTTGGCTTCGACCCTTCTGCAGGGTCCCTACGGTTGCTAACAACTCCTTGAGGTGTGCGGGAACAGTGCGCATCGTCAAAGACTTATTATGAAGGGTCAAAATGAACGCAAACGCAACAGCAAATTTTCAAAGATCTGTACTGGATTAGTCTTACACAAATTTATAACTTTATTTCAATAGAAACCTAGATAATATTCACAAGATATCTGTATACACAAAATATCTAGAGGTGATAAATGATATTTATTTTTGCAAATAGGTTTTTCACAACACTTTAACATGTCATTTTTTTTAGTCAGTTTATACTAGACAACTCCGGTGTTTCCTAGCTGACTACCCTGAGAAGAAACACCAAAACAAACTTAGGGGTCAAAGTCTCTTTTAAAAGTCCATACAGCAAACATGTAATAGTCAAATCATATGAGAACAATGCAGATTTGTGTCTGAGATGGTCTTTTGAGGAAAGCACCATACAGATTTGAGTGGACCTGTCCAGTCAGTGCAAGCAAGGATGTGTAATCTAACTAATACTATAAATGGGAAAGTTACGATGTTTGGATGTTTAGATGTTTGGATATTTGGATGTTTGGATGTTTGTTACTCAGTCATGCCAAAACGGCTTGACGGATCTGGATGAAATTTGGCATAGGCATAGGATACACTCCGGAATAGGACATAGGCTACTTTTTATCCCGGAAACCCCAACCCCAATCCCGACCCCGATACCACGCGAGCGAAGCCGCGGGCAAAAGCTAGTAACATCATAATCACGTAAAAGAGCTTATACGAACATCTACCTCGGGAAGAAGGCTCTTATCTAATCTCCCATAATAACCAAATACACTAAGAATTCTCATTTAACTCAAGAACTTAATTACCAATTAAAACACAATATTTTTACCGAGTTATGTGCCATAAAATGCCATGTCCGATCATAAACTAACTTATTACATACGTATGTCGTAAATATTACCTACATGTAGGGTAGCCATCTCTAAAGTTTGGGAAACAGGACAAGACGCGTGAAAACCCCAGATTTTATAGCCCAAAAGCCGGACATATCAACAAGATCTTTTAAACATATTCAATCTAGATCTACACTAATATAATAAAAAGGGAAAGTTTGTTTTTTTGTTTGTAGGAGGAAAAATTTTAGCAACAATAGAAATCTGCTTTACTCCTGAGTGACATAGGCTATATTTTATGTACGCGGGCGAAGCCGCGGGCAAAAGCTAGTGTTATAAAAAACATTTTGAAAGTGTTTTTTATATAACTGCATGAATCACATTTTTTATTCATTAATTATTTTAACAAAATAATTTTTTTAATTTTTTTAAACTCGGTCTACAAATGAAACCTTCCCCGGACGCTCCCCGGAAGCCCTCTAAACTAAGACAAATTCCAGGGAAACCCGGACGGATGGCAACCCTACCTACATGTAACACTATTTACGATATACTGTTCATGATTACGGCTTTATTATGATTGGTTTAATCATTAAGAGATTATAATTTAATTAGCTACTTAATTTGTTTAACATAATAATTAATTAATAATTATTTTCTACGAGCTTTTAACTGGGTTCTGTTTATACCGGGTAATTTTTTAACCATTGCGTAATTTTTTTTTGGTGGCTCAGTGTAAGCGATAACATTGTAACATTTCGATTTGAAGTTTATAACTAACTACCTTTTGTCCGCGGCTTCGCCCGCGTGTTATTGGGGTTGGGGTTTCCGGGATAAAAAGTAGCCTATGTCCTATTCCGGAGTGTATCCAATGCCTGTGCCAAATTTCATCCAGATCCGTCCAGCCGTTTTGGCGTGATTGAGTAACAAACATCCAAACATCGTAACTTTCGCATTTATAATATTAGTAAGAAGTAAGATTTTTTCTCATTTTTCCACTTAGTTCCTTTGTTCCAAGCGACGTCCTAGGAATAAGTTTCTGAGTAAAAAAGTCTCGTAAGCGTTGACTTAAGATTTTACTATTGACACATACGAGTATCTAAATAAAAAATACGTGTTTATTAAAATGTATTGAAGTCAATAAGAATAAAGAATCAGTGCTGATTGGTGGATGTCACATGCCTTCGAATTTTTGGCTCTAGGACATGCCGGTTTATTCACGATGTTTTCCTTCACCGTTTTGAGAGCAGCAGTGATGAAATAAATTACACAAAGTAATGCGCCGGGCTGGATTTCAACTCGCGACCTACAACTTATAGTCGGGGTCGTTACCACTCGACCTCTCTGAAAGAAAACATCGTGAGGAAACGGGCATGTCCTGGAACCAAAATTTCGAGGACATGTGACATCCACCAAACTGCACTTGGCACGCGTGGTGGATTATGACCCATTATCTCTCCTAGAGTGGAGGCTTATGTCCCAGCAGTGGGAACACTAAAAAAGCTGCTGATGATGCGATGCAATGTACCAAAACTATTGAATGATCGAAGAAGGTTTTACTATGGTTTTACTCCAGTGAACCACATAAAAATCCATACACAAGGATGAATATAGAATCCGTTATAGATTTCCTTTCAGTAATAAAACTTCCTCAAGCAAACATACCTACATAAAGATTTTTATTAGTTAAACATCTTTTGAATGTTTATTTTGCTTTCATTTCAAATGTCAGAACCTGCCAAGCTGATTTTGATGAAGCTCTGAAATTGATTGAGATGTCAGTCAAAAGATCTAAGTACATTATTCGACCAGACCGATTTTGTGTCTGGTCCGGGCAACTGCCCGATAGTTGGTTTCGGACAAGATTTAAAAATAAATGATTTAAACTAGTACTGACTTTGATCTGACTGCGATCTCACCTGATAGTAAGCAGTGACGTAATCGTTGATGGTGAGCCGCACTAGTTTATAAAGAGCCTATTCACTCTGGTCTTGAAGATACCTTATAATCAGTCGGAAAGTCCTTTGCAGGCTTATTGTTTCAGGCTTCGCCGAGGCGAGCTGTTTAGTCCAACGTCATAGTAATACAAATGTGCTTTTTTATGTTGGACAAAAATCATCCAATGACGAATCCCGCTCTAGGTCGGAGCAGGAAACTGTGTCAGACGCTTACTGACTAAACACCCCACCCCGTTCTCAGAAAGAGACCCTGGGCCCCAATAGACTTCAACCCTTTTGCAGAGTCTCTACGATACAAATGTACTTTAAACTTTAGTTCTTTTTCAATATTTTCCGCAAAAACATTCAACAGTAAAGCAAAAGACTTAACAGCAACAGAAAATTGTTTTATTTGACAAATAAATAACATAAAAATTGATAAGTAAATCGTTCAACTCCATACTTTCATTGGAATAGCCATAAAATCGTGAAGTATGGCCACTAGTGCACAAGTGCCGAGATGGAATATATCCCAACTATGTGTTTATTTATGTGAAGTTTTACGGTTTTCGAAATGGGAGCGCCGTGTTGTGGAACATCTCAAGATTGAGGGTGTGGTGCCTTTGAAAGCGGAAATCGGAGCGGACAAAAGTTTCTATAGGAATGAATACTTTTTAGGGTTCCGTAGCTCAAAAATAAAAACCGGAACCCTTAGGGTCGAGTAACATGGAATAGCAGCGACCAGCAGCATTGCGGCGAGCACGATCAGTGTGAAATAATTTAAAACTTTATCTTTCTGCCTTCTTTTTCTTTCTTTATCTGTATACTGTGTATGTGTATATTTGTATTTATACCGGGTAATTTTTTAACCACTGCGTAATTGTTTTTTGGTGGCTCAGTGTAAGCAATAGAACACATGTCGATTTTTAGTTTATAACTTTTTTTTCTCATTTTTCCATTTTGTTCCTTTGTCCCAAGCGACGTCTACAGAATAAGTTTCTGAGTAAACAAGTCTCGTAATCGTTAACTTAATTTTTTAGTATAGACACATATCTAAATAAAAATATCTGTTTATTAAAATATATAAAATTTTATTATGTCTCAATTTGCGCACTGGTTAATTTTTTTTCCCTATATATGTAGGTAGTTAGGAATGTTTATGTATTTTTTCATTCCTATTTTTCGTGATTTCAAAATTGTACACTCGATCTTGCCCTCTATTGGGATCTTTCTCTATCACTCAATGGTTTACTGGCTGTAAGAAAACTCAACTTTGAGCTAACCTCGTCTATGTACATAAAATTTGTAATCTACTTTTTTAAACATGTTGTTTGGTGTAAAATAAAGAATTACAGATAGAAGATTAAATAGTTGAATCCAAAACGCTCATTGCTCCGCTTATGAAACATCACGAGCAGTGACACCTCGTGCAAGGTAAAGAAAAATATACGAATCTTATTTTAATGCATTCGTTCCGTTTAAACGGAGAGATGAGAATAAACACATTATTCTATATTGTATGTTATTTGTATGGACCGTAAGATTGTATGTATAGTGATTGACTTCAATACATCGACTTACATTCTACATAGTCTTAGAAAAGCACGTGAATTACGAGCATTGCCACCGTACGCGCAGGCTTGCGGACGGTGAACAATGGGTAGCTTGCCGTCCGATTGTCTGGTAATAGTCTAGACCAAGCCAGTCGTCGACGGCGCGCTCTGTTCCCGCATTCCTCAAGGAGTTGTTAGCAAATGGAGAGGCCCAACTGCAGAATCGAAGCCTACTGGAGCCCCGGTCAGGCTTTTGGAAAGAAGGTCCGACCCTGGGTAAGAGCATGATACTGTTTCCCGCTCCGCCCAAGGGTGGGATTCGTCATTAGATGATTTTTCCCACCATAAAAAAAGACTAAGAAGAAGAGCTTAATTGGTATTATGTCGTTTAACATAGGTACCTAACTCTTACAAAAATACAACTGTAAATAGCTTATGAAAACTGCAATACTGTCATCAAATCATCAATATAAAGTCGTACAGAACATTTAAGTCAAGCAAAGCGAGTGTAATCCGCTCTTATGTCTTATGTCACGCAATTTAATGTTTTTCAATCTAGTGCGGAAAAGTGCGCGTCAGCCCGGTTTGTTTATATGTATTTGTAAGTGTATTTTACAACACTCGTTTGATACACGTGTATATTTGTCACTGTAGCCTTCGGCTGCATAACAACCTCCCTTATGGCTTGGGTGAATGCCGCCTCAGTTGCATCACAAACTTTTTCCAGTTGTATAAAAGTTTTTGTCCTTGTAACAAAGTTTTTCCACTTGTATCATTTCCCTGATGCTGCAGCGAATAAGGTACAAGTGTTTTTTTTTTTTAATGTGTCTTTAATGACTGATGCTGGTTTTACACTGTATTAAACTAAGATCTACTATTCAATAAATAAGCTATAAATTGAATAAATTTCTAAAAACTTTATATTTAATACACTTATTACTTTCCTTAAAGAATTTAGTAAAGTGCTTGATAGAAAGTGCCAAAAAATGTATACTGATAACTTTTGGCTATTACCAAGTTACGAACACAGAAATTGAAAATTGACCTTTTTACAAGGAATTTCACTAAGGTACTTCTCTATTTTAGCAAAATTTTTAAGTTTCCACATAAAGGTTGCCAAAAAAATTTACTTTACCCTTTAAGAAAATCTTTTTTATTCTTTAATTTAGTAGATTTTCAACTACGTCTTTTTAATTCCTCAGCCCTCAAGCGAACTCCGGCGTTCGCGGGTACTACAGCGAACGCCGGCGTTCGCGGGTATTAACGGAAAGTTATTTTTCAAAAAAACCTTTTTTTTTACGTTCTTGGATAATTATCAAAATACCCTACAAAAAAAAAATATGAAAAAAAAACATTATTTTTTTGAAAATTTGACAACGACAACGCGTTTCGCGAAATCATGAGCGCGAGCGCCGGCGCTCGCTTGGTCTTTTAACTTGGCTAGGATGACAGCAAGATGCAAATATGCGTCTTTAAGATGACAGAAATAGGTAGCTAAATTGTGTGAATCCTACAGTTGTCACCCGTACCATCCTATAGCGATTGTAGTATAAAGTATAGTACAGTTGTCGGATCTTGGCGCGCCTGAAGTTAAACTCTGCGAATTGCTCTCGCTTAAAAGCTCGTACAAAAATAAAGCTTTAAAAAAAATAATACCAGTAACAGTTTTTAACAACAATAAGGGATGATTCTCATTAGAGCGGGCCGTGCCAGGGCCGGGGCGTGGACGAGCCGGGGCCCGTCCGTGCTATGCAATTTATTTTCGGACGCAGCTCGAAAAATGTACTGATTACGATGGGACGTGGAGGGAACGTGGCGGGACCGTGCAACAAACGTGGCATTGAAGTGCGTCGAGCGGGCCCGGACGGGACACGGATAATGCACTGTGTAATATAAATTGATTCATACAAAATATATGAAACAGATTAAAACCGTGCCCCGTCCGAGCCCCGTCCGGGCCCGGCCCCGGGCACAGCACGTTCTAATGAGAATCATCCCTAACAACTGCAAATTGCATTTATTTCTTAAAACCCGTTTGTTTTTTTACAAGCTAGAATTCGCAGAGCTTAATTTCAGACGCGCCAAGATCCGAACACCGTACTGTATACTCCGTTAAATGTTTGGTCGTTTTAATCCCGTGGAGGGGCGATGCGTACTAACTACCTACGGCCATTAAACCCGTTCAGCTGTTCTTTACTGAAAGATATGAATTTCGTATATGCGTACATTAATTCTAGTTTTAGAAAAGAGAATGACTTTATTTTATTTGACTGTGGCCTGTTGGTCTAGTGGTTAGTAGCCCTGACTGCTATGCCACAGGTCGTGGGTTCGATTCCCACCCAGGACAAATGTTTATGTGATGAGCTAAATCATTTGTTCTGTGTCTAGGTGTAATTTATCTATAATATGTATATATTTAGAAATATATACGTATGTTTATCAGTTGTCTAGTACCCATAACACAAGCTCTGCTTAGCTTGGGACTAGATGGCGTTGTGTGATAGTTGTGGACATATTATTATTATTATTAATTTTAATTTTATCTTTAGAAATCGATATTGTTTCATGTTTTAGATTGACCGTCCACGGGATTAAAACGACCATAATTTAACGGTGTATAAACATAAAGGAATAAAGTATTATATTTAAAGTATAACGTATTACTATTGAAAAGGATATTCAACCATGGCTTGTACTCCGTTTTTCTTAAACACGACGATCCTCTGTACTTGTCCATGTGGTGTGCTGATCGTGTGTATGACGTCCTGGAACAAACAGACAGACAATATGTTAATATATATGTAATCTAAAAGACCAAGACGACTCATGTTATGGGCCCGACAGTTTATAATCAGCTGGCTGCAGCTATTTCTGGTGCCCCGACTACAAGCAGCTTTAAGGCTCAATTGAAAAAATGGCTTATCGAGCGTTTTATTCATTTGACGAATTTATAACTTAATTTAATATTGTGACTTTTTCTTATATTTAATTTTAATTTGTGATTTGACATTGATTTATTTGTATTCTTATATATTATTTTATTTGTTTGACAAGTGTATTTAATTATTTGTATTTATGATTTGACATTAAATTTTTTGATTAATTTGTAATTTTGTTGACATTATTGTATCAGTTTATGACTTGTAAGAATCCCTTACCAATAAAAAACTATGACTATGACTAAGTAGCTAAAAACTAAAACACTAACCCAAAACGTCGTCACTTACAATAGGCCTCATAAGAAGCGATTGTAATACAAAGTAGGTACAGTACAGCCGTCGGTTCTTGGCGTATTTAAAATTAGGTTCTGCGAATTGTTCTCGTTTGAAAACTCATTCAAAAATAAAGCTTTTAAAAAAATAAATACCAGTAACAGTTTTTAAGAACAATAACAACGCAAATTGTTTGCTGTAAGAAAATCAAACTATGGGTTAAGCTCGTGTACATCACCTGTTCTTTTATTTGTAATTGTAATTTGTGTACAATAAAGAATATAAGAATATATTTTGTCCCCGATTTCGCCCGCGTACACAAAATATAGCCTATGTCACTCAGGAGTAAAGCAGCTTTCTATTGTTGCTAAAATCTTTCCAATCGGACCAGTAGTTCCAGAGATTACCTCCTACAAACAAAAAAAATAAAAAAACAAACTTTACCTCTTTATTATATTAGTGTAGAAGTGTAGATATAAGAAGACTCAAAGTAACTCAGACCGTAATAGAAAGGGCTATCTATGGTCGGAGTTTCAAATTATTCCCAATAGTACCCTCTAGCTCTGTTCTCCAGGATGACAGCTGGGAAACGTCTTCCCAGTTATCACCGAGGTGAAAATTTGTGCCGACTGTTCCGTTTAAACACTGACTAGAGGGAACAAGTGGTAGGCGGGAAGTCGTGGGTTTTTTTTTTTATGGTAGGTAAAAATCATCCAATGACGAGTCCCGCTCTTGGGCGAAGCGGAAAACAAGTGTCAGACTCTTACTGACTAAAAAACCTACCCCATTCCTACATCGCCATACATACCAGGGCCAGAGCCTTCCTTTTCAGACACAAACCCGGGGCCCTGTTTGGCTTCGACCCTTCTGCAGGGTCCCTACTGTTGCTGACAACTCCTTGAGGCGCGCGGGAACAGTGCGCGTCGTCGGAAGTCGTGGGTTCGATTCTCACCCAGGACATGTGTTTGTGGGATGAGCACGACCATCATCCCCTTTACTAAATCCCAGGTCATCAAAAACAAATCATTTTAAACAACTAGCTTTTGCCTGCGGCTTCGCCCGCGTGGTATTGGGGTTGGGGTTTCCGGGATAAAAAGTAGCTTATGTCCTATTACGGAGTGTATCCTACGCCTGTACCAAATTTTATCCAGATTCGTCCAGCCGTTTTGGCGTGATTGAGTAACAAACATCCAAACATCGTAACTTTCGCATTTATAATATTAGTAAGATTAGTAAGATTACTATCCACCAATAAAACATATTAAAATCGAGGTTACCAATAAACATTCGGACGGCGATCCACTCGTAAATCTGTGTCCATAGCGTTAAGCAATAAAATTAATAATATTGATTTAATGTTTAGACAAGTGTGAGTAATGAATATAATTTACAACTTCTTGATTGCTCTGTCTAATGAAAGCTTAAAATGAAAATGTCAATCTATTCTGACTTTCGTTTGGAGATGATATTGTGCGTGACAATTATTTATTGTCTCCTTCTATATGTCAGGCGTGAAAATTAGATTATAATGCCAACAATACTATGAGTTGTTGCATCATGAGGGGTTTATATCACAAAGGGCAAGAATGTTATGTATATAAGTACTCGTAGGTATGTACTGTGTGCAGTCGTTTATGTAGTGGATATGTTGGAGTAATACTAATATAATTGGAGATATATTCTTCTCTTTTATATTAGTGGGTTTCCAGAAGTTTAGAAAAGTTTTCTACAAGATGCATTTTGGAGAGTGTGCGCAGGAATTGCACGATTTGATTCCGCCATCCCAATTTTACCTTCGGACATCCCGGCGTACGGCAAATATCCACTCTTGCGTTGTTGAGACACCTGCGGCCCGGACTAAACGTTTTGCCTCGTTGTTTATACCGCGTACATCGAGGGACTGGAACGGTTTTCCGGCTGCAGTCTTTCCGTCCGATTATAATTTAGGTGTCTTCAAGGATAGAGTGAATAGGCTCTTAATAAACTAGTGCGCCTTACCATCAACTCGCGGTGGGATCGCAGTCAAGCACTAGTTTATAGCAATTAAAAAAAAAAGTCCAAAATAAGTAGAGCCTGGCCTTAAGAGATTATTTGCTACGCCAAGCATGTCATTACTGAAATTTTTATGTCATATAAAAATCATTAATATATAATTTTTAACTCTTAAAAAATGTTGGCCTTATAACAGATTTTTCAATTCCGGTGTAGACCCACAGGTATTGGATTTAAATCGTCTTACGCTTTTGAACACTGGATAACAATGACACAAATTGTCACTGTTCAATAAAACTGACAATTTACTACGCAAATAATAAAAAGAATCCTCTTACAAAAACAAACAATCAATTTATTTCCAAACGACTTCAAGGAAAAAAAAAGCAGATAATCTATCCAGCAGAACCAATATAAAATCTATCACCACTTTACAATGCACGGCAGTGTACATACAGTGGGGGCGCAATATCGCTACCCACTTGTTGGAATTGAAATCGTCGTACACTGGCGGCCGTAATAACATTTTGCATTTGACATTAGACGGCGGTAGTTTTAATAAAAAAATATTCGTTCGGTAGGTACCCACTGGGTGTGTGAGAATACAGTACCCCGAACGAATATTTTATTTTATAGTTTATATTATTTTTTTTTTTTTTGTTTTTTCTTTCAGCCTTTTGTGGCAATCGAAGTGGATATGTGGTTGAGATGCGGGTAAATTTTAATACAACTTGTCGAAATTTGTTATATGAGTGTGCAATAGGGCCCGTTTTCGCATGTATTGAAAATTATAAGTATGTAGTAATCAATTTCTCCCTGCCTTTCTCCCGTTTTTGTGGACTGCGCAACACGTATTTTTCTTCCAGCCTGTCCTGTCACCCGTCACGCTATCACTAACTCGTATTTCTTTAGTATCAGTTCTTACACAATCCATCTTTTTTTTCTTTGGTCACTCTCTTCATCCATCCTCAGGTATACCCATAGCTCTTTTAGTAACATGCGTTTCATCCCTCCTCCTCTTTACATGGCCATCATCATCATCATCAGCCTTTGTAATGTTCCCACTACTGGGACACAGGCCTCCTCTCTAGGAGAGTAATCCAACACGCAGGCCCAATGCGGATTGGTGGATGTCACATGTCTTCGAATTTTATATATACCACTTGGCCACCACTGCTCTCGCATGGCCATACTTATGTAGTAATAAATGCATTCAATATAATATACAAAATAATGCAATGTATGAACTGCTACTATCCCAGTGCAGATCGTAAAACTTGATTGAGAGAAAGGAGATTGGGGTTCTACGAGGAGAATGGTCTTGCAAAATGCAGCACAAAGATCTCATATTACACATAAACATAACACTAAAGGAATAACCTAATATCGTTAACTTTTAGTGTAGATGTTACAAACCAAGATTTCCATTTTAAGTGTGAAAAGAAGTATATTAGACTAGCTTTTGCCCGCGGCTTCGCCCGCGTGGGTTTGGAGTTTCCGGGATAAAAAGTAGCCTATGTGCTATTCCGGAGTGTATCCTATGCCTGTGCCAAATTTCATTCAAATCCATTCAGTAGTTTTTACGTGAAAGAGTGTATGGATGTTTGCATCCATACATCCATACATCCATACTTACAAACTTTCGCCTTTATAATAGTAGTAGGATTTTTCTTATAGCATTAACCTTATAATGTTCCCACAACTAAGACCCAGGGTTGAGGAACCCTGAGTCTTAGTTGTGGGGTTGTAGAGAGGTCTAGAAGAGGGAACGGTCCACAATGCACCACGCGGGTCCAGTACGGGTTCATGAATGTTACATGTCTTCGAATTTTTGGTTCTTGGACATGCCGGTTTCCTCACGATGTGACGACAGTGGTGATGAAATAAATTACACAAAATAATACGCCTTGCTAGGTTTGAACCCGCAAGCTACTACTCGTAAGTCGAGGTCTTTACCACTCGACCACCACTGCTTGTTTTGGTACAGGTAACGGAAAATCATCGGAGCAGTGGTGGCCGAGTGGTAACGGCCCTGACTTACGTGTTGTAGGTTGCGGGTTCAAACCCAGCCAGGCGCATTACTTTGTGTAATTTATTTCATCACCACTGCTCTCAAAACGGTGAAGGAAAACATCGTGAGGAAACCGGCATGTCCTAGAACCAAAAATTCGAAGACATGACTGTGACATCCACCAACCCGCACTGGGCCCGCGTGGTGGATGACGGCCCATTCCCCTCTCTTAGAGAGGAGGCCTGTGTCCCAGCAGTGGGAACATTAAAAAGGCTGATGATGATGATGATGATGAACGGAAAATCTAGGGGTCCAGCAGGATCAAATGAGCTAGGACCATGAATGATATATAAGTGAACCGTAGGTCCTAGAACAAAGGCAAAGATGGAACAGGAGTGGATTTTAGTCTGTAAAAGTCGGACACATCCTCTCGCTCAGCCCTAAAGAGCGAGTATAGTATAGTAGTATTGGATGATCCTCCTAAAAAGACGAAGATTTTTTTTCTTTTTAATGTTGAGTTTTTTAGGCCGTGGCTCTTTGGCGAATATTTTAATTTCTGGGAAACTCCGAGCATAACCCTTTCCAATACTATAAGAGTAAGTAAACAAACAAAAAAAACCCTTTCCAATACTCTAGAGTAAGTTTTATGCCCTTTACTGAAGCCATTCAGAAAGACTACGTTACAGAGCCGTATGAAATAAAGTTAAAAAATAAAGTACATAAAAAAAAACCGGCCAAGTGCGAGTCGGACTCGCGCACCGAGGGTTCCGTACAAACCTGCAAGGTTTACAAAGTTCGTTCAGTACGACAATCGAGTCATAACTATGGTATTTTTATTGCAAAATGAAATTCTTGGTCTTTAGGTTTTAATTCCCTTGCGTGTAGTTGCGAGTTTCAAAATATGCGGTATCAATGGTTGTACTTTTGCGTTTTGCGTTTTTGCGTTGACTTAGAATTTTTTTTTTCACGGGTTAAAGGCAATTAGATCTAAGTATTTGATATGAATTTCAACTTGATAGCTCTACGCGTTCATGAGGAAAAAAGTAATAAGTTTATATTTATTAAAAAATATATATTTTGTAATGTAACTAAAAATTTAAGGTTTTCGGAATTTTTCCTTTATGTGTGCTATAAAACGTTGCTTCATGCCAAATTTCAAGATTCTAGGTCGACTGGAAGTACCCTTTAGGTTTTGATTCCCTTGCGAGTACTTGCGAGTTTCAAAATATGCAGCTTAAATTGCTGTTTCTTTTGATTGCGTTGACATAGAAGTTTGATTTTGTTACAGCTTAAAGGTATTATAGACCTGAGTATTTGGTATGATTTTCAATTTAATACCTCTACGCGTTTATGAGGAAATGGGTAGTAAGTTTAAAATTATTAAAAAAAAAAAATATTATGTGATGTAACTAAAAATTTATGGTTTTCGTAATTTTTCCTTTATCTATTCTATAAGACGTTGCTTCGTACCAAATTTCAAGATTCTGAGTTCACGGGAAGCACCCTGTAGGTTTTGATTCCCTTGCAAGTGTCGAAAATTTGCGGCATAAACGGCTGTATCTTTTGATTGCGTTGGCTTAGAAGTTTGATTTTTTGATAGCTTCAAGGGACGGTAGACCTGAGTAATTGATATAAATTTCAGCTTCATACCTCCACGCGTTCCTGAGAAAAAGAGTCTTGACAGACGGACAGACGGACGGACAGACGGACAACAAAGTGATCCTATAAGGGTTCCGTTTTTTCCTTTTGAGGTACGGAACCCTAAAAAACAGTAACTATAACTGGCCCTTAATAACAGAAATAATAATATTGATAAATGATGTCGAATTTTGCACATGACATTTCAAACATTAATTACGGCGTGCCAATAATTCTGGCCGAGCGAGCATTCGTGACCTTTCTAAATTATTGACTGCCAAGATTCAATCATTTGTGTTGATTCAGAGGAATGAAAACAAATCTTTTAAAATATTTATTGATACAAAATACTTTAACATTCGATTGGGTATTTCGGAAATCTGAAGGGATCAACTGGAAAATATATGGATTTGCTCTTCACTTTTTTTTTACGCCATGTAGTCTATCCGGTCACTCTTCAAAAAGTTCTGCCAAGAGTTATTGTTAGACTTGCGCTTGACCACTACCCCACATGATGTTAAACGATGATGTAGTTTTTTTTTGGTGGGCGAAAACATCCAATGACGAATCTCGCTCTTGGGCGGAGCAGGAAACAGTGTCAGACTCTTAACTGACTAAACAACCCACCCCGTTACTTCTTCTCTGCCTTTCGCATTGGAGCTAAGCTTTCTTTTTAGAAAGAGACCGGACGGTGAACTACCCATTGCTCGCCGTCCGCATGCTCGCGCCTACGGTGGCCGGAAAACGAGATTAGAATCCCGTCCGCGCCTGGGGCGTAAACGCCGTTACGTTATGCGATCGGCCTCCACATTAGCTAACATTACTGCTTCGCAGAAGGAGGCGACAGCCTGCCACTCTTACTCGCTCCGAACCATGGTATTCACCAAGGCCCGGCGCAAGAGATCCACTTCTTGTCATCATGTTTGGCTTGGCGTCTCCTTAGCAATATGCAATCATCATCATCATCAGCCTTTTTAATGTTCCCGCTGCTGGGACACAGGCCTCCTCTCTAGGAGAGGGAATATGCAATCATCATCATCCTACATTTATCCCATTTTACTTGGGGTCGGTGCAACATGTTTTTTTCTTCCACTCTGTCCTGTCACCCATGCAATATGAATATGAAAAACTATTCCGTCGTAGTTTTATTTTTCAGTCATACAATAACATACAAATCTCCGTAGCAACAAAAGCATTTCAACTTTATAACACAAATTCACTTCAGAAGACTCAAGAAAGTTTTAAGATCTCAAGTGTCCGGAACAATTTTGTCCGGATGCAGAGTAGCGCAAGATTGCTCGTGCACACTGAATTGTTTGAAAATGAATACATGATATTGTTGAGAATTGCTAGACGTATTCATGTCTTTGAGGGGATGTTAAGTTTATATTAAGTTACTAGCTTCTGCCAGCGGCTTCGCCCGCCTGAAAGTAGGTTTTTCCATACAAAGTTTGGACCCCTCTTTCATAATTATGTTTTCGTCGAGTTTTCATTATATTTAAAATGTATTCTGCTATTCGAGGCGAGGACAAATCTAACGAACTAAAAACCATGAAAATTGGTGTAGCCGATCTCGAGTGTTATAACAAACCCGTCTTTGTTTTATATAAGTAGACTAGCGATCCGCCCCAGCTTAGAACGGGTGCAATGGTGGTATTAAATATATTATGAATGGATTATACATATAAACCTTCCTCTTGAATCACTCTGTCTGTTAAAAAATTGCATCAAAATCTGCTGCGTAGTTTAAACTTAAGCATACATAAGGACAGACAGCGGGAAGCGACTTTGTTTTATACTATGTAGTGATGACACTCAGACACAGAATAAATCCCCTCTCCTAGAGAGGTAGCCTGAGTCCCAACAGTGGTAACATTATAAGACTGATGCAATGCAATACAGAATAAATGATCGTACTCATTACGCAAACATTTGTCTTAGGTTTTTTATTTTTGGTTTGGTAAAAATCAGTAAAAATCATTCAATGACATCTCCCACCCTTGGGCGGTGCGGGAGATTGTGTCGTTCCAGGGCCCTGGTGTTCACTTTCACATTTAGGTACTTATGGCCTCACTAGGCCCCTGGGCCCCTACAGTTTACTGACCACTCCTTGAGGCATAAACTTTTGTCTTGGGTGGGAATCGAATCCATGACCACCGGCATAGCAACCAGGGCCACTATCCACTAGACTAACAGGCCCTAGAAGTGTTAAATATCAAGTCTTTTTAGGAGCATGATTGCGACGCAACGCCGCTGAATTCAGTCGCCCCGTTGTTGTTATATTGTAATAATTAATTTTCGCCCCTGCACCCCTCGACTCGGGGGTTGTAATAATTAAAACCCCCAAAGGGACGCCCCCGAACGTGTTTTTTAGGTAGCTAGTATTCATTTTTAATTCCCTATCTTACACACTGAAATATTTATGGGAATTCCAAAGAATAAAACGGTTTTTGGAAAATTAGAGATTTTTTACACGTATTTCTGTGTATATGGATTCTAATTTAATTAGGTAGTTGAGAAGAATTTAATTTATCAGGTAATATTTAGGTAAGCCGAGTGGTAACGGCTCTGAATTACGCATTACTTTGTGTTATTAAACGGTGAAGGAAAACATCGTGAGGAAGCCGGCATGTCCTAGAGTTAAAAATTCGTAGACATGTGATATCCACCAACGCGCATTCCCTCTTCTAGAGAGGAGACCTGAGTCCCAACACGGTGAAGTGCCTTGCTTGGGTTGAGCACCGTCGTTTCCTTGTGGGAGTTTTTTTTTTACGTGGACGGCGAGCTACCCATTACTCGTCGTCTGTAAGTCTAACCCGTGTCCCTTCAGATACTCGTCGCCACAACCACAATAGCAACCACCCACCTTCTACAATCAATTTCCTCACCCCCATTTCTCCGACTAAAACAATAACTCTTCCAGCCATACTATCAATAGCACAGTTTAAACTCAAGTTAAACTAACGGCACGTTAACTGCACGTTAGTAAACTCGCCGTCAATTACACAATGCATCGGGAATTAAGCCGGTACCTTTGATGGTAACACTAAGTTTGAACTCCGCGACTGTCGGTAATTGTATGACTAACTGGCAGTCGCTTGGGAGTTTAACTGTGGAGTTTCGTAGATGATCGTGTCAAATACGTGGTTAACTTTATTGGTTAGATGACAGACCAATCGGTTAACTGCATCGATTTATCCTAGCGATAGACAAGCACGTACATAGAAACTATTTGTTAAAATACTGATAAGTTAATACTAAAGTTTTACAATACTTTTAAAACTTGTTTTATTTTTTTATTAGCTTTTGTCCGCGGCTTCGCCCGCGTACATAAACCCTATGTCACTCAGGAGTAAAGCAGCTTTCTATTGTTGCTAAAATCTATCCAATCGGACCAGTAGTTCCAGAGATTACCTCCTACAAACAAAAAAACAAACTTTACCTCTTTATTATATACTAGCTTTTGCCCGCGGCTTCGCCCGCGTACATAAAATATAGCCTATGTCACTCAGGAGTAAAGCAGCTTTCAATTGTTACTAAAATTTTTGCAATCGGATCAGTAGTTCCAGAGATTACCTCCTACAAACAAAAAAATAAAAAAACAAACTTTACCTCTTTATTATATTAGTGTAGATTTACCTCTTTATTATATTCGTGTAGACTAGTGTAGATTAGTGTAAATAAACTATTGCTTGACTGCGATCACATCTGATGTTAAGCAGTGATGTAATCTAGTTTATCAAAAGCCTATTCACTCTAGCCTTGAAGACACCCAAATTATAATCGGATGGGAAGACCGCAGCAGGCAATTTGTTCCAGTCCTTCGATGTGCGAGGAATTAAAGTTGAAGCGAAAAGTTTAATCCGAATTTTAGAGGTTTCAACAACGTAAGGCTATCCTTACGAGTATCTATATACTCGCTGTGCGTCGGGTTGTCTGATGATAGAAAAGAGTTAGAGGAATCAACTCATGCAATTCCTGCGCACAGTCTCCAAAAAAGCTCACAGTTCGTCAACTTCAAAACTGCACTAATCTCTGTGTCATCAATGTAAAGGCCTGCAGATCATCTACGTCAAGTAAAGTGACTGTACGGTACGCCTAATCTTGTGCGTAGTACATACATATCTCGATGTAGCAGCTATAGTGGAATAACGAAGAAAATACACATTGGTTTACAAAATCAATATATTTAATGCATATTTGCTTTTGCGCTCAAGTGGGTGCATGAAAAAGGAGAAAACGTCGAAGAGACGTGCCGTCATAGATTTTTACAGGTGGCTTACTGGCTAGTAGGAATACCATGTCGTATAAAAATGATGAAGGGAAAGGTGGACGAAGTGAAAAAAGCAAAAATAAAGATTTATAAAGGCTCTAATACTGAACGGCCCAGGATTGATGCGAAAGCGGAACACCGGGGCCCTGGAACTAAGGCAGGAAGGAATGGTGGGTCGTTTAGTCAGTAGAAGTCTGACACTGTCTCCTGCTCCGCCCAAGGGCGGGATTCGTCATTCGATGATTTTTCCCACTATAAAAAAAAAAACACTGAACGTGTACCCATCTGTATGATCTGACAGCGTCAAACTAGTAATTAAGTTGAACTCTTTTCTATCATCGGACAACCCGACGCACGTTGAGTATCCATCCTTACGCGGTTGCAACCTCTACGGTTCGGGCTAAGCGTTTCGCTCCTCTTTCATTCCGCGCACGTTGAAAGACTGGAACTAATTGCCTGCTGCGGTCTTCCCATCCGATTATAATTTGAGAGTACTAGAGTGAATAGGCTTTTAATAAACTAGTCCGCCTCACCATCAACGATTGCATCACTGCTTACCATCAGGAGGGATCGCATTAAATCATTAGTTTATAGCAAAAAGAAATAAAAAAAATAATTTTTGAGCAAAGCTACCTGACAAAAATAAAGTTTAAAAAAAATGCTAATTAATAACAGTTTTTAACAGCAATAATTTATTTGTGTAAATCATTTATTTTTGTACGAGTTTTCAAGCGCTAAAATTCGTAGAGCCTTTCTTCAGACTCGCCAAGATCCTACGGCCATACTGAACTTGCATAATACTGTACCAGTTACAGATAAAAAATCGGCGCAGCAATACTAATTAGACATCCTGCAAGAAGTGTAAATGTATCCTATATTTCTCACCTCTTAAGGTCACCCTATCCAATTATAGTTAATATTGACGGAGTGTAAAGAGGGGAGATGATACCATTTCAGTAAGGGGGATGAAACTGCCGAGCAAGCACTATTGCATAGACGCCGCACTCACTCTCCCTGGAGATTGGTTTTTGATAGTAAGCCTTTTTTATGAATAGTAGGAGTTGACGTGATTGGTTTAATACCTTCTACAAGTGACTTTGTCTGTGTGAATTACATTCGCACTATAATTTTAATAAATGATTTTTTGTTTTGAAAATCAAAATTTTATTCTAAGTTCCTGGCGCGACATTCTGCGAAAGAGACGTTTTACGACCAGGTTACTTCTAGGTAAGCGCGTTCCATCGTCGACCGCATCGTCGCTTTCCATCAGGTGAGATAGTGGTCAAGCGCGAACCTATAATCAATAAAAAAAAAAAAAAAAAAAAAAAAGGTGACATTTTGCGAAAGAGACGTTTTGCGCATGAGCCATTACATTAAATTACACAAAGCCAGTTATTTTAGTTTTTTTTTAAATTCTAGATAGGCTTGCGTTTGACCACAATCTCACCTGATAGTAAGCGATGATGTGGTCGACGATGGAGCACGCTTGCCTAGAAGTAACCTATTCACTCTTGACTTAAACATTAAATACCCCTAGGTTGTAGCAATCAGGAAACATAGACTCCAGCAGGGAATTCCACTCTTTAGAAGTTAGAAGCCCATGTCCTTCTCCTTGAGCGCCGATTGTTAATACGTCTGTACAACTTGATGAACTTGAAAAATTCTTAATTGTTGTTTTTTTTTTCACATTTTTTTAGAAATTTATTTGGCCGTTTTTGGTCTTTATATTTTATTTTTTTCCAAGAAAAATTCAGTGAGTTTTTTTTACTTAATTTTTTTTTGTTTTTTTTTTTTAAGGACGGTTTCAATGGCCCCATCGCTCGAGGAGTTAAGGTTCAAGCTTATACTGACCAAATTTTCACAAAATTGAATTAATGGTAATGAACTCAGCGAGTCAGAAAATGATATGTCCATTGCACATTCTAAAGCGTAGATCTCTATGGAGAAGAATGTGCAAGAAACTCCATGGATACTCCTTAAAAGTGTCTAGGCACATATCCTTCATTCCTTCCCCATAAAAGCCGAAAGATACTCAATCAATCAAATATTTCGCTGACTAAATTAAAGAAATCAAAGAATATTTTCAAACATTTTCAAGTTACTTCAAAAACATACAAAATGGTGGTAAAAGAAAATCGAGAGAACACTTGGCAAAAATTTTGAAATACCAAATATTGGGATCAAAGAAAACATACAGAGCGGGGTTTGCGTACGACTTGCTGTACGGATAGCAAAAAAAAAGAAAAGGAACTAGTTGAGAAAAATTATTCCTTAGAATTATAAATTTTTAGGGTTCGGTTTCGGTTTAGGGTACGCCCTAAGTGTGTGAACGCGGGTTTGCAGATGGAGAGCAATGGGTAGCTCGCTGTCTGACCGTCCCATAAACTTCCGGACTAAGACTCGTGCGCCTCGAGGAGTTCAGCTCAGTTTTTTTTTTTTTTTAATAAAATACTTGGTTATATGAATATCTTTGTGGTCAAGGTAACAAATAGGTTAACATTGTTTGTTATCCTATTTGTTACCTTGAAAATAAAATTGAAACAGTAACTTTTTACATTATTTTAAAGCTGGTCAGGATAATCAACGTTGTCAGTTTCAAATTGTATTTTTAATACAATACGTGTGCTAAAACTACAAAAAACATTAATATTGTGGTGACACTTTTAAAACAACAGCTAGAAAAACGGATTAAAATAAAAAAATAATCCAGTTATAATCCTAGTTTCACATTCAAAACAATTCTATCAGCTTCCAAATTTAAAACGTTACTTAAAAAAAAACTGACACGCGTTTTACACTGTAAAAAAAAAAAACAAATATTCGGCAGCCATGTTTATTTTTTAGTACCACGAATAGCCACAGCCTTTTGCGTATTGAATTTACTTTTTCACTATATTTCGACTGACAACCCACGCGTAATATTTTGATACTGACAACTTTTATATCGAAGCAATAACGATGTTTTTACAAGCTTTTATTTAGTTTCATCTGACCCGATGTTTTTTTTTTTTATGGTGGGAAAAATAATCTAATGATGAATCCCGCCCTTGAGTGGAGCAGAAACAATGTCAGACTCTTACTGACTAAACGACCCACGCCTTTTCTTCTTAGCCTTCATAACAAGGTCGGACCTTCCTTTTAGAAGAAAAGGATACATGTCCCGATGTTTGTAATCAAATCTTGTAAATTAAAGTCGATCCACTTTCCGGTTACCGATTGAGCTGAAATTTTGCATGCATTTGTCGATCAGATGACAATGCAAAATTATTATGTTGTGGAGTTGATCTGACTAAGGAATCGGAAGATGGCCATCGTGATCATCATCAGCCTTTTAATGTTCCCACTGCTGGGACTCAGGCCTCCTCTCTCTATGACAGAGAATGGCCCATAATCCACCACATGTCTTCGAATTTGTGGTTTTAGGACATGCCGGTTTCCTCACGATGTTTTCCTTCACCGTTTTGAGAGCAGTGGTGATGAAATAAATTACACAAAGTAATGCTGGCTGGGTTTGAACCCGCGACCTACAACTCGTAAGTCGGGGCCGTTACCACTCGGCCACCACTGCTCTTTGAACACTCAGATGGCCATAGGAACTCTGTAATTAAACGACACAACCCCATCGAGTTTGGGCTCGTGTGATTCGTCTTGACGAGTTTTAATTATACAGGTATATACCGCGCTATAAAAGCTTTACATGAAAAACATATTTTCATTGAAAATTTGTTCCTATTCCAAGTACTGTTTGTACCATTTGTACAATCAGCAAACAAAAAATTCAATATGTTTTTTACTTAATTTAATTTGCTGTCGCTACGCAGGCTCCACAGGTTAGCTGCGACTGTGCCAAATTGATTCACTTGTATGAAACTAAGTTGTATTTTTTGCTTATTTTTTATACCGCAATATAGTTCTGAAGACCGTTTTCATTTTATTGGACTTTCTTAATTGTAGTTTGTTTCTTTAGTTTGTTATGTTTTTGCCTCATTTAATCGCAGAATTATCGACGGATAAACTGTACTACGTTTTTTGTTCATAATTCTTTATATAACATAAAAAATGTGGATTACAATGTTTATGTACATAGGCGAGCTTAACTCAAAGTTGAGTTTTCTTCATGCAACAAAAAATTTAGTTATCGAGGGAGATTACAATAGAGGGTTTTTTATGGTAGGTAAAAATCATAGGTAACTTCGTGTCTGAATCACTTTGCGGTAAGATAGGTTTGTCATGACAACAAACATGTCAGTGCGAGCGCCACCGTGATGTTTATAAACAATAATACCTCTCAGTCTACAGTCTTGCAGACCGTTTGACCCCAGTTGACTTCGACCCTTCTGCAGGGTCCCTACGGTTTGCTGACAACTCCTTGAGGTACGCGGTAACAACGCGCGCCGTCGACAACTGGGTTTTGACACTGGTCCAGACAGATACCAGACGATCTGACGGCGACACCACTATATTCTTCACCGTGTTCTCCAGACTGTCTACACAATGATTGTTACCGCGGCTCTGGGAATAAGGCAAGGAAGGCACGGGGTGGGTTCTTTAGGTCAGTAAGAGTCTGACACTGTTTCCCGCTCCGCCCAAGAGTGGGATTCGTCATTCGATGATTTTTACCTACCACAAAAAAAAACGCCCAAACGTTTCTACCATAAAGTGTGATAAATCATCATCATCATCATCAATTCAGTCAAAAGATGTCCACTGCTGGACATAGGCCTTCCCTAAATGTCGCCACAGCGACCGGTCCCGTGCGTCTCGCATCCATCGAATTCCAGCAACCTTGACCAGGTCGTGTGATAAATAATAGAGGCCATAGTCCCTGCTTCATTATCTAAATTCGACATGTTCTTAGCCCTAACGAACCTATCAACAACAACAAAAAAAGAAACAACCGTATCCAGATCACATTTGAACAGAAAAACCATACCCATTACCTACATACGGAACCCATTTCCGTAACAATTAATTAAATTTTAAAAAGTCCATTACCAGCCCTAAGCCGACAGGGCTGGCTCGAGGGACCTGTTACTAATTGATGTGTTGTTAACCCCTGTTTACTGGTATAGCTTCGAATATACGAATACTAATAAACACACAAATGTGCTACGGGGCTCCGAACACATTGTGTGGAAAAAGGTCAGTTACTATGCGTTCCAAATAAGAATAGGATCAATTGACAGGATGCGACGTCACGCCGTACTATTAAATCAAAGATATTTTTGCAAAATTGAAGAACTTAGAGATGAGTAAAATTTAAAAACTGGATTCTGATTAAACTTTTTTCGTTCACAGCTCGCCGTCCAATCGTCTGGTAACCGTCCAGACCAAGCTCAGTCGTCGACGGCGTTCCCGCGCGCCTCAAGGGGTTGTGAGCAAACCATAGGGACCCTGCTGAAGGGTCGAAGTCAACTGGGGCCAAAGATTCGCGTCTGAAAGAAAGGCTCTGCCCCTAGTATATATGGCAACGCAGGAATGAGGTAGGTTGTTTAGTTAGTAAGAGTCTGACACTGTTTCCCGCTCCGCCCAAGGGCGGGGTTCGTCATTGGATGATTATACCTACAATAAAAGACCCTAAGAGGATAAAATGGAATTAGAGAAACCTACTCGCAAACGAAGCCGCTGGCGAAACCTAGTGCACTGTTAAAACAACACCCTGACAACCAGATGGGTTGTCACAATGGGGTAAAATTCGTTATTAATGTGCTAATAATTCCCATGTCTGTCTTTTTTTATGATCGCAATACCCATTACAGTCGTGGATGATATATGAGGGATAATTGTTTTTTTTTTGTACCCTTTGCAAAGAAATATATTTCAATTGTACTTGTGGTTATAATGGGCAGATCGGGTTGTTGCAATTTCGAGATAAAAATGCTTTTTTTTTCGGATGGGCAATCATTAAATGCTTTTTCTCGTTCTAGGAAAGTGAGAGAACGTGTCAGACTTATTGACCAGACCCCACCCTTGCCCTTCAGTTGCTCTTTGTGTTCTGTGGCCAAGGAATAATTTTCGACCTTCTTTTCTTTACTACAGTTCCGCGGAAATAAATAAAAAATGGGCCCAAAATGAGCTCATTTTGTAACTTTACCCACTGTTACGATTGGGGTAAAAGCAACACAAAACTTGATTAGGTGCTGTAATGTTTGGGTCATCCACAGACCTAAGAGACGATTACTCTGCCAGATGATCAGAGATTAATTTATATGGAAAGATATTTATTAATACGAAAAGACAAAGCTACGGGACCACCGTGATGCTAATTTGAAGGCGCTCTTATGATTTCCGAGAGCCCGATAAAAGTAAAAATCAACTAACTAGGCGTCAAATCTCTTTTGTCAAGTGTCAATTTATGTGTATAAAGCATGATTTTGTGATTGATTTCAGCATCTTGTTAGTTGACAGCGTAATCAAACCTTCTATAGGAATGGCGTGTCAAATGTCATGCCATATTTTAGTAATTTTTTTTATAAGCATAGTTTCAGAAATAAACAAGTTATTTGTAGAATATTTTTTCAGGGTTTTAAACAATACGAATCGCCACACTAAAGTGGCAGTGGGCACGGCACTTAACTCATAGAACAGATGATCGACGGGGCCGAAATGTTCTAGAGTGACGCCCTCACACCGGAAGACGCAGTGTTAAAAGGACTCCCACAAGGTAGACCGATGACCTGGTGAGAGTCGCGGGAATACGGTGGATGCGAGACTCGTAGGCCCGTTCGATGTGGGGGAGGCCTATGTTCAACCGAAGCAATGATGATGACCCATCCTTTCTTTTTTTTTTAATCAAACCCTCACTGTGTCTATCAACAATGGCCGCTGGTGTCGCTTTCCTAGTTCTATGGGATCATCGCTTGGCATTTAAGCTCAGTCCTAATTTATGTTTTAATTATTAATATAGTCTGTTTCGTTCGTGTTTTCGTCGACGTGTAAAATGTGTGAGGATTTCTCTTTGCCCTTTTTTCAGGGTTGTACGTAATTTGTTAGTAATTCATGGTTCATGTTACTTTTTTATTTCTCATAGAATGTTTTATTATTGATAAATATGGTGTTTTTTCTTCATAAAAAATACACCCAGAAATCTATTATTTCATTTCTCCACAACACGCGACAATCACAACAATATTTCTACCCCTCTGTCGAAATATGAACTAGGTACCTTAAAATACTACGTTTATTAGGTACTTATTATCCCTACATTAGCGTTTATAAAATAGTGAATTTGTTATTTCTCAACAACTTACGGCAGATATCCAACCTTACGTTGTTGAGACATCTACGGACCTGTCTAAGCGTTTTGCCGGCTGCAGTCTTTCCGTCCAATTATAATTCGGGTGTCAAAGTTATCACATTTCCCAATATGGTATGGTATGGTATGGTATGGGTAGCATTATTTAAAAAAAAAACATCCTGTTAAGTGCGAATCGGAATTACATTGACATAGAGACGGACAAGAAATTGAAACATAACAATTGTTTTATTAGAAATGAGATCGTCTAATGAGCCTCGCACTAGGGTAGAGCGGCAGGGATGTTTTTCTTTGGCCTACTTTCAGGACTTGACTTTGCTCTACTTCTCTTTTAAAAGCAAACCCATGACTCCACTAAATATTGCTGACACTTCTTTGGGGTGCGGATGGAACACTACGCGCCGGCGATGACTTGGGCTCAGTCCGGACGATTACCAAACGGCGAGAATAAGAACTACCTATTGCTCGTCGTCCGCAGCCCACGCCTACGGTGACTTTTTGCCGATTTAGGTACAGAACTCAATAAAAAGAATGTCCCTACCTACGGAACATAAATACCATCTCTATCCTGGTTAAGGGAAGGTAACGGTTTCTCTAAAGGATCCTTCAGGTATCTCTTAAATTAACTAAGATATATTTCGGGTAACCTGTGATGTTACTCAGGATAATGACGCTATTTTCAATCCTTCGAGGAAGATTTTATATTATCACTAGCTTTTGCCCGTGGCTTCGCTCTCGGCAACGGAAAAATGTGATAAATGAAGAACCGCTCGACCGTTTTTGTGCAAACTTCACATAAACCATCTACTAAATAGTCCAAACAAAGCCTAAACATTTGGTTTGGATCGGTGAGCCCGTTCTTGAGTTATAAAATAACCGAAAAAAGGCATTGATTTTATATATATATATGGATTATCGCTTGGTATGTATCAAGAAATATACTTGGCTTTTTTATTATAAAAGCAGAAACTGACTGTTATATTATCAACTCACAGCCAAAACTACAGGGCTTAACCCTGTGAAATTTTACGTAAGGTTACCTTTTATGACGTAGGCGAGTGTTAAGACATGATTTTTGCAAAATTCACCCCCTAAAGGGATGAAAAAGAGGTCTTAAGTTTGTGTGAAGAAACCTACATTTAAGCGGGCGAAGCCGCTGGCAGAAGCTAGTATACAATAAATTTATTATTTCTTCTTCATCTTTGCGAATCGATGATAAACTCGCTAAAATCATCACTAACGTCAATTCAGCCGAAAAACGTCCATTGTTGAACATGGCAAAATGTTGCCTTTCATACTGTGGCCGAGCCTTCCTTTCAGACGTGAACCCTTGGCCCCAGCAATTCTTCGAGCCTTCTGCAGGCTCCTGACAACTCCTTGAGGCGTGCGGGACCAGTGCGCCTCGTCGACGACTTGGGATTGGTCCAGACTATTACCGGACGATCGGACTTTGGTCGCCGTCCGTAAGCCCGCGGCTAAGGTGGCCGGAAATCGAAAAAAAAACCCGGATTTTCGAGTACCTAAGCGTACTGAAAAAATATTTTTGTTTCTATGCTCCAGTTTAAGAACTATACACAAAACAAAAGTACACTCGCAAACAAAAAACATAAAAGCACCACATTATCCTGTACCTTCGCAATCAGAGAACAATTCCATCGGTGGGTAGCTGTTGAATTTTTCACACATTTTCGAGGCCTGGCCAGTTTCGTTCTCAGTGTACCATTGTTTCATTTCGTCGCGATTAAAAAATTCACGCACCGCGCTCGCTTCGAGCCCGATAAAGTGTGATAAATAAATAAAAGATTGCGTCTAAATATTTTGTTGGTGATTGTACATTTCGTGCGAACTCAAGTACTAGCTGGATTAGGATTTAGTACTTTTCTTCTGGTCTTGAGATTATTTTAATAGGATTCAAGTTTGTGATTGTTTTAGGGGTTTTCTTGGTGATTATCTAAAGTTAGTGTTTCTTTATAATGCCTAGGTTTTCTGAAGAGACAATGATACTGAGCTTTAAAATTTCAGCAGGATTTTGCAGTAAGTAATCTGTTATAATTCAGTCAATTTATGCTCTAAAGGGTCGTTATAGTGAGAAAGTTGTAGTGTAGTGGGCAGATTCGGATTTCGCACCCCAAAATACATAAATAATTGAAGAAATCAGAACTACCCCAAAACTTTCCTTCCTTCCTTTACTTTTCTGTTCTTACTTTTCTTCTTTTTTTACTTTCTTTCCTTTTTTTTTTAACTGACCTATTAGTTTTAACCGATTTCAAAAAGATAGAGGGTCCGACATTCTGCTAAATGTATTTTGTAGGCTTCCGTATCTCCTGTATTATTTTTAGTTCTTACGATCCATTCTAAGGTTGTCTGGTAGATATCGCTGTCAGCGATGAAACCGCCATAGTACCCATAGATTGAAATTTTGTATAAGTTCTGTTACTATTTTGGTGTAAAATAAAGTTTAGAGGAGGCGCAGGATGCTATTGGTATTTTTTGCGACCTGTCTAAAGCATTTGATTGTGTGGTTCATGAAACATTACTTTTGAAACTTGAGCATTACGGACTAGGTCAAAAATCGTTAAGCTTATTAAGATCTTATTTAAATGATAGACAGCAATTAGTTCAGATAAACGGTGTGAATTCTTCAGGGTTAAATGTAAAAATGGGGGTACCCCAAGGCTCAATTTTAGGTCCTTTTTTATTTTTAGTATATATTAATGATTTACCCCATTTATTGCAAAACAAACTTAATATGGTATTGTTTGCCGATGATACGTCTTTGATATTTAAGATAAATAGAAGGGCTACTAATTTTGACGACGTAAATAACGCCCTACTACAGGTCCATAATTGGTTCACTGCTAATAATCTAGTGTTAAATGGGAAAAAAACTAAATGCATAAGGTTTTCCTTACCAAATGTCAAGAGTAGTGTTTGTGACATAATATTAAACAATGAGAAACTAGAATTTGTAGATAAAACGGTTTTCTTAGGGATTACGCTTGACTTAAAACTGCAATGGGGTCCTCATTTAACATCTCTTGCAGGACGACTTAGCTCAGCTGCATATGCTGTTAGAAAAATCCGTCAATTAACGGATGTTGATACCGCTAGACTAGTCTATTTTAGTTATTTCCATAGTATTATGTCATACGGTATCTTACTATGGGGACGGGCTGCAGACATTGACTCAATTTTTATACTACAGAAAAGAGCAATTAGAGCCATTTATAATCTCCGGCGGTGCGATTCCCTAAGGGAGCTGTTTAAGAATATTAATATCATGACGGTGGCATGTCAATATATTTATGAAAACATCATGTATGTTAGAAAAAATCTTCATCTTTTTAGCAAAAGAGGCGATAGACATAATTATATTACAAGAAATAGGGATCAGTTAGTTCAACCAGGCTTCAGACTGGCTAAAGTGGCCTCTTCTTTCATGGGGTACTGTTTAAAATGTTATAATAAAATACCTTCCCACATATTGGAACTTAATGAAACGAAATTTAAATCTTGCATTAAACGCACACTATGCAGGCAGGCATATTATAAGTTGGAGGATTACATTCAAGATAAAAATGCTTGGCTTAATGCTGGTCCAGCTCCACTACCCGTAGTTCGTACAAATGGATTGGCATTAAAATAACTTTTTTCTTGTGTTTTAAAGTTGTTCATTTATTTTATAATAGTATTGTATAATGTAAATTCATTTTTTTTTTCAAAGTTTGTAAATGTGAGTACCATGGAACAATTTATGGTTTTAGGTTACTATAGGACTTGTTTGATTTGACGTAAATGAGCTCGGCAGCTGAGAGTTTGTCATGCTCACTCAAATGTCTCACTGACGGTGGCGCGTGTATTGGATTATTCGGTTCCCTATAAAATGGTTGAGCTGAGTAGTGCTGATGTATGCGTCATGTCCGTGAACGGGCGCTGTCAGTTGAGATTGGTCATCTCTTAGCTGTCAGTAGTTTATTTTAATATAATATCTATATTTAGAATTGTTTCTTTTTAGTTATTATTTACATTGTTCTCACATACTAGTATCGACAAGAAACATGTAACCGAATTATTTGTAATACTTACCATAATTGAAAAGAGTGTCCATGGAGTTTCTTGCACATTCTTCTCCATAGAGATCTACGCTTTGGAATGTGCAATTAGCATCATTATTTAGGACAGACAGACTTGACGTTTCAAAAGTGCCTGTAAATGGTTTATTTGGAATAAAAATGATTTGACTTTGACTTTGACTTTGACTTTGACTTTAATCTATCTATCTCAGTCAGCACCTTAGGCACAGGCTTGTGGACGGCGAGCAATGGGTAACTCGCCGTCCGACCGCCCGGACAGACCACAACTCGTCGACAGCAAGTATACCACGCTCGCCTTAAGGAGTTGTCAGCAAACCTTAGGGACGAAATCTACTGAGGCCAAGAATCGATTTTTAAAATGACGGTTTGGCCCCAATATAAAAGACAACGGAAAAGAAACAGGAGTGGGTTTTTAGTTAGTAAAAGTCTGACACTATCTCCCGCTCCGCCCAAGGGCGTGAAAATGTCATTGGTTAATTTTCCCATCGAAAAAAATAACAATAATATCAAAAATAAAAAGAAAGTACTCAAAAATTGTTTTACTGTACGTTTGTTTTTGTGTACAATAAAGAATTAAGAATAACGTTAATCTTACTAATATTATAAATGCGAAAGTTACGATGTTTGGATGTTTGTTACTCAATCACGCCAAAACGGCTGGACGGATCTGGATGAAATTTGGCACAGGCTTAGGTTACACTCCGGAAAAGGACATAGGCTAGTTTTTATTCCGGAAACCCCAACACCAAAGCCAATACCACGCGGGCGAAGCCGCGGGCAAAAGCTAGTAAAAAATAAATTAAATTCTTGAGCCCCAAACCAACCCCGGCGTTCGCATACATATTGTCTTTCTATTATGTCTATAATTACGTTACTTGAAAGAAAGAAAACAATCACATTTTCCACCCTAGTGCACTATTTAAATCATTCAAGACTTAGTACGCTACCTAGCAAAAGATTTCTGCATATACCTTGAACGGCGAAGAGTAATGTACCAGTAAATTGTGTCTACTCAATATATGATAAAACTGCTCTACCTCCGTCGAAACTAATTTAGGTCGAATATGGAAAGAGGTAAGATGGTGTAACAGCGAAAGGCAGAAAACGAAGATAGAGCACGCTTGTGTCAAGTTTATCTTACGTAAGGTGTGCACAGAAAGTGGTATTTCTGTTGTGACAATATTTTATGGCTGAAGAAAATATTAAGGAAGAGTAGGGTTGCTATTTAAGAAAAAATAAGAATAACACATAAGCCTATCATCATCATCAGCCTTTTAATGTTCCCACTGCAGGGACACAGGCCTCCTCTCTCTAGGAGAGGGAATGGGCCACAATCCACCACGCGGGCCCAGTGCGGATTGGTGGATGTCACATGTCTTCGAATTTTTGGTTCTAGGACATGCCGGTTTCCTCACGATGTTTTCCTTCACCGTTTTGAGAGCAGTGGTGATGAAATAAATTACACAAAGTAATGCGCCTGGCTGGGTTTGAACCTGCGACCTACGACTCGTAAGTCGGGGCCGTTAGCACTCGGCCACCACTGCTCAAGCCTATAGTTCGCGGCAAATATATTGAACCAAAATGGCCGTTCCGCAGCCCGAATGTCTGTTACTACGCATTGAAGGAAGGGTCGAAGCCAATTGGGGCCAAAGGTTCGCGTCAGAGGAGGGCTCTGGCCCTGGTACAGGTATATGGCGACGTAGGAATGGGGTAGGTTGTTTATTCAGTAAGAGACTGTTACTGTTTCCCGATCCGCCAAGGGTGAGATTCGTCATTGGATGATTTTTACCTACCATAAAAAGGTCGATTGCCATATTTCAACTTTGATGCCGCGTTAAAGTTCTCTTCTATAGAGGACTACTGCTGCTCCTAGAATCCTCTCCTCCTTTTCTTCCATAGGGGACACCAGGAATGGGCCGAATTGGGCCCGTGGGATGGATCCCCAAGACCGATTAGTGGACGACACGTCTTCGATTTTTTTGGGTCAAACCTAATCTACATCTACACTAATATAATAAAGAGGTAAAGTTTGATTTTTTATTTTTTGGTTTTTTTGTTTTTAGGTAATCTCTGGAACTAATGGTTCGATTGGAAAAATTTTAGCAACAATAGAAAACTGCTTTACTCCTGAGTGACATAGGCTATAAATTATTTATATAACATGGATGTTAACCGAGCTATCACTACAAGAAATTTTCCGCGGACGAAGTCGCGGGCAGAAGCTAGTCATGTAATACATTAAAAGTGTAGTTCAGTGTCATGGTCAAATAATAGGTTATGTTTACGAATAATGCTACGAAACAATATAGCACAATTAATTAATTAACCCCCAAGAGTAGTGTCCGCTCACCGTCTTTTAATTGCGTCTTTAATGACGGTAGTCGAAAGGATAAACAGTTGAACAGATCTAAATTAAAGCCAAAAGACTAGACCATGTTTGTGAGTATTTATTTTGTTATTTTATTCTTTACGTGTTAGCCAGGCCGCACACCAGGCATACAATTGTTTCTAAAATGCGACACAAAAAACGAACCGGTTCGATCTTGAATTATTGTAGCGCGGATGACGTCTCGCCACAAAGTGCGCCCGCTACAAATGTTTCCTCGGTGTGCGGGTTCACGTAGGAATATATGGGGGCGTTAAATGTGTCGCATTTCAAATGTGGCGCTACAATTGTGGAGAAACAATCGTATGCCTGGTGTGCGGCCTGACTTACCGAACTATTGTTTTTCTTCTTGTACTGTACTAAATAAACTATTTTTCTTTCTTTCTTTGCTTTCCATGAGCTAGAATAACAAATAGGATATTGTCTAGCGGGAGTACGAATCCTTCAGATTATTTCCCACATTCGCGGGCGAAGCCGCTAGCAAAAGCAAGTTATTTAAAAATCCTTGAAATAAAGCCCAGTTATCACGGAGACGTGGCGTATTTTAATTACATCGTGTCGAGAACGATTGCGTAAAAAGTAATTATTTAAAGGTTTTTCTTGCCAAAAAGTCGTTTTGAGTAAACGGGCTTAATTGTAAGAAACCACAAACGTGACAATTTGCTTTTATGTTGAGTAATGAAAAAATGTAATAAGGAAGAGAGCGGAAGAGACACCCGGGTGTCTCCACTGTGTGGACCGCCCGGAGGACACGGTGAAGCACACGGTTGAGTGCTGGTGGGAGTGTTGGGCGGCGGCGATCTCTCGCGCCGGGCCTTGGTAGAAGCCATGGTCCGGAGCGAGGAAGAGTGGCAAGCGGTCGCCTCCTTCTGCGACGCAGTAATGCTAGCAAAGGAGGAGGCCGACCGCATAAGGCAACGGCTCTTGCGCTCCAAACGCCGCTGGGATTCCGATCCCAACTTCCGGCCATCGTAGGCGCGGGCTTGTGGACGGCGAGCATTGGGTAGCTCGCCGTTCAGTCGTCTGGTAACCGTCCGGACCAAGCCCAGTCGTCGAAGGCGCGCACTGTTCCCGCGCGCCTCAAGGACTTGTCAACAACCGTGGCGACCCTGCAGAAGGGTCGAAGCCAATTAGGGTTCGTGTCTGAAAGGAAGGCTCTGGCCCTAGTATATATGACAAAGTAGGAACGGGGTAGGTTGTTTAGTCAGAAAGAGTCTGATTCAGTTTTCCACTCCTCCTAAGGGCGGGATTCGTCATTACATGATTTTTACTTACCATAAAAAAAAAATAAGAAAGAGAAATTTTCAGTAAAAAAATGTCTTGTACCATTTTAATAAAACAAATTTTTACTGTAACAGTTGGTATGCTACAGCGTAAAAAATCTTGTTAACCCATATTTCACGACGAAGGCAGGGATTAAGGAATTCTGGCTTATCACGTCTATTAGGACTTATGACTACTTAACATCTAGCAAAGGACTCATTTATCTTTCTTATTACAAAAAATCCTTCAACATGGCTACAAAAAAAAAAAACTTATATTAACACCCAGTAACTCTTACACTCATAGTAATAACGCTTAAAATTGTTTGGCACGACGTAAAATTAATTTATTACCGTAAATCACAATCGGCTGACGCATAGCTAGCTCCGCAAACGTCAAAACATAGGTCACAGATGTGTAAATCAAAAGATTCCTCGAAATGTTACAATTTTTACTGCACACATGTTTAAATTCTTCTCACACCTTATTCCTCCGTCATTAAGACTTATTTTCAAACAATTTTAGTTAATTAAAGTGACAAATATAAGTTTGTTATTGCAACATCTGTTGACGAGATAATTATGAAACGCGTTTACGAAGCAAGTGTTGCGTGGATTAGAGTGACATTATGTTACATGTGTTTTTGTCGCGTGCTGTGTCTGACTGTATGTCCGTATGTTTGTGTCTTCATTTGTAGTGATTAGGAACAGCGGGTGCGGGTTTAATTTGTGTAAACTATTTTGGAATTTGTATTGAAACAACCGGAGGGTGTTTTTTGTGGGGTTTAGGAATAAAAATATTAACCTTTTGAATTCGGATTGGTGGATGTCACATGTCTTCCAAAAATTCGAAAACATGTGACATCCACCTATCCGCACTGGGCCTTCGTGGTGGATGATTATGGCCCATTCCCTCTCCTAGAGAGGAGGCCTGTGTCCCAGCTGTGGGAACATTAAAAAAAAGCTAATGATGATGATGAATCTTTCGAATACCGTAATTAGAGACATAATAGAAAGACAATAGGTGTGCGAACGTTGCCGCTGGGACTCAAGAATTTAAGGATACATGTTATAATGTCGTTTAGGTTAGGTTAGGTTAGGTTACCCTAATGGGATGATGGAATGGGAGATCAGATGGATCGACACGCACAGGACCGGTCGTTATGGAGCCACTGGAGGGAAGCCTTCGTCCAACAATATGATAGTAGTAGTATAGTATATCGGGCTGGTATCCGCAACTCCAAGTCTAAAACGCGTATTTAGAGTACGGAAAAGACGACAGTATGATGCAGCCAGCTGGATTTGAACGTGCGTCCTATAATTCGTAAGCGGGCCTGTCACCACTTGGCTACCATTGTCTCATCTAGCGCCGGAGACGTCATTTGATGATATAAACTTAAGGCCATGGGATTACTTCTGAAAGGGTTACCAGGGGCCCTAAAATACAAGGCAAAGCACATACAATCAAGGAACATACGGGTGGGTTTTTAATCAGTAAAACTCTGAAACGACTTTCCGTTCCATCTTACCCTTTCGACTTTGGTAATTAAAGACACAATAGGTGTGCGAACGCATTCGCTTGGAGCTCAAAAGTTTAAAGCAGGATACGTCATTAGATGATTTCAAACCCTTTAAAACGTCAAAGACTGCTACCAAGAGAAACAGCTCAATTCTAGCTCCGTATTACCCAGTGCCATCTGCAGTACTTCTTCAATTAAGACAGCATAATGAGTCCAGCTTCTGTCTTCAACACTAAAATGAATTGCTTCAAACTGAATTGTTGGAGAAAACCTTTGCTGAGCTGTAGTTGTTTTTCTAGCTAATTTTCGAATTGGACTACGCTTGTTTATCAAGAAGCTAAAGAAAGTGAGTTTCATTCAAGTATTTGTATTATCCTTTTTTAAGTGAAATCATCAAAAAATTGCAATTTGCAATGTTCAGAGAGGATCGAGAGGAGGTTTTTATAGTGGGTAAAAATAAAAAAGGAGGAGGAAAAATCAGCCAATGACAACTCCCGCCCTTGGACGGAACGGGAGATAGTACCAGACTTTTACTTACTGAACAACCCACTGTTCCTTATTTGCCTTTCATATCAGTCAATAGTTCAACGCAAAAAATTAGAATCCTCAAAAAATATTAAATAAAAGATACTATAACACAAAAATAGATTGAGAATTCCCATTTTTAACAAAAAAAATTAAAATAAAACTCAACAAACCTGAAATCTAAAACCCCTCAATTAAACGTCCTGTTTTGGACACTTCCCACCACAACAAACACCATCAATCAAAAATCAACCTTAAACAAACGGCCTAAGCTCCAAAACAACTTAAACAACCGTAAAGGGTTGGTTCCGAAACAATATCAAATCGTAAGACAACCTTACCAAAAATCAACCTTAAATGGACGTAGTTCCTGAAAAACGTTCCAACCCACAATCATCTGATTGTAGGTTGGAACGTTTTTCAGGAACTACGTCCAAATTAAAGAGCCTTTTTTTTGTTTTCGGGGGGAAACCTTCAAAAGGCGCCTGGACTTTTGGGAAAAAGACCAGGGAATGTGGGATTCTTACCTCACTAAAACCACCCCGGTGATCACCATCAGCACATGAAAGAGGGCCCCGTGTCCTCTTAAAAGACCACCCCGGAACTCTCTATGTGCAACGCCTGTTAGGGCACATCCAATTAAAGAGCCTAAGCTCCAAAACCACTCAAACAACCTTTAAGGTTTGGTTCCGAAACAATATCAAATCGTAATCCGGACCCCCTTTAAGGGTTGGTTCCGAAACAATATCAAATCGAAATCGGGACCCTTTAAAGTTGTGCCTGAATGCCGAGTGGTGTTAATGACAGCTCTTAAATCGTCGAAGGGCGTTGAAGCCAAGTTGCGAAGTTACAGATAACTTTTCACCCTTAATCCTCCGTTATAACTGCTTGATCCCAAAATAAAAGGGATGTTTTATAGAAAATATAAAATTACTGACTATATATAATTTGTTTTGGTATATATTGGAAAAAAATCAGATTGATCTGTCAACAACCCAATAACAACAGGTAAAGTTAAATAAAACTAATTGACAAGAAAATATGATCTACATCCTCCCGTGCCCAAAAGTTATAATATGGGCACGCTAATCTATGTCGGAAACGGCTTCGATTTGTTGACAACAAGACAAGGCACGCCATCTAGTGGCAACTAGAAGAACTAAATAAAGATGGCGCGCTTGACGGAGTCAGTGACGTTTCCGCTTTGCTGCGAGCTTGCGGAGGAGGGAACCCGCCCTGGGAGCGGACACTCTCAGCCCGCCCGTCGCAGAGTCAAGACGTTCTGAAACTGTCCGTTTTGTTGTAATTTGTAAAGTGATAACAGTGCACTGTACCGAAATGTATTGAGAAGTAAACCGATTCAACTCCTACCCGTTGTTATTCATTGCACGATACCCACATACGCCCACATGATAGATCTGATAGACCAGAGCTCGAATACCATGCTGCACACGAGCCGACATACATATGTATAAATATCTAGTGTACGGGTCATCCACCGTACAGTACTTTTTTTATTGTGGGCAAAAATCATCCAATGATGAATCCCGCTCTTTGGCGGAGAGGGTATCAGTGTCAGACTCTCACTGAGTAAACACCACTGTCCCTTCTTTGCCCTTCGCACTGGGGCCAAGCCTTCCTTTCAGAAAGAGACTCTGGGCCCCAGTAGGCTTCAACCCTTTTGCAGAGTCACTACGGTTTTGCTGACAACTCCTTACCGTACAGTACGTTTTCAGTAAACCCTGCAGGGTTGCAGGGTCGAAGCCTCCCGGAGCTGAGGGTTGATGCGAAAGAGTTACACCGGGGCTCTGGGAATAAGGCAAGGAAGGTACGACTTTAGTCAGTAAGAGTCTGACACTGTTTCCCGCTCCGCCCAAGAGTGGGATTCGTCATTCGATGATTTTTACCTACCATAAAAAAACCGTACAGTACGTTTATGGGTTATTTTAGTCCTATATTTGTGGAAACAGACAATTAATTTGTTAATCTTAAACTGACTTTATCTCTATCTCATCCCAACCCCGAAAACCTAGCATCCAAGTAATTTTCAACAGCAGAAACAATATTAATTTTAGTATTATCTGAAGAAAGAGACCTAAGCATATTTAAAAATTAGTTACGAAATAATTATGTTACAACCTTTATATTTGTTTCACCTGTTCCGATGCTTGTGATCAAATCTGATCCACTTCCCGATTATACTTCATTGAAAACTTATTGGATCTTTCTCATGGATTTTTCAAATAATATTCACAACTAAACCGCATTTTAAAAGATTAAGCCAAAATTGAGTCCAACTGGGAATTTAAAAATGTCTTATATATTTTTATTACCTATATCCGTTCGACCATCAAATACTAAATGGCTGAACGATTTCGAGAGCCACTGGATTTTTATTACAGTTCGAATTTTATCGTTTTTATTCGGATAGTACCGGAGTTTTCCGAAGATACGTCTGAGTATTCAATATGTTTAAACCGCAAGGGAATACAGGATCTCGTTTATATATTTCGTTTTTAAGACGTATTGAAAAGCTAAATGTTTGAATTAGTAAAATTCGTAGTTGTGTTTGTTCATCATTTTCTCACAGAAGTATTAACTTAAATTTTCTATAAAAAAATATAGGCAGTACTCATTAACAGCAGTAATAATTGACGTGGCTCAGAAGTAATTATCATAATCATTTATTTGCTAATATGGGTAATTAAATAGAGTGATTGAAAACATAGCATGGTCTAACCATATTACACCTTGAGGCATGGATATCACAAGTTTTATTATTTTATCTCACTTTCTTGCATATGAATATTTGAAGTAGTCGCTACAATTTAAATATTTTTCAAATAACAAAGGAAACATAATAATCACTTGAAGAATTGAAGTTTAAAATAACATATAAGTCAAGCAAAAAGTTCAAGTCAGTGAAGTCTGCGTCGGACTTGCTTGACTCCGCGGGTCACAAGTTGATCTAGTGACCTGTCGCCATTTCATCTATCCTGAGTTGATCCGATGTGACACGTATTAATACCGGTTGACAGGTAAAAAATGTTCAAAAACTATTAAAGCCATAACTCTACAATCTAGCCACTTTATTTTACTTTTCATAGTTTAAAATATGGGCCCCCATCTCAAATAATACCCACTCTACATCCATGAAAAAATACTGCAATATTCATAACGTTATAAAAACGAAGCCCATACCTATAAAACTATTTTTTTAACGATGCATATGGCTTTATTCGTTATAAAACTGTTTAAATAAATATTCTTTAGAGGAACATTGTAATAATCTTTTGTTATTATTACGATAATATGGTATAAGTTTTCAGTCTGTTTTTTTTATTGATTATTTATAGATTCGCGCTTGACTGCTATCTTACGTAATGGAAAGCGACGATGCGGTCGACGATGGAGCGCGCTTACCTAGAAGTAACCTATTCACTCGAGACTTGAAGATTCTCGGATTGTAGCCATCACGAAACAGACTCCGGCAAGAAATTCCACTCCTTGACTGTACGCACAATGAAAGTGTTCCAAAACGTTTTGTACGTACCTATATGTGGGGTGGCTACACCATCACGAAAGACAGACTCCGGCAAGTTTTATTAATATGAGTATTTTAATTTTATAGCTAATCTTATTCCAATTATATTGGGATTATATGACAACAATTAAAAAATAGTTTTTTTTTTCTATTGTACATAAGCATGCGTTTGACCACCACCTCACCTGATGGTAAGCGATGATGTGGCCGACGATGAAGCGTGCTTGCCAAAAAGTAACCTATTCACACTTAACTTAAAGTCCCCTAAGTTACAGCTATCAGGAAACAGACTCCGGACTCACGACGAAAGGTCGTTTAGTCAATAGAAGTATGACACTGTCCCCCACTCCGCCTAAGGACGGGATTCGTCATTCGATGATTTTTCAAACCATAAAAATAATGCTTTCTATATAGTTCGTTTTTTAATACTAGACTACGATTTGACTACTTAAAATGCAACCCTCCAGAAAATTAGGAATTTCTAGAGTGTGACATTCTGAGTTGTCAAACGTAGTCTGGAATTAAAAAACGAACTATATTCTATTCCATTCTATCCTCGGTTACATGTCTCTGCGACCATGAACAAACTACCACAATAACTTGTAGAGAACACAATATAAAACACTATGCTTTGTCTATGGCGGCGAGAACATAAACTAGGCTTGCGTTGCGGATGCCACGTCCGGAGTCCAGAGTCCACACTCGTTTCCTAACAAACTTTGTGGAAAATGATATTTGCTACGTTCTGTGCCTGTATTGGTTAGCTAGCTGTAGAAGTGGTGAAGCTTTTGTATGGTTCGCCTACGGAAACCTTGGCCAAATATTGGCATTATGATGAATGATATATACAATTTATTTGGCAAAAGGTTTAAAATAAACTTATACACGTCAATTTTTTCGATGAAGCCGGTGTTTCCTTGTTGAAACACCCTACAGAAACTCCGAAACCAACTGAAAGGTCTAAGTCTCTTTTAAAGTCTATATTGCAAACATATTTAACGATCAAATCATACGAGAACCATGCTGATTAATGTCTGAGATGGTCTTCTGAGAGAAAGACCATACAAAATTTCACACTGGTCTGTTGCGAAAATTTTAAAATTCAAAGGCATGGAACCCGGATTCCTTCAACCGGGTGAGGCGTGATCAGGCTGGTTTGATTTTTTGCCCAGCCCAGATTCTAAGATTTGCCCGACCTAGGTTTTTGATAATTGTGCTTGACCAAGGTTCTAGGTTTGATCATTGGAAATAATTCGTGTCCTAGAGTCTAGAAGTTGTACATTGCACCAATTACCTCATATCGGTAAGTGGTGCATGAAAATAAACATGTACTAGAGAAATATACTTTCTTAACTTTTTAAATAATTGAATACCGTAATTAGAGACATACGAGTACTCGCAATAGAAAGACAATAGGTGTCCGAACGTCGGCGTTCACTTGAGGCTCAAGGGTTTAATAAAAAAATCTGTGTAATAATTAGGCAATTAACGTTGTGCTGTTATTTTATATTAAAACGAGTTTGTATCATCATTACATAGTATAAAACAAAGTTGTTTATGCTCTATTTATGCTTATATCTTTAAAAGTACGCAACGGATTTTGATGCGGCTTTTTTTAATAGATAGAGTGACCCAAGAGAAAGGTTTGTATGTATAATATGTACATGCATAACATATTTAATATCAGCATTGCCCCCATGCGAAGCTGGGGCGGGTCGCTAGTTACATAGTATAAAACAAAGTTGCGCTGTCCCTATATATGCTTAGATCTTTAAAAGTACGCAACGGATTTTGATGCGGTTTAGATACATACAAGGAAAACACATAAATATTATAACAATCTTCACATGTACAATAATTTTGTTGACCACTGGTACCCAAAATAAGATTAAACTTGTGGTATGGGTACCAGGGCTCTCGTACTTAATTGCTGCAGATAGTAAAAGTGAAAGAGTAGTATATCAAAAATGTGTCATAGTGTGTGTGAGTGATGATATGTGAGATATAGTGTGTGTGTCATGCATGCGCAAATTATATTTTTTGTAATATATACATATTTATATATTGTGTTCTTATACTACATAAAAATTGGATTATAGTATACTTATTTTAATCAAATTCTCCGTATCTTCATAAGATTTTGACAGGAGCCATGTGGTAACTTTTTTCTTACATTGCACTTTAGTTACAGGATAGATGTTGCAGTGTTCATTAGCAATATTATATAAGTGACAGCTTACAACCCTGTGGTTGCGAGCTGCTAATGCACTTCTAAACCTTTGGGCTTGACAGACCTGACGAGCTCGACGCTTTTTTGTGATTTTTTCGTCATATTCCAGACCAACATGTTTTCTGCAGATTGTTTCCAAAATAAAGAGCTGTCTGACTGTAAGCAGTTTACATTCCTGATATAATTGGGCTGTCGAAAATCTAAAAGGCTAGATAGAGTGATTCAAGAGGAAGGTTTATGAGCATATAACATGCATAATATATTCAATATTAGTAAGTACCCATGCGAAGCTGGGGCGGGTCGCTAGTTAAACAATAAACTGTGGTGTCGACATGCCTAGCACATCGGAAGCTGGGCTTATCCGGCCGCTTTTCCTCTCAAACTTACACATTGGAAAATTATAGTTCGTGCTTGTGGTTTCAGCATGAAAGCTGTTGTTTAACAAGAATATATAATGTATTTATTAACTAGCGACCCGCTCCAGCTTCGCACGGGTACTGATATTAATACTCTAACTAAAATTATTATAAACAAAAGAATGGTTTGTTAAAACTAAGAATAGCGTTCTTTAGCACTTTTATAGAATTCCTTAGCACTTTCTTAGAGTCTCATATTTATAAAAACACTTTGTTCATGTGTCATAATTATGCATAGCACAGCTTTGATCACTATGATATCTAACTTATACACTAAACTAACTTTTGGTTTAGTTCTCTTTAGTCTACGCACTAGATCCGTGTTGTCTAACAGCTGGATTGCCTCGAAATACAATCTGAACCACATCTTTCACCAAACATATATGTAAGTTACCCAGTCTCCGAAAACCTACGTAAGCCAAACTTTCCAAACCAGGGCACCGGTTCTCAATCTTCCAGCTAAATTACTTACGGTTTCTCAAAGTTGCTAGTAAAGTGTCTAAGATGATGTATCGTTGGCGTCTAAATATTAATCTGTTACTAACTTGGCTTCGGGGAAAGTGAGAGAATAATGTAAGTTAAGTTTAAGTTAGCTCTATGAAGTTTATTTTAAGATTTTTTTCTTAAGAGCAGCCAACCTGAGGTACATTTTCATACCATAGTAATAATAATATATTCCACAATTGTCACACAACGTCGTCTAGTCCCAAGCTAAGCAGAGCTTGTGTTATGGGTACTAGACAACTGATAAACATACTTATATATTTCTAAATACATACATTTTATAGATAAATTACACCCAGACACAGGACAAATGATTGAGCTCATCACACAAACATGTGTCCTTGGCGGGAATCGAACCCACGATCTCCGGCATAGCATTCAGGGCCACTAACCACTAGACCAACTGGCCAGTCAAATACAATCGCTCTTACACGATTATGATGTTATAACACATCTTTCTTCAGATATTTTGGATACACAGATATCTTGTGGATATTACCTAGGCTTCTGTAGTGTAGAAATAAAAACATAAATGTGTAAGAGTTATCCAGAGACCAAGAGATCCAAATCGAGAATTGAGACGTTGCACGCTGGTTAGATTCGCGATATGTTCGTATTTGGGCGTGACTCTGGGCGAGGAGTTGGTGTCCATCATGATGAAGATTGCCACTTTAAATAAACGTATTTGTTTCCTTATTTTTATTTTATTTATTTATGGATACATCTGTTTTTATTTTTTTGCTATTTTAAATCTATCTGCGCCCTGCATCGTTTCCGTCGTCATAATGTCGACACCGGCCAATGCTGAAAACCAGCGTTGTAAGCTCATCGCATTTTGCATGGCACCACAGCATTATGCTGAGCGTTTGGCTGTTTTTGTGCGAATGTGACGCATTTGTTTCTATAAAATAGTAATAATTGATTATCCTAGCTTTAAGGTTGCGTCCATTTGCGTTAAATAAACTGTTTTTATTTCTTTCTTTTTCTTTATCCAATACAGAATTCCTAGTACAGCCAAGAGAATTACATACCATGAAAAACAATTGCAACATAATTTGAAAACTCTCCCAGTTTTATAATCTTTTGAATGTCTCAACAAAGTCGCTCCCAAAATAAAGGTAAGATCAAAAACTACGCAACACTAGAAACGCAAGCACTTAACTTTTATTCTTCTACCTTTTGTTACTATATAAAGTTAAGAAAACCGCTTTGTCTAAACCCAGCTTTACTTTGTTGTACTGGGTTGTGTCACAGTATAAGTAAACACATGAAGCAGAAGTATGATTTCTCACAGCAAAAACAGAAAGAGGTAATTATATCTGTTAAGACTTTTCTCAAAAGGACTCTGCAAAAGGGTCGAAGCTTACTAGGGTCTAGGGTCTCTTTCTGATAGGAAGGCTTGGCCCCAGTGCGAATGGCAGAGAAGGAACGGAGTAGGATGTTTAGTCAGTAAGAGTCTGACACGGTTTCCTGCTCCGCCCAAGAGCGGGATTCGTCATTGGATGATTTTTTCCCACCATGAAAAAAAAGGTCCTGAAGCAGTAAGAAATACAAGCAAACGAGGAGGTCACAATCTTGAGAGAGAGAAATCCTCACGCCGAAGACACTCCGAGTGTCGAACATCGCAAAGCGATCCTCGGCTATCGAATGTATGAACTTGCTTGCCGTCCAGTAGATCAGTAAAGCAGTCCACGCGAGGACTTAGGAAGAAACCGAAGGTTGAAGAAGGAAGAAGTTGAGCTGATGCCTGCTAAGGCTGCAAAAGCGTTTGGAAGTTATACTGTGTCTCTAATGGTCAGAGGGATGCCACGGCGCCTTTCCTTTCTCGCTTAGGTAGAGCAATAGTTTCCTTATAGGGTAATAGTTCGGCTCTGGTCCAGGCTATAGTACGGAGTAAGAGGGAATGGGAAGCAGAAGTTTCCTTCTGCGAAGTAGTAATGCGAGCAGAAGAGGCAGTGGTAAGTGTGAGGAGGAGACGGTTGTGGTTAGAAACATCCTAAGCGTGACAAGTCACTGGGTTACTCTACCAGTCACCGTAGGCGCGTACTTACTGGCTTTGAGAAATAAGCAGCTCGCAGTTTGATAAGAACCAGGTCCGGGGGCCCGAAGGCCCGGCATCGTGTTCCACAAGTATCTTAAAGACATGTCTGCAAATACAGGTAAGTTTGTGTCAGTAAAAGTCTGACACTCCCATCAAAAAGAGAAAATATAAAGGTATTGACTAGGTTAAGACTTGCAGGCATTGAAATCGTGTTAGAAACTTCTTTACTGAGTGGTTCTTAAGAGTCTTGCTTAAAGTAAACCTTCTGATATTCCTCAACACATCGCAGGACAACGACTCAACAATTTCAAGATGTTTGCTAACGTCTCAAGTTTGGATGGTCCTTCTAAACTTCTGTGGGGATGACCATTTAAACGAGAGCGGTGTTGAAAATTTATTATTGACCTACTTTTTGGGGTAGCTACGTTACTGTTACTGCTGTAATTGTCTTAGAATTGTTATAGGAAATGCCATCTGGGGTATTTCGGACCTTAATAACTAAGTATTTTATGCTGATATTCAATGCAATGGGTTTTATTGTGATCTGATCGTGGCCTACTTGTTCAGACTCGTAGTTTCTTTAGAAGCGTAATCGTCATTAAGGTGGACGCCTTCCTGAAGCTTACTACAAAACTATGAAAGTCTGTCGACAAAACGGCAGCGTAAGAAGAGAACAGAATATTTTTTATCGTAAAAACATGAGTCATCATCATCCTACCCTTATCCCATTTTACTTGGGGTCGGTGCAACATGTTTTTTTCTTCTACTCTGTCCTGTCACCCGTCACACTATCACTAACTCCCTTTTCTTTCATATCACTCTTCACACAATCCATCCATCTCTTCTTCGGCCTCCCTCTTCCTCTCCATCCATCCACGTGTAAACTCAGAACTCTTTTTGTGACATGCGTTTCATCTCTCCTCTTCACATGTCCATACCAAGACAAACGATTTCCTTTCAACTTTTCAGTCACTGGCGCCACTTTCAGACTTCCTCTAATATACTCATTTCTCACTTTATCCATTCTCGTCACACCACACATCCATGTCAACATTCTCATCTCCGCTACATGCAGTCTTTGCAGATGTTATCATCATGTGAGCAGAATTGTTATTTCTTTGGTTTATCAGTTTTTTGCCACATAGTGTTTGTTCCTTACTGCATACATAGTGTCCATATGACTTTTAAATTGTATTGTTCTGAATTTTATAAGTGAGGACTTGTTATTGGCTGACAGTCCAACTTACTGTTCCTTATCTGTTTCTTTTTAGCTGTAAGTCCTCCATGATAAATAAATAAATAAATAAATAAATAATTAATATGTGCAAGGTTTTAAAATAATGGTAGATATTTTGCCGTTTATTGCGAACAAAACTTCATATCAGGTTTAGAATAAACCATAAAAGATTTGAATTTAAATAACAAACACAGCAAATGCACAGATTACGTTTTGCAGTTCTCAAATTGTGAAATACGTACAGTAAGTCAAAACCTTTAGTTTTATTTAAAAACACCTTGCCTTTATAAAACACCGATATCTAAGGTTTTTTTGCTCTCAAAACCGTGAAGGCAGAACATCTTGAGTAAACTGACATGTCCTAGAACCAAAAATTCGGAGACATGTGACATTTCATTGATTCCCACTCCTAGGGAGGAGGCCTGAGTTTCAACTGTGGAATATAAGTCTGACGATAATAAGTTTTTCACAGACAATTTGATATTCAATAAAAACATACTAAGAAAAATATCAAATTATGGACGTCTCTTAACGCCTACACCACACCTACACAATGCCTATTTTAATAAAAATAATATAGCTACAAAGAATACTTTAAAAATACTAAAATGGCTGACCTCTCCGTGACTTCACCTTTTATGAACAAATATAGCCCAGTCTGCTATCGATTGCAGCTAAAATAGTATGTCTAGACTGCACGCCTCGTTCCCAATTGTAGGTCACCCAGTGCAGTTCAAATGGTAGCTATTTTAAAGGGCTTTTTTGGTACCCAAAGGGTAAAAATAGGTCCCTATTGGTTATACTCTACTGTACGTCTGAATGTCGCAAAGCATTTAATAATAAAAAAAAAAAACAGGATCCTATTGCTTAAGCGGGCTTGCAGACAGCAAGCAATGAGCCGCCATCCGATCTTCTGGTAACCGTAGACCAAGCCCATTTATCAGGCGTCGACAGCGCGCATTGTACTCGCGCGCCTCAAGGACTTGTCATAATAACGTAGGGATTCTGCAGAAGAGCCGAAGCCTACTGGGGCCAAGGGTTTGACTCTGAAAGGAAAGCTCTGGCCCTGGTATAAAGGCAACGTAGTAACGGGTTGGGTTGTTTGGTCAGTAAGAGTGAGACTATTTTCTGCTCCGCACAAGGGCGGGAATAGCCATTAGATAATTTTTACCCAACGTAAAAAAAAACTTGAGGACAGCTATCTGTAGTTGCCGCTATAAAAATACTAAAAACCGAATCTATCCATACAAGAATGGTAATAATACCGCCCATAATTAGCGTCATCTCTCGGGAAATTGGGTTACTAATTTATACAAGGGCTACTTCACGCTGTTAAGTTGTAGTGGCCCGATAGTGTTAAGCGTTCTGTTACATTGTGAGAATTTTGTGACTGCCGGGAAACTATAGAACCCTAGATTAAGCGTGGCTTGACACGCTTTTTGCCGGTTTTATTTAACGGTACGGAATCGTCATCACGGGTACGAGTCCACCTCACGCTTGGCAAGTTTTTTTTTTATTGACAGACTCACGTTTGACTACTATTTCACCTGATCGTAAGTGACAATGTGGTCGTCGATTACTAACATTCTTAACTTAAAATTCTCTTGAGTTGCAGCCATCAGGAAACACAGACACCGGGATAGAATTCCGCTCCTTAACTGTACGGAAGATGAAAGTGTTTTCAAATAGTTCGTGTATACTTATTTACGGATGCAATGTCCACCATGTACCGGTGATGCGACGCCCGTACGTCTAGTGATCCGATGATGCAACGGGCTTGGCGGAATTAGATAGTGCAATTAAGACACGCAGTCCCCGAAATGTTAATGATAGGAAATCGACAGGTTTTTTTTATGGTGGGCAAAAATCATTCAATACGAATCCCTCCTTTGGGCGGGGCGGGAAACAGTGTCAGACTCTTATTGACTAAACGACCAACCCCATTCCTTCTTAGCCCTCATACCAGGGTTGGACCTTCCTTTTAGAAACCGGACCGGGGCAGTCGTTAACAGCATTTACAACTGCTAATGGCAGTTATTAAATTAAAGTCACCACTCCGGGACCTTTCGGCCCCAGCGGCCATCTGTTCTGCGTGCAATGTGTCCTGCTCATTGACACTTAAGTTTGGCGATTCTTTACGCATTGTTGGCAACCTTGGTTCTCTTGCGGATATCTTCATTTCTGATTCGATTTCGCAAGTATACTACTTACTACTAGGATAGGACCAGAGTACAATACATAATGTTTATTTCAAGACTATAAACATCAGTTAACATGGAACTCTCAAGAGAAAGCTCATAAAAAAAGTTACACAATAAAATACATGGAAAAATGTCACCATTAAAACACAGTAATTTTAAGACTGAAGAAAAGTTTTCAAAAGAAATAAAAAGAAAATACACAGAATTGGTAGAATTCCTCGGGAGACGGCGTGTCCAATGTTTGAAGTTGACATTATAAGAATTTTATACATGTGTGAGAGAACTGGGTTGCCATACGAAATTTGAAATGTTTTTGGTAATTTACACTTAATTTCAAATGTTTTATTTTTGTTTTTACTCCGTAATTTCATCATCATCTTTCTGCCCTTGTCCCGTTTTATTTGGAGTGTTTTTCTACCATTCTGTCCTGTCACCCGTCGCGCTATCACTAACTCCTCTTTCTTTCATATCATTTCTCCACACAATCCATCCATATTTTCTTTGGTCTCCCTCTCCCTCTCCATGCATCCATAGTTATACTCATGGCTTTCTAGTCGGTAAGAGTCTGACACTATTTCCTTCTCCACTCCAGGGCGGAAGTTGTCATTCGAGGAATTGATCAGTTCATGATATGGCCAAGTACAACTGGCCAGATCGTTTTAAATGTTAAAATTTGATAATATTTTAATCCTTGTTTCACCTACTTTCTTGAGACCTTTTAACACCATAGAAATACTGCATCAGTGATATGATCAAATGAATATTTAAATATAGTCAAATGTTAGCGTTTCAACGAGCTGCCTACCTAGCCAAGTTACAATCGTTTAGTTTAGAGTTAGCGCTTGAAGATAGCCACGGCCACAATTCCTTTGTTGAGATGACGTCCGAACAAGAGAATTGGGGGCTTAGCCAACTGCAAGCGCTAACTCTAAACGGTACGATAGTAACTTGGCTAAGGGCTGGTCAATTATACTTGGTCATATCATAAAGATGTCATCGATTTCTATGTTCTGGCCAAGACATTGACAACAAAACAAATGCAAGTTATATGGTACAAATTCGCCCTCAGTGAATGTTCCTATTTCTGCTATATAATTTACTATTGATGAGTATTGTTCGTAGTAATGTCGGGTGCCTACAAACTATTATAGGGGTTGTAAGAGAGACGGTAAACATAATGTAGCCATCAGTGGCGTGCCTAGGGTTTCAATATAAGGCAAGCCCAAAAATTTTAACCGATTTAAAAAAAAGAAAGTTCAGTTTTGGACTGAGTATGTAAGTACTCTCTCATAAACTACTGGTTAGATACAATAAATTAAAAGTGAATTCATCCATGTTCTTTCCTCTTTTTTCTTCAATTTCTCTCAATGAAGGCATGCTAGTACTAGATTGAATATAATAATTATATCAGCAATTGCATACCTCCTGTGGCTTTGAAAAAAGCCATTTGGTTTGCTTTATTGCTTGAGGGAACAAAGTTATGGTAAGTAGTTGCTTGCTTCCTAACAGGACTAACAGGTCACAGACAAAAAATCAAAACAGAAAGTTTCAAAACAAAAGTAAAAAAATAGCTACATAGAATATAATAAGGAATTTAAATAAATGATTTATATTCTAATTGGAATCGTCTATCTTTCTTAAGAAATGATTAAATTACATCAGAGTAGAATGTTGGTGATTGTTTTAATTCTACCAACAAATGTTTTTCAATAGCTATCATTGATAATTCAGAAAGACGCTCTTGACCTGGTGTATTTCTCAGATAGGACGTTTAAGAGACAAAAAAGCACGTTTCGCGGAAGAACTTGTACTTAGCCGGAATAGTTAAAACAAGATACAACTTTAACAACTCGCGAAAGAGATCTTCGAGGTTATTTTCATGAATGAAATCAATTAAATCCGAATTCCAATTAATGCCAACAATCTAACAGTTTTACTGTATCTTTTAAATTTTCGTTTATGCGATTTACTAGACTGAGAAATACACAGATTAGGCGTCGGTTTTAATGAAAAAATTAACTGTTTTTTCTGAGAAATATTTAAAGATTTTACCTTATCTTCGAAAAACAAAACTTGAACGCATTTTAAATCCTCACAAGGTACAAATAGCTCCATTGTTGTAGGTAAGTCACCAAAACAGTTACATATAACACTGGGAAAACTAAGAAAACACATAAAAAACAAAACTCAAGCAAATAAAGCTGAAGTTAGTTGCACTCAAGTGTCAAAAACGATTTACGCAAAGTTGTAGTGTTGTCATTTAGGCAAAAAAAAGTCGCCAGGTATATGAAAAATCTAGCTAAATGTCGCATTTTTTTTACTTTTAAGCTAATGCTTGAATATTTAATTTCGTTATTTTAAAAAGTCGCTAGTTATTACTGTTGCTAAATCTTAAAAAAAGTCTCCAAACTCGTTAAAAATCTCCAAGATCTCACAACGTTGCTAAAACGGCAACACTCTTTAGTGGCAAGCTGACAAGGTCACGCATTCGCGTGCAACTTCATGCGCAAGCCAGGCTTAAATCTTCTCTATTGATCGATTTGTAGTCGCAAAACGTCCTAAGTACTTATACGGCACATCGCTATGAGTGCGAAAGAGACATTGAAAGCCCGGTAAAAGCCGGTAAGTGTAAGCGAGATAGCTATATGTATGCGAAGCGCGCGAACAATCGCGATGTGTAATGCAGCGGGCGGGCCTAAGTACGAGTAGATACTTTGTGTTATTTTGATAAGAATTAAGCGCGCGAACTTTTAAATAGTTCGGGTTTGATATTGATTCTTATCGAGCATTTTAGTAAGGCATGCCGGGCTTTTGGGCTTGTATGAAGGGACCGCCACTGGTAGCCATTATTGCACGGTGTTACAAGAAATCAACCGCACTACCCGCGCATACTGCCCTTTTATGGGTCAATCAACATTAATATATAAGGTAAATGTTGAGTATGTGTGTGTTTGGTTACACACCTTTGAGTACGAATGCGAATAAACGACATTTTAATGGCGAAATTTTAAAGGTGAAAATGAAGCTATTTTTCAACAAAAATAGCTTTATTTCTACAATACTTCACAAAACTTAATTGGGTGCGTAATGGATAAATTCCATTCTGGCAGTTATTTCGAATTGTGGTAGAAAATATAGGTTTATTATTGCACAAGCCATTTAAGCCAAAACGGTAGGTACTTGGTGGAGATCCGACATATACGTACAATACGTTTTGGAACACTTTCATTGTGCGTACACCTCGCCAGTGTCTGTGTTTCCTGATGGCTACAATCCGGGAATCTTTAAGTCAAGAGAGAATAGGCTACATCTAGGTAAACGTGCTTCATCGACGACCGTATCGTCGCTTTCCATCAGGTGAGATAGCGGTCAAGCGCGAACCTACCATCAATAAAAAAAAATCCGTACAAAAAACAAATGTCCTTCTATCCTGGCAACCCCCATGAGTCAGTGGCCGCTTGTCGCGCGCGACAAGTCACAACGCTTCGCGACAAATGACACGTGTTCCAACTATTCCTGTCGCGTCATCGCTCGGCTATTTCCGTCACTGCCCGACCGATGACGGACAGCGGTGCGTAGACGTATCTTATTTTAGCATCGTTTCTATTGCAATAAATATCTAGTGCTGTATTTTGGCAGGTCAGATGGCTGCAATTTGTCATTTAGGTTTTATTTATATTTTCTGCCGCTTATTTCTAACAGAGATGTTAGTTTTTTAAGCAGCATTTTTAACGGTAGTGGTGACAGTTTGCTGAATCATCTCTTTGGATTTTCTATTAATAATCACTGCAGATTTACAGCCGGACAAGCGTACCGGAAGACTCAGCGTAGGAAGGTCTCCCACAAGGTGGGCTGATGACCTGGTCAGGGTTGCTGGAATTCGATGGATGTGAGACGAACAGGTTGTTGTGGCGACCCTTGGGAGAAGCCTTTGTCCAGCAGTGGACGTCTTTTGGCTGCAATGATGATGAAGCTTTACTTACGAAGCGTAGATTGTAAAGTTTTGCTGTCAGGATACATACCTGAAAAGATAGAAAACAAATCTTAAATACAAATATCCTTAAGTTGATACTTCACAAGAAATCCGATCATAAAAAGCGCTTCGTCGCATACTAAAAGACGTGAAAAATGCTTCAACTTTCCCGAAACTTTTTTGTCAATCCAGTTACTCCGAAATTTGCTAACACTAAACCCATACCATCTTCCGCTCGACTGCTCTAAAACTTAATCACATTCACGTCGTATCTAGGCAAAAAACTAGACAGACTGAAAGGCATCTAAGCAGCGATTTATTCGAGACTCACTGAGGATTAACCCAGTGATGTAGCTACCTTGGGTGGCACCCGGTGCGGAAGTTGGTGGTGTCACTCCATCGAAAGTAAAAAGCAATTAATTTTATATGAATAAGGACATGGATCAGGAGGAGAAGGACAAGGACAGCACCAGGCTATTTTGCGAGAATCCCCGAATTATACATAGAGCTGAGCTAGTGCTAGTGGAGGAATCCCCGAAAAATATTTTTTGTGCTAGTGATTTTTTTTGTTTGTATATTGTTCTTAAAGTTGAGTGACCGGGTGGGTGTCACCCCAAAAAAGGAACACCCGGTCCGACCCGACCCCGCCGCCGCCCGTTTGCTACGCCACTGGATTAACCTGGCGTTTAGCTGTTACACGAGAAAAAAAAAATGCAAAAAAGACGGTAGGTAAGGCTATCAAGCTCGTAAGCTGGAGGAGTGGGGGAAATGCAGCGCTTTTGTTTTTATTTTTAGGATTGAAGTCGTACGGTCCGGACGTGTGGGAGGTAAAAGATTTACGATCTTAAAATAAGTAGCGTCACCTGTTACGTTTAGTGTTACGTTTTGTTCATTTATTTAGGATTATGGCGTCGGGTTTTATGCGGATATTTCAAGTTTAATAATCTTATTATACTTTAGTGTTACTTGAATTAATAATGAAATTGACGCGTGTGTATACCGAAGCAAACTAGAAGGTGAAGACGGTTAAGGGGGAAATATACAACTTTTGGAGATTTTAAATCCAACATCACGTCTTAGCGGCTAGTCAGTGTTTTGAAAAAAATACATATTAAATTAAACTATTTTCCTATTGTAATTTATTTTAAAAGTAACTAACACAGATAAAAAACCAAAGATCAGGCCAAAACCATTTTTATCAAACTTTCACAAACTAAAAGATAATTTTATTATCAATCTTTTGATATAGGGCTTTTATTCATATTGTGTTAATTAGAAGAAGGACAAATTATTATTTGAATAAACTTGATGCGCGGTGGTTGACGCTAGCTCCTATTTCATTCACTCAAGGTCGCTGGCGTATATCTACCCCTAAAAACAGTCTGCTGACATTTCTTAGAAATGTACAAGATACTTCTCTCGGGAATAATTTCCAAGTAAACCAAAAATACGGGCAAAACTTCTACCCTAAAAAGCAGTGTTCCTAGGAGAAGACGGTTTTAAATTTTCAAACACATCCTACCTTCAGGCTGCCCCTACATTTGGGGTTGAATTTTTGATGCCTCCCTCCAGGTAGGGCTTAAGGGAGGTGCAAGGGGTGCAATAAGCATCTTTGTACCGGTGGATAACAAGAAGCAAGAACTACAAAGAGATTTCGTTACTTCGTTATTTAGATTTGAGATTCAAGAATTTGTTTTGCAGTGTGACCCTTTGAGAATGAATTTGCAGAGTTTATCATCAGCCTTTTAAATGTTCCCACTGCTGCGACACAGGCCTCCTCTCTAGGAGAAGGAATAGGCCAAAATCCACCACGCGAGTCCAGTGCGGATTAGTGGATGTCACATGCTTCAAATTTTCGGTTCTAGGACATGCCGGTTTCCTCACGATGTTTTCTTTCACCGTTTTGAGAGCAGTGGTGATGTAATAAATTACACAAAGTTATCCGTCTGTCTGAATCTCAAAACTGCACTAATGTCATCAATGCCTATAGATCATCTAAGTCAAGTGACTGCACGGTACGCCTAAATCTAGTGCGTAGTACTTATATTGATGCTTTACATAAAGAAGCCACAGGAAACATCACATAAATCTCAGTTCAAACGGAGCACATGTAGAACTAGTAAAAACAACTATAAACATACAAACAGGAGTAGTTTCTGTCTGTCGGTAGTTAACTTGAAGACTCTACATAATAAAAGGCACACGCAATCTTGTACGGAACCGCGCGGTTGTGTTAAGGGAAAACCCTAGGGGGTACGGGTGGGGCGCTACTGACAGCGAGTTGCGATTTGAACTTTCTGCAATCCATATTAGTTTATAGTTTGGCTATGAATATACCAAAATAATTTTGCGATGTTACATTTGTTAAAGTAATACCATGGATTTTAGTGGTAAAGGGATAGTATAGAATAAACTTATTTAAACACAAAAACAGTGAACACCAGTGATCTGCCACATAAGCTTAGGTAGGATGGTCCACTTTTGGACAAAGGCCTTCCCCAAGTGCAGCCACAATAAACAGTCCACTGCGGCTCGCATTCGCCGTACTCCTGCGACTCTTGCCAGATCATCGCGGACAAACTCTGTTCTGCTTTATAATATTATCAAGAGACAAATTAGACAAATTGTTTTGTATAGGATTTTATATGTGTACTAGCTTTTGTCAGCGGCTACGCCCGCGTACATAAAATATAGCCTATGACACTCAGGAGTAAAGCAGCTTTCTATTATTGCAATTTTTTTTCCAATCGGACCAGTAGTTCTAGAGATTACCTCCTACAAACAAAAAAACAAACTTTACCTCTTTATTATATTAGTGTAGATAACATATAAAATCCTATATAAAACAATTTTTCCTGCATGACTGATGGATCACCGCATAGCCTAAACCGCTGATTGCAAAGACCTGAAACTCGGAAAGTGTATTTTCTGTATGATGTAGGCGTAAAATAAGAAGGACTTTTTTGAAAATTTTACCCCGTAGGTGGTGAAAAAGTGAACAAAGTTTGTATTGAGAAACTTTCTTTCACGCGGGCGAAGTCGCTGGTAGAAGTTAGTATTCAGTATAAATAAACATACGTACATCACGCTTTCAACCGATTTCCTCGATAAAAACCCCAAAACCTTTTCCTAAACCAAAAACCCAAATTACCCGACATTCTAGTCTTGTAAAATTTTAATGACCTGAAAACCGAAACGAGTAAAAGCACCCGTTACCCTGAAGACCTTCAAACCGCAAGCTTGATAGGTAATACGTTATGCAAAGCGAATAAACTGTAAGGGTTTGTGGTAAATAAATTAAAGGGCTGTTTCACCGGCTCACGCTTGACGGCAGTAACTGACAGCTGGAACCACAGAATCAGTTTCCAAAATTAATTATAGGTTCACTAGCTTTTGCCCGCGGCATCGCCCGCGTGGTATTGGGGTTGGGTTTGGGGTTTCCGGGATAAAAAGTCCGTCCAGCCGTTTTGGCGTGATTGAGTAACAAACATCCAAACAATGTTTTTCTTTCTTTCTTTTTTTTTTTCTTTCAAACATCCAAACATCGTAACTTTCGCATTTATAATATTAGTAAGATTAAGCGTACAGCTAAGGAGTGGAATTCCCTGCCGGAGTCTGTGTTTCCTGATAGCCATAACCTAGAGGTCTTTAAGTTAAGAGTGAATAGGTTACTTCTAAGCAAGCATGCTCCATTGTGGACCACATCATCGCTTAACATCAGGTGAGATTGTGGTCAAACGCGACCCTGTCTAGAATTAAAAAAAAAGGTTGCTTTTAGGTGAGTGTGCGCGGATATTACATGACTTGATTCCATCATCTCATTTCTATCTTCGGACAACCCGACGCACGGCAAGTATCCCTTATTTTGTTGAAACCTTTATGGTCAGGGCCAAGCGTTTTGCTTCGTCGTTTATACCGCGTAGATGGAAGGACTGTTGCGGTCTTACTATCCGATTATAATTTGGGTGCTTTCAACGCTATAGTGAATAGGCTCTTAAAGGTAAAAAGAGATATTACCGTTTATGTCGCAAAAAAACGTATATTTCGACACTCCAATGATTAAAAAATCACGAGTATTCATTTATTTATAACTTTATTGCACACCTTAGCTTAACACAGGATAAACATTTATAAAAATAAGTGTACGAGTACTTACTGTTGACCTATAACCCTAAACTTTGGCATAAAGCTATGCAATATAGTAGAATTATAGGAATACATCTCAAAACCACAAATTTTTCATATCAATTATTTATTACATTAAAGCATATATTTTAAATAATTTTATTTCCAAACGCTACCTCACCTCCAAAGTTTCATACAATTCGCTGACACTAGCACCCCACCTTACCATCTGAACAATCCCATAGGCTCCGGCATTAATGTTTGACGAGGGCGCCAGATCTTTAAGTAACGTGATTAATTACAGGTTCAACTTATAAGTAAACAAAGTGTATTGATTTACTGTAGACTTGCTTGTGCTTATTTTTGTACAAAATGTTGTATCTAATCTACTATTTAATAAATAACACTATGAAATAGTGCTTGTTGCTCTCTCTGATAAGATCGTGAGGAAACCGTTATGTCCTAGAACCAAAAATTCGAAGACAAGTGACGTCGGCCATTCCCTCTCCTAGAGAGGAGGCCTGTATCCCAGCAGTGGGAACATTAAAAAGGCTGATGATGATGATGAATTTTATTTGTTTTCTACGCTCGTACGACGTCACATTTCAGTTTGTGCTCCCTTTTATTGTTACTGGACAGTTTCTCCTTCCATCTCATATAAAAGGTTTCCTTTTTTAACTTACTTATTTTTTTAACAGATTTAAAAAAAAAACTTTGTATTGGTAAAGTTATTTTTTGATACAGATAACAGTCGAGTATCTAATTAAGTTTTAAGTATGCCAGGATACAGGAAGTATGTACGCGGAATGAAAAAGGCAAACAGCTGTTATTTTTAAATTAGGTCGTTTCTGTCAGCAATGACGTGAACAATAATGAAGTTAATTATAGTGTACTGGTTGACAGGAGGGAATGAAAGAAGAAAACGGCGCGCGGCATGAAGGGCGACGCATGGGGCGTCTGTCGTACATTACAGCAGCGAGCCGCGTCATTGCACGCGCAAACACAAACATATGCTAATATGCGACAAACGCCCAAAGAATCGAGTCTCCGTATACAACCATTAAGTAACACGGGTGGAACAGCAACAGTAAGCCACATTTAAGTAATAATCTTAAAATGAAAATTACTGCTTTAATTTTTTTTTACTTTTAAGTTAAATACACCTATTACAATTTTCATAATTCAAATACAATCATGTCCGAAATACAATAAATTATAATCAAATTAAATAAAATCAATTTCAAAATAAAACTTTCAAGTTCAAAATAATTTTCCTTGAAAGTTTATTTTAAGTTCTACTTTTGAGATTTTTTTCATATTTTTTAAACTTATGGTTCTAAAGTAAGAGGGGGGGGGGGATCGCCTCATTTTTAGCCGCATACTATACCTAGTTTTAGTCTCTTCGGGCTAACAAAGTCATCCATTCTGACGTCAGAAAAATATCAATCACAATCGTAAGGCAAGAACTAATGGCGTTTTCCTCTTCATTCCCTAACTTGTACATAATATATTATTTGGTATTGTAGCGTACATCTATCCCGTATTTATGACTGCATTAATATTTATTAAGCCACAAGCTTTCTGCCGATAAGGTGTTGTGGAAGATAATAAATCTGAATGTGGCTTTGTTTTATTGTTGTGTAGGATTTGATTGAGTGTTGAAGGAAAACTATACCCTGGACGGTTTTTTTTTAATTTGCTATTAGCCTTCTGCCAGCGCCTTCGCCCGCGTGAAAGTAGGGTTCTGCATACAAACTTTAGACCCGCTTTACATCCCTTTCGGAGCTGAATTTTGAAAAAACGGTTTCTTAGTGATCGCCTACGTCATAAAAGGAAGCCCTGTGGAAAATTTCACCCTCTTACGCCCAGTAGTTTTGGCTGTGCGTTGATATGTCAGTCAGTCAGTTTCTCCTTTTATTAATAAAGAAAAATGCTTGGCTGCGATCCCACCTGATGGTAAGCAGTGATCGTTGAGGCACATAAAGGTACCTATATAAAAATTTATGACTATTCGGGATAGTAAAACGTTTGTAAATTTAGTAGAGGTTTGGATAGAACAACAATAGTCAAATATTACTAGTTAGTAATTATAGCTAGCTATAGCTAGTAGTTATATTACTGGTTACAGCGGCTTCGGCTGAGTGTAAGTCAATTTTTCTTTACAAATTTCCAACCACCGTTTTACCCCTTTAGGGGTGGAGTTTCGTTAAATCCGTTCTTAGCAGGCGTTTAAACTCTATAAGGAACCTACCCGACAAATTTTAAGTTTGTGGGTATTAGAGTTTCTGAGATTATATGATTAATCAGTGAGTGGTATTCTGCTTTTACATTAAGTACTAGCTTTTGTCAGCGGCTTCGCAAGCGTACATAAAATATAGCCCAATGTCACTCAGGAGTAAAGCAGCTTTCTATTGTTGCTAAAAATATTCCAATCGGACCAGTAGTTCCAAAGATTACCTCTTACAAACAAAAAAACAAACTTTACCTCTTTATTATATTAGTGTAGATGTAGAAGTGTAGATATATCTGTGAGGTCTGTGTCCCAGCAGTGAGAAGATCGTAAGGCTGATACTATGCTATACTATGCTAGAAGTTTTGGTTGTGTAAACCTTGTCAATCACTTAATCCCTTGACAGCATGTTTCTAGAACTCCTCACACCAGTGTACCGTCCTTAGGGACTCTGCAAAAGGGTTGAAGCCTACTGGGGCCCAGGGTCTCTATCTGAAAGGAAGGCTTAGCCCAAGTGCGAAAGGCAAAGTAGGAATGGGGTAGGGTGTTTAGTCAGTAAGAGTCTGACACTGTTTCCCACTCCGCCCAAGAGCGGGATTCGTCATTGGATAATTTTCGCACACCATAAAAAAATCCCTTGACAGCTTATTTTCAGAACTCCTTTCAGCACTTTGCAGTACACATATGACTGGGGTTATTCACAACAAAGAAAAGAAAACCAGCTAAACATTCGTCCGCAAATAAATACTGTATAGAGGGTGTTACAAATAGCTCATGCTGTATTATTCGCCTGTTCGGCCTCTAGCCGTGGCTGGCCAACGAATCAGAATAAAGCATCCTTTTCTATTATTTAGGGGTAATCCGCGGTCTGGAGGAATGGGGGTCTTTAGGGAGGACGATACGATTTTGATACGATCGATGAAAGTAGTCGTTGGATTCAGGTAAGAGAAAGCTTAGACAAAATTATCTATCAACGATATATCTTTTTTATGGTGGGAAAAATCATCGAATTACGAATACCGGCCTTGAGCGGGGCGGGAAACAGTGTCAGACTCTCATTGACTAAAAGACACACCCTATTCGTTCTTAGCCCTCATACCGGGGTCGGTTTCTTTCAGAAATCGGACTGGAGCCCCAGTAGGCTTCGGCTCTGCAGTTAGGCCACTACATTTGCTGACAGCTGTTTGATTTGCGCGGGATCTGATTTGGTCTGGATCGTAACCAGACGACCGGACAGCGAGAAAGAAAGAAAGAAAAACATTTATTTTGACCGCGAGCGAGGTTGGCGAGCTACCCATTTCTGAGCTCGCCGTACGCAGCCCACGGCTACGGTAGCCGGAAATCGGGTACGGAATCCTGGCGGCATCTGGGGCGTGTGCGCCATTGCCTTATGCAGTCGGCCTCCTCCTTTGCTAGCATTACTGTACGAGCAATAATTATAAACATGTTCAAACCGCTCGGCGCTTCGCAGTCAACTGAAGCGCTAGGTTTAGCCAATCGCACGAACTTTGTCGCGATAAAACCCTTAAGTTTGCGGCAATTTACCGACGGCGACGCGAACGGCATCTGTATTCTAGATGATGATTACGATACGACTAATTTTTTGGCCAGACGTGTCGCGACAACGCAAATCTTCGCATTATCGCGATAGTGTGGCATAAGAAAAAGCTACAGTAGACAAGTGCATAATTCTTAGCCTGAACTTGGACACACGATTTTGTGTAGTAGTGTATCGAGCCTTCTTTTTTAAACCAACATACCTATAATATTCACACAACTAATCGTCGCGCATCGGTCCTATCAAGTCGTCTACCATAAAACATCCCATCCGACCGCATGGCTGAGCAAAATTATTATTAAACACACAATACACACTTTTCTCGGGCGCGGCCGTTAAATAAATTAGCCACCACCCTGTAGGGTAGCTGGCTCACCGGTGGGTGCTTTTGAATTTTTGAGTACTAAACAATACAAAACATGTTAGAGGTAGGAAGTTTACGTTGTACACACAAAATAATTTACGTGGGATACGGTTTACGTATTTTTTTTTTATGGCGGGAAAATTCATCTAATGACGAATCCCACCCTTAGGCGGAGCGGGAAACAGTGTCAGACTCTTACTGACTAAACACCGCACCCCGTTCCTTCTCTGCCCTTCACACTGGGGCCAACCTTCCTTTTAGAAAGAGAACCTGAGCCCCATTAGGCTTCCACCTTTTTGCAGAGTCTCTACAAGCGTCAAGTGATCTTGCTAAACGGGGTGCCCATTTCTATTGTAGGTATTAAAAAGACTATAATCATCAGTCTTTTTAATGTTCCCAATTCTGGGACTCAGGCCTCTTCTCTAGGAGAGGGAATGGACCATAATCTACCACGCAAGCCAAGTGCGGATTGGTGGATGTCACATGTCTGTAGGACATGATCATCCTCACTCACGATGTTTTCCTTCACCGTTTTGAGAGCAGTGGTGATGAAATAAATTACACAAAGTAATGCGCCTGGCTGGGATTGAACTCGCGACCTACAACTCGTAAGTCGGAGCCGTTACCACTTGACCACCATTGCTCTATCAAAAAGACCAGTCTATCTTAAAAAAGTAGGTACTTAAAAATTCGATAAACTGAACATTCATTATGTAACCTTCAACATTTTTATCTCGGGACAGATCTAAGATCCTTCACTAAATTAATTACAATCTTGATCAATAGATCTTAAGATCTTTGTTCTGAGAAACTTCAGAGTCCTTTTGCCGGCAGAGCCTTCATGTCATGGGCACACGGCTCAATGGGCTGGACTAATGTATCATCTACATCTACACTAATATAATAAAGAGGTAAAGTTTGTTTTTTTGTTTCTTTCTTTGTAGGAGGTAATCTCTGGAATTACTCGTCCGATTGGAAACATTTTAGCAATGATAGAAAGCTGCTTTACTCCTGAGTGACATAGGCTATATTTTATGTACGCTGGCGAAGCCGCTGACAAAAGCTAGTACATAATATAGTACTAGCATCTGCCAGCGGCTTCGCCTGTATGAAAGTAGGTTTCTTCATACAAATGACCCCCGTTTCATAGATGATTTTTTTTATGGCAGGTAAATATATCATTCAATGATGAATCCCGCTCTTGGGCGGAGCGGGAAACAGTGTCAGACCCTTACTGACTAAAAAACCTACCATGTTCCTCCCTTGCCTTATTCCCAGAGCCCCGGTCACCAGCCCTCGGCTCCAGGAGGCTTCGATCCTGCAGGGCCCCTACAGTTTGCTGACAACTACTTGAGGAGCGCGAGAACAGTGCGCGCCGTCGACGACTTGGGCTCGTCTGGACTGTTACCAGAAGACCGGACGGCGAGCTAGGAGACCCCTCTCCTAGCTCGCCGTCCAGGTGAATATTGGAGTTCCTCTCTCAGTGCTCGCCTAAGTCATAAAAGGAACCCTTATGAAAAATGTACAGTTCTAAATCGAGTAGGCAATGCAGGATATTTTTTTTTTAATTTAATTTCTATGTGGCGAAATAGATGTCGCTACTTGGATCTATAAAGATATTCCATGCGAATCGATCTGTGGGCACGGTTCACCTAATCCTCCGGAATGTAAATAAAAAGTAAATTTATATTATACTAGCTTTTGCCCGCGGCTTCGCTCCCGGCATCAGATTATTTTACTCTACCCTACTCTACCCTACTCTACCCTACTCTACCCTACTCTACCCTACTCTACCCTACTCTACCCTACTCTACCCTACTCTACCCTACTCTACCCTACTCTACCCTACTCTACCCTACTCTACCCTACTCTACCCTACTCTACCCTACTCTACCCTACTCTACCCTACTCTACCCTACTCTACCCTACTCTACCCTACTCTACCCTACTCTACCCTACTCTACCCTACTCTACCCTACTCTACCCTACTCTACCCTACTCTACCCTACTCTACCCCACTATTCGAATTTTTCTCACCTTTTAAACCTTCCCTAGACCTCCACGAATAATTCAAGACCAAGATAAGATAAATCCGTTCAGCCGTTCTTGAGTTATGGAATTACAACGAAAAGTGGCATTGATTTTTATATATATAGATAAAATCAATACCACTTTTCTTTGTAATTTTATAACTCAAGAATGTGCTCACCCATCCAAATCGAATGTTTAGGCTTTGTTAGGACTATTTAGTGGACGGTTTATGTGACGTTTGCACAAATTCGGTCTGTTGTCGGGAGCAGAGCCGCAGGCAAAAGCTAGTAAAAAATAAAAATGTTTCGACTTATTTGCCGCCGACTATACAAATAAGTTAAACCAAAATGAGACCCGAAAATCTGTTACAGTCATTAAAGCTCGTTCGCCATTTCGGTTCAACTTACAAGCACCGGAAAAAGTAACGATTGAAACCGATGACCTAAAAATGGTAGTGCGTGCGATCGAGACCAGGAAACGGCTTCGTTTTGCAGTGATTGATTGTTGGCGCACGATACTCGGCGTTTGTCTCGGGCATCCAATGAACGCAATCGGTTCGTGTGTGGGCCAAGTTACGGGAGAGAGCGACCATAGTGGCATGTTACTTCTAGATAAGCATGCTCTATCGGCGATTACACCAGATGAGATAGGAGTCAATCGCGAATCTACTAATAATAAAAAAGTATGTACTCATCGGTGTAGCTATCTTTTAGAATAGTTTTACAGATTTTTACTAATGAAAAAAGGACACCTGTGTCTTCCAGTTGCCTTTTATGTTGGGAATACGAGTTTCCTTTTCAGAAAATCCTCGTGGCTTTTGAATCATTTTCATTTATGGTGGGAAAAATCTAATGACGACTCCCGCCTTTGAGCTGGGCGGGAAACAGTGTCAGACTCTTACTGACTTAACGACCTACTCCATTCCTTCTTAGCCCTTATATCGGGATCGGAACTTTCTTTCAGAAACCGGACTGGCGCCCCAGTAGGCTTTGGCCCTGCAGTGGGGCCTCTACATTTGCTGACAACTCCTTGAGGCGCGCGGGAACAGACCGCGCCGTTGACAACCTGGCGCAAAGTGATAGGTTACTCCTGGTTACTCCATAGCAATCGTTCTAAAGTGCGAAGCTGGGGCGGGTCGCTAGTAACCAATAAGCGAGCTCAAGCCTTTCGCCTATAACTTGTACCAGACATACCATTGGTCTGTTTCTCGTCGTTGTCAAAAATAGCAGTTGCTTTAATTGTGAACTATTCCTGTCCGAGCCCGTCCGATACGCACTCGATACATATATCGAGCGCTCTCACTTTTATTGGCGTTTGATTTACACGCCGCGGCTCCGCTTTCTGTTTTATTGTTGCGTTTATAGTATTTTTTAACATGTGTTTGTCTTATTTATAAAGGGTTTAACGCAAATGGATTACTTGTCTTCAAGGAAGAAATAATCAATATAATATCATCATCATTTCAGCCGAAAGACGTCCACTGCTGGACATAGGCCTCCCCCAATTGTCGCCATAATGAACGGTCCTGTGCATTTAGCATCGATCGGATACCCGCAACCCTTGTCAGAACACCGGTCCATCTTGTTGGAGGCCTTCTAACACTGTCTTCCGGTACGCCACTCGCCACCCCAGAACCTTTCGACCCCAACGGCCATGCAATATAATATGCAAAAAGAAAATGGGTAAGCTTTCGGTACAAAGTTATCAATCATTGTCATCATCATTTCAGCCGAAAAACATTCACTGTTGAACATAGGCCTACCCGAAACGTTACCACAATGCCCTTTAAAACTAATGGATTAATAGGTATATATACTCGTATTTTTTAAATTGTTATAAACTAATGCTTGACTGCGATCCCACCTGATGGTAAGCAGTGATGCAATCGTTGATGGTAAGGCGCACTAGTTTATTACAAGGCTAATATTCACTCTAGCCTTGAAGACACCCCAATTATAATAGGATAGAAAAACGGCAGTAGGCAATTTGTTCCAGTCTTTCGATGTCTGCGGAATGAAAGATGAAGCTAAACCTCTACAGTTCGTCCGAACTGTAGAGGTTTCAACAACTTAAGAATGCATACTTGCCGTGCGTCGGGTTTTCCGATAATAGAAGAGAGTTGGAGGATACAATAAATAAAGTGAAAAATACAAGTAGATTTATGTAAGCATTTCTTCCTTGTAAAACAAAACAGCTGTTGCCATTCCGATACCACCACAGCAGCTTAAAAATACCGCAACGCCATTTGTCGTTTAGACTTTATAACGAATACAAGATATTACTATATTTTCATTCTCCACTACAATACGTGCTAGTGGCGACAAATATAAATGTCTTTTTAAACGTACGCTCAACAATTCGTTACATAGTAGCGTATTACAGTAGGTCAAGTCTATACAATGAGTCAAAACGCACGCACACATAGAAAAGCTCAATACTCAATACTCAATATTTTATTGCAATTCATATGTGTACATAGATGGTGTTAAAAGTTATCACAGATCAATATGGACCCTGTCGGGCACAGCAAAAATTAGGAGAGAGGAAGACGGCTAAGAGTATAATTTAATTTTAATTTTTATTTAGCTTCACGTACATTGAATGCACGAGCACTCGCGACCGGCATTTGTTTGAAAAATAATTGCCGTATGTATGTGTGTGTGTCGTGGTCAGATTTAAGAACTGAGTACTTCATGAAGTGACTAGTCATTTCATTAAACGGTGCTTTTATTTAAACTTTTTATTTAATTTTAGCTAAACTCGTAATTATTTCATGGTATAGTCAAATCAAACATGACTGATCAAATCGTAAAATAGTTACGTTGTCCTCAGGTAAAATCCACTGTTCCTCAATTATTATACTACACAATATGGTTTCGTTCTATCAAAATACTAATTGTGCACTAAAATATGCTATTGGTTGTTTAAAAAAAAAACGACCACGATAAAGATGGCGGGGTCTGTGTTAGTACCTGCCATCATCAATATAACATTTTTGATGTACAGAAATCCTATGGAAAAAAAAAATAAAACCCACTACTGTTCCTTCGTTGACTTTCTTACGGGAGCTGAATCTTTTCTCCAGAAACCCACCATGGTCCCAATAGACCCCGACATGTGCATGCATCTGTCTACTTGTTGTACAGACTTGACCTACTGTACAATTACTGTACAGTAGCATCCAGGTTGATTTACTGAGGACGCGAGGAGACACGGATTAGTTTTTTGTTATTACAAGATTTTCGTGTGACGCGCTCCTAATTATGTTATTTTTGGAAGTGAGTGTGGTCGGGATTATAATGCGATGTTTAACGTGAGCTAGCGTGGGTTAGGTTCGGTTCGCACATTTCGGGGCAGTTGCCCAGAGAGAAGATTAATTTACTACAGTGTCTGGGATTATACAACGCTATACATTATGTTCGTATGCTGACTAATTTATCTTTACAGATATTGTTTTGTTTTTTGCACAATATGAAGAGCTTGTTGCTGAAAGAAGGAGAAATGTTATGCCATTTCCAAACAACACGGTACAAGGGAAGTGTACGTCGGAATTGCATTGCCTAATTTCGCAAAATCCTTTCCATTATTGGACCATAGACAGTATGACGATGCGCCACCGGTACATGGCGGACATTACCATTATGACATACATTGGATGAGTTGTTCAGTCATTAAAATAGTCTGACACTATCTCTTGCTCCAGCCAAGGGAGGGAGCTGTCATTGGATAATATTATTAAAACAAACCTGCACAAAAAAATTTCGGAACACATTCTGTTGCAAGATTAATTTACTACAGTGTCTGGGATTATAAAACGCTATACATTATGTTTGTATGCTGACTAATTCATCTTTAAGTACAGATATTGTTTTGTTTTTTGTACAATATTAAGAACTTGTTGCTGAAAGAAAAATAATGTTATCGGTACATGGTGAATATTCCACCTCTATGGGATGGGTTGTTTAGTCGATAAGAGTCTGATGGACATCCCACACATACATACAAATCGTTTTGGAAACACATTCATAGTCCGTACAGCCAAGGAGTGGAATTCGTTGCCGGAGTCAGTGTTTCCTGATAGCAACAACCCGGGAATCTTTAAGTCAAGAGTGAATAGGTTACTTCTAGGTAGGCGCACTCCATCGTCGACCACATCGTCGCTTTCAACCAGGTGAGATAGCGGTCAAGCGCGAACCGATAAACAAAAAAATAAACACTTTCTCCTGGTCCACCCTAGGGTGAAGTTTTTTTAGAGAGTTATCACTGGATAATATTTACCCACCATAATAATAATAATAAAACAAACCTATATGCACAAAAAAAAATTATGAACATTCATTCTTCGTTTTGCGCATTCACAACTAAGGAGTGGAATTCTTTTCTCGGCCTACCTTAAGGCATGTCATAACTTGTTTTCCAATAAGAGGTGTTATTATTTTGAATAGCCCGCTAGTTCGGTAGATATCACTGTTAAAGCTGTAATTTGTTGACATTTGACAAGTAGAAACTACGCCATTAATAAACATGGAACGGCATAAGCTTCAACAATGAATTGATATTATTAAAATTCACTACAAAAATGGTAAGAATTTGGCAGAGACGGTTCGTAAAAACTCGAATATTTTTAACATCGAGAGATCAATAAATGATTTTTTATTGCCGGAATTGGCTGGTATTGATCTGGACAACGTTTACTTTCAACAAGACGGCGCTACGTTCCACACAAGCAATGAAACCACTGATCTTTTACGGGATAAGTTTCCGGACCGTGTTATCTCTCGAAAAGGTGTTCACAATTGGCCATCGAGATCTTGTGATTTAAAATCTTGCGACTTCTTCCTTTTGGCCCACGTGAAAGAGAAGGTCTAGGTATGCCAACAGCCCAGCGCCGATTCAAGACCTCCAAGATGGAATTCGTGAGGCTATCGAAGGCATAGGCCAGCCACTTTGCGATTTGGTTATTTAAAATTTTATGATTTGCCTGATGTTATTTTCCACTACTAACGGCATCATTTATATTAAAAAATGTCATTTTTCTTTTAAATATCATAATAACACCTCTCATTGGAAAACACTGTACTTATAAGGTAAACATTTAAATCTTTTACTCAGTCAATCACCACCCACAGGGCTGTTACACCCCCAACAACAAAAGTCAAGCTCGAATTTACATTTCAAAGAATCTCCAACCTCCAGAGAACTGCTGGAACAGTAAAATGATAGTAAAACCCTAGCTATTCCAGCTAACAGCACATATCACAACACTGGAGCTTGTCAGAAGCCAGTGAGCGTCTCCCCGTGACATTAGCGGACGCTTCTCTTGAGAGATCAACGCGGGACAAGTCACAGGCGGAAGCGGGACAGGATGCTTAAGAAAAAAAATTGCTTGAATCTTGTAACGCCGCGCCAAACCAAACTTTTAAAGTTTTTATTTCCACTGCATGCAAAAATGAACTAAGCGGTGGCCAGGCGGTAATGGTAGGCTTGATCTTCCAAACCCCTCTGAATAGAGCATTCTCTGGTCAAGTAACACTTATGTATGTATGTAAAACAAAACAGTTTTTTTTTGCCGCAGTCAATCGCTCAACCATTACGCCAACTGCACTTTCATGTATCCCACACATTTTGTCACACCGTTGGGCAATAAGGAAGGGCAGGCCTGGACTTCCAGAGCCTCAGTCTAGGGCAATCTCCGGGTAAGTTTGCCCGCAAACAGGATCAGATGTCACAACACCTTGGCCGCGGTCGACTTCAACGACGATTTTCTATCTATATTTAACACTACATTATGTAATGTTTATACGCTCAAAAATGTTCTATTATTTTTAGTAATCATCATCATCAGCCTTTTTAATGTTCCCACTGCTGGGACACAGGCCCCCTCTCTAGGAGAGGGAAGTTTCTAGTAATACATACAGCTATTCAAGAGCCATAAAGTAATAATATTTTACTTTCTTTTTATTGCGTGTCAGAGTGGACGAAATACGCCATGACACTTTTTTAAACCGCTTTGTATTAATTCTTTTGGCGTTGTAAGTCCGTGTAAATAGCCCTGTCATTTACGTTTGCATTACTGTGTAGTTAATTAGAAAAATATACGTCATGTTAATTCAAATCGCTACCTCTTATAACTCGCCCCAACAGTACCATAAGCTGCGCGTTTATTGTGCTTCAAGACAGGGTTCGGATGGGATTTCAAGATTCACGCCGCATCGCCTCCTTTTATAAAAACATATAGTGTGCACTCGACTCACGCTGCATCGCCTTCGCTTCTAAAGCTGTGTATACACGGGCAATTTTTAGTTGCCGTCACTCGGCGAATGTGGAAAGAAAACTTTTTACTGATCCTGACTGCGAGGTGATTACTATTGAAAGGACTGGTCTCCACAAGGAAGAAACGAATTGGTACTCTACAACTCTTTTACTCCGCAACGATTGAAGGAAAGTTTTTTCACCTAGTTATTTTTTCTGTTCTAATTCTGAGCAAGACCTAGTAAATATAAGTCTGGCAATTTTTTGCTGTATACATGTTTAGGCAAGTTGAAAGTATTTAATTTTAAGCAATCACAATAAAAAGTTCTTTGATTTTTTTTTATTTTTTTTTACTGTATTGAAATTTATATGAAAGGTAAGTTCGTGAAAAGTTTTTTTTTTTTTTAATTATTCAGATCTTTGTATCTGAATCATTTAAAATAGTGTGGTACAATTAGCAAATAGGTGAGCGTGCTACATCGTCGGCCACAAAATTGCTTACCACGAGATAAGATAGTGGCCAAACGAAAGCCTATCAATAATAAAAAAATCATATCTGGTAATAACAAAGTAACACAAAGTTGGTGCTCTGATACAGTGCGACGGGGTCGCGGCAAACCACGAAGGAGATGGCGCGATGAGCTAGACAGATTCCTCCCGAACTGGCAAGAGGAACCGCGGGCTCGCAATGGATGGAAGGGGTAAAGGGAGGCTTTTGCCAAGGAGTGGGACAGAATAGGCTAACAAAAAAAAAGGAACTGGTAATAAATGCAAAAAAGTGGTTGACGTAAAGTCTTAGTTGCCTGAATTTGAGCAACTTAAGTTGTCCGTGTGAACCGTACTTTAATCAGCATATACTATGGCATAAACTTGTGTTGAAATATAGTATCATCCTTTGGGGAATGTTATGCTGACTTTTAATTTGTTAAGTTTTAATTTTATTTCTTTGCTAGCGAAGTTAGTTTGTGAATAGTGCGATGCTGTTTGGTAGATGAGACAACTTCTAAGAGTAGATTTTCTATTGTTTTTTTTTTAATGTGATGTGGTAATCTACACTAATATAATAAAGAGGTAAAGTTTGTTTTTTTGTTTCTTTGTTTGTAGGAGGTAATCTCTAGAAGTACTGGTCCGATTGGAAAAATTTTAGCAACAATAGAAAGCTGCTTTACCACTGAGTGACATAGGCTATATTTTATGTATGCGGGCGAAGCCGCTGACAAAAGCTAGTATTTAATAAAATAAGTTTTCCTGCTTAGCGGGGAGAGATCGATAGTGTCTAACTTTTACTGACTAACACATTCTGTTTTTTTTCAGTAGCTCTTTGCATTCGAGGACCGCGGAAACTTGCGTCGCGTCAGTGAGACTGACTCAGTTTCTTTCGAATCACTCCTCACACAATCTTTCCTTTGGTATCACACACAAACACATACAAGGACACAGAACATTTGTTTTGTAGGTAGGAAATCATTCAATGTCTTATCCCCTTCTAAGGCGGAGCGGAAAGGCAAGTCAGACTTTTATTGACTAAATCTACACCTTTGTTCCTACTTTGCTTTAGTGCTCAATGACCATGAGTTTCTCCTTCGGAAGCGAATCCATGGTCCCAGAAGGCTTCGGCTCTTTACATACATACAGAAGATGGTTGTTGAATCGTCGTATATTTCTTTCAGATATTTTTGGAAACTTTAAAACAAGTTTCTATCATCAATATTGCTATACAAAAAAGGCCATACAAAAGAAAATACTCATCTGAATTAATCGATAATATAATTCACATAAAAATACTCACAGTTTCTATATTTTTACGTTCCCAAATTAGACAAAATTACCTTTACAACGCAATGAATTGGCAAAACGAAGAGTATTAAAAACACAAAATAATACGCAGATAACAATGATCGTAACCGCAACGTATCGTTAATCTGAAATACGGCGTATTATTAGAGTCGGATTAATACGAGTGTTTTACCACCGAGTAAGTAATCAATGGAGTGCTAAGCCTTGCCAACGTTTATTTTTTGTAGCAACGCTATCGCGCGTTTCGTAAGCGGTTGACAGCATCGCTACTTACGCGCGTTAGTCGCATTTACAACCCGCCATAGAAGAGATACCAACTCACTAAAAACGCGCTATGGCATCGCAACTGTAACAATATGAATACGCCAATTTTTTGTAGTGATGCAGGGCTTACGACAAAAGCTACAAAATAACTGCACGCTTTTCTTTGACTCTGCATCATGTTAAGTTTTGACTGGTAGAAAAATCCTTTGGCATTGAATCTACCTCTGTCCACTATTGTGCATAAAGTATTAAATAATATAAAAATATCTCTGTTACAACATTTCTACATATTCTGTTATAGTGCATAGAAATCGTTTTTTTTTTGTTATTGATAGGTTCGCCTTCGACCACTATCTCACGATGATAAGTAAATAATGTGGTCGACCGATCGGTCGGATGTACGCTTGCTTAAAAGTAACCTACTATCAGAACACCGATGCTGATTTCACAGTTTCACTGTTATAAACTGTAGTTGAAATCATAAGAAAGCCACTTTCAAAGAAAATATTAAGTATCATAATCCTAAATCATAACGCTTGCCAAACACATTAGTAGCTGCAGCGTATCTATATTGTTACTAAAAAAACTAGGTTACTGCACCCACATTGGAGTGACAATTAACCTACTTTGCCAGCACTTGAACACTCCATTCATTCATACTCTGTGTTTTCATCGAACATAATCGTAAAAGCAATTGAGTCGTATTGGCAACTTTCCGAATAAGCGGCCATAGTGATAATTTGTCGTTTGCTCCCAATAAATAACATTTTACAAATGTTCTTGAGTGCACTATTGCAGTGGTTGTAAATACGTGTTGCTTGTGTGAAAGTTGTAGCATTACTGAATGAAAAGTTGTAGCGTAAATGTATTTTGTTTTTTTTTTTTTTTTTTTAATTGAAACTGTAATCGAGCGAGTTGAATTGGTTATTTTTGAACGTGGAGAAATATGTTGTTACACGAATATTTGTTATCACGATGTTATGTTTGTTTCAAAAAGGAGCTTTATGTCAAATTCTTGAGGGAATTCTTTTTCTTTATGTGAGAACACGCTAAGATTTTTTCATTCGAGCTATGTTAGATAACCTAACTTAACCGAGTAGTAGGTTTCAAACCCAGCGATCCGCGTAACTTTGTGTAATTTATTTCATCACCACTGCTCTCAAAACGGTGAAGGAAAACATTGTAAGGAAACCGGCATGTCCTAGAACCAAAAATTTGAAGACATGTGTCATCCATGACACCAACCCGCGGCCGCGTGGTGTATCATGGCCTGTGGGTCATAATACACCACGCGGCCGCGAGTCTTCTGTCTGACTAGGATGTGCCCGAGACAGACAGAAGACTAAAGCCCTAGGGACCCTGCACAAGGGTCGAAGCCAACTGGGGCCAAGGGTTCGTGTCTGAAAGGAAGGCTCTAGTTCTGATGATGGCGTCGTAGGAACGGGGTAGGTTGTTTAGTCAGTAAGAGTCAGACACTATTTTCCGCTCCGCACAAGGCCGGTATTCGTCTTAGGACGATTTTTACCTACCATAAAAAGATCCCTATAGTAGATAGCAACGTTATAAGGCTGATTATGTTATTATTATGCTAACATATTCATACAATATTCCCTAGATTACCATTTTATAGATCCGTAATATAATGTAATTGTCTTACAGAGAATTGTGATTATTTTTCTTTTGTATAGCTTCTGTCAATAATGTGAATGTGAGAACATTGTAGACGCAAATCTTAGATTACTTCCTACCACTTTTACGTTTTTTTTTTTTTTTTTTTTTTTTTTTATGGTAGGTGAAAATCATCCAATGACGAAACCCGCTCTTGGGTGGAGCGGGAGACTAGTGTCAGACTCTTACTGACTAAAAAACCAACCCCGTACCTTCCTTGCCCTATTTCCTGGAGTCGAGGTAACAGTTTCCCACTTCCCTCTAGACTCCGGGAGGCTTCGACCCTGAAGGGCCCCTGCAGTTTGCTGACAACTCCTTGAGGCGCGCGGGAACGGTGCGCGCCGTTGACGACTAGGACTCGGTCTTACAGACGACCGGACGGCGAGCTACCCATTGCTCACCGTCCGCGAGCCAGTGTCTACGGTGGCCGGATATCGGCAGGATCGCGGCGGCGACGGCTACGGCGAGTACGCCGTTGCCTTTGCCTTATGCGGTCGGCCTCCTCCTTTACGAGCATTACTGCTTCGCAGAAGGAGGCGACCGCCCGCCATTCCTCTTCGCTGCGGACCATGGCCTGAACCAGGGCCCGGCGCGAGAGGTCGCCGCCGCCGATCACCCCCACGAGGACACGGCGATGCTCTTCCCAAGCAGGGCACACCTCCACCGTGTGCTCCACCGTGTCCTCCGGGCTCGCCTCACAGTGGCGACACCCGGACGTCTCCTCCGCACGAATCCGGTGCAGGAATCTCCCGAACTTCCCATGTCCGGTGAGAACCACTTTTACGGTACGATTTCAATATTGACTGGTCTGCACTGTCCTTACATAATGTGATAATACTGTAATATGGAAATATTGTAAAAGAAACAATTATTTTAAAAGAGTAACCATGGAGTTTCTTGCCGGTTCTTCTCCATAGGAAACGACCAATTTGGAACCGTGCACTAGCTTCTGACGTTTTACAAGTGCCCATGTAGGCCTATGTGAAATAAAAAGATATTGACTTTGACTTTGTTTTCAGGCTACGAAACACCTGAACATTTTTTCAACATTCCTTAGGGCTTGTAATGTCTACTAATCCACCAGAAAAAAATAGTATATTGTGTACTAATATGTGCTCAATTCGTGTACAATACAATCCAAGTGAGAATAGGATCGATTGCCATGTTATGACGTCACGATTTACTGTCAAATACAGAAAAGAATACAATACAAAACAAATACAACATGTTTTATTTCATTAAAAACTAGTATATATTAGTTTATGCTTGTCTTAGGGGACTCCGCTTCTCCATAGCTTTTAAGATTTATTTTATTTACGAACTGTGACCGAAAAAAGTTTAAACATAAACCCAGATTCTTAAATTTTCTTCTCTGAGTTCTTCAATTTTACCAAAATTTCTTCGATTTGACAGTTCGACGTGACGTCAAAACAAGGAAATCAATCGTACTGTCATTTGGAACGCATTGTAATTACTACTAGATTTTCCCTTGTATAAACCAATAAATAAAATGAACACGTACTTTTTTATACGTCCCCAAAAATTGCACACAAAACTATCCTTTTCATCCACAAAACAATTGAAAGCAATCTCTCAACATTAACAGCAGTCAATCCAACTGATTGATAGAGTCCAATCAATCACAATCGAGCTGAGCAAGCCATTTTGAACGAACTAGTGAGCAATTTTGAACGAACTTGTGTAAAAAATCGCGTCGCTCATTCGTTCAGTGCGCGATGAGTCGACATTTCGTGACAAGTGAGTGAAATACTTAAAACTGGACTGTCTGAATGACTAAACGACTAAGTCTAGGTTTTAAAAGTCTGTAGATAAAGTATGTAAGGAATTTAGGGATAGCTCTTACTAAATAAGGATTTCACAGTTTTCTATTGAGGATAATTGAGCATTTTTTGCATGTGCTAAATTTGTTATTTTTTCATAGATTGCCGTTGAATTATATCCAAGCGATAGACAAGCACGTTCATAGAAACTATTTATTAAAATACTGAAAAGTTAATACAAAAGTCGTCATTATGTCGTCTAACAAAACTTTTAAAACTTACAGCGCTCTCACAATGCGTGACCGTCAAAACTGCACTAATGTCATAAATGTAAAGGTGTATAGCCTGCAGATCACCTAAGTTAAGTGACTGTACGGTACGCCTAATCTAATACTTAGAACATATGTATCGATTATTGAGGATAATTGAGCCTTTGTCTGAGCTGATTTTTATAATTTTTGCACAGATGGCCGGCCGTTGAGGCCGAAAGGTTTTGAAGTGGCGACCGCGTATCGGAAAGCGCAGCGTTACAAGGCCTCCTACACGGTAGACTAGTGAGGGTTACAGGAATCGGATGGATGCGAGAAGTATAGTATCGTTCAACTGTAGACGTGTTTCGTCTAAAATGGTGATGATTATGTCGGATAATCTTGAAGTAATGAAATGGAATGTTTATCTAGGTCATGATAAACGATTCGCTTTCAAGTTTTCAAGCAATGGCGACTTCAGACTCGTCACAGTCGTCACTTCTCGTCACACATCCATCTCAACATTCTGGGAAAATAACTAATGTAAAAACAAACACCATGACTCTGAAACAAAGGCAAAGAAGGAAGGGGGTGGGTTTTTAGTCAGTAAAAGTCTAACACTATCTCTCAATCTGCCAAAAGGCGGGAGTTGTCATTGAATGATTTTTGCTCACCATAAAAAAAATCTTCGTTATATGCTATCAAAAAAGATTTTATTAATTATTATCTTAATTAAAAAAATATCGCCATTTTCAAAGCCTCAAACTGCCAAAAATCATCCTCAATAAATCGCCAATCAATTCCTACTCATTACCATTCCTAATAAGGTTATTTCAGCTAAAATATTCCGTAAAATAAATCTAATAAGAGGGAAAAATTATTAGAATATTAGAAACGTAGCGCAGAATCAGTATGATAAATACATTTTAATATTCTGAATATATTAGCACCATCGGCGAGGAAATTAGATTGTGGGAGTTTTTTTTTTCTTACCTTTTAAATGTCAAGGCTGTGGTTCCCAAAGTGGGGCATTAATTTTGCAGGGGCATTAACCAAGAGGAAGTATGGAATTGGATTTATGTTTAATTTTAAAATACATCTATGAATAAAGAAATGCCAAAGTCAAAGCGTTATTTTTTCCGCATACATATACCAACATATTGATAATGTTACATAAGGTAATGTCACGGGCTTGCGGATGACGAGCAATGGGTAGTTTGCTGACGTCCAGCCCGAGCCCACGTCGTCAACGGCGCGCTCTGTTCTCACGCGCCTCAAGGAGTTGTCAGCAAACTGTTGGGGCCCAGCAGCGTCGAAGCTTCCTGGGGCCATAGGTAAATGTGAAAGTGTAACAACAAAGCCTTGAAACTAAGGCTAAGAACGAATGGGTGGATTTTAGTCAGTCAAAGTCTGACACTATGTCCCACTGCGCCCAATTGTGGAAGTTTTCATTGGATCATTTTTGCCCACCATAAAATAAAATAAAAACATATTATGATAATGTCTTCCTTACGTAATTGCATCAGGCAGTGGGCGGGAACAGTTCTCGCAAAATGGATGGCCGTTGCTGCCGAAAGGTTCTGCAGTGGCGCCCGCATACCAGCGCAGGAAAATGCAGGTTAGGAAGATCTCAAGGTGGACCGGTGACCTAATGAGGGTCGAAGGAATTCGATGGATAAGTGACGCACCGAACCGTTCATTGCGGTGACATTTAAGAGGCCTATGTCAACCGTCGATGTGTTTCTGTTGCAATGATGGTGACGTTGATATTAATGATTATTACTCCATGTTAAGACCTAATATTTTATGACTACTTATTAAAAAATGCTACAAAACTTGAAAAGGTCAAATTCAATAAAACATTTTGTAAATACCAGTCTGTCTAATATTAAAGAAATTTCAGACAGAAAAAGGTCAATATCAAGAATTGTCTAGTCTAGACTATTTATTGTTAACTCAACGATACTCGAATAAAACTTCACAACTTATTATTTCATAAAACTTCTTTAAACATTTACTTTTCTAGCGATGTCTTTTTAATTTACGCCCTCAAAGTAAATGTTATTAACCTTTCGAATACCGTAATCAGAGACATAATAGAAAGACAATAGTTGTGTGAACGCCGGCGTTCGCTTGAGTCTTCATGACTAGTGTGAATAGGCTTTTAATAAACTAGTGCGCTTCATTATCAACGATTGCATCATTGCTTTATCATAAGGTGTAATGGCAGTCAAACAAAACATACAAAAAAAAAATTGAGGTCATGCATTGCAAGGATTTACATTTGCTCTGTTGCACTGCATTTGTACAAGTGCTGCCGAACTAGGCCTGTATTTCGGCACGTAATATAGGGTGACTGTTAATTAGTGACTGATACTTAAACACGTGATGGTAGTCATGATAACAAACAACTTTTACTATGGGACCAAACCTGAAATCGCGAAAAAAATCAGCAAGTTCAAATACATTTTGACCAGTTAGTAGTTGAAGCATAAATAAATATACTGACCAGCACATTTTTTTCGCGTGTTTAAATGTCGGGCACTAATCACTAGCCACACAATACAGCTCACCAACAAACCTAACCCCAAACAAAACAACGTCACACACACTTCTACAAAAGTTTACAACACGTTCCTTCCCAAAATTGCATACAAAATACCCCTTTTCAGACGCCTGGCTAATTTAATATCAAATTGGTGACAATAAATATTAAAACGCGTTGCGTGCGATGTCGTTACGTCATGGGGGACGCACGTGACGTCATCTGGGGATCGTACGTTGTAAAGTTTGAGAGCCGCTGGGGATACAGTGTTGTGATTAAACGTGCAAAGAGAGCAGGTTTAGGAATGAAATTGGGACAGATTTTTTTCTATGGAAATAATTTGTGAGATTTGTCGGTGATAATGAATTATATGGGTCATTAAAGATATCGTTTTAGCTGCATACTATTTATTTAAGGAAGTAACTAAATAAAGACGTTCTTGTTTTTTTAGGGTTCCATATCTCAAAAGGAAAAAAACCCTTACACAAAAAAAAGTGATTCTAATCACTTTGTTGTCGGTTTGTCTGTCTCTGATACGGAAAGTTTGCTAGCGCATGGTGGCCTTTTTGATTGAAACTTCATTTTTCGTAGACTTCCAGGACTAAATATTCATACATTTAGCAATTACTAAAATATTTTGAACCATAAAACCACACCGATTCTCATAGCGCATCTCTCTGTATTCTATATATATTTTGACACACAGACAGACCGACATCCTGCTGTCTATTAGCTTAGCTAACTGAGAGGTGCATTAATAAACAATTCGTGCTCATTATGAGACAGGGGCATTCAAATAGGACTTTGATTTGCTCTTTAATCTTAGTGACTATTTGTGTGATTGTATTTCGAGCTCGCTGTGATGTCGCTATAGTTTAATTAACAGAACCGACAAAACTGACTTGCAAAATGCAATTTGGTCATATTAACCACTAGCTGGTGCCCGCAACTTCGTCTGCGTCTTTTTTCGCAATAAAAGGTAGCCTATGTCCTTTCTCAGGCTCTAAAGATTGTCTGTGCCAAATTTCATCAAAACTGTTTGAGAGGTTTAAGCGGGAAAGCGTAACAGACAAATAGACAGACAGAGTTACTTTCGCATTTATAATATTAGTATGGATTACACAACATCTACTATTCTTTAAAATAACACAAGCAAATAAGACTTAAGGCGGGTCTTCCTCACTCGCCTATCGTCAACATCGCGCATGGTTTAAAAGGTTGTTGCTTCATTTAAAGCTATGAAAAGTGATGCTTACTAAAACAAAAGTAATGCGAAAAAAGAGAGATAAAACCTAAAAACTCTGTTGGCATTCATTCGGTAATTCTACGATTTACTCGAATGTTTCACAAAACTTGTTTCAGAAAATACGTGTTTCTATTGAACTCTTAAGGATTTTTAAAAAACTATGATAGTTTAGAATCTCGATTAAATGCGCAAGGCTTCTGTCATCATCATCATCATCAGCCTTTTAATTTTCCCACAGCAGGGACACAGCCCTCCTCTCTCTAGGAGAGGGAATGGGCCATAATCCACCACGCGGGTCCAGTGCGGATTGGTGGATGTCACATGTCTTCGAATTTTTGGTTCTAGGACATGTCGGTTTCCTCACCATGTTTTTCTTCACCGTTTTGAGAGCAGTGGTGATGAAATAAATTACAGAAAGTAATGCGCCCTGCTGGGTTTGAACCCAGCCAGGCTGAAGGCTTCTATAGAAGTTATTTTCTATATTTTCAATATAAGAGTACGTTATAAAGAGTCAAAGTTCACGTAAAATAGCAGATCTTTACTGGATAACTCGTACACAAATTAACTGTTTTAATTTCTACAGAAGCCTAGATAAATCCACAAGATATCTGTGTATCCAAAATATCTGAAGGAAGATGTGTAATAACATCATAATCACGTAAGAGCGGTTGTATGAAAATGTACGTCGGGTTGACCGCTCTTAACACAAAACCCACCTTCGCACACTCTTCCACAACTTCTCAGGTAAAAATCTTCACAATTTCTTCACGAGATCCTCTAACCAATTTCTACAAATGTTTCCTTTCCAAACCGGCACGTCATCGCTAAAATGTTATACGTTCCAGCAAGTCATGTTGGGGGATCGCTTGACCTCTCACGGTGTAATATTAGCACCGCAGAATGTGATTTTATATTTTTATACCTTTATATATTTATTGCCTGGATTATATGCTACGTCATTTCTTTTGTATAGGTAGAGAAAGGTACATGTAGATCGTGTAATAAATCTGAATTCTAGAATTAACAAAATTAAGATTTCAATTGGCCTTAGTTTAAATAAACAGACTTCATTTTATTAGCATTATTTGCAGAAGTATTAAGTACTTTTTGTAAGTATTTAGTACTTTTTACAAAAAGTATTAAGCGACATCTGGGGGCACGGTAGTGCCCCAACCAAGTCACTATTATTGTAATGTAAACAAAACTATTGATATAGTCACAAAATATTGATTTATTATTACAAATTATGTAGAACAGGAATTGGCTTCTATGCGATCTTAAAACTTTTTACGATGGAAGAATTGCGTTTAAGAATTATGTTTATGAGACTTTGCTTTTTTACATTTAATGTTTTTGGTGGGATTAAACTTTACAAGGGAAAGATTTAAAATTAAAATCCTACGAAAAAAAAAATTGTCGGATTTAGATACTATTGCTTTACCTATTATTAATCTACATCAATATAATAAAGAGGTAAAGTTTGTTTTTTTATTTTTTTGTTTGTAGGAGGTAATCTCTGGAACTAATTTCGATTGGAAAAATTTAAGCTATAATAGAAAGCTGCTTTACTCCTGAGTGACATAGGCTATAAATTATTTATATAACATTCACAATTTTTGTCTCACAAATTTTCCGCGGACGAAGTCGCGGGCAGAAGCTAGTAATATATAAAACCGACAAATAATATATAATTTCGTCATTTTTAACAATTATACTTTTATCATTCTCCAAAAATATTTAGTTTAATCGACGTAATGAGCATTAGACAATAGAAATGATTTTACTATGACTATAAAAATATTGCCATCTCAGAAACCTGAGTCGTGATCTGATATTATGGCGACGATAATGATACCATGATGGCAGCGATAAAAATTTATACGTTTTGGAATAATACGCAGTTAGGGGGAAATTGTTTTTCTTTTTTTATGAATCCATAAAGACTCTAATTGATTTTGCTAATCCGTACTTAATATTTATAGATTATTGGTCTAGTGGGTAGTTTTTTTTTATAGTAGATAAAAATTATCCAACGAAAAATCCCGCACTTGGGTGGAGCGGAAAAAGTGTCAGACTCTTACTGACTAAACAACCTACCCCGTTCCTTCCTTGCCTTAATCTCAGAGCCTTGGTAATACGCTTTCGTATCAATCCTTGATCTCAGGTGGCTTCAACACTGCTTGGCCCCTACTGATCGGTCTAGTGGGTAGTGGCCTAAACTGCTATGCCAAAGTTAGTGGTTTTGATTTCCACCCAAGACCAATGTTTGCTTGATGAGGAACGAAATTTTCAGGGTGTAATTGTATGTTCATCAGTTGTCTAGTACTCATAGCACAAGCTCTGCTTAATTTGGGACTAGATGGCGTTGTTTGAAAGTTTTGGAATATTATTATTAGAAAACAATTTTAGCAGTTTCTTAATTCCGGACTTTTAATTCCGAGAGAATATTCCTAAGTTTCTTGATTTTCATGCAGGCAAAGTCATTTCGGGTTCTGAAAGCAAGGTCCGACCTAGTATGAGGGCTAAAAAGGAATGGGATGGCTTGTTTAGTCAGTAAGAGTCTGACACTGTTTCCCGCCCCGCCCAAGGGCGGGATTCATCATTAGATGATTTTTCCCAGCATTAAAAAAAACATTAGCACAAACTAGTTCTATATAAATACTAACCTTAATATTAGACCCTTAGGCTTCGGTGAACGTATAAAAAGGTGGTACTTATTAAAGTTTTTGTTGAAATTCGTAGAATCTGTGAATGTTGAAGACAGACGTAATTAATAATATTTTTTAAGGCAAAGCAGAGTTGATTAATTCTTAGTGAGATATTTAAAAAATGTTCTTTTAAACTGGTAACACAGACGTTAAGATTTTTAATCAAGTGTTTTTATGGGGATTTTTTATATAGGTCTATTAACTAACTAGGTCAGCTTTGTTTTAATTTTAACCAAATTAATGTGCTTCTTTGTCTTATTAACATCAAATCAATATTATGGACTGCGGGCAGCCTCTCCTTGCCTTCCAAATGACGCAGGTCCTCACCGGACATGTTAAGTTCAGGAGGTTCCTTCATCAGAATCAGGTGGAAGAAACGCTCGGACGTAACAATTATGTAGACCGTTTGGAGAACACGGTGGAGCATATGGTGGTGTCGCCGTCCGATCGTCCGGATCAAGAGTCAAAGCCCAGTCGTCAACGGCGCGCATTGTTACCGCGCGCCTCGACGAGTTTTCATCAAACCATAGGGACCCTACAGAAGGGTTGAAGCCAACTGGGGCCAAGGGTTCGCTTCTGAAAGGAAGGCTTTGACCCTGGTATAACGGGATGGGTTGTTTAGTCAGTATGGCAGACAATATAGTATATTATCGGTAAACAGGACCTTTATCAATTACACACACGATTATTATCCACGATGGTCTAGCTTCTAATACACAAAGTTATCTACACTAATATAATAAAGAGGTAAAGTTTGTTTTTTTATTTTTTTGTTTGTAGGAGGTAATCTCTGGAACTACTGGTCCGATTGGAAAAAAATTTGCAACAATGGAAAGCTGCTTTACTCCTGAGTGACATAGGCCATATTTTATGTACGCGGGCGAAGCCGCTGACAAAAGCTAGTATAGTATATTATCGGTCAACAGGACCTTTATCAATTACACACACGATTATTATCCACGAAGGTCAAGCTTCTAATACACAAAGTTATACACAATATTCTTAATCTTAACAATTATGTTAAGTCTGAGTATGGTTTCCGCACTTAGTCTTGTGTAGACCATTGCACCTGAGCCATGGCGGCCATAAACTTTGTGGGCTTATTCCAACCAGCCCACTTCTCTCCAGAAGCTGATTAGGCCTTTCAGATCTTTCAGGGCGTCAATAAGGGAGTTCGGTTTGCCTGTGGTTTGTGTGAGTAATCTTAACACTTATAGTCGGGGCGGTTCAGAACAGCCGTATCCCAGACCGCTGCCTTCCTACAGAGACACGGTATCCCTAAGTAAGAGTCTGACACTATTTTCCGCTCCGCCGAAGGGCGGGATTCGATTCGTAATGATTTTTACCCACCATAAAAAAACAAAAGTTCAACAAGACACACAACATAAATTTACTCTATTATTTGTAAGAATGCACCACAATTTCAAAGCCTGAAAGTCTCATGAAAAGTGTGACCGGAAAACCGCAGAGCATCCGACATTTCTCGTAGTAATCTATACCATAAACTAAAAGCCGGTTGCTGTTTCATTGCTCTCGGAATATAATGTTTGGTCTTAGTTTAATAACACATGCTATACGTTCAGACTCGAGTATTTTATTGTTATATTAGATATATAAGACGTTGTAAGTCCTTAATAGGTTTCAAGAGAAATACTTCTGTTGGTGCAGTGTTTGAAAATGCTTTTTGATGTGTTTCGCTAAGATGTGTGAGATAGCGAAACGACTCTCGAGGAAAGATTGCACCAAAAACATTAATTTCATTAGTTTTGTACTGTATATATGTAAATAGTACGTCACAAATTACCTGTGTATCTTTCTCCTCTGTCAAATCCATACAAAGGTTGTCTTTAAAAAATCACTTTTAGCGATAAGACCGCCCATTGTAACACTTTACCGGGGCTCTGGGAATAAAGCAAGGGAGGTACGGGGTAGGTTGTTTAGCCAGTAAGAGTCTGACACTGTTTCCCGCTCTGCCCAAGAGCGGGATTCGTCATTGGATGATTTTTACCTACCATTAAAAAAAACCTTGTAATTTTAAGTTCCTAATGTACCAAGTTGTGTTTATGGTGTACTTACAATAAAGAGTATATCTATCTATCTAACTTGGCAGTCCTAGCTTAACTTCGGTGGAAAATAATTAGCAAAGCTTAATATTTTCGCTAACAAAAAGTGAAAGATGTGCGAAGAAAGTGTGCCCAACTCAGAACAAAAAAAAATGAAAAAACAATAAAATTAGTATTTAGGTGGGGCTCCTATGAAAGTACAACAAAAGTGATTTTTTGCTGTTATTAATAATGTTATAATTATTAGACTACGATGGAAACGTTCTACTCTTCTATATCAAGTAGAAGAGTAGAACGTTTCCACCGTATCATTCATTTTATTCTTTTACTTGATATTGATTTCTTCTTTTGTGTAATAAAGCGAAAAACCAGTCACTAATTAATCACGAAATCACAGAAACTATAACACTTGCAAACTCAACATTTGGTAGGCAGGTTTTGGCAGGTAGGTTCTTTATAAAGTGTATACGTTAAGTATTGGAATCTAAGGATTTTACGAAAATCCACCCTAAAAAAGGTAAAACGGGGGTTTAGAAGTTTGTATAGAGAAACCGACTTTCACTTTTTCGGGTAAAGCCGCTGGCAGAAGCAGAAGTTCCTAGTACATTTTATTTAAGGATTCTTTTTAAGTTAAAACATTACTATTAAGATAGAATAACACACAACAACAACTATCGCACTATCTAATTTATGATAAATAAAGTCCACAAATTGCGAACAAAAAGTCCAGCTAGCTAAACCTCCAGGCTTTGTCCATTAATCGAACCAATAAACTAAGCTCCCTGTGGCAGGATGCAACCGCGCTGTACGTATCATCTGATATTACACCAGTGTGTACTGTGACCACGCTTCGGAAACTTTCACGTTACGTTAACATAGATAAAACTATTGCTTGTTTGGAATAAAAACCGGCCAAGAGCGTGTCGAGTCACGCTCAGTGTAGGGTTCCGTAGTTTCCCGTCCGTCACAAATTTCCCACAATGTAGCAGAACCTAGTAGCCCATGTATAAGTTAGTAACAGTAACCCAATTTTCGGAGAGATGTCGATGTACCCGGTGGTAAGTTTGGATTGGATTTTAATAAGTTCAGAAATTGCAAACAAAATGTCCAGTTGGCTAAACTTCCAGGCTTTGTCCATTAATCGAACCAATAAACTAAGCTTCCTGTGACAGGATGCGACCACGCTGTACGTATCATCTGATATTACACCAGTGTGTACTGTGGCCATGCTTCGGAAACTTTCACGTTACGTTAACAGAGATAAAACTATTGCTTGTTTAGAATAAAAACCGGCCAAGAGCGTGTCGGGCCACGCTCAGTGTAGGGATCCATAGTTTCCCGTCCATCACACATTTCTCACAACGTAACAGAACCCAGTAGCCCATGTATAAGTGAGTGACCCAATTTTCCGAGAAATGGCGATGTACCCAGTGGTCATTTTGGATTGTATTTTAATAAGTTCAGAAATTCCGAACAAAAATTCCAGCTAGCTAAACCTCCAGGCTTTGTCCATTAATCGAACCAATAAACTAAGCTCCCTGTGGTAGGATGCGACCGCGCTGTACGTATCATCTGATATTACACCAGTGTGTACTGTGACCACGCTTCGGAAACTTTAACGTTACGTTAACAGAGATAAAACTATTGCTTGTTTGGAATAAAAACCGGCAAAGAGCATGTCACGCTCAGTGTAGGGTTCCGTAGTTTCCGTCCGTCACAAACTCACAAAGTAACAAAATCTAGTAGCCCATGTATAAGTTATTGACCCAATTTCTCGAGAGATGGCGCTGTACCCGGTGGTAATTTTGGATTAGATTTTAATAAGGTCAGAAATTCCGAACAAAAAGTCCAGCTAGCAAAACCTCCAGGCTTTGTCCATTAATCGAACCAATAAACTAAGCTCCCTGTGGCAGGATGCGACCGCGCTGTACGTATCATCTGATATTACACCAGTGTGTACTGTGACCACGCTTCGGAAACTTTCACGTTATGTTAACAGAGATAAAACTATTGATAATTATACATAGTATAAAACAAAGTTGCTTACCGCTGTCCCTGTGTATGCTTAGATCGTTAAAAGTACGCAACGGATTTTGATGCGGTTTTTTTAATAGATAGAGCGGTTGAAGAGGAAAGTTTATGTGCATAATAATAAATGCAATTTGCAATTGTTTTTGCTGTTAAAATATGTTATTGGCATTTTTTTTCTGATCCGAAAGCCGTACTGAAACCGTGTCTGAGTATAAATTTTCAATTGTCAGTTTATTCCTATACTTGTTCTTGTTCAAATTTCAGGGAATTCTTAATCCCTTGACAGTATCGAAAAAAAAAAATTCGACATAAACGGCCGAGTCTTTTTTTCCTTTGCAAAAATCTTGCAACTCGTTCAAAACTTTCCACTATTTCTAAAACTCATGGTATCCACAAAATTCGGTGTAGATAAGATCGTACACTGAAGTCGGTAGCGCAGAGCCATTTGTTTTAATTTGGTCGTCGACAGCACCCGCTGTACCGTCGACGTTTCAAACTGGACGTTACGACGCCCAGAGGCCTTACCATGATCTGTTAACACTACCCAAACTGAATTGTTGAAGGGATAGAACTATATAGGGTGTAAAGCTCCGTCTCTCTTTCTCGCTCGCACGACTGCCATTTAATACGTCATGGTAAGGCTCCAGATACATTATGATATAGTTTTATAGGAAATAAAAAAAAATAGGCAAGTGCGACTTTGAATCACACACTGAGGATTCCGTACAAATTAATTTAATTTTGTATAATTTATGATTTTTCTGGATCAATAAGTTTTTTTTTGTGACGTAACTACCAGTTTTCAGATTTATTCCTATATTTGAAGACTAGAAGACCTTGATTGAAGCCAAACGGCATAAATGGCCGAATCTTTTATTTTTGACTGACGTATCAACGCAAGCCGAAATTACTGGGACTAGAAGAGAGAAATTTTGCACAAGGCTTTCTTTTATGACATAGGTGAACACTAAGAAAGGATTTTCCAAAATTCACTCCCTAAAGGGATGAAACGCGTGTCCAAAGTGAGGAAACCTATTTCCAAGCGGGCAAATCCGCTGAAAGAAAGCTAATAATTAATCATTCATACTCTAACTAACAGGACAGAGTAGAAGAAAAAGACATATTGCGCCGACCCCAAATAAAACGGGACAAGGGCAGGAAGATGATGATGACTCTAACTAACAGAACAACTTAACCACTGGACATCTTAGACCAAGCAGTTACCATTTCGAGTTTACTGTAGCTTCAACACGTTCACTAAATGAACCCAAGACGTCGGTCGACTCCAACTCAGTCACAACTTCCAATGCCACCAAATTGTAACGTACAGTATCCGCGTTCTATTTTACTGGTACTGTCCAACAGTAGGACACTTCCTAATTTGTGTGGATTGCGGTCAGTCCGTACTAAGTTTAGCTTAGTTTTTACGTTTAAAGGTGGACTATGTATGTAGTTGAAAACTAGTGTTCCAAACTTTCAAACAAGGGCTTTTTTTGTGTTGCGGCGATGTAAACCACGTACCGTCATCATCATATTTCCAGCTGAAAGATGTCCACTATTGGACATAGGCGTCTCGCATCCATCCTATTTCATCAACCCTGTCACCGGTCCACCTAGTGGGAGGCCTTCCGACTCTGCGTCTTCCAGTACACGGTCGCCACTCCATAACCTTTTGGGCCCAACAGTCATTTGTTCTACGTGCAATGAGCCGTGCCCCTTGCCACTTAAAGGCGATTCTTTGTGCTATGGTGACAATTTTGGTTCTCTTGGCGTCTTCACGTGCCAGCACGTTCGAAATTCAATCACTGCGCTTGGGAAAACACGTCTCCCAATCAAGGGCGTTGAAGGTCATGGTTTACAACTAATGTCTACACGGATTGAAACTAGCAAGGTCACCTTGGAGACGTCGATTTACAACCATCTGGTCCTTTTATGGGAAAAACTTTATTTTTATGATTGAAAGGTAAAGCACGCCTACCTACAAGTAACCTATTCCCTCTCGACCTAAAGACCTCTTAATCGAAATCTAAACAGAACACCGCGTTTGTTCCTAATTAGACAGTTAAGTAATTCTAGAACGACTATCATATCAAGAAACTCGGATTTCAATCTTCAAGAGCATGTTCAAATCTTCAATCCACTCAAGATTCGAGACATAATAATTATCTATCAAACAAACCAGAATTAATTATAATAAACAGAAACATAAACACAGTACTAATCTCCATCTCAAGGCTACGAAATTCATTAAACATAGTGAAACAAAGCGTACAAGCATAATCAGTCTTATAATGTTCCCAATGCTGGGACCCAAGCTTCCTTTCTAAGACAAGGAATGGGCTGTAATTTACCACGCGGGCCTAGTGCGGACTGGTGGATGTCACATGTATCGGAAGTTTTGGCTCTAGGACTTGCCGGTTTCCTCACTATGTCTTGCTTCACCGTTTTAAGAGCAGTGGTGATGAAATAAATAGACCCCCCACCCCTTGCATTGTATTCTTCAATGCTGAGGGTCGTGCCCACCCTGTTTCATCACTTTTCCTTGAATTATGGCTCTTAATAAACTAGTGCGCCTCACCATCAACGATTGCATCACTGCTTACCATCAGGTGAGATCGCAGTAAATAATAAGTGTATAACAATTAAAAAAAAAGTGATTATTTTAGAAGACCAGTCGGGTTTTTACCCAAAAGCACAATAAGAATGAAAAAGTCGGGATTGAACCCGCAACTATAAGAAACTACTGCTCGAATTCTCCTTTAATAATTGCAAGAGTTCAAATACCCTCAAATGTGCAACTAAACAAATGCATTTTGTAGTAGTCCCTTGTCATCCTTCTGGTGACGACTCAAACTTGAATCAAGTAAAATAAACTACTTTAACCAAGTTAAATCCGCTACCTCTCATAAGGTTGGGTCACAGTGTTAGCGGGAACGAGTACAACACAATTATTATCGTCCTGCCCTTGTTCCGTCTTATTTGGGGTTGTTACTTTCTTCCATTCTGTTCAGTCACCCGTCACGCTATAACTAACTCCTTTTTCTTTCATATCACTCTTCACACAATCCATCCATCGGGCGGGTAAAATTGATAGCGTTGTGAGCCAAAATCTACAGTGCTGGCTATTCGGCCCAATGTGTCTGTTTGCAAGGTTTAGAGGTATGTGAAACAGGGTCAGACAGAGAGATTCTTCGACCAGACACATATTGTTAAGATAAGATTGCATCACTGCTTACTATTACGTGGGATTGCAGTCAAGCACTAGTTTATATCAAATGAAAAAAAAAATGGTTGTGATTTTAAGTATATCATGAGCAAAATGTTAATAATGTTGAGCTAAATAATAAAACCTTAATTCAGCACAAAAACCTCATAAGCGATCCAGGGGCCCTAGACAAGTGGCAATCGCTCCGTGTCGAATCCATTTCTAAGTTCGATTTAGCCTTAACGATGTCGACCACCAAATGGTAGACAAAGTGACATCGACTAACATATCCATAAGTCGAAGTGTTGGTTCGATAAAATAACAACTTCTTGGCTATGGTTATTGAATTAAAACGTCCAATTTGACGTATAAACAACTAATAACAATTAGCGAATCGAAAACGTTTGACCACGTGACTTTTCGAAGGCATATGTCAGTTCCATACATTTCGGAGTTTCGAATTTCGTTATCGTTAGTAAGAATGTGACTTTGTCTAAGCCCCCAGATTTCAACAAGCAAGAGAACCCACAACAAAACTTAAAATCATACTTTACTAAAATATTAACAAACTAATTCCGCTAAAGCACTAAGGAACCCCACCCTTATGCCACTACTCAGCAGAAACCAAACAAAGGAAAAAGATCTCAGTTGTGTACGAAATAAGATCCAAGGAGACTGCATGAGATATGCACCGAGATAACTGGATGATGTAAATTTAATTAGAAACTTAAGACACTACAGATAGAGTGTCTTATCTGTACAGTTTTCTCCAGAAAGTAGGTGGGTCTAGTTCTTCGTTAAGGGAAATTGCTTTCATGAAAATTTCATACGGAGTTCTTGTATTGGGGAGTGTCGGGCTGAAATGGGAAGTGAGGATTTGGGGAAGACAGTTGTGCATTTGTTTTTGAGCAGACACCTTCTGTCTTTCTTAAGACAGTAACTAATTAGTGCTTGTGATTCTGTTTCTTGGATGCTGCTGCAAATTTAGGTGAAACTTTTAGCCCAGTTTCTGAAAGGTAAGCAAGTTGTAGCTAAGGTGATATACTTCACGCCGGAACAACTGCTCAAGCTTTATCAAGTGCAAGTTGGATCGTGTGTAGAGTTCTATTTACTGCAGTAGCAACTGCAATCTTCTACATATATAAAAGGAGAAACTGACTGACTGACATATCAACGCACAGTCGAAACTACTGAGACTAGGAGAATGAAATTTTGCCTAGGGCTTCCTTTTATGACGTAAGCGAACACTAAGAAAGGATTTTACAAAATTCATCACCTAAAGGAATGAAACGCCTGTCTAAAGTTTGTGCGAAAACCTATTTTCACGTGGGTGAGCTAGCAGAAAGCTAGTATATATAGATAAGCGGAGTACCACTCACTGAGGTTTAAGCCTTAGAAGATAACGAGATAAAATGGAGATTCCAAATTAGTACGGATAAACCTACTTTAATGTGGGCGAAGCCGCTGTCAGAAGCTAGTCTAATCCTACATTTTGAATATTTCATATTATTTCTTGGTAAAAGTTTATTTCTAGAAGTATTTATTACTGTCACAGTCACTTCCTCGAAAAAAATGCGCTGTTTCTTTTGGGGCAGGTACAGGAGTGAAGTTGTGAGAAAAAGCTAGTTCTTCAAGCTATATTTATTATATTAACTACTCACAACAGCAGATTTTCGTAAAACTGCAATTAACATACCTGAAAAGAAAAAAAGAAAAATTAGTAGGGTAAATAACAAGTTTTCAATGAAAATATTTTTTTTTTTACTTATATAATTAAAACTCGTCAAGACGATTCACACGAGCGCAAACTCGACGTGGTTGTGCCGTTTAATTACAGAGTTAATATGGCTACCTCGCGATCCCACCATCAGATCAGCTCTAAGTCATCATAATATTGCATTGTCATGCGATTTACACTTGCATGCAAAATTGCAGCTCAATCGGTTGAAGATATCTGCTTCAAAATTGAGTTGCAAGATTTGAGCCGAACATACATAGTTACATTGCAAGCTAATAAAAAGCTTGTAAAAATAAAACAAGTCTGACTCAATTACTGAAATGAAGATATACAAGATTAAGAAGAAAAAGACATAAAAAGAATCAATGCTAATTAGATCTCTAACCCAGATATACCTTTATCTAATTATAATATGTGGGTAGTTGCAAAATGCGGCTAATCCGATTAAGAGCGGCCAGCCAGAGATACATTTCCATACAACCGCTCTTACGTGATTATGACGTTATTACACATATTTCTCTTGATATTCTGGAAACACCTATACCTATATCTTGTAAATATTATTTAGTTTGAAATGAAAAAAATAAGTTTGTGAAAAATTTATCCAGTAAAACCTCTGAAACTTTGCGTAAACTTTGACCCTTCATATTGTAGGTTTTTTTAGCACATTTTTTTTTAATATTTACAATAAAAAAATGTGCAAAAAAAAACCTTGCACATTTGATCGAAGTACTAAATGATGAAAACATATATTAAGGTTTAAAAAAAACCGTATTTTTTGGTACACATTTCGTGAAATGGAATGGTGGAATGCGAATGTGGAATTACCGAACGCCATCAGAACGTTCAGGTGTAATCTCTTTTTTTGCGTTGCCTCTTAATTAAGCATTGCATTAGATGAAATAAGCTTTTAAGGCGTGTTCACTAATGACGAAATTATTGGTGAATACCAAGCACAAAATCCTTGGTGGACAAGTAGCCTTAATCTGAGACAACACCCTCACATGAGCTGAAAGTACATATTGCATATACCGTCTCGTCATATTTTTTAATATCTTTCTTGCATATGAGCAACTTTTGATATGCGAATACTGAAATATATTGGAGCTTCATTTTTCTTTTGATTTATACTGTAGTCACTAAAACGGAAATTACATTTTTCATTCCCGATGTTCGAAGTCACTTTAAATTGATATTTTCTTAATGTCATTGATTTTTTCTTTGATATCTTACTTCTTCGTCAACTTTAGGTATATAGCTCTGGATTATTTATTCAGCGAAACTTGAGAAGAATTAACATTTTCAATGGGTCTAACACAGAACAAAATTTTGAAATAAAAGTTTATTTGTTCTTTTAGTCTTTTGTGTTAGTAACAAAACTAACACAAAAGACTAAAAGAACAGAACACCAGCACAATATTATTATTTAGTGACCAACAGAAGATTGTTAGAAGATTTTTTTTGTCCTCGAACCAAAAAATCAAACATTAGACATCCACAAATTCACATTTCGCCCGCGTGGTGAATTACGGCCTATTCCTTCTCCAAGAAAGAATACAGGAAAGACCTGAATCCCAGCAGTGAGAACATTTTCAGGCCATTATAATATTATGATTATAGTATAGGAAGTTTCATAATGAGCAGTTTATACAAGTATATATATCAACATAAAAATATGTCACTAAAAAGATGATTGTCAGAACTCCTCTCAAACTTTTTCCACCTACCCTCAAAAACATTATCTATCAGAATAAATTAGTTATTCCTAATCATCAGCAAATTATAAATATTATGCTATAGTATAGGAAGCTACAACATAAGCAGCTTGTATATGTATAAACATAAAAATATGTCACCGAATATATAAATGTCAGAAATTCTCTTAAACTTTTTCCAGCTACCCTCAAAAACATTATCCACCAGAATAAATTAGTTATACCTATCAAAGACTCAAAAGTAGCTAAACCCAACCAATATCCTGCAAAGGGAATAGGAAATAAACAATCAATGCCTTTAATACAGCCTCATCCCTGATACAAGCGCCGTATAATGTGGGTAGTCGCTAATCGGATTTAAAGTCTCTGAGAGAACGTCCGACTCTCACATGTTTTATGTATTGCCTTGTTTGAGCAGGAACTCCTTTACTTTTATTACCAGCTTTTGCATTTTTGTTTGTTTAGAATTTTCGACTTACTGTGACCGCGATCTAAATGCGAAAGTTCGTCGTAGAGACCCTGTAGAAGGGTCAAATCCAACTGGGGCCAAGGGTTCGTTTCTGAAAGGAAGGCTTTAGCCCTGGCATAGATGGCGACGTAGGAACGGGGTAATGGTAGATAGAAGAAGAAAAAATTTGTCAAAAGTAATAAAAAATAGACTAATTTGTATAAGTGACGTCCATAATTATGGTTTACTAAACAATAAATAAAAATTAATCGTTGGTAGTAAAACTTACTATCTGTATATTTATTTAAAAAAAGGTGGTTGCTCATGATGCATCTTTAAATAATTTCACCTAACAGAAGAAAATCGTATCTCCCTGCTACGGTCTTTAGGATGGAATTAAAGCTACTCTGCACTCTACAGAGCAAATAAACAGATTTCTGTGGCAACGCAAAAGCGTATAACCAAACAAATTTGACGATAGAGTTAGAAAGGACTCAGTCATAAAGTTCGCTGTTAGCGTTAGAGAAACAGCAGCGGTAATAACAACCAAAGGAAACCCACTAGCTCCACATTCAAACGTTTAGTCAGACAAACAACTATCTGTCATGAATAAAGCAATCATGTTCTTGAAGTAAACTGGTTTCTTAGCAAGACTAACTTCAGGCAAAGCCAGGAATGTTGCCAGAGCAAAGAAGATTTCAGTTGCTAAGACAGATTTATCCACGAGATTCAGCAGAGAGTGCATTCCTAACCTAAATATAAGTGGCAACGGGAAGTGGGTAGTCGAACTTACAGTAAATTGAATTTAAATCCTCTTGCTATCTGGTATGTTTTATGTATATCCGCTCGCGTTGTTTTAACTGGGAATCTCTGATTTAGTGAAGGATTTTCAGTTACATTATTGTATTATGTGAAAGCAAATTGAGTGTATGTAGTGTTTGCTCATGGATATAAGCCGTCGATCACGTTGTTTTAACTGAGTTAAACGTAGGGAAACTAGGTTGTTCAAAACATAGGCTCTATCAAGAAATTATACGGGTTCATCTTTTTATTTTCACAGGATCGTTCATTAGGCCACAATTGTGGGAAGCCTATGTCCAGAAGTGGACGTCTTCGGCTAAAATGATGATGATGATGATCTTTTTCAACCCCTAACGCAAAAAGATTGATGTGTTGAGTGTGTGTGAGTCTGTCTGGGGTAAAATTAAAAAAAAATCTTTAATCTCGAAGTATAACTTTTTAAAACCACAATAATATATTATTTACTTTTTAGATCATCAATACACAGTAGTATAAGGGCTAAAATACACGCAAAATAAAAAATTTTCTTTATAAATTTCACACTAAATAGAAGGTAATAACCACAAGATAACTGTGTTTCCAGAATATTTGGAGATGAAACAGCTTAAACTTTATTGTACACCAAAACAGTAATTAACAATTTCACAGAAACTTAGAAAGAAAGATGAAAAAAAAAGAAAAGAAGATAAGCTACAAAGACGGAAAACAGAAGAAGAAAAGAGAAAAAGATGCTTTAACACTATAACGCCATCATCACGTAAGGGCGATTGTATGAAAATATAACTCGGGCTGGGTGCTCTTAACTGACATACATTACAACAGCCAACGATCGATATCGGTTACATCGGGAGCTTTGTTTTAATCGGATTTTGAGCTTCGTATCTTGTAGCCGCTATTGTTCTCGATAGAAACTGCCGTTTTCATTAGGATTATTTCGTTTTCTTTTGAAAGTGTTTCCAAAAAAGGTTTTTGATGTTTTTTTTTTTATGGTGGGCAAAAATTATGCAATGACGAACCCCACTCTTAGGCGGAACAGGAAACAGTGTCAGATTCTTACTGATCAAACACTCCACCTCATTTCTTCTTTGCCCTTCGCACTGGGGCCAAGCCCTTCCTTTCAAAAAAAGACCCTGAGCTCTAGTAGGACCCTTTTGCAGTCCCTACGAGAGTTTTGATGTTTCGTTTATTTGGCTCAGGGCTAAAATAGATTTTAGAGTATAATTACTCGAAAACTCGTTATATCGTCACCGTTTTCAGCCAAGCTATTTTTTTCTCTTAGTCTAAAGTATCGCATAAGGCTTGACACTAAGCAGCCCCCACAAGTAGTACGTGTATTCGAAAACGTCGTGACAAGAGGAAATTTGCCACTGCAGCACTCGGCTCCGTAACACCCCATCGCGCACAGTGACAAACTTTCTCCACCAGTATCAAAACGTATTGTTGCAGTATCATCAGTTGGCTACAATCCGGGAATCTTTAATCGTCAATAGTGAATAGGTTACTTCTAGGTAAGCGTGCTCCATCATCGACCGCATCAGGTCAGGTCGCTCCACCAGGTGAGATAGTGGTCAAGCGCAAACCTTTAATCAATAAAAAAAAATCTTTCAAAACAATACATACATTTTAACTAATGGACTACCACTGCTGGTCATAGTCTCTTTTCATAATCCAAAGGCCACACCAACAAGGACTATGCTTTTTAAAACCAACTAATTTATCTTTGTACGCCTTCACTAGGCAAAGCGTTCGATTGCTGCTTCTTTTATCTTTAAAAGTGTGTTTGGTTCATTAACCTCCAAGAGAACATCGGTGTCCGCACACCCATTGGCTCTTAATTGTGTCTGTAATAACGGTAGTGAAAAGGTTAAGCCAAAATATAATTACAAGTAGTAGACTACAAAACAGTAGCATATGAAGCAGATTATAATACCACTGTCAATGATAAACAATGTCGCAAAACATAACAATGTATTTCTATCCCCTACCAAAACAGTTTCAGTCCCACGTTGGGCGCCAATTCATCTTGCGTGTTGCAATAATTAAACGTCAAACTGGTACGAATCGACATAAAATAGATTCTCTATTTGATAGCTTTCCCGATTCTATTATAAACGGTTGATTTAACAGAGCTCGCTGCGTGAAATGGTAAGCTTGATTTGGTTTTTGTAATTAGTTAAAAGGTTAGGTTGAGTTATAGGAAAGGTTTAGTCATACCTAATTCATCGAATGAAAAATATCAAAGATCATACAAAGAATTGATTAAAATATCTATCTATTAACTATTGTTAATTATAAACTGATGATCCTCTCCTAGAGAAGAGGCAGGCCTCTTCTCTAGGGAACCTTTTTACTGTTTCCACAGTGACAACAGTAAAAAGGCTGATGATGATGACCAAATTCATTTTTTGACCGAATGTTGCCGTCAATGAAGCAAAGAAAACTGAATTACTCACTGTTCTGAAGTTACTGTCATAATGGGAATATATAGAGAATAACAACTCGGAAGTCATTAGACGAAACAGCGAGTAACTTCCATTTTATCAGGTATAAAAACACAATATAACAGCGATAAACCGATGCAAATGTAATACTTGACTGATCCCACGCTGGGCGCCAACATATGATCTTATCGATTAAAATATTCAAATCACAAAACTGAACTTAAATTCAGTACCGAGTGAGTGATCATGAAATTCAATTCCGCTATAACAATAATAAAAGAACACATACACCACCATCAAATCGAAACAAACAAAAAGTATCGCCATTGTGCGCGGTCCCGCGTTGGGCGCCAATTCATCTTGCCCGTTGCAATAATTAAATGTCAAACCGGCACGCATCGACGGGCAAATTGTTTCGCCTTCACAACTGCACGTTGGCTTTTGACATCATTTTTCCTATATTAATTACCTGTCCTTTTTATTATTGAGTGTGAAAACTATGCTCTTTTACGAGGCTTTCTCTTAATTAACTTTTAATTTATTGGCTTGTGATACGGATGTAGTGCGTCAACAGTTTTGGAAAGACCTGTTTTTAAAGTTATGCGTAAGGGCTGTCAAATTTTTTATTATGTTGTATTTTTTTCAAATACCCGCCAATCATGACAATAACCATATCTCTAAGGAAACCATTATTTATGATTTTATATTATTATGAAGTTTTCTCATATTTTTATATGTTTTTTTTGTGACAAGTTTGTATGTAGCAGCTGTCATGATTAACACAGTTTTGTAAAACGAAGCAATGACGTATGATCTTATCTATATACATATCTTATTTATATATATAAAAGGAGAAACTGACTGACTGACATATCAACGCACAGCCGAAACTACTGGGACTAGGAGTGTGAAATTTTGCACAAGGCTTCCTTTTATGACGTAGAACACTAAGAAAGGTTTTTTCAAAATTCAGCGCTTAAAGGGATGTAATGGGGGTCTAAAGTATGTATAGAGAATCCTACTATCATGCGGGCGGTGAAGCTGGCAGAAGGCTAGTTGAACAAACAATTATATGTGATTCCCCGAATCTACAATTCTAGCATATTGTTTCGCCTTATTAGGCTGACATTCTAGGATCATTATTATATTATAAAATAAATAATGTTCAAATAAACTCAGGATGGTACTGTGATGACTGCAAAGAGGTCACATATCGTGCAAACTGGCAAATTAATATATGTACTTTTAAACTTTATAAAAAAGGAACACAGATTTAGACAGATAAGATGTGTTAGATTGTCAGAATAAAAAAAATATTAAATTATTATAAAAGATTATGTTATTTAAGAGTTTCGTTAAACAAATCTAAACTAATATAATAATAAGGTAAAGTTTGTTTTTTTATTTTTTGTTTGTAGGAGGTAATCTCTGGAACTAATGGTTCGATTGGAAAAATTGAAGCTATAATAGAAAGCTGCTTTACTCCTGAGTGACATAGGCTATACATTATTTATATGACAGGGATATAAACCGAGCTGTCACAACTTTTGTCTCATAAATTTTCCGCGGACGAAGTCGCGGGCAAAAGCTAGTATAGTATAAATTAGCTTCTTTAATTGTAGAGTTGCGTCCACCACAGTACTTACATTACTATCAACTAATAACAATGGCGGGTAGTACAATACTATTATATAAATGTGTTCTATTTCTGTACCAGAGTGGGTGTTGAGTGATCAGATTACTGCACGTGGCGCATCAGCATTATAGCATTATTTATAGACTCAGAGCTTCCATGCTTTGAAGATTAGATAGTACAGGCTGCTTAGTATGATTCTAGGGGTTTGTTTGTGCGGTATTGTGTGCTGTATTAAACTGTTGAGTCCTATGCGTATGCCGGCTTTAGCGTGGGGCTCAACAGTTACACTTCTACAGTACCAATTGTTCTTTGTGTCTGTAATTACAGCAGTCGAAAGGTGATACGTTCTGGAGTCATCTACATGCCTCTTCTTCTTCCTACCGTGTCGATGGTAAATCTAGCTTTATTTTAAGTGAATTTCCTTGCCTGGTCCATTATTTATTTGGCCAAAGCTATGACATTTGCTGACATTGTTATTGCCATGGAAACTTAATGGGCCAACGCTGTGGTAGTAACCTTTTTGGTGCGGGCACGCTCAGCGTATTCTATACTTCTGTTCTTTTTATTATACTTTAAGTTTGTAATCGTTGTGCTGTGTCCGTCTAGAATAAAATTGATTCTATTCTATTCGATTCTATGTCTTAAGATCCCTATGTGAATAGATAATAGTACACGTGTGACGTGAAGCAGGATTGATGGTGGGACACGGAGAGACGCCGTACAAACGAGTATGAGTAGATCTGTTGATTAATCCTCGAATTGTCTTTGTCATAGTCATTATAGAATAGAAAAACATTTATTCAATTCAGACACAACACAACATTTACAAAACACACGGTAAAATTTAAATTATCTTGTTTATAGCAATTTATTTGGAGTTATAGCAACATATCTCCTTCTTACTCCACTCCACTATAATTTTGGTTTTTATAAGACTTTTATTTCAGAAGTCACCCCTTTCAAGCTATATCCTTTTTCACCTCTTTATAGCCTTCTCATTCAGTATTAGACAAATTAACTTTTTGTGAAGTTTAATATCGACATGCATTCATTTATCAATTATCACGAGGGTTATTCATTACCTTCTGATATTTTCGTTAAAGGTCTCATTATCAATGCAAAAAAAAAATGTATTAGGGTCGAGTTTCAGTTAGACGCCAATTTAAACGTCCCACAATTTTGTGATGCGATGCGATATGCAACCTACCAGTGTTGTCTTTTTTAACCCAAATATTGACTGGTAGAGAATGCCTTGTTACAATAAGTCCGCCTATGTACCACTACTGTACATGAAGTTTAAATAAATAAATATGATTTACTGTGGCATAACTAGTATCCATTCAGGTAACCATACAATGTCAACCGTTTGGCAAGTTCTCAAAGGTGATATTGCGGTTGTGATTTTTTTTTCATCTATTTAGTTATCAACTACCTCACTAGCCAACGAAAATGCAACATTGTCAACCACGACCACTCTGTCAAGAGTGAACGAGTAAGGATTTAATTATACCACAAAATTCACAAACGTTAAAATAACAGTGCCAACACGACAGAAGTCTGCTAAAACAAGACAGTCATTGCAACATTTGTCTTAGAGACATTTACAAACGAATTTATGCCACCAATACTCCCAATAGGCACACGTCAAAACGTCAAACCCTACAATGCTTCCTTTAACTCAATGTACAGCAAACCACGCGACGTTATTTAGAATGCATTAGGGTTAATGTATGTGCTATCGGATGGCGATGCATTATGCTCGCGGTGGATGTCCGGGTGTAGATCATTTTGAATATCTTTGGAATATATTACGGCGGTTTGGTTACATGGTTTTATTGAATGAGTATTTATTGTTATGGATTGCTTGAATTCAAGATATTGGCAGTATATGTGTCTGATTTTTATTCGAAATAAAGAATATAATAATAATCATACTTCTGTATGTTCTTCACTACTTGAAACATAAAGGAGAAGAAGCTGAGTTCAGATGAAAAAATAAAAATATTAAACACATGCAGAATAGTTAGGAAATTCATGCAGTTGACGACAATATCCCTACTCCGAAGACACCATACGTGCTACATTGACTTGGTTTTGGACAGTCAATCTAGTTAAAACCAGCTATAAGCTGAGAAAAATAATATTTCTGAAAATAATAATAATAATATTTGCTATATTTCATGATTCTAGATTAACAGCGAATCCCTAAATCCGTTCTAACATAAACGGAGTTCCATAGAAATCAGAGATCGGTTATATACAAATTACGTTGAATTAATAGATTTTTTTACTGCCTAGAAGGGTAGCTGATTTTATTATTATTTTGGTTAGCCTTGCGTTGGATCGAGTGATCCAACGGAAGCCTAACCCTGAAGCCTGACAAAGTTCTCATCTGATGTTAAACGATGAAGTTGTCAACGATGATGGACAATTTAACATTAATTACAGATTTTATCTCCATGAGTTCCAGAGAAAAAGGATTGAACAGACGAACAGATGGACAACAAGTTGGTCCTACAAGGATTCCGTTTTTGATGACTAAGGTACGGAACCTTAACGTTAAATAATATTTTAAGTTCCTTCAGTAAACACTTGCTTTTTAAATCAAAGCAATACTGCATTAACACATAAATAAAGCATAACATTTCATCTATCTTTATTTACTTGACAAAATTGCTCAGTTGCCACACATACCACTCTCTCAGTTTGCAAAGTGCGACCCGGCAAAGTAAACTCAAGTCTTTGAAAATTATTTCACAATAAATTACCAATATGTCGGCCCTTTCAAACATAAACTATTAGAAACACGACAGTCCATTTGAGCGTCAGAATTCCAAGACGTTTTACGCAAAGTATAAAATATCAAACGATCACATTTACAATCAGAACTCTGTTACTGTCATTCAAAACTGACGTGGACATCAAACGGGTACTGAAAGTCACAAATAGATTTACTTGACAATAGATCAGAGTTGGTGAACCTTTTTAAGACGGAATAAATAATAATAAATAAATAATAATTCGACGACCATCACACAACGCCGTCTAGTCTCAAGCTAAGCAGAGCTTGTGTTATGAGTACTAGACAACTGATAGACATACTTATACATTTCTAAATACATACATATTATAGATAAATTACACCCAGACACAGAACAAATGATCGTGCTCATCACACAATCATTTGTCTCGGGTGGGAATCGAACCCACGACCTCCGGCATAGCAGTCAGGGTCACTAACTACTATGCTGACAGGCCAGTCAAACCAAACTACTTCGTTTAGGTCATCATCATCATCATCAATTCAGCTGAAAGACGTCCACTGCTGGGCATTGGCCTTCCCCAAGCGCCGCCATAAAAAATCGGTCCTGTGCGTCCAGCATCCATCAGATTCCAGCAATCCTTTATTTTATTTTTTTGCATGCATTTTGGAGAGTCATCATCATTAGTTTAGCCGAAAGATTTCCACTGCTGAACACAGGCCTCCCCAATCGCCGCCACAAAGACCGGACCTGTACGTTTACCATCCATCAGATTCCAGCAGCCCTGACCAGGTCATCGGTCCACCTTGTAGAAGGCCTTCCAACACTGCGTTTTCGGGCACGTGGTCGCTACTCCTGAACCTTTCGACCACAACGGCCATCCGTTCTGCGAGCAATGTGCCCTGCCCATTGCCACTTGAGTTAGGGGCTGTCTCCACGAGCGAGATAATCGCGACGATTCCGCCCTTATATCGTCGGATAATCTCCACGAACGAGCGATAATTCCGCCGCGTATCGTATAGTTGTTACGGAATCGCGGCGATTCCGCGGCGACTCGTAACGGTATCGCCGCGTTTTCTTGACGTCACGTTGCGAAAGAAGGAATTCAGTTACGTGCCAGACGTTCCCTTAACGAGAGGCAATGCTGAAATGACGCTGCGTTTGACAGCGCGCCCGCCGCGCGCTCGTCGCGAGAGCGCCGCGAACGCGCGGCGGTCGCGTTGCTAATCGCGGCGGGCTAGCGACGATGTGATGACGTTTTGCGCGCTCGTTGCCACTCGTCGCATCGCGGCGATAATATCGCCGTGTGGAGACGGTTCCATAGAGAGTGTATAGAAAAACGTGGCGCGGCGATTCTCTCGCTCGTGGAGTCAGCGCCTTAGACGATTCCACTTGAATTGCGAATCATCATCATCATCCTACCCTTATCACATATTACTTGGGGTCGACGCAACATGTTTTTTTCTTCCACTCTTTCCTGTTACCCGTCATACTATCACTAACTCCCTTTTCCTTCATATCACTCCTCACACAATCCCTCTTCTTCGGCGTTCCTCTTCCTCTCCACCCATCTACGTGTAAACTCAAAACTCTTTTCGTAACATGCGTTTCATCACTCTTCTTCACATGACCATACCAAGACAACGGATTTTCTTTCAATTTTTCAGTCACTGGCGCCACTTTCAGACTTTCTCTAATATACTTATTTCTTACTTTATCCATTCGCGTCACACCACACATCCATCTCAACATTCTCATCACATATACATCATTACATTAAGTTACATTATATTAAGTTTAAAAATGGCTCATCATCATCAGCCTTTTAATGTTCCCACTGCAGGGACACAGGCCTCCTCTCTCTGGGAGAGGGAATGGGCCATAATCCACCACGCAGGCCCAGTGCGGATTGGTGGATGTCACATGTCTTCAAATTTTTGGTTTTAGGACATGCCGGTTTCCTCACGATGTTTTCCTTCACCGTTTTGATAGCAGTGGTAATGAAATAAATTACACAAAGTAATGCGCCTGGCTGGGTTTGAACCCGCGACCTACGACTCGTAAGTCGGGGCCGTTACTACTCGGCCACCACTGCTCTCCAAAAAAAATGGCTAAAAATGGCTATTTATAGTAAAATCAGGGTTGCTGACCCAACAGTGCGGTCACTGTGATAGGTCCGTGATTCGCGACAGAATATTTTTGGCACAGCATTGAATTCATTGAGGTTTTAAATCAACATATTTTGGCACCGTGTATTTTGTTTAAATGTCATGTGTAAAAAAATACGTATTTTGTGAGTGTTTTATTGTTACGACGCTATATTTTTGTGTTGGTGTTTTATATTCAAATTATTTAGTAAGCGGGTATATAATTTGACGGATTTCCTTCTCCACTGCATCTATCTGTCTTTATACGATATAGTTATATGTCTATATTTTTAATTGCAATAAACTAGTGCTTGACTGCGATCCCTGCGGCAAGCAGTGATGCAATCGTTGATGGTAAGGCGCACTAGTTTATTTAAAGCCTATTCACTCTAGCCTTGAAGACACCTAAATTATAATCGGACGGAAAGACTGCAGCCGGCAAACTGTTCCAGTCCCTCAATGTACGCGGTATAAACGACGAGACAAAACGCTTAGTCCGGGCCGCAGGTGTCTCAACAACGTAGGGTGGATATTTACTGTACGCCAGGATTTTTTAAAATATTGAACGGATTTTCATGTACATCCTTATTTACTTTATACAAGCGTTCTCGTTGTAAAATATTCTCAAAACAATGAATAATTTTCAACTACCCTCATCAAAATGTTCGACATCCCTGCCCAGTAACGACATTTGTGTGCATAGTGCATTAGCGTCATGACGCGTCACGCGACACGTCGATCGTTGACGCTGAAGTAAGAGCGACAAATTGAGGGTAGTATGACAAATTGACAACCATTTTGGTGATTATGTAACTTGATTTAATGATTAAGGTGTATAATGATGATTTGTGACGTGATGCTCGATTAGATGGGTTGTTTTTTTTGGTTCAGTAGTCGCAACAGTTTTTTTTTATTTTTATGGTAGGCAAAAATCATCCAATGACGAACCCCGCTCTCACCTCCGCCTCTCTCCTTTCCCACTCTTACTGACTACACATTCCACCCTGTTCATGCTCAGCTCTTCGCACTGGGCCAAGCATTTCTTTCAGAAAGAGACCTTGGGCCCCAGTAGTCTATCAAGATTCCTGGTATATATTTTTTTTATATTAGTGCTTCACTGCGATCCCTCCTGACGGCAAGCAGTGATGCGATCTTTGATGGAGAGAGGTGCACTAGTTTATTGGAAAACTATTCGCTCTAGCCTTGAAGACACTTAAATTATAATCGCAAGGAAAGACCGCAGCAGGCAAATGGTTTTAGTCCTTTGCTATACGATACTCGACGAGGCAAAAAGGATTATAGAGGCGTTAACAATGTAATGGTAGTTACATACGAGTATGTGCCGTGCGTTGAGTTGTCCGAAGGCAGAAAGAACATGGTTTAAATAACTATTATCAGCTTTATTTGCTTGCCTTTTCAGAAATATGTTCAGGTCGGATTACAGTCTAATCAGACGCTGAAGAATACCAGTATTTACAGAAGTAAAAGAAGAGTAAAATTACTATGATTTCAGAAGCGAAATGCTGCGAAAAACTACTTTCATTTAATTAGTACATCACAACTTAGGTACTAAAAAAACACACAGTCGCTGTGTATGCTTAGATCTTTAAAACTACACAACGGATTTGCGGTTTCTTTAATAGATAGAATGATTCAAGAGGAAGGTTTCATATTTAATATCAGCATTGCACCCGTGCGGAATTGGGGCGGGTTACTAGTATATAATATAATAATAAAAACCTTCATAAGTTTTACCACACGTTTGTACTTAATAAGGGAAAGGAAAATCTTAACACAGTTTCCACAAAAGAACATAACAAAATAAACGTTCGAACTTCGAAAAATACCGTTAAACCAAAGCCTTTGTAACGTCGCACACATGGAACCTAGCTACACGATTGGTCGTCCATAATCCAATAGGGTGTCCCGATTTGAATTTCGATCGTATTCGTGTTCTAAATTTAAATCTCGTTCGGATCACGTACGGTACGTGAGGGCGCAACAGACTTTCTGGTGTAAGTTTGTGGTACTTATTTGTTTACTCAGTTTTCCGTAGGGTAGTTGGAGATTTTACCCAAAATAATGTTCAGGATGAAACTTGTTGCTATGGTAGAGAAACAAAGCGGTTATCAAGATAGCCCAACATTATGGCACGTTTTAGCGTAATTCTAATTTCCCTAATAACAGTAAAGTTTCGAGGGTTGAGACTTTGAGACCTTTCGGAACGCAATTGTCAAAATTAAATTATAATTTCTCAGTAGGCCAATCTTAGCAGATATTGGCCAAGTACGCTGAAGATATTATAATGCGACCAAAGGGTTGACCAGGTGGTTGTAACCTAACGTCCCAAAGTGACCTTGCTAGTTTCAATCCGTGTAGACATTGGTTGTAAACCATGACCTTAAACGTCCTTGGTTGGGAGGCGCGTTTTCCCAACCGCGGTGATTGAATTTCAAACGTGTTGGTGCGAAAATTTGACATCCATCTAGCCGTAACACATATAAACCAAGGTCCAGCCAAGGCGTTCTTGGCTGGAACTCTAGATTGCAACTATGTGATCCATCTTTGACACGCGTTAAGGTAGCCAATGACGAGGCGTTAATCAATCCAAATGGAGTGGACGTCTTCCAAAATCATAAGTGAGATAAACGTATGCCAATAATTTGGACATCTCCCAGTTTTGGATTTCCAACCGGATTGAAATCCATGCTTCCTATCCAAGGGCGTCTTCCGCAGCCGACCAACAACAAAACTGATTGATTGGTTGATTGTGAAAAACATGAGCCATGCCGTTAGAATTGTCCGTGAATGCTCAAATCCGCGTCTATTTTATGTGATTTTTGTCTTAGTTTTAGCTCTGCATTGAGAGGACATGTTCTAGAAAGGGCTACGTCTATAAAACGTTTCAACAAATTAATTCGTATCGTTAATGGCTACCTTTAGAAGCATCACTACAAGAAGTCGCCGCGGGCGAGGGGCGTGAGGTATTGACTACCATAGCAGAACTTATCAAGCAAACCAACTCAATCCAACTGAAAAAAAAGCCTCTACACCCTCAAAAACTATTCCCTTTCCATCAAACCTCAAAAAAGTCAAAATAAACCTTATTTAACACACTAGGTAACTGGAAGTCTGTGTATTACCCAGCTTAAAACAACTTAGTTGGGACTTAACAGTTCTCACTGACCGCGCGGCGCGCCGTTCCCGCTTACCAACTTGAGCCGAAAAACTTTTTGGAACGGTTTGAATTAACTTTTTAAAATTGAGATAATGAGTTGGTTGAAAAGGTTGTAAAGTGAATTCGAAGTTTGAAAAATTGGTGATTTTCATTTTTAACAATTTACTTTGCCATCAACATTCTGACATGGCGAAAGGCCACTTTGGCTCCACCCACATCTACCAAAGGTTACTGTTAGGGAATATCATATCGGCCTAAGAAACTCCAGAAGGTAGAAGATCACGGTTGCCGTTCTAAATATATGACTAACACTTAGTTTCTAAAAGCCTGATCAAATTGTCATTCAACTGACAAAACTGTTAACAGCTGTTACAAACTAATTTGGGTTACTGAATCGATGCTTATATACTTAAATACTAACTAATCTATGATGATTTATTTAATATTTATCGAGAAAAAGTATTATAACACCTTTACAAACGCTTTAATGATGCATTTTTTTTCTTTATTATTAAGAACAAATTTCTTAATAATTGATTACTATTATTATTTATTAATATTATTCAATTGTGGTGATGCATTGACATGTCATTCCTAATTTCCTAAAGAAGATTTAACTATGTTGTCAACTGACAAGATGATCAAATCATCATCATGCTTTATGCCCATCAATTAGTAAAAAATCGCTTTTAACGATAAGACCGCACATTGTGACACCATATTATTTTATTGTTAGGTACTAATGTAATTTTATTACTGGTGTACAATGAAAGAATATTATCTATCATTAAAAAAAGCCATACCTTAAAAAAAAACTATCAATAATAATCCAAACAATAGACGGCTTTTTTATGGTAGGTAATCATCATCCAATGACCAGTCCCGCCCTTGGGTGGAGAGGGAAACATTGTCAGACTCTTACTGACTAAACAACATACTCCGTTCCTACATTGCCATATTGCCATACATACTATAGCCACAGCCTTCCTTTCAGAAAAGAACCCTTAGCCCTAGTTGGCTTCGACCTTTCTGCAGGGTCCCTACGGCAAACAATAAATGGCTTACGATTTGCTTACAAACATTTTTTATCAATTCCGTAAAAACATTTGACCCCTTTACGAACCATAAGTAACAATAGGTAATCCAAAACCTAAATTCAAAACTATTTCACTATAAAACCATTTTCATCAGTTCCGGTTCCAAAATAGTTGAGCGTCACCACAAAAGGACTCCCATGGCGACATCCAACATTAACTAAGTAGTTCCAAATCCCCAGCACTTAATGGATCTATTTAATCCTGTTTATTTAACGGGTGTTCGGTTGCAGTTAACCGATAGTTTAGTTTTTCGGTAACTTGAGTTAATCCGGTTTTGGTTCTATAGTTACTAACTTAATTTTAAGGTTTGTTTAACCAAACAGCTTTTTTTAAAAATTGATTTAAACTAGTGCTTGACTGAAAGAAAAGAAAGAAAGAAAAAGAAGTTTATTTGTGCAAAAGTATGGCGCATACATAAAAAAAAAATAACAAAAACAACTAAATACTAAAATTATGCAACACACCCGCACAAAACGGCCGGTGCTCAGCAAAAAGCTGGGGCTCATGTGTGAACTGCGATCTCAACTGATGGTAAGCAGTGATGCAATCGTTGATGGTGAGGCGCACTAGTTTATTAAGAGCCTTGAAAACACTTTAACAATAATCGGACATGAAAACCTATATTTCTTTAGAGGTATCCGAAATAGAGTGTGAAGTCCCGCAGACCTCCGTTGAAAAAGAAGAATCCTCCGGCCAGACGGGTATTGTGTCTGGTCCGGCAACTGCCCAACAGTTAATATTCTTTTTTTTCTTTCTTTGGCATTATTGTATATAGGGTGATTGGTAATTAGTGACCCCAGACCAGTATTTTGACCAATTAGGTAAACATAAATGTACTGACCAGCAGATTTTTTTCGCGGTTTCAGGGTTTGGTCCCATAGTGTTGTTTGTTATCATAACTACAATCAATCACGTTTTTAGTATCGGTCACTAATCCAGTCACCCTATGTGATCTAATCGCGTGGAAAATTTTGATACTGCGCTGTAGGAAATTTCCTATTGACGATAAAGATATCGTTACAATCGTTTTGTAACACTTAAGAAGGTTTGCTTGTACGTTACTTCCAGCAGATTTTACTTTGAAAATTACCCTTACTTTCCCACGGCTGGGCAGATAGTTTTAAAATCAAAGACCGTGTCAATGCGAACACGGTATTTTTTTTGGATTTTTGTTTTTGGTGAATTTTTCCATATTATTATCTCAACGATTAAAGCTTTCCTGGACCATTACAAATATTTGGAGACTAAAACTAACCAAACCGGTCCACCCAATCTTGAGTTTAAGCAAGACTAACGATCAACTATTCATCACTACATAGTATAGTATAAAACAAGGTCGCTTCCCTGTGTCTGTCCCTATGTATGCTTAGATCTTTAACCTACGCAACGGATTTTGATGCGGTTTTTTTAACAGATGGAGTGATTCAAGAGAAAAGTTTTTATGTATAACAGATGCATAATATATTTAACATCACTACTGCACCCGTGTGAAGATGAGTCGCTAGTTTTAATATAAACGAAGATAGTAAATCCTTATGCTTGAATTTAGTAGTTTCGTGCTTGTCTGAAACCATACAGATCTTTCTCTCAGCAACAGTAATCCTCAAATCAAACTGAATCGCAACTGTAGCCACTTGTCAGACAGAAACTCCGTGAAGTGTAACTAAAACTTTGATCTACCCGCAAGTTTCGTCCATGCTTCACTATTGGGACGTCGTGGATATAAAATAGAAAGTTCCAGAAGGCCAGCTCTGTACGAAGAGAAACTACAGGCGCAAGATACAGTAGGTGCAGGCCGAAATATCTGCTCCTTTAGCCAAGTTACTATCGTTTCGTTAACGTCGAAAGCGTTGAGTTGGTCACGCCTCAATTGTGACGAAGCTTGGTCAATTTCTAGCGTTCGACGATAACGAAACTGTAATAAACGAAAGTTGACGGTACTGAACTCCTAACAAATTGGCTGCATAATAAATCCTTGCTTATAGTACGCGGCAAAGAAGTGGGAATTATTTGGTATAGTTACGCGCAGCCCCCCACTTCGATCGAGACCAGAAAACCGGTTAAAATCCTCGACACATAAGTTGGACCAACATAACGGACGACCTGGAATGCGCAGTAACCGATTTGCGACAGTTTAACCATAACAAATGTTTAAACTGTAATTATCAACTAATTAGCCGCATACTATTTTAAATTTAGAATTTGGATTTCATTGATTCAGGATTCTATAAACCAACTATAAAACAACTAGCTTTTGCCCGCGGCTTCGCCCGCGTACATAAAATATAGCCTATGTCACTCAGGAGTAAAGCAGCTTTCTATTGTTGCTAAATTTTTTCCAATCGGACCAGTAGTTCCAGAGATACAAACAAAAAAATAAAAAAACAAAAAAACAAACTTTACCTCTTTATTATATTAGTGTAGATATAGATTTAGAATTTGGATTTAATTGATTCAGGATTCTAGTCGAACGAGAAGTACAAACCCTATGAATTTTGAAAGTGTCGAAATATAATATGCATACCTACATTTTTTGCAACATAATTAAAGGGTATTCACAGACAGACAGACAGACAGACAACAAAGTGAACCTAAAAGATAGTATTCCTTATTCGCCGAATGAGATACAGAACCCTATATAAGGGCAAAGAAGAAAATACTTCCACAGGCATATCAACGAGTATCTACAGTATCCCAAAGTAAAATTAAATAGAAACTGAAGTAGTTACAATAGTTACAGAAACTTTGGGACTAGGCAAAGTTTCCGTCCGTCTACCGGACGGATATTTCGAATGACAAGACTATAGTTACGGATCGTGGGCCTTTAGTTTCGGAATGGATGAACTGTGTGAAATGAATTGAACTTTATTATTTTACTAGCTTTTGCCCGAGGCTTCGCTCACATTAAATTAGGGGGAACACGGTTTAAAACTTGCCGGAGTCTGTGTTTCCTGATGGCTACAACCCTGGAATCTTTAAGTCAAGAGTGAATAGTTTACTTCTAGGTAAGCGCGCTCCATCGTCGACCGCATCGTCGCTTTCTATCAGGTGAGATAGCGGTAAAGCTTTGCGCTATAATAAATAAAATAAAAAAAACAGAATGTGCACCAAGTGCATTTTTAGCTTCGTACCTTGAAAACTGCGAAAAGTCCCATATAAAATTTCACCCCTTCTTATAAGGGGCTGGAGCATATTTACAACAAAAATAACGCACGATTTTTTGTTAGTACACAAATAGTACGCATATTAATTTTTAGCTTTCTACCTGAAAAATTACGGAATGCTCAATACAAACTACAACCCCTCATTGTAGGGAAGTGGAGGGTTAGAAAGAGATAAAAAGTAGCCTATATCACTTTCCATCCCTTCTAGTATCTCCACTTAAAAAAAAACATTAAATCGTAGCTCCGTTCTGCCTTGAAAGACGGACAAACAAACAAACATAGTTACTTTCCCATTTATAATATTAGTATGGAAGTATAGGATAGTTTAACTTTGCATTGATAAATTGAATGCTATAAATTATAAGCCTTTATTGTAGAGAGATTATTTTAATTATAGCAGTAAATAAAGTAATATAATATAATATATTCCACAACTATTAAACAACGCCGTCTAGTCCCAAGCTAAGCAGAGCTGGTGTTATGGGTACTAGACAACTGGTAAACATACTTATATATTTCTAAATATATACATATTATAGATAAATTACACCCAGACACAGAACAAATGATCGTGCTCATCACACAAACATTTGTCCTGGGTGGGAATCGAACCCACAACCTCCGGCATAGCAGTCAGGGTCACTAATCATTAGACCAACACGCCAGTCAAAAGTACCTATTATTTACTGTTATAAAGAAAATAATCTCTTCCCTTAGATCTATAGGACAATTGAAGTCGTTTCTTTGTCAATTTTGGTTCTTTTTTCCTTTTCAGACTTCATTAGGTTCTAGTTCACCTATTCCATTTGGCAGTGAGCCCAAAAAATACTTCAATTAAAACATCTGAATGCTTCGTTTCTCTCCATACGTTTTTTGCAGATAGTTGTGACAAAAATCAATCTGTCTTGCCTTTCAAACTATATTGGATGTATGAAGTTTTGTGAGATGAATGTGTGACTGTATTTAATATCTATTAAATAACCCCTGAAAGTCCTGCGCGACTTGTCAATTATCCGTTGTTTATTTTTTTAATTATTGTTTTATATTTTATTGTTTAACTAGATTTTGCCCGCGGCTTCGCCCGCGTGGTATTGGGGTTGGGGTTGGGGTTTCCGGGATAAAAAGTAGCCTATGTCCTATTCCGGAGTGTATCCTATGCCTGTGCCAAATTTCATCCAGATCCGTGCAGCCGTTTTGGCGTGACTGAGTAATAAACATCCAAACATCCAAACATCGTAACTTTCGCATTTATAATATTAGTAAGATTTCTACTTATATGTTTAAGTAGTGTAATTGGCTTCGGCCGTACTGTTTAATTTAAATAAATAAAAAAAAATGGAATCCACGTCCAATATCGGATCCAGATGCAGTTGTATGTCACTGTGTTACTATGCCAGTATTTTACATGGTATGAATGGCCATCATCATCATCAGCCTTATTAACGTTCCCACTGTTGGGACACAGGCCTCCTCTCTAGGTGAGGGAATGGGCCGTAATCCATCACGCGGGCCCAGTGCGGATTGGTGGATGTCACATGTCATCGAATTTTTGGTTCTAGGACATGCCGGTTTCCTCACAATGTTTTCCTTCACCGTTTTGAGAGCAGTAGTGATGAAATAAATTACATAATGTAATGCGCCTGGCTGGGTTTGAAACCGCGACCTACAACTCTTTAGTCGGGGCCTTTACCACTCGGCCACCACTGCTCTCTGTCATATGTACAAGAAGTATTTATAAATAAATAACTCTTTCAGCCTCAAGCACAGGCGTAGAGTAGTCAGCCTTTCGGTTTTTTACAAATATCCACCCTTACGTTGTTGAGACATCTACGGCCCGGACTAAGCGTTTTGCCTCGTTGTTTATACCGCGTATATCGAGGGACAGGAACAGTTTGCCGGCTGCAGTCTTTCCGTCCGATTACAATTTGGGTATCTTCAAGGCTAGAGTGAATAGGCTCTTAATAAACTAGTGCGCCTCACCATCAACGATTGCATCACTGCTTACCATCAGGTGGGATCGCAGTCAAGCACTAGTTTATAGCAATAAAAAAAAATTGCCAAGTTGGGGCCAAGGATTGATGCGAAAGCGGAACACCGGGGCCCTGGAACTAAGGCAGGAAGGTACGGTGGGTTGTTTTGTCATTAAAAGTCTGACACTGTGTCCCGCTCCGACCAGGGGCGGGATTCGTCATTCGATGATTTTTCCCACTGAAAAAAAAAACCATAAACGATTGCATCACTGCTTACCATCAGGTGGGATCGCAGTCAAACACTAGTTTAGCGAAAAAAAAAAACGATTTCGCAAGTCCTACATAACATACTGACAAGCTACTCTGTATATTTGGCAGGCTCTCATCTTCCGGCGCCCAGGTTATACTAGTCTAGCGTTGTTTTGGCACTGGTTCATACCTGTTGGACTTGCTTGGGTTAGCAAGTGAAATGACTGGTTTAAGGGCTTTATCTTGTGCCAAGTGGAGGAAAAAGGAACTGTGATATCAATTAATTAATTGAAAGCCTAATTTAACCTGTCGAATACCGTAATTAGAGACATAATAGAGAGACAATAGGTGTGCGAATGCCGGCATTGGGCTCAAAAATTAAGTAAAACTTCGGGTGAAGTCGGGTTAAGTAAAGACATCATGAAAGCGTGGAACACAAAATACTATTGAGGCAGATTCGGCCTCCTATTTCCTAAGAAAACAGCTTTGAGCTGAGCGCTGGCTCAGCAACGAAATCTATATATTTAAATTACATACTAATTCAATGTATAGTGCGGCCGTCGGATCTTGGCGAGTCTGGAGTTGTTATTGCTGTTATTGGCATTTTTTTGTTTAGTTAAAATTCGCAGAGCCTAACTTTAGACTCGCTAATATCCGCGGTCGACGGCCGTACTATACCTATAAGGATTTCATTGCTGGACCAGCGCTGCGATAGAGGCTGTTTTCTTAAAGAATAACACCTCCGATTTTTATCAAATACTTTATAATTATGTAAGTAAAAAAATATATTTTTTTGCTTTCATTGTATTTTTTGTTTATTTGGAAGTGCTAAATTTTTATTTTGATAATTATGTTTTACATTTTAACAATTTTTTTTTAGTTTATCATCGAACGGCGAACTTTAATCCACTCTTTTGCTTACCCTCAAGTCACATCTTCACCCTCTCACTCGTCAAAATATTCAGCAACTTACCTGAAACAAAAACAAAACACAAAATCAGCATTATAGAACTCAAAAGCTCTCAAAACTACCCTACAAAAGAACAAAACAATAAAACCAGAGACAAATAACTCTATCGAACAAATACTTCATTCACTCACTCCTCTACATTCTCATTGATCATATATCAATTCATACGCGTTCTAAATTTGAAAACAAAAAGGCTAGTGCGCCACCTAGCGGCAGGAAATTGCAACATCGATCTGTCATGGACACTATACAGGGTTGTGATGAATTACCGCCGGTGGACGTCACAGAGGAAATGTAGTGCATTGTGGGGTGAGCAGCGGACGAGCTATTGTTGTTAGGGTGATGTGAAGGTATATGTGGAAGATTCAATCTATACCTCTTCTTGTGAGTGAATGATTTACGAATGTGAATGAACGGTATTGAATGGTTATTGGTTTTATTATCTACTGATTCGAGGCAGGACTTCGGATAGCTCAGGCTCAGAATGTCCCTTTCCCGAAATATCCCTTTCACAAAATGTCCCTTTCCCGAAATATCCCTTTCACAAAATGTACCTTTCCCAAAATGCCCATTCCCCAAAAAGTCCATTTCCCAAAATGTCCCTTTCCTACGAAAATATTTAAATAATATAAGCAAAGCAGTCAAAGAGACATTTTGGAAATGGACTTTTTGGGGAATGGGCATTTTGTGCTGAGTAAAAAATGATTTGTTGATCAAGTGATCAACGAACTAGAATTAGGTTGTCTTCCCATTTAAATTTTCTCATACGCGGAATAATAATAGTTCTTATTAAATAAAATATAAAATTCAAAGGTTTTAGGAATAAATTCATAAGATCTTTTTTTTCTCAGAATTAGGTAAATTGGATTGAATTAAAAATTATTTGTGGTCTCTGAGGTTTTGCGCATTATACGTTAAAATTATAATGTTAAAAGTTCGAAAGATGTCTCTAATCTTAAACTAACTAATGAAACAATGAAACCTATCTGTTACAAGTTAGAGACTAGTTAGCGAGATAAAAATTGAGCTCAGCAACAAACAGGCACGTATAAAGTTACGTACTGAAGGAGTACAATCACATTACCTATTCTATAAAGGTGTGTTTAGACGACCGAGTCAAAACTCGAAAAAACCAAAATAATGTGATAATAATATAATAATATTCGACGACCATCACACAACACCTTCTAGTCACAAGCTAAGCAAAACTTGTGTTATGAGTAATACTTTAAATAAATCGGCCAAGAGCGTGTCGGGCCACGCTCAGTGTAGAGTTCTGTAGTTTCCCGTCCGTCACAAATTTCTCACAACGTAACAGAACCCAGTAGCCCATGTAAAAATTAGTAACCCAATTTCCTAAGAGATGGCGCTGTACCCGGTGGTAATTTTAAAAAGGCATTTTTTGGAGGAAGGTATTTTTGAACGATGCGCAACGACAAACATAGGGCACATTTTGTTAACGTCAAAATCTAATAAGAATTTATTTACAACAGAATATAACTACAGTACGGCCTTCGGATATTGAAGAGTTTGAAGTTAGGCTTGTTAGTTGTTAGGTTATGTTAAAAAAAAAATAACAGCAATAACAACTGTAAAATTATTTGTCTAAACTATTTATTTTTCTACGAGTTTTTCAGCCCTAAAATTTACAGAGTCTAACTTCAGATTCGCTGAAAGGAAGGTCCGACTCCGGTATGAGGTCTAAGAAGGAATGGGGTGAGTTGTTTAGTCAGTAAGAGTCTGACACTGTTTCCCGCCCCGCCCAAGGGCGGGATTCGTCATTAGATGATTATTTTTTATGGTGGGACAAATTTTTGCGTCAATAGATAATTTTTCTGCGTGGCAACGGAAACATTACAGTTTTTTTTTTATGGTAGGTACAGTCAGCACCAAAAGTCGATGAACAGAATCAACATAACAAAACACCTGTTCACAATAAAATGCCATAAGTTATAGTCGCAACTAGGAAACAAAATAGCCTGAACACCAGAAATTTACAAAAGTCGCTAAACACGAGTATTTTAAAGTACATGATTGTGCACTAGTATTCCTAAAGTCGCTGTACACCATCAATCTCATTGGATGATTTGTACAAATCATTCAATGACGAATCCCGCTCGTGGGCGAAGCAGGAAAAACCTTACAGGTGGATTAAAGATAGTAAAAGACAGTACTCTCACTTCACCCATTGCATAAAAAGTTATCTGATGATGGCCCGACGGAAAAAAAAAAACATATTGCAATCACGAACGCTTGCCTTTTACCCTTGTACCCTCACCTTTACAAATCCCCAAGTCGTGCATTAACAAGATTAAAACAACATTTTAAGGTATAACTCTTTGAACAAACATCTTGTAACACGTACGATGAAATATTGTAGCTCACTGTCGGAATATGTTACCAGAGATATATTGTGAGAACGTTGCTACGTTGCTGGTTTATTGAAATTTTACAAAATATACAAAGCATGGTTGAAAAATTGGCTGCTTTTTTACGTGCAATGAGAAATCTACCTCGTTGCACGACTTTTTGATCGTTAAATCCCGTAGAGAGTCGATATATGGAATCATTAAATACGGGACATGGAACCACTATCGATTTGTAAAGATAAAATTAAGAAGTAAAGTACTTTTTTAGGGTTCCGTAGTCAACAAGGAACACTTATAGTTTCACTGTCTGTCTTTCCGTCCAATTGTCTTTCGATTATGTCTCTGATTGCTGTATTGAAAAGTTACGCATGTATGAAATTTATTACTTTGAGTAAACGTCAGTAATGCGAGTCAATGACTTGTAAGTAGTTATCGGTCGTCGCATATTAACTACCTTCAGGTCATTGTACTCAAAATTTTGTGCCGCTAAAAGAACACTTGTGTTGTAAATTAAAAAATTAACATTTTTCATTTAGTATAATAACGTAATTATTCTAAGATTTTTCAATGAAAGTTGACAATAATGACATAGTATAAAACAAAGTTGTTATGCCCTACGTATGCTTATATCTTTAAAAGTACGCAATGGATTTTGATGCGGTTTTTTTTTAATAGATAGAGTGATTCAAGAGGAAGGTTTATGTGTAATACATGCATAATACATTAAATATCAGTACCCGTGCGAAGCTGGGGCGGGTCGCTAGTTAGATATAATATTGAGTGATTATACGAGCATTTTGCTTCGTCCTTTCATAATTATATAATAATAATAATATAATAATAATAATAATAATTTATTGCAGCCAAAGTTACACATTGTACATTACAGTTACAGATGTTACTTAACATACATAGTTGACGTGAGTACAAAATACATGATCAATGACCCCCATGCTAGGAAAACCTGTGTTACAGGGGTCATCCATCCGTCCAGTGAGAGCAGTTAGGTAACTTATTGTAAATAAAACTAGCCTAGTACAATTTTAAAATTAAACAATAGAAAAATAAGCAAAATTTATTAAATTTATGTGTGTTGTGTGAATGATGTGTGTGAATGGGTGTGCAGTGTGACCGCAGGAGAGTGTGATGTATGTGTGTGGGTGTGTGGAGTATTTGTATGGGTATGAGGTGCATCTGTGTGAATTAGGTGTCATCAAAGCTAAAATTAATATACGCATCATAAACTAGTGCGCTTAACGAGCAACGTTTGCATCACTTCTTGCTTCATGATCACTACTTACTATCAGATGGGATCGAAGTTAACACAAGTTTAATCAATAGAAAAATACTTTATTACACAGATTAAAAAACCAGAGTCACACAGATTCCGCAAATCCACCGCAAAAACGTTACAAAAAATCCTTTGATAGCTTTATAAAGCACTTACAGACTAATTATGAACACAACATATAATTAAGCCCGCAAATCGCGTGTGCCTCGTAAATTATCGCAGGACGTGCATTAGCCGACCGTCCGTCTATCCGCAGCGGAAACGCAGCGACGCGCGACAAACGCATAAATTTCGCGGTCTGAACACGCACTTAGGTTTCGTGTATAATGACGTCATTTAAAGGGTGTGTTTGAATATTTAATTAAGTAATATCTTTGGCTAAGAAAAAGGCTTAGAAAAGTACCTCATTTTAATCATTAGAAAATATTTAGTTAAAATCTGTTTATTTCAGTTTTTTTTTTATTTTTCAGGGGGTAAAAATCATCCAAATCGTCCTTGAGCGGGGCTTTTACTGATTCAAAATCCACTTCATTCCTTCGTTGCCTTAATTTCAGTACCTCGGTGGTACACTTTCACATTTACCCATGAACCCAGAAGACCTTACTGGGTCTCCTCGTTGCCCGCTCCGCCCAAGGGCGGGATTTGCCATTGGATGATTTTTACTTACCTACCATAAAAAAATCATATAAACCAAAAACGAGACAGCATTTCGACATTCACGTATGCGCTGCAGCCGTGATGCCGTCGCTCGGTACTTTGCGTCCAATTTGAAGTCGCCTTAAGGAGCATCGTCCCTTACTATCAGGTGATAAGGCTGCACTACTGCAAAGGACTTGATTCTAACGCCCACTAAGCAATAATACGACCAAAACGAACCATTGTTTTATTACAAAAACAAATGACGACCAGCGGCCATAATTGTTAGTTAGCCACAAGTCTATTGACGCGGTACAAATGTAATCACAATATTGCAATCGTACACAACACTGAATGGTAGTCACTAATGCGACGTACCACAACACTGACCGCAAAACCACAGATTTATTATTAAAATAATGTAAGTACGAAATATATTTGTTAACATAAAATACAGGGTAAAATCATGTAAGTGTTATCTGACCACATTACCCGTAATCTCTCTCCAACCATTTGATGTTTTACAGGATGTATTTTGGAGAGAATGCATGGGAATTGTATGATTAGATTCTGCCATCTCATTTCTATCATTATCATCGGTCAACCCGTAAAGCGAGTATCCACCCTTACGTTCTTAACTGTACTACCAGGGTCTAAACCTTCTAGGGCCAAGTTTATAACGCATAAGTACATCGAAGGGTTGGAACAATTTGCATGCTGCGCTTTTACGTCCTATTATAATTTGGTATATTTCATATTAATAAAAAACAAGTCGCACTCAGACTGCCTATTTGTTGATCCAGATAACTATTAATTTTTTTTTCATACCGCCAATGGTCAGAACGGTAGACTGTCAAACTATGTCAGACTCTACTGAATAAACGATCCACCCCGTTCCTTTTTTCCTTAGTTCCAGGGCTCTGGCCGCTTGCGATGCAACGTTGCACTGCATTCGCGGTGAACGTCGCCGTCATTTCGGTTAGACTTTAAGTATTTTGATATCAAATTGATCAAAACTACGAATGGCATTCAAAATAACTAAAACAATCAAACTAAATCTATCCTCAGATCTTTCATGAAAAAGTCATTCATTAGAACGTTTTTCACCTCCACAAAAGCCTCTTTTTCACATACCCTTAAAAACAATTAGCCATTAAATTCTCGCACATTTTTAATCTCCCTCCCGCAGATAATCTAATAAATTACAGGCGGATACGAGTGCGCCCTTATAGTACCCGCACATGCTTACAGACAAGATTTATTGTAGCACTAATCTATGGGTACGAAGCCTAATGTAAAATGTATGTAATATAGCTATTGCATATTTAAGAGCTACTGCTGGATAGGTTTATGCATATTTTAGCATGTTTTAAGAGTCGTTCTTCAAAGATCAAAATGCTATTGGAATCTTACTAATATTATAAATGCGAAAGTTACGATGTTTGGATGTTTGTTACTCAATCACGCCAAAACGGCTGGACGGATCTGGATGAAATTTGGCACAGGTATAGGATACACTCCGGAATAGGACATAGGCTACTTTTTATCCCGGAAACCCCAACCCCCAATACAACGCGGGTGAAGCCGCGGGCAAAAGCTAGTTTTATATAAACTAGTGATTGATTGCAAGCTCACCTGATGGTAAGCGCTGATTCAATTGTCGATGGTGAGGCAGACTAGTTTATTACGGCGGGCATTGGGTAGCTCGCCGTCCGATCGTCTGGTAAACGTCCAGACCAAGCCCAGTCGTCGACGGCGCGCACTGTTCCAGCGCATCTCAAGGAGTTTTAAGCAAACGTAGGTATCATGCAGAAGGGTCGAAGCCAACTAGGGCCAAGGGTTCGTGTCTGAAAGGAAGGCTCCGGCCCTAGTATGTATGGCAATGTAGGAACAGAGTAGGTTGTGTAGTCAGTAAGAGGCTGACCCTGCTTCAGGCTCTGCCCAAGAGCGAGATTCGTCATTGGATGATTTTTACCTACCATAAAGAAAAACACTCCCTTTCGCGAAGAGTCGTTTGAAGATTCCCAGATAACAAAAAAAAAAGAAACTACGAGGATTTATAAAAATATTTCATGAAATAAACTAGTGCGCCTCATCATCAACGCAGGAGATCGCAGTCAAGCACTTGTTTTTTGCTTTTAAAAAAAAAAGAGAAGCTGACTGACTAACATATTAACGCACAGTCAAAACTAGGACTAGGACTGTGAAATTTTACACAAGGCTTCCTTTTATAACGCAAGCAAACACTAACAAAGGGTTTTTCAAAATTCAGCTCCTAAAGGGATGTAACGGGGATCTACTCGTAAAGTTAGTATGGAGAACGCTACTATCACGCGGACGAAGCCGCTTGCAGAAGTCTAGTGTCAAATAAAAAAAAGTGCCCGAAAAAATATACAGGGTGTTTGGTGCATCGTTTGCCAAATTGATTTGGCCGACAGGATAGATCATTTGCTATATCTTAAGCCCCAATAAATCATTCCTTGCCACACCGGTTTTTTTTAAAAATGTTTTTAATTTTTATTCTGAAAAACACCGGATTTCAGCATTTAAGCTTACATAAATAAAAAAAGTTATTAGTCTATCCAGCAAAATTTATTTTTATATTTAAGTGTACTGTTGTAAGGTTCTATGAAATCTAAAATTACTTGCTAGTAACGTGTAGTTTTTCTATAAAAAACCTACAAAGTGTATGGGATATGACAAAATAATTTTAAAACTCAACTTTAAATTTCTATTAAAAAAAAACTAAATGCGTTGGAGATCTTCGAATTTCTCAAAAAGTTCTCTAGTTAATGCCCTTTCCAATGGTGTGCAATATGCTAAAAAAAACCTTTTATTAACTTCACTAACTGGCTAAATGTGCACTCAAATCACAAAAGGCTGATATTTTATATTACGGTAAATGCACTAAGAAGTTAAAGAAAAAAAAAATAACTTGCTCTAAGTAGGTAGATATTGATATCTCATTTTTACGCACATTATTTTTTTTTTTTTACAAAGGGTATTAACTTTCCTCAAACTTGAAATAAAAATTTATTTCACAAGCAGGTACTAAAATCACAAATCTTGTTCAAATTGGGTGCCATTGTTTCGTATACATGCGCGACATCTTTCTCTTATCTCGAGTTGTAGTTCGAAGACGAATTTCTGCTTTAACGGTCACATCATCATCAGCCTTTTAATGTTCCCACTGCTGAGACACAAGCCTCCTCTCTAGGAGAGGGAATGGGCCATGACCCACCACGCGGGCCCAGTGCGGGTTGGTGGATGTCACATGTCTTAGAATTTTTAGTTCTAGAACATGCCATTCCTCACGATGTTTTCCTTCACCATTTTGAGAGCAGTGGTGATGAAATAAATTACACAAAGTAATGCGCCTGGCTGAGTTTGAACCCGCGACCTACCTTACAGTTCATCGCCAGTGAGCGGGACAACCGTCATGTTGAAAGACAAAAGACCTGTCTTCATTGAAAATTGGCAGCTCAGATAACAATAAGGGCAGAAGCTGTTTGAAGAAATCGAAGATAATTATCCCCGTTGAGGTTATCAGATAAATAGTGCGGTCCAACCACATGATTTGCAATTACTCCTGCCCAAACGTTCACACTGAATCGTCTCTGAAATGACCTCTGTCTTTTTACATTTAGCCAATTAGTGAAGTCAATAAAAGGTTTTTTTTAGCATATTGCACACCATTGGAAAGGGCATTAACTAGATAACTTTTTGAGAAATTCGAAGATCTCCAACGCTTTTAGTTTTTTTTTTTATAGAAATTTAAAGTTGAGTTTTAAAATTATTTTGTCATGTCCCATACACTTTGTAGGTTTTTTACAGAAAAACTACACGTTACTAGCAAGTAATTTTGGATTTCATAGAACCATACAATAGTACACTTAAATATAAAAATAAATTTTGTTCGATAGACTAATAACTTTTTTATTTATGTAAGCTTAAATGCTGAAATCCGGTGTTTTTCAGAACAAAAGTTAAAAACATGTTTAAAAAAAACCGGTGTGGCAAGGAATGATTTATTGGGGCTGAAGATATAGCAAATGATCTATCCTATCGGCCAAATCAATTTGGCAAACGATGCACCAAACACCCTGTATAATTCTGTAAACCGTTTATATTATTGTCTTCTTACAAAGTTGTTGGGTAACTTAATGCATTGTCAGCTCGTTAGTACACAATCTAAGTGATGTATAACTTGAAGGGTGGGAAGCTGGTGTCCTGAAATACAGACTTAAAATCTAGCTTAGGCCACCAGTCTCCTACAATATAAATATTACTACCTTCTGCCCGCGACTTCGTCCGCGGAAAATTTGTGAGACCAAAGTTGTGATAGTTCGGTTAATATCCATGTTATATAAATAATTTACAGCCTATGTCACTCAGGAGTAAAGCAGTTTTCTATTATAGCTTCAATTTTTCCAATCGAAATATTAGTTCCAGAGATTATCTCCTACAAACAAAAAAACAAACTTTTCCTCTTTATTATATTAGTGTAGATAACTGATTTTTTGTATACTGTTTAATTGATTGGAAACTGTATATTGTAGTGAGAAAAATAAAAATTACTATTATAATAGATAAAAAGAACAGATTTTGAAACTAAGCTCACTCATGACCACTTCAGTAAAGCATTGTTATTTCCAGTAAAGACATGTTGTGAAGACTCGTGGGTTGATACGAGAGCCAATTAGTGGTATATTGTACTTTATGACGTAAGAGGCAATTAACAAACTATTCAAGATAAGAGGCCTCGGGAAAGTGAAGTGGATTTACCCGAAATGAGGACCCCAACGTAAAGGTTGTTTCTGAATTTTGATGTTATAAATACTTTGCCCAAAACGGACAACTTATTGTTGAATTATAAATCACTAGCGACCCGCCCCAGCTTCGCACGGATGCAATGGTTATATTAAATACATGCATGTATTATACATACAAACCTTCCTCTTGAATCACTCTATCTATTAAAAAAAAACTGCATCAAAATCCGTTGCGTATTTTTAAAGATCTAAGCATACAGGACAGCAGACTTTTATACTGTGTGTAATGATGACTTAGACTTTGGAGGTTCCTATTCATAGGTTCATATATTTAATATGGCGCAAAAATCTGCTAAACTAACTTTTTTTAACGATTCGACGCAAGTAAACTTGTAGAGTTATATTAGATCCACGCCACGCGAAGCCCTGCTACAAATTTGGGCGTAGCCCACGTGTGGATCGGTCTAGTGTACTTAATTCTCGCTTAAAATTAAAATTTCTTTATTTCAGACCCATAATAGTCCATAGATTGTTAGTGTATTAGTAACAAAGAGTTCTTATGTACTATATTAGTACAGTTAGTAGCCTATAGCTAATTCCACCCAGTGTCTCTGTATGGGGCAGTCCGGCCTATCAGCAATCATTTTCAGGATGCTGTTACGAGTGTTGCGCAAGCGTTGCAGTAAGGAAGCCGCTTTCTTACGCATAATGACGTGAAAGCCATCCGTGTGAGCTACGGCAAACATTCCCGATGCACTGTAACGCCGCGGCAGTTAAAAGTCATCAAAATTCGTTCTAAAACACAAACAGACAAACCATTTGCTGTATTTACATCACTGAAACACTGACCCCATTTCTACCCCCAATTCACTACCCCCCTTTTCGTGAGATTGCACTAACTATTCCCAAAGAGTCCTTGGTGCCTCAAAGTGCCTAAAAGAGTGCCGAAAGAGGGTGTTGCGTGAGGTATCAAAGAGTGAGCAAAAACTCGCTCGGAGCGTGTCGAGACCCAAATGTTTTGCAGCGAGTGTCTTCGTGTCACCATCTTTTGATGAAAGAAATCTCGGACACTGCTCGCTAAAGAATGATACTTTCAAGGTTTGTGTAAATACACATGGTCAAGAAATGTGTTTTCCTTTGGTGACCATGTTTTTGATAATTTTGGAGACACTGCTTTTTTATGGTGGGTAAAACCCGCCCTTGTCATTAGAAGATTCATACCTTTGATAAAAATGGAGAAAGTTAATCATAGTAACCGAGGCGAAATTTATCCAAACCGTAAGCGGGTTTTTTGTGGTGAAAAAAATCATCGAATGAAGCCTCCCGCCCTCGGACGGAGCGAAGGACAGTGTCAGAATTTTACTGGCTAAACGACCTGACCCATTCCTTCTTAGCCTTCATACCTTCCTTTCAGAAACCGGACCAGGGCCCCAGAAAAGCGAGAGTGCCACAAAAGAAACGGGGGGTGTCATAGAGTCAATAGCTGCAATAGTACTCTACGTATATCAAACTAAGTTTTTCAGAACATTTATTAAGATACAAATAAAAGGGGGTCGCTTAGAATACAGCCTTTAATAAATTGTGGCGAAAACGACCTCGTAAACTTTTCCACACTTGTACAAAAAACATCAAATTGTGTGCCTAAAATCAGAAGAGATAAATGCAGATTTGTCGAAAAAGAATTTTCTGAGTAAACATACTTTCGATTCCAATATTTACAAACCCCTTAAAGTGAGAACGACAAATGAAATACATTGCGTAGGTATAACAATAGGAACTGTAATTGATTCCTTTAGTACCGACTTGGAACCCTTTCACATTTTCAGTGCCACTTAACCTGAAGGGCTTGAGAGGAAGATTTCACATCGATTTGAGCTTGAATATTTCATTTTGGAAGGGAATAACAACTGGCAGGTCAAGGCTCTAATTTTGAAGGGTTCTCAAGATTTTTGTTGAAGAAAAAGAGTAGTAAAATCAAGGAAATAAATGTTACTTTAGCTTGTAGTAAAATTGTAATTAATTTTTCACATTCTTATATCCAGATGAATCGCCTTCGAAGAGTATAAAACAGAAAACTGATTTTTTTCAATCATGAAACCTATGATACTTACAGATATTGTAGCATTTTTAGAGACGAAATTTTCGTTACTACAAAAGTTCATTCAGAGATTATGTCCTAAGGCAAGCTGAGAAACAATCTATTAATCTCTTTTTAATTATTATTAGTAGTATTGATTGCAGTTTATAATTTAGATCTTAAAATGTAACGACGTCAGTAATGGATGACAAAACAAATACATTTAGTTTCTGTACTTGAAATCATCAAATAATTTGCACGCGCTCTGGTTGAACAATTTGCCTGCTGCGATCTTCCTGTCAGATTATGATTTAGGTATTTTAAAATATACAGTGAATATGCTTTTAAAAAACTAGCCCCTCGCCCGAGGGAAATATTACTATTACGTAATTGCGCACTTTTTAGAAAATCGCAAAAAATAACAGTAAAAACTTTTCGAAAGAGCAGTTAAAAAAAAACCGAGAGAGCCGATAAAAAAAAATGTGTGTGGCGATAAAAGATTGTTTAGCAATATATTCTATTCAATCAGTAGACTTTCCGTACATCGACCCTGTGACTCTCGAAGTATCGTTACGGACCCAGTTAACCTTACTATCAACGATTGAATCACTTACCATCAGGTAGGATCGCAGTCAAGTACTAATTTGTAACAACTCAAAAAAAAAAACAAATATCAGAGATTGGTTTCGGCGATAAAATTGAAGAAAAAAAAGAGGACTATCTCTCTCGTCAAGCTAAAGTTGTCACCCTAACCTCTTTTGATGTGACGAGCTCTAAATCGCAGCCCATGTTTGCCGTGGAACCTCAGCGAAAGAGCTGAATGTGGAAGATTCTAGTTTGTTTAGCCAACAGCTGAATGAAGCGGTGATTTTAAAGCATTCAAGCCGCTTGAAGGGAAGAATTGATGTTTGTGTTGGCTCGGTTATGGTTTGTTTTACGAAGATGTAGGAAAGTTTTTTTGAGTGTTAAAGGTCAATTTTGGAGAAGTCCATGTTTCCAGATAGCTACACCAAGGTCTTTAAATCTGAAGCTAGGCTCTGCGAATTTTAGCACTTGACTTTTACAAAAAAATAATGGTTAAAACAAATAATTGCAATATATTTACAGTTGTTAATGCTGTTGAAAACTGTTATTGGCATTTTTTCTTTTTTTTTTAACCATTATTTTTCTACGAGCCTTCAAGCGCTAAAATTTGCAAAGCCTGACTTAAGTAGGTGTAGGTTGTAGGTGTTATATGTTGCATTGCATTGCATCAGCCTTATAAAGTTCCCACTACTGGGACACAAGGCAAGGTTGAGGGCACCAGGCCACGTGGTAGATCACCAATGAGATGGACAGACCAGATCAAGGCCGCAACTAAGTGCTCGGTCTGCGAATGCACCCGGAAAGCTGCAGTCCGCAATGAATGGCGTCGCATGACGAAGATAATAACTCATCGTGATCCAGAGTGATGACCACGACCACTCTGACAAGAGTGTACCGACTGAGAAGAACTGGGACACAGGCATCTTCTCTAGGAGAGGGATTCGGCCATAGTCCACCACGCGGGCCCGGTGAGTTGGTGGATGTCACATGTCTTCGATTTTTTGGTTCTAGGACCTGCCTGTTTCCTCACGATGTTTTCCTTCCTCGTTATAAGTAGTTTCTGAGATTCCGTGATTAACCAGAATATTTCGCTTTTATATAAATAGATTCTTGAGCCAAATATAACCGCAATTAACCCGTTAAAACAATACCAAAACAATTTGTGGAACCTCTCACCTAAATACCAACAACTCATAATTGCCTGTAATAATATAATTAATGTGAAAACTTTGATCCAAAACCGTTCCGAATCTAAATCATCCAAAAATATTCCTATTAACATTTTCGAAGTCAACGAAACAACTGCGGCCTTACCACGAGCTCTCAACGATCCAATTGACGACCTAAACTGTATTGTTAAAGGAATGGAGCTACACTGCTAAATTTTGATGATTTTAATCCCGTGTAGTTTTGTTCTAGTACATGAAACACCATCGATTTGTAAAATTAAAATTAGAAAATAAAGTACTTTTTCTTTAAAACTCGAGTTAATATATTATGTATGCAATATGTTCGAAATTAATTTCTTTAAGAAAACATCAGCTGAGCGAGTCAATGACCTGTAGGTAGTTAGTACGTGAGGACCGACAACCTACCTGCAAGTCATTGTATTCGCTCAGCTGATATTTAGGAAGTTAGTACGCAACGGCCGACCACTACCTACAGGTCATTGGACTCACTCAGCTGATATTAACTTAAAGAAATTAATTTAGTACATGCATATTGCATATAATAAGTCCCGTTTTAGAAAAAAATTAAGTACTTTATTTTTTAATTTTATCTTTACAAATCGATGGCGTTTTATGTACCAGGATCGACCCTCCACGGGATTAAAACGACCAAAATTTATCCGTGTTTAGAGTGTATATTATCTCCATTTCTTTTCCTTTCTCGCACGCCTTACTTTTCGACACTCCATGGTAATGTAATGGCCCCTGTAGGTAGGGAGGGAGGTAGGTACGACAAATTCTAAAGGCGGTAGCAATACAACCCTGTAGGCCTGCCCTCAATAAATATCAAACAAATATAAATTACATTGAGTGGACTGTAATTAGTTGTAAAATGTACTCAAATTCCTTCTATTGTTGGTTTCGGTGTAAATCACTTGGAGCTAGGGTTGCGACTTGGTGAATTGGTGACTTAATAATTCGAAATAAATACAAATTAATTTTAAAGAATTTTTTTTCTGGTGTAAAAGATTAGTTTGTGATATTGTTGGATATGTCGCAGTATACATATACGAGTATGTTAGTGTAATAGTTATGAATGAAAAAACTAAATTTCAAGTTTGAAAAAAAAATGTAGTTATTACACTTTTAACTAACAGACTAAAGATGAACTAGTCTGTGATTTTTTTTACATAAAATGTAGCCAATCAAACAGATTTTTTATACTCTTAACCTTTTGAATTACCGTAATTAGAGACATAATAGAAAGATATTAGGTGTGTGAATTTCGGAACGCCGGCGGTCGGGGTTCAAGTGTTCAATGGGTTCTGTACTTATTTCAGAAAATTAGAGCTGACCAGTATCTAAACAATTCTATCTTTAGAAGTCTAACTTCTGCCCGTGGCTTTGCCCCTCGTGGCAATAGAAATTTTTCCAAGGGACTTTTAAAGCTGACCAGTACCTAAACAATTCTATCTTTACAAGTCTAGCTTCTGCCAGCAGCTTCGCCCTTTGTGGCAATAGAAGATTGTCTAAGGGACTTAACTCCTGTGATAAAAAGTACCCCATATACTACTGCAGGACCCATCCAAATTTCATCCAAATCTCTTCTGCCGATATGGCATGAATACTTACGTCGTGTAACAAACATAAACACATACTCAAAAACATCCGACACCACATCTTACTAATATTATAAATGCGAAAGTTACGATGTTTGGATGTTTGTTACTCAATCACGCCAAAACGGCTAAACGGATCTGGATGAAATTTGGCACAGGCATAGGATACACTCCGGAATAGGACATAGACTACTTTTTATCCCGGAAACCCCAACCCCAATACCACGCGGGCGAAGCCGCGGGCAAAAGCTAGTCCTTTATAATATAAGTGAGATAATAAACTTAGAATAAGTAAACATTCTTTATATATCATTACGTAAACCATCTAAACCTGACCTACATTCACACTAGTGGGTATAAAATAAAACTTGCAAAACGCCTCATCTCGAGCCAGCACACGTCCCAGCCACAAGTGGGTTTTACTAGCTTTAACGGCAAGATTTTTACTGTGCCTCCATTTGTAACGCTGCTCACCAATACAAGATTACGAGCTTGAATATGAAGCAGAGTGTAGAATGACGTAATGTAACATGCAATGTAACATGAAAGCATGTCCTATTTGCGAGTAATGATTAACTTCGCAGTGCGACCGTTCGATACAGTACAGCAGTCGGATCTTGGCGAGTCTGAAGTTGACTCTGCAAATTTTAGAAAACTTACAAAACGTACAAAAATAAAGGTTTAAAAAAAATAAATGCCAGTAACAGTATTTAACAGCAATAACAACTTGTAAATTTAATTTATTTGTTTAAAGCATTTATTTCAACCATGCAGACCGAGCCCAAATTGTCGACAGCGCGCGGCCTCAAGGAAATATCAGCAAAACGTAGTAGCCAAGCAGGGTCGCACCAGGTCGACCTCTGGGGCCATGGGTTCGCTTCTGAGAGAAAAACCCGGATCATTGCAATGCAAGGCAAAGAAGGCACGTAGGACATCTGTCTTATGTGACTACAATTATTTTTTAGTCAGTAAAAGTCTGTCACGCCGTCCTGTTCCACCCTAAAGAGGCGGAGACAATCATCTAATGACTTCTCCGTCATTAGATGATTTCCCACAAAAATAAGCATATGCCTAACTCGCATCTGTTTCCTGAGATGAGTACAGGGTTCGTGCGCGTAAAGCGCTTACACTGTTACATTGCATGATACATTCTGACTATGTGGACGGCAAAATGATTCATGGCGTGTTACATTACATGTTACGTTACAGTAGTCTATACCCAGCTTAACGTATCAAGCAAGGTAACATAAAAGACGCCTTTCATAAGTGTGGACGCAACGCGCGCACGAACCTAGTATGAACATACTCTGCGCGCGCAAGGCGTTCTCTCTATACAACGTGTAATAAAATAACCATATACATCAAGAAGCGCTGAAAAATACAGGTTGAATAGAATCTGTACACGAAGTTTCAGCACAAAAAAAAATTGATATCAAATTCTTGGTATCGTATGACTCTTGATTTCAAATCATAACAAACGTGTCACGACACTACGGGGTCAATAACATTCCACGACACTCGCTAATCTGAGCGTCTAGTACCTGGCTACCTAATTTAGCGCTTCTTGATGTATATGGTTATTTTGTTACACGTTGTTGAAATTGTGTTACATTACATGATATTCCTTCATTTCAAATTCCTTCAATGCATGTTACATTGCACGGTATACTACAATACAGCAGCCCCTACCCAGCTTAACTGAGAGACTACTTAACTTCGTTTACATCATGTCTTGGCGGAATAACAATGGCAAAGGATGAAGAAAGTAACAAGTGAAGCGTATATGTTATAATTATAGCTTTGTAGTTTTTCTTTAAGAAATGGAGAATAGAAACGAAAAATCTTGATCGTTGAAAGGAATGGAGAGAGGTCTTTGTTTAACAGTACGGGTTAGTAATCATAATATAAATAAACTAGCCTTCTGCCAGCGGCTTTGCCCACGTGAAATTACGTCTTTCCATACAAACTTTAGACTCCAATTTTATGCCTTTAGGAGCTGAATTTTGAAAAAGCCTTATGCAAAATATCACGCTCCTAGTACTAGTAGTTTCGGCTGTGCGTTGATATGTCACTCAGTCAGTTTCTCCTTTTATATCATCTGAAAAGTATCATAAATCATCTGAAAAGGTCCTAAAAATATACTCTTTTTTTATTCGATACTAGCTTTTGCCCGCAGCTTCGCCCGCGTACATAAAATATAGCCTATGTCACTCAGGAGTAAAGCAGCTTTCTATTGTTGCTTAAATTTTTCAAATCGGACCAGTAGTTCCAGAGATTACCCCCTACAAACAAAAAAACAAAAAAACAAACTTTACCTCTTTATTATATTAGTGTAGATATAGAAGATTAATATTAAGATACACCGCGATGTGAGTAGGGACATTTAGGGCTACATTTTTTTTCCCCGTTCAACTGACTTTGACTTATATTTCATAGAAATCTTGTCACTACTATTATGTAAAAAAAAAGTAAAAAAACTGGGCAATTGCGAGTTGCACTCGCGCACTGAGGGTTCCGCATAAACTTACCTAAAAAAACAGATGGTGTACCGAATCTAGTCTTGAAGATTTTTCCGAATAGCAAACAAAAAAGAAAATTATTTTTTTAGTAACTTAACTGTAAAATTTGCAGTTTACAGTTTGTTTTCATGCCAAATTTCAGGATCAACGGGAAGTATACTTTGTATTTTTATTCCCTTGAGTGTCTTAATATAAGTTTTGTATATGTGACATAAACGGCTATATCTTTTTTGTCCTTAATTTAGAAGTATATGATTTTAATTTAAATAGATACAGCTTCGCTTTCCCGAGATAAATGGTCCTGATAGACAGACAGACGGACCGACAAAAAATTGATCTTATAAGGGTTCAGTTCTTTTCCTTTCAAGGTACGGAATCCTAAGAAAATCACAACATAGATATCAAAATAAGCTAGTTGAGAAAAATAATGCCATAAGGCTTATTGTAATAGCAACCAGCTTATTTTAATTTTCAATTAATACACAGTATGCGCCATAATTTTGCGTAAATAAATTCTTTTTCTTTCTTTCTTTCTTTACAGGCTCTTAAATAGCTCCATATCTTGCACAATTACAAAACTACCCTTATGAGAGCTGAACAAGATAATCACAGGGGCAATTCCACAAGTCTTCAAAGAGTCGAAACGGTAAACTTTTTGCCTCCTCAACTTAATTGCCCTGTTTAAGAAAAGTGCTCGAAACTACCCGGTAGGCTTGAAATAGACGGGCTGAAGGATCGTTAGAAAATTTTTTTACGTGGTTTTTTTTCAGAACAGGAGTTTTTTTGTTGATTTTCCACTAAAAAAAAAGACCAGAAATAGATTGTTGAAGGCAGTTGTGAATGAAAAAACAATATAGTTACTGAACGATTTTTTTATACGGTTATTTTTTATTATTAATCTAGAGTGCATTGAGTAAAAAACATTCTATTAAAAACCTCTGAAAATCTGCTATTTTTACCGGCGAGGAAATTCTTGATAAAATTATCAAATCAAGTTAATGGCCAGTCAAATTATCTAAAAATTTACTAGATTTTTAACATGGAAAAAATATAAAGATATTATGATTATTATTAAATAGCGACCCGCCCCAGCTTCGCACGGGTGCAATGTTGATATTGAATACATGCATGTATAAATTATACATACAAACCTTCCTCTTGAACCACTCTATCTATAAAAAAAAAACGCATCAAAATCCGTTGCGTAGTTTTAAAGATCTAAGCATACATAGGGACAGCGGGAAGCCACTATGTTTTATACTATGTAATGATAATCATAATTTCTTTACATTTTTCTCACAAATCAAGATCGATGACTTGTTGTAATTTAGCGACAATAACAATCAAAAGTAAGATTTATAAGATTCATTTCATATCTAAATAAACGGAATTTATCACATTATTTAACGGAGAGTAATAAACAATAAACAGGAATAACAAAATTAACAAGTTAGTCACCGGAGTTTGCATACAAATTGCCGAGTTTAATTTATTTGCGGAGTTTGTCGAAAATAATAATTATGTTTCAACATGGAGATGGGGTGTCAAGAAAAGTGTTATTAGATAAATTAGCTTTTGACCTACTTTTTGGGTTCAAGTTATTATCCAGAGTATCTATTAGCTGTGTTTTTATAAGGGTACTAACTTTTGCCCGCGGCTTCGCTCCCGGCAACAGATTATTCTACTATACCCTACTCGACCCTACTCTACCCTAACTTTTTTTTTCATAAGAACCTTCTCTTGACAATAACAACACAACAAAAAAAGAATTAGCGAAATCGGTTCAGCTGTTCTCGAGTTTTGCGCTTACCAACATATTTTGCGATTCATTTTCATATATAAGATTTAGAACAAGTTAGAAAGGTGCCATCTTTTGAGTAAAAACCAAACAATTTACGTGCTTTCGAGCTACGTGGTATTATTAATATCCTAGAACTTAGTTCTGGAAAAACAATATAAACACTTATTCTTGGCGTAGAGTGTCAAAATATACTTATTTTTTGTGCCATTAACGGCCGTATCATTTCTTTATTTATTTATTCTTCATGCAACACAAGGTACAAAGGCGGACTTAATGCCTTAGGCATTCTCTACCAGTCAACCTAGGGTGGTGAAGAGACAATAGGTGCATAAAAATGAAAAAGTTATTTAACAATACAAAAGGATACATATTTCATGTTCAAATAAAAATACATATATCATATATTTTGAAACAAAAAAATCATAATAAAGGATTCAGATTTTTTCTTTTAATATACGGAACCCTACTACCAAAATAAAGCACTCAAAGCCACTAAATATTCCATTAAAATTTCATCCAAACAAATAGAAAAGACCCAAAGTCGAATTTAGACGTCTATTTTAACTCTCTTCAAATCTCTATCACCGATAAAATGAACTGCCCTCTAGGTAACTGCGCAAAACAATTAATACATAATAGGCAGTAATATTAAATAATAGGGGGTCCCTTGTCCCCATTGAAATATGTAGGAAAAGAGTTATTTCGGGGCGGAAGAATGTGGCAAAGTTCACAAATCGATTTGTTAGGTAAATTAAGTTTCAAAAGGGGTGGAAATGAAACAATTCCTTAACAGTTCAGATACCTAATAGAAACAAAGTTTGTTGAAGGATTGGGGTGAATAATTATAATGGCGTCAATGGATAATGAAACTTCAGGTCTAGGTTGAGGAGGTGGTGAGGGTTGAGAGAATCCGATGAATGCGAGATGCACAGGATCGGTCATTGCGCGCACTTGAGGGAGGCCTATGTTCAACAGCAGACGGAGAGCAATGGGTAGCTCGCCATCCGATCATCTGATAACCATCCAGACCAAGCCCAGTCGTTGACAGTGCGCCTAAAGGAGTTGTAACCGTATGGACCCTTGCAGAAGGATGGAAGCCAACTGAGGCCAAGAGTCTGAAAGTAAGGCTTAGTCTCTGGTATATTAAGGTCACATAGGAACGGGTTGTTCAATCAATTCCGCCGAAAGACGTCCACTGTTGGACATAGGCCTCCCCCAATGGTCACCCACGACGACCGGTCCCGTGCGTCTTGCATCCATCTTCAATTCCAGCAACCCTGTCCAGGTCGTCGCTCTACCTTGTGGGAGGCCTTCCAAAGCGTCTTCCGGTATGCGGTCGCCACTCCAGAACTTTTTGGGCCCAGCGGCCGGGCATCTGTTCTGCCCTGCCCACCTGGGTGGGTTGTTACGAGTATGTCAGTAAAAATCTGACACTATTTCCCGCTCAGCCCAACGGCGATTTTTAAACGCCATAAAAAAACCCTAATCATAAAGAGATGTCTAGTTTTATTTTCGAAGTTCCTCAATATAGTCTTCAAGCATCATAAATTCCAGCTCAAAAGTTAACTTCTAACAAAAAAGGTTTTAACGTTTCGACAAAGAAACTTAACCGTCAACTCTTTGTAACTAAGTATTCTCAAGAAAATGAGTGAGAGACAAAATGGCTGCCGGTCGCGTAATTCTGTAGTGCGCTTGATGAATTCTGATTACGTACACGACGGTACAGATCGTGGGGGAAATACTGAAAGGGCTGATGTAAAAGGTTTTTGTATGAAATGTGGGCAATTGTTATTTGAACTGTCGTCATTATATTGTGCGACCCGCCCCAACTTCACACGGATACTGTACATTGAGTATATTATGCATGTATTATACACATAAAACTTCTTCTTGCATCATAGTAATTTTTTTTGGAATCATCAAATCGACATATATTATTATATCCCTGATACCTCTCTGTTACCTACCGCAATCAATAGTTTTGTTACGTAGGAAATTGTTAGGCGTCTCGTAAAAATGAAGCTACTACACAAAACAACAATACCTACATAATTTATTTTTATCATCATCATCAGCCTTTTTAATGTCCCCACTGCTGGGACACAGGCCTCCTCTCTAGGAGAGGGAATGGGCCGTAATCCACCACGCGGGCCCAGTGCGGATTGGTGGATGTCACATGTCTTCGAATTTTTGGTTAGGACATGCCGGTTTCCTTACGATGTTTTCCTTCACCGTTTTGAGAGCAGTGATGATGAAATAAATTACACAAAGTAGTGCGTCTGGCTGGGTTTGAACCCGCGCCCTACGACTCGTAAGTCGGGGCCGTTACCACTCGGCCACCACTCTTCAGTCTTCGACACGGCGCTGTGTGTCGTGCTATTAGACGTATTGTACGACTTTACGATGACATATTGACAGCTGACAAGTAAACATTAAATGTTATTGTGCTCGTAATTAAATAATTATTTAAAATAGAAAAAGCAGTATTCAAACAGTGTATAATTCATAAAAGTGATGATAGACTCATAAACAAACAGTAACAGTGTTATCATAGTTTAAAAATACCGCATTATCATATAAACATTGATTCTCAAATATATAAACATTGACTAAAAACTCAATAAACTCAGTGCTTTAAGTGTAAATATACAAATTTTAAGACAATAGCCTACAAAATAATCATAATTATAATGGAGTGTGGTGATAAAACACGTCCAGGATAAGTGATACAGAAAATTCCCACAACAGTTTGAATTCAAACAAGTCGATAAAGCAGTATAGTGAAATAGCGACATCTGTCAGGGAGTAGCGGAACTTGGTTGACACTTGATTTACGTCTGTCATTCATTCTTTCCACCGACTTGGAACATAGCATTTTGGCACATCAAAAGAAATTCGTGCACAGGTGTGTTGCCATTATACTAAACTATATTTTCCCCGATATTAATTATTGCCACTTATAAAAAAGACATCTAAATTAGGGGAAAAACGCAAAAAAAAACAATGTCTGCTAAAATGAGTACGAGAAATGTCCGCAAGATGCCTGAAAAAGTGACTTGCTGCTCCGAAATCGGACGAATACATAATCAGCTGTTTGTGAGAAAGTATATAGGTGTATAAGTATTTATCTACAACAGTGAACGGCTGTACTTGTAAAATTTGTGTATAAAGTGTTTTGAATATGAATGAACAAAGTGCATTTATTATTTATTTATTTAATAAAAGAAAAAATTGTTTTCCTATCGGTCACCACGCTCAAAAAGTGTAACTTGAATTAATATCAAAGAAAAAGAAATATTGTATGAATAAAATAAAAATAAATAATTATAATTGGATAAGTTGATACAGAATGCAATGCAATAGCTGTACCGCGGCAGTCCCCGAGTGCCACACGTATTTTTTTTCTAAAACTGGAATTAATATACATAAATTCCAGTTTTAGAAAAAAAGAACTTTACCTATATCTTGATTTTATCTTTAAAAATCGGTAGTGTTTCATGATCGACCGTCCAGGGGACTAAAATCGACCAAAATTTAATGGTGAATAAAAATGGATGAATTAACGAAATCAACAAGCAACTTTTGCACCAACGTAATAAAATAATAAGTAGAGTAATTGATGAAGCTAATTTACATAATTGCAGCAAGCTGTGACAGGTAAAGTGGCGGCCATATTTCTCCCCACCATACTTTCCACAGATTTTATTCATTAAAAAATCCGGCAAGCTCTGTAAAAAAGAATATAATAAAATATCACTTATTACAATCCGCACGTTTGAAAAAGTCCGCATGTATTGCGTTCCATAACGGAAATAGTGCATGGTTATTCTCATTTTGTCATTTCAAAAGCAACTGTCACTTGTCAGTCAAAATCAAAATTTGACGAGTCCCACATTTTCGTGTGATTTCGGAAATATTACTGTAACACAGCAATGCTTTTTGTTGGAAGATATTTACATATTCATTTTTCTAAAAAGTAATAAACATGAAACAGAATGACTTTTAAGCAAAAACATTTAAAATACTGTCAAAAAACCTTCCCAAAAAAAAAACTCTTCAACAGTATCAATACCTCAGATTTAATTAACTGGATCGACTTATTCCACGCACCATGCAACTTTATTAAATGCAATAAATTCTTCCTAAAAACTGAATTTCAACCCACAAAAACTTTAAATTTAACATTAATTTTAACTTTTTGACATTAACTAAAAATATATATTTAAAAAATGTATATGTATGATTGTCATGGTCTGATTTCATTTGCTGTGTTATGGACTCCTGTCTGATAATATTCTTATTATTTCTAGCTCATACTATCCCACTGCTGGACAAAGGCCTCCCTCCATTCCTACCAGTTTTCTCGGTCTGATAATAAATGACTTTTATTTCATTTATAAAATCTTCATCTAACTTAAAGTTAGAACAAAAATGGCCCCAAAACATTAAAGTCTTGCTTGCCTTAATGGCCGAATTTCGGTCACACAGGGTCGTTTCACGACAAGGACGCAAGTGCAAACGCCGCTGTTTCTCCCCGCAAGTGGGGACGGATGTGATTCTGGCATGTCGCTTGCATTTTGTCATGTTTGCGGTTGGGCCTTGTGTTCGTGCAATGTTTGGATTGGGCCTTCGTTATTATTTTAGCGGACTTTCTGAGTATTTTTGATAGAAGTTGATGCGATAATTTTTACTAGAAAATGGGTGGCATTTCTGTTTAAAGCAGTGGATTTAGTCCCTTTTTTAGCAACCCCACGTGTCGCTAGTTCGACCGCCTGGTACGACTCAACCCGCGCTAGGACCAGCGTGTCGTCTGCGTAACAGACCACGCTGACCCCGACGGGGAGGTCGACTAGTTAGTCCCTTGGAAAGGGACGACCCTTTGTCAAATATTTTTGAGGTTTTTTTCGAGACCTGGTCGCAACAGACCATGAAGAAGTCCAGAATAACTGGATAGGTTGATAATCTTCTTAGTTGTGCACTCTTGACAGAGGTCGTGTGGTGAGCCTAACCCCACCGCTTCTATGATGCGACGATATGCAGCATGGGAGTTGTTATAAATGAGGGATTGTGACACAGATTATATGAGGTTCGTCCATCGAGTTGGAAAGCGTCTTCGTGATTTTTTGCCCTCCACTTTCCTTTGCACCGCCTATTGTTCCATCGAGTCCTCATTACTGGTGATATGCTCAAAAAACTTGAAAATTCGCATTAGCACAGATGATGCACTCTCTTTGATATTGAGTTCTTTGAAGACTCAATATTGATTCAGTGCGCGGTCCAAGATATTCTAAGCATGCGTCTCCAGCACCAAATTTGCTGTGCGTCAATCCTCTGACGGTCTTGTACCATTAGCGTCCACGTCTGAACTCAAATTGCCCATACTTGCTCGTTTGAGGGAATATCGTAAGGCTGATTTATAGTATAGCTTGCTACAATATTACTTCAACAGAGAGTAAAACTTCCCAGAGGTACGGCGCGCTCTGTTCCGGCGCGCCTCAAGGAGTTTTCAGCAAATGGAGAGGCCGGGCCGAAGCCTATCCCAGTCCGGTTTCTGAAAGGAAGGTCCGATCCTGGTATGAAGGCTAAGAAGGAATAGGGTAGGTCGTTTAGTCAATAAGAGTCTGACACTGTTTTCCGCTCCACCCATTTTTTCCACCATAAAAAAAACCCAGAGGTTTTAAGACACCGTTTTCCAGCCACAAATATCCTTCACCAATGCATCATTTGAAATATACACGAGGCAGAATCCCCGTCTATATTTCGCATGCAGATTAATTTCAACCCCTAGCGATTACAGTAAAAACAAAACTAGCTGTCAATACTGAGGCCATAAATTCCCGGTCGGTTTAGATGGACTATTACGTCACAATACACGAACTCCACAATACATGCTGATTTATTATTGGACGACTGGTTTTGGGAGATAAAATACTGTACATGTATGGTTTAATTTGGGTAGTAACGTTTGAAAAATGTGTGTAGTTTGGATAAAATTTGTGTAACGTATCTATGATTCGATAGTCTGAGGAACTATTAGAGGCATTTTTTTGGGTGTGACATTGTCTTCCATTGTGGGAAGAAGGAGGAGTGTCACACTTTTCTATCTTAAACCGACCAGTTGTTCTTTTTGGTAACTCTTTTGTAGATACAATTCCGCAGCTCTATAATTAACCTTTCGACTTTGGTAATTACAAACACAATTAAAGAACAATAAGCCTGCGTTCGCTGGGGTCTTAAAATTTAATGGTGTTCTGGTACTATCTTTGTGCGCCCTGTGGCAAGACGAGATTGTGGCCTACGCAGGAAAGGACTAGTTGGTCACCGCCAAAAACAGAAAAAATGGAGGAGGCTTTTACAAAGGAAATAGAGGGGAGGGTCATTAGTGATAAGCCCTGTTGCGGCATTTTTGCACACTGGGTGCATGTGCATGTGCATGTACCCGGTGTGTCGAGTGTACGCAGCAGATATTTAAATTAAGATCTGTACTGTTTTTATTTTTACTAACGTAGTTTTAAGGGTGTGTGAGTACTAACATAATATGGACTGCGGTCTGAATTTAAGTATTTTTATTTTATTTCATTTATTTATTTTTTACTCTAAAGGGGTTACAAATTAAATTAAACACGGATGATTATTTTAATTATAATTACTGTTCAATATACCTACAACGCCATCTAGCGGCGAAAGGCGTCACCATACAGCAACGTGAACATCGCTGCGTGCGGCGTGCTACAAAACCGTGCGGTGTGGCGTCAGCACCATCGCCAACTTCACTCCGAACATTTCGTCGTTAGAAAAACCATTTCGTATTTTTACAACTTTCGTTTTTTACTGTAATCTTGATGAAAAATATACGTTTATATTTTCAAGTCGTAATAAAACCATTTATTGAAGATCCCTGCCCTCCATCGAATAGGAAGAGATTTAACATTTGGTCCTTCGAGCCGGATATACGAAATTACGAAGAACCACGCGGCCACGTGGAACGTTGCATCGAAAAAGTATTGGAGAAGAGGATTCTGAGGATTGTCGCAAGTAGCAAACGACCGGTCCGGTCATCAAACCCATCCTACTACTCCCAAATCCCTCAATTTGCGTTAATATCGTTATTTTTGCGTTTTAGTTGTTCGTGTTGTGCAGTGTTGCGCCGGGGTGGTGGTGCGGGAATCTGTAAGTACTCGTGCTTTTTGCAACCTTCCGAAATGAGTGACGATGAGGGTTTCCAATTAGCCTCGCTTCAGGATCCCGGAAAATATAGAGAAAGGTCTAAATCTCCCCGCGTAGATAATCCTAGTACTATGTCGAATAAGCGTCTCGCTGACTTGAAAAGGCAGCGGGGCACGCTGAAAGGCAGACTCACATTATTTGAAAAATTTATTGCTAAATTCGATAGATTAACATTACATTCCAACAGTAAAACTGAATTAGATTTGAGAATACAAGCCACTTCTGTTATTTTTCAAAATTTTAATGACATTCAAGGTGAAATTGAAAATTTTGTTGACGATTCCGATTTACCCACTCAATTAGAATATCGCGAAGTATTTGAACAACAGTACTTTTCCATCATGGCTGACGCGAAGTGCATAATGAATGCTAATAATAGTGAACAAACTCAGTCTATTTCTCATTTGTGTAATCCTATGTCAATCAAGTTGCCAGTAATAAAGTTACCTGCCTTTGACGGTTCGTATGACCAATGGTTAGAATTTAGGAACTCGTATCTAACCATGATACATAATCGTGACGACCTCAATGACATTCAAAAATTTCATTATCTTAAATCATCTTTAAGTGGTTCTGCATGTCAGGTCATAAGTACGTTAGAATTCACTGCTCCAAATTACTTAAACGCATGGGAGTTACTGGAAAATAGGTTTCACAATAATCGATTATTAATACAAAATCATGTTAGAGGGTTATTTAGTGTTCCATCGCTTCAAAGCGAATCGTATGACCTAATTAGGAAACTAATAGATTCAACACTACGTCACTTGCGAGCACTTAAAACATTAAACGAACCAACCGATGCTTGGGACACGCTAATCGTTTATCTTATTGTTTCTAAACTTGATCAGTCCACGGAACGCGAGTGGGAAACGCATAAAGGTTCCCTTGTGTCGAAACATAGTACAAATAGTGTTAAATTGGATGATTTATTAGAATTTCTAAGAAACCGTGCGGATATGTTGGAAATGATTAAGTCAAATAATAGTAAGGCTGTTTCTTCGTCGAAACACAATAAAAATGACTTCGCTAAATCGAATTCCAATCAAAACAAAAGATACATTAATAAATCAAACAACATAAACTCGCAATCTGTCACACATTCATACGTTGCTAATTCAACTCAAAATAAAAATAATGCGGATAATAATAAACAAAGACGTGTTTGTGTTGACTGCGGTGGTGATCATTATTTGTATTCATGTCCGAAGTTCTTAAATTTATCCGTGCAAGATAGATTAGTAATTGTGCAAAATAAAAAGCTTTGTCAAAATTGTATTCGGACTGATAATCACTTGCCAAGCGAATGTTCGTACGGTCCATGTAAATTTTGTAAACATAACCATAATACATTACTTCATAACAATAAAACTTCTAGCGAAAGAATAGGTATGGCCGTATCTACTTCTTTTTCGCATCCGTTGCCAAGCGTAAGCAAATCAGCTGATACGCAAGTACATTCCGAACGCAATGTACTCACGTGCAGTGCCGCGGTACAGCCGGTTCTGTTGTCAACGGCACTCATTGATGTTCCTGATTCAAGGAATACTTATCACACAGTTAGAGCACTTCTTGACAATGGAAGTCAGAATTGTTTTATCACGGAATCGTTGTGTAAACGTTTACAATTACCCATTATACAGTCCACAATTCATATTTCGGGAGTAGGACAAAGCGTTTCAAAAAGTTCTCACACCTGCAATATAAACATTCGTTCTAAGGTTAATGATTTTAATACAAATATCCAATGTTGGGTTCTTCCTCGTATTACTTCAAAACTACCTTCATTAGACGTTCAATGTCAATTTATAGAGATACCTAAACATGTTTCGCTCGCGGACCCTACGTTTAGTGTTCCGTCGGATATCGATATACTCTTAGGAGCGGACATATTTTGGGATCTCTTAAATAATGATAAAATAAAGCTCAGTAGCGGTCCATACCTTTACGATTCTAAAATAGGATGGATTATCTCTGGCCCTCTTTATAATAATCATTCGTTTAAACCGGAAAGAGTTCAATGTAATCTCGTTCAAATTGATACTCAATTGCAAAAGTTCTGGGAGTTAGAAGAATTATCTGACTCACCAATTGCCATGTCAAAGGAAGATCGTTATTGTGAAAACTTATTCATAGAAACTACACAACGTGATGAACACGGTAGGTTCTCTGTTCGCATTCCTTTAAAGGAGTCACCTGAGTCGTTAGGTGATTCATACAACATGGCAAAGAATCGTTTTTTATCTCTCGAAAGAAAGTTAGATCGTTCACCTAATTATAAAAAACTTTATAGTGATTTTATTCACGAATATGAGGCACTAGGTCACATGACCCTAGTTGCATCAAAAGATATTCCTGACATATTAAGTAAACCGCATTACATTCTACCTCATCATGGTGTTTATCGAGAGGATAGTGTCACTACAAAATTACGCGTTGTGTTCGACGCGAGCGCGAGTACGTCGAACAACAATTCATTAAATAATATACAACATATAGGGCCGCCATTACAAAATGATATATTTTCTATTTTACTAAGATTTAGACAGTATAAATACGTAGCTTGCGCTGACATACAAAAAATGTACCGACAGATTTTAATTCAATCAGATCAACGTTATTTACAATTAATATTATGGCGCGCAAGTCGGGACTTACCTTTACAATTGTTTATTTTAAATACTGTAACTTATGGCACTGCGTCGGCTCCTTTTCTTAGCATGCGCTGCTTAAAACAATTGGCATTAGAATGTAATGATGATTTAGTTGCTAGGACGATTAACGAGGATTTTTACGTCGACGATCTTATCACAGGGAGCGATGACCTTAATTCGTTAATGCAGTTATGTAATAAAATCTCCGCGGTATTAAAAGGTGGTTGTTTCCCGTTGCATAAGTGGACGTTTAATCATGACGTGACCTCTGAGAATTTTAAAGACCTAAACATTGGTGAAAATCACTTATCTAAAACGTTAGGGTTAGGGTGGTACACGGAAAGTGATGAGTTTTATTTTACGACAAAATTTACGCAAAATGACACAGTAGTTACGAAACGTATAATGTTATCAACCATTGCTCAAGTGTATGATCCTTTAGGTTTGTTGGCACCCGCAGTAATTATAGCTAAATCCTTGTTACAAAAACTTTGGTTAAATAAATTAGATTGGGATGACGAAGTTCCCGAAAACATTGCTCCCACGTGGCACAAGTTTCTTGCCGATTTAAAACATTTACGCGATATTAAAATACCTCGTTACATAATTAGTGAAAACTATAAAGAACTTCATATCTTTACAGACGCGTCTCAAAATGCGTACGGAGCGTGCGCGTATGTTAGATCGTGTCATAATAATTGCAATAGTACCGTACCTGTTTCAGTGCGTTTATTATGTGCTAAAAGTAAATTGGCGCCGATTAAGGCAGTTAGCATTCCTAGGCTTGAGCTATGCGGAGCTCTTGTAGGTGCTAAATTATATAACAAAATAAAAAAGTCCTTACGTTTAAAATTTGATAAAGTTTATTTTTGGACTGACTCCACCATTGTGCAAGGGTGGTTGCGTATGTCACCGCATTTACTCAAAACTTTCGTACAAAATCGCGTCGTACAAATAAATGAGTTAACATGTGATACCATTTGGCGACATGTCAAGGGTACCGAGAACCCTGCCGATCTTATAACGCGAGGCGCTACGCTAGACACGCTTAAGTACGATAATAATAATACTTGGTGGTGTGGCCCTACGTTTTTAAGAGAAGCTAGTCTTATGTGGCAAAAGACTATTGATAAAGAATCGTCATCCATTAATTTACCCGAAACTAAATCCGATACTTTTAATTTACACTCCATTCAATTAACTTCATTGTTTAATTTTGAACGCTTTTCATCATTTACTCGCTTGCAAAGAGCTTGTGCATATCTATTACGATTTATAGATAATGCCCGAGCGGCGACGCGCGGCGGCACGTGTATGCGTCAAACCGGTTCGTTATCTGTGGACGAGCTGAAGCGATCGCTTGACACGTTGACGCGTTTTGTTCAACAAGAATCATTTAGTGAGCAATATTACAAACTAAAAAATAATATACCGTTAAATACTAATAACAACAATAGTAAAAATAAATTATTATATAATAAAATATCGGGTTTAAATATATTCTTAGATAAGTCTAATATAATACGCGTAGGTGGTAGGCTATCTAATGCGGTTGAATTTAATTATGACAAAAAATATCCGATATTGTTAAGTGATAAACATCGTTTCTCAAGGTTATTGTGTGAATATGAACACAATCGACTACTTCATGCTGGACCTCAACATTTAGTATACTCTTTGCGTGAAAGATGGTGGATCTTAGGAGCTCGCAATTTAACTAGACAGGTAGTACATAATTGTGTCACATGCAGACGCATGAAAGGGAAGGCATTGACCCCTCTCATGGGTAACTTACCTACTGAAAGGTTAGAGTCTGGTTTTCCTTTCATGCAATGCGGTGTGGACTACGCGGGACCGTTGGCCATATTGGACCGCAAAGGCAGAGGTGCTAAGCTTATCAAAGCATATATTTGTTTATTCATTTGTTTTACGACCAGAGCCATACACTTAGAATTAGTAGGCAGTTTAAATACACAAGATTATATTTTAGCTTTAAAACGTTTCATAGCACGTCGTGGAAAGCCATATCAAATATTTTCAGATAACGGAAAAAATTTCATTGGGGCTGAAAAGGAGTTGTCAATAATTTTTAATAACACTAATGATATTTTAGATTTTCTTAATAACAATCAAATTCGTTTAACATTTATACCTCCATATAGTCCTCATTTTGGTGGGTTGTGGGAAGCGGGAGTCAAGTCCTGCAAGCATCATTTGCGGCGGGTACTGGGCAATGCCAAGCTAACACGTGAAGAGTTTGAAACGGTATTAACGCAAATTGAAGCCGTTCTCAACTCGCGCCCTTTGTCCCCTCTGTCCTCGGACCCCAACGATTTCCTTCCACTCACTGCTGCACATTTCCTGATCGGTCGGCCGCTGACTGCGCCTATCTGCGAGAACTTGACGACGATCGAGCCTACGAGACTGGGACGTTACGACCGTGTGGAGCAACTCAGACAACATTTTTGGCAACGATGGTCGAAAGAATACATTTCAGAGCTCCAACAGCGAACAAAATGGAAGGTGAACAGCGAAGACATAGCACCGAACAGCCTAGTTCTCATCAAAGAAGAAAATATTCCTCCACTCAAATGGAAACTGGGTCGAATAACACAAGTATTCCCTGGAGCTGATGGAATATCCCGTGTAGCTGAAATCCGTACAGCGCATGGCACCATACGGCGATCGTTCTCCAAGATTTGCCCGTTACAATCACCATAATCAAGAAGCTACAGCGTGTTCGTGTTGGAAGACAACATCCTGGTACTTCCAAAGGGGCCGGTATGTTCAATATACCTACAACGCCATCTAGCGGCGAAAGGCGTCACCATACAGCAACGTGAACATCGCTGCGTGCGGCGTGCTACAAAACCGTGCGGTGTGGCGTCAGCACCATCGCCAACTTCACTCCGAACATTTCGTCGTTAGAAAAACCATTTCGTATTTTTACAACTTTCGTTTTTTACTGTAATCTTGATGAAAAATATACGTTTATATTTTCAAGTCGTAATAAAACCATTTATTGAAGATCCCTGCCCTCCATCGAATAGGAAGAGATTTAACAATTACTTAATTATTATTATCTCAATTACCTTCGCTTCAACCGGTCCTGTGGTTATTATGTTGCATGTGGATACATTAATGGAGGGTAGAGGGAGGGCGGAGAGAGGATGGTGGAGGGGGGCTAAGGAACGAATCCCTGTTCTTTCCATTTGGTTTCCTGCGAAACGTCGGCCCATGATCAAAGAACCAGCCAGATGTTGACTATTTTATTCCATAGGGATGGAACCCCGCGACTCATTTGCAAGGAAGGAAATCCCAAATATTTTAAACTTCGGATCGGCGGAGCAAATTTTAATAATCATGATTATTTTACTGACGTAAATTTACTCAGGGTAACAGGTATTGACCGATACTTCGTGATTGTAGTCATGATAACCAACAACTTTTACTGTAGGACCAAACCTCTAAAATCGTACATCTGCTGGTCAGTACATTCATGTTTACCTAAGTGGTCAAAATGTACTGAACTTTTTACAATCACGTGTTTAAGTATCGTTCAAATCACCAGTCACCCTATACAAAGTTAATACAACAAATAGGTTTTCTTTAAAAAAGATAATTTTATACATCAATATCAACAACTCTAGCTTTGAAATCAACCCAAAATCACGAAAAAAAACCGCTGCTCCATAGATTTATATATTTTAGGAACAGCGGGTCGAAGCCAACTGGGGCCAAAAGTTCGCGTCTAAAATGAAGGCTCTGTCCCTGGTATACCTATATGGCAACGGAGGAATGGGGTAGGATGTTTAGTCAGTAATAGTCTGATACTGTTTCATCTGGGAATTTCGTTTATATGAAAAATCTCATTATTTATGCCAATATAGGTACTTGAAAGTTAAGAAAAATAGTAAATCAGAAAATAAAAAAGTTAATGAATTTATTATGATTGTTTGATGGAGATTTGTTTTGGATTAATATAGACTTGAAATTTGACAGACACTTTAATCAAGCGCGAACCTAAAAAGATTAAAAAAAAAACATATCAATAAAAAAAAAAACAAAATTAATTAAAAAAACTATCACTATTAAGTTTTTACGACTAAACTCAAAATAAATCTATTCAACGAAGTCATTGGCAGTGCTTACTAGACTTTAAAGTCCAAAGTTCGAAACTACGAAAAAAGCTTAATTATACCGTCAAAGCGAACTTCGGACCACCGATGTAAATTTTAACTGTTGCGATTATTTTACTGACGTCAATCGGACTGTAAGGTCCAAAGTTTAGACCGAAGAAAAAAGTTTAATTATAGGATCAAAGTAACATCCAATTATTATAATATCATATAATATACTAGCTTTTGTCAGCGGCTTCGCCCGCGTACATAAAATATAGCCTATGTCACTCAGGAGTAAAGCAGCTTTCTATTATTGCTAAAATTTCTCCAATCGGACCAGTAATTCCAGAGATTACCTCCTACAAACAAAAAAACAAAAAAACAAACTTTACCTCTTTATTATATTAGTGTAGATGTATGCATGAGGAAAACGGTGTCGAAAATAGAATTTAGGTTAAAAAAAACTCTGCAGTGGAGATTCCAATGATGACTATCCGAGTCCAAACTCCAAAAATATCGGATACAGTCCCAATCATCATGACTGGCAGTCAGGTAATTTTAATATTGTTAAGTTGACCAAGCCCGCGTGACACCGGCATCGTCGACAGCGTGCACTGTTCCCGCGCGCCTCAAGGAGTTGTCAGCAAACTGTAGGGACCCTGCAGAAGGGTCGAAGCCTACTGGGGCCCCGGTATATATGGCTACGTAGGAATGAGGACGTTGTTTAGTCAGTGACACTGTTTCCCGCTCCGCCCAAAGGCGGGATTCGTCATTAGATGATTTTTAACTACCATAAAAAAAGTTGTCGTTTAATAACTTCGATGTGTTTTTAGGGCTGCTTTTTATTTTTTTTTTATCTCTCGCCCTTGGGCGGTGAGGGAGATAGTATCAAAATATAGCTCTTCATTTAATTTTTAAGGGGATGCTATAAAGTAAATAAACCTCGTAAACACGTAACACTTAGTGATTTTTGTCATCTCACGCAAGCAAAGCCACGGGTCAAAAAACCATATAAGTATTTGTATAATTTGGAATATAGACATGATCACGATGACTGGCTTGTGTTATTAACTGGCGACGAGGTGAAGGACGTGGCTACGTCACTAACGTGGATTCCGAGCGGTGCCGTCTAATGCGAGCTGCGGTTCTCAAAGTTTTTACTCCGATCTTGTAGAGTTTTACGAGTTTTCAATGGAAATATTTTTTTTCATAACAAGCTTTTATAGCGGTGGTCTTTACTTATTTAATTAAAACTCATCAAGACGATTCACACAAGCCCAAACTCGACGTGGTCGTGCCGATTACATCATCAGATCAGCTCCATTTCATCATAATATTGCATTGTCATGCGATTTACACCTGCATGCAAAATTGCAGCTCAATCGGTTGAAGATATCTGCTTCAAAATTGAGTTGCAAGATTTGAGCCGAACATACACAGTTACATTGCAAGCTAATAAAAAGTTTGTAAAAACTTATTTTTTTATTGATTATAGGTTTGCGCTTGACCGCTACCTCACCTGATAGAAAGCTACGATGCGGTCGACGATGGAGCGCGCTTACCTAGAAGTAACCTATTCAATCTCAACTTAAAGATAAAAACACGAATAAATAATAAGGTAAATATGTAATGATGATGATGATGAAGAAGAAGAAGAAGAAGAAATAAGTAAGTAGCTGATACGGCAAGCATTGTTTCATCATCACTATTTCAGCTGAAAGACGTCCACTGTTGGACATAGGCCTTCTCCAAGCACCGCCACAACGAGCGGTTCTGTTAAAGATTATTTTGCAATATATAACTTACTAGCGACCCGTTCTAGCTTCGCATGGGTACTGATATTGAATAAAATTTATATTAATAAATGTATAATTTTATTGCATGTATTATACACACAAACCATCTTCTTAAATCATTTTGTCTATAAAAAAACCGCATCAAAATCCGTTGCGTAGTTTTAAAGATTTAAGCATACATAAGGACAGCGGGAAGCGACTTTGTTTTATACTATGTAATGATTTTAGGCTACCATTATCACAGGAGTAATTCGTATGTCCGAACCGTTACCATTGGGTGAGACTGCTCCACACACATGCAATTTTACATACTTCACTATATTTAACATTGTACATTTCCCTAGGTTTTCAGAACTTTCTCAAACTCATGTCCGCTCCCAAAAGTTGGAAAACTAACAATGTCGAAACTGCGAAAAGCGCTGTCCAAAACGGTGGGGAAGTCAGTTTTAGAACAAGGGTAATGGTATTTCAAACTAAGGTACTAGCTAAAACCTGGAGGTTTTAAGTCAAGAGTAGTCCATCGTCGACCACATCATTATTTACCATCAGGTTTTTTTTATGGTAGGTGAAAATCATCCAATGACGAAACCCGCTCTTAGGTGGAACGGGAGACATTGAAGATGTGACAGTGAAGATAGTAATTAAACGCGAGCCTACAAATAATTTATAGAAACTATCGCGAATACAATACGACTACCCGGGAGGTAGCCAATTACATTAACGCGACGTTTTTAATCCGCCGCGACCACTTGTAATCACAACAAATTTTACTATACGTCTGCGACAAACATCCACTTAAAAACATTTTACTTTATGGATGAAAACAGGGATAAATAATTAATTCATTTACAGATTTAAAATATATGTTATGGTTCTTTGTAAATATGACCGAATTCTTCCAGCCATCACGCAAAAAGTCCAGCATATTGAAATGAAGTAGGTATGCAGATTTCGTGAATACTTTATTGAAATTTCAATTTCTCCGGGTCCAATCCCTTTGCATTTCAATTGAACACAGTTCATGAATTAATCCAAAAACAAAATGGTTTCATGTTGGAATTCCCTGTCAGAGTAGTAATAATTAATTCAATCATAAAAAAACTTGTGAATAAAAAAAAACGGTCAAAGAATAATAAAAACTTTGAGAACTCGAAACTATATCAACAGTAGAAACCAGTTTGCTAATATTCGAAGCCTCAACGACGTACATCGGCAGTCACACAGCGGCCACCATCAGACTCGGTACCGCGGAATGGATTTTACCGGCAAAATCGCTATCGTCACCGGTGCAAGTTCCGGCATCGGTGCAGCAACTGCCAAACTGTTTTCACAACATGGAGCGACACTCGCACTAGTTGGACGAAATGAAACAAGATTACACGCCGTAGCCAACCAGTGTGAAGCCGGGAAAGGATTGCGACCCTTATGTCTCCTCTACGACTTGACTAGCGATGAAAATTGCGATGAAGTGGTCAGAAAAACAGTGCAAACCTTCAAAAGGATAGACATTCTTGTGAATTGTGCTGGAAAAGCGAGTGTTACTTCCCTTTTTGATACGACTATGGACGCTTTCGATGATCTAGTCGCTCTGAATCTTCGAGTACCTTACAAAATGTCTCAGCTGTGTATACCACATCTACGACGAACCAAAGGCAATATCGTGAATGTTTTTGGCGCTCCTGGTCGAGTCAGACCCGGTTTCCTACATTTCGCGATGGTCCGAGATGCTTTACAGAGATTCACGAAGGCCGGTGCTTTGGAATTAGTGGTTGAAGGTATAAGGATGAATGCTGTTTGTCCAGGATTAACAAGAACAAATATTTTATCAAATTTGAATGTGCCAGAAGATGATATGGCCCATGCTTATGAGAAACTTGCTCATACAGTGCCTAATAATGTGATAATAGAGCCAGAGGAGGTAGCTAAAATGATTTTGTTCGTTGCTAGTGACGCTAGTCCAAATCTTACTGGTGCTAATGTGGTAGTTGACGGAGCTGCGTCTGGTGGTGTTTAGTGATAAAGTGACAAACATTATGAAGTGTTAAATACATGCTAAACATTGTCAATCAGATGACACCATAAACGATAAAAGTGTAAACAAAATATGTGGTTAGGTATTTGATATTAATGAAGCTATCAAAGTTGATATTATACAAAAAGACAGGATTTTATCAAAAACACAAATGTAACAGATCGGTAATCAACCAAAATAATATGGCGATAGCAATGAATGGAGTAAAAACTCATATGTTGAAACGTATTTAGTTTTAATTGGTGCCCATTGGAATGTACCCAAATATAGAAAATTGCCTACTGACATTGACAACGAAATAGCTCATTTTGTATACAATACTGAAATTATTTCGGATGTGGACGATTTAACAGAAAATATTGTGTAATATAATTTAACCTTTCGAATACCATAATTAGAGACTTCATAGAAATATATTAGGTGTACGAACGCCGGCGTTCGCTCGTAGCTCAAGATTTTTAATTCCTCATTGCGTAACTTTAGACACTTTTGTACAAAAAAACTATCATTCTGTGAATGTTTAACTCTTCATTCATAAATACAACTAAAAATTTAAGAAGCAACGTCAAATATTTTAAGTTACAAAACATTTACAACATTATGTAAGAGTACACTCACATGAATCACATTAACAGATAATTAAAAACCGGTTGAAAAAAAAATAGATCTCAAACAGGTTAAGTTATAAAGTATCTCCGTATGAGGAAAACTTGTACAATAATATTATCGTGATGACGAAAACCTGTTGTGACGAAACAACCACATGGTACTACAGAAGGTCGGCTAAATTGAAAGACCATTCACGCATACGTACGGTGATATCAAACAAATGCCGATTTTTTCATCAAAATCATCTAATGACGAATCCTGCCCTTGGGAGGGGCGGGAAACAGTGTCAAACTCTTACTGACTAAACGACCCACTCCATTCCTTCTTAGCCTTCATACCAGGGTCGGACCTTACTTATAGAAACCAGACCGGGGCTTCAGTAGGCTTCGGCCCTGCTGTTTGGCCTCTCCATTTGCTAACAACTCCTTAAGGCGCGTGGGAACAGAGCGCGCCATCGATGACTGGCTTGGTCCGAACTGTTACCAGACGAACGGACGGCGAGCTACTCATTGCTCACCATCCACAAGCCTGCGCAAGCACGGCGATCAAGAGTAGCGTTGTCACTTTGTCAAGCGTCCGGATAAAGCTGGACATGTTCAGGCGTTATAGTTGTGTTAGGTTAAACTAGACGGAGTTTAGCCTGTTCGACTTTAGTCAGGCTTTTTAAATTTATTTATTTTTTCATGTTTTCTACTTTAATTTGCATCGCTAGTTCAAGTGAAGGGCCAGCAATTATATCTGACAATTTTATTGTTATTTCATTGAAATAAAAAAAAATATGTTCACAATTAAGAAAGGCATGTTTTGATTAATTATCGTCCTTTTTACTCAAATGTCTTTTCGGTCAGATGACCTGACAACCCTAGTTTTTTTACCCTTTTTGCTGGTGTAATTGGTGGTTAGTGTTGCACTAGGTGAACTATGACTTTTTTTGCTGGAAATCATCCAATGACATCTGATCTGGGGTAGAGAAGAGCGAGTGGGTGTATTAGGCTATTACTGATTAAAAGCACACCTGTTTCTATTAGTCGCTCTTTGTGGACCATGGCTGTCCTTTTCAAAAATCGTCGCCTTGAAGGTCAATGGAGCTAAGCCACAATTTTTGCGAAATGGAGTTAAGTGCATAAACGTACTCATAAAAAACCGTACTATTAAAATTAGTCAATATATCTAATAGATATCATAACTGTAAGCAGGTTATTTTTAAATTTGCTAATAAATTAGGTGTAATTAAAATAAATTTAAATTAAACCTTTAATAAGAGTCAAAAAGTATAAGCAGCTTAGATTAATTGTGATTACAATCACAGAAAATAAGTATAGAGTGGCAAATAGTTGTAAGAACTCTTGACCGCCAAAACTACAGTAATTTAGGTTAAAATAACTGTTTTCTCCCGCATCCTTTATTTTTAAACGTCCATAACTTAGAAGTGTAGTTCTGTGGTCTGAAATTCTTTGAAGATCGGTTGGGTCATCAGATTTGTTACAATGGTTTAACTGTCATCTCTATGTGCTCGTTTTCGTGAGTTACGTGGAGTTGATCTTCTGTAGATATTTATTCTGTGTCACACACAATGTCAAGGTAATGATTAACAACACACGTAAGTACTATAGTTTGTTGTTATTATTTGACTATTCATTCATATGTACATACATTTATGTGATTTTTAAAATTACATTATGTTTTGATATTATGGAATATTTGTATCTTTGAAGGTTATACATAATTTTTATAATATGACGGATTTTTTGCTGAGCATCAGCAAAAAATTGGTGGTTATATAATAAATATGATATCACTACGATTATTTATCAATTGTACACAATTATAATAAGAGATTTTCAAATTAATTTTATCGCTTTGAGTGGAGTGAGAGGCATTGACTTAACATTTTGTTTTTATTAAGGTAGTGGCCAAACAGATAGTGTTTGGCCACTATCTTAATATCACCTGATGGTGAGCGATGATGTAGCCGATGATGGGGCATGCTTAGTTTTTTTTAAGGTGAGTAAAAATCATCCAGTGTTGAATCCCGCCCTTGGGTGTGGCGGGAAACAGTGTCAGATTCTTACCGACTAAACAACCTACCACGTTCCTACGCCGCCACATATACCAAGGCTAGAGCCTTCCTTTCAGACACGAACCCTTGGCCTCAGTTGGCTTCGACTTCGTGCACGATGTAGCCAGTTTTTTCTTCACATATTACCCCACTAGCTTTTGTCAGCGGCTTCGCCCGCGTACATAAAATATAGCCTATGTCACTCAGGAGTAAAGCAGCTTTCTATCGTTGCTAAATTTTTTCCAATCGGACCAGTAGTTCCAGAGATTACCTCCTACAAACAAAAAAACAAAAAAAACAAACTTTACCTCTTTATTATATTAGTGTAGATATATTAGTGTAGATGTAGAAAACTAGTCTAGAAAATCACACAAACCTTTCCATGACCTTTCACATACTAGGAAATTGAAAGCTCCGTTTCATATCATGATCACAAAACACGAGGTTTCCAACGTTATGTGAAGGCCAAGATTTTTTTTGCCTGAAAATAACCTGAAACTATGAGACCGCGAACAGAGGCTTATGAACAATGCTGAAGTTCTCATCAGCAGCAAACGTGAAGATTTTTGTTGTTTTTACAAGTGAATATAGGCTTCGTATTGTTTGGGAAAGTAGTTGCTTTCATATTTAATGTTGCGGGAATGTGTAGAACAAGTGGTTTTGTTATTTCTTTGTCGCATGTCGATCAAAACAACTTATAGGTTATGTAATAAAATTCCTATGTCAATGACTTAATGTGTAATTGTGAACATTATGGTACCTTCCGTAGCAAAAAATGGCAAACATATCACGATTGTTTGTGTAATCTACACTAATATAATAAAGAGGTAAAGTTTGTTTTTTTGTTTGTAGGGGGTAATCTCTGGAACTACTGGTCCGATTGGAAAAAATTAAGCAACAATAGAAAGCTGCTTTACTCCTGAGTGACATAGGCTATATTTTATGTACGCGGGCGAAGCTGCGGGCAAGAGCTAGTGTAATTATATTTTATTCTGTTTTTAGTATTTTTTTTTGTAATAGCGGCAACCAAATACATTTATCTGTGAAAATTTCAATTGTCTAGCTATTACGGTTTATGAGAGCCTGGTGACAGACATAGAGTGGAGTCTTAGCGGAGCCAATAGGACCCCATTTTTTACCTTTCGACTACGGAATCCTGACAAAAAGAAAATCATTAAAACTGTCAAACTTGTGAACTGTCAAACACGCGATTAAATAATCGTCATAGTCTCTGGAAATTTCAAATTCTTTGTACAACTTAACTAATTATTTTCTTTTCTAAGACACTTTTTCTGGCAATAAAAAAAAAACAACAAAAAATGAATTAGCGAAATCGCGTGATGATGTAACCAAGGGAAAAGGGATTCATATTTGAAAGTTAATTTAGGTTTCTATTTTTTGCTTCATCTGAATAACACCAGTTTACTAATTCATACACCACAAAATAATCCATACAAAAAAATATTAAGGTCACGAAACCATAAATGGATTTAGATAAAAGAAAAAAAAAACTATTTTCGTCTAGCTATCGAAATCGCGTGATACTCACATGTGCAGAGAGATAAAAACAAAATTACATAAATACTTGCTTATCAAAGTTATAAAATGTTATAACTCGGCCATAAGTAAACAATGTAACACAGCAAAATACTGATAGTGTTATCAGTATTTATCCATCCACCGTGATATACAGACGCGTATCCGATTATTAATAAAATATATAACGCGATAAATATAATAAAACAGTAGATACCACACCAGTTCACGAAAGGAATTCTAATATAGAACAAAAATTATAAGAAACTTGAAGAGAAAGTCATGGATAATATAGACTTAACAGGCAAAGTAGCAATAATAACTGGTGCCAGTTCAGGATTTGGAGCTGAAACCGCAATAGCTTTTGCCAGATTTGGAGCTGCACTAAGTCTAATAGGAAGAGATGAAGTAAGACTTCTGGAAACAGTGAACAAATGTGCAGCAGTAAACAATGTAGTACCTCTATTCATACCAATAGACTTAGCACATGAAGGTGCTTGCGAAGCAGTTGTCAACAAAACAGTGGAAACATATGGAAGAATAGACATATTAGTGAACAGTGCTGGAAAAATGGCATTATCGTTTCTGTCCGATAGCTCTATGGAAAACGTCGATGAACTGATGAACGTAAACTTTCGCATACCGTACCATTTGTCCCAGTTAGTGCTACCATACTTAGTAAAAACAAAAGGGAATATAATAAATATAGGATCTTCGATGTCAAAAAGGTCGACACCAGGAATGCTGGGATACATAGTATCGAAAGCAGCTTTGCAAATGTTTTCAAGACAAGCAGCGTTTGAACTAGCCCCAAAAGGAGTGAGGATCAACTGCATAAGCCCTGGCCCATCAAATACAAATCTTTTGGCGAAATTAATAGCACATCATCCAGAATTGAGGGATGAAATTAATAGTAATGTAAAACAATCAACGTTTGATGGTAAGATGTTGGATCCTAAAGAAGTGGCATTGTTGATATGTTTAACAGCTAGTGATATATTTCCCAGTTTAACTGGTTCAGACATGTTACTTGATGGGGCTGCTTGTAATGCGTGATTTAAAAGGACTTTACAAAGTGATGCTAATTGTGAAAGTGATTATGAAAAGAAAATTGATTGCTTTATCTTTAAATTTGGTATGATATTTTATGTTATTAACGTTACTGATAAAGGATGAGTCAACGCTGTATTTGTAGAATTTTTTACTACTAGATTAAATTTATAAAGATGTTTTTTCCTTATTTGTTGTAAGCCAAGTTGGCATCCGGTTAGACTTACCGGATGCCAATGAATAACGGTTTCTCACAAGGAGCACTTCTCAGACTTCCACAACCCAAATACTGAGCAACACGATACTTCTTTTTTTTACGGAGGATATAAATCATCCAATGAAAAATCTCGCCCTTGAGCAACTTGGGACTCTTACTGACTAAACAACCTACCCCATTTCTAAGTTGGTGGGTTGGTGCGAAAGCGTTTTACCGGAGCTCTGGGAATAAGGCAAGGGAGAAACGGGGTAGTTTCTTTAGACAGTAAGAGTCTGACACTGTTTCCCGCTCCACTCACGAGCGGGATTCGTCATTGGATGATTTTTACCTACCATAAAAAAAAACATTTCAACAAGTTGCCCTTATACCAGGGCTAGAACCTTCCTTTCAGGCGCGAAACCTTGGCCGCAGTTAGCTTCGACCCTACGGTTTACTAACAACTCCTTGAGGCACCGGAGAAGAGTGCGCGCTGTCGACGGCTGAGCGTGCTCCAGACAGTTACTAGACGATCGGACGGCAAGCTACCCATTACTCCTTGGACTGATGGTTGGACTTTCTGGCATCAGACTACTTTTGACGACTGTCAAAGATATACGAATCACAACCGATACTAAATTCCATTATAAGTAAAGTGATTTACAAAAATACTGTTTCGCTGAGATCCTCATTTCGAACTTGTTTAGTTTCTTTTTCATTAATACTGTATCGGAGATTGAGTACACGTTTAATATTAGCACAGGCCTTACTCCGAACTGTTTACAGCAAATATTTACCATCAATCTATAGATCAGGATTGAAAAAATCTAATTTCTTTCGGCTTTAATAGAAATATTTCAGTATTTATCTACACTAATATAATAAAGAGGTAAAGTTTGTTTCTTTGTTTGTAGGAGGTAATCTCTGGAACTACTGGTCCGATTGGACAAATTTTAGCAACAATACAAAGCTGCTTTACTCCTGAGTGACATAGGCTATATTTTATGTACGCGGGCGAAGCCGCTGACAAAAGCTAGTATCCAATAAAAGCCATAGTCTTAATACAGTCTGTCTTCATAACTCCCAATTTTATTATACACAAAGTAGAATTTATTTACGAAAACGAATTGAACGTTATTTCAAAGGCGATAGAGTCGATTATCGTTTGTCAAAATGACAGATCTGAAGCTTTCTACTTTGTAGGCAAGGCCAGTTGTTTGAACTAAATTAGGTTTATTTATTAATTTGATTCTCATAATTTAGTTAATAGAGCTTCTGTTCGTAACCTTGGAGTTAATTTAGCTAAAGGTATGTTTGTAAAATATAGGACTTGGCTATGCAGTCTTTGATATTTAATTACTAGAAAGATTTATTTATTTACATCTAGTTACAATAGTAAAGCAGTGGTGGAGAGTGATAACGGCCCCGACTTGCGAGTTGTAGGTCGCGGGCTCAAACCATGCCAGGCACATTGCTTTGTGTAATTTATTTCATCACCACTGCTCTCAAAACGGTAAAGGAAAACATTGTGAGGTAACCGGCATATCCTAGAAAGAAAAATTCGAAGACATGCGACATCCACCAATTCGCACTGGGCCCGCGAGGTGGATTATGGCCCATTTACTCTCCTAGAGAGGAGTCCTGTGTCCCAGCAGTGGGAACATTAAAAAGGCTGATGATGACTTATATTTGTTTGAAAATCTCTTTTCTACGAGAATAACCTAATGTCCCGCGCGCCTCAAGGTGTGGTCAGCAAATGTATAGGCCCAACTGCCGAGCCGAAGCCTACTGGGGCCCCGGTCCGGTTTTTGAAAGGAAGGTCCGACCCCGGTATGAAGGCTAAGAAGGAATAGGGCTGGTTATTTAGTCAGTAATAGTCTAACACTGTTATTGTCATTAGTTGATTTTTCTCACCATAAAAAAAAAATAGAAATAAAGTCTATGCCTTTCTTGACAACTTGAAGATAATTTAGACGAGAGACTAACCTATTTATGGAGTTAGTAAGGCAATTTACATATTTGTTTATGGATCAACAACCCTATTATAATAAACGCGATTAATAACAAATTAATTATTCATTAACTAGCTGTGAAACTTCGGCCGCGTCAGACTATTATTAAAACACAAACGGTGGGTTTCTGAGACCTTACTGTGATATGTTAAAACGTTTAGCGTACGAGCGAGAGAGAGGGAAGAAGCTCTACCTATGTATCTCCCTTTAGCAGTTCAGTTTAGGTCGTCAAATGTATCGCGTTAGAATCTCGTGTACTCTGATACTCAGTGGAATTCTGAAACTCCACAAACAATCGTCCGGACCTAGCCCAGTCGTCGACGCGCGCATTGTTCCCGCGCGCCTCAGGCAATTGTCAGCAACCGTAGGGACCCTGCAGAAGGGTCGAAGTCAACTAGGGCCAAGGGTTCGTATCTAAAAGGAAGGCTCTGTTTGGCCCTGGTATGTATGGCAAAGTAGGAACGGGGCCTATCCCGTTCCTGCAGCCTATTGTTTAGAAAAAAAAAACAACCTATTGTTTCAGTCAGTGAGAGTCTGACACTGTTTTCCGCTCCACCCAACGGCGGGACTTCATTGGATGATTTTTACCTACCTACCATAAAAAAAAAAAAAATATTCAATGCGGACTCTGAATTGAATATTATTGGAAAAACTGTAACAAACCCTTTTTTAACCCCAAAGTTTGACAGGTTCAGTTTAAAGCAGAATTTGAGAAATATTCAACTTAATTTTAAAGCGAGAACATTGAGCCGACGTCCACCACACACACCGTTCTGGCCGCGTCGGTCTTCATACATTTTCCAAGGAATCTAGATGAAAACCCTGAGAATTTTAATTCCCTTAAGAGTATCTAAATATACTTTTTTTTGCGACATAAACGGCCATATCTTTTTCACAGCTTCAAGGGAGAGAGCAGACCTCAGTATATGGTTTTAATTTCAACGCGATACCTTCACGCTTTCCCAAGATAAAAGGTCTCGACACACAGAAGACTGACAACAAAATGTTTATTTTTTTATTGCTATAAACTAATGCTTGACTGCGATCCCACCTGATGGTAAGCAGTGATGCAATCGTTGATGGTGAGGCGCACTAGTTTATTAAGAGCCTATTCTATTTTTATTTTTGAGGTACGTAACCCTAATAATGAAGTTGCGTGTAATGTAACTTAGTGCCAGAATGTATTATGGCGTGTCTACGGAATGCAGCGTCAAACTGAAACGCTATGATTTACAGTGACGACAAGTCTCAGTGAGAAGCGAGTACAAGAAGATATTAGAAAAGGTAAAGTATGATACGTCTTTTGGGAATTGTTTGATAATTTGTACTTGGTTAGTGACCGATAGTTAAACACGTGATTGTAGTCATGATAACAAACATCTTTTATTATGAGATCTATCCTGAAATCTGCGAGTCTAAAATCTTTAGTACTTACTTGGTTTTTTTAGCACGTATTTTTTTAAATTTTAGTTCCATAGTTTTCACATCATAGCAGCGACAAAAATATGTAGGTAACCAAGATATTTGTAATACATGATTAAAAAGAGTGTCCATGGAGTTTCTTGCACATTCTACTCCATATAGAGACTCTTTAGAATGTGCAATTAGCGTCATTTTTTTCTGACAGACCGACTAGCGACTTCTCGAATTTTCAAAAGTAAAAAGTCAGTAAAGGTTTATTTGAAATAAATATTTTGAATCTGAATCTTGTTACCTATGTTCGCCTAATTCGCCAAAATAGCATTGAACTTGATGAGTCTTATAATTATATAACATAAAGCACACATTGTTCCTCAAAACTCTTAATAGCTTCGTGAGAAGTAAAACTAAAAACTAAACCTTCTGCCAGACCTCACTCCTGTGACGAAGCTGAAAAGACCCCAACTTGCATATTTCCTTACCTGTAACAAAGAGATACAGAGTTATTTTCATAAAAATTCCATTTATCAAGCGAGGTGTAAGCGCTCGTAAAAATATACTGTAATTTAATAACTGCTGAAGTTTTGATCGTGACATTATTGTTAGATAAAAGTGTGTGTAACATGATTTGTTTCAGGGAATTTAAATGTTGAATTTTTGAGAGTCTGGTGAAATTTTCGTCAGCAATTTGTCTGATGGCGGGTACCGTGAATTCACGCGCGTATTCACGCCATGTGTCTGGTGAGTTTGTTGTCGACGACGATTATATCACTGCTTACCATCAGGTGGGATCGCAGTAAAGTACTAGTTTAACCTTTCGTTTGCCAGAAGGCAGATCTACGCGAGACACAATAACTTTTTAATTGTGTCCCTAATTACGGCATATGAGAGGTTAAAGCAATTTAAAAAATGAACCAGTCATTAGGATAAGTTGCGAAAGAAATAAATTATTATTGAAAGAAAATAGATGTAGATGAGAATTTTGAATTATAAATGTACCAGTGACTTATCTATACGTCTGATGGTCTCATGATAAATCATGAATTTCAGACAAACACTCCCCAAAATACAAACATGCGACTAGCTAGCAACATGACGTCTATTTTCAGGACTATGAACTTTCAGAACTTCAGAATTTTTAGACTTTCGGAATTTTCAGAACTTCGACATTACTAGACTTAAAATTTTATCTTATTTTTCTGTAGCTGGGAGCGAAGACACGGGTTTTGCCCGCGGTTTCGACTAGAAATAATTATTATTCAATGACTCTTTCATATTTTCTCATTATCTATCCCTAAATAAACCTAGTTGGCACAAACCACAAGCGATAGCGGGCATATTGACACATGTGTCATCAAAGTAATGTGCGTCCGCAACTATCGTCCAACTCGTCATAGGAGACGAAAACAATAAGAGTAAATAAAACCTTTGATTTGAGGTGTAGTGTATGGCATAAGCGGTAGCGATTTTTGTCATATTTATTTCAAGGCAGTATTAAAGTCGCGGTGTCCGATAACTGTCTGGATTGAGCCCAAGTCATCAACGGCAAAGAAGGAACAGGAGTGGGTTTTTAGTCAGTTAAATTCTAATACTATCTTCCTCCCACCCAATTCACAAGATGTCATTGGATGATTTTCTCAATAAAAAGTCCTCGTCAACACAAATCAAACGAGACCAAAATCGAAGGAGTTGTAATGTTTTATTTAGTTCCTATGGGCACCGACCAGCTCCCTCACCAGATCAGCTGCATGTCATCATAATATTGCACTGTCACGCGGTTTACACATACATGCAAAAATTTCACTCAATAGGTAATCGGGAAGTGAACCATATTTAATTTGCAACACTTGATCAAAAACATCGGTCAGGTAAAACTAATTAAATATTGTAAAAAATATTTAAATGTGACAAAATGGGACATTAAAAGAATCAAGCTTCCTAGAACGAGGAACAATTAATCAATTAAAACTCCTAAACTAAAATAAACAAGTATACTACGTCTATACTCACAAACAGACAAAATAAATTAGAAGAGAGGTATCTAACAATAGAACATTTCTATACAACAAATGAAACAATAACTTCCACACTACATTCCCCTATATCTTTCACTCGGCCGTTCCACATGCAAGTTTGGCAGTGAACGTCACATTATCGTTAGTGACGGAACATTATAATCAAAATAATGCGACAAAGACAATGTAATTAAACACAACAATGTATGTAAGATGTAGTGGCTGACACGAGAGAATGCGGAGGTAGAAATGATTAACACTAATTGAAATAAAGAAGACAGGACACTACGTCCAGACGAATCTGAGTCTACTAGAAGGTAAACGGTGGCTATCTCTCGCACTGAGCCTTGGTTCAGGGCATGGTCCACAGCGAGTAGCTGTGGCAGGCGGTCGCCTCGAAGCGATAATGCTAGCAAAGGAGGAGGCTGCGATTCCGATCCCGATTTTAGTCCACTGAAGGCGCGGAATTGCGGACGGCGAGTGGGTAGCTCGCTGTCCGACCGTCTAGTAACCGTCCGACCCTAGTCCAAGTCGTCGACGGCACGCGTCCGTGAAACTGGCTAGCCCAGCAGGGTCAGAGTTAAAGTGAAAGCGTAACAAGGCCCTGAAACTAAGGCAAAAAACAAGTTTTCAATGAAAATATTTTTTTTCATAACAAGCTTTTATAGCGGTGGTCTATACTTATATATAAATAAAACTCGTCAAGACGATTCACACGAGCCCAAACTCGACGTGGTTGTGCCGATTAATTACAGAGTTCCTATGGCTACCTCGCGATTCCATCATCAGATCAGCTCCATGTCATCATAATATTGCATTGTCATCCGAACTAAACGTGTATACCAAATTTCAGCTCAATCGGAAACCAGGAAGTGGATCAAATTTAAGTTGCAAGATTTGATTACAGAACGACAGACAACGGGACAGGTGAAAGTAAATAAAAGCTTGTAAGAAACGTTATTTCTCGCTCTGGCCATGTGCTGGAGATGTCATTAGATGATTTTCACCTATCAGGAAAAAAAAACTTGTAAATATGTAGGTACTTTTCCTTCTTCATTGCGTGTATGAGCTAAATTTCTTTTAATTTCTTTCTTTTTTTTTAGACTGCGATCCCACCTGATGGTAAGCAGTGATGCAATCGTTGATGGTGACGCGCACTAGTATATTAAGAGCCTATTCACCCTAGCCTTGAAGAAACCTAAATTATAATCGGACGGAAAGACTGCTGCCGGCAAACTGTTCCAGTCCTTCGATGTACGCGGTATTAACACTCGGATATATGGAAAATCTCTGCGTCCCCGCAAGAGGGTTTGGCAGGCGGGCTGTTGTCTTTATCCCGCAGTGTCGGGCAGGTACTAGTAAAAACGGGTATAGCGTTGGGGGGTCCATATAGGCCCGGTCTCGATCTCGGTCTTTCTTATCTTTAAAAAGTCACCCACCCCGCTGCCGCTCATTCCTCGTCCCCCACACCTCTCGAAGACTAAAATTCCGCTCCACTTAGTTTGGCACACTCTAAATATCGCTACTAAATAAAACCAGCGCCATTGTCTCGTCACATGCCAACTGATCAACAACTTTCATATCCTGTGTGTTGATTTATCAGACTATAGTATATACGGCCGTCGAATCTCGGTGAGTTTGAAGTTACGCTCTGCGAATTTAAGGGCTGGGCTTGAAACCTCGTACAAAAGTAAAGGTTTTAAACAAAATAAATGTCAGTAACAGTTTTTGACAGCAATAAAAATTGCAAATTAAGTACACTTATTTGTTGAAACTCTTGAGTTTCAACAAAAATTTTCCGTCTATTATATCTCAAGTTTTAAGTACTTTTTTTTTAATGGTTGGCTTAGCGACGATCAAAATGTTAATAGATAAATTAGTTCCTGTCTCCTATGTTTAATGTTTAATGTATGCCGTGGCAGCCTTTAATTAAAGCTACATGCTATGCTATATGTAACAATGTTAAATCTTTAGCTTGTATAATGGTGTATGCTTTTTTGGTTGTCCTAAAAATAAATAAATAAATTACGGTATTCGAAAGGTTAAACCATTTATTTTATATTTAAATGTTATTTTTTTAAGTTTTTAAGCGCTAAACTTCACAGACTCACCAAAATCCGACAGACGTAATGTTTGTTTTTATCCGTCCCGCTTTAAAGCATCCAATTGACTGTTTTCCGCACTAGTACAGAAAAATGAGTGACATCCGACTTCAACCCAAATTCGAATAAGTTAAAAGTAATATTTTGTCGCAATAAAAACAGAAAGCCTATCAAAGGGCATTAAATATAAAACCTCCCTTTATTACACTTTAGGTCACATTAACAGACCATTTCTTATGAAACAGCTAATTAATGATTTAATGATTCAATTGACTTCCGCGAAAACCGATCATAAACGTTGTTCTAATTAACCATGATTACTGCAATAATCTATTTCATCGCAACAGTAAAAACGTCGCCAATTATTGTTTTACAACAACAATAAAATTTTAATTAAAACTAGCGAGATCTAGTTATAAAGAGCGTTAAACTCGAGATAATATATATTATATAGATATTTCATACTTTGCTTTCACGTCATTTTGATGTTATTACTAGAGATGTTACGGAGTTCCATCGACAACTTGACTTGGTCCGGAGTGTTACCAGACGACCGGAAGGCGAGCTACCCATTGTTCGCCGTCAGGAAGCCCGCTCCTACGGTGAACGGAACGGAAATCGGGATCGGATTCCCGGCGGCGTCTGGAGCGCGACGTTGCCTTATGCGGTCGGCCTCCTCCTTTGCTAGCATTACTGCTTCGCAGAAGAAGGCGATCGCCTGCCACTCCTCTTCGCTATGGACCAAGGTCTGGTGCGTGAGCGATCGCTCCTACGAGGACGCGGCGATGCTCTTCCACACCTCTACTACTTTAGATAGGTCAGGAAGAATCTTTTTAACTATTGAAATTAAAATAGCCGATCGATGCTTGAAAACTAAATAAAAAACAAAAATATACATACGCTGGCGGCAATTTATCAAGAATTTAAAGCTCCCACAAATCATAGCTTGGAGACGATATGGCGTAGAAAAAACTATTAACAAACGAAATTGTCTTGAAATGTTCGCGTTTGATATTATTAAATTTTGCAAGCTGTGACGTACGTATTATGTTTAGGATTTGAATTATGGCTCGAGTAAAATTTTCAGTTGACGCTGAAAAGAATTTTGACGCCAGACGTGCTTGTGTTACTGATTTTCTTTAAATTTAGTATTCAAGCTGAAGAAAGCGTTAAAAGAAACACAGATTTCGACTTTGAATTTTATTTCACGACTGATTTTGCACCCACAATTGCGATTTTGGTTCCGAAAATTTTTAATCGGTACATATTTCGAAGGTACACATACAAGTATATGCTTAACGCGCAGTTTAATTACTCTTTCACTTGTTTCTTTTTTCGTTTTTGGAATATTGTTTATACGCTCTTCACTTATTACTATTATAGCTAGCCTGTGCTGTCCCACGGCAGGGCAATCCGATCGAATATCCGAGTTTTTTAAATTGTTGTAGACAGGCTCGCATTTGACAATTATCTCACATGATGGTAAGTGATGATGTGACCGACAATGGAGCACGCTTACCTGGAAGTAACCTATTCACTCTTGACTTAAAGACCCCTAGGTTGTAGCCATCAGGATACACAGACTCCGGCAGAAAATTCCACTGTTCTGTTCCGTATTTTATGTAGTGTTTTATTGACGCTTCTGTCGCCGCCTAATAATTAAAATTTAATTAGATCCTTTGCTGCCAAATAAATTGAAAATTCCGCTTGCAATTATGATGCTTAAAATAGTCCATAATAATCAACATCCATAATAACTAATAATGATACTGTAATAGGTTTTGCTCGCCATATGAGCAGCATTAAGATACAGGATTAAAGTGAATTTGCAGCCATCAGTGATAAATTACATGATATACAACTGCATAAATTGATTGAAAATTTATTGGCAAATTAATGTTTGTTAATTCTGTCTCTTGCGCCATCAATGCACTTGTTATCAATTTAATTTGAAATGCTTCTTGTAGAGCAGTTAAAGATTGTGCTAGAAGATGTGGCTAGATGAATCATGATTTTTTTTTTATGGTGGGCATAAATTCTCCAATGATAACTATCGTCTTTGGACGGAGCGGGTGATAGTTTCAAACTTATATTGACTAACCCACCCCGTTTCTTATTTGCCTCAGTTTCAGGGCCTTGGTATTACGCTATCACATTTACTCACGGCCCCAGGAAGTCTCGACCCTTCTAGGCCCCTACAGTTTGCTGAAAAGCTCGGGTCTGCTGTGCGATTCTCACAGTTGGAGATAGAATGTACTGCCTAATGCGAGTTTATTATATGTAAAGCCGATCGACGCGTTTATGACGTTCTGCGCTCCGATTGGCTCGCTCCAAGCTCTTAACCAATTAGCGATCTAAACGCCATAAACGTTTCGATCACACTAAACTAAAAACTTCCTTCAGGCGTCTTAAATGCACAAGAGATTTCCTTTCTGTCTTACCATAAAGAAAAAGACACTAAAATATTCAAAACGCCAGCACCAGAGAAACTTTCTTACATCTCACATTTAAAATATTCACGAAACCAATAACGCAGAAACGGTTTTTTCAGTACAACGTTAAAACGAAACGCTGAAAAAAAATAATAAAGCGAAATTTAAAGAAATTTTTAAAGGAGACAAAACTGGGAAACCTTTAGAGAAGTTTAATGGAGCTTCCCCTTTATTCCGCCGTCTCTTCGTCAGAGCTCGTTTTTTCTTAAAAAAAAAAAAACTGATTCTTTAGTATTGTCAAGGTGAAAAGTATTTGAAAGGGTATGAAAAGGTCTTATTTGAAGGCTCATCAAGTTAAAGTTCGTTCGGAATAATTTCGTTTTGTTGTAAGACTCTTTTCAGGTAGGAAAACACGTAATGACTTTTCCAGATCTAGGGTAGAGTGAAAAGGTGTCTGATTTTTCGCTTACATGCCAATTAATTACACAGGGTTGAAAAATCGTCATTCATTTTCAATTTAATCCAATTCATTTCAGATAATTATAAGCTTATAAAGCTTCACAAATTTTACACATGAGGCAATCATAATAATACACAATAATCATAATAGTTATTTGTGTAAAAAATTAAAAACATAAATAATCATTATGATGGCATTTAATTTAACTAAACAGTAATTCCCTCACCAATTTTAATTAATTAAACGTTTTTTTTATTTATTTTAAAGCTTTCAAAAGGTTAATATGAAGTACATTTCTCAAACAACAAAACAAAAAAATGAAGCCGAGAAGTTGTGAAAGTCCGTATAGCAGCCAAAACCCGACCATTGATAGTAGAAACCCGAGTGAAATGGCAAAGACTTAATCGAGGCTGACTCCTGGCACAATGCCGGGACACAGCTAAATTATTTCTAAGTTGAAACATCATTTCACCCTGAAACATTTCATCTGCAATAAATTTGCAACTAAGAAACGTTCGGTCGTTCATTGGCGTGCACTACGATTCCAACATTAATTAATTTTCGAGTTATGTGACATTTTAAGAGTGAGCAAATAATTCTGCACTGATTTGTATACTGCCGCGAGTCTCAATTTATGGTTGGTTGCAGAAATTATTGCAAAAAATAATCGTAAAAAGAAAGTGAGTCAGTAATTCTGCACTGATGTTTATTGTGCTATGCTTTTGTGAGTATTGTATACTAGCTTTTGCCCGCGGCTTCGCCCGCGTGGTATTGGGGTTGGGGTTGGGGTTTCGAGGATAAAAAGTAGCTTATGTCCTATTCCGAAGTGTATCCTATGCCTATGCCAAATTTCATCCAGATTCGACCAGCCGTTTTGGCGTGATTGAGTAACAAACATCCAAACATCGTAACTTTCGCATTTATAATATTAGTAAGATTACGCGGTAAATAAGTTTAACTAAAATGATTGAGAGTCAATCGCAATTTACGTTCAACTTAGTACTTGTCGACACGGATCGCCAACCTCCTCACAAAAGGAGGTTCCTGCCTTTGGAGCCCTAACTACCGGTAGCTTGGACCCTGCTCCCGATACTGGCGGACTACTATTCTTTATATTTTTAAACGTTTTTTTTTATAAATTTGTTTTAGGAAATATTTATAGTCATGTATTATTCCATTTATTTACATTACAATCATATTAAGTATATTTTTAAATATTTCCTTAAAAAAAATTAAAAAAAAACATTTAAAAATATAAAAAATAGTAGCCCACCGGCATCGAGACTGGGTCCAAGCTACCGTCGGTCAGGGCTCCTGAGTGTCCAGGAGTACTGCCTTCTGAATCAGGCCCTTGATCCAACTGCCTAACGAGAGCCTCCTCAGATGTTGGTCGAGGCTCTTGGCTATTAAGCCATTAGCCGTCACAACTATCGGCACAATGACTGCTGTGTCCACTTCCCACACGTCGACAACCTCGCGAGCCAAGTCAAGATACTTAGTTTGTTTATCCTTCTCGGCTTTCACGAGGTTCTCATCATGAGGGACCGCTATATTATATGTAAGTATATTATATTATATGTAATGATATATGACATGTGTACATTTTATTTAATGTTATTGATATATTTATAATTTTATAGGTATGTGTGTGTGCACTGTTTCTACAATTCTCATACATCTCTCTTGTCGCAGGTCTGCTGGAAGAAATTTCGTTAGAAATAAGCAGCACCTTTGTAGTCTTTTATCTGTATTGTTATTATCTTTTTATAAGTGTTTGTGTGTACATAAATAAATAAATTAAACCTTGTATGATATGAATAGGTGGGATCTCCACCATATACGAGTATTATAAGAGTATTTATATATTATGTCTTCTACAAACTTTCTCTGTGGATTGGCAGAGAGCCAGAAAGTAAGCGAGCGAGAGTACCAAACAAAATTGAGGTTTGATTGAGCGGCTCGGTTAATCCTGAAGTTTTACTATTTCTCATTTGGGAGAAACAAAATATAAACAAACAACTACAACATGATAGAAACAGCCGAATACATCAATATAATGTGCTACGCACTAGATTAGGCGTACCGTACAGTCACTTTACTTGACTTAGGTGACCTGCAGGCCATACATCTTTATATTGATGACATTAGTGCAGTTTTGATGTTTGCGCAGTGTGAGAGTGCTGTTAGTTTTAAAAGTTTTGTTAGACGACATAATACCAATGAAGTGTTGCAGCGGACTTTTGTATTGACTTTTCAGTATTTTGACAAATAATTTCTATGTACGTGCTTGTCTATCGCTAGAATACAAGGCGATGGCCGCACAAATATAGGTTTTTCTAAAAAGACGCAATCTTTACTAGTAACAAAAATTAAGGGACTCCGGCTTTTAAAAAAACTAAAAAAACACGGCTGATTATTTGATGACTCGAAACAGAGGCGAAATATGAGAAGAAAAATGCACACTAATCGATTGACAAAATTAATGTCGTAGTTAAAAATATGTACGCGGGAATGAAACTTGCGACCTAGCGTTTCGACCACCGCCACCGGCTACTGCGCTAAACGAGTAGTCTGGTAATGAAAAAACGCCTGTCCCTAAAATGTGATTAAGTACCTACTGATCTCTTTCGTGATATTTATTGCTCATGGGTACTCGAGTCCCCGAGCACCTACGCAGTCGGCGCCCCTGCTAAGATTATCTAGATGTTTTTCATTATTTATACTAATCTCTGCTAATATGAAATATAACTGTAAAAGTAATTCTATCTGTTTGTTTATTCTTCACGTCATAATGACATGTCATAATGAAAAGATTTTTGATGTTCGCATAGATTATAAAATATTGAACGTTTTTTTTTATATATATGAAAGTATTTTTTGAATCCAAGAAAGTTTTTCATAGACAATTAAATTTAAACACTTATGGAAAATTAGCAAACCTTTCCTTTAATGCTCACGCTAACGCCGGCGTTTGCATGGGGATTGAGAGGTCCGCCTATATACCACTATTATACATGAAGTTTAAATAAATAAACATACCTACTACTAGTGCGGGAAAGCTCATTAGATGATTTCTCTTCTAAAACAAGTTTTTAATGAAAATATTTTTTTTTTCATAACAAGCTTTTATAGCAGCGGTCTATAATTATATAATTAAAACTCGTCAAGACGATTCACACGAATCCAAACTCGACGTGGTTGTGCCGTTTAATTACAGAGTTCCTATGGCTACCTCGTGATTCCATCATCAGATCAGCTCCATGTCATCATAATATTGCATTGTCATGCAATTTACACCGGCATGCAAAATTTCAGCTCAATCGGAAACCGGGAAGTGGATCAAATTTAAGTTGCAAGATTTGATTACAGAACGACAGACAACGGGACAGGTGAAACTAAATAAAAGCTTGTAAAAAGTCATGGATGTTTTATGTGAATACTAGCGACCCGCCTCAGCTTCGCATGGTTACTGATATTGAATATATTATGCATGTATAATACATATAAACATTCCTCTTGAATCACTCTATCTATTTAAAAAAACCGCATCAAAATTTTAAAGATCTAAGCATACATAGGGACAGCGGTAAGCAACTTTGTTTTATACTATGTAATGATGATGTGGAAATGGCACACTGGAGTAATTCCCAGCGTGGGGCAACTTAAAAAAAAATGAATAAACACTGAAACATTAAAGAGAAAATAAATTAAAAGAGAAGCAGGGTTATTTGTCTTGTGTACCGTAATATCATAGATAACACTGCTGTCAAACGATAATACCAGTGTAACAGGTATTAAACAACGCTAATTTATTATCATCAGATTAATAAAACAAGCCAATTTTATGCGTATTTTCACGATGCAAAAACCGAGTTGAATTATTATCTAGTGCACTACTTTACGATTTTTTAAAGAGAAAGTGGTATCTAAGGCCCCTCAACGACGGCGTCTTTTTGCAGCGATATTGTCGCGCGTTTTGTGAGCTACAACATCGCAACTGAGGCGTCTTAGTCGCATTTGCAACGCCAATTCTAAATTTTTTTTAGATTTGTTATGGAAGGTAAAGTACATCCAATGACGAATCCCGCCATTGAACGGAGCGGGAAACAGTGTCAGACTCTCACTGACTAAAAAACCTACCTCATTTCTTCATTGTCTTAATCCTAGAGCCCTGGACGTCTACTCTCTTTCTCCGAAATTTCGTTGTCATGAAATTTCGGAAATTAAGGCTCGGCGCAAACGGACCACCTACTACAGCAAACGATGACTATCGCGCGCTACTGCCACATTTGTAACAGTAGATATAAAGAACGAGCGACAGCCACTGGCGTTTGGAAGCCACCACATTGTAAAACCCATTCTCTGCTGCGAAGTCTTACGATAGACTTTGTTACAGAAAGTTTGCTAGCGCATGGTGGTTTGGCATGGTGACACGAGCGATATGTAGAACTATCTAATCGTTAACAGTTCGTTTGGTGTAGCAGCGTCACGGTGGCGGGTGTTGGTTTGTGTGTCCCGTAGTGACCAAAAGTGGCAAGTTACGGACGCTGGTGTAGCGAGTGGCGGACATCGGCGACATGTGTAGCGCGTCGTATACAAAATACTTATGAAAAAGTATATTAAGTCGCTATCGATAGCCACTAGTGACTTTGGTTGGTTGCCACCTTTGTGCCGAGTCTAATTAAAGTGACACATGGTAGGAAACAATTGAAATTTCGATCGAAACTTCGTTTTTCGGAGAAAGAGAGTAGCCCCCCTGGTGTCACGCTAGTGTTACGTTAGTTTTTTTTTTCTACATACGGAGACAGCAAATGACTTCACTTCTCTCACTCGTTGGGAGAAAGGTAACCGCTTATTTTCATTTGCCTTTTGCGTTCTTGGACCACGGGTTTTCGAAAACTTTCCCATGGACCTGGCGGGCATCGACATCTCTTTGAGGCCTGAAACAGAACTCTGAGCGAGAGGTCGCCGCCACATCACCTCCATATTAATCGCGCGTTAGTCGCATTGCAACGCGCTACAGAACAGATGCCAACGCGTTATTAACGCGATACAGCATCGCGACTGTATCGATGCGAACCCGCTACAGCATCGTTATACAAATTCAAGGCATGGGATCTATGTTAGCCATTTCGAATTTTAATAAGAACCCAGTTGTAAAGTTACTCTAAACCTATGTGTAATTTATTTATGCACTCCTCTTAAAATTTTGAAGAAAAATATCGTGAGAAAACCGGCATGTCATAGAACCAAAAATTCGAAGACATGTGACATCCACCAATCTGCACTGGGCCCGCGTGGTGGATTATGGCCTATTCCTTGTCCTAGAGACGAGGTCTGACTCCCAGGTGCGGGAACATTATAACGCTGATGCTATGCTAGTTGTGCAATTGCATTCGTTAACTGTACCTACTTGGTAAGCTAGAGAAAACACGCTTTCTAACCCAAGTGAAGGTCATGAAAGTGAAGTTTATTGCCAATGAGCACAAAGTCGTTACATGCACAAGTGAGAGCATCGATGTCCGTATATGGGACACAGACATCTAAAGTTACTTTGAGAGAATCTACTCACCATAAAAGCCTTATTAGCTCATTATGCCTCATGAGGAAACTTTTGTCTGCATAGCTATTGTCTTTTAATTGTGGATATAATTACGGTATTCGAAAGCCATCCGATTTTTAGGAACACATTTAGAAAGTGGTTCTAGAACGCAAATAAAATCAAAGGACACAGGTAGTTTTTAGTAAGTATCAGTCTGATACTCGCCCTCGCTCTACCAAAAGTGAAGTTATTTGATTATATATTTTCCTAACCTAGCTGAAATCTATCTTCCAATCATGGTTATTTCTGTCCCCTCACCATTAACAAAAATAATTGAAAATCTTCCAATTAGCTTTTACCCAGCTGTATGATATTTCCGTTCAAAAAGAGAAAAATCCAATTCAAAAAACGACGTAGTTGCACACTGCAATATCGCGATCCAATTGGAACGATACTGTATAGAAAACCGTATTATTTTATTCCACTATCACGCCAATCTGATACGCGCGGACGTTAAAGTTAATTTCCTCGACACGTCCTCTCCGTCCGCGTGTCGATCACAGAATGACGCCCGCGAGCTAGTTCGTCCGGAAATTTAAACTTTTCGTCGACTACCCGCGCGATTTAACTTTTTTATTTTCATATCGATGTGTTCAATCTGTTTGATTCAATTCATAGAGTTTCAATCTGTGTAGTTCATTCTGATTTTTGACGTGTGCAGCTGTGCATATTTAAATTTATATTTAATGAAGTTTGTATGCAGTTCGGTAGGTTTAACTTGGAGAAAGGAATCAATCATCGAATTCGACTAGACAAGGCAGAGTTCGGAAATCTGCACAGGCTTGCAAGGCCTCCCTTTTGAGTATTGCTGACCGATTACCAGTTAAGTATTGCTAGAATCAAATGGATGTTAGATACACTGGACCGGTCGATATGGCGACCCTTGGGAGAGGCCTAGTCTAACACATCTTATGACTGAAATGCTTAATTTATTATTTAGTACCTCAGGTACTAACTAATAAATTAATAGTACTAAATACATCTCACTCGGCCACCACTACTCTCGAGAGTAGTGGTGGCCGAGTGGTATCGGCCCCGACTTACGAGTTGTAGGTCGCGGTTTCGAACCCAGCCAGGCGCATTACTTTGTGTAATTTATTTCATCACCACTGCTCTCAAAACGGTAAAGGAAAACATCGTGAGGAAACCGGCATGTCCTAGAACTAAAAATTCGAAGACATGTGACATCCACCAATCCGCACTGGGCCCGCGTGGTGGATTATGGCCCATTCCCTCTCCTAGAGAGGAGGGCTGTGTCCCAGCAGTGGGAACATTGAAAGGCTGATGATGACTAAATACATACCTACACATTATAGATAAATTACACTCAGACAGAACAAATGATTTAGCTCATCACACAAACATTTGTCCTGGATGGGAATCGAACCCACGATCTCTGGCATAGCATTCAGGGCCACTAACCACTAGACCAACAGGCTAGTCGAATTAATTTAGACTGAAAAGTACTACATACATAACAATGTCACAGAAGTCTTTAAGTACATATCGTAATGATTTAGATTATAGCACAAATCGTAATGCACTAACAATTAAAACTATAATCAAGCACTAATAAATAAAACGTTAACAGTAACCGCACATATAATAGATTGAAAGGTAGCAATTATACTGCATTAGTCAGCAATAAATACTAGTTTTCATTGGCATCACATGTAATGAATATATTAAATAACTCAGGTGTCATGAACGTGTTTCAGTGCGTAGAAAATGCAGCCTATAAATCAGGTATGATTTTCGTACTAGTAAAGGTGCATACTGCGTACCGGACGACGCTCCGTGGGCGGGCCCCCTACAAGGTGGACCGACGATCTGGTGAAGGTCGCGGGAAGCCGCTGGATGCGGACAGCACAGGACCGATCGTTGTGGAGATCCGCGGGGGAGGCCTGTGGTCAGCGGGCGTCGTTCGGCTGACATGATGATGATGATGAAAGTTGCATAATATGCACCTTTCATACTACCCTCATAATATCATTATGAGAATTGGCAACCGAATAAGAAAGGTCATAAAGGACAACAATGTGACCTCGATGAAAATGGAACCCTTAGGTTCCCCTGCCCTTGGTACAGACCATGGTCCGAAGCGAAGAGTGGCAGGCAGTCGCCTCCTTCTGAGTAGAAGTATTGCTGGCAAAGGAGGAGGCTGACCGCATCAGGATAAGGCAAAGGCGCTCACGCCCCAGACGCCACTGGGATTCCGATCCCGATTTCCGGCCACCTTAGGCGCAGGCTTGCGGACAGCGAGCAATGGGTAGATCGTTGTCATGCGAAAGCAGAAATTTCGCTTTTGAGATAACCTGTCTTGACAGACCGACAGACAACAAAGCGATCTTATAAGGGTTCCGTTTTGTCCTTTTAAAGTAGTTCAAAACAAAACCACCCGAAAATGCAAGCGAACCCGCTATAACAAATTAATATAATTGATTGCAACCTTTCAACACGACCGAACATTAATAAACAAAACCCATTTCCCATAATTGACCGAAAATCAGAAACAACACAACTAATGGGACCGCAAACCGACAACACAATGTCAATGGCATTTATAAAACAAAAACAACATACAACATAATTAATCAGTATTAAAACAAAGTCGCGTGAAAAAATTCTAAAGAAAAAAAAAACAGACGGGAAGGAATGTTAAGATTTTACAAAGCGATACAATCATTACTAATAAATTACACGAACTATTAGAAGCTGAATATTTTTAACCAACCAAAAAACCAGACAAACCAGACCTCCAAAATCTTCACCGTTCAAAAGCAAAAGTACCGTTTACAACGAAATGTACATCGTCCGAAGTGTCTCACTAAAGTGGTACCCCGTTTTTGGCTGTAATCCAACTTTGCCGGCAAGCTTTGGCTATTGTACACGCTTGCCATTCAATATTACGCCGTATGATGAATGTGATATGGTTGGAAATCGATCCGTGTCTGACAGACCGCTAAAGTTATTGGGTTTTGATAGGTTTGCCGGGCTAAGGATGTTGGTAAACGATTCAGGAACGATAATAAAACGGTTTGCAGATGAGTTACGGAGAAATATAAAAGTAATTTGCTTAGAAATTTTAGTTTCTTACTAATGCACTAGCTTTTACCAGCGGCTTTGCCTGCGTGAAATTGGTTTCTCAATACAAACATTGGACTCTTGTTTAATTTATTTAGGTGAAGAATCTGTTATAATCTTCATTATACAAGTTGAACCAACATGTCGGTACATAGGGATCATGCAAAAGGGTCAAAGCCTACTGGGGCTAAGGGTTGGCGCCTAAAAAGAAGGCTCTGGCCCTGAAATAAAGGCAACGTAGGAGTGGGGTGGGTTGTTTAGTCATTAAGAGTCTTGACATTATTTCCTGTTCCGTCTAAGGACAAGATTTGTCATTAGATGATTTCAACCCACCATAAAAAAACCATGATTACGGCACATCGACTTTGAATGCGGAGAGAGGTTTAAGCGGGAAAGCGTAACAGATAGACAGACAGAGTTACTTTCGCATTTATAATATTAGTATGGATATCTCTGAACTAAATTCAGATATTGTTTTCAGATATTGGAATGGAAACTTGGTAAACTAAAATTAACGATTATTGCCATCACTAATATGGAAAACGTGCATAAAAACGAAAACTACAATGTTGCCATAATTAAGGATGTAAAGCATTTCGAAGAAACCGATTTGTAGGATTACAAATGATTATTGCTTGTGGTTTTAACATTAATATTCGCCATAAGCAAACATTAATATACAATCACCTCTAGTTCTGGTTATAGTTAGGTTGAGAGCAGTGGTGGCCGAGTGTAAAAGGCACTCGAGAATTGTAGGTCGCGGGTTCTAACCCAGCTAGGCTCATCAATTTGTGTAATTTATTTCATCACCACTGCCCTCAAACCATGCACCGTTACCCGTGAGGAAACCGGCAAGTCCTGGAACCAAAAATTCGAAGATATGTGACATCTACCAAACCGCACGCTCTCCTTCAAAGGAGGCCTGAGTCCCAGCATTGGGAACATTATAAAGCTGATCCTATGCTATGCTAATTTGATTGACTCATAAATTAGAGTGCAACAAGTGCAGGTGATCTTACTACTTCTGCTGATAAAAATCATCAATCATCAGTATAACCCCCTGTAGTAGTCAGATTACAACCGGACATGAGTCTATCTTATCCTGTCACACCTGGATGATATGATCAAGACATTACGATTAACGACAAATTACATATGTACATGAACACGACTGAACAATACTGCACAAGGTGTTACAGATATGAAACATCTTACTAATCTTACTAATATTATAAATGCGAAAGTTACGTTGTTTGGATATTTGTTACTCAATCACGCCAAAACGGCTGGACGGATCCGGATGAAATTTGGCACAGGCATAGGATACACTTCGAAATAGGACATAGGCTACTTTTTATCCCGGAAACCCCAACCCCAACCCCAATACCACGCGGGCGAAGCCGCGGGCAAAAGCTAGTAATAACATAGATACAGAATCATCGAATCTTCGTAGTGACCCTACTACAGAAGTGTTGAAGCCTACTGGGGCCAAGGGTTAGGTTCTGGAAGGAAGGATCGGCCTTAGTATGAAAGGCAATGTAGGAACGGGAGGGGTTTTTTAATCAGTAAGAGTTGACACTATTTCCTGCTATACCCAAGGACTGAGGTTGTCATTGAATGATTTTTATCCACCGGAAAAAAATCATAAATCAAAAAAAGTTTCTTTCAATGTCTAGAATATGCTAAAGAATCTTATCTTCAGTTTTTCATAAGGTGGACTTGTTGAAACTCTAAATAATATTGTTGTTCTGGCGCCGTCGGCTAACTTCGTCACTCTTCGGGCTGCCCGAGGCAACAGGGGTGTGGGCCACCATCTCTGTGCCTACAATTTTCTTAAATCATCAACAGCCTTTTTAATGTTTCCACTGCTGGGACACAGGATTCTTTTCTAGGAGGAAATTGCCTTGAATGTAAGGTGAGTTTACAACCCATTGTTGTCAAGGCCCTAACATTGTCTACATCAACATACTTATCAAGGGACTGCCGAAACGCCGTAAGTATATCAAAAGAAAATGTCGTTAAATTCTCGTTTCCCTACATAAGCACTGTCGTTTAAATACCAAACTTTGACTGAGTGCAAAGTTTTACTACATGTGAATGACGTTAACTGTAGAAATGTTTTGATTTTGAATATTTTGGCACTGGATGTGATACAATAAATGGTAGTAAGTTTTATTGACGATGTCGTCATATTATTGTGTACGTTGATTTATTATTTTACTGTTTTAGCTATTCTCTAAATCTGCGAGCCTGAAGTTAAGCACAGCGAACTTTAGAACTCGTAAAAAAATAAGTACTTGTAAAAAATTATTGCCATGCCAAAAACTGTTATTGGCATTTATTTTGTAAAAATGTATTTTTCATAACATCGTTTTTCTCCTAAATTTTTAAAGATTTTTGGTAGGAAAATCCATTTCTTAGCAGGCTCTTTTTATTTTTTTACATTTTTATCTATTACTTACATTTACATCATTTACTTACATAAAATAGAGATACGTACATAATATAATGAGTTGTCAATCACATAAGCGTTAATGCTGGGAAAGGAGGAGGCCGACCACATAAGGCAACAGCACACACGCCCCAGACGCCGCCAGGATTCCAGGAGGCCATCGTTGACGCGGGCTTGCGAACGGCAAGCAATGGGTAGCTCGCCTTCCGGTCATCTCGTAACGGTCCAGATTAAACCAGGTTGTCCCGCGCGCCCCAAGGAGTTGTAAGCAAATGTAGAGGCCCCAAATACAGGGTTGAAGCCTACTGGGATCCTGGTCCGGCTTCTGAAAGGAAGGTCCGACCCCGGTACGAGAGCTAAGAAGGAATGGGGTGGGTCGTTAAGTCAGTAACAGTCTGACACTGTTTCCCGCTCCGCCCAAGGGCGGGATTCTTCACTTGATGATTTTTCTAACCATAAAAAAAAAAATCATATTAGCGTTCATGATGGCATTCAATTTAAATTCTTTCCTATTTCATCTTTCAAAACCATAAAAACATTGTTCTATTTCATCAAACGGTAGAAAATGCAAACTTTCAAAACCTCTTGTTCATTCAATCTTCCATCTCACAAAGACTGCGGTGTTCAAAGTTGATTAAAAAGTTCCAACTTAACAGATAAGGCCAGCTTATCCAAAACTTGTACTTATTTGATTGCGATAGCTATTTTGTTAATAAGAACGGGCGTGGTCATCGAAGATTGATGTTGCTAACTGAAAGTCTTTGTTATTTTCATGAAAATATACGGTTTTTCATTAAGACGATTACATTAAATTAATTGCCAGCTACGGTCTCTCCATTTGATTATAATTTGGGTGTCTTCAAAGCTAGAGTGAATAGGCTCTTAATAAACTAGTGCGCCTCACCATCAACGATTGCATCACTGCTTACCATCAGGTGGGATCGCAGTCAAGCACTAGATTAAAGCAAAAAAAAAAATTGCCAGTTTTCATGGCAAAAGTATGTTTAGGGTCTCTTACTCAAAAGGAAAAAACGGAACCTTCATAGAATCACTATGTTGTTCGTTGGTCTGTCTAGAGCTTTTATCTGGAAACGCGTGGAGGTATCGAGTTCAAATTAAAACCATTTACTTAGTCTACGGTCCCTTGAGGCTGTGAAAAAATCAAGCTTTAACCAAAAAAAAGATACAGCCGTATATGTCGCAAAAAAACTATATTTCAATACTCTCAAGGAATGAAAATTCATAGGGTACAGTACGGCCGTCGAATCTTGGCGAGTCTGAAGTAAGGCTCTGCGAATTTTATCGCTTGAAAACTCGCGCCTAAACTAAAGACTAAAGCAGTGATTCCCAAAGTGGTCCAGGTGGACCCCCAGGGGTCCACGGGAGACTTGCTGGGGGTCTACGTAGGCGTGAATAAAAAATAGGGGTCCATAAGTTGACTGACTTAGTATGAAAGTTGAAATTTTTTTATGCGAATTTCGAAAAGCCATAGAACAAATGTTGTTCAAAATGGTTGGTAGCACACGTGGTTGAAGGGATGTAAATGTTCACAGATACACCCTGTATAGGGACAGAACTCAGAAGCGACACGTTTTTTTATTTATTGGCGACTTCAAGAATGTGGTAGAAATGTAGCAGCAGGGGGTCCACCGAAACCAGTAAAATTTTGAAAGTGGTCCACGAGAAAAGTAAGTTTGGGAACTACTGGACTAAAGCCTAACTTTAGACTCGCCAAAATTCGACGGCCGTACTGTAACCTTCTAAAACTGGTTAGACTTTCTGACATCTGACAACTTTCTTGCAATGTCGACGGACGGAAAACGTACCAAAATATCTTGATATTCCGGTAATCATCATCATCATCATCAGCCTTTTTTTAATGTTCCCACTGCAGGGACACAGGCCTCCTCTCTAAGAGAGGGAATGGGCCATAATCCACCACGCGGGCCCAGTGCCGGTAATCATATCAAGTACATTTTCAGTGTAATTACTGATTACTCTATTAGTCAGTAATCAATTCCGCTAAAAACAATTACTAAGCTATTTTCCAAAAGTAAATAATTTACAACAAAATATTTTTGACAAACTTTTATTTCGTTTCACATATCCCGATTTTTTTTTTATGGTAGGTAAAAATCATCTAATTACGAATTTTGCCCTTGGTCAGAACGGAAAACAGTGTCAGACTCTTACTGACTAATCAACCTACCCCGTCCCTATATGTTGCCATATATGCCAGGGCCAGAGCCTTCCTTTCAGACACAAACCCAAGGGTTAGGGAGTGTCGACACTTCTGCGGGTCCTTACTGATTTTGGTGACAACTCCTTGAGGCGCGCGGGAACAGCGCGCGCCGACAACAACTGGGCTTGGTCCGGACGATTACCAGACGACCGGACGGTGAGGTTCCCATTACTCGCCGTCTGCAAGACAGCGATGAAAAACCGATACTATCAAAATAACAGAACTTAAAAACAGAAGCGATGCTTAAACAGTATGGTCATACAATATCTAGTAAAGTTATCAGCTGATATAAAAATTTAATTAATAGTACTTGTTCCTGATAAGTTTACTGATAGCAAACGAGTTTTAAAATAAACAAAACCGGCACATGTTTATATCATATGTTACTGCGATAAACGAATTAACTATTTTTTTTTATTGCAGTTACAAAAAGACAGATCATGTAGACATGTACAGTACGGCCGTCAGATCTTGGTGAGTCTGAAGCTAGGCTCTGCGAAAACGCTTGAAAACTCGTACATAAATAAACGTTTTAAAAAAAATGCTTATATCAGTATTTAACAGCAATAACATCTGCAAATTGCAATTATTTGTTAATAACCTTTTTGTACTGTTGACTAGCTTTTGCCCGCGGCATCGCCGAAGCTCTATCCTATTCTACCATATCATACCTACGCTACATTACTGCCTATCTACCTAGCAGTACCTTCTTACCCTAACTACATGTGTCTAACCAGTCCACAAGTTAGTTGCCTTATTTTTAATGCAATATCACAATATTGTTAACTAAAGATATTATTAATTATTATGTATGAATATGAAATCTATAATTTAGGAAAACACCGTGAGGAATCCAGCATGTCCTAGAAGGGCAACGGCGTACTCGCCGTAGCCGTCGCCGCCGCGATCCTGCTGATATCCGGCCACCGTAAACACTGGCTCGCGGACGGTGAGCAATGGGTAGCTCGCCGTCCGGTCGTCTGGTAAGACCGAGTCCAAGTCGTCAACGGCGCGCACCGTTCCCGCGCGCCTCAAGGAGTTGTCAGCAAACTGCAGGGGCCCTTCAGGGTCGAAGCCTCCTGGAACCTAGAGGGTGGTGGAAAACTGTTACCTCGACTCCAGGAATACGGCAAGGAAGGTACGGGGTAGGTTTTTTAGTCAGTAAGAGTCTGACACTGGTCTCCCGCTTCGCCCAAGAGCGGGTTTCGTCATTGGATGATTTTCACCTACCATAAAAAAAAGCATGTCCTAGAAGCAAAAATTCGAAGATACCAACACGCACTGGACCCGCGGAGGAAACCGGTATGTCCTAGAACCAAAAATTCGAAGATACCAACCCGCGCTGGGCCTGCGTGGTGGATTACGGCCCATTTCAACTTCTAGAGAGGAGGCCTAAGTTCCAGCAGTGGGAACAAGTTTGAATCAGTAAATAAATGGTCTTGGTCTCTAAAATATTTAAGTCATCAACCTGATACAAGTGGAAATTTGGAAAGAACAATGCCAGCCGTCCATAGTAACGTTGGCTCAATATTAATTAGTCATGGACAGTGAATATTCTTACGTGTTTTTATGTTGTTTAATGTCAAAAGCATTTCTGTGATTTCTACTTTTACATTGAACTTCTACGAAAGAAGTTATTCAGACTTTTTAAATTGGAGGTTATGCATTTTTATAGAGAGTAAATTAAACAACAAATATACAGTAATTGAATAGTTTTAGTTTTTACCATCAAGCTCAGTTAAAACCGTTTACATTATATTAATACGAATTATACTATACCTCAGAAAGGGAAGTCCATTGCCGTAACAATAAACGGACATCGTCAGATTCAACTAAATGCCGTTGCATTCGGAACACATTTAAACCACAATTAATACAACGTAGTTGATGAGACATTGTCACAAAATGTGTGTGGATATAACTCAACAAGTTAAAACGCAAACGCAAATGAATTCGAAACGAAAACAAATAAACGACAACAACACCGTTATCAACATAAACAATATGTGTCAATGTCAGTTTAAGTTCGCGATTTTGACAGAATTTCCGGAAGTCGTAACCTAACAGGGTTGCTATTACAAGGCGATTACGTTATCGATTACAGATAAAAAATAATCGATTTCTTTAATCTTGATGTTATAATTGAATTAAAAAAATAATACTAACTGTATTTATATACCTTATGAACGTATTATTTCAATAAAACACTGAAAAGGGGTGATAAATAAAAAGTAAAGAACATGTTTTGATTTTAGAATTATCTAAATAACAAAAAATTATTGAGTTATAATTACATCGGCAGGACTTTAATTATTTATAATAATCGATTAAAATGGCAAGACTGGCAACTTTTTTATTTAAATCTGGATTTAAGAATTTGAATAGTAAAATGATTTACTTAATAAAATGAATTTCTTTTCGAGTACTTCCCGAAGAGCACTAAATGTTTGGTTTTAAGTTGGTATTTTGTATTTAAATTGTTGTAGGTAAAAACTTTGTGTCCGCGTGAATTTAGCTATAAAAGTTGTGTAAGCCGAAATTCGTCATTGTTCTTTGGCTGTCTGATGCCATGACTTGAAAACCTACCACCATAGTTACAAAGAAATCTTTTCCTAAGATAAAACCATTACACAATCAAAATAAAATCGCCCAGCCAATTCCGACATGATCTGGTCGATCTCGACACTAACCAGACGGGTAATCCAGTAATACCATCAGCAGCGATGGCTCTCGATAAGGTAATGTAATCTGTGTCTGTAACTGTACAACTGTCAGTGTCTGTCTGTCCATCAGTGTCGATCAGGCGTTGCATATCAATGATTTCCGTGGGTTTTGGGAATACTAGAGCGAATTTTGTCGTTTGATATAGCTGAATAAGTCAATTGTTTGTTTGTTTTTGTACACCGCTAAATTTTGATCGTTCTGATCCCGAGCGAGTCCAATGACCTGTAAGTACCGATTTCTACCTATAGGTCATTGGGCTAGCTCAGCTGATGTTTACTAATGTTTTGATCGTTCTGATATCGAGCGAGTCCAATGACCTGTAGGTACCGATATTTACCTAGAGGTCATTGGACTAGCTTAGCTAATCTTTACTTAAATAATTTAGTTTTAGTAAAATAAAAAACTTTATTGTTTAAATTTATCTTTACAAACGATACTAGGTATATAGGATCGATCCTGCACGGGTTTGAAACTATCAAAATTTAGCGGTTTATTCTGCACGATCCCATCTGATGGTAAGCAGTGATGCAATCGTTGATGGTGAGGCGCACTAGTTTATTAAAAGCCTATTCAGTCTAGCCTTGAAGACACCTAGATTACAAAATCGGACGGAACACCGATGTAGTACATATGTACCTATTTATTTAGATATTACGTATGGCCGACAGTACAAATATATTGGAAATTCCTGAGATAAGCCGTTTCATATAAAGTTGCTACAAAAACATTACAATCTAATTTCCTGATTTTATTTGATACCAATAATAAAACAATAGTTGTTTTATTACATAATAATAAAATTGTAATCAACAAGATAAGCCTATCCCTCCATGGCAAAAACGATGTAAAAAAAATACACAGAAAAACATCATGATATAGGAATATTTCAAATAGGTTTTAAAATATTCAAACAGACAACTTCAAGTTGTCGCTTCTGACATACCGCTGATAAACCCGCGATGGTTTTTGCTTGTGTGCAATTACGAAAATAAATGTACTTCTTAATGTTGTTGTTTAATAAAGTAAAAAAAAAAAGTGTGATCCAAAACGTGGGTATTGGGGTACAATTTTTTATCTCAATCCTGCTCTTGGGCGGAACGGGAAACAGTGTCTGACTCTTACTGACTAAACACCGTTCCTTCTTTGCCTTTCGCACTGGGGCCAAGCCTTCCTTTCAGAATGAGCCCCTGGGCCCCATTAGGCTTCGACCCTTTTGCAGAATCCCTGTTTTGATATCTAACTGTAAAATTTTGAAAATAATAAACAATCCAATCACTTTAAGAGTCTTCATTTAATTATAAAGAAATAACTAACAAATCTACTATACAAAACCGCTTAAAATTATACGACCTAAACTTCACAATTCATATAATTATTTCGAAATAGGCAATTACAAAGTCTTTTACGAATCACTTTGATATTTAACTATTTATCAAAGTGAATACTTCGCACTATCACATAAACGACGATGCACCATTTAGCCCAATATCTGACCCATTCAGATTGGGACACACTTCACTAGCAACGAACACTACCATTTTAGCCACCTCCTCAGGATCCAAGATCTTCATTTTATTCGACAAGAGATCATAAACATACTGCATTTCATCTTCACCCATAGCCAAATTCGTCAAAATATTCGTTCTAGTTAGACCAGGCTGCACAGCATTAACTCTAACACCTTCAGAAGCCAATTCAACGGCTGCATTTCTGGTAAATCTTTCCAGACCAGCTTTAGTCACAGTATAAGGTAAAAACCCGTGTATAACTTTTGTATATTTCGTCGCATGCAGATTTACTATATTCCCTTTAGTTTTTACTAAGTATGGTAGAGCTAGATACGTTAGTTTGTAAGGTACACGAAGATTGATGTCTATCATTTCGTCAAATGTGTCTATACTGTCATCGAAGAGTGATCCCATAAGCATTTTAGCAGCACAATTCACTAGGACATCTATCCTTTGATATTGAGCAACTGTTTTTGTAATAACTGTGGCACAGCTCCCGTTAGCTGTGAGGTCTAGCCTGAGGCATAGAGGAGGTAATCCATTGGCTTCTTGACACTTGTCTGCAGTTTTTTTTAGTCTTTCTTCATCTCTGCCGATAAGTGTGAGTCTGGCTCCGTGTTTAGCAAATAGGATGGCAGATGCTGCACCAATTCCTGAACTAGCTCCTGTTACTATTACCACTTTATTTGTGAAATCCATTTTGTTGATTAATGGTTCGGGAATTTGTTGTTTAATTATGTCTACTATAGTCGTTTCTTTTACGTTAAACTACACACTGGTATTATTAATGGTGATGTTGATAGGTCTTTTTAGTAAAGATTTTTCGTCACTTATATTTTGATTTATTTCACTTGTTAGTATTCGTGTGATATCCGTCTTGGTCGGTTTGTCACTGCGACTAAAATCATTCCGCTTGTGATAGGTCGAGATAAGGCTATTTCAGTCTGCGCCGTATTCGAGAACTTGTAAACATGGCTGGTGATAAGAGCGATATGTAACATTTATCTATGTAATTATCGTAAAGTTAGGCTTTTGATAATGTGAGAATGAGGTAATAGGCATAAATAGTAACGATGAATGGCGCCTAATAATTCCACAAGCTCCATTCATCTATATATATAAGGAGAAACTGACTGACTGACATATCAGCACAGCCGAAACTATTGGGTCTAAAAGAGTGAAATTTTGCACAGGGCTTCTTTTTATGACGTAGGCGAATACTAAGAAAGGATTTTCCAAAATTAACCCCCTAAAGGGGTGAAACGCGTGTCCAAAGTTTGTGCGAAAACCTATTTTTACGCGGGCGAAGTCGCTGGCAGAAAGCTAGTATGCTTATAGATTTCAGGTAGTTTCGGTATTAACAGAAACCAATTTTTTATTGAGAGGAAACCTGGACCTGAAGGTGGGAACCTCAAAATAAGGTTAGATGTCATGAAACAACTCAATCCTGCTCTGATTCAAGTAAGAAAAGAGTTGTAGTGGCACTTTTGGATGTATCCGGAACAGAGAGTACAACAGCAGCAGAGTGTAGTGTTACGTCTGGTGGGCTACTGTCCGCTAGAAGATTTCGAGCTGTGTTATGCCTAGTTAACACGTTGGCCCAACCTCGGCCAATCGCCTTTGTGTAGCCATTGTATAAATGGGGAAACCCCGTAAACACAATAGCGATTGGCCGAGGTTGGGCCAACATGTAAACGAGGCATTATATGTAATTTGATTGCGCTATATAAGATTAGTTCTTATGTGACTTCATAGATGTCGCTACACACTCGAATTCATTCTCGATGCTCATTACTTTCAAAGGCCGCAGTAGATAACTATTTTGATCAATCCTGCAGACAATAGTCTTCAATTCTAATCTTCAATCGTCACTTTAACCAAGCATAGAGATTTATAAGTTTCTTCCAAATTCCGTATGAAAATACTCTTTAGAAGTAAAACTTACTCTTTTTTATTCTAGATAGGCTGGCGTTTGACAACAATCACACCTGATGGTAAGCGAAGATGTGGTCGACGATGGAGCACGCTTACCTAGAAGTAACCTATTCACTATCTGTTATAGTCATAGCTGTATCAGTTATAGCTGGTTATAGCTATCAGGAAACAAACACAGACGTATGGCAAATCGCTTATAAAGTTAGAATACGTAAAACAAAAACATGTTAATCAAATGCCTAATTATACTTTCAATTCGTATGGGAAACAGGTGCAAATAATTCCGTAAAATACTCGTAATCTCCTCACGCTTTACGCAACCACAACAAAGCAACTCGAATATCTTTATCTACCCGCACGCAATCCAACGTGCCATTTACGAATCACGTCAGTCGAAATCGGTACTCAAAAGCGTGCGGACGTGCCTTGCGTTCGTACGGAATGTGTTACCGGACGATTAGTGTGCGTCGAATCATGCATTAATTGTATCGTTCGTTTGTTTGGGAATTACGGTTGGGTAGATTAAGCTTTTCTAAACACTGTTTTTAATTTTAGTGGGACAAAGTAGCTTGTAATGGTTTTAAGTACTGGAAATGGTTACTTCATAGTTGAGCTTTTACACGTAAGTAGTTAATGTTAGTACACTATTTGTAAGAAAATTGTACAGAACATAAAAGTTTCTGGAAGACTGCCATGTGCAATTTTATTGGTAATTAGCTTCTGTCAATGAATCCGCCTATTTGGGAGTAAAAAGCTTATGACACTCATAATAATACCAGATATGATATAAAAGATCAATTATAGCGAAGGCGAGCTCGCACAGTTTTCCGCACTAGTGGGAAAAACGCTAAAATGCGTGCTTAAAAGCGGGTTTTCGTAGTAAGTGTATTATGGAATCTTTTAAAATAAATTGACAACAAAAATATAAAAATACTTTTTTTGACAGAGCTAACTTTAGTTAAGAGTTGACGACTAAAACATTTTTGATTCTAAGACCATTTAATTTATTTGCCTTACAATGTTTCCACTGCTGGGACTTAGCCCTCCTCTGTAGGGGAGGGAATGGGACGTAATCTACCATGCGGTCCCAGTGCGGATTGGTGGATGTCACATTTCTTCGAATTTTTGGTTCTAGAATTGGCCCGTTTCCTTACGATGTTTTCTTTCACAATTTTGATTACATAGGGGAAGAAATAAATTATACAAAGTAATGCTCCTAGCTGGGTTAGAACCCGGGACTTACAACTCGTAAGTCAGGGCCATTGCCACTCAACCACCATTGCTCTTGTCTACAGAGTTATTTGTCTTAAAGTCAATACATATACACTGTCACATACACTTCCTTTTTTTCTTTGTCCTATTTAGCACTTGCAAAAATAACAACCTCTAAAAACCCTGTCAGATTCAGGCCTCTCATCTTTCTAAACATCACACAATCCGTACACTTGCGTGCATTATCATACCTTGAGCACACACTCGGCCTGAAGTGTACGCTGGAGCGGAGGAGTAATGCGAGGGAGCTTATCTCCCTCCATTAGTCGAATTGAACTGGGCACTTTTGTTTGCAACGCAGTGTACTGGTCGGATTGTTGCGATGCATCGCGGATGGGGTTGTGGCCTAAGTTATAAGAGAAAGCGAGGAACGGAATATCAAAGACTGGCTTCTGCCAGCGGCTTCGCCCGCGTATCTTGTCGGATCTTGGCGAGTCTGAAGTTTGTTAATTTTAGAGTTAAGTTTTTTAAGAGTCCTCAAGCGTTAAACTTCACAAAGCCTAACTTCAGACTCGCCACTTTAAAAGCGACTTTAAAAGTAGATTTCTCTATACAAATTTTGGGCCTCCGCGACTTTCCCTTCAAGGTCAACTATGCGTATAAATAGAAAATTTTACGGAGAAAATATACTCACGCGTAAAAAATATTCTGTCTTTTTCTAGGTCTACCTATGTGTTTAGTTCAAATCCCTATAGTAATAATGTTAGTAAAGGACTTGAGCCGCACACGCGAGGCAACGGCGGCGGTGCTCACGTTCTAGCCACCGGTCACCGGCCATCGTCGGCTTATGGACGGCGAGCAATGTATAACTCTTCGTCCGACCGTCCGGCAACTGCCAGAAATAGGCCAATATTCGAGTCAAAGTGAAAGTCAAAACATTTTATTTCACATAGGTCTACATGGGCACTTGTAAAACGTCAGAAGTCAATTTGGAACTGTGTACTAACACTGTTCCAAATTGACTGATGATTAAACCCCGCTGCCGCTCATACCTTGCGGTCTATTTAGCATTATGTCTACAAATAGAAAACACAATGCAATCTGATTAATAACCGAGCTACTATGATGGGTACTATTCTAACAATAAATTATTAAGCACATGCATTTTAGATAACACGTTTGAAGAGTTAGATTTGTTTGATGTTCGTATCTCTTATTGATTAATTATTGTGTTCTCTTCATCAATACATAGTATAAAACAAAGTCGCTTTCGCTGTATGTCCGTATGTATGCTTAGATCTTTAAAACTACGCAACGGATTTTGACGCGGTTTTTTTTTAATAGATAGAGTGATTCTTAAGGAAGGTTTGTATGTATAATAAATGCATAATATAGTAGAGAAACACTGATAAATTTAAAGGTTTCTAATGTGATGTCGTAAATAAGCACGTTTTTTTGCGCTTATATTGCAAACGCTGGCTGAACCCTACGAGATAGACCAAAATAATGTACTACAGTATTGTTCACCTTAAAAAGTTCAACAAAAAAGTCCGCGATGGTATATGTCTATCTCTTAGGGATAACCCAGCATAACCATTTTTATTCTTTACTAAAAAATGGTTATTTACGAAGTGATTTTAAACAATACAGCATTAATCCTTATCCATTTAAGTACCTTAAATAAATTGTGCATTTATTATAGATCAATATGCTTTTTACAGCATGTAATTTAAGTGAATATTACCGAAGATATTACAAATTTAAAATGCAGGGTCGTAGTTGTTTGCGCCGGGCGGCGCGTGCCTATAAATAGCGCGTCGATGGCCGCGCTTCGCCTTATAGCATTTATGATTTGCAGCGATCGCACGCGTTTATCGGAGCTCTCTAGCGAGGAAAATATCAAGAATTAATTAAACTGAATAGAATAAGTATCTTTTGTTGTTGATTATCTTTTAATTTTTATTATTATAAGTACATTAGGTTAGATAGGATTAGCTTGAAACCATATTTCTTGGTATTTCTTCCATTAAGACTTTGATTTGAATTTAGAGTTAAGGCAATTTAGTACTAATTCCCCGAATTCCTCTGATACCATCAGATTTACCGTTCCAATTTAAACGCCTACAATTTCCGGTAAAGATATCTTTTGCAATGACCATTAATAAATCGCAGGGTCAAACTTTTAACGTTGCAGGATTAGACTTGAGTGTTGAGTGTTTTTCACATGGCCAATTATACATATGTCGCGCTCGCTGTCAAGAGTAACGTCTAAGCAAAACATGTTTGTATTGGCTAATGACAAAAAAGCTGTGAACGTTGTGTATAAGGACATTCTGTAGTAGGAATATTTTGCATTGCACCCGTGCGAAGCCGGGGCGGGTCGCTAGTTACATAGTATAAAACAAAGTTGCTCACCGCTGTCCCTTTGTATGCTTAATCTTTAAAAGAACGCAACGGATTTTGATGCCATGATGATAGAGTGATTCAAGAGGAAGGTTTATGTGTATAAAACATGCATAATATATTCAATATCAGTACCCGCGCGAATTTGGGGCGGGTCGCTAGTTTAAAATAAATTGGAAAGTATTGTACGTTCGCCTGCAATCTATACTTACAAAATGATTTTTCCTGAACATCGACTTACGAGTATAGCCTAGCGATAGACAAGCACGTTCATACAAACTATTTGTCAAAATACTGAAACGTTAATACAAAAGTCCGCTGCAGTGCTTCATTGGTATTGTCGTCTAACAAAACTTTTAAAACTTACAGCGCCCTCACACTGCGTGAACGTCAAAACTGCACTAATGTCATCAATGTAAAGGTATATGGCATTTTTATTTGTCCTGTGCGAGTCTAAATAAATGTTTTTCTTTCTTTCTTTCTTTTAACTGTACGGTACGCCTAATCTAGTGCGTAGTACATATATGTATGTGTATCGGTGGTCCTGAGTGACTAACTAACGGATTAACACACATCCAAAAGTTCTTTGTATGACGTAGACATCTCAAAAGACTTTTCGGGTTCGGTTATAATCCTGTTCACAGAAGTTGAACCATAATGGCGGTCGACCTTGAACACGCAGTAACCGATCAACTTTACCACTACAATAGAGATTTAAAATCACCCCTCTATCGACTTCGGGGCCATGGGTTGATGCGAGAGCGATTAAAAAAAAAACACCAGGACCCTGGAACTAAAGCAAAGAAGGAATGGGATTGGTCGTTTAGTCAGTAAAAGTCTGACACTATCCCCGCTCCGCGCAAGTGCGGGATTTGTCCTCCTCCATAAAAAAACTCCTAACGACTAAAAACTGCTCTAACAAAGCAACTAAGCTCAAACCACAATTTTTATTTATTTGGACCTATGCCCATTCCCTCACAAAACATACGACACATATTATTTCTGCCACAAAAGAAACAACTAATCATATAACTAAACAGTATTGCAGAAATAATAAAAAGAAAATAAGGAAAAGGAATTTATATCAAGACTAGAGGGGCGACTGATGCTCTGTCGACTAGGGGTGCGCCTGCGATAAAAATAGGGAAAATATTATCTTATTTCCATTGACGGCCTATTGGACTGTTAAGTAGGCGGCATTTATTGGTAAAGCTAGGTCCGATAGAAAGCGGTGGAAAAGTGGAGGCGTTAGCGAGTTGATACTCTTTTTTACTGTGGGAAAAATCATCAACGAATCCCGCTCTTGGGCGGAGTGGGAGACAGTATCAGACTTCTTCTGACTAAACGACCCACCCCATTCCTTCTTCCCTTAGTTCCTGGGCCTTCTGGGTCCCTACATTTTGCTGACAACTCCATGAGGCGTGCGGGAACAGAGCGCGCCATCTACAACTTTTTTTTCTTTTATGGTAGGTAAAAATCATCCAATGACGAGTCCCGCTCTTGGGCGGAGCGGAAAACAAGTGTCAGACTCTTACTGACTAAAAAACCTTCCTACATCGCCATACATAACCCGTATAGCCATGACCCTATGGCACGCGTTCAGTTGGGCCCTCGGCTGCTGCTGCAGCGTCGGCGCCCACACCGGCGCCCCGTAAAGGGCCATGGACCGAACGATTCCTGCGTAGAGCCTCCGGTAGGGGGCGTCTGGTCCCCCAAGGTTTGGCAGGAGCCGCTTAAGGGCAGCACCCGTCCGATTCAGCTTGAGAGCCAGACGTCGGAAATGCTCCTTGAAATTCCACCGGCTGTCGAGGACGAGTCCCAGGTACTTCATCGTTGACCCGACGCCGATGTGAACCCCCTTACCGTTAGCTGGGAATCTGTTGGCGGCGCGCTCCGAGGGCCATAAAAACACATGGCCTCGGACTTGTGCAGCGCCACCCTTAGTCCCAGCTGCTGGACGCCATCTACAACTTGGGCTCGGTCCGGACTGTTACCAGACGACTGGACGGCAGGCTAGCGGGTTGATACTATTTAAAGATGGTCCTCCCGACTTGATTTGAATTACATTATTAAATAGCTTTTCATTGTAATCCATTTAACCGCCATACATACAATCTTCTTCTACTGCATAAGTTAGCAAAAAACACAAAAAATCTGATATATTGGATGGTTTTCCCAACTTTTATTTAAAGACTGGCCTTTTATATCGATTAGGCAAAAATATTAAACTTTACTGAGCGATTTCATCGAAACATTAAAATTGTTCTTTTTTAAATTTATATTTATTTAAATTAAGGCTTGACTGCGATCCCATCTGATGGTAAGCAGCGATGCAATCGTTGATGGAAAAAAAAACAACAAATGCAAAAACTCTAGTTGTAAAACCGCCTATCAGCGCGCTAGCAAACTAACCGAAGCCTTATGGCTCCTTGAAGAGATGAACTCTTGGAAGTATTTCTTAATTTGAGAAGCTGCTTCGAATATATAAAGAAAACATTGATAAACAAGGAAAATACATAAAGTAACTTTTAAGTTAAATTACATTTTCTACAAGAGTAATGTATCGAATGAAAATGCAAAGTGCATTTCTACGTGATCGGAATAAACAAAATCATCTTAGAATTTTATATTCGTTTTCAATATCAACTACTACACTTTTTTGCTGCGTACTAACTTACGTTTTTTTTTTTTTTATGTTAGATAAAAATCATCCAATGTCGAATCCCGCCCTTAGGCGAAGCGGGAAACAGTGTCAGACTCTTACTGACTAAACAACCTGCCCCGTTCCTTGCCTTAATCCCAGAGCCACATGTTACGCTTCCGCATCAACCATTGAGGAGGCTTCGACCCTACAGGGCCCCTTCAGGTACTAACTTATGGTAGCTATTGAACCAGTTGCTATAGTTACGCGGAGCCCCCCTCTTCAATTGAGACTCGAAAATTAAGTTGTAGCGTTGGAAAGCCTCCCACCAGATGGACCGATGACATGGTGAGGGTGAGTAGGAAACCGATGTATGTGAATCGCCCAGGACCAACACTTTGTCTACCAAGCCAATGTTCAACGTCGGAAGTTTCGGCCGAAATGATGATGGAATTGAGGGTTTGTCAACGAAAAACTTCTTTCGCAAGAAATCAACTAAGTTTTTGTTCATACAATAAAATGTTTGACTAAATAGGTAACTTACTGCGATAAAAGATTCTCTTCTCAAGGTAACAAAAGCGTTCAGTACTTACCTGAAAATAAATAAAAACATTATTAGCAATAGAAAAACAAATATAAAAATATAATTATAATCACCCATTTTTAACCGACTTCTAAAAAAGGAGCAGGTTCTTTGCTTGACACCAACTCCAAAAAAATTTAAAACTTTATTATAGCTTAAGCGTAGGTTAGGAGGTTAGGTTTCTTATTAAAATAGGTAGGTTATAATATTATTTTTTAACTTTTTAGTGCTTTTACGGTTGTTCACTTCTTCTTCCGCGTTAGGTGGACAGAGGAGTGTCAGGCTGTTCCTCCTGACTCAAACCTACCCGTATTTTATATGTAGTGTGAAATCATCCACTGAATTTGCCCGCTAGGCTAACAATATAATGGAAAACTCAGTACAGTCAAGGCTAACAATGTCAGCCTATATAAAACTCATAGTGCTCAGGAGTCAATTATACAAACCCTCGCTGCGTTCGGGATCAAAGCTTAGCAATCTTCTTTGCGTTCAAAATTCAACATGCCGCTTGCAACTTATCCCGCAGTACTATTAATTACCTCATATGGGGGTGCATATGGGGCCCCACCACGATCTTCGGGGCCCAAGTCAACCTCCCCTGCAAGTTGGGGCACCTGCCGAACAGCAGATGAGGCTCTGGCGCTGGCTTTCCCTTTTAGGGTTGGGAGGTCAGACGGCAGTCGCTCCTGTAAAGGCCACAAATAGCCACTAAAAATGGTCAAGTTTAGAAAGAATGTTGCCACGGATAGGGCGCCGCCGCAAAACGGCGCGCAGGAGATTCGCCCGACTCCTGTGGCAAGTGGGCAAGGGCTACCGTGTATGGGGCGAACACGGCCAAAGACGCGAGCCCCAACCCGGAAAATCCGCTTCGCCAGCCTCAACATTGGCACGCTGACCGGACGCGCGAGAGAGTTAGCCGATGTACTTCTCAGGCGAAAGGTGGCCGTGGCATTCCTGCAGGAGACTCGGTGGAAAGGCCGCAGGTCCCGGCTCATCGGGAATGGCTACAAGCTGATCTACACGGGTGCAGCCGGTGGGGAGAACGGGGTGGCCGTTGTACTCTCCGAGGAGTTTCAAGACGCAGTCCTGGAGGTGAAACGCTACAGTGATCGGCTTATGGTCGTAGGTGTGCTTATTGACGGGGTTGTAACCCACTTGATAAGTGCCTACGCACCTCAGGTCGGTTGCAGCGACACTGAAAAGGCTGCGTTCTGGGATCAACTCGGTGGGGTGCTTCGTGGCATCCCGTTGTCACAGGGAATCGTCTTGGGTGGTGATCTGAACGGTCATGTGGGTGACAGGTGCAAGGAGTTTGAGCATGTTCACGGTGGCTTTGGATACGGTAGCCGTAACGCGGAGGGGGAGAATATCCTCCAAACGTGTGCGGCTGCCGGCCTTGCCATCGTGAACACGTTCTTCAAAAAGAAGCCCGAACACCTGATTACCTACAAGAGCGGGAGGTACGCTACCCAAATCGATTTCTTACTCACACGGAGGCACCACATCAGTAAGGTGGCCAACTGCAAGGTCATACCCGGCGAGAGTCTCACTGCTCAACACCGTCTCCTTGTCATGGACTTGCGCGTCAAGCCTAAGGTCAAGTTTGTTGAGCGCCAACAACGCCGAATACGGTGGTGGCGACTGGATGAAGCCACGTCCCAGTCGTTCGCGTCGGCCATCGGCGATAAGTGCGACGGAACCGATGGCGAACCGGTGCAAAGCCACTGGGACAGGATTCAGGTTGCCATCACTAAAGCGGCAAAGTCGGTGCTCGGCTTGTCCAGGGGCGGCCGCAAGTGTGACAAGGAGACTTGGTGGTGGGATGACACAGTCCAGAGGGAGATCAGAGAGAAGAAAGCTCTCTTCAAAACGTGGCAAGCTTCCAAATCTCCCGAAGACCGCGACGCATACAGAGCTGCTAAACGTGCCGCCAAGAGGGCCGTAGCCAGAGCCAGACGAGACCACTTACAGCCACTTTATGATAAGTTGGAATCGTCTGAGGGGCAAAAGCTCATTTATAAGTTGGCACGTTCCAGGGTCAAAGCGGCACTGGATATCACTAAGTGCCGCTGTGTAAGAGACCCTGACGGCAATCTGTTATGCGAGGACCTCGCGGTGAAGGAGAGATGGCGCTCGTACTTCCACGAGCTGCTGAACAAGCAGCACAAAGAGGTGCTGTCTCCGGTTCTCCCTCCAAATCAGGGACTTGTGCCCCCGGTTACGCCTGAAGAAGTGCATGTGGCTCTTCGCCGCATGAAGAACCGGAAAGCTGTCGGTGCCGACGGAGTCCCCATTGAAGCCTGGAAGGCGATGGGACCTCGTGGTGTGGGCATCTTAACCCACCTATTTAACCGCATGCTCCTCACCGGAAAGATCCCGAGTCAATGGAGACTGAGTATTATCACTCCAGTCTTCAAAGGCAAGGGATCGGTGCAGGAGTGTGGCGACTACCGTGGGATTAAGGTTATGTCCCACACCATGAAGCTCTTCGAGCGGGTGATTGACTCTCGGATCCGGCAGGAGTGCACCGTCTCGGGATGTCAATATGGGTTTCGACCAGGCCATGGCGCCATGGACCCCATCTTTGCCCTAAGGGTTACCATGGAAGGATACAGATCGAAGAATACGCCTCTGCACCTCTTGTTCCTAGACATGCAGAAGGCCTTCGACTGTGTCCCCCGTGATGTGATCTGGTGGGCGCTGAGATCCAAAGGAGTGCCCGAGACCTATGTTGACATCATCCGAGATATGTACCGAGACTCCGGTTCTGTGGTTCGGACCGCTGTTGGCGATACGAAACCCTTCCCCATCACCGTCGGAGTTCACCAGGGCTCTGTCCTTAGTCCGTTTCTGTTCAGCGTGGTGCTGGACGTGCTGTCCTCCACCATCAGGGACTTACATGAGCAGCCGCCGTGGCTGCTCATGTATGCAGACGACATCGCGCTGGCGGACTCGGACAGTGGGCGCTTGGTTCGACGTGTGGCAGCGTGGAAGGAGTCGCTGGAAAACGGCGGTCTGAAGATTAATGCGGCGAAGACCGAGTACTTGGCCTGTAACACAACTAACGCTGCTCCTGTTCGCATTGGCGAAGACACAGTTGAGCGCACGGAACAGGTCAGGTACTTGGGATCGGTGCTCCACGAGTCCGGGGACGTCGATTGCGACGTCGACTCACGTATCTCGGCGGCCTGGGCGAAATGGCGTGAGGTGGCGGGGGTTATCTGTGACCCCAAAATGCCGGTTAGGCTCAAAGGACAGGTCTATAAGACCATCATTAGGCCTGTCCTTTTGTATGGCAGTGAAGCGTGGCCTGTACTTGAGCGACATAAGCAAAGCCTGCGTGTCACGGAAATGAATATGCTGCGCTGGATGTCTGGAGTTTCGCGGAAAGACCGCATTAAGAACTCCCGCATCCGGGGCAGCCTTCGGGTCCGTGACATAGCGGATAAACTGCAGGAGGGTCGCTTACGCTGGTATGGCCACGTTTTACGAAAACCGGCAGACTACGTGGGTAACAGATGCCTCGCCATGCCGCCTCCGCCGGGACCCGGAAAACGAGGTAGGCCTAAGAGGCGTTGGATCGACGTCGTAAGGGACGATATGCGTGCTAATGGGCTTAAGGCAGAGGATGCAAAAGACCGAGCGAAGTGGAGAAGACTAGGCAGGAAAGCGGACCCCGGGCACCGAGGTGAAAGCCAAGGTAGCAACCGGGACTTACGCTAGGCTGATGATGATGATGACTATTAATTACCTCGAAAATAAAGTTAATGACTAACAATATCAGTTTATATGAAACTCACAGTGCTCGGGAGTCAATTATACAAACCCGTCGCTGCGTTCGGGAATAAAACTCGGCAACTTTCGTTTCCTTCGGAATTCAACATGCCCCTCGCGACTTTAAGACATTGCTTATCCCCTTGTACGTATTAGTTACCTCGAAAATAAAGTTAGTGACGATTATCACGTTTCCTTTCAAAAACCTGCCAACTTAAGAAAACGCCCTAGGGACTATTAAACGCACAGTTGAACTCTTCTCAAGCGTTACACGAACATCAGCAGAATCACTAATGTTATTACCGAACGTCTATAATAGTTAACAGCTCTTCGGTCTAGAGAGCGCTTTGCTATTCAAATAGAGCTTTTAGAGCACGTCAAGTGATAATAGGCTTACAATATTCTAAGGACAAACTGACTGACATATCTGAAATAACCGGGACTAAGAGCGTGTCATTTTGGACAAAGCGAGCTTTTTATCATCATCATCAGCCTTTTTAATGTTCCCACTGCTGGGACACAGGCCTTATCTCTAAGCAAGGTATATGTATAATGAATACTGTATAAGAGAAATACCGAGAACTTTAAAGGTCTGTAAATACACGGCATAAAAGTTAAACCAGAAAGGCAATTGACTTGCGTAGTATAAAATTTTCGAGGATCAAACGAATCGCGTAGTAACGACTGCAATTTAAGTTGCTGCTGCGTACAATAGCAGCTAGTGTCATCTATATAAATATAAAAGGAGAAACTGACTGACTGACATATCAACGCACAACCGAAACTACTGGAAAGAGGAGAGTGAACTTTTGCACAAGGCTTCCTTTTATGACGTACGCGACCACTAAGAAAGGATTTACCAAAATTCAGCTTCCAAAGGGAACTGAAACACAGGGAACTGAAGGGAACAAACCTTTTTTTTTTTTAAAGGCAGGACTATAATATGTCCACAAATATCACACAACGCCATCTAGTCCCAAGCTAAGCAGAGCTTGTGTTATGGGTACTAGACAACTGATAAGCATACTTATATATTTCTAAATACATACATATTATAGATAAATTATACCCAGACACAGAACAAATGATCGTGCTCATCACACAAACATTTGTCCTGGGTGGGAATCAAACCCACGACCTCCCGCATAGCAGTCTGGGTCACAAACTACTAGACTGACAGGCCAGTCTGACAGACTGACAGGCCACTTTACACCCCTATTACATAATAGGGGTGTAAAGTTTGTATGGAGAACCCTACTTTCACGCGGGCGTAGCTACTGACAGAAAGCTAGTAAGTATACTTATATTTCTTACTTAGATCCAAACTTACTCAAAGTAATATGACTGGGCAACTTAACGCAATCTCAAACTTTACATAACCTGATCAAACAAGACCGTCTCCAGCCCTTCACTGAAAGATATTAATTTTCTTCACCTTATCGTTCGCGCTACAGCCATGAAAAATTATTACTCAGATCCCTGTTTACGGAAGTAAAAATTGCTCGAGTTCTACTATGATGCTTTTTAATGGTGGATGAAGTTTTATTTTTAGGGTTCTGTAATACAATAGGAAAAACCGGAACCCATATGGCCACTTCGCAATCTGTCTGTCCGTCTATAATTCATAGGAATACGTGTAGATAAAATGTTGAAATAATTATTGACAGTTAGGTGTTACGAAGTTTTACAGGTCAGATAGTAAATAAATAAAAAATCAAATAAATTAAATCGCCAAAAATATTCAAAGTTAAAATCTTTTTATTTTATATAGGCCTACATGGACACTTGTAAAACGTCAGAAGCTAGGGCAATTGAAATATCTAGGAATCGATACACATGTACTAAATTAGGCGTACCGTACAGTAGCTTTACTCGACTTAGCTGATTAGACTTTTCTTGCTTGAGGCGCGCGGAAACAGGGCGCCGTCGACGGCTTGGTCCGGACTGTTGTCGGGACCGGACGGCGAGCTACCCATTGCTCGTCGTCCGCAAGCCCATCTCTAGGATAAGTCGATGATATCAATAAAAAAACAATTGAAATATCTAGCCCTAAAAAAACAGTCCCTAAATGATTGAATAAGTGATCTGAACGTTTCGTCCGACACGCTACACTACTCGTATTGGTTCCGTACGTAATTGTGATTGCAGTGAAAGGATCGGCTCGCCAATAAGGATCGACACACACCCAGAGAAAAAACTTAATTAAGCAAAAGTAATTATTGCCGAGTGTTTTTTCGGGCGAAGTGTTCGTTTTAGTTCGTCCACTTGTGTAAATTGTAAATGGGAGTGATGGAAGCAATTAGTTTCGACGTTTTTATTTGTGAACGTTTGCTCGTATTGTTGTTTTTGAGTGTACTTTGGGCGTTCCGAATAATATAGTTGTACATGAGTTGTAAAAAATATTAATTGTAATTATACTAGCGACCCGCTCCAGCTACTGATATTGAATATATTATGCATGTATTATGCACATAAACCTTCCTCTTGAATCACTCTTATCTATTAAAAGAAAACCGCATCAAAATCCGTGCGTACTTTTAAAGACCTAAGCATACATAGGGACAGCGATAAGCAACTTTGTTTTATACTAAGTAATGATTCTACGCAAGTCATTCACGTGGCTCTGAAGGCTGTCCAGCTTAAGTAGGACTTCGGTCGGGTCTCCTCGTCCGTTTGCGCCAGAGAGCTCTGTTTTGGCTTGACTGACACTGCCTCAGACTCACTTGCTGGATCAATAATACCTAATAATAACAATGATTAGCGATTCCCGATTTAAATTTAGAACAAACACAAACAATTGCTCATCACTGCTCACCATCAGGTGGGATCGCAGTCAAGCACTATTTTATATAAATAAAACAAAAACAATTTAAGGGCGGAACTCTTATGAAATAAAAATACTTTGTGCATTATCACGTAGACTAACCCACTAACCTAACATTACGAAATGTGTCTCTTTACACGACAAGTTATATTTTGTCGACCCTTTTGTCTCTAGACCAAACATTTCACAACACAATACAGTCCAACATTCATTTTGACGATCTCCTTCTTTATCCCATCAATTAAAACTACAAAACCATCATAAACCACCATGTTGACAGCTTATCAGCCCCTCATAACATCACTGTCGTGAAACCGTGACATTTCCCCTACCCAAAACCGAGCACAGTCCATTATGTCACGAACCGGTGTGCCCCCACCCTATTTATCCGGTTCTAACCGCTTGGAACCGCTCCGAAGCGGTTCGGTCCGGAATTGAACGGTTTAATTTACCGCCACTAGTTCTGTACGGCTGATTAACGGTTCCCTTCTAGGAAGGCCAGCTGGATGAATATTGATGACGTGGTGTGAACGGTAAGAAGGGGGTGGGGGTTTTAGATAGAGTATTTTTGGATTCATTGTTGTTATGGGGATGATGAGTATTGGGGTGAGAATGGGAAAGATACTCAAGTATGAAGAAGTGTGGACGCGGCTAGAGCTTAAATTCTTGAGCCCCAAGCGGACGCCGGCGTTCGCACACATATTGTCTTTCTATTATGTATCTAATTACGGTTCTCGAAAAGTTAAAATGGGAATAAGTTATAGTAATAGATACAAGTAGTATAAGTAGGACAAGAAAGAGGTTAAATTCTGTCTTCAAGACAAATACAAAAGTTTGACATAGCGAGCGAGGTGTCATAGAGCCGAGGCCTGCAGTAAATAATTTACACGTGTATCTAACGACGTTTTTCAATACACTTAAGCCTGGTGGGTGTTGACCGGTCGACACGCGCCCAGCCTGATACGATAAACAAATTATTTATAGTAACATTTAGCGGATGCGCACACGCGCACTTTTCTACACTAGTGCGGAAAAGTGTGCGTTGCGCATTCCATTTTGTACCTAATCGCAGTAGGATAAGAGTGGATTTTCGAGAAAATATATTAACCTTTCGATCTTGTAATTACAGACACAATTAAAGAACAATAGGTGTGCGAAAGCCGCGCCGTGGCGTTCTTGGAGCTAAATGAATTAAACAAAATTTTGCCTATTAAAATGCGATACCTACCTATTTTTCTGAATACCAGTAGGTAATCAAAGATGTATGTAGCTCTGGCATAATATTGGCGCTATGAAGAAAAAAATATGGTTCAGCAAACATAAAACAAAGATAAGATTCTAGCAGCCTTACAAAACCAAACACTTTTACTATCAAACACACAACCTAATGATCAAGCCCATCAAAAACCACAAACTGCACACAATCACTGTCATCAAAATGAAAATTACCGTCACCTTACATCACTCCAACAATTTCTTTGAACCCAAACAAGTTAATAGAAAAGAAATGAATAATCTAATCAGCATAATCACGCGCAATTCGCTTCCGTATAATCTAACAACTTAGAAACACATTTCCTACCCTAATAACATAACCATAAGACTTACATTTCATTGCACAAATTTTAAGTTAATAAAGATTTTTGCAAATAAAATCGTTTAGTAGTTATGGACTTTGAGCAATAGAAGTTAAGGTTGATTTTGGCTTGAGTCGGTTACGGCTATGATTGCTAGGTGCAATGAAACTCGGGAAGACGTGCGGTGAAAGTTTTCGCGCGCTGGCTGTCGGAAAAACCGTGTGTTTGACGTGTGGTACAAGTTATAAGCGAATTGTAATAAACTTTTGTAATAGTAATATAATAAACTTATGGAATCATTGAATTACTTTAATTCACGAATTAATATTTATAAAAAAGTTAAAATCTTAGGACGACAAAGGGTCTAAAAGTAATTGTCCATTGAGAGGAAATCTAATTAAAACTGTCGATCGACAAATACATAGACTCAGTTTCTAAATTGAGCATTACATGTTTAGATCGTCTCAAACCCGGTAGGGTGTGTTGTTAGTAGTAGAGTTTGAAAAATAATTCAATAAATCAAAAATCGGGTTTTATCCCTATTCAATAGCTTACGATTGATTAACTATAAGGAATATGCGTACATATAAACAAATTTGAAAGATTATTCAAATAATTCTCAACAACATGATTATTATTGCTGTTAAAAACTGTTGTTGCCATTAATTTTCATTTTATTTTTGCACGAGTTTTCAAGCGCTAAAATTCGCAGAGCCTAACTACTGGCTCATCAAGATCCGACTGTCGTACTGTGTATATTTGTTTAATTTTGTTGATTGTTATTATTGTTTTGTTTAGGATTGTTACTATTTTGATTAAGTTTATTCTGTTCTACACCTAATATTCTAAAAAATATGATATTGTTTTCACTGTTTTTGTATATCTATACTAATATTATAAAGCTGAAGAGTTTGTTTGTTTGTTTGTTTGAACGCGCTAATCTCAGGAACTACTGGTTCGAATTGAAAAATTCTTTTTGTGTTGAATAGATCATTTATCGAGGAAGGCTTTAGGCTATATACCATCACGCTGCGACTAATAGGAGCGAAGAAATAATGAAAAATTGAAAAAAACGGGGAAAAATATTCATCTTTGAGGGCTTCCGTTGCGTGCGCTGCGAAAACGGTTCAAGATAGCAAAAAAATATGTATGAAAGAATTATTCCTCTTAAAATGATCTAAAAAAATGTCCGCGACAGTATATGTCTATCTTTTAAGATTAACTCACTACAACCGTTTTTATGGGAATCAATTTTGGCCGAAATTAATGCATTATTACCAATTATTTGTTAGAGTTGTATCAACATAGTATATTAAACTTTATCCAAATAAATGTGTTGTTGATTAAGAGTATGTAATTGTGAAAAAAATTGTCTTTGACATCACTTATTTTCAATGAACATCTTAGAAGTTATTACAATTTTAAAATAACTCCGATATGAAATTCACACGCGCCGCATGATGTGCAAAATATGACGCTGCACCTGGCCGGCGGGCGAGGAGACGGGTTGCTTGCGGGCGGCGCGGTGGGGTTTTTTATGGTAGATAAAAATCATCCAATGACGAATCCCGCCCTTGGGCGGAGCGGGAAACAGTGTCAGACCCTTACTGACTAAACAACATACCCCGTTCCTCTCTTGCCTTATTCCCAAAGCCCCGATATAACGCTTTCGCACCAACCCTCGGCTGCAGGAGGCTTCGACCCTGAAGGGCCCCACAGTTTGCTGAAAACACCTTGAGGCGCGCGGGAGCAGTGCACGCCGTCGACGACTTGGTCTCGGTCTGGACTGTTACCAGACAACCGGACGGCGAGCTACCCATTGCTCACCGTCCGCAAGCCAGCATCTACGGTGGCCGGATATCGGCGGGATCGCGGCGGCGATGGCTACGGCGAGGGCGCTGTTGCCCTTGCCTTATGCGGTCGGCCTCCTCCTTTACGAGCATTACTGCTTCGCAGAAGGAGGCGACCGCTTGCCATTCTTATTCGCTGCTGACCATGACCTGAACCAAGGCACGGCGCGTGAGGTCGCCGCTGCCGATCACCCCCACGAGGACACGGCGATGCTCTTCTCAAACGGGGCACACCTCCACCGTGTGCTCCAACGTGTCCTCTGGGCTGGCCACACAGTGGCGACACCCGGGCGTCTCTTCCGCACGAATCCGGCGCAGGAATCTCCTGAACTTCCCATGTCCGGTGAGAAACTGCGTCATGCGGAAGGTGAGGACGCCGTGATGTCTATCCAACCACGCCTCAAAGAGGGGACTTACCGTCGAGATTATGGCGTGTCCAAGAGGGTATGTAGCTCTGTAAAGTACTTTTAGATAATTATGTTCTTTTAAAAACTAAATTGTCTAAAATAATAACAGAAATTGACACGGGCAAAGTCGTGGGTAACAGCTATAATTTATAAAGGTGAGGAGGTTGTTTACAAAAATAAATATGATGCCCAAAATAACTATTCCACGCGGACGAAGTCGCGGGCACAGCTAGTTTATTGATAAACTGGTTTCATTAAACAGCAATTAGTTTTTTCATGCATACGAGTATCTCCTACTTTTTCAAACCGCTTCTGCTTATAAATTGGAGCCATCACTCTTACTTAACGATCGAACGCGTGTGAATCAAGTTTTTTTGCAAAATATTACGCGATCCTATTGTTGGGAAAATGATAGAAGCAACATGTTTATTACTATTATTGTTTATTGCACTAGTTAGAAAAAATACACTTAATTGTCTTCAAGATATTGTGTTTCGATAGCAAAAAAAAAACTTTCAACTTTTACGATGGACTATTGTGTGCTGAAATAATAATAATAATATAATAATAATAATTTTTATTTACTGTAAAACGGCAAATTACAAAATAAATCTTATAATCTAAAAACAAATTCCAGTATATACAAACCTGAACTAGGTGCAAACCTGTGTTTCAGGTTAAAAATGTGCTGACATAACTAAAATAATATTGCTTATAAGACTAAAAATTAACATTTCACATAAATTACTTGTCTAAGTGTAAAACAGGTGTCTAAGTGTAACAGGTGCGCGTGTACAATTTCAAAACAAACGTAAGCAAGAAAAACTAAGTCAATGGTACTAAAATTATTTGCATACTTCTAATAATTCCTCAGTTTGGTCATATGTTAATGATTTGACATACTTGTGCAATTCTTTTTTACAGCGAAAGTTGTTGAGGCTATAAATACATATTTCACGATTTATTCTATTATATAAAAATGGGCCAAGGAAGATAAAAAATCTTTTTATGAAAGCATATTTTGAGACTGAAGTATAACTACAAACTATGTCATTCCGTCTTTTATTAGTTAACTTATTAGTATTAAAGGTGAGTAGTGAATGTTGTTTTAGCGTTAATTGCACTATGTAGATTTGACGAACGGTTAAAACATTGCAGGATTTATAAAGCGTTGATGTAGGATAGAGGAAAGGAAGAGAAAATGCTACTTTAAGGATGGCTCTCTGAGCACGTTCCAGAGGAAGAATAGTAGTTTTTGATGCGCCACCCCAAGAAGTAACACAATACTGTATAATTGATTGACACAAGGCTAGATAAACTTGAGTGATTAATTTCATATCTCCAATATATCTCAGCTTTTTAAATACATACATCAATTTTCTGACTCGTGCAACCAGAGTGCTGATATGCTGTTTGAAACAGAGAGTTTCATCGATTGTGATGCCTAGATATCTGATGGATGTACTTTTTAAGATACAAGGACAGTTGCATATGCCCGCTGGATTATTTATACATCTATGTGCCAATAATTGAGGTATAACATCGGTAATTGGTGTCTTACGCATTGAAAACTGAATAAATTTGGTCTTGTCCGCATTTAATGTTAGAAAATTAGAACAAAGCCAAGTATTAACCGAATCAAAAGCTATTTGAGCATTGCTGTACAATTCAGTGTTAGTATTGGATGAAAAAATTAATGCAGTGTCATCGGCGTATGATATTAGTTTCCCATGATGTATGTTGAGATTACATAAGTCGTTGATATAAATTAAAAATAATGTAGGACCTAAAATACTACCTTGTGGAACTCCAAAACTAGCATTTTTCTGATATGAACTTTTAACATTATCTATTCTAACACACTGGGAGCGATCATGTAGATAATCAGCAAAGAGATTCAGTTGTGCGCCTCTGATTCCTATATATTCCAACTTCTTTAGAAGCAGTGGAATTGACACAGTATCAAAAGCTTTGGCAAGATCAATAAATATACCCAGCACGCGTTTGCCTTTGCCGAGTTCTTCAGATATAAAATCTGTGAGTGAAAGTACTGCATCAGCTGCAGACAATTTTGCTCTAAAACCAAACTGTAGTGGTGACAAGAAATTATTTTTTTCGAGGTAATTGACCAATCTGACGTTAATAATTTTCTCAAGAATTTTGGATATTGAGGGCAGTAGTGAAATAGGTCTATAGTTATTAACTAAGTTCTTGTCACCTGATTTGAAAATGGGAACAACAACTGCCTTTTTTAGACATGGCGGAAAAATGCCTTTAGAAAGACACTCGCGAAAAATATGAGTTAAAGGAGGAACAAACACGTGCTTATAAGTTTTAAGAATTCTATTACTGATACTATCACAACCAACTGCACAATTATCTTTCATTCCTGTTATGATTCGAGCTATTTCAAGTTCGTCTGTGTCCAGCAAAACGAATGACTTTTCCGTATAATTGATTGAACATGGAAAAGTTGCGACTTTATTAGATTGTGACTGCAACTGTTGGGCGAGGTTTTTCCCCACATTTATAAAATAATCATTTACATTGTTAGCTGACAGAAGAGAAGAAGATTCTGTATGGAGCAAATTCGAACATGATTCCCGCTGTTTGGATGAGTAGGTTACATTTTTTATATGCTTCCAGAGTTGTTTACTGTTATTACCCGCCTGATGCAACACGTTTTTGTCGTAATCAATTTTTAATTTTTTCAGCAGATTATTGCAAAAGTTTCTGTACCTTTTATAGGTTAATTGTAGATCAAAATTCTCACGAAAACGTTTTGCTTTTTGATGTAGCTTATCCCGGTGCCTTATACATCTAACAAGCCCAGGCGTAATCCATGGTTTTAAGTTGTAATGTCTGTTATTTGTTTTTATTACTGTGTTACACGAAATGGCATGTTCAACTTTTTTTATTAAATACGACATCGACACATTGACATCAGCAGAATTATAAATAGGTGCGAAGTCTATGTTGCACAAATCACGTTCGAAATTGTTTATGTTTAATTGTGACTTAGTTTGATGACGATTATGCTTCGGTAGCGTAAAGTTTAGGATTAGTAGAACAGCATGATGATCGGTCAATGTAGAGTTAGTAACAAGGGTAATATAGTTAGAGTTAGATTTAACCATCATATGATCTAGACAGGAACCGGATTGGTGTGTCGACAATTTATGAGCAGCGAGGAGTCCATGATATGCACATAAGTTAAGATAATCCTGTGTTCCTGCGTCACAATTCTCAGAATTAATATTAATATTTATATCACCTGTTAGTATAATATTTCTAAAGGAAGTTAATTCTTGACATATCTGATTTAAAGAGTGGAGAAAGGAATCTAAGTTTCTGAAAGAAGGTGATCTGTAAATAGCTATTATTGCTGTAGCAGTACCAATTTTAATAACCAAACAATTGCATTCTGGTGTAGTAGGTTCCTCCACACTAACCCTTAATGAATCTTTGGCATAGACAACCACCCCATCGTTTTGGCTAGTATTTACGGTGTTATAAAATACGTTGTATCCCTGAATTTGTGGTAAATTGTTAGATTTATTTTTTAGCCAACACTCTGTTAAAACGATAATGTCACAGGTAAAGTTAAGTCTATGTAAAAGTACATTAAAATTATCTATATTTTTGTATAAGCTACGGATGTTTTGTGTTAGAATGGTTAGTGACTTTGGAAAGTTGGACACATAGTTTTTACAATCTTCAACGTTACAACAATTTGAAATATTTAAAAAAGAATTGTCTATTTCATTGATTAAATTAATGGCCATTACACAAGTAAATTAATTAGAACTAAAATTAAGAAAAATAAGTGGCGCTCTTAGGCGCCTTCATAGTTTACAGAGTTAATATACCTATTTTCGGCTGCTTTTTTGGCTGGGCAATCTATGTCTCCGGTTTGGTGGTTATTTGGCTTCTTAAACCGGGAACAAGTTGCGCATTTTGGTGGAGTTCCTTTCTTTGGGCAATCTTTGATGGAGTGGCCTTCGTCTCCGCAATGGCCACACGTAGGAGCGACAGCCTGGCACGATTTAGCTGCGTGACCATACTGCTGGCAGTTGTAACATCTGGTCACTACCGTGAAGTCTCTAACTGGACAGGATGTCCAGTTAATAAACACTCTATCCTGTGTAATAAGTGCTTTACGGAGGGCGGCTGGAACTTCTATGATGTAGTTGCAGTGGTCGGCATCTTTCCTTCCTGATTTGTGGCTCAGTTTTATAGAACCAAGGAAGGAATCGCGGGCTAAATTCGGTAGCTTTTCGGAAACGTTTTGGTCAAATATACATTTGAAAACTTCCTGCTCAGCCATTGAGGTCGGAATGCCCAAGATTATTAAGCGTGGGTTACGTTTTTTAGGTTCGTCTAATGTGAGTCCCGTAGAAGAAAGCTGGACTGACTTTTTTAGTTTTTCCAGGTCATCCTTGGTTTCAGTGCTAATGATTAAGCCACCGTTGCGTATCTTGCGAACGCCTCGGACTTTCAGCTGAATATCTCCCGGGCAAATTGCTTTTTGTACTATTTCTTTGGTTTCGTCGCTAGTCTTAGACTTATCATTAGGATAAATAGCCACGGAACTCAAAGGGCTTGGACGTACAAAGTTGTTTGTACCTTTTTTCACCATGTCGGCAAAAGAACTACTTTGCGGGGCGGTTTTAGGGCAGGATTCTTTTATTGTTTCTTTAATTTGTGTTAGGGAATCAGCGAGGTCACACTTCTCGTTTAGGTCTTGCAGGGTATAATGTTGAAGCATAGCTTTAGTCTTTAGGGCCTGATAGTGCACTGTAACATGGGTAAAACCCTGAGATACCTTTCGGCAGAGATTGCTTATTTTCAACTTCTGTTCGGAGTTAAGCTTGCCCTCAGAAGAAATTGTGCATATTTCCTGCAGATACCTGTCAACTGTTTCTGTCCATTGGTGGAGATCTGATGTTGATACAACTTGGACTGGTTCTTCCTGCGTTGTTGTTGACGGCGGAGGGGTGCGGCGAGTAATCCCGCTCCGGTTAAAGGGGCTGTTGTCCATATTACTTGTTATTGTACACACGTATCGGCATTATTTTATGTCACTTCACTCGGATTGCAAGTTAGAAATACGTAATAATAACTAAACTAGGTCACTATTACTTGAATGTTATTTAGGTAAGCAATATTATTTTTGCATCGATGTACACGTCCATGCGATACAACAACTCAACGTGTATGTTAGATAGGAGTTCTCTTGTAAAAAATAGTTAAAGCATATTTTTTTTATGGTGGGAAAAATTGGGCGGGGCGGGAGACAGTGTCAGACTTCTATTGACTAAACGACCCACCGTTCCTTCTTGCCTTAGTTCCAGGGCACCGGTGTTCCGCTTTCGCATTAACCCTTGGCCCCAGAAGGCTTCGACCCTGCTGTTGTTCGACAGTTGCTGACAACTCGCGAAGCGCTGTCGACGACTTGGGCTCGGACGATTACCGGATGAGCGGACAACGATCTACCTATTGCTCGCCTTCCGCAGGTTAATGCGTTTAGAGCGCATTGACATTAATATTAGTCACCCAACCAATGAAAACATATAATGAACGAAGACAGTTCTTTGTAATCATTCGTAGACATTATTGTAGCATTTTTGTATATGACATGCAAGAATCCTTTACCAATAAATTACATGACCGTGACTGACAGAGAGAGACATGACATGACATGATATTCCTTCATATGCCCTCTGCGTTTTAGAGTTATATAGTAACACTTTCAAAGTTCACACAGAGAGTTTTCGCGGTCTTTCTTTTTTTTTTAAGAAGATTTCGCGGTGTGATGTTCAAAATAGACGAGCAATTCAAAACATTGCTGGAGTCGTGTCCAAAAAAAATTACTGACATCTACCAAACCAAACCAAACCAAAAAAGCCATTAAGCCATTATTTCTGTAAAAAAAAAATACGATAGAATTAAAACTCCAGCCGACACGACATACTGAAACGCCATCATGTTCTCCCCAGAAACTAACATGGCACAGAAAACTGACAACGAAGGCGAAAACACGTTTCTAACCCTCAAGAGACTCGCCAAAGAATTCCTGCCTTTCTGGTCATGTCAGCAAATAAAAACCGGACAAGTTCGAATCGGACTCTTGCACTGAGGGCACCGTACAAAGTTATCTAAGTAAATAGTTCAATTCCCGAATGGAATCTCGAAGATTTTTCTGAATCATAAGTTGTTTTTTTTTCGCGACATAGTAACGTCATTTAATTTAAAAAACTGTAATTTTTACAAATTAATGTTTAATTAAAATTAATTGTTGTAAGATTCATTCCTATATGTGGTGATCAGTTCCATGTCATCATAATATTACATTGTCATATTATGATTAACATATGCATGCAAAATTTCAGCTCAATCGGTAACCGGGAAGTGGATCAAATTTATTATACAAGATTTTTTTTACATCGGTCAGGTGAAACTACTTAATTTAAAGCTTATAATAAGTTTTCAATGAAAATATTTTTTTCATAAGAAGCTTTTATAGCTCGGTATACCTTTATAAATAATACTCATAGACCTTACCGTAAAGTGCACATGTTATCGATGATATCAGACTCTGGTTACCATCTAGCACCAAAATATTCATAAAGACGTATCACACGTGCTTGAACTCGATGGGGTTGTGAAATGTGTGTTTAATGACCGAGTTCCTATGGCCTCCTTCCAGCTCTATCATCAGATCAGCTTCATGTCAATATAATATAGCGTTGTCATGCGATTTACACCTGCATGCAAAATTGCAACTCTGTCAGTTGAAGATATCTGCTTCAAAATTGAGTTGCAAGATTTGAGCCGAACATACATAGTTATATTGCAAGCTAATAAAAAGCTTGTAAAAACAAAGCGATCCTATTACAGAACCACTTTGATGTTTATCTCACACTTAAACTAAGTGTTCCGTTTTCCCTTCCGAGATACAGAACCCTAAAAACGGCACAAAGTTAAAAACCATTCCCACCTCAGTGAGCTTTGGAAAGCGCCTGGAGCGCTGCCCATCACCACAAAGAGAAAAGAGCATTTTTTTAATTACTCCTCACACAAACAATTGTTTGTGAAGTTGAGCGGGAGGGAGGTAAACAGAGCCTCATTTCCTCTCTCATGGGGAGGAAACGACGTAAAAATGCCCCTCCCTGACATTAATGAGGCGTTATTAAGTACTGGAAAACGGAAATAAGTCTAGGGTTGGGAGGTGAATCGTATTTATCGGTCGGTTGTTCCTGAGCCTTTTGTAATAGGAATTGAAAGAACAATTTTATACTTTAAGCTTTGAATTGGAAAAAATCTTGGAAGCTGTACGTCTGATGGAAAGGCTAGTTTTGGAAGGTAGGAAAATTCGTCGAATGAAGAATTCAAGCCCTTGGGCGGAGTGGAAGACAGAGTTAGACTTCTACTGACTAAACGACCCACCGTTCCTTGCCTTAGTTCCAGGGCCCCGCATTCGTATCAACCCTTGGCTCCAGAAAACTTCGACCCTGCTGGACCCTACAGTTGCTGACAACTCCCTACCGTTACCGAATGGTTTGACGGCGAGCTATTCATTGCTCGCCGTCATGTTCGCACGACTTTACGGCCTGTGACTGAACTATTAGGAGGATACCTTCCCTGGTATCAAAATTTCTAATATTTTGTACAAGGCTACAAGAATTAACGCTTAAAATGGTGACTAAAGCCTAACTTTCAACTACCAAAGAATTCCAAATATTCAGACAGTTTGGCAATAAAGAGGATTCCTGCGAAACAAAATCGCCAGACTTTCTCGTTGAGCAGGCCAGACGCTCGGAATATTGATGCGAGAAACACGCATTTTTAGCACTCGCATTTATTAGAGGTCGTTGGGCTTTTTGGACCGGGACCGCGGTCCCAATATCCGCATAAGAATAATCTTTTACTTTTTGGGACCACAAGTAAATTCTCTTAATTACATTGTATTGGAAAGCAGTGGTGGCTGAATGGTAACGGCCCTAACTTGTTCAAACCCAACCAGGCTCATTACTTTGAGTTATTTATTTCATCACCATTGCCCTCAAAAACGGTGGAGGGAAACATCGTGATCCATCCACTAACCCGCACTGGGTCAGTGAGGTGGATTATGGCCGCTTACATCTCCTAGAAAGGTTTGAATCCCAGCCTGCAGTGGGAACATTGTAAGGCTGATGCTATGCTAAAATGTTTTGATGTTTATCATAGTATTTTATTATTATAAGTAACTTAATCACACTAAATTCTATTTGAAAAATCTGTTATTTATTTATTCTGCACACTTATCATAATGCTGTCTTTTAACCCAAAAGTTAATAGGATAATCTTTGTACCACTACCGTAAGTACCTACATGAAGTTTAAAAAAATAATTAAATACATACAGATTTTGGAAAGTTATGTCTTAATTTAAATGGCTTTTTCCATGTGGTCCCAAAATACTACTCTAAAAAAATGTTTATATGTGGTAATAGGGACCGCGATCCCGGTCCAAAAAGCCCCACAACACGTCGAAACAGACCAAACGCTCGGAATATTGATACGGGACAACACGCATTTTTAGCATTCGTATTTATTGGGTCATTCGCTCTTTGATTCCGACTATAAGGATAACGATGGCATTGAAATCTAAAACCCCTCATTAAATACCATTTTACATACTGATTTTAAATGTAGGCTTTTAATTTTAAATGTAAACTTTTTTGTACCTTTTGTTGATTAGGGATACTTTGTTAAAACATCATCATCAGCCTTTTTACTGTTCCCACGGCTGGGTCACAAGCCTCTTCTAGGAGAGGGAATGGGCCGTAATCCACCACGCGGGCCCAGTGCGGATTGGTGGATGTCACACGTCTTCGAATTTTTGTTGTAGGACATGGCAGTTTGCTCACGATGTTTTCTTTCACCGTTTTGAGAGCAGCGATGATGAAATAAAGTGCGCCTGGCTGGGTTGGCCTAAACTCGTAAGTCGGGGCCAATACCATTCGGCCACCACTGCTCTCTAATTTATGAGTCACTCAATCCAAAAAATCCGAAACTAATATAAAGCTTGTAAAAAACGTCTAGTATAATATATTACGTAAAGTAAAATATAAAACACTTATACAATGTTTTTTCTTTCAATGAAAGGACGCTAGCTAGATCTGGATCGCCTTTTACAAAACGAATTCATACCAGGTCCCTAGCCCCACCTTCTACAAGTACATGTCCTTTCTGGACATGATTGATTGGCTAGAGGCACTCAATCTTTCGCTCCTACCCTACTTCGTATATATCTTATTATGAACTTTTTTCTCGAAGCTAAAACGAATTTTGTGTACTGTAATTTTGTAATTTTGTAAGTGTGACTCCAATTAGAAAATTGTTAAGGAAAGAAAGAAGGCGTTGGAAAGTCTGCTACAAGGTGGACCGATGACTTGTGGTGAATAACCTGGAGTGGTACTTATGGGAAGTCGATGTCCAACAGTGGACGTCCTGTGGAAGCAATTATCATGACGATGAACAAACTTACAAAGGAAAAAAAAAAGGTAGCAGTTTTTTTATGTTGGGAAAAATCATCTTAAGACGAATGGAAACAGTGTCAGACACAGACCCTTACTGACTAAACAAACCACCTCATTCCTTCTTAGCCTGCATACCAGGGTCGAACCTTCCCTTCAGAAGCCGGACCAGGGCCCCAGTAGGCTTCAGCCCTATAGTTGGAGACAACAACATTTGCTGACAACTCCTTGCGACGCGGACGACCTGGCTTTGTCTGGACCGTTACTAGACGATCGATCTGGACCGTTATTATAGGGGCCCGTAGCAGTAATACATAGCAGTGGCAGTCCAAAGATAAATGTCAAAAGCAACTCAAATAAATAATAAATGTCTTGCAAATAAACCGCCTCAAACTCGACATCACATCACCGATTTACAACAAGAAAGACAAACCCAACAGATTATCAATAACGCGACTAATAAAATTCTAAATAAAATCCTACCCTACAAAACCATCTCGCCAACACAAAAGTAAGCTGTCATCATAAATATAAAATATAGAATTAATATCTCCCGCTCACTAAGCGAGAGGAAAAATCTATTTTGCGATGTCAAAGGGGACAGTCTACCCCCCAATCATTATCTCTCAAAGCTACCCCCGTCAGGCCCCCAGAGAAACCGGATATTTCTGGTTTTCACTACACTTGCGGGAAAAAGGGAACGTTAGCCACAGATATAGATATACCTAGATAACGCAAGCATCACGATCTGTATGGAAACCAAGCGTACCATTTTTTGACTACCTATTATGACGTCACAAGCACTATTCATCATCATTATCATCATTTCAGCCGAAAGATGTCCACTGCTGGACAAAGGCCTATCCCAAGCGCCGCCACAAACACCGCTCCTGTGCGTCTTGCATCCATGGGCTTCCAGCAACCCTGACCAGAGCATCGGTCCACCTTGTAGGAGGCTTTCCAAGCACTATTTGTGATGGGAAAATCAAATAGTTTCAAAGACGCCGCCGAGTACGGCGCCCCCATCGCTCCAACCCCGCCTTGCCAGCAACAATTAACAATTTTAATATTTTTAACTGATGTCCGACTAGCGCTGTACACCGATGCAGACTGACCGCGAAAGTGACCACTTACGATTTTTGTACGTAAGTTAGGCACGCGAAGTAGTTGCTCTTGCGTTATCTAGGTATATCTATATCTATGACGAGTGACAGTAACATATTTTTTTATGTTAAAAGGTAATATTATGCGAGAATATTGAATGATCGACAATATTATTATTGCAATGAAATATAATGTTTCTCTCGTATCTATTTTGATTTGAAGTGGAAATGTGATATCAGCAATAAAAACTGAAATAATATAAGTTCAAGTAGGTACTCACTCTGTTATTGTGTTTGGTAACATTGGTAGCCTATTTCTCGAACTTGTTGATGTAAATAAATAACTATCTAATCATTGATATATAATATACTAGCGTCCCGCCCCTGCTTCGCACGGGTGCAATGGTGGTGGAATTAAATACATGCATGTATTATACACACAAACCTTCCTCTTGAAACGCGCTATCTATTGAAACAAACCGCATCCAGATCCGATGAGAAGTTTTGAAGATATAAGCATACATAGGGACAGCGGGGAGCGACTTTGTTTTATACTATGTAATGATTTAAAACTATCATACATAACAATACACCGTTGATAATGTATTTACATTCACCAATACAGTAGTTACCACAAAATTGAACCTCAAAATTGAAAGGTAAAATAAGAACTTGACGATAAATTATACCTGAAATGTGGGTAGTTTTTTCCAACAGCGGTTCGGCGCTTCATTCCTCCCGGGGGAAACGCGTCGCCAGCGAGGCTAGCCGTTAAGCGAAATGTCCGGTATTGATATATTGTCTACTACTTGGTAGTTGGACTACTTTTGTTTGTATTGTGTTGTATTTGAATCCTGTATTTTGACACTGCGGTATTTATTTGTTTGGGTTGCGCAGGTTGTATGAGTGAAGATCTCAGCTAAACTGAAGGTGGGTTGTCAGTAGGGGTCTAGGACTGCAAGAACGAGAAAGAGTTACTCGTACCTTTGCACCAGAACGTAAAGCGCAAATGAATGAATGAACAATGTAAATTGATTTTTACCATTAAAAGTCTGATACGGACTCTCACTTCTCCCTAGTGCGGAAGATATAATTTCTACAAACACAAAAAAAATAATAATATAATATCTACTGTGTACCTATGCAGCTAAATAGTATTTATTTTCCCTATCTATTTCTTCAAAATCAGTTCGTATCTTTTCTCTGATTTGTCCCACAATTTAGAAAAAGTTTCTTTCGAAGACTTACAGCTTTTTCATGCAATGCATCATTCAAAATTTCATGTATAACAAATTACTATTCTATTCGATCAAAATCTACAATTACGATGTTATAACCAGACACGCCAACGTAATTACACATCTACAAAAAACCCAGCAATAAAATAAAGCCTACAAGACTACGTTCTCAATTACAAATATTTGCTGACGGGGTTACAACAGTACCCCCGGGGGAACGGAACTAGGCGTTAAGCGAAACGTCCGATGTTGATTTATTGCCTGCGACTTGCGTATTCGTTTATATTGTGTTTTGCAGCACCTGGAACGCTTCCCGACTATTTGTATCGGAATTTGTATGTATCCGTATTTCCTTTTTCAGTGTGGAAAATTTTCAAAACGCTACGAGTTCAGCATAAATGCGGCGTTGAGTTTCATTTGTATGGATGCAAATTACCGTGTGTGGATTGTGATTGCATTAGTTGGAGGCCTTTTCTAAAACAAAACCCAGCAGGTTAGACTGGGCTGATATTGTTATTTTTTATTTTCTTCTCTGTTTTCCTGTATACAATTAGGTTTATTGTTTTTATTCTTTTATAGTTTTCGTTTGTTAGCTAGAGTATCGTCTACTCTATTGTTTATTGTTGTAGAATTCGTTCTATTCCATAGTAAAGTTTCTAATTTTGTTTAATTAAAATTTACTCTTAGGATTTACTCCACAACCAAGTCTCTATCCAGGTTTTTAGCAGACAGCTGGCGTTACCTGGACAGAATCATCATCATCATCTTCCTGCCCTTATCCAATGTTTTTTGGGGTAGGCGCAACATGTTTTTTTTTTCTCATCCATTCCATCCTGTCACCTATTATACCACCACTAACCCCCTTTTCTTTCATATCACTCCTCACACAACCCTAGATGGATTGTATTGTCCTTGACCTCCCTCTAATTCCCCATCATGGCTTTTTTAGTATCTAGACAGAAAATAATGCATAACTTTTTAGTTATTTATATTTAGTCTTCCTCGAACAATTTTAATACCCATATTGCAAATTTACCTAAACCTAACTGAGAACGGCAACACTAACTAATTTCAGTAACAGCACCCAAAGTTCGTCTTAAACGTAAACGCCTGGGGAGTGAAGGATTTAACTTGATAACAGTTAAGTGAAATGGACGTAAGATTTATTGTTAATAGTTTACCATCTCTGTAAATAGGAATTACTGATTTAGAAGCCGTCAAGTTGAAGAGGAGAGACACGAAGAGAACTTGGAAGTTTTTGAAATATCGGGCTAAATGTGGGCTTAGAGTGGTCAAAGACGAGATAATTAAATAATACTAGTGCTTGAAGTCAAGACTGCATCACTGCTTACCATCAGGTGGGTGATGCAATATCGTTAATGGTGAGCCGAACTGGTTTATTGAATTATTTCTGCCGAAAGACATACACTGTTAGACACAGGCTTCCCCCAAGCGCAGCCACAGTGAAAGGTCTTTGTGCTTCTCGCATTCATCGGATTCCCCCAACCCCTATCAGGTCATCGATCAACCATGTAGGAGCAGAATCACAAATTTATGACTAATAGATTTCCTTAGAGTGTCGATGAAAAAGCTAGTTAAATTCCTTGCTTGACCAGAGCAATGCTGTCATTAGGATCATACCTAATTAAAAAACCGTACTTTGAGTGGACGAAAATCCCCCTAAACGCCCTATTTCACGCTCCACCCAAGGGCGGGAGATGTCATTGGATGTATTTCCTAACTACAAAAAAAAAACACCAAATAACATAGGACAAGGGCTGAAAAATAATGATGAGACTCAGTGACTCAGTCGCTCAGTAAAACTGCGAATTTCATTCAGTCTTTAATAAAGAAAGCAAAATATTTACATTTACAAATCTCAACACACTAACAAACAAAGGAACTAATAAAAAAACACACACGTTTCCTTTATTACGAAGCTACAACCCATAATAAGATATAACATAACATTACCCAAACACGCGTCTCAGCCGCAAAAATGTTACGACGTAAATAGGCACTACACAAAACGTCCAATATTGCTTTAGTGACTGCAACATACGCTTGTTTATCGTTTTACATTTTGACGGGCCCTTGGTTTTTAGAGCCCATAATATTCTATGACGCCATTACAACTCCCCGAAGAGCTTAAGAAGATTTTTTTGCTTTGTTGATATTTTTTTATACTGATTTGAAATTGAGAGGCGCAATTGATTTTTTAGGGTCCTCTGACTGAAGAGAAAAAACGGAACCCTTATAGAATACCTTTTTTGTCCGTCTTTGTTTTTCTGTTAAGACCCGTTATCTCGGAAACGCCTGGAGGTATCGAGTTGAAATTAAAACCATATAACTAGTCTGTGATGCCTTGAAGCTGTGAAAAACTTCTAAGTTAACGGATAAAGAAGCAAAAAAGTGTATTTAGACACTCTCAAAATTCACAAGGTACTTACTTGCTTATGACCTCGAACCCTAAAATCTGCAAATTTGTAAATACGTCACAAAAAAAATGTTTTTCTATCTTCGAAACTCGATTCGGGAATTGAAATATTTACACAAGTTAGTTTGTTCGGTCCAATTAGGGCTAAGGGTTCGTGTCTGAAAAGAAGGCTCTGGCCCTAGTATGTATGGATGTAGGAACGGGGTAGATTGTTTAGTCAGTAAGAGTCTAACACTGTTTCCTGCTCCACCCAAGGGCGGGATTCATCATCATCATCTCAGCGCTAGTCCCGGTTGCTTCCTTGGCTTTCACCTCGGTGCCCGGGGTCCGCTATAGGTCCCGCAAGGGCGGGATTCGTTATTGGATATTACCTACCATAAAAAAGAGTTTGCACGGAACCCCCAATGTGCGACAAGACTCCCACTTGCCCAGTATTTTTTAACTTGTTTCTGTTAGTGATAGAAAAATAGAAATAACAGTTATTTTTATATGCTGTTCGTTAAGCAATCCGATTTTCTAGTTTACTCGTTAGTTATGTTAGACTAAATTGAAAAAAAAACAGTCAGGTATTGTTAAATGTTTTTATTTACGTATTTTTGATGTGTGAAATCATTCAATGGATTGTCCCGTTCTAGGTTAGACGGGAGAATGTGTCAAATTTACCGATTTACCGGACGATTTACCGGAAGACATAAAGAAATGTGAAAGTATTAATATGTTTAAGTTAAAATTGAAGAAGCATGTACGTAACATATGACGTCACCAACACACCAGATGCGAATGTTACAATATTTATAAGCACTTTGTATCTCATTTTAAGTGAACTGTAATATTGTTCTTATGAGAATAAAATTCTTTAAACCTAAATTATTTAGTAGTGACTAAAATCATAGCTGTATAATTGCCCTTATTTTTATGGTAGTTAAAAATCATCCAATGACGAATCCCGCTCTTACGCGGAGCGGTAAACAGTATCAGACTCTGCCATATATACCAGGGCCAGAGCCTTCCTTTCAGGCGCGAACCCTTGGCCCCAGCTGGGTTGGACCCTTCACCCCCTACGGTATAATTGCCTTTTGAGTTCTAGAACCACGCGTTTCCTTTTTAGAAAAAAATTGAAGAAGAATGTGCATGAAACTCCATGAACATCCTCTTTTCAATCTTGTTACATATATTTTTTTCCATTACTATGATGTTAGAACGATGTAAATAAAATTAGCAAGGTATTAGTAGAGTTGAACAATATTACTTACTAATGTTATAAACGCGAAAGTTACGATGTTTGGATGTTTGTTACTCAATCACGCCAAAACGGCTGGACGGATCTGGATGAAATTTGGCACAGACATAGGCTACTTTTTATCCCGGAAACCTCAACCGCAACTCCAATACCATGCGGGCGAAGCCGCGAGCAAAAGCTAGCAATTAAATAAAGTTAGCAAGGTAACAGTTGTTTTAGCCTTTAAATCTCTTTTTTATGTAACAAAAACACAACTATTTAAAAAAATATAAAAAAACAACATTTCGTTCATTTCAATACAGTGTGTTCACTTCCCACCCATCTGTCGTGACGTCACGTATACGCAATGTTATGTCATCGTTCATGTGAAACGGGAAAAAAAAAACAAAATTGCTGTTACCTTTGTGACGTATTCGTGATGCTAAACAATAAAGGTTTTTTTTTATTTTAGACTAGCGACCCGCCCCAGCTTCGCACGGGTACTGATATTGAATATAGTATGCATGTATTATGCACATAAACCTTCCTCTTGAATCACTCTATCTATTGAAAAAACCGCATCAAAATCCGTTGCGTACTTTTAAAGATCTAAGCATACATAGGATCGAAGCAACTTTGTTTTATACTATGTAATGATAACGATAATGATGTGCGAATCCCGCTCATGGGCGGAGCAGGAAACAGTGTCAGACTCTTACTGACTAAAGACCCCGCCCTGTTCCTTCTTTGCCTTACGCACTGAGGCCAAGCCTTCCTTTCAGAAAGAGACCCTGGGCCCAAATAGGCTTCGACCCTTTTACAGAGTCCCTACGTATCTGTTACAGTTGCGGTTATCTCCATCACTAGTATTATTGCATTGCAGAAAGAGGCCACCGTATTCCATTTTTCTTACTTCGGATCATGGCCTGACCCAGGGCCCGACGATCATCTCCACGGAGACCCGTTGGTGATCCATCCAAGCAAGATTGGAGCTCCACACTTCAACGTAAGCTCTGAGTTATTCGGGCGGCCTGCACATGGGTGTCATCTGGGTGTTTCTTTCACCAGAAACCGAAGCAGGAATCTCCAAAATTTGTCTGGTGAGGAACTGCGTCAAGCGGAAGGCAAGGACGCAGTGACGTCTCTCTCGCCTCTTCCCAAAGAAGGAACTTAATCTAAAGCCATTGATATACGTATTCATATCAACTACGTTCAAATCTCACGCCTCAGCGAATTTTCCGTCACAATATGGAATTATTGTCAATGTTTACATCCTTCGAGAAATATTACGATATATACACAAATAAGCTTTGAAGTTATAATAATGTTTGTTTAAATGTTGGAAGGAAATATCTGTTTACAAGAAAATTAAACTAAGGTACACATGAGCATAGTACCAGCCTTATAATGTTCCCACTGCTGGGACTCAGGCCTCCTCTCTAGGAGCGGGAATGGGCAGTAATCAACCACGCGAGCTAAGTGCGGGTAGACGGATATCACATGTCTTTGAATTTTTGGTTTTAGCATATGCCGATTCAGCACCTCTTGCAGATTGCCGCGGCACGTTGCGGTTAATTTAATATAGGTAATAATATAATATAATATGTCCACAACTATCACACAACGCCATCTAGTCCCAAGCTAAGCAGAGCGCTTGTGTTATGGATACTAGACAACTGATAAACATACTTATATATTTCTAAATACATACATATAACAGACACAGAACAAATGATCGTGCTGATCACACAAACATTTGTCCTGGGTGGGAATCGAACCCACGACCTCCCGCATAGCAGTCAGGGTCACTAACTACTAGACTGACAGGCCAATCAAAAAAATTTAAAGACGCTCTAATAAGTTAAAGTATCAAAATAAATAAAAACTTTATCGTAGCCTTTTAAATTATAAACTCCTTGTCAGTTCCACAAGGGGGACGCCTGAATTTTTCAACCTGTAAGGAGAACGCGTAATTAATAAGTTTGAAAAACACTTACTTATTAAACTTTTGAGCCTTGAGAGAAAGCTGGCGATCGCATAACTACGTTCTTTCTATTATGTCTCTAATTACGGTACGCGAAAGGGTAAAGGTATTTGATTTCTAAGGCGAACCACAGATTGAAAAACACTGCTACAGGCTATAAATAATATCACGCTACAACCCTCGAGAGCAGTAACGAAAGACACAGGAGAAATCGCGGAGCACAGTCAGTCTCGAATAAATTTAACTTACGAGTTACGTTCTTTGTTTCATGAAACTATTTCTTTACTTTTCGTTCCTCATCATTTTGATAAAACTTTTCACTGCTTATTATTTTCATAAAATGACATGTCACTCAAAAGCCTGCCTGACAACCCTAACGGAACATTAAAAAAAAAATAGCTCAATACATAAAACAGGTGATAGCACGTGGCAGCACCATCGCCGCGTCGCGTGACAAGATATGATCAGTTGCGTCCCGTCAGCCGCGGGGTGCGGACGTCTAGTTTGCATAATTGTTTATCAACGTTTGTTGCCTGTCAAATTCCTTTGGTATTTTATCGTTTCTACCGTTTTGTTGTTGCGTCGGAATATTAAATTGAATGATTATTCAGTTTTGTCACGTTTGTTGGGCCTAATTGTGGAAAAAAAAAGAAAACGTTATATGTAAGAGAAAAAGGTATTCTTGCTGAATACAAAAGTGCGATTTTTATTTTTATTGATGTCCATGACACAAACTCACAAAGTTTAAAAGTAAAATCTCCCATTTGCCTTAATCCATGCAAGAGAAGCAAAAGCGTGCTTGTCAATCTAAATCGACTTTGATTACCTTATAAAAGTTGATAGAAAGGCCAAAAAAGTAAAATGTAATTAGAGTTTCTTCTAATAAATGGTTGTAATTATTTCATTTTTTTTCGTATGGGTTTAATTAATTCGCCCGGGCTGGTAACAGCCCCGATGCCCTCTCCACCAGTGTGTATGTTCCTGGGTGCGTCGTAAACGTTATCTGCCAATGACGTCACTCGTTTATAACGTCACGTGTCGACGTCACAGGCATGCGTCGGAGTACAGGTGCCAGGAACTAGGTTAATAGTCGATGTGTGAAGGCGAGCTATGTTATGTGGGGTATTTTGAAACAGCCGTATGTTTTGATGGTGTTTATTCTGTTTTGGGTTAGCCTCGTTTATTACTAGCCTTATGCCAGCGGCTTCGCCCGCGTGAATATAGGGTTCTCCATACAAATTTTAGACCTCCATTACATCCCTTTAGGAGCTGAATTTTGAAAAAACCTTTCCTAGTGTTCGCCTACGTCATAAAAGGAAGCCTTGTGCAAAATTTCACGCTCCTCAGCCCAGAAGTTTCGGCTGTGCGTTAATATGTGAGTGAGTCAGTTTCTCCTTTTATATATATAGATTATTCATTTATTTATCTTTACTTCACAAAGGTATATAAGCTAAGCCCCACAAAAGCGTTTCGTTATATAAATTGTGTATTCACATCCTTCATACAGAAAGGCCTGATACAAGGTGGACAGATGACCTGGTAAGGGTTGCGGGAATCTGATGGATGCGTGACGGCCAGGGCCGTTCATTGTGGGGATAGGTTCTTGGGGGAGGCCTATCATATGCCCTACAGTGAACGTCTTCGGGCTGAAGTGATGATGAAATCGTTCGTGGAATTACGAGTAGTACTAATTTTATGCAACTAAATATTTGGAAAAAAAAGTGCCTTTTCCTGAAATTTGTATTGATATACGCATTTTTTTAAAATGAGTTTTCAAGCGCTAAAATTCGCAGAGCCTTTTTTTTTTTTTTTCAACTTGCTATTGCAAGTTATAGTTTATTAACTAGTGCTTGACTGCGATCCCACCTGATGGTAAGCAGTGATGCAATCGTTAATGGTAAGGCGCACTAGTTTATTAAGAGCCTATTCACTCTAGCCTTGAAGACACCCAAATTATATTCGGACGGAAAGACTGCAGTCGGCAAACTGTTCCAATACCTCGATGTACGCAGTATAAATGACGAGGCAAAACTAACTTCAGACTCGCCAAGATACGACAGCGGTACTGTAGATGTGTAGAAAAAATATCGTTTTAAGATTCTTTAGTGGAGAATCACTACTACAACCTTCTTCCTACGACATATTACAAGCTTTTTATTAGCTTGCAATGTAACTCTGTATGTTTGGCTCAAATCTTGCAACTCAATTTTGAAGCAGTTATCTTCAACCGATTGAGCTGCAGTTTTGCATGCAGGTATAAATCGCATGACAATGCAATATTATGATGACATGGAGCTGATCTGATGATGGAATCGCGAGGTAGCCATAGGAACTCTGTAATTAAACGGCACAACCACGTCGAGTTTGGGCTCGTGTGAATCGTCTTGACGAGTTTTATTTATATAAGTATAGACCACCGCTATAAAAGCTTGTTATGAAAAAAAAATTTTCATTGAAAACTTGTTATTAGCTTGCAATGTAACTCTGTATGTTTGGCTCAAATCTTGCAGCTCAATTTTGAAGCAGTTATCTTCAACCGATTGAGCTGCAATTTTGCATGCAGGTGTAAATCGCATGACAATGCAATATTATGATGACTTGGAGCTGATCTGATGATGGAATCGCGAGGTAGCCTTAGGAACTCTGTAATTAAACGGCACAACTACGTCGAGTTTTGGGCTTGTGTGAATCGTCTTGACGAGTTTTAATTATAGAAGTTTGGACCACCGCTATAAAACCTTGTTATGCAAAAAAAAATATTTTCATTGAAAACTTGTTTATATCACAGGAAATCCAAACACCTTATTCTGAGTCATAGGAACCGGTCATAACCTTTCTACGTCAAAAAACACATATTAGAGATCCAAACGTCACATTTTTAATACCAAACATCTAATACAGAGCTACCCCAACGAGATTTTGAAGGGTCGATTGCATGCGATGGGTTCCGTGTGATGTCATGCGGAAATAAATTCTTATTAGGGTTCCTTATTATCATTCCTGAGACGTCTTGTCAGTCTGATTATGTTACGAGAAAACGTGTGTTATGGAGACTATAGCTTTCTGTTCTGGGTTGATTATTGGAAATATCTTTGAAGATAAATGTTGGAATCAAAAAAATTGGTGTAAGCTAAAACATCGGGATCTAATCAACATTTTCTTTTCTGTTTTATGATGTACGCGTGAAAGTGGAAAATTCACCCAGGGGAACATACCTGATCCCAGAGTAAAATTTACTAACTACCTGTGTGACCAATTTCATCAATGTCCTTTCCTTAGTATTTGGTTCGTCAAGTCCTTGAGCTATTTAGTAATCCAGAATTGAGCTTTTCGAATACTGACAAATGACAAGTGCTTGCACTAAGTGGTTCTTTCTTCAAAAGACCATCTCAGTCAATCCTAGTCCATATGTGATTTGATCGATACATATTTACTGTATGGACTTTTAAAAGAGACTTTGAACTGAGTTTATTTCTGTGTTTTGTCTCAAGGCAGTCAGCTAAGAAATATCTGGCACATCTAGTTTAAACTGACGAAAAAAAAAAGTTATTCGCAAAATAAAAATTATTTAAGCTCTCTTATGCCGTAATTAGACACACAATTAAAAAGTTATTGTGTCTCGCGTAGATCTGCGTTCTCTGCGTGCGTAGAAATACGAAAGGTATTTTTTACCATTTCATTTCCGATTTGCCGATTATTAATGTTAAGTAATATTATTGGTGTGATAGATATTTCAAGGGTGTGAGTACAGTCATTAAAAGTCTGTCACTAACAACAAATGAGTCGCTCCACTATGAACGCTAAAACTCGATTGATTTCTTTTTTAAAAAGTACCAAGCTTTTACCGCACGGTATAGAAGCTAACTCCATCATCAGACCATCTCCATGGGGCCATATTAATACATTGTCATCCAAATTGCAAAGCTACAACAAATTTTAGCTCATTAGATTAAGGCTAACTGTTTCAAAATCCATTTGCAAGTTTCGTCCCACACTAACATAATACTATGTGTTTATAAAAAATAGGGACAAAATCATCTCGATCTAATAGTCAATCAATCAATCAATTCAGCCGAAAAACGTCCACGGCTGAACATAAGCCTCCCCCAAACGTCGCCACCACGACCGGTCCCGTGCGTCTCGCATCCATCGAATTCCAGCAACCCTGACCAGGTAGTTGGTCCGCCTTGTGGGAGCCCTTCCAACGCTACGTCTACAAGTACGCGGTCGCGCGGCCACCGGTTCTACTTGCGATGTGCCCTGCCCATTGCCACTTAAATTTCGATCTAATAGTATAGCAGAACTTTGATTTGTTAACTCACACGCACTTATAAAACTCGTTTCAAAAGACCAAAATAAAGTCATTATAAGAATATTTAAAGCCGACCTAAAATGTCAAATAAAAATAAATATGGTGTAGCTAAATATAACTTTATTTTCTTTGTATACATGTTGAGCTTCTTAACATTTTTCCACGCTGAAATCGGTATTTTTATTTTGAGGTAAGTTATGAAAGAGAAATGTATCGAGTTATTTTTCCTTGGAAATGGGTTTAATTGTGTATGAGAATGTTAATTTCTATCAAATTCTTGAACTAAATTGAGATTCAGGAGCAAATAAATAACAATAATGACTTAATTATAATAAATTAGCTCGTGCCTGCGATTTCACGTCTGACCAAAGGAAAATACAAGATCTACATAAGTATACCAATAGTTAACTTTCATCACCATCCTACTCTTATCCCATATTACTTGGGGTCGGCGCAACATGTTTTTTTTTCTTCCACTCTGTCCTGTCACCCGTCACACTATCACTAACTCCCTTTTAACAATAGTTAACTTTATAGCATTAAAAGTATGATACAGCAGGGTCGAAGCCTACTGGGACCAAGCGTTCGCTTCTCAAAAGGAAGCCTTGGGGCCTAGGGTCTCTTTTTGAAAAGAAGACTAGGCCCCAGTGCGAACAGCAAAGTAGGAGTGGGGTGGGTTGTTTAGGCAGTAAGAGTCTGACATCGTTACCCGCTTCGCCCAAGAGCGGGATTCGTCATTGAATGCTTTTCATTCGTCTTTTGCCCACCATAAAAAAAGCCTCGGCCCTGGTATGAAAAGCAACGAAAGAACGGGATGGGCATTTTAGTCAGTAAAAGTCTGAAACAATCTCACGCTGGGAAGTGTCGTTAGGTGATTTGTAGCAACGAAAAAAAAACCCACTGTCTAACCATTACTACGGTTTTAAAAGTTATTTATTTAGTATGAGATATACAATAGTATCTAAACCCGTCAACTCCCGTAAACTAATTGCACATGTTCAATTCTAGTATGATTTTAAAAAATACACTTTTCCACGTACGATTCATTAGGATTTTGAAAAAAAAATACTCCTCGTACAATTTAGTAGGATTTTGTACAAAATTGGAATGTTCCTCATTAGCTTCTATGTTAAATTTTAAACATAACTCTATTCTCAATTAGAGGTGACACAAATTACGATCCAATTAATTTAAATTTCCGTGGTTACGTACAATATATCGTATTTATTTATAAGGTATTTTGTAAATAAAAGCCATTCCTTAAATTTTATGAGACTGCTTAAGTGTAATTGGGCTTTCAAGTTTGAAGAATGGTAGGTATCTAAATGCAAGATAAGTTATTTGTTTTCAATATGCGAAAACAAATAACCAGAATCATGGCCGATTATAATTTTTATTCAAGATTTGAATGAATAGGGTCCTAATAGACAAGTGCGCCTCACCATCAACGATTGCATCACTGCTTACCATCAGGTGGGATCGCACTAAGAACTAGTTTGTATTAATAAAGAAAACACCTACATCTAAATGATGATGTGGCCGACGATGGAGCACGCTTGCCTAGAAGTAACCTATTCACTCTTGACTTATAGACCCCTAGGTTGTAGCTATCAGGGAACACAGACTTCGGCAGGGAATTCCTTTCCTTACCTGTACGAACAATGAATGTGTTCCCAAAACGTTTTGTGCGTATAGATGGAATGGCCACCATGTATCATCATCATCGCATCGCCGTATGTTTCATTATCCGATGATGGAACGAGCTTTCACTACATAGTATAAAACAAAGTCGCTTCCCGCTGTCTGTTCCTATATATAAGTAAACCTTTAAAACTGCGCAACGGTTTTTGATGCAGTTTCTTAATAGATATAGTGGTCCGAGAGGAAGGTTTATAAGTATAATACATGCATAATATATTTAATATCAAAGCGAAGTTGGGACGGGGCGCTAGTAAGCTAAATAATACAATTGACACGATTTCATTTTATTGTTATATCATATTATTATAGCTAGCCTGTGCTGTCCCACTGCTGGGCAAAGGCCTCCCTCCATTCTTTCCAGTTATCTCGGTCACATGCTTTGTCGCTTCAATTCTCAAGGAAGACGTCCAGGTTGTCCCGCCATCTCCTTCGTGTCCTGCCGCGGCCCTGCGTCACTGTGTCCGGGCACCAATCTTGTGTTTTACGGGCCCACAGCTCGCTAGACATGCGGCAGATATGTCCTGCCCAGTCACATTTAAGTTGGGCAGCCTTTTGAGCGATTTCATTTATTACTTTAAATACAGAAATAAATAGTTTTTATCTAAAAATAATTTCTGTACCTATGATTTTTCTTTCACCGGCAAGAAAATAGAAATTCGCAGTTTTATTTTTCATTTCACAACAGGCAATGTTCAATATTTCCAACACTTCTGACGGGTGCTACAATTCATATATTTTATTTACAAATCTACAAAGAAATATCTAGCGATAGATCGGGACAGGTATCAAATTTATCAATTCTCTTCGAGGTAATACAGTAGGGTGTCAATACTGGCAGTTTTTTTGGGACAGTAATATTTATTCGTTCAATTTCAACCGTAATTGCGTAAAAATCCATTGCAGACTACAAAACAAGAGTAAGGGCCTTTAATTTTTTATTTGCTTTAAATTAATGATCAATTGCGATTCCACCTGACGTTAAGCAGTGATGCAATGGTTGTTAGTTAAAAGCTATAAACGAATGCTTGACTGCGGTCCCACCTGACGGTAAGCAGTGATGCAATGGTTGTTAGTTTATTAAAAGTCTATTCACTCTAGCCTTGAAGACACCCAAATTATAATCATGTGGGTAGACCGCTGCGGGCAATTTGTTCCAGTCCTTAGATGTGTGCGGAATGAATGATGAAGCGAAACATTTAGGCTGTACCGTAGAGTTTTTGACAACGTAAGGATGGAGAAATTAGTCGGAATTTAAGCGTAATTATTTAGCGTAATTTGAAGGTGCGTAATTTGAAGGTACTCACTCTAAGAGGATTTTTATAAGCTTGGTAGTCCAAACTCAAACTCAAAATAATTTATTTAACATAGGCCTCCTGGTGGATATTTTACATAATCCACCACGAAGGCCCATTGCGTATTGGTGAATGTCACATATCTTTGAATTTTTGGTTCTAGATCATGCCGGTTTCTTCACTATGTTTTCGTACACCGTTTTGAGACCAGTGATGTGATGATGAAATAAATTCCACAAAGCAATGCGCCTGACTGTGTTTGAACCCATGACCTACACTCGTAAGTCGGGGCCACCACCGCTCCCAGTATATACTATTACAATAAAAAATACTACAACCTACATTCAGTATCTCCCATAAAATCATCCCCAAGTTCCCCGATATCGTAGAACCACAGAAACAAACGCAAACAACAGAGGGATTTGGCTTTAATATCGAAATTCGCTTGAAGGCAGTTCGATGTTGCGAAAGGCAAGTCTGATTGGTCGAACAAAACCTGACAAGACCGTTCGTCGAAAAGCGAATATTGCTCGAAGGTTACCAAGCAATGCGTTTAGTTCGTTAATCTGGCTCGAAATTCGGAACAAAGGTGATGATCCGTTCTGAGTGCAAATACCATCGATATAGCATACTAGTTTTTGCCACCGACTTTACTCATGTGGAATTTAGAAAAAAAAAGTTGGGCCAAGAACGCGAGTCCCAATTTCCACTTTTTTTTTTGAGTGATTAATGGAAAAATTGGATGTAGCTTTTGCCCAGTCACTACTGGGCAAAAGGTATATATAGATTATTATTATAACTAGCCTGTGCTGTCCAGTGGGACAGCATATATAATAATTTTGGGACGAGAAAAACATAAATACAGTTTTTTTGGTCACTATACTTTATTCATTTAGCACCAAGAGGACACCGGTGTCCGCACCAATTCCTTTAATTGTGTCTGAAATTACGGTAGTGGATAGGTTAATGCTATTTATTTTACTGTTAATTTACGCTAAACACTCTCCAGCGTTAAATAAATCTATCAGTTCATAAAGCTCCAAGAGGACACCGGTGTCCGCACACCTAATGTATGTCAATTGTGTCTGTACATACGGTATTCGAAAGTTTTAATGGCATAGAAGTCCATAGCAATCACTTGGAGCTTAATGAACTAAAAGATCTAAAGAAAGTAGGCCAAATGAGGATTAAAATATCTAATATATAGATTTAGCGTTTAAGATAATCTGGCCACTTTCACTAGGCCATATCATGATGTGATCAATTTCTATGATCCGGCCAAGACATATATACCCTATCAAGGTTGAAGAAGAAACACACACTTACAAACTTTACCTTAACTATAATTAATGTAACCACACTTCTCTTAAAAAGAGGACAAGTTAAACCTTCCACAAACATGCCATTATTAACAACCACATTTCAAGAACAAAACACTAAACAGCTGATCTTAAGTCTTCAACACGTCTCCAAAACCTTCCAAGCACCGTCATAGCCAAAATGGATATCTTATATCAATACACCAAACATCAAAGGTCGTCATCCCCGTGACCCACTATCCTTTACAATCCATCCTTACACCATCCTCCGAGACAATCCATCCCAAACATATACAGGGTGGAATTCAAGTCGTGAGCATTATTCTTGCACAAGGCGTTACTCACTACTCTAATTGCATTAGACCATTTATTTAATTTACTTATTATATTACACTTTAAAATATTTATTTTAAAAAAAACTTACAAAAGCATTTAAAAATATAAAAAAATAGTAGTCCGCCGGTGTCGGGAACAGGGTCCAAGCTACCAGTGGTTAGGGCTTCAGAGACAGGAACCTCCTCACAATGCAAGCCGTATCGAGGAGTACTGCCTTCTGTATCAGGCCCTTAATCCAACCACGTAACGACAGCTTGGACAGATGGTCGTCGAAGCTTTTAGCTATAAGGCCATTGGCGGTCACAACAATCGGTACAATGATAGCCGAGTCCACATTCCACATTTTATTTGCTAGACCAATTATTACGCAAATTAAAAGTGTTATTAATATAAGTATGAAAAACTTTAAAAAGTAGTAAGTAAAAGATAAGTAAATACTTCTTAAACGCCAAAAGTCGTGAAGTATCAAAATCTTAAAGCGCAGTACAGCGCGGAACTAATAATAAACAAATGTCAAATAATACTAATACCTAGTTCTTGCTAAAATAACATTTTTGATTAGCGTAATAATGCCCACGACATTGACTCACATCCTAGCGCGTTCATAGAAACTATTTGTCACAATACTGAAAAGTCAATACAAAAGTCCGCTGCAGCGCTACATTGGCATTGTCGTCTATCAAAACTTTTATAACTTACAGCCCGGATACGTCAAAACTGCACTAATGTCATCAATGTAAAAGTATATAGCATGCAGGTCACTCAAGTGCAGTAAAGTCACTGTCCGACCCTGGTATGAAGGCTAAGAAGGAATAGGGTGGGTCGTTTAGTCAATAAGAGTCTGACACTGTTTCCCGCGCCGCCCAAGGGTGGGATTCGTCATTAGATGATTTTTTTCACCATAAAAAAATGATACTGTACGGCACGCCTCATCTAGTGCGTAGTATTAGTAGTAGTATCTTACTTCTTACTAATAATATAAATGCGACAGTTACGATGTTTGGATGTTTGTTACTCAATCACGCCAAAACGGCTGGACGGATCTGGATGAATTTGGCACAGGCATAGGATACACTCCAAAATAGGACATATGCTACTTTTTATCCCGGAAACCCAAACCCCAACCCCAATACCACGCAGGCGAAGCCGCGGGCAAAAGCTAGTAGTATATATATCGATGGCCCACGACTTGAATTCCACCCTGTATAGAGTTGAAAACTAAACATCACGCACGAAGGCTCGTTCGAACTGAATAATACAACAGCTACGCACGTGTCAACGGGGCTTTAGAACTGGGGCGAGTCGCTTGACAATAAAATGTAGTTTATATTCATACGGTTCTCTATGATTTTTGTTGAGAGATAGTTTTGAAAGTGAAATGGAATCGGCGATGAGTTCGGTAAAAATGAAACTTGCAGTTTCGATGATAATGGTTTTTAAGCTATGCATAGCTTTTATCGCAGGCCTTGAGCGCGGGGACTAAATCCAGAAATTCCGTAACGAAAAAAACCTCACGCTCCCCACTCCGACGGGCACGGAGGTGTGGCTTGAAGGCCGTGCATCGTCTAACGTCGTGTCAGTTCGGCAGTCTTCGACACGGCGCTGTGTGTCGTGCGAATATAGTAGAATATCTTTAAACCCGGCCGCACACCAGGCATACAATTGTTTCTCCACAATTGTAGCGCCACATTTGAAACGCGACACATTTATCACCCCCATATATTCCTACGTGAGCCCGCACACCGAGGAAACATTTGTAGCGGGCGCACTTTGTGGCGAGACGTCATCCGCGCTACAATAATTCAAGATCGAACCGGTTCGTTTTTTGTGTCGCGTTTCAAATGTGGCGCTACAATTGTGGAGAAACAATTGTATGCCTGGTGTGCGGCCGGGTTTAGTCTGCGCGCGCCGAAAAAAGGAAACTAATCATTTGCCGTCATCTTGACATTTATGTCAGGTGTCAGGAGAACGTGTTGTGTTCTGTGTTTTTAATCGTTTTCTAAAATAAATAATCGTCATCATTATACCGAAAGTGGTTAAAAGTGTTGGTAAAGAGATTATCTTGAAATTCAAACGTGCTTGTTAAGAGGAATGAGAAAATATCGGGCCTACGATACGATTTTCCAAAGGTGGACCATTTGTCAAATATTTTTTTCGGGTGACCAGAACAACAAATTTCCCTGAATATTCGTACCCGAGTTCCTGACAGAAAAACAGAGTTGGTTGAAAATGGACTGCTACCATGTATTTGATTCTTAACAAGTGTTTATTATAACGTGCTATTAGAGTTTGTTGAAAATGGACTGCTACTGTGTATTTGAATCTTAATCAAGTGACTATTATAACAAGCTATTATATATTAAATAAAGTACTTAATTTTCTAAGTTCTCATTACTTTTTTATAATAATTAAACAATAATTCAATCTATTTGTTTACTTTCATTAAAGTAGTAGTAATATAGATTTGGATCTATATCAATATGTATATATATAAAGATCAATGCAACTTTAAAAACGTCCAAATGTTTAGGCTTTGTTCGGACTATTTTGTAGATGGTTCATGTGAAGTTTGCACAAAATCGGTCAAGGGGACGGTCTTCATTTATCACATTTTTCTGATACCGGAAGCGAAGCCGCGGGCAAAAGCTACTAATATGTAAAAGCGAAATACCACTCACTGATTAATCACTATATCTCAGAAACTATAACACCTACAACTTAAAATTCGGCAGGTAGGTTTCTCACAGGAAGTAGACATCCGTAATTACGTAATTACCTGTGCAAATGAAAGCAAATACAGTTGATTTGTTTAAATACTAGCTGAAAAGAATGTAAACAATCTTGACATGTTTCTTTATCTAAAAATACTATTAAATTTACATTTCTTTAAAATCGCTACATCGTTAACTAATCGTCATATAGAATTTTAGAAAACCCGAAGAACAAACTAAAATGTAATAATATGTAATGAAATTAATCGTATTTCCCATTATTGATTTCAAAACGTATTTCTTGTGCTTTGTTTACTTTGTATTTTTTTTTATTATATGAGGGAAAGTAGATTAATTACACTGGCAACATTAAGCACGCTCCCAGCCACGCACAGACTTAACGTAATCCAACTCTAGACGTATTGTACGACTTTACGGAACTCGCCCGAATCGAGACGAGCTGCTCCGAAATCGGACGAATACATAATCAGCTGTTTGTGAGAAAGTATATAGGTGTATAAGTATTTATCTACAACAGTGAACGGCTGTACTTGTAAAATTTGTGTATAAAGTGTTTTGAATATGAATGAACAAAGTGCAAAAAATAAATAATTATAATTGCATAAGTTGATACAGAATGCTATGCAATAGCTTTACCGCGGCAGTCCCCGAGTGCCACACGTATTTTTTTTTTTTCTCATAGGGAGAAAATATGAAATCGGAGTTAGTTATTTTGAGGACGAATCCAAAAATTTCTTGGCGTCTTCTTATACTTAAAGCACCAATAAAAGTATTTACCTATTCTCGATACCGGTAGGCTTCAATATTTTTATTTAATTATTTATACATAGGTAATAATAACAAAAAAGAAACAGAAAAATAGGTACAGAGGTGATACTTATTTCTAAAGAAATCTCTTCCAACATACCAGCTAAAGGAGATGTTTTATATTTTTTAAATATCAATATTTAAATAATGTTTTAATATAATCATAGCATTTTTTTTTTATTTTTAAATGTTTCTATTTTTTTATTTTTTAAATATTTAAAAATATAACAAATGTGTTTTTAAATGAAATCAAGAACATAAATACTAATGAATAAACGAAATAATTTATACACAATCTTTTTTTTGTTAAAAGTACTGTTGGGTTAAAAAAACATACATAATTAGTTTCAAACTACACAGAGAGAAAGAGAACTGACCACCGTTATCGTTACAAAAACGAAATCACCCATGTTGCCACTGCCAATTTTGTTCATTATAACAAAATTAATTACGAAAAACTCAACATTACGCTTTTTAAACACATACCTAAAACTGACACCACTATCCGACAAACTCGCCCCAGTAACTATCCCAACATACCTACACTAAACGCCCAACTTATTTAGGCAGATTGTAATTAAAACTTGCAGCAACTATTTATTAAATGATAAAATACACGAGCGTCCGGCCACGATCCCGGGCTACCCCGGGACGGTCCCGGAGTCCGGGATAGCGGGATACATCTCAATTATGAGCCCCGCCGGACTCACTATCGATATAGTAACCGCTAAACATAGTCTGCAAAGTTCTGAACGGAAACTCGAGACTCAACGTTTTTTCTGGTCTTCGGACCTTTTGAGTCGTGTTTGAGCTTATTTTCTTTTAAAAGTACTATCATATTGACTGATAAATATAGCTGTTTTGCTGGCTAATACAAGGTATTGGAACAACATCGAAGAAGTTCTTTGCTTCGATACTATCAATAAAATTATAACACCAACATTGTACATTTAGTTCGCAATTTCGAACAATACCGTAGACGTGTTTTTTTTTAATGTGCGTAAATCATCTAATAACGAATCCTGCGGGCGGAACGGAAAACAGTGTCAGACTCTTACTGACTAAACGACCCACCCCGTTCCTTCTTACCTAAGTTCCAGGGCCCTGGTGTTCCGCTTTCGAATCAACCCTTGTCCCCAGGAGGCATCGACTCTGCTGGGCCCCTACAGTTTGTTGACAACACTTTGAAACGCGCGGAATTATGCGCGCCATTGACGACTTGGCCTCGGTCTGGACCGTTACCGGACGGTTGGACAGTGAGCTACCCATTGCTTGCCGCAAACCCGGAAATCGGGATCGAAGACACGGCGGCCGTGGCTGCGGTGTGAGTGCCGTTGTGTTTGCCTGATGCGGTGGGCCTCCTCCTTTGCTAGCACCGCAGATGTGGGCGTGAAAAGGTATACCTTAAGAAAAATGTAACTCGAAACTAATTTTAATTTTCCTACCATTACATAAAAACTCAAGAACTTACTGTCCCCATTTCTCAATTTTACTAAAAACGTACAAAATTAAACCTTAAATTTTAAACTCCCCTCCAAATTAAATTCCCAAACACTTTTACAGCGCAATAAATCTGAGGTAACTCCCACTAAACCCGCGGCATGGTCACCGGTGTCCACATAATTAGAGTAGGTATCTACCCAATTAATTACGGAAGCTACATTATAGGCTAAAACTGACAATTTAGCGCTAACATCGATAATAACTAATGAGGGTAAACTGATATTTTAGCTTGTTCGATAATGCAGAAATTGTGTAATAGCAATTTACACAATTTTGGGCAATATGAAAGCAAGGTCAGAAGTTTTTTTCGGTGCAGTAAAATCTATATATCTATCTATATTATCTATATCACAGATCTAGATATACCTAGATAACACAAGAGCAACTACTTCGCGTGCCTAGCTTACGTACAAAAATCGTAAGTGATCACTTTCGCGATCAGTCTGCATCGGTGTTTTTTTTTTTTTTTATGGTAGGTAAAAATCATCGAATGACGAATCCCACTCTTGGGCGGACCGGAAACAGTGTCAGACTCTTACTGACTAAAGAACCTACCCCGTGCCTTCCCTGCCTTATTCCCAGAGCCCCGGTGTAACGCTTTCGCATCAACCCTCAGCTCCGGGAGGCTTCGACCCTGTAGGGCCCCTACGGTGTGCTGACAACTCCTTGAGGCGCGCGGGAACGGTGCGCGCCGTCGACGACTTGGGCTCGGTCTGGACTGCTACCAGACGACCGGACGGCGAGCTACCCATTGCTCACCGTCCGCAAGCCAGTGTCTACGGTGGCCGGATATCGGCAGGATCGCGGCGGCGACGGCTACGGCGAGTGCGCCGTTGCCTTTGCCTTATGCGGTCAGCCTCCTCCTTTACGAGCATTACTGCCTCGCAGAAGGAGGCGACCGCCTGCCACTCCTCCTCGCTGCGGACCATGGCCTGAACCAAGGCCCGGCGCGAGAGGTCGCCGCCGCCGATCACCCCCACGAGGGCACGGCGTTGCTCTTCCCAAGCGGGGCACACTTCTACCGTGTGCTCCACCGTGTCCTCCGGGCTGGCCACACAGTGGCGACACCCGGGCGTCTCTTCTGCACGGATCCGGTGCAGGAACCTCCCGAACTTGCCATGTCCGGTGAGGACCTGCGTCATGCGGAAGGTGAGGACGCCGTGAGGTCTATCCAGCCACGCCTCAAAGAGGGGCACTACTGCCAAAATTATGGCGTGCCCAGCGCTAGGTTGCGACAGTCGCTGTTTCCATTTCACCATGAGATCCCGCCGGAGCTCTTTCCAGTCTGCATCGGTGTACAGCGCTAGTCGGACATCAGTTAAAAATATAAAAAATATAGAGTGAGGGGGATGCCGCGCCGTACGCGGCAGCGTCTTTGTATCAATTATATTTTCTCGTCACAAGTAGTGCTTGTGACGTCATAATAGGTAGTCAAAAAATGGCACGCTTGGTTTCCATACAGATCGTGATGCTTGCGTTATCTAGGTATATCTATATCTGTGATCTGTACTCTCTCAGTATAGTTTACGAGAATATCTTGTATGTCGATAAAAATAAAAACATTTATGTAAGAAATACACGGATATTTATGATTTTTAATACTAGGAATAAACATAAATTTGTGACGCCTGCTACCAGGTTCAAAAAAAATCTTACCTAACACCTTTTTTTTCAACTAGATTCGGCCACAAACATGACGGTAGTTTCCTCCGTATAACATGTTCGTTTAACAACGTTGAAACTTCTACGGTCCGGTCTAAGCGTTTTCAGCGTTTAAATCGAAGGACTGGAACAATTTGCCTGCTGCGGTCTTTCCATCCGATTATAATTTGGGTGTATTCAAGGTTAGAGTGAATGGATAGATAGATATTCTGTATTGCACACCAAAACAAAAAAAAAACTAAATAAACTAGTGCGCCCATCAACAATTTATATCACTGCTTACCATCAGGTGGAATTTTTTTTATGGTGCGCAAAAATCATCCAATGACGAATCCCGCTCTTGGCCAGAGCGGGAAAGTGTCAGACTCTTACTGACTAAAACGCCATCCCGTTCCTTCTTTGCCCTTCGCACTAGGGCCAAGCCTACCTTTCAGAAAGAGGCCCTGGGTCCCAGCGGGCTTCAACCCTTTTGCAGAGTCCCTACGACCATCAGGTGGGATCGCAGTCAAGCACTAGCTTACATCAAATAAAAAATATGCTTAAAAATGATACCAAATTAACTTTTAACCAACCATCACATGTCACATTCCATTACATTTTAATTTCACTACTTTTAATTCAATTTAAATGAACTTCCATCGTGAATACCCTAGGGTACACACAAGCGACATCACTTGTCAAGTCCGTTAGCTACATAGGCTCGGAACATGAAGCTACAAAGGTTTTTATATCCCGGTGGATTTGTTTTAATACGGAAGTGGGATTAAGCCGGTTTATAATTTTTTTGGGGTGTATTATGAGTTTGTATTTATATGGAAATGTTTTTTGGGAGGGTTGTTTTGCGGAAGAGAACCAAGGTCGCCGACATTGAACGAAGAATCGCCAAGTTATGTGGTAAGGAGCAGGGCACGTAGCTTTTCTACGAGTAACTAATCGATGGCATCGAAAGGTTCTGGAGTGGCGACCGTGCATTGGAAGACGCAATGTTGGAAGGCTTCCCACATGGTGGACCTATGACCTGGTGAGACGCTCAGGGCCATTCGTTGTGGCCATACTTGGAAAGCCTATGTCAAGCAGTGGACGTCTTTCGGCTGAAATGATGATGATGAAGGTTCTTTGAGAATTATTATACTTATTGAAAATTAAAATAATAATGGGTTGATCACATTCGCTAGGTAAACTAGGCCAAAGAAGGCTCTAGATCGAGAGATTTTAAGGAAAAGGGGAAGGGCAAGAGTTTATATTATAGGTAGTCTCGCATCTTACGTTGCGTAGTTTTTAAGATCTCAGCATACATAGGGACAGATAGTGACTTTGTTTTATACTACGTAATGATGACATTATTTAATTTGATTATTCAATGTTCTATTTGGATTGTATGAACTTTATCTGCAATAAATGAACTAATAATATATACATGTTCGAATCGTTCGGTGAACTCTGAACCTACGATTTCGAATACAAGTATCTATATGTACCTAAACGTCCCTAAGGCTAAGTCTCTACTTACCCCTTTCGACTGTATTTAAGAGTAATCTCGTTAGGTAAATTCTGGGCGCATAATCTGAACTTAAAGTGTAACGTAGTGAAGATTATAGCTAGCCGATTGTCGAGACATGAATAACAATGGACTGAGCTGTAGCGAATTTGAATTCGGTGTTTTTTTTTCTCTCGGTTTAAGTGTTTTCGTCAAGGCTGTTCGTGATTATAATAGGAATTTTGCGCTTAAATTAAATGCTTAATTTACAGACGGGGAATTAAATTTGATTATGTTCATTATAAAATAAAATATTGCGTTGAGAACAAAAATGTATACCGTAAAAAAGGCCTCCCACAAGATGGACTGATGACTTGACCAGGGCTGGTGGAATCCAATGGATTGGAGACGCACGGGACCAGTCGGTATGGCAACGCTTAGGGGAGGCCTATGTCCAGCAGTGGATGTCTTTCAGCTGAAATGATGATTTTTTTTTTATGATGTGCAAAAATCATCCAATGACGAATCTCGCTCTTGGGTGGAGCAGGAAACAGTGTCAGACTCTTACTGACTAAACATCCCACCCCGGTCCTTCTTTGCCCTTCGCACTGGGTCCAAGCCTTCCTTTCAGAAAGAGACCCTGGGCTCCAGTAGGCTTCAACCCTTTTGCAGAGTCCCTACGGTTTTGCTGACAACTTCTTGGGGCACACGGCAACAGAACGCGACGTCGACGACTTGGCTTGGTCCGGACTGTTACCAGACGACCGGACGGCGAGCTACCCATTGCTCGCCGTCCGCAAGCCCGCTCCTGAAATGATGATGATGATGATGATTGGGGCTCAAGAGTGTAATCAAACAAATTATCAACCAAACAAAATCAATTACCCCAGTCTAAACATACTTCTAATCCGTTCAACATTGACATAACTTCCTCGCCCGAACGTCTGACGTGACGTCACCGGTGACACGATGACGTCACGCAGCTATTTGCATGTAAATTGAAGCCTACACTGCGTTAATGAAAGTGTAACACTTGTTACTAAAGTTTAGGAGATTAACTTGAGATTTAGTTTGGTGTATTGACTAAGTAGATTAAGTTGGCTTCGTCTAAACTCTTGAGCCCAAAGTAAACGCCGGCGTTCGCACTGGGCCCTATTGTCTTTCTATTATGTCTGTAACTACGGTCGTATAGTTCCTTTTTATTACAAGCTTTTATTTAGTTTCACCTGTCCCGTTGTCTGTCGTTCTGTAATCAAATCTTGCAACTTAAATTTGATGCACTTCCCAGTTTCCGATTGAGCTGAAATTTGGTATACACGTTTAGTTCGGATGACAATGCAATATTATGATGACATGGAGCTGATCTGATGATGGAATCGCGAGGTAGCCATAGGAACTCTGTAATTAAACGGCACAACCACGTCGAGTTTGGGCTCGTGTGAATCGTCTTGACGAGTTTTATTTATATAAGTATAGACCACCGCTATAAAAGCTTGTTATGAAAAAAAATATTTTCATTGAAAACTTGTTTTAATTCTAGACTTCGATTTGACAACTCAAAACATCACACTCTAGAAATATGTTCCCAATTTTCTGAAGTCTGACATTTTAAGTTGTCAAATCGTAGTCGAGGATTAAAAAACGAACTATAAAAAGGGTAAGGCGATATCAAACGCCAGAGAATAATAATATTTGTCCTTCGTTTATTAAAAACATATAAATACAAATCGTCTATCAAAAGATTGGTAATTTAATTAAAAACACCTAATATATGTTTTTAATATAGGAAAACGTTGTGGCACATAAAATAGCAGATTTTCAGAGGTCTTTACTGGATTACTCTTACACAAATTTATGTTTTGATTTCTATAGAAGCCTAGATAAAAAAAGAAAGACAAAGAGAAAGACGTGTAATAGCATCACAATCACGTAAGAGTGGTTGTATGTACCTCGAATTGGTCGCTCTTAACGAAACGAAACGGAAATCTTCAAACGAAATTCCCCGTTTTGGATGGAAAAGGCAGTGTCAGACATATTTTTCCTTCAAAAGTCTTTTCAGATAAACCCACAGCCCGAAATGAGATAAGAAATTAAGTATATTTCAATCAATGAAGTCATTATTTACATTCTACACATTACACAGCCAAAAACTACAGCAAATATTTACACTTCAAGCCAAAACAAACGACCCACCGAAAATTATGATAAAAACAAACCATTATAATCCGTCTGGCCGGATCATTAAAAGCCAGATAGTTATCTAAACGAATTCCGTTCCTTCCCCTCCGGTTTTTTTGTCAGACACCCAATTCCTTGTCTTGTTAATTGTAAGAGATGGCGTGATAACCCTAATGCGACGATTTGACGCTACGTTTTTTTTGGTCGGCAGTGTACCAACTTCGTTTTTGTAATTGAGTTAGTTTTGGTAATTTAATTTGTTTTAGTATTCAACTTAATTGTTCTTTCGGTAAAAATAAATTAAAATGGAACTACCGTATAATTACTTTTATTTCTTTTTATATTACTGTTTGAATTTTCAAATTTTACTTTTGTTAAAAAATCTTCTGTATGTATAAAAGCGAAATATCATCCCACTGTTTTTTTTTTTAATTGCTATAAACTAGTGCTTAACTGTGATCTCACCTGATGGGAAGCAGTGATGCAATCGTTGATGGTGAGGTGCACTAGTTTATTAAGCGCCTATTCACTCTAGCCTTGAAGACTACACACACACACTACATTATGGTAAGCAATAAAGAATTGAGAATTGAGAATTGAAGACACGTAAATTATAATCGGACGGAAAGACTGCAGCCCGCAAACTGTTCCAGTCCCTCGATGTACGCGGTATAAACGTCGAGGCAAAACGCTTAGGGAGTGAATTTTGGAAAATCATTTCTTAGTGTTTGCCTACATTATAAAAGGAAGGCCTCCTTCACAGACTGAGACTCAGTAGTTTGGCTGTGCGTTGATATGTCAATCAGTCAGTTTCTCCTTTTATATAGATATATATAACTGATGTTCTTAATTTTAATATTTATACATTTACACATACCGACCAATATATCTTCTTGTATTGAAATAAAACCTGATACGTACCTGAAAGAAAAATAAAAACAAAATATTAATAACAGCTTATTCATACAAAAAAAACAAAAATGCCACGCGTCAAAGAGAAGAAAGAAATCTTCAACTCGCTGCACTTATAATGGGAGAAGGATTTCCACCCGTCATAAAAAAAAATCCGTCATGGATTGATCATCATCGTCATCATCAGCCTTTTTAATGTTCCCACTGCTGGGACACAGGCCTCCTCTCTAAGAGAGGGAATGGGCCATAATCCACCACACGGTCCCAGTGCGAATAGGTAGATGTCACATGTCTTCGAATTTATTTTCAAGGGTAGGCGAAAGCATATTACCAAGGGCCTGGGTTCAAGGCAAGGAAAGATCAGGGTAAGTTGTTTAGTCAGTAAGAGTCTGAGACTCTTTCCCGCTGTTTATTTAATTTTCGATAGGCTCGCACTTGATCACTATCTTTAAATGATAGAAAGCGACGATTTGTTCGAAGATAGAACGCGCTTGCCTAGAAGTAACCTTTTCACTCTTTACCTAAAGACCCTTAGGTTGTATCTATCAGGAAACACAGACTCCGGCAGGGAATTCCACTCCTTAGCTGTACGTATAATGAACGTAATCCCAAAACGTTTTGTGTATATAGGTGGGATGTCTACTCGGGTGGGGGAGAATCGACTATACTCTAATTTAAGTAGTTCTTTTTTTTTAGGAATTTAGAACCCTAATCATAAAAGATCTTATTTCCCCCTAAAAATAACCTATACAACCTCATAAAATCTAAACTAACCCCTACAGAGTAATCGCAGTATGTACCTTATATTTAGTAATTTCACTTCTGACCTCTAAGACCATTGTTTACCACGAGGCTACATAAACCCCTCACTTTATTGATGCTGGGACCACCCACGGAACCTAAGTCAATATCGGAATAAGATAATCTGTTTTTCTTTATATACTCCTACAAGCAGGCAAAAGTGACTACAAGCAGGCAAAAGTGACGAAAAATAACCTATACAACCTCACAAAATCTAAGCCAACCCCTACAAGCAGGAAAAAGTGACTACAAGCAGGCAAAAGTGGCGAAAAATAACCTATACAACCCACTACAAGCAGACAAAAATGCCTTCAAGCAGGCAAATGTAGCGAAAAATAACCTATACAACCTCATAAAAACTACGCCAACCCCTACAGAGTAATCGCAGTATGTACCTTATATTTAGTAATTTCGCTTCTGACCTCTAAGACCATTGTTTACCACAGGGCAACATAAACCCCTTACTTTATTGATGCTGGGACCACCCACGGAACCTAAGTCAACATCGGAATAAGATAATCTGTTTTTCTTTATGTACGTTAAGCGTTATTAGCGCACCAATTTTGGGTTTTCATTTACGTTGAAAATTGAGATCGTAAATAGCTTTCGGATTTTATAGCGTAAGGGGATTAGGGGAAATAATGGGTGGATCTATTTAGTCATTTATTTTAGACTAGGTTTTAGCAATGGCTTCACCCGTGTGAAGAATAGAATAGAATAATACTTTATTGTACACCAAAAAAGTAACAATTTCACAGAAACTTATATAAATGGGTACAAAGGCGGTCTTATCGCTGACAGCGATATCTACCAGACATCGTTAGGATGGAGTATAAGAGCTTGAACTAAAAAAAAAGGGGGGGTAGTCTATGGTGTCCTGCTTAAAGGTAGGTTTCGGAGTCCCGTTTCTGAGCTATGGGAGTGAATTTTCTGTCTTGAATTCCTCTCTTAGTTGTATGCTTACGTCATAACATGAAACCTTGTTCAAATTCTTCTCGGTCACGGTCAATTCAGCTGTGCGTTGATAATTATGTTTGTCAGTGTAACGAAAATTATTGTGAAACATAAGGCTCCTTAGTGAGTGCATCTTCTCTTAGAAAGAGACAGGAAAGGAATTAGTAACAGTAAAGCAAAAAAAAATTTGTTTTTTTTTAATGTTATAATTATTATGTCTAGATATAAAATATTGTATTCACCACAAACATTTATTGTATGAAATAATTAGTTGATACACAAAAATTATGGGGGCACAATGATTGACTGTTTTAATTTATTATTATGTTGACCGCATACTTATTAATTTATTATCAGCGCACCAAGTTCTATGCATCCTTGTTTATTGTCATTCTAATGGTCACTTTAGCCTTTACAAAAAAGTAAAGTAAGAATGAAATATATCTGAGGTAAATTCAACCGTGTCTTACTTTTTCGTAGCCAGTTAAAAAAAATACACCAAGTGCTACGCGGTTCAATTGCTACGGCGTAGCACCTTAAGTAAAAGGTTACGAGCTGTCAATGCTACGAGTCAAGTAACTGCTACGCTTTTCGTAGCTGTGTTCCAAGTAAACTAACACTTCAGACCTCTTGAGATTACTCCCGGAAGGGTTGAGAAGTGCTATACTGTAAACATACATTTCGGTAGTTATGTTTAAGTTCAATGTAATATGCGAAATTTTAGCAATACTAAAAAAGATATGAGATCTTTTTTACTCTTACCTTAACAAAGTGAAATTCTGTCTGTATTACTATCGCCAATAAATGTCACTTTGGGTTAAGCTCGCCTATGTACATCACCTGTTTTGTAAATTTGTATTTTGAAATAACAGTGTACAATAAAGAATATAAGAATATAAGAAATGTCACTTTGTCAATTATTTTTTGACGTGAAAAAGCATCTAACAGCTCCTTTCGCTTTAGGCGAGGCGAGAGGGAGTATCAGATTTTTCGATACATCGACGGCGCGTAATGGTCATGCATAGGCATACCCCAAAGGGAAAATATTGGCCGATGCCCGCTATGATCATGGGGAATTTCTGAAAAGGAAACCTTAGTTCTAAAACGAGAGGAAATAAAGGACACAGGTTTCGTTTTAGTAATTAAAAGTCACTTCACCTTAGTATTTGAGAAGCAGGATGAATCCTACCTAAAGAAACACCACTTCACATGAGGGTGAGATGACATCATCAACCAACACACATTTACTCAGAAGAGAATAAAAGAGAACTTCGACATTTACTCTATCCTCTTTATTTGCTCTATTTCCTGTTGAAAATAGCACCTCGTAAGATATAATATTCCACGTAAGGAGGCCGAGAGTCAAAGCAACTTCAATGTGCACACAAGACCGCGAGCGAGCTGGGATAAAGGTGGGGTGCCAGTGGACGCGGAACGAGTGAAGTGTGTCAAAGAAACGCTTACTCTTATAAGGCATATGATGTATTTGTAAGGTTTCGTATCTCTGTCGGCAAAAACGGAATCATTTTAAAATCATTTTTTTATCCATCTTTTTTAATGGTGGGAAAAATCATCTAATAACGAATCTCGCTCTTGGGCGGAACGGGTAACAGTGACAGACTGTTACTGACTAAACTACCCACCCCATTCCTTCTTAACCCTCAGACCGGGGTCGGACCTTCCTTTCAGAAACTAGACCGGGACCCCAGTAAGCTTCGGCCCTGTAGTTGGGCCTCTGTATTTGCAGACAACTCCCTGAGGCTTGTTATTCATCTTCGTCTATTTGTCTGTCAAGACTCTTTATCGTAGGTACGCGTGGAAGTATTAAGCTGATAATAATTGAAAAATTAGGCAGTTAATGAATCAAAACCTATAGGTTACTTCCTGATGACCTAGATTCCTGAAAAACTAAGAAGCAAGGTCTTATAGCACAAGTACAGGAAAAGTAGTAACAACGTAACTACTTTTAGATTTTCAGACATCTTCCTGACATATCTCATTTCTTGACATTATTTTCATCATGTCATGTCGCGACTAATAAACGTCATCTAGTACCAAGCTAAGCAGAGCTTGTGTTATGGGTACTAGCCAACTGATAAACATACTTATATATTTCTAAATACATACATATTATTGATACATTACAACCAAACACAGAACAAATGATTGAGGTCATCACACAAACATTTATCCTTGGTGGGACTTGAACCCACGACCTCCAGCATAGCAGTCAGTGCTACAAACCACTAGACCTACAGGCCAGTCAACAACAGTTTGGGTCGCAGTTATTAGCTGTGTGATTACACCGACAAATTTACTATCATGTAAGGCCGAGATATAGCCGAGCAAACAGCAAAGTCATAGTAACTTCAATGTATACACACGACCGCGAGCTCGGGATAAAGGTGGGGTGCCAGTGTAAGAGGGGCGGGTGAACTATGGAAGAATCGCTTATATTTAAGAAGCCGATGAGTTAAATATTAAAGGCTTTACTATATAATAAGCTCTGTTATGTTAAAATGTCATTTGTTCAAGTGAGTGAGATGGAGCTATACACACTTTATAGCTCCATTCTTTTAATATCCTTTTACATTTCTGTTTTTTACGTGATCGTTTATCCTCAAAACCCTAAAATAAGACACTACTTTTATAAAAGTTTGAATCACTCTCGAAGTGGTAGAACATGTCTGAATTTTCCAAATAGACGAACAATCAAATATAAAAAAAACAACACCAGTCACAAACTGGTGTTGATTGCCATGACCCGTGCACTTGCACCGGGCATATTTTGTTGCAATATAGACAAAATACATTTATTGTCGTGACTATTTGAAAACTTTAGAAAACCATTGAATATTTAATAAACTTCTTTATAACCATTGTGAACATTATTGCAATCATATAGTCATGATTGCAATAAAAAATTGTAAATAAAACACTGTACAAAGGCGGGCTATAATGCCTTAGGCATTTTCTACGACCTTAATTTTGGTACAGCAGTTGTATATCATTTATTTTAATCCTACTCTGGGACCCAACCCAAACCATTTACGCGGTCTCAAAAGCGGCCGGCTCAGCTAAGATTGAGCCTTCAAGACACTGCCTCCGGCTATGAATCCAAATGAACGTTTGACCAAACGTTGGATCCAACGACAACGTTTGGTCAAAGTTTTGTGCAACGTTGGCGTTAGTTTCCAACATTTTGGAATCAATTAAGAGACACATGGTTTGATTGATTGAGTTGAACTTAAGTATGAAGCGACATTAATATCTATAATAGATAGACGCTACATACCATTACATAGTATATATAAAACAAAGTTGCTTACCGTTGTCCCTATGTATGCTTAGATCTTTAAAAGTACGCAACAGATTTTTATACGGTTTTTTTAATAGATAAGAGTGATTCAACAGGAATGTTTATGTGTATAAAATATGCATAATATATTCAATATCAGTACCCGAGCGATCCTGGGGCGGGTCGCTAGTATAAACAAAAAAAAAAAATTAAAAATCTAAATCCCGACCTGCGACAAAAAAAAACCGACGCTGAAAAAGTGTCAAGCAAGATTTTCAGGATACTGAAATGTACAAGATTACTGGATAAACACAAACAAAACAAACAACTGTGCTTCCTGGTGTTTCCTGATAGTTACAACCGGTCTTTAAGTCAAGACTGAATATGTTACTTCTAGGCAAGCGCGCTCCATCGTCGACCACATCATCGCTTACCATCAGGTGAGATTGTGGTCAAACGCATATCAAGCTAGAATTAAAAAAAAAAACAAACATATGTTCTTAAGTGTTACACAGTTGATACGATTCCTTAAAAAGGATCATTGTACACACCAAATAAGAGCAACTTTTACTATGAGACCAACACAAAAATCACGAAAAAAACCCGCTGTTCCATACATTTATATTCACATTTTTTTTTATTGCAAGAAACTAGTGCTTGACTGCGATCCCACTTGATGGTAAGCAGTGATGCAATCGTTGACGGTAAGGCTATATACTATAGTTTATTAAGAGCCTATTCACTCTAGCCTTGAAGACACCTAAATTATAATCGGACGGAAAGACTGCAGCCGTCAAACTGTTTCAGTCCCTCGATGTACGCGGTATAAACGACGAGGCAAAACGCTTAGTCCGCGCCGCAGATATCTCAACAACGTAAGGGTGGATATTTGCATACATAGCAAAATTTATGAGTACCTCTACACAAATTTGGCCAACACATTGGCTCTAGTTTCAAACATTTAGCTGGCAGTATAGTCGGTAGTTTGATTGGCTCATTTGGTCGCTAACAAATTGATTTGACGTTTACTAGTTTTAGTTTTACGAGATTGCTTTTTAATTGTGGTTGTTTTCGATTTCGAATTTAATGAGCAGATATAAATACGGGATTATTCCTCTTGGATTATAATCTACACTAATATAATAAAGAGGTAAAGTTTGTTTTTTTGTTTTTTTGTTTGTAGGGGGTAATCTCTGGAACTACTGGTCCGATTGGAAAAATTTAAGCAACAATAGAAAGCTGCTTTACTCCTGAGTGACATAGGCTATATTTTATGTACGCGGGCGAAGCTGCGGGCAAAAGCTAAAAAAGAAAAAAGCAAAAAGAAAAGGGAAATTCAGTAGTGGCCGAATAGTAAATGCCCCGATTTACGAGTTGTAGGGCGCGGGTTCGAACCCTGCCAAGCGCATTATTATACAGTAATGAAATTCATCATCATCATCGGCCTTCTTAATGTTCCCACTGCAGGGACACAGGCCTCCTCTCTAAGAGAGGGAATGGGCCGTAATCCACCACGCGGGCCCAGTGCGGGTTGGTAATGAAATTCATTTATAATTAATTTCAATTAATTTCATTACCATTGCTCTCAAAACGTAGAAGGAAACCAAAAATTCGAAGATCATCAACCAACCCGTATTGGGCCCATATGGGAATTTAATTCCAACCAAAAAAAAAAAGAAATTTTAACGAAAAAAAATTTTCTTACTTCTCATAATGCCCTTAAGCGTATACTCCAACTCCTAAAAATCCGCCCCTAAGACCTAGTGACCCATCTCCGCTGCGTACAAACTTATATCATCCATCTTTTTCCCAGCACATTCAGAACGCGTCATTTTCCTCAACTTTCATTATTCTGTTCAGAATGACTGCGTCAACAACACCATAATCACATTCCCGTCGACTGCAAGTTCAAGGCGAAGACTGTAACTGGTTTACGAGCGCATTAACCCACTTTACTTTTCTGACGGTTACCTACACAATTATGGCGTGAGATGACAAGTTGTTTATTTGCTATGTTTTTTTAAGAGGTTTTTGAAGTCACATAATGAAGCTTGTGTTATGAATACTAGACGACTTATAAACATAGTTGGTTTTCTTCTAAATATATAATTTTTTTTTTGTTTATAAGTTCGCGCTTGACCGCTGTCTCACCTGATGGAAAGCGACGATGTGGTCGAAAGAGACATTATCAACTTGATCACGGAAACATATGGACAATAACAGATCCCAGGTGCGGGCTTACAGACGGCGAGCAATGGGAAGCTCGCTGTCCGCACATCCGATAACCATCCAGACCGTACCCAAATCGTAGACGATGTCAGCAAACCGTAGGGATATACAAAAGCGTCAGGGAAGCTTCCTGGGTTCAAGGGTCGATGCGAAAGCGGACCACGGCCCTGGAATTCAGGCAAGAAGGAACAGGGTAGGCCGTTTAGTCAGTAACAGTCTGACATTGTTACCCGCTCCGCCCAAGAGCAGGATTCGTTATTACATGATTTTCCTCATCATAAACCCACCTAACCAACAGATCCCAAAAAAATTACTCTACAAAATATCCGACAGCAAACCTAAAATAAATATAAATCCAGTTCAAAACCAAATAATATAACAAACATACTCATGAAATTAATAGCTTAGGTCATAACCATACAATAAATATTTACAAATGGACGCGACCGAATGTGTTTTAAACCCTAATATACTAATAACTTCACAACATAAAATCGTAAAATTTCAGTCCATTGCAACTTTTATTATTCCAGTTTCATTACCGAGTGCTATTCTAAAATTACAGTTGTCATAATAAATCCAGTAAAAACACTACGAACCTAAAAACGAACTTTTATTTCGGTTCTCGTAATAATCATCAAAGTAGACGTTTTATAGAAAACCGTAACTGCCGCCACATATTGTTACAAAAACACGTATTTCCCTTTAATCTCGGAGGAAATTAACATAATTTATTTCTAGGCAGATTCCCTGATCTGAACACAAAAGAGGACTATTAAAAGGCTAATTTCAGAACGCATTCATAAACGTCGTCGGTTACCGTGAACGTTCTAAATTCAAATTTTAAACGCGAAACGCGTGGCAATTTTCATTCGACGCTTGACTTTGGAAGTGTAAACACGCCTCTTCAACAAATATGAAAGTTTAAATGTTGGAAAATTAATTAGATACAGTGAGAGCAAGTTGAGTTGGATTTTGTATGAGTATACGCGTCTGTTTGTCTTTTGTAAATTAATTGGCTGGTAAAGGAATAATGTGGGGAACGTTTAGTAGTTCCAGTGAGGGCTACAAAACCGTTTCCGACTGATTCATTCTACTTAAGAGCAGCCAACCCGAGACATATCTTCATACAACCGCTCTTACGTGATTATGATGTTATTATTATACTTCTTTCGCAATATATTTTGAAAACACACATTTTTTTTGGAAATTTTCTAGGTTTCTATTGAAATCAAAACCAAATAAAACTAATTATTTTGCATGTAGGTTTAAAAAAATAATTTTACTTACAATTATTTTTTTGTACGATGTTAGATGAGTCCGGTGTTTCCTAGCTGACTAAACTGAGAAGAAACACCGAAACAAACTCAAGGGAAAACTGATACAATTTCCGAATGGAAAATATATTTTTCATCATGCGTTGGCTAAAACATACCTACTCACGTAGATGATAGACGAGAGGGAATTAGAGGGAAGGGCCTCCTTAATTATATGAGTTCATCGCCTCCGGCCGAACAAACGTAATAACATATAGTATTTATTACATTGTAATGTCTTCTCTGCTCAGGGGCGTAGCTACCGCCCTATCTGCCGTATCAATTATACTGGGCCCCGCGGTACAGGGGCCCCGACCTAGGCAAAAATTTGCAACATGTTATCCACGATCGTCTCGTAGGGCAGCTAAAGCTTTAAGTTTTTTACTGTTTTCTTTTTTTGTAATTTTGTGTTTTTTTCTTTTAGTCTGTTTTGATTTATTTAACATTAGTATAATATTGTACACCGTATGATTTAAATGTTTTATTTGTTTATATTATAAAAATATTAAGTTTATCGTGCAGCGTATACCGTCATATTCGCTGAAAATCAGCGCTGTGGCTCTGTTTCACACATGAGCCCCAGCTTTTTGCTGAGGACCGGCCGTTTTGTGCGGGTGTGTCGCATATTTTTAGTACAGTAGGGCCTCGTTAATCCGGAGAGGCAAAAACAAGACCCTTTCCGGATTATCGAGGCGTCCGGATTATAGTATGCCATATTAAATATTAATAAAACACATGTTTGACCTTAGTTTCTTTAATCAATTTTTAAATTACAGCATAAAGGCAAGTATATATGTTCAAAATTACAACTATGTAAGGAAATCAGTAAGTTTAAAAAAAAAACATTAGTTAATTCTTCTTGAAAAAGTCTGTAATACTCTTCTGTTTATAATTTTCGCACTTCATTTCGAAAGCCCGGTCTCTAAGTCGACGGAGAAACATAACTTCGTGGCAATCAAATTCGTTATCTTCAGCCCATTTTAAAAAAAAAATTACCAACTTTTGTGATTTTTAGAATTTCAACGCTATTGTCCTCATCTTGCTCATCGTCCTCACACGTAGCCGCTTGCACAATCTCCTCATCAGTTAACACTTCATATCTTTGTAACTCGCTTTCGGCACCACCAGCAGCCCATTCTTGAGCTTCTGCCTCACTTATTTGAGGATCATTGGGTCCCCTCAACCTGTTAAAAAGCTGGGCTAAAGGAACATCATCGTCTGGTTCGTCAATATCTGTGAGAAATTCAGGGTGCAAATTCTTCCATGATTTGTTAATTAGCGATGTCTTAACATTGGCCCAGCAATTAGCCAAAAGAAAAACTGTGTCCTTTAAAGTTATCGATTTTAATGAGTCCATGAGGTTTTCAGAACATGATGCAAGACAGTTAACCAAAAGTGATTTGCGGTAATTTAACTTCACATTTTGTATAACGTTCTGATCCATTGGTTGTATACACGCCGTGGTGTTAGGTGGAAGGAACATTGCAAAAATGAGGCTGTCTTCAGAGACAAGTTCATCTGCTGATGGATGTCCAGGACAATTATCCAACAATAACAGTGCCTGAGGAGGCAAATTAACAGACAAAAGATGGCGGCGGACCGCTGGAACGAATTCCGTTTTAAACCACTCAAGAAACAAGTCTTTCGTAACCCAAGCATTTTTTTGTGCACGATAACAAACAGGAAGACGCGTTGATTTAAATGACCGTGGGTTTTTTGATTTTCCGACAACAAGCAATTGAAGTTTATGAGTTCCAGCCGCATTTGCACAAGGCATGAATGTCACTCTCATCTTCATCATTTTCCTTCCAGAAGCCGACTGCTCATTGCCAGAGGCTAATGTATGATTTGGCAATAATCGCCAGTACAAACCAGATTCGTCAGCATTGTAAACCTGTTCCGCTGTTAATTTTTTTTCTCTAATAACTTTCTGTAACTCTAGTTGAAATGGTCCGATAGCGGCTTCATCATTTGACAGTTTTTCACCGGCCATTTTTAAACGTCTTATTCCGTGGCGTTTTTTAAATTTGTCTAACCATCCCCGGCTTGCATTAAATCCGATATTGGAGTTTGTAATCTGGCGATGAAAAATTCGAGCTTTCTCACAAATCATATCACCACTTACAGGAACATGCAATCGCCTTTGTTGCAAAAACCACGTAAACACAGCATCTTCTAAAACAGGATTTTCCGATTTCTTCAGCGTTTTTCGTACACCGGGACCACGTTCTGTTAGGCTAACAAACTTCAAGAGTTTGTCTTTGTTTTTCTTTATGTCGCCTACAGTTGACCTGCCTATACCAAACTTCCGAGCAATGACAGGGTAGCTGTCACCCTTATCTAACATTTGTATAATCCGCAATTTGTCTTTTATTGTTAATGTCGAATGTTTACGTGGCGGCGTCATGATGTTAGCGAGCGCACTTAATTGACACTACGTATTATGTACACGAAAGGCGATAAACTAAACAAAAGAGTGACGGCGCACTGGCTCATGACAGCCCCCGCACCTACACCCCGGGCCTTCCCCGCGAATCCCATTGCCCGGCCGGATTACAGCGATCACCGAACAAGCGGGAGTCCGGATTACCGAGGCCCTGCTGTAGTTAGTTTTTTTTTGTTATTATTTATTTTTATGTATGCGCCATACTTTTGTACAAATAAACTATTTTTTTTTTCTTTTTCTTTCTTCTTTCTAAGCGTCTGTAATAAAAATACGTTTTTTTTTTTATACGGGGCCTCCGAAAAACTTTTGACACGGGGCCCCTGTGGGACTAGCTACGCCACTGTCTCTGCTATATCAACAAGTGTTAGCAATAAAAGGTCGTGAAGGAACATAAATAACGTCTAAAGATTCAATAAGTCAATAGGATCTCGGTTGTGAAAGTCACAAATCTTCTGAATCGGATTGCCTGAGAAAATAATAAAAAAAATCGACAGATTTCGATTTCTGTTGTTTATCGGGTATTATCATTTTCTTGGAAAGCGGTATTGGTTTGTTTGTTTCAATTGATTGATGTTGTTTTATGAGTATTTTGTTTTAGGGTCCCGTACCTCAGAAGAAAAAATACGGAACACTTATCACTTTGTTGTCCGCCTGCCAGTCCAGACCGGGAACGGGTAGACGTATCGACGTAATTAAAACCTTATACTCATATCTGTGAATCCCCAAAGTTAAGAAAAAATTAAACTTTTTAAGTTATCGAAAAAAGTAGATAAGACCGTATATATCGCAATAAAACGTATACATTTTGACACTCTCATGGGAATCAAAATTCATAAGGTAAGTACTTCCTGTTAACCTAGAATCCTGAAATTTGGCATGAAGCAAGGTCTTGCAAATTTACAATTTTAAGATTTATTCCTATGCTTGTCCTGCGTATGAATTGCAGATACTTACGCCACAAAAAAAAGCACTTTTTCAATTCGATAAAATCAATATTCGATTCGGGAATTAAACTTTAAATTTACATAAATTAGTTTATAAAGAACACACATTCATGGGTAGATAGAGTAACTACAGCCGTCCAATCTTGGGGAGTTTTAAGTAAAAAAATAAAGGTTTAAAAAAAATGGCAATAACATTTTTTTAAACATTAATAACAACTGCAAATTCTATTTATTTGTTTAAGCCATTTATTTTTGACAAGTTTTCAAGTGCTATAATAAAGTTTCAACGGGATTGACGTATCCATGTGAATAAAAAAAAACCCTTACTAATAAGAATAAAAAAACATACAACAGTCACTACACACACACTTCACAAACCATAGAACAATCACTCCACCTCAACTAAAAGACTCAAGTGGTCCGTCATTCATCCAGCACCCAAGCCTGCAGGAACCATCCGACAAAATAAAAGTGGCCCACTTTAGCCGTTCACACTCCATCCTGTATGAAAGGGCCCATTAAATTTATAAAGGGCCCTCTTTATCATAACACACACAAAATTTTAAACCCACGCCTTTTACATACTACCTTTAAATGAGGATATAAATATCGTTGAGTTTTAAGGGTGCAAAGTTAACTAGGTGACGTTAATATGTTTTATTTATATGGTACTAGCTTTTTCCCACGGCTTCGCTCCCGGCTACAGATTCTTCTACTCCATTGTACCCCACTCTACCCTATTTTTTTCACGTAAGAACCTTCTCCTGACAATAACTAACATAACAAAAAAAGAATTAGTGAAATCGGTTCAGCTGTTCTCGAGATTTGCGCCTACCAACACATTCAGTTATTCATTTTAATATTACAGAAGACTAGCGACCCGCCCCAGCTTTGCACGGGTGCAATACTTATATATTACACATGTATTATACTAATCAAACTTTCTCTTAAATCACTCTATCTATTAAAAAACACCGCATCTAAATCCGTTGCGTAATTTATTTTCGTTTTATACTTAACTAGCGACCCGCCCCGGCTTCGCACGGGTGCAATGCTGATACTAAACATATTATGCATGTATTACACATATAAACCTTCCTCTTGAATCACTCTATCTATTAAAAAAAACCGCATCAAAATCTGTTGCGTACTTTTAAAGACCTAAGCATACATAGGGGTAAGCAAATTTGTTTCATACTATGTAATGATAACAAATAAGTTTAAGTTTATTACGACCCATTGCAGAGAAACGTCTATCCACGTTCAAAAATTTCGAGAAACTAGTTATCCCTGTAGGATACGACAATAGACGCTGAAAGTTGCGTTGCGGCGACGCGAAAATTGTTTCGAATGAAAAAATCTTACTTCTCGGAGCCTGGTGTTCCATACAACCTCATCGCTTACCGTCAGGTGAGATAGTAGCCAAAGGTGACTTTAAAAATAGTATACCAAAGTATATTTATTTAACAGAAAGTTTTCAACACTTCTACCCGTATCTCTGTCACATAAGGGGTGTGTTTAAAAGCGCTCGTCGGCACGCAAGTCGGACGCGGGTTAATATTTCACGCCGCGTCACCCTCTCGCCTTGTATTCAACAAGTTAACGATATTAATGCGTTTCTCTACAACTTACAATTGCTGTTTTTTCTTGTTCAAATATAAATGGAAAGGTCTCTGGATGTATTTCTTTGGGAAGAGTTAGTATAAGGAAAAGATCATATCAACAAATGTTACAGTATTACGTTAGTAAATAATATAAATTTATTATTAGGATAAATAGATATAATTATACTTCGAAATAAAAAAATATAAAAATATTTAAAAAATTCTGTCAATAAATAAGACATAGTCCTACTATGTTACCTTTTGAGTACCGTAATTAGAGACAATAGGAAGAGAATATATGTGTGAACGCCGGCGTTCGCTCAAGAGATTAACACTTCGCACTAACTAATTTCGGCTTTGTTTTCTGTCTGAACAGTACCTATCCTAAAACAAGTTTTCAATGAAAAATTTTTTTTTCATAACAAGCTTTTATAGCGGTGGTCTATACTTATATAAATAAAACTCGTCAAGACGATTCACACGAGCCCAAACTCGACGTGGTTGTGCCGTTTAATTACAGAGTTCCTATGGCTACCTCGCGATTCCATCATCAGATCAGCTCCATGTCATCATAATATTGCATTGTCATCCGAACTAAACGTGTATACCAAATTTCAGCTCAATCGGAAACCGGGAAGTGGATCAAATTTAAGTTGCAAGATTTGATTACAGAACGACAGACAACGGGACAGGTGAAACTAAATAAAAGCTTGTAAAAAGGTTCAAAATTCTAAAAGATATTACACAAAAATTGGTGTGTAATAACGCCTGGATTTTTCATTAAAACTTCGAAAAATAAAAACTGGTTTACAAAACCCCTTAAAAGAAAGTTGTAGAGAAAATTCAATTTCTAATCTCCGAGTCGTGATTTAGTATAAAATTCCGACGTCACTCCCAAGAGTATATTATTATGGTACCGTACATTTATTTTCTCATATTTTACGTGATGGCAACATTTTCCTACAGTGGTGCTATAAAAACCAGAAGATTATGCAGTGAAATACAATCATTTAGTTGAAGTAAGAAAAAAATAATAAAAAAGAGCAGTGGTGGTCGAGTGGTAACAGTCCCGACTTACGAGTTGTAGGTCGTTTCCTCACCACTGCTCTCAAAACGGTAAAGGAAAACATCGTGAGGAAACCGGCGTATCCTAGAAGGCTAGAACCAAAAATTCGCAGACATATGACATCCACCAATCTCCGCACTGGGCCCGGGCCAGCGTGGTGGATTATAACCAATTCCTCCACCTAGAGAGGAGGCCTGTGTCCCAGAAATGGGAACATTAAAAATGTTAAAATCGAGATGAGTATGAGATATAACTAAATTAGACTTTAATCTAAAAAAATATATATAACACATCACTAAAACATTGCACACCCGTATACACTCCACACGCCCCATCCACTCATACTCCGACACCGACTATAAGACACCGCGGCGGCTGCTAGTCGGTGCACCGTAGCCGTGGGGCTTGCGTGGCTATGGGTGGCTCGCCTTACAGTCGTCCGGACTGAGCCCAAGTCACCACAGTCAGTTAAACTTTATCAGGCGCAAGTTCGATCGGTTATGGAGTACTGCTCTCATCTTTGGGACGGATCTGCACGATACCAACTTGATGCGCTTGAGTCTATTGAGAGGCGAGCCAAGAGGATCATTGGCGATGATGCACTTGTCGAGTCGAGACTTCAAAGCCTTGAGCATCGACGCCGAGTTGCTAGCCTGTCGGTTTTCTACCGGTTGCATTTCGGGGAATGTGCGTCAGAATTACATAATTTAATTCCGCCTAGCCCATTCCATCATCGGACCACCAGACGTACGGCATTGCGCCACCGGTACATGGTGGATATCCCACATATACGTACAAAACGTTTTGAGAACACATTCCTTATGCGTACAGCCAAAGAGTGGAATTCTTTGCCGGAGTCTGTGTTTCCTGATGGCTACAATCCTGGAATCTTTAAGTCAAGAGTGAATAGGTTACTTCTAGGTAAGCGCGCTCCATCGTCGACCGCATCGTCGCTTTCCATCAGGTGAGATAGCGGTCAAGCGCAAACCTATTACCAATAAAAAAAAATAAAAAAAGTCGTTTGCCAGTAGTTGTTCTTAATGCGCCTCAAAGATTTTAGAAAGATGACCAATAGGGTCGTGGGAACGAAAAATATAATTGAAGGACACATTGAGTTTTAGTGTGTAAATGTCTGAACACTGCCCTCTCTTTCCACTAGCGGGAGAAGTTATTTAACGATTTCCCTAAAAAAGTTTTTTTTTTATTATGCTTAATTTTTTCCAGCCAAACAGCCAAATAAATGATACTTTTCTTTTACATATTATCAAAAACAAAAGAAAAAACCATTGTCACAAACATGTCCGTTTCAACCTAATTAAATAAAAGTACGAACGCCGCCTAACCCTCAAACGCGAGCGGTGCTTATTCCGAACAAATCTGTTCGTACGAAGATTCGATGGGAATTGTCAATTCCCAAAGCAGACGTTACCTGTTCAGATTGGGAACTATTGAGAACATTCCGTTTTTATCTTATTTCTTAGGTGTGAAGTAGAAATTGTGTTTGAAAATCGTTTTTATACTCGAGTTTGGCGAGTATCCAACCTTGCATTGTTGAAACCAGTATGAGCTGGTCTAAGTGTTTTGCCACGTCATTTACTTAGACTGCGAACATCGAGGGGCTCTGCAAAAGGGACCTACCGTAGGGACTCTGCAAAAGGGTTGAAGCTTACTGGGGCACAGGGTCTCTTTCTGAAAGGAAGGTTTGGCCCCATTCCGAAGGGCAGAGAAGAAACGGGGTGAGGTGTTTAGCCAGTAAGAGTCTGACACTGTTTCCCTCTCCGCCCAAGAGCGGGATTCGTCATTGGATGATTTTTGTCCACCATAAAAAAAAAAACATCTAAGGGGTAAATTTGCCTGCTACTGTTTTCCAATTCGATTACAATTTAGGAGTCTTAAAGCTATAGTCAAAGGACTATTAAAAAACACACTCCTCCTTCAACTAAAGCATTACTGCATCGCAGTCAATTACTAGTTTATAACAATAACAACAAAAGGAAACTCAAGTCAATCAAATAAAGAAACTAAACAAAGCACATCCGCAAAAACAGAACACGGTCCTCCAAAGCAAAAAAAGGCCTAAAAGCGCCATCAAAAACCCAAAAACCTCCATTTACACCACAAAACAAACAGGTGACTGTCTAAAAACTAAAAACATAACAACAAAAGCCTAGCATCAATCATAGCGCGAAAACGCTCGACGCTATAAAACAAAAGGGGGAAAAAAATAAAAAAGAGGCGTAGACAAATGGAGGCCCCTTTCGGAGTAGATCCCTTTAGCGAGCGTGAGAGGCCGGGGTCATACAACTGAATAATTCAAATCGAATATAAGTTCAACAAGTAAGCAGTGTAGGGTTATGTCCGATGTCGGTTACGATTTATCGATAGTTCCCTGTGTTTAAGAATTTGGTATCGGTTTGGATGAATATTTTATGCTGCTTTGGATTTCTGTGTTTTAGAGGACCGTCTATTGACAATCTGAACATGGTTTCATACAACTCAAAGTTTGGCAATGCAAATAAAAAAAATATAACACATGAATGCTCTGTTGGCTTTCGATAATTCCGTCTAATGGTTGTCGAACATTGTCGAACAACTATTACACATCTAGTCCCAAGCTAAGCAGAGCTTGTGTTATGAGTACTAGACAACTGATAAATATACTTATATGTTTCTAAATACATACATATCATAGATAAATTACAGCCAGACACGAAACAACTGATCGTGCTCTGCTCGTCACAGAAAGATTTTGTCCTGGGTGGGAACCGGACCCACGACCTCTGGCAAAGCAAACAGGGTCACTAAATACTAGACCAATAGGCCTATCTAAAATATGTATATATTTGGAAATATATAATTAGTATGTTTATCGGCTGTCTAGTACCCGTAACACAAGCTCTGCTTAACTTGGGACTAGACGGCGTTGTGTGATAGTTGTGGAACATACTATATATTATACTAGCGACCTGCCCTAGCTTCGCACGGGTATTGATATTGAATATATTAGACATGTATTATACACATAAACCTTTCTCTTTAAGCAGACATTGCAGTGTAAGCCTCTACCTCTTATCTACCTACATCCATAAAAAAATATGGGAATAGTAATTTCTCCTCAGAAAATATAATTATTTTAAAAGCTTTGTGGAAAAGCACTTAGCCATTGCGATGATTTTTAATTTTGCTGAAGAAAATCTCGGTACCTACCGTAGTAGATATACCCACTGCCTTCACAAGAATTTTTAATTCCTTAATTTTATGGTAGCTCTCTTCTAATAGTATAATTATCTACATCTACACTAATATAATAAAGAGGTAAAGTTTGTTTTTTTGTTTCTTTGTTTTTTTGTTTGTAGGAGGTAATCTCTGGAACTAATGGTCCGATTGGAAAAATTTTAGCAACAATAGAAAGCTGCTTTACTCCTGAGTGACATAGGCTATATTTTATGTATGTGGGCGAAGCCGCTGAAAAAATCTAGTTAATTATAAACTGGTTAAGTGGAAGTCGGCAAGAGTTCCGCACAAACTTGAGTCTGAGACTATTTCACGCTTCGCCCATGGACAGGATTTGTCATTGAATGATTTTTCCCTCTAGAAAAAAAAAACCTATGTTTAAAATAGTTCGATTCCCGAATCGAGTAACGAAGTTATTTTTAGAATTTCCAACAGGGAGGGTGTACGTAACCACAGGGAATGGTTAAACTTTTTTGCCGAACATCTCCCAATCTAGGTGGAGCGAGAAGTAGTGTTAGAATCTATACCCCCGCGTAAGGGGGGTAGTACAGGATCCGGGGCCTATTTTGTCACTTAATTACTATCAAGCTAATTTTCCGTGAGTAGCTTCATTTTGATAAGACGCCCAACAATTTCCTGTGCGAAAATTTTTGATTGTGGTAGTTAACAGAGGTAGCAATGATAAAATATGTCGATTTGATGATTCTCAAGTATTAATTACTGGATTGTTTTTTATTAAATCTTAAGATAATTATCTAAATTATTTGAAAAAATATTTGTCCTACAAAATCTATGGTTTCATCAAAGAGTCCTCCCCCTCCAACATGTATTGATAAGGAGATCACCAAAAATTATTACTAACCAGCTGATTTTTTTTTTTATTACTTAGTTAATATATATATAATGTCACGGTCATATTGTCCTACAAATTCCGTGGTATGTTATCCCGGTCCTACGGTCGAAAGTAGTAGTACAGGTCATAAATGTAAAAATAGCGTGGTACGCTATTGCGGTGCTCCAATTGAATATATATTGGAAAGTCATGAAATTAAAAATCAATTTATTTCTCAAGCGTGAGAAAAAAAAATCTTGACTTTTCGGTAGATTTCACTTAACAATAAGTTAAAAAATTACTGAACGCCAACTGAAATTAAACAAAACAATAACAAAGAAAACTTTGTGCCGCTTGGGTTTCTGTATTTTTCTACAACAGCTGATTCACGCCGTTACGCGTGCGCAGAGCATTTTTACTCCGTCGTAGTAGGTATCCCACGTTTGTGTCGAGTATAAGCGTGTTAGTAAGCATTTTTCAGTTCACGTGCTGCAAAATAATTATGGAGTGTTTTTTGTGTAATTTGCTTTGTGAAAATCCTACTTTCCGAGAGAAAAGGGAAGAAGTGAAGAAGTTTAATGCAGACATTTGGCTTTCCTGTAAAACTTTTTTATCTGCTCGAAAACATCATCAACATAAATATGGAGATGTTATATTACCTGAAAATTGGAATGACGAAGTAATAGGTTATCATTCCTCTTGTTACAAAGAATTTCGAGTGAAATCAAAATATTTGTCTTATGAAAGGTAAGTCGCTCGAATATTTTTTTACTTTATTTTTAAAATTATTGAAAGATAATTTATTAACTTAAAATGTCTGTCATTCGCGTCAAAAATATCTGGTGACATTTGTGTGTGTTGCCATTCGTATTTGGTATTTTATCGCTATTTTTTGTTAATTCTTCGACTTTCAACATTGATGAAAGGAAAAAAGATTAATAAACATTGAAGTTATGTACTTTTATATTTTTTATTAATGATTCTATTTAAAAGTATTAAATAATGTTTATTATGAACTAAAATAGTATTTCATGAAAAACGCTAAAATAAATAAAAATCGTAACGTGGTCACATTATTACCTAAAAACTGCTAGTTTAATAATAATACTATGAATACTATTGGTTTGATGGTCCCCAAAGTCCATCTTTTGAAGAATTATCTTCTGAAATACAAGGTAACCTATTTATACTATTGTTATTTATTGATTGATTATTCATTATTATATAATTTGCTCAATTTTTTCATGTTATTATAGAGTCAGATATCACAAGTGAGGAAAGTGACACAAATGAAGATGACAGCGACGTTAGTAGCGAAGATTATGATTCATCGGATGAATAAGATGAAGATTAATTTTTGTTATCTATAAATACACCAATACACCAATTTTTGTACCTCATTTTTCAAAAAAATAAACTTATTTAAATTTTAAAAAAGATTTTCTCACTGTATCTTATGTTAGAAATCGGAAAACGAAAAAATGACAATTTTTGTCGGACTAGTGATAACATACCTGTTTTTTTGTAGGACATTGTTTTATTTGGGCACTGAACACACTAACCTATTATGTAATATTTTTGTCCTACAGTTAGTAATGAGAAAAATGGTCTTATGGTATTAACAATTTCTGACCGTAGGACCGGGATAACATACCACGGAATTTGTAGGACAATATGACCGTGACATTATATATATATTAACTAAGTAATAAAAAAAAATCAGCTGGTTAGTAATAATTTTTGGTGATCTCCTTATCAATACATGTTGGAGGGGGAGGACTCTGATGAAACCATAGATTTTGTAGGACAAATATTTTTTCAAATAATTTAGATAATTATCTTAAGATTTAATAAAAAACAATCCAGTTAGTAATTAATACTTGAGAATCATCAAATCGACATATTTTATCATTGCTACCTCTGTTAACTACCACAATCAAAAATTTTCGCACAGGAAATTGTTGGGCGTCTTATCAAAATGAAGCTACTCACGGAAAATTAGCTTGATAGTAATCAAGTGACAAAATAGGCCCCGGATCCTGTACTAGGGTTTTTATGGTGGAAAAAATCATTTGATGACTAATCCCACTCTTGGGCGGAGCGGAAAACACTGTCAGACTGTTATTGGCATAACGACCCAACCCATTCCTTCTTAGCCTTCATAATAAGGTCGGACCTTCCTTTCAGAAACCGGATTGGGGTCGTAGTTGGGCCTCTTCAACACTTCCTTTTGCCCTTCGCACTGGGGCAAAGCCTTCCTTTCAGAAAGAGTCTCTGAGCCCCAGTAAGCTTCGACCCTTTTGCAGAGTTCCTACAAAAAAAATGCTATCATTTAAATAATCGATATATCCCACCCCTAGTCTTTCACACCTCACTAAAACACGTCGTGCGTCACATCAGCATAGTTTTACAAGTGACGAGACGAATACATAAGACTTGTGGAATTTATTGGCCGCCATGTTTTTTTACTTGTCACAAATACGTAAGAAAATGTGTGAGAGAGACCTTGGAGTTTCCGCTAAATTTTGACATGAGCAAAAATGTTTGCAGGTAACAATTTCTGAATGGATGGATTTTGATAATTCTTTCATAGTTTGTAAACTACACTATAGTCAACTGGTAAAGAGACCAGTGGTAGCTGAGTGAGAATAGGGGTGGCCGAATGGTAAAGGCTCCGACTTACGAGTTGTAAGTTGCGGGTTCAAGCCTAGCCAGGCGCATTTCTTTTTTGTAATTTATTCCATCACCACTGCTCTAAAAGCGGTGACGGAAAATATCGTGAGGAAACTGGCATGTCCTAGAACCAAAACTTCGGAGATATGAGACATCCGCGCTAGGCCCACTTGGTGAATCAAAGGAGGCCTGTGTCACAGTAGTGGGAACATTAAAATGGCTGATGATGTCTGACAGCCTTGCGGGATTCGTCATTGCACGATTTTTACTAAGCTGTACGCACAATGAATGTGTTCCCAAAACGTTTTGTACGTGTATAGTTGACCCGGAGGACACGGTGGAGCACACGGTGGAGGTGTGCCCTGCTTGGGAAGAGCATCGCCGTGTCCTCGTGGGGGTGATAGGCGGCGGCGACCTCTCGCGCCGGGCCCTGGTTCAGGCCATGGTCCGCAGCGAAGAGGAATGGCAGGCGGTCGCCTCCTTCTGCGAAGCAGTAATGCTCATAAAGGAGGAGGCCGACCGCATAAGGCAAAGGCAACAGCACCCTCGCCGTAGCCGTCGCCGCCGCAATCCTGCCGATATCCGGCCACCGTAGACACTGGCTCGCGGACGGTGAGCAATGGGTAGCTCGCCGTCCGGTCGTCTGGTAAGACCGAGTCCAAGTCGTCAACGGCGCGCACCGTTCCCGCGCGCCTCAAGGAGTTGTCAGCAAACTGTAGGGGCCCTTCATGGTCGAAGCCTCCTGGAGCCTAGAGGGTGGTGCAAACTGTTACCTCGACTCCAGGAATAAGGCAAGGAAGGTACGGGGTAGGTTTTTTAGTCAGTAAGAGTCTGACACTGAGAGACACTGGTCTCCCGCTCCGCCCAAGAGCGGGTTTCGTCATTGGACGATTTTCACCTACAATAAAAAAAAAAAAACTTGTATAGTTGAGACTAATGTTCATTATTTACCGGTGGCGCAACGCCGCACGTCTGGTGGTTCGATGATGGAACGGCCTAGGCGGAATTAGGCTATGCAATTCCGACGCACACTCCCCGAAATTCCACCCGTTTACACTTTAATACAACTGTAAAACTGTAAAGTTTATTACTAAATATTATAAAGGAAACTGGAAATCACTTCGTTTAACAGTTCATTAAGCTCACAGGTGTTTCTAAAGTTTCCAGCGAGTTACAATCTGCTATAGTGGGGATACCGACCTACTTTTAGTTCTCATAATTTATTTTATAAAGTTCCAACTTAGAGTAAAGTGATTTTCGTTATTTTCACTAAGTTATGCTTTTAAATGTGATTGGATTACTTTGGTTAAACTTTATAAATAGTTTAGTAATGGAAATCTTTGTGAATGGGGTTATAGAGGTCGCGGAGAAGGTTGTACAGCCCCGCAAATGAGGATCTCTCGACCAGACAGGTTTTGTGTCAGGTCCGGGCCATTGTCCGATGGTTGTGTTCTGAAGTTTTTTTTTTTGTTATTTAAGTATATGAATTTGTGCTTGATTGTGATCCCATTTGGTGGTAAGCAGTAATACAATCAATGTTGCATATGATCTAATTACGCGGAAATTTTCGATATCGGGATGTAAGATTTAGTCTGAGATGAAGCAGCAGCTCAGGTAAAAGTTATAAAAAAAATGATTGTTTTTTCTTTTTTTATATATTAACTAATGCTTGACTGTGATGGTAAGCAGTGATGTTATGCTAGTTTAATAGCCTATTCACTCCAGTCTGGACTTGGCACAAGACACCCAAATTATAATCGGATGGGAAGACCGCAGCAGGCAATTATTTTTTTTTGTTTTTAAAAAAGTTGCCACACACTAGGAATTACTCCTGTGTCGTGGGTAAGTTTACAAACATGTATAATCACATAAAAAAGATAACCAGACCCGGAACACCTATCTGTAGGCCATACAAATATTTGTTACGTGCGGGAAACGAACCCGTGACCCTCAGCGCAGCAGTTAATCTCTCAACCACAGCGCCAGCCGAGCGGTCAAATTGTTCCAGTCCTTCGTTATACGTTATACTTTAGCCTATACATGAATATTCTACACATAAAACCCTCAGAACACAAGCCTCCTCAAATGAACGGTTATATAAAAGCCATCCCGCATCCGAGCAGTTCCCAACTTGTTAGGAGCATCTCCGAACTTGTCCAACTTTAAAGATTTAGAACTTAGACCGGCCTGCACTTGACTGTGCAGACGCTGTCTGCTTATGTACTGATATTATATGCAGTTTTATTCAACAACTAGTTCCTGTCCGTGACTTTGTCCGCTTTAGAGATAAATGCCATTAGGTATTTTTTTTTTTATGGTTGGTAAAAATTTGCCAATAACAAATCCCGCCCTTAAGCGGAGCGGGAAATATTGTCAGATTCTTACTGACTCTAATGCTGTAGCTGTATTTTTCTTTATTTTTATTGTTTTTTTTTACATTACGATTCTCCTCGACGGCATAAGGCTTTTGTCTAGTTTGGCTACAGATGTCTGATTCTTTTGTACGACAATAACATAGCCTGTAAATTTAACAACTGCCAATTGCATTTATTTGTTTAAACCAGTAGTTCCCAAACTTATTTTTCTCGTGGACCATTTTCAAAATTTTACTGGTTTAGGTGGACCCCGATCAACGTTTGGCTCTATTTTTGTGAGCAATAACCGCAAATCCCCCCGCTCTGTGATGTTTAATTTGCTTCTTTTTTTTTGTTAAGAGGTTTGTAACGGCACTAAAACTCCATCCGACAAGGTATGACGAGGGAAAAGCTATTAAAAATTTCCTTGCGATTTCCCACAATCCACGATATTTTTCAGGTATTTCTGCTTGCAGCAAAAAGTTTGGTACCCTTTTCTAAATTTCATCGTCAGCTCTTCTTATTTACTATCAAAAGCAGTTAAATTTTCGTGGACCCCTATTAACATCTTATGAACCCCCATTTTTTATTCACGCCTACGTAGACCCCTATCAAGTCTCCCGTGGACCCCTAGGGGTCCACCTGGACCACTTTGGGAATCACTGGTTTAAACCATTTATTTTTGTACGAGTGATCAAGCGCAAAAATTCGCAGAGCCTAACTTCAGACTCGCCAAGATCTGACGGCCGTAATGTACCCTATGTTCCCTTGAAATATTTTTTTTCTTTTACGTTGACGAAATAGTAGGCAGGGGCTACTTAGAGAATTAATAATATTGAAGACATACCCGGTTTTTTTTTTCAAGATTAAAAAATAAAGCTGATACATACCTGCAACAAAAAAGAGAACAAATTAGTTTGTGGAAAGACAACACACATCAAAATGGTGAAGAAAAACATCATCATCATTTCAAACGAAAGACGCCCACTCTCAGACCAGACATGTGCTTTTTATGCTGGGTGTTTATGGGGGTTGAAAATCTTATAATGTTATCTCCCGCCCTTGGGCGAAGGGGGAGATAGTGTCAGACTTTTACTGAATTAAAACCTCACCCCGTTTCTTCTCGGCCCTTAATACCGGAGCCGGATCTTCCTTACAGAAGCTGTTCTGTGTATGCTGTATGTTCCGCAAATTTTTGTACTCAGATAAGACAAACATGTTCATACAAACTATTTGTGAAAATACTGAGAAGTTAATACAAAACCCCGCTGCAACGCTTCGCTGGCATTATGTCGTCTAATAAAACTTTAAAAACTTACAGCGCTCTCACACTGCGTGAACGTCTAAACTGCATTAATGTCATCAATGTTAAGGTCCGCAGATGGATGTATGGCCTGCAGATCATCCAAGTCAAGTAAAGTGACAGTACCGTATGCCGAAACTAGTGCGTAGGACATAATATGTATCTATACTAATATTATAAAGAGGTAAAATTTGTAAGTTTGTATGTAGGGGTAAACTCTGGAACTACAGTTTCGAGTTGAAAAAATCATTCAGTCCATTTTTCGAGGAAGGTTGTAGGCTACATAACATCACGCTATGACCTATGGGGGCGGAGCAGTAACCACAGACGCGGGTGAAGCTGCTAGTAGCCTATATATTGCTAACATCACGCGGGTAAAGCCGCAGGCAAAAGCTAGTATAAATATATATCGATGCCTCAAAAGGTATATTAATTTTTGGGACATACACGACATGTACCTTCGCAGTACCAAAAGGTACTGTTCCTAGCATCGTACGAATTGGTACCAATGCGCTCTTGGTACCATGTCAGTTAGATATATCTTAGTGAGTTTTACAGATCATAAGATAAATTCGGAATGCTTAAATGTTACTAAATTAAATTTTCGTTTAAACAGGTTTAGGTATATGGAGGTAAACTGAACAGAGAGTAAAGTCCCGCAAACCTCCACCCTTCCTCCTTGAAAAGGGAGGACCCTTTTCAATGGAGGTTTGCGGGACTTTTGAGGTTTCCACTAACCAGACAGGTGTTATATCTGGTGGGCTACTGCCCGATAGTTGATTTTGGGCTGTCGTATATGTTTAAATCGCGCGGAAAACTTTGATTGGGCGATGTAGGTAGTGGTAAATAAAACAAATCTAACGACAACTCTCAAGCTAAAATGCGAGTTGCTGTTTTGGCTCTAAAGCATGCTAAATAAATATACATACCCAAAAACAACCCCCCATTAGATGCAGTAAGGCAAAAACATGTAACAACAAGCTCTATTTTAAAGCCCAAATTGTATAGGTATTCTGGTCACATATGACTTTGATTAATCTATATATAAATAAAAATCAACGCCACTTTTAACGAAAAGTTACTTGCTTTCTTGAGTTATACAAGACAACGGTATTGTATAACTCAAGAACGGGCTCACCTATCCAAACCAAATGTTTAGGCTTTGATCGAACTATTTATTAGATGGTTTATGTGAAGTTTGCGCAAAATCAGTCGTGCGGGTCTTCATTTATCATATTTTGTTGTTGCCGGAAGCGAAGCCGCGGCAAAAGCTGGTATATTATATTCAACATTTAATCCTTATTTTTGAAATAGGATTTACAGTACCCGGCAATAAATATTGCACATCGACCTTTGGAAAGAGACAACCGGCTAATTTCGGCTTCGTAGAGCGTTGTTCAAGGTGATTGGTGAACATGTGACGTTTGTCAGTCGTTGTTCACCAATCACCTTGAACAACGACTGACAAACGTCACATAGGTAGTGTGCGACAGAGATAACGCTCTACGAAGCCGAAATTAGCCGATTGTCTCTTTCCAAAGGTCGATGTGCAATATTTATTGCCGGGTACTGTAGTTATAATACTCCAATCGATTTACTACTCGTTCAACCGATTATGACTTTACTTTCGTTGCTGGCATTAAACATTTCAACTGCAATAAAAAGTTGGTATTGTAACCACATTTTTTGCTTTTAATGCCATCCTTGTGCCAAGGAAACAGAATTCAAAATCGTTTAAATAGACAGTATAAAAGGTTTGTATAAATCTACATCTACACTAATATAATAAAGAGGTAAAGTTTGTTTTTTTGTTTGTAGGAGGTAATCTCTGGAACTACTGGTCCGATTGAAAAAATTTTAGCAACAATAGAAAGTTGCTTTACTCCTGAGTGACATAGGCTATATTTTATGTACGCGGGCGAAGCCGCTGTCAAAAGCTAGTCTTACTAATATTATAAATGCAAAAGTTACGATGTTTGGATGTTTGTTACTCAATCACGCCAAAACGGCTGGACGGATCTGAATGAAATTTGGCACAGGCATAGGATACACTCCGGAATAGGACATAGGCTACCCCTTATCCCGGAAACCCCAACCCCAATACCACGCGGGCGAAGCCGCAGGCAAAAGCTAATATATAATATTTTTGCGAATGGAGTATGTAAGCTACAGAAGTCGACATTAGTCAAATATGACTTATGTCCAAAATTGCGCAAAGTCACGCACGGAATGTCTGTAACTCGTACAATGAAGGACAAGCGCGAAAACTAATATAGTAAACGCGCAATTTCAGTCATTTTTAGGGTTCCGTACCTCAAAAGGAAAAAACGGAACCCTTATCAACGCAAAACGCAAAAGTACAACCATTGTCGTAATGAACAAACTTTGTAAACCTTGCAGGTTTGTACGGAACCCTCGGTGCGCGAGTCCGACTCGCACTTGGCCGGTTTTTTTTTTATTATATTGTGAAAACAGTTAAGTAATAAAATTTTTCAGTTTTTCTAATATTAAAAAGTAGTTGCCCGGAATTCCGATCATGATTTCTGGCCACCGTAAGCAACTAGCACGCGGATGGCGAGAAATGGGAAGGTCGCCATCCGGTCGTATGGTAACAGTCCGGACCAAGCCAAGTCGGCCACGGCGCGGCGCACTCTGATCCCACGCGCCTCAAGGAGTTGTCAGCAAATGTAGAGGCCCAACTGCAGGGCTCTTTAAATCAAGAGTGAATAGGTTACTTCTAGGCAAGCGTGCTTCATCGTCAACCACATCATCGCTTACCATCAGGTTAGATTGTGGTCAAACGCACTTAGAATCATTACATAGTATAAAACAAAGTCGCTTCCTCACTACTATGCTTAAATCTTTAAAAGTACGCAGCGGATTTTGATGCGGCTTTTTTAATAGTTAGAGTTATTCAAGAGGAAGGTTTATACGTATAATAACATGCATAATATCAACATTGCACCCGTGCGAAGCCGGGGGCGGGTCGCTAGTCTTATATAAAAATGAATAGCTGTTAGTCTCACTATAACTCGAGAACGGGGCGACCGATTTAGGTTATTTTGCTCTTGATTTATTCGTATCTAATAGCTCAATGAAAGTTTAAACGGTGAGTAAAAAAAGTGAATTCCACCCTTGAGTGGAGCAGGAAACAGTGTCAGACTCTTACTGACTAAACGACCACCCTGTCCCTTCTTAGCCTTCATACCGGGGTCGGACCTGCAGAAACCGGACCGTGGCCCCAGTAGGCTTCGTCCCTGCAGTTGGGCCTACGACGACTTAATCTTAGCCTAAACCAAACAATATTAATATAATTCATTGACTTCTCAACAACACAAATCTAAATATAAATTAACTGAGTTTCGAACTGATAACAAAGAGGCAACATCTCTTATCATCGCCACAAGTAAATCCTATTACAAGTTATCCTCACTCCAGCATATATGTGACATACAAGGTCACATACAGTCGAGCTCCGGAGCTAAATCTTTAACTAATTAAAGTTCTGCGCTAATCTGTATCGACGAGCTGAGATCTGGAAGCCATTTATTTTAAACTAGCTGGTGGCCGCGACTTCGTCTGCGTCAGAATAGTTAACTAGCACTATATATATTCCATAGGGTTTTTTTTATGGTAGGTGAAAATCATCGAATGACGAAACCCGCTCTTGGGCGGAGCGGGAGACCATTGTCAGACTCTTACTGACTAAAAAACCTACCCCGTACCTTCCTTGTCTTATTCCTAGAGCCGCGGTAACAGTTTCACACCACCCTCGGCTCCAGGAGGCTTCGACCCTGAAGGGCCCCTACAGTTTGCTGACAACGATTCCATTGGGTACTGAGATATGCTAAGATTTTTATAGTTCCGAAAAGACGTATTATTTTAGGCATTTAAGTGGAACCTTCAATGTGCAGCCTTGGTTAAGCCAACTAGGCAACTGGGGCCAAGGGTTCGCGTCTGAAAGGAAGGCTCCGGCCCTGGTATATTTGGCAACGTATATGGCAATAAAATAGAGAACTATTTGACATCGTGTGACATCCTTAAAAAAGAACAGTTTGGATTTAGAAAGGGGAGATCCACTGCTTCAGCTTGTTTTTCACTAATTACTCAAATAACCGAAAACCTAAACAGAAAATCCAAAACAGGCTGTGTCTTTCTAGACATGACAAAAGCATTTGATTTTGTCTGTCATAAAAAATTACTTTCCAAACTTTCGCACTATGGAATCCGCGGGAAAGCCAATGATTGGATCAAAAGTTTTCTTACCGACCGGGAACAATGCGTAGAAATAACAAGAATGTGTAAAAATGAACAAAAACAATTTAGATCGAAATACAGAACGAACCACTTCGGAACACCACAAGGAGGAATTTTATCCCCGGTTTTCTTTCTAGTATATATCAACGACCTACCAGATGCTATTAATGAAGAATGCATACTATTTGCTGACGACACAACCTTGATTATTAAAAGCAATGATAACAAAGACTTACAAAACCGAATTGTTAAAGCATTAGACAAAACAATCAAGTGGCTAGAAACAAATAATTTAAAAATTAACATGACAAAAACAAACATAATACAATTCCAAGCATCCAACACAAACACAGATAATTTAGTAATTCAGTATAATAATTCCGTCTTAAACACTATGAATGAATGTGTATTTTTAGGCATAACCGTTGATAGAAACTGCAGCTGGAAGCCACACGTAGACAAAATACTTAAAAAAATTGATCGATTTGTGTATGTCTTGAAAAGAATAAGACAAACGGTTAACATAAATAGCGCAATGGTGGCTTACCATGCCTATGTAGCATCTTTACTAAGATATGGTCTTATTATTTGGGGCAACTCAGTAGACGTTGAAAGAGTCTTTAAAGGACAAAAAAAGTGTATTCGAGCAATGTGTGGAGCTCACTTTTTGGATAGCTGTAAACCGCTATTCCAAAAACTTAAAATACTACCTTTGCCAAGTCTCTACATATTTGAAACATGCATGTTTGTAAAAAAAAATTATGATTCATTTGTTAAAAGTAACTACAAAACAAATAGTAGAGTGCGTCACAAAGACAAATTAAAATTGCCTCAAATAAAATTAATGCTATATAAAAGAAATATTTACTGCATGGCAATTATTATTTATAACCATCTGCCAAATAATATTCAAGATTTGCCATCGTCGTTGTTCAAAAGGGTTTTATTTAAAATGTTACTAGAGAAAAATTATTACAGTGTTAAAGAATATTTAGAGGATAAATCGCTAGTAACATAATATGTAAAAATAGGCTTTGCCATATCCAACAGTGACATAATTATCGAACATTAATGACAATTTTATTACCATTATTTAATTCAATTTTAATCTTCACTACAATAATATTTATATGTGACATGGCAATCTTAATTCTTAATTTTTATTTTAATAATATTTACAAAATCTAATATAGCAACTTAAAATCTATAAATAATATTGACATTTTATTAATTCATATTATACAGAAATATTTGTACGCCATAGTATGGCAGGATATGCTGGAATCAAAACTGTAACATCTATTGTACCATATTCTGACAAATAAACATTTTTGATTTGATTTGAACGTAGGAATGGGGTAGGTTGTTTAGCCACTAAGAATCTGACACTGTATCCCGCTCCGCCCAAGGGCGGGATTCGTTACTGGGTGATTTTTATTACCTACCTACCTAGATAATTTTTAGCTTCAGTATATTTTTATGAACTTCTTTTTAGTTTTAAATTGTGTTTTGTTAAAATTTATAAATTCCAAAAATCCAGAGATTTCATGACATTTGCAAAATCCGGCCGCAATCCTGAGAAGAGTCTAAAAATCCTGAGAAGATCTCAGGACAATTCTTGAAAAATAGGTATGTCTCACATGATACACCACTACACGTGATGTGAACCCAGCTTAAAACATTCTCCCATCAACCATGAACTAGTACGACTCACTTTCCCTCGCAAACATACCCGTGTCGTCGCCACCGTCCCGTCACTAGCGACCCTTCTCACGGGTCACGGGTCACGCGAGCACGTGTCGCAGCCGTCACGTTCACGTCGCGTCGACGTCACGCACACGTCAGATAGTCGTTGGAAGGTGTGGAGTTGGGTGGTTATGTCATCGGTAAAGGTATTTTTTGATATGATGTGTTTTGAATTTATACCTCGCTAGAGAAATTAGTTTCTTATATAGGTTCCCATTAAAATAGATGGACAAATTTTGACATAGCGTTCAGTACGTCTAACCAAAGGTATCAAGCAAAAAAAAAACACCTATTATAGTGTTTTTATTTTGACCTAAAATAATAAATGGATGCATGCGAATGGGGCATTCAAGAATTATTGTAAGTACATAAATTGCTTTTTTCTTATTATTTTTTTACCATTGTCTTTATTTTGGTGGTCTGAATGATTTGTAAAATTTTGTCCATCTATTTTAATGGGACCCTATATTTTGGGATAAAAAGATTGAGACGACGATACGACATTAAAAGTCCATCCAAAAGTCGTCCAATAGATATCGCCGTCAGCGATGTATGTGTGTGTGTGGGTTCTCCCAAACAACAGTTTGCCAACTGCGGTTTTCCCGTCCGATTATAATTTAGGTGTCTTCAAAGCTAGAGTGAATAGGCTCATAATAAACTAGTGCGCCTCACCATCAACGATTGCATCACTGCTTACCATAAGGTGGGATCACAGTCAAGCAATAGTTTATAGCAAATAAAAAAATATATTATTTGTTTATACTTTATTGTACACCAAGATAATTTTACAAATTTTAATAAACAGGCTATATGTCCAGGCTCTTTCCATCCCAGGTTGCCTGTTTTGATTTAAAAATAAATAGATACATACAATGGGCCTATTGTATCTATTTTTTAAAGCTCAGAATTTGTGGCCTTATTGCATTCTGCGATCTCTTCCAGGCAACCTGGGATGGAAAGAGATAGCCTGGACATATAACCAGTTTATTAAAGGAGTTAGCTTACTACCCACATAAAGACTAACTAAATAATAGTGCCGCAAAAGTTTTTGTCCCGAAAGAGACTAGACCCAGACAAACTGTCCCCTGACCGGCAGGTACATGAATACGGCCCAGCGGTCCCTGCCAAACTTCCACTGTGGCTATTTTAATGAGGGGTGAGTTACCCCTTCGTGATAAAGACGAGTTGCAGAAAGTCAAGTCTCATTAACATCTGTCATTTTAACTGTTTGTGGTGGTAGATCATTTTGAGAGCCGAAGTGTACGTTTCTGTCTTTTCTTTTCTTTTTTTGCAGATAACTTAAAATTTAGATTTTTCACAGCTTTAAACTTTTCCTTTTGGTTTGGAGCCCTAAATAAAACCAGGCAAGTAAGAGTCTGATTCGCGCACTCAGAATTCCGTACAAAGTTACCTATGTGTTTACATAGGTTACATTTGAATTACCGAATTGAATTAAGAAGATTTTCCCGAATCGCAATTTTTTTTGTGGAGTTTTTGTATACTTGTGCTGAGAAGTTGTTTCATGCCAAATTTCAAGATTCCAGGTTAACAGGAAGTACTGTATATATTTTGATTTCCTTGAGAATGCCGAAACATAAGTTCAACAATTAACATTTTCATGGAACTGTAGTAGACTTGAGTATATGTTTTGAAATTTAAACCCGTTACCTCCTCACGTTCCCGAGATAAAGAGTCATGACTGACGGACGGACAACAAATTGATCCTATAAGGGTTACTTCCTTTTTCAGTTACGGAAACCTACCCTAAAAAAAGAAAAAAAAAATCAACAACACTTGGTTGGAAACTATTCTGCCATAGTTGCTCTTGCTGTGGTTCTTCTGCAACTATTCTGTAGCGTGTAATCCCCTAGTTCGACTGCACGTCGCAGTTTTATTGTGTCGCTGAGTTTTAACAAGATGTCATGAAAAGGTATAAAGGTAAATATTACGTATTTCTGTTTGACAATATGAATATGTTACTGAAAATTGGGATCGGCAGGTTTGGGGTTCTCGTTTTTGAGAGGGTTTCTGCATGGATACTTCTAGCCCCGGGGTCATTGTATGTTCTCCGTAAAAGGTCCACTTTATTTGCCGCCAAAGATTACCGATACCTAACTTTGATATCCTCAAATAATTATTTATTTATTTAATCTTCATGTACAGTAGTGGTACATAGGCGGACTTAATGCAACAAGGCATTCTCTACCAGTCAACCTTTGGGTTAAAAAAGACAGCATTGTGGTAGGTGTGCACTCAAAATAAATAACAGATAATAAGATATGATTAAAATATAGTGTAATACTTATAATTTAAACAAGTAACTTATAATAATAAAATACGTATATACAAATATTATAAACTAATAGATACTATGATAAATATCAAATAATATATTTTTATCGGTTCCTCGGCAGGAGAACCGATATTCTCCGGTCACACTGGCCAATTTTAACTGTGATTGGCCTAGTAGGTTTATCTATACTAATAATATAAAGCTGAAGAACTTATTTGTTTGGTGAACTGGTCGAGGGAATTTAATTTGATTCCGCCATCTCAATTTTACCATCGGACATCCCGTTGTACAACAAATATCCATCCTTACGTTGTTGAGACATCCACGGTTCGGACTAAGCGTTTTGCCTCGTCGTTTATACCGCGTATATCGAGGGACTGGAACAGTTTGCTAGCTGCAGTGTTACCGTCTGATTATAATTTTCGCGTCTTCATGGCTAGAGTGAATAGGCTCTTAATAAACAAGTGCGCCTCACCATCAACGATTGCATCACTGCTTACCATCAGATGCGATCGCAGTCGATTTGAAAAATTCTTTGAACTTAGGATCGTTATCGAGGATATAATATTGCGAATAAAAGCTATCTTATCTTACTAATATTATAAATGCGAAAGTAACGATGTTTGGATGTTTGTTACTCAATCACGCGAAAACGGCTGGACGGATCTGGATGAAATTTGGCACAGGCATAGGATACACTCCGGAATAGGACATAGGCTACTTTTTATCCCGAATACCCCAATACCACGCGGGCAAAGCCGCGGGCAAAAGCTAGTTAATAACATATTTTAAAAAATCAATAAGAACCTGACTGACGGCTCGGCTGACGCAGTTGTTGAGTGATTGAGTGATTGACTGCTGCACTGAGGATAGCAGGTTCGAAAAATTGGTATGGCTTCTAAATAAGTGTTCCAGGTCTGGGTATCTTGTGTATGTGACTTTATGTTTTTGTGAACGCACCCACGACACAGACGTAACGCGCGTAAGGACCCTCAGTCCTTACCAATTGACTCATGAAAATAATTTAATTCCCGAATCCAGTCGTGAACATTTAAGAATTCCTAAAACCATGGGCCAAAGCGTATTACCAAGGACCTGGGATCAAGGCAAGGAAGGAACGGGGTAGGTGGTTTAGTCAGTAAGAGTCTGACACTGTTTCCCGCTCTGCCCAAGGCGCGATTCGTTATAGGATAATTTTTACCTACCATAAAAAAAGTCGTGAAGATTTTAGCGAATAAAAAAAAAGTTTTTTTTTTAAACTGTAACCCGTAAGATGTCAATGGAACTCTATTACTAAGCTTCCGCTATCCGTTCATCCGTCTGTCTGTCTGTCCGTCTATCTGTCAGCGGGTTGTATCTCACAAACCGTAAGAGGTCGAGTTGACATTTTTACAGAATGTGTATTTACTGTGACAACAACAAATCATCTTCCTACCCTTGTCCCACTTTATTTGGGGTCGACACAACACATTTTTTTTCTTTAATTCTATCCTGTCACTCATCAAGCTATCATTCTTTATTCTTTCATATAAATTGTCAGACAATTCATCTATCCGCTAAAACAACAAAAAATAAAATAAAAATAAAGCTTAAGAAATGTTACTTTGATCGATGTTAACATTAAAATAAGTATTTACGAAAGCTTTCGTCTACAAGTTTCGACTCGCACTTTTTATTTTCTTTTGGTTGCTAAAATCATCCAAGTGACGAATCACGCTCTTGGGCGGAACAGAAAACAGTGTCAGACTTTTACTGACTAAACAACCTTCTCCATTCCTTTGTAGCCATAATTATATACCAGGACCACAGCCTTCCTTTCAGACGCGAACCCTTGGCCCCTGTTGGCTTCGACCCTTCTGCAGGGTCCCTAGGGTTTGCTGACAACTCCTTGAGACGCGCGGGAATAGAATATCGCCATTTTGCAGAACATATATAAACTAGTGCTTGACTATAATCCCACCTGATGGTAAGCAGTGATGCAATCGTTGATGGTGAGGCGCACTAGTTTATTAAGATCCTATTCACTCTAGCCTTGAAGACACCCAAATTATAATCATAATCTAGCATAAAAAAAATGACATGAAAAAATGTTTTTTAAACCTACTTGCAAAATAAAGATCATTTATCATTAATCGGACAGAAACATTGCAGCCGGCAAACTGTTCCAGTCCCTCGATGTACGCGGTATAAACGACGAGGCAAAACGCTTAGTCCGTACCGTAGATTTTTCAACAACTTAAGGGTGTAACTTTGTGGACCATCAGTGACACAGATTAGTAACCATTGCTTTGAAACGCTTAGTCCGGACCGTAGATATCTCAACAACTTAAGGGTGTAACTTTTGTGGACCATCAGTGACACAGATTAGTAACCATTGCTTTGAAACGCTTAGTCCGGACCGTAGATATCTCAACAACTTAAGGGTGTAACTTTTGTGGACCACCAGTGACAGATAGGGAACCATTGCTTTAAAACGCTTAGTCCGGACCGTGGACAACTTAAGGGTGTGTAATATATTTGAGGAGATACATAAATTGCAAAAATGTTGGACGTTGACATTTGACAGACGGATCTAATTCAACCTCCTTATACTATATCAAACAGACCTACATTACAGGGTGTAACTTTTGTGGACCACCAGTGACAGATAGGGAACCATTGCTTTAAAACGCTTAGTCCGGACCGTGGACAACTTAAGGGTGTATCTTTAGTGGACCATTAGTGACACAGATAGAGAACCATTGCTTTAAAACGCTTAGTCCGGACCGTAGACAACTTAAGGGTGTATCTTTAGTGGACCATTAGTGACATAGATTGGCTACCATTGCTTTAAAACAAGTATAAAAGTAAACGGAACAGTTAAACCGCCATTAATAAAGCGATTTCAATCGTTCGCCAGTGTAAACTGTGGCGTGTGACTTCGCAGCGGATGGGTGACGGTATTGGAAATCTTTATTACATCAATATATTTTATGTCACAGTGTTTGTTATACAACTAGATTGGCTAGTCATTTCGGATTAGTTAGCTGGGATTTTACATCAGACTTACGATTTAGGTCGCTGGTACAAACCTAGCCAGGCGCATTATTTTATGTAATTTACTTTATCATTACTGCTCTTAGAACGGTGAAGGAAAACATCGTGAGGAAACCGGCATCTCTTAGAACGGAACATTCGAAAAAATTTGAAATCTAGCAACCCGCACTCGGTCGGCGTATAATAATAATAATAATATAGCCTTTTTATTTCCATAGAATACATTTTAAATAAAACTTACATTCATGAAAAATTACTGTAAGTGCATGCATATAATAACAATTATTAGATAAATTAATTTAAATTAGATTATAAATTACAATTACTAAATAGATTTAAAATTTGCAGATTAATTTAAATAAATTTCCAAAAAATAATTTTAAAATTAATTAATTATAAAATAGGTTCTCTATGGACCCCTCAACGGGTAAAGGCCTCCTCCATTTTGCTCCACGTCTGTCGGTCCTTTGCTTTATTGAGCCAATTTTCACCTGCATATTTAATTATTTCATCGACCCATTTTTCTCTTGGTCGACCTCTTTTCTTTTTGTTAGTGGGTCCCTGCCAAGTGGTCACTCTGTATGTCCATTTATCCCTGTCCATACGTGCAATATGGCCCGCCCATTTCCATTTTAGTTTTTTTGAATAGTCTAGAGCATCTATTATTTTTGTTATATTTCTTATTTCGGAATTTCTTTTTCTGTGTTTTCTTCGTATATTTAGTATGCTCCTTTCCATCGCTCTCTGACATACTTGTATTTTGTTTTTTATGTTGTTATTGTGTATCCATGTTTGACAACCATACGTTAGACAGGGCAGCAAACATGAGTCCATTACTTTTTTCTTGAGTTTTATAGGGAGTTTTGATTTTAGGGTTTCTTTATTGCTCCAAAACTTATTCCAGGTTATATTAACCCGTCTTTTTACCTCATCTTCGTGTCTTGTCTTGGAAAAAGATACCTGCTGTCCTAGGTAAACATAGCTCTTAACGTACTCCAATGCATTATTATTGACTCCCATTAGTATAATGTGGTGGTTTGTCATGATTTTAGTCTTGGTAGCATTTAGTTCTAGACCGATTTTATTGCTTGCCTCATTAAGTTCCATAATCATTTTCTCTAACTGAGATGCTGTTTCAGAGAAGAGTATTATGTCATCCGCAAATCGAAGATTACTGAGGAGCTTCCCATTTATATTAATACCTTTTCTTTCCCAGTTTAGAGTTTTCATTATACTTTGGAGTACAGCTATGAAAATTCTAGGTGACAAGGGATCACCCTGCCTGACGCCTCTACAAATATTTATTTCAGGACCTTGTTTCTCTAGCTTTACACGACTTTTGCTTTTGCAGTAGATGTCCTTTATAAGGTCTACAGTTTCTGATGGCACTTCGCACTCGTGTAGAGCTTTCCACATGCTTTTATGGGATATAGAGTCGAAGGCTTTGGCGTAGTCTATAAATGCCGGTCGGCGTATAGGATATTTATTATTAGGCCCACTCCCTCTTTTAGACAGTTTCCTCTTCTAGGCCTGAGTCACAGCAGAGGGAACATAAAAAGGCTGGTGATGATGATTTTACAGCATTCTTCTTCTTTTCGTGTCGATTTGACTCAAATTTTGTCCGACCAATATTTAGCCACCTGGACAGCTCTCTCGTTGGCCTCGTACAAGTCATTAAAGGTGCAGGTGGTAGTGCAAGCTGAGCAAGAAAGGAGATGACGCATGTCCTGTGAAGGGGCTCCACACTGGCACTGTGCTTGCGATGGGTCAAGGAAGCCCCATTTGGCCAGATTACACAGCACTTGCGATTTACAGCATTTAAATTAAATTAGCAAACCGTGGCTTCAGTAGGCCTCTTACCAGGGTCGAAGCCTACTAAGCTATGGGTTGTCTGAAACTTAACCCCGGGGTTCTGGATGCAAAGCAAAGAAGGAACACAGGAGTGGGATTTAGTCAGTAAAACTTTCTACTGCTTAGCCCTAGACCAGGAGAAGGCATAGGATGACCAACCCAAACAGAAAAAAAATGCTTTTCCATATCCATTAATGTAAACAGCCTCCCTCAGTACTCCAAGAGTTTTCTAAAACAAAAATACGGCATAAATTCACGTTAAACTGTTATTTTTTTTAAATTATGACGTTGGCGTATCCTCCCCAGGTAAACAGGGTGTACAGGCTGCTTTTGTTGAATTTTTTACCACCCCCACCCTTTATGAATGTGGTTTTTGGCACTTTTTAGGGGGAAAAACGGATGGAAAGGATGAAAATAAATATAAAAGTTAGTTGGTTTACTTGCCTAAAGCTTCAGGCGTTGGTTACTGTTCGTGGTCGGTTTTTGGGCCTGGGTTTGGTGACTTTTAGACGTTTTGTTTACTTACGGTTTTGTTTGAGTGGATGATTTGGGCCTATTTGTAAATCATTAACCTTTTTAATACCGTAATTAGAGATAGAATTGAAAGATAATAAGGTGTTTGTACACCGGTGTCTTCTTGGGGCTTTTTATGGTGGGCAAAAATCATCCAATAACGAATACCGCTCTTGGGCGAAGCGGGAAACAGTGTCAGACTCTTACTGACTAAACACCTCACACGGTTCCTTCTTTGCCCTTCGCAATGGGACCAAGCCTTCTTATAAGTTTAAGTTGACAATCGAAATATCTGTCTAAATTCTAAAGCTCAAAGCGAACGCTGAGGTTCGCACATATATTGTCTTTCTATTGTGTCTGTAATGACGGTATTCAACGAATTTAGATTCATGAAGAATAAGTTAAGATTGACTTATGCACTTATTGTAACGTAAATTGTAGTCCATTTTATTACATAAGTATATTCAAATCGTCTCTTTTCGAGTATTCATTTATTTATTTTCATCTGCATCGAGTAAGAGCAGTATTGTTGTATGCGAAAAGAGCGCCTATTGCACACTTTTTTTCACAAATATTTGTATGTCAAATTATAATATGTAAAATAAACAAATACCTCAGACCTAATTAGAAGCAGCTAGTTTTACCTCACTTAGAGATGAGGCCTGACTCCCAGCATTGGGAATATTATAATGCTTTCACGCTAAGCGAGCTCTATCCTATACCACTTCATCGCTTACCATCAGGTGAGAGCAAATGCGAGCCAAAAAAAGGGATTTTCATACATATCTAGTACATTAACCACACATAGTACCAATAAACCAAAACTTCACCCCATAAAAACCATCCGTTACAAGAATTACATACAAGTAACAACTTCTCAGATGCATGGAGGTGTTTGACTACACGGGCAACTAAAATTGCTAAAGACTTGGCAACAATAGTAGCTTACCAGAATAGTCTTAAAGACTCATTTCCTTAAGACTAATACAAAGAATAGATATATAAACACTTCCGTATCCCCATTTTTGACGTTTCGCTGACTAGTAGAGATTGCCTAAAGCATGTAGTGTGTAATGCATGTACGGCCGTCGGATCTTGGCGTGTCTAATCTAAAGTTAGACTCTGCAAATTAGCGTTTCAAATTTGGCACAGGCATAGGATACACTCCGGAATAGGACATAGGCTACTTTTTATCCCGAATACCCCAATACCACGCGGGCAAAGCCGCGGGCAAAAGCTAGTTAATAACATATTTTAAAAAATCAATAAGAACCTGACTGACGGCTCGGCTGACGCAGTTGTTGAGTGATTGAGTGATTGACTGCTGCACTGAGGATAGCAGGTTCGAAAAATTGGTATGGCTTCTAAATAAGTGTTCCAGGTCTGGGTATCTTGTGTATGTGACTTTATGTTTTTGTGAACGCACCCACGACACAGACGTAACGCGCGTAAGGACCCTCAGTCCTTACCAATTGACTCATGAAAATAATTTAATTCCCGAATCCAGTCGTGAACATTTAAGAATTCCTAAAACCATGGGCCAAAGCGTATTACCAAGGACCTGGGATCAAGGCAAGGAAGGAACGGGGTAGGTGGTTTAGTCAGTAAGAGTCTGACACTGTTTCCCGCTCTGCCCAAGGCGCGATTCGTTATAGGATAATTTTTACCTACCATAAAAAAAGTCGTGAAGATTTTAGCGAATAAAAAAAAAGTTTTTTTTTTAAACTGTAACCCGTAAGATGTCAATGGAACTCTATTACTAAGCTTCCGCTATCCGTTCATCCGTCTGTCTGTCTGTCCGTCTATCTGTCAGCGGGTTGTATCTCACAAACCGTAAGAGGTCGAGTTGACATTTTTACAGAATGTGTATTTACTGTGACAACAACAAATCATCTTCCTACCCTTGTCCCACTTTATTTGGGGTCGACACAACACATTTTTTTTCTTTAATTCTATCCTGTCACTCATCAAGCTATCATTCTTTATTCTTTCATATAAATTGTCAGACAATTCATCTATCCGCTAAAACAACAAAAAATAAAATAAAAATAAAGCTTAAGAAATGTTACTTTGATCGATGTTAACATTAAAATAAGTATTTACGAAAGCTTTCGTCTACAAGTTTCGACTCGCACTTTTTATTTTCTTTTGGTTGCTAAAATCATCCAAGTGACGAATCACGCTCTTGGGCGGAACAGAAAACAGTGTCAGACTTTTACTGACTAAACAACCTTCTCCATTCCTTTGTAGCCATAATTATATACCAGGACCACAGCCTTCCTTTCAGACGCGAACCCTTGGCCCCTGTTGGCTTCGACCCTTCTGCAGGGTCCCTAGGGTTTGCTGACAACTCCTTGAGACGCGCGGGAATAGAATATCGCCATTTTGCAGAACATATATAAACTAGTGCTTGACTATAATCCCACCTGATGGTAAGCAGTGATGCAATCGTTGATGGTGAGGCGCACTAGTTTATTAAGATCCTATTCACTCTAGCCTTGAAGACACCCAAATTATAATCATAATCTAGCATAAAAAAAATGACATGAAAAAATGTTTTTTAAACCTACTTGCAAAATAAAGATCATTTATCATTAATCGGACAGAAACATTGCAGCCGGCAAACTGTTCCAGTCCCTCGATGTACGCGGTATAAACGACGAGGCAAAACGCTTAGTCCGTACCGTAGATTTTTCAACAACTTAAGGGTGTAACTTTGTGGACCATCAGTGACACAGATTAGTAACCATTGCTTTGAAACGCTTAGTCCGGACCGTAGATATCTCAACAACTTAAGGGTGTAACTTTTGTGGACCATCAGTGACACAGATTAGTAACCATTGCTTTGAAACGCTTAGTCCGGACCGTAGATATCTCAACAACTTAAGGGTGTAACTTTTGTGGACCACCAGTGACAGATAGGGAACCATTGCTTTAAAACGCTTAGTCCGGACCGTGGACAACTTAAGGGTGTGTAATATATTTGAGGAGATACATAAATTGCAAAAATGTTGGACGTTGACATTTGACAGACGGATCTAATTCAACCTCCTTATACTATATCAAACAGACCTACATTACAGGGTGTAACTTTTGTGGACCACCAGTGACAGATAGGGAACCATTGCTTTAAAACGCTTAGTCCGGACCGTGGACAACTTAAGGGTGTATCTTTAGTGGACCATTAGTGACACAGATAGAGAACCATTGCTTTAAAACGCTTAGTCCGGACCGTAGACAACTTAAGGGTGTATCTTTAGTGGACCATTAGTGACATAGATTGGCTACCATTGCTTTAAAACAAGTATAAAAGTAAACGGAACAGTTAAACCGCCATTAATAAAGCGATTTCAATCGTTCGCCAGTGTAAACTGTGGCGTGTGACTTCGCAGCGGATGGGTGACGGTATTGGAAATCTTTATTACATCAATATATTTTATGTCACAGTGTTTGTTATACAACTAGATTGGCTAGTCATTTCGGATTAGTTAGCTGGGATTTTACATCAGACTTACGATTTAGATCGCTGGTACAAACCTAGCCAGGCGCATTATTTTATGTAATTTACTTTATCATTACTGCTCTTAGAACGGTGAAGGAAAACATCGTGAGGAAACCGGCATCTCTTAGAACGGAACATTCGAAAAAATTTGAAATCTAGCAACCCGCACTCGGTCGGCGTATAATAATAATAATAATATAGCCTTTTTATTTCCATAGAATACATTTTAAATAAAACTTACATTCATGAAAAATTACTGTAAGTGCATGCATATAATAACAATTATTAGATAAATTAATTTAAATTAGATTATAAATTACAATTACTAAATAGATTTAAAATTTGCAGATTAATTTAAATAAATTTCCAAAAAATAATTTTAAAATTAATTAATTATAAAATAGGTTCTCTATGGACCCCTCAACGGGTAAAGGCCTCCTCCATTTTGCTCCACGTCTGTCGGTCCTTTGCTTTATTGAGCCAATTTTCACCTGCATATTTAATTATTTCATCGACCCATTTTTCTCTTGGTCGACCTCTTTTCTTTTTGTTAGTGGGTCCCTGCCAAGTGGTCACTCTGTATGTCCATTTATCCCTGTCCATACGTGCAATATGGCCCGCCCATTTCCATTTTAGTTTTTTTGAATAGTCTAGAGCATCTATTATTTTTGTTATATTTCTTATTTCGGAATTTCTTTTTCTGTGTTTTCTTCGTATATTTAGTATGCTCCTTTCCATCGCTCTCTGACATACTTGTATTTTGTTTTTTATGTTGTTATTGTGTATCCATGTTTGACAACCATACGTTAGACAGGGCAGCAAACATGAGTCCATTACTTTTTTCTTGAGTTTTATAGGGAGTTTTGATTTTAGGGTTTCTTTATTGCTCCAAAACTTATTCCAGGTTATATTAACCCGTCTTTTTACCTCATCTTCGTGTCTTGTCTTGGAAAAAGATACCTGCTGTCCTAGGTAAACATAGCTCTTAACGTACTCCAATGCATTATTATTGACTCCCATTAGTATAATGTGGTGGTTTGTCATGATTTTAGTCTTGGTAGCATTTAGTTCTAGACCGATTTTATTGCTTGCCTCATTAAGTTCCATAATCATTTTCTCTAACTGAGATGCTGTTTCAGAGAAGAGTATTATGTCATCCGCAAATCGAAGATTACTGAGGAGCTTCCCATTTATATTAATACCTTTTCTTTCCCAGTTTAGAGTTTTCATTATACTTTGGAGTACAGCTATGAAAATTCTAGGTGACAAGGGATCACCCTGCCTGACGCCTCTACAAATATTTATTTCAGGACCTTGTTTCTCTAGCTTTACACGACTTTTGCTTTTGCAGTAGATGTCCTTTATAAGGTCTACAGTTTCTGATGGCACTTCGCACTCGTGTAGAGCTTTCCACATGCTTTTATGGGATATAGAGTCGAAGGCTTTGGCGTAGTCTATAAATGCCGGTCGGCGTATAGGATATTTATTATTAGGCCCACTCCCTCTTTTAGACAGTTTCCTCTTCTAGGCCTGAGTCACAGCAGAGGGAACATAAAAAGGCTGGTGATGATGATTTTACAGCATTCTTCTTCTTTTCGTGTCGATTTGACTCAAATTTTGTCCGACCAATATTTAGCCACCTGGACAGCTCTCTCGTTGGCCTCGTACAAGTCATTAAAGGTGCAGGTGGTAGTGCAAGCTGAGCAAGAAAGGAGATGACGCATGTCCTGTGAAGGGGCTCCACACTGGCACTGTGCTTGCGATGGGTCAAGGAAGCCCCATTTGGCCAGATTACACAGCACTTGCGATTTACAGCATTTAAATTAAATTAGCAAACCGTGGCTTCAGTAGGCCTCTTACCAGGGTCGAAGCCTACTAAGCTATGGGTTGTCTGAAACTTAACCCCGGGGTTCTGGATGCAAAGCAAAGAAGGAACACAGGAGTGGGATTTAGTCAGTAAAACTTTCTACTGCTTAGCCCTAGACCAGGAGAAGGCATAGGATGACCAACCCAAACAGAAAAAAAATGCTTTTCCATATCCATTAATGTAAACAGCCTCCCTCAGTACTCCAAGAGTTTTCTAAAACAAAAATACGGCATAAATTCACGTTAAACTGTTATTTTTTTTAAATTATGACGTTGGCGTATCCTCCCCAGGTAAACAGGGTGTACAGGCTGCTTTTGTTGAATTTTTTACCACCCCCACCCTTTATGAATGTGGTTTTTGGCACTTTTTAGGGGGAAAAACGGATGGAAAGGATGAAAATAAATATAAAAGTTAGTTGGTTTACTTGCCTAAAGCTTCAGGCGTTGGTTACTGTTCGTGGTCGGTTTTTGGGCCTGGGTTTGGTGACTTTTAGACGTTTTGTTTACTTACGGTTTTGTTTGAGTGGATGATTTGGGCCTATTTGTAAATCATTAACCTTTTTAATACCGTAATTAGAGATAGAATTGAAAGATAATAAGGTGTTTGTACACCGGTGTCTTCTTGGGGCTTTTTATGGTGGGCAAAAATCATCCAATAACGAATACCGCTCTTGGGCGAAGCGGGAAACAGTGTCAGACTCTTACTGACTAAACACCTCACACGGTTCCTTCTTTGCCCTTCGCAATGGGACCAAGCCTTCTTATAAGTTTAAGTTGACAATCGAAATATCTGTCTAAATTCTAAAGCTCAAAGCGAACGCTGAGGTTCGCACATATATTGTCTTTCTATTGTGTCTGTAATGACGGTATTCAACGAATTTAGATTCATGAAGAATAAGTTAAGATTGACTTATGCACTTATTGTAACGTAAATTGTAGTCCATTTTATTACATAAGTATATTCAAATCGTCTCTTTTCGAGTATTCATTTATTTATTTTCATCTGCATCGAGTAAGAGCAGTATTGTTGTATGCGAAAAGAGCGCCTATTGCACACTTTTTTTCACAAATATTTGTATGTCAAATTATAATATGTAAAATAAACAAATACCTCAGACCTAATTAGAAGCAGCTAGTTTTACCTCACTTAGAGATGAGGCCTGACTCCCAGCATTGGGAATATTATAATGCTTTCACGCTAAGCGAGCTCTATCCTATACCACTTCATCGCTTACCATCAGGTGAGAGCAAATGCGAGCCAAAAAAAGGGATTTTCATACATATCTAGTACATTAACCACACATAGTACCAATAAACCAAAACTTCACCCCATAAAAACCATCCGTTACAAGAATTACATACAAGTAACAACTTCTCAGATGCATGGAGGTGTTTGACTACACGGGCAACTAAAATTGCTAAAGACTTGGCAACAATAGTAGCTTACCAGAATAGTCTTAAAGACTCATTTCCTTAAGACTAATACAAAGAATAGATATATAAACACTTCCGTATCCCCATTTTTGACGTTTCGCTGACTAGTAGAGATTGCCTAAAGCATGTAGTGTGTAATGCATGTACGGCCGTCGGATCTTGGCGTGTCTAATCTAAAGTTAGACTCTGCAAATTAGCGTTTCAAAACTCGTAAAAAAACAAAACAAATAAATGCAATTTGCAGTTGTTATTGCTGTTAAAAACTGTTATTGGCATTTTTTTTTAAACCTTTATTTTTTTACGAGTTTTCAAGCGCTAAATTTCGCAGACCCTAACTTCAGACTCAAAAAGATCCGTACGCTTTAATAAATTTGTGTTGGATAGAAAATAAATAAAAAAATAAACTGCACTTTTTGCTCGTCTTTCTTTCCATGAGTCCTTAATAAATCTATAATTTATATTATTATAAATCTGATGAGGGTTTGGTTGAAAGTGCTAATCTCAGGACCTAGTGGTACGAATTGGAAAATTCTTTCTGTGTTAAATATAAATAGTCCTTTTATCGAGAAAGGTCACAGACTATTATAATATTACGCTACAACCTAACGGTGTAGGGCAGTAACTAAAGATGCGAGTGAAACCGCGGGGGACAGCTAGTAATATATGTTAAGACTACATTTCAGCCACGTCGACAGCGCGACAGGTTTTTTTTTTTAATTGCTATAAACTAGTGCTTGACTGCGATCCCATCTGATGGTAAGCAGTGATGCAATTGTTGATGGTAAGGCGCACTAGTTTATTAAGAGCCTATTCACTCTAGCCTTGAAGACACCTAAATTATAATCGGACGGAAAGACTGCAGCCGGCAAACTGTTCCAATCCCTCGATGTACGCGGTATAAACGACGAGGTAAAACGCTTAGTCCGGGCCGCAAGTGTCTCAACAACGTAAGGTTGGATATTTATTTTAATTATTATCTCAACGTATAGATTAAAACAGAACAACATACGCGCCACTAAATCCTGTTTCAGCAACTCAAACCAACGACAAAAAATGGCACGTCTAGTTGCACCTTTAGAGGAGTGATACAGAGCAACATTCGCGCCACTATCTGCTGCTTGAGCAACTTACACCAGCGACAGAAAAATGGCCCGTCTAGCTGTACCATTACACATGTTGCCAACATAACCACGGAACCACGGACCCCTGACAGCAGAACAATAACCTCCCACATAGGTATGACGTAGTTGAAAGGGAGGGTAGTATAATATTTTTATGAGCGGCACGTGGGCGAAGCGTGAAGGGACTTTTTATTTACTGGCTAGGTCGTTACGGACGATTATTTCTAACTTCCGGATTTTTAAAGGTCGCTGATCAGAAGGTGTATTTTTGTGATAGGTGAAGTTGAAATAAATCAGTGAATCGGATTTTCTTTGTTGTCAATTCTTATCCTTCGTTTCATACGATTCTGTAAGCGTCCGACAGTTGTTTCTCCTTTGGATTTATCGTCTTACATCCTAGCGATAGACAAGCACGTTCATCTTACTAATATTATAAATGCAAAAGTTACGATGTTTGGATGTTTGTTACTCAATCACGCCAAAACGGCTGGACGGATCTGGATGAAATTTGGCACAGGCATAGAATACACTCCTTAATACGACATAGGCTACTTTTTATCCCGGAAACCCCAACCCCAATACTAGTAGAAAATATTTGTCAAAATACTGAAAAGTTGATACAAAAGTCCGCTGCAGCGCTTCATTGGCATTATGTCGTCTAACAAAACTTTTGAGACTTACAGCGCTCTGACATTGCGTGAACGTCGAAATTACACTAGTGTTATCTGGTGTAAAGGTGACTAGCAGATCACCTGAGTAAAGTGACTATACGGACCACCAATACACACTAGATTAGGCGTACCTAATCTTTCAACAACCCGTTTGCCAATCCGCACTGGGCCCGCGTGGTGGATTATGGCCCATTCCCTCTCCTAGAGAGGAGGCCTGTGCCCCAGCAGTGGGAACATTAAAAAGGCTGATGATATTGATGTTGAATCTTTCAATCAAATCCTTTCTCTAACCAATACATATTTTCTGTATGGACTTTAATAGAGACTTTGACCCCTGAGTTTGTTTCGGTGTTTCTTCTCAGGGTAGTCCGCTAGGAAACACCGGACTCATCTAGCATAAAACAAAAAACAAAATGACGTGTAAAAGTGTTTTTAAAAAACCTACTTACAAAATAAAGATCATTTATCATTTCAGCCATTCGATAGTAAAGTAACAAATATTCACACACAAACTTTCAACTTAATCATATTACTGTCATTGTTGAACATTTAAAAGTTATCAAGAAATAAATCAACAATAAAAAAGTGTCGTCATGGCGCTATCTCATATCTATTTAAGAGCCCAGATAAAAGCGCACAGCCTCTTAAAACAGAGGAAAAAGATTTGATACTCTTAAGGCGTAGAGTCCCTTGAACTTGCAGAAACAATTTTTTTTTTTGTTTCTAAAGATCACAAACGTTTGAAAGGAGTAGGAAAAAAAGTGAAAACTTTTTTCTTGGTAAAATAGTATGTCTAAATTTTTTTTTTCGTTGAAATATAAAACTTCAAAAAAAGCAGTGGGCAGTGCAATGGGTAGTTCGCCGTCCGATCATCGAGCCCAAGAAGTCGACGGTGCGCACTGTTCCCGCGCGTCTCAAGGAATCTTCAGCAAACTGTAGGGGCCCTACAGGGTCACGGGCAAGGAAGGCAAGGAAGGAACGGGGTAAGTTGTTTAGTCACTAGGAGTCTGATACTGTTACCCGCTCCGCCCAAGAGCGTGATACGTCATTCGATGATTTTTACCTACCATAAAAAACCTGTTAATAATGTTGTACATCTTTTTTTTTTTTTTTTTTTCACCAAGCCGTTACCAAAAATTAAGCTTGGGAAAAAAAAAAAAAAAAAAGATGTACAACATTATTAACAGGTTTTTCAGGTCACACAGTTCGGGAGCTAGAAGCCTTAACGTCTACGATCAGACATCAATCGCGTTCGATGTTTGCTAAGTAGATTCGTATCTACCCTCCTTTTAATAATGTGCTGAACATCGTTTATAATCTATCCATCGGAGATGTATGTGTGCGCTTAATATTCTTTTAACTTTGATGGGAGTCGAAAGACTGAAGATGATTGGATTTCGCTTTTGATTTTTCGGCTATAAAATTCTTGAGTTTGTGTTTTGGGAAAATTCAATGTATTTAATGATTTTTTCAATGAAATATTTGAGATGAAAGCAGAGACTCTTTTTCTAACCTAACTGAGCTGTTAAAGGGTTTTTTTTTTATGGTGGGCAAAAATCATCCAATGACGAATCCGCTGACGGTCGGAGCGAGAAACAGTGTCAGACTCTTACTGATTAAACACCCCACCCCGTTCCTTATTTGCATTACGTAATGGAGCATGCCTTCCTTTCAGAAAGAGACCCTGGGCTCCAGTAGGCTTCAACCCTTTTGCAAAGTCCCTACGCGCTGTTAAAGGGTTGGAGTTTTATAGAGGCTACAAGAAAAATAAATGTCAAAGCCCTATCGCTGTAGGCAATATTAAGCTGTAGTCTATATATCTATATATATATAGAAAAGGAGAAACTGACTGACATATCAACGCACAGCCGAAACTGTTGGGACTAAGAGCGTAAAATTTTGCACAAGGTTTTCTTTTATGGCGTAAGCGAGCACTAAGAAATGTTTTCCCAAAATACACCCCCTAAAGGTATGAAACGAGGGTTAAAAGTTTGTATGAAACCATCCTACACGCGGGTGAAGTCACTGGCAGAAAGCTAGTTATCTATATGAATGATTGTAGTAGAAACTAAGTGACTGACATATCTAAAAACAAATGAAAGTATAAAGCCTAGGAAATGCACAAAGATTTATGACGTATGCGAGCACTAAGAAACAATAAAGGCGATAAAACGGGTTTCATATACAGTCCGTTTGTATAGAGAATTCTACTTTAGAACAGAAGCAAGTGATATCATAAAACGGTTTATTACACCTGAAGCCGATCTAACATGAAAGTCATATGGTTTTCACGTTGGATCTAGAAATCTAGAAATTTTACTGTTTTCTGTTAAATTTAAAGACTCATTACTTTTAAGTGAGATACTAAAGATAAGTGTAGAAAGATTTAATAACAGTGATAGCCTATAATATTCCTAAGTTGAGCTAACAATACAAATACTTGCACTGACTGGACAGATCTACTCAAATATGTGTGGTTCTTTCCTCAAAAGACCATCTCACACACTAATCTGAATTGTTCTCATATGATTTGATTATTACATGTTTGCTGTCTGGACTTTAAAAGCGACTTGGAGTTTGTTTCGATGTTTCTTCTCAGGGTAGTCAGCTAGGAAACACCGGACTCATCTAGTTTAAACTGACAAAAAAAAATTGACATGTAAAAGTGTTATAGAAAACCTATTTGCAAAAATAAACAAAATTATCATAGCGATAGAACGAAATGGACTCTATGAGTAATGAGATGGTATGAAGTGTTGATTAAAAAAGGCAGAGCCGATTAAAGTATATAATAACGCTAAGAAGAAATGGAGAAAAGTGTAAGTGCTGCAATAATCCTAAATGAAGATGTAATTGGTAAGATAAACTAACAAAATATCAAACTACATGAATACTACACAAGGAAAATCCAAATAGAGGTACACATACTCGTATTTACACAGCCCTATCAACAATCAAATTCATAATTCACAAAATCTCCCTGGCTTTCAAGGAACGCCCAAAATCTTCGTGATATCTTCGCCTAACGTATCCGGGCACGAAACCGATTCCATAAAAATATTTACCCACAAAAAAGTAAATCGAAACGAGACGAAAAACTCGACCTTTGCACTCGTGACCCTCGATATGTGGAGGACATCAATCTAAGGAATTTTGTAGGAATTTAGGATGCCACTTATAGACAGATATGGTTCAATCTTTTGTTAGATCTGACTAGATTTTTCTCCCTATGGCTTAGCATGTCAGGTGTTTCTACTTTGGTATTTATGACACCAGCATGAAATGAATATGTATCATTTCATTGTGCGTACAGCCAAGGAGTGGAATTCCTTGCCGGAGTCTGTGTTTCCTGATGGCTATCCGGGAATCTTTAAGTCAAGAATGAATAGGTTACTTCTAGGTAAGCGCGCTCCATCGTCGACCGCATCATCGCTTTCCATCAGGTGAGATAGCGGTCAAGCGTGTACCTATAATATATAAATTTAAAAAAAATGTTGGGATGGTTGGTAGGCAGAACGAGGCTTGATAAGGTTCGCAATTAATACACCAGAGGCTCTTTCAAAGTTGCTCCAATAGGAGAGTATTTGTCAGAGAGACATATGCGCCGGTTCGGACATTTGTGATGAGAAGAGATGAGGAACGAAGGCTCTAGTGATGCCAGAAATGAGAAAAAGTAGAGTATCAGTCGTGCATCGATCTCCATCCTGCCTAACGCGATGGTTGTATCTTAATATATACGAATTTTGCTTCTCCGTTTATATCCTCTTCATTTTCATTTCATATTCCAAGTTTAATACCTTGCTTACGAACCTCTACTTCTAGTTTCGGTGTATGGATCCAGTTTACGATGCTATTACCATTGTATTCGCCAGTTATGAGCTTGCAATCTGCCATCGCGATCTTAAGTTTCACATAATTCAGGACGTGGAATTCATTTGGAACGTTATTTTAATATCTGACGCTGTGAAGCTTCTAATTCGATAGTTTATTGTGCAATATATTCATATTATGCATTCCGTTTGTATTACTGAATGTACGGGTATATTAATCTCATAATAGTTTAATTCATATAAACCTACTTATACAGTTATGACACGTTTGTAAATTTTAAAGGAAGTAAATTTGCAAAAGAGTAATTAACCATGCAGGTTTCCAACAGCAGGGCCGAAGCCTACTGGGGCCCCGGTCCGGCTTCTGAAAGGAAGGTCGGACCCTGGTATGAAGGCTAAGAAAGAAAGGGTTGGGTCGTTTAGTCAGTAAGAGTCTGACACTCTTTCTCGCTCCGCCCAAGGGCGATATTCATCATTGGATAATTTTTCACATCCACAAAAAAAACCATGTAGGTTCGAAGTGATTTTTCCTGCCAGAATAATATATGTTTCCTGATTGCAATTTTTTTATATGTGGTAAAGTCATCCAATGACATCGCTCGCTCTTTAGTGTCAGAGTTTTACTGACTAAAACCCACTCCACTCCTTCGTTCATTCGTTGCCTTTCAAACCAGGGCCAAGTTGACCTTTCAGAAAGCTGTCCCTTACGTTCCTAATAGATATAAATCAAGGATTTTGAAGTCAAGAGTAAATAGGTTACTTCTAAGCAAGTGTGCTCAATTGTAGCTACATCATAGTGATAGACGTCAAACGCAAGCCTAACAGTAAAAAAAAGAAACCACAAAACTTCTACATACCGGTGACATTCCAGCAACGACTATATTTCGATTGAAAACCCGTAAAATGCCAATAACATGTCGGTTCCCATTCAAAAATCTCTCCACAATCTTTAAAACCCAAATCAAATCCGTCTGCCATCCCTGAGCCCATCACGGTCGCAATGTTTGGCAAACGACGATTGAAATCCTCCCTCCATTTAATAAGCTGCGGAGAGAGTCCGCAGAAGTACACTCGCCTGCATGAATGCCTCACACCTACGCAAAAGTCGAAAGGGATTTTTCAGATATTTCAACTATTTTATTTTATTTATTTATTTAATCTTCATGTACAGTAGTGGTACATAGGCGGATTTAATGTAAGAAGGCATTCTCTACCAGTCAAACTTTGGGTGAAAGTCAACTTTTTTAAGTGGAGAACATTTTATATAGGTATTTCTATCACCAAATTGATTTCAATGGTTCAGTATATTTATTTTACAATAGAATCAAATAATCATCCATCCTATGTTTGTCTGTAACAAATTGCCCTGTGTGATAAGACCGCCCATTGTAAACTTAGTTCTGTAAATGTTTATCCTGTCCACATTATGAGGTGTACAATAAAGTTTTATAATAAACTAGCGACCCGCCCCAGCTTCGCACGGGTACTGATATTGAATATATTATGCATGTATTAAACACATCATAAACCGGATCCAAGAGGAAGCTCTTGGATCACTCGTTTTAAAGATCTAAGCATACATACATATGGACAGCCAATTTTGTTTTATACTATGTAATGATATGTATATATTTAGAAATATATATGTTTATCAGTTGTCTAGTACCTATAACACAAGCTCTGCTTAGCTTGGGACTAGACGGCGTTGTGTGATAGTTGTGAAATATAAAAAAAAGCCGATCCCAACAAAGTTACAAACAGTCCAGGTGAATTTACTGCCACATATTTACGCTCACAACTGTACCAACGACACACACGCCATAGTATAAAGAGGAGGGAAGTAGGTTATCTTCATACAAACGCACCGCGCGCGGCTTGTATGTGTGCGCCATAGTATCTATCCGTCGGCGCACGCACACTTTAACAAAATCTCGACCCGTTTCTTAGTGCGCCAGTCGGGGCTAACACTGCACGAGGTTCGCGCGTCACTGCTTTTCGGCACCGCTAAATGAAACCAAAATGTCTGATATTCTGTCGTTTCGTAATATTCGTAACGGAAGAAAGTACTTTTATTTAGCTACTTTGTAATTTTGTAATAAACGTGTGATTCAATAGATACGTTTGTATTATTAAAAAATGAATATGATCCTTAAAAAAAAACTACATTATGCCTATTAAAAAAATACAAAAATCTGACCAGTTTATGTATAAACTACTAAGAAAATAATTTAAACACAAGCTCTTAGTCTATGTTACCGCCAAATAAATAAAGAGTGAAAAAATAAAAAGTCACACCCCACAAACCAAGTTTATAATATGTACCCAGACAATACAAATAAAAAATACAACTTCCTGACCCTTGCCCATTTATTGGCACTGAATTAAAATTTAGCTAAAAGTGACAACCATAAGACAGTAGGCAATTATAACGCGGATTGGGCCGAAGATAGCCTACTTCCTTCCTCTTTATACTATGCACACGCTGTCTCGCTCACACGATCCTCAAATGTGACTTGTTGCCATCGATCGTATCGGAAGGAACTCTTTTTAGGTTGTAATGAGATTTAAGTTGATGTAAGGGTTGTTTATTTAAGGGTACAAGGTCTGATCTGGTAATGTGTTTGAGGATTGGGATTTGAAAAGTCGTATGATAAGTGTACTTAACGAGATGGATGAGTTTTTTTAGTATTATGGTAGAATTTAATTTGCTAGGCCCAATTCCTGATTTAAGTAAGTATTCGAAGTTGAGTATTTTTTTTAACCTAACCTAACCTAACACTTCTGACCTCTTAACATTATTTTCAGTAATATTATGACTCCTCTTTCCAAATTTTGCTGTGCCCGACAAGGTCCATATTTATCTTGTGAAATTTTATACCATCTATGTACATAACATGGAATGCAATAAGTGAAGTGAAAGACATTTTCAACTCAAAATTCAGAAACCCACCCTAAGACTTATGCTGTCATTATTTTTTTCTTCAGACAAATTGAGAAAACAGTTTTGTTAGTTTTTTGGGTGTCTTTAAGGCTACGAATGAATAGGCTTCTAAAAAAGTAGCGCGCATCACCATCAACGATTGCATCACTGCTTACCATTAAGTGGGATTGCAGTCAAGCACTAGTTTATATAAAAAACTTTTTTTTTTAATAGCTTCAAGAGTCTGCAGACTTGAGTATATTATTTTAAACTCTTGATCGCCAAGCGTTTGCACACATATAGTCTTTCTGTTATATCTCTGATTACGAAATTCGAAAATATAATTTAGACGGACAACTGAGTGATCCTGTAAGGGTTCCGATTTTTCCTTTTAAGATCGAAACCCTAAAAAGAACCTATAAATTGAAACCGTTTAAGCTCGCAACTAGGTCACAAATATAGGTCAGGATCATACAGTAAGGTCGTTTGTAATGCGTATAAACAACTGAAGCCTTATCTTGTAGTACCAGTATTATTTCCGGCCACTGTGGACGGCGAGCAATGGGTAGCCCGCCGTCCGGTCATCTGGTCCGACCCAAGCCCTAGTCGAACGACTCAAGGAGTTGTCAGCAAACTGTAGGGGCCCAGCAGAGACGAAGCCTCCAAGGTTTGATGCGAAAGCTCATTTCGTGGGCCCTGGCATCAAGGCAAGGAAGGAACAGGGGAGGTTATTCTCGGTTTGACCCACTTCTTGCCAATACTTAAGGAAGACATCTAAGTGGTCCCGCCGTATTCCCTTCTTGATCTGCAGTTTTGTGTTTTGAATACCCAACGTTCGAGCGGTATGCGGAAATAATTACCAAGGGCAAAAATCTAAAACTGTACTGTACTAATCCACTCGCAAAAAGATTAGACATTAAAACAAACCTTTTTTTACAGTCCAGTCAACCGATTTTGACCTTTACTGCGTAGGTAACATAACAAATGGTATCTACAGTAAATAGTTTGTATTGCAACCACTTTTTTTGCTGTTAATGCCACCTTCAGGTCTACGGAATAAAAGTCAAAATCGCTAGAACGGGCAGTAGAAAAGGTGTGTTTAAATGTCTAATCGATAGTTGCAAGAAACTTCGCCTTACCTACACTTGAAGGAAACTTCAAGTCTTGCTGAGATTAATTACGAGGCCACGTGCAGCGAGAATGTTTAAAGGTCGTATAGTGAAGCCAGCTGGTTGAAATGAGTTATTTCGCTGGAATAAGCTAAAAATATCTGCTTCGTCGAAGCTGAGGGTGTTTTTCCATGAAAGTTATTCGAGGTGGTTATTTGAAGCGCAAAGAAAATAGACTTAGAGAAACCCTAGTGGAAAAACGTCAATACATAAAAAAAAGAGGTGAAAGCAAGAAAAGTTTGCGCAAAATGCGGATGAAAAAAAAAACCTGGTGCTGGCGGGAAAATTCTTCGGAGAATCTGGATGACATAAGCTTTTTTTATTGCTATAAACTAGTGCTTGACTGCAATCCCACCTGATGTTAAGCAGTGATGCAATTGCTGAAGGTGAGGCGCACTACTTTATTAAGAGCCTTTTCTCTCTAGCCTTGAAGACACCTGAATTATAATCGGACGGAAAGACTGCAGGTAAACTGTTCCAATTCCTCGATGTACGCGGTATAAATGACGAGGCAAAACGCTTAGTCCAGGCCGCAGATGTCTCAACAACTTACGGGTGGATATTTGCTGTACGCCGGGTTGTTCGATGGTAAAATTTAGATGGCGGAATCAAATCGTGCAATTCCCACGTACATTCTCAAAAATGCATCCTGTAGAAAACCGAAAGTCTGGCTACTCTACACCTGTGCTCGAGATACCAGAACGGATCTTGAGCACTGCACTTCAGGCCAACCCTTAAGGTAGGAGGCTGATAGAGATACCGTAAGCGATGCTAAAAGATATTATAATGTAGTTACACTGAGTCAATGTAAGCATGAAAGGGATCAAATTCAAACGATCTAGATGTATCAATCTAATTACGAGTATCTATCTTCGTTACACGACCATTCCTGACAGCAACACAAAAGCGGAACAGGAAATCCTACCCAGATCCACAAGACTAAATTCAACAGAACATGTTCAAACAATTCTCAAATTACCCGACATCGAACACCGGAAATACCCTCCGCTAGCCAACGACACATCCACATAAATTACTGAATCTGCTCACTTTCGCTGCGACCGCTCAAGCGTGCGGACGCGTCGGCGCGTTGCATCATTTACGCACGCGATTTCCTGATTAAAAAACGATTCGGCGCAACTGTTAATGATTTTGAATCGGAAAAGATTGCATGTCGGGTTTGGGTGTACGGAAACAATGTAACAAGTGGTTGTGGGTTCAAATTATGCCGTGTGAAGTAAGTTAGTGGTGAACTTAGTTGAAGTAGGGACATATTTAACTCGTATTAAGTTTACAAATGTGCTCGCGACTTGCTTGGTAACGCAATTTGTCGTTATTAGCTTTCAGGAATATGGTTTTCCTTATGACACCATTTTGAGGGTACTTAGTCGTTTTATGAGGAATATTAACAGTTACTTTCGAGGTAAAGGGGTTTAGAAACGTGCGTAATTTTCATATACCCATATTGCTAAATGTTCGTTCCGGTTATAGAAAAAACCTGGTACATACCTGTAACAGAAATAAAGAAAAATAGTTAGTTTGATTATAATGGTAATAATGAGGGCAGATATTGTAGGGATCTGGGGAAATAAGTAAAGGTTTAACCTTTCAAAATCGTAATTACAGACACAATTAAAATACAATAGGTTTGTGGACTTCGGTGTCCTCTTGGGGCTTAATGAACTAAACGCATTTGGAAGTAGGATTTGTTACCATGATTATTTTAACGTGCTATACATATTTTTGCTATAAAATCTAGGAAATTTCCTACCTGTGTTCTAAGTTCTATTCAAATCCGTAAAGAGGTAACTGACCGATGGAGGGCTGAGTTACTTTCACATGTATAATAGGTTCGATGTATGCGGTATAAACGACGAAATTTTCTTTTAAAGTCGCTTAAAAATAATCAAAAACAATTTTAATATGACAAATAAAACAATTTTTTTTTTACCTTTGAATTAATACAAATCAAGACCTTTCTGAAATATACAAATACCTTAGGGTTGTTTTATTAAATTATGGATGTAAAACTTTCAGCTCAATCGGTAATCGGGAAGTGTATCAAATTTAATTTGCAAGATTTTATCATAAACATCTGGACAGGTGAAAATAATATAAATTTTGTATTAAGGAATTTCAAATAAATATATGTAGTCAATAACAGCGGATAATTAATTATTACGGCGACTGTGCTAATCAAAATATTAATTTAATTTCAACCGAACATCATTATCGGTAACCACTGAAATAATTGGAAAAACCACAAAACGATTCTCGAATTAATTACGCGTGCTAATTTCTATAAATGAATAAGGTTTGGCGTGGCCATTGTATACAATTGATGGCGATTTAGGAAACGTGATATTTCATTTTAGTTAGTAACTAGCCTTCTGCTAGCGGCTTCGCTTGCGTATTCACGCAGGCGAATCCGCGTAGGGTTCTCCATACAAACTTTAGACCCCCATTACATCCCTTTAGGAGCTGAATTTTGAAAAAGCCTTTCTTAATGTTCACTTACGTCATAAGTCTTGTGCAAAATTTAACGTAATTTTCGTCAGAATAATTACGGATGATATCTATAACCACTATTATACGGATATCTACACTAATATAATAAAGAGGTAAAGTTTGTTTTTTTGTTTGCAGGAGGTAATCTTTGGAACTACTGGTCCGATTGGAAAATTTTTAGCAACAAAAGAAAGCTGCTTTACTGCTGAGTGACATAGGCTATATTTTATGTACGCGGGCAAAGCCGCTGATAAAAGCTAGTTTATGTATATAAAGGAAACACTGACTGGCATATCAACGCACAGCCGAAACTACTGAGACTACCACATCAGAAGCGAGCCATCTTTTCAAACGCGAACCCTTAGTACCATTAGGCTTCGACCCTTATATAGGGGTGCCTACGATCCTAATTATAAGGGTCCCGTTTTTTCTTTTGAGGTGCGAAACCCAAAAAAGCATCAATTATTTACACTACCTACCAATCTTACTAATATTATAAATGCGAAAGTTACGATGTTTGGATGTTTGTTACTCAATCACGCCAAAACGGCTGGACGGATCTGGATGAAATTTGGCACAGGCATAGGATACACTCCGGAATAGGACATAGGCTACTTTTTATCCCGGAAAAAACCTCAACCCCAAGCCCAATACCACGCTGGCGAAGCCGCGGGCAAAAGCTAGTATTAAACTAAAATATACACTAAACTACCTAGACTAGATCAATACAGGTGACAAAACTAGGTATTCGTATGAATCCGCCACTCCCCGTAAATATTTCCATAATAAGGCAACGAATACATTACACAGTTTATTTTAAAACTAGGTCGACACTGAATGTCTGATAGCTGGCTGTGAATATGTTTTACTAGCTGTGCCCGCGACTTCGTCCGCGTGCAATAGTTATTTTGGGCATCATATTTATTTTTGCAAACAACCTCAGCTTTATAAAATATAGCTGTTACCCACGACTTTGCCCGTGTCAATTTCTGTTATTAATTTAGACAATTTAGTTTTTAAAAGAACATAATCATCTAAAAGTACTTCAAAGAGCTACACCCTCCACTTGGGCACGCCATAATCTCGGTGGTAAGTGCCCTCTTTGAGGCGTGGTTGGATAGACATCACGCAGGACATGACGCAGGTTCTCACCGGACATGGGAAGTTCAGGAGATTCGTGCGGAAGAGACGCCCGGGTGTCTCCACTGTGTGGCCAGCACGGAAGACACGGTGGAGGTGTGCCCCGCTTGAGAAGAGAATCGCCGTATCCTCGTGGGTGTGATCGGCGGCGGTGGCCTCTCGCGCCGGGCCTTGGTTCAGGCCATGGTCCGCAGCGAAGAAGAATGGCAAGCGGTCGCCTCCTTCTGCGAAGCAGTAATGCTCGTAAAGGAGGAGGCAAGGGCAAAAGCGCCCTCGCCGTAGCCGTCGCCGCCGCGATCTCGCCGATATCCGGCCACCGTAGACGCTGGCTTGCGGATGGTGAGCAATGGGTAGCTCGCCGTCCGGTTGTCTGGTAACAGTCCAGACCGAGACCAAGTCGTCGACGGCCTGCACTGCCCCCGCGCGCCTCAAGGTGTTGTCAGCAAACTGTGGGGCTCTTCAGGGTCGAAGCCTCCTGCAGCCGAGGGTTGGTGCGAAAGAGTTATACTGGGCTCTGGGAATAAGGCAAGGGAGGAACGGGGTAGGTTGTTTAGTCAGTAAGAGTCTGACACTGTTTCCCGCTCCGCCCAAGAGCGGGATTCGTCATTGGATGATATTTACCTACCATAAAAAAACCTCTCCGCGCCGCCCGCAAGCAACCCAAATTTTGCACATCATGCGGCGTGTGTGAATTTTATATCGGAGTATTTTAAAATTGTAATATCTTCTAAGGTGTTCATTGAAAATAAGTGATTACAAAGACAATTTTGTTCACAATTACATACTCTTAATCAACAACACATTTATTTGGATAAAGTTTAATATTACTATGTTGATACAACTTGGTAATAGTGCATTAATTTCGGCCAAATTTGATTCCCATAAAAACGGTTCTAGTGAGTTAATCTTAAAAGATAGACATATACTGTCGCGGACATTTTTTTAGACCATTTTAAGAGGAATAATTCTTTCCTACATATTTTTTTGGTATCTTCTACCGTTTTCGCAGCGCACGCAACGGAAGCCCTCAAAGATGAATATTTTTCCCCGTTTTTTCCACATTTTCGATTGTTTCTTCGCTCCTATAAGTCCCAGCGTGATGTTATATAGCCTAAAGCCTTCCTCGATAAATGATCTATTCAACACAAAAAGAATTTTTCAATTCGAACCAGTAGTTCCTGAGATTAGCGCGTTCAAACAAACAAACAAACAAACTCTTCAGCTTTATAATATTAGTATAGATTGTAACACTATGTTTTGTACTCTGTGGTTACAAAATGGAGAAAGCATTTTTTTTATATGATAGACCTATACTTTTTTTCTAAAACTCTTAATTCAAGTTTTAGAAAAAAGTAAGTACTTTATTTTTTAATTGTATCTTTGCAAATCTTTATTTTTTATTTTTTTTAATATATGCTCTTTTTTTACCTACGTGATTTGCATACAAAAAAAATACGCATGTAAGTAATTAATTTCTTTAACTAAACATCAGATGAGCGAGTCCAATGACTTTAAAGTTGTCGGACGTTGCGTATTTACTACCTACAAGTCATTGGACTAGCTGGCTGTGAATAAGTTTTATTGTAACACTATGTTTTGTACTCTGTGGTTACAGAAATGGAGAAAGCATTTTTATATAATAGTATAGCATAACATCAGCATAGCATCCTTTTCTCTAGGAGAGGGAATGGGCCGTAACTTACGCGGGGTCAAAACGGGGTGGTAGAAGTCGAATTTTTGATTATAGGATATGTATTTTCGAGATGTTTTCTTTCAAGGTTTTGAGAGCAGTGGTGATGAAACAAATTACCAAAAGTAATTCGCCTGGCTGGGTTTAAACCCGTGACCTACAACTAGTCAGTCGGGACCTTTACTTAACGTTTGCCGGGACAATTAGAAGTAATATGGCTGTCCTATTGATCTAATGGAGGTTTTGTTGGTGGAAAAAAACATCTAATGACGAATCTCCGATTGGGCGAAGCCGGAAACAGTGTCACACTCATACTGACTAAACGTTCCACTCCATTCCTTCTTAGCCTTCATACCGGGGTCCGGGACCTTCCTTTCAGAAACCGGACTGGGGTTCCAGTAGGCTTCGGCCCTGCAGCTGGGCCTTTACATCTGCTAACAACTCCTTGAGGCGCGCGGGAACAGAGCGCGCCGTCGACGACTCGGGTTCGATCTAACGGGATTCGTTTCCTCCCAAAGAAAAATCTTTGTATGATATGCAATTAAGTACTATCATTGGTTCTGGACCCGGGTGTAATTTATCTATAGTATGTATTTAAAAATATTAAGTATGTTTATCAGTTGTCCAGTTACACTCGAATTAACATACACATGTACGGAATTAATTTCTTTAAGTAAACATCAGCTAAGTGAGTCCAATGACTTCCAATAAGTCATTGACTCGTTCATATATTATATAAAAATCTCAGTATTGCAAGAACCAGTTCTTATTACCAGTTAAATATAAAGTCAGTTAAATAAAAACTCAGTTTAACATATCGCGACAGTAGCGCTCGGTTATTTGTCATAACTTCAACACTTTTATTATGTACGACGTACTTCCAGCCCCAAGGAACTCCAAAATGGCGCATTTTATAACATTTTTAACGAAGCAATACATAATTAATAATTATAATTTTACATGCAGTTATGCTTATCTATAGTGTTTAATTAATTTGCAAACCCTACAGAGGTTTAATTTCATTTTTTTTTACTTTTATGTATGAGTGCACAAGCGCTGAGCCTAACTTACCAAGATAAAACTACCGTATTGTACACAACACATAGATATTTACTCTTTTTGCCCGATCCAGGTCCCTCTAGCGTAATTACAATCATTTCGTGACAAGTTTAACATACGCATGTTCTAATTTAGTTAAGTAAAAATCAGCTTAGTGAGTACAATGACTAGTAGGTAGATGACTACCTACAAGTCATTGGACTCACTCATCTAACTAAGGACTAAGCAACGTCCAACAACTTCCTACAAGTCATTGACTCGCTCATATATAAAAATCTCAGTATTGCAAAAACCAGTTCTTATTACCAGTTAAATAAAAACTCAGTTTAACATACCGCGACAGTAGCGCTCGGTTATTTGTCATAACTTCAACACTTTTATTATGTACGACGTACTTTCAGCTCCAAGGAGCCCCAAAATGGCGCATTTTATTACATTTTTAACGAAGCAATACATATTCTGAGCTTGATAAATTAGAATGGGTCTCTTTAACGTTTTTTTTTTTATTAAATGTGTGATTTTTCTTGTATTTAAATTCTACTTGGATTTAGCACAAATTTTGATAAACATACTTATAAATTTTTAGATACATACATATTATAGATAAATTACAGCCAGACAAACAAATGTTCATCACACAAAGAGTGGGAATCGAACCCAAGACCCCCGGCATAGCAGTCAGGGCCACTAGCTACTAGTCCAACAGGCCAGTGTTTCTGCATTTGTTTTTTTTTTTTTCATTTCTGTCCTGTCACCAGTCATGTAACTTCTTTCACACCACACCTCACACAATAAGAATGTATCTTTGAAGGCGTGAAAAGGAAAATTGGCTTAAAATACGAAAGTAAACAATATTTGTTCCATAATTCAGCCACGATTAGTCATATTATAAAATGTCTAGATGTATGTATATGTGACAGGATGCGGTAGGTACAAGATGGGCATCTGGTTTGCGGTAGACATTGATTGTGGAGTAACCGCGTATTTGCGTACATTTGAGGTTTGAGCCGGTTGTTCGATAACCTCATCTGTGGATAATGTCTTTTAAAGAAAGAAAAAAAAAAGACGTTGAATAAACAACAAAAAAAACTAGGACAGCTTTGGAAGTATTGAATATTATGGGGATTTTAATGTCTTTATTTATACGTAGAAAAATCATTACATAGTATAAAACAAAGTTGCTTATGCCCTATGTATGCTTATATCTTTAATACTACGCAACGGATTTTGATACGCCTTTTTAATAGATAGAGTGATTCAAGAGGAAGGTTTATGTGTATAATACATGCACAATTCACCGTGAAATTTAAATGGTTGTTTTCCCTCAGCGAAATGGTTGTATCTTGGTAATACAAACGTTTGATAAAGAAATAAAATATTAAAAACAAAAAATGGACCTGTAGAGTGCAAGCTAATTATGACGTATCACAACGTGCGAGAGCTTATTTTGGTTTAAATATTTAATGAATCGGTTTCCTTTGAAGGCGGGCTGCTCATGCGACTCTAGTAGTACCTACAAATTACGTCTAATTTTACTATTGTTTTCGCTTTTTTGAGTTGATAAATATTTTTAATAATTATTTATAAAAAAAAACATTTTTATTTTTTATTTTTACTGTATGCTTCAAAAGTACTCCTTATGGCAAGTCATTCTGCCGCCGGAAAACAACCATTTAAATTTCACGGTGTATATTCAGTATCAGTACCCGTGCGAAGCTGGCGCGGGTCGCTAGTTAAATATAAACTATACTATAAATACTTTCATTCTAAACATAAATGATAAATGATATTTACTTTGTAAATAGGTTTAAAAATAACACTTTTACACGTCAATATTTTTTCCTTTTGTCAGTTTAAGCTAGATGAGTCCGGTGTTTCCTAGCTGACTACCCTGAGAAGAAACACCGAAACAAACTCACTCATAACTACGTACATGTAATACAAAACACAAAATACACTTACACCCGTATTCACAAACAATACTCAAACGACCCTTGACTAAACAAACGCACAGCGTTGAAATAGAGCTCTGTGATTGGTTCGTTTGTGTTGCGTAGTTCACAAACCCTGCCCTGTGCGCTCGCGAGCACTGTGAGACCGCATAGTAACGTTTGTGAATACGGGTGTTTATATCTGTGTCATTATCCTCACAATAAGCAGTACCTTTATGCTCATATATCTGTTTTTATTTTCGAGTGTTTGTATGTGTAAATAAAAAAAAAAAAATATTATTAAATGCCGATTTGTGTATATTATTTTATCAAATAAATACAATACCAACCAACCAATAACTTGTAACTAAACACGAATTTTCTGTTTTATTTAATCAAATAAACAACTGTCAACATTGTTATTATGTTAGGTACACAAATTTTGGATCGCTAATTATGTAGTAATAGTAAATTGTATTTATGTTAAATGTTTGTTATGAGTGTTTTATAATTATTATAGATATATAATTATTTTATACATATGTTTATATAGAATTCAATTAATAGTTAGTAGTAAACCGCAAACTACCCCATGTATTATTTTTGTGTATCCACCCAAATGGTACACTGGCTTGCGAACGGTGAGCAATGGGTAGCTCGCCGTCCGGTCGTCTGGTAAGAGCCCAAACCGAGCCCAAGTCGGCGCGCACTGTTCCCGCGCGCCTCAAGGAGCTGTCAGCAAACTGTAACTGTAAACTGACCCTACAGGATCGAAGCCTCCTGGAGCTGAGGGTTGGTTCGAAAGCGTTATACCGGGGCTCTGGGCAAGGGTGGAACGGGGTAGGTTCTTTAGTCAGTAAGAGTCTGACACTGTTTCCCGCTCCGCCCAAGAACGGGATTCGTCATTGGATGATTTTGATTTTTACCTACCATAAAAAAAAAACCCAAATGTTGTCGGAAAGATCTAACTGTCAGCGATCTGACAGCTATTTATAAAAATAGGCTATGCAAAAAAAAACAGCTATTAATAAATGTGATGTACTCAAGACGTACAAAATAAAAAAGTGTAAATGAGAACAGGATCGATTGCCATGTTGTGACATTACATCATACTGTCAAATCGCAGAAATTTTGGCAAAATTGAAGTACTGATTCTAATTAAGCATGTTTCGTTCACCGTTCGTAAATAGATTAAATTTTAAAACTTTCTTGTTTTGCTCATCCAAGTAATTCTTCGATATGACAGTATAACATGACGTCACAACATAGCGATCGATCCTATTCTAACTCACACTTTTATCCCGACCCAGTAATCGTACCCAAGAACTCAAGCTCACCAGTCACGTCTACGAGACCATCGTGGCAATTCTATTTACCCTAACAATCATACTTTCGCCACCTGCGACAGATAAAATAAAAACTCCAGCTGTAACATTATAGCACTGCCATCACTCATTGCCTTATTGTACGCTGTGGTATGATTAAGCGTGATTTTAGCGCTCCCAAGACGCACGTTGAGTTCTGTACCGCCATTTTATTATTTTGTTACATAATTTATTTGGTTTTATTAATGAAAATTTGTATTAACTGTCTGTAATTTTACTGCGGGAAAATGGAATTTAGATGACGAAGTTTAACAATTATTATTAGCCTGTATTTCGTCCCTTGGGGTGCAAAAGCCCTTTTCTCATCCATACTAATGTAATAAATGCGTAATGAATTTATTCTGTCTGTTTATTTGCTTGTTATTTCTACGGATTTAGAGGATACGTGGATTGGCATACCGGTAGACCACGGACTGGATTATTTTTAATGATATAAACTAGTGCTTATCTTGGATCCCATCTGAAGTTAAACAGTGATGCAATCGTTGATGGTGAGGCACACTGGTTTTTAGTGAGCCTTGACGACAACTAAATTATAATCAGACGGGAAGACTGCAGCCGGTAAATGAGTCCAGTCCTTCAATAGACGCACTATAAAAGACGAAGCGAAACACTTAGCCTGGACCGTAGAGGTTCCCACAACGTAGGGGTTTTTTTAAAAATCATCCACTTACAAATCCCGCCCTTTCGCGGAGACGGAAATATCAGTATCAGACTTTTACTGACTTAACAACCCAGCCCGTTCCTACGTCGCCATGATATATACCAGGGCTAGAGCCTTCCTTTCAGACACGAACCCTTGGCCCCAGTTCGCTTCGACCCTTCTACAGGACCCTGGAACTAAGGTGAAGAAAAACGGGGACGTTCCTTCTTCGCCTTAGGTCCAGGGCTCTGTTGTTCACTTTCCCATGAGCCATGACACCAAGAGGCTTCGAAGTAACGTAAGGATGGATAGTCGCCGTAAGTCAGGTTGTCCCATGTTATAAAAGAGATGGCGTTATCAAATCGTGTAAATCCGAGAAAATTGATCAGATGCCAATGAATTGAGACCACTAAATTCATCATCCGGTGGTTCATTCCAAAGATATCTTTATTAACTGCAATGATATCATTATGACACTTTTATTTGCTGCTAAATGATGTCATTGGTTTCACTTCCTTTGACTTTCAATACGGTGACTATAATATTACGATCTGTTGAGAATTGATGGATCTTGATGAAAGATTTGTGAATTGAAGGAGTATTTTTTTATTATTATTATTACATAGCTAGACTCGCACTTAACCACTACCTCACCTGAGGATGAGTGATGATGTAGTCGCCGATGACGTAGGCTTGCTTAAAAGTATACCAATTCACTCTTGACTTAAAGACCTCCAGGTTGTAGAGGCCTAACTGCAGGGCCGAAGCCTACTAGGGCCCCCCAGTCCGGTTTCTGAAAGAAGGTCCGACCCTGGTATGAAGGCTAAGAAGTTTGACACTGGTTTTCCGCTGCGCCCAAGGGCGGGATTCATCATTCTACGATTTTTTTTTCCACCAAAAAAAGAAAACCTCCAGGTTGTAGCTGTTAGGATTCTACAAGTAATCTGGATGACGTTAAGCAGTAACCACGAACAACTAGAAAGAAAACCTGAAAGGAATAGTTTGAAAAATAACATTTCGATGTCAAAGCAGAAAGTTTATCATTGCGACCGAGGCGGAATTCGCTCGAGCCACAAGCGAGGGTGTTATGGCGCCGACTCCAAGTGTATCGAAAGATTCGAAAGAAGAGACGCGGTTTTCCCATACAATTACGAAGAAATATAGTAAACGGGAATTGACGTACGACTCGTGAGCGCCCAGCCTGATACGATCAATACAATAAACTGTGACAGGGGCGAGCACGCGCAGTTTTTTTTTACATCAATGCGAATACCCTTAAATTGTGTGCCTATAAGCGATAAGAATAAGAGCGAGTTTTCGAATAAATGTTTTAAAAACACTTGCACATCGTTACAGATAAAGAACTAACCATGAACTAACTAATGTACTATACAAAATAATTCATTGGCACATGATTTTCAAAACAACCACATAGGAGCCCTTCCATCCCAGCACTTTATCACTGGATCAATTCAGTTGGAGACTTCGAGTGCTTCTCGTAAAATATTCCGCTTGTCGTGGTCCGGACCAGTCGGGCTTATGTCTGACAAAATAAACAGGCATGGCATCAAATAGATATGTGCAGAAGGTCCACTCCAAACGCCGAAAACAGGGACAGACTGGCTACGCCACAGTGGAGGTGGCAAGGCTTTTCTTAGCCACTGTAGGTGCAGGCCAGCGGACGACCGGACTGTCCAGACTGGGCCCAAGTCGTCGACGGTGCGTAAAGTTTCAAGCGCGCTTCATAGATTTGTCAGCAAACTGTATAGGCCTAGCTGGTTCGAAGCTAACCGGAGTTAATATGGCAAAGAAGGAACAATAGCGATTTTTTTAGTCAATAAAATTCTGACACTATCTCCCGCCCTGCCCAAAGGCGTGGAGATATCACCGGATGATTTTTGCCCAACATAAAAAAGATATTTTTTAGAGGAGTGGCTAGAGATGTTACGACGTCCTACCTTCCGTTCAGACTAACTTTAACTGACAAAAACCACAACCATGTCCTTCCCAGGACCACGGTTTTCTTTTTTAACTATTTTGATTAATGTCCGCCACTCTTCGTAAAGTGGATCAGATATGATATTTCCCGCGGCCCTAGCTTGCATCAAACTCTACTGAAGCTTTATGATTTTGCTGGCAGCCCTTTCGAGGTGGATTTTGGCCCATTTCCTCTACTAGAGAAGAGGCCTGTGTTCCAACAGTAGGAACATTAAAAAGGTTGATGATGATCGCCTCCGGACCCTGTACAAGCATGTATGTATACGCATACATTGTAGCTGCTTGTGTGGAGTTGATCTTCTGCCATTATTCTGTGCTATGGTAGCCGTCTGACAAAATAAACAGCTAGGTAGTGCTCTCGAAGCGAGACTGGTATCGATACACTCAAGTGGACATGGTACAGTTTTGTGAGTAAGCGCTTCTGGATATTTTTAATTGATATCTTACTAATTTTATCCTATGTACTAATTTCTTTAGGTATTTATTCATAAACCAGAACAACAAAATGCCAATTACTTGATTAGGTACAAATTACGTAAAACGTATTAAAAAAGAAAAATATACATATTAAGATATAAATATTATATAAATATGCTTAACTAGTTTTGTGCTAGCGGCTTCATCCGCGTATAACTAGGCTTCTCAATACAAACTTTTCACCCCCATTTCATCCCCTTAGGGAGGTGAATTTGGGGAAATCCTTTCTTAGTGCTCGCCTACGTCATAAAAGGAATCCTTGTGCAAAATTTTACGCTCTTTGACCCAGCACTTTCAGCTGTGCGTTGATATGTCAGTCAGTTTCTCCTTTTATATAGATAGATATACTCGTATATATCATTAGATTTACATTACATTAGTATAAAACAAAGTCGCTGTCTGTCCCTATGTATGCTTAAATCTTTAAAAGTACTCAATATATTTTGATGCGGTTTTTTGAATAGATAGAGTGATTCAAGAGAAAGATTTATGTGTATAATACATGCATAATATATTCAATATCAGTACCCGTGCGAAGCTGTGGCGGATTGCTGGTTATAGATAAATTATACCCAAACACAGACCAAATGATTGAGCTCACCACACAAACATTAGTCCTGGGTGGGAATCGAACCCACGACCTGCGGCATAGCAGTCAGGGCTAACCACTAGACCTACAGGCCAGTCCAAGAGAAGACTAACAAAGGTACCATAGTTAATAAGATACTCCTACACACGAATAAACAACAAAGTATCTCTCTAAACTCGAGTTATTTTCTTCAAGGAAGGAAGCAATAACTCCGCATTGAGATCTCCAATGTTTATTTAGTCGAGTCATATAAAATTTATAACGGTAGAACCATTGAAATACTATGAGAGAACACTATGATTTATCGTTGGCACATTGATATAAGCGAAGAGAATAACATTTAGCATGGTTAATGCATAATTCAGTACAATGTTGTAGGATGGAGGGTATTTGGGTAAACTGGAAACTTCTTGTTCCTGGTAGTAATGTAAACGCAACTGGTGTGATGAGGTCGTGTAAAACAGAAAGCAGGGGTAGATACGTAATGGATATCGTACCTACACGCATAAACTGTAGGCCGAGGCCATGGGTTGATACGAAGGGCTCTGGGACTAAGGTAAGGAAGGAACAGGGTAGGTTTTTTAGCCAGTAAGTATCTGACATTGTTTCCCGCTCCGCGCAAGGGCGGGATTCATAATTGGATGATTTTTACTTACCAAAAAAAACCTATATGCACCAAATCTTTTTAAATACACTTACTCGCAAACCCGTTCTTATGCCCACAGCTTACTGGCACGCAATGGACTGTTTTCCGTACTAGTCTGGAAAAAAGCGCTTACTCTCGCCAGCTACAATTTTATTGTAATAAAATAGTTTATCGTATCAAGCTGGGCGCATTGAAAAAAGTCGCCTGATACACGAGCGTCACTGCAACCCTCATCTCCATAATACACTCACCTACGGTTCATGCGAATTCCATCTCGGTCGCAATGACAAACTTTCTGCACTTGTATCAAAATGTACTACCATCGCATTCTGTATGCGACTGTACTTGCAAAGGTCCTAACAGCCTGTTTGAATACATTGCATTAAATACATGGAAACGACATTGATCCGATGTCTCACGAATACCACCGAAGTAACTCCGTGGGTTCTTGACGAGAATACTAAATGACTTAGAAAGAAGAATCGATTCCACAATACACCACTCGTAAGAAAGAAGGGAGCTTATTTCTTAAACCAGGCCAACACTGAGTTGATACGAAGATGGCAAAATTTGTAGGTCCCGTCGGGCCAAAGCCAATCCCTGTTATGTATTCATCATCAGCCTTTTTAATGTTCCCACTGCTGGGACACAGGCCTCCTCTCTAAGATGGGGAATGGGTCTTCGAATTTTTGGTTCTAGGACATGCCGGTTACCTCACGATGTTTTCCTTCATCGTTTTGGGAGCAGTGATGATGAAATAAATAAGAGAAGGAGAGTAAAGCAGGGTAGAGTAGAGTAGGAGCGAAACCGCAGGCAATACTATTACTTGGTGTATAATAAAGAAACCAGTATAGGGTTTCAAAGTATGTATCAGCCATGCAGCTATAGCACTGTTTTTTTTACTGATGTAAACTAGCGCTTGACTGCAATCCCACCTGATAGTAAGCAGTGATGAAATCGTTAAAGAACTAGTAAAACTTTTAGTTTCATTAAGCCCCTGGCGAACGCCGGCGTTCGCACAACTATTGTTCTTTAATTGTGTCTGTAATTACAGGTCGAAAGGTTAATATCCGAATTATAAAACTACAGTGTCTATAGATAATTATAATATTAGTGTCGACTAAACCACCCCATTCCCGAAAACGCTCAAATTGCCAGCTTCTAATTAGGCCCAATTAGCGACAGTGAACGCTACATTACCCGTACGTATGTAGCGCGTATCATTACTAATAATGTAATTAGGTATATTTGAAAGCCTATTAAGTCAGTACCCGTGTTAGCATATAATTTTAACTAGCTTTTTTCTGCGGCTTCACCCACGTGGAACTAGATTTCCACATATATAGGGTCCCATTAAAATAGATGGACAAAATTTTACAAATCATTCAGACCAACAAAATAAAAACAATGGCAAAAAAAAATAAGAAAAAAGCGCTTTGTATAAAAATTCTTGAGCACCCTATTCGCATGCATCAATTTATTATTTTGGGTCAAAATAAAAACACTTTAATCAGTGTTTTTTTTGGTTGGATACCTTTGGTTAGACATACTGAACGCTGTGTCAAAATTTGTCCATCTATTTTAATGGGACCTTATATGTATAAGTTTAAAACCCCGTTTAGAAATTTGTAAAGGCTTTCTGAAATTGAAAAATCCTTATAGCTCGCCTCTGACATAAAAGGAAACCTTATGCAAAATTACTCGGTCCTAGTCCCAGTCACGGAATTGCGATTTGTATCCATATTGTAGGAGGAACTACAATACGGGTATCAATCTTCAAAATCATTACATAGTATAAAACAAAGTCGCTTCCTCCCTATGTGTGCTTAAATCTTCAAAACTACGCAACGGATTTTGATGCGGTTTCTTTTAATAGATAGAGTGATTCAAGAGAAAGGTTTACGGGTATAATACATTCATAATATATTCAATATCAGTACCCGTGCGAAGCTGGGGCACAATATTTTTAACATAAGATATTTATATTTTATTTAAAATATATAATCCGCCATCTTGGGTGTTTCACCATGTTGAATTTAATGACATCACAAGACTAATCATGTATTGTCATCCTAACTAAATGTGTATACAAAATTTCAGCGCAATTAGTCGAAAATATCTGCTTCAAAACTGAGTTGCTAACTTCCACCCAAACATACATAAATTGCCAGTTAGATAAAAGCTTGTAACCAAAAAATCGTCGCTTGCCTATAACGTCCTAAGCACATTATACGAAAATTCACTTAAGGGTACCATATCCGAGATTTTCCCTATATATTCCCTAAATCTGAGACACGCGAATAAAACGTAGAATCATGTACTTATACAGTCTCTTTTATCCCCTATCTTCATAACATAAAGTATGAAATCTGTTCCGAACTCCCGTCTATCCATACTAAATATTATAAATGCGAAAGTTACGATGTTTGGATGTTTGTTACTCAAGCACGCCAAAACGGCTGGACGGGTCTAGATGTAATTTGGCACAGGCATAGGATACACTCCGGAATAGGACATAGGCTACTTTTTATCCCGGAAACCCTAACCCCAAAACCACGCGGGCGAAGCCACGGGCAAAAGCTAGTGTAAATATAAAATGGTTACTTCAAAGACTATCAATTTCACAGTTATTAACAACGTATCACACTCGTCTGAACTTTAAAAATAGTATCGAAAAATGGAATTCCATTTTGTATGCGTGAACGGTTTTCATGAAGTGTGGTCTTTAATAGGACACTTCCCTACTTGTCTACTATCATCGTAAGCATGGTTTGCAAGGCTTGTTGCTTCAGCGCGCAGCTGCGATTAAACGCAATTTTTGATAAAGAGGCAACGTAAAAAAAGAGAGATAACGCCTGGAAACTCTGTTAGCATTCGGTGTAACGTTTTTTTTTAAAAATTACCCTTAAAAGTATTAGGTTATTAATTTTTATCATTCAGAATCTTGATACGTGCAGGTTTCTGAAGATTTTATTTATTAAAAAGTACATTATGAAGGGCCAAAATCGACGTAAAATAGATTTTTCGGAGCAATAGTGGCCGATTGATAACGGCCCCGACTTAGGAGTAGTAGGCCGCGGGTTCAAACCCAGCCAGGAGTATTAAGTTTGTGTGATTAGTTTCATCACCATTGCTCTCATGTCCAAGAACCTTAAATTCAAAGTCATGTGACATCCACCAACCCGCACTAGGCAAGCGTGATGAATTATGGCCCATTCCCTCTCGTAGAGAGGAGGCCTGAGTCCCAGCAGTGGGAACTTTATAAGGCTGATGCTGCTATGCTAGGAGGTGCAAAGGTCTTTCCTGGATTCGTTTTACAAAATTGTATGTTTCAATTTCAACAGAAACCAAGATAATCAGAACAGATCAGGTGGGATCGCAGTCGAACACTAGATTATTATAATTAAAAAAAAATTACAAAAGATATCTGATCAGTGTTTCCAAAATCCAAAAGATTTCGAGAAAAATTTTTAATAACGTCCTAATCATGTAAGATTGTTGTGCGTTGCGTTGGTTGTGCGGAAATTTTCCTCGGGTTGGCCGCTCTTAATAGTTGTGTATGTGTGTGTTTTAATTAAGACTGTTTTCGATACGGTTTGGTTTTCATTTCTAGGAAATGGTAATGGAAATGTGTTTCATGTTTTGTTTGGTCTAGAAATACCTACGTAAGTTTGAAAATTCTAGGTGTTTGACTAGGCAGTGTTATGACACGTTACATTGTTATGGCTGCGTGTTCCCGGCTCGGATTTTTTTTTAAATAGCCTAGTGTCTATGATTTAGCTCATAACTAGCAATAGGTCATTTACAGAAGACAAATTGATGAATAGATCACAAAATTAGTGTTATGTGAAAGTATAAAAAAATCTAAGGTGCTGTCAGCAAACTGTAGGGACTCTGCAAAAGGGTTGAAGCCTACTGGAGCCCAGGATATCTTTCTGAAAGGAAGGCTTGGGCCCAGTGCGAAAGCTAAAGAAGGAATAGGGTGGGGTGTTTAGTCAGTAAGAGTCTGACACTGTTTCTCGCTTCGCTCATGAACGGAGTTCGTCATTGGATGATTTTTGTTATCTATTGTTGCGGCTTCATGCGCCTCATGATTGAAAACTATCTCAAGGAACATACTTCCTGGATTAAAGTATTCTACGTGCTATTCGAGGAAATTTCATTGAAATCCGTTCAGCTGTTCGAGCATGAAAAAACCAGGCAAGTGCCGGAGCTGAGGGTTGGTGCGTAAGCGTTACACCGGGGCTCTGGGAATAAGGCAAGGAAGGTACGGGGTAGGTTCTTTTGTCAGTAAGAGTCTGACACTGTTTCCCGCTCCGCCCAAGAGTGGGATTCGTCTTTCGATGATTTTTGCCTACCATAAAAAAAAAAACTATGTATAGCGTAGCATAGTATCTTTTGCAGCATATGACCCTCATTCTTGACTAACAATCATCGTACACATCTTACCCCGCTTTCAATAATCTCGTATCTCGGATGGTCTCTTAAAGATAGTTACTAAACCAATAATGTTAAAATCATGCCGGGAATCTTTAAGTCAAGAGTGAATAGGTTACTTCTAGGTGAGCGCGCTCCATCGTCGATCGCATCGTCGCTTTCCATCAGGTGAGATAGCGGTCAAGCACAAAACTATTATAAATAAGTCTAGAAACATTCATTTAACTGTCTCATCTAAACCCAAGACCAAGAAAATCGAGCTATAATTAACGAGTTTCGCATAACAACATCCGACGCCTTCGCTTGACACGTGTCAAATTTGACACTTGACACCTGTCAAAATTGACAAGCCGCACCGGACCACGACTGTATTTTTGGAAGCGATTGTTTTAAAATGCTTTTAGAAATACAATATGGAATAGCAACATCCTCTAGAATTCTTTGAAAGATTTGATTCATTGTTTTGTGAAGAAAATGCGTGTGGAATGTTTGGAGGTGAGGCGTCTGAACGAACGAAAAATAAGAATGATATTTGTCATATTTTCATTCTTCCGCGTTCTGAGTTTATATTTGAAATAGTATGTTACGACCTACTTTTTTTATTTTCTTCTCTATCTATATACTAATATTATAAATGCGAAAGTAACTCTGTCTGTCTCTCTGTCTGTTATGCTTTCCCGCTTACACCTCTCAAAGGATTTTGATGAAATTTGGCACAATCTTTAGACCCTAAGAAATGACATAGGCTACCTTTTATTGCGAAAACAAGACGAAGACGAAGACGCGGGTACCAGCTAGTTATCTATACTATAAAAATAAATCTGTGAATATGTTGATAAGCCCAAATCTCGAGAACAGCTGAACCGATTTCGCAATATTTTTTTTTGTGTTTGGTATTGTCAGAAGGTTTTTTTTTCATAAGAATAGAAAGTAGTGTAGGGTAGAGTGTAGTCAGTTGAAGGGGGCGAAGTCACGGGTATGGTAAGTTCGGAAATTTCCGATTACATTAATTCCTTCATTAAAAAAAAAAACCCTACATTCCCTGTTTTAATTTGATAATTACTTCAGCAGAACAATGTTTACCGAATCATCTAGTTTCAGCGTATAAAGGTTTATCAAACCAGTAACTGAATTGTTATAAGACTAGTTTTCTCTAGTGGCTTTGCTCTCGAGCCTCCCACAGGAACCGTGCAATTAATTATCCAGGATAAAAAAGTAGAAAAAGCAACCAAGAAAAATATTAATTTTATCTTATTAGTATAGGAGTTAGAGCAATGGGTCCCGAGTGTTAACGGCCCCGATTTACGAGTTGTCGGTTGCGGGTTTTAACGCAGCCTGGTGCATTGCTTTGTATGATTTACTAGCTTCTGTCAGAGGCTTCGCCCGCGTACATAAAATATAGCCTATGTCACTCAGGAGTAAAGCAGCTTTCTATTGTTGGTGAAATTTTTCTAATCGGACCAGTAGTTCCAGAGATTACCTTCTACAAACAAAAAAAAACAAAGAAACAAAAAAACAAACTTTACCTCTTTATTATATTAGTGTAGATTTCATCAAAACTTGTTTAGGAAAACATCGTGAGGAAACCGGCATGTCCTAAAACCAAAAATTCGAAGACATATTTCGATTTTTAGATCTCGGTCCATTCTCTATCCTAGAGAGGAGGTCTGAGTCCCAGCAGAGGGAACATTATAAGACTAATGCTACTACTGCTACTAGTACTATAATCTACATTAATCTACACTTCTACACTAATATAATAAAGAGGTAAAGTTTGTTTTTTTGTTTGTAGGAGGTAATCTCTGAAACTACTGGTCCGATTGGAAAAGTTTTAACAACAATAGAAAGCTGCTTTACTCCTGAATGACATAGGCTATATTTTATGTACGCGGGCGAAGCCGCTGACAAAAGCTAGTAGTTTATATTACAAGTTTAATTTAACTGCGCTGAGGGTTCGAACGAGCACTATCTCAACTGAATCACCAACCTCATAAATAACAATATTTTAATCAGTAAAATTCTGATAATCCCGTTCTCTATACCCATTGTAGGAAGAGTTACATGGTAATATTCCACTTTATAAACAACTAGCTTTTGTCAGCGGCTTCGCCCGCGTACATAAAATATAGCCTATGTCACTCAGGAGTAAAGCAGCTTTCTATTGTTGCTAAAATTATTCAAATCGGACCAGTAGTTCCAGAGATTACCCCCTACAAACAAAAAAACATAAAAACAAAAAAACAAACTTTACTTCTTTATTATATTAGTGTAGATTAGTGTAGATGATGAATTTATATTATTCATTCCTAGTAGACTAACTTAGATACTCAAAAACTTAAACCAACTAATTAGAGGCCAACCGATCCTAAACTCCAGAAACCAATTACAAATTTAAATCACGATTCCAATTCTTCCAATTTGCCTGCAAAGATACACTTGGTCTGCGAACCAATAGATCGATGAAAAGGTAAATTATTCCAACTTCGTATCTCCAATCGGACATAAAGTTGGAACAGGCAAGTTGTAACAAGGCGACTTTATCTTGGGCCGGAGGTGTAAGGGCTTGTCTTCATTTGTGTGGTTATGACAAGAAGAATCGACGGAATTAAGTGGCAATTGGCTGAAGACATTGCTCACTGAATTATAATGGTCGATGGGGACGGAAGGTCATCAAAGGTTGTAGAGGCCTAACTACAGGGCCGAAGCCTACTGGGGCCCCGGTCCGGTTTCTGAAAGTAAAGTCCGCCCCGCTATGAGAGCTATGAAGGAATGGGGTGGGTCGTTTAGTCAGTAAGAGTCTGACACTGTTTCTCGTTAATTCGACATTAGATGATTTTGCCCGGACGACACGGTGGAGTATACGGTAGAGGTTGGGAAGAGCATCGCCGTGTCCTCGTGGGGACGATTGGCGACAGCGATGGCTTGGTAAAGGCCATGGTACGGAGCGAAGAGGAGTGACAGGCGGTCGCCTCCTTCTGCGAAGCAGTAATGTTAGCAAAGGAGGAGGCCGACCGTATATGGAAACGGTGCTCTCGGCCCAGACACTGCCGGGATTCCGATCCTAATTTTCTAGAAATTATACCATAGGCGCAGGCTTGCTAAATGATATTGATTGGCAAAAATATGGGGCAGTGGGAAGTAAATGATGATTGGCTAGTATACTAGTCTGAGAGTACGTTTCTTTGGGATAATTTACTTCTTCTTTGCCACAGCCACTGGCATCATTTAGTAATCTCATTTAGCAGAAATCCAGACATAAATGTCACCGCACATTGTCACAAGTTGACGTCAAAAATATTCACCGCCCATAAAACGAACGTGTCTATTTTTAGACTAGCTATTTACACCAAAAGCATCATTACACCAACAAAATTAAAGTGTTCTATCCATTCGGACGGGTAGCACGCCCCTATAAATTTATCGCTTGCTTGTAATTAAAATATCGCGAGGCGCGGCGGGGCGGTATTTAAAATTAAACACCCTGTAAGTAACCGGCGGATGAGACACACGGTTGTTGCGGTTGGGTAACAAGGTGTACAGTTTATTAGAATGGTAAATTAAGTAATATTAGAATAGCTAGCATAAGACAAGGCATAAACAGCAATCGGCAGTGCTCGTTCAGTTGAAGCCAAAAAACGGTAACCGGTGACCGACGACGATGTTTTAGTCGTTTTATTTATTTATTAGCGACTCGCCCCAGCTTCACACGGGTACTGATATTGAATATATTATGCATGTATTTACGCAGCCTTCCTCTTGAATAAATCTATTTATTTAAAAAAATCGCATGAAAATCCGTTGCGTACTTTTAAAGATCTAAGCATACATAAAGACAGAGCAACTTTGTTTTATACTATGTAAATATGCCCCAAATAGAGTGGCAAGAGAACACATATAGCGCCCATCACTCCTAGCTGCCGCCAATGGCCATACTATGTAGTTACTGGCGCAGCTTCGGAAATCACAGGACGATTTCTGGTCATCCGAGGCTTGAGAACAGCGAGCAATGGGCTGCGGGAATGTGTATGAATGTATAACTCAAAGGAGGAACGACAAAGGTGTAGTTTTCCAGTCAGTGTAATCCAACCACGGGCCCAATGTGGATCGTTGAATGTCACACGTCTTCGAATTTTTGATTCTAAGACATACCGGTTTCAATCACCGTTTTGAGAGCAGTGGTGGTGACATAAATTAGGTACACAAAGTAATACATAGTAGAAAAATGTCTCGAAGAAGAAGTCACAAACTTTGAAACGCACGCAGAACTAAAAACGCAATAAGGTAGCCAACAACAAAAAAACCGCATTTTGCTTCAACAAAACCCTCAGGCCAGTACCGTACGTACGTCTAGCACAAGTTACACACGCACACTCACACGCAACTCGCAAACAACTCGCACGATGCGAAAACTTTGCGTTTTATTAGTTCGCCCCTTACATACTTCGCGAGACTCCTTGATTTATAAGCTTAGCATATTTCATATTAAAACTTGAAGCAATTTGTTGTAGATGTTTTACGGTTTATATGAGAAGTGTGTTTTTGGTATGTAGGTAAGATACCATATATATGTCATATCTCTGTTTGACATATATACCTAATATATTCTACAACTATCACACAACGTCGTCTAGTCTCAAGCTAAGCAGAGCTTGTGTTATGGGTACTAGACAACTGACAAACATACTTATATATTTCTAAATACATACATAAATATACATTATAGATAAATTACACCCAGATACAGCAAATGATCGATATCTATGTAAGATACAGATGAAATGATAAGGTTTGGTTATGTGATAGATGAGGTATTTATAGACACACGACTTCTGCCATAATATAGTCGTCTGGAAAAAGTACGGATCAAGCCTAAGTCGTCGACGGCACATTCTGTTCCCGCGCGCCTCAAGGAGTTGTCAGCGAACGTAGAGGCCCAGTTGCAGGGCTGAAGCCTACTAGGACCTTTCTCCAGTTTCTAAGGAAGGTCTGAACCCGGTATGAAGGTTAAGAAGGAACTGGGTGGATCATTTAGTCAGTAAGAGTCTGATACTATATTTCGCTTCGCCCAACGGCGGGATTTGTCATTGGATGATTTTTTCCACCGTAAAAAAATCACGTGGTGTTTGTATCGGCCTATTTGTTAGGGGACAGGTTTGAATACGGACGCGTCCAAGTTGTATGTCAAGAAGAAAATATACATTATATATCCTTCAGATATTTCACGTGAGTTTTATTATGATATTCCAAACAATAGCTAACTATTTAGGCACTTGAATAAAGAAGTTTTATTATTATTCGAAATAGGCTCTCGTTTGACCACAATCTCACCTGATGGTAAGCGATGATGTGGTCGACGATGGAGCACGCTTGCCTAGAAGTAACCTATTCACTCGTGACTTAAGACCCCTAGGTTGTAGCTAATCAGGAAAAACAGACGAAAATATGAAGACGAAGTTCAATAAAAGAAGTAGATAAGTGTTGTTAGAAGTTCTATAAAATGCAGGTGTATGGAAACTTAGGGCACCACGTGTGGATCTTGTTCTGAACAGGGCCACCGCACTCACACTTGAGTATCCAGTGAGTCAATGAAATGCCATCGGTTAGATCGAAATCTGACCCAACATAGTAAGTATAGACTTTGTAAACAGATACGTTATCTAGTGCGTCATTAATTCGTTGAATGGTCTGAACGAGCAAAGGCCTGCACAGTACTCATGTGCACAGTACGGCCGTCGAATCTTAGCGCGTCTGAAGTTAGGTTTTGTGAATTTAAGCGCTTGAAAACTTGGTAAAAAAATGCTGTAGATAAACAAAAAATGCAATCTGCAGTTGTTATTGCTGTTAAAAACTGTTATTATTGGTATTATTATTTTTTTAAACCTTTATTTTTGGACAAGTTTCCAAGCGTTTAAATTCGCAGAGCCTCAGACGCGCTAAGATCCGACGGCCGTACTGTATGCATATAAGAACTACGGTGCGTGCGCACGAAAGAACAGCAGTAGATTTTTTTAAGTCAATTAATGTCTAACACTATATTCCAGCCCAAGGGTACGCAGATGTCATTGGATGATTGTCCCACAGATAAAAAAAATCAGTTATACTATTGTGATCATAAAAACCCATCTTATTCCACTTACGTGTCACTTTTATACGTAAAGGACTGAGGTACTTGCACTTCTTTCTTGAGTAACAAAACAGTAACTTACCTGAAACAAGACAAACAAACCATAAACACAATGAATTTAAAACAAATCAAAGTTCAAAATACCATTAAAGAAAGTAGACGCAATCTCTCTTCATCATCTTTTAAACAACATCAAAGTCGAAAGACTTCAGTAATCGCCAATACATTCTTTAAAGTACAGTCTCCTCATCGTGTTCTTAAACAACTAAATTTATAAGTCAATCGACAAACAAAATTATAAGATAGGTGCAATAATTACCATTACCTTTTGACGTGACAACGTCTTAAATTAGGTTGCGGCTGGGAGTCACTTATGAAAAAGTGTAACGCTCGGTAACGTTACGATGAGTCACCGAACGAGAGAGAGGCCCGCCGAATGCCTTGCGTCTCTCTCCCACTCAACTATGATCGGTCTGCCGCGCGCGCAGCACTAGAGAATTAGGCGCATTGAATCGGCGCAATAAATATTCTACCGAGAAAAAGACGTTGTCACGTAAAATCTTCGCCCGTAAAACCGACTTTACAGGCAACCATTTTTTTTTTTTTCATAACAAGCTTTTATAGCACAGTATATATGTGCCTATATAATTAAAACTCGTCAAGACCAACTCGATGGGCTTGTGTCATTTAATTACAGATTTCCTATAGCCACCTTCTGGTTCCATCGTCAGGTCAACTTTATTACATAATAATTTTGCATTGTAATCTGATTGACACAAGCATGCAAAATTTCAGCTTAGTCGGTAACCGGGAAGTGGATCAAAATTTTTATTCACAAGATTTGATCACAAACATCGGGACAGGTGAAACTTAATGAAAGTTTGTAAAATTAGGAAAAGTTATTTCAATAATTCAACTACATGTTAATATCCACAACTAGTCTGTTGCAAATGAAAAAGTCATAGTAATAGAAGCCGGCTGAAACTATTTTCATAAATATTTTACATTATACCAAGCTAAATACACCCATCGCGGTTGCTTCAGCTGCCTCTTGCTTCACTTATCAGTCATTCGAGATCTTTTGAACAAGATAGCAACCGATCGGCGTAAAAATACTACCTAAAATGCAACGGTACCTTCTGGACTAAGCCATATATTTCATAATAATCCAAAGCATACAGTATTTCAAACTTACGCGTACTTCAATTACAATTTTGTCATCAGGAGGGTACTTCAACAATTTCACTACACACTAAAACTTCCAACTACCTCCCATTTTATCTTTATCGACTGAAGCATATTTCATACTTACGTGTGCTTCCGTTAATGGCCCAGTAATAGCTTGTAAACGATAAATCTATGTTATACCACTATTTATTTCCACTATCGATAGGTACGATCAAATTGGACTTCTCTTAACTAATATGAAGGTAAGAAATCATGATATTCTACTTGAGTAAATTTAAACTTCAAACATCGAAAATCTTTGCCCTAATCTTTTATTAGCCTATACTACACACAGCTGGGCAGAAGCCTCCCCCAACTACTTCCAAGAATGTTTATCTCGGGGTAACTGGTACCAGCCCTTGCAATAAGCTTCCACGTCATCTTGCCGCCTCTTTCCTCTTGTCTTATTATTTACATTAATTTCCTAAAATTTGTAGCAGACCAATCTACTTCTGCGGGATTGATCAAAATAGTTGCCGCGGCCCTGGAATGCAGAAAGCTACCGAAGGAACACAGGAAGCCTTTGTAGTTCGTAAAAGTCTGACACTCCACCCAAAGCCAAAGGTTTAATTTGCTCAAACCTGACTTTCAATCTTAAACACAATCAAATCACTTTTTTCATTCTTAAGACTCTACCTAATAGAACGTCATCATTATTTCAGTCGATAAACTAGTACAGCTGAAAATTGGTCTTCCCTAGTGCCGCCCTAGAGAACGGTCCCATGCATTTCCCATCCATCGGATTCCAAAGGTTCATTAGGTCATCGATCCACCATCATGCTGAATTTTGAACCTATTTGGCTTACCAACACGCTACTAATGCGCTACAGCATTGCGATTTTATCGATGCAAACGCACTACGGCATCTACAAAAAGTCGTCGTGGCCGAGAGGTCTAAAAGTATGAAATGGTAGTCCAAAGCTAGTTAAAAAAAACAATCTAGTTTCAGAAGTCAGTAGGTTTTTTTTTATGGTAGGTGAAAATCATCAAATGACGAAACCCGCTTTTGGGCGGAGCAGGAGACCAGTGTCAGACTCTTACTGACTAAAAAAGCCTACCCCGTACCTTCCTTGCCTTATTCTCCAGAGCCGCGGTAACAGTTGCACACAAACCGGCAGCTCCAGAAGGCTTCGACCCTGAAGGGCCCCTACAGTTTGCTGACAACTCCTTGAGGCGCACGGGAACGGTGCGCGCCGTTGACGACTTCGACTCGGTCTGGATAGTTACCAGACGACCGGACGGCGACCTACCCATTGCTCACCGTCCTCGAGCCAGTGTCTACGGTGGCTAGATATGGACAGAAGAAGTAAGTAGTACATGTATGAATCACTAAAGCCCATAATATTTCTTTGTTGTGATGATTTATGTATCTTACTAAAACAATAACACTACTGCGCTATAATCTCTCTGCTTCCCTCGTAAATCGCAATATAAACTCGTATAATAATATAATTATTTAGTCTGGTTGCCGACTTTGTGTTTAATAGCACCAGTACCGTTACTATGAAGTATCATTACCATTAGCGGGTCTTCCCTATACACAGGATGTTTGATTTACAGCCACTAAATCAGCGTTTTAATTACAGGCGATGTCATCCTTATCCTATCTATTCGTCAGTCTGTCTGTTTAAGATATACTCAAAAACTAATGGATGGATTTTCATTCGATTCATAGACCGAGGAAGGTTTAGATGGAACGTAAATAAAGAGATAAACACGTATATTTAACACATAGACACTCATACAAAAAGTATGTAGAAAATTAAATTAAAAATCAAATATGCATGCTTAACAAATAATTATAGAGGGTGGTGAAAACTGTTACCTCGACTCCAAGAATAAGGCAAGGAAGGTACGGGGTAGGTTTTTTAGTCAGTAAGAGTCTGACACTGGTCTCTCGCTCCGCCCAAGAGCGGGTTTCGTCATTGGATGATTTTCACCTACCATAAAAAAAATGCTTAACAAATAATTAAGTAGACAAAAGCAGCCCCGATAGTTCTTTTGCGACTCGTGATATCTGGTGTGTTCCCGGCAAGAGGCTTCATTGTTTTGGCTTCCCAACTTCAGGATTGATCAGTAGATTTAGCGTGGCCCTAAAACGCAAAGGACCATGAAAGAACATAACACACTCTAATACCTCTTGCCTCTCTAATAACTCACTATAATATACCTCTGGGCCATTTCGCCCATCCTCCTTATAAAAATCCCCATTCAATTTCTACAATTGAAAGTTAACCGCTTTTCTCCTAGCCCCACACATTCGCAAGTAGAAATTCCTAACAACGTTCATCGTTATCACATGCCTGTAGGCAAGTGGGGGGGGCAAAGGGGGGGCTCCAGGCCCTCACCTGACGATACCCACCTGTTTAATGATGAGGTGGCTCCAGCATCCTCTTCACAGTTACATTTTAATAGCATTAAAGGAAAAGAAAAGTTGGGATGTGACTAAGTCGGAAAGTGGAAAGTATATTGAGTGGGTTGTTATTGGTGCAAATATGTGTGAAAATTGTTAATAAGGGGTGGCATTGTAGTGAGATTTTGTTGCGTTATTTTATTTCAACTGAAATCCGAAGAATAACCAAAATTAGGTGGTCTTACTCCCAATAGTTTCAATTGTGCGTTCATTTGTCAATCAGTTAGTTCTATTTAATGATCTTCATAAAATATATAGATTATATTCAGAAAGAACAAAATAAGAATCGTGCTCATCTGACAGACATTTTGGGTGGAATTCCAACCCACGACCTGCCGTAGGGACTCTGCGCCGTAGGGTCGAAGCCTACTGGGACTCAAGGTTTCTTTTTGAAAGGAAGGCTTGGACACAGTGCGAAAGGTACAGAAAGAACGGGGTGGGGTGTTTAGTCAGTAAGAGTAAGTGTCTGACACTGTTCCCGCTCCGCTCAAGAGCAGGATTCGTCATTGGATGATTTTTGCCCTCCATAAAAAAAACCTCCGGCATACCAGTCAGGGCCACTAAAATCCAGTGTAAACCAACATGCTATCCAAAAGAACTAAAAACTATAGAACAAAACTAACTCAACATTGTAGTTCTTAGTCTTTATAGTTATTTAGTTGGAGGGTATTAGCTGTCAGTTCAAATAAAACCAGGCAGTTAGTTACTTTGTTCATATTTACGTTAACGTTGCTACAATGTTATTGGTCCAAAAGTCTCAGTTATTCGTAGCGTTGTCGCTAACTAATTACTTTCTTACTATTTCCTTGATAATGGTTTTGTTATGTTACAAGTTATAAGATTATGGCGATTTGTGACTTTGCAACGGTAGCAAGTATCCGATGGATGCGAGATGCACAGGACCGTGCATTATGGCGACGATTGGGGGAGGCCTATGTCCTGCAGTTGACGTCTTTCGGCTGAAATGATGATGATGATAATGTGTGATGGTGTGTGCGTGTGTGTATATCTCGAAAATACTGTTTATGGACTTTACGGTCGTCCAATATAAAAATCGAATGCATTTTTTCCAAAGTTTTGTTTACAACACTAATAAAAAAATAAATAGTTAAAATTTATTTGATCCATCTAATTTGTTATTGTTTTTATCAAAAAGTAGCTTGAAAAATATCTGTAAGTTGAAGACATTTTTAAGAGATAGGCGAACATAAATTAATGCAGTGGCCAGCAGATTTATTTCACGATTTCATGCTTAGTAGTCCAGTGCAATTAGCACTGTTAACGATAAAAAGTGGACCTAAATAGTAGTAGAATGAAACCCATTAGAAAAGGAAGATAATATAGCAAAAGTTTAAACTGTGTAAGAAACTGTAAATACAAAAGTGGTAGATCTTTATATGACCTACATGTTTGCTATTAGACATTTTACCATAAAACCAATAGTTTTGCCAGAAATCGAGAGAAACCATTTTTTACCCTTAAAACGGCACACCCATCCACTTCCCGACCTCAGATCGACCGTAATTTATTTTTCCTTAAATTTTTGCTATATTATCTTCCTTTTCCAATGGGTTTTATTCTACTACTATTTAGATCCCTTTCGAAAGCTATCTGCACTGGTTTATAGTCTCAAGTAAGTTGTTTGTTATTCTGACCAGTTGAGACTGTCACTAGTTACCAGTCACCCTATACAAATACAATAAGTGTGTTTTCGCATCTATCGAATTCCCGTAACCATCGCACCAACAGCTTAGTGCGATTACTAAGAGACGGGCGGAGAAATCTTAAAACTCGTACTTTAAGAAGATAATGATTAAACGTTGCTTTACCTTGAAAATCGAACTATGAGGCAGTTTCCATTTAATTACGGGCTCACAAATGCTTTTCGCTCAATGACAACTGGGAAATAATACCAATTTAATCTTACTAATATTATAAATGCGACAGTAACGACGTTTGGATGTTTGTTACTCAATCACGCCAAAACGGCTGGACAGATCTGGATGAAATTAGGCACAGGTATAGGATACACTCCGGAATAGGACATAGGCTACTTTTTATCCCGGAAACCCCCACCCCAACCCCAATACCACGCGGGCGAAGCCGCGGGCAAAAGCTAGTATTAAATAAATTATTCGAACAGAAACACTTAATACTGAATACAATAAAAGCGAATAGTTTAATTAATTATGCAATTCGTAAAACCAATTTAAAATGAATTTGAACTAATCCAATTTTGTAAAACCACAAAACTATTAAAGTTAATTGTCAAAAACGCTAGTAATTTGTTTAAATTGCAGATTTACTTTATCCAATAGCTGTGTGGCAGATTGTGGAAATAATGGCACAGTACTGTATATTGGAGTAATAATGACAGATATATTACTACCAATGAGAATTTATTTGTTGTAATGTATCGGAAATTGTTTTTCTAATGAGTTTATGAATTTATTTCGTTTATGTCCGTATACTACAAACAAGAACTTGTTAGTTTTTTGGTGTACAATAAAGTATTATTTTTATAAAAAGAAAATATATAAAGTTATATTTTTTGTATTTGATATAAACTAGTGCTTGTCTGCAATCTCACCTGATGGTAAGCAGTGATGCAATCGTTGATGGCCAGACACAATAGTTTATTAAGAGACTATTCACTCTAGCCTTAAAGACATGTAATTATAATCGGACGGGAAGACCGCGGCAAGCAAACTATTCGAGTCCTTTGCGGTACGCGATATAAACGACGAGGCCAAACGCTTAGTCCGGACTGTAGCAGACGAAGTATTCGTTTCAGGCTTTAGACAGAAACCGTACATTGATGATATATCGTATATTGATGCAAAGTCAGAATTTCCAGTAACTTGCACCATATGAAACGCTGACTTTCTGCATTTCTTTGATATGTGACGTGCTTACCATCTACACGCTACCCTGTATGTAGGTAGGATAAACCTCCCAGGCCCCCATAAAGCCTGGCAAGCCACACAACAAGCTTAGGCTAGTCCCATGGACACACTCAGCCACCGGATTAAGTATAGCTGACTGTAGCAATCAATTTGAGAGGGGTATCGTGGCTTAGTACCGCATACGTTGTCCATCAAACCGCATCATTTTTTTTAAAGTGGTAAATTATGAAAAGAGTTTTCTTGCACTTTTTTATGGTAAGTAAAAATAATCCAATGATGAACTGGGCGGAGCGGGAAGCAGTGTCAGACTCCTAATGACTAAAAAACCTAACCCGTTTCTTCCTTGCCTTAATCCCAGAGCCAACCGTTGGCCCCAGGAGGCTTCGACCCTGCCCTAAGGAAAAGGGAAGGGCTCCTCCTTCAGTTTGTTGACAACTCCTTGAGGCGCGCGGGAACAGTGCGCGCCGTTCTGGCTCTACGGTCAAGCGGGAGGACGGGTCAATCCTCTGTTCCATCGTTGCCTTGCGTTTTCTAGAACATCAACGTTCTCTTTCGGAAGTCAATCAGCCGCATTTGGCTTCGGCTCTTTTAGGGTCCTACAGTTTTGCTAATATCTCTTTGAGAAGCACCGTGAAACACTATGCGCCGTCCTAGAATCAGGCGCAGAGGGAATTGTTGAAAGCTGTGCGAACTAATTATACTTTTTAAGATCTAAACGCGCCCACTTCCTCTAAATTGATCTGGTTTGCAATTCTTATTACAAATCTGCGGATATTTGTAAATCTCATTTACAAATATCCGCTATAGCTTTCGCTCTTAACTTGCTCCCTCTCATTACAACAAGTCGTAAACTAAAACGCACCAGTGACTTTCAGATGCCCTTTGCTTTCTATGACCACGGTCACTCATACAAACGTTTCCGCAGCCCTGGCAGGCAATGGTCCTGCTAGGCCTTTCAGTTTTACTGATATCTCCTTAAAGCGATTTCTTTAAAATATCGTTACCGCTACCGCTTGTAACTTAGCCCTCCTCATTACAAATCTTGAAGCCGCAGCGATCCTTCCTCCGTTAATACCGGCAGGTTTAATGAAACACATTTCTTTGTTGTCACGATGCCGGGATATTTTTCTTCTTATACAATTTACAGTACAGATAAACAAATTAGGTAGTGAGATTAATGTTTTTGGAAGGGTTTAGGAGTGGTAATCAAGAAGTTGGGACTGTAATTGCAACTTTATATATATTCCACAACAATCACACAACGTCATCTAGTCCCAAGCTAAGCAGAGCTTGTGTTATGGGTACTAGACCACTGATAAACATAATATATATATTTTTCTCATCATCATCATTATCAGCCTTTTTAATGTTCCCACTGCTGGGACACAGGCCTCCTCTCTAGGAGAGGGAATGGGCCATAATCCACCTCGCGAGCCCAGTGCGGATTGGTGGATGTCACATGTCTTAGAATTTTTGGTTCTGGGACATGCCGGTTTCCTCACGATGTATATCTTAATACATTTATATATACTCGTATTAAACATTTATTACACTCAGACACAAAACAAATGCTCGTGCTCATCACACAAGCAATTGTCTTGGGTAGGAACCGAACCCACGACCTCTGGCAAAGCAGTCAGAACCACTAACCACTAGACCAACAAGCCAGTCTTTACCATGTTAACTGCTAACCCAGTAAAGGGATAGTAGTTAATATGGTAAAATTGAAATGAAGGTGTCCAAAATGGATATTAGAATAGGATGATGGACACATTTGCCCAGTCTCCTTTTTTTTGTTGTTGTTATATAAACTAATGCTTGACTGCAATCTTACCTGATGGTAAGCAGTGATGTGATGCAATCGTTGATAGTTGTATTCCATTATCTACATCTACACTAATATAATAAAGAGGTAAAGTTTGTTTTTTTGTTAGTTTGTTTTTTTGGAAAAATTTGGAAAAATTTTAGCAACAATAGAAAGCTGCTTTACTCTTGAGTGACATAGGCTATATTTTATGTACGCGGGCGAAGCCGCTGACAAAAGCTAGTATAGTATAAAACAAAGTTACTTACCGCTGTATGTATGCTTAAATCTTTAAAAGTATGCCACGGATTTTAATGCGGTTTTTTTTAATAGATAGAATGATTCATGAGGAAGGTTTATGAGCATAATACTTTAATATATTCAATACCAGTACCTACCCGTGCGAAGCTGTGGCGGGTCGCTAATTACTTTATAAATTCTTTTTTTTTCCAATTCATGTTTGAGTAGTTGCCGTGTAAGTTACGGGCTAAAAAAATATTTCATAGCACAGCAACATAACATCAGGCCTTTATTTCCCGAGGGGTTAAGCAAAGATGAACAATGACATAAAATATAAATTGGATATAAAAACTAACCAAGTGCGAGTCGGACTTGCTAACGTACGATTCCGTACTTCAACCAACGGTTGATTCCATACTACAAAACTCGTATTAAATCAAGCAGAAAAGCACCAAAAAAGTAATGTTTCTGATGTTGGAACCCTGATTTAATATTTATTTATCTTTTTATGGACCTTCCTCACTCGCCTTTTATCAACATCGCGCATGGTTTAAAAGCTTGTTGCTTCATTTAACGCAATCCAAAGTGATTTGATGCAAAAGTAATGTGAAAAAAGAGAGATAACACCTGAAAACTGTTTTGGCATTCAGGAATTCTGATAAATAAATAAATGTTTTTATTAAAATGAAGATTCTCGATTAAATTCGCAAGGCAAAAAAGTAATATTTCATATTTTTTAAAATAGGAGTACATTATGGAGAGTCAAAATTCACGTAAAACAGCAGAATTTCAGAAGTCTTTACTGGATTACTCTTACACAAATTTATTTTTTGGTTTCAATAAGCCTAGATAATATGCACAAGATATCGGTGTATCCTAAATATCTGAAGAATGATGTGTAATAACATCATAATCTCGTAAGAGCGGTTGTAAGAAAATGTAGGTACGTCGGATGGCCGCTCTTAATTGACTTACATAGTTTTAATTAATATCATTCAGCATCTATCCTATCAATCAATATCTATCAACAAAGACGTACGGTAGAAAATCGTACAAAAAGAGAACAGACTGGGGGCTTAGACAAAGTCACATTCTCACTAACGATAACGAAATTCGAAACTCCGAAATGTATGGAACTGACATATGCCTTCGAAAAGTCACGTGGGCAAACGTTTTCGATTCGCTAATTGTTATTAGTTGTTTATACGTCAAATTGGACGTTTTAATTCGATAATCATAGCCAAGGAGTTGTTATTTTATCGAACCAACACTTCGACTTATCGATATGTTAGTCGATGTCACTTTGTCTACCATTTTGTGGTCGACATCGTTAAGGCGAAATCGAACTTAGAAATGGATTCGACACGGAGCGATTGCCACTTGTCTAGGGCCCCTGGTATATTTCTTAAACTAGTCTTAATCACCAAATATATTTATTTATTCAAACTTCATGTACAGTAGTAGTGGTACATAGGCGGACTTAATGCTACATAGCATTTTCTACCAGTCAACCTATGGGTTAAAAAGACAACACTGTGGTGGGTGTGCACAATAAATAAATCTACACTAATATAATAAAGAGGTAAAGTTTGTTTTTTTGTTAGTTTGTTTGTAGGGGTTTTTTTTTTTTTTTTTTTTTTTTTTTTTTATGGTAGGTGAAAATCATCCAATGACGAAACCCGCTCTTGGGTGGAGCGGGAGACTAGTGTCAGACTCTTACTGACTAAAAAACCTACCCCGTACCTTCCTTGCCCTATTCCTGGAGTCGAGGTAACAGTTTCCCACTTCCCTCTAGACTCCGGGAGGCTTCGACCCTGAAGGGCCCCTGCAGTTTGCTGACAACTCCTTGAGGCGCGCGGGAACGGTGCGCGCCGTTGATGACTAGGACTCGGTCTTACAGACGACCGGACGGCGAGCTACCCATTGCTCACCGTCCGCGAGCCAGTGTCTACGGTGGCCGGATATCGGCAGGATCGCGGCGGCGACGGCTACGGCGAGTACGCCGTTGCCTTTGCCTTATGCGGTCGGCCTCCTCCTTTACGAGCATTACTGCTTCGCAGAAGGAGGCGACCGCCTGCCATTCCTCTTCGCTGTGGACCATGGCCTGAACCAGGGCCCGGCGCGAGAGGTCGCCGCCGCCGATCACCCCCGCGAGGACACGGCGATGCTCTTCCCAAGCAGGGCACACCTCCACCGTGTGCTCCACCGTGTCCTCCGGGCTCGCCTCACTGTTTGTAGGGGGTAATCTCTGGAACTACAGGTCCGATTGGAAAAATTTTAGCAACAACAGAAAGCTGCTTTACTCCTGAGTGACATAGGCTATATTTTATGTACGCGGGCGAAGCCGCTGACAAAAGCTAGTAACAGATATTTTAAATAGATTGTAATATAAATCACACTAATTTTGAACCACTTTAGAAAATACATACCAGTTTAATCACATCCCAATTACAAAGGCTCGCGTTTAGGAGCAATTAACTATCAGAATAAACGCAGCTTAACCGTGAGTTATGCGATACGTGCATTTATAACGGTAATGCGCTTTATTAAGCTATTGGGTGCGATCATTTTAATACGAATATCATTAATTTATCAGTGATTTAACTGAATACCACTTATTCGGAGGAACACAGTACAGTCAGTACATTAAATTTAATAAGCATTGCATTTTATTTTTTAAACTTGTCTTCTATGTATGTAAATTTTGATTTTTTTTTTAAAGAGTAACCAATGGAGTTTCTGGCCCTTTTTTTTGAAAATAGGGTTCTTCTTACAAACTTTAGACCCCAATTTCATCCCTTTAGGAGTTGATTTTTGTAAAATCCTTCCTTGGTGCTCGCCTATGTCATAAAAAGAAGGCTTGTGCAAAATTTCACGCTCCTAGTCCCAGTACTTTTGGCTGTGCGTTGATATGTCTGTCAGTATCTCCTTTTATATACATAGATGACCCTGGTAACTAATTTCCTTATTTGATTGTGGAGTTAAACTTTAAAACCCTACTGTTGTATAAAAACTTGCCCGACGTATTAAGTGAATTTTGATACGTTCTCAACTTTAAATTTTCTATTCAGAAACCGGAATCAACTTCCTATCTTCATTAAAAACGAAACCCTTTTCGAAAATTAAAGAAATCTAGTATTTTTTTATTCTTAGGATCCTAATAAAACCATCCAAAGAACAAAAATAATATTTTGACAGGGACAGTCAGCACAAAACCCTTATAACTCGGTCACCATGTCAATTAAAATAAAGTCAAAGTGAGAAAAATCTGATTTCACAATCCCGACGTAAAAATCCACAACATAAAAGACTATGCGTAAAAAGGAACGGAGACGATTTGGAACCAATAAAATATAAAATGTGACATAAAAAAGAGTGCAGAAAAGTGTCGAGAAAATTAAAAGTGCATAAAATTTCTAACGACCGCTCGTTAATGGAAACATACTATTTTTTACGACATCCGATTATATTATCTTTAACAACTAAATAAAAAAAAAATGTGTCAGCGGTCTACAACTTTTTTTCTTTACAGAGCTTTGGTGCAAAATGTCTTTAGAGTATTACAAATTTTATATTGTTTTTACGATGAGTGAATGAATCGGTATAGTTGCAAATATTTTATCAATGGAGCAGGAATAGTGGTTGGATCTCAATCTGAACTGTACACGCAAAAAATTTTACAAAAAATAGCCGCATAGATTTAAAACTTTCCTGTTTTATTTCTTTGATACTTAACAAAATAACAACCACTCCTGTCTTCCATCTCCCTTCCGCACTTGCCACAAGAGGGGGAAAGTAATAGACAATACGACCTAAGACACACAGTCCAAACCTAACTGAAGAATCGTGCATCCGTATTGCATCTACCATTACGGCCTTCGCCTAAGACGACTTTATGTAGCGATGATGTAGCGCATTGGCAAAAGAAAGGTCTGACTCTGGTATAAAGACTAAGAAGGAATGAGGTGGATCGTTTAGTCAGCAAGAGTCTGAAACTTTTTAGCGCTCCGCCCAAGGGCGGGATTCTTCATAAGATGATTTTTCCCACCATAAAAAAAAAATATCTTCCACATATAGCGCGTTGTAAATGCGATTAACTCGCGTTAGAAGCGACAAAAAGTCGCCGTGGGCTTCGGGCTGTATGTACGTTCCAATGCTTTCTGCCTGAAAGGCTGAACAGATTAGGAAGAAACTTGGCTCGCAAGTTGACCATATCCTCAAACAGCACATATAATTATTTTTATCTCCGCAACACGTTCCTTTAGAATACTTTTCTACCATTGCACGAACAAAGTCGCTGCCAACGGCTATATTACAGGCCAATATTCGACCCATAATGACCTACTAATCGAACATTATCTAACTAATTTCCTAATTACCATCAAAAACATGTTCCTTGAACATCGAAACGGTATTACTAATCGAAATTAGTGGAGTTGCAAGCCGCTATAAAATTTTATGCTCACTGCTTACCACAAAATAGAGATATTAACAGAAGTTTAGACATCCAAACAGGGGACATACAAACGGGGTTCGAGAAACGCAAGTATAGCGAAGAGTTGTCAAGAACAGTTTGCCGGCTACAGTCTTTCCGTCCGATTATAATTTAGATGTCTTCAAGGCTAGAGTGAATAGGCTCTTAATAAACTAGTGCGCCTTACCATCAACGATTGCATCACTGCTTACCATCAGGTGGGATCGCAGTCAAGCACTAGTTTATTGCAATAAAATTGGTTGCCTGTAAAGTCGGTATACGGGCGAATGTTTTACGTGACAACGACTGAGTGGTAAAATAATTTTAATGTGAATATTCATTCGTATAGTAGGAAGAAGTATGAAATAATAGTAACAATTTAAAACATTAATTTATAGAAAGAATCTCGCACTGAATTTCATATTAACAAAATACAAAAACTGTGCTCGAGTGGAAGGGACGCGTGCCTTTCACTTTTTATGTCTGTCTCTCTCGCTCTTAGGCGGGCTAACCATGCCCGAGTGGAAGGGACGCGTGCCTCTCACTCGCTCTCATTGTGAGCGCATAACGTGAGCGGAGCGTAACGCAGTTTCTTGAAGTGTCACCCGGCAAACCAATTTATAAGACGTTGTCACGTCAAAAAAAAAAACTGCATAGGCCCAGCAGGGTCGAAGCCTTCTGGGGCCAAGAGTTGCAGCGAAAGCGGAACAACGGGGCCCTGGAACTAAGGCAGGACGCAACGGTGGGCCTTTTAGCCAGTAGAAGTCTGACACTGCTCCGCCCAAGGGCGAGATTTGTCATTCAATAATTTTTCTCACCATAAAAAAATAAACTAAGTATCAATAACTTTTTGTGCATAAAAGACCGCGTCTCATAAGTTGAACCCGTCGCTAAGAGTCCCGAAAGTCGGTTACTAGATCGACCGCCATGAAGCTTCAATTTGTGTGCTGAAGATAATAATGAGATTGACTTCTGTATCTATCTGTATTATACTGCTTACGGAGTACCATTAATTTATAGTTTCCTGGTATTTCTTGCATGTAAGGAAGTAATGATTTAATTACTCTTGACGTATGTATGTGTGAGTGAATTGAGTTATTAGGGCAGGGGCATGACTTGACGTTTTTATGAATAATTCTTTTTATTTTAAATGAAAATTGTAAGACGGAGCAGTTTTGGGTAACAGTGAAATGTTTGTTTCAAAAGTCAAATAAATTGTTTTGTTTTTTCATGTACGTACGTAGTTCTGGGTATTTCTACGAAAAAAAAATTGATTAAACGCGAGTCAGACAGAAACTGAGGATTTCGTACTATTGAACAGTTATGTAGTAATTCAATTCACGATTTTTCGGAGTCGAAAAAGTTTTTTTTTTTTTATGTAGCGCACCAGTCGTTCTAGTGACCTGTCGCCATTTCATCCACCCTGCGTCTATTCCTGCATACTTCAAGAAGTTCAAGGAGTCAGCAAATGTAGCTGGCCTACTTGTAGAGCCGAAGCCTACCGGGGCTCCGGTCTGGTTTCTGAAAGGAAGGTCCGACCTCGGTTTGAGGGCTAAGAAGTTATGGGGTGGGCCGATTAGTCAGTGAGAATCTGACACTGTTTCCCACTCAACCCAAGGGCGGGGTTTATCATTAGATAATTTTTCCCACCATAAAAAAGTAAAAAAGTACCAAATTACTTAAATCACTTAAAAAAGAAGCATAAATTCAAAAACACACTTAAAAAAAACTATCACGAATACCCAATAAAGTCCTATTCACATTCGGAAAACACTAACTTTATCAGACAGTGAATAACGTTTCGAAGACGTGCCCCCGTTCAGAATAAAAACATAAAATACAAACTAACAGCGCCTCAAGTATTTCTACGTTTACGTAGTGAAACAAACGATGCTGTTAAAATCTATTAACCGGAAAAAAAATTAAGGGGAAAAAGAAAAATTATGTCGAGAAATAATATAGATACTTTTGAAAGTTCACAGCTCTTTGTAAAGGGCAATCAAAGGAGTTGGGGCGGTTTTGTTTGGTTGAATATTAAGGTAACCATTTTTAATTATTTTAAGGTGTTTGTGTGAAAAGGAGAGATGAAACGCATGTTACAAAAAGAGTTCTGAGTTTAGGTAAACGTAGATGGATGGTGAGGAAAAGGGAGGCCGAAGAAGAGATGGATGGATTGTGTGAGAAGTGATATGAAAGAAAAGGGAGTTAGTGATAGTCTGACGAATGACAAGACAGAGTGGAAGAAAAAACATGTTGCGCAGACCCCAAGTAATATAGGATAAGGGTAGGATGACAATGATGATGATTTAAGTGTTTTTTTACAACGCCAACCAAATACTCTTAGTCCAAGAACAAACAAAACGAGATTGGAATTATAGGGCACCCCAACACGGGCAAGTTAGCCTAACCTAACTGGCCCGTGTTGGGGTGCCCTATAATTATAATAGGCGAGAGCTCCATTCTGCTCCGCTCTCGCCTTGTATATACTTGTATGTCCATTTGATCCAATAGGAGGTAAAGTATTTAGGGACTTAGCTCCCTTAGGTCCTGGTTTCGAAGTGGGAAATTCAATTACATGTCACGCTGTGGGGTCTGGTAGTGTGGAAGTTGTAGTTTGGCTTTGTTTACTAGCTGTATTAGCTGTTTCGCACACGTGATAACCGTATATCATCCTAAGGGAGTATACTCTCAGGATCCTATATGCTATTCCAGGACATGGTCTACCTGTACACCTCTCAATTTTTTTCAACTGTTTGAGCGGTAAGGAATGATTAATTATTTTATTTATAACTTTATTGCATATCAAAGCTTATCACAGGACAAACATTAATGAAGTAAATGTCCAACAAGCGGTCTTATTGCACAAGGCAATTTCTTTAAATTTAGGGCTGTCAGTGTACAAAAACATTAATGGCAAAAATATTTACATAATTATATTACTATTCGGACACTATTGTAATACCAGACTTTAGGCCCAAATCTACTTTCCATATGCACACAGTTATCTACCACTCCAAACCCAACTCTTGTACCTAGTTATACAAATATACAGGTCTACAGCATTCAAGATCGGGCCCTGTGCATACCTGTACCTATGTGGGTACAGGTACCTATGTGCATACCTGTACCTATGTGGGTACAGGTGCAAGGAGCAGCTAATCTCGATTATCCTCGATCGCTTGTAGTGTCGTATTCGCATGCCTAGACGCTCACTGACGCCATTGGCATTGGACAGTGGTGTTCAAAGTGTAGAGCGTAGTAATGTTTACCACACAATTCATCATCATCATTTAAGCTGAAAGACGTGCACTGTTGGATATAGGCCTCCCCCCAAGCGTCTCCACAACGACCGGTCCCGTGCGTCTCGCATCCAACGGATTCCAGTAACCCTAGCCAGGTCATCAGTCCATCATGCGGGAGGCCACACAATTAGGTACACATAAAATTAAATTCTATACCCATAGCAGGGAGTAATAATACTAGTATTGCACAATACGTCATAGGGTGCGCAATACAACGAAATATACAGTTTAAACTTAAGCTACACATCAGTACATCTTAAAGTTAACTCACAAAATTATCACATACGAACTAGTAACTCCAGAAACTGGTTCAGTGAGTCAGTTAAGTGACATTATGTTAAGGTGTCGCGCGCCTTCCACTCGTCGTTAGAAACTTAACTTAGATCTGTGAAGTTAGGTTTAAGTTAGCGACGTAACGTACGGATAACTTGGAGTTTGTTATAGTAGTGTAATGGGATAGTTTGTTTAGTTCATATTAGATTTTAGAGCAAGACTTTTATAAGGCTTTACACTTCTTTTAGGCTTAAATTTCAGCTGAAGTAAATAGTTAGTTTTTTAACGACTTTTTTGCTTTTAATACCATCCTTACGCCTACGAAATAGAAGTTAAAATCGGTTGAACTGACTGTAAAAAAGATTTCTAGTCGTTACACTAATAAATTATAACAGTGAAAGTCCCGCCAAGACAGATCCAGCTAGCTTAACGTTGATTTTTTTTACTGTGAGGAAAATCATCGAATGACGAATCCCGCCCTTGGGCGGAGCGGGAGCCAGGTATTGCATCACTGCTTACCATCAAGTGCAATGACGTACAATGCACGTGCAGTAAACTAGTTAATTTAATTGCTATAAACTAGTGCTTGACTGCGATCCCACTTGATGGTAAGCAGTGACGCAATCGTTGATGGTGAGGCGCACTAGTTTATTTAGAGCTTATTTCCTATAAGCCTTCATTCGAAGACTCCTACAGTCAAGTCTCAAGAAAACCCTCAATTATTCGCAACATTTGAGCACCGCTGACCTCTGCTATCTGGTCCGCATAATCCAGTATTGTGTGATCGTCTCACTATACATAATGGCCGTCTGCTACAGCTAGATACACAGCAACGTGTCCGTAATTTGTATAGACGTTATTGGTTACACGTTCGATGGCTTGAAGATTTGGGAAGTCATTAGAAGTTAGAGCAAATATGAAAGCGTTTCGTAAAATATAAGATAGTGTTTTTTTATGGTGGGTTAGTCCGGACTGTTACTCGACGATTACAATGGGTAGCTCACCGTCCGCAAAGCCCGCGCCTACGTTGGCCAGAAATCGGAATCGAAATCCTGGTGACGTCTGGGTGGTGAGCGCCGTTGCCTAATGCGGCCAGCCTCCTCCTTTGCTAGCACAATTGCTTCGCGGAAGAAGGCGAGCGGTTCTTCATTTATTACATTATCCTGTTACCGGGAGCGAAGCCGCGGGCAAAAGCTAGTTGTTTTACATATTGCAATAGCTTCCTTTCGAGTGGGGGTTATACTTGCTTATTATCTATTGATAAACATTGCAAAGGCCAGTTCAGTTCAGTGTCACACACGTGCTCGACCTGCAAGGAGTTTCGAGTATAAACCTTTCGTACCGTAATACCGTAGTTAGAGACACAAAAGAAAGACATTATAAGTGCGAACTCCGGTATTTATTTGGGGCTTAACTCAAGAGTTTAGGCAGGTTTAATTACCATAAACCAACTGGGTGTCATCTAATGCAATACCATCTAAAACGGCACAGCAAAAAAAGCTTTCTGTACAAAATAAGATAAGTGGACACTGTACAAAACTTCTTTTAATACTAAACTTTGACAACCTCCAAGCCCCGCTATCTCCCACTCACAAAGCAACCATTGTGCTCACATAACGATCTCTGTCGTCACAGATAGAGCGGCGTGTCGCACTAATTATAGCAGAGGCATTACTCGTGATGGCTATACGCAGCAAGCTTAGCACCTGTTGATGTTAGACTTTAAGTTGATGGTATCGGTCTGATGACGACGCGTAGTGGTTATTGTGATACTATCTCTTGCATCTATAGGCTTAATTCGACAAAATACATAATGACTAGCATAATGACTGAATGATCTAGACATCTGTTTTACCTTTAATTATATTAACTCCTTACTTAATTACAGACACAGTTTTAAAGACAATAGGTGTAGGGACAACCGGTGTCCTCTTGGGGCTTAATGAACTAATATATAAAAAAATATCATCAAGCTCAGGAGGAGCAGTGGAGGACCAAGTGTTAACAGACCCCAGACAAGCGCTTAACTTTGTGTAATTTATTTCATCACCAATGCTTTCAAAACAGTAAAGGAAATCATTGTGAGGTTTTTTTTTATATTAGGTAAAACTGATCCAATGACAAATCCCGCCCTTGGGTGGTGCGGCAAACAGTGTCAGACTCTTACTGACTAAACAACCGCTCCTATATTGCCATACATACCAGGGCCACAGACTTCCTTTCTGACACTAACCCTTGACCCTAATTGGCTTCGACCGGGGTCAGGATAAAAAAATTTAAGACATGTGACATTCCTTAACTCGCACTGGTCTCGCATAGAGGATTACAGCTTATTCCTTCTCCTATAAAGACCTGCCGACAACTATTACACAACGCCATCTAGTCTCAAACTGAACAGAGCTTGTGTTATCAGTACTAGACAACTAAGAAACATACTTATTTTCTAAATACATACACATTATAGATAAATGACACCTAGACACAGAACAAATGATCGTGCTCATCACACAAACATTTGTCCTGGGTGGGAATCGAACCCACGACCTCCGGCATAGCAGTCAGGGTCACTAACTACTAGGCTGTCAGGCCAGTAAATATCAGTCCAGGAAATGTTATAAGGTAGTTGCTTTATATTAGTACTAGTTATCAGATGATAGCGCTTCTAGTTCTAGAGTTAATTTAACAAACTAATAACAAAGAGGGTAGACAATCTCCGTGTAAATGAGAGGGTCTCCAAAACACTAACATTGCGACCCTAGTTATAATAAGGATTTGGGTCTTGGCGTCATAGATTTCTCACAGGACTATATGACCGTCTTGAAATAAACTATGGGTCTGCCTCAACGGCATTAAATTGAATAAGTTTAACAAGATTCTAGACGAGGAACTTCTGTCTCAAATAGGTATTTTTTGGTTTCCCTACCAAGGAGCTTACTAAGATTCTGCTGTTCGTTCGTTTGACTGTCTGTCTGTCCGGCTGACACCAGGGTGTATTTAAAGAACCAAGCTAGAGTTGAAATTTTGGCAGATGTTGTATGTTGCCACTATAGCAACAAACAGCAAATTGCAATTGCATATTTAAGTGGGGCAGCTATGCTAAAAAACGTATACGATTTAAGAGAAAGAGCCTGGGTGACCTGGCCTGGGTTTTTATTAGAATTATTACTTACTTTAATTTAATATTTTTAGTTTTAATATAGCACTTTTGTTTTCAATATTGAATTTAAATAAAATATTTAAATGCTGTAAACGATTTTTAAATAACGTGAAAAAGCAACAAAATGTTGTTTCTATTCCCCCCGATATGTTTCTATACACCCCGGTTTCCGGTATCTATTCTGTTTTTCTTAAAAATGTAAGTTTAAAAAGTCATCGCATTTGTATTGATAGACCTTTAAAAACATGGTATCAACCATAGATATATGAAACCTGTAATTACAGCCACAATTAAACAACAATAGGTGTGCGAACGCCTTGGGGCTTAATGAACTAATCTTTACCTACTTAAATCTCCGGCCACCGTAGACACTGGCTCGCGGACGGTGAGCAATGGTTAGCTCGCCGTCCGGTCGTCTGGTAACTGACCAGACCGAGTCCAAGTCGTCAACGGCGTGCACCGTTCCCGCGTGCCTCAAGGAGTTGTCAGCAAACTGTAGGAGCCCTTCAGGGTCGAAGCCTTCTGGAGCCGCCGGTTAGTGTGAAAGTGTTACCGCGGGTCTAGGAATAAAGCAAGGAAGGAATGAGGTAGGTTTTTTTAGTCAGTAAGAGTCTGACACTGTCTCCCGCTCCGCCCAAGAGCGGGTTTCGTCATTCGATGATTTTCACCTACCATAAAAAAACCTACTTAAATCTTAGCCTATTTCTTAACAGAAATGAGATTGAAGCATAAACTGCGGTGACCTATAAAACATAACAGTCTAGCACTTTTATGAGGTTTCCTTCAAGACTGTAAGACTTCATTATTTGTATTTGCTTACTTAGTTAAATTATACGGATTAGTTTGCTGGAGTTTCAAAGAAAAACGGAGCCTTGAACGAATAAGCATGTACTTGAGAGCCGATACCAAACGTTTGAATAACCTGACAGATGAAAGAAAATATTGCCACAGTTAGATTGAAAAACAGCAGTTTTTGCGCTGTTTTTTAAACTATATTTCTCTTTGATATTGTTCCTAGTAATATTGTTTACTATTTGTAACAATCTATGAGTATATCATCTAAATATACACCATTAATAGTACGCAACGATCGACAAATTTAATAATCATTGGTCATTGGACTCGATCAGCTCATGTTTACTTAAAGAAAGGAATTTTGTACATCGTATATTAACCCGAGGTTTAGAAAAAAAGTAATTTCCCTTTTAAATTCATCGGTGTGCGGTATACAAAAGGAGAAACTGACAGACTGGCATATAAACTTACAGCCAAAACTACTGGGACAGGAGCGTAAAATTTTGCACAAGATTTCCTTTTATGACATAGGCGACGTAGCACTAAGATAGGATTTTCCAGAATTCAACCCCAGAAGGAATGAAATAAGAGAAAATTGTAGGAAGAACCCTTTATTTTTATTAAAAGATAGGTATAAACTAGTGCTAGACTGCGATCCCACCTGATGGTAAGCAGTAATGTAAACATCATCATCATCATCATCATCATCAGCCCTTTTAATGTTCCCACTGCAGGGACACAGACCTCCTCTCTAAGAGAGGGGAATGGGCCGTAATCCACCACGCGGGCCCAGTGCGTGTTGGTGGATGTCACATGTCTTCGAATTTTTGGTTCTAGGACATGCCGGTTTCCTCACGATGTTTTCCTTCACCGTTTTGAGAGCAGTGGTGATGAAATAAATTACACAAAGTAATGCGCCAGGCTGGGTTTGAATCCGCGACCTACAACACGTAAGTCAGGGCCGTTACGACTTGGCCACCACTGCTCCAATGTAAACGTCGATGGTTAATTGAACATCTTTTGTTTTCTATTTCGCAGCGCTATCTCACCTGATGAAAAGTGACAACACGGTCGACGATGGAAGGCGCTTACCTAGAAGTAACCTTTTCACTCTTGACTTGAAAGATCCCCAGGTTGCATCCATCAAGAAAAACAGACTACGGCAGGAAATTCAACTCTTTAACTGTACGCACAGTGAATTTGTTTCCAAAACGTTTTGTATTTCCACTATGTACCGGTGGCGCATCACCGTACGTCTGGTGGTTCAATAACGGAACGGGCTTAGCAGAAATAGGCTATTCAATTCCGACGTACACTCCCCGAAAAACCCAACAGGTAAAATAAGGTAATACATATTAAACAAGTCATACCAAAAACTCCACTTACTAACGAAACTTTCAACATGAAAAAATAATTTCATATCCTCAGCGAATATCAACTGAAAACATATTCGCATACAACCTCAAGAGTTTTGTTTTATAATTTAAAATTAAAAACAGAAAAAAAAAGCATTGAAACTCTGGTCCCATAACGAGATAACTTCCCAACTATGTATGATAACTAAGTGAATTAGCCGAAGGGGGCAAAATGGGTCGGCAAAGGGGGTGCGATGGGACGAAAGGGGGCGAAACGACATAAAGTTTCGCTATCACCGTATCGCGGTAATAGAGTCAGATTATGGTAATAGTTTGGTATTAATGTTTGGTTAAGCTTTAGTACCTATAGTATTTGATTCTGTGTTGCTTATGGTGGTATATGTCATGGAAAATTACATAATCCATCATTATATAGGTATTCCACAACTATCACACAGTGTCATCTAGTCCCAAGCTAAGCAGAGGATGTGTTATGGATACTAGACAACTGATAAACATACTTATATATTTTTAAATACATACATATTACAGATAAATTACACCCAGACACAGAACAAATGATCTTGCTCATCACAGAAGCATTTTTCCTGGGTGGAATCGAACCCATGACCTCCAGCATAGCAGTCAGGGTCACTAACTACTAGACCAACAGGCCAGTCATCATAATTATATACCTTCCCGCTATTGTAGGCATAAGTTTGCGGACGACTAGCTTTGAGTAGTTCGCCGTCTGGTCGTCCGGTAACCATCCGGACCAAGCCTGACTCATCAACAGAAAGTAGTGTTCCTCGGGCGCCGCAAAAAGAGGAGCCATTTTACCCACACGTTCATCGAAATCAGATAACATTTCAGAATTTGTAGACATAAGTATATAGGGGAAGACAGGTTAACCTACTTTACCTGATATTTGTCAGGTCTAGAATATTTTTTGAAAGGCTAAAAATTTCAATAAGGGGATCCAAATTAGTGCTTGTCATACCTCGTCACCTAATTCAGGTGACAATAGAATTATCTTTTCGATAAACGAAGGGGGCGTAATCAGAACAGGGTCGATCTAGGTACAGGTGTTTTTTATATCAATAAAGGCAGAAATCTGAGCATTTCTGCTGAAATTTTTGAGGACTTCGATGAATATAATCATCGAAATGTTCATACTGTTGGGACTTATGCCTCCTCCCTTAGAAGAAGGAATGTGCCGTGATCGCCGGATTACGCAAGCGGGCCCAGTGCGAGTTGATGAATTTTTGGTTCTAGGACATGCCGGTTTCCTCACGATGTCATCCTTCACCGTTTTGAGAGCAGTGGTGAGGAGGCGTTCAAGTATTACGTAACGCGATTTGGGGGGGAGGGGGTGTCTCGTAAAACGTTACGATGCGTTACTGGGACGGGGGGGGGGTTTCTTACTACACGTTACGTAACACTGTTTTTTTTTTAAATAAAAAATTAGGAAATCAAATATCCCAAAATGGCAACATTTTTCATATACGTGGTACTTTTCATTTAGGAATCCCTCGATTGTATTAGTCTGGTCTTAGACAACAGCTAAAAAAAGCTGAAAAATAAAGAAAAGTTCAGGAAAAAATGCTCACTTTGAATGTTACGTAACGTTTAGAGAGGGGGAGGGGGGGTACAGAAAAAAGTTACGGTGCGTTACAAAGGGGGGAGGGGGGGTCAAAAATCTTCAAAAATTGCGTTACGTAATACTTGAACGCTCCCTGATAAAATAAATTACACATCACATAGTAATGCGCCTGGTTGGGTTTGAACCCGCGACCTACAATTTGTAAGTTGGGGCCTTTACCACTCGGCGTAACTCTTAAATATATGTGTAAAAATAATTAAAATCATAATTATCACATATACTTAAGATTTGGTCATAATTATGTCCTATTATTTATATTTAAGCAAACGTCATCTGGGCGAGTTCAATGATCTGTAGGCAGTTAGGACGCATCGACCGAAAACCACAAGGGTTGATGCGAAAGCGTATTACCCGGGCTCTGGGATCAAGGTAAGGAAGGAAGGGGGTAGGTTGTCTAGTCAGTAAGAGTCTGTCACTGTTCCCCGTTCCAGATATATCCGCGAGATTCGTCATTGGATGATGTTTTACATACCATAAAAAAACCTACAAGGTCATTGACTCGTTTAGGTATAGAAATTAATTTCGTACAGGCGTATATTTAATACGTGATTTAGAAAAAAGTTCAGGACAGAGTGGAAGAAAAAAACATGTTGCGCCGACCCCAAGTAGGTAATATGGGATGAGGGTAGGATGATGATGATGATTTAGAAAAAAAGTTCTTTATTTTTTTATTGTATCCTTACAAATCAATAGCGTTTCATGATCGACCCTTCACGGGATTAAAACGAACCAAAATTTAACCGAGTATTGTATATCTAAATGATTTTACGATGTAGGTAACCACAGATTTATGGTTCTTAAGCTTACTCCATAACTTGTGCTGGTACAATTTTATGATTCTAGGTCAAAGGCAAATCGCCTAGGTTTTAATTCCCTTACGATCGTCAAAATAAATATAAGCCATAAACGTGGCACAAATGGCCTTAATTTCAGATTGTGTTGACTTAGCTTTTTATTTATTTAAACTTCATGTACAGTAGTGGTACATAGGCGGACTTAATGCTACAAGGCATTCTCTACCAGTCAACCTTTGGGTTAAAAAAGACAACACTGTGGTAGTGTCCACAATAAATAAATAATAGATATTTTAAACAGAATGTAATATAAATATAATATAAATATCTACATCTATCTACATCTACACTAATATAATAAAGAGGTAAAGATTGTTTTTTTGTTTTTATGTTTTTTTGTTTATAGGAGGTAATCTCTGGAACTACTGGTCCGATTGGAAAAAAATTAGCAACAATAAAAAGCTGCTTTACTCCTGAGTGACATAGGCTATATTTTATGTACGCGGGCGAAGCTGCGGGCAAAAGCTAGTAATATAATATTTTTATTATTGTAAGTCACATAATTTATATAACACTAGCTTTTGTCAGCGGCTTCGCCCGCGTACAAAAACAAAAAAAAACAAACTTTACCTCTTTATTATATTAGTGTAGATTATTATTATAATTAACAGAACTTAAAATATGACAATTATTATGACGAAGACTTAAACTAAGGTTGAGAGGACTTTAAGTAGTAGTTCCGATTTTTTTATTTTTTTTACTGCTCCAAAGGCAGACCTGAGTATTTATTCCAGTCGCCACCGCGCCTGCAAAAGGTTCGACCCTTTTGCAGGCTACTGGCCTACTGGGGCCTAAGGTCTCTTTCTGAAAGGAAGGCTTGGTTCCAGTGCGAAGGGCACAGAAGGAACGGGTGGGGAGTTTAATCAGTAAGACTCTGACACTGTTTCCCGCTCCGCTCAAGAGCGCAATTCGTCATTGGATGATTTTTGTCCACCATGAAAAAAAGCCCTGAGTGTTTTTATAAAATTTCAGCTTAATACACTCCTAGCAACAGCCTTTTTGTCAGATACGCGTGGATTGTTCTTGAGAAAAAGGCTCTTGATATAAAGTGATTCTATTCGACTCCTATTTTTGCCAACTAACATACAGAACATTAAAAGGAATAAATTATTATATGTCAGTCAGTACCCACGTCAATCAGTCTATCACTCTCCCAGAGTTACAACTAGGATTTTTCGAGTCATAATTTAGTTTCAAAAATATTTTACCTAGGTATTTTATCAAAACATTTCATGAAAAATTTAGTTTTATTCTTTACTAGCGACCCGCCCCAGCTTCGCACGGGTACTGATATTGAATATATTGTGCATGTATTGTACACATAAACCTTCCTCTTGAATCACTCTATCTATTAAAATAAACCGCATCAAAATCCGTGGCGTACTTTTAAAGATCTAAGCATACATAGGGAGGAAGAGACTTAGTTTTATACTATGTAATAATAATAATTGTACATAAAATATTAAATAGTAGTTAGACAATTCACGTACATAGGCGAGCTTAACTCAACAATGAGTTTTCTCCCAGCATACCTTTGAGTTACAGAGAGAGACAACAATGGTACATACAAGGGTAGAAACAAGTATATAATACAAACCTATCCTATAACCTAACCTATGCTTTGGACCAAACCCAGCCGTCGACGGCGCGCACTCTTCCCGCATGCCTCAAGGAGTTGACAGCAACCGTAGGGACCCTGCAGAAGGGTCGAAGCCAATTAGGGCCAAGGGTATGTGTGTGAAAGGAAGGCTCTGGCCCCGGTATGTATGGCGATGTAGGAACGGGGTAGGTTGTTTAGTCAGTAAGAGTCTGACACTGTTTCCCGCTCCGCCCAAGAGTGGGATTCGTCATTAGATGATTTTAATCTAACATAAAAAAACCTACGTTTTATTGTTTTTAATCTAAGTAGCCTGTAAATTTTAAAAACCAGCTAACCTTTTCGTTAATCGCGCGAACGCCGGCGTTCGCTCGGGGATTGCCAGGTTAAAATGTGGGTGTAAGGGTAAAATAGTACATTTTGATACAAGTGCAGGAAGTTTGTCATTGCGACCGAGGCAAAATTAGCACGAGCCGTAGGCGAGTGTGTTATGGAGCCGAGGGCTGCAGTGACAAATCTGCACGTGTGTCAAACGACGTTTTTCAATACACTTACGACTTGTGAAATAAAGTAAGAAAGAGAAAAAAAATAATCGTATCTCAAACATACAGTAGAAATATAAGAAATATATAAGTATAGCATTCAAATCTGCACTGGTCAGTCTCTAATTTCGTGGGGGTCGCCCAGCGACTCTGGGGGACGCCTCGCGCCTGATTCGATAAACTAAGTAAAACAAAATAATCACCCTTGACCGTGACGATAAGGAAGGAATAAAAAAGCCCTTGTTGTGATAAACTCAAAAAAGCACTTGGGTGATATACATGCTATATTGAACCTAATAGGAGTGCGATAAGAGGCAGTTTTCGAGTAAGTGTATTGAAAAATACTTTACAAACTATTCTCAGACCCAGATTTATACAGCCGTTACGGAGGATTTCGATAACAAACACCGTGACACGAGGTTTTCATACAATTATTAGACAAAGGCGAAAATTAAAAAAATTAAATCGCTGACAATAAAACAAAACCACGTCCTGGAATAGCACATAAAATACTTTTTGCCGACATACCGAAAAGAATCGCCAAATTTAAGTGGCAATGGGACACCTTGCACGCAGAACAGATTGCCGCTGGGGCCGAAAGGTTCTGGAGTGGCGACTGCGTACCGGAAGACGCAGCGTTGGTAGGCCTCCCACAAGTTGAACCGATGACCTGGTCAGGGTTGCAAGCCGCACAGGACCGGTCTTTGTGGCGACGCTTGGGGGAAGCAATGCTTGTCGAGCAATGGACGTCTTTCATCTTTTGCTGAAATGATGATACTTTTTACCCCGGGGCTACATTACCTTGTGATAATTTACTACTACAACGCGGACAAAAGCTAGTCATAAGATAAAATAGTATCAACAAATGGAGACAGATCTCAAATGACAGCTTCACTCTAGGGTAAAAGACCCAAGCATTGTCTGCAAATAATATTTTCTCACAAATTGTCATCGTTCCATCCGAATGACTTTAATCAAATTAACTTTATCTTGTTATGTTTTATTTTTCTTGCTTTTAAAGTGGACATTTGTTTTTGGGGATGAAAGAAATTGGGAGTTATTAGTTTATTTGTAGAAGTTAAAAGGGACATAATGTTAAGAACAAAAAGTAAAGTTTAAAAATTAAAGGTGCCGAAATCATTACATAGTCTAAAACAAAGTTGCTTACATATGTATACTCAGATCTTTAAAAGTACGCACCGGATTTTGATGCGGTTTTTTATTTTATAGATAGCGTGAGTCAAGAGAAAGGTTTCTGTGCATAATCCATGCATTTATATATTTAATATCACCATTGCACCTGTGCGAAGCTGGGGCGCTAGTTCGGATATATATTGCTTAAATTGATAAATATTACGCAGTAAAATTCGCCAACAAAATACAATTTTGTACATTGTTTTCTTTTGTGATGTTCTTTATCACATCACATTTTATCTATATCTATTAATTATATGTGTGTACATAAATAGTTAAATAAATCAATAATTTTAATAGCCCGTATACAGACGGTATTTAATTGACTTTCATACCATGGTAACATCATTTTCATTATTTCAAATCAATAGAAAACCAAACTGTATAACAACAGAAACTCCTAGCGGTATTTCACTAGGATCTCTTCTACTTAAACACATTAACTCTTCATCTAATATGTATGACACACTGACACACTGTCTGTTAATACAAATAGTATGAATAACATACATGATCACTCGAAAGCTTTGTGAGATAAGTAACCGGATGTCTCCCGGATAAGACTACATCACTACACATCGATAGTGTTGTCCGATATCTCGGGACTCCGAGATTCTCGACGGACAATATGGCGACAATCTCGATCGAGATATTTTACTAGAGCCACTGAAGCCATTTTTTCTCTTTCTAGAAAAAATCGTCTCTGATAACCAGATTATTCTAGTAATATTAATATGAGTAGTGTTTGTGTTGTAGCAAAAGCTAGTAGAGCTTTTGTCAGCGGCTTCGCCCGCGTACATAAAATATAGCCTATGTCACTCAGGAGTAAAGCAGTTTTCTATTGTTGCTAAAATTTTTGCAATCGGACCAGTAGTTCCAGAGATTACCTCCTACAAACAAAAAAACATAAAAACAAAAAAACAAACTTTACCTCTTTATTATATTAGTGTAGATAAAATTATGAATCAAAACAAGATAGAAATAAATTTAATTTTTGCGAGTGTTTCTAGTATTTCTTCCATCTATATTTATAAAAGGAGAAACTGACTGACTGACATATCAACGCACAGCCAAAACTACTGGGCCTAGGAGCGTGAAATTTTGAACAAGGCTTCCTGTTATGATGTAGGCGAACACTAAGAAAGGGTTTTTCAAAATTCAGCTCCTAAAGGGGAGTAATGGGGTCTTAAGTTTGTATGGAGAATCCTACTTTCACGCGGGCGAAGCCGCTGGCAGAAGGCTAGTTAGGTATAGAGTAAAGATAGATCTGCGTCATAATGACAGAATTTTCATTTTTCTTCATAAAAATTAATGGGATGTAACATGATGTAATGTAAATAGTTTATTATGCTCAACTTAATGGGCCCATTAAATTTCCACTGCTAAGACACAGGTGAGAGGGAAAAGCCAGTGTAATACAATATTGTTTGTATTATATTTATTTTACAAGTTACTAACGTTCCGCCCCAGCTTCGCACGGGTGCAATAGTGATATTAAACATATTATGCATGTATTATACATACAGACCTTCCTCTTGAATTACTCTATCAATTAAAAACCGCATTAAAATCCGTGGTGTACTTTTAAAGATCTAAGCATACACAGGGACGAAGCAACTTTGTTTTATACTATGTAATGATATACATGTAAATAAGACACCATGAACTGTAAGCGATATCTTTTTTAAGTTTCTGTCAAAGCAATTTAAAAGATATTTGGTAAAAATCGCTTTCAGTGATAAGACTGTCCATTATTACACCCTATTAATTTTAAGCTTCTAATGTAATTTTTTAGGATGTACAATAAACGGACTTATCTCCACAATGACCCAGAGCGATTTGATCCAAAACTGCTATTTCCACGAAAACATGAAAAGATAATAGCAAGCTGCCTCCGTTAGAAAAAGATATTAGTCCTTATAACAAGTTTTCAATGTTATTATTCTTTTATAGCACGGTATATACCTTTATATTTAAAACTCGTCAAGACGAATCACACAATCCTAAACTCGAGAGGGTTGTTTCGCTTCGGCCTTCCGGGTTCCATCATCAGATCAAATCCACGACATAATAATTTCGCATTGTCATCTGATTGACATATGCATGCAAAATTTCAGCTCAATCGGTACGGTTACCGATTGAGCATTGGAAGTGGATCAAAAATTTATTCACAAGATTTGATCACAAACATCGGGACCAGGTCCGGTTGTCTGGTAATAGTCCGGACCAAGCCAGGGCTCCTTCGCAATGTCCACTTCTCAAAATGTCCACTGGTCGCAAAATGTCCTTTTCTCAGAATGTCTCTATCGCAGAATGTCCACTTCGCAAAATGTCTCTTTCGCAGAATGTCCACTTCGCAAAATGTCCCTTTCGCATATTGTCCCCTTTTTATTTCTGACTTACTTTAATCATAATTCATTTTAGCAATCAGCATCATGTATGACGTGTGTTTATTTGTATTGATATGGGTAAGCATAAAATATATATAGAACAAATCACCTTTATTCCTTTGCATAATCGCTTGATTGAAAGTAATTATTTTACTAACTTAATTGTTATTGACCCGCAATAAACGAAATTTGAACTCTCTTTAATTATTTACGAACCGAAAATTAAAAAAAAAATGCTTGCATGTACGGTTAATTAAATTACAAAATTAGTTCAGAACGTTTTTTTTTTTTAATTTTTTAAAAAGTGTTCATCCTATCAAGTTCAAAATAATTTTCCTAGAAAGTTTACTCTTTTATATTTTTTAAAGTTATGGTTCAAAAGTTAGTGGGGCGGACGCCTCATTTTTTACTTTTGGAGCGATTATTTCCGAAAATATTTACATTTTCAAAAAAATATTTTACGAGGCCCCTAATCATTTTTAAATACCTATCAAACAATATATAACACGTTATAGTAGGAATGAAAAAAAAAATCACTTCCCACTTTACGTGTAGGGGAGGTACCCAAATAGAACATTTTTACCACTTTTTGTTTGTGCCTTTTTGACTACGGAACCCTAAAAAGGGGACAATATGCGAAAGGGACATTTTGCGAAGTGGACATTCTGCGAAAGAGACATTTTGCGAAGTGGACATTCTGCGAAAGAGACATTTTGCGATAGAGACATTCTGAGAAAAGGACATTTTGCGACCAGTGGACATTTTGAGAAGTGGACATTCTGCGAAGGCGCCCAAGCCAGTCGTCAACGGCGCGCTCTGTCCCCGCACGCCTCAAGGAGTTGTCAGCAAACGGAGAGGCCTTACTGCAGGGCCGAAGCCTACTGGGCCCCGGTCCGGCTTCTGAATAGAAGGTCCGACGTGGTATGAAAGCTAAGAAGGAATGGGATGGGTCGTTTAGTCAGTAAGAGTCTGACACTGTTTGATGCTCCGCCCAAGGGCAGGATTCGTCATTACATGACTTTTCCCACCATAAAAAAAATAACATCGGGGCAGGTGAAACTATTTAAAAGCTTGTAAAAATCAACTACAGCGATCTTAACCAGGTAATTACAACACATTACCTCCAAATGTTCCGTCTCGCGATTAACGTTCGAGACGATGTACCACGACGAAGTTTCTTGGTAATTACCGAAGAGCCTTGTGATTAAAGCCTTCATACTTGCTCTGTTTAGTAAGTATCAAGTATGAGATAGTATATATGTCTTACAAACTCGATCATACAAACTCAGCATGGTTTGACGGTTTTTTTTTTAATGGTAGGTAAAAATCATCCAATGACGAACCCCGCCCTTGGGCGGAGCTGGAAACAGTGTCACACTGTTACTGACTAAACAACCTACCCCATTTCTTCGTTGCCATATATACCAGGACCAGAGACTTCCTTTCGGACGCGAACCCTTGTTCCCAGTTGGCTTCGACCCTTCTGCAAGGTCCCTACAGTTTGCTGACAAGTCAAAACATCATGCCCACTCTTATGTATGCTCCTTTTCTTTTGTTGCCTTGCATTCCAAGTCCGGGGTTTTAATTTCAGAAGCGGCCTTATGGGCTCAGTTGGCTTCGACTCAGCTGGGCTCCAACGATTTGCTGTCATGTCTTTAAGGCGCGTGGAACACCGCGCTGATGACGACTTGGCCTCGGTTCGGACGACTACCAGGCGGCCGAATTGATGGCCGCATGATGGCTGGATCCGTTAAAACAGTAGTATTATCACAATAACACTAACTCTTATCCCAATATTTCCTTCCACATATCTCAATTATCCATCATTCAGTCATTATTCAACTCTTTTCTAATCATATCATCCTTCATACAAACCACTGAACCCAGTCTTTGGAAGACCCCTATTCCTAAAACTACCCACACTTTGTATCAAAAACCTATCTCTAACACGATAACTCCAAAAGGACCTTTGTTATGTTTACAAAATCCCCAAAACCGATACCTACTTATCCTGAAAACCATCGAACCTTCAAAACGTTGCCATCATAATCTCATTACACGATAACCGAAGCATCAAAGTACCAACATAATAATTTAACACCCATTTACTAGGAGCTTTAAGAGATACGTCAGAAGCCGGACTTCCGACACCCGGGATAAGCACACAGATAGTGTTGGGAAACGACTTCATCCCGGGAACTTTTATTTTCGAGTTGAACTTTCGAGTTGACTCGGAAATTCAAAGTAGATGTCACAAGTTTTGTTATTTGTTGCTGTTTGTACGGAATGTGATAGCCAATACTGGAGTTGCTATTTTTTGCTGACATTACAATGTATCCAATAAGTTTTGCTTGTAGTGGAAATTTATGTTGAGAAGTGTCCGTGACTTGATTTCTGGCCACTGAAAGCGCGGTTTTGCGGACGGTGAGCAATGGCTAGCTGATCAGAAGCCCGGTATGGAACAAGCTTGAATCGACGACGCATAGTGTACCAAATGCGTATATAGAGAAATGGAGATTGATTTTTTTTATCATGCATTTTTTTATGGTGTGAAAAATCAACGAATGACGAATCCCGACCTTGGGCGCAGTGGGAGACAGGAGACAGAAACGACCCACCGTTCCTCCCTGCCTTAGTTCCAGGGCCCTGGTGTTCCGCTTTCGCATCAAACCTTGGCCTTTTGGGGCCATGGGCTTCATGCATAGGCGCGCGTTGGACCACTATAATAATATGATCTGATGTTAAGCCATGATATGGCGGATGATGGACCACGCTTGCTCATGTTCAAAAGAGTTACCTTAGCATTGGAACGCAAAAGGCAACTGAAAAAAAAACAGGTGCGTTAAAGTCAGTAAAAGATATGATACATAAAAACAAATCACGCCTCAAAAAAAAAAAAAATGTACTTATTAATTAATAGTCTAAATTTCAATCTTAAAGTGATTCAAGAGAAACCTCTCACATTAAATAAATATTTGATCAATTGACACTTAACTCACACTACCTCAACATCCCTATCAAAGCAAACACATCACTAAATCCCGTTTGCCAAAATCCCGGGGTGTAATCCCAACACTAGTAAAGTATCGAATCCCGGCTTACGTTAAGTACAAACGTGCTTAATATTTAAGATATCTGCTTATCTTTACCGTTGTGTTATCAAGAACTCCTTTACCTACAAAAAGGGATATTTTAGGTGACGTGGTTAAGTTGTATGCTATCATCTGTCGCACTTGCGAATACTGTGGGGGAGGATTTTGGTAATATCAGGTAAATATGTTGTTCCATTTTTCGTAGGAGATTTATCAATATTTCTTTCTTTTATGGTGGGAAAAATCATCTAAGCACGAATCCTGCCCTTGGACGGAGCGGGAAATAGTGCGAAACGAAGTATGACGCGGGACTCTTAAAATGCTATGAAAACCAATGTTGGTCCCTTTTTAAAAGCCTTTACTCGAAGCTTGAAGGCGCCAGACTCAAGTCAAAAACCGGATGTATTGTAAAGAAAAACCAACAGAAATCTATTTAAAAACCGACTGAAACAATTCATTCTGAAACAAAAAGAATCTCATCAGTCAAATGCATTCGAAGTACTGAAAGTTTTCGATCACAACTCGAAAGCGAAGCGGCGAGTTGACTGCCTGTGGTCTACTGGAAGATATGAGTAACGGAGTATAAAATAAATGGAATAACAATGTTCGGTCAAATATGCACACTATTGTAAAGAATTGACAACACCAATAAACCTGCTGTACTACGGGTCACGTAGAGCAGTGGTGGCCGAAGGGTAACGGCCCCGACTTACGAGTTGTAGGTCGCGGGTTCAAACCCAGCCAGGCGCAGTACTTTGTGTAATTTATTTCATCTCCACTACTCTCAAAACGGTGAAGGAAAACATCGTGAGGAAACCGGCATGTCCTAGAACCAAAAATTCGAAGACATGTCACATCCATCAATCCGCACTGGGCCCGCGTGGTGGATTATGGTCCATTCCCTCTCCTAGAGAGGAGGCCTGTGTCCCTGCAGTGTGAACATTAAAAGGCTGATGATGATGATGATGACTACGGGTCATAGATTTGATTCCGGCACAAAACAAATATTTGTATATCTAACTATCTGTCGAATAGTGGTTCCGGGTCTGGGTGTCTTATGTAAGTGAATTTACATTTTTCCGCTTTGCGTGAACGTAACGCATTCTTTCCCATAAAATATAATGGTTGTTTCATTTTTAGATGTAAGGTTGCGTCAATTAGCGTAAAGAGACTATTTTTCTTCCTTTCTTTCATACAGTTAGCCACTCCATTCACTCTCTACTCTGTGACCGGAAACAATGAACGGGCCGCAACGGTCCGCAACGGATCGCAACAAAAGGCGATAAACAGCGGGACGTTTGATTACTTAACACTACCACTACTACTGGTATGGAAAACGATATTGTTACGTATTTGTACAGTATTCAAAGTTGCCTTGAACTTTGTCGTTTAGTTTTATCATTCTGTAACTAGAGATCAATATTGCTTCTTTGTGGTATAACTAGCGAGCCGCCCGTAACATCTACCACTTGGATATGAGCTGCGGTGGCCTGTATAGAAAGCAATCAATAGACTGCGCACCCAAATAGGCCGCTGCAAACACAACCTGGCAAAATGGTGGATTATAGACCCCTGCGACACCCAGTGCGAGTGCGGAGCTCCTGATCAAACAATGGCCCACCTATTAGAGTGCCGAAAATGTCCCTACAAATGCACGCTGGAGGACCTTAAAAATGCCACTGAAGCTGCTATAAATGTGGCAACCAAGCAAAAATTATTGGGTCCAAAAACTTTCGAGGGAAGCGGAATCCTTTGATTCGAGAACAACAACAACAAGCGACCCGCCCTAGCTTCGCGCGGGTCGCGGGATTGCGGACGCCAACCAGTGGGTAATCGTCTGGTAACAGTCCGGACCGGGCCCAAATCGTCGACTTCTCGCACTGTTCCCGCGCGCCTCAAGGAGTTGTCAGCAAACTGTAGGGGCCTAGTGGGGTCAAAGTGCAAGTGTCTAAACGGGACCCTGGGATCAAAGCAATGAAGGAACGGGGTAGGTTGTCTAGTCAGTAAGAGTCTGACACTGTTTCCCATTCCGCCCAAGGGCGAGATTCCTCATGGGATGATTTTTACCTACCCTAAAAAAAGCTTCACACGGGTGCAATGGTGATGTTAAATATATTATGCATATATAATATGCATATAACGTTACAAACCTTCCTCTAAAATCACTCTATCTATTAAAAAAAACTGCATCCAAATCCGTCGAGTAGTTTTAAAGATCTAAGCATACATAGGGACAGACAGCGGGAAGCGACTTTGTTTCATACTATGTAGTGTGAAATTTCCGATTCCGATTCGATGGTTTGACTTATGTTATGAGGATTCTAACCGATTTTCTGGTCTCAATCGAACCACGGCGAATAGGTCAATTTATTTGACGCGTACTATAACAAGTTCAATTACTCTATAATCCTCATATTTTTCCACTGGCTACCCGAACTCGATTACCTACAGAAAATTGAAGCTGAATAAGTTACAAGCATTTCTTAGAATCTATTTGTTATTAACTAGCTTTTTCCGGCGGCTACGCCCGTGTTGATATAGATTTTTCTGTTTTGTGTATCTTCAAGGCTAGAGTGAAAAGGCTCTTAATAAACTTGTGCGCCTCACCATCAACGATTGCATCACTGCTTACCATCAGGTGGGATCACAGTCAAGCACTAGTTTATGGCAATAAAAACAACTAAAAACTATGTTAGTGTCTAGTACAAATGAGGCTCACATAAATACAACACAACCGTACGCAAAATACGCGCTTTAGTCGTGGAGTTGCGGACATCAGCCCGATATACCATACCATACCAAATACAACACAAACGAGTTTTCAATGAAAATATTATTTTCATAGCAAGATTTTAAGGAGCGGTATATAGCTATATTAAACTCGCCAAAACGAAGCACACGAGCCAAAGCTCGATGGGATGGTGTTGTTTACATTACACAACATAATAATTATGCATTGTCATCTGATTGACACATGCATGCAAAATTTCAGCTCAATCGGTAACCGGGAAATGGATCAAATTTAATTTACAAGATTCGACCACAAACTTCAGGACACATGAAAGAAAACAAAACTTGTAAAAACATATCGACACAACATTTAGCGGAAAAAGTACAGCTAGCAAACCAATTTACTTTTCTAGTAAAAACCAAGTCACACGAAATACACTCATATATTGGATGAAATACGTTGAAAATCAAATCAATTGCAGGTTTTCTCGAAAAGCAATCTATAGAATATTTCCCGTCCGGCAAGAATAACGTGCGAAGTAAAGCAAATTGATAGAAAACAAGTCAAGACGTCGTGGAAGCCGAGGAAATCCAGAAAAGCCGGCTTGTCCTGAACAAAATCTCTTTTAAAAACACGATTTCACAATAATCATTTTGTTTTTTATTAATATTTAAAATAGGTCAACAATCGTATTAGAGTAAAAAAGAACTATATTGTGTTGAAAAAGGCCAATTATAAATTTCTACTTATATCTAATCATATTTATGAATAAAAGAAAGAAAAGTAAAGAAAGAAAGAAAAACATTTATTTTGACACGCACAGGACCAATTAAAATAAAAAATAACTACTTAATAAAAAATATGACTGACTCCCATATCAAGCCAAAACCGAAACTTCTGTTTTATATCAGAAAACAAAAAAAAATACGATACATTAATATTTCTCTCCACATAAGTTTCCTGTTATGGCGGCCGACCTTGAAGGCGCAACATGTTTTTTTCTTCCATTCTACCCTGTCACCCGTCACGCTATCACTAACTCCTCTTTCTTTCATATCACTTCTCACACAATCCATCCATATTTTCTCACTCTTCATCCATTTGTAGATACTAAGTGCAAATAAATTAAGTTCAACATCCCGTCACAACACGTTTTTTTAGTATTCCATGAACAAGCATCGATTCATTTTCGAAACTTCTTTGAAGCAAATTCGAGTTTTTGTTCACGTAAAATTCTCAGTAATACCAGTGGGTTTTGTTGAATGAGTCCGTTCAGCTGTATACTATAAATATTGACCAATAATTCTGTTTTCGAATCTCACGCCAAGCTGTTTGATTTTTTAGGTCTTTATTTGTTGTTTTGTTAGATCAATCATAAAATATTTACTTTAGCATTACTGATCAGAATCGATTCTGGTAATAGGCTTTTGTAGATCGATCCAGCCACCGTCTTCAACGGCTCGTAGAATTCCACGAGAACTACCTCTTGATGCGCCAAGCGAACGCGATTAACAAATGTAAACAAAAGCGTAGAATCCCAGTAAGGCCGATGACCGCTAGGACCACGCTAAATTGCTGAAAGGAAACATTGGTCCTAAAATGTAAAAAAATATCTTTTAAAAGTATAAAAGCGCGAATGTTCGCAGGGCTGAACTTCAGGCTCATCAAGTTAGAACGGCTGAATTGTATATTTTGGTAAATGTCACACGATCAACTTATAAAAAAAACTAACACCACCTGTTTCGGACCCTCTGAATAGTTCTTTTTTACATTTCACTCGTGCCAATACAACAAAAGGAGCGTGTCATTGGTGAAAAGAGCCCTAATAGACCTGCCACGCACTTAACCGCTTTATACTAAACAAAAAAACATGAAAGGGACTAACTGCCAACGAGTGGAGAGCATAAAAGGCTCAAGATCAAAACAAAGAGCCACGGGTAACTTCGATACATTCATTACGTAATGTTTTTACAAGTTTTTTATATACAAATTAAGTGTTGTTTGCAAGAAATATGGGTCTGCGTTTGGCAGTTATTGTTCTACGAGAGAGTTTATTACTTTTAATATTGTGGGAGTTTGTGTGTTTTCAAAGTTTTCTTTTCTTTGAAATTCGTTTTTGGTAGACTTCCTTGCGTCGTCAAAGTTCTTGAAAAGTTGGACAACTTTTCAAAGCTCGGTCACAGAGAGTCGGTTTTTCTTGAGTTCTGATTATCAAAGCTTGTGGAAGCCATTGTAGAAACGTATGCTGGAACTGGATCGGTTCAATCTAATAACATCGTTTCATACGGATTGGTTCCTTTTTACAGACATAGGTGTAAGTAAATAAAACCAGTAACCAAGTTTGAACCTAAATTGCTCATCTCTAGCTTGAACTCTATTCCGATAGATCTGAAGACAATACGATGTAGTTACTTGTTTAAATTATAAGTACTACACTATATTTTAATTATATCTTATTATCTGTTATTTATTTAGAGTGCACACCTACCACAGGGTTGTCTTTTTTAACCCAAAAGTTGACAGAGAATGCCTTGTTGCATTAAGTCCGCCTATGCACTACTGTACCTACATGAAGATTAAATAAATAAATACGAAGATTTGGCTCAAAGGAGTTGGTATTCAAGCCAAGTAGCCAAGTATTTTTGGCTGGCTAGATAGCCAGACAAAAATCTTCAAAAAAATATTTGAAGACAAGTGACATGAAAAGGGGAAGTTTGAGACGTACTTTTTGAATGAAGTTTATTTGTGTGTTTGATTTCTAGTGGATATTGTGGTGACAAATTGGTGCAGTTTTGTATCTTAAATACCTATCGACATAGCAGAATAATATGTCGAATCATTGATCTCTGTAAAATGGAGCTGAGAATTTTATTGTTATGTTGACTACCTCAATGAAGTTTTTCAGGTTATCAGTTCAACTTGTAGGAGGCCTTCAAACGCTGCGTCTCCCGGTACGTGGTCGCCATCCCAGAAGCTTTCGGTCAAAATGTCCATCCGTTCTGCAAGAAATGTGTCCTGCCCATTGCCACTTAAGTTTGGTAATTCTTCGTGCTATTTCGTTAACCTTCGTTCTCCTGCGGATATCCTCATTCCTGATGCAATCACGCATGGAATCTCGGAGCATGGCCCTTTCCATTGCCCTTTGAGTGACTTCATGTCTTTTGATGAGGCCCACTGTGAGCGACCAATTCTATTATTATTATGACTTACCTATTGAAGTTAAAAAGTTTACCAATGTATATTAAAAACCTGGTACATACCTGTAACAAAAATAAAGGAAAAGTTTTAGTTTGATTATAGTGGAAATAATGACAGGGGCCCAGATATTGTAGAAATCTGAGGTAGAGGAAGTTAAGGTTCAACCTTTTGAATACCGTAATTACAGACACAATAAAGAGACAATAGGTGTGCGGACACCGGTGTCCTCATGGAGCTTAATGAAGAAACAAACGATAACTTAAAAAATTATTGAGAATTCAGTTTATGATTATTTACTTTTTTATGGTGAAGAAAGTATATACTCCGGATCTGTTACCTATTTATACATATAAAAGGAGAAACTGACTGACTGACATATCAACGCACAGCCAAAACTACTGGGCTTTCTTTCTTTTCTTTTCTTCTTTTTTTCAAAATTCAACTCCTAAAGACATGTAATGGGGGTCTAAAATTTGTAAGGAGAACACTATTTTTACGCTGGCAGCAGGCTAGATTATTATATTTTGTGTTACACTGAACGTTTGGTGAGATGCGAATCTGGTCAGTTGAGAATCTGGTGACTTGCCCATAAGCTTTGTGATCACGTTTGGTTTGACATCATCATCATCAGCCTTATTAATGTTCCCACTACTGAGACACAGGCCTCCTCTCTAGTTGAGTAAATGGAGAATGAATGGGCCATAATTCACCACGCAGACTCAGTGCATGTTGGTGGATGTCACATATCTTCGAATTTTTGGTTCTAGGACATGCCGGTTACCTCACGATGTTCATCGTTTTGAGAGTAGTGGTAATTTAATGAACTACAAAAAGTAATGCGTCTGGCTGGGTTTGAACCCGACTTATAAGTTAGGGCCTTTACCACTCGGCCACCACTGCTCTATAGTTCCTATAGCCTATAAGCATAATGTCTATTTGACACTATGGTAGTGTTCGAGCTCGCTTACCGCATCAACACAAACATTTGTATATCTAACAGAGCACTTGCCAGACTGTTTGTCTATGGTTATGTAATCACACCTGAGGCACGTTATGTATTAATTATTGTGAACTTACGTGTGTAGACCTTGTGTTACTATCTGACGGATTAAGCCATAATCTTTAACGTTTCGACTACCGTAATTACAGACACAATTCACCTTTTGAGTACTGTAATCATTACATAGTAGTAGTTATAAAACAAAGTTGCTTAATCCCTATGTATGCTTAGATCTTTAGTAGTACGCAACGGATTTTGACACGGTTTTTTTAATAGATAGAGTGATTAAAGAGGAAGGTTTGTGTGTAAAATACATGCGTAATAAATTTAATATCAGTACCCGTGCGAAGCTGGGGCGGGTCGCTCGTTAGTGATATAATAGAAAAACAATACTGCCCTGGTAATCGAGAGGGCAGTAAGTCGAAGGTGGCCTGCTCTTTTACGTAGTAACTAAATTTATCGAACCGTTTTTACTGCTCTTTATCAAATAAGAAAAGGCATTTCTACTTTACGTAGAAATATTAAACCTAGATAGGAAGAAAGCTCGTTTGACGTACATTCCAAATCGATTATATAAAAAAAATGGTCACCTTCGACTTACTGCCCTCTCGATTACCAGGGCAGAATAGGTATGCGAATGCCGGCGTTCGCTTCGGGCTCAAGAGTTTATCTTTCAAGTACCATAATTAGATATATAATAGAAAGACAATAGGTATGCGAACGCCGGCGTACGCTTGAGGCTCAAGAGTTTAAGCCCCAAGAAGACACCGGTGTCCGCACACCTATTGTATTTTAATTGTGTTTTTAATTACGGTAGTCGAAAGATTAAAAGAAAATAGGTGTTCGGACACCGGTGTCCTCTTAGGGTTGAATTAATTAAAGGTTTTAGCATCAGCCTTTTAATGTTCCTACTGCTGGGACTGAGGCCTGCCCTCTAGGAGAGGAAATGGGCCATAATCCACTATGCTGTCCCAGTGCGAGTTGGTAAATGTCACATATCTTCGAATTTTTGGCTCTATTACATGTCGGTTTCCTCACGAAATTTTCCTTCACCATTTTGAGAGCAGTGGTGATGAAATAAATTACATAAAGTAATGCGCCAAGAAAGATATGGCGGGACAACTCAGATGCCTTCCTTATGAATTGTCAAGAAGTGGCTCAAAGCCGAGAACGCTGGAAGGAATGGAGGGAAGCCTTTGTCCAGGAGTGGGACAGTATGGGCTAGATATAATAATGTAGCGACCTTAATGTACATAAGAAATCAAAATAAAAAGATTTTTTATGATCTGTCATAGAGTTGAAGTATGTTGTCACGCTTGTTTCTTGTTGAAAAATACAGTAAAAATTAAAAGTACCTACCAAATAATTAAAACATCTTTTTTCTGCCACTTCTCCTTCACGCTTCTTCCTTAATTAGTGGGGACTTTGATGGTGTAATCTACCATCGCTCTCCTCACTCACATTAACATGTCCACCTTAAATAATATTAATAATGCGCCTGGCTGGGTTTGAACTCTTTTTCGAAAGACAGAGAGTAAAATTGGTCGTGTTTTACGACTTTTTAAAAGTCGGTTACAAAGTCTTGAACACTTTGTAATCCATTACAAAACACTGAGTCCTTAGCTCGAAACAAGCTCTAAAATACCCAGAGTCAAGCTCACAATAGCTCAATAGTAATCGAGGATGAATGGACGCATTTGTCGACTGTACGGCGCTTTGTGACGTCACAACTGTGTGTGTGTTGTGTGCAACATTGTGTGACTGTTGGAACAATGTTAGCGGGTACAAATAAGATTTGTCAATTTTCTTTTAGAGCAGTGGTGACCCAATGGCCAGGCGTATTGCTTTGTGTAGTTTATTTCAACACCGCTGCTCTCAAAATGGTGAAGGAAAACATGGTGAGGAAACTGTTATATTTCCGTAGGGACTCTGCAAAAGGGTGGCCTACTGGGACCCAGGATCTTTTCTGAAAGGAAGGCTTGGCCCCAGTGCGAAGGGTAGAGAAGAAACGGGGTGGGGTGTTTAGTCAGTAAGAGTCTGATATTGTTTCCCGTTCCGCCCATGAGCGGGCTTCGTCATTGGATGATTTTTGCTCAACATAAAAAAACGTAATATTTCCTAGAACTCAAAATTCGAAGACATGATTGTGACGTCCACCTACCCGCACTGGACCCGCGTGGTGAATGATTAGTATGATTACCCATTCTTCTCCCAGAGAGGGGACTTAAGAAACTTATTTTTACTTCCATCTTTTACTTCTTATTCAGACACCAAACTTAAAGACGTCTAAAGATAGATATTAAACGACGAATACGAAAAAAAAAAGTATATTTTCCTCCTCAATCTGCCAATAGCAATCCAACAAGAAAATGGATATAAAAGTTTGTTGCCGCCTGTAGCGCTCCATCGGGAGGAAATCTCATAAAAATAACACAACCATGTTAACAAACCGTTTCATACCAACTTCACTTGTACCTATTTACAACTTTTTATTTAGTTCCTATAACGAACGAATTCTTGTTTTTACTTGAGATGTTACGGAGTTCCGACTCCGGTTCCAATATACCGAAACTTTTGGTTAATTTCGACTGGCCTGTCAGTCTAGTAGTTAGTGAGCCTGACTGCTATGCCAGAGGTCATGGGTGACTAAAATCCACTTGTGTATCTTTAGCATTTTGCTTTTTAATGTGACTCTTTTCAAATTTTTTCTGTTTTGAAAATACCCGCTGCTCTGTTTTTTTTTTTTTATGGTGGGAATAATCATCGAATGACGAATCCTGCCCGTTACAGTGTTACACTTCTACCGACTAAACGACCCACCATTCCTTTTTGTCTCAGTTCCAGGGCCCCGGTGTTTCGCATCAACCCTTACCCCGCTTTCTGTTAGAAAAACGCAGTCAACTGGTCTGATGATCCGGCCTTACTATCATCATGTACGTCTTTTATACTGTTTATACCTCGTTTATCATCCCTCTGTGACCTAAATATCAACTTTTGTATCCATTTACAGAGTTGAAGATGTACCTTCCAACTCTTAATACGGCTCTGATCTCGACAAGTTGGAGTTTTTAACTTTAAGTTTTTAACACTCGACGCTTCAGTATGTTTGTAACTGCTGAAGAAGTTTAGTTAAAGTTAATAATGCGTGTTTTTATACTTTTTACGATATTCGAAAATCTGTTTTGTTGAGATTTTGCAGGGTTTTTTACTTAACATGGTAAAAAACCCTGCAAATAGTACAATTTAACCAACTGCAAAAAAGCAATTGCTTTTGTAGTCTGTATTTAAATAAAACGATTAACAAAAAAAGGGGTAACAATCTTACTAATAATATTCTTACTGCTCATACACTTTTTAAAAAATTATATAAACATCAAGCTTGACCCAAGGGCTCGCTTTTATCGTGTTGCCAAAGAAGTTTTCAAAATGATTTTTTTTTCGTAGTACGTTTCCATAGCGCGATATATAATATAATTATAGCATTTGAAATCGTCAAGACAAACCACTCGAGTCCAAACTCGACGTCGATTAATTACAGAGTTCCACCACCCAGAGCGCCACCTTCTGGTTCCAAGATCAAATCAACTCCACAACATAGGTAATAATTGTGCATTTTCATCTGATTTACACATGCTTGAAAAATTTCAGCTCAATCGGTAACCGGATAGTTGCTCAATTTTAATTTACAAGATTTGATCAGAAACATCAGGACAGGTGAAACTAAACAAAAGCTTATAAAAATCATTAAATCTTTTACCAACCAATAAATGAAAAGTTCTGTGACCATCTGTTAAAAACTTATACTCTAAATATAACAAATTCGACCAAGGAAGTGCCCAAAAATTGCAAGTCTCCAAAAGAAAATGATCAAAATCTAGTATTTCTCCAAGTCAAAAAGCAACAATATAGCAAGTACAAGTAATTGAAACATCAGTAGTAAAACAAACGAAGTTATAGCACATTGTACAAGCTAATAAAATGTGGGCCAACATTTCATACAAGTTTGTCCTTCCACTAAGTTTTATTGGAGCAACTATTGTACTGGTGGTCGGTGATAGTTTGATGGTAGTTCTCAAACTTTGATAGACAGAGAATGGGACGAGATTTGAAGAATAGACTCTGTGGGTTCAGATTTGTAGGATGAGTTTGTGTATTAAGGATTTTAGTTCGTATTGAAGTTAAGAATTTCGAAGAAAGGACTTTGATATTGGGGATGTTTCAATTTCATGTGAAGTTTCAAGATGGCCCCGTTCTCTAACTTTGTTTAGACAGAAAATAGGGGTGAGTTTTGAAGGATGTACGATGTGCATTAAAGCTCAATTTGAGTGGAACTTAAAAAAAATACCCAAAAGGGCACTTAGTGTTTTTAAAATTTCTGAAAATAATAATGAAAAACCTAAATACATACAATGTGCCGACAGTTTCAAATCGAAATATTTGCAAACCTATCCTTAATTTTGAGAAACAAATAAAAGTAGGTGGGTAATTTCCTACCAATCCCATTATTAACTTTGATAATTTTATTTATATGACAGAACCACCTTTGCCGAAATGCCGATTCAGTTAGAAATATGTGAGTTGTCAGCAAACCCAGCTAAGTCGAAACCTTCTGAGGCCATGTAGCAATTAGAAATCATTACACCCGAGGCCCTGAAACGAGCAAAAAAGTAACAGCCGTGGGTTCGTAGGGACCCTGCAGAAGGGTCGAAGTCAACTAGAGCCGTGGGTTCGCGTCTGAAAGGAAGGCTCTGGTCTTGTGGCAACGTAGGAATGGGGTATGTTGTTTACTCAGTAAGAGTCAGCCTGGGATGATTTTTACGTACCATAAAAAAAACAGTAATGCGTTTTTGTCAATAAAAGTCTGACACTATCCCGCCTCATCCAATAATCAGGAAACTGATATACAAAATTTCTCTTGATATTAACGCTCTTTTAACAGATTTCGAACACCACAAAGGTACAGAAATATATAAAATAATATCAGTATAATATTCAGATAACTGTCACATAGCAAAACTTATATTATTACATGATAATGTAACATATTTCCAGCTGTTGGCTCGGTAGAGATATGAATGTCGGCATTATCATAAAATACTAGATAACAGCGTATAGTGTATTGTCCTAGAACCTGTTATTCTATTTTCACTGAAAGTGAGGGGTAACTTTTTTGGTATGTACAGGTAAAATAGTTTCGCATGTTACTGAAACAGTTATGAGTTATGAATATTTGACAATATGTGGATGGATGTAGAGAGAGAGAGAGGTAAAGGATAAAACGAATGGATAGTGTGAGGAGTGATATTTAAGATCGTGGGATCAATTACCACCCGGAACAAATGTTTGTGTGATTAGCATTAACTTTTTTTGAATCTAAACCTATAGTTGGCGCTTTTACCGCGATCTCACCTGATGGAAAGCGACGATGCGGTCGACGATGGAGCGCGCTTACCTAGGAGTAACCTATTCACTCTTGACCTAAAGATTCTCGGATTGTAGTCATCAGGAAACACAGACTCCGGTAAGGAATTCCACTCATTGGCTGTACGCACAATGAAAGTGTTCCCAAATCTATTTATTTATCTATCATTTACGATAACTGAAGTCAGTTTGGAGTGATAAACTCTTCATAACTTCTCGAAATAATTAAAATGTGTTTGAAATAAAGCAATGGTTTCACTTAGCTGAACTACCGTTACTGCACACTAGCTTTTGCCAGCGGCTTCGCCCGCGTGGTATTGGGGTTGGGGTTTCCGGGATAAAAAGTAGCCTATGTCCTATTCCGGAGTGTATTCTATGCTCGTGCCAAATTTCATCCAGATCCGTCCAGCCGTTTTGGCGTGATTGAGTAACAAACATCCAAACATCGTAACTTTCGCATTTATAATATTAGTAAGATTTAAATTGCATGATAATTAAAGTGTTTTTTTTTTATATATTTGAGCCTCCTGACAAGTTAGGTACTATATGCGTTCCAAATAAGAATAGGCTCGATTGACAGGATGTGACGCCACACGCCGTACTGTCAAATCGAAGATATTTTTGCAAAACTGAAGAACTCAGAGATGAGTAAAATTGAAATACTGGACTCTGATTAAACTTTTTTCGTTAACAGTTCGTAAATAAATTAAATTTTACGGAAATAAAATGTATTGCCTCGATTTGACAGTAAATCCACAACATGGCTATCGATCCTATTCTCATTTGGAACGCATTGTATTTTGTAGTTACGGGGTATTCACTATAAGCCATCGATATATATCATATATTTGTTTAGAGCAGTGGTGGCCGAGTGGTAACGGCCCCGACTTACGAGTCGTAGGTCGCGGGTTCAAACCCAGCCAGGCGCATTACTTTGTGTAATTTATTTCATCACCACTGCTCTCAAAACGGTGAAGGAAAACATCGTGAGGAAAGGGGTTGTCCATTAATCACGTGAGGCTTGAAAGGGGAGGGAGGGGTTTGATAAAAATCACGAAAATAACACAAAGGGGAGGGGGGGTGTAGTAACATATCTCATGTATTTATTTTTTCGTCTAACCACTCAAGTGTCCAAGCCGCGCGGTGACTATCGGCCTACCTGTCCGCGCATGAAATGTCAATTGCTTTTTTACGACCAAGCGAGACTCTCTCAACAAGAAAGAAAGAAAGAAAGAAAGAAAAACAATTTTTATTCGGCCCAAACTAGACTACTGAAACGATTACTACTGAAAAACTACAATAGCTACATTCGAATAAAAAATACTCACGGAAAGCTCAAAGAACGTAAAATTTAATTTGATTAAAAGTAAATTACTTTAATTAATATTATAGTTTATACCTGTATTTAAATTAAGATAATATTCAGAAAATTTTAAGATTCGTTGTAGGTACTAAAAATACACGTGATGTTGAGAAGGGGGAGGGGGGGTGGTCTTAAACCTCACTACGTATCACCAATGGGGGAGGGGGGGTTAAAAAATGCTAAAAAAAGATCACGTGATTAATGGACACCCCCAAACCGGCATGTCCTAGAACCAAAAATTCGAAGACATGTGACATCCACCAATCCGCACTGGGCCCGCGTGGTGGATCATGGCCCATTCCCTCTCCTAGAGAGAGGAGGCCTGTGTCCCTGCAGTGGGAACATTAAAAGGCTGATGATGATGATTTGTTTAGGCATTAAGTCCGCCTTTGTTCAGTGTTACATGCAAGTTTTGATAAATAAACATAAATACTAGTGCTGCGATCCCATCAGCAGTAAGCAGTGATGCAATCGTTTTGTTTTCTAACCTATTTGCACAAGCTGTGACCCTCCTGTCTGTTACAGGTCAGCTGGAAGAAATTTCATTTGAAATAAGCAGCACCTTTGTGCTCTTCTATCTGTATTTATTACTTTCGTTTTTAAGTGTTTGGGTGTACTTTTTTTTACGTTGTTATTTATTCTGATGAATTATTAAAACAAGACAAAAACATTTAATTAATTAAAACAAAATAACTATATACATAATCCATACATTGCAATTAACCCTAGTTAAATATGGTCAACTGGAACTATGCCCAAAAAGCTGACGACACTGCCACGCTGTATGGCAATGCTTAATCTCTGACCGAGGTAATGTAATAAAATGTCTAAGTAACATAGTAAATAGCATAATACATTATATCCGCAAAAGAGTTTCACACTTGACAGTCCAAACAAAAAAAAAGATCAAAACAAAAAAGGCACCCGTGATTGACATAGACTGCTGCCCCACCCTGAGCCCAGGACTGGCTTCGCATAGCATTTGGATAACTTTTTAAAAAGCGTATGAGCACTCGGACCCCATAGCCCAAGAACTTGTTCTGCCCCAAACAGCTCAATGATTTTTTTTTCTACTTGCGATAAACTAGTGCTTGACTGCGATCCCACCTGATGGTAAGCAGAGATGCAATCGTTGATGGTAAGGCGCACTAGTAATTATACTAAAAATCTCTTCGGCAGTTGTATTACTAATGTAATGCAACTGCCGAAGAAGGTTTTTGTATTTCCAGCCTAGCCACAGCGGCAGCACAAGCACAACATGATGAGCTGAGAAAATAACTCAAGTGAATAAATTAGCCAATTTTATCATTAGCTAACATCACATAATTAAAACAAGACAAACTTAAACAACAAAATTACCAAACTTCAAGCAAAAAAAGGTGATTACATTTAATGCGTCACAAGAGAAACCCTGATATAGTGAACAGGCATCTTAAACCACACCCTCGAGAATCCTGCGTCCCCCAAAATGTCCTCAAGGTGGGTCGTTAGATAAATACTAAGATGGAGACTGCTTATAAAAAGGTCCTTTCTAACGCTCCATGTAACAAGAAAAGCTTTAAGAAATAAGGGCGAACGAAGTAATGTTGTGGACACTTCGCCGGACGAGGATCTGTGATACAAGTCAATCATCCTGTCTTCGCATGAGTGCTAATCATAATACTAAAAAGAATGTTAGAAAGACGACAGTTCCAAGAGCTAGCGACGCTAACTCGGAATTTTAGGGCACCCCAATACGGACGGGTTAGGTTATCACAATATTAATAATAATATTAGAAAGACGACAGTTCCAAGAGTTAGCGACGCGAGCTCGGAATTTCAGGGCATCCCCAACACGGACGGGTTAGGTTATATCGGGAGATAGGAATAGGAAGACGAAAAGTCTGCCTTATATTGACTAAAAGCCACCCGTATTTTAACAGGTTTTCTTTACGTTCCAGGATCAGAAAGGTTCATGAATGTGCCATCTTCATTGACCGTTTTTGACTCCCATCTCAGCATGTACAAAACTTATTTACATCCTTAGAATGTATCCTTAACTTTACCTCGTCATATAATGAAAATATCATACACTTCCTACAAGTAAATAAAAATACGAAGTAAAAATCAATCTCGTAATGTATTCATGACAATAGGGCATCGTTCCAACCAAGCGTATAGTTCGCCATCGACTGTGAGTATGCTCATTGTCTGCCCCAGTGTAAACGTGGACTGCATGCGTTCTCACCGAGAAAAATGCGTAGACTTGCTACACAGTACAATAATCGGCCACTGAGAGTCAATGGGAATGCATTAAATAATAGCGTAAGCGTAGATTTATTCTTTTCCACAACTATCCCACAACGAAGTCCGGTCCCAAGCTAAGGAGAACTTGTGTTATGGGTACTAGACAACTGAAAAACATATTATATATTTCTATATACTACATACATATCATTACTTATTATAAAAAAGTCGACTTTCCCTATGTATCCTTAAATCTTTAAAACTACGAAACGGATTTTGATAGGGTTTTTTTAACAGATAGAGTGATTTAAGAGGAAGGTTTATGTGTATAATATACGCATAATATATTTAATATAACCATTGCACCCGTGCGAAGCTGGGGCGGGTCGCTAGTTATAAATAAATTACACCCAGCCACAGAACAAATGATGGAGCTCATCACACAAACATTTGTCCTGGGTGGGAATTGAATCCACGACTTCTGGCATAGCAGTCAGGGCCACTAACCACTAGACCAACAGGCCAGTCAGTCAGTTGGTTCGGTGTAACCGAATAGTTAAATACGGAAAAGCGATAGACTGCGTAACGCACGCTCAAATTCAGCGGCCGATAATACGTTTGGTTTGAACAATGCCTAACTTGACGTCGTCATAATAAAATATCATACAGTTCCTACAACTACGAATACAAATACGGAGTAAAAAAACTCATATAGTATTCATGACAATAACACTGCTTAGGAATAATACAAGCGAGTGGAACAAATTTCTCCAAGCGTAGTTTAATATGAAACAACTTTGAATTATATTGAGAAAACTAAGTCTGTACTCTGTACCAAGTATTTTTATACATTTCAGTTGTTTGTTTGTACTCCTGTCGCTTCTCATTTTTTCAAGTCAGGACACATACATTCTTTTTTTCTTATTTAAACTTTAGTTTACTTTTATTTGAGCTTTCAAAGAACTTGAGCAGTGGTGGCCGAGTGGTAAAGGCCCCGACTTACGAGTTGTAGGTTACGGGTTCAGACCGAGCCAGTCGCATTACTTTGGGTAATTTATTTCATCACCACTGCTCTCAAAACCGCCCCCCTCCAAGGTAAGGAAACCAGTGTGTATTAGAACCAAAAAAATCAAAGAAATGTGACATACACCAAACCGTCCTGTGCCTGCGTGGTGGATTACAGCTTATTCCCTCTCTTAGAGACAAGGCCTGAGTTCCAGCAGTGGGAACATTATAAGGCTGCTGCTATAAGCTTTCAAATGCCATTTTTATAATCATTATTATTAGATACCATGACTGACCTGTCAGTCTTGTAGTAAATAGCCGTGACTGCTATGCAGCCTGACAATGCCCCAGTAGATTTCGGCCCTGCAGTGGGGCGTCTATACTATGGTCCCTAAATCTTACTAATATTATAAATGCGAAAGTTACGATGTTTGGATTTTTGTTACTCAATCACGCCAATTGGCTGGACGAATCTGGATGAAATTTAGCACAGACATAGGATACACTCCGGAATAGGACATAGGCTACTTTGTATCCAGGAAACCTAACCCCAATACCACGCGGGCGAAGCCGCGGGCAAAAGCTAGTTCGCTATAAGCTTCAAAACACGTTTTATCTACATTTACGTTTTATCGATACAGGAACATCACTCAATCGATTTGTTCACTCAATCGCGGGGCTACACAGTTAATGTGAACGGCCCTATTTACATAAACGGCGCGTAAGTCTATAGGCGTATGTGAACGGTTTAGTCGAGCGGTTTCACAGTGTGTTTAGAACATATCTGACGGGTAATGTACACGTCTTTATGAAGTAAACTTATTAGGTTCAATTTTAAAAGTAAAGAGTGGCTTAAGTTTACTTTTTGAACCATGACGTATTAAAGGAGTTAAAAATGACAGGCGTTCGAGCGAGAAAAAGAGATGGAGCAATGTATCCTATGATGGCGGAATATGCTCATAGCACAAACTCAGCTTAGATTGCACCTAGATGGCGTTTTGTAAAAGTTGTGTTTTCCACAACTTTTACAAAACGCAATCTAGGTGCAATCTCTTAAGTATCCGATATATTCATTTTTGATACGTACTTTACATTTCTTTTAAATATTTTACACGTTTATAAATGTCTATCTTTTTGGCGATCCAAGTCACTAGCAGAATGCAGTAACTAATACAATAAAGTCTTATTTAATCCATCTACACATCTATCAAAAATAAAGCCTACTTATTAATAAGGGGGGATAAGTTGTACCCTCAAAAACATAACATCTGAAACTGTGGACCCCATGAAAACGCCACAATCGAGCATCGAACTTATGATCGATTACTAGCTACATTAGTACTGCGCATCTAAACAACTTCACGGCGGCGTGACAAATTGTCGACAGCAGTTAATGTATGGGGGATGTTTTGCCGTAATATTTTAATTTCAGGAAGTGGGGCTATACAAGATTGATAAGGCTGGGTGTGGATTATGATTATGGTTATTCGGGGGTTTATTTTTGGTTTTAGTTAAAAATTTCTATCCTGAAATAAACATACACTTATATGTTTATACATTGACCGAACTTCTTTTATTCTAGACTAGCTGGTACCCACGATTTCGTTTGCGTCCTTTTTTTTCCTCTTCATCCCTTTTTTCGCAAGAAAAGGTAGCCTACGTCCTTTCTCAGGGTCTATAGATTGTTTGTGCCAAATTTCATCAAAATCGTTTGAGAGGTTTAAGCGGGAAAGCTTAATAATAATATTAGTATGGATAGGCTCGCCGTTGACCACAATCTCACCTGATGGTAAGCGATGATGTGGCCGACAATGGAGCACGCTTATCTAGAAGTAAGCTATTCACTCTTGACAAGACCCTAGGTTGTAGCTATCAGGAAACGACTCCGACAGGGAATTCTAACGTCCAATCATATCGCGCAAAGATCAAAGTTTGAGATTTTTTATTTATTTATTATAGATATATATTTATTCACTACTATTACATGCACGTCCTTGCAGAAATTGATGATGTTAGTATTTTTTTAGGTTACCAACCATCTAGTGTTCAGTAAAGTATATTCCAACATTTAAACTTTCCTACGTAACTTGTCTCAATTGCTTGTATTTCCACTACATTTAACCAAAACAACACTTCAGCGTCATCCCATTTTGTCAAATGTCCAACTCGACAAGTTAATTTTTCACCTGCCCTGAAGTTGAGTTGGAAAAGTTGTCTGTTCAGAGTGTTCAGTAAAGTTTTTGGGATGGAGTGTAGCGTTGCTGAAACGCGCAGTTAATGTTAAATGTAGGTAGAGGATGTTTTGTAAAACAATGTCAACCAAATAGACATGTTAATAAATAAATATTTCATGTAAGAAATATGCTTTTTATATATTTTTTGCAAATACAACAAAGAATATCATTGTATTTGGTTACGTTGACTCTATACATGTTTCAATATCTCCTTCACATTAATACATTATGCACATGTTAATTTACACTTCTTTTGGTAGATCAATACGCGTTCATTTTCTTGAAGGCAACTAAATGAACTGTTTGGCCAAACACTGTCTCTTAAGACACAGGTCTCCTAGTTAAGAGGCAGGGTTTATAATTTTTGGTTATATAGATTCAGTTAAATAATTTGTATGTATGACCTATCTTATGTCTAATCTGTATAATAACTTTTCTGTGTATATATTTTGTTATTTAATTTTAAGATATAATAATAATCTCTTTCCTGCACACACTTTTCGAACGAGGGGGATTGATTAACCTGTTAATTCAAATATGAAAGGACATTTCGATGAAAACCACATTTTTCAATGGTGTTCGTTGACTGGTTGACTGATCCTGAGAAATGTTATGTGTTATGTCTGCATTAAAAATTTGTGATGAGTGCGGTCACAAAATTATTTCATACAAATGTTCGTTCCGTGCACGAATCGAATTTCCGATAGGAGCAGCAACAAATCGCTAAAATATTGCGTTTCTTGTCCCCAAAAGTGTGACAACAACCCTACTAAAAAAAAAGTGGATCGTATACTTTTACTCATTATAAAACTTGCGCTTAGTTTCCTATAGTTTTCTCAAAGTATTAACACAATTCCAAATCACCCCACGCTTTCAACATACTCGGGGTCAAAAGTACCAAAGTTCAAAAACTATACCATCCGTATTTCCGTTACTCCACGGAGCAATGGCGCGGCAACAACGCAACAGGTTGCATCGTTTCGTTGCGTACCATAAAGGCTCAAATTAGTGCTACGGTATTGTTTGTTTTGTTACAGGGATGTGCCTTTGTGCTTGTAGCGAGGAGAGGGTTAGTTGGGGAGGAAAGATGAGTAACCCTATTGCATGACTTTTTCATGATTATGTATTTCTAAATTGACTAGCATGTTGGTCTAGTGGTTAGTGGCCCTGACTGCTATGCCGGATGTCGTAGGTTCGATTCCCACCCAGGACAAATGTTTGTGTGATGAGCTCAATCATTTGTATTGTATGTTATTTGAATGATTATTTTATTTCAATTTTTTTTTTTTTTTTATAATATTCTATGTTAATTAATGTAATTGGACCTGTGCCGTTTTAATTAACTATAAATAAATAAATAAATAAATAAATAAATAAATAAATAAATTTGTTCTGTATCTGGGTGTAATTTATATATAATATGTATGTATTTAGAAATATATATAAATGTTTATCAGTTACCTAGTACCCATAACACAAGCTCTGCTTAGCTTGAAACTAGACGACGTTGTGATAAATAAATAAATAAATTTTATTTAGCTCAGTACCCTAGGGCTTCCCATTCATGCAATGTTTGATTGATGAAATTCTTGAGTTTAGTCTGTAAAATTAATTTTGTTAATTCAAGTTGAGAAATACTGACTTGGACGAAATTTCAGAGCAATTGTATGTGAGGCAGAGATTTTAGACACATTTCGTCTTTGCCCCAACCAAAATACTTTACATTTCACTACTTCTACCAATGTTCTTAATAAAATTCCCGTGAAAATTTGACTTCTAGTAAATAAAGACAATATTGTTTGTGGATGATGTATGCCAAATAAAATATTTTGTAGTTTTTTTTTTTTTGTAGTTTGTGAACCCATAATCCGCAAACAATAACAACACTTAAGATTATAAAAAAAAAAAATTAACAATAAGAAAACTAATAATGTGAGTATGTCTCTTTTGTTAAGTAGGTCTCTTTTGTTAAGCGAGTAAATTTCCCGTTCTAGGGTGGAGCGGAAGATCGTGTCACTTCTGCTAACTACTTTTGCTCTTTACCCTGCGTTCCAGGACATCGAGGTTGGACTACCCAAGAAGTAGGTCCTCTGTGAGTTTTAAACTTTCGTTTGTGCCAAATTGTGTTTCACGTTTAATCCAGATAATATTTAAAAAACTCGAATCATGCCAAAATGTTCGTTCGTCATGAAACACAACATCCATTTCAAATTTAAAATTAGCATTTCAGACAGAATCATTCTCAAGACAAAATTAACTTCTTCCATAAAAAAAACTATTTCAATTTCAGCCACCATTTCTTCTGCAACACTTCCAACATTGATATCTGCCGCGTAACAGTTCTACGAACAGTTCTATGTGCAGTTCTAGGAACCGTTCTACGAATAGTTCTATGTAACGACGTGAACTTGGTAAGGATCCATAAAAACTGTAACTACTTAAAGTTGGTGGCACTATGGAAGTGTGTTGTACGCTCGATAGATTTCTAAGGGTCGTTTTATGAAGGGGTGTGAGCGTGGACGCTTGGGTAAGCAGAAATGGTACCATAGAGATAGCTTTAAAATTTCTTTGTGAGTAGAAACTTGTACCAAGTAAATACATCACATAAACTTTTAAAAGGTAAAATAGAATCCTTAAAAGACCATTTTCTTGTAAGCCTGTCAAGACCCCCAGAAATATTGGTAACAAGATACGCGCAAAAATTATAACCCATTTAAAAAAAAAAAAAAAAAAACATCTGTAAAACAAACAAATTGCCACAGCGCTGCTATTATTGTCCTTGTTTAAAATGACCCTTACAGCCAAAAACACGTAAATAAAAAAAAAACAAAAGAACATTTAATTTTTTTCCTCCTCTGTCAAATTCATCCAAAAGTTATCGTGTTAATTTTTAGTCCCTATATTTAATTGCTCATAATAGTGCACTTTCCTAAAATAAAAAGTAAAGTACGACCGTCGGATCTTGGCGAGTTTATAGTTAGGCGTTGCGAAGATAAGCGCTTGAGCACTCGTACAAAAATAAAGATTAAAAAAAAATGCTAATAACAGTTTTTAACAGCAATAACAACTGCAAATTACGTTTATTTTCTACAACTCGTAGCACTGTACAAGCTAAAATTCGCAGAGGCCGTACTGCATCATTACATAGTATAAAACAAAATCGCTTATGCTGTCTGTCCCTATGTATGCTTAAATCTTTAAAATTCTGCAACGGATTTTTATGCGGTTTTTTTTTTTAATAGATAGAGTGATTCAAGAGGAAGGTTTATATGTATACCTAATAGATACATAATATTTTGACTATCAGCCTACTATTTTTGCTATCAGCCCCAGCTTCGCACGGGTACAACCCGTTGCTGATAGCAAAAATCGGCAGGTCGCTAGTATATATCTAAAAACCAAACTTCCCCTTCACACGAAGCTCTTCAGTTATCAACTTGACGTATGGCTACAGACTTCACTTGTTCGGCTTTATGGCCGCCGACTCATAATTGAGGATTTCAGATAAGAAGTATGGCGCTAACTCGGCTGGTAGGGGAAGATAGATCGCATCCTGTTTATATTGTGTTGTTCATGTTTTGGGGAGGATTTTCTCATGTTTATTAACTAGGTTTTGCCCGCGGCTTCGCTCCCGGCAGCAAATATACTCCACTCTACCCTATTATGCCTTTTTTTATAAGAACCTTCCCCTGACAATAGAAACACAACAAAAAAAGAATTACAGAAATCGGTTCAGCTATTCTTGAGTTTTGCGCTTATCAACACATTTTGCGATTAATTTTTATATAGAAGACTAGCGACCCGCCCCGACACGGGTACAATGCTGATTTTAATATATTGTGCATGTTTTTTACACAGACAAATCTTACTCTTGAATCACTATATCTATTTAAAAAAAAAAACCACATCAAAATCCGTTGCGTGCTTTTAAAGATCTAAGCATACATAGGGGCAGCGGTAAAAAACTTTGTTTTATACTTACTATGTAATGATGATATTGAGAGGGACGTGTGTTTAAACTTAAGGCGCATTGGCAGCGTGAGATGAGTGACTGGAGACGCCACGTCCTCCTTACCTTCCTCATGACACAAGTCCTCACCGGCCATGGTAAGTTCGGGAGGTTACTGTCTCGGTTTCAGGCGGAAAAAAGGCCCGGGTGTCACCATTGCGCGGACACTGGGGAGTCTGGGGAAACGGTGGGGTGACGGTGTGTGTATGTCGAGCTTATTGCTTTATCAAGGAATTTAACGCGATTTTTGATGGAGAGGCAACACAGAGAGGCAAAACGAACAAAGAGAGCTAACGAAAACTCTGGTTGGTATTCAGTAATTCCGTTATTTATTCAAATATTTCACAAAATTTCTCCAGGAAATACGTGTTTTTTTAATCCATAAAAGTTTTTGAGAAAAATTGTCGTCGTTTTGAGTTTTAATTAATACGCAAGGCTTCTATTGAAGTTTTTTTTTAAAATTAAAGAGTACATTACGGAGGGCCAAAATTAACGTAAAATTGCAAATTTTCAGAGGTTAGTTGTACACAAACTTATATTTTGATTTCTATAGAAGCCTAGATAATATCCACAAAATATCTGTGTATCCAAAATAACATAAAGAAAGATGTGTAATAACATCATAATCACGTACGAGCGGTTGTATGAAAATATGCCTCGGGGTGGGCCAACCTCAAATTGTTCCGGCACGAGACGCTTATGTCAGCGAAGCTCCTTTGTACAGATAGCGTGAAGTTTGCGTGTATGGGGGCAGAGTGTGGCTTTTGTTTTACGAAAGATACAGGAAAAGATAAAATTAAGAGTTATTACATTGTCCTCGGTAAATAAGGATGGTACATGGTGGGATATCTGTGAGATATTATTAGTCTTTCTTGCCAGAAAGGGCTTAAGTATAATCTGGGGAAATTATAGCGAAGCTGTGTTAGTAGGGCTAACTGTCTAAGATGTGTTAGATGTAGGTAACTTACTAATTGTTTTGAAAGGCCTGTCCGCCTAGTAGTTAGTGACCCTGACTGCTATGCCGGAGGTCGTGGGTTCGATTCTCACCCAGGACAAATGGTTGTGTAATGAGCACGATTATTTGTTATGCGTCTGGGTGTACTTTATCTATAACTAGCTTTTGTCAGCGGCTTCGCCCGCGTACATAAAATATAGCCTATGTCACTCAGGACTAAAGCAACTTTTTATTGTTGCTGAATTTTTTCCAATCGGACCAGTAGTTCCAGAGATTACCCCCTACAAACAAAAAAACAAACTTTACCTCTTTATTATATTAGTGTAGATATGTATGTATTTAGAAATGTTTATAAGTGGTTAAGTTTATGCTTATAACTCTGTAAATGGTTTATTTAGAATAAAATGATTTTGACTTTGATTTTCACCCAAAATAAATGTTGTGCGAAAGCGAACCACAGAGCCCCGGAACGTAGGCAAATAAGGTACCCAGGAATGAGTCTTAGTCAGTTTAAGTCTGACACGCTTTCTTAGGAGGAGTAGTAGTGTAGGAGAAGTCACCAGATGATCTCCCATCTAAAAACAAACTAAGTCTTCTGTGTCTGCAATCCACACTGGGCCCGCGTGGTGGATTACGGCCCATTGCTTCTCCTAGAGAGGACAATGGTAACACTAAATGGCTGATAATTCTATGCTATGCCATGCTCAACAATACTAAGAAACAAGTCGAATTAAAACTTGAACAATATTTGTTATTTACTACATCAAGTGTACAAAGAACACAAAGGCTCACAAACGAACGCAATCCAGTTGTAATAGTAACTACGATATGAAAACTTGAAGAACAAACTTGGAATGGAAGTTCTGGATCGCTTAGAGATGGTAAGTCTAGATTGAAAATGTTTATCTAGATTTTTTTGTCGCTGTAAACTGGTGCTTGACTGCGATCCCACCTGATGGTAAGCAGAGATGCAATCGTTGATATCAATGGGTTTTTTTTTTCATCACATCCAATGACAAACCTTTATACCAGACCAAGGAAGGCTCTGACTGTCCTTTCAGACGCAAACCCTTGGTCATAGTTGGCTTCAACCCTTCTGCAGGGTTCCTACGGTTGACAGGGCGCGCCGTCGACAACTGAGCTTGGTCTGGACGGTTACCAGACGATCGGACGGTGAGCTACCCATTGCTCGCCTGTACGAGGAATATATCAAAGGTATTTTTAAAACACAAAAGGAATCGAACAAAACTCTATAAAAGTCATTCAAAGATATAACTGTAGGTACATTTAAACGTTTACTAACTTTGTCTGAATCAACGAACTTTGCCGATCATGCACGATTGAGAAACGATTAATTTCGCGTATCTTTGTACAATTTCTTCTTTGGAGTTATTTTGTTTTTCTTGTTAAAATATAAGATGTTTTAATTGGTTTCTGATTGAGATGGAATTGAGTATTGATCGTGGAGGGAAGGTTCTATCCAGTCTTCGGGGGTCTTAGGGGTCTTAGCTTATTTATTCATTTTGATATCACGTCAAGTTTTAAGCATAAAATCGCAGGAAACTAATATTCGATTTGACGACCCCTTTTTATTTTAATTGAAGGCAAATATAATATGGGCACACAACATAGGTAGCGCATCAATAGGTACTTTCTAAGCACGCACATACCAAGACGCTAGTGACGTAATTAATAAAATTATCAAGAATTAATTTATTAAAATAAATATTTTTATTCTTATAAACTAATTCTTGATTTTTTTTTTACTATTTTAAAATATATCAGCTAAGTGCAGAATCCAGTTCAAATAGACCCTTAAATAAACTAATTAGTACACATGCAGACTTACCACAGTGATAGGATAGGCCGGGTTGATGATGGTGTAGAGCAGGATGTGGTTGGGTCGCGCGGGCGGCTCGCGTTTGCGACGCGGCTCACCCGTCATGTAGTTGTTGCCATTACTCTGGAAATAAAAAGAAGATATGTGTTAAGAAACAATGTTTATGCAGTTACAATTCTTTGCTAATGTTTTGCACCATTTTAATGTTAATATCATTACATAGTATAAAACAAAGTCGCTGTCTGGCCCTATGTATGCTTAGATATTTAAAACTTCGCAAAGGATTTTGATGCAGTTTGTTTTAATAGATAGTGATTGAACAGGAAGGTTTTGTATGTATAATACATGCATAATATATTTAATATCAGCATTGCCCCCGCGCGAAGCTGGGGCGGTAGTAGTCGCTAGTATCGAATATTTATAGCTCCATGTTGTCAAATAACCGTCAGTTTGGGCTCACTACTGATTAGTTACTAATGTTTTACCCCACATTAATGTGGGATTTTGAACGCATCGATATGAATGAGACCGTAAGTGTGAGAAAGAGAAGGAGAATGACGGAAGTAAGATGACGGATGGGAGTACGACGACGGCATAGACGGAATGAGGGTGTGCAAAAATTAATAAAAGACGTATTTATAAAGACGCTGTGTAATTTCCAACCCCAAATCCTACATTAATGTAACTAAATTCAATCTTTATCTCTCTGTCGACAACAAACCGCCATCTCAGCTCATACACTCATTGCTTGCTAAGTTCTACTAATGTTTTACCCCGTGCTTATGTTACTATATCCAGTCTTTATAGCTGTCTGTCGACTACAAATCGTCAGTTTAGGTTTACTACTAATCGTTACTAATGTTTTACCCCAGATAACACAACTAAATTCAATCTTCACAGCTCTGACTCGTCAACAAACCGTCACTTTACGCTCACTACTAATCGTTACTAATATTTTACCTCACTTTAATGTAACTAAATTCAATCTTCACTACAAATCGTCACTATATGGTCATTAGTTCATTACTAATCGTTACTAATGTTTTAACCCACATAAATGTAACAATATTGAATCTTCATAGCTGGCACTCGACAACAAACTGCCATTTTAGACTCACTAGTAATCGTTACTAATGTTTTACCCCAAATTCATGTTACTATATCCAGTCTTCATAGCTCTCACTCGACAGCAAACCGACACTTTAGCCTCACTACTAATCGTTACTAATGTTTTACCCCACGCTAATGTAACTACTCGTATATCTAACGTTCATATCTCTCAGTCGACTACAAACCGTCATCTTAGCTCATCTGCCCGTTGCTTGCTAAGCGCTACTAATGATTTACACCGCATGACGGGCGGCCATTTAATTGCACTACACGTCCGCTCCATGATCTATGCCCCGACGATAGTCTAATGTCGGCGTATTTGTGAACTCATTACCAGTTGGAAATAGACGGAGTTATGTGTTGGTAATCCACGATTTGCATACCTGTCAGTTGTGATTGTTGAGTGCTTTGTGGTCTTGTGTTGATTCAAGTTTACAAGATGAGGATTTGTTTGTTGGATGAGTAACTTTGCGTGTATTTTTTTGACGTAATATACGTGGGCAAGAAGGCTCTCAGGCTCGAATTGGGATTGAGCGGATCGTCAGCAAGTATACTTGCCAAACTATAGTCACGCAGTGGGTTAAGGGGAAAACGCCTTCAAAAACGTGGTGACAAAAGCTTAGATGGCTTACCACGAGGACTGGTTCGAAAAGGGGCGGGAACATTCAATAATGTTTCTGAAAAAGAAACACTTCGTTGTCCGTCTGTCTGCCTATCAGGTTGAAATTAAATCAAAATATAAATATCCTTTAAAGTTGTTAAAAAAGACAAACTTTGCCGTTTATTTTAACAATCATAGGAGCACTTTTGTACCAAATAGTAAATCAAATACTTTTAGACCTCATCAGGTGAGATAACAATCAAGAATGTGATTATAAATGCTGCAGTCTTCTCGTCCGATTATAATTTAGGTGTCTTCAAGGCTAGAGTGAATAGGCTCTTAATAAACTAGTGCGCCTTACCATCAACGATTGCATCACTGCTTACCAACCCGTTTTTTTTTATGGTAGGTAAAAATCATCCAATGACGAATCCCACGATTGAGCGGAGCTGGAAACAGTTTCAGACTCTTACTGACTAAATAACCTACTCTGTTTCTTTCGCATTGCATTTCGCATTTCGAACCTTGAAACTTCGACCCCGCAGGGCCCTTACAGTTTGCTGACAACTCCTTGCTCACGAACAGATGGGATTAGCAGTCAAACCAGAACCTATGAATTCTGCGGTCTTCCCGTCCGAATATAATATAAGTGTCTTCAAGTGAATAGGCTCATAAACTAGTGCGCCTTACCATCAACGATTGCATCACTGCTTGCCAACAGGTGGGATCGCAGTAAAACTAGATGCAAAACTAGATATAAATTATTATAAAATATCGCAAGAGGAAACGACAAACAGAACCACAACACACTATAACAGTTAATTTAAAATTTGACAAACGTACGCGTCAAAAATCTAAATGCCAGAGTGTCTCCTGAACCTTGGAGATCAGAGGAGTGACAAGTCGCGTGAGTAATAAACCCAAGTGAGGGGAACGAGTCATATAGAGCGAGTAAACGATAGATTTATGGCTTGAGTTCATTTTGATTTACGTTCAAACACCTTGGATATGAGCAATGTAGGATGTACTCATCTCACATTGCTCACACGCACACAGAAAATTTTCAAAGTAGGACAGACGAGTTAAGGTAGAACAATGTTTATTTTGCGCGTGCGGGTTGCGGGTATGTGATGGATGCGAGATGGCGACAATTGGGGGAGGCCTATGTCCAGCAGTGAACGTCTTTCGGCTGAAATGATGATGATGTGCGACACAAGTAGTACCTATAAATTACGTCTATTGTTTCTCAATTTTTCGAGTTTGATGAATATTGTTATAGTTGCATATTTGACTGACCTGACAATCTAGGAGTTAGTGACCCTGACTGCTATGCCAGCGGTCGTGGGTTCAATTCCTACCCAGGACAAATGTTTGTGTGATGAGCATGATCATTTGTTCTGTGTCTGGATGTAATTTATCTAACATAATTATGTATGTATTTAGAAATATATAAGTATGTTTATCAGCGGTTTAGTACCTCTCATAACACAAGCTCTGCTTAGCTTGAGACTAGACGGCGTTGTGTGATAATTGTCGAATATTATTACTATTTATTATTATTACATAAAAAAACTTTTAATACTTATTTTTTTTTACCTACTCTATGCTTTGAAAGGACTCCTTTTGGTAAGTCGTTTTGCCGCGGGAAAACCAAAATTAAAATTTCTCGATGTATACAGCAACTTACTTGCAGTATAATAATATTATTTAATCGAAACCTGCACAATATTAACAATTCTAAATTGTCAATCTAAATCTCAACCCCTCTCCCGGCTGTGTTCTTCAAAATCAAAATGGCGCTTGTCTCCCTATTAATTGCTACAAACAACTTACTGTTACACTAAACAAACGTAATATCGCTCTGTATGAATATTCATAGTCGCGACTCGGCTGCGACGGGTTAAGTGGGGGTTCAAACATGAACTCCAAGCGGGTACTTGACAAATTAGTTGATTTTGTACCGGATTTATAATGTTTACTGAATTTATTGGTATGGTTTTGAATACGGTGGTTATAGTTAATTTTATTACCACAAAATACGAGTCGTTTACTATGAATAGTGGTGTAAAAGGGATTTCCACCCCCTTGCAAAATGGCGGCCGTGGTTACATAGTAAGTGGTAGGGTTGTTCATAACACCATCATAAATGAAATCTAAAAAGTCCTCTCAAAGGTCCCAAAAAAGTGTTTTGAGTGATTTTCAGCATATCAGGTAACTTTTATCATAAAATAGCCGAGACGAAAATTGTAGATCGGATAATTGTCAAAAATGTCTTAATACTTAATTTCTAAGAGCCTCCATTTTTACAAGCTTTTATTTAGTTTCACCTGTCCCGTTGTCTGTCGTTCTGTAATCAAATCTTGCAACTTAAATTTGATCCACTTCCCGGTTTCCGATTGAGCTGAAATTTGGTATACACGTTTAGTTCGGATGACAATGCAATATTATGATGACATGGAGCTGATCTGATGATGGAATCGCGAGGTAGCCATAGGAACTCTGTAATTAAACGGCACAACCACGTCGAGTTTGGGCTCGTGTGAATCGTCTTGACGAGTTTTATTTATATAAGTATAGTCCACCGCTATAAAAGCTCTTTATGAAAAAATATATTTTCATTGAAAACTTGTTAGATATAATGACTCAAAAAGTTGGATGAAAGAAATAATCGTCAAAGAGTGCGTTTTCCACGCTAACTTTCGAGTTAGTGTACGTTTTTAAGGTTCCGTATCTCAAAAAAATGTTTATATATTTGGATCTCTAACAAAGGTTACAAATAGGTTAGGTTCGCGTAAAATCATTAGACATGGGGTCTTGTGCGTGTGCTCCTTCAGTTACAGGAGACCACAGCATGCACATAATTATATAATAACTAGGTGAAAGATAAAAAAAAAAAAAATCGTCTTCAATTGCCCTTGAGTACAATATTACCTGGTTTGCACTGTTCTTACATAATTTAGCTATTAATACTGTAATATGGAAATATATTGTAACAATAGTCAATCCTTTTTTTTTAATGAGTAACCATGGAGTTTTTGCCGGTTCTTCTTCATAGGAAATGACCGATTTGGAACTATGCATTAGTTTCTGACGTTTTATAAGTGCCCATTTATAAATAAGTGCCTATGTGAAATAAAAATATTTAGACTTTGACTTTAAACACGGATAACACATACCCACAATACCTATTTACTATTTTTTTTTATTGTTTTACCTCTCGTATGCCGTAATTAGAGACCCAATTAAAAAGTTAGTGTCTTGCGTAGATCTGCGTTAAAGGTTCGCGCTTGACCGCTACCTCACCTGGTGGAAAGCGTCCTAGCGGTCGACGATGGAGGGCGCTTACCTCGAAGTAACCTATTCACTCTTGTCCGGTCGTCTGGTAATCGTCCAGACCAAGCCTAGTGGTAGACGGCGCGCACTGTTCCGCGCACCTCAACGAGTTGTCAGCGAACCGTAGGGAACCTGCAGTAGGGTCGAAGCCAACTAGGGCCAAGGGTTCGCGTCTGAAAGAAAGGCTCTGGCCCTGGTTTATATGGCGATGTAGGAACGGGGTAGGTTGTTTAATCAGTAAGAGTCCGACACTGGCTCCCACTCTTCCCGAGGGCGGGATTCGACATTGGATGATTTTTGCCCACCATCAAAAAAAAAAACTTATAAAAGAATGACTCTGGATTGGAACTCTACACTACTCTGGTTATTTTTGAACCCAGCCCTAGAAACACAGAGTCCGCTATATTACACCGCTATCTCTCATCCCCCAAGACCAGCACAAGCTCACAACCCCGATACGATCAGTAGGTAAAACACAGTCGCCAATGTAATTTAGTTAAGGCCCTAATTTCACAGCACCCCCGCGGAATCCGGAGTGGATCCCACGTATTAAGTTTGAGTCGAAAATAGATTAGATAATAGAGTGTATTTAAGTTTGTACCGTGTTTGAATGTTAATAAAACGTGTTTACAACAAGTTTTCAATGAAAATATTTTTTTTTCATAACAAGCTTTTATAGCAGCGGTCTATAAGTAATTATATAATTAAAACTCGTCAAGACGATTCACACGAGTCCAAACTCGACGTGGTTGTGCCGTTTAATTACAGAGTTCCTATGGCTACCTCGTGATTCCATCATCAGATCAGCTCCATGTCATCATAATATTGCATTGTCATGCGATTTACACCGGCATGCAAAATTTCAGCTCAATCGGAAACCGGGAAGTGGATCAAATTTAAGTTGCAAGATTTGATTACAGAACGACAGACAACGGGACAGGTGAAACTAAATAAAAGCTTGTAATAAAACGGTTACTGTACTACACCCGTTTTACACCGTTTTATTGCTCAGGTTGTGCGGTTAAGGTGGGTCTTCCCGACTCGCCTATCGTCTACGTCGAGCATGGTTTAAAAAATCGTTGCTTCACCTAAACCAATCCAATGTGACGTTTGATGTGAAAGTAATGCGAAAAAAGAGATATAACACCTGAAAGCTCTGTTGGCATTGATTTCTATAGAAGCCTAGATAATATCCACAAAGATATCTGTTTATGCAAAATATCTGAAGAAAGATGTGTAATAACATCATAATCACGTAAGAGCGGTTGTATGAAAATGTACGTCGGGTTGGCCGCTCTTAATTGTAGATAACAATCTAGAAGATAATATATTTTTATATAAAACTTGACCCCACACTAGGAATTACTCCTGTGTCGTACCGATACCCAAACCCAGAACATTTATCTATAGGCCGTACAAATATTTGTTCCGTGCGGGAATCGAATCCGCGACAATCGAACTATATCAACTTCTGCTTAAAATGGTTTTAAGGTAGGTATTTTTTTTTATTATTGATTATAGGCTTACGTTTGACCGCTATCTCACCTGATGGAAAGCGACGATGCAGTCGACGATGGAGCGCGCTTACCTAGAAGTAACTATTCACTCTTGACATAAAGATTCCCTGGTTGTAGCCATCAGGAAACACTGACTCCGGCAAGAAATTCCACTCCTTGGCCAATTAAATCACATTTCGCGCCAATGACATCAATCCCTTGTATAGCCACAAGTAACAATATAGCCGCCAAGCTAAGCGGCCATCGATCTAAGAGAAGTAACGAAATGGTCCAATTTTGGGCCATGAATAATGCATGCGATTATTTTACGGAGCACAATATTATGAACTGTTTCGTAAACGGCATTAAAACGGATCGCTTGTTGTTTATGATAAACGGTTACTACTTAAGGTCCGAATATTAAATCTGTGATTTGAGATTTAAGGTGAATGCACACGCGGATGAACGGAACGCGTTAACGCGCGAATTTTGGCCCTCAATAACTTGTTCCAGCAAATATCTTTAAAGTTTTTAAGGATAATGATCATTTAAAAATAAAAAAAATCCCTATTTCTATAGAAACCTTGCTTATCCCGATTAAATAAGCAAGGTTTCTATATTTGAGTAAATCGGAAAAAAAGAAATCCGTTCATTTTTTTCGCGTCGCGTCTTCATCTGACATTGTCTTGGATAGCTTTAATCAAAAATCAAAATCTTGAAATAGACCAATTTTGCAGGCACTTTTGAACTGACAAAATGTCACTCAGTCAAAAAAACAAAGTGGAACTTAATTGCACGTACCAAAGCGTAGATCTCAATGGAGAATAACGTGCAAAGAAACTCCTTAGACACAGATTAGTAAAGTTCGACGCGGTTAGGTGTGAGAGGTCTCAACATATTTCATATAAAGAATTCTACATTTTTATTTTTTAATACGTCCGATGGCCAGGTTAAATGTGCGTTCACCCTTAACCGCCCCTTTAATTCATGGGGAACTTAAGAAAAATTGTTAAATGATTTCGCAGTGATAGGTATGATTGATTTGATATTTTTTTAATTAACTGATGCAGCCTTTCATGATTAATAGCTGGTAAAATTTGACAAATTAAGTATAGATTAAAATAGGAAAATAACAGCTTCAGTAGCAATCTAATTCAATATCAAATCTCAGTAATAAATATCAAATCTCAGTAATATTATGAACATTAAAAAGGCGAAAAGTTGTGTGAGTGTTTGCATGGTTATTAAAACTTCTTAAGGCTGGAACCGAACGGTTTAATCGGATTCCGATGTTTGGTCATATTGTAAATACCTACAATCCTGACAGATATCTTCCTCTTAACAACATGATATCCTCAATTTGATTTATTCATGTTTGCATTCACAAAGCAAATAACAATCTTGCCGCAAGCTTTTATATCTAGCCAAACAAAGATATCTAGCCAAATAGGTAAACAAAGAAAACGTATTTAAACCAGTCAATAAATATGAATTTCAAAAGCGAACCTAAACCAATAAAATGGTTATAGATTCGTTTTCAAAGTCAACAAGTCACAAATATCAAGGCTCACAGAACTTTGCATTTAAATCGCCCCCTCAATACTACACAGAATTTGGTTCGGAACTATCCAAGTCCCGCGAAACTTTACCTTAACGAGGACTCCTTAGTTCCATATTTGAATTTCCCGATTCACTAGCGTTCGCCACCAATCTTTCAATACGGTGATTGCGTTGAAGAAAATCCTACCTTATGTTTTTGCAGTTACCGTATTATTTCCTTTGCATCTTAAAGGTTTTTACATCCATATTACTGTGTTTTAATAATCCACTGTATCATGTATGCAATAAGGTTTAATTCCGAATATATGTTTGCGTTAAAACGGCTTTGATCTTTAAGGAATTTAGTACTTTATTGACATTTAAATAAGGTTTAATTTTGATGTTTTGATGTTGAATAATGCTGAAGGGATTACATGATGGAATATTAAATGCGTTTCCAATTTTATTTGTATTTAATTTTAGCATTGATATTTTGTATCTGTATTTACAAGCGGTGGATATATGAAGTCTTTATTGCGAGGATTTACAAATGTATTAGAATAATGAAATGTGGGTAGGATTAAAATATTTAATGGTTTCGTTGAACATATTACAAATGGCATAGGATTAATATTTTGAGATCATATTTTGTGTATTCATAACAGACAGTGTTATCGACTAGTATTAGTAATTATTATGAGACTGAAATGAGTTAAAGACAACACTATTATGAAAACCTTTGATATTATAACCGGCGAAGTCCGACTTGGACTCGCGCACGTTTGGTTCTATTCCAGTCCCCCTAGCCAAGTGACAATCGTTTCGTTTAGAGTTAGCGCTTGTAGAGAGCCACGCCCCCAATTAATTTGATGAGATAACGTCCGAACAAGGGAATTGGGTGCGTAGCCAACTACAAGCGCTAACTCTAAACGATGCGATCGTAACTTGGCTAGGGGGGCAGGTTGAAGCAAAAAAGATCACTGAAAAATTATTTTATTCTATTTTTACCTTTCAAATAGCGTAATTAGAGACATAATTGAAAAACAATAAGTGTGCGAACGCCGACCTTCGCACGGGGCTCAAGAGCTTAACACATCTTCAGTGAAAATTTCAACTGTCTAGCTATCACAGTTCATGAGATACAGCATAGTAACAGACATACGGACAGCGGAGGCATAGCCTCAGCATTACTTATTTACAATTTAGCTACAGAACCCTAAAAAGGTTTGATTAATCATCACCACGTCATACTAACAAGAAAACAAAGACACATCGTACATCCAATCATTTGTTCTACATACAATATTAATCAAAAACCCGATCGCTCCATTTAACCTCCTACCCGCAAAATAAAAAAAAAAAACAAAAAAATAATAAAGACAATCTACCCACAAAAACACAAACTCATTAATTACAATTGTGACAGGTCCATTTTTACAAAAAAAAAAAGAAAAAAAATACAAGTGAACGTAAATAAATATAAAGGGTTGGAAAAAACCCCGTTGTCATTTTATACAGTTGTACAAATTATCGCAAACGAACCGTTAATTTAACACTGAGGGGTGGAAATCATATGACACCTCACCCCCTTCGCCCCCTTCGTACATTGTGCGTGATGAATCGGGGTAGTACAGACAACGGCAAAAAGAGAAAGGCAAGATTATTTTTTTGTCGAAATTATCAGAATAAGTATGAAATTTAAATTTGTCTGTCTGACAAGGTCATATGCAGCATTTTTAGAGCATTTAACCTAAAGGTCTAAGTCTGCGTTAGTTAAAAATAGTACATTGTTATATTATGGGTGAAATTTAGTTCGAATCGCCCACATATATATAGGAGAGATGACTACCTTTTTCCTGCCTATTCCGTTTTTTTTTTTCTAATTGGTGGGTGGCTATTCAGCCATTATTTTTCATTTTATCAGTGTAACAATGGATCAGGTCAACATTTTTCTCAAATATATAATTAGTTTTAAAGAAATAATTGAAAGTAAATTAAAATAAAGTCATTAAAATAAATTAATCCTTTCTTAAATTAGTCCTATCTTTATATTATTTCAATTGTACTGGCTGTATAGAAATTCGGGTAACGGTTCAATATAAATGTCAAAATAGTACTAGTGTTTTTTTTTAATATTTAGACAGACTATTTAGAAAAAAGTAATCCTTTTAACTCGCTCCACAGGAAACTTTACACCTACTTTCAGAGTATGAGCAATGAAAAAAATTTTATAAATTTTACTCATTAATACATAGTACGGCCGTCGGATCTTGCCGAGTAGTGCTCTGTGAATTTTAGCGCTAGAAAACTCGTATAAAAATAAAGGCTTAAAAAAAATGACGTCGCAATCAAGAACTAATTTATATCCTTAAATAAATCTACGAGCTGATTTTTTTGGCAAACACTTTAGATGCCGTCTGTACAAAATTTTTAGGTTGTTTGTTAAAAATGTGGCCAGTGCGGGTTGAAAATACAGTTGTAGAGGAAAATTTAATAAAGCTTTGTTGATACGACATGATACATAATATAGTCAGCGTCAGTATACTTGAATTATGTGTAGAAAATATAAAAACGAACGTGTTTTTTTTTTTAATTCATATAAACTAGTTCTTATCTGCAATCCCACCAACTAAGCAGTAATGCAATCGTTGATTGTAAGGCGCACTAGTCTATTAAGAGCCTATTTACTGTAGCCTGGAAGACACCCACATTAGGGAAATAGTGTTCCAGGTGGGAAGACCGCAACAGGCAATTTATTCCAGTCTTTCGATAAACGCGGTATAAACGACGAAACGAAAAGTTTATTCCGGACCGTAGAGGTTTGAACAACGTAAGGGTAGATACTCGCCGTGCGTCAGGTTATCCGATGGTTTTTTTTTTTATGGTAGGTGAAAATCATCCAATGACGAAACCCGCTCTTGGGCGGAGCGGGAGACCAGTGTCAGACTCTTACTGACTAAAAAACCTACCCCGTACCTTCCTTGCCTTATTCCTGGAGTCGAGGTAACAGTTTTCCACCACCCTCTAGGCTCCAGGAGGCTTCGACCCTGAAGGGCCCCTGCAAGGTTATCCGATGGTAGAAATGAAATGGTGGAATCAAGTCATGCAATTCCAAACACACACTCCAAAATGCAATCTGTAAAATACCGAAAAGCTGGCTAATCTACGCCTGTGCTCAAGTCTTTGAAGATTGGACTTAACCAAATCTGAATAACCAATTAGCCTCTTTACAAACCTTTCCTGCTTGGACATTGGTCCAAGTAGCTTTAGACTCTATGAAAAGGCTAAAAAAAATGTTTTGAAAATACCATCCCCATTTTTATCGAGCTTTATTATTTCTGTTCTGATTTATCGTAGCGTGTGTGTCTACGTATAAATCGAAACAAAAATAATAAAACGATTTCTAAGTCAACTTTTTGAGGTATTTTGACTTACTTATGCACTGCTACATAAGTAAGTCAAAATACCTCAAAAAGTTACTTTATTATGAACAAAAATAAATTGAATTCTAAAATACGAAATGTTTCACACGTGTGTTTAATTCTAAATCTTAATTAAGACGAGTTTCACGCTCAGTCGGAGATGTACAAAGAAAACAAGATGAGTTTAACTAAAACAAAGAATGAGGCAGCTTTTACCCGCGGCTGCGCTCTCGTTACCATTTCACAGAACACTGTACATTTTTTCTCCCCTTGAAATAAAATTACTAAAGAAATAATTTTTGCAATCGGTATAATAGCATAGAACCAGCCTTATAACTTTCCAACTGCAGGGACTCAGGTCTCATCTCTAGCACAAGTAATGAGCTAAGACCGAGTCCAAGCTAAGACCGAGTCCAAGTCGTCAACGGCGCGCACCGTTCCCGCGCGCCTCAAGGAGTTGTCAGCAAACTGCAGGGGCCCTTCAGGGTCGAAGCCTCCTGGAGCCTAGGGTGGTGCAAAACTGTTACCTCGACTCCAGGAATAAGGCAAGGAAGGTACGGGGTAGGTTTTTTAGTCAGTAAGAGTCTGACACTGGTCTCCCGCTCCGCCCAAGAGCGGGTTTCGTCATTGGATGATTTTCACCTACCATAAAAAAAGCACAAGTAATGGGCTGTAAGGCACCACGTAGGATCGAAGCCTTCTGGGGCCAAGAGTTGATGCGAAAGCGGAATACCGGGGTCCTGGAACTGAGGCAAGAAGGAACGGGTAGGTCGTTTAGTCAGTAGAAGTTTGACACTGTCTCCCGTCATTCGATGATTCGCACAATAAAAAAAACTAAGCAGGCCCGTTATGGGTTGGGTTAGTCTAGGATGTCTTCGGATTTTTGATGATGATCATGACGGTTTCCTCACAATGTTTTCCACTACCGTTTTGAGAGCAGTGGTTATGAAATATATTACACTGCTTGCACCTGGCTGGGTCTGAGCCCGCGACCTACCACTCTATTTAAAAATATTTTCATTGAAAACTTGTTTAATCTAGGGGCTTATAATAATAAAAAAAAGAATTCCTGCAGTAAGTACGACAGAATCTTATTAAAAATCTTTTACCCCATTCTGCCTCTCAAAGCAACCTTTTAATAAACATCTTAACAACACTGAAGTCACAAAGGCTCATTTGTAACAAAAATGAAATTTCCAAGCACTTGGTAGAGCAAGTATCAAGAAATTACTTTAAAAGTACCCACGCCGACTCGTTAACTTAGAATAGCATAGGAAAATGAGTTGACGGCTTGTGTTTATTGTCGCTTGTGAGTTTGTAATTATAAAGGGTTTTTAAGGTAGGTAAAAATCATCGAATAACGGAGGAGCGGGAAAAAAAGTCAGACTCTTACTGACTAAACAACCTACCCTGCTCCTTCCTTGCCTTAGTCCTAGAGCCCTAGTGCGGAGCAGGAAACAGTGTCAGACTCTTACTGACTAAACAACCTACAGCATTCCTTCCTTGCCTTAGTCCCAGAGCCGCTGGTGTAACGCTTTCGCATCAACCTTTGGCACCAGGAGGCTTCGACCCTGCAGGGCTACAATTTGCCGTCACCGCCGCGATCACGCCGAATAATGAGGGGGTGAGGAGGGAGCGTAAATTTAGGGATTTTTCCGAATCGAAATAAGTGTTTTTTTTAGAAGCTTTTATTTATTTTCCCCTGTCCCTATGTTTGTAATCAAATCTTGTAAATTCAATTTAACCCGCTTTTTGGTTAGTGATTGAGTTAAAATTTTGCATGCATATGTAAATCAGATGACAATAGAAAATTATTATGTCGTGAAGTTGGTCTGATTATGGAACCGGGAGGTGTAGGAACTCTAATTAAGCGACACAACCCCATCGAGTTTAGGCTCGTGTGATTCGTCTTAGTGTGTTTTAAACATACAACGTGTAACAAAATAACAATATACATCAAGAAGCACTAAATTAGGTAGCCAGGTACTAGGCGCTCAGATTTACAGAATGTTTCGTAATATTAGCGAGTGTCGTGGAATGTTATTGACCCCCGTAGTGTCGTGACACGTTTGTTATTTTTGATTTGAAATCAAGAATTATGCGATACCAAGAATTTGGTATCAATTGTTTGACAAAAAATATTTTGAGCTGAAACTGCGTATAGAGACTTTATTCAACCTGTATTCTTCAGCGCTTCTTCATGTATATGGTTATTTTGGTACACGTTGTATAGGTATACATGTACCGCGCTAAAAAAGCTCGCTATGGAAAAAACACAACTTTTCTTTCACCCCTGTACATAATTACGTAACACAAATAATTAAAATCCGTGTATTTGAAACGTGTACGGGTACAAATTGGAAGGATGAGTTTCAACCCGCCCCGCGGCCTTGTGGCGAGTACGTTGTTAAATGTTACAAGTCGCGACCCATTTTTGTATTTTGTTTGGTCGCGTTTTAGGGTTGTGTGTTAGGAGATAATTAATGGCAATGTGTGGACATATTTTATTTTAATTTATAGTAGTTAGTAAGTGTCGAAGGCAGAATTTTTACTGTAGGTACGTTCGAGTCGTTTATATGCGACCCAATCCCTATATTTGCGGTTTAAATATTAGTTTATTCATGGATATAATCGGTATATACATTACTAGCTTTTGTTAGTGGCTTCGCCCGCGTACATAAAATATAGCCATTGTCACTCAGGAGTAAAGCAGCTTTCTATTGTTGTTAATTTTTTTCCTATCGGACAAGTAGTTCCAGAGATTACCTCCTACAAACAAAAAAACAACCTTTACCTCTTAATTATATTAATATAGATTAAAAACATTCGTTATTTTATAAACGGCCGTATTGCAGTTTATGTATGATAAAAAAATTGAAATTTGTAGAAGCAGCTCAGGTAATTATTGAGAATTGCCCTGACTTGTTACATAATTTTTATACATAATTGTAATTAAGTAGACATTTAGAAAATTATCATGTACTTTTAGTGTTTGTTATAGCACCGCCTTGGACGCGTCTGTAAAGGTGTTATAATATTTTTCTCAATAAATAATAAATAAATGTTTCAAGGTATACAATATACCTACTGAAAAGGTTGATAACCAAATAGCAAGATATATGACTGACACAGAGCTGCTAAATAAAAAATTGAGGCAAAAACAGTCCTGAGATCAGTCTATATTATGCTACAACGTACAAATAACTTCTATTGTGCATATTGCTTATTTTGATATCCAAACTGACTAATGAACCTCATACTAAAACACGCCGCTAAACGATCAATTAAAGCACAGTATTTAATAACAACAAACAACTCAAAAACAAAACAAAAACAACATTAATCAAAATTAATCTTCAGTTCAAACTTGCCCTGTTTTAGGGAATCGCAATTTCGTCACTTAAGCTCAGCGAATTTTAAAAGAGCGGAATTTTCCTGAAGCGTCAGGAATTATGATCCTTTAATCCTTGGTTAATCGTGAGGCTGACGTTTGGAAATCGTTTTTATCGAGTGTTAGCTGCTGCCTGTGGCTTTACTCACGTGAAAGAAGGAAATTTTGTCCCAAGGGAACATATTTTGGGGTAAAAAATATTCTACGTGTTACTCCAAGGAACCAAGTCTGTTATTTTCATAACATTGTTATTCCAACACGATCCCAATCTCATTTTGCTAAAAGTTTGAAATCTGTTAATACATCATCATCATCTTCCTGCCCTTGTCCCGTTTTATTTGGGGTCGGCGCAATATGTCTTTTTCTTCCATTCTGTCTTGTCACCCGTCACGCTATCACTAACTCCTCTGTCTTAAAAAGATCTGTTAATACATAATGGTCGATAATTGGTCGGTCAGTGGTCTCGTAATAGAATTGTGGTATGAACTGTCATGTAACGAATTAAAAGCAATGACTGCACAATCACGTTATGTAAGGAAATGTCAAATGTCGGTAAGTCACTGGTCAAAGGAAATGTCAAAGTATTAGCATATCACCGCATCCGTCAAACATTCATTTGTCATTATGTACGTTGACGTCGCGGCAACGTCGCGAACGCGTAACGTTGTAGCTAGTTAAACGCTCGATAAACGCAAATGCTAGAAAAACGCTAATGGGATAGTGGTTTTTTTTTTTATGGTAGGTGAAAATCATCGAAAGACGAAACCCGCTCTTGGGCGGAGCGGGAGACCAGTGTCAGACTTTTACTGACTAAAAAACCTACCCCGTACCTTCCTTGCCTTATTCCTGGAGTCGAGGTAACAGTAATGAGATAGTGGTAAATACGCCTTTATTGAAAAACCTACTTCCAAGCATGCGAAGCTTCTATCAAAAGCTAAAATTATATTTTCTTGATCTTCTTCTCAGTCGTACACTCCTGGTGGAGAAATCGTAGTCAAGGATCGTCTGGTATGCTGGTAGCGAATTTTGCGGACTTCTCCAATTACATAATCTATACTAATATTATAAATGCGAAAGTAACTCTGTCTGTTACGCTTTCCCGCTTAAACCTCTCAAACGATTTTGATGAGATTTGGCACAGACAATCTTTAGACCCTCAGGGTCTAAAGATTGTCTGTGCCAAGGGACATAGGCTACCTTTTATTGCGAAAAAAAGACGCAGACGAAGTCGCGGGTACCAGCTAGTAATAAATAAAACTTTCATTTCAATATCTGATTAAATTTGTCAATGCAAAGTGCATTGCATATTCATCAACTATAATGGACATACCAGAAAAGCTACGAAATTAATTAACTTAATATTAAATCGCAAATTTCAAGTTATTAATTAATAAAATGATCAGCTTCAAGATAATTACCAATATTTATATTTTCAACGCGAAACCAAAAGCTGGTAATTTATAAAATTGTGATGATATTCATTTGGAGAAATGAACTGAATGAAATCTCATTTGAACGATTACAATTTTATTCATTAAAAATCATCAGATTTTATTTACTACCTCACTTAAGGTGGGCCTTCCCGACTCGACTGGAGCATAGTTTAAAAGCTTGTTACGTCATCTAAAGCAATCCAATGTGATGTTTGATGTAAAAGTAATGCGAAAAAAGAGAGATACCACCTGAAAACTCTGTTGGCATTCAGTAATTCTACGATTTACTCGAATATTTCACAAAACTTGTTCCAAGAAATACGTGTTTTTATTAAACCCTTAAGGATTTTTGACAAAAAAATAAATTATTTAGAATCTCGATTAAATGCACTAGGTTTTTATAGAAGTACTTTTTTATATTTTTAATATAAGAGTACATTATGGACAGTCAAAAGTTCACGTAAAATAGCAGATTTTCAGAGGTTTTTACTGAATTACTCTTACACAAATATATGTTTTGACTTCTATAGAAGCCTAGATAATATCCACAAGATATCTGTGTATTCAAAATATTTGAAGAAAGATTCGGAATAACGTCATAATCACGTAAGAGCGGTTGTATGAAAATGTACGTCGGGTTGGCCGCTCTTAAGAGAGCCCAACTCGAGGTACATCTTGAGATATTTTGGATACACAGATATCTTGTGAATATCCTAAGCTTCGATAAAAATCAAAATATAAATTTGAAATATGTAAAAACGTATTTATTAATAGTTAACGTAGTTTCTTGACGCTTTATTAGATTGGGTATTTATAGTTAAGTTCATTACGGTTATATAGTTTTAAGGTTACAGATATCTTATTAATTATTAAATAAATAAATTTCATTTTCAGAAAAAAGTAATACTATTCTAAGTTAGTTGTCTAGTTACCTTCGTATTATAAGATCTTGCATGCATATATTTTCTGTTTTTATTAATGAAATCATAATCAATACAAACCTCTTAGTTCGACTCTTGATTGGCTTTTTCTTTTTTATATATATATATATTACGTTAGTTTAATAAGTTTCGATTTTTCTTTAAAAAACGAAAATCGCCTTTTCATTCCAGAACTGTACAAAACAAGTCGACAATCATAAATGTTTCCTCTTTGCTTTCATTACTTCTTAAGTATTACTTCCGCAAGTAGGTTTTTACAAGGTTTTTATTAGCTTGCAATGATGTAACTATGTATGTTCGGCTCAAATCTTGCGACTCAAAACAAACCGATTGAGCTGCAATTTTGCATGCAGGTGTAAATCGCATGACAATGCAATATCATGGTGACATGGAGCTGATCTGATGATGAATCGCGAGGTAGCCATAGGAACTCTGTAATTAAACGACACAACCACGTCGAGTTTGGGCTCGTGTGAATCGTCTTGACGAGTTTCAATTAAATAAGTACAGACCACCGCTATAAAAGCTTGTTATGAAAAAAAATATTTTCATTGAAAACTTGTTCTTTAAAAAATGGAAATCGCCTTTCTAAACCTTTTCATTGCAGGACTGTACCTAAAAAACAAGTCGACAATCGTAAATGTTTCTTCTTTGCTTTAATTATTTCTTATTACTTACGTAAGTAGGTGTTTCATCTATATTTATGTCTTAATAGCCACAAATATCATCCGCATAACAAACAAAAAATTAAAAATGGCTTCGTTGACAAATGAATATCACAATGCGACTCGAGCGGATACATAAATCGTATGTACAACGATGAGTTTATGACGCCATTATACAAACGTAAAAGTGAAAATTGACAACTGTCACAAGTGTAATAAGAAAAACTTCCAAGGCTAAAGTGAATAAGCTCTAAATAAACTAGCGCGCCTTACCATCAACGATTGCATCACTGCTTACCATCAGGTGGGATCGCAGTCGAGCATTAGTTTATGGCAATTAAAAAAACTGGCAATATTGTCGCTTGGGCTATTGTCGTTTCTGCTAATCAATGTCTGATCTTCTTGAAGTTATAAAAAATTCAACTTCTAAATTAATTAAAAAAAAAAGTTACGGCTTATGTCACAAAAAAACCGATATTTCAAAACTCTCAAAGAATCAAATACGAATAGTAGGAATTGTGGGAGAGTGTTTTTTCCCGATAACGGAGAATTCTGAAATTCGGCACAGAGCAAGGTCTTATATATAGTACAAATGTGGGAATACTCGTAAATCTGAAAATTGTTAACTTATAGTAACGTAACAAAAAACAAAACTGGCCAAGAGCTTGTCGGGCCACTCTCAGTGTAGGGTTCCGTAATTTCCCATCCGTCTCAAATTTCTCACAATGTAACAGAACTCAGAAGCGCATGTGTAAATTAGTAACCCAATCCTTGTTGACTAACAAATAGCTCTAACAAACATTTTTTGCAATTCGAAAAAAAATCTTCGTAACTCAATTCGGGAATTGAACTGTTTTCTTTTCTTATGTAGGTTTGTGTGGAACCCTAACATAGACTGATATTTTTATTTTATATCTGCCATACCTATCCTGTGACTTTCGATAAAGAACTACTTTCTCCTTTTTAAATAAAATACATATTTATTATATTAAGGGCTAACGGGCGCATAAAAACACACAAATCCGAAAACGTACATAAATTAATAAATTTAACCTTTCAAAACCACACACTCACAAGAAACCAGCCATTTATCTCACGTCTTAACTGCACTCGTGCGATAAGTGTGTCGTCTCAACTATCGGGAATGTCTCTGTCAACAAATTAACGTCAAAACTAACAACCCGATACAACTTCCAAATGGCGATTACAATTTGTCATTTGAATTAACTACAATGATTCTAAATGTGATTTGGAGACCAGATACACATAAATTAAACTTTAAAATTGGGGGAAAAAATATATCACAATCTGAAGATATTTCGAGTTTTCATCAGCAGATTAGGACCTATGAGGGAACAGATGAACATACATACATAGCCTGTAAAAATCATAACCCTCCTTTGGCTTTGCCGTAGTCGGGTAAAAAAAGGTGGTTTGAATTTTTTTTATAAATGAGCATAGTGGAACAGTCATAACAAAGCAATAAGCTGCCAGCTTGTGGACAACGAACCCCAATCTCCACAGATGGGGGTTCCCGGACGGTTCTGATCTTCAGTGTTTGTGTGACGTCTCTCCGCAGACCATGTATAACCGTTCATCCTGCACCATGTGACCTATTACCTGTTCACGTAGGGACCTAATGAGAACGTCAGTGGACAGCATTGCCGTGGACGAATACTGGACCAGACAAGGAATTTGACTGGTTTTGCCATCCACACGCTAAGAAGAATCTCGTAGGGATCCTGCAGAAGGGTCGAAGCCAACTGTGGTTAAGGGTTGGTGTCTGTTTCCCGCTCCGCGCAAGAGCAGGATTTGACATTGGCTTATTAGCTTTTGGACCAAAATGATGATGAAAATAAATAGATTTATTATTTATGCACAATCTATTTAAAATTTTCACACCTACAGTGTTCCATTTAATCTTAAATTCCATAACTATGTCACCTAAATGATTCAGGATATCTCTGTCGACAAATTAACGGCAATGTGTGTAAATTATAAGTTTACTATTTGACAGGTGGACTCAAAACCAATATGTTTTAAAACTAATTCAGGGCAACTAAATAAAGTAATAGGTTTCTTGTTTATGGTGAGCAAAAATCAGCCAATGAAGAATCCCGGTCTTGGGCGGAGCGGGAAACAGTGTCAGACTCCTACTGACTAAACACCCCACGGCCAAGCCTTTCTTTCAGAAAGAGACCCTGGGCCCCAGTATGCTTCGACCCTTTTGCAGAGTACTTGTAGGTAAGTACTCAGCTTTGCTGACAACTCCTTGAGGCGCGCGGGAACAGAGCGCGCCATCAACGACTTCGCTTGGTTCGGACTATTACATGACGATCGGACGGTGAGCTACTTATTGCTCGCCGTCCGCAAGCCAATAAAGTAATAGGTAAATATGGAATTGCTTAACATTTTCAAAAGTACACATATACGGCAGATAAGTTTAACCATTTGCTATGGTAACGCCAACTTCAACTGAGAGTTTAAAATCAGTTACTGCGCATTCTATCTTGACCGCCATGATAATTCAAATTTTCTGACGAGAATTGCAACTGATTTTCGGGTCTCAGTCAAGTACTAGGATCGAAGCCACCTGGGGTCGAGGGTTCGCGTCTGAAAGGAATGTTCTTGCCCTGGTATATATAGCAACGTAGGAATGGGGTAGGTTGTTTAGTCAGTAAGAGTCTGACACTGTTTCCCGCTCGGCTCCAAGGCGGGATTCGTCATTAGATGATTTTTCCTACCATAAAAAAACCCTTGATTCTAAAAAGAGAAGAAAGAATCTAACTTTTAATTTTAAGGGCACTGACCTCGGTCATTCACCCGTCATCCGTTAATTAGCTAAAATTACAATAAATTCTTAGTATTCACCCGTGCATACCACGTATTTGTTTAAATACGATAAGTATGTCAACTGAGCGATCGAGGATGGTTCCGTCGACAAATTACCGATAAATTGACACTGGTTAATGGAGTAAACGGTTTTAAGATATTGTAATGATCTGATTGACACGGAGATTATGAAAACTAATAAATTGTTCTAGAGATTTTTTTTATCTACACTAATATAATAAAAAGGTAAAGTTTGTTTTTTGTTTTTTTTTTTTGTTTGTAGGAGGTAATCTCTGGAACTACTGGTCCGATTGGAAAAATTTTAGCAACAATAGAAAGCTGCTTTACTCCTGAGTGACATAGGCTATATTTTAAGTACGCGGGCGAAGCCGCGGGCAAAAGCTACTTGTAGATAAAAATCCCCTTTCATTTTAGTCCATCCTAAGGTTGTCTGTCAGAAATTGCCCTGTGCGATAAGACCGCCCATTGTACACTCAGTTTTTATATTTGTATATCCTGTCCACATTGTGGTGTACAATAAAGCTTATAATAAATAATAAATAAATAAATAAAAATCATCCAATGAAGAATCTCGCCGTTGGGCAGAGCAGAAATAAGATAGTGTCAGACTCTTACAGACTAAACAACCTACCCAGTTCGTATATTGCCGGGCATACCTCTATCTACACTAATATAATAAAGAGGTAAAGTTTGTTTTTTTGTTAGTTTGTTTTTTTGTTTGTAGGAGGTAATCTCTGGAACTACTATGCGTGCCAAATAAGAATAGGATCGATAACCAGGATCATACTGTCAAATCGAAGATATTTTTGCAAAATTGAAGAACTCGGAGAAGATTAAAATTGAAAAACTGGATTCTGATTAAACTTTTTTCGTTCACAGTACGTAAATTTCGTAAATAAACTGAATTTTAAAATTATCTTGCCTCGATTTGACGGTAAATCGTGACGTGACAACATGATAATCGATCCTATTCTCATTTGGAACGTATTGTACTGGTCCGATTGGAAAAAATTAGTAACAATAGAAAGCTGTTTTACTCCTGAGTGACATAGGCTATATTTTATGTACGCGAGAGAAGTCGTTGACAAAGGCTAGTGTAAAATAAAATGTAACTTGGGACGAAACTGAAAGTTACAATATTTTGATGTAACAAGTGCGTTATAAAAGTCCCTAATTTTTTTAGAAGAAAAGATACAATAAAATAATGCTTAAGGCACTAAGTTGCATACATAGCCTTAAGTATTATTTTTGAGCAGTGGTGGTTGAGCGATAACGACTCCGACTTACGAGTTGTAGGTCGTGGGTTCAAACCCAGCCAGGCGAATTACTTTGTGTAATTCATTTCATCACCACTGCTCTCAAAACGGTGAAGGTTTTCATCGTGAGGAAACCGGCATGTCCTACTAGTAGTATTAGTTTACTAGAGAGGAGGCCTGAGTCCCAGCAGAGAGAACATTATAAGGCTGATGCTATGCTATGCTAAATTCACCATCCAAAATCTCAGCGGACGGGGATCAATGGGTAGCTCGCCGTCCGGTCGTCTGGTAAGACCGAGTCCAAGACGTCAACGGCGCGCACCGTTCCCACGCGCCTCAAGGAGTTGTCAGCAAACTGCAGGGGCCCTTCAGGGTCGAAGCCTCCTAGAGCTTAGAGGGTGGTGAAAACTGTTACCTCGACTCCAGGAATAAGGCAAGGAAGGTACGGGGTAGGTTTTTTAGTCAGTAAGAGTCTGACACTGGTCTCCCGCTCCGCCCAAGAGCGGGTTTCGTCAATGGATGATTTTCACCTACCATAAAAAAAAACCATCCAAAATCTCAAAGTTTACACACATCGATATTTCAAATACATCTACACTTATTCAGTAGATACTAACAAAAAAAATCGAGTTAGTATGCCCATAATAACATAAAAATGTTAGACTCAAGACGGATTACAAGATCCGGACAGAGTAGGGTCACCACAAAACCGGACAGCACAGGACACTGTTATTTTTAAAGGAGCCTTAAAATTTTCCGGGGATTTGGGAAGAGGGATATTCTTTTGTATCCGGACATTCCGCATTATGTCCGGAGAAACGCACCTGGGCATGGAGGTAAATCCCTCTGGTTCCTCCACGTCTTCCTTTTGTGTTTTCATTTAAAGTGGGTTAATATTTATTTTTTTAAACTTCATGTACAGTAGTGGTACATAGGCGGACTTAGTGCTACAAGACATTCTCTACCAGTCAACCTTTGGGTTAAAAAAGACAACACTGTGGTAGGTGTGCACAATAAATAAATAACAGATATTTGAAATTGAATTTAGAATAAATTAGGTGACTTATAAGGCTGGACTCATACAGCCGGAATGGTTTGCTGAATTCAGATCCGGAATTCAGAATCTTAATTAAGAACGTCCGAAATGACATACAAAATCACTATGCTCCACACACATTCTGATTTATTCAGATTCCGAATGATTCTTAATTTCTCAGATCGATCTTACAAAATGGTACTGACGAGCGTTCTTAATTTCAGAATCTGAATTATTAAGAACAGTGTGAGGTCAAGCGCCGGAATTAAGAATCTGAGATCAGAATCTGATTTCAGAAAGCCAATTCCGGATGTGTGAGTCCAGCCTAATAATAAAATACGTATGTAAACATGCTGATATTATAAATTAATAAATACTATGATAAATATCAAATAATTATAATTAAGAGACATCTACGGTCCGTATTAACCGTTTTGCCTCGTCGTTTATACCGCGTACATCGGACTGGACTGGAACAGTTTGCCAGCTGTCTTTCCGTCCGATTATAATTTAGGTATCTTCAAGGCTAGAGTGAATAGGCTCTTAAAAAAACTAGTGCGCCTCACCATCAACGATTGCATCACTGCTTACCATCAGGTCTTTTTTTTATCAGGTGGGAGCGATCCCACCACAAACTACACTTGACAGCGATGTCAAGCACTAGTTTATAGCAATAAAAAAAGAGGACTAACTTAAAATATGACAATTATTAAGACGAAAACTGAAACTAAGGTTGAGTGGACTTTAACTAGTACTTCAGGATTTTCAGAGCTCAAACGAAAATTTTCTTTCAGCTTTTTTGATGTGTAATATTTGAGTTTCTTTCCAATAATTTGGCTGTATGTTGTTAACATTCACCGTGTTATGAGGGTTATGTTTGGTTAGGAAGATTAACTCGATTGCAGCCTGGTTTACGTACACTGTTCTAGAGTAATTCCCTAGGGACATATTCTAGGGCGTGTTCGCTCATTTCGTTACTGTATCAACAAGGCATAACTTTTTAGTACTTTGAGGTTTTGTTATAAGATGGGGACTGTGGGGATTCCATGGTGGCTTTAAATTCTGATTGCTTTAAGAAAAATATGATGATTTTATACAAAAACCGGGAGACGGTCTTGGTCATTACATAGTATAAAATAAAGTCACTTCCAGCTGTCTATTCATATGTATGCTTAGATCTTAAAACTACGTAACACATTTTGATGCTGTTTTTTCAATAGATAAAATGATATAAGAGGAAGGTTTCTAAATATAATACATACTCACAGCAAAGCTGGGGCGGGTCGCTTGTTTATTTGTAAAGGTATTTTTTATTGTACACTAATAAGATAAATAATACAGTAGCTTTAATCTTAAATATAGAATGGGCGGCCTTATCGTAAAATCATCTTTATTTATAATTTGTAAATCTTAAGTTCAAGCCCGACCAAGTGCATTAATTTGTGTAATTTATTTTATCACCACTGCTCTCCATACGGTGAAGAAAAACATCGTGAGGGAACCGGCATATCCTAGAACCAAAATTTCAAAGACATGTAACAATCAACTGGGGATTGCGGGATAGAGGAGGTTTGCATCCCAGCAGTGTAATATTATAAGGCTGATTATGCGCCATGCTAAGTATAAAAACTCCATGGTGTATAAAAATTTGATTGCCTGAAGAAAATATGGCACACTTATACAAAAACCAAGATTGTAAAGTTATACGGGGGAATAAATATGCCGTATATGAACTATAAAGTTTTACTTCTATTTTATTCATACTTCGCATTATTTTGAAGAATAAAGAATATTGTAAACATTGTGACAATTTTTTTAGGTGGGAAATTATATGAATTATCCCTTACTAGCTTTTGCCCGCGACTTCGCCCGCGTGGTATTGTGGTTAGGGTTGGGGTTTCCGGGATAAAAAGTAGCCTATGTCCTATTCCGCTGTGTATCCTATGCCTGTGCCAAATTTCATCCAGATCCGTCCAGCCGTTTTGGCGTGATTGAGTAACAAACATCCAAACATCGTAACTTTCGCATTTATAATAATAGTAAGATTAGGGCCGAATAGAAAAGCGTGTCAGATTTTTACGAACTAAAACCCACTCCTTAGGAAGAGTGGGTTTTAGTTCCTAAAAGTCTGACACGTCGGAAAGGAATCCTGAGGTTCGCAAGGGATAGGTCCCTTGCGAACAGATGGCCGCTGGGGCCGAAAGGTTCTGGAGTGGCGACCGCGTACCGGAAGACGTAGTGTTGGTCGGCCTCCCACAAGGTGGACCGACGACCTGGTCAAGGTTGCTGGAATACGATGGATGCGAGACGCACGGGACCGGTCGTTGTGGCGACGTTTGGGGGAGGCCTATGTCCAGCAGTGGACGTCTTTCGGCTGAATTGATGATGAAATTGATGAGGTCCCTTGCGAACCTCAGGATTCCTTTCCGGAAGGCAGCCATAGGTTGACTCTAGTAGGCTTGGATCTCTACGGCTTTACTAACATCTCTTTGAGGCGGCCATGGAGCACTATGCGCCGTCGACGACTCGGGGTCGGTCCGACTTTTGACTATCTTAATTACAGACACAATTAACAATAGGTTTTCGAGCGCCGGCGCTCACTTGGGGCTTAATCAATTAAGCCATCTCGTACTATGGGCCAGTACTAAGAGCCCAGCAGGGTCAAAGCCTTCTGGGGCAAAGGGTTGATGCGAAAGCGAAAAACCGGGGCCCTGGAACTAAGGCAAGAATGAACGGTGGGTTGTTTAGTCAATAGAAGTCTGACAAGGGCGGGATTCGTCATTCATGATTTTTCCCACCATAAAAAAAAAAAAAACATATTTATATTATTATTCCCTTTATTCATCAAGTAACATATTTAAATATAATATGATATCCTGCAAACAGCAAACATGCAAAGTTCAAGGACGTTCAAAGATGAAAAACACAATAAAATTTACAAGCCAACATTGCTAAGTTTACGGTTATTGCCTCTGACAGATGACTTAAAATGTTGTTTGTTTTTATTGTCGTTTGTTTTATATATAACACTAACAATGTAATATAACAAAACAATGAGAAATAAATTATCGAGAACATGTTTTTATGTACTATTCGTTTGTTGGTGAGAAGGTGTGTCAGACCTTTACTGAATAAAACCCACTTGTCTCTTTCATTTGCCGTTTGCATTCCAGAAGTCTGGTATCTGTTTCTTGAGTTCCTGTAGGATTTTTTTTATGGTGGGAAAAATCATCGACTGACGAACCCCGCCTTTAGGCGGAGTAGTAGACAGAGTCAGACTTCTACTGACTAAACGACCCACTGTTCCTTCTTCCCTTAGTTCCAGGGCCCCGGTATTCCGCTTTCGCATCAACCTTTGGCCCCAGAAAATTTCCTGTAAGTGTAATTATAATTTTGGTGTCTTGAAAGCTGGAATAATAATTATAGAGTAGGGGAAGCGAGTGGTAAAGGCCCACATTTATGAATAGTAGGTCGGTTCAAACCCAGGCAGGCGGATAACTTTGTGTCATTTATTTCATCACCACTGTTCTCAAAACGGTGAAAGAAAACATCGTGAAGAACCAAAAATTTGAATGTGACATTGATATGTGTCATCCACCAACCTGGTCGGGGCCCGCTTAGTGGATTGATCTATTCCATTATTGTATGACCATTCCCTTACATAAATTAATTTTAGTTTTAGATAAAAAAAAACTAACTTTATTTTTTTAATTTTATCTTTACAAATCGATAGTGTTTCATGTACCGACTTTCATTTAACGGTGTACACTCTGTCCTCATTGAAAGCCAACGTAGTTCATAGCCACACTACAGTAGTTCATTTAGTATGTCGTGTGTATCCCCCAGAGGGATAGTCTGTTGGTAACTCGTGTCGACTTGAACCGCGCCTCCCCTAGCCATTATTGTATTTTTGACCCTTCCATTGGGTCAATTTGGTTTACACTTAGGGTAGTTTTATTAAATTCTGTGACTATGTGACTTTTCTAAGGGTTGCTAGTATAAATTTTTATATCACATTAATTTTATTAAGACGAAAGTTTGTTTGTTTGTACGGATTTGATTAAGGGAGAGATATACGACTTAGAGGATTTTAAATCTAACATCTAGTCTAAACTCTTTCTTTGGAAGAAAAATAACAAATATATGTCAACTAGACTATTTGCCTAAAAACAATATTTACCTGTTTTGTCATAAAACTTAGTGTGATTTATTTTCAAATGCATGGCTCACACAAACAAAAAAGCGAAGATCAGGCAAAAACCATTGGGTGTATGTATTTAAATGAAACTCACAGGCTAAAAGATAATTTAATTACTAATCTTTTGATATTCTGTTGACATTCATATAGTGTCTAATAAATGAAGGACAAATTATTTTATATCAAAAATACCTCCTATTTTGTTCGCTCAAAGTCGCTGGCGTTAAGTGTCACCTTAACAGTTCTGTTTAGGTAGATTGTCAGATGTATCGCGTTAAAAGGTTTTAGCAAGATAGGTTTAAGGTCCATAAAAAAATCGTCTCCAAGGCTAGAGTGAATAGGCTCTTAATAATTAGTGCTCCTCGCCATCAACAAATGCATCACTGCTTACCATCAGGTGGGATCTCAGTCACTAGTTTATAGCAAGTAAAAAAAGAATCTGTGTACAATTCAAACTTTGCACTAAAAGAAAGAATTCATATTCATAAATCAATCACTTTTAATTAACGAAGAGATTAAAACACGATAAAGCACTTAATTCGCTAAATTAAGCAAAAGGAAGTTGACCCCGATTTCATCAAACATAGATAGAACAATATCAGATAAAATTGAAATGGTTTAACAGACTAAAGAATAAAATTTTGAAGGAAAATCTCTGAATTATGAACTCATTCAGAGATTTTTCTTTAGGTGCGAAAATCATCCAATGACAACTCCCGCTCTTGGGCGGAGCGGCGGATAGTGCCACACTAAAAGTTAGACACAATAGAAAGAAAACAGGTGTGCGATTTAAACGGAGCATTATGTTTTTTTTTCTTACATTCTGTCACGCTATCACTCTCTTTTCACGGAATCCATCCATATTGTCTTCGGCCTCCCTCTTCCTCTCCATCCACATGTATACTGCCAACTCTTTTAGTAACATGCATTCCATTCCTCCTCTTCTCATGACCATACCAAGATGCTTCAAAGATTTCCTTTCAACTTTTCAGTCACTAGTGCTACTTTTAAACCTTACCAACCCAATCAGGTTTTTTTTTATGGTAGGTGAAAATCGTCAAATGTCGAAACCCGCTCTTGGGCGGAGCGGGAGACAGTGTCAGACTCTTACTGACTAAACAACCTACCCCGTGCCTTCCTTGCCTTATTCCTAGAGCCGCGGTGATACTTTCGCAACAACCCTCGGCTCCAGAAGCCAACCCAATTAGGTAACGTTACACCAACAAACTCACCGAAGCGAAAGCCAATAGGCTTCCACACACTCTGTCTACTGTCACGCTACATGAGCCTGTATCCAGACAGGCGAAACTACTAGGAATAATCTCCGAACATAATCGATGAGAACAATGGACGTCATGAGTACAGTCAGCGAGATATTTAGGGACGAACAGGCTAATCAAATAATTTACATTTTTAATTAATGCATGACAAATGCCCCTTTAATCGTATTATCATGCATTTTTTTTTCTAAGCTTTCATTTTCAATATTTTAGCCTCATCTGGTTTAAAATGGCGAAGAGATGGATGGATTGTGTGTGGAGTGATATGGAAGAAAAGGGAGTTGAAAGTGTGACGGGTGCATGAAGGAAAAATCCGACGGGTGACAGGACAGAGTGGAAGAAAAATACATGTTGCACCGACCCCAAGTAATATGGGATAAGGGTAGGATGATGATGATGATGATCATCTGGTTTAAAATGATGAAAAAAATTAACGTGTAAGGAATGTAAGACAAAGAAGGAACGGGGTTGGTTTTTTAGTCAGTTAAATTTTGATACTATCGTTCGCTCCATACAAGGGCAGGAGTTGTCATTGGATAATTTTTACCGACCGAAAAAAAAGCATATAAACAGTCATCAGCCTTTTTAATGTTCCCACTGCAGGGACACAGGCCTCCTCTCTAAGAGAGGGGGGAATGGGCCGTAATCCACCACGCGGGCCTGGTGCGGATTGGTGGATGTCACATGTCTTCGAATTTTTGGTTCTAGGACATGCCGGTTTCCTCACGATGTTTTCCTTCACCGTTTTGAGAGCGGTGGTGATGAAATAAATTACACAAAGTAATGCGCCTGGCTGGGTTTGAACCCGAGACCTACAACACGTAAGTCAGGGCCGTTACCACTCGGCCACCACTGCTCTCAAATATAAACAGTATTTTCAAAAAACCTATTTGTAAAACAAATATCATTTATTATTCGTTTCCATTTTTCTGACGTTGACTGTACTTACTATTTCGTGTATTAAGGGTGGACCAGACGGTTGCAAACAAGCGTTACAGCCGAGGTCACCTTGGTAGGAGCTTGTTTTGTGTCTTTGATTTGTGTTGTGCCTACATGGAGTATAGTACGGCCGTCGAATCTTGGCGAGTCTGAAGTTAGACTTGAAAACTCGTACAAAAATAAAGGTATAAAAAAAAAATAAAAGCCAATAACAGTTTTTAACAGCAATAACAACTAACAACTGCAAATTGAATTTATTTGATTTTTTTTTTGCATTTATGATATTGAAATTGAAGTTGCATTTATTATCTATTATGTAAGATTATCTGGATTTACTTGTACCCTCTTCGGAGGTATGTTATTGATATAGTTTGATGTTTTTATTGTATTGTAGTTAGTCAAATTTTTTACGTCGATGATTATGATGCACGGTAAAACTCTAATGAGTTTATGATTTGCATCATCCCTATTGTACTGATTACTTGTATCAATTCAGAAATAAATAAATAAAATTTGTGTATTGTATCTAGAGGCCTTATTTACCTGATAATAAAGGATTATCATTGTCATTACATAGTATAAAACAAAGTTGCTTATCCCTATGTACCTATGCTTAGATCTTTAAAAGTACGCAACGGATTTTGATGCATTTTTTTTTAATAGATAGAGTAATTCAAGAGGAAGGTTTATGTGTATAATACATGCATAATTTATTAAATACCAGCGACCCGCCAGCTTCGCACAGGTACTGATATTGAATATATTGTGCATGTATTATGCACATAACCCTTCCTCTTGAATCACTCTATCTATTACAAAAAGCCGCTTCAAAATCCGTTGCGTAGTTTTAAAGATCTAAGCATACATAGGGATAAGATAAGATAAGATAAGATATTTATTTTGCAAATATGGGTACAAAGAACGGTGACATAAAAAATATAATAAGCATCAGCCATATTTAACCACAAGGCATGCAAAAGTACAAACTTCACTAGAGATTGTGAGTAGGCACATTATGGAAATTAAAATTATAAAATTAAATAAAGCAAAATATTAAAAATTACATAAAAAATACTAAAACAAAAATTAAACATGTCAGATCATTTGAAAAAAAAAAGAACAACAAATAATTAAAATATCAAAAGAATTAAAATAAATAAAACATGTCATAAAAATCATAATAAAATAAAATTCAGTGTCACAAAAATTTAAAAAAATGTCATAGTGAAGTTAAATATTATAAAATGACACAAAAATAAAATTAATAAAAGCAAACTACTAAATAATGTCATCATTTAGGGACAGAGCGACTTTGTTTTCTACACTAATATAATAAAGAGGTAAAGTTTGTTTTTTTTATTTGTAGGAGGTAATCTCTGGAACTACTGGTTCGATTTGAGAAATTTTAGCAATAATAGAAAGCTGCTTTACTCCTGAGTGACATAGGCTGTATTTTATGTACGCGGGCAAAGCCGCTGACAAAAGCTAGTATACTATGTAATGATAAGTCGCTGGTTTGCAACGTTCTAGTGGACCCTTTAGTGTTGTTGGCCTAATGTAGTCAGGGTTGGTAAATAAGGCAACAATAGAAATTTTAACAACAACTAATTGAATGGAGCTGTTTTGAAACCTTGACCCTTGGTGATGTGGGAATTGTGTTCATTCATAATTATATCTCCCTAGTTCCGAGCTTTTTGTTGTGTTGGTGAAGCTGGGCTATGTATAGAGTGACTGGCAAATTAGTAACCTATAGTAAATACGTGATTGTAGTTATAACAACACACCACTATTACTTATTATGGGACTATTACTTACTAGCTTTTGTCCGCGGCTTCGCCCGCGTACATAAAATATAACCTATGTCACTCAGGAGTGAAGCAACTTTCTATTGTTGCTAAAATTTTTCCAATCGGACCAGTAGTTCCAGAGATTACCTCCTACAAACAAAAAAATAAAAAAAAAACAAACTTTACCTCTTTATTATATTAGTTTAGATTACACTTATTATGGGACCAAACCTGAACTGATCGGCCGTTGTCATTTAATTACCAGTCACCCTATATATGTTGTGTGTTAAGGTTCTGGGTTTTTAGATACTGTTAGAAATAATTATCAGTGTGTACTACGATTTGTTCAAATGTAAAGAGTGCCCGAATCCCGCATTCGTAATTTTTTGAGAGCGAAAAAAAAAGGATGAAGTTATACACCCATACAGCTCAGTTTAGTTAGTCGTCGCATAGATCGCGATAAGAGTTCATGGTAAAGTCTTGGAAATATTTTCAGACGACACTTTTAATTTGAAGTGGGAAATCACAAAATGATTAACCTCGCCTTAGGGTGGAGCGTAAGGTTGTGATAAACTTTTACTGTCTTTAGTTGCTTTTGCATTCTAAGGCCACGATAACTCTTCAAAGAAAAATCGAGCAGTTATTTTTTCTTAATTTAAATATTTCAAGATTTTTAAAAAATCCAAAGGTTGAAATTAAGAGATATTTTTATAATATTTTTAATGAATATTTTTCACACAGTTATTCGACGCTAAAAGTAGGTAAGTAAAAACATAAAATAATCGAATATTAAATTGATTTCACGGCTTCTTAATAACCTCCTTCCTTAATAACGTATTTATTAATTGAACACACTTAATTAAAATTTACAACCGTTATTAATTAAAATTTCAATTAGATTTAAAATAGAAAACAGAATGAGTGGGGTTCTTTGGACCGCGGTCCCAATTACCACCTAAAAAATAATACTTTTCTAGCAGTATTTTGGGACTAGAGAGATGTACCTATATAGTTATTTTTCTATAATGGTCCCCAACTTACTTACTTACTAAAATAAAAATCATTTTGAAAGTGGAATTTGGGATCGCGGTCCCGGTTCAAAGAGCCTACACGACCCTACTAAATTAGAGCCTAATAAATCTTAATAAGTAATGAAATTCCATTTGGTGATTTTTTATGGAAATTTTATTGACATTTAAATTAATTTTTATGACAATTAGTTTAGAGACAATTGCAATTTTATTATGATTACATTAAAAAATGTGTTATTAATTGTAAAGTAAAATATTGACCTACTGAACTACCATAGATATACAAGTAATACTAATACATAATGTGGACCAAAAGATGTAAGTGAGTAAATTATAAATTATCTACACTAATATAATAAAGAGGTAAAGTTTGTTTTTTTTTTTTATTTTTTTGTTTTTTTGTCTGTAGGGGGTAATCTCTGGAACTACTGGTCCGATTGGAAAAAAATTAGCAACAATAGAAAGCTGCGTTACTCTTGAGTGACATAGGCTATATTTTATGTACGCGGGCGAAGTCGCTGACAGAAGCTAGTTATTAATAAACATGTATTTTTTTTATCTAGGAAACTTTATACCATAGGACAGACGTAAAGCCGAAACTCAACAGAAAAAAAATGAAGAAGCTCAAATTATACGAACACTATGCAATTTGTAATCAAATAAAATATTCAACCGTAAAAAAATCTACCACAAGATTGCTTAAAGAAATAAGACATTGCATTTAGTATTTTTTCTCTACTTTATAGACCATAAAAATATAAATATGATTTTACAGCTTCTTACCCAATGGGAGGAGACAGGGCTGCCAAGGTACTTTTTTTTGTACTTTTTTTTTACATATTTTAATAGAGGAATATTTTAAAAAATAAATAATTCACGTGTTTGACTTTTATAGGCTATCATCATCAATAACAATCTTCGCAATTATTTGTTTACCTTTGAGGATATACTGTGGCGAGTTGTATCCTGTTTTTTAAGTTTTATTATTATTTCTGTATCTACTTTTATCATGAGCCTATGGAACTATTTTAAAGCACTCATTATGAGTAGCTAACTATATCATAATAATAATATATTATTCACCATTATCACACAACGCCATCTAGTACCGAGCTGCTGTGAGTATTAGACAACAGAGAAACATACGGTTCTGTGCGTCTCGTGTCCATCGAATTCTCACGAGTCTAATCCGGTCATATTTCTACCTCGTGGGAGGCTTTTCAACATTGCGTTTATACATATATAAGATACAATAAAACGAATAAAATCGCAATTCTACTAAAAATCACTTGGCACCCCTACAACTAAGGCTGCCTACACACTACACACTGAATACGTTCATTACAGCTGCAGCAACGTCAAAAGGCGACAATTTGTCGCCAGCCAATATCTGTTCGTACAAAAATATATAAAACATAAAAATCTTCACTTGAATGAAGAGAAATATAGTTGAAAATAAATTGTTGGTGTAGGTATCGTAGTTTGTGACGAATGTGTTTGTCGCAGGAGATATTTGTATCTGCTATTTATTGTTTTCTTGAAGTATTTTTGGAGGTATTGTGTCAGTCATTTTTTTTCATAACCATTCTGTATACAGTGTGAGGTAAAATTATACAATGCCTTGAAATCCTGAAATCCTTTAATTACGTGACAGTATTATTTCTAATTTAACATGATAACTATCACAACCGTTCGGCCTAACGTTCTATCCACCTAATTAAATTTATATTTATTTGTTCTTAAAATTAAATTACATCATTAAATGCAAGTATCGCTAACTAACCCCTAACCTAACCACTAGACTAAAAGGCTAGTCGAAACTGAACTTAGGGTGTTAAAGAGCTATTTAAAAATGGCAACATTCAAAATTTGAACACCTTTGAAGCTGCCCCACCCTAGTAGTACCTATCTTAAAAACAAAAGAAAATTCCATTAACTATCTCATCAAGCTCCCAACAAGAAAGCCAAGAGTTCCATCATCCACAAAATAATTTGGCCAAAAATTTAATGGTCCTCATAATGGGAGGTAACGATGTGATTCGACTCGGAGCCACTGACTAAGAGGGGGGTTCTACTGAGACGTGAACAATTGTTTTATCGGGGTTTGTAAAATAAGCAATTAGAAAAATGTGGAAGAAAAAACAAGAAAATTAACAAACTGGCTTAGGAAAAAACCTGTTCATTCACTAATAAAGTCACGAAGATTTTTCCAAAATTCACACCAAACCAAAGTGTGAAAGATTCCTGTTCATCTGGAAGAAACTCGTGGGTATCATCATTGACCTACCCCCTAATAATTTACCTTTTTTTTCACCCTATTCATTTTAATTTTGGTGTGCAACTGGAATAATTTGTTGGGTCGCAAGTTGGCGGATGCCATGAAAAGAGGAGGGATGAAACGCATGTTATAAAAAAAGCCATGAGTATAAATGTGGATGGATGGAAAGGGAGAGGGAGACCAAAGAAGATATGGATGGATTGTGTTAGAAGTGACATGACCCCAAATAAAACGGGACAAAGGCAGGAAGATGATGAATAAACAATGTATTCATCCTATCACATGGCATCGCAATTCTATGAGGGAGCTCCTAATCGCGTCACTTCTTTTCAAACACATTCACAAGCCACGACAATCCGGCGACTTTAATGAAGTCACAGTGGAAACTATCCTTGAGGCGAGGAGGGGTTTGAACAAAGGAAGTAAGAAAACAAACGGATCTCGGTTCTTTTTCATCCGCTCTAGGGAGAGGATACCGATTCATTAGTTTACCATGTTGATTTGGGAATTTGTGTCACGTTTCTAATAGTCTTATTGGCTAAGTGATCTACAAGGGGAGTTGGGACAAATCGAGTTCTTCTTTCGTGATAGAATAAGTTAATCCTGAGTTAATTTTTTTTATTCTTGATATAAATTAAGATGGCAAGCAGTGATGAAATTTTTTTTATTGTTTATAGGTTCGCGCTTGACCTATCTCACCTGATGGAAAGCGACGATGCGGTCGACGATGAAGCGCGCTTACCTAGAGGAAACCTATTCACTCTTGACCTAAGTATTCCCGGATTGGAGCCATCAGGAAACACAGATTCCGGCAAGCAATTCCACTCCTTGGCTGTACGAGTGAATGTGTTCTCAAAACGTTTTGTACTTATCTAAACTTCTACACTAACATAATAAAGAGGTAATGTTTGTTTTTTTGTTTGTAGGAGGTAATCTCTGGAACTACTGGTCCGATTGGAAAACATTTTAGCAACAATAGAAAGCTGCTTTACTCCTGAGTAACAAAGGCTATATTTTATGTACGCGGGAGAAGCTGCTAACAAAAGCTAGTACGTCGAATATCTACCATGTACCGATGGCGCAAAGCCGAAAGTCTATATACGAAATTGTTGATGGTGAGGCGCGCACTAGTTTAAGAGCCTATTCACTCTAGATTAGAAGACACCCAAATTATAATCGGATGGGAAGACCACAGTAGGCAAACTGTTCCAATCCTTCAATATACGCGGTATAAACAACTTGACCAAAACCATTTCAGGCTACATTATTTCAGAATTTCAGCACAATAATTCCTCTAACCCAGCAATTTGTTCAGAAAGCGCCTTTAAAAGAGTTTCCTTAACCTTCACTATAAAATATGATATTTTTTCAAGCGCGTGGCTTTGATGTTTCAATAAAAGCACTTTATGAAGTAAATTGAGTAGAACTTTGTTAATAATATAAATGCTTTATTAAAAAAAAGTATTTGAAAATCTGCGTGGTATTTTAAAGTCTTGCTTTTTAGTGAATTGTACTTTTATTTAAGTTTTGGCTTATCAAGGCTTATATGGAAATAATCAGTCAAAATCTATAGTAGTTTTTAGACCCGCCTTCTGGCCACCCTAGGCGCGGGCTTGCTGACGGCGAGCAATGTGTAGCTCGCCGTCCGGTCGTCTGGTACCAGTTCGGACCAAGCCAAGTCGTCGAAAGCGCGCTTTGTTACCGTGCGCCTCAAGGAGTTGTCAGCAAAGCCGTAGGGACTCTGCTAAAGGGTCGAAGCCTACTGGGGCCGAGGAACTCTTTCTGAAAGGAGGGTTTGGACCCAGTGCAAAGGCAGAGAAGGGGTGGGGTGTTTAGTCAGTAAGAGTCTGACACTGTTTCCCGCTCCGCCCAAGGAAGAATTCGTCGTTGGAAGATTTTTGCCTACCATAAAAAAAACCTCAAAAATAGAAAAAACAAAGCCTATTTACCCCACAAATGTATACATTATTTCCACGTCTTCCACAAGATTACCCTCAAACGCAATACCCACCCATCCATGAGCACAAAAGCCCGTGAAGACAAGCAACATCTATTTAGTTGCAATCTATATTAACTCTGTATTGACAACGACCCCTCCTGATTGCGGATAAGAAAAAAGGTGAAGGGGAAACGAGGGTTGCGGTGTTAGTTTTCCTTCAATGCTTCAATGTTTAGCTTTATGGCTTTACTAGTTATTGCCAGCGTTTCGCCTACTTGGAAATTCGAAATTCCTGAAAATTCTGAAGTAAATAATATCATGTATAGCATTTTTCTGCGAGTAAAAATCATCCAATGACAACTCTTGCCTTTGGGTGGAGCAAAAGGTAATGTCAGTGTGTTACTAACTAAAAAAACCTACTCCATTCCTACTTTGCCTTTCTTACCAAGGTCCAAACTTCCTTTCAGTCAGCCTTTGGCCCCAGTAGGGTTCGAACCTGCTGAGCCTTGGATTTAGACTTGGGTTCGGTCTGGATGGTTACCGGACGGCGAGATACCTATTGCTCGCCGCCTGCAATCCCGCGCCTATGGTGGCCAGACATCGGGATCGGGATCCCTGCAAGATGGGGCGTGAGGACCGTTGCCTCATGCGAGCAGCTTCCTTCTTTGCATTGTCCCGCCCAGTCATCATAATCATCAGCCTTATTAATGTTCCCACTGCTGGGACACAGGCCTTCTCTCTAGAAGAGGGAATGGGCCGTAATCCACCACGCGGGCCCAGTGCGAATTGTTGGATGTCACATATCTTCGAATTTTTAGTTCTAGGACATGCCGGTTTCCTCACGATGTTTTCCTTCACCGTTTTGAGAGCAGTGATGATGAAATAAACTACACAAAGTAATGCGCCTGGCTGGGTTTGAACCCGTAACCCTCGTAAGTCGGGGCCTTTGTTTCTTTAGTCATCGTAAGTCGATGACTGAGAGCAGTGGTGGCCGAAAGTAGTCACAATTAGTTTTGATCCAGTAAGCAAATTTAGATTGATTCTTAATAAAAAAATAATGTATTGTACATGCAAATACCTACAAGAACATCCCCCTTTCTTTCTCCCCCTATGATTCGCTGTTTAAGCATGTACACTTCCACCACAACCGGTTGTCACCGATTTATTCCTATTTACTGCTTGGGGCAATTTATTGCTCTTGTTGCGAGCATTATCTTCGTTTTACTTTTACGCACTTTTTGCTGAGTGGGGCTTGTTTGTATTTTGCTGGGAGGGATGTTGACGACAGCTACTAGTTGTTGATACACACACATCATTAAATATGTTTGTGTTTAAACAGTTTTTTAACAAACATGAGTAACCAATACCTAAGGATCGAAAGTAATTTTTTTTATTATACATAGGCTAGCGTTTGACCACAATCTCACCTGATGGTAAGCGATGATGTGATCGAAGATGGAGCACGCTTGCCTAGAAGTAACCTATTCACTCTTGATTTAAAGAACACTAGGTTGTAGCTATCAAGAAACACGGACGCCGGAAGGGAATTCCACTCTTTAGCTGTACGTATAATGAATGAATTCCCCAAAATGCTTTTTACGCACCCGGAAAGCTGCAGTCCGCGATGAATGGCTCCGTACGACCAAGATGATAACTCATCGTGATCCACAGTGATGACCACGACCACTCTGACAAGAGTGTACAGACTGAGGAGGAAGAGGTATCAACACATAGACGCGGTTTTAATCACTAGTAAAAATATGTAGCCTGAAAGAAATGAGTACAAAGTATACTCATTTTGCGCTAGCGACTTTTTAATTATTTATTTAACTATTTACGTACATAAAAGGAGACAGAAAAATAGGTACAGAGGTAATGCTTATTTCTAAAGAAATCTCTTCCAGCATACCTGCGAAAGGAGAGTCAGAAAAATAGATTTGTAGACACCGTGTGTAACAGTAAAAGATCTTTTTTTGTTTGTTATGCAAAATTCGCAACCAAACCATTCACTCAAATCGGTAGCACATCAAAACAAAGTGCATTAACAAGTATTTTAAAACAATTGTACATGAAACAAAAACCGACCAATCAGCGCACAGCTCACACCTGCGCGCCGCTTTGTAAAAGTGCCGCCATTAGGGCTGTCACGTGCTCTCGCGATATTTATTACGTTTGTTTGTTTTGTTTATATATTCCTTTTGCTTTGTGAGGGTAAAGTGCATTGTGTTCGGGGAAAGGGGTCGGTAAACATCTAGTGTTTTTTTGTTTTTTTTTTTTGAGAGAATTCCGTCGCAGTGAAATGTGAGAGAGATAGATGTGTTTGTATGTGAATGGTAATGGTCATGATGACAGAAATGTATAGGTCTATTAGAGAGACAGATGATGCCTAAAACACCAATGAGATCAGCTACTGTTCTGTACAGTTACGAGCAATAAGATATACAGAGGACTGACCTGTTGGTCTAGCTAGTAGTTAGTGGCCCTGACTGCTATACCCACCCAGGACAAATGATTGTGTGATGAGCACGATCATTTGTTTTGTGTCTGGGTGTAATTTACCTATAACTAGCGACCTGCCCCAGCTTCGCACGGGTATTGATTTTGAATATATTAGGCACTAGCGGCCCGCCCCAGCTTCGCGCGGGTGCAAAGGTGATATATTATACCTATAAACCTTCCTCTTGAATCACTCTATCTATTAAAAAAAACCGCATCAAAATCTGTTGCGTAGTTTCAAAGATTTAAGCATACAAAGGGACATAGGGACAGAGAATGCGACTTTGTTTTATACTATGTAGTGATGCATGTATTATGCGTATAAACCTTCATCTTCAAACACTCTATCTATTAAAAAAACCGCATCAAAATCCGTTGCGTAGTTTTAAAGATCTAAGCATACATGGGGACTGCGGTAAGCAACTATTTTATACTATGTAATGATATGTATGTATTCAGAAATACATGAGTATGTTTGTCAGTTGTCTAGTAGGTACCCATAACACAAGCTCTGCTTAGCTTGGGTCTAGACGAAATTGTGTGAAGGTTGTCGGAAATTAAAAAAAAATCTGTGTTTGACCAGATTTCCCCCTATACGATCTAGGACTTCTCAGGACCAGTAATTTCTCAGTCAGTATCACATCTCGAATAGCAGTACCTTCAACTCATTTACATAAATACCCTCTACCCAGACTAAAACATAGATAGGTATATCCCTTACCCTAAATTAGAACACACCCCAAGTGACAGCCCTGTGAGCCATTATCGGCGTCCTCAAAATGGCAGCCCAACATTATTATATCGTTTTAATTAACGCCCGAGTATGGCTATATGGTATGTGTGACGTCATCACACAGCTGATAACAAAGCCGTGTGTTATTGAACAATTTTGTCATAGAAAATTAAAAGCATTTTAGGAATATGGTAAAGGAAACAAAAATGTCTAAGAGCTGTGGTGGCCGAGTGGCAACGGCTACGAATTACAAATTGTAGGACGCGGGTTCAAATCAAAGCAGACGCATTACTTTGTGTGATTTATTTCATCACCACTGCGCTCGAAACATTGTGAAGACACTGGAATGTTCTGGAACCAAAAATTGGAAAACATGTGACATCCACCAATCTGCATAATCCACTGATCCTGCGCGCCTCAAACTATAGGGGCCAGTAGGGTCGAACCCTCCTGGGACCAAGGGTTGATGCGATAGCGTATTGCGCCCTGGGTTAAAGCAAGAAAGGAATGGGGAACTGTTTAGTCAGTAAGAGTCTGACGCTGTTTCCCGCTTCGCCCAAGAGCGGAATTCGTCATTGAATGTTTTTTTTTTTTTTTTTAACTTGCAATAAACTAGTGCTTGACTGCGATCCCACCTGATGGTAAGCAGTGATGCAATCGTTGATGGTAAGGCGCACTAGTTTATTAAGAGCCTATTCACTCTAGCCTTGAAGATTGAATGATTTTTACCTGCCATAAAAAGAAATCCTACCGGAACCTACGAAAATCTATTCTCATATATCCAAATAAAAATTCTATATTTCTATTTTCAAATTTTTTATTTTCGTTTCTATCTCCTTTCGTAGTCCATACTAAGGTTGTCTGTAAGAAATTGCCCTGTGCGATAAGACCGCCCATTGTACACTTCGTTTTTATAAATGTATATCCTGTCCACATTATGAGGTGTACAATAAACTTTATAATCTTACTAATATTATAAATGCGAAAGTTACGATGTTTGGATGTTTGTTACTCAATCACGCCAAAACGGCTGGACGGATCTGGATGAAATTTGGCACAGGCATAGGATACACTCCGGAATAGGACATAGGCTACTTTTTATCCCGGAAACCCCAACCCCAACCCCAATACCACGCGAGCGAAGCCGCGGGCAAAAGCTAGTAAATAAATAAAAATTCCATAGCTGACATTTCATCGTACACCGGACCAATGAATACATAATAGCTCATACATATATTCAGGACTTTACACGTTAATGTACAATTCCTGAATCCCAGAAGACAAGCGTCAATAAAATTCAGGCTCGGTACAAATTATTTACTGTTAAATAGAATGTAACGCTCCATCGTCGACCGCATCGTCGCTTTCCATCAGGTGAGCTAGCGGTCAAGCGCAAACCTATAATCAATAAAATAAAAAAAACGAAAATACCAGAACGAGACTTTAAATTCTGCTGAGATAAGAATTACACCCAGTTTCCGAGAGCCCTATCAATAAATAAATAAAATAAATAGTTTATTTACACAAAATACCTTTGTTGACATTATTAACAGGTACAATCCAGATATCTCAGGAAAAAGGGTGCTTAAATAGTTAAAAACCCTGCCTCCTAAACTAGGGGAACCCTGTGACTTAGGAGTCAGTGTTCTACTGTAGCTTTGGTGAACAAAAGAAACCTTTATCTATTTATGTCTTTAGGTTAGTAACCTGGTTTAGCTCCAAATAAAATGTGTGTTTAACGTGTGTTAAAGCGGGGGGGGGGAGGTGTGGTGTGTGGTGTTGTGATGTAGTGTGGTGAGTTGTGATGTTACGTGAAAGGAGGAAAGAGGATTTTGTTATGTGATCAATGTCAAAAAATCAACGATAACTAGTAATTAAGGAGGAATAACACGGAACCGGTCGTTGTGGCGACGTTTGGAGGAGGCCTACGTCCAGCAGTGGACGTCTTTCGGCTGAATTGAATTTTTAATGATACGGAATTGAAATTAAATTCATTCAAAATACACACACTGTTCACTTATCTGCAGTCATTTGCATTATACGTCAAATTAGTTCTCTGGACGCTCGCGAATGGCGCTTCAAATAGGCAAATAAAATTACCTGTCAAATATATGGAACAGCCTATTCAGTTCTTAAGTAGTAAAGTTCAGTGGATGAACAAACACATAATCAGCCTGCTCAAATTCATAAGTCAGTAAAAAAAAACCTAAAAAATTGCATTGTCACCGTAACTGAACCAATATTTAAAAATTCGACTCTATAAGTCAAGGATAAGTGGCTCAAATTTAACTTACAACTTTAATGTACCAAATTATATTTATGGTGTACCTAAAATAAAGAGTATATCTATCTATCTTGCAAGATTTGATTCGATCAAGCAAAGACCAAGTAAAAATGACAACTGCTACGACCGCCGTAGCAATCTTCGTAGCCGCTACGGCGTAGGCTCTACACCGTTCGTAGCTGGTAACTGATTTGCTACGCTTCACTTCAACTCATACACCTTATCTACATACCTATTTCCACGAATTTTATTTTCGTTGAGAAAAGTATTTTATAACGTATATTTTCCGAAGAACCTACTTCTAAAGACCCTAGACAAGGGACTTTCTATCAGCAAGAGTTACGATAGTGACTGAAAAAGTCGAAAAGTATTTCAGCAATCCCATACTTTGTAGAACCTCAATATACCGTTATTTATCCTGTCATATTATATTAATACCATGACATCAGTCAAATATTCCATTTCGAACCTATAGAAAACCAAAATATAAAATATTTCACGTTTCTCAGTCTCTTTATATTCTAGCAAAAACATTAAAACAAAGTCATGGAACCGATTCATAAATTGTCATACATAAATCCGTCAAAAGCTTTATTCACGAGAACATCGCTTTCATCACCCACAATCGAGTTAAACCACCAAACTATATTGTTCTAAAACCGAAAAGTAAAACCGGTTTAAACCGATTACGTCCGGTCCGAACCACTTTTTGAGAACAAAATGTCATTACGGACGTATTGTGGTATAGTCGTTGCCAGAGGCGGATTAAGGGCCAGTAGCAAATTCAACCAAGGGGCCCCAAAAAAAACATTAGTACTAAAATTATCGTTCTTATTCTTAATAATCCACTGCATTTTAAAATTGGGTAGGATACGTGGAAATTCTTTAAGTCAAAAGAGCATAGGTTACTTTCTAGGCAAGCGTGCTCCATCGTCCGCCACTTCATCGATTACCATTAGGTGAGACAGTGGTATAAAAAAACACCGTATAGCTCATATTATCCCACTGCTGGGCATAGGCCTCCCTCCATCCTTTCCAGTGTTCTGGGTTTTAAACCATTTCTTGCCGATTCCCAAGGAAGGCATCCAAGTCGTCTCGCCATCTCCTTGGTCTGGTCAGGGTACAAACAAAAAATACGGTAGTGAGATGACTATCATATTTAATGAAATAATAATCAGCTATATATAGATTTTAATGTATGTACTTTGAACTAGTTTTTTTTTTGCATTCAAATGCAGTATCCCTGAACATGCGGGGCCACTGAACGCGCGGGGCCTATATATAATTTTTGCATCTCTTAATACAAGACTAATCCGCCACTGGCTACTGCAAATTAAGAGGCGACGTGTCAATTTATACCTTAAAACAATGGCATAAAAGTCAAATTACATGCGCTCGTAAATTTCAAACTATAACTATATCTCGCGGCTGCGCTTGCCGTAATTTGATTTAAAATTTGCGTACAACGAAAAGGCTAGATTGTTCCATTAACTGTGGTTTTATTTGCGGTTTAAACTATTTGGGTTTATTAAGCTTAATAATGTCCGGTATTCTCAGTAATTCGATAGCGATATTAACTTGGGTTATGATTTTAATTGTTCGAGCATTTTGAGCGGGTTAATTGAGTTTATGTCATTTTATGAAGTGGCAATTTTTGGTTAATTGGTTGCATTGAAAATTTATTTATAGATTGTGGTTTTAATTTATTGGGAGATAATAGAATATAGATAGAATGTGTTTATACCATACTTGCTGTAGCATAGGGCGTTATATGTAAAGATTAGGAAAAGACTATTAACTGCGAGCTAGAGGAGGACATTCTTTCTGCGAAGCAGTACTGCGAACTAAGGAAACCGTAAGAGGACATCCTTACGTCCTAGTCACCACCGAAAGAGGCGCCGAGGCGTACATCGACGCGAGCTTGTGTCCAATAGGGCTGATGCTTGCTAGGTTACGACAAAAAAAAAAAAACTTGAAACAAAAATACATTACACTACAACAAAACCAACTCATAAAGCGGGCTTGCGGACGGCGAGCATCAGCAGGTCATCTGGTAACAGTCCTGACTAAGCCAACTCGTCAACGGCGCGCTCTATTCCCGCGCTCCTCAAGGAGTTATAAGCAAAACCGTAGAGACTCTGCAAAAGGGTTGAAGTCTACTGGGGCCCTAGGTCTCTTGTTGAAAGGAAGGCTTGGCCCCAGTGCAAACGGCAACGAAAAACGGGGTGGGGTGTTAAGTCAGTAAGAGTCTGACACTGTATCCAGCTCCGTCCGAGACCAGGGGGCTTAGACAAAGTTACATTCTCACTAACGATAACGAAATTCGAAACTCCAAATGTATGGAACTGATATATGCCTTCGAAAAGTCACGTGGTCAAACGTTTTCGATTCGCTAATTGTTATTAGTTGTTTATACGTCAAATTGGACGTTTTAATTCGATAATCATAGCCAAGAAGTTGTTATTTTATCGAACCAACACTTCGACTTATTGATATGTTAGTCGATGTCACTTTGTCTACCATTTTGTGGTCGACATCGTTAAGGCGAAATCGAACTTAGAAATGGATTCGACACGGAGCAATTGCCACTTGTCTAGGGCCCCAGGATTCGTCATTGGATGATTTTTGCCCTATCTCACATATATTCATAACACCTTTCATAAATAACATTTAGAACCCTTCAAAACTACCCCCAAAAGTACAGAAAACTAAACTTAAGTTAAATAAACACAGGCATCCTTCCGGCTACCCCTCAAGGGAGACGGTGTGAAGATAACAAAAAATAGGATACAAGGAAAATTTAGAATTTAATATATTCAAGGATGGCAGGCAACCCTATGGTGTAGTAAGGTTCGCGTGTGAGCTCAAACCTTTGCTTAGTGATAAGACTGTATTCGGTTATATTTTGGATTTTTATATTAGACGATGGTATTTTTTTAAACAATGCATTTTAATTTTAATTACAACAAAATAAAGTGTAAGTGTGTAACAACATGTAATGGTGTAACTGACACAACGTAACACACATAAGCATGCACACACGAACACTCACACATACTAAAAAATACACCCACAAACAGACTTAATTTAATTAATTTAAAAAGTATAATTCTAATGTTATCATAATTAAGTTAATTATGATAACATTAGAATTATACTTTTTATTAATTTTTCATTTCCACTCTCGTTTTGTAAATTATTACACTAGCATGACATAAAAGAGCGGCGCCTCCTGGCACAGGCATCTATATGCTTAAAAGGGGACGCCACCAACTGTACAACATTGTAAACGTGTAATAACGAAATAAACATTTTTGATTTTGATTGAACTGACCTTCTCATGCATTTTCAAGGTTAAAACACCAGTCAGATAATATTCATAAGAACTATTACACCACCGACAGCATGCTAGCTAAAATTTTAATAAGATCCCGATCGAATTACCCCAGTAAGTTCTTTTTGATACGATCCGGCTCGAAGGACCATTACAAGTCTTGTTTTATAGATTCAGATTTACCACTTCGTTTTAACTCTTCGCATTAAGAAAGCGCGCCGCATGCAAGATGAAAACATATTTCAAATAACGAGTGACGCAAGTGTTAATAAAACACGAACGCTTTCATATCGTATCGTGATCGTTACGTCTCGTGTAAGGGTTGATCACGTTATCATTTATAGCTGAGTTGAAAACCGCGGTCCCAATAAAACGTTTACTGAAGATTTGCATCTTCAAACTTTTATTGACAGACTTTATTGATCTCTGCTGAGTTATTTAGATAAGATATATCGTTGGGTTCGTTGAGATTTGATTCGTCTTCGTTGAGAAAGAATGAAGAATTCGCATTTAAGCCAATTGATGTTGCAAAAACCTGTCAGAATGACAGGGATTTTGTTTTTTCCATACAGTGGACCGATGACCTGGTAAGAGTCATCAATCCTTGACATCTTGTGGAAGATGCTTCGGTACGTTGTGGCCACATTTATGAACCCTTTGTCCCAATCGACCATCTTTTCTGCAAGCAATTTTCCCTGCCTGCAAACAGTTTGGCAATACTTCGGGCTAAGTCGGTAGCCTTGGATCTCTTATGCATATCTTTATCTCTGATGTGATCATGCAAGGAATTTCCGAGAGCATAGACCTTTTCATTGCATTTTAGGTGACTTTAAGGAATTCTGTCTTTTAGTTTTGTGTGTAGTCTGATGTCTTTGGTTCTTATTCGGTCTCTTAGTTAAATTCCTAGCATACTCCTCTCCGTGGGGGTGATCGGCGGCGACGACCTCTCGCGCCGGGCCTTGGTGCAGTCCATGGTCCGTAGCGAGGAGGAGTGGCAGGCGGTCGCCTCCTTCTGCGAGGCAGTAATGCTCGTAAAGGAGGAGGCTGACCGCATAAGGCAAAGCCAGCAACGCACCCGCCGTAGCCGTCGCCGCCGCGATCCCGCCGATATCCGGCCACCGTAGACATATTCAACCCTGACGTCAATGTCTACTTTACATTTCATGCTTCCCGGCCATATAGGCCCGCAATATACCAACTATATACTAATCGTAACTTCAAACAAGTAAATACTATTTCCTTGTTAATACAGTTTTCGATTACGACCGTCATAACGGTTATCTTGTGTCTCAAGATGGTGATTAAATGGTTTTTAAACGGTTACGATGTTTGTAGTTACGGTCTTTTGGGAATACGGTTATTGGTGCACTGTTTGTATGGGCTACGGTTCACGCATGTTCTTAGTGCTAAAGGTGGATTATAAAATTATATTTTGATGTGATATAGGGTTATTTGAAGTTGTTTTGGTTGAGGTTGGTGATTATAGTAATTAGGTTTCTGCCTGAGATTTTATTTGCATGACATCAATAATAATTGTCTTAAAAGATCCTACTTTTAAGATAATTTCTATGTGCTTTTCTAGGTCATAGTTCAACCTTGTGTTAAATTTCTAATCGAGTTTGATTCGAGTCGAGATCGAGTCTAGTGGTTAGTGGCCCTGACTGCTATGCCGGAGGTCGTGAGTTCGATTTCCACCCAGAACAAATGTTTTTGTGATGAGCACAATCATTTGTTCTGTGTTAGGGTGTAATTTATCTATAATAAATATGTATTTAGAAAATATATAAGTATATTTATCAGTTGTCTAGTACCCATAACACAAACTCTGCTTAGCTTGGGACTAATGATTATAATTACATAGTTGAAAAATTTTGACGAAATGAATTCCATTCTAACACCTCCAAACATTTCTGTCGTGACAGGTTCTGTGTCGTAAAACTTTGAAAATGCCGAGACGCGATGGTAACGCACATACTGTTTAATCATCATCATCCTACCCTTATCCCATTTTACTTGGGGTCGGTGCAACATGTTTTTTTCTTCCACTCTGTCCTGTCACCCGTCACACTATCACTAACTCCCTTTTCTTTCATATCACTTCTCACACAATCCATCCATCTCTTCTTCGGCCTCCCTCTTCCTCTCCATCCATCCACGTGTGAACTCAGAAAAAACGCACATACTGTTTAATATCCAGCAATTTTCACATCTCACATCTCAGAAAACACACAAGGGGCGAAGCTGACAACACTTTTGTCGCTGTTCAAAGATTTCCTTCCATTTAACAAGCACGAAGTACAAAGCCGATCTGTTTCGGCTAGTGGACCCCTAACTCAATCGTGTTACGAAAGAAATGAGGACAAAGATACAGACAGAAGGACCAATACGCATTGCTATAGTCGCTTAAGAGCGGCCAACCCAAGGCACATTTTCATTCAAGCACTCTTACGTGATTGCGATGCTATTACATATCTTTATTCAGATATTTTGATTACACAGATGTATCTTACTAATATTATAAATGCGAAAAATACGATGTTTGGATGTTTGTTACTCAATCACGCTAAAACGGCTGGACGGATCTGGATGAAATTTGGCACAGGCATAGGATACACTCCGGAATAGGACATAGGCTACTTTTTATCCCGGAAACCCCAATACCACGCGGGCGAAGCCGCGGGCAAAAGCTAGTTGTGAATATTATCTAGGCTTCTACAGAAATCAAAACATACATTTGTGTAAGAATAATCCAGTAAAGACCTCTGAATTTTAGCCATTTTACGTGAACTTTGACTCTCCATAATTTAATACTATATAAAAATTTTAATAAAATACTTCTATAAAAGCTTAGCGCATTTAATCCAGAACCTAAATGATGTCATTTTTTTTTTCGAAAATTCTTAAGGGTCTATTATTAATTACCGAATGCCAATAGTTTTCAGGTGTTATATATCTTTTTTCGCATTACTTTAGCATCAAATATCACTTTGGATTGCGTAAAATGAAGCAACAAGCTTTTAAACCATGCGCGACGTTGACGATAGGCGAGTGAGGAGGGCCCACCTTAGTCGGTGATGGCGCGTACTGTTCCCACGCGCCTCAAGGAGTTGTCAGCAAACCGTAGGGACCCCGCAGAAGGGTCAAAGCCAAGTGGGGCCAAGGGTTCGTGTCTGAAAGGAAGGCTCTAGCCTGGTATAGATGACGACGTAGGAACGGGGTAGGTTGTTTAGTCAATAAGATTCTGACACTGTTTCCCGCACCGCCCAAGGTCGGGATTCGTCATTGTACCATAAAAAACCTTCACCTTAAAGCACAATGTCCTCAATCATTTTTAATAGTTTTTAAGCTTAGCCTTCTGTCTCAATTACACAGTGTCCGCATATCGAGATAGCTGATACAGCTTGTGCGGATTTCATTCAGCGAACAAAAAAAAAAAGATTATCTGATACTCCGTTTTGGTCGCCTTTGTGGGCTATTTTATGAGGCTGATCAAAAATGATGAGCCCTTTGTCATCATGGCTTATTTGAAGGATTTATTTCATTGTATTTTAAGCTGATGACGAAATGACGGTGAGAATAGTTGACAATAATGTTGCAAAATTCATTAATTCTGAGTAGATATTAGTTGATTGATGATATATATATACATATATTTTCCAAAAAAAAATATAATAATAAACTGCTACTAACTACTACTAATTAAACTATTACCAAGGTAATTGATTTCATCACCACTGCCCTAAAAATGGTGAAGGAAAACATCGTGAGGAAACCGACATGTCCAAGAACCAATAATTTGGAGACATATTACTTAAATACAAAAATCCGCACTGCAGCTGCGTTTCGTCTTTTTTTTCAATGATAGTTAAAAATCATCTAATGACAAATCCCGCCTTTGCGCGGAGCGGGAAGTAGTGTCAGTCTCTTACTGACTTAACAAGCCACCCCGTTTCTACGTCACCACCTATACCAGGGCTAGAGCCTTCCTTTCAGACGCGAACCCTTGACCCAGTTGGCTTCGACCCTTCTGCAGGGTCCCTATGAGCTGTGCCGTCGTGGTTGATTACGGCCCATTCCCTCTCCTAGGGAGGAGGCCTGAGAGAGAGAGAGTGGGAAAATCGCAAGGCTAACTAAGTTATGCTAAACTAGAAGTAATTTGAGCATAGTAAGAGAGCTAAATGCAATATTCAGCTTCATCTAATTATACTAATGAAAATAGCTCTAGTAAAATCCAGAGAGCTTCGTCCAGTTCTCCGTCATGAAAATTAAAATAACAAAGACCCTATTAAAACGTCTAGTTAAATGAATAATGAGAGCAAAACTACTAACCAACTAAATAACCATATTTCACTCAAAACACACATTTCCTTCCAACATCTTCACGAGAACTCCAAAATTTACGACGCAGTTAAATTATCAAAATAACTAAACGTAACGAGGTTATAAATAATACGATAATATCGTAACTACACAGATAACGAACGTTTAATTTGCGACAATTGTTATATTATTTCACCTTAATGGTTTCGGCTGTTGAGAGCGGGCGACGACAGGTTCACGCATATGTATGTAAGCTATGACTTAATTTAGACGTGGGATAGTTATATTTTAGAGGTTTGGGACTGGGTGTTAATAGAAATAATGTAATAACAATATTCGACAATTATCACACAACGCCGTCTAGTGCCAAGCTAAGCAGAGCTTGTGTTATGAGTACCAGACCACTAATAAGCATACTTGTAGATTTCTAAATACATATTAAATAAATAATAATGATCGACGACTATCACACAACGCCGTCTAGTCTCAAGCTAAGCAGAGCTTGTGTTATGAGTACTAGACAACTGATAAACATACTTATATATTTCTTAATACATACATATTATAGATAATTACACCCGGATACAGAACAAATGATCGTGCTTGTCACACAAACATTTGTCCTGGGTGAGAATCAGAGCCACGATTTCCGGCATAGCAGTCAGGGCCACTAACTACTTTAAGTCGTACTATCAACATCATAATTTCAGCCGAAAGATGTTCAACGTTGGACCTCTCCCAAGTATCACCACAACAAACCGTCCTTTGCGTCTTGCATCAATCGGAACCGGAGAGTTTCACCCGGAGAGTTTCATCGGTCCGCCTTGTGGCAGGCCTTCCAACACTGCGTCTTCCTTAGAACATGTCGGCCCCAAGGATGATCTGTTCTGTGAGCAACGTGACCTGCCCACTACTACTTCAGTTTGACGATTTTTGGGCTATGTCATAAACTTTAGTATTCCCGGTCTATAGCATTTTAGGTCCTCTTAATCGTACCCTTATTAAAAGCAGCTAAATAGGAAACTAATTTCTATTTCGCTTGTATTGAATTTAAATGAGCATTTGCCATTGTTTTTTTTTTCAGTTTTCTCTTTACAAATAGCAAATAAAACATTGAATTAAACTGCCCGCTTTGTATTTAGAACACTCCTTAACGCAACCCCGTCAGGCAGTCTCTTAGCAGCGTCTGTGTAATATCCCCAAGGAATACCATGAGGCAAATTCGCGATAAAAAATATTAAATGATAAAACGAACGAACAAATGTAAGGGGAACACGATTTTAGAATCCCTCGAGTAAATGTCGCTTGTCGTCGACGACAAATTGGTAGCGAAACCATTTGGATGGGTTGGTATTTCCTTAAAGTTTGAAGAGATTAAAGTATGCCAGTTTCGCTAAGGCTGGAATTAGGACTGAATTGTGGCAGGTGTTTTCAACAATGTTTTTGAGGGAAAAGAGGTTTGTGATAGTAATTTTACGCTTTCTTTTATCGTTTTACTGACTTAATGCTGCATCGTTTCAGTCAAAAGACGTCCACTGTTGGATATAGGTAGATCCAGTGGCGTAACTATAGGATGGTAAGGCTGATGTCCCCGTTATGATGAGGCCATCAGTCCAGTCTAAAAAGCAATGGCCTCAGAACAAGTAACCCAAAATTACTTTTATTAGGCAAAATTTAAACAAAATGATTTTTTTTGGGGCCTTATCCAATAAATTTGCCATGGGCCTCAGATGATATAGTTACGCCACTGAGAGAGGTCTATGCCAAATGTCGCCACAACTACCAGAACTGTGTGTCTCGCATTTATCGGAATCCTACGATCATTTTCTTTACAAAAATAATACACCTGGCCGAGTTGAACCCGCGACTTACAACTCGTAAGTCAGGCCACTCGAATAAAAGTCATCATCATCAGCCTTTTTAATGTTCCCACTGCTGGGACATAGGCCTCCTCTCTAGGAGATGGAATGGGCCATAATCCATCCACGCAAGCCCAGTGAGGATTGATGGATGTCACATGTCCTCGAATATTTGGTTCTAGGACATGCCGGTTTTCTCACGATATTTTCCTTCACCGTTTTGAGAGCAGTGGTGATGAAATAAATTACACAAAGTAATGCGCTTGGCTGGGTTTGAATCCGCGACCTAAAACTCGTAAGTCAGGGCCTTTACCACTCGGCCACCACTGCTCTCGAATAAAAGTACGTGAACTTCATTCAATTTATGTTTGATCCCTTGCTTACAAACAATCTTTCACCATTAATTAAGGAAGAATTCATCACAACATCTTCAAATACAGACCCGGAAATTCCAAAATGGCCACACAATCATTCGAAATTAGTTAAAAGATCCGATTCAATACCAAACAATGATCCTATTATAAACAGGCAAATCGTAATGGAACCGTTTTGTAATTATAAACGTACCAAGGGTTCTTTTGTACTGAGGTTAAGCGGAGCTGAGCTGTGATGAGGTAAGGAAGCTTTTCCAGTAAAGCGGAGCTGGGCTGAGTGATTTTTACCAGCTTTTTATTGGCTTGCAATGTAACTATGTATGTTCGGCTCAAATCTTGCAACTCAATTTTGAAGCAGAAATCTTCAACCGATTGAGTTGCAATTTTGCATGCAGGTATAAACCGCATGACAATGTAATATTATGATAACATGGAGGCGATCTGATGAGGGAGCTGGAGGGTGGCCATATGAACTTGGCAATAAAATAATACAAACACTTGAAGTTTGGGCTCGTTTGATTTGCATTGACGAGTACTTTGATCCTATGTGGTAGACAGGGTCTAATGATGGAGTTGGAAGGTGGCCATAGGAACTTCGTTATAAAGCGACACAAGCACATAGAGTTTGAACTAGTGTGATTCATCTCGATGATTACTTTGATCCTATATCGTAACTAGGGTCTGATGTCGGAGCTAGAAGAAGGCCATAAGAACTCAGAAATTAAACGACGTAGCCCCATCAAATTTGGGCTCGTATGTTTTGTCTCAACGAGTACTTTGATGTTAAACGAAAAAAAAATGCAACTGCACAGGTTGAAGTCACCGTAAGTGTGGTTTTGCAGATCCGCTATCAGCTTTCGGCTGTCCGGTAACCATCCAAACTGAGACCAAGTTGAACATGGCGTATATTATTGCCTTAATCCTGAAGAGAACTGGAGCCGTTTGGGATTGACTTTCTCACCTTCAAAACAGAAGATTTTTTTTTTCTTCATTCGTATTTAGCCTAATTTTCGATATGTCAATTTACTGTTTTTTTTTTTGTGGTAGGTAAAAATCATCCAATGACGAATCCCGCCCTTGGGCATAACGGGAAACAGTGTCAGACTCTTACTGACTAAACAACCTATCCCGTTCCTACATCGCAATCTATACCAGGGCTAGAGCCTTCCTTTCAGACACAAACACTTGGCCCCAGTTGGCTTCGACCCTTCTGGGCGATTATCAGACGACCGAACGGCGAGCTGCCCATTGCTCACCGACCGCAAGCCCGCTCACCGTCCGCAAGCCCATGTCAATTTACTGTTAAACTTTTCCGCTCGCTTATCAAATGAAAACGCGGCTTAACCATCAGTCCCCTAGTTCCAGTCCTCTAAAGGGATAATACGGATTATTTTAAGGTAAACTGTTGAGGGTTAAATTCTCATTGTAACGGATAGGTTAGGTAGTTAGTTAAGATAATATTTATTTATCACCTGCCAAGGTAAGTTTGTGAGGGTAGTTTTAGTTTTGTGTATTTAGGTCTGCAGGAGTTTTTGGGGGAGGTTTTGTTTAGCTTATAAGACGTGACTAGATTATGTGGTAAGGTTTTGTTTTTTGAGGTTTGAGGACAGAATACTTATTAACCCTCTCAAACGCCTTCCGAAATCAACACTTCTATTAATAACTGCATTATGTAGACATAAAAATTAAAATTGTTTTTAACTATTTTTTTTTGACATTTTGTGTTGTCAACGACTTGGGCTCGTTCTGACTAAGCGTAGCTGGTAGTCGGGCGGATGCGCGTTAGGTTAACCGTTCCTTAAGCGTATGATCATCTCCTACGTTAGCACAGCTTAGCAGGAAAAGACGAATGCCTGTCACTCCATCCCCTCGCTCGCGAGAGGTTGCCATCGCGGTGTAACGCTTAGTCCGGGCCGTAGAGGTGTTAACAACGTAAGGTGGTCATACGTTGAGTTTTCCGATGGTTAAAATAAGTAATGTCGGAAGTCATGTAATTCAGAGATGCGGAACAGTAACCATGGAGTTTCTTGCCAGTTCTTCTCCATAGGAGACGACCAATTTGGGACCGCGCACTAGCTTCTGACGTTTTGTAAGTGCCCAAGTAGGCCTATGTGAAATAAAAAAAAATATCTTTGAGATTAGTTATTTCACGGTCTGCTCCTCTCTTCTGCACCGCACTCCGGTAAAAACCTACCTTAAAATTTACTACCCTCAAAAAAGCCGCAATCCTGCCAAGCTTTTTCTTCAATGAAGTCAGTACGTACCTGAAAAGAAAAACAAAGGAATTAGGGCATATTTCAGAACAAAGAACTCTTATTTTTATAGCATTTTTACGCAAAAGTGTCTGGAATATATTTTGTAAAAACTCAGTATTTCTAAGAGGTCGTCGTAAGTTATTTATTTATAACATTAGGACACGAAAGCACTTATGAAGACCGACATTACTTCGTTACTTTTTATGTGTAGATGTTATGTGTTTAGTATTTCAACAATTCTTTTGTTATCTTTCAAATATTTACGTTTATATGGCGAAAATATTTCTATATTGCTATTGTTTCAATGACTATAAGTAGTGCATAATTTAAATACATCATTTTTTAACAGCAGACAATAAAGCTAGGACTACGTTAGACCGACCTGTGACCGTTGACCTGTGTCCCTGCAGTGGGAACATTAAAAAGGCTGATGATGACGTTAGACCGACGCACACGTGAAGGAAAATGGAAACAGATAACAAGGCAGCCGTACGGCGGCCGTGCGGCAGCCGCGTACAGTACGGCCGGCAGATCTTGGCGAGTCTGAAGTTGGCTCTGCGAATTTTAAGGCTAGGTTTTCCCGGTTTTGCCGGTTTTTGAACTCACTTTTGATAAGCAAGTTACAACTTTTTGAATCTGAAAAAAATATATATTTAAGACACATTTTTTCTCTTTGGCATGTACCCATTCATTACACGATACCATACTATTTGCTCGATAGAAAAAAAATCTGAAGTAGCTTAGATTTTGTGAGTTTTTTTACATATTAAACGAGTACTATAACACTTCATATTTTATAAATAACATCAATATAGAGGTAATTCATTTTGGAAGCGATGCTACCGAATCGTTTTTTTTAAATTAAATTTGTGAATTTTTTATCGATTATTCAAGTGATTTTCGATCCGCGCGTCGCTTGCCAGTGTCTCGCAGGAAGTTACCGAGGAAGGACCTGTGCCAAATTTTTGAGCGCGCGCTTCGCTTCTTTTCCGTAAAGAATATCAAAATAATACAAATTGTAAATAATAATGTACATAAAGTCGCGGGCAACTCTTGGTAGCGTTAAATGCCTATTTCGCTGAGCCCACCCGCCCTTAACGCCTGACTCTTAATAAAATAAATGGTTAAACAAATAATTGCAATTTGCAGTTGTTATTGCTGGTTAAAACTGTTATTGGCAGTTCTTTTTTACTGTATTTCCTTTCTTTTTAAAGCAATTTAAACATAAATGACTAGTCCACAACGTATTTATTCTAAACGCCTTGCGGCACCCGCACGGCGGTTGCGTTCTAATTTTCGCGTCGTCTAAATGAGCCTTGAGCACACACGATGCGTTCTGGCGCCGCAACGCAAATATTTCGACGAATCGGGCGGCAGTACGAGCGCGGCCACGTCGCATTTATCACTATCCCTGAACGACCCACCGTTCCTTCTTGCCTCAACCTTTGGCCCCAAAAGGCTTCTCTCTTCTCGCCCCTACAGTTGCTGAGAAGTTCTTGAGGCGCGCGAAAATAGTGCGCGCTGTCGACGACTTGGGCCCAGTCTGGACGATTACCGGACATTTTCGCCCTTTGGAAAAACCCGCTTCATGGAAAACTATTGCGTCATATGAAAAACAAAGCTAAAAATGTATGTAATGTTGTTATTGTTATTACAATACCTAAAATGTCGAGGACTTTTCCACTGAAACATAACTACAAATGAACCACATCTGTCCTAACTCCTAAAGCCAGTCTGTACGAGTCCCTGCAAAGTTAATAAGCAACAAAACGGTAACATTGTTCAAACATAACGACACCGAGGTTTGGGGGCCAGCTTAATTAAACGGACCTCTTGTAGAGAGGCTGGATGTGGCTACAATATATTCATGTGGTCAAATAATGAATATGCTTGAAAATATTTTTGTTATCATTAAAGTAGCGCGACCTGGTCGACTATTACAATGACAGTGCGTTACAAATGTTTCATCATCATCATCATCCAACGTGTTGCCGCGACCCTCACTCATATTAGAGCAGGACGAAAATAATAGCATAGGTAGCTATACTGTATGAATCTGAAAACTGTCATCCGCACCGTTCTATAGCAAGTTCAGTATAGTCGCCGCCTGTAAAGGAGGAGACTGACCGCATAAGGCCGTCCGGTCGTCTGGTAACTGTCCAGACCGAGTCCAAATCGTCAACGGCGCGCACCGTTCTCGCGCGCCTCAAGGAGTTGTCAGCAAACTGCAGGGGCCCTTCAGGGTCGAAGCCTCCTGGAGCCTAGGGTGGTGCAAACTGTTACCTCGACTCTAGGAATAAGGCAAGGAAGGTACGGGGTAGGTTTTTTAGTCAGTAAGAGTCTGACACTGGTCTCCCGCTCCGCCCAAGGGCGGGTTTTGTCATTCGATGATTTTCACCTACCATAAAAAAAAGTATAGTCGCCGCCGTTCAATGTGTCAGTTCCATCAACTTATATCCTAACGATAGATAAGCTTGTTCATTGAAACTATTTGTCAAAATACTGCAAAGTTAATACAAAAGTCCGCTGCAGCGATTCATTGGAATTATCGTCTATCAAAACCTTTAAAACTTACAGCGCTGATACGTCAAAATTACACTAATGTCATCAAAGTTAAAGTGTATGGAGACATAACAGAAAGGCAATTCGTGTGGTGTGCGAAACCGCAGGGACTCTGCACAAGGGTCGAAGCTTACTAGGGCCCTGGGTCTCTTTCTGAAAAGAAGGCTTGGTACCAGTGCGAAGGGCAAAGAAGGAACGGGGTGTGGCGTTTAGGAAGTAAGAGTCTGACACTATTTCCCACTTCGCCTAAGAGAAGGATTCGTCATTGGATGATTTTTGCCCACCACAAAAAAAAAATGTTCGAACACTGCTTTTCGCTCGAGAGTTTAAGTTAAGTAAAATGACTGTACGACACGCCTGATCTCATGCGTAGTTCATATACATATATCAATGGTCACTTCCATACACTCAAAATCTATGTAAATAGTTTGGGCCACGGTTGCAATTTGCATCGACTACAAAAGGGTTGTGTGAGGAACTGTGTCAATGTAGTACCAGCAGAGCTCCAGGGCTTTGTAATTGTGGAGTCGCTTAGTTATGGCACAGTTGAAATTAACTGTTATTAGTCTCCGTTAATAAGCTGGTAACTTTATAACTGTTGCCTGTTTTTTATCATTCTTTGTGTAATAAAATTTCGGCTAATACTTTTCTTCTTTTCGTTAAATTGTTTGGGCCAAGTAGGTGGTTACGTTAACTGCAGCATCAGTGGCACTCATTAAATCCTCCTAAGTTCAGTAAGGGTATCTGGGATACTCCAACGTGTGGATATGCCTTGATATAGATTGAATGTGAGCGTGTGTGTAACTTTATATTAGTCTCACCTAAAAGATGTTTGTAATAAAATCTTGTAAATTAAATTTGATCCACATTCTTGTTACCGATTGAGCTGAAATTTTGCATGCATGTGTTTATCACGTGACAATGCAATATTATGATGACATGGAGCTGGTCTGAATGTAATGAAATTTTCATTAATTCCGTCTAACTAACACACACAGTCTGATGACAGACAGACGCAATAGTGGAGTCTCTATTGTACACCAAAAAAGTAACAATTTCACAGATAGCTACAACCTAGGGTCTTTAAGTCAAAAATAAATACGTCAGTTCTAGGTAAACGAGTTCAATTGTCAATCACATCATAGCCTTACCATTAGATGAGATATTGTCTATCAAAAAAAAATCCGACTATTAAAAACACAAATGTACCGCCAAATCTCTATCCTCCTAAAGCTAAACAAAAATAACAAACTCCCAGGACAAATCAATCTCAATTTATTTAACAAACAAACAAAGCATCAAACAAATGGCTCCATTCACTTCCATTTGTATCGTACTACAAACCGACCAGGCCGACTTGTTAATAATAAGAGTATCAGAAAAAAAAAATACTCTGTGGCCATTACTTTTGGCTAAAAATAAATATCTGTAAGTGATCTTTTGAACAAGGAGTGTGCCCACTACACTGTATCGTACTGAAGATAACACAAAAATCACGCTACCCACACTGCAATGGTTATTAGAAAGTATGTATAGTATATTGTACGCGGCAATAAGTTTTTTTTTCTAGATAGCCTTGCGTTTGACCACAATCTCACCTGATGGTAAGCGATGATGTGGTCGACGATGGAGCACGCTTACCTAGAAGTAACATATTCACTCTTGACTTAAAGACCCCTAGGTTGTAGCTATCAGGAAACACAGACGCAGGCAAGGAATTCCACTCCTTAGCTGTACGCATAATGAATGTTTAAGTAAAATGGCTGTCATTGCTATAGTTATGCGTAGCCTACGGCGATGCCACACACTTCGATTGAGACCCATAAATAAATTATTGCGCATTGAAGATCAAAGTTGAACTTAAATGCCTCGAATAGTTAGCTGTTCCTGAAATCTAGAGACTGTAGATATATCTTCTAAATTAATTGCGAAAAGTATTTTAATTAAAAAAAAAAAAAAACTAGTTTTTCTGGCCAAAATCTCATTTTCTCTATGAAAGTGGAGTGTCAAAAGAAATAGCTTATTTGTATTACTTTGGAAGACCAGACTACATCGAAAATAAGTACCTTAATTTAACAAATACATCAAAATTTCAGTCCTAACCTATTCATATCAAGACGAACATACACACACAGACACACACACAAGTCCATACGATTCATCCTAAGGTTGTCTGGAAGATATCGCTACCAGCGATAAGACCGCCATTGTACCCTTAGATTAAGATTTACGTACCTTAAGATTGTGTAACTTTTTGGTGTACAATAAAGTTATATTCTATTCTATTCAATTCGAGTTCGTTGACCCGCAAGAGTACTACCTGACAAGCAGCAGTAATCTTACTTGTGCATACAACGTGCGCGTAAATAAATTGTAGGTAGGTAAGCGAATATTTATGTGCAATTCTCACGACGATGTTAGGGCCGAGTCATACCGGAATGGCAGCGGACGGCAAGGACGCAGTGAGCACGAAAGTGTGAAAGGATTTTAAACTTAATTAACATAATTTAAAAGAACAGTATCACTTGAAGTGCATAAAAAAAAACTACAAAAAAAACGACGCCAAAAAAGTATGAAACAAGTAATGTTATGTAACAAATATAACCTATTTTCAGCGGAGAATTAAGACGGCCAAAACGTGTCATATGTCTAGACTAGCCTTCTGCCACCAGCAAAGTAGGGTTCTCCATACAAACTTTAGACCCCCATTACATCCCTTTAGAAGCTGAATTTTGAAAAACCCTTAGTGTTCGCCTACGTCATAAAAGGAAGCCTTGTGCAAAGTTTCACGGTCTTAGGCCTAGTAGTTTTGGCTGTGCGTTGATATGTCAGTCAGTTTCTCCTTATATTATAGATTGTTAGTTAATTTTTACCATCTACTGTCAAAGATGACATTTCTTTTTTTTTTTTTTCTCTTATTTTTTATTCTATTGAAAATACCAGTCACCTTCAGCTCCAAACCTTATTTTTATTTATTTTACCTTTTTCACATTCTATACACTGATAAGATAGATTCGGAGTTCTGAGGGATCACATTCACATACATACATAGCCTGTCAAAATCATAACCCTACTTTGGCTTTGCCGTAGTCGGGTAAAAAAGATAACACTTTGGAAGGTATTTACTATAAACAAATAATAGATATTGCAAACAGAATGAAGTACGAGTTTAATAAATTATGTGGCTTAAAATATTTGAAATATTTTTATTATAACGAAGACCGAACTAAGGTTTCGAGGTTCGAGGGCTTCAAGCGGTAGTTCAATTTGTCATCAATTTTACGCTTAAAGGAAAAGAAATAGTGTACGAATCAGTCAAAAACCCAGTATAGTGAAAAGAAATATATGTATAGAAGCATGTTATTAAAATAAATAAAAAAAAAAAAAAAACATTTTTTATTTTGTTTGGCCACGTGCAGTGGCATATCATCGTGTTACATTCGATGTAGTGGGCAGACAGCTTAAAGACTAAAAGGAAAGGGTCGTGACCGGGTAATGGGTTTCGGTTACACGGTTATTTCTTAGTTTTTTGTCAAGGTTAGCCGTTTTGAGGTCAAACCAAGGATTATTACGTTAATGGTGTATTATTTATTTAGGAATGCATAAAAAAATAAAATCTGTTTTTTTTTTATTGTACGTAAAGATCATTAAATGAAGACAGTACGTAAAGATCATTAAATGGAGAGATGAAACGCATGTTACGAAAAGAGTTTTGAGTTTACACGTAGATGGATGGAGAGGAAGAGGGAGGCCGAAGAAGAGATGGATGGATTGTGTGAGAAGTGATATGAAAGAAAAGGGCGTTAGTGATAGTGTGACGGGTGACAGGACAGAGTGGAAGAAAAAAAAATATGTTGCGCCGACCCCAAGTAATATGGGATAAGGGTAGGATGATGATGATGTAAAGATAATTAAATAACAAATCTCGCCCTTGGGCGAAGCGGGAAATAGTGTCAGACGTAATGAGTAATAGCAGGACCAAACTTGTCGTTTCAGACACGAACCCTTGGCCCCAGTTGGCTTCTACCCTTCTGCAGGGTCCGTGCGGTTTGCTGACAACTCCTTGAGGCGCACAGAAACAGCGCCGTCAAGTTGCTAATATTCATTACCATTATAATGTAAGGCAACTTAAAAAAAAAATCACTACATAGTATAAAACAAAGTCGCTTTCTCTGTCCCTTTGTATGCTTAAATTTTTGAAACTACGCAACGGATTTTGATGCGGTTTTTTTTAATAGATAGAGTGATGCAAAAGGAAGGTTTATAGCTATAATATATCACCTTTGCACCCTTGCGAAGCTGGGGCGGGTCGCTAGTGGTGTATATGTCGCAGTAAGATAGATGTAGCCGTAATATAGTTATATCCCTAGGGATATAATTATATCCCGGAACATAGTGATACGAAAGCGATTCATTACTATCTTACTAGGGATATAGTTATAAAACGGAACAAGTTTAGTGATATACTTATATTACTAGATTAAGTTCAGTGTTATAAATATATTAGGGTTTGTCTCAAAAAATTTCATATTGTTTCTTATTGTCATCATATTGTAGTACATTAAAGCTTATTTATTCTAAAACATTTTTGAAAAAATTAAAAAATTCCAAAAGTGTGAGACTTTTTTGAGACAGACCTATTACTTGATTAAGCTTAGTGAAATAAAAATTTACTATAGGTATATAATTAAATACATTTTTTTTTATTGGTTTTATCTTTATTAATAAATCAACTTTATGTATCTTGACTAACTTTACAATACTTTGTGACATTAACACGTGTTAAAGTAATTATATTTTTTGGAATTTAAACATTAACGATACAATTAAAACTAATCAAACATTAAAAATCTTTTAAAGCCAAACAATTTTGAGATATCTTTATTTCTTATCAGCAAGTTGAGATCTTGGTTTTTTTTAATTTTTTTAATTTTTGTTCAGACAAGAAGAGGAGTCATGACATCTAGAATTACATAGCACTGAATGCTTCTTACAGGCACATCTTTTAGTAAAACACTGTACACTGCGGGGGAGGCGGCGCGTCGCCTGCGCCACACACTCCGAAAGCTATTTCACTAAACTTAATCTAGTAATATAAGTATATCACTAAACTTGGTCCGTTTTATAACTATATTCCTAGTGAGATAGTAATGAATCGCTTTCGTATAACTATGTTCCGGTATATAATCATATCCCTAGGGATATAACTATATTACGGCTATATCTATCTTACTGCGACATATATATAGTGTAGGTACATATTTGGGGTTCAATTGGACCGGACAGTCGCAGCAAAGGCCTAAATATGATTTTAATATTAGTGATGATAAAAATCTCATCTAAGTATCTTCAATCAGATAATGTCCTATCCAATTGATATCAGACTGATATTAGTTGATATTATTAGATATCAAATTAATCAGACAAATTGGAGTACCTGATATTGTCTAATTCAATAACGTTTTCTCTGATTGTTCGACAGGGTTTATTACTTACTTTTGACATTCAATACAATAATTATTTTTCTACCAACAGAAGTCGAATTTTATTAATTCCTTTGATTGACACCATAAATGCTCATGTAGTTGATCTTTATTGCAGAGTTATTTAAAACTATGATATATTCTAAAATAATTGAGGTTTCTAATAATGAAAGAGAGAGAGAGAGAGATTTTTTATGGTGGGTGTGTCAGACTGTTACTGACTGAAACTCGCTTGTGTTCCTTCAGCCCTAACAGGTCTTAATGGGCCTCGAGTATGCTGATTACACTTTAAGGTTCTTGGGAGATACAACAAACCGAGGCAGGTCAACTGAGGCAGGTTCCCCTGGTTCTCATCAAGCAGCGAGCCAACCACTTCTCACCGTCCGCAAGCTTGCACCTACAGCTTTCTAAATACATATATAACATAGATAAATTACACCCAGACACAGAACAAATGATCTTGCCCATCACACATACATTTATCTTTGGTGGGAATCGAAACCACGACTTCTGGCATAGCACTCAGGCTCACTAACTACTAGACTTACAGGCCAGTCACTTTAACTATTCCTAAATAAAAAAAACAAAAACCGAAAAATACCTTTTTCGCACTACCTCCTAAATAAAGGGCTCTGGGAATAAGGCAAGGGAGGAACGGGGTAGGTTGTTTAGTCAGTAAGTCTGACACTGTTTCCCGCTCCGCCCAAGACCGGGATTCGTCATTGGATGATTTTAACCTACCATGAAAAAAAATCTCCTAAACAAAAGGCCATACGTTAGCATATCAGTATCGTCTCGACCTCAGGCGCAGAGATGAAAGCGCGCCCTAATTAGTGCCCTGTTCAGTGGCGCTGCAATTAACGGCCGTAGCCGACGTGTATGCAGCTTTCTTTAGCGTTCACTATAAGTTCAGCTTGATAATGGGATGAGGGAAATGCTGTATAGTTTTTTTTTAAGGTGCGAAAAGTCATCAAATGACGAACACCGCCCTTGGACGGAGCGGGAGACAGTATCAGACATCTACTGACTAAACGACCTACCACCGTTCCTTCCTCCCTTAATTCCAGGGCCCCGGTGTTCCGCTTTCGCATCAATCCTTGGCCCCAGAAGGCTTCGACCTTGCTGGGCCCCAACCGCTGCTGACAACTCCTTGAGGCGTGCAGGAACCGTGCGCGCTGTCTACAACTTGGACACGGTTTGGACGGTTACCCGATGGGCGGACAGCGAGCTACCCATTGCTGGCCTCATGCGGTCAGCCCCTCCTTTGCTAACATTATTGCTTCACACAAGGATTCGACGGCCTGCCACTCTTTCTCGCTCCGGACTATGGCCTAGATCTATCAAGGCACGCCGCGTGTGATCGCTGCCTCCGATCGCCCCCACGAGAACACGGCGATGCTCTTCTCAAGTGGGGCACACTACCGTGTCCTCCGGGCGGTCCTCACAGTGGCAACACCCGAAATGCTGTATAGTACGCGGCATATCTGTCCGCTATCTGTCCCTTTGTATGCTTAGATCTTTAAAACTAAGCAACGGATTTTGATCCGCTTTGCTTTTTAAATGGATAGAGTGATTCAAGATAAAGGTTTAATACATGTAAAACATATTTTATATCAGCAGTGCATCCGTACGAAGCTGAGGCGGGTCGTTAGTAAGGTATAAAAATAAATATAAAAAGTTCTTACACTTTGGAAATACAGGATTCCAAAATTCTGCTTCAGCAAAAGCATTCCTAACATTAATGTATGAAGTCGGCGGGTGGTTAATATCACTACAAAATAGCCCAGAAAACCACCAAATTCTGACCAACCACGGAAGTTATTACGAGCAAACAGTAGCAATTACTGAACGCCACGTAGTTTCACGTTTTGTCCAGAAAATTGGCACGTGGCATTGTTCGTGAATCACGCGTCTGCACGTTATTGGAACATTGGGGTTTAAGAACGGATTTACAAGATTTTGGATCTGTTATCAAGCAAGCGATTTGATTCTAGTCATTATTGGTTAATTCTAGAAATATACTTGACTATACATCATTATTTATTTAAACTATAGGTACACAATGGCACGCCAGTCGCCACCGCCGGAATTCCGATCCCGATTTCTGGCCACCGTAGGCGCGGGCTTAAAAATCATCCAATGACGAATCCCGCTCTTGGCCGGAGCGTGACTGAACAATTTACCCCATTCTTATGTTGCCGTATATACCAGGGCCAGAGCCTTCCTTTCAGACTCGAATCCTTGGCCCCAGTTGGGTTGAACCCTTCTGCAGGGTCCCTAGGCGCGGGCTTGCGGATTAGTAGCCCAAATCGCCGATGGCGCGTCTAGCTCCATTCGGAGTTGCCAGCAAACCGTAGTAACCCAGCAGGGTCGAAGCCTACTGAGACCAGAGTCAGTGTCTAAAAGGAAGATTCAGTCCCGGTATGAATGGCAATAAAGGAATAGGAGCGGGTTTTCAGTCAGTAAAAATCTGACATTATCTCCCACCCCGCCCAAGGGCGCAGAGATTTCATTGGATTTTAACACCTAAAAACAAAAACTACGCAACGACCGACAACTACCTACGGTTATTGAACCCGCTTAGTTGTAGTTAACTTAAAAATATGAAATTTGTATACGCGTAAATTAATTTCGATTTATTACTAAATTTTATTTTTACAAATGGATATTACTTCATGTACCGCTACCGGACCGACCCTCCACGTGACTAAAACTACCAAAATTTACCGGTATATAAAACCGAAGACCTTCCAGCAAAAACACAACTTCTCAAGACAGTTCCTCCATTTAATGCCTTGAAACGCTCACCGCTATGACCGCATCACAGACGCCATCTCCCCATAAATCCCCACAAACAAGGGCATCCCAGATCTCCTTGTACTAGTGAATGAACGCATCAGTTTTAGAAGAAAAGTACTTTATTTTTACACTAGCTTTTGTCCGCGGCTTCGCCCTCGTAGGTACATAAAATATAGCCTATGTCACTCAGGAGTGAAGCAGCTTTCTATTGTTGCTAATTTTATTCCAATCGAACCAGTAGTTCCAGAGATTACCTCCTACAAACAAAAAAACAAAAAAAAACAAACTTTACCTCTTTATTATATTAGTGTAGATATTGATAGTATTTCATGTACCAGACCGACCGTACACGTGAAATAAACGACACAAAATTTACCGGTATATAAAACCGAAGACCTTCCAGCAAAAACACAACTTGTCAAGACAGTTCCTCCATTTAATGCCTTGAAACGCTCACCGCTATGACCGCATCACAGACGCCATCTCCCCATAAATCCCCACAAACAAGGGCATCCCAGTTCTCCTTGTACTAGTGAATGCACGTATGCTATATTAAATTCTTGAGCATTATACAACGTTATGACTGCATGTAATACAAAAGGATCATGTCGTATGAGCTTTGGAAAATGGATGTTAGAGCCGTGGCCTAGTTTTGAAAGGTATTAGTTGTGTGGGAAGTTAGCAATGTCCTTTTTGTTGGAGTGGAAACTCATTATGTGATTTCTCTTAGTATGGGTGGAGTGAGAGAGAGTCAGTTTTACTGCAGTTTAATTCAGTAAAACTGACTCTGTCTTTATGTTCTTTCAGTTGCCCTTTGCGTTTCAGGGTCAAGGTTTTATAGTATTGTGTGTTTGGTACTGAAGCGAACGACAAAAAATAAAAAAGGAATTTTCCAAATCGGCTCATAAATTCCATCATTTTATTTTTTTTTCCATTTTTAAGTTCTAAAGTAAATAATGTGAGAAAAAAGACTTCTAGGCAAGAGTACACCATTGCGTGGAGATAGCGGTCAAGTGCGAGCCTATCAAAAACAAAAAATAGTCAAATTAAAAACATTATATTTTTGATGTATGAAATATTTAGTGAATTCTGCAAATAAATAGAAAAGGTCGATATGGCTGTTTTTGAGAGATTTGCAAATTAAGGATAGGTTTAGAAATATCTTGCAGTGAAGCTGTTGGCACATGTATTAACGTTCTTCTTTTTTTTTTTGTGTAATTCAGTGCGGTGTATTTTTAGAAATTTAAAATGTTTATTTTCAGAAACCAAAATGTATGACAATTGTTTGTGATTGGAGCCTCCTTTCATTTTAGACATCTAATGCCTGTTTCGTTCGAACTTTTCCCTTTTTTTATTGCTATAAACTAGTGATAGACTGCGATCCCACCTGATGGTAAGCAGTGATGCGTTTGTGGTGTGGCGCACTAGTTTATTAAGAGTCTTGACTAATGAACTGAACTTATGAAATATATAACAGAGTAAGTATATTCTTTCTTGGGGTCCACCCAAGAAAGGATATACTTAATATCTGACTTGATTTCGCTTCCACAATAATAACAATTAGTGCGAACCGAAGTCATCGGCTAATACAAGTTCTGTACCTATATTAGTTCAGATTGAAAAAAAACTGTGACCCCGAAACCACTTCGTAAGCTTCCCAGAAAATGATTTATTTACGTAAACGTAACACGTGAACTCCTACGTCGATTTAAAGTTACAACTTAAGTTGGAAGCTCTAAAAGTAGCCTTTCAACTTCACTTTTAAGTAAGGGTTGGTAAAGTTTAAGCCAGGCACTAAGTGTGCCCAAGTTATAATTGAAGTTTTTGGTAGCGGTGGAGCCTTCGTGAGAGTGAGAGATGGTTAGGTTATAATAATAATATGAGAAACAAGTTCTTGAATTCGGGACTTGAAATAAAGAGTTGTTTAAAGTTTAGTGTTTATTCAAATTATCGGTATATAATTAAATTCATTGAACTATTTTCGGCTGTTACAGTTTACGCCAAAACGTGAGAGAGTCAATAATAAATAATTTAAAAAAAAAGTTTTAAACTAGCACTAAAACCAAGATCACCTTGGTTGGACCTTTTTTAATGGTAGGAAAAATCATTGAATGATGAATCCCGCCGAACCATTTTCGACAGTGTCAGACTCTTACTGACTAAGCAACCTACCCCGTGCCTTCCTTGCCTCATTCCCAGAGCCCCGGTATAACGCTTTCGCACCAACCCTCAGCTCCGGGAGGCTTCGCACCTGTAGGGCCCCTACAGTTTGCTGCCAATTCCTTGAGGCGCGCAATTACTGTGGTTGGGAACACGCGTCTCCCAACCAAGGGCGTTGAAGGTCATGGTTTACAACTGCTGTCAACATGAATTGAAACTAGCAAGGTCACCTCTGTTAGGACGTTAGTTCACAACTCTCGTCCACGCTTAAACCAAAAACAATTCATTTTCAATACGGAAAATGACACTTGAACCATAATAAAATTAAAGTTCCAATATTTATTTATATAAATATACCCAGCGACTCGTTACGAAATCAATTGATGGGGGGTACTTATTGGCTTCAAGTACCCTCCGTTTTCGAAGTCAGATATTTGAGGGTACTTCATAAAGAAAGCTATTGTTCAGTTTTGAATAGGTAGCTTAATGTACTTGAGTTTTCTGAATAAAGGGTTACAGGTTCAAAAATAATAAAAGGTAAAGGGATTAATAGGGAAAACTCGTACTTTTAATGTACGTAAGTGACTAAGTACCTTCTGGTGACTTTTTTTTTTTATGGTAGGTAAAAATCATCCAATGACGAGTCCCGCTCTTGGGCGGAGCGGAAAACAAGTGTCAGACTCTTACTGACTAAAAAACCTTAACCCGTTCCTACATCGCCATACATACCAGGGCCAGAGCCTTCCTTTTCAGACACAAACCCGTGGCCCTGATTGGCTTCGACCCTTCTGCAGGGTCCCTACGTACCTTCTGGTGACTTAAGGTTGAATGTTCCATCTACTGTACTCTTAGAAATTCTAATTTTAGTACCAGTTTTACAATTTGTATTCGTAAAACAAGTTTTCAATGAAAATATTTTTTCATAACAAGCTTTTATAGCTCGGTACATACCTTTATTATAAATACTCCTTAAGACCTTTCCAAAAGCTACAAACACGCTAGGATTATCTAATTGTATTAAGGAGTTCCTATGGCCACCTTAAAACTCCATCATCAGACCCTGACCACATAGGATCAAAGTACTCGTCAATACAAATTCAATGACCCCAAACACGAAAAGGTTGAGATGTTCTATTGCTGAGCTCCTGTGGCTACCTTCCAGCAAGATCATCACATTAACTCCATGTAATCATAATATTGCATTGTCATGCGATTTACACCTGCATGCAAAATCGCAGCTCAATCGGGTGAAGAAATCTGCTTTAAAATTGAGTTGCAAGATTTGAGCCGAACATAGTTACATCGCAAGCTAATAAAAAGCTTGTAATGAACCCCGAATATCTCCCGGTCGCGCTATAATTCAACCTTTTGAATACCCAACGTTATTAGAGACATAATAGAAAGACAATAGGTGAGCGAAAGCCGGTGTTCATTAGGGGCTCAAGAGTTTAAGAATGCCTAGACAAGAAGCAAGAATTTTAATCACACATTTTTGTTTTGTTCACCAATACAGCGAAGGTTTAAAGGCATCATCAACCTAGCGTAAGTCCCGGTTGCTACCTTGGCTTTCACCTCGGTGCCCGGGGTCCGCTTTACTGCCTAGACGCCTCCACTCCGCTCGGTATTTTGCGTCCTCTGCCCCTTACGACGTCGATCCAACGCCTCTTGGGCCTACCTCGTTTTCCGGGTCCCGGTGGAGGCGGCATGGCGAGGCATCTGTTACCCACGTAGTCTGCCGGTTTTCGTAAAACGTGGCCATACCAGCGTAAGCGACCCTCCTGCAGTTTATCCGCTATGTCACGGACCTGAAGGCTGCCCCGGATGCGGGAGTTTTTAATGCGGTCTTTCCGCGAAACTCCAGACATCCAGCGCAGCATATTCATTTCCGTGACACGCAGGCTTTGCTTATGCTGCTCAAGTACAGGCCACGCTTCACTGCCATACAAAAGGACAAGCGAAGGTTTAAAGGCAAAAAACATATTTAGGGAAGGAAAGGTAGGAAGTTATGTTAGAGTACGCTACTTTAAAAAGGTCCAAGGTCGACGGATTAGGGGACATCCGTTGGCCTATCAATCTGGACCCGAGATGGTGGCGCGTAGTGTTCCACGCGCGCCTCTTTGAGACGTATAGGAGAGCTCTCTCCAATTTGTGAGGAGAACCATGTGGTTTGGGTCAGCACTAGTCTGGGGCAGCGGAAGTCAAACTGCACCCGTAGCCTCCGACAAAAGTGTACGAGGGAACACCGGGGTGGTTTTAGTCAGTAAGAGTCTGACAGACCCCTCCACCTACCCCAGGGTGGAGGACATCCATGAGGATTTCCACAACGAGAAAAAAAAAAAAAAAAAGCTATGTAAGTAGCGTAGGGTAGGAAGTGTAGAGTAGAATAATCAGTTAATCAGTAAATATCAGCAAAGCCACGGGCAAAAGCTCATTAAAAACATTAACATAACTCTTTTCGACTCATCAACTCAATATTATTGTCATTAAAATTTATCTCATCAGCCTATAATCCATCATTTGGCCTGAAACAAAATGACACTTGATAATGTATTACAAAAAACCCAACGGCAGAATTAACTCACAATATTATATTGTTTAATAAATCCATTTTAACTGATATTTAACAATAACTTACTGCATTTTAAACTTTGTGCATACAATTATGATTGTGAGAATTGTATTTTCGATATTCCAGTGGATACTTTCAGTGAATAAATGCTGAAAATCGTGTAGATATTTTCAGTTTAAATGTTTAATCAATTTATTTTGCCTTATTAGTGTATTAAGCTTTTAAATGTGTTGATCCAACAAGGGATTGAAAGCATTTTATAGTTAAGGGGCCGATAAACGACTTTAAAACTTATCATCATTACTTAGTATAAAACAAAGTTGCTTAGATCCTATGTATGCTTAGGTCTTTAAAAGTACGCAACGGATTTCGATGCGGGTTTTTTTAATAGATAGAGTGATTCAAGAGGAAGGTTTATGTGTATAATACATGCATAATATAGTCAATATCAGTACCCGTGCGAAGCTGGGGTGGGTCGCTAGTTATTTAATAAATCCAACAACACGTCTAAATGGCTAGTTGGTATGTTTTGAAAGAAATATATGTTAAACTAGACTATTTGCCTGATAATTTGATATATAATTACTTATTGTCTCACGTCTAACAAAGATAAAAAAAGCGAGGACCAAGCAAAAATTATTGAGTGTATTTTTATGAAACTGGCACAAACTAAAAGATCAAAAAAAGATAAATTATTATTATTATTCGAATAATCATGATGCGAGGAAAGTGACGCTAGCTTCACTTTTGTTCGCTCAAGGTGACTGGCCTTAAGATATTACTTTAATTAGCTTCAGCCTATGGCTTTGCCTGTGTTTAATTTAAAAAAATATATCAAGAGCTGTTATATATAATTATAGGTATAAGGCGGACTTCTGAATTTAATATTTTGGAATATCGTCAACGTCACCATGCTTATTTCAACATTATGTTTGATATAAGGCAACACGAAAAAAGAGCTATAAAGCCAGAAAGCTTTGTTAGTATTCGGTAATTCCGTCGCTCACTCGAATATTTAACAAAACTTTTTCCAGGATACTTCTTGGAAAAAGTATGAAATTTTAACAAATTTTACGAAATAATTTTAAAATTTTAAGAATAAGTACAATACTATTTTTAAAACTTTAAAATTATTTGGTAAAATTTTCGTCATTCGGATCTTTCATTTCGGAATTTCCACTTTTTTATTTATGAATACATTATGAAGCGCCCAAGTTTATGCAAAGCAGCAGATTTTTAAATGTCATTTAGTTTTGCATGTTTTTTTTATTTCAGCAGCAGTGGGTGGCAGTATGGTAACGGCCCCGACTTACGAGTTGTTGTAGGTCATGGGTTCAAACCCAGCCAGGCGCATTACTTTGTGTAATTTATTTAATCACCACTGCTCTCAAAACGGTAAAAGAAAACACTGTAAGGAAACCGGCATGTCCTGGAACCAAAAATTCAAAGACATGTGATGATGATGATGATTTTAATAAAAACCTAGATAATATTCACTTGATTTCTATACAAAGATGTGTAATGCGGTTGTATGAAAATGTGGGTACTTTAATAGTGTCAAACTCTGAATATTTTTTTTACCGAATAATTTACTGGTTGCATTATTATACTAGTAGTTTAAATAAATAAAAACTGTTAGTAGCACCTCAATTTCTGTTCCGCCTACAAAATAAAACATTCTCATTTATGTCGGAAAAACAAAAACAATTGCCCATCAACACAATACAGGTTGAATTTATTCTCTCAATCACCGGCGCGTTACTCTTAAAATATGCCGAACGTCACTCAACGAGTTTCTAAAGCGAAATAAAAACTATACAGCTCAATTTCATCGTATTGGTATTATTTTTAAACGATCATTCGCGTAGGTTTTCTGAATTTGTAACGTATTTCAACAACTTGTCATATTATATTTATAATCTGTTTGCAAGCTTTCATTTAACTTTCAATGTATTTTTCAATTGCTAAAACTTGGTGTTTCCTGATAGATATAACCTGGTGGTATTTAAGTCAAGAGTGAATAGGTTACTTCTTAGTAAGCGCGCTCGATTGTCGTCCATATTGGAGCCTGCCATCAAGAGAGATAGTGGTCGAGCGAACCTACAATAAAAAAAAAAACAAATTCGGGTGGAATTTCGCAACTTAATTTTGAAGCAGATATCTTCAACCGATTGACCTAAAATTTTGTATAAACGTTTAGTCTAGATGACAATGCATGATTAACCATGTGACGTCATTCTAAATCCAACATGGCGGAACACCAAGATTGCAGACTAGTTATTTTTTGCACATAGCGATGCTTTCAACACAAACTGTGCGTAGGTATGACTACGGCGCGTGTAAATGGTAAATATTTATCAATTTGCCATGTCTGAACGATTTGAATTATATTTTTTCCTGAGAATCAAAGGCATAGTAATCATAATATCGCATAAATATCATAAAGGCGAAAGTTTTTAGGTGTGTATATTTATTATTCCATGACGCCCAAACTTATTAATTGGATTAGAACGATATTTGGTACATGGGTAAACTATCATCATTTAGTCTTTTTATGTTCCCACGGCTGGGACACAGCCCTCCTCTCTAAGAGAGGGTCCATGGGTAGACTATGTGCTGGAATATCAAAGGTGATACTTGTTAGTTAGTTTGGGTCATTTTCTGATGAAGAAGAAATGTACTAAAAATTAGGAACAAAGTAAAACTTTATTTGTCCAGTCACAGTTTAATTGATATTGAATGTTACATTTTAATAAATAAAGTAATATTTTTTTTATTCGTTAAAGAATTTAATTAGTTGATAAATATAAAAAAATATACCAATATCTATACAAAATGATCAATCAAACTCAAATATTTCAAAAAATTTCTATTTAAGAAATTCATAAAAGAAAATTTTGGAAGAAACAAACGTGCCGTTATTATTCTTGCCATTACAAAATAGTTTATTTCCCACATTTTGAATGCTTACACATTACTGATTGGTGTTTTATCAAACAATACGCGAATTCCCGGGTATTTGGTATTAAAACAAACATTGGTGAGATGTTTACTGGAAACAGTAATCTTATTAGGGAGTGTCGAGTTACAATAGACTGTTTTAATTAAAGGTATTCCGGGATTTATGTTGTGAAATTAATTTGTAACTGGCACCAGTATTGAGTCGGTTGCTTTATGAAGAACTATTAAAGCTGAACGTGAATTCCTCGATCTGATATTCGGTTCATGCAGCTTGTTTTTTTTTTTATGGTGGGTAAAATTATGTAATGACGAATCCCGCCCTTGGGCGGATCGGGAAACAGTGTCAGACTTATACTGATTAAACGACCGATCCCATTCCTTATTAGCCCTCATACCGGGGTCGGACTTTCTTTTCAGGAACCGGACCGGGGCCCCGTACGACGGGGTCGATGCCTGATAGGGTTATGTGTTTATTTGAGATAATATATCCAAATAGAAAGTACTTGTTGATGAATTTCCACTTCAAAAATCTTAAGAAGATATGACTAAGTGGCAATGGGCAGGGCACATTGTTCGCAGAACAGATGGTCGTTGGAGGAGGAGGCCGACCGCATAAGGCAACGGCGCTCGCGCCCTGACGTCGTCAGGATTCCGATCCCGATTTCCAGTCACCGTAGATGCGGGTTTACAAACGGCAGCTTGCCGTCCGGTCGTCTGGTAACCGATGACGTTCGGACCAAGCCCAGTCGTCGACTCAAGATCGGTATGAAGTTTCTTCGCGGAATCACTGATTTATCCTATGTTAAGATAGGTTAAGTTACTTTATTTTTTTCATGTCAGGCCTGAAGATTGATTAGTCAAACCTAGGAGCGCCGGAGTTTCGAAGATTGACTATAACAAATATACATCGTTGGCTTTAACGTTAAGAACTTTCCAAACGCCTAAGGGTGAGTTCACACCGAGTCGCGATGCACGCACATTTTAATAGAGTGACTCAAAATAGAACTTAATTTACTACGCGAAAAGATAAACATTTCATTGTGAGAATTTAGAATATGTTACTCCATGCAGCGCTGCGCCTCGTGACGCATCGCGGCGTAGCGCGACGCAGCGGTGCATCACTGGTCCGTGCTGCGTGATTTTGCTATGCGCCTCGCAATTACGATGCGTCTCGCGGTGCCGCGCGGTCCAGCGCGGAATGACTGGCCTCTTCCTGCATCGTCGCGTTGCGTCGCGTTTCGGTGTGTACTGACCCTAATTGACAATCCACATGAGCTGAGACTGACTTTCATTTCGGTCAGAGGATAGCCATTGCCGTACGACGATTACCTAGGTACAAACTACAAATCAATTACTCAAAGGTCTATCTAATAAATCACTACACCAAAAATACTAGAAGAACAATAAATTATTCTATATTTTTAGTAAGTTACAATGTTACTAGTACTAGTATTAATAAATTACATGATATATTATCAGTAATATCAGTTCGTAGACTGATTAGATATATATACATTAGCCCTTTTGTAATCATAGGTATTAGTTAATATTGACATTGATTCTGATTACACAAGTCGGTATAAAAATAATAGCAATAGAATGTTTATGTGGAGTTGGATGAAATATATTTGAACATGGTGAATCAAAATATACACAATATATGCTAGCGACCCGGCAATATAAATCAAATACTTTATGCAAGTATTATACATGTCCTAAAATATATATCAAATATATTACGCATGTTTTACATGTAAACCTTCCTCTTAAATCACTCTATCTAGTTTTAAAGATCTAAGCATACATAGGGACAGATAGCGCGAAGCAACTTTATCTTACTAATATTATAAATGCGAAAGTTACGATGTTTGTTACTCAATCACGCCAAAATGGCTGGACGGATCTGGATGAAATTTGGCACAGGCATAGCATACACTCCGGAATAGGACATAGGCTACTTTTTATCCCGGAAACCCCAACCCCAATACCACGCGGGCGAAGCCGCGGGCAAAAGCTACTTTTATCATATACTAGCGACCTGCCCCAGCTTCGCACGGGAACAATGGTAATATTAAATATATTATGCATATAATACATGCACATATAAACCTTCCTTTTGAATCACTCTATCTATTAAAAAAAACCGTTTCAAAATCCATAGCGGTACGCAACTTTGTTTTATACTAATGTAATGATGATGTTTGTATGGAATGAAAAATGAGCTCTAGCCAGTTATATAGATCACCACGCAAAAAACTAACAAATCATGCTATTGGCGAATTCACAGATGTGGTCCGGATGCAAATCAGCCGCCACGTCCCGTTTGATGTATAGCGGTTTCCGCCGCATATAGACACAACTTGCAACACCAAAGGGGTTCGCCGGTAGATCGAGCTGTTATTCTACCGACCAAAATAAACCTGAAGATTTTTTAATAATAATATCTCGCGATGTCTCTCAGGGTTGCTGGAAGCCGATGGATGCGGGACGCACAGGACCGGTCTTTGTGGCGGCGCTTGGGGGAGGCCTATGTCCAGCAGTGGACGTCTTTCGGCTGAAATGATGATGGTTGATGAATATCTCGCGATGGATGGAAGCAGTGGAAGGAGGCCTTTGCCCTGGAGTGGGTCAGAATAGGCTAACAAATAAAAATCCTTTCGTATCAGGCGACTAAGGCCCATAGATGCAATACAGAAATAATCTTATAAAATAATAAACTAATACATACAAAACAAACTAACAAATTAAAAACTATTGTACACGAAGTGAGTTTATGATGTATCGGCTGAGTTTAACCTGTATCTCACCTGATGGTAAGCAATGATGGTGCTGACGATGGAGCACGCTTGTCTAGAAGCAACATATACACTCCTGACTTAAATATCCCAAGGTTATAGCTATTAGGAAACAATGAATCTGGGAAAAAAATGAAATTTTAAAAAAGATAGCAAGTTTTATAAACTAAGATAGATGCTCTCAAGAAAAGGAAGAACACTTTAATAAGGAAGCTCTACAAAATTTTTCATAAATTCTAAGTTATTCCAGCGTGTTTCCAACAGGGTTACGTCACTGGTATGCCGTCATCTTGGACGTCATAGCGTCATTAGAGCTGAACCGGGCTGGACGTATCGCTGGCAACATGTGCTTCTATTTCCATATTACTTTAAATAAATTATCTATATATATAAAAGGAGAAACTGACTGACTGACATATCAACACACAGCCAAAACTACTGGGTCTAGGAGAGTGAAAATTTGCACTAGATTTCCTTTTATGGCGTAGGCGAAAACTAAGAAAGGGTTTTTATTTAAAACTCAGCTCCTAAAGGGATGTAATGGGGGACTAAAGTTTGTATGGAGAACCCTATTATGCCGCTGGCAGAAGACTAGTAATGTATAATACACAGCAGTGGTGACTGAGTGGCAAAGGCCCTGACTTACGAGTTGGATTCAAACCCAACCAGGCGCATTACTTTGTGTAGTTAACAGTAGCGAAGGGTGGTTATTTTCTGAAGGGAAGCCGGAGCGTAAAGTCAACTCACCTAATGCAGCACACTCCATGTTGCAAAAAAATAGGTTTAACATTGCGTTGCACATCAAAAATCTGTTAATTACAGCAGTCTACATGAATGAATATCATTTCAAAATGATTTCCGCAATCCACCGCAATCCAACACACAAAATAAATGTACAGTTCACCTGGTTCACCACACATCAATATTAAAAACAAATAAGAAACGACAAGAAAACAATATCAAAACATCGAAATATTCCCGCCACCCAAACAATTAGCCGCCATGTCAATTTTATCGTATAAAAAATCCTGCCAAATAAAATGTATTATTCGCCAGTAAGAATTATAAACATCTAAATTCATTCTTATTTTGAATCATTATAGTCAAATAGGAATTATTTTTTCTGTCTCGCTTGCACCTGCGCGTAGACATCGCTGAGTAGGTATGGTCTTGAACCTGGACACCTGTGCATTACTCGTATTATTATTTATTTTACTCTAATAACCCGGCGCGCAGCGGCTTATTTTGGTACAATTTTCTGCGAGTTAAAAAGAGACAGAACGATTTAGAGAATAGGTGTTAGTTAATGGGAAAGTAAGAGATAGTTGCATAGTATGGGATTTGGATGTTTGAAAAGGGAACTCGGTATTTTTCGGCTTAAGATTTTGACATTTTTATTTCAAATTTGTACCTAGGCATAGGCATTTAAAAAATTGGAAGTTCAATGAGCAATAGAACGAACTAACAAGGTCGTTGACCTGTAGAATACTTTTTCATAAGGGAAGCCGATGGGAATCGTGTTATATGGACTCTTCGCCACTGGTAGTTAATTTCATTACCATTGCTCTCAAAATGGTAAATAAGGAAAACATCGTAAGGAAACCGGTTGTCCTAGAACCAAAAATTCACCCACATCCACCAACCCGTACTGGGCCGACGTTGTGGATTATAGCCTAATCCCTCTCCTACAGAGAAGGCCTGTGTTCCAGTAGTAGGAACATTAAAAAGGCACGTGGAAAATTCACAAAATAAGATATAATTTAATAAAACTATCCTTAAGAAATAAATGTGAACCAAATTGACCCAGTGAAAGGGTCAAAAATACAATAAAGATTAGGGGGGGGGGCGGTTCTAATCGACACGAGTTACCAACTGACCATCCTTCTTTTTTTTTCCATCCTTCTTGAGGATTACTTGTCCTAGAGAGGAGGCCTGTGTCCCAGGAGTGGGAACATAAGGCTGCGGCAATAATCGACTGATTGCTGCAAGCAGGTTGGCTCGCGTGATAGTAAGCATAATTTAGATTTGAGAATGGCCCACACCAAAAACTTCACGATAACTATTCTAGTTTAACAGTGATACCAATTTTCGCACTTCTACCAATAAAATAACGCCCCAAACTATGAAAAACCCCACGAAACAAATAACTAGGCGACAAACCCTTAATCCAAACATCTGCAAAACTAAGTTGACACCGAAAAGGCGAGAAAAAATAAGAGCAAAAATATAATTGTGAAACGTGACTTGGAATGGGTCCAATAAAGCATTTTCTTTTCCACCCTTAAAGAGAAAATACGGCTCCTACATATCAATAAGTCTCGTGATGAAAAACAGGGAATAGCCAAAATTGAGGTGGGTAACAAAATACCCGTTTACGCCACTAAAATTGACCTCTTATAATCGGCTAGTGTGGACCATGCATTCTGCGGGTTCTGTAGTTAGGACGAATATTTTTTTACGGGCTACATCGACTGTGCTTAGGTAAAGTATAGAAAGCTTTCTTTACAGGAGAGCGATTTGAAGTTTGTTTTATAGATAACTTTGTCATTAACGACTATATCTGTTTATAATATTGGTATAAACAAACAATAAGCACTAATTATTATAGTTTTTGTAGTTGCTATAAAGTTATATTTTTAGTTAAGCTCAAAATGGAGGTGGGTAACAAAGTACCCATTTACGCCACTAAAATTGACCGCTTATAATCGGCTAGTGTGGTGACCACGCATTGTGCGGGTTCTGTAGTTAGGATGAATATTTTTCACTGGCTTAATCGACTGTCCTTTGGTAATGTATACGTTAAGAAAGCTTTCAAATATGTAAGTATATTTTTATTTTGTTAAGACGACATCTTCTTTTTATGCACCTACCATATTGTCTCTTCACCACCCTAGGTTGACTGGTAGAGAATGCCTAAGGCATTAAGTCTGCCTTTGTACCTTGTGTTGCATGAAGATTAAATAAATAAATAATATAGGAGAGCGATTTGTAATTTATTTTTATGGATTTGATAGGCTCGCGTTTGACCACTATCTCACCTAATGGTAAGCACCGTAGGGACTATGCAAAAAGGTCGAAGCCTATTGGGGCCCAGGGTCTTTTTCTGAAAGGAAGAATTTTTTTAATTTACTTAATTCAAAAAAGTAATGCTGTACTCGATCAGCTTAATTTTAGTACGCTGCCACTAATTGTCTGAGAGGTTTGGCACTGTATACCGAGATACAGGTTTTTACCTAGTTCGCTTACAGAAGGACATATTGTATTGTATTTGTAATTTCAACATTGGATTACTAAACTTAAGTCTCATTTGTACAAAGTTTTTGAGTAAAAAAAAATATTATTTTAGATTCCGTTTTTGCAAATTGTCGACGTAACCCAAAAAGCGACTGTTACCCTGAATGGTACGTTCCGTTGCCACGAAATGTACTACAGCTACCTTTTGAACTAAGGTCACGTCTTATTCGGCCAAGTCCTAAGTAAATACAGACACAATACATAAACCCATCTTCTAAAGGGACCAGGCCATGAAACGGACTGTTTGCTCTCCTTTGAGGAGAAAAGGTACTGTTGAGATGGACGATTTTGTTAAGGGAGTGACAATGTAGTGAGAATATTATTTAGAGTTAGCACCCGTATTTCTTTCACAAAAAATATGAATAGCAACAAGTCTAGAGTAAAAATTATATACACAAATACCAACAAGTCCAAATGTTTTATTAAACTAGCCTTCTGCCAGCTGGTTTACCCGCGTGAAAGTAGAGTTCTCCATACAAACTTTAGAACCCAATTACATCCCTTTAGAAGCTGAATTTTGAAAAACCCTTTCTAAGTGTTCGCCCACGTCATAAAAGGAAAGCCTTGTGCAAAACTTTGCGCTCCTAGTCCCAGTAGTTTTGACTGTGCGTTGATATGTCAGTCAGTCAGTTTCTCCTTTTATATATATAGATTACAATATAAAATGTAACTCGAGTCCTCTTTTGTCGTCTGTAACTGAGCATAGACTAGAACAAATCTAAACCCGAGGACCAACGAGTTAACCTGCTTTCTAAACCATGTACCCTATATAGCTCCAATTTTTTAACGATTCAGTTTAAGTCGTAAAATAAATCGCTTTATAGCGTGGTAAGGACTCAGGTGTGATAAGTGGATGTCAATACATCCCTCATCAAAGCGCTGATACGGTTGGAGTATTTGCGACCAGGCTCAGGAAATATACGGGTCCCTTTAGCAAACGGACATTTGAAGCGATGGCACAGAATATAAAGGTACAGAGGCAGAGGCGGGTCAAGACCTAAATTTTATGTGGGCGAGATGTATTTTGCGAGGTGCCTTGATGGATGATGAAGGATAGATTTTGTTGAAAGACTATTTTTTTTTAATTTCTGACACAAGCATAGGAGTATCATGTAAACCAGTAAGTGCTGGTTTGAAATGGTGAGATAGACGGTCACTTCAGGTGCAAGAACGAAATCCGAATAGGTACATTCAAATCACATCCAAATTTATTATATATTAATAATCCAAGGCTGTTTTATTAGAGAACAAGCCTTCTGGCAGCGGCTTCGCCCGCATAAATGTAGGGTTCTTCACACAAACTTTAGAACCCCATTAATTCCCTTTAATTTCCCACTAATTTTGAACACCCTTTCTTAGTGTTTGCCTACGTCATGAAAGAAAGCCGTGTGCAATTTAACGCTCCTAGACCCAGTAGTTTTGGCTGTGCGTTGATATGTCAGTCAGTTTCTTCTTTTATATACAGAGGGGGTTATGTAAAATGCTGGTATCCAGATGCATCCTGTAAGCCTGATCGGCGACCTCATTAGATATAGGAAAAGACTAGACAGGTGATGATACTCACCCTTCGGTATCTTCAAAAAAAAACCGCAATTAATGAAGTCAGTACATACCTGAAAAAGAAAACAAAGATATCAGGAATATTCTAGAAATATTAATTTTTATAGCATTATTAAAGGTACACCAAATCTTGTGTAAAATGTAATTATTTTACTGAGTGTTGTATTATTTTTCTTGTTTTTATATAGCCTCTTTCAATAATGTGAATGTGAGAACTTTGTAGACGCAAATGTTAGATAAATTCCTATCTATTTTTATTACGTTTATTTTTATTGTGTTCTTGAATACAATATTGACTGCTCTACACAGTCCTTACATAATTTATATGTTAGTACTATATGGAATTATTGTATCAAACCATTTTTTTAATGAGTAACCATGAAGTTTGTTTGCCGGTTGTTCTCCATAGGTAACGACCAATTTGGAACCGTGCACTAGCTTCTGACGTTTCATAAGTGCCCAAGTGAAATAAAATATTTTGACTTTGACTCCATACAACTAACGAAGCTCATATTGACGTATAAATACAGCATTCTCAAACAAATAAAAAATTATGTGATATGCAAGTTGAACCATAATAGCGATTGATCGGGTCTCAATCGAAGCGAGGGCTGTGCGTAACCATACAAACGGGTTCAACTTATTTGCCGCGTACTTGTTTTACTTGTTTTGCACGCTCTGCTTGGTTTGAGACTAGACGGCTTGTGTGATAGTTGTCGAATACTACTACTACTATACTGATCACGCAACTCGATGTACATAGTGTACACTGAAGCGTGTTCATGTGTGTGTGAGATAACTAACACACGTTATGAAGCTGATCTTCCATATGACTATTCTTGGGAAACCAAGAATGTCATGCTAGTAGAACTCCGAAGTTCTGGTCAATGGCAAGATTTGAAAACTTTATAATGAGGATGCAAGATATTCAGCCTGTGATATCTTGTAGGATATTAATAAAGTTTGTGGCAGTCTCTTGGGCCTGTTTGTAGGGTAAGTTACTTGATGTCATGTGAACGCACCTTTACATATAAATAACTAAGACGCTAGTCATAGAAAGCATAAAAAGCTGGATGCGTAAGTTATTATTTAAAAGTTGCTACTGTTGAAGTTGTTAACCTCATTAAACGTCTCCTTATCACAAGAAAAGACTACGTTGAAGACAAACTTATTATACAATGACTAGGTCTGCAAATTGTGCTGCTGTTGCTGTTATGTAACAAATGAATGTATTTTCTTTGTTTGAACAATTATTTATTTATTTTTTAAAATATGGTAGCGCCTTAATTAAATTATCGCTTAAACGAATAGTAGCTGCTCCATTTTGGTTTCTATGTATTTTTTATTATTATTCATGTTTTTTTTTTTCTTAACTGTATGAACTTTAAAAGAGACCTTGACCACTGAGTTTGTTTCGGTATTTCTACTCAGGGTAGTCAACTATGAAGCACCGGCCTCTACTAGTGCAAGCAGATAAAAAGAAATTGTCATGTAAAATTGTTTTTTTAAAACCCATTTGCAAAATAAATGTCATTTAAGACCCCAATAACGAAATTAAGTTACAATTTAAGGACTAAACTGTCTTGCAGTAAATAATCCCCTAATACCCATCTGAAATAGCCAAAAATGTCTATTATTCGTATCCACTGTAATAATGTACCAAGATACGGTAAACACAAAGCCTTTAAAACGTTGAATGTTGAAGTAACAATAAGGTAAGATATAAAAGGACAATGAAGCTTTGGATTGGCTTAAAAGGTTGAAAATTGTTGTAATTTGGATTCTGTGCTTTATTATTTGGTTCATCATCATTACTAAGGAAGATAGAGCCTTTATTGCGATAAGCTACAAAACCGTTCAGTATCCTAAACGCGTTGTGATATTGTGCACTTGTACTATGCGTTCCTAACAAGTTTTCAATTATTATTATTTATCACAACAAGTTTTTATAGCGGTGGTCTATACTTATATAATTATAACTCGTCAAGAAGATTCACACGAGCCCAAACTCGACGTGGTTTTGCCGTTTAATTACAGAGTTCCTATAGCTACCTCGCGATTCCATCATCAGATCAGCTCCATGTCATCATGCATTGTCAAGCAATTTACACCTGCATGTAAAATTGCAGCTCAATCGGTTGAAGATATCTGCTTCAAATTTGAGTTGCAAGGTTTGAGTCGAACATACATAGTTACATTGCAAGATAATAAAAAGCTTGTAATAAGAACAGGATCGATTGAGAGGATGTGACGTCACGCCGTACTGTCAATGTCTCTGATCAAAAGAACACCACTACATTTTGAAATAAAAATCCCAGAATCAATCTCAAGATAGACAGACAACACTACAAAGGACGAATCTTTAGATAAAAACCTGATACCATAAATAAATCTCCAATATCAAAATCTAAGGGTCAGTACACACCGAGACGCGACGCGACGATACAGGAAGAGGCCAGTGATTTCGCGCTGCACCGCGCGGCAACGCGAGACGCATCGTAACGTTGCGAGGCGCATAGTAAAGTCACGCCGCACGGACCAGTGATGCACCGCTGCGTCGCGCTACGCCGCGAGGCGTCACGAGGCGCAGCGCTGCATGGAGCAACGTATTCTAAATTCTCACAATGAAATGTGTATCTTTTCACGTAGTAAATAAAGTTCTTTTTTGAGTACAAATACTGCGACCTAAACTCCACAAAAGCAATAATCTAGCTCAACAATCACGATACTTGCCGTTAAGCGGATTGGAGACCAAACTAACCTAGTATTAATCTTCAGGTGCATTACGGCGGCTTTGATCGGTTCTTATGACGCCCCTTGGAAATATGACGTTTTAAACTAGTTGGAAAAATGTCGATTGGATCATTCACATTTTATACGGAAAAGAGAATGTCCGTATTGTGTCATAAATATATTACCTAATACGAAAATTATGTTTAACTAGCAACCCGCCCCAGCTTCGCACGAGTGGAATGGTAATATTTAATACATGCATGTATTTTACATGTAAACCTTCCTCTTGAATCACTATCTATTAAAAAAATCGCATCAAAATCCGTTGCGTATTTTTAAAAATCTAAGCATACATAGGGCCAGTCAAAGTCACTTTCACATTTACCCAAAGCCCCAGCAGGTTTTGATTTGGTCTTTACTGTTTGTTTTATCTTGAACCGCGCGAGTAAAAATCAGAAAGTCAGACGGCGAGCTAGCCATTGCTCACTGTCCTTAAGCCCGCACCTACAGTGGATATACAGTAGGTCCTAGACACGTCTTTAGGCTGAAGTAATAATGACGAATTTTTCGATCCGATGAGACGAAAAATATCCTTGTAGATTTTTTAATAAGAAATTAAAATGAAATTCGTGAGAATCTGAGTACTAATGAAACTTCGAGTGGCTCTGTGAGGGGAGGTTTCTAATTGTAATGTTTATTAATATTAATGAAGTACATTTGTCCTTCCATTAACATATTTTAGAAACTCAAAATGATAATGGTGGCTGAAGTAAATTGGCCGTATTGTGGATATTTCTTTCATATTATTTTTTTGCTAAAACTAGGAATCTTTAAGTATTAAATTTCGTCTTAAAATGGTTTACATCATCAGATTTATTAATGTTCCCACACTGGCCTCTTCTTTAGGAGAGGGAATGGGCCATAATCCACCACGCGGACCCATTGCGAATTGGTGGATGTCACATGTCTTCGAATTAAGTTAAGCGTAAACTAGATTCAATTCATAACATTGAAACGCAAAATGAATATATAATCTCGATTAGACGCTCAAACTATTTTTTGTTATAATCACAAAAGTTTTATTGGTGAATTCGGCCTTAAGTATTTCATCCAACAGACAAAAAAAAAAATTGCATACTTAAATGCAAGCAATATTCAGACTAAGGCTCACTTAATTAAAACTCTCAATAAACAAAATCCCGTAGTCCCAATCCATCCCATCACTAAATAAAGACATACATCCATAAACCAAACCTCCAATCACTACACAGACGTTACATACACATAAACAAACACATAATCAAGCCATACATAACAGTCCCGAAGAATTACTATCAATCCCGGGAGAGTGAAAAGGTTCCTTTATTTATGCATGGGAATAGGGCTGCTACTGCCTCCTAAATTTATGACGGGCTAAAAAAAGGACACTTATTTTGAAGGAACTTCAAAGGTTTTGAGTTATGACGTAGCAAGGTAGATTGAATATTGTAGAAGCGAGGGGAAGCACAGAAGGAACACAAAAAGAAAGAGGGTTTTTTTATGGTAGGTAAAAATCATCCAATGTCGAATCCCGCTCTTGGGCGAAGTGAGAAACAGTATTACTCTTACTGACTAAACACCCCACCCCGTTCCCTCTTTGCCCTTCGCACTGGGGCCAAGCCTTCCTTTCAGAAAGACACCCTGGGCCCCAGTAGGCTTCGACACTTGCAGTGTCCTTACGAAACTGAGAGAGGTTATAAATCTACATATAAATAGAATACCACTCACTGATTAATCACGAAATCTCAGAAACTATAACACCTACAAACTTAAAATTTAGCCTAAAGGTTAGCAAATAGATAAAATCTCAATATCTTGAATATAATAATAATATTATTTATTAATATTTTTCATAGTGAACATTAATTCTAAGTACAAAGTTACAAACATTTTTATGATCAACTTTCTCTACTTTTACTACGAACACTCCCAAACATAAAAACAAAATCTTAAAAGTTTAAATAAATAAACAAAATTACTCTTAAAACAGGCAGCTAACTGCTGCAAGCCTCATCACAAGCAAAACTGTCCAACCAAAACATCATAAACACGACATGTTTATCAACAACTCAGGATCTATCACAACAAACTGACATCAAAAACTGACGAAAGAGAGTCAGATCCGTTGCTTATAATTACGCATATGAATAAATAAGTAATGTGGAGGGTCGACCGTACATGAAATACTGAATGATTTACAACGATAAAATAAAAAACTTAAGTTGCGTACTAACTACCTACAAGCCATTGAACTCGCCCAGCTGACGTTTACTTAAAGTAATAAGTAATTTTGTAATTGTAAATTAAATCGAGTTTAAAAAGAACTTTATTTTTTAATTTTATCTTTACTACTCGATGTATTTCTTATACCGAATCGACCCTCCACGGGATTAAAAAAAAATCAAAATTTAGCGAACCCGAGGCAGCCCTGATCAAGATGACTCGATTTATAAACCCTCTGATATTTGTACGATGCTAGTCACAAAGATTCAATGATACTGTACTAAATAAAACTTGCAATACGTGACTGGACTCCCGAAACTACTGAAAGATACTCTATGTATGATACATTCGACTCCAGGAATAAGGCAAGGAAGGTACGGGGTAGGTTTTTTAGTCAGTAAGAGTCTGACACTGGTCTCCCGCTCCGCCCAAGAGCGGGTTTCGTCATTGGATGATTTTCACCTACCATAAAAAAATAAAATAAAAAAAACTATGTATGATACATTATACACATACATACATTAATTTTACCTAGGAATAGAATAAGTAAGAACACATTCATTGTAGGCGTACAGTTAAGGAGTGGCATTCCCTGCCGAAGTCTGTGTTTCCTGATAGCTGTAACCTAGTAGTCTTTAAGTCAAGAGTGAATAGGTTACAGTACGGCCGCCGGATCTTGGCGAGTCTGAAATTAGATTTTTTTTTTAAATTGCAGTCAAGCTGCAATCCCACCTGATGGTAAGCAGTGATGCAGTCGTTGATCGTAAGGCGCACCAGTTTATTAAGAGTCTCTGCGAATTATAGCGCTTGAAAACTCGAAAAAAAAGGGTTAAGCCAATAAATGCAATTTGCAGTTCTTATTGCTGTTAAAAACTGTTATTGGCATTTATATTTTATTAAACCTTTATTTTTGTATGAGTTTCCTCACTTTATCTTTTATCGTCACACCACACATTCATCTAAATACCTACAAATGTAGAATATTAGGCCCAACTGCAGGGCCGAAGCCTACTGGGGCCCCGGTCCGGTTTCTGAAAGGAAGGTTCGACCCCGGTATGTGGTCTAAGAAGGAATGGGGTGGGTCGTTTAGTCAGTAAGAGTCTGACACTGTTTGTTGTCTGGGAATTCGTCATTAGATGATTTTTCCACCATAAAAAAAGCTGTCAGATGCATACATCTTAAAGATGTAAATTTTAGTCCAATTTTCATCCTATCCATGCTAGTACAATAAACCTTATTAAATATATAGAGATTTCTGAGAATTTCAGCAAATCTCATTTGGCTGTCTTTAATTTATTGAAAAAACTGAACGTTTATTGAGGGTATATTTGAGATTTGCAAAGAAAATAAACATAAAAAAGTACTGTAAGTAAATGAGACAATATGAAATAAATTCTGAATAAAGCTGAGAATTTTAATATAGCCGTTGAATCTAGTAAATGGCGATAAATTCCATGTTTAAAGATTATTGTATTTCATAAGATTTTATGTTATTCGCAACAATGTATTCTTTTCAGAGGTATATGAGTTTCAATTCAGAATTGCTGGGTTCTGTAACCGAAGGCAGCCATATTCAAATTTACAGGATTCCGTACCTTAAGGGTGATAACGGGACCCTATTACTAAATATCCGCTGTCTGTTCGTCTGTCTGTCAGCAAGCTGTATCTCATAAATCGTAAGATAAAAGAGAGTTGAAATTTATCAATGCACAGCTGACACTGTGCAGTGGTGTCACGAATCCGACCTACGAGTTGTAGGTTCGAGTTCAAAACCCAGTCAGCTGCATTAGTATGTGTAATTTATTTCATCACCAATCACCAATGCTCCAAAAACGGTGAAGGAAAACATCGTGAGGTGATGAAACTGGCATTTCCTAGAACCTATGTGACATCCGTCAATCCGCGCTGGGCCCGCGTGGTGGATTACGGCCTATTCCCTTTTCTAGAGTCCTCTCTGTCCTGAGTCCCAGCAGTGGGTACATTAAAAGGTTGATGCTATGCTATGCTCAAGCCGAAACTAATGGGAATAAAAGCGTGAAATTCCGCACAAAGTTTATTTTTAAGAAGTTTCAGCTGGCTAAAGCTGGTTATCATATAACAATTTGTCTTCGCATTTGGTTAGTTTTCTTTAGCGACCAGAGTCTGCTAAATTATCTTTCACATTTTAAGAAAGACTGTCATTTAGTCGGTTTTAAAATGCTAATTGTCTTTTTAAAGCACCGGTTTTATGAAGCCTTTTTACGGCGGCTGAGGACGTTAGTAAGGAGATTAACATTTATGGAAATTTTTAAAATGGGTCTAGGAATAGTTATTTCTTGGGTGAAATCAGGGTTTGTTACTTATACTAATTATAGTGAGCATTTGAAACGCATATTCAATAAATATATAAAACCTCGTTCTTGTCTTGAAGTCGGCTTAAAAAAATTTCTTTATTTTATTTTTTTGTTCTTTATTTTTGTTACTATTTTGGTGTACAGTCAGCAGAACATCAGACTATACAAATCTGTCAGATTTCTCCAATACATTTTGAACCTTGTTATATTATAGTTAAGAGTTGAAAATCGTTTGCAGAATTTTTACAGTTTGTTGTAGTCTGTGCTGCTTACCGTACAATAAAGTTCATTCTATTCTTTCTACTAAATGACATTTATTCTCGTGGAGGCGATCTCTCGCGGCGGGCCTTGTTAAAAGTCTGGAGCGAGGAGGAGAGGCAGGCGGACGCCTCCTTCTTTCAAAAGAGGAGGCCGACCGTATCATGTAAAGGCAACGGCGCTTACGCCGCAGCCGCCGCCGCCGTGTCTCCGATCCCGATTCCCGGCCGCCGTAAGCGCGAGCTTGTAGCTGGCGAGCTATGGGTAGCCCGCCGTCCAATCGTCTGGTAACCGTCCGGACCAAGCCCAGTCGTCGACGGCGCGCACTATAGGTCGAAGCCTTCTGGGGTCAAGGATTGATGCCAAAGCGTTACACCAAGGCTCTGGGATTAAGGCAAGAAGGAACGTTGGGTCGTTTAGTCAATAGAAGTCTAACACTGTCTCCTGCTCGGCCCAAGGGCGGGATTTGTCATTGGATGATTTTTACGTACCACAAAAAAAAGATGACACTTCGTGAACTGCCAAAAACGACAGCTATTGAAAATGCCAAACTTCCCACTAACATCTTTCACCACTAACCAGTTGTGCGTTCAGCTAATAGTTCGACTAACAACACGAGAACTCACAACATTTGTTAGTAATAACGGGTTGTGTTAGTAATTGTTATTAATGAACAGCTAATGGGGTTTGAGGACCATTAACTTACACTAATATGTGTGATCAGGTCAGGAAAGTGTTTTTTTTTTTTTTTTTTTATGGTAGGTAAAAATCATCCAATGACGAGTCCCGCTCTTGGGCGGAGCGGAAAACAAGTGTCAGACTCTTACTGACTAAAAAACCTACCCCGTTCCTACATCGCCATACATACCAGGGCCAGAGCCTTCCTTTTCAGACACAAACAGGAAAGTGTTTGGAAAACCATTAATTATACACAACAAAGGAATATAATTGACGAAATTAATGTGACTGAGGAAATATAAACTTTTTTGAGTTATGGGCTTTAGAGGTTGGTTTCTAATTAGGTTTGATAGTTCATGTTCATGCGTTGTATGTATGCCACGAGTCTCACAGTAGTCTATTCAAAAAGGGTGTTCAATTTTATGTATATACATAGTAAATGATAGGCTCGAGCTTGACCATTTTCTAACCTCGTAGAAAGCGACAATGTGATCGACGTTAAAGTATGCCCGCGTAGACGTGAAGTTACTTATGTAGTTATGTCATAAACTTCTTGAAGGTTTTCATAGGTGAAAATTAAGTACGGCGTATTATGCCCAGAAAATTAAAATTCAGTCACAAATTACAGTTAAAACATATTTTAAAACCAAAACGTATATCATAGAAAGACAATACCTAAGTGTGATCAGGGCCACGGGTTTGCGTCTGAAAAGGAAGGCTCTGGCCCTGGTATGTATGGCGATGTAGGAACGGGGTAGGTTGTTTAGTCAGTAAGAGTCTGACACTTGTTTGCCGCTCCGCCCAAGAGCGGGACTCGTCATTGGATGATTTTTACCTACCATAAAAAAAAAAACCTAAGTGTGAGAACGCCAGCGTGCAGCGTTCGCTTAGGTTTCAAGAGTTTAAATCATAAACTAAAACATCAAGCCCGGAAAACCATTTTATATAAAAATATATATAGAAGATATAAAACAAGATATAACCTACTAATATTTAGGGCCGATATTGATATTTGAGGCATTAATGAAATTGCTGTATGACAGGTTTTGTAGTAGAAAATATGATATTCATTCTTCAGATAAAATTTCATCGGTTATTACCAAATTTTTACAGGAAAATCGACCTGAAAATGACAACAATAACGTACCGAAGGCTATGTATGAAAATTATTTTGAACGTACAGAATCAAGCCATTTCTCAATGTTTTTCATTTGAAAAGCCTTAAAAAATAAATCATTTATCATCATCATCAGCCTTATTAATGTTCCCACTGTTGGGACACAGGCCTCCTCTCTAGGTGAGGGAATTTGACATACACCACGCGGGCCAAGTGCGTATTGGTGGATAAAAAAAATCATAATGCGCTATACCTAAACAAATCATTTGATTTATTTATAGCTAGCTTTAGCCCGCGGCTTCGCTCCCGGCAAAATGTAATAAATGTAGAACCACGTGACCGATTTTTAGAACCTTGCGGCTCCATCAATCATCCTTCCTAACAGCAATTCCAATCGAATAAAAAAAAATTGTTCCACAAATAATTAAACTCTATCCAATCTTTACCCAATTTGCGCACCAGAGCATTGTCAAATGAAAAATTAACGAAAACAGTGCGCAAATAAACATAGAGTAATAAAATAGATTAGAGACAACTATACCTACTTGGCACAGAGTAGACATGACGTTAAAAAAAATAATTGCGGAATTTACTGTACGTTTTATAGCAATTTTTTGCCAAATATCTCTATGGTGGACGCCTATAGTGTAACAGAAGAAATTTTAAAGAAAAAGATGAGTAATTTTAACGAGCTTCAATAAGAATAATTAAAACACACGCGAACTTACAAATGCAGTATCACTACATAGTATAAAACAAAGTCGCTTTCCGCTGTCTGTCGTGGATGTTTGTTGTGGATGGCGAGCAATGGGTAGCTCACCGTTCAATCGTCTGATAACCGTTCGGACTATGCCCAGCCGTCGACGGCGCGCACTGTTTCCGCGTGCCTCAAGGAGTTGTCAGCAAACCGTAGGGACCCTACAGAAGGGTCGAAGCCAACTGGGGCCAAGGGTTCGCGTCTGAAGGGAAGGCTCTAGCGCTGGTATATATGGCTATGTTGAAATGTAAGAGTCTGACACTGTTTCTCGCTCCGACGTAAAAAATAATTGCGGAGTTTACTGTACAGTTTATAGCATTTTTTTTGCCAAATTATCTGTATGGGAGACGCCTATAGTGTAATACAAGAAATTTTGAAGAAAAAGATGAGTAATTTTAACGAGTTTTAATAAGAATAATTTGATCACACTTACATAACAAAAGCAGTATCACTACATAGTATAAAACAAAGTTGCATGTAAGTATGCTGAGATCTTTAAAACTACGCAACGGATTTTGATGCGGTTTTTTTAATAGATACAATGATTCATTTTTTATTATATATATTATATTATATAATATGTTTAACATCAACATTGAACCCGTGTAAAGCTGGAGCGGGTCCTATGATAAAGAATAGGCATTTAAAAACCACACATTTTTTTTTTGGCAGTTTAAACTAAACGAGACTTATATTTCGTAGCTGACTTCATACTCAGAGAAGAAACACCAAAATAAAATAGAGTAAAATAACTGCATTCTTTATTTTTTTAAATCAGCAAAACAAAGGGAGACGTTGAAACCACAACAGTCAACTTTTATAAATACTCTTTCCCCCGCAATCTAGTTTTTTTTTTTAAATTACAATCTACTTTTTTTATTACAATTCTAAAATTTAAAAAAAGACTCGTCAATCGTTGTAAAATCGTCATAGGTATAAAGGACGGTAGTCAAGTTTTACGAATAAAACAAAACATTTGTTGAATACTGTTGAAAATCTGATACAGGACAGCCACCAGCAATAAATAATTAGGTAATCCTAAATAATTATCACACTATTTATAAGCTATCTCGGCACCGCGGCTTTCAGACAATAGTTTGCAATTAGGTTAAATTAAATAGAGAGACTGGCCTATCGGCAACTTGAACCTAGCAACGATTTTAATTTGGGTACAAATCGTACAGATCCTAGGCAATAAAAACGGATTTCGTGGACAAGACTTTTATAGACGGTCTGGCTGTTGTGCGTGTCATCATCATCAGCCTTATTAATGTTCCCACTGTTGGGACACAAGGCTCCTCTCTAGGAGTGGGAATGGGCCATAATCCACCACGCGGGCCCAGTGCGGATTGGTGGATGTTACTTGTCTTCGAATTTTTGGTTCTAGGACATGCCGGTTTCCTCACAATGTTTTCCTTCACCGTTTTGAGAGCAGTGGTGATGAAATAAATTACACAAAGTAATTAAATGCGCCTGGCTGTGTTTGAATCCACGACCTCCAACCCGTAAGTCGGGGCCGTTACCACTCGGCCACCACTGCTCTCTCAGTTTGCAATTAGGTTAAATTAAATATAGAGACTGGCCTATCGGCAAATTGAACCTAGCAACGATTTTAATTTTGGTACAAAACTGACGAATCCTAGGCAATAAAAACAGATTTCGGGGACAAGACTTTTATGGACGGTCTGGTTGTTGCCGGCGGCTTTGCCCGTGTGATAGATTTTTTTTCATGGTGGGCAAAAATCTTGGGCGGAGCGGGAAACAGTGTCAGACTCTTACTGACTAAAACGCACCCCACCCGTTCCTTCTTTGCCTTTCGCACTGGGCCAAGCCTTTCTTTCAGAAAGAGACCCTGGGCCTCAGTAGGCTTCAAACCTTTTGCAGTCTCTACATGCCCGTGTGGTAGATAAAAATATCTCAAGGGATACATACTGGGATAAAAATTATTGTATGTGCCACGAACAGGTCTAACTGTGTTTCAAGTTTCATCGAAATCCGTCAAGCCGTTCGAGCGTGAAAAATATACAGGGTGTCATTGACATGTTAACGCAAACGAATACCATAGATCCAGTACATGATTCTAAACCCCCCAGTGATGGAATTTTTTGTCGGTTTTTTCTTATTTTTTTTTTTAATGAATTTTTAACGTTTTTTTAATTAAACTGTATAAAAACGTCAATTTAGCATTTTTTGCGAAAAAAATGAGTGCTTTACATTCCAAATTAAAAATGTCATCGGGTTTGATTAGAACAACGACTTTATTTGCCTCGATGATTTTTTTTATAAATTTTTTTTTCGTAAAAAAAAGATTTTTTCTTTTTTTTTCTAAAAATATCATTGGGATTGGTCAGAATAACGATTTTATACAGGTTAAAAATAAAAAAAAAAACATTTTTTTTTTTAATTTGAAAAAAAAACCGACGAAAAATTCCACCACTGGGGTGTCCAGAATCATGTACTGGATCCATGGTATTCGTTTGCGTTAACATGTCAATGACATCCTGTATAACTATGAACGATTAATGCATTCTGTTCGTAAGTATAACTTTTAAGATATGATCATGTATAAATTAAGCGAAAAGAAATTTAATTTTATAGTAATAAATAACATTATCGATAAAATATTTATCATTAATCAATGCTATTATATTATTCGTTATATTTATTGCACAATTGTAATTATTGTGTTGATGTACGAATTAACTATGTAATTGTAATAATTTAAGTAATTAATACCTCGAGTAGAGATTTTATTTATCAAAACCATATAATAATTTAATACTCGTAAAATCTATTTTGAGAAGAAAAATGTGTAGATGCAACACCTGTATAGTTAGTTGTCGCAAGAATAAAAAAAAAACTTTTTCAATACACTTACTCGAAAACTGCCTCTTTTCGCACTCCTATTAGGTTCAATATAGCATGTATATCACCCAAGTGCTTTTTTGAGTTTATCACAACAAGGGCTTTTTTATTCCTTCCTTATCGTCACGGTCAAAGGTGATTATATTGTTTTACTTAGTTTATCGAAACGGGCGCGAGGCGTCCCCCAGAGTCGCTGGGCGACCCCCACGAAATTAGAAACTGACCACAGCAGATTTGAATGCTATACTTATATATTTCTTATATTTCTACTGTATGTTTGAGATACGATTAATTTTTTTTTCATTCTTTCTTTATTTCACAAGTCATAAGTGTATTGAAAAACGTCGTTTGACACATGTGCAGATTTGTCATTGCAGCCCTCGGCTTCATAACACACTCGCCTACGGCTCGTGCGAATTTCGCCTCGGTCGCAATGACAAACTTCCTGCACTTGTATCAAAATGTACTATTTATGAAAGCACACATCATTTTTCTTTTGTTATAAAATGAACTTTGTTCTGTTATCATTGAATTCTATTGAAACAGTGAACATTATATTATTTGATTATTGGAAAATTTGTGGAAAATTTTATATTTTCAAGAAAATGTTTCTAGGTCTAGGAATACAATCAAGAATTGATTAAATATACAATAGACAGGTCAACCTTTTATAGGAAACGTATGAATCGATGGTATATGCGATCCGGTAGAAATGTATTCATGAAAATAGGTGATTTTTATTTTTATTGTTTCTAGGTTCACGCTTGACCGTTATCTCATCGAATGGAAAGCGACGATGCAGTCGATGATGGAGCGCGCTTACCTAAAAGTAACGTATTCATTCTTGCTGGCTAGCTTTCCCCCGCGATTTTACCAGTGTCTTTGTTTGCTGCTCCGCTAACGTTAGTCATAGAGCCATCGGCAAGCGTGCTCCATTATAGGCCACATCATCGCTTACCATCAGGTGAAATTGTGGTCAAACGCGATCGCAATCTAGATTTTTTAAATATTTTCGCCTACTTATTCTCTCGCGTCTAAGTTAGATTCAATTTTCTCTAAGCACTATTTGGCAAGCTGTACGGCTCTGTCTAATGACAGAGCCAATAAGAGATATGGCCCTTGTATCAATCTTAGAAAGTATAACTATTAACAGGGAATGCATGTCCTAAGAAGCGTCTCCATATTGACACTGTGGTGAATATGGAACGAGGAAGCCCCATCAAGCTTACTGAGATAACCCAAATGAAGCTACACGACCAAAAAATAAAAAATGAACCAACATTACAAGGAAACCCCGTAGTTCCCGCTAAAAGAAATCATAAATAAAACGTTCGGAATGTGATAACTACCAACAGTACAAAAATAAACAGTGAGAAAACGTAAATAAACACTAATAAAATAAATGGCAATTTATCAGCTAGCAAACGGGTTGTTTAAATGATGATCCAAATCATTTCTCTCGCTAAGTGGGCGATATACATTAAGAAATACTACTTCTGTCTTCGCTGCCTACACGATTATAGAGATTTGTTTTATTGAAATGAGTATAGCGAAGTTTTGTCCAGCAGTGGACTTCTTCCGAATTTTGTCTCTCTGAGGTTTGCCCAAATAAATGCTGAGACTAGTAATTGGATATTTTTTTTCGGTAGATAAAAATCTCTTTGGCGGAGCAGTAGATTGTATCAAACTTTTACTGACTAAAAAACCACTCCGTTCCTTCCAATGTTGACTTGGTTTCGGTTAGGATAGCTACCGGATAATTGGACGGCGTGCAACCTATTGCCTATCGTCCGCGAGCTCGCGCCTACGGTGTAGCGGTGGCCGGAAATCAGGAACAGAATCCCGGCGGCGTCTGGGGCGTGTGCGCCGTTGCCTATGCCGTCGGCCCCCTCCTTTGCTAGCATTACTACTTCGCTGAAGGAGGCGACCGCCCGCCATTCCTCCTCTCTCTGGACCATAGCCTCTACACCGGCGCGAGAGATCGCCGGCACGAGGACACGGCGATGCTCTTCCCAAGCGTGGCACACTTCTACCGTATGACCGAGTCCCTCGAGATGTTTTCGTGTGTAACAAGTGGCCCCAGTATGCGAGTCCAGCGAGCTGTAACCCGCGCGGTAGCAGAGCATATATTTCAAATTCGAGCAAATACAATCTCCACAGAAGAGGTTTCTCGGACGGTTCTGATCTTCAGTGTTTTTGCGCCGTTTCTCCGCAGACCATGTCCCAACTTCCATCCTGCATCACAAGCCCTATTACCTGTTCACGTAGGGATAGTATTTGAAACTAATGACAGCATCGGTGGACAGCAATGTCGTGGCCGAATACTTTTTTTATACTCGTAGTATGTAAAAATCATCCAATGACGAATCCCGCCCTTGGGCGGAGCGGGAAACAGTATCAGAGTCTTACTGACTAAACAACCTAACCCGTTCCTTCCTTGTCATATATACCAGGGCAGACTCTCAGACCCCCAGTTGGCTTCGACCCTTCTGCGAGGACCCTCCCTACGGTTTGCTGACAGCGCATCAACTGCTGTCAACACGCCGAGAAGATCTCTCCAAACACAATAACTAGCACTAATTAGCACTAATTATTTCACTCGTATAAATCAAACAGACAACGGCCTAATGATTCATCACCACGCTTACTCACACCGTGGGTGTAACAGAGAAGCTATTCTTTATACCAGTTGTAGTGCAATAAAACATTTAAATTCCACAAGGTCGAGCGGGAATCTGGTTTTTACAGACAAAACATTGTATTTATTGAGATTTAGCTGTTAATGCAATTTATTAGCGAGTCTTTGAATCTAGGTTTTTGTGAACCACGATGGAAAGTCAATAACCTCATCTAATCATACATTTTTATTTTTTTATCGTTTTAATCCCGTGGAGGGTCGATACGGTATAGGGTAAGAGGAGATATATTGATGATATAAGTAAATTGAAGATATTTTTTTAAAGAGAATACTACACAGTTCCAAGCTAGTTCATTCATGAGGCAGCGCTAGGGAGTTGTTACGAGTATGAGGAAATAGATATCCTCATACTCATAATACCTACATCATGAGTAGGAAACCGAATGGTATTGTGTTTTAAAAGTATGATCAAATTACTTAGATCACCAATATATCATCTTCCCTTACTATATAAAACACTGTTGATTTGTAAAGATCTCGAATTAGGGGTCTTTCAAAAGTGAATAGGTTACTTCTAGGCAAGCATGTTTCATGATCGGCCACATCAGAACTTACTATCACGTGAGATTGTGGTGAAACGCGTGCCTATCCATAATTAAAAAAAAATGGAGTGTACGATTTTAGCTACACCGAGACAATTCGCATTTTTTTTTACTTGTTATAAGCTAGTGCTTGACTGCGATCCCACCTGATGGTAAGCAGTGATGCAAACGTTGTAAGAGTTTATTCACTCTAGCACTGAAGACTCCTAAATTATAATCGGATGGAAAGACCGCAGTTGGCAAATTGTTCCACTCCCTCGATGTGTAAGTCAAGAACAGTACTCCTCTTCGATTCGTATTCCTCATTACTGCAGGTCGTGCAGTTACCGTTGGATTAGCTTCTTATTGATGGTGTTTCGCCATCCATGACGGTTCTTGGTTTCATGAAGTGCGACGTGTAATCAGGTGTCCAGTATGGAGCGGAGCTGATCAGCCCATCTTTTTGGGCTGCAGCTCCTTAGTCAATTGCCATCAACCATTTCAGTTACGACCTGTTCAAGGTTATGGATATCTTACTAATATTATAAATGCGAAAGTTACGATGTTTGGATGTTTGTACTCAATCACGCCAAAACGGCTGGACGATTCTGAATAAAATTTGGCACAGGCATAGGTTACACTCCAGAATAGGACATAGGCTACTTTTTATCCCGGAAACCCCAAACCCAATACCATGCGGGCGGAGCCGCGGGCAAAAGCTAGACATACCATAGAACTCACTCTGCACATGCTAATAGTAGACAGTCTAGTCTTGATCTTCAGAAGGAACAGTACTAGGTCACACATAAGTCACCCAGAGGTCACCGTGACATCTGTGCTAGCAATAAAGCATAGTTTGTACAACCAGCTGTTAAAATAGCATTAACTAAATACCTAACAAATAAAATGTCACTATGTTATACGTATGTAGGTAAATACCATCGTCTACCTTTCAAGGGTAAGCAAAGACGTATCTGCGAAATTTAGTTAGAATTGTTTGATTAATTTAAGGGCCCAGTGCTCGCGTAGTGCCATACAAACAGTGTCAAAGTTAAAATAATTTTTATTTTACATAGGCCCACATGGGCACTTGTAAAACGTCAGAAGCTAGTGCACGGTTCCAAATTGGTCGTTTCCTATCGAGAAGAACCGGCAAGAAACTCCATAAAATTGTGATTTTCTGAAACCTGCTCCTCGGTAACGGCTGGATTATTTTTTTTCATAAACTAATGTATGTCCCACAGCTGGGCAAAGGCCTTCCCTTTTTCCTTCCAAACCTCTCGGTATAAGGCGACCTCCGGCCAAATTTGCCCAACGATCATGATCAGATTGTCACACCACCTTCGCCACATTTGACTTGGACGGCATCGACCTCCCTCAAGTGTCCAGTGAGTGACAATCTTCGCCCATCTGTCCGTATGCATTCGTGCGACGTGGCCAGCTCACTTCCACTTCAACCTGGCTGTTTGTCCCCCGAAATATGGAACGGTTAAATTCACAGATATTTATTTGCCGCGATATTAAATGTGTGCATTTAATTCCGCCAAACACTATACGACTGTTCAAGGGATTATACACCTTAAACAAGCAAAGTTACTCTGCCTAATTTTAACTCAATGTTAGATTTGGCTTAACAATTTTGTTTTTGTTCGAAGTCCATTGTCAAGGTTGAAAAGTACTTGCAAGTTTATACACATTTAAAAGAAAAACTGGCCAAGTGCGAGACAGGCTAGTACCCGAACGGTTATAGCGATATAGCCACCCATAATCATCATCATCATTTCAGCCGAAAGACGCCCACTGCAGGACATAGGCCTTCCCCAAGCGGCGCCACAAAGATCGGTCTTGTGCATCTTGCATCCATCGGATTCTAGCAATCCTTCATCACCCCTTCTATCCATATAATATCTACACGGAAAACAAGTTAAATCCGCCTATGTATTACTACTACTACTGTTAAATTAATAAAAAGCCCGTCGTTGTTACGGTTATGCGCAAACCCCCACTCTGCCACACTTTGATAGAGTAATTTGACATGTTGGTTCAACTTGTATGCCGCATATTGTACACATAGTAAAACTACGATCTCCCCCATTACATTCCTAATCCTCCTTCTGCGAAGTAGTAATGCAAAGGAGGAGGCTGCATGCGTGAGACAACGGTGAGCAATGGCCAGCTCGCTGTCCGACCGTTCGGTAACCATCGGGACCGAACGCACGTCGTCGACGGCGCATACTATCCCCGCCGCCTCAAGGAGTTGTCAGCAAACTGCAGGGGCCCTTCAGGGTCGAAGCCTCCTGGAGCCTAGAGGGTGGTGAAAACTGTTACCTCGACTCCAGGAATAAGGCAAGGAAGGTACGGGGTAGGTTTTTTAGTCAGTAAGAGTCTGACACTGGTCTCCCGCTCCGCCCAAGAGCGGGTTTCGTCATTGGATGATTTTCACCTACCATAAAAAAAAAAAAAAAATCCCCGCTCAAGGAGTTGTGAGTTGTCAGTAAACCGTGGGTGCTAATCAGGGCCGGCTTTTGAAAGGAAGGTCTGGCCCCGGTATGAAGGACTAAGAAGAAACTGGGTAGGTTTTTTAGTCAGTAAAGTTCTGACACTATCTCCCGCCCGCTCTAGGGCGAAAGATGTCATTGGATGATTTATACCCACAACAAAGAATTTTATTACCAGAATATATAAGAAATCCACAAACTATTTAAACTCGACAACTGTTGCTGAATATCTAAAAGCAATAACAAAACCTATCAGATACTTATATCAGGTGAATTACCAAGCCGTTCTCCCACCGATCCCATAAAAAAAAAAACTTATATCATCTACTAGTGAGAACAGCAGTCGTTTGGCCGAAATCCAATTTATTTTCTAGTGATGGGCATCATAAAAAGTGTCAGGCCCTCCTCTAGGGGCCCGTAAACATGCGGAACACAATGTGACCCATAGTCTCGTTAAATATGGTATCAAGTTATATGTGCCTTAATTTTAGGTCATTTCGGACTTTGCCAAACTATTGTTACGTTTGATGTTTCGTTGTAAAACCTTAGAAATGATGAGTCCCGGATGTAGTTGTAGATTTTTGATAGTCATAACAGTTATACAGTACCTACCCAGGAAATTCTGACACCAGTATTGCCAGGGCATATCATGTTAGCCGGTTACTGAGTTTCTGGAGGTCATATACACACTCAATAAGAACTTACGGATGACTAGCAATGACTAGCTCGCCGTCTGGCCGGACAGACTGGTTGTCTATGGCATGTACTGTTTCACGCATGTCTGATGCCAGCAAAACCGTAGGAGCAAAGTACGACTTACGGTTGTTTGGGCCATGAACTCGCTTCTAAAAAGTGTACCCGTTGTCCTAGCACGCAAAAGGCACTTAAAAGAACATAGGTTTATTTTTTAATCATCTAATGACGAGGCCGACCCTTGGGCGGAAACAGTGTCAGACTTTTACTGACTAAACAACTTACCCCGTTCCTACGTTGTCATATGTATCATGGTCAGAGCCTTCCTTTCAGACACTAACCCTAGGCCCCAGTTGGCTTTGACCGTTCTGCAGGGTCCCTACGGAAACATAGATAGGTGCGGTTTTAGTCTGTAGAAGTCTGACACACCTTCCTAATTTAGGCTGGAGGCAGAGGGTGTTGTTAAAACACTTCCAAACTAAGAAAAAACACTGTGGGATATAATTAGGCAGGTAACTAATGAACATTATTTTACGAAGCGATATTTATTTAATTAAAAAGACTCAAGGTCACTCAAAGGGCAATGGAAAGGGCTATGCTCGGAGTATCCTTGCGTGATAGAATCAGAAATGAGGATATCCGCAAGAGAACTAAGGTTGCCGACATAGCGAAAAGAATCGCCAAACTTAAGTGGCAATGGGCAGGGCACATTGCACGCAGAACGGATGGCCGCTGGGGCCGAAAGGTTCTGGAGTGGCGACCGCGTACCGGAAGACGTAGCGTTGGAAGGCCTCCCACAAGGTGGACCGATGACCTGGTCAGGGTTGCTGGAAGCCGATGGATGCGAGACGCACAGGACCGGTCTTTGTGGCGGCGCTTGGGGGAGGCCTATGTCCAGCAGTGGACGTCTTTCGGCTGAAATGATGATGATGATGATTTATTTAATTAAACTTCATGTACAGTAGTGGTACATAGGCGGACGTAATACAATAAGGCTTTCTCTACCAGTAAACCATTGGGTTAAAAAAAAATACACCGCGGTTTTTTTTATGGTAGGTAAAAATCATCCAATGACAAATCCTGCTCTTGGGCGGGGCGGGAAACAGTGTCAGACTCTTACTGACTAAACAACCAACCCTGTTCCTCCCTTGCCTTATTCTCAGAGACCAACACTACGGTAGTGGTGCACAGTAAAGAAAAAAAAAACATATTTTAAATAGATTGTAATGTATTGTCTACCTATATCCTTCACAAAGAACTCCACTCCTGCTTAAACTTCAGCATTCTAAAAGGCGGTATCAACACTAAATAGTGACATCTTCTATCCATCAATTGACAGTTCCCCGCCTAACTTCGGCAACTATTCGGAACACTTCGGAAAATACGCCAAGTTTAAATACAGAAGAGTCTTAAATACTGTAGCTGTAAATTAAGAAATAAAGTCCGCCAGGGGGCGCGCGCGTCACTAATTAAATTAGTTGGCAAAAGTTTTAGTTATACAAACAATGGTTTGTTAATTTTATATTTTTAGGTACGATTGCGAGTCATATAGTTGTGTAACTGTTTTGGTGAGAGCTATTTTCTCCCAGCGGTTTCGGACGTCTTCTCCATACAAGAACTGCTACTAGAGGCTGATTGCTGATCTATATTTGGTTGGGTCCAATCTTCAAAGCCTCGAGCACAGGCGTACAGTAGCCAGCCTTTCGGTTTTCTACATACTGTATTTTTGTAGAGTGTGCGCGGGACTTAACGATTTGCGGCGTACTTCAAATATCCACCTTCACGTTGTTGAGACCTATACGGTCCGGGCTAAACGTTTATACCGAGTACATCGAGGGACTGGAACAGTTTCCCAGATGCAGTCTTTCCGTCCGATAATAAGTTAGGTGTCTTCAAGGCTAGAGTGAATAGGCTCTTAATAAACTAGTGCGTCTCACCATCAACGATTGCATCACTGCTTACCATCGGGTGGGATCGCAGTCAAGCACTAGTTTATAGCAATTAAAAAAAAATACAAACTTTGAACCCCTCTAGAGTTTTTTTTTCAGAGGTAAATTAATTCATTGACCGCGCCCATAAGCGGGACAGGAGATAGTGTCAAACTTTTACGGACTAAAAATCCACTCCTGTTCTTTCTATGCCTTCATTCCAGGGCCCCGGGGTAGACTTCTGCATAACGGGGTATAGCCGTACCCATTCCTAACTAGCTATGGTAGGTAAAAATCATCCAATGCCGAGTTCCGTTCTTGGGCGGAGCGGAAAACAAGTGTCAGACTCTTACTGGCTAAACAACCTACCCCGTTCCTACATCGCCATACATACCAGGGCCAGAGCCTTCCTTTTCAGACGCGAACCCGTGGCCCTAATTGGCTTCGACCCTTCTGCAGGGTCCCTACATTCCCAACTAGCTTGGGATCGGCTTCCAATATAGCCGATGTTTTTGAATACCCGCATTTTCCATGGGAAGACTACATACATACCTCCACAACCCAGCCACTGGACATGACGAAACACGACAGATAGACTCTCTAGCGGTTTTATATCTTCGATACAGTTGTTTCAAAGAAAACAAGGTGTATCATAGCACTGTAGAATTGATTCGTGCGGAAGAATTTACTTTTCTGCACTTTCTTCGAACTCGGCGAGCCGACAACGTCAATATTTCTTTAGTATCGTTTTTAAGTCTTATTGTTGAGTTAAAAGTTGTTAGAAGTAGTTTACAGTTGAGAAGGTTCTTTCAATATTTACTTGATAGACAAATAAAATAATAAATACTTTTATACTTTAAGTAAGACAATTGTAACCGTATATGAATTTTAAAATATGAACTGAAATTCAGATGGCACGGTTGGCACAATGGTTCAGCGTTTGGCTGCTGCGCTGTGAGTGGCGAATACGATGCCCGTTTAAACAAACATTTGTATAACTTACAGATTAGGTGTTTCTGTTCTGGGTGCCTCATATACATAAGTGAATTTACATGTTTTTGTTAACGCACCAAAGATTCAGGAAAAATATCTAGAGGGTAAGTAAAAATTAATTAAAACACTTATTAACAACCATATCCAATACAAACTTGGTGGAACCAACACAAAAATAACGCCACAAATAAAGCACGTGCTATCTCGAGAAAATAAATGAAAAAGGACCTACACTAGCAAGCCACGTATCTAGGTCACCTAAACCGGATATAAAGACACAAGATCACAATACGCAGGCACTTTATTCTGCACGTAACTTGAAGGTACTAAGACGATCAGGGCTGATAGATTCAATTGGGTATTTTGTACAATATTTTATACTGCACTAGCTTTTGCCCGCGGCTTCGCTCTAATTAACTGATAACTCTATTCTACTCTGCTCCACTAAACCCTATTTTTTCCGTCATAAGAACCTTCTCCTGATAATAACAAACACAACAAAAAAGAAATTAGAAAAATCGATTCAGCTGTGCTCGAGATTTGAGCTTAGCAGCTCATTTAACAATCCATTTTTTTTAAATTCCCCAGAAAATAAATGAAAAAGGACCGACACTAGCAAGCCACGTATCTAAGTCACCTAAACCGGATATAAGGGGACACAAGATCACAATACACGGCCACTTTATTCCGCACGTAACTTGAAGATACTAAGACGATCAGGGCTGATAGATTCAATTGGGTATTTGCTTGTACAGTATTTTATTCTACACTAGCGACCCGCCCCAGCTTCACACGGGTGTAATCCTGATATTAAATTAAACCTTTCTCTTGAAACACTCTATCAATTAAAACAAACAAAAAACGCATCAATATCCACGCGCCTCAAGGAGTTGTCAGCAAACAGTAGGGACCCCTGCAGAAGGGTCTAAGCCAACCGGGGCCAAGGTTTGTCGTAAGCTCTAGGCCTGATATAGATGGCGACGTAGGAACGCTTTTTTCATTTTTACATTTTTTACCTACCTTAAAAATACCCCATTAGTATGGGATAAAGGCAGGAAGAAGACGATGAAGATCTAATTATGTAAGTTAAACATTAGCCTTAACGAACAGTGACATACACCGTTAAATTTTGATCGTTTTAATCCCTTGGACCGGTGGTTTAACTAACAAAATACTACTCATTACAAGCTTGTACTGCGACGTAACATAAAAAATAAAGAAATTAGCAAATGATAAGATTATACTCGCAAAATGTATCAAACCAAAAGTTGGGCCACGAGATAGTTACCTACGTCGTCGTCGGTCGTTGCGTATCGGGCAGCGTAGGTACCTACACGGCCCGATCAAGCATAAGGTTATTGACTCGACAGCTGATGTTTGCGTAGGTAAACAAATAAATTGATTCCAAATTTTCCTTCATACTTTTACGGGCTTAGGACCGTCATAACTGTTTTGTGCATAAGACGTCATGCCTAATAAAATAATTATGCTAAAAGCGGTAGGTAAGTACCTACATGTACAAATAAATCTCTACAGGCCTGCTAGTTATGGTGTATTTAAAAATGTGGAATCAAATTATGTACAATGATTTAAAAATAATCAAAATTATTTACAACGATTTAGAAAGAGCTATGCTAATAACGGTTGGTAGTTAAATTTTACGATAACGTAATAATTGTTCAAAATACAAACCATTCCTTTCGATACACAGTCTTGCACTTTTAATGAGATTGTCTTTTAATTTTACTAATGTGTCCCTGTCACTTTTTATCACATCGAAGGCGTCCACTATCGCACTTTTCATTTGTTCACGAATTTGATGCTCGTTTTTGTACACCAAACGTTTTACTTCACTCCACAAATAAAAATCCAGCGGGGTAAGGTCCGGACTCCTTGCTGGCCAAGCAACTGGACAACCCCGCTCAATCCAATTATCGTCAAACACTGAATTGGCGACCGAGGCCCTGAGCGTGTGTTGGAATACGCGTAATTCCGAGACGCCATTATTCGCGAGATAACACAGTGCACTCCGATAACGTCATTAGAGAAACTGACTGACCCGGGGAAACTCCCATGACGTGTCACTATCCCTGCAGTTAGCGCGCGGGGTGCGCGGGGTGAGAGGGGCGCGCGCGCCCTGTTTGATTGGCAAGGTATACGGCGCGCGCGCCCGGGGGCGGGACTTGGTCTAAGATTGGCTATTTTTTGCGAGTCCACGTTGACCAGCGACCGCGTCAATGTTGTTACTCATAAGAATGCTGCCTACTAACGGTTCGCATTATTTATTCACTCATGCGAGAATTGATTCGAGTTATTAAAAAAAAAGTACTTTATTTTTTAATTTTATCTTTACAAATCGATAGTGTTTCATGGACCAGTTCGACCCTCCAAGGGATTAAAACGATCAAAATTTAACGGTGTATAGGTGCATACACTATTCTTCAGCTCAGAAAAAAACACTCCTTTAAAAAAATAAAGACCCGACACTAGCAAGCCACGTATCTAGGTCACCTAAACCGGATATAAGGACACACAAGATCACAATACGCGGCCACTTTATTCTGCACGTAACGTGCATGATACAAGGACGATCGGGGCTGATAGATTCAATTACGTAATTGTACTCTATCTACAAAAAAAACACGCATCAAAATCCGGCGCGCACTGTTCTCACGTGCCGCAAGGAGTTGTCAGCAAACCGTAGGGATCCTGCAGAAGGGACGAAACCAACTGGGGCCAAGGGTTCATGTCTGAAAGGAAGACTCTAGCCCTGCTATAGATGGCGACGTAGGAATGGTTTTTTTATGGTAGGTAAAAATCATCGAATGACGAATCCCGCTCTTGGGCGGAAGGTTGTTTAGTCAGTGTCTGATACTGTTTCCCGCTACGCCCAAGGGCGAAATTCGGATCTAATTATGTAAGTTTAACATTAGCCTGCCTTAACGAACAGTGACCTATAGACGCACACACTATTCTTCAGCTCAGAAAAAAAAAGAACAGAAAAAACATCCCTTTTTTAAGATCCGATACTGGCAGGCCACGTATCTAGGTCACCTAAACTGGATATAAGGACACACAAGATCACAATACGCGGCCACTTTATTCTGCGCGTAACGTGCATGATACAAGGACGATCGGGGCTGATAGATTCAATTATGTATGGTAATGTTGAGTTATTGGTTTACATAGGAGAGGCTTCAAGCCATGAAAATAGGTTACTCGATGAACAAGTTTAACCTACTTTTTAATATAACTTACAGTGTTACTAGAAATTAATTAGGGAGTGATAAAGGATGGAGGTGAGGCGCTTGGGACCCATTGTTGTGGCGACATTCGGGGAAGGCCTATGTCCAGCAGTGGACATCTATGGGCTGAAATTATGAAAGAAGTAGGGCTAGTAAACCTGCGGTTAAATGCGCTTGACCGCTATCTTACCCGATGGAAAGCGACGAAGCGGTCGACGATGGAGCACGCTTACCTAGAAGTAACCTATGCACTCTTGACTTAAAGATTCCCGGATTGTAGCCACCAGGAAACATAGAATCTGACAAGGAATTCCACTCCTTGGCTGTACGCACAATGAATGTTTTCCCAAAACGTTTTATAAGTATATACCTACCTATGTTCTTCCTTTGCCCAGCGTTCTAGAATTTCGGGGTTCCTTTTGGGACTACCCATAGCCCCAGTAGGCTACAGTCCTGCTGGATCCCTACGGTTTGCTGACATCTCTTTGAGGCGCTCGTGGAACACTACTCAGGCTTGTTCTGGGAGAATACGGACGGCTGCTTTACCCATTGACCGTCGTCCGCAATACCACGCCTCTGGAGATTGGGCTCAGGGTCCAGGTCTCGGCTGGGCTTGAGGTACGTTCGTTCCCTCACATGTGCGGCTGCCTCCTTCATTAGCATTACTGCTTCACAGGAGGTAACCACCTGCCTTGTGGTAAGGGCCTGTATATCACAGTTGGGCGTACTAGTTCAGCCTGTAATCTACATTCTACAACTACATTTAAATACAAGGGATGGTCACAAACAGTATAAATTTTAAATGGGTACAACAAACCAGTGTATGTTAAAACAAATCGCGGCTATCGAACTTGCGAGTGTATTTAATTTTGCTAGCAAGTGTATACTCGAACTTCGATGTAGGGCTGTCGCATACAAATTCGAAAACGGTGTTTTAGTGGAATTTTTTCGAGTGTTGTTCAGTGGTTGTTTCAAATACTCGTAAATTGATTCGTAGTGGATATTGCGATGTAAAATTGGTGTAGTTTTATATGTCAAGTATCAATATAACAGAATAATATGTAGATTTGTAGGATCATTGAAACAAGTGGGAACATCGATAAAAATGGAGTTATTGTTATTGTAATATTGACTACTTAAGAGAAGGATGACTCAATATGTACTAACTCGTTACATCTGCATTCTAATATGTTATTCAAGTGATTGCAAAAACTTAAAATACTTTATAATCTAAACACATTATACAGGCTGGATGCAAAAACTGTGTGAAAACGAAACAAAAAATAATATTATTTTTTTTTTTAAATATCTTGTATATTCGTATACCTACTAATATTTTTTACACCCGACGGAAACGAGGGGTGTTATAAATTTGACGTGTCTGTTTGTGTCAGACCGTGGCATCGCAGCTCCTACACGAATGGACCGACTTTGACGCGGTTTTTTTCTTGTTTGAAAGCTGACGAAATCGAGATTGTTTTACTTTGTATAGCTTATTTGCATCGGGAGTCTTTAACTTTTACTAACTTAAAGCGACTATAATATTCTACAGATTCTTAACAATGCATTTATATTATTTATCTCTAGTTTGACGTCTATATCAACAAAAAAGGCACCAACAAAAGAACCATCCTTGAACAGCAGGACAGTGCCAAATCAGAAGCCTGTGAATTTATTTACCAAAAAGAAAAAAATATAAAAAAAACGATACCAATAATCGCGCCAATAAAAATAAATGCTAAGTGGTCGAGTTCCAGACCCACTTATCTTAGTCCTAGCGATAAAAAAGGGGTACAATAGCATAACCATACTTCACCGACAAACGAAGGCACGTGCCGAACTAGGGTTGCTACTTAATCGAAATGCTCTTTATTCGAATTGCGAATTCGAGATAATTATCAAATTAAGGAAAAGCAATTCTGTGATATACATTATAAAGTTCAAATTCCAATGTAATTTAAACTTTATTAGTTTGATTAAACGCGCTTATCAAAACATTCCTAAGCAGGATAGTCCTTCTATCAAGAGGGGCTAGACTATATGACATCACGCTATGTCCCACGGGAGCGGAGCAGTAACTAAAGACGCGGGTAAAACCGCGGTGGGACATCTAGTACTAAAATAAAAATACAGATAGATCCGGCGTTTTGTTATAAAAAGCAAACAATAATGTATAAGTAGAATTACTTATTTTTTTCAATATATATCCTTCAATTATATCCAAATTATTTCTCCATCGCATTTAAAAATCTCAATAATTAAATTGCATAGTGTTCGCTTAGCCTTACAAGTAAACGTCCGACTTTAAAACCAGACCGGTAATAAATGATGTCCGGCCGATAAACGTGACCGGACGTCCGGGCTTTTTGCATTCGATCGCCAACGTTCAAAGTTAAATTGAATTTTAGAGAAAATTTCATTTCGGTTTACATCCTTATGTAGAGTATTTCATCCCCGTAACATTGTTAATTTAGGGACACCATTCTGATAGAATGTAAAATAAAAATGAAGGTAGTTGAGGAATTGCTGGGATGTTCCGAAAGAGTTATCATGGCTGTGGAACGGAAAGAAACCTTCACAGAGCAAGAGAAGTTAGTTTTTTTTTTATGGTGGGCAAAATCATCGAATGACGAATCCCGCTCTTGGGCGGAGCGGGAAACAGTGTCAGACTCTTTCTGACTAAACAACCTACCCCGTTCCTTCCTTGCCTTAGTGCCAGAGCCCCGGTATAACGCTTTCTGGTTGTTTTAAGGTTGTCTGGTAGATATCGCTGTCAGCGATAAGACCGCCTTTGTACCCATTCATATAAGTTTCTGTGAAATTGTTCCTTTTTTGGTGTTCAATAAACTATTATTCTATTCTATACTTTCGCACCAACTCTCGGCCTGATGTTCTTCTTCTGCGCAAAACTATCAACATTGTTTTTTTTTAATTGTTGATAGGTTTGCTACTTGTCTTATGTTTTTTAATTCGTTTATGATCTTCGAAATAGGCCTAGTCAAGAGCGTTTCTGGCGAGAACTATGCCCTCAAATTTTAGGTGTAAGAACACTTAGTGTAATTAAGTTTGAGGCTTATGTTCTAGATCAGGGGTTCCCAACCTGTGGTACGCGGATCACTAATGGTCCATAAGAGCTAAAATATGATTTGGAAGGGAAATAAAATTTAACTTTTATTAACAACAATAAAAATTATATTTTTTCACTGTTATTTTTTTAAGCTTAGTGATCCCCGGCTAAAAAAAGGTTGGACACCACTGTTCTAGACAGAGGCACTTCAAATAATTTGATTATAATTTTACCTAATTACTTTGGGCCAAAAGGTGGCGACCGCGACCGCAGCAACCGACCATAAGCGACAGACGACCAGATGAGACTTACGGGAACCTCACAGCAAGGCTCACAGAACTAGATTTCGGATATTGATATCTATTTATAGACTAGCTTCTTGCTTCTTGCTAGGAGGTTTTTCTATACAAACTTTAGACCTTCATCACCTGATATACCTATGGGTTAAATTTTGAAAAAAAAATCCTTTCTTATCAAATATCTACGTCATACAAAAAACAAACCCTGCAAGTTTCAGGACTTCACGATCAGTGGTTTAGATTTTGCATTGATCCATTACACATTCAGGACAAAGCATTTTATAAATAAAGATATTTCCCCAAACTATCACAATTTGCACTGTACTTTAAAAATACAGCCGGACTGCAAAAACTGCATTTAAATTAGGACTGTGCTTTAAAGAAATACAGCAGGATTCGTTGAATAAAAAAAAAAAAAATGGTAAAAGCTGCAATCTCCAAAAACAAAACTAAAGTCGAATTCTATTTTCAAACGTTGAACATTCAATTGTTTTACCTAACACCCAAACTAAATCAAAACTTTCGAACACGCCTTCCATTTTTAAACAAAAAACCGTTGTTATTCAAACTTCGAAACCGTTTTCGGGCAAACAAAAAAAAGACATGGCTTTTCCGTGCCCCATAACAGAAATTCCGTATGGGATATTATTTCGTATTGCCCAGCCCTGTGGGCAATTTTAAACCGCCGTAGCAGGCAATATTTCACGACTAGGAATTTAATATCGGTTCATGTTTTTCGTGTTTACAGCGTTGATTTAGAAGGGAAGTTTATCTGGTATCGGATGACATATCGGTGAGTACGTGTTCGTTTGAGCTTTAAAAGGGATTTTCGACGATATTTTAAAAAGACGTTCTTCGATGAGATTTCGTGCCTTTTGTCCTGTTATGAGAAAAATTTACGTCTTTGTGACTTCGTGAGACTTTATAGATGTTGAATGGCTCGGTTATCTGTCAAGCATCACGTTTTATAGGTACTTTTTCATCTGGTTGCCTTTTGAGTTAGCGTCTATAAGTTATTTAAACCGTGATTTTGTCTGTAAATTTTCATATAAATAGATTTCTTTACATGAAAGGGAAACTTTGGTAAGGTTTTCTCGCGCCATGGTCATGGATGGATGGTTATGGTCATGGTCCGGAGCGAGGAAGAGTAGCAGGCGTTCGCCTCCTTCGGCACAGCAGTACCCAGGTAATGCTAGCAAAGGAGGAGGCCGACTGCATTAGGCAAAGGCCCTCACGCCCCAGACGCCGCCGGGATTCCGATCCTAATTTACGACCACTGTAAGCGCAGGGGCTTGCAAGACAGACGGCCAGCAATGGGTAGCTCGCCGTCGATAACATGATTTCACTCACACGACAACGCCGGCTCTTATATCAGTCCTTGTCTATCAGTGACAATAGGTTTGCGATTGTGATGACACTGATCAGAGATGTGTGGTTTTCGAGTCCAAGTTTTCTGACTGTTATGTGTGACGACGCGTAACGCATCTTCCCTTCGTCAAAACCTGCTGGGGCATGGAGTATTTTGAAAACGTCACCTGGGGCCCTAGGACGAAGGTAAAGGAACAGATATTGGTTTTTTAGCCAGTAAAAGTCTGACACTATCTATAAAAAATCATAAAAAAAAATCGCGCCAAATTTTATTGCTTGGCGTCGAGAGCACGGCGGTGCATTTAAGCCAGTCAATGGGTTTATCGTTCACTCTCAACGTGACCAACTATTTCTCAGTCGCCTCACATACCTCACACAAACGTCTATTTACCAACATCTTATTAGATACGTTGTCTAACGGAAGGTCAATGTATTCAGTATACGGTTGTTGTATTTCTCAAAACGCTATTTTTGTCCCACCCCTGGATAGTGTTTGCACAGTGTGCGTGGGATTGATAAGAGGTCATAGTGGTTGGATAGAGGTTATTTGTTTGTACGTTCTTTGTTGAGGAAAAACTATTAGAGGAAGAAGTATATGAAAGCGTTTTTTCTTTTTTATGTGAGTAAAAATCGTCCAATGATATATCTGTACGTTTGGGTGGGGCGAGAAAGTGTCAGACTCTTACTGACTAAACAACCTAACCCATTTCTATGTTGCCATATATGCCAGGGTCAGAGCCTTCCTTTCAGACGTGAACCCTTGGTCCCAGTTGGATTCGACCCTTCTGCAGGGTCCCTACAATCATCAAACTATTTCTCTCTGTATAGCATGGAACGAAACGTCGAGTCAGACTTTCACTAACTAAACTCTTTTGTTCCTTCATTGACCTCTTGCATTCTAAGGCCACACAAAGTCTTTCAAAGCGTCCCCGCTCTACTAACCTACCGTTAAACAACTTATCTGAGATCTGTAAATAGACATTCCCCGTGTAAGACCACAGAGATTACTAGATCAAGAGGCTGCAATGTAGTCTCTAGGTTAATCTTATCATCTTATCTACTAGAAAATGTCTTAAAATGAACACAACTTGAAATAGTCGCCTTTTTTTTCACAACTGTGACGCAACGCCGTCTAGTGTCAAGCTAAGCAGAGCTTGTGTTATGAGTACTAGACAACTGATAAACATACTTATATATTTCTAAATACATACATATTAAGATAAATTACACCCAGACACAGAACAAATGATCGAGCTCCTCACACAAACATTAGTCTCGGGTGGAAATCGAACCCACAACCTCCGACGTAGCAATCAGGCCCAGTAACCACTAGACCAACAGGCCAGTCAGCTTTGAACGAATGCGGTTTTTTTTTAAACTCTTGAGCCCCAAGCAACTATTGTCTTTCTATAATGTCTCTAATAACGGTATTCGAAAGGTTAATAAAGGACGTTTCTCTACCCCGCCTTTTAGTATGTGCACTAATATACAAGATATCCAGAGTTGTAGGCCATACAAATATTAGTTCAATGTGGCACAAGGGTTGATGCGGCCTGGGACTAAGGCAAGAAGGAACGGGGTGAGTTGTTAAGTCAGTAAGAGTCTGACACTGTTTCCCCCACCGCCCAAAAGCGGGATTCGTTATTATATGATTTGTCCCACCGCCCAAGGGCGGGATTCGTCATTATTTGATTTTACACACCACAAAAAAAAAAATATTCCGACTGTGGACATCTTTCGACTAAAATGAAGATAAAAAGGATGACAACTTTTGATAGAAACTTTTTCTTAGTCTGATCTACAAATATACATACGTACAACAGTTATACCTAAGCATAATGTATGTTTATCAATATTAAATAGTAGGTACAAAACTCATAATTATACAAAGATAAACACACTCGAAAGTAATGAGAAATCATAAAAATTACAATAAAAACATTACCTACAAACGATTACTTTAAAAAACCAGTAAACGAACAATTAAAACTAAAAGTTTTTATGTGTCATAAAACAGCTGAGACGCAGTATACAGCGGGTTTAGTTTGAGTCTAGTTTAAAATGTATAGGTACTAAAGAAAATTGCGCACCAATAGTTTCACTTTTTGGCACGTATGGCGTAAAAACCTAATCACTATCATTCATCCAGACTTCGTCCAATTTAGGTGGCAATTGATTTTTAGATTTATCCGACTACGGCAAAGCGAAAGGAGGGTTATGATTTTGATTTGATATATATATATATATATATTCCACAATATCCTTCATACAAACTTTAGACCCCCATTACATCCTGAAGCTGAATTTTGAAAAACCCTTTCTTAGTGTTCGCCTACGTCATAAAAGGATGCCTTGTGCGGAATTTCATGCTCAGTAGTTTTGGCTGTGCGTTGATATGTCAGTCAGTCAGTTTCTCCTTTTATATATAGATGAAAAATCTCTTTTCCCTAAGGCATATTCGCCCAACGCCAATACCAAGATTTTTCCCACTAAACTCTATCTCTTTTTTCTGACTTATTTGTTACATTAAACAAATAAAAAAAGAGTATTACTAACTTAAAGACATATTTCACAAAAAGAGGCTTTCTTAATTATAGTCTTAAAAACCAAGATTAATCTTAACAACAGCTTTATCCAATCAATTAAAAGTTCAAGAATTTGAAAACAGGCGTTCAACGACGATACTTAGAAAGTATAATTAAATAAGTCACTGAACAACTGTTGTTAAGGGCGCCCAACACGAGTTACATTTACAAACAACAGCTCTTACGTGATTGTGATGTTATTACACATCTATTCAATTTAAAATATCATCTCCAGATATTTTGGAAGCACAGATATTTTGTGGACAGAAGAAGGCGTCGGGGTGGTAATCGCCTCGATACCTAACACGCCGAAACCCCGCTTGCATCATCTCGGACAGGCGGGACTTTGGAATCACGGGTGATCGGAGTGGGGACTCTGTTCACCCATTGAGTGATTCCAGGGAAGACGGTGGTACAGTGATCACGTGCCACCGTGCTAAGTGAGGCATAGAGGAGACCGTTATACAGTCTCCTCAGGGAGGTGCCGTAACAGGCGTTGCACAGAGGGGGTTCCGGAATGGTCTTTTGAGAGGTAACGGGGCCCCTTCTACGTGCAGATGGTGATCACCGGGGTGGTTTTAGTGAGGTAAAAAACCCACACTCCCCGGACTTATCCCCAAGGTCCGGGCGCCTTTTGAAGGTTTCCCCCATCAACAAAAAAAAAGATATTTTGTGGACATAATCTAGGTTTTTATTAAAATAAAAATTAAAAATACTTTATTACAAAAACTATTAACACAATCATCAATTTATGTTTTTTGTGCACATCTACACAACGGGTACGTTACGGGGCCATTTGGTACACACTTGAAATTAAAATTTGAATTTGTGTAAAATACTGAAATCCATGTTATTTTGCTTAATTTTGGCCCTTCATAATATAATCTATACTAATATTATAAAGCTGAAGAGTTTGTTTGTTTGTTTGTTTGAACGCGCTAATCTCAGGAACTACTGGTTCGAATCGAAAAATTCTTTTTGTGTTGAATGAGCCATTAATCGAGGAAGGCTTTAGGCTATATAACATCACGCTGCGACTAATAGAAGAGAAGAAACAATGGAAAATGTGGAACAAAACGGGGAAAATTGATCGGGCTTCCGTTGCGTGCGCTGCAAAAACGGTTCAAGATACCAAAAAAATATGTATGAAAGAATTATTCCTCTTGAAATGATCTAAAAAAATGTCCGCGACAGTATATGTCTATCTTTTAAGATTAACTCACTAGAACCGTTTTTATGGGAATCAAATTTGGCCGAAATTAATACATTATTAAAAATTATTTGTTACTGTTGTGTCAACATAATAATATTAATCTTTATCCAAATAAATGTGTTGTTGATTAAGAGTAGGTAATTGTGAACAAAATTGTCTTTGACATCACTTATTTTCAATGAACATCTTAGTAGATATTACAATTTTAAAATAACTCCGATATAAAATTCACACGCGCCGCATGATGTGCAAAACATAACGCTGCGCCTGGCCGGCGGGCGAGGAGAGGGGTTGCTTGCGGGCGACGCGGAGGGGTTTTAATTTTATGGCTGGTAAAAATCATCCAATGACGAATCCCGCTCTTGGGCGGAGCGGGAAACAGTGTCAGACTCTCACTGACTAAACAACCTACCCCGTTCCTCCTTTGCCTTATACCCAGAGCCCCAGTATAACGCTTTCGCACCAACCCTCGGCTCCAGGAAGCTTCGAACCTGAAGGGCCCCACAGTTTGCTGAAAACACCTTGAGGCGCGCGGGAACAGTGCGCGCCGTCGACGACTTGGGCTCGGTCTGGACTATTACCAGACAACCGGACGGCGAGCTACCCATTGCTCACCGTCCACAAGTCAGCGCCGGATATCGGCCGGATCGCGGCGGCGACGGCTACGGCGAGGGCGCTGTTGCCCTTGCCTTATGCGGTCGGCCTTCTCCTTTACAAGCATTACTGCTTCGCAGAAGGAGGCGACCGCCTGCCATTCTTCTCCGCTTCGGACCATGGCCTGAATCAAGGCCTGGCGCGAGAGGCCGCCGATCACCCCCATTAGGACACGGCGATGCTCATCCCAAGCGGGGCACACCTCCACCGTGTGCTCCACCGTGTCCTCCGGGCTGGCCACCCAGTGGCGACACCCGGGCGTCTCTTCCGCACGAATCCGGTGCAGAAATCTCCCGAACTTCCCATGTCCGATGAGAACCTGCGTCATGCGGAAGGTGAGGATACCGTGAGGTCTATCTATCCAACCACGCCTCAAAGAGGGGACTTACCGCCGAGATTATGGCGTGCCCAAGGGGGGGGGGGCTGTAGCTCTATGAAGTACTTTAAGATAATTATGTTCTTTTAAAAACATAAAAACTAAATTAATAACAGAACATAGCGTTAAATGAAACCAAGCTTGCTCACGTTGACGATAGGCGAATGAGGAAGAATCCTCTTAAGAATATTTTAATACAAAAGTATAACAACTATGCGCTATAAAGGTTAGCGTTTTTGTTAATTAATTTGAAGTTTGAAGTACAAGAAAATATTTAATTAGATTCCTTTAAGATTTTATAACAAAGTGGAGATCTTAGAATTATCTAAGACCTCCACTTATATGTTTAGGTTTGAGTAGTAACAAAAGTCGGAAAACAACTATTTACTTCGTCTTAGAGCTTTTGTAAGGTTAGGACAACTAATTTTAAATGATACCTAACAAAAGTTGAAGCTGTTTTTTTTTTTATGGTAGGTAAAAATCATTCAATGACGAGTCCCGCCCTTAGGCGGAGCGAGAAACAGGGTCAAACTCTTACTGACTAAACAACCTACCCCATTCCTAAGTTGACATATACCTATACCAGGGCCAAGCCTTTCTTTCAGACTCGAACCCTTGGCCCCAGTTGGCTTCGACCCTTCTGCAGGGTCCCTGCCCCTTGAAGTGCGCGGGAATAGTACCAGTCGTCGACGACTGGGCTTGGTCCGGGCGGTTACTAGACGATTGGACGGCGAGCTATCCATTGCTCGCCATCAATAAGCCCGAGAGTTGTCCCTTGGAATATTTGTTTATAATCACACGGGCGAAGTCGCTGGTAGCAGTTAGTAACATTATAAGGCTGAAGAATTTGTTTGTATGAGCTCAGGTTCGCATTAAAAATTTCATTTAGTTATAGATCTAAATAAAAGAAGGCTAATTGTTGACAATATTGGTTTTCTATAAAAGAAAACATAAAATGACATTTAGTTGTCTTCAAAGTTGAGTGAAAAGGCTTTTAATGAACTAGTGCGCCTCGCAATCAACGACTAGCACTAGTTTATTACAAATAAGACGGAAAAAAAAATCTGTCGATGAAACTACTCGATTACTATTTTTTCTAATCTATTTATATAAAAAAAGGAGAAACTGACTGACTGACATATCAACGCACAGCCGAAACTACTGGGACTAGGAGCGTGAAATTTAGCACAAGGCTTCTTTTTGTAACACAGGCCTACACTAAGAAAGGATTTTCCAAAATTCACCCCCTAAAGGGATGAAACACGAGTCCAATGTTTGTGCGTAAACCTATTTTCACACGGGCGAAGCGCCGCTGGCATAAAGCTAGTTTTAAATATATAGACGTATGAATAAAAAAAAACTTATATAACTATAACTTACCAAACCTTCATGTAATCAGTAAAATATCCACCTATTTTTTCCCGCAATTTTCACAACACACTGTATAAGCTCCACAGACACATTGTATTCAGGCCATCTTATCTGCCACTATAAAGGGAATCCCTTTACGAATTGCCATTTTATATAATATATTTGTTATATAACATAATGCGGAAAACAACACTATATTTTGTGTTGAAGGATTTTTCTTCGACAATTTATGGGATGTCATAAATTTTGCCGCCAATGTACCTATGTCGTTAAGGGTTTTCTTTTATTTTATTTTTTTATGGAAGGGGGTAGTAATCAGCTTTGTGTAGACTTACCTGTAACAAAAAGAAGGTATTGTTAGTTGAATCTTTAATGATAGGATTTAAATTTTTGGATGGAGTCAAAGGGTGTAAAAATAGAAAATTATACAGTGTATTTTCGTAACAATGATAAATATTTGAGGTGGTAAATTAGGATAATTTTAAGACAATTTTATTAATTTTAGAACTGCAAGTTGGTCGATGTCTCATGTCTTTTGCGTGGTAGATTACGGTCTACTCTCTCTCTCTCTTACAGAGTAGGCCAGCAGGAGTCCCAGCAGTGGGAATATTATAAGGCTGATGCTATTTCGAGTGACAGGACGAAATGGACAAAAAAAACATTGGTAATATTGCGTTGCCCACAAATAACACGAATCAAGGCCAGGTACATGATATAAGTGTTTAAAATATTTAGATTGTAAGTATAGTTCGCGGCAATTAAATTGAACCATTCGCTATGTTTACGAGCAGCCCCCTTCCCCTTCAATTGAGATCCGAAAATATGCTAATATTTCGGTTAAACTTACATGTCGGGTATTGTATCTGTAACTTTAGTGAAGAGGCCCAGTAGAGTCAAATAGAGTCGATACCTGTCAGCGCTGGGACATTGTTTAAAAACTATATCACGACTCTAGAACGTAAAAGGTAACTGAAAGAACACAGGTAACTGTGCTCTTGTTTCACCCGGGGTATGAAATGTCATTTGATAATTTTCCAATTTTATACAAAAATATATGTGTAAGTTTGAATTGATTATAAAAACTAATAATTCAGAAATAGACACGGGCTCCGCTGCTCGTGTCTATCTAATTATCCAAAAAAAAAAAAACACATTGACACAAACTCTAAACATACGATTCTAATCATATTTCCAACGCTACTGTCACTTTGACATTATACTACCAACCGATTAGGCACATTTTTATACAAAGTCCCGTTAGGGCGTACCAACCGTCCGACAGAACCCACTTTCGCAATTTATCTCTATTTATTCACGGAGCATTGGTTCCGTCGACCCATTATACAGAGACCCGTGGCTGTTCTTGATAAACGTAAATCCTTTTGCATTGACAAAACGGCTCGCTGTTATATTTTGATTTCGTTGAGCTGGTGTATTGAAATAATTCCAAAAAAGCCTTTTATAAAAATTTGTTTGACAGACAAAATATCTGATTTTATTTGCGTATTCATCATTGTAATTTATATCATTTCGTTCTTTTTATAAAAGACTGAACTAATCTCAATATGAGTGAGTAATTTATTTATTTATTTAATACTTTATGCACATAAAAGTACAAAGGCGGACTTAATGCCTAAGGCATTATCTACCAGTCAATCTTTGGGTAATGACTTTTTTTATGGTGGGAAAAATCATCAATTGACAAATGACAAATCTTGTCCTTAAGCGGAGCGAGGAATATTGTCAGACTCTTACTAACTAAACAACCAACTCCGTTCCTACATTGCCTTTATACCAAGGCCAGAGCCTTCCTTTCAGACGCGAACCCTTGGCGCCAGTAGCTTCGACCCTTTTACAGGGTCGATACGATTTGCTGACAACTCCTTGAGGCGCGCGGGAAGGAGGCGGAGGCCGTCGACGACTTGGGCTGATTAAGAGTTTCAGTTTCGGCCTTAACATGGCCAAATATTCGGCTCGACTGACACTATCGTTTTTAATCCGAGATTGAGATAAAGGTCTAAAAACAGACTATTTAATTAATTTAGTATTTTGGGAAAATTGAGTCCGTCCTTTGAGTGCACGGGTGATAAAATAAATTACACAAAGTAATGCGTTTAGCTGGGTTTGAACCCGCGACCTACAACTAGTAAGTCGGGGCCTTTACTCTATTTCTGTACGCATATTTTTTATTAGTCTCTTCAAATTAGACACAGTCACAATTAACGAATTCCACACACTAACGACCGCAGGTACCAGGCTAACATAAAATCAAAGTAGCTAAAGAGAGCCACATCGCGTGTCCACAAATCCTAAAAAGACTAGTTGATCATAAAAACAAAACGCAATCAAATCAAAATACCGTTCATTCGTGCAGATGTTTTTAGTGTTAAAGTTTTGAACTACCAGGGTGCTATAAAGAGGAGGGAGGTTCACGGGAGGTATGACTGTGTAAAGATAGTTTTATGTCCAGTAAAGTTTTGAAGAGGCCTAACTTTGTAGGGTTCCGTAGTTGAGAGTAAAAAACAGAATCTTTATAGGATAACTACCAGGGCTAAGAGTTCGCGCCTGAAGGAAGGCGGTGGTTTTTAGTCAGTAAGAGTCTGACATCTTCTGCTCTACCCAAGGACAGGAGTTGTTATGGGATGATTTTTACTATTTTTTACCCATCGAAAAATAAAGACAAAAATGTAAAATCACTTTGTGATGTCTTTCTGGCAAGACCTTTTATCCCAAGAATGCTTGGAGTTATCGAGCTATCGAATTGAAATCAAGACTATATACTCAGGTCTACTAATGTCCATTGAAGTTGAAAAACAAAAACCTCTAAGTTAACGAAAAAAAAAGATATGGCAGTTTAAGTCTTCAGAAAGCGTATATGTCCGGTGACATAAACGGTCATATCTTATTCTTTAAATTACTTTACTTACACTCTCATGGGAATCAAAGACAAGTCTCATAACATTACTAACGCAAGTCTCATAACACAAGACAGTATAGGAAAAGATCTCAAAACTGTAAATTTGTACTTTTTTCGACGCAACGTCACACAAAATAGTATCTTGCGATTCGCAAAACCTTTAAGACCAGAATCGAGATTCAACTATTTTCATATGTACGGAACCGTCAGTACACGAGTCCGATTCGTACTTGCCCAATTTTTTGTTTGAAGAAGATATTGTTTTGCGTGAGCGAGACAGCAAAACCTGTACATATTGACGTCGATAACGTTATATCGTCGCAGCCATATTTGATTGATCTACATCAACCCCAAACACAAGTTATGTAGGTACGAGGCAAGTATGGGCTTTATTAAGGGGCAGATATACGATAGCGACCTTAAGCGTTAAACGAACAAAAGAGAAGCTAGTGTCATTCCCCGTGCATCATGATGTATATCACCAGTTGATATGGGTAATATTTTTCTGTCTTTTTTTTATTGATTATAGGTTCGCTCTTGACTGCTATCTCAACTTATGGAAAGCGACGATACAGTCGACGATGGAGCGTGCTTACCTAGAAATAACCTATTCACTCTTGTATTCGAATAATAATTTGTTCTTCATTTATTAAACACAATACGACTAAAAGCTGTAAATCAAAAGATTGGTAATTAAATCATCTTATAATTTGTGAAAGTTCCATAAAAATACACCTTTGGTTTTTGCCTGAACTTCGCTTTTCTGTCTGTGTTAGACATAATTTTGAAAATAAATCACACCAAGTTCAATAAAAAAAATGTAAATATTCGTTAAACTATTGAGCCCCACCGTAGTTCTTTAATTGTGTCTGTAATTACGGTACTCGAAAGGTTAATCAAATTACTAGGAAAATTGTCTATTTTAACATATATTTTTATCATAACATACCAACTAGGTATTTAGACGTGATATTAGATTTAAAATCATCAAAGATCGTAATCTCCCCCTTAAGTTCCTGATGGAGATGTCTCTTATTGGCATAGCATTTTCATAAAAGCAATCAAAACCTCGTGAAGGGAAGGTATTTCCAAGGTTGACATCGAATGGAATGACATGGAGACAGTTCAAGGTTATGATGGTACCGTCTTTAAAACGTGATCACTTTGCATACAATCGCAGTTTGCTCTAAGTCACGATTTAATAAACTCGAAGCCCAACTACGATATCTTAAACTAGCTTTTGCCCGCGGCTTTGCCCGCGTGGTGTTGGGGTTAGGGTTTCCGGGATAAAAGTAGCCTATGTCCTATTCCGGAGTGTATCCTATGTCTGTGCCAAATTTCATCCAAACATCGTGACTTTCGCAGTTATAATATTAGTAAGATTCATAGGTAAAGGCAACGGCGCTCTCAAGGCCGCCACCACAGCGATTCCGATCCCGATTTCCGACCACCGTAGGCGCGGACTTGCGGACGGCGAGCAATGGGTAGCTCGCCGTCCGGTCGTCTGGTAAGAGTCCGGACCGAGCCTAGGTCGTCGACGGCGCGCACTGTTCCCGCGCGTCTCAAGAAGTTGTCAGCAAACTGAACCCTGCAGGGTCGAAGCCTCCTGCTTACACCAGGGCTCTAAAATTAAGGCAAGGAAGGAACGGAGTAGATTGTTCAGTCAGTAAAAGTCTGACACTGTTTCTGACTCCGCCCAATGGCGGGATTTGTCATTGGATGGTTTTTGACTACTTTTACTTTTTTAAAATTCATAATGCTTGTGTGAAAGAGACAGAGTTATACAAGCCGTATAGCACTATCCCTTCCTGACACTAAAAATAGGTTCCCTGAACTTGATAACGCACGACCTGATTCAATAAGACGAACCAACAATAATCCAAAAAGGATTTATTCATTCGGAAAAAAAGTATCACAACATATTTCGAGCATCGATCCGATCCATTAAGAACCTATTCAAACATTCCGACAAGGGAACCTCTTCGGAAATTACGAAAAACCCGATATATAGATACTGGTACCCGATTGGCCAGAAGGGGTACTAATAAGAACCTTTTTAGTGACGTTGGGGCAAATAAAAAAGTACCCTTTTGCTACACGAGTTACGATTTTTGGGGGGCGAAGTCGATTTTATCGCGTTTTAACAGCACTTCCCTTTGTATCTTATTCGGATTAGGTGACTCAGCAATGGATTTTTGTCTATTTACGCGTTTGGGAAAAGGTGAAAGAATTCGAGTGAATCTCTCGATACGGTATTACGAGTAAGAGGTAAAGAAAGTTTTGAGAGAACGAGGATGATTTTAAGAGTAAATTAAAAACTAAGAAATGTTGGATATGTTATGGAAAAAGACGATATTTAGGAAGGTGGTGTAAACTGAAATCGCAAGCGCAGAAATACGTCTGTTTTTAGCTTTTTATAAGTACCAATGTAGGCCCATGTGAAATAAAAATATTTTGATATTACTTTTTTTATCGCTATAAGCTAGTGCTTGACTGCGATCCCACCTGATGGTAAGCAGTGATGCAATCGTTTGACTTTAATATCATGCAGATTGCATCGCGCATGCGGGATTGCTCCGCATGCGTAGCCCCCGCTCATGTTTTTATTATGATTATTTATTATAATGCGTGGAATACGCACGCGGGATACAGGACATGATATCGAATAGCAACCCCGCATGCGGAGCAATTCTCTATACGTGATGAAATCCGCACGGTATTAAAAATCACCCTAAGAAGACATTGGCGAGTGATGATTAAACTGAATTTGAATAGTTTCTTCTCAATGAGACAGTAGTAAATAAAGAGTAAATACAATAACTACATTTCATTACCATGATTTATGATGAAAATTAAAAATTTAAATGTCGTTTACACCACGTACATCGAAGGACTGTAACAATTTGCCTGCTGCGATCTTCCCATCCAATCATAATTTGTCTTCAAGACTAGAGAGAAGAGGCTCTTAATAAACTAGTGCGCCTCACCTCCAACGATTGCATCACTGTTTACCATCAGGTGGGATCGCAGTCAAGCATTAAATAAAAAAATAACTTCGCAAAACTGTTTCAACCTTGACCGACTAAATACGCAAGGATTGACTCTAGAGTCAAGGTCGTGAAATTCAATCAAGGTTCAATTTAGCTAAATCAATGAAACATTTAACTTAACTAACTATATATTATATTTTTATTATGTCCAGCAGTGGACGTCTTTCAGCTCAATCGGTAACCGGGAAGTGTAGGTATCAGATTTAATTTACAATATTTTAAAATCAAACATCGAGACAGGTTTTTTTTTTATTGTGGGAAAAATCATCAAATGACGAATCCCGCTCTTGGGCGGGGCCGGAAACAGTGTCAAACTCTTACTGACTAAACAACCCACCCCATTCCTTCTTAGCCCTCATACCAGGGTCAGACATCGAGACAGGTGAAACTAAAAAAAAAGCTTGTAAAATTGACACTTAGTATTATAATCAGTATTATATATAACATATTGGAACAATGCATAACAAAACTACCCTCATCATGCTTTTTCCCATGATACCTTTTTTAAACTACCCTCACAGACATTAAAACTCAAAAACTATAATCAAACTAGCTTTTGCCCACGGCTTCGTCCGCGTGGTATTGGCGTTGGGGTTGGGGTTTCCGGGATAAAAAGTAGTCTATGTCCTATTCCGGAGTGTATCCTATGCCTGTGCCAAATTTCATCCAGATCCGTCTAGCCGTTTTGGCGTGATTGAGTAACAAAAATCCGAACATCGTAACTTTCGCATTTATAATATTAGTAAGATGCATTTTAAGGCTCGAAACACACTGCACTAAATTCCGCCACTAACATCCACTAGGGGGCGCTGATTTACAATATACAAAATATACTAGGTTCAGTTCGGAAATTTTATAACAGCCACTTGGGAGCTATAATATATTGTTATGTTTGAGAAATAGGCGTTTATAGTCAAATAGTTTATAGTAGCGCAAAGTTTTAAGCATAAAAGACTGGAGGGTATATTGAATTTTATTTTTATTACTGTATCGGTTTGGGTCACGCGAGGATTGTAAATAACGGTAGTTTGTGGGAAGACAAATCGTGTGTCTTTTGCTTTAGTGGGGGTAGGTTTGAAAAGTATGGATTTAGTTGTGTATAAACGGAAATCTTTATAATTCAGGTATACAATACGGCTATCATAATAATCAAATAAGGCTCTAGACAGACGGACTGCATTTCAACTGCAATCCAACTGCAAATTGCAGTTTGAATGCAGTTGACACGACTGCAATAGAACTACAAACTAAACGTGCAGTCCGATTGCAGTTCAATTGAAGTCGGCGGTTCAGTGCAATCGTGTAAACTGCACACCAACTGCGCGGTTGGTTTGCAGTTCTATTGCAGTCGTATCAACTGCATTCAAACTGCAACCGAACTGCAATTTGCGGTTGGATTGCAGTTGAAATGCAGTCTGTGTGTCTAGAGCCTAAATAATTTATTTCAGCAGTATCAGCATCAAGCCTTATAATGTTCCCACTGGGACTTAGATCTCCTCTTTAGAAGAGGGAATGGGCCGTAAACCACCACGAGAGCCCAGGCGGGGTGGTGGATGTCACATGTCTTCGAATTTTTGGTTCTAGGACATGTACGTTTCCACACGTTGTTTTCTTTCACCGTTTTGAGAGCAGTTTTTATGTAACAAAACAATAGTGCATACGCTGGGTTTGAACCTATTACTTTCGGACGGTGAGCATTGGGTAGCTCGCCGTCCGGTCGTCTGGTAATCGACCGGACCAAGCCCAGTCGTCGACGGCGCGCACTGTTCCCGCGCGCCTCAAGGAGTTGTCAGCAACCGTAGGGATCCTGCAGAAGGGTCGAAGCCAATCAGGGCCACGGGTTTGTGTCTGAAAAGGAAGGCTCTGGCCCTGGTATGTATGGCGATGTAGGAACGGGGTAGGTTTTTTAGTCAGTAAGAGTCTGACACTTGTTTTCCGCTCCGCCCAAGAGCGGAACTCGTCATTGGATGATTTTTACCTACCATAAAAAAAAAAAAAAAACCTATTACTTTAAAACTGATATATTCTAGAAGTAAAACTTTTACCACCTATTCGCACTGGGTCCACCATATTTAGTGGTGGATAGGTATCGCGCATTCGCATACCTAGTGGATTTGACCATTCCCTTTCCAAAAAAGAAACTCTGTATCCTAGCAGTGAGATCATAATATTGATAATGAAGTCAGTTTCCTTGCCGTTCTAACCAATCGATAGCACAATTTATAGCTAAGTGATAGACTATTGGAGATACGTGTTCTGCATTGCACTATTGCGGAGTTCTCGAGGTCATGGCATTCCGAGCACATTGATGAACCGTCTAGTCTGTATTAGTATACTAGCGTAGTATAAATTGCTGGTTGATATTACAAAACTGTGGAGTGTAGTATTATTATAGTTTCATAAATTGGGAACTGGGATATAAGAATGTTTTCCACTTCGGGAAACGAAAGCACTTATTCGTGGTCAACATTCAAGCCTTTTTCCCAACTAACTAGGGGCGGACACAGCAACTTACTGTTTAGTTATCTATTCGCTATTATATCAGTTAACACATAGCATGTAATCATAACATAGTATAAAACAAAGTTGCTTACCACTGTCCCTATGTATGCTTAGATCTTTAAAAGTACGCAACGGATTTTGATGCGCTTTAATAGATAGAGTGATTCAAGAGGAAGGTTTATATGTATAATACATACATAATAATGCGTAATAAATATAATAATTAAGCGAATTATTATTTTTAGATTTACTTTTTATTCAATATTCTGTTAGTCGATTTTTTGCTACGCAACAACAAAAAATCATTGCAGTTGCAGTTTCGGTTAAGGTCGAAACTGGGAGGGGCGAAAATTCGTTTACGGTTTCGTCAAATCGGTAATTCTCCGATTCGGCATTCTTTGCCCAATTACCGTAACCCTTTTTTATTTTTCACTGTTTTGACATAACCACAATAAAATATGAAACTTATCAAAGATCCGAATTCAATAATTATTGAGGTACCTAACGATTACTGGTAGATGTCTGATTAATGGGACTTAATTTTTTTTTATAAAAATAAAAAAGGTTACGGTAATTAGACAAAGAACTCCGAATCGGTGAATGACCGCAATCATGTTTTGGTTGATCATTATTATTGTATTTTTTAAACCCTTTCAATTCCATAACTAAAAATATACCTAATCATGCTTAAAACCACATTTCAACATTTATGATTCAGCTATTAATGGAACACAGTGATTAAACGCTTCGCATGGAGGTAGCCAGCCTTATCAATGGCTTCCAACCATTTAACTGTTTCCAAACATACGTATATATGATATGTGTACTTCATCATACTTTTATTGACACATTCAAACCGTCATGTATATTCTCATTATTTTTACATCAATCACCCTGTATAACCACAACACTGTCAGCCCAATATAACTTATGGAGCATTCTGGGAAATGTAATGGAACTTGTAAATATAATAACGCTAGCTTCTGCTATCGGCTTCGTTTGCGTGATAGTCGAAAATTGTCTCTAATACGAATTCTTGTCTGTGCCGTCTATTTGTCTTTTGAGTACTAAGGTCACGGTCTCTCTGACAAAAATTTTCGCCAAATTAACAGGCACCGGGACGACGAGGTAAGGCTTGAGACGGTTACGACAAACCGGTAACCACCTCAAGGAGTTGTCAGCAAACTGTAGGGGTTCTGCAGTGTTACAGCCTCCTGGGGCCATGGGCAAATGTGAAAGTGTAACACCAAGGCTCCGGAACCAAAAATAAAAAGGAACGGGATGGGTTGGTAGTAAGAGTTTGACACTATCTCCCGTTCCGTCTAAGGGTGGGATATGTCATTGGACGATTTTTGCACACCATAAAAAAACAGGCATCGACCTGCCTGCAAAATGCAGACCCTGCATTTTTACTGACGTTTTTTTGACGCGTGTCGCGTTTCATTACATCGCCTCGGGCTTAATCCTTATCAGACGGCGAGCTACCCATTGCTTGTCGTCCGCAAACCCGCGCCTGCAGTAGCTAGAGATCGCCCTGTGTATACCCACCTACGTACATATTCGACCCCACCACCATAAAAAAAACCTGACAAAGACGTATATGTAATCATAATAAAAAAATTATAATCTGTTGTTTTACTAAAACAACAAAGTTGTTATTTAAAAAAAAAGACTTGCAGATACCCCAGAGATCGAGAACAAGCTTATCTGCTTCACAAACCCAATAAAAAAATTAAAACTGTGACATTTTTTAAAGAAAGAAATTCTTTGAAGTAACACTCTGTAAAAATGAGTTGATAAATCGCAAAGAACTTTTATTACTTCCTCAGTATCCCTTTCTTTCCGTTTAAAGTCTCGCCAGTCAATACGGTAAGTTCCCTATAATTAAATAGTACAACTAATATCTAAGAAACTCGGACGAATACCAATAAGCTAGCGGAACTCTCTCCAGCACAATAAGATTCGAAAGTTTTCAACTGTATGGAAGAGGTGCAAGGGATGAGAGGTACGAGTTTTGTTGGAAGAAAAAGATCTTGGAAATGCATCTGTTCTTGGCAAGGAGATCAATGCATTGCAACGGGGATTCTTTAAGTTTAGAGTAAATAGGTTACTTCTAGGTAAGCGCGCTCTGTCGTCGACTGCATCTTCACTTTCCATCAGACGAAGCCGATAGCTGTAAAGCGCAAACCTATCCATCCACCTTACTAATATTATAAATGCGAAAGTTACGATGTTTGGATGTTTGTTACTCAATCACGCCAAAACGGCTGGACGGATCTGGATGAAATTTGGCACAGGCATAGGATACACTCCGGAATAGGACATAGGCTACTTTTTATCCTGGCAACCCCAACCCCAATACCACGTGGGCGAAGCCGCGGGCAAAAGCTAGTATTCCAATAAAACAAACAAGTATAAGACCGGTGTGTGGTGTCGCTTGAGAGGCCTATGTTGAGTATTTAACGCCTTTGGACTGAAATTATGATAAAGACAAGATTTATGGCTTTAACAACACAACTATGCTTGTGTTGTTAAAGCCATAAGTACAGTAAGCTACAGTTTAGAAGTCAAAGTAAAGAGTGAATAGGTTACTTCTAGGCAAACGTGCTCCATCGTCGGTCACATTATCGCTTACTATCAGGTGAGACAGTGGTCAAAAAAAAATAATAAAAAATAAAGATTTTACATATATTTATAAGGCTAAACAACTGAGAACTCAGTAAAAGCCATTTAGGTAATGGCGTAACTACAATATCATCATTATCCTACCCTCATACCATATTACTTGGGATCGGCGCAACAAGTTTTTTTCTTTTACTGTGTCCTTTAACCCACTATCACTAACTCTTTTTCTTTCACATCACTCCTCACACAATCCATCCATCTCTTCTTTGGCCTTTTTGAAAAGCCTACATTAGGGCTTTAGAAATATGAAAAATCACATTCCATAATACATACAGAATAAAAGATGTTGCGGAAAAAGAATACACCAGCAAACTTAGGACCTATATTTCAAACTACACCGTTTCCGCTTCTGATTTGGACCAAAATTTATGAAGAATATCGCAAATGACCAAGTTGGGGGGAAACAAAGCGCTGTACAGAACTACGTTTAATTAATTTTAGTCAGCAAAACGATAAGGCCGCTGGAAACGATAAGGGCTATGAAATAAATGTGATTGATTTAGTATTGTTTGTTGAATTGAACACGGCTTTTGGTGAACGTTTTGTGTTTAAGAGATGCTCTGGGCCGTCGAATGATTGTTCAATGATAATTATAATTATTGGGGAGATACGTAGATACTGCTTGCTGTTGTTTACAATGCGAAAATCGTAGGACTTAAAGAATTAGTAGTAGACTCCGCTAATTTTCAAATGTGAATATTTTTGATGTGCTTTTGGGAACAATAATGACTGATCTACACTTTCCTTGCATATATATATTATGTATTGAGCAAATCGTCGCCTTGGAGGGTAATGAAGCTATCCCACAGAACTACACTTCTGAGTTATGGACGTTTAAAAAATAAAGGATGCGGGAGAAAACAGTTATTGTAACATAAATTAGTGTAGTTATGGAGGTCAAGAGTTCTTACAACTATTGACCATTCAATACTTATTTTCTATGATTGTAATCACAATTAATCTAAGCTGCTTATACTTATTGACTTTTATTAAAGCTACACTTAAATTTATTGGCAAATTTAAAAATAACCTGCATACATTTATGATATCAATTAGATGTAGGTATTGACTAATATTATAAAGTACTAGCTTTTGTCAGCGGCTTCGCCCGCGTACATTCAGTATAGCCTAAGTCACTCAGGAGTAAAGCAGCTTTCTATTGTTGCTAAAGTTTTTCTAATCGGACCAGTAGTTCCAGAGATTACCTCCTACAAACAAAAAAACAAATTTTACCTCTTTATTATATTAGTGTAGATGATTTTTTGTAAGTATGTTAATGCGCTTAACTCGATGCAAACATTAAACACCTTTTTCATCACACCCTCCATTATTCCGATTAACCTATTTAATATAATATCGAATTCTTTTAATACAATTAATACTGCGATATCATAACCTATTTCTGTCGATAGCTGTGTAACATTTAACCAGAAAAATATAATTGTTTGCTCGATAATCGCAAACACATGGCCTAGTTTTGTATGAATCTCTTTAGTCTAGTTTGCTGGAACATTTCTGTGCTCATACAACATGTTAATATGATTATGAGTGCTGTAGGAGAGGAGCCCAGATGGGGTTTTTGTTCGTTACTTGAGCACGTCAGAAAATCATATGACAATGCACTCTGTAATGTACCTCTATCAGATATGAAACCTTAATATTTTTTAATTAAAAAAAATCCAGACTACCCAACATAACACCAGGGCTCTGGAATTAAGGCAAGGAAGGAACGGAGTAGGTTTTTTAGTCCAGTAAGAGTCTGACACTGTTTGCCGCTACCCCCCAAGGGCGGGATTCGTCATTACATGATTTTAACCAAAATAAAAAAAAATATTTTAAAAAAACCCTTAATATTGTGGCGTTATTTTTTTTTATTCGATCCTTGGAAAAATTCGAATGCGTCAGTTTAAGACAAGCTAAGTTGACTACATGCAGCAAAGTGTAACCCATATTTCAATAATCTAACAATTTGTGAGTGGCATAAGAACATAGGCGACAAAGTTGTAAAAAAAACATTAACCACGGCCGACACGCATAATTTTTTTTTCTACAACTATCACATATCATAACGCCGTCAAGTCTCAAGCTTAGCAGAGCTTGTGTTATGAGTACTAGACAAGTGATAAACATTTATAAATATATAATACATAAATTACACCCAAACACAGAACAAATGCTTATCACACAACTACTAGACTGACAAGCCAGTCAAAGTTAATCGTCAGATTAATATCCGGTGATCAGAAAGGCAAAGTGGTAAACCTTATAAATATCTGACGGGCTCGAGTATTTTCATGTTACTAATTATTCTTTTGATATTTTTGAAAAGCTCCTAGGCTCTCCCCCCCACTAAAATGAAAACTTGCCGTAGACCTTTTTCATTTTACAATCTAATCTTCACAATGAGGAGAGATGAAACGCATGTCACAAAAAGAGTTCCGAGTTTACACGTGAATGGATGGAGAGGAAGAGGGAGGCCGAAGAAGAGATGGATGGATTGTGTGAGGAGGGATATGAAAGAAAAGGGAGTTAGTGATAGTGTGACAGGTGACAGGACAGAGTGGAAGAAAAAAACATGTTGCACCGACCCCAAGTAAAATGGGATAAGGGTAGGATGATGAATCTAATCTTCACAATCTAATAAGTCCCCATGGCGCTTTAATAACTGCAAATTGAGCATCCCGGGCTCCCCTCCTACTATTAAAACATTTGTGCGCATTTGCTGTGAGCTAGGCAGTCTAATTGTGGTGCTTCTTTGATGCTGTTCTGTGTAAATTCTACGAAGTATAAGTTTCTTTCGCTTAATTTAGACGGAGGGAAGAAATGTTATTAATCTTTCGACTACTGTAATTACAGACACAATTGAAAGATAATGTACGGACACACAGAGGCGGTGGCGCAGGACTCGACCGACGCATGACCACGACCACTCTGTCAAGAGTGCACGACTAAGAAGAAGAAGAAGAAGAGGGTGTGCGGACACAAGTACCCTCTTGGGACTTAATGAATTAATCTTTGTATTTCGTGCTTAGAGTTTTCTAATATGTATTGTTGTGTGGTAATGATAGTTTATTTTAAGAAAATATTGTATTTAAAAAAAAATCGTTCTTGAATGATAGGTACTCTTGACCCGTCTATATGACTGTGATCAAATCTTATTAATTAAATTTGATTCACTACCTGGCGAATAGCTGAAATTTTACAATCATCTGTCAGATGAAAATTAAAAAAAAATATCATGTCGTCGAGTTGATGTGATTATGGAACCGGCAGGTCAAACGCCCCCTCTACTCGTGACGCCATTACAGTTGCATGACTTTATTATTTTCTCAGCTGTCAAATCCTCTAAACGTACATCATAATATGCTCATATCCTAAGGTATACTTGGTCTTAGCTATAGCATATCATGAATACCTCCTAGACTACTCGTTAGCTTCGACTAATGTTAATCTAGAAACGCTCATTACTGCATCGGGAGCTTGAGATATGTCTGTACTACAGATTAAACGGACGTTAAGCGACGTTTACTTGGAGTCTTGCATCGGGGAAATTCTCTTTGAAGATATCTTAGTGGTAAGAACATTGATCAGTATATATTTGTATACTAGCGATAGACAAGTACGTTCATAGAAACTGTTGGTCAAAATACTGAAAAGTTAATGCAAAAATCCGCTGTAGCGCGTCATTGGCATTATGTCGTCTTACAAAATTTCTTAAAACTGACTGCGCTCTCACACTGCGTGTACGTCAAAACTGCACTAATGTCATCAATGTAAAGGTGTATGGCCTGCAGAACACCTAAGCCAAGTGAAGTGACTGTACGGTACACCTAATCTAATGCGTAGTACATACACACCGTTAAATTTTGGTCGTTTTAATCCCGTGGAGGATTTAGCCGTACCTTCTCACTACCGACGGCCTAATTTTAGTTTTAGAAAAAAAAATAAAGGCCAATGATAGTTTTTAACAGCAATAACAACTGCAAATTATATTTATTTGTTTTATCGATTAATTTTTTTATAAGTTTCCATCATCATCTCAGCGTTAGTCCCGGTTGCTTCCTTGGCTTTCACCTCGGTGCCCGGGGTCCGCTTTCCAACTCAAACTCCTCCACTTCGCTCGGTCTTTCGCGTCCTTTGCCGTAAGCCCATTGACACGCATATCGTCTCTTACGACGTCGATCCAACGCCTCTTAGGCCTTCCTCGTTTTCCGGGTCCCGGCGGAGGTGGCATGGCGAGGCATCTGTTACCCACGTAGTCTGCCGGTTTTCGTAATACGTGGCCATACCAGCGTAGGCGACCCTCCTGCAATTTATCCGCTATGTCACGGACCTGAAGGCTGCCCCGGATGCGGGAGCTTTTAATGCGGTCTTTCCGCGACACTCCCGACATCCAGCGCAGCATATTCATTTCCGTGACACGCAGGCTCTGCTTGTGCCGCTCAAGTACAGGCCACGCTTCACTGCCATACAAAAGGACAGGCCTAATGATGGTCTTATAGACCTGTCCTTTGAGCCTAACCGGCATTTTGGGGTCACAGATAACCCCCGCCACCTCACGCCATTTCGCCCAGGCCGCCGAGATACGTGACTCGACGTCGCAATCGACGTCCCCGGACTCGTGGAGCACCGATCCCAAGTACCTGACCTGTTCCGTGCGCTCGACTGTGTCTTCGCTAATGCGAACAGGAGCAGCGTTTGTTGTGTTACAGGCCAAGTACTCGATCTTCGCCGCATTAATTTTCAGACCGCCGTTTTCCAGCGATTCCTTCCACGCTGTCACACGTCGAACCAAGCGCCCACTGTCCGAGTCCGCCAGCGCGATGTCGTCTGCATACATGAGCAGCCATGGCGGCTGCTCGTGTAAGTCCCTGATGTTGGAGGACAGGACGTCCAGCACCACACTGAACAGAAACGGACTAAGGACAGAACCCTGGTGAACTCCGACGGTGATGGGGAAGGGTTTCGTATCGCCAACAGCGGTCCGAACCAAAGAACCGGAGTCTCGGTACATATCTCGGATGATGTCAACATAGGTCTCGGGCACTCCTTTGGATCTCAGCGCCCACCAGATCACCTCACGGGGGACACAGTCGAAGGCCTTCTGCATGTCAAGGAACAAGAGGTGCAGAGGCGTATTCTTTGATCTGTATCCCTCCATGGTAACCCTTAGGGCAAAGATGGGATCCATGGCGCCATGGCCTGGTCGAAACCCATATTGACACCTCGAGACGGTGCACTCCTGTCGAATCCGAGAGTCAATCACCCGCTCGAAGAGCTTCATGGTGTGGGACATAACCTTAATCCCCCGGTAGTCGCCACACTCCTGCACTGATCCCTTGCCTTTGAAGACTGGAGTGATAATACTCAGTCTCCATTGACTCGGGATCTTTCCGGTGAGGAGCATGCGGTTAAATAGGTGGGTTAAGATGCCCACACCACGAGGACCCATCGCCTTCCAGGCTTCAATGGGGACTCCATCGGCACCGACAGCTTTCCGGTTCTTCATGCGGCGAAGAGCCACATGCACTTCTTCAGGCGTAACCAGGGGCACAAGTCCCTGATTTGGAGGGAGAACCGGAGACAGCACCTCTTTGTGCTGCTTGTTCAGCAGCTCGTGGAAGTACGAGCGCCATCTCTCCTTCACCGCGAGGCCCTCGCATAACAGATTGCCGTCAGGGTCTCTTACACAGCGGCACTTAGTGATATCCAGTGCCGCTTTGACCCTGGAACGTGCCAACTTATAAATGAGCTTCTGCCCCTCAGACGATTCCAACTTATCATAAAGTGGCTGTAAGTGGTCTCGTCTGGCTCTGGCTACGGCCCTCTTGGCGGCACGTTTTGCAGCTCTGTATGCGTCGCGGTCTTCGGGAGACTTGGAAGCTTGCCACGTTTTGAAGAGAGCTTTCTTCTCTCTGATCTCCCTCTGGACTGTGTCATCCCACCACCAAGTTTCCTTGTCACACTTGCGGCCGCCCCTGGACAAGCCGAGCACCGACTTTGCCGCCTCGGTGATGGCAGCCTGAATCCTGTCCCAGTGGCTTTGCACAGGTTCGCCATCGGTACCATCGCACTTACCGCCGATGGCCGACGCGAACGACTGGGACGTGGCTGCATCCAGTCGCCACCACCGTATTCGGCGTTGTTGGCGCTCATCAAACTTGACCCTAGGTTTGACGCGCAAGTCCATGACAAGGAGACGGTGTTGTGCAGTGAGACTCTCGCCGGGTATGACCTTGCAGTTGGCCACCCTACTGATAAGGTGCCTCCGTGTGAGTAAGAAATCGATTTGGGTAGCGTACCCCCCGCTCCTGTAGGTAATCAGGTGTTCGGATTTCTTTTTGAAATACGTGTTCACGATGGCAAGGCCGGCAGCCGCACACGTTTGGAGGATATTCTCCCCTTCAGCGTTACGGCTACCGTATCCAAAGCCACCGTGAACATGCTCAAACTCCTTGCACCTGTCACCCACATGACCGTTCAGATCACCACCCAAAACGATTCCCTGTGACAGCGGGATGCCACGAAGCACCCCACCGAGTTGATCCCAGAACGCAGCCTTTTCAGCGTCGCTGCAACCGACCTGAGGCGCGTAGGCACTTATCAAGTGGGTTATAACCCCGTCGATAAGCACACCTACGACCATAAGCCGGTCGCTGTAGCGTTTCACCTCCAGGACTGCGTCTTGAAACTCCTCGGAGAGTACAACGGCCACCCCGTTCTCCCCACCGGCTGCACCCGTGTAGATTAATTTGTAGCCATTCCCGATGAGCCGGGACCTGCGGCCTTTCCACCGAGTCTCCTGCAGGAATGCCACGGCCACCCTTCGCCTGAGAAGTACATCGGCTAACTCCCTCGCGCGTCCGGTCAGCGTGCCAATGTTCAGGCTGGCGAAGCGGAGTTTCCGGGTTGGGGCTCGCGTCTTTATCCGTGTTCGCCCCAGACACGGTAGCCCTCGCCCACTTGCCACAGGAGTCGGGCGAATCTCCTGCGCGCCGTTTTGCGGCGGCGCCCTATCCGTGGCAACAAACTTTCTTAAACCGTCCATGTTTATTGGCTATTTGTGGCCTTTACGGGAGCGACTGCCGTCCGACCTCCCAACCCTAAGAGGGAAAGCCAGCGCCAGAGCCTCATCCGCTGATCGGCAGGTGCCCCAACTTGCAGGGGAGGTTGACTTGGGCCCCGAAGGTCGTAATGGGGCCCCATATGCACCCCATTTTTTTTTTTTTTTTTTATAAGTTTACAAGCGCTAAAATTCGCAGAGCCTAACTTCAAACTCGCCAAGATTCGACGGCCGTACTGTATATATACTTTGATTATGATTAATAGTTCAACAAAGACCAAATTCCTGACATACTTAAACTTTACAGACTAACACCTTCTCAAATGTGATTACTTTAAAAGCCCCAAATTAACGCTGAAAAGCTTACAAACTTCTGAATAAATAATGAATTTTCGTCCGAATGGGGACCCGGGGTATGGTTCTGAAATAGGGTTGCTATACCGGAACTTAACGAGTCCGGGATAATTCCATGTCGTACCGTGATAGCTATGAACATATAAATATAAATTACGGGATATGTATAACATTTGTATTTAAAAAAGTAGGTAGGCACTTTTATTAGTCCAGATAAATGAAGAGAAGAGAGAAGGATGACATGACGAGAGTAAGGGCGAGTTTAGTAAACATGATCACTACCAACCGCCTAACCATGTCATTTCAGCATACTATAAAAAAATAACAACAAGTTGTTGCTATTATATTACAACAAAAAAAAGCAAAGGGAGCTAGGACGTGATAAATACATATTATTATGCGTCACGTATGCGTAAAACGGCCAGTGTTCAGCAAAATGCTGGGGCTCGTATGTAAGACAAATGTATTATTTAATTATTTGAATATCCACGCTTATGTTAAGACTGCTGCGGTCCGGACTAAGCGTTTTGCCTTATCGTTTATACCGCATACATCGAGGGACTGGAACAGTTTGCCTGCTGCGGTTTCCCGTCCGATTATAATTTAGGTGTCTTCAAAGCTAGAGTGAATAGGCTCTTAATTAAAACTAATGCGCCTCACCATCAACGATTGCATCAGTCTGACTATCAGGAGGGATCGCAGTCATGCACTAGCTTATATCAATAAAAAAAACCAATATCCGGGACAACCGATCGAATTACCTTACACAAGAAAATTCCGGGACAATCCCGTAAATCCCGGACGTGTGGCAACCTTAATCTTAAACGGATTTCACACTCATTATATTTACGTAGATGAAAGTTAAGTTTTAATTCTACCTTTGACTCATTTGTTCGCTAGTATTTCCATTCATCTGTCATTCTTGATTCCCGTAACATGTTTTTCTTGGGAACGAAGCGACTTGGACTTTATTTAGGTTAGAATGTATGTTAAATGGTTCATTTGTTTTTATTATGAATTGGGATTAGTATAGCTGCTTGTTTTATCATTAGTTTGGTATATTACACGAATCATTTTTAAGTTTTATTGGTTTTGGAGAGCAGCAGAATATTGGGTTATGAAAAAAGATTGCATGTAGCGGAGAATGTTGAGATGGGTGTTTTTTTTTATGGTGGGAAAAATCATCTATTGACGAATTCCGCCCCTGGGCGGAGCAAGAAACAGTATCAGACTTTTACTTACTAAACGACCCACCCCATTCCTTCTTAACCCTCATACCGTGGTCGGCATTTCAACAGATTGATTCGCTGAAAACGAATACCACAAAAACTAAACTCCTGAATTTGCCGAATACCGAAAATTCATTGCATTGAATTTTTTTTATACATATCGGATATTACTTTCACATGCGTTTATTTAAGAAAAAAATGTTATTTGATATTACAAAAACACGATAATTTTCTTCATTTATATTTATAAATGGTAAAATCAACCACTATCCACCGAAAGTAATATTTTACTAGTATGTCATGTACACCAAATATAATGTAAAAAGGAAAGAGGGATATAAATAAATAATATATCCAGTGTCCGTAAAATTGGTGATTTATTACTACAAAAAATTGCCTCAAACAAAGAGAACCGCAAAAAATTGTGGATGAACAAAAGATATTTCTTGACAGAGATATTTTTTGAGTACTTATATAAAATACCATAACATACTCAATTCAATAAAATTCCTTCTTCTAAGTCCAAATTAGTTGAGAAATTTTTAGGTAACCTAACCCAGAAAGCGGTGAAGGAAAAAATCATATGGAAAACCGTTTTTTTTTAATGGTGGGCAAAAATCATACAATGACGAATCCTGCTCTTGGGCGTAAAGGGAAACAGTGTCAAACTCTTACTGACTAAACACCCTACCTCGTTCCTTCTTTGCCCTTGGCACTGGGGCCAAGTCTTACTTTCAGAAAGAAAACCTGGGCCCCAGCATACGGAAACCGGTTGGATTCTAGGTTTCTATTGAAATCTTACCATAAATTTGTGTAAAACTATTCCACTTTGGCTCTTCAAATTGTAAGAGTCTACTGTCTTCATTAGGTGGGCAAACTTAGCTGACGGATAGTGGCCAGACCGAATTCTGAATATTCTTCATCTACACTAATATAATAAAGAGGTAAAGTTTGTTTTTTTTTTTGTTTTTTTGTTTGTAGGAGGTAATCTCTGGAACTACTGGTCCGATTGGAAAAAAATTAGCAACAACAGAAAGCTGCTTTACTCCTGAGTGACATAGGCTATATTTTATGTACGCGGGCGAAGCCGCTGACAAAAGCTAGTCTTCTATATATATAAAAGGAGAAACTGACTGACAGACATATCAACGTACAGCTGAAAGTACTGGGAGTAGGAGAGATAAATTTTGCACAAGGCTTCTTTTTATGACGTAGGTGAACACTAAGAAAAAGTTTTTCAAAATAAGTTCCTAAAGGGATGTAATGAGGGTCAAAAGTGTGTATGGAGAACCGCCTATTTTCACGCGGGCGAAGCCGCTGGCAGTAGGCTAGTTTCAAATAAGTCTAATGTGCTTCTAACTTAAAACTTGAATACGTGTAAGTGCAATATGAATTGTACTTCTTACTAATATTATAAATGCGAAAGTTACAATGTTTGGATGTTTGTTACTCAATCACGCCAAAACTGCTGGACGGATCTGGATGAAATTTGGCACAGGCATAGGATACACTCCGGAATAGGACATAGGCTACTTTTTGTCCAGGAAACCCCAACCCCAATACCACCGGGCGAAGCCGCGGGCAAAAGCTTGTTAATATATAATTATAGGTTACACAATATCGATTTCGAGGAAAGAGAAAACGCCGTGAACAGGGAAGCCAATTAAATGCAGAGTATTTTTCTCGATTTATTAGAAAAACCTTCAAGTATATAAGAAGACATATTTTATGAAGACGTAGATATGAGTGGAACATACAAAGCGAAGGAATACTTAGAAGTTAGCTGTATTTCAGAATTGATATCAACTACATTACTTTTTTGTGAAAAAGATCTGTATTCTAAGAACTGATCTATATAACAATATAACCTACTAGCTTTTGTCAGCGGCTTCGCCCGCGTACACAAAATATATCCTATGTCACTCAGGAGTTAAGCAGCTTTCTATTTTTGCTATTTTTTTTCCAATCGGACAAGTAGTTCCTGAGATTACCTCCTACAAACAAAAAAACAAACCAAAACTCTTTATTATATTAGTGTAGATTTTCCCCAAATGTGAAGCATGTTACAAATCATTACATAGTATAAAACAAAGTTGCTTACCGATGTCCCTATGTATGTTTAGATCTTTAAAAGTACGCAACGGATTAAGATGCGGTTTATTTCAATAATAGAGTGATTCAAGAGGAAGGTTTATGTGTATAATACATGCATAATATTCTCAATATCAGTACCCGTGCGAAGCTGGGGCGGGTCCCTAATATTAATAAAATCATCCCTAATATTTTCAATGAGAATTTTTTTTTTTATTTCAAGCTTTTATAGCGCGATATATACCAATGTATTCAAAACTCGTCAAGGCGAATCTCACCAGCCCAAAACTCGGTGGGGTTGTGTAAACGATACAACCCCATCGAGTTCCAACCCATTACCGAGTTCCTATGGCCACCTTCCGGTTCCATGATCAGATAGTTGATCATCACTTAATGATTTGGCTTCGTCACCTAATTGACACATTCATGATGCGGGTCGTGAAATACGCACGCGGGATGCAAGGCGAGATATTGGGTAACAGCCCCGCTTGCGGAGCAATTCCGCATGCGTAATAAAATAGGCACGATATTAAAAAACATCCGTCGTCTCATCACATTTACCACATGACCGTACAAATATTAAATAAGTAATATGTTACAATAATGAACTGATAATTATAATATTATTACAGTTTAAATTAGGGATGTCAATCAAAATACAATAATTTAAACAAATTGAATTTACATTTCAACTTCATTTAAATAATTTTATTTTGATTGACATCCCCTAATTTCAACTATAATTATAATAATATTGGTAGTGCAAGTTACGCCCAGCTTTTTTTAATGATATTTAATTATGTCATTGTTCAAGCTGAGACCGCAGTTTGACTATAGTTCTTACACAGTATTATTTATATATACTTTTTTGTACAACAATATAACAAATTACGATTTTTTTTTTATGGTAGGTAAAAATCATCGAATTACGAATCCCACTCTTGGGCGGAGCGGGAAACTGTGTCAGACTATTACTGACTAAAGAACCTACCCCGTACCTTCCGTGCCTTATTCCCAGAGCCCCGGTGTAACGCTTTCGCATCAACCCTCAGCTCCGGGAGGCAACAAATTGCAGTTAGACTTCATCATCATCATGAGCGTTTTAATGTTCCCACTGCTGGGACACAGGCCTCCTCTCTAGGAGAACGAACGTACCGTAATCCAGCAACCCGCGCTGGGCCCGCGTGGTGTACGCGGGTGGATGTCACATATCTTCAAATTTTGTGTTTTAGGATATGCCGTTTCCTCACGATGTTTTCCTTCACAGTTTTGAGAGCAGTGGTGATGAAATAAATTACACAAAATAATGCGCCTGGCTGGGTTTGAACCCGCGACCTACAACACGTAAGTTGGGGCCTTTACCACTCGGCCACCACTGTTCTAATCATATTACTTAACAATCATAAAATAATAATTTATACAGCAAGTTGTAAACTGGCAGACAAGAAAAGCCAAATATCGTAAACTAGTCAACATCTAAACTTCCCACAATATCATTTGCAACTGTCACCCGAAACGCATAATAATCAAAATATTATAGACATTTCAAGAAAACAACTAGGACACATAGTGACTGAAAACTCCTTTAAACAAAACCACAATGAATTTTTAACTTTATTACTATAGAGTTAAAATTCATTTTTCAGTGGCACGAAAAGCTGTTAAATTTGCATGTTGCTCATTTGGATTAAAGCATAGATTCTGGACGTGTTATTTGTACAGTAAATGTCATTGTAAGGACAGTTATTGAACGACTGTGAAAGCACTAACACAGTGTTAAATGGTGTAAAGTTGCGGTAATAAGGCGTAGTTTAGACTGGGCTAGTCGATTTGCGAAAACTAAAAGTCTATCGAATTGATAAATATTTTGGAGGATTTTTTTTTATGGCGGGAAAAATCATCGAATGAGGAATCCCACCCTTGGGCCGAGCAGTGAGAAAGACAGTGTCAGACTTCTACTGACTAAACGACCCATCCCATTCCTTCTTGCCTTAGGTCCAGGGCACCGATTTTCACTTTCGCATCAACCCTTGGCCCCAGAAGGCTTCGACCCTGTTAGGTCTCGTTGCTGACAGCTTCTTGAGGCGCGCAGGGACGGTGGGCGTTGTCGACGACTTGGGCTCGGTCTGGACAGTTACCATCTGGCCGGAAATTTGGGATCTGGCGGCTACGGCGTGAACGCCGTTGCCTTATGCAGTCGGCCTCCTCTTTTGCTAGCATTACTGCTTCGCAGAAGGACGCGACCGCCTGCCACTCTTCCTCGCTCCGGATCAGTGCAGGATGGGGGTACATAGATATTATATTTTATATTCGTCATTAGACAGACCAATTCACTCTGGGCCTGCGTGGTGGATCACGGCCCATTCCCTCTCCTAGAGAGTAGGCCCAGCAGTGGGAACATTAATAAGGCTGATGATGATGATGACGAGACAGGCCATGAGTCCTTAACGTTACGTGAACAAAGACAGAACATCCTCATGTTCCAGCAAACAGACTATATTTCAGCAAATCTATTTCCGACTTGAATCGCTAAGATCTCATCTGCATCGCGTGCCTGACGCATCACCTACCTCAACATGACATTGTTTTTATTTCTATTCTAATCTAGTACTAAGAGGAAAACATTTATGATCTATTCGTCACTCGCATGACTCAACTTACAGATAAATAAGATTGCATTGCAAGGATGCTCAATTTTTGGCTTGAAATTGAAAATTCTGAGAGAATCGAAATATATTTTTAATTCAATTATTCGAAAAGCCAGTCTCCTACGCTGTCTAATTTTAGACACACAATTGTCTGTTTTCTGCACTAGTGAGGAAAAGTTCACGAGCTTGCCCCTACTTATATACTTGTATTGTATCAAGCTGGGCGCTATGCGACCCCCCCCCCCCCGTGTGGCACATCAGCCCACTTTTAATTCGATTTCCGGCCATCGTAGGCGCTGGCTTGTGGACGGCCAGCAATGGGTAGTTCGCCGTTCGATTGTCTGGTAACATTCCGGAGCAAGTCCATGTCGTGGACGGCGTGCTCTGTTCTCGCACTCCTCAAGGAGTTACAAGCAAAATCGTAGGGACTCTGCAAAAGGGTCGAAGCTTATTGGGGCCATGGGCCAATTTCTGAAAGGAAAATCCGGCCCCGGTATGTAGAGTATAGTCAGTAAAAGTCTGACACTATCTCCTGCTCCACCCAAAGGCGGAAAATAAAAAGAAAATATCACCTTGGTATGTATAACAGCTACAATATTCGTGTAACGAACTCACCTGCCTCCCACGCCACTACTAACAGTTTACATCATCACACAAGTTTAATACATTCACAAGAAATAATATCTTCTGATGTTTGACGAAGAACACATTAATTGCTACCCAGATGACATGTGACACCATTTTAGCGGACACTGAGTATTTTGTGAGCTAGGGGTGAGAAGAAAGGTGACGCCCGGGTGCTTAAAATGCTATTTTATTATAATTTTATGAACTATAAAAGACATGGCATAAGAGTCAGCAAAAATGTATGCCTTTATAATACGCGAAATATAAATTGAACCAAAATGGACTTTGAATGCGCTTTTAGAATTTCGAGTCTCAATCGAGATGGGGTCTGCGCGTAACCATAGCAAAGGATTTGACGTATTTGCTAACTATACACATTTTGAAGAAAAAAAATAGTTTCTTCTGTTTGTTTGTTTGTTACATTTTTAGTAGCAAACTAGCTCAATGGGTTTTAATGTATGTTGTTATACATAAAAAAAACTATTTCCTCACGGCGAGGTGTCTTTTTTTCTCAATTTCAATTTATAATAAAAACGATACAATATGAATTCTTCGATACCTACCCCAAAACCCATCAAATTGATAAATACCGATTATAACCATAACAGCATTATAATGTAAATAAATCATAACTTAATAAAACCACACTACTTTTTGCAACGCTAAAAATATTACCTAAAAGAAAAACTTAAGATGATTAATGACAATACTTACATAATAATTTACTTAATATAAATTCACGAACACGACAGAGACCGATCGTCAAACACTTACAGAATTTGAATAACAAAGCAAAAAATCCTATCTTAGTACCTAATAAAAAAATTCCATCATTAGACTATGTACCAGAAAAAGCATCGACAACATTGTAAAGACCTCTAAGAAAATCGCAATATCAAGTTCATTGACCACCTAAAAATAAAAACTGCACTAAAATATCAAATCACTTTAAAAAAAAAGCTAATAAACTCTTTCATAAAATGCATCTGATAAAAAACGTACTTTCGACATGTCATCGTGTTCCCGAGAAATGAAGGTCATGACATACAGACGCGAAAAACATTACACTAGTAATAAACATTGCGATTATACGCAATGTGTGGGCGACTAAAAAGTCGTTTTACTAAACGCAACTGATTGGAATAGTATGGGAGATTAAGGATTGCTATGCAGCGTGCGACTATGCGATTTTTTTGAGAATAATCCTCTATGCGATTTTTGTATTTTATTTAGACTGTATTATTTAGTGTCTTTAATGTATTATGAAATTTAAATAACAAAAAAACTAAATGTTTTAGTAACTAGGTGCCACCACAAATGTATTATTAATTTGGCACAGAAATAGCATAACCAGTCAAAACACGGCAACAAAATCCAAACGCCTATGACGCCAAAAACAATTAAAACGGGCCGTCATTGTAGAATCCAATTTTACGCAACCCAAAAATATCTGACATAACTAAAACTCCATCATTACGTAGTTCACTAACCCCACAATAGTGACAGCAATCACGAGACTCCTGTCAAAATTCCATCATGCGGAAAAAAAAGACCGCCGGAAAATCGTACAGTTCGTGCCAGATCTTACGTTGAAAAATGGTTGTTGGCTTCGGGCCAAATGCCTGATATTGTGCATACGGTATAGCACTGTTGATTCATAAGGAGGGTTATTTCATGTTTTTAAACACGTCACAGTATTGGGAATCACGAGGTTTCCAATACCGCGGTTCGTGCGTGTTGCCGATATTACGTCACATCAAACAAAGAGTGAATTTCGTAAATAAACTTGTATGATTAATTTGGTGTTTTCGTTGAAGAATGACCGCTATGACGCTGGTGTTCGATAGTTTTTAATGTGCCGGAACATGGCTTTGATCTGGTTGTGATGTCGGTCGGTAAATAAGAAGCGAGGAATTTTATGTCCAAGGAGGTCCAAGTCCTACTTACTGTTCAGGGGCAAATATACGCCAGCGAACTCGAGCGAACAAAAGAGTGACTTCCCACGCATCAAAATTATTGGAATATTATTTTTTCATTTATTGAACACAATATAAATAAAAGCTTGGTAGGTAATTAAAATGTCTATTAAAATATCTTGACAACATTGGTAATTAAAATATCTGTTAGTTTGTGAAAGTTTCATTAAAATACAACCAACGGTTTTTGGCTTATCTTCGATTTTTTTGAGAGTAGGCGAAGGCCCTGAGACATTTGAAAACAAAAGTTTATTGATGATAAAAAAAAAAATATTCGTAGGTATATATATCGCCCTTAAAAAAGAATAGTCGCGAAGAACTTTAATTCCAAGTCCTGCCACTGCCCACGGACGCGTAGATTAATTTTATTTTATTTGGGAAAACCACCGGTGATACGTTAAAATTTTATAGTAAGCATAAAGTTCAATAAATTAAATAAATGTACAACCAACAACATTTTCTACATACCTAATATAAATTAGTACCTAAATAAAATTAATATTCACGTGCGAGCGATTGTCTCTAAAATTAATTATATGAAATTACATCAAAACAAATTAAATCAACATTAAACCAAAATTAAATTAAAATCAAATCTAAATTAAATTCGCAGACGAGTCTTCGTCACGATGTTGACGAAGCTAGACACGACGACACTTCGTTCTCGCTTCGTCAACCACTTCATAATTTCGTATGGTCGCTTCACGCAGGCGTAGACCAAGTATAATAATGACGGATAGGATTAAGCCAGACGTCCGTGGACCGTAGCAGGCCTTGGATATAAAATTCCTGTGGACTGGACCTTAGTCAGCTTTGGAAGACAAAATAAAACCAACTTGAGCGATTTTATGAAGGCGCTTAAGTCGTAAAAGTTCGTCATCGAATTATTTACATTTGAGCAGACAGAAAACAGGATTAAGATATAAATAATAAACTTCACGTGAATAAGCAGGTGCACAATGATGAATTTGTGACTTTTGTTTTTATTTTAATAATATATTTGTTAGGTAAATACCATACGCAGACTGACAATAACACAGCTATGATAAATAGGTAAAGACGTACTCAGAAAATCGTGGGAAAGACGTTCTTTTTTAATGTGGAACTTCATCCTAAGACTTTTCTAGCTCTAGGGTGGAAAAGAAGGATATATCTAGATAAGTGGATGGGACGTAAACCACCACGCGTGTTCGGGGCGGGTTGGTGATTGTCACAAGTCTTCGAATGTTTAGTTCTAGGACATGCCGGTTTCCTCACGATGTTTTCCTTTACCGTTTTAAGAGCAGTGGTGATGAAATAAATTACACAAAGTAATGTGTGTTTGGCTGTGTATGAACCGTTACTACTTAAGCTGAAAAAAACCTCTCTTAGCCACTTCACTTCGACCTTAACCAAAAGGTCCGACCCCGGTATGAAGGCTAAGAAGGAACGGGATGGGTCGAGAAGAGTCTGACACTATCTCCCGCTTCGCTCAAGGGCGTTGTTTATCATTAAATGATTTTCCCCACCATAAAAAAACCGGTGCCACTTGGCCATAACTGCTTTGCGTGCCACCAAAAAAAACTATTTATTTGCGGTGCCAAATTGCAACTAAAGAATACATTTTTACTAGTGGAAGTTGGAGAAAGATCCATGACCCGGTGTTTTCACTATAAGTCCAGTTCCAAGCTACTAAATCAAGGAACATCGGCATCCAAACAATGCCTACCCAGCTATAGATTCCACCTGTTGAGCACTTGTAAACCTTGGCCCATTCCATTGATGTCGGCCGGCCACTCGGCCAGGCTATTCTTAGGGAATGGCGTAAGCTGGATTCCTGGTGGCGCCAATGCCTGTTTTCAAGTGACATGAACAGAAATATATTGGATTTCTGTTTTGGAAACATTGGTTTGAAGTGGTGATTAAAATTGGTAGAGTTTTGAGGTGTTCTGGATTTTATAAATCAGTATGTAAGATGATAAGTATGAGATATCGATTAATAAAAGTGTTTTTAAAAGCAAGCCAAGGATGCCCGGATGGGAAGTCATAAACAAATTGTATAATCACCAGCCTTTTTATCGATTGGGTCCACAACGCACTTTGACCTGCTGTCAGTCTAGTAGTTAGTGACCCTGACTTCGTGATACCGGAGGTTCTGGGTTCGTTTCTCACCCAGGGCAAAAGATTGTGTGATGAGCACGATCATTTGTTCTGTGTCTGGGTGTAATTTATCTATCATATGTATGTTTCTAGAAATATATAAGTATGTTTATCAGTTGTCTAGTAGTCATAACACAAGCTCTGCTTAGCTTGAGACTAAACGACGAATAATTTCGGAAGAAACACTTCCAGGTTTGAGTATAGTAGAAGTCTAAGGCACAGAAAATTCCATTAAATTCACTTCACACTTGCAAACTACGCAAGAACAGGTTCGTATCTCACATATTAGAACATAAGATAAACTCACTACATATTTACGATTAAACGCAGATAAATAGAGGAGATACAAGACAAAGGATTACAACAGACTTGTAAACGCCCACTCGCGGTATTAGGTGAAGCGCACAGTTTAGCGTGACTAAGAATGTTTTAGTATTGATATGATTTTGACGCCACACTTATTTAGTCTAGCGTTAATAAATCTGACAAAAAATGGTTGCCTGTAAAGTCGGTTTTACGGGCGAAGATTTTACGTGACAACGTCTTTTTCTCGGTAGAATATTTATTGATATGAATATAATTAAATTGCACAATAGGAACAAGGAATTGAATGAAAATAAGAATTGCACAAATTTTAACTATAGAAATATATTTTGTTTTTATTCGGCGGGCCTCTCTCTCGTTCGGTTACTCATCGTAACGTTACCGAGCGTTACACTTTTTCATAAGTGACTCCCAGCCGCAACCTAATTTAAGACGTTGTCACGTCAAAAAAAAAACCTTTCGACTACCGTAATTACAGACACAATTAAAAGGTGTGCGGAAACCGGTGTCCTCTTGGCTTAATGAACTAATTTGGAATCTGTAATTCTTTTAAAGCCTGATCTACATTACTCGGAAAGTTGCCTCGACGAAGTACTCATCGAAGTTGATCGGTCCGAAGTATGTGAATACACACTCCTGCAACCTCGTGAGGAGCACTTCGACCCCTTTGACTCGGGCGCAAAAACCGACCTATGACTGGAAGTCGCCCGAAGCGAGGCGAGGTTGCACGAAGCGAAGCGAAGTAGGTACACTAACGTATTCGTTCAACTTCGACCAAATTCGCGAGTAGTGTAGAGCAGGCTTAAGAATATTTATTGTGTTTTGGTCTTTTTCGCGAGAGTGTATTAGTACAAATATGATTTTGACGCCACACGTAAAAATGTTCCTTTTTTTAAATCTGGTCATAAATACTGTTACAATAAAAAAAATATTAATTTTGAATTTGGAATCTGTAATTCTTTTAAGAACAGTTATTCAGTTATTTGTCATATTCATTTAATGTGTTTTGGTCTTTTTCGCGAGAGTGTATTAGTTACGGATATGATATTGACACGTACAAATGTTTTTGACTTCATTCATAAATACTGTTTCAATTAAAAAAAAAAAATGAATTTGGAATCTGTAATTCTTTTAAGAATATTGTGCTGTGTCATTTCCGCGAGAGTGTATTAGTTCAGACGCCACACGTACAAATGTTTTTTTAGTGCGCTCATAAAAACTGTTATAATAAAAACAAAAAAATGTATTTGGAATGTCATTCTTTTTAGAATATACATTGTGTTTTGACATTTTCGCGCTAATCGGTGTTAAATATTTTTGTGATTTTGATGCGGTCGACGTTGGAGTGCGCTTACCTAAAAACCTGTCCACTCTTGTATTAAAGAGTCCCGGGTTGTAGCCATCAGGAAACACGCTACAACACATTGTTTACGGAGACGCAGCGCATTGGGCGTTTATCGTACATTAATAATAATAATAGGGTTCCTCTCCCAGGAGCGCTGACCACCGGTAGCTTAGACCATGTCTCGATACCGTTGGACTACATTTTTTATATTTTTTTAAGAAAATATTTAAAAATTTAGTTAATAGGTTTAGTTAAATAAATGCAATAATAATAATTTAATTCAGACTCATCTTACGATTACATTGCCACTTATTTGTGTACAATGTACGACGAACGCCCAACGCCGCGTCACGGTAACCAACAACTAAAATCCATCGACATCAAAACACTTATAATCACAAATGTGAATACCAGAACACTATGGAAACGCTTCACAGGTTGTTTCGACAGCAACTTGTAATGTTTACGCTAACTCTCCATGAAGATAACAGGCTTGCAAGTGATGATAGCGGCTTGATAAAAACATTTGTTCACAGTCCTACAGGCAATTCCGCAGTTCAATATGGGATGAGGAAGTCTGATCGTAGGCGTATTCTGGTATAGTAATCCTAGGCTACGATTTGACAACTTAAAATGTCAAAGTCCAGAAAATTGGGAACATATTTCTAGAGTGTGACATCTGACTTGTCAAATCGAACTCAACGTTCTTTGCTTAAAGTCACCCAAAGGGCAGTGGAAAGGGCTATGCTTAGAGTTTCCTTGCGTGATCGTATCAGAAATGAAGATATCCGCAGGAACACTAAGGTGTGTGTGCTCGCAGAACGGATGGCCATTGGGGTCGAAAGGTTCTGGAGTAGCGACCGCGTACCGGAAGATGCAGTGTTGGAAGGCCTCCAACAAGATGGACCGATGACCTGGCAAGGGTAGCGGGTATCCGATGGATGTGAAATGCACTGGTCGTTTACCTCCCCGGACCCAAGCCTCCCCAACTTATGTCCAAAAGTAGACGTCATTCGATACTGTAATGACGATGAGGACAATGCCTAAAATCATCGTCGAAACCTAATAATTTTAATCCCAATGAGGAAATAAGAAAAATAAAGTTCAAGACTACATACGTTCAAGATGATTCCAAGAGTTTTTATTTCAAGTATTGGCTCAGCTTCATATGAATAACTCACTACAGAGTGAGCGATCGGTATTCGACGTGCAAAACCATCACAAATATATTTACAGTTCACTAACCTCTCGCTTACAGAATCATATTTTTCTTATTGAACACTAGCAACAGGAAGAAAACCATAAATTCATTCTATTTTCTTTCAATACAATAGACATAAAATATTGCAACGAAAATATGTAACAAATCATAACATAAAACTAGAGTTACATTATCTCTAGTAAAATAGAAATTACGTACATACATTATTCTGCATCTAAATGTTTACGAAACTATCAAATGCAAAAGAAAAGCCAATTCATCTTTTACAAAAAACGTGGGTATTTCAAAAAAATGGAGCTAAGATTGTGACGCGCCTGCGTGTAAGATTCAAAAATTTAATTCATCAATGAGAATGTTTATTTTGGCTCCGGCATCCAACCTTGGCGGACGCATCTAACGCTCTCCATTCATAAGATCTGTGTTGTATCTATCAGTGAGTGCATGTATTATTAATACAAGCTTCTGCACGCGGGTTTAGACACGTGGAATTTGGGAAACTACGTCATTCCGAAATAACTGTTTGGTGATGAAGTTTGGCTATAAATACGACTGGACAAATGGAATCAAGGTGTACATTTTTAGTTTTGTCTACATAATCGAAACTAGACTTAGGAATGTTACTTTTAAGTTACTTAGCGACTGTCATCTTTATAACATCATCATCGTGCTCTTGTTCTATTTTGTTCGGGATCAGCGAAACACGTTTTTTTCTTACATTCGTTTTGTCACCCGTCACGCTATTACTAACTCCCTTTTCTTTTTTATCATTTACTCCGGAGTTTGTTTCGGTGTTTCTTCTCAGGGTACTAAGTTAAGAAACACCGCACGCATCTAGGTAGTTTCGAAAGTGCAAAATAAAAATCACTTAATTTCATTCATTTATTGATTTAGGTACTCTTCATAGAATCCATCCATGTTTTGTTGGCATCTCATCTTTAAAACAAAATTCGTCAACAAAAATGGTGCCCTTGTGCTACTACAGGGGTTTTCTTCATAAAAGAACCTATAAAATATACAGACAAACGTACTGAAGAAAATTCTTACAGCATTACATCATCGCATGTATTAAATACACTTCAATTATACAGTTTAGTAAATCCAAATGATGATGTAAACCTGCGTCGGAATGTACCTGATGTTTGGTCGACAGAATATAATGGACTGTTTGTATTTTATTTTTAAACCTATGTTGTGATTTCGACTTTGTCTTTACGTGGAATTTTGCGTCGCATTTCGTAATTAGTAGTCAGAATTCTCAATTTGCAGCAGGTTATTGAAGGAATGTTGATGATTCAGGACGCTACTTTCCAGAAAGCAAATTTTAGGACTGTTCAGAGACTCTACTTACATCTTATTTTATTCCTAAGTCTCAGATTGACCACATTTTTTTAAATTGCAATAAACTAGTGCTTGACTGCGATTCCACCTCTTCTTTACCTTGGTTCCAGGGCCTTGGTGGTACACATTGCCCCAGGAGGCTTCATCTTCTTAATGGAGAGGAGGAGGAGGGAGCTACATTGCGTACAGGTTGGGCCCCGTTAACTTATGCGCGTCGGTCTCCATAGATTTTATATGGCAACTAGATTTGTAGAACTATATGTAATGTAGCTTCTAACTCTCTTCTTGCTCGCAAGCCTAAACTTTTAAAAAGTAACAGCCCTGTTAAAAAACCTTAAGGTTTTTTTTTTATAGGTCGTAGCTAGTAGTTTCCAATCTCTATTTTTTTTTAATTCCTAATAAATTTAATAAGCTTATCCCGGTACAAAATATTAATTTTTGATACATTCTCCTGAAAGTACCTTTGTAACACCCATTACAACTATCCTATATTTAGTTGCAAACATGCTTTTAACTCACTCTAGATATAGTTAATCAAACAGCCCACGGCATCCTAAATCCGAACTGTAGCATTACCTACCTGTATATCCGAATCCGACCCAATTCCTTTCTGAACTCCTGTTATAACTGCCCCGAATACCGGCACAAAAGATTGATCACATATTCTGGCATGGACTGAAATAGTTCAGTCATACCACTCAGTCTAGACGCTAAAACCTGCGAAAGTTAGGTTGAAAACTATTCTTGTTGGCACTTCGGTTTATTGCAATCGTGGACTGTCTAAAATGGAAGTTATTTTTAAATAAGTCAGGAATTCTGTTGGAAATGTTCAAGTTTTGAAAGGTAAGCTAGTAGTATTTCGGTTTTTGAGGTCGGACTGGTTATGTCAACAGGTGAATTGGACGATATTTGGAGACCAGAAATAATATTATTTTTGCTAGGAATAAAAGAGAAAATCGCGACACGATTATCAGTCATTAAAACTACAAAATTCTAGTAAAAATAAAAACCCTAAGAATCTAAAGTATGACGTCGAAAAACTCCTCCACATCACTGATTAAATTGACTGACTGACATATCAACGCACAGCCGAAACTACTGGGACTTGGAGAGTGAAATTTTACACAGGGCTTCTTTTATGACGTAGGCGAACACTAATAGAGGATTTTCCAAATTTCAATCTCTAAAGGGATGAAACGAGGATCCAAAGTTTGTACGGAGAAACTTTAACGCGAGCGAAGTCGCGGGCAGAAGCTAGTAATCATATAAAAATCAATGGCACTTTTCGTTGTAATTTTATAACTCAAGAACGAGCTTACCTATCCAAACCAAGTATTTAGGCTTTGATCGGACTATTTAATAGATGGTTTATGTGAAGCACAAAATCGGAGCGAAGCCCGGGCAAAAGCTAGTTGAGAACAACAATTTTCCCTGTCTACCAACACGCGACAACAGAGCAGTGGTGGCCGAGTGGTAACAGCCCCGACTTGCGTGTAGTAAGTAGGTTGCGGGTTCAAACCCAGCCAGGCGCATTACTTTGTGTAATTTATTTCATCACCACTGCTCTCAAAACGGTGAAGGAAAACATCGTGAGGAAACCGGCATATCCTAGAACCAAAAATTCGAAGACTTGTGACATCCACCAACCCGCACTGGGCCCGCGTGGTGGATTACGGCCCATTCCCTTTCTTAGAGAGGAGGCCTGTGTCCCTACAGTGGGAACATTAAAAAGGCTGATGATGATGATGATGATGATGATGACCAACACGCAGCTATCATTCACACCAATTTCTTTCACAACATATCTCACATAATCCATTCATCCGCTGCTTCGGACAAGTTATATATTTCGTTTTACCCAAGACTTATTTTACCCTGGTTATGCAAAGCTAATGAGGGCTGACATATAGACAGATAAATACAAACTTCCTGGCACTTTCCTCTAAGATAACACAGTGAAATCAATACGGCTGATCTCTCAAGCACACATAATAACTAGATAAAGAGCAGTATAAGATATCGCGTGGGAATATTTCTGAGAAAATCAAAGTTCAAGAAATAATATCCGTGTTATATGATTTCCTAGACTCGTGTGCTAACACCTGTATTAATTGCTTCCGTCCTGGGTGTGTTTATTATTAGTAAGTTTTATTGTGTATTTTATGTATTAAAAATTTAAAGTATGAGACTGAAATGCGTTTTTGAATTGCTGTCCATGTGCTTAATCTCACACATGTGTAAATATGTGTGTAAGTACATGAATTGTAAAATAAATCAATACATGTTGAATATTTTGAATGACTGACTTATTGGTCTAGTAGTAAGTGACCCTGACTGCTATGCTAGAAGGCGTGGGTTCGATTTTCACCCAGGACAAATGTTTGTGTGAGAATGATCATTTATTCTGTGTCTTGGTCTGAATCTACAATATGTTTGAATTTAAAAATATATAACTGTAAAACATTTGTCTATTATTCATACACAAGCTCTGATTAGTTTGATATTAGACGGCGTTGAGTTAAAGTTGTGGAATACAATTACATTATCGCTGTAAACAAACCGATGTGTCATTATCATCATCATTTCAGCCGAAAGACGTCCACTGTTGAACAAAGGCTCTTCCAAGTGCCACCATAACGACCAATCCTGTACCTCTTGCATCCATCTCATTCCCTGACGGGTATCTGTATAACAAAGCAAGCAAAGCCATCTACAAATGTTAGTGCAGTACAAAATAGAGCGTGAACCAGCATGTGTTAGCCAGTAACTAACACCGTGATTCCTGTACAGAGATACGTATCAGTTCAATCAAGTTCCGGGAAACTGTTGAAACTTAACTCCGTTTCTAAACGAAAGGAAATCAAAATGAGACCAAGAAATGTTTTGAGAAAGTTGGTTTTTCAATGTAGATAATTTGTAGCTTTAGTATGCTATATTATTATAATAACAATTTCCCATGACTACATACTACCCGAGCGCATCAAAGAGTTCCCAGCAGACTCCTGGACTCCTTGCGTATTAGGTACCGTGGCCCTGGGATCAAGTCAAGGAAGGAACGGGGTAGGTTGTTTAATTTTTACCTACCATAAAAAAGACTACATCCTTGGAAAACTATTCTAGCTTTCCCATACTAGGAATTGAGCTAGAACTGCACAAATCGTATCTTTTAATGGCGGCTCCAACGAACGTGAATTCACGGCATGAATATAGTACCTACACAAGTCGTTCCCCCGAACACCCCGCGAAAACCGTCCACATTCACGTTCACGCCTGTTTACGGAGCTTCACGGCCCTAATCACGGGCCGCCATAAGGACTTTTTGGTAATTGCCATTTGATAATATGATCAGTTCAAAAAGTCGATACGATTTAAATGATCAAAAATTATTCATTTTAAATAATAAACAATTATAATGATACAAAATCCTCAAGTCCTCTTCTTCTCTTCTCAAAGTGCAGTAAAATCTTACCTGAAACAAATAAAATATGAACATTATCATCCAGAATAATTTAACTAATAACAGTAACAACGAAATAACCGCTATCCTCGCCAAAATAAACGTTTAATAGTTATAAATAAAACAGTTTCTTATTTAACCGATTTAAATGAAACGTACAGACTAACAGGCAGACGGGAAAGTTTATAGCATTGTACGAAAATATAAACGGTTTTCTTGATAGCTACAATATCTATTTAAAGTGCAAACAAATTACAATCAACTTTATTGTGGCAAAGATATAAAAACTGCTAGAAAAGATATTTAGTTTTACGCGTACAGTCGTGAAAAAAGTTTTTCCGAAGTTCCGTTTGTGTTCTGTTGAAAGTATGGGGAAACTTGTGTGAGTCAGTCTACTTTAGGGATCGATGACCTGATTGTTATTTCGTATTAGAGTTTAAAGGTGAATAGAATTTGTTAGAAATAGTTAGTAGTTACATAGGTTTTAAATGAAGTCTGGATTCTGGATTTAATATATATATTGCAAACGTACATGGGAAATTCTCTGCAGCAACAAGTCGCGGTATAGCGGACCGAGTTTCGACGAGATCTCATGGTGGAATGGCGACAGCGACTGTCGCAACCCTTTGCAGGTCACCTCTTTGAGTCCTCGAAGAGAGAAGTTACCGCCGTACGGCATCCTCACCGTCCGTATGACGCAAGTTCTCACCGTACTTAGTCAATCGGGAGGTGTCACCCGTGTGTGCCTCGCTTGAACAGAGCATCGCTGTGTTCTCGTGGGTCTCGCCTCCCGCGCCAGGCACTGGTACAGGCCTTGGCTAAATTATACTGTATCACTGCTTACCATCAGGGGTCACGGACCACACCAGCAATGAGTAGTTTATATAAACTAAAACCAAAAGTAATACATTTTTACTGCTTCACCTTTGAATGGCTAAACAGATTGAGAAAGAACAGATGAAAGGCACAAGGGTACTTATACTAAGTCATAGAATATCATACGATATTTTTTATCCTGGAAATATGGGACATACCCACTTTTAGGATAAAAGATAATTGGGGCAATTATCTTCTTTCACATGGACTACGTCGCTAGAAGTTAGTAAAAATAGCAAAATGAATATTTTCAATTAGATTTTTTTTTTACCAAAATAACAATATTTTTAATCCAAAGCTTTTATTAGTATTTACAATCACTTTTGAATAGTCGAAATGTGTTTTTTCAAATCAAATTATGTATTTATAATCTTGGTTTACACTTCTTGTCGCTACAATTATGACGTATTAAACCCAGTTCAAACTTCCACTTAAAATTAAAATCACCATAAAACAAAATTCCAATAAAATTCCACTTCGTAAATTTCCGAGGAACTTCGAGAGTATTCGCTCAAATCAATCAATGTACAAACGCATTCAATCTGATTCCATTCAGTGCAGTGAACGAATGAACATACTCGAAGTGAACTGAACTTGTTGCTTGGCAACCACTTGATGGTTACAGTAAACGGGAGTTAACTGAAGCAGTTAAACATATATGATGGTTTATGTGGAGTTGTATGTGAGGTGTTGTTATTATAGTAATATTATGAAGATGAAAAAGCAATGCTATCGGCGTTATTTACATTTTCTTTTCAATAGAAATGAAACCTAGGATAAATATTAGAGGACAGTACGAGAAATCAATAGCAAAAAAATAAAAACTGATCCTTAAATCGTAACCAAACGATACTTATAGAATAATACGCAATATTTTGAGTTTTCTATTAATAAAATGCGTAATATGACGTCGATATGACATTATGCACACTGTTAAAGTTGTACTACCGATACTGTGCAGGTATAAATTCGGTTCCGCCGCAAACAAGACAACACGCGCGACGACATGCGACGGGCAACCGCTTAACGCAACGTTGACCATAAGATGCATCTTGTATTGTATTGGTAATTCATTTTGAACGACTACTTTTGTCCCAAAATATATTTATTTATTATTTTTATCGTAAACCTCATAACATGCATAGGATAAACATTTACAAAACTAAGAGTACAATGGGCGGTCTTATCGCACAGGGCAATTTCTTACAGACAACCTTAGGATAGACTAAAACAAGTTTTCAAACAAAATATTGTTTCATAAGAAGCTTTTATAGCTCGGTATATACCTTTATTATGAAAACTTATCAAGACCTTTCCGAAAACTACAAGTACGTTAGGGTTATGTAATTGTATAACGGAGTTCCTATGGCCACCTCCCAACTGCCCCATCAGACCCTGGCTACCATATAGGATGAAAGTACTCTTCAATACAAATCCAATGAGCCGAAATACGATAAGGTTGTCGTTTTATTGCTGAGCTCCTATGGCTACCTTCCAGCTCCATCATCAGATCAGCTTCATGTCATCATAATATTGCATTGTCATGCGATTTACACCTGCATGCAAAATTGCAGCTTAATCGGGTGAAGAAATTGCTTCAAAATTGTGTTGCAAGGTTTGAGACGAACATATTACATTGCAAGCTAATAAAAAGCTTGTAACAAAAGGAGATAGATTTCAAAATACACAGTAAAACATAGAAAGATCTAAACAGCGTATGACACATTCAAACTCATCTCACAAGATGACGCCGCGACCATTACGCTCCATTATAAACACGTGGACCACAGAGTCGTAAAATTATTTAAAGTAGCACAAATACCTTTTAGACTATAACATTCAAGTATTTTTACTAAAAACATAAACAGGACGTTTTATTGCAAACCCATGTTGAAGAATATGTCAACAACGATTTTTTTGATAAACACTAATGATACGCTCTGGTTTTGCTTAAGCTAATAAAAAACTATTTATTGTAGTTATAAATCTTTTTGCGTAATAGTGAATTTAATGAATAATCACACTAAAATCTCATCAAACCTTACTCAAAGGGTAATTGGAAGAGCTATGCCCAGCAATGGAAACAGCTATGCCTGGATTTTCATGCGTGATCGCATCAGGGAAGAAGATATTCTCAGGGGAACCAAAGTCGTCGAAATATACACATTGTTTGCAGAACGGACGGTGGATTGGGTCGTGAGGTTCTGGAATGGAGACCGTGTACCGAAGATGCGCTGTAAGGCCTGTACAGTGTGAACGTACAATAAATTTGTTAGTGTCCGAATCGTCAGAGAATAAATATGTATCATCGAGTTATATCCTGACGATAGACAAGCACGTTCATAGAAACTATTGGTCAAAATGCTGAAAAGAAATCCGCTGCAGCGCTTCATTGGCATTGTCATCTCTTAATTTTTTTTTAAACTTACAGAGCTAATACGTCAAGACTGCACTATTGTCTTCACTGTCAAAGTGTATGGCATGCAGATCACCTAAGTGGAGTAAAGTCACAGTAGTACCTACGGCCGTCGGATAAAAAAAAACCTACGGCCGGATCTTGGCGAGTCTGAAGTTAAATTTCTGCGAATTTTAGCTCTTGAAAACTCGTACTAAAAGTAAAGGTTTAAAAAAAAATGCCAATAATAGTTTTTAACAGTAATAACAACTACAAATTGCATTTATTTGTTTCACTTAACTTCAGACTCGCCAAGATCCGACAGCCGTACTATACATATTATTATATACTTACCGATGATATGCATCAATTCGGTGGTCACTGTCCGATTCGTCAGCAACTCACAAAGTGAGCACGCCAAAACATTTCAATAACTCAAAGATTTTATTAGAAACCTTTTTAGCGTTAAACAGCTTTTATTTTTACTAAGTGACATCAGTTTTCGATATGAATAGTTTATTTCCTTTTGAGTAAGGCAGACGGCCCTGAATTTTTGTTAAATCTTATTAGAATTGGATTGAGGCGTGTTACCTTTTATAGGCATTTGATCTTTAAGTTTAAACCAGATTGTAGCTTGGAATTTTGGTTTGATTGTGACATTTGGTGCGTTAAGGTATCCTTTCGAACTAAGCGTCACACACGTAACGTCTATAGCGTCTATGAACATATAACATCATCATCATAAATCTAGTTCGAAGTTGAGAGCAGTGATGGCTGAGTGCTAACGGCCCCAACTTACTAGTTGTAGATCGCGGGTACAAACCCAGGCGCATTACTTCGTCTAATTTATTTCATCACCACAGCTCTCAAAACGGCGAAGGAAAACATCGTGAGGAAACCGGCATGTCTTAGAACCAAATATACGAAAGACATGTGACATCCACCAATTCGCACTGGGCCCGCGTGATGGATTATGGCCCATTGCCTCTCCTAGAGAGGAGGCCTGTGTCTCGGCAATGGGAACATAAATAAGGCTGAGAATGATGACTTATAATGGTTACGCGCAGACCCCCATATCGATCGAAAAACAGTTATAATACTCATCACACAAGTTGAACCAACATAACAGTCGACAGCAACCGATGTTCGGGTCTCATTGTAAATTATCTGCATCACTACATAGTATAAAACAAAGTCGCTGTCTATCCCTATCTATGCTTAGATCTTTAAAACTACGCAACGTATTTTAATCCATTTTTTTAAATATATAGAGTGATTCAAGAGGAAGGTTTATATGTATAATGCAATATATTTAATATCACCACTGCACAAGTGCGAAGCTGGTACGGGTCGCTATAGTTCGTTTTTTAATCCTAGATTACGATTTGACAACTTAAAATGTCAAGCTTCTGAAAATTGGGAACATATTTCTAAAGACATTCTGAGTTGTCAAATCGTAGTCTAGAATTAAAAAACGAACTATAGTTACATATTTGCCCGATCCACAAACGAGAAACAAACATGATCTTTTTGCAAAAATCTCTATCTTTCATCTGTCATACCCGATCATAGACGTGAAGCTGGGAGATTTTATCCGGAATATTCAATATCCCGGATCTTTCCATTAGCGTTAGATTGATATGGACTTGTGATCTATTGTCAGATTACATGTAATACCCTTTTTATTGTGCCTGCGTAATATGTAATTCGGTGGGATTAGGTTCGGGGATTTGTATTGGGAACGTATTTACACATGTAATGAATTTTGGGAGGACGTCTCTACGTTTCCGCTGGTAGAATGCTTTTCAAATGGATAAAATGGTTACAGCGTTACAATTAACTTAGCGGTTCTTGGGTCCAAACAATCGAAAGAGTTTCCAACCGATTTGAAAAAAAAGAGAAAATATTAGTCTGTTTCTCCATTTAAGTACCAAACCCTGTTTTAGGCTTTTAGAGTTTTTTTATGGCAGGTAAAAATCATCCAATGACGTATCCCACCCTTTGGTGGAGCGAGAAAAAGTGTTAGACTCTTACTGACTAAACCACCTACCCCTTTCCTACGTCGCCATCTATATGAGGGCTAGAGCTTTCCTTTCAGTCACGAAACTTGGCCCCAGTTGGCTTCGACCCTTCTGTAACCGAGTTGTAACCGAGATATTTGTAACCGAGATATTTGTAATACTTACCATAATTGAAAAGAGTGTCCATGGAGTTTCTTGCACATTCTTCTCCATAGAGATCTACGCTTTGGAATGTGCAATTAGCATCATATTTTTTAGGACAAACTGACTTGACGTTTCAAAAGTGCCTGTAAATGGTTTATTTGGAATAAAAATGATTTGACTTTGACTTTGACTTTCTGCAGGCTCCCTACGGTTTGCTGACAACTCTTTGAGGCGTGCGGAAACAGTGCACGCCGTCGACGACTAGGCTTGGTCTGAACGGTTACCAGACGGCAAGCTACCTATTACTCACCGTCCGCAAACCCGCGCCTACAGTGGCCAGAAATCGGGATCAGAATCCCGGCGGCGTCTGGGATGTGAGCGCCATTGCCTTATGCGGTCGTTAGGGTTGGAATTTCGTAAGAAAACAATGGTACTGTAACATCTCTACAGAGGTCACATACGCCCCGGATTAGCATACTGGCTTGCAAGACGTTCGCAGACTATTTGTAGTTTAAAATATTTAAAAAGAAATATATTAGGTTGTCATGCAAAAGACATTAAGATTGTATGTCGAGCCGTCTAAGCAAAAATATAGGAAAAAATATAAAGTTCAACGTGGCTTTAATTGCTGTTCCCACGTCCCTGAAGGTTGGGCGCCTCTCGAGAGGACTCGAGGCTCCCACAGTACAAACATGATGGTATGCAATCCAGATCGCTTGATTAGTCTAGACACAGACTTTCTACAGCGAATTGGCCTTGTGATGATGATCTAATCTATTGTTTGCCTTACATCTACGTAATACATTAAAAGACATCTATGTTCGACACGTTTCCTCAAAAAGACTAAGAACTAAGATCGTAAAATATATATCAAATAGGTAAGAAATTAAGTCATTATGTAAATACGACTTTTAAATAGTAATTTATTAGTTTATTTTATGTAGATGCTAGCTTTTGCTAGCGGCTTTGCCCGCGTAAAAGTGGGTTTCACCATACAAAATACCAACCCCCGTTTTACCCCCTAAGGGATGGAGTTTCATACAATCCGTCTAGTAGACACCTTTTATGGAACCTACCAGCCAAATTTTAAGTTTGTAGGTGAGATTTCGTGAGAGTTTTCAGGTATTATCTCTCTTTTGTCGCATTAATTTTGCATCAATCATTGGATTACCTACGTTAAATGAAGCAACAAGCTTTTAAAGGAAGACCCACCTTAAGGCATTAAGTCTGCCTCTGTACTCTTGTGTGCATGAAGAATTAAATAAATAAATAGCATATATATTTGACTTGATAAGGGCCACGGGAATGTGCTAAATGCGAGACTCATTGGACCGGTCGTTAAGACAACACCTGGGGGAAGTCTACGTCTAACATTGGACGTCCTTCGGCTGAAATGATGATGATGATGTTTAACTTTATTGATCTTCAAATATTGAATATTCACGAGGAAGACATGGATACTAATATACTTACTTCTCAGTCGTTTCGATTTTGATTTATTTATCGACGCCGGCGCTACAGAAGCATGTCAGGGATAGGCAGATGTGTTGGCAATAAAGATTAGGGTTCTGCCAGGTTTATCGCAAGCTCGTGATCTTGGCTTAGTTTCAGGGAGTACCATTCTAGGATAGTTGTAGTCGGTAGTTCTTTATTTGAGGTGGTCAATTATTATTCATCCAAGGATTTCTCACGCCTTAAGGTGGAGCAGAATGGCGTAACAAACTTTTACTGATTAAACCACACTTTTGTCATTCAGTTTACATCTGTGTGTAACATCTCACGGTCTGGTCGGGTACCGGAAGGCCATATTGCGAGATACATATTGCTCGTCCTCCCCAAAGCCGCGTTTCGGTTGGGGTACCTCGTCCCTGATTCGATCAAGCAAAGAATTCCCAAAGCTAACCCTTTCTATAGCCCTTTGGGTGACTTTATGCCTTCTGATATATGTCAGCACCTACGTTTCAAAGCCAGAAATACCTATATGAAGTTTGCAAAGAAGTGTGGGTGGGTATACTTAATATACCCACCCACACTTCCACAAACCCCAAGTTATTATGATTACCCAAATTACCTTTCATATATTATATAATATAACAAGATTTTGATTAGGCTAGTAATTCACTCAATATGTAAAATAATCGAGACATTCTGAGATTGAGCGGAGATTAGATGTCGCTCGAGCTAGAAGATTATAATATGTAAATATGTTAATACATTCATGAGGAGACTTATCTGATAAATAGACGGAGTAATTTTGCGGGAAGAGTTCGTTTTAGCGATGTCTACCCTCACTAAAAAATTACTCTTGTATCGTGAACAAATCTGTAGGTTTTTTTAAGGCAGGTGTAAATTATCCAATGACGAATCCCGCCCTTGGGCGAAGATTCTTACTAACTAAACAACCTACCCCGTTCTTTCCTTGCCTTAGTTCCGGGGCCTTGGTGTTTCGCCTTCGCATCAACCCATGGCCACAGGAGGCTTCGACCCTGCAGGTACTGTTGTTGTTGTTGTTTGTTGTTGGCTGACAACTCTGAAGGAACTCTGAGGATTTATCATTACATGATTTTTCCCACCATAAAAAAAAATTTGAGGACATAAAAGAACTACATATAATCTTCAAACACAGTACTAGCAATATTCTGGGGCCAAGGGTTGATGCTAAAGCGGAACACCGGGGCCCTGGAACTAAGGCAGGAAGGAACGGTCGGGTGGTTAGTCAGCAGAAGTCTGACACTGTCTCCCGCTCCGCCTGAGGGCGGGATTCGTCATTCGATGAATTTTCCTAGCATAAAAAAGGACTTAATATATTGCGTTTAATTTTAAAACTGAAAAAAAAAAATACCCGAGGCATCAACGCGCAAAAAATACAAAACAATTCATTTTAAAATGCACTGAAACTTGTTCAAAAAGAATTTCCTGTAAAACAAATTCAGAAGCTATCGAATACGAACATTCTAGACAGTCTGTAATATTCAGTACACGCTTTGAAAACTGACAGACTGATTGATTTGACTGATCGTTTGAACTGATCGTTTCAACGGCTTGTATATTTTGTATACATAGTATAAAACAAAGTCGCTTCCCGCTGTCCCTATGTATGCTTAGATCTTTAAAAGTAAGCAACGGATTTTGATGCAGTTTTTGTTAATAAATACAGCAATATTGAAGAGGAAGGTTTATATGTATAACAAGCGACCCGCCCCAGCTACGCCCCTTTCTCTTGAATCACTCTATCTATTAAAAAAAGCCACATCAAAATCCGTTGCGTACTTTTAAAGATCTAAGCATACATAGGGACAGCGGTAAGCAACTTTGTTTTATACTATATAATGATACACATATTTAATATCACATTGTAGTAAGTTGTAAGCTGGGCGGCTCACTTATTTTGTATATGATAGGTTATAGGTGTATTGTCAAGAGAAGATGAAAAAACATCCTTCTGTGTATTAAAATATTTTCCTGTACATTCACGCGATACTGGTTCTTTAAGTATAAAAAAAAAGTTTAAAATTATTTCACACTGACGGTGCTCACTTCGCCGCTGCCGTTGCGTTGTGGTTAGTCCCTAATAATATTGTACAGTACGGCCGTCTGATCTTGGCAAGTCTAAAGTTAGGCTCTGCGAATTTTAGCGCTTGATAACTCGTAAAAAAATAACTGGTGTAAACAAATAAAGGCAATTTGTAGTTATTATTGCTGTTAAAAACTCATCATCATCAGCCTAGCGTAAGTCCCGGTTGCTACCTTGGCTTTCACCTCGGTGCCCGGGGTCCGCTTTCCTGCTTAGTCGTCTCCATTTCGCTCGGTCTTTTGCGTCCTCTGCCTTAAGCCCATTAGCACGCATATCGTCCCTTACGACGTCGATCCAACGCCTCTTAGGCCTACCTCGTTTTCCGGGTCCCGGCGGAGGCGGCATGGCGAGGCATCTTTTACCCACGTAGTCTGCCAGTTTTCGTAAAACGTGGCCATTGCTGTTAAAAACTATTGGCATTTATTTTGTTAGAACCTTTGTTTTTGTACGAGTTTTCAAGTGCTAAAATTCGCAGAGGCTACCTTCAGACACCAAAGATCCGAAGGCCATACTGTAAATGTCGCGAAAAAATGCCTTGACATCATTACCATCGCTCCAAGTAAAAAAAATCAAAACACCGTACAATTTTCACAGTACATCGCGTGAATTGACAGACACGTAGTTCAAAAAATATAAATTGTAACAATTTTCGCTTCGTTTCCATATAAATCGTGCACAGTGCATCTCTGATGGTGGTTTGACATGCGATCATTTTTGTTATGCCTTACTTAGATATTATTGTACTAAATATAGACTAGGTTCTGCCAGCGTCTTTGCTTGCTTAAATTAGGCTCCATACAAACTTTGGATCCCCGTTTCATCTCCTTAGGTATGGGGCGAAGAGACTCTGCAAAAGGGTCGAAGCATACTGGGGCCCATAGTGTCATTTTGAAAGGGGGGCTAAGCCCCAGTGCGAAAGGCAGGGAAGGAACGGGGTGGGGTGTTTAGGTACTGTGTTTAGTCAGTAAGAGTCTGACACTGTTACCCGCGCCTCGCAAGAGAGATTCGTCATTGTATGATTTTTGCCCACCATACAAAAAAAAAATCTCCTTATGGGGAGAATTCTGGGAATGCCTCTCTTTAGGCTGCATTTCTACCTGAAATGTGCGAGGAGCGAGTAGTGTAGCGAGTATTAATAAAGAACAAACTGCTGATATATTTGCACATTGCACCGTTTCCATCGCCTTAATGTCGACACCGGCCAATGCCGAAAACCAGTTAGCCAGTAGCAAAGATTTCTAACTTCAAGTAATGACTTATTAAGAGATTACTTAGCAATAAGTAATTACTTCTTTATAAATACAGGTGTTAGTACACGCGTACCTACATCATAAAAGGAACTCAACTTAATATTTCATACTCTTAGTCTCAGGAGTGTGCTACTGAATTGATTCTACATCACAACAAATAAAACAAAGTAGCTTCCCGCTGTCTGTCCATATGTATGCTATGCTGCTGTATCTTTAAAACTACGCAACCGATTTCGATGCGTTTTTTTTTAATAGATAGAGTGATTCAAAATGAAGTTTTATATGTATAATACATGCATAATATTTAAAAGTAATATAACCATTGCACCCATGTCAAGCTGGGGCGGGTCGCTAGTAATCATCATTACATAGTATGAAAACAAATTCGCTTCCCGCTCCTTATGTATGCTCAGATTTTTAAAACTACGTAACGCATTTTGATACAGTTCTTTTAAATAAATAGAATGATTAAAGAGGAACGTTTATATGTATAATTCATGCATAATATCAACATTGTACCCGTGCGAAGCTGGGGCGGGTCGCTAGTAATAATTAAAAATTAAATAAACTTACTAGTAGAAGATTTAGACAATGAAACCTAGTTAGAATCTGTTACTAACCTAATAAGGTATACAAGACAGTAATAACTGTCTTGTATATTTGATGAAAGCAATAAAACAGGCGATGTCGGAGTACATTTCTACCTATTGTATTAAATTTTCAATTAGTAGACTAGGAGTCACCGTTATTTCGGTCCGTGATGGAGCTCGCTGTGCGTTCTGGCTGTTAAACTTTATGGAGCCATAAACCATGGCTTCAAATCGACATAGTATCTATACTAATGTCAAATTAATAACAAGCATTTTGGTTGGAATAGTCTGGTTTGGTTAACTATTAGGACCGTTCAAATATTACGTAAGCAGATTTATTTTAATTATTTACCGCCTCACTCCTCTCTGCTTATGTAAACATTTTTTAATTATAAATGTTTTTTTTTTATTATAATTATATTTTAATTTTATAATTATTATTTAAAAATTAAGGAAATATATTTAGGATAGAGATTTTTTTTTTTTTTTTTTTTTTTTTTTTTTTTTTTTTTATGGTAGGTGAAAATCATCCAATGACGAAACCCGCTCTTGGGTGGAGCGGGAGACTAGTGTCAGACTCTTACTGACTAAAAAACCTACCCCGTACCTTCCTTGCCCTATTCCTGGAGTCGAGGTAACAGTTTCCCACTTCCCTCTTTTAGGATAGAGATTAGATTTTATTGATACAGTACTGATCAAGCATAGACAATGTTGCCATTCGTGTAAAAAAGTAATTACCGATGACGTAATCATCATGTACACTTCCCTAACCCCTATGTCATCCAAAATAAGCAAAACGAAGTTCAACGAACAAACCCTGCTTTTCCTTGTACAAAATTTCATGTTTCCAATAGTTTCAGCTGGGCGTTCATAAGTCAGTCAGTTTCTTCTTTCAAATATAGAGAAACTAGCCTTCTGCCACGTGCTAGTAGGGTTCTCCATACAAATTTTACACACCCTTTACAAGACACTGGATTTTGAAAAATCCTTTCTTAGTGTTTGTCTACGTCATAAAAGGAAGTATTGTACAAAATTTCATGCTCCTAGTCCCTGTAGTTTTGGTTGTGCGTTGATATGCCAGTCAGTCAGTTTCTCCTTTTATATATATATAGACTAGCGACCCGCCCCAACTTCGCACGGGTACTGATATTGAATTTATTATACATATATTATACGCATAAACCTTCCTCTTGCATCACTCTATCTATTAAAACACCGCAACAAAATCCGTTGCGTATTTTTAAAGATCTAAGCATACATAGGATCTAATCAACTTTGTTATACACTATGTAATGATGATTGTACATCGCATTAACAACAAACACAATACATAGGACAAACATTATTAAAAACAAGGGTACAATGGACGATCTTATCGCACAGGGCAATCTCTCAACTCTCAGGCTTCATAAGTCAGTCAGTTTCTCCATGAAATATACGGAAATAAGGCAAAACCAATGTCCAAATGATACATCGGCAACACAGACACCCACTTCCAATAAACCAATAAACTTTCCCACTACATAATAAAATGTTCTTACTATTAAGTCATAGCAACCAGGAAATATCCAATTATGCTATAAACGTTGATTACAGCTGGTAATTCCACAATCAGTCTTGAGATCTAGGCAGTCAGTGACTGGTGGTGGTGGACAGGAAACGGAACATGTAATGTGCAGGATTGGATGTGGAATCGTAACGTGGGAATATTGGTGATGGTGAAATTTTTGGTAAGGCGATTTTTTTTTCTGGTGGAAAAAATCATCGAATGACGAATCCCGCCCTTAGGTAGAACGAGAGACAGTGTCAGATTTCTACTGACTATACGACCCACTGTTCCTTCTTGCCTTAGTTCCAGGGCCCCGGTGTTCCGCTTTTGCATAAACCCTTGGCCCCAGAAGGCTTCGACCCTGCTGGGTCAGTTACTGACAACTCCTTGAGATATTTTTTGGGTGGGAAATCATTTAACGACTTATTTCAATCTACAGCGGAGCGAGAAGGCGTGTCAGACTTTTACTGACTAAAACCCACTCCTATATTCTTTCTTTGCCTTGCATCCCAAAAACCCTTGATTTCAGAAGCGAACCCATGACCCCAGTAGGCGTCGGTACAACCGATTCCCTACGGTTTAGTTTACATCTTGAGGCGTGCCTCAGTCCGGACGGCGTAGCGGCTAGTAACTTGTTACCCGTATCTAAGAATACTATTTTTCTGAGACCATCACACTAATATTATTGAGGCGAAGGTTTGACATATAAATGTTACTTCTTTACACTCCAACGGCTGAAGCAAAGGCAAAGGTTATTTTTTTTATCTTGAAAGTATGTTCCCATCGGATAATTACTAAATTCTACTATCATGCAGGCGAAACCGCTTGTACTAGCCTCTGCAAGAAAAAGCAAAAAATTCCAACGAAGATTTATTCTCTGTGACGGAGTCTATGTTTCCTGAAAAAAACTCGATAAAATAAATTCTATAACCAGCCTAGGAACAAATGCACCTAAAAATGTAAATAAAAAAAACCGACTAGGTATTTACGTACGAGTATGTTCTTTTTATCGGAACAATCGACCCATTAATATGGTATAACGTCAAAACAGTTGTAAATACTAATGTAAGAATAATATTACAAAAAATATATTGATGTCTGTGAAAAATTCTTAACTCCATAAAATAAATTCTATAACCAGCCTAGAAACAGATACTCCTAAAAATGTAAACAAAAAAAACTAGTTATTTACGTACGAGTATGTTCTTTTTATCGGAACAATCGACCCATTAATATGGTATAACGTCAAAACAGTAGTAAATACGTTACTAGCTAGTATTTTTTAACACCTGTTACAGTATGAGTTATAGAGGAAACAAAAATATTGAAAAGTTTAGTTACGGCTCGTTTATCGGACGGTATGTTGAGCTATGTTTTGATTAATTAAGGAACTGATTTACTTTTATAGTTTTTATTAATCATGTGTTTAATCGATATTGAAAAAGCTTGTGTAGTCTACGGAGAATTAATTTCTCTGCCTACTAAAGTATTTGCAAAAAAACATTTTTTTTTGTTTTTTTTTAAGTAAAAAAAAACCAATGGCCATTTTCACTGCGACAACGATATTAAACGCTTGAAAGGCAAGGTTTTTTTATGGAAGATAAAAATCATCCAATGACGAATCCCACCATTAGGCGAACCTTTTTTTTTATGGCAGGTAAAAATCATCGAATGACGAATTCCACTCTTAGGCGGAGCGGGAAACAGTGTCAGACTCTTACTGACTAAAGAACCTACCCCGTGCCTTCCTTGCCTTATTCCCAGAGCCCTGGTGTAACGCTTTCGCACCTGCGAAACCGTTACACCAGCCTGCGCCTGGGCTGCGCCTGCGGGAGGCTTCGACCCTGTAGGGCCCCTACGGCCATTAGGCGAAGCTGGAAACAGTGTCAGACTTGTACCGACTAAACAACTTCCTTGCCTTGATTCCAGGGCCCAGGTACGCTTTCGCATCAACCATTGGTCCCAGGTGTTTATCGTCAGGTGGGATCGCAGTCAAGCACTGGTTTATATCAATTACTAGCGACATTTGATATCTTCATAAGCGTCATCACTTTTTTGTGGAAAGATCTGTATTATAAGAGCTGAACTATATAACAATACTAGCGACCCGCCCCAGGTTCGCACGGATACTGATCCACACTAATATAATAAAGTTAGTTTTTTAGAAGGTAAAGTTTATTTTTTATTTTTTTGTTTTTTTGTTTGTAGGAGGTAATCTCTGGAACTAATAGTTCGATTGGAAAATTTTAGCAACAATAGAAAGCTGCTTTACTTCTGAGTGACATAGGCTATAAATTATTTATATAACATGGATGTTAACCGAGCTATCACTACAAAAAAAAATCCGGGGACTAAGTCGCGGGCAGAAGCTAGTATTGAATATATTATGCATGTACTATACATATACACATTTCTCTTGAATCACTATATCTATTAAAAAAAACCACATCAAAATCCGTTGCGTACCTACTTTTAAAGATCTAAGCATACATAGGGATAAGCAACTTTGTTTTATACTATGTAATGAAATGATAAAAAAGACAAAGGGAATATTTTTTTTTATCTTTGTAACCCTTGAGATATATTTCCACTTTCACTGTGACTGGTCTGAAGAGCAGTTATTAAAAACTGCTCTACAGTTTTCGTGTTCCGTGCCAAAACTGGAAAAATCGTACTAGAAAATTTTGTGAAGTGTCGTCACTGATGTGCACTCAAGACGAGTGGATGAAGATTCTTTAAAATTTTAAACTATCATAAATATTGGGGATTAAGGATAGGAATCCAAAATATTTGCCTGTAATTTTCCCACTGCTGGGATAAGACATACAGACTATGCTGTGAGAGGGGTTGTCTGTAATTCACCACGCTGCCACTCAACACATTGCCGCCGCGATCCCGCCTATATCCGGCCAACGTAGACACTGGCTCGCGGACGGTTAGCAATGTGTAGCTCGCCGTCCGGTCGTCTGGTAATTGTCCAGACCGAGTCCAAGTCGTCAACGGCGCGCACTGTTCCCGCGCGCCTCAAGGAGTTGTCAGCAAACTGTAGGGGCCCTTCAGGGTTGGAGCCTTCTGGAGCCGAGGGTTGGTGCGAAAGCGTTATACTGGGGCTCTGGGAATAAGGCAAGGAAGGAGTAAGGTATGTTTTTTAGTCAGTAAGAGTCTGACACTGTCTCCCGCTCCGCCGACGAGCGGGATTCATCATTGGATGATTTTTACCTACCATAAAAAAAACTCACCACGCGGAATAACCTTTTCAATACCGTAATTAGAGACATAAAAAGACAATAGATGTGTGAACGCCGGCGTTTGCTTGAGGCTCAAGATTTCAAGAGCTAATTGGTAGATAAGATTTATTAAATTAATTTTCTTCTAGGAGAGCAGTGGTGGCCGAGTGGCAAAGGCCCCGACTTACGAGTTGTAGGTAGCGGGTTCAAACCCAGCCAGGCGCATTACTTTGTGTAATTTATTTCATCACCACTGCTCTCAAAACGGTGAAGGAAAACATCGTGAGGAAACCGGCATGTCCTAGAACCAAAAATTCTAAGACATGTGACATCCACCAATCCGCATATTGCCCGCGTTTTGGATTATGGCACATTCCCTCTCCAAGAGAGGAGGCCCGTGTCCCAGCAGTGGGAACATTTAAAAGGCTGATGATCACTTCTTGGACATGTCACAGTCGTTGTCCGCAGGGAAAAGAGAACAGGATCAGATATATTTTGATTCTCTTATGTAGTTTAATTTAAATAAATAAGATTATTCAATAAATATTATTATTATTTATTTATCAAGTTGTTTTATTGAAGCGGCTGTTACTGCTTGTTTACGGAGACGCGGTGCTTTGTGCGTATGTCGTACATTGCCACATGGTGCTATGAGCGTGTAATGACGCGGCCCGTTTCTGCAATGTACGACGAACGCCCAACGTGCCGCGTCTACGTAAACAAGTTGAAGCAGCCACTTTACTTAAACCACGACTGTACTTTTATATTAGCGGAAGAAGTTAGTTTCATCAACTGATTTCCTATCTAAAAAATATATTTTCTTAAAACGAATACACCATAGTGACTATTTTTTATAACCCATAAAATCGCACATGACACAATAAAATTAAAATCACAGAAATAAATCTCTCAAAAACACAGCGCGCCCTTTTCAATGCCCAATGGCCCAATGACAGATATAAAATAAAGCGCGCGACAGACAGACGTATTCATTTCCGACAAATGAACTATTATTAAGACGAACGGTAACAACTGCACTGTCTATCGATTTTACTATGCATTCCATTCTATAGTTATTTTAGTAATGAAATATATATATAATCTTGTGTCAGTGTGTGTTATAAAACTCCTCTGAAACGATTTGTACCATTTTTATGATTTTTAGGGTAACGTAACCCTACAGTGAGCGTGGTCCGACACGTTCTTGGCCGCTTTTTTTGTGTATGTTGTAGGTCTGAGGATAGGTAAAGGCTAGTTTTTACCCTCCTACACCCACCCACCATATTTTTCTTGGATCATTTATATGGCAGAGCTACGTTTACCGGGTCAACTATATACTGTTCAGTATTTTTTTTTTCCTGTGACCAAGGGAATAAATAGTAAAAATAACAACATTAGCGACAATTTTGATTATACGTACCGATTCAGAACAATTAAAAAAAAAAACAAATTAAAATTATAAATCAAAAAACCAATTCGATTAAAAATAATTTTAATTTGATTTTTTTAATAAAAATAAAATCAGTTATCAGTACATCAAAATGTTTGAAAATCATTTCGAATTGATTCATTTTTGTTTTGTGTTAAAAAATAAATCAGTTACGGGCGTTTTCAAATTTAGCTGCAACGTGCTGCGCTACAGCAGCGCGGCAGCCGCGACAAATTTGAAGGACTTTTACAAAATGAAATTAAAATAACTTTATAAAATAATATTTAACAATTTCCTATATCAAATAAAAACCTATTACCTACTGTAGCCATTAATAAGCTCTTAAAGCCGATTCATCTCAAAGAACATTAATACAATTCACTGCTCCGTTTTATAATTAATGTAAAAATAATGATCTAATGAAAGCCAAAAGATATATTATTTAAATATATACATTTAGCCGTGATCTGAGATCATGATTGAAGCAATGAAAACGAATGACTGACCATTAAATAAGACGAATGATCACAAATGGCTGGAATATGAAGTTGGACCTTTGAATAAATACTTTTTGTTTAGTTAAATCGGATTAATTTTAGATTGGCAGTGGAATTCGTTGCAGGAGTCTTTTCTGATGGCTACAACTTGGGCATCTTTAAGTCAAGAGTGAATAGGGAGTACAGTACGGCCGTCGCATCTTGACTTGACTGGCCTGTTGGTCTAGTAGTTCACTAACCATTGGAAGTTAGTAGTAGTAGTAGTTAGTAGTCAGGGCCACTGCCCTGACTGCTATGCCAGAGGTCGTGGGTTCGATTCCCACCCAGGACAAATGTTTGTGTGGAAAGCTCAATCATTTGTTCTGGGTGTAATTTCTCTGTAATATGTGTGTATTTACAAATATATAAGTATCAGTTGTCTAGTACCCATAACACAAGCTCTGCTTAGCTTGGGATTAGACGAATTGTGGAATTTATTATATACCTAATAGGTGGATTAATATTAGATTGGCAGTGGAATTCGCTGTAGGAGTCTGTGTATCCTGATGGTAACAACTTGGGGATCTTTAAGTCAAGAGTGAATATGTACTACAGTACGGCTGACGAATCTTGGTTCGTCTAAAGTTAGGCTCTGCGAATTTTAGAGCTTGAAAACTCAGAGATAATGTTTTTAAAAAAATAAATGCCAATAACAGTTTTTAACATCAATAACAACTGGAAATTCCATTTATTTGTTTAAACCATTTATTTTTTTACGAGTTATCAAGCGCTAAAATTCTCAGAGCCTTTTTTCAGACGCGTCAAGATGCAACGGCCGTACTGTATCTACAAGCGTGCTCCATCGTCGGCCACATCATCTCTTTCCACAGAGATTGGCATAGTATTGACCACTAAAGTGAGCGTGAGCCTACCAACAAACAAAAAATAAATTATCTCATCCGTGATAAGTGCAACCTATACTAATTTTTCAACTGATTCTAATTTTATTCTAATTTTGATTTTACGTCTGATTTAATTTTAACGTTTAACTAATTTGTAAAATTTAGTTGTAAGGATTAGTTTTTAATTACAGTTAAAAATATGATGCATGATTATATTCAAATAACTTGATTAATTAAAAAAAAATCATTTTATTAATTAAATGAATTTAATTTTTTCAAGAGTGGAGAGGCTACTAGGCAAGTGTTCCATCATAGGGGCCCTTCAAGCTGCAGGGGCCCTTCAGGGTCGAAGCCTCCTGGAGCCTAGGGTGGTGCAAACTGTTACCTCGACTCTAGGAATAAGGCAAGGAAGGTACGGGGTAGGTTTTTTTAGTCAGTAAGAGTCTGACACTGGTCTCCCGCTCCGCCCAAGAGCGGGTTTCGACATTCGATGATTTTCACCTACCATAAAAAAAAAATATATCATCGACAACACCATCGCTTTCTATCGAGTATGATGGTAGACAAACGCGAGCTTACCAACTAAACTAAAAAAAAATGTTTTTGAAACATAGCTGCTGAACACATGAAGAAGTAGCGACACTTTTAAAATTTTATCTTTACGTGTCCAATAAATTATAGCTAATGATGTACCAACAACCTAATTACTAAACGGAAATGGATTGTAAAATAATACTAAATGCTAACAGATGTTGTAATAAACAGAACAACAATATGTCAAGCGTGTGTGTGTCATTAGGTTGAGTTCTGAGTCAAAGGAAGAATTGTACTGTTTATTTTAAAACATTTCTGGAATGTCGGTTTTGAAGTGTTTTATTCAAGTAATCTACTGATTTATTTAAGTGTTTATCTAGCTAATCTAAACATGTAAATAAAATTGACTGGCCTGTTGGTCCATGGTTAGAGGGCCTGACTGGTACGCCGTGGGTCATAGGTTTGATTCCCACTTAGAATAAATGTTTGTATTTATTCTGTGTGTAACAGTGGCGAAGAGTCCATATAACACGATTCCCATCGGCTTCCCTTATGAAAATTTGTTCTACAGGTCAACGACCTTGTTAGTTCGTTCTATTGCTCATTTTACTTCCAATTTTTTAAATGCCCACAACTTTGAAATAAAAATATCAAAATCTTAAGCCGAAAAATACCGAGTTCCCTTTTCAAACATCCAAATCCCATACAATGCATCTATCTCTTACTTTCCCATAAACTAACACCTATTCTCTAAATCGTTCTGTCTCTTTTTAACTCGCAGAAAATTGTACCAAAATAAGCCGCTGCGCGCCGGGTTATTATGAGTAAAATAAATAATTATACGAGTAATGCACAGGTGTCCAGGTTCAAGACCATACCTACTCAGCGATGTCTATGCACGTGCGAGCGAGACAGAAAAAATAATTCCTATTTGACTATAATGATTCAAAATAAGAATGAATTTAGCTGTTTATAATTCTTACTGGCGAATAATACATTTTATTTGGCAGGATTTTTTATACGATAAAATTGACATGGCGGCTAATTGTTTGGGTGGCGCGAATAATTCGATGTTTTGATATTGTTTTCTTGTCGTTTCTTATTTGTTTTTAATATTGCTGTGTAGTGAACCAGGTGAACTGTACATTTATTTTGTGTGTTGGATTGCGGTGGATTGCGGACATCATTTTGAAATGACATTCATTAATGTAGACTGCTGTAATTAACAGATTTTTGATGTGCAACGCAATGTTAATCCTATTTTTTTGCATCATGGAGTGTGCTGCTTTAGGTGAGTTGACATTACGCTCCGGCTTCCCTTCAGATAATATCCACCCTTCGCCACTGGTGTGTAAATTATCTACTAAATAGGGTTCTCCATACAAACTTTAAGACCCCTATTACATCCCTTTAGGAGCTGAATTTTGAGTAACCCTTTCTTAGTGTTCGCCTACGTCATGAAAGGAAGCTTTGTGAAAAATTTCACGCTCCTCGACCCAGTAGCTTCAGCTGTACGTTGATATGTCAGTCAGTCAGTTTCTCCTTTTATAAGTATATAGATAAGTAATTATAAAAGTATGATCATCAGTTGTCTAGTACTCACAACACAAGCTTTGCTTAGTTTGGGACTAGATGGCTTTGTGTGATAGTTATAAAATATTATTATTACTAAGGCTACTTTTTTTTTTAATAATAATTTTGAAATAGTGACCAAATGGCATTGTGCATACGAGTCTGACGTGACAAAATGGCGTCAAGTAAATAAAAACAAAAAAAAATACATAGCAAGGTTTTCTCAGAAAACCTTTTTTTTTTCTATCGGTATTAGCCGAATTTTCTTTCCGATTCGTTTAACAAAACACACTCGATCAACCGGAGTCAATATCACTAAAAACTTCGTTCGCCCCTATAGGTGAAAAGGGCACAAAGATAAAATAATCTGGACTACTGTAACCTGTAAAAACCCTCGTCATTGCTATCTCGACAGTAAGAATACTGTAGAAAAACTATACTATAGGAATGGGGGCACGGAGTAGAGAGCGAATGGAGTAATAAGTGCCTACGAAGAAATTAAATAACATAAATGATTACATACATAATCTGAGGTTTTTTTGGGAATAAGGCAAAGGAACGGTTTACGTTCTTTAGTCAGTAAGAGTCTGACATTGTTCCCCGCTCCGCCCACGAGAGGGATTTGTCATTGGCTAATTTTTACCTACCATAAAAACAATACTCTGAAGTAGATGTGGATTGTTTTTCAGAGAAAAAAAATGAAATTTACCCAAACAATAATCACAATTAAAGTGATTGCAACAAAAGAAAAAAAGGCGAAATGCATAAAACTCATTCTGGTAGTAGTAGATTTTTTTCGCAATCAATTGCACGTCACTACAAACAAACCTTGCTTACTTCGTAATATTACCATTATTGCTGCTTCATGCTGCTTTATTGATCTTTCAGAAAAAAAGCTAAAAGCAAAGTAATGTAAAATGACTCTGCTCCTAGTTTTATGTAAGATATCTTTTAAACAATCGAACGGGTTCCCCTTGGTTGATGGGTAGAACATTTTCTGGAATAGCACATAATTATGATACTTTTTATTCCGGTATGTTCTCGTATAATAATTTTTTACTATCACATGTGCGAAGCCGCTGACAGCAACTGGAATAAATATATTTAGTGTGGCTAATTTAAACCATCAGAATAAAGCGTCTGACCACTCCATTTCTTCTATCCGCCGTGTCAAAACTACATCCATAGCGCGGGTGTACGATAGTGATAACAAGTTTCTCCCGTTTTATGTACGCGTAAGTACGGATCGCTATGATTAAGTGTGGCGGGGTGTACTTGAGCAAACAGCTTCGGTAAAGTGTTGCTTTTTACCAAATTGGATGCGGGATTGTAAAGTTTGTTGCGCGTTCTTTTACAGGGATAGCCTTTTAAGTTTCTGAACTTAGAAGTGAGTGGAAAAATGTAGGGTGGGAAGATTTTTTAGTATTTGTGGGTATGGGATGCAAATCGCTTGGAAGAGAAAATGAACACTGGTTTCCGAGTCTGATATTTTTATTTCTTAACTAAATAGTGATTTAAACTACTAAAAAGTTTCATATAAAATTGTCCATACTATTAGCTACGTGCATATAAATGATTATTTGTTAAATATTTTTATGTATATACTTACTTGTTCTAATAAAAAAAAAAACACCAAAAGCTTCCGAAGATTTAAAACTACATACTAAATAAATCTCTTAAAAATTAAAACTTATTTAATTTAAACTCATTCGCTCACTAATACACTGTTTTCATGTTTTTTTTTGTACGTGCCATGTTGTCTCTTCACCACCCTTGGTTGACCGGTAGAGAAGTGGTATTAAGTCCTTCTTTGTACATTTGTGTTCCATAAATCCAGTGATTGATGATTAGTGTTAGGCTCACCTTTGCCCACAATTTCACTTGATGGTAAGCGATGGTCCATGGCTTGCCTAGAAGTAACCGTCATCATCAACATCATCCCACCCTTATCCCATATTACTTGAAGTCGACGCAACATGTCATCATCATCATCATCAGCCTTTTAATGTTCCCACTGCAGGGACACAGGCCTCCTCTCTCTAGGAGAGGGAATGGGCCATAATCCACCACGCGGGCCCAGTGCGGATTGGTGGATGTCACATGTCTTCGAAGTTTTGGTTCTAGGACATGCCGGTTTCCACACAACATGCAACATGTATTTTTCTTCAACTCTGTCCTGTCACCCGTCACACTATCACTAACTCCCTTTTCTTTCTCACACAATCCAACCATCTCTTCTTCGGCCTCCTAGAAGTAACCGTCATGAGTGAATAACTCTTGACATAAAGACCGGTTTTTGCTAGCCTAGGTCTAGTCAGTTTAGTGAATAACAGTTATGAGAAGCCCAAACAATCCAGTTCTAGCAACAAAACACGTCCAAAACCTAAGACAGATTATAACACATGTACTAGGCTTGCATAACAAGTGAGGATGCCAATCAAACGTGCTGCGCGTCTGATTAGCGAGCGCGGCTTGGTGGAGATTGTCGGATTAGGCGGCGGTACTCCTCTGTGTATTGCTAACTACTGTAACGATACATAGAATTTAGGTAGTCGGTACATTAGAGATAATTTTAATAGTAGTACAGTTATTGTCAAAGCTAGACAAAGGAAATGCCATAATTAAATCATTCTAATCTACACTTAATATAATAAAGAGGTAAAGTTTTTTTTGCTTTATTTTATGTACGCGGGCGAAGCCGCTGAGAAAAGCTAGAGATAATTTTAACAGTAGTACAGTTATTGTCAAAGCAAATGCCATAATGAATTCATTCTGATACAATTATATTTTGTAAGACACTTTGAAAATCATCACATCTCTCAAATGTAATCATTCCAATTCCCACCCCCTCCTTTCTCTCTCTCCTAGAGAGGAGGCCTGAGGCCCAGTTGTGGGAACTTTATAATGCTGATGCTATGTTAGCATAGTAAGTAATGCGCCTGGCTGGGTTTAAACCCGCGACCTACAACTCGTAAGTCGGGGCCTTTACCACTTGGCCACCACTGCTCTCATGATAGGTTGATACAAAACTTAAAATACCTCTATTTTACAAGCTTTTATTTAGTTTCACCTGTCCCGTTGTCTGTCGTTCTGTAATCAAATCTTGCAACTTAAATTTGATCCACTTCCCGGTTTCCGATTGAGCTGAAATTTGGTATACACGTTTATTTCGGATGACAATGCAATATTATGATGACATGGAGCTGATCTGATGATGGAATCGCGAGGTAGCCACAGGAACTCTGTAATTAAACGGCACAACCACGTCGAGTTTGGGCTCGTGTGAATCGTCTTGACGAGTTTTATTTATATAAGTATAGACCACCGCTATAAAAGCTTGTTATGAAAAAAAAAAATTTTCATTGAAAACTTGTTTTTATGTTTGTTACTCGGTTAGATTTCTAAAAATTAAAAAATTAGTTACATAATTTTTTAGTCAAATAGTTAAATTAATATAAACAATTTAAAAAAATCAAATCAGCCCTCTTTATAATATTAGTTTACTGTAAGTTTTGTTTTATCTTTACAAAGATAAAACGCTCGATCAAATAAAGGAGCTTGCACAAAAAGCGGTCCTGTCATTACTGGATCAGTTACGTGCGGACAGAATCAATCCTCGTGATGGACACTATCTGATGCAACCGGCTTTTGTTTTCGTGTTAAACTTGCGGAAGAAAGACGAATTTTGTGATTTCCTCTTATTTTTTTATTCTTTCCTTATTTTTGGGTTAGTGTACGAGTAATTAAGGTAAAGAATTAAGGACTAAACGAGTTTGCTCTATTTTTTTTCTTTGAATACAATTAGAGACCTAGGACGGTGAACATCTGCATTATAATAAATTGGTAATTACAAAATGTATTTTAAATACAGAGGCCCACGCGATTCCTTATAGAACCTAAACTGATCAGTTAAAGGAATTTAATAAAGTTTTTAGCTTTATAGAGTGTACTTATAGCTCTATCCCTCTTTCTCGTTTGAACGATTGACATTTTAACACGTCATGATACCCCATGCAATTAATCGTAGCCTAATTATTGTCAGCAATTTAAATAACATAACTGAAAAGAGTTATGTCAGTCTGCGACGCCATCCACATCGCCGAAGATAGGGCAACATGGCGAATTATAGTCCATCAAACACTTCTTCGTCGACGTCACGACTTTCAACATTGAGGATAAATGACGTAAGGAGGAGGAACTGAAAAAACATTGACCGAGTTAGACCAAATACTGCCCGGACGTACCTTCTGTGCAACCCTTGGTCCAACTCCCTTACGTGGATAGTCAATGTCCTTTAGAAAAAAATAAAATTAATCTGAAGACATACCAAAAGGCTGAATGAACTTTGAAGATAACTGATGGCCCTGAGATTGTTTTTGTTATTTTTTTTTTTATGGTATACGCCATACTTTTGCACAAATAAACTTTTTTTTCTTCTTTCTTTTCTTTCTAGATCAGTGCACCCTCAAACCATATAAAAATGTAAAGATAAATAAAATACACTTCCTCATACGTAAAAAATCAATTTATTTGATGGACAGTATCTGCTGTTTTCTGTATTTGTTTTCCACGCCTGCAATCAGAACCCAACGTGATAAGCTTGATAGATTGGCAATTCCTCTCACTCATTCCCTTCATCCGATAAAATAAAAGATTATCATTTAATTGCTTTAAATGTTTATTAAATTAAAATCTTGATACGACAAATTGGGGCAAAAAGTTTGTAATGTGGGCTTGTGGAGTAGGATTTTAAACTAACTTTTCAATTTGGTGGAGAGGCCCGAAAGTTTTACTTCAGAAGCCTAAAATGGCTTCTTTTTATTAACTTTTCATTCAGTTTCTTTGTTGAGGATTACATTTTATAAGGAAATTTTTATATCGTTTCAAGGCGCAGGAAGTTATTAACGTTCACATATACGCTTCGAATACTAAAGACTTTAATATAATATTAATTAACTTTTCGCATGCAGCGCAGATCTACGCGAGACACCATAGTTTTTATTCGTATCTCTAATCTAATATAAAAGGAGACACTGAGTGACTGACTGACATATCAACGCACAGCCAAAACTACTGGGGCTAGAAGCGTGAAATTTTGCACCAGGCTTCCTTTTATGACGTAGTAGGCGAACACTAAGAAAGGGTTTTTCAAAATTCGGCTTCTAAAGGGATGTAATGGGGGTCTAAAGTTTGTATGGAGAACCCTACTATCAAGCGGGCGAAGCCGCTGGCAGAAGGCTAGTTATTGCATACAAAATGTCAAAAGCTGTAATTTTTTGACGAATATAGGAAATACGTTTTTAATCAATATTTTTTTTCTCTGCCTGTATTAGTAAACCATGATACAAAGAAATATCCACAACGATTAAACGTATAAGAAAAATAATTAAAATGTGAGTTCTATTAAATTAAATTTTACGACCAACACTTAATAATGTAATAAACATTAAATTTAAGACCGACGAAGTCCTACTTATTTTATATATTTCACTAGAAACTAATATACTCGTTCAACAGGAAGATTCGTAACGAATACCAACATCAATATTGCAAACTAGCTTTCTGCCAGTGGCTTTGCCCGCTTGAAAATAGCTTTTTGCACAAACTTTATAAGTTTTTGCGCAAACTTGGCATATGTCTTTTTTTTTTCAGTAGCCCTTACTGTCCCACAGCTGGACAAAGGCCTCCCCAAGTCCTTCCAAGTCTACTTTTCCTGTCCCATCTCGGACCAGTCCTCTCGGTACGCGTCTAGATCATCCCGCCACCTCTTTCTAGGTCGGCCTCGACAACGCTTTCTTCCTGCAGGTTCCCATTGTCTGGAGATGCTTGCCCAACGGTCCCCTTGCATGCGACTGACGTCTATAAAACTTTTAAAACTTACAGCATTCTCACACTATGTGACACCAAAACTGAACAAATGTCATCAAAGTAAAGGTATATGGCCTGCAGATTACTGAAACTAAGTGACTTTACGGAACACATAATCTAATACGTAGTACATATATATCGATGATAGCAGTGAATAGCTTGTCATATACTAGGAACAATTCTATTCATTTATTTACGAAAGAGCAATAAATATATCTTACTAGGAAATATAATAAATGTGAAAGTCTACATGTATTGATGTTTGTTGATCAGTTATGCTTCATCGGCTGGAGGGATTAAGATGTGGAATATTGGATTAGAATGTCGGTCTGTTAATCACAACTGCGATACGACGATTGATGCCATAAGGCAACGGCACACACATCCCAGACGCCCCCGGGATTCCGTTCCCGATTTCCAGTCACCGTAGGCGCGGGCAATGGGTAGCTCACCGTCCGGTTGTCTGGTAACAGTCCGGACCAAGCCCAAGCGGACAGCGCGCTCTGTTTCCGCACGCCTCAAGGAGTTGTCAGCAAAACTGTAGGGACTCTGCAAAAGAGTAAAACCCTACTGGGGCCCAGGGTCTCTTTCTGAAAGTAAGGCTTGGCCCCAGTGCAAAGGGCAAAGAACGGGGTGGGGTGTTTAGTCAGTAAGAGTCTGACACTGATTTCTTCTGCGCCCAAGAACGGGATTCGTCACTTTCGACGGCGATTTATCTATGCTTGAGAAATATTGTATATGTTAACGATTCTACGCAAGAATTGAAAGTAGTAATAATTAATTTACTGTTCGAGTAACATCGGTTCTTATCGGTAAAGTGGCCTATTACCTAGTTGCTAAGTCAATCAGTTAAACATTACAATTTTAGGAGGGTAGTAAAGCAAACTTAATGATCAGGAACGAAGTACCTACTTGAAACCTAAGCTTTTACACGTCGAAAGAGCCATAAGTCCAATTAGTATGACTTTTGACATACGTATACAGTGTTAAATTTTGGTCGGGTTTAATCCCGTGCGAACCATTACATAAAAACACGCACACACACGCACACACACACTAGTGTTTCATTAATGAAACACTAGTTATCGATTTGTAAAGATAAAATAAAAAAATAAAGTACTTGTTTTTTCAAACTCGAGTTAATATACGCAAGTACGACAGTAATTTCTTTAAGCAAACGTCAGCTGGGTGCGTTCAATGACTATAGATAGTTAGTACGCATCGTACGACAACTACCTACGGCTATTGAACCCGCACAGCTGTTCTTTACTTAAAGACATGAATTTCGTATATAAAAATCTTCCTTTTTTAAAAAAAATCTTTTAAATCTATCCGGGACTCAGACCTCTCTAGGAAAAGGAAAGGGCCGTAATCCATCGATGTAACTCAAAAGATACGAGTATCTTACAACGCGACTACAAACTCATCATCATCCTACCCTTATCCCATATTACTTGGGGTCGGCGCAACATGTTTTTTTCTTCCACTCTGTCCTGTGACCCGTCACACTATCACTAACTCCCTTTTCTCTCATATCACTCCTCACACAATCCATCTATCTCTTCTTCGATCTCCCTCTTCCTCTCCATCCATGATGATCCTCCACACATGATCTCTCCTCTTCACATGACCATACCAAGATAAATGATTTCCTTTCAACTTTTCATTCACTGGCTCCACTTTCAAATTTCATCAAATATACACGACTACAAACTATTATAACAATATGAAAAACTACGTTTCAAGATAAAAACAAAGCACGATAATCTAAGTAACCTGCCTATACTGACTGACTTGTCTGCCTGCCTATATTGACTGGCCTGTCAGCATAGTAGTTAGTGACCCTGACTGCTATGCCGGAGGGCATGGGTTCGATTCCCACCCAGGACAAATGTTTGTGTGATGACTCTGGATGTAATTTATCTATAATATGTATGTATTTAGAAATATGTAAGTGTGTTTATAAGTTGTTTAGTACTTATAACACAAGCTCTGCTTAGCTTAAGACTAGACGGCGTTGTGTGATGGTCGTCGAATATTATTATTATATTATTATACGGACTTAACTCTAATTTTAATCAAAGACAGAGACATGCCCAATCTCCATAACCCATCGAACACTTACAAAACATAATTCGGTACACCACAGAGGTCCAAAACAAGACATCTTGACCCTTAGTTTGGGCCCAAACCTCATTAAAACTTGCCTCAGTGTACAGAACCCTCGTAATCCTGCGGTGATACATTTAGGGGTCCTCATGCGTATTATCTTTAAATTACTTTAGCGGTATTGACTTTTTTTGGTAAGTGAATATGTTAGTTAGAAATGAGGGGGAAGTTTACTAGTTTCATATGCGAAAGTTAGGACACGTATTTCTGTTATTTATAAAAGGATATAATTATGTATACACCGATAAATTTTGATCCTTTTAATCCATTTGAGAATCGATTCGGTACATGAAACACTATTGATTTGTAAAGACAATATAAAAATAAAAAGTACTTTTTTTAAACTCGAATTAAATTATTGCATGTAAAAAAAATATTTCTTTAACTTTACGTCAGCTGTACGAGTTCAATGACCTGTAGGTAATTAGTACGCAACGACTAAACTACCTACGAGGTCATTGATTTATTTACTTAAAGAAATTAATTTCTTACATGCCTATTTTAATTCGAGCTTAATACATTTTACACGTAAATGATCATTTACGAAAACACAGTCATAAGCAATTGACTGATTAGGAAAAAGGATGGGGGATCCCTTTGGGTACGCATTGGACTCTCCTTTTTCAAAACGGCTCATTAAAAAACCAAGATAAGGACAGCACCTATTTCCTAACAACCTCTTAATTCTAATCTTCATCATCATTACATAGTATAAAACAAAGTTGCTTAATCCCTATGTATGCTTAGATCTTTAAAAATACGCAACGGATTTTGATGCGTTTTTTTTAATAGATAGAGTGATTAAAGAGAAAGGTTTATGTGCATAATATATTCAATATCAATAACTATGCGAAGCTGGGGCGGGTCGCTAGTTTGTCATAAACAATTGACTTATTAGGAAAAAGGATGTGGTATCCCTTTGGGTATCGCATTGGACTATCTCTCTTTTTACAAAATGCCTCATCCAAAAACCAAGATAAGAACGGCACCTATTTCCTAACGTCTTAATTCTAATCTTATTATTATAAACGGCACTTCATAGACGCAGCCATTTTACAAACAGACAGACAATCTGAACACAATTTCCTTCAGCCTTAAGGGCTACCCTTTGTCTTTGAAACGTTCAAATGTACGATTATTACTTTCGTTAAAATTCCCAGTAACGCTTATTCGTGTTAAGAGAAATCTTAATGGCTTCTTAGTATTGTATTCCAGATTATGTTGGAGGTATCTTTATCTGAAGATAGGTGCGAAATGGGTTATTCAATTTGATAAATTTTTCTGTCAAAAATAAAGATAAGTTAAACTTCTTTAAAGAAATTTTCGACCGCTTCGTCGCTTTCCATCAGGTGAGATAGCGGTCAAGCGCAAACCTATAATCAATAAATAAAAAAAATTCAAAGTTTTATATGTATGACCTGCCCCCTTAGCTAAGTTACAATCGTATCGTTTAGAGTTGCGCTTGTAGATAAACACACCCCCAATTCCCTTGTTCGGACGTCATCTCAACGATTGTAACTTTTTTTTTATTGCAATAAACTAGTGCTTCACTGCGATCCCACCCACCATCAACAATCGCATCACTGCTTACCATCAGGTAAGCAGTGATGCGATTGTTGATGGTGAAGCGTACTAGTTTATTAAGAGCCTATTCACTCTAGCCTTGAAGACACCCAAATTATAATCGGACGGAAAGGCTTGGCTAGGGGGAGATATTTAATCTCCCCCTAGCCAAGCCAAAAGGAATTGAAAAAGGACTAGCCAACTCCAAGCGCTCGACGTTAACGAAACGATCGTAACTTAGCTGGGTGACGAAGCTGACGCTTGTGTTAGAAACCTAGAACTGACTAACTCGTTCGTCTATACATGTCTCATTTATTTATTTAAACTTTATGTACAGTAAGTAGCCAACTCCAAGCGCTCGACGTTAACGAAACGATCGCAAATTGTGTAGGGGGCGCAGAGACACTAGTGTCGGTCGAATCGCATGTTCGGTCCATTTTTAGCCAAAACCGAAACTAAAGCCGATACCATTTATTTTGGCCGAACATTCAGTCTCTACAAACGACTAAGATGGCGGAAAAACCTTCCCCTAGTAAAAGACAAAGTAATCTCCACTAACTTTAATTAAAACACGTACAATTTAAGCTTAATTAAACAAAACCACAAAATGTTTCCCACACGTTTGTTGACAAAAATGAGTTGGCAAACTAAACAACGCCTAACCCGGTATTTAGTACTTAAATTAATAAGATTACATTACGTAACGTTTGTAATAGTCTCATTAACTACAATGTTATTAATTAACACTAAGAAATATAAAGACGGCTGGGACAAGACTTCGTATTATATACACTACCTACCTATCTATATACCTATACCTAGATACCCATCCACGGAATTGCACGATTTGATTCCGCCATCCCAATTTTACCTTCGGACATCTGGCGTAAGGCAAATATCCACCCTTACGTTGTTGAGACACCTGCGGCCCGGACTAAGCGTTTTGCCTCGTCGTTTATACCGCGTACATCGAGGGACTGGAACAGTTTGCCAGCTGCAGTCTTTCCGTCCGATTATAATTTAGGTGTGTTTAAGGCTAGAGTGAATAGGCTCTTAATAAACTAGTGCGCCTTACCATCTACGATTGCATCACTGCTTACCATCATGTGGGATCGCAGTCAAGCACTAGTTTATTGCAATTAAAAAAAAAAACTATTCTGTTCACTTCGTATTATACACTATTGTAACCCAAAGGTTGACTGACTGGTATAGAATGCCTGGTTGCATTAAGTCCGCCTATGTACCACTACTGTACATGAAGATTAAATAAATAAATTACCAACTCCTTCATTAGAAAAGGGACGGAATGTCTCCCGGTATTAGTTGATTCCCCACTTCAAAAATTTAAAGTAAATAAAAAGCGAATAGATAGATATACTCTTTATTGTAGGTACACTACACTATACTACATCAATACAATTTGGTACATTAGGAGCTTAAAATTACTAAGGTGTTACAATGGGCGGTCTTATCGCTAAAAGCGATTTTTTAAAGACAACCTTTGGATGGATTTGACAGAGCAGGTTTTTTTATGACGAGTAAAAGTCATCCAATGCTAAATCCCGCTCTTGGGCGGAGCGGGGAATAGTGTCAGACCCTTACTGACTAAACAACCCACCCCGTAGCTACGTTGCTTTTATACCAGGGCCAGAGCTTTTCTAGGCCCCAGTTGGTTTCGACCCTTCTGCAGGATCCCTACGAGAAGTAGAAGGCACAAAATACCTCATTGTTTGCTATTGGTATAGAGGAGATAGACTTTCGAAGAGTTAGGCACTCTTGATTAATTAGTACCCCGAGAAAAATTACTCCAATTATAGCTATTTCATTTTAGTATAACAATAGCGGTTATTGCTCTTTCGCTAAATTAATTGCGTACCTACCTAAATGGGATGACCTCCCAACAGGCGTTGTACAGAGAGAATTCCGGGTTGGTCTTTTAAGCAGTCACGGGGCCCTGTTCCATGTTCTGATGGTCATTATAGGAGTTGTTTTAGCGAGGTAAGAATCCCACAGTCCCTGTTCTTGTCCCCAAAAGTCCAGGCGCCCTTTAAAAATATCTCTCCGAGAACAGATAAAAGGCAACCAAATAATAGTGACGTCGCCGCGTCGTAATTAAAAAGACTATAACTAATTTTTTTGACGAAATTAAGTTGATCATCATGTCAGCCGAACGACGCCCACAGCTGGGCATAGGCCTCCCCCAAGGATCTGATGAATGATGACTATAAAGACGGCTGGGACACGTAGGTACTCTGCAAAAGGGTCGAAGCCTACTGGGGCCCAGGGTCTCTTTCTGAAAGGAAGACTTGGCCCTAGGCATAGGTCTCCCCAAGGATCTTCACAACGATCGGTCCTGTGAAATTAAGTTAAATACCTACAAATATTCGGAAACAGTTTTTTTTAAGCAAAAAATTTAGTTGTGCTCTGTTTTAATTACGACGGTAGAACAATAAACCATGTATCGCACAAAGTACCCACAGTGCTTTTGTTTTGACAGTTCAACATTTGTCTTGTTCAGGATCAAATTGAAGGGACTGGTAAAAGCCGAGTCGGAACACAATTAGAGAGGTTCACATAAGCTTTCTGTATCGTCAAATCTAGTTATTTTTAGAGTTCCATTGCTCAGTTGACCAAAACGGAACCCTTATGTGGCTTTAAAAGTTTTCCATATCTTCTAATATATTTAGATATATTTTTTATGGTGGGCAAAAATCATCCAATGACGAATCCCGCTCTTGGGCAGAGCGGGAAATAGTGTCAGACTCTTACTGGCAAAACACCCCAACCCGTTCCTTCTTTGCGCTGCGCTTTAAAAAAGAAACCCTGGGCCCTAGTAGGCTTGTAGAGTCTCTACGGTTTTGCTGACAACTCCTAGCGCCTATTTTGACACTCGCAAGGAAATCAAAACCTTTCGTTGACCTAGAATCCTGGCACTTAGCAAGAAGCAAAGTGTCAAAGCACAAATAAACGACAGTTAAGTAAAAAAATAACTGCTTTTTGCGATTCAGAAAACTCTTAGCGACTCAAATTTCTGTCAGCGATAAGATCGGCACTGTACCCATAGAATTGTGACTGTGAAATTGTTACTTATTATATATACAATAAAGTTTATTCTAATCTATTCCAATTTTGAACCGAGCCATTAACATTAAGCAAGTTTGTACGGAACCATCGGTACGCAAGCCCAACTCACACTTGACCGACTTTTTTTTTCAAATTTTTTACTACTATTATTCTCCCCGTATAATTCTGATACTCTTCGTAAACAATTAACAAAACTGACGTTGCCTGTTACCAAACCAACAAGTCAGTACAGAAAAAAGGAAAAACAGCTGAAATATCAGTTGCCCGATGGTGCGTAAAACCATCCCTCGCCACCGTGACTGGCAGAATGTGTGCGGAAAACTACACAATCGGAAAATGTTAGTTCGTTTATTAATAACTGTATGAAATGTTTACTGGGGAGGAGTGGGCTTGACAGTGTGTTGTTTGTGTGCCGATCGATGTTTTGTCGTTTTTATTTTTTTATTTCTGTGAATGTTTTGTTTCTACATGTATGGAACTAGTAAATCATTATTAACCTCTCGTATGCCGTAATTAGAGACACAATTAAAGAGTATTGTGTCTCGCGTAGATCTGCGTAAAATGCTGCGTTCAGCATACAAAAGGTTAATATTTCCTTTATTTTACTCTAGTCTAGTGGTTAGTAATTCTACTATGCCGAAGAACGTGGGTTCGATTTCCACCCATGCATATATTGATACAAGTTTTTTTTTTAAGTTTTGTTTACAAATAGATAGTGTTTCATATACCGGATCCACCCTCCACAGGATTAGAACGATCAAAATTTAAATATTTTTTTTAGGTGGAAAACCATCCACTAACATTTCCCGCTCTAAGGTGAAAACAAATAAAGGCCGTGTCAAAACTGCACAATCGGAAAAATGTTAGTTCGTTTATTAATAACTGTATGAAATGTTTACTGGGGAGGAGTGGGCTTGACAGTGTGTTGTTTGTGTGCCGCTCGATGTTTTGTCATTTTTATTTTTTTTATTTCAACTCAGGTTATGTATGTGAATGTTTTGTTACTACATGTATGGAACTAGAAAATGTGGATGGATGGAGAGGGAGAGGGAGACCAAAGAAAATATGGATGAATTGTGTGAGAAGTGATATGAAAGAAAGAGGAGTTAGTGATAGCGTGACGGGTGACAGGACAGAGTGAAAGAAAAAGACATATTGCGCCGACCCCAAATAAAACGGGACAAGGGCAGGAAGATGATGTATGGAACTAGAAAACCATATTTTTTCATGCTTTTATGTTTTTAAAAGAAAACTCTTCGTAGTTCGTACACATATTATTATGTCTCTAATTATGATATTCAAAAGGTTAATATTTCCTTTATTTTACTCTAGTCTAGTGGTTAGTTACCTTGACTACTATGTCAGAGGTCGTGGGTTCGATTCCCACTCATGCGTATTTAACACAAGTTTTAGAAAAGAAGTGCTTTATTTTTTTTATTTTATCTTTACAAATAGATAATATTTTATATACCGGATCGATCTTTAAAAAGATTTAAAACGATCAAAATTTAACGGTGTATACATAATTTTTTTTTAGGTGAAAAATCATCCAATGACTTTTCCCGCTCTAGAATAAAGAGGAAAAAAGGTTGCGTCAGACTTTTACGGACTAAAACCTACGCCTACGTTCCTGCTTTGCCTTTCGGTTCATTTTTGCATCACCTTCCTCCTCCTCAAGCCTATATCAAAGACCTCCCTAAATTGAAACCTAGACAGGCGAGAGACTGAAAACATCGTCGTTGAAAAATGTTGTTTATCATCCGCAAATTGTTTACAGTGGAAACGAGTACAAATACGGCACAAACAAGATACTCTCCGGGAAAGGGTTGCCAAGCCGATTTAATTACATTTTGTATGTTAACGCTTTAGTATTCCCGCGGCAAATAAGTTGAAATAAAATGGTCGTCGTTGCTGTGCCGCACTTCGATTGAGGCACAAAATTTTTTTACTGCACTTTGAAGCTGGATCGCCATTTTGGTTCAACTTACAAGTCAAGTGTACAAGTCTCTTTCTACAATCCAAACAGCTCAAAGTGTGATGTAGCGATGATTATTATTGTAGAAACGATTACATTTAATTCTTGAAAATGGTGTAAACTTGGCTACTAATTTCGTTGAGACTGTTAAATAATAATTAGTTAATTAAATAATAATTTAAACTGGATTATTTAAATAATGTGAACTAATTTCGTGGAAATTAAGTTATTCCCATACATTTGATTAGTTGTTTACTAGTTTTAACGATTGTAGATCGTTAAAACTAGTAACGCAACTTGGTTGGGCTGGAGTAGCACATCTTACTAATATTATAAATGCGAAAGTTACGATTTTTGGATGTTTGTTACTCAATCACACCAAAACGGCTGGACGGATCTTTATGAAATTTGGCACAGGCATAGGATACACTCCGGAATAAGACATAGGCTACTTTTTATCCCGGAAACCCCAACCCCAATACCACGCGGGCGAAGCCGCGGGCACAAGCTAGTAAGAGATATTTCGTAGACGGAACTATGCCTAATATAAGAAAGTAATTTTATAGAAATAAATTCTACATCCAAAAACTATATATAAGGCTATTTTACTATCTCCAATCCGTCTAGTATAAAATCACGATACATCAAGATACGGGCTGATGCTTTTTTCCATCAGTGATACACTATTATGGGTTGTAAAAAATATGATAACGACATATTATGATCCATAAGGAACTTAACGTTATCTACTTTAAGGGGCAAGATATACGCCAGCAACTTTGAGCGAACAAAGAGGAGCTAGCGACATTTCGAACGCATCAAGATTATTCGAATAATAATTTGTCCTTCATTTATTATTCACAATATGAAGTGTGAATTGTCTTAAACTTTGTGAAAGAGCCATAAAAATACACCTAATGGCAAGCAAAAATGCCTGATCTTCGCTTTTTTGTCCGTGTTAGACATCATTTTGAAAATAAATCACACCAATTTTTTGAAAAAACATGTAAATATTCGTAAATCAAATAACATATTTTTTAATTTCATTTTCATTCAAATCGTTTTAGCAGTTTCTGAGTGAAAGAGTAACAAACATCGCATCCACACGCACAAAACGTTTTGGGAACAATTTCACAGCTAGGTAAGGAGTGAAATTCCCTGGAGTCTACGCTTTCTGATAACTACAATGCAACCTAGGGGTCTTTAATATATATATATATAGAGACCATCACACAACGCCGTCTAGTCACGCCGTCTAGTGCACTAGCTTCTGACGTTTTATAAGTGCCCTTGTAGGCCTATATGAAATAAAAACCTTTTTGATTTTGAGTCTCAAGCTAAGCAGAGCTTGTGTTATGAGTACTAGACAACTGATAAATATACTTATATATTTCTAAATACATACATATTTATAGATAAATTACACCCAGACACAGAACAAATGATCGTGCTCATCACACAAACATATGTCCTGGGTGGGAATTGAACCCACGACCTCCAGCATAGCAGTCAGGGACACTAATTACTATGCTGACAGGCCAGTCAAACTTTAAATCAAGATTAATTATTACTTCTAGGTAAGCTTGATCCATCGTAGACCACATCATCGCTTACCATCAGGTGTGAGGTTACATAGTGGTTAAAATGGAGCCTGACCTTTATAAAAAAACCAATACTACAGCGGAAAACAAAGGATTCACACTCATAAAGTGTATAAAGAATGAAATGGAGATGCTACTGCGAAAGCTCAAACACAAGAGAAAATGTAAACATGAGATTCTATATACTTTACATGAAACACAAGGTTTACTTCCTGTTCGTAATAGGTGGATGGACTGGATAAGAAAAGATTGCGTTTACAAAACGTGTTCCGAAAAGAAGACTTTTTTTAAACGTCTTTTTAATGCCATGCAGATTACTTTTTGTAGAACACCAAATGCTTGTTTACGGAGACGCGTCGCGTTAGGCGTTCGTCGTACATTGCAGCAAAGGGTCGCGTCATCGCAAGACCAAACACAAACATTTGGCAATGTACGAAAAACGCCCAACGAACGACGAATTAGCTAGCTGCAAGCAGTTTCGCTAGCCTGAAAACATTATCGCTTTGCACTAATACAAGGATTACACACCCCGCCCCTGCGTCTCACTTCATATCACTAAAGAAATTCGATATTTCACTTCCACGCAAGTGGAAACCAGCCTTGAAGAAAAAAGTCAGCACTCAAGATCCGTGCCAGTAACTGACAAACTTACGCTACTACACACACACAGAAATCTCCGCCATTATAATATCAATGAGATAGACCTTTTTCACAGAAATCTTTTTTAGTCTTTTGTGGTCAATTAGTTTGCTGATCACAACACTTGGCAAAAGAATTATTCACTCAGCTTTTATTTTGGTGAGAAACGATTTAAAAATTAATAATTTCATCAGCAAATCCCCTTGAAGATGACGCTAATTAACCCACTGTCCAAAGCAATTACTCTTCACTAAACAATACACACCGTTCCTAATTCCAGCATCTTTCACTTCAAACACTGAACTCGAAACGTGTCCGATCCCTAGGGCGGACATTTGTCAAAAATCCGACACCGGCACGTCACTAATTATGAAAACTGCCAGCTCGCTTGTCGAGCCAGCTGATTAATTACTGTAACAATGGGTCAAGTTGATTACCTTCGGCAAAATGGATATACAATAGATCTTTTTTTGTTTTGACAAGAACGTGAGTCCTCGGCCAATAGGGATTAGAATGCGAAATGTTTAGAATTGGAGTTGACAACTAGATGTAGGTTGTCCTATTACAACAGACAAAAATAAATTTGGAAAATTTGTGTGTTTATTGACAAGAGGAGGAATAAACTTCCAACAACTTGTCGCTGCAAACTGTTTACAGGACGGCCGTTCTAATTTGGCACGCCTAAAGATATATGTAGGTTCTGCGAAATTTGATGCTTGCGCACTCGGTACATATTAAAGGGTTGTAAAAAATAAATGCCATTATGACCGCAATAACCACTGCAAACAATACTGCAGCACCATTTTCTGTCCAGGCAATCGCTTTCCACTCCAGTTTGCCTGTAAAAGATGCGGAACGCGATAAGGCCGTCAAATTTTACCTTTTTTTAAGGCTTAATTTGTAACATTTATTATATTGGTGTGCAATAAGCTTCGACTTATATAACCTAGTGATAAACAAACCCTCCTCTTAGCCTGTGTCCAACAGTGGGAACATTAAAAAGGCTGATGATGATAGACAAGCACATTCATAGAAACTATTTGTTAAAATAATGAAAAAGTAATACAAAACCCACTGCAGCGCTTCATTGACGTTATGCCGTCTAACAAAACTTTTAAAACTTACAGCGCTCTCACACTGCGTGAACGTCAAAACTGCACTATTGTCATCAATGTAATGGTGTATGACCTGCAGGTCATCTCAGTCAAGTGAAGTTACTGTACGGTACGCCTAACCTATAGTTATATGGCAATAAGGCTCAATTACATAGTATAAAACAAAGTTGCGCTGTCCCTATGTATACTCAGATCTTTAAAACTACGCAACGGATTTTGATGCGGTTTTATTTAATAGATAGAGTGATTCAAGAGGACGGTTTGTATATATAATACATGCATTATATATTTCATATCACCATTTCAGCAGTGCGAAGCTGGGGCGGGTTGCTAGTAATTATATAAAATAAATATAACATAAGATAAACCTATTAATAAAGAAGACATCACACAGAAGTTTGTTACACTAGGTCAAAGTCTAATTGTTTAGCGAAAAAAAAGTAGAAACAAGACCACGAACAGTAATTATTTGGGAATTGGCACGGTATGTTACTACGAGCAAACTTGGCGCTGTTTGAGAATTGGGTTCGTTAAAAAAATCTATTATTTCGGTTCCAATTTGTCTATTTCCCTTGTTCACAAGTTAATTTAAATACAGTGGTTGTGTAGAGATCAAGTACTATTCAGATGCACTTTTATTTTTGGGTGGATAAAATAGGTCGCGGGTTCAAACCCTGCCAGGCACATAACTTTTTGTAATTTATTTCATCACCACTGCTCTCTCAAAACGGTGAAGGAAAACATCGTGAGGAAACAATGTCCGAGAACCAAATATTCGAAGACATGTGACATCCACCAACCCGCACTGGGCAGCGTGGTGGATTACGGCCCATTCCCTCTCCTAGAGAGAAGGCGTGTGTCCCAGCAGTGGGAACATTAATAAGGCTGATGATGATGGGTAAAATAAAAATCATCCAATAAAATCTCCGTGTCCTTGTGTGGGGCGGGAGTTAGTGTCAGACTTTTGCCGACTAAATAACCCCCAAAAAACCAAGTTGATAATCTACAATTGTTATCGCTAGTAAAAATCTAATCTAATGTATGGAAATTACATCATCTCAACAAAATTCGTCGCCAAATTCACATCGTTCATAATTACAGAATGAAATATAATCGTTTCTACAATGATCATCGCTACATCCATCCATCATGTAGTTTTATGAAATCGAATGATAACTACGCTGAAACGCCTCAGCGTTTATAAAAAGAGAGTCGACACGAAAGGTTCGTAACTTGGCTAGAGGGGGTAGTTCCTTCTTTGCCTTAGTTTCAGGGCCCTAGTGATCCGCTTCCGCATCAACCCTAGGTCCCAGAAGGCTTCGACAAAACGCTACGACCCTGCTGGGCCCCTACAGTTGCTAACAACTCCTTGAGGCGAGCGGGATGAATGCGCGCTGTCGACGACTTGGGCTCAGTCCGGACGGTTACCAGATAGGCAGACAGCGAGCTACCCATTGCTCGCCGTACGCAAGCCCGCGCCTACGGTATCCGGAAAACGGGATCTGAGACACAGTGGCGGCGATGAGAAATAAAACTAAGTATCACAGAGAAGAAAAAAAATACAAAACATAACAATCCAATCACAAAAAAAAACCTTACATATCCCATCACTAAACATCCCAAAATATACTCATTCAAGCCGAAGGTCGGGAGATTAATAGAGGAGATTTACGAGCCTAAAGAATAAACCTAACTTAAGGTCAGGTACCCGAGATAGAGAATAACTTACATCTTACTTAAAGCTTATGACGCTCTTTACTTAGGATGATGATTTATTCATACCTTACATAAAGTGTAAAGAATGAGCTGCTTTTTCTTACTGAGAACAAGTTTTTTTTTTATATATTTACTAGCTAGTGGAAAAACGGCGAAAACGCGGCAAAAACGGGGGTTCCCTAGATGTTAACTCGACAGTGGTTGAAAACGATAAATGAGCGTAATTGTTCATTATATCGATGCATCAAAATCTCAAAAACTATGAGATCAAACCATCGGAAGTAAGTAAGGCCCATTATCTTAATTCATCATCTGTCAACCAACCATGTAATTCTAATTGATTAAAAGAAAAGTTTTAAGGGAAAATTTATATTTGCGGCATTGGACGGAGCGGGAGACAGTGTCAGACTTTTCATGGCCTCATGGTCTACCGTGCTGGACCCCTACTGTTTGCTGACAACTCCGATGCGCGTACTCCACTTCAATTGAGACTCGACAATAGGCTACTGCGCATTCGAGGTCGACCGTCAAGATGATTCAGTAACCGATTTTGGGTCAGGTGCAGTGGCTGTACACGCGGCTGCAGCACTACTGCAGAGCGCCAGTTGCGCTCTGCAGTAGTGCTGCAGCCGCGTGTATTTAATATGTAGAAACTAAGCACCGCTGCAGCCGCGCTACTGTCGCGCGTCACTTTTCAACTGATTTCAATGCACCCTTATTGTGGTTTGTTGTTAGCATAGCATAGTATCAGCCTTGTAATGTTCCCACTGCTGAGAATCAGACCTTCTCTCTAATATAGGGAATGGACTATAATCCACCACGCGTGCCCAGTGCGAATTGGTGGATATCACATGTCTTCGAATTTTGTGTTATACTTAGAACTTGCCAGTTTCCTCAAGATGTTTTCCTTAACATAAAGAAACGCGCCTGGCTGGATTTGAAACCGCCACCTACAACTCGTAAGTCGAGGCCGTTACCACTCGGCCACCACAGCTCTGTTTGTTGTTATTAATTGTTACTAAAATTATGTTCCCAAACAATATCCGCAGATAATAACTTTCGCGCCAAACGGTCTAGACATGTTTCAACTGTTTATTATATGCAACAAATTACCTCCGGTTTCTGAGAGTCTGTTTTATTTCATTTAAATGTAGGCAGGCTAATATTATAACTATAAGCGTTCCGATATTTACATAAGGAGAAACCTCTACGGTCCCAACATAGCAAGCCTTTTGTACTCGGCCAGCACTGCCCAACTACCCACTGCTACTATGTCCTAATGTACCAAGTTGTGTTTATGGTGTAACTACAATAAAGAGTATATCTATCTATACACCGTTAAATTTTAGTCGTTTTAATCCCTTGGAGGATCGATTCAGTACATGAAATACTATCGATTGGTAAAGTTAGAATGAAAAAACAAAGTAGGTATTTTTTTTTTAAACTCGAATTAATTTACGCATGTTCTAAATTGATTTCTTTAAGTAAACGTCAGCTAGACGAGTTCAGTGACCTGTAGGTAGTTAGTACGCAACGACCGACAACTACCTACAAGGTATCTTTAAGTAAACGAGTCATTGCGTTTACTTAAAGAAATTAATTTCGTAAATGCGTATATCAATAAGAGATTTAGAAAAAAAGTACTTTATTTTTTTATTTTATCTACACAAATCGATAGTGTTTCATGTACTAGATCGACCCTCTTCGGGATTAAAACGACTAAAATTTAACGGTGTATATCGATCACTAATTACCAGTCACCCTATAATAATATGACATCACGATACAACCCACAGAAGCGGAGCAGTAACCAATGACGCGGGAGAAACCGCGGGGACAAAGCTAGTTCGCTGATATTTTAGTCTTTATCTTCAGTAAATACAGACGAGACTATATCACAAAAAGAAATTACGTTCAAGATATTAAACCTCTGAGTCTTATTAAAATTTTGATAGCTTAACACTTTGACAGCTCTCTAACTACACTTGCGAGCAAACAAATCGACCACGTACAAGTACGCATTTTTTTAGGTGAAGATGTGCTCAAGAAGCAATCGTTTTAAATATTTCAAATACAATGCGTTCCAAAAGAGAATAGGATAGATTACCACGTTGTGACGTCACGATTTACTGTCAAATCGAGGCAAGATATTTAAAAAGTTCAGTTTATTTACGAAAAAAATAATTTATTTACGAACTGAGAGCGAAAAAAGTTTAATCAGCTTCCATTTTCTCATCTCTGATTTCTTCAATTTTGCAAAAATATCTTTGATTTGACAGTACGGCGTGACGTTACATCCTGTCAATCGATCCTATTCTTATTTGGGACGCATAGTACGTGCAAGTGCGTACTTGTCCGCTGATTCGATTTAGTTGCTCGCAAGTGTAATCGTCTAGACTAGAACTCCTGCGTCAACGTACGGCCTTGAACATCTCCTAATTACAAATCCTAAGGCGAACGTTGGCAAAAAAAAGATTATTTGTAGAGTCAATAACGGTGTCTTTTAACTTGTGCTAATCGTCATTATTTAAGTGTATGTGTTAACTTGATAGTCAATGTTTATATAGCCTCGTTGTATGTTGAGATAACCTTAAAAGTCTATCGCTAAGTCCTAGGTCTTTGTTTTTTTAAAAGCCTGTTTAATAAGTTAAACTATTTGCTATGGTTACGCGCATACTCGAAAATCGGTTACCGTGGACTGTTACGTTGGTTCAAGTTGTGTGACGATGATTATTAGTATTAATTATGTAATTTTTACGTCATAAATGGCCGTATATTTTTTTCTGTTAACTTCGAATTTTGATTCAAGGGACTATAGACCTTAGTAAAGATATTAATTGTAACTCGTAATCTTTACGCGTTTCTGGATACAGATGGATAAAAAATTTGATTCTACTAGGGTTCCAATTTTTTTTTTTTAAATACGGAATCCTAAATAGCGTCATTCGGTGTCCGCACAACTATTGTCTTTTAATTGTGTCTGTAATTAGAATAGAATAGAATAGAATAGAATAATACTTTATTGTACACCAAAAATAGTAACAATTACACAGAAACTTATATGAATGGGTACAAAGGCGGTCTTATCGCTGACAGCGATATCTACCAGACAACCGTAATTACTGTAGTCGAAAGGTTAAACACACTAATGCTGGGGTTACACTAACGTCTAGCTACAACGCGTCTACGTGATATTTACTGTGGTAATTGTCGCGATAATTTTAACACGCTAAAGTGGATGGCTGCACTTGAAATTTGATTCAGTTACCGTGTCTAAATTGTCTTAATAGATTAGCATTGTGTGTTATGAATGAACGTTTGAGTAGTATCTATACTTGTGAATACAGTCCACTATGAACCCCAGTTGCAAATAAATCGGCATACAGATCACACGTTGTTTTATTAAAAAATATTAGCAAACTAAAATCAACCTTCTGTCGTAAACATATCGTCTAACGCCAAACGGCAATGTTAATACCGTTGTCAAATTATCGCGTTAAGTCGTGGCCACACCTAACGTTGACGTCGACTATCGCGATAATAATGGCATTTCTCGTAAGTGGCCAGGATATTACGTTTAAACATTTTAATGCAAAATATGGTATTTTATTACTTATAATTGTAGTTTATTTTACTGTGTTTTTAAACAATATTAGAAAAAATAAAAATATGTCATCCTCACTATAATTCTTGGCATTTCTCGTTAGAGGAGAGGACCATGGAGTTTCTTGACGATTCTTCTCCATAGGAAACGACCAATTTGGAACCGTGCACTAGCTTCTGACGTTTTACAAGTTCCCATGTAGGCCTATGTGAAATAAATAGACTTTGACTTGACTTTGAGTGAGGCCCGGACATAACAAAAAAACTTTGCTATTCCTAAGTTCACTAGGTACTTATCTATACCTACGATCGTTTCACCCATTCAGTCTGGTGTGCGGTCCACTAAGAAACCGGTTCTATAGTACTAGCCTAGCTTGTATAACCTAGATGCTAAACGACCGATCTAGATTTCTATGGGAAAACAATATAAGGATCATGTTTTGATTTGGGAATTTTAGGACTTGAGTTAAATCAAACTTGGGAGTGAAAATACGGAGTCAAAATAAATATATTTCGTTTTCGAGACCTATCGTTTAGAAACCGTAGAGTATACAAGGTGTCATTAATATGTTAACGTAAACGAATACCATAGATCCAGTACATGATTCTAGACCCCCCAGTAGTGGAATGTTTTTGTTTGGATCTATGGTATTCCTTTGCGTTAACATGTCAATAACACCCTGTATAGCCAATTCGTATTGGCCAAAGCTTCTCTCCATTTTCCATTCCATCTTACACCGTGCAGTGGCATTTAAAATCAGAGCCGAACGCAAGAGGTTCCCACCGCCGATCATGCGCATAAAGATACGGCGGTACTCCGCCCAAGCGACACAGACCTCCACCGTAGGCTCCATCGTGTATTCCGCGGGTTATTTCTACATATAATCTTTGGTTAGACTCAACTAATCCTTAGGATCATTTTGTCGTAATGCTAACTTAAAATTATACAGCGTTAGCGCAGCATTTCCTTTTCAAAGCATATATTATAAACATATAGATACTCTATAGAAGAGTTTCGGAATAAAATTAGCTGTGACATATGGACGGACAGACAGACATGACGAATCTATAAGGGTTCCGTTTTTTGCCATTTGGCTACGTTTTCCCAAAAAGAATGAATGAAATCGGTTCAGCAGTTCTCGAGATATGCGCTCATACACATTCAGCAATTCATTTTTATATTATAGAAAAAGTTAAAAGAAATAAAATATTTGTTTTAACATTCGAGTTCAGTTACCAAAGTACTTATAATGATCGTTCTAACACGTAGTAAGTACCATCAGTCCCGTACATTGGGTCGATCTGTTGTCGGGAGCGAAGCCGCGGGTTAAAGCTAGCTAGCTTACCTGCAACTTCGCTCCCGGCAACAGAATTTTCTGCTCTACTCCACTCTACCCTACTCTACTATTTTTTTTTTCTTAAGAATCTTCTGACAATAATTCTTCTTCTTCTTAGTCGTGCACTCTTGACAGAGTGGCCGTGGTCATGTGTCGGTCGAGTCCTGCGCCACCGCCTCTCTTGCGATGCGACGCCATGAAGTTCTATGTTTGGCGGCTTGGGAGTTTTCGTTGACGCTGCAATGCGTCACCGATTTGATGAGGTCTGTCCACCGTGTTGGAGAGCGTCCACGTGATCTTTTGCCCTCAACTTTCCCTTGCACTACCAGTCGCTCCATTGAGTCCTCTGACAATAATAAACACATAAAAAACCAATTAGCGAAATCGGTTCAGCTGTTCTCGAGATATGCTCTTAGCAACACAGTCAAAAAACATTTTTATATTATAGAAAAAAATACATTTGTTTAACATTCGAGTTCAGTTACCAAAATACTTATAATGATCGTTCCAACACGTAGTAAGTACCATCAGTCCGGTACATTGGGTCGGTCATAAATCAACGGACGACACAAACTGACAAGTTTGACTGATGTCAAGCTATTTGCATCAAGCCAGGCGGATACGTGCTTGTGCAATGCCGGTTGGTAAATAGATTTGTTAGGAATGCTCAAATGTGTTCAGGTTTCTTAATAAGAGAATGGTGAGCTGTTATTTTGGTTTTGTAGGCTTAAGTAAAATAATGAACAATACTGGATGACAGTACAGTGTACGATCAGTAGGCATGAACATATTCTTTGAACATACATCTGACTGAAATTCCCAACAGTCAATTGAATCGTTATTTTCGCGTCTTTGTTCAAGTGGTCGAAAGTGATACCTTTTGCATCTGTAAATATAATCTAAAGGCAAACTTTAAAGCGTCGGGCGGAAGTTACCGCCGACGAAAACTGTCTGGCAACATTGATTTGAAATTTCTAATGAAATTGTAAAAAATATATACAAAAATTATCATTCAGACTTTTAAAAAGTGAGAGATTTTTTTATTTACCTTTAGTACCTGGTACCTGTAAATTGGCCGCCGGTCCAAGCTAGCAGACCTTACCTTCAGAGTATACACCAGCACTATTCTGTACGATACATTTTGTTACTCAGAAAATAAGCAACGTCTGGCGGCCCTGGGCTCTTGCTCTATCCCGTATTAGGGGTCCCTGACCTGTGATGCACCAAGGCAGGGTTGATGCGAAAGCGGAACACCGGGGCCCTGGAACTAAGGCAAGAAGGAACGTGGGTCGTTGAGTTAGTAGAAGTCTGACACTGTGTCCCACTCCACCCAAGGGCGAGATTCGTCATTCGATGATTTTTTCTACCATAAAAAAAGACCTGTGATGCATGTTCAAGGTTTTTTTTTATGGTAGGTGAAAATCATCGAATGACGAATCCCACTCTAGGACGGAGCGGGAGACCAGTTTCAGACTCTTACTGACTAAAAACCCCACTCCGTTACTTACCTCGTACCTTCCTTGCCTTATTCTCAGAGCCGCGGTAACAGTTTCACACAAACCGGCAGCTCCAGAAGGCTTCGACCCTGAAGGGCCCCTACAGTTGACATCAGTATGCATGTTCAAGGTGGCTGCCTACAAACAAACAATATAAGACTTTGATCGGTTTCAGTTACCGGTAACTGAAACCGATCAGTCTTATATTGTTTCCGGAAACAGGCTGAAATTCAAAATCTGTATGTAACCTATGTCCACAATAAAGAAATTCAGATTCTCATTCTGACAAACTAGAAACAGAATATCACGTATTTTTGCCTTATATTTTGCTTGAATATAACATTAATTTATATCACTTTCATGCCACATAATAGAGGCTAACAAAAACTAACTTAGATTACACGATCTCCGTCATTCTAACACAATGTATACAAAAATCAGAACCTATTTAGCTAATGGTTGTTCTTGTACATAAATCACTGTTTAATATGTTCGTAAGTTCATTACTATCTTCTGAACAGATCTAGACGTAAAGGAAAAATATTTGTATATGTATTCGTACACCTGAGTTAAAAGTTTGTTTTTTTTTCAAGTAACGAGTACAGTTTGACATGTATCGTAACTGGATGTGTGTGCGAGTATGTTTTGGATCATCATCAACCTTTTTAATGTTCCCACTGCTGGGACACAGGCCTCCTCTCTAGGAGGGGTTTTGGATATGTATGCGAAATACGGATATCTTGTAGTTACTCAAGCCCCAAGCGAACGCCAGTGTTCACACACAACCATTGTCTTTTTATTGTGTCTTTAATGACGGTATTCAAAGAACTACTATTTACCACTAGACATGCTGTTTCGTTGTTTGACAGCTCATTTTTTTTTGTATCTATTTGAAGCGCCACTCGCGAGCGTCCAGAGAACTAATCTGACTGATATTGTATGCGGCGCGACATCACGTTTTAGTACCGTAGACACTCGCTGCAGTCACCGTGACCGACAGCGCCAATATGGCGAATATCAAAAGGAAACAAAAGCACCTTGATGGCAGCCAGTCCTGTGAGATAAATAATAGAGTTAAGCGAAGGATATGGATATATGTAATGACTAGCTTTCTGCCACCGGCTTCGCCCGCGTGAAAATAGGCTTTCGCACAAACTTTGAATTCACGTTTCATCCCTTTAGGGGGTGAATTTTGGAAAATCCTTTCGTACTGTTCGCCTACGTCATAAAAGGAAGCCCTGTGCCAAATTTCACGCTCCTGGTTCCAGTAGTTTCGGCTGTGCGTTGGTTAATAGGATTTAATAATCACTCTAAAATTATAAAGACAAAAGTTTGAGTGTCTATACGTGTGTCTGTTTGTTGCTTCTTTACGCTAGAACGGCATAACGGATTTCGATAATACTTCGTAAATATGTAGAGACACTACTTACCATCAGATGGCATCGCAATCAAGCAGTGGTTTATATGAAACATTAACAAAAAAACTCACAAATGTGATTATGATCCGTTTACATAAATCTTGACACAAAAGTAAAAAAAAGATTTAGGCATTCAGAAAGATGGCTAAAATGAAATTGTATGTTGATTTTATCTTATAACATAAAGTATACGTGGGTGAGACTCAGTCCCTGGGTCTGATATTCCCAAGAGATATCGCTAAAGTTTTCGAATGTTTCTTTTGTTTATTTAGAACCAAACTCTAACTTTAATAAATGGCATTTTGGATTTCTTTTTAAAAGAAACCTTGATCCCAACTTTTCTTTATATTTAACTAGCGACCCGCCCCGGCTTCACACGGGTGCAGTACTGATATTAAATAAATTATAAACCTTCCTCTTGAATCACTCTATCTATTAAAAAAATCCGCATCAAAATCCGTTGCGTAGTTTTAAAGATTTAAGCATACATAGGGAGCAAGCGACTTTGTTTTATACTATGAAGTGATAAGCTTTTGCCTGCAGCTTTGCTTCCGTTCTACCCTACTCTACCAACTACTACGTACTCTATTTTTTATTTCATAAGAACATTCTCCTGTCTATAACAAACACAACAAAAAATAATCAGCGAAATAAGTCCAGCCGTTCATGTGTGATGGCATGGCCAAACGATTATTTTTAATTTATAAAAAAATAAGAGATTCATTTTTTTTTTATAAATGCGAGAGTTTTTATTAATATACAATATTAACATCGATATATATGTACTACACACTAGATGAGGCATGACTTTATTAAGTAATCTGCACTTTTACATTGATGACATTAGTGTAGTTTTTAACGTATTAGCGCTGTAAGTTTTAAAAGTTTTGATAGACGACAATGTCAATGAAGCGCTGCAGCTTATTATGCATGTGTATTAAATTTCCAATATTTTGACAAATAGTTTCTATGAACGTGCTTGTCTATCGCTAAATACTATTTTTCATTTATTTATTTATTTAAATAGGTTAGCCAACAATTATTACACTTTTTCATTACTGTTAATCTACACTAATATAATAAAGAGGTAAAGTTTGTTTTTTTGTTTTTATGTTTTTTTGTTTGTAGGGGGTAATCTCTGGAACTACTGGTCCGATTGCAAAAATTTTTGCAACAATAGAAAGCTTCTTTACTCCTGAGTGACTTAGGCTATATTTTATGTACGCGGGCGAAGCCGCTGACAAAAGCTAGTAAAAGATATAACACATGTGCGAGTATAATAATCACTTATAGGCTAACACAGCATGCACAATAGTATTAGTTAACAATACATTATTTTTAAATTATAATAAAATAATAATTTTTGAAAAATAACAGTGTAAAAAACAACCTGACACAAAAAATATGTTACAATATTAGGGATTCTAAAAAATAAAATGAAATTTGAAATAAAAAATAAAAAAAAAGTCATCGACATAATATATCCATATGTTTTTGAAAAACACTATTTACCATATCAAACTAGGCATTCAGTTTCTATAAAAGCCAAACAAAAACAGACACATATAACAAAAAATACAATAAGGCGTTCACAGGCCGTCAAATCACAACAATACAAATATAGAAATCGAATAATCGAACTAGCCATCCAAAATAAGTCTTACAATAATATAGACAAACTGGTTTTTACTGTGGCTTTGCTTATCTATTTTTACCAGTTTTTATTTAATTTCCCCTGTCCTGAGACTCCCGATGTTTGTGATCAAATCTTGTAAATTAAATTTGATCCACTTCCCGGTTACTGATTGAGCTAAAATTTTGCATATATGTGTCAATCAGATGACAATACAAAATTAAATTATCATGGACAACTTCGTCTGATGAATGATGGAACCGGAAGGTGTCCACAGGAACTCTGTAATATAACGACACAACCCCTCCGATTTGGGCTAGTGTGATTCGTCTTGACGAGTTTTAATTATATAGGTATGTACCGTGCTATGAAAAAAATAATTCCATTGAAAACTTGTTTCTTTAAAGGAATCGATCGATTAAAAACATGGACTAGCTAGTCCACGATACGAGAAAAGCTGGTCTTGTTAAAACGTCAGAAATTAAATGCTAATGTAGGCCTACGTGAAATTAAATGATTTTGAAATAACTGTTCCCCATTACTTAATAAATATTTATTTACGTCTCAGCTATAATCTCATCTAATAGTCTCAGCTATCGACCAGTAAGTGTCGTCAAAATCAATCCAGCCGTTTCGGGAGATTAGCAACAAAAAATCAAACTGACAGACAAAATTTAAAAAAAAATTGCGATGTTATTATAGTTATCGAATATTCTTTCACATTAATTTAGAAATATATCTATATTACAAACAAACACTCCTATTTCATTTATATGAATTGAAAGACTTCCAACATTGTCAGATTTTCACAGATTACATTTTACAAATTACCAACAAACAAACATACAATTCTATCTTTACACAATATTAGTTTACATTGATACCTATTTATACAATAGTTAATGGAACCGTCCCCACCACCCAAGCCCAGTAGGGGTGGAAGGAGGGGTGTACAAGCTGACACCGTGTCAAAATAAATATAAGACCATTATTTACTTTAGGATGACGATCAATCTTTTGGTCGAAGATATTTTCAGTTTAAAGTTTCCGTCTGATTAACTGTTTTGTATTATTTGAAGGGTTTTCGTCGTCTCAGTTTACTTTAACGGCGTTCTCTTAAATGTTTTAACTGAAGTTTAAGTGACTTATCCACAAAGGGGGTTCAGATTTTTGGGGATTTTTATTAAGAGACCGCCTGAAGAATAGCTTTCGGTATCCGCCAAAAAGATTAAACTGCTGGCTATATCTTTTGCACACACCTAACCTAATGGCAATGACAAAAGATTTAGGTGTGTGCATTTTTTCTGAAAATGAAGTTTCCCGTTCTACCAGATTTCAAAGCTTTTTAACTTAAGCGAGAACTACACTGGTCGGGACCGGGACGTATGTTACACAAATAATAAATGATTTTTATTATTTATGATTCGATATCATATAGATAAGGCATATTGTAGACAAATAAGAGTATAAGTCAAACTCCACATTACCATCATCATCATTTCAGCTGAAAGACCGGAACTGTCCCAGCGTTGGCGCGACGAATGGCAGTATGCGTCACGCATACATTGGATTCCCGCTACCCTCACCAATGTCAACTCCAAATACTCAATTAAATAAAGGGGCCCGGCAGGGTTGAAGCCTTCTGGGGCCAAGGATTGATGCGAAAGCGGAACACCGGGGCCCTGGAACTGAGGCAGGAAGGAAAGGTGGGTCTTTTAGTCAGTAGAAGTCTGAGACAGTCTCCCGCTCCGCCCAAGAGCGGGATTAGTCATTCGATGATTTTTCCCGCCATAAAAAAAACATACTTAATTTAGTAACTCACCCTTTATCTTCAATCACAAGGCACTTAAAGAACATGTTACTATAATATCTTATCTATCTATGAACTATCTCACCACTATCCAATATTCAGATCAAAACAGCCAAAACATACCTGTAACAGAAACAAATAACGTTTTAATAACCACAAAATGAAAAGGGACAGTTTGCGTGACACGACATTGAAAAAAATAGCATTAATTTAACACAATTATGTCCGAAATATCATGGGAATTTTGCTATAGAAATTAAAGGTAATATTTAAATGTTCATTTCTATAGTTTCGATATAGAATTGTACTATCCGTTCCAAATAAGAATAGGAAAGTCAATAACCTTGATTTGTAAAATTTTGAGTGAAAAGTACGGTTTGCAATAATGTGTTATTTGCGTATCAATAAAGAGTTTTTTGTAGCTCGCCTTCCGGTCGTCTGGTAACAGTTCGGACCGAGCCCAAGTCGCCGTCAGCGAGCAATGTTTCCGCGCGCCTCAAGGAGTTGTCACCAAATCAATGGGACCCTGCAGAAGGGTCGAAGCCAACTGGGTCCAAAGGTTCGCGTTTGAAAGGAAAGCTCTAGCCCTGGTTTATATGGCTACGTAGGAATGGGGTAGGTTGTTTAGTCAGTAAGAGTCTGACAATGTTTTCTTTCCGCCCAAGGGCAGGATTCACCATTGCATTATTTTTACCAACCATAAAAAACCGAGTTAAAACGTTGGATCACTCAACGCCAAACTGTAACCATGAACGTATGAATGAGTGTACAAAGTGTAACAAAATTAATTTAATTAAAACTATTTCTATGTTCCCACGCACATTAAAAACTAGAGTTTCTCATGGTTAGTTTAATATCATTATTATTACAATTCAGAGGCCCAAAACGCATTGTTTAGGTTGTGCTATAAAAGTTTTTGGCCCGTCGTTTTATTATAAATTAAAAACTGGCCAAGTGCGAGTCGGACTAGCGCATGAAAGGTTGCGTACCGTCAGTAGCCAAATTAAATGCGATTTTTTTTTGTTTCTTTTTTTATTTGTAACAAACTAAAACTTGACTGCGATCTCATCTGATGATATTCAATGATGCAATCATTAATGGAAAAATCACGTTTTTTTATGGGCTAGTCCCATTTAAATATTCATTTTATTCTGTTTTTAGGCGTGTTTTTTGTCAAGGGAGGGATTTGTCATTGGATGATGTTCACCCACCATAAAAAAACCGCTTTATTAACAAGCGATACAAATATACTAACATGAGCACCTAAACCCAGCAAAGCAAAGGTACAAAATAACATACAAATACATTGAAAGGACGGAATTACCCGCACCTCAGGAACATGACTAATGTCGCCATACTAACTGCGTTCACTTTCATCTGCCCACGGATAAAATACGAGGCGAGGTGCGTTTACATTGGCAGAGTGAGCTAGTCGAGTAGTCGAGCAATGTTCATGCGCAATTAAGGACTTACCGCTATCCATCTAGTCGTGTGATGAACTGTTTTAATTTGTAAAGCACTGGGTAAAATTAAGGGGGAGGTTCACGACTTTGATGATTTTGAATCCAACATCATCGGTATGTTTTGAAATAGTACATTGTTATACGAGGGATGAAAGTTAGTTATTTAGTCCCGAGAAATTTCTTGGCGACCGAGCGATAGCGAGGTCGCTAATAGTTCGTGGGACAAAATAACTCTTGAACCCGAGGTAAACACTGTGCTTTTCATTACGAATACGAGGAAAATAAAAATAATAAAAACCTGAGTCGTCGTCAAAGGTCTTCGTATACTTTTAGGTAGGTATATAGGATTTAGGCGGTAAGCGGTTTTCTCCTCTTAAGAGTCTTGCGTTAAATTTATAACTGAAGCTGATGAACTTATCGTGTTAATACAAATTTCTTATAACAGAGATTTAGCAAAATGTAAACAAAACTATACACCTCGAAAAAAAAATCAAGAAAGACCAAATCGGCCACAGATTATAGAGAAACTACTATTTACCCGCCATTTTTTTTTCCAGTGGTCGGCTGGCTATTCAGTCAATATTTTTCATTGTAAAAATGGGTCAGGTCAACATTTTTCTGAAATATAATATTAGTTTTAATGAAATAGTTGAGAGTAAATTAAAATAAAGTCATTAAAAAAAGTTTTCAATGAAAATATTTTTTTTCATAACAAGCTTTTATAGCGGTGGTCTATACTTATATAAATAAAACTCGTCAAGACGATTCACATGAGCCCAAACTCGACGTGGTTGGGCCGTTTAATTACAGAGTTCCTATGGCTACCTCGCGATTCCATCATCAGATCAGCTCCATGTCATCATAATATTGCATTGTCATCCGAACTAAACGGGTATACCAAATTTCAGCTCAATCGGAAACCGGGAAGTGGATCAAATTTAAGTTGCAAGATTTGATTACAGAACGACAGACAACGGGACAGGTGAAACTAAATAAAAGCTTGTAAAAAAAGTAGGTATTCTTAAATTATTCCTATCCTGTAGATAGGAATAATTTAAGAATTTCAATTGTACTGGCAGTATAGAAAAACAGGTCACGGTTCAATTGAAATGTCAAAATAGAAACAGTTTTTTTTTTTAATATTTAAACAGCGAGTTTTACTTTTCAACTGACAGTTGAAAAGTAAAACTCCCTAGGGAGTAAAAGTATTTCTTCCAACCCTCTCCGCAGGTCACTTTACACCTACTTTCAGAGTATGAGTAATGAAAAAATATATCATTATGTTAAACTAGGATATTTTCCTAATGATTTGATAAACGAATATTTCAATTATTTTTTTTCATTGTATAAAGTCATGCCTTTCGGTAATCCACGTTCGTCATAATTTTAGCAACATTTGGACACAGGCCGCCTCTCATGCATCACCATCACCAGATTTGTTCGGAAACAAGAATAGTAATTATTAACACTGATTACTAGAATTCTGGATTATAGAACAGGAACAATTTAGAACGCAAAAAAGGCTAGAAACTGATATGAAAACAAACTTGGTAGAAAACACTATCTAGAAATACTAGAGATAATACAAGAAATAATGCTAGAATTACTGATAACTCGTCATCAGTGTCAAATCTACCATTTTGATGAAATTTTAACTTTCAAGTTGTTAAAGTACTATCTCATATTAACTCGACCACTTACTCTCTCAAACACAAACGCGTCTTCAGATTTTTACAAGAAGGGTATTATTCACCCAATTATTGGACTTTTTATGGCTGAGATATTTATGGAAATTTTGCTTAAATAAATTTAAAGTAGGTGTGAAAGTGAATTTCAATTGCAAGTTGTTTTATATTTTAAAGGAAATTGTTCCACGTGACTGATGTTCTAAGGTAATCCAGTCAGAATCATCACTATCATCATTACATAGTATAAAACAAAGTCGCTTCCTCCCTATGTATGCTTAAATCTTTAAAACTACGCAACGGATTTCGATGCGGCTTTTTTTAACAGATAGAGTGATTCAAGAGGAAGGTTTATGTGCATAATACATGCATAATATATTCATTATCAGTGCCCGTGCGAAGCTGGGGCGGGTCGCCAGTATAGTATAAAACAAAGTCGCCTCTTAGATCTTGAAAACGCAACGGATTTTGATGCAGTTTTGTTTTTTAATAGAAAGAGTGATTCAAGAGGAAGGTTGTATATAAGAATGTATATTATGCATGCTGATATTAATATCACCATTATTTGTTACTGTAGTTACTTTTAAGTATAGTTTTACTTCTTTATAAATACGTTACACCCGTATTTATAAACACCAACCGATTCTTTTTTTTTTATGGTGGGCATAAATCATCCAATAACGAATCCCGCTCTTGGGCGGAGCTGGAAACCGTATCAGACTCTTACTGACTAAACAAACGTTTCTTCTCTGCCCTTCGCACTGGGGCCAAGCCTTCCTTTCAGAAAGAGACCCTGAGCCCCAGTAGGCATCGACCCTTTTGCAGAGTCCCTACGGGCCTATTCGTTCTTGACTTAAACAGCCCTGAGCGGTAGCTATCAGGAAACCCAACTCCTTAGCTGTACGCCCAAAGAAAGTTATCAAAAACCCTTAAAATAACACTAACAAGAAAATCAAACAAACATAATATTTCCAAGCACGGAATATAAACGAGACAGCTGAACAATTACTCAGCGAAACAATTCCATTCTATGAGCGGACGGTAAAGGCATTTACCGGCAATTAGCAGCCCTAGCGTGGTGCATACCGCTAGTTTTAAAGGAAATACTAGCGCACGTGGCTAAGGTTACATTATTGAAATAGTAACCACTCATGGAAGTGTAGGTCCTTTTGGCTTGTGGTGAAATAAAAAGCATACAAGTTTTTTTGTATAGTAGGTAAAAATTATTATCCAATGACGAATTCCACCTTTGGGCAGTACGGGAAGCAGTGTCAGACAAGAGTTTGACACTGCTTCCCGTAGGTTAGGTCCCGTAGGTTAGGCCCCGTTCCTTCCTTGCCTTGATCCCAAGATCCCGGCAATACGCTTTCGCAAAATCAAACAAACATAATATTTCCAAGCACGGAATATAAACGAGACAGCTGAACAATTACTCACCGAAACAATTCCATTCTATGAGCGGACGGTAAAGGCATTTACCGGCAATTAGCAGCCCTAGCGTGGTGCATACCGCTAGTTTTAAATGAAATACTAGCGCACGTGGCTAAGGTTACATTATTGAAATAGTAAGTACTCGTGAGTGTGTGGGTGCTCTTGGCTTATGGTGAAATAAAAAGCATACAAGTTTTTTTTTTTTTTTATAGTAGGTAAAAATTATCCAATGACGAATTCCGCCTTTGGGCAGTACGGGGAGCAGTGTCAGACAAGAGTCTGAAACTGCTTCCCGTAGGTTAGGTCCCGGGGTAGGTTGTTTAGTCAGTAATAACTGACTAAACAACCTACCCCGTTCCTTCCTTGCCTTGATCCCAGGATCCCGGTAATACGCTTTCGCAAAATCAAACAAACATAATATTTCCAAGCACGGAATATAAACGAGACAGCTGAACAATTACTCACCGAAACAATTCCATTCTATGAGCGGACGGTAAAGGCATTTACCGCCAATTAGCAGCCCTAGCATGGTGCATACCGCTAGTTTTAAATGAAATACTAGCGCACGTGGCTAAGGTAACATTATTGAAATAGTAAGTACTCATATGACTGTGGGCCCACCACATGGCTTTTGGCGAAATAAAAACTATGCAAGTTTTATTTTTAAGGTAGGTAAAAATCATTCAATGACGAATCTCGCCTTTGGGGCTTTTCGGGAATGTGTCAGACTCTCTCTCAGTTATTGAAATAATAGGTACTCGTCTGAGGGTGGGTCCACTTGGCTTGTGGCAAAATAAAAACTGGGCAAGTGTGAGCCTTACCCACGCACAGAACACTCAGTTTCTGTAAAAAATAACTAATATAAATAGTTTAATTCCGGAAGAAAATAATGACGTAATTATAAATTTGCAATTTTCAGGGTACTAGGTCAGGGTTTTGATTCCTTTGAAAGTATCGAAAAGTACGTTTTTTTGCGACATAATCGGCAGTATCTTTTTCCGTTAACTTAGAAGTTAGACTTAGAACGGAAAAAGATATATTTTCTCCGCTTCAAAAGACAGCAGACTTGAGTATAAGCTTTTAAGTTGAAATTCGATATCTCCACGCAATCCCGAGATAAAGGGTCTTAACAGACAACAACACAACAAAGTGATCCTATAATGATTCTGTTATTTCTTTTATGGAACGGATCAACCCTAAAACGAAAAGCTATGAATTTCGTGCAATGTCTCGGGTAGTAAACCAAGTTTCAAACTACCCTACATTATTTCAGCATCCTAGCTAAAATACCGTCAGATCTCGATTAAACCATCAAACTTTATGACAACTACCGTCTCCAGTGACAGAAACAAACAGAAAGACAAAACTCCCTTTCAAATTAACGTTCAAAAGATTAATACCGCAGGACAGTGACATCTAGCGGCAGTAACATGTAATTACGCTGTCTCGTATCAAATCTGCGCGTGGGCATACTGTTTGTATAAATAGTCGTTTGATGGTTGTTTATTTTGTATTGCAAGAAGTGGGTGTTAGTTGCATTTCGTTCAGTCGTTTTATCCTTTTTATGCAGTCTGAATTCAGCTGGAGTTTGTGAGAGATGGGTGTATCAATTTCGATGTGCCTTGTTGAGTGCATACAATATATTGTTTATTTTCTGTGTTAGGTAATATCACTATTAACATTTCTATTTACAAATGGACAGGCTGTTTCGTAAATCTGACAGCTTATTGTTTTGTACCTATTTAAGAGCAGTGGTGGCCAAGTGGTAAGGCTCCGACTTACGAGTTGTACGTCGCGGGTTTATACCCAGCCAGGCGCATTACTTTGTGTAATTTATTTCATCACCACAGCTCTCAAAACGGTGAAAGAAACATCGTGAGGAAACCGGCATGTCTAAGAACCAAAAATTCGAAGACGTGACATCCACCAACCCGCACTGGGCCCGCGTGGTGGATTACGGCCCATTCCCTCTTCTAGAGAGGAGGCCTGCGTCCCAGCAGTGGGAACATTAAAAAGGCTGATGATGAAGCGCCACTCGCGAGCGTCCAAAGAACTAATTTGATTAGTATTGTATGCGGCGCTACATCACCAGTTTTAGTACCGTAGACACTCGCTACAGTCACCGTGGCCGACAGCGCCAATATGGCGAATATCAAACGGGGACAAAAGCACTTTGACGTCAGCCAGTCCAGCGTGATTAATGATAGAGGTAAGTGGATAATATTCTTACACATTGTAATTAGCGCTTCTACTGAGCCTGACTGAACATGGAGTTATGTGTCTAAACCGTTAAATTTTGGCTGTTTTAATCCCTTGGAGGGTCGATTCGGTACATGAAATACTAGCGATAAGTAAGATAAAAAAACGAAAGTACTTTTTTTAAACTTAAATTAATTTACGCATGTTCGTAAACGTTAGCTGGACCAGTTAAATGACCTGTAAGTAGTTACGACCGACAACTACCTAAGAGGTCATTGCTCATTTACTTAAGAAAATGAATTTTGTAAATGCGTATGTCAATACGAGATTTAGAAAAAAAGCAAGTACTTTATTTTTTTATTTTATCTACACAAACCGATAGTATTTCTTGATCCGGATCGGCCCTCCACGGGATTAAAACGACCAAAATTTAACGGTGTATAGCTCTATCCTTCTTTCTCAGTCGCACGTTTGACATTCTAACACGTGATAATAAGACACCAGATCTTTATTCAGAACTGTTTAGATTAGCACTAAAAATAAATTTCTACTTTTCAGCTCGTCAAAATATTTTTTTCACATATTTGTGCCCATAACCCTTATATAACAAAGAGCCTTTAATACCCCATTCACAAACAAACACCGTAATAGCCCCATGACTATTTGTATCACTTTAAAAGCCATGGGGCTCGCGTGATACAGCACAATTAGAGCCAACATGGCCGTTCGCCGGACGGATGGGTGACCGAATGGGGACGGTGTATTATCCCTTCCGTTGAGGGTTGAAAGATCTTATGTCATGTGCTTCTGAGGGTTTGTTTTGGCCTGGTATTTCCGGGGTTGTGTGTCTTTGAGTGGCCTGTATATGCAAGATTTTTGGCTAGGAATTGTGGCCGATGATACTATTTTTTTTTTTCGATCGATAGTTTCGCGCTTGACCGCTATCTCACCTGATGGAAAGCGACGATGCGTATTAAGTCTTGACTTGGAGATTCCCGGGTTGTAGTCATCAGTCATAATGATGAGAAGATCCATTTTCGAAGATACATAGGGGCTCCCTCTAGTTTTTTTTTTAAAAATAGTCTTTTCTACAACACTTTCGTACTAGTGCAGACAGACAGACAGACAAAGAGAGAGAGAGAGACAGAGAGAAGGTGGTAGAGTTTTCTTTCTTTTTACGATTTTCCCGTAACTTCGGCCTATGTCAACGTAGCAAATACAATGTATAGAGCGGAGGGTTTTCTTTCTTGTGATTTTTGGTTTAGTCTCATAGTAAAAGTTGTTCATATTGATATCAATATGAACAACATAAGATAACATAAGATGGGCTTTCCTTAAAAAGTATCATTGTACATATGTACAATGATACTTTTTAAGGAAAGCCCATCTTTCGTATTTACTTTGTATAAGTGAGTCTACTGTTACTGAAGTTAAACATCATCATCATCAGCCTTTTTAAAGTTCCCACTGCTGGGACACGAGCCTCCTCTCTAGGAGAGGGAATGGGCCGTAATCCACCACACAGGCCCAGTGCGTATTGGTGGATGTCACATATCTTCGAATTTTTGGTTCAAGGACATGCCGCTTTCCTCACGATGTTTTCCTTTTTCGGTTTGAGACCAGTGGTGATGAAATAAATTACACAAAGTAATGAGCCTGGCTGGGTTTGAACCCGCGACCTACAACTTGTAAGTCGACGCCTTTACCACTCGGCCATCACTGCTCAAGTTAAACATAAGCACAACAATTTTGCGCCAGCACCATTACACCAACTATGTTATTCAACCAGTCGTTAGGGCATGCCTAAAACCTTGATGGCGGCCCTAAAATGATAAGCCAGGGCTTATCTATGACGTGAGAGTTGAGCCGTTATAATCAACTTTGGATATATGTTAGGTAATCTGATGTCAAAGTTATTATAACGTCGGATATGGGACGTGGTATAACGAGCTTGGATGGGACGCAGAGGCGTATAGCACGCCCACATTTAGTGACGTGGTTTAAATTTCTTCCTTTTTTTTAAGGCGAGAATTTATTAAGTATTGTGATGTAAGAATTAACACTTTTACAGTAACATTTTATGGCTAACTAAAACAGCTCGACTCCGCACAAAGGATCGCTGAGTAAGATATTTTATAATTATAAATACTTGTGTTTCCCAATAAAGATGTTCTTTTTACTCTACTAAACACCTGATTTTCATTACACCTTCTCCGCACATTACAGTATCTTCTCCTGCTTTAATTCATTATACCCAAGCGAACGCCGGCGTCCGCACAACTATTGTTCTTTGTCTGTAATTAGGTACAAGATCGAAACGGTAAGGCGGAGTCGGAGGGCGCGTTAGACTTTTTCTGACTAAAACCACACCTGTATCCTTCAGTAGTGGGTATTTGCCTTCTAGGACCACGAGTTTCCTCTTTAATAAATCAAAGTATCTTATGGGCTATTCAGGATATGGTCTACCAAGTTTCGTCGAAATCCTTTCGAAAAAATGTTGACTTTATAAAATCAACGGGATGGAACTAGTTACTGGCAGCAGATTCCACCGCGTAGTAGATAATTGTCACTAGAAACTCTTACTTAACGCATAAACAGCTGAACGATTAGCCGTCTGAGTGAGAAAATGAAACAAACATACATCATACAAACTTTTGCCTTCATTAATATTGGTGTTACATATATAGTCCCAAATACAAAATCTATTTTATCCTTAGGCTTCCCCTTGTGAGAACATTTTAAAAGTTAAAAACAAAATATTTTTAAAGGACTGTTTCGTTTTTCTGGGTTCCGGAAATTGGAATCGTGCGACGACTCTCCATTAAGGAGACTGGTGAAGGTCGTAGAGGTCACTCACGAGAAAGGTTACTCATAGGCATAACGTAGGTCGAACTCCTCTCTAGAAAAAGGAATGGGCCATAATCCACAACGCGGTACCTATGCGCTTTGGTAAATGTCACATGTCTACTAATGTTTGGTTCTAGAACATGCCGGTTTCCTCGCGATGTTTCCTTTCACCGTTTTCAGAACAGTGGTGATGAAATAAATTACACAAAGTAATGCGCCTGACCGGCTAAATACAGCTGTAAATATAAGCGTAATATCATGTTAGCCTCAGGTCAACGGCCCTTTGATTTTCGAAGAACCTCAAATAGATGTCAGTATGATTGACGGAGCCCGCAGGGGTCGATGCCTGCCAGGGCCACGGGTTGTTTGGAAGAGTTTCCACAGCCCCGGGAGCACTATGGGTCATCGAAAGAACAAGTAAGGTATTCAGTAAAAGTCGTATAGATAGATAGTTATACTCTTTATTGTAGGTACACCATAAACATAACATGGTACATTAGGAACTTAAAATTACTACGTATAGCTAAGGAGTAGAATTCTTTCTAGAGCACCTTTTGACTTAAATAAAAAACGAAAACTTTATTTCTAAGTAAGCGAGCTCGATCTTCGACCACAATGCCACTTTCCATTGGTGAGATAGACCACGAAACGCGAGCATACAAAAATGTTACATAATTTTTACAACAAAAAAAGTAAAGGCCGATCTAAAAATGCCGAAGCTATAAATACACAATGTCAGCATTCTACATTTTAGATGATTGATGATAAACACCACCATCTTCCCGCCTTTGTCTCGTGTTATTTATTTCTGGTCGACGTAACTCGTTTTCTTTTTTCCTTCCTACCATGACACTCCTCACACATTCCATCTTTCCGTTCTTTGGCCTCTCTCTCTATCCATCTCCAAGTAAATACGTAACTTTGAGTAACATGCCTGGGGCTGGCGTGGTCGTATTGTGACCAAAAGTCCCTAAATTTCTAGTAGATAATAAAAAAAGAGTAACATGTCTTTCATCCCTCCTCTTCTGGCCTGTTGGTCTAGTAGTTAGTGACAATGACTACTATGCTGGAGTTCGTGGGTTCGATTCCCACCCAAGACAAATGCTTGTGTGATGAGCACGATCATTTGTTCTGTGTATGGGTTTAAATATATACATAAGTATGTTTATCAGTTGTCTAGTACCCATAACACAAGCTCTACTTAGCTTGGGACTAGACGGCGTTGTGTGATATTTTGTCGAATACCTATATTAAAAAAAAAGTCAAATGACGCCCTTCCAAATTATTACTTACAAAAATGATTAATGAAAAAACCCACCCTCAAATTCTTTCCGATAACCAAATTGAAGAATTTAAACAATAAAACGAATAGCAACAGCAAAAGAACTAAGTTATTAATCAAACAATCAACTAAATAATTCAATCAGTCGCCCCCTCAATTGTATAATCAATATCGTTGTTACAGTAACGAAATTCATTTGATAACGAAAACTGTAGCTTTTACGTTTCGGAGGGCAAAGAATGAATAAGTTATTAACATACTTTAACTTAATATGTAAAACGAATTAGTTTTGTAACCTTTAGATAAAAAACTGGAACGTAATTAAATCAAAGATTAATTTACTACATTGATTTCAATATTAATATAATAACATTGCTTCCCCTCGAACGAGCCCAGAGAGCAATTTTAAAAGTAGCTCACTTCCTTCCTTTCCTCTTTCCCACAAATCAATTATATAAATCCTGCAAGGTTTTAACAGTCAGGCAATTATTTATTATGCACGTAATACTAAAACAACACTCTCAGCTTTCCTACAATCCTAACATTACCAACAAAAGACGTAATGATATAGTTTGCAGCTCAAACTCCACCTCAAAATTTGTGTATACGAGTAGATTCTTTAGATTTTTAGGCTCATTTCTGTATAATAAACTAAATAGTGAACTACGTATTTATAGCCTAAACTACTTTAAATGCAGAAAAAGTGTTTGTAATTATCTGCAAAGTCTGTCTTATGACCACACGGAAGACCTACTTACAGTGTGCAAATAAAACTGCAGACGTAAACAATAATAAATAGTGTAGGTATTAGGTATAAGCAAAAATATGTATTTTAATTGATGTTAGCTCTTTAATTATTACTATATTAAATTGTTAATTTATATGGTCAAACTGTCTTATAAGCTCTTCTTTCGCTTGAGACACAGGTTCAACCTAGTTCAGGCAATTATAATGTTAGCACATATGTTTAGATTTTAAGCAATAATGTTATATTTTAGTGTGCACTTTGATATATGAATAAATGATTATGATTATAATAACGTACGATATGCTGCTGATAATTTTGATATCAATCAAGTTGAATTAAATTTTATTCAAAAAAAACGCTACCATATCTGAAACCGTACTTATTATGATTACCTGAATGTAAGAGCTGCATTTAAATTAGAACAAGATCTTTAAAGCTCACAAAATAATGTAAACCTACAATTTTATTATAAAACACTATGACAGTTAAATGTTGCTTGAATCATAATCTCTGTAACTCAAAGATCGAGAAACGCAAACTGCAAACAGTGATTTTGACTCCTCAGCTGTGCGGCGCAACGCATTCTTCATTGTTCTTATGAGATTTGTGTGGCGAGCGGTGCCGCTGGCAGAAGCTAGTAAGGGATACAACAGAAATGGTTATATCGGCACTGAATTTAGCAGCGGAGGCGTAGTTGAAGGCAGAAGCGTGAAATGAAACGCTACTAAGTTAAAAAAAAAATCAGGTAAATGAAATGAAGAGTTAACCTCCAATTAAGAAACAAAACAACACATGAAAGTATAATCGGCACAGCAAGAGGGAGGGAGGATCCCTACAAGACAAGTTTAAAGCTAACAATAAACTAATAACTTAGCAATAAACTTGTGTGTACCACCGATAAAAATTTATCGAAACTGAAATCGGAATCGAAAGTGACCGACCCGGAATCCGCAACTCCGTATTATTTCCAATTTCAATGTTTACAACAACAAACAGACACTATGGAGTGACAACATTCTCTGTGATCCTTAAATCCGATTTCCTCTCAAGATATGTGACTGAACGTTTTGAACAGCACTGATTGCTGACACATATCTCGCGACATTGCTTCGATATCTGTTCAATTTGTGTGCGAAAGTACTGGAAAATTGCCTTTGGCAAAGGCAAAAATAAACTCGGAAGAAAGGAAAAATATACTCGGCAGCAGTGAGTGGAACAAGATGTGTAATAAATCTTTATTCATTTAAATATATACTTACATATCAGGCATTTTCAACAATTTTAGTAAAAAACCAGAAGGAAGGCATTATACACTCTATACCGCTCCTTTTAAAAATTCAGTTTAGTTCGTCAAATGGATCGTGTTAAGGTCCCATAGTAAAGTTTCAGTACCCACACACGGAAAAAATACAGTTATGTTGTATTAATTAGGTACCTTTGCAACGTAAGTATATTGATAAAGGAGAAAAAATCGAATTAAAGCTAAAATAAAAATAAGAAGTTACTAAGCCTACAACGGTGATGATCATGATAACGATGAACGGAAACATTAACAAAAATAATATGTTTTCTTATAAAGATAGCAATTAATAATGAGACGACATCCATTAAGCTAAATAGACTTATTAATCTAACCAAACGCAATACATTTGCGTGATACACGCCTTTCAGTATTCTTTCAGGCTTCCAAAATATATAGCTATAGCTGAAACACAAAATGGCAAAGCACTCGGATCCGTATCATTACATCCTTTATGTTTTGTTCTTATTCTGAATAAAAATCCCATACAAAACTGTAGTACTAAGCCTTGGAACTACGCAGAGGGTTCTATCAAATCCCGTTCGTGACAAAATATCGTGTTAGGCTGGTATTGTAAATGTAATAGAGGACTTCCCGCGACAAACGTTCGTATTTACAATACGCCTTAGTTCGCTCAATAAGATAATAAATTATTCCTTTCGACTCCAGCTATCACGCGATGTAATGAAAATTGGTTATCTGGACGATGTTATCTGTTTAGCATTTTTCATTATTTTAATCCGTTTTGCTTATCCTGTGATTAGTTAATTTCGTTTGTTATTTGATTGTTTAACATTTTTTATCAGATACTTATTTTCCTTTTTTATAGTTTGTTTTGGGTGTCTGTTTCCGTTAAATGTATAGAAAGTAGACACATTCATCATCATCATCATCACAGCGTTAGTCCCGGTTGCTTCCTTGGCTTTCACCTCGGTGCCCGGGGTCCGCTTTCCGACTTAAACGCCTCCACTTCGCTCGGTCTTTCGCGTCCTTTGCCGTAAGCCCATTGGCACGCATATCGTCCCTTACGACGTCGATCCAACGCCTCTTAGGCCTTCCTCGTTTTCCGGGTCCCGGCGGAGGCGGCATGGCGAGGCATCTGTTACCAACGTAGTCTGCCGGTTTTCGTAATACGTGGCCATACCAGCGTAGGCGACCCTCCTGCAGTTTATCCGCTATGTCACGGACCCGAAGGCTGCCCCGGATGCGGGAGTTTTTAATGCGGTCTTTCCGCGAAACTCCCGACATCCAGCGCAGCATGTTCATTTCCGTGACACGCAGGCTCTGCTTGTGCCGCTCAAGTACAGGCCACGCTTCACTGCCATACAAAAGGACAGGCCTAATGATGGTCTTATAGACCTGTCCTTTGAGCTTAACCGGCATTTTGGGGTCACAGATAACCCCCGCCACCTCACGCCATTTCGCCCAGGCCGCCGAGATACGTGACTCGACGTCGCAATCGACATCCCCGGACTCGTGGAGCACCGATCCCAAGTACCTGACCTGTTCCGTGCGCTCGACTGTGTCTTCGCCAATGCGAACAGGAGCAGCGTTTGTTGTGTTACAGGCCAGAAAAAGAAAGTAGACACATTAATAGGACTAAAACACGTACAGCATTCTCAGACTGTATACAAAACAAAGCTTGCGAATATGAAGCATTTTAATGATTTAAAAAGATCCTACAAATTTCAATATAAAAACACTTTGACGGTAAAATGTTGCTTGTAATATAATCTGACAAACCATCATCATTATTATATTAGCTCGGTTTTTAATCGACCAAAGAAAATTTTAGAGATTCTTTGTAACTTTTTTCTGTCGTACTAAATCGTCTTTATTATGTTTTAAACACGCTATCTACGTATGTATCTTGAAGAAAATATACTGCAGTCGATCACAAAGTTTTGCTACGACGACTACGGGAAAAAATCACGGATAAAATGGAAGTCAACTGTTTACTACAAACACAATAGATACTTCGTATCAAGCAGCAAACATTCCACCACAGACATATTCCGTATCAAAAAGCATCAGACGTTCAAACACTAACAAAAAACTATCACCAAGCCCAAAAAAAATACCTAACTATAACAAGACAATAATTCCGTTGATATTTCACCTTAGCCTGACCTTCCATCGATCCAAACAAAAATAACAAATGGCTCTTAGTCATTAGTAGATGTAACAGAATGTATGAAAGTTCAATCATTCGTAATGGACGATGACAGACGGGTGGACCGGCCAGACGGGCAGATGATATTGTTACTCAGAAACGTACTAAATTGGCACGAAGAACGAACGTTCAGACACAATGTAGACAAGTACAGAAGGCAATCTCATGTATGTACTTCACTTTTCATACCGACGATCGCTAGAGTAAGCTAAGGCGCTCCTAGCCGCGGCGATAAATACGCAATATCGATACTAATATAGTAAGTAGAGTTTATTTGTTTGGTTAAACGCGCTATTTCAAGAACTGCCAGTCCGGTTTCCAAAATTCTTTCTGTGTAAGAAAATCCTATATAATATTACGCTGCAAGGTAGGAGAGCAGGATAGTAACTAAAGATGCGAGTGATATGAAATACAAGCAAATACTTACTTTTCTCTTTGAAACAACTGTTAGCTTAAAAGCAATAATTCACAATTTATTAATTCAACTTTTTGAATACCGTAATTAGAGACATAATAAAAGAAAATAGGTACGCGAACACCGGCGTTTTCTTGGGGCTCAAGAGTTTTGAACAATCTTTCACTGAACAGTTACCATATATTTTTTATACTTATTGTTTTGTTGCTCCATTATCCCCTTAAAAGGTCACAGAAGCATGTCTCAAGACTCAAGCGGATGGCACTCGCACTAACATTGGTTCCAACTAGTCCGATATATCGTGTGTACGTAGAGATACTTCTGTACTTGTCTCTTTTGTGGCTCAGACTTATTACTATTATGTTGGTATGCGGTGAATAAAAATTAAGCGCTTGCAGATGGCGTACTTTATGATGGAGATCTTACAGGTGTGTACTGTATTCATCCGACTACGGTGAAGTCGATAGTCCGATTGATATTCTTAGTTTATGAATACGTTTACTTCACTTACTGAACGAATTCTAATGCTATAGAACATCATGCAAATAGGCCTTATCTATTTTGAATGTGGGATATATAATCAGATAACTTTCCTGCTTCTAATATCAGATTTTTACTGACTAAAACCCACTCTAATGTCCTTTCTTTGCTTTACGTTTCAGGGGCCCGGGTTTTCCTTTCAGCAGCGTATCCATGGCGCCAGTAGGCTTCGACCCTGATGGACTAGAAACACTACAAGCCACAGACGACTCAGGTTTGATCCGGACGGTTACCGGACGACAGAATGGTAAGCTACCCAAAGGGATTTGTTGCAATTTAGTTACCTGTTATTAATACCCAGTGTCAACATCTCTTAACTCTCCTGTCACAGGTTTGTTGGAACTAATTTCCTTCGGTATTTATTTCTTTTAGTTTTTAACCGTTTTATTATGTGTACATACATAAATCAATAAACCAACAAATCACTTACTTTAATTAACTTTTCAAATTGAATTGACTACCAGGCTCTGCTCCCCCGATCCCATCGTTTTACAATATCGCCTCTAAATAATAGATCCGTAACGACGTAACAGATCTAGTTACCGCAAGTGCGGTTTTGTGGCGATTTAAGCACTGCAATCGGTTACTGTTTAAACGCTTCTAAAGTATTGGTTTCAGGAGGTGGGTCAGCCAAGATAAGTGGTACGGTGGCGACTACTGACTGGGGTTAAATCTCACAAATAGGAATTGGAACTGTTAAGATTAGAACAATGAAGATGTTATCAAAGAGTGTCATGATGATGGCCTAGTGGTTGAGGCCTGGTAGACTATATTCGTAACAATGACAACCAGAGCCACCCAAAGAGCAATGAAAAATGCTATGCTCGACCAAATCAGACGTGACGATATTCGCAGAAGAATTAAGGTTACCGACATAGTCCTAAGAATCGCCAAACTTCAGTAGCAGTGTGCAGGACACATGGCTCGCAGAACAGATGATCGATGAGGCCGAAAGGTTCGCATCGAAGAGGCAACGTTAGAAGGTCTTCCACTAGGTGGATAGACCTGAATAAGAGACGCACAAGACCATTCTTGGCATCACCAAGAGCGGTCACATTAAGGGGAGGCATATGACATACCAATGATGATGAACCAGTATTCGAGAGACTCCTTGAGAATACTCGAATAAGAAAAAAGATATAAGACAAAAAAAAACTGTCAAGTAAAATAAAACAATGCCATTTCAAGGATATCACACATGATAATTCACACGATGAAAGAACAAACGAAATAGCAGTTATAAATCACAGCCCTAAGCAGAAAGTAGATTTGACACATAATCCAGGATAATGTAAGTAAGAAGTGAAAGGACAAAACAAAGAACCTTTTTAGGGTTCCGTGGATAAATAGCAAAGTTATAATGCCACTCTGTTCGTCCGTCAAAACAATGTCGCCTTGCTTTTGATATTACTGGCGAATATTATTATTATGTAAATTATTACGAATGCCATCAAAAAGTTTATGAGGTACTAGCGTAAGTAGGTTATATGAAAATTCGGGAACCTTAAAACCAAATGTAGAGATATAAACTAGATAACTATGAAAAATAAAACAGTATACGACGAATTCAGAATGTGGTCTCGGTGGTTTAAAGATCATCGAAATTATTGTACCACTGCTTAGCAAAGCTAAGCGAAATTAATAAATTGACTCTTCTTTTTAAGGTGTAAGTTTATGTAGGTATATAAAATTTAAAGACTAAAATGTATGTACTTATCCTCTATTTTATTTTCCAAATAATCGAGTCGTATCATAATAATTAAGAGCACTGTTGGCTGGATGGTAACGGCTCCGACTTACGAGTTTGTAGGTCGCGGGTTCAAACCAAGCCAAGCGCATTACTTTGTGTAATTTATTTCACCACCACTGCTCTCAAAACGAACGAAAACATGTAACATTGTGACATTACCCAACCCGCACTGGGCCCGCGAGGTGAATTACGGCCCATTCCCTGGCCTAGAGAGTCCTGAGTCCCAGCAATAGGAACAGGCAAATGCAGTAGGAAATGCAAAATAAAATCGTGATAAATGCTTGATCCAGTTACAATTTTATATTTAAGAGAAGTACATATTTTGTGTTCGTAAAGAGAATTAATATCTTTTACACTTACTTATAACGATCGCTACAGAACCCAACAAAAATAAGACCTAATCATCACCACGAACGCTGAACAATAAAAAGGGCAATGCACAATTTATCTAAATTACATCCAAGTCAACTTTGAAAGCACACTTGGATCCACCATCTGTCATCTACGGCGCGCACCGTTCCCGCGCGCCTCAAGGAGTTGTCAGCAAACTGCAGGGGCCCTTCAGGGTCGAAGCCTCCTGGAGCCTAGAGGGTATGTGCAAACTGTAACCTCGACTCCAGAAATAAGGCAAGGAAGGTACGGGGTAGGTTTTTTAGTCAGTAAGAGTCTGACACTGGTCTCCCGCTCCGCCCAAGAGCGGGTTTCGTCATTGGATGATTTTCACCTACCATAAAAAAAAAAAAAAAAACCATCTGTCATCTTTAGCTTACATAAAAATAATAAATACTAGGTGATAAATCTTTTTGAAAGAATCATATGATCGTAAATTATAATTATACACAAGTCATAAAATCTTTCCATCCTAAATGTCAACATTTTAGTGTGTTAAGATGGAAAAAAAACATCTGGACGATGTGATGTTATGAAACTATTAGTCAGTTAGGGTTGTCAGATTCAGATGAGATTTGTGCTTCAATAATAGCACAAATGTTTTTGTTTTATCATTACGTAGTATAAAACAAAGTTGTTTACCGCTGCCCTTATGTATGCTTAGATATTTAAAAGTAAGCAACGGATTTTGACGCGGATTTTTAATAGATAGAGTGATTCAAGAGGAAGGTTTATATGTATAATAGGCGCATAATATTTTTAGTATCACCATTGTACGCGTGCTAAGCTGGGAAGGGTCGCTAGTGTTTAATAAATGGCGAACTTCTGTGCAAACTTTTTTGTAATAAGTAGTTTCAATCTTCCGTTATAATTATTCACTTTGTGCAATGGAAAATTTCCCAAAGTAAGGGGCTCTGTACAAATTTATGTCAAAGGGCTCACCTATACAAACCAAATGTTTAGGCTTTGTTCGGACTATTTATTTGATGGTTTATGTGAAGTTTTGATTCGAGTTCGAGCGGTTTTTCATTTATCACATTATCTGTTGCCGGAAGCAATCCGCGCGCAAAAGCTAGTACTGTATATTTATTTATTTTACTACGTTATTCAAACTAAACTCATAACCATCGCAATAATCTCAGCAGAAGACTATTAAATCCTTGTCTTTAGAAACAGCAAGACTAAGAAGACAGAAGTTCTCTTCAAAACTCGTCAAAGGAACTCGCTTTATCGTCGTAAAGGGAAGTTCGTTCGCTTTCACGAAAACACGACTAGTTCATTAAACGGAACTGAAATCGAACAAGAATCGCGTTCTTTGACGATATCATCTAGCCAAAGGAAATGCTAGGTATATTTGCTCTGTTTTTGATAAGCGAAGCAAATAATCATGGAAATATGACTTTTGTAACAGTACAAATAAAATTCAGAAAGGAAGATGAAGTAGTGATTGTGTGATTTTTGACAAGACGAAATGGAAACGGAAAACGTGTTCGCGAGACTCCAAGAAACATCGGACAAGAGTAGAAAGACGATGATAAGTATCTATTTCAAAGACAATAATAAAAATTGGTGTTTACTTCCAAGATTATCATCAAGATTTTTACATTGCAGTAATTTTTGAAAAAGGGTGTACTAGAGCTAAAAAAAATAAATACGAAAAATTTCATGTGATAAGAGTTCCTGAAAGACCCTGGGCTCAGAAGTGGGATTGGAATAATAAAAGGGTAGGAAGATTATGAGTGATGAAACCCACATAACCAATAGGTAATCAAAATTCCTGGTTTTTTTTTAGCTTCACCTTTTTGTAACTTATTTACAAATAGCACTAACGTATTTATTGACAAATTGATAACTAAGCGGCTATTTTTCGTGTACTAAGTATAATATTACTATGGTACGCAGCAAATAAGTTGAACCTGTTTGCTATGGATACGGCTTCCCCAATTCAATCGACACTCGAAAATCGGTTACAAACCTCGTCACACCAGTTCAACCATCATGGCGACATTAAAAGCGCGATATGGTGAGATGAAAACCATAGCAAATGGTTTAACTTACTTGCAAGTTTGTTCTCACGTGAGTAAAAACTATCTAACCGAGTAATATTTTAAACCGAAAATCAAGCAAAATCTCTACCCAAGCAAACTATGAGAAAAGAGCTCCATCAAAGAATACTAAATGAACTTCAACAAACTCAATTATAACCCTAACACTGTAGACCGAAATAGAAGCACTACACTCGACTCTAAATGGAACAATTTCCCTCCACCTACTACAGAGAAATGAGGTTCTGTATTATGTATTTATGTAAAGCAGCTATCTTCGTGTGTGCATCGTAAATTAGGTTTGTAGGACCTCGGGAACTAATGTGGCGTATTGATTTTTGAATAGTTTCATTTATTTTGTTTGCACTCTAGTAGCTGGAACTATATCCCTCCTCCACCTAGTGTAGAGAAGTTCTGTACTAAATTTTATGTAAAGCAGCTATCTTCGTGTGTGCATCGTAAATTAGGTTTGTAGGACCTCGGGAACTAATGTGGCGTATTGATTTTTGAATAGTTTCATTTATTTTGTTTGCACTCTAGTAGCTGGAACTATATCCCTCCTCCACCTCGTGTAGAGAAGTTCTGTACTAAATTTTGTGTAAAGCAGCTATCTTCGTGTGTGCATCGTAAATTAGGTTTGTAGGACCTCGGGAACTAATGTGGCGTATTGATTTTTGAATAGTTTTATTTATTTTAGTTGGTTATGAAACAGAATTTCTGCACTCTAGTAGCTGGAACTATATCCCTCCTCCACCTAGTGCAGAGGAGTTCCTTATTATGTATTTATCTTCGTGTGTGCATCGTAAATTAGGTTTGTAGGACCTTGGGAACTAATGTGGCGTATTGATTTTTGAATAGTTTCATTTATTTTAGTTGGTTTTGAAACAGAATTTCTGCACTCTAGTAGCTGGAATAATATCCCTCCTCCACCTAGTGCAGAGGAGTTCCTTATTATGTATTTATCTTCGTGTGTGCATCGTAAATTAGGTTTGTAGGACCTCGGGAACTAATGTGGCGTATTGATTTTTAAATAGTTTCATTTATTTTACTATGTTTTCAAACAGAATTTCTGCACTCTAGTAGCTGGAACTATATCCCTCCTCCACCTAGTGCTGAGAGGTTCTGTACTAAATTTTGTGTAAAGCAGCTATTTTCGTGTGTGCATCGTAAATTAGGTTTGTAGGACCTCGGGAACTAATGTGGCGTATTGATTTTTGAATAGTTTCCTTTATTTTAGTTGGTTATGAAACAGAATTTCTGCACTCTAGTAGCTGGAATAATATCCCTCCACCAAGTACAGAGAGGTTCCGTATTATGTATAGCAGCTATCTTCGTGTGTGCATCGTAAATTAGGTTTGTAGGACCTCGGGAACTAATGTGGCGTATTGATTTTTGAATGGTTTCATTTATTTTAGTTGGTTTTGAAACAGAATTTCTGCACTCTAATAGCTGAACAATATCCCTCTTCCACCAAGTGCAGAGAGGATGCGTCTTATGTATTGTATAAAGCAGCTATCTTCGTGTGTGCGTCGTAAATTAGGTTTGTAGGACCTCGGGAACTAATGTGGCGTATTGATTTTTGAATAGTTTCATTTATTTTACTTGGTTTTCAAACAGAATTTCTGCACTCTAGTAGCTGGAATAATATCCCTCCTCTACCAAGTGCATAGAGGATCCGTCTTATGTATTGTATAAAGCAGCTATCTTCGTGTGTGCATCGTAAATTAGGTTTGTAGGACCTCGGGAACTAATGTGGCGTATTGATTTTTGAATAGTTTCATTTATTTTGTTTGCACTCTAGTAGCTGGAACTATATCCCTCCTCCACCTAGTGTAGAGAAGTTCTGTACTAAATTTTGTGTAAAGCAGCTATCTTCGTGTGTGCATTGTAAATTAGGTTTGTAGGACCTCGGGAACTAATGTGGCGTATTGATTTTTGAACGGTTTCATTTATTTTAGTTGGTGTTGAAACAAAATTTCTACACTCTAGTAGCTGGAATAATATCCCTCTTCCACCAAGTGCAGAGAGGATCCGTCTTATGTATTGTATAAAGCAGCTATCTTCGTGTGTGCATCGTAAATTAGGTTTGTAGGACCTCGGGAACTAATGTGGCGTATTGATTTTTGAATAGTTTAATTTTAGTTGGTTTTGAAACAGAATTTCTGCACTCTAATAGCTGAACAATATCCCTCTTCCACCAAGTGCAGAGAGGATGCGTCTTATGTATTGTATAAAGCAGCTATCTTCGTGTGTGCGTCGTAAATTAGGTTTGTAGGACCTCGGGAACTAATGTGGCGTATTGATTTTTGAATAGTTTCATTTATTTTACTTGGTTTTCAAACAGAATTTCTGCACTCTAGTAGCTGGAATAATATCCCTCCTCTACCAAGTGCATAGAGGATCCGTCTTATGTATTGTATAAAGCAGCTATCTTCGTGTGTGCATCGTAAATTAGGTTTGTAGGACCTCGGGAACTAATGTGGCGTATTGATTTTTGAATAGTTTCATTTATTTTGTTTGCACTCTAGTAGTTGGAACTATATCCCTCCTCCACCTAGTGTAGAGAAGTTCTGTACTAAATTTTGTGTAAAGCAGCTATCTTCGTGTGTGCATTGTAAATTAGGTTTGTAGGACCTCGGGAACTAATGTGGCGTATTGATTTTTGAACGGTTTCATTTATTTTAGTTGGTGTTGAAACAAAATTTCTACACTCTAGTAGCTGGAACTATATCCTTCCTCCACCTAGTGCTGAGAGGTTCTGTACTAAATTTTGTGTAAAGCAGCTATCTTCGTGTGTGCATCGTAAATTAGGTTTGTAGGACCTCGGGAACTAATGTGGCGTATTGATTTTTGAATAGTTTCATTTATTTTAGTTGGTTTTGAAACAGAATTTCTGCAGTCTAGTAGCTGGAATAATATCCCTCCTCCACCTAGTGCAGAGGAGTTCCTTATTATGTATTTATCTTCGTGTGTGCATCGTAAATTAGGTTTGTAGGACCTCGGGAACTAATGTGGCGTATTGATTTTTGAATAGTTTCATTTATTTTAGTTGGCGTTGAAACAAAATTTCTACACTCTAGTAGCTGGAATAATATCCCTCTTCCACCAAGTGCAGAGAGGATCCGTCTTATGTATTGTATAAAGCAGCTATCTTCGTGTGTGCATCGTAAATTAGGTTTGTAGGACCTCGGGAACTAATGTGGCGTATTGATTTTTGAATAGTTTAATTTTAGTTGGTTTTGAAACAGAATTTCTGCACTCTAATAGCTGGAATAATATCCCTCTTCCACCAAGTGCAGAGAGGATCCGTCTTATGTATTGTATAAAGCAGCTATCTTCGTGTGTGCTTCGTAAATTAGGTTTGTAGGACCTCGGGAACTAATGTGGCGTATTGATTTTTGAATAGTTTCATTTATTTTACTTGGTTTTCAAACAGAATTTCTGCACTCTAGTAGCTGGAATAATATCCCTCCTCCACCTAGTGCTGAGAGGTTCTGTACTAAATTTTGTGTAAAGCAGCTATCTTCGTGTGTGCATCGTAAATTAGGTTTGTAGGACCTCGGGAACTAATGTGGCGTATTGATTTTTGAACACTTTCATTTATTTTAGTTGGTGTTGAAACAAAATTTCTACTCTAGTAGCTGGAACTATATCCTTCCTTCACCTAGTGTAGAGAGGTTCTGTACCTACTAAATTTTGTGTAAAGCAGCTATCTTCGTGTGTGCGTCGTAAATTAGGTTTGTAGGACCTCGGGAACTAATGTGGCGTATTGATTTTTGAATAGTTTCATTTATTTTACTTGGTTTTCAAACAGAATTTCTGCACTCTAGTAGCTGGAATAATATCCCTCCTCCACCTAGTGCTGAGAGGTTCTGTACTAAATTTTGTGTAAAGCAGCTATCTTTATTTTATTTATTTTTTTGAATGATTTGATTTTTTCATTTATTTTAGTTGGATATGAAATAGAAGCTCTGCATTCAAGTTTAGTAGCTGGAACATTATCCCTCCACCTTGTACCGAAACGTGGTCCTGAATTATGTATTCATATGTTAAGAATACAAAAAATACGTCTATAGAAGCGTTGCACATTTAATCTAGATCCTGAATTATGTATTCAAATGTTAAGAATACAAAAAATACGTCTACTAAGTATAATACTAATACTACGTGGTCCTGAATTATGTATTCAAATGTTAAGAATACAAAAAATACGTCTATAGAAGCGTTGCACATTTAATCTAGATTCTGAATGACGACAATTTATCTCAAAAACTTATAAGGGTTTAAAAAAAAACACGTATTTCCTTAAAAAAGTTTATAGAAATATTCGGTCATAGTTTTCATGTGTAATCTCTCTTTTTTTTCGTTGCCTCTCATAAAACATCGTGTTGGATTGTTTTAGATGAAGCAACAAACTTTCAAACCATACTGGACGTTGCCGATAGGGCCGAGTTAAGTCTTTCGAACAATCCCGAACGATACAGCTCCGTAATGAATCAATCACTAATTATATACATCATTTATTTTTCACTAAAGTCCTCTACATAGGTACTGAAAGCCTATTTATCTGGAGCATTTCAACTGGAAACTTAAACGGCAGACCTCCATCGCGTTCCAATAATTGGGCCCTGTTCAATTTGACGTGAATTTCCGTTTAGTATGACATGGAATCCGTTTTGGTAAATGTTATACAGTTTCAAGGTTATGTTCAGACTTGTAAGTTACAAAAGGGATTCATTTGAATAAGCTTATGGCTGATTTTTAAATAGTTTTCTGAGGAGCACCAACAAACTCAAACTCAAAATCATTTATTTCAAATAGACCATTTACAGGCATTTTTGAAATGTCAAAATTGAAGCTAGTTTGCACGTTCCAAGGAGTAGACCGCTATGGAGAAGACCGTGCAAGAAACTCCATGGGCACTCTTTTAAATCAAATTTATATTTACATATTACTTGGTTACAAATTTATGTTGCTTCTATTATGCGAGCACGATGTAGCGGTAACAAAAGGTAAAATAATAATAAAAAAAAAAGAATTTCAAATAAGCGCCAAGCAACCAAGAGATGACCGGTCTCAACTGACGGCACCCGTTCACAAGCATGACACGTGTATCAGCCCTACTCCGCTTTAAAGGTACTATTGAAGACACTTCCGCTTAACCACCGCTAAGCTCATTTTTGCATGCACTCAAAACGAAAACTTCAAAGAGTTTCGTTTGGTCGCGGCGCCGTACAATTCAAGTGTTTTTTTTTTTATGTGATCTGGTAGACATGACCGCGATGGTACATGAACTTGTGTTTGACCACTATCTCACCAGATGGTAAGTGATGATATAGTCAACGATGGAGGTCACGCTTGTCTAGAAGTAATCTATTCACTCTTGACTTTAAAATCGCTAAGTTGTAGCTATCAGGAAACACAGATATTTAAGAGCCACTTTAGTTCGAGGATTGATTTGACTTTAGTCAATTGAGGAATAAAACTAATTTTTCTTTTCTGATTTTAGTATTACTTACTATTCTATTTTTCTAACTCTCCTTTCGCAGGATTGCTGAAACAGATTCCTTTAGAAATAAGCGTCACCTCTGTACCTATTCTTCTCTTGTATTTTGATGTGTTCATAAATAGGTTAATAAATAACTAATCCAGTGTAATCATTTCCAATGTTTAGCTTAGCTACATCTCATACAGGCCATCAAATAAATACTAGCAATAAACCACACAGACAGCCCTATTCAGAATGCGTCTAAATCTGACTGGATGCAAGTCCAAAGTAAACAGTAGCGGATTTAACATCTCAGGTCAGATTATGATGAATGGGTACCAGTGTATGCCAACGAATACCGGCTATGAGCTGGATGTAGCCTAGGAACCGATTGAGAGGAGAGTTTGGATTGAGTAAATAGTTTTAGGATGTGAGGAATGTGATGGTACGAAAGTGTAACAGATAATAGAATAATACTTTATTGTAGGATTCCGGCCGCAATTAACTCGGACCGCGGTCCCTGTCGCCGGATTTATTAAATTTTTACATTTTTCTTCCGGCGACTCGGGCCACCCTTAAATAAGATTTGCGCTTAGCAACACATTAAGCGATTCATTTTTATATCATAGAAGATATGAATGAGTAGATTCTACAAGCAGATTTTCCCGCATGACAATTAATTTCTCTGTACAACTTTCAACTTTGACCCCATTTCACGCCCTTAATGGCTAAAAAATCAATAAGAGGTTATTGTATTTATTTACTTTTATTTTTTGTTGTACTTATTGCTTGTCTTCGACAGAAGCCTTGTGCAAAATTTTAAATCATGTATGAAAAAAATATGCGAAACAGCCAGGTGATAAACAGACTGACGGAGAGTGGAGTCTTAGTAATAATATAACAATAATCCATTTAATTCGGAGAGACTATCGTGGAAGTCACAATATTCTAAAGATCTCTGTTAGAAAAAAGATGTATATTAGTAGGTACATAATATATAACAATAGTCAACACCTTTACAATCTTCCCGTAACTTTACTGGGTGGCCTAATGTGCATGTATGGCGCAGTTGTGACGGGGATGCAATATTTTTTTTTTCATAGGATCCCGTATATACCTTTTACGTACGGAACCCTAAAAACAAGAAGATTTACTGCACCTGATAACCACATGGCTACCTAATATCAAGAACACGTGACTAATAATAATGAGACAGAAGAAAATAACTACAATCAATTAAACCAACGAGAAATGACCTCATAATTCTTTAAATGCGAAAAGATATATTCGCGGATTACGAATCCACAAAAAAACTTGTCAAATGGCTTGCACAAAAAACTTAAATTATTACCCAAAATGCCACTACAGTGTCTATGACTAATAAACTTGGCAGATGGAAGTCACAAAGTCTTATAAAGAACTGCCGAGTAATTTATATAAAATTATAAAAGATTAGGCAAAGGTGAAAAGCTGATGGTAATTCATTAGAAGACACCATGACAGATGAAGCTAGTAATCACTATATTATAAAATCAATAGATGAAGAGTTTCAAACCTAGCCAGGCTTATTACTTTGTGTAATTTATTACATCAACACTGCTCTCAAAACGGTGAAGGAAAACATCGTGTGGGAACCGGCATGTACTACAATCAAAACTTCGAAGGCATTTGACATCCACCAACCCACACTTGGTCTGCATGGTGTGTGTGGATTATGGCCCATTCCTTCATGCAGGCATGTCGTAGCATCAAAAATTCGAAGGCATCCGACATTCACCAATCCGCACCAGGCCCCTGTGATGACCTATTCCCTTTCTTAGAAAGAAGGCATGAGTCCCAGTACTAGGAACAATAAAAAGGCTGATGATAATTGCGACAATTTTTTCTCTTAGAGCATTGGTCAATATTTTACACATTTTCCGGGACTAAATATAGCCCATCACGGTATAACCTGTGGGTTTGTGTATGTGTAAGCTTCTGTGAGGTAGGTCACAGAAGCAAAACCATATGTTAATACTAGTTAAGAATATATTATTATAATTTCTATCATTAAAAATATTGCTGCAATTTTCGAAGGCCACCTAGTTTTTATGATATAACTGGAAGACGGGTTTTAGAATTTTGCTAATTTTCTTTGAATAGAAAACCAACTGTTTAAAAATACTAGATTATCCAGTTCTAATGTTGAAAAACTGGTTTTTTATCGAAGTGTATCTTAGAATTGTTCTAAATGTATGGTTTCAAGTGCATTGACTTTACAGCCAAGGATAATGGTAGCTGCGGGATTGTTTGAAAATTTACCGTGATCCTGGAAAGCAAAATATAGATGATGAGGAACACTGGTGAGGTTTAGTCAGTAAAAGACTGATGCTTCAGTAAAAGTCTGATGCTTCAGTAAAAGGCTCTCGGTTCACTCGTATTGTGAGAAGTTATTTGATGGACTTACAACTTCAAGGAGCCGAAGACTTAAGAGTAGGTACAGGTTATTGTTTCAAATTCAAACTCCACACATTAATAGACAGATAGACGGACAATAAAGTTATACTTTAGAGGTTTTTTTTTAAGGTCGGGAATCCTAAGAAAAACATCAACATACACTGATGGTATAAAATTTCTCAAGATCAATATGAACCCAGTCAGGTCAGTTAGGAGAAAAGAGTCATAATATTATTGACTTTAATACTTTAATTGACGTCTGTATACCATATATTTATTTATTTATACTTAATTGTACACCGCATTTATTACAAATATACATAGGACAAACATTATTAAAAATAATGGTACAATGGGTGGTGTTCGGAGCAATACTACCGAACAGCTCAGCACTTTTGCCTTTGTGCATTTTTATAAAACCAGTAAAAGTAATTATTATATTCAGTGCGTATTCGACCGCCGATCGCGTAACTCAAACCATACCAAAACCATTCAAACCATCTTCTAGATTAAACCAACTTAGATTTATTACTTATAATTTATTACTTATAGTTATTATTTTCTAAACCATAACCAAACCAGAGTCGTATCATTTAAATCCAACCAATCTAAAATCATCCCCGTCGGTTAATACCAAAACCATAAAAATATCTACCAATCCAGAAAGTTGGTATTACGCAGACAGATACCAATTTTCTACAGGTGGTCTTATCGCACAAGGCGATCTCTTACAGACAACCATATCACTCCACCATACCACTCCTTTATTTTTTAACATTCCCCGAATTTCCATATTACATTCTGCCAAGCCGACAATAAAGCCAGTAAATTATCAATCAAACTAAGCTGTAACCGTTTCCTTCCGAACAATTACGTCCACAATTACCAATCCACCGCAGCTTCCGTCTACACTCGACCTGGATTCTACCTGGTCTGCAACACGATACCGAATATTGTACAGTTGACTAAAAGCATTGGTATGCAATGTCGAGGTAACTAAAATAGTGGAGTATTATAAACACGCACATTCTTTTGCTTATAAGGCGCCCATGGAAAGATTCATGACTCATAATAAATTAGTTGTCGGTATTTGTCTACGCAAACGTCAATCATCCCATTAGACTTAGACAGAAGTTTTTCGTCATTCAAAACATTGACTGTGGCAAAACTGAGTAAGGTGCAAAAATGTTATAGAATGACTCCCGTAACATTACAATAGCGCACGAAAAACTTGCTTCTGCCAGTGGCTTCACCCGCAAAAGAACAGAGAAGAACCTACCTGCCAAATTTTAAGTTTGTAGATGTTCCAGTTTCAACGATTTCGTGATTAATCAGTGAGTGGTATTTCACTTTTATTTAAACAAATTGAAGATTTATCGCTAACCCGTATTATCACAACGCTGGCAAAGAACTACTTTTATTTCGTTAACGACAACGATTCTTCGCTTCTTTCCAATTCTTTAAAAAAACATCTAGATCGAACCACCATCTCTTTCATGGTCTACGGTTCCGTGTCCTTGCGTCCGGGTTTTAAACGGATCCATAGTTCGTTAGACCTGCGAGATCTATCTATCTCTAGAAATAAAACCACCTTTCGAGAGATACAGTTTCGATTCCCTATAAGTAACGGCTTAGAACTATCAAATGTAAAGGTATTCCGAATCCCAGGTGCAAACAACAAAGCAAGCCCGTTAATTGCCAATACACCAAACAATTTCGCCATCTGTACAATACAGACAACCTCATATCGAACTACCGAGATATTGACCTAAATATACATGATTTGAATACGAAATCCGTATGCAACGTCAAAGATAGACGTATAGGTACGTCATAAACAAGATATAATGGTTCGAAACAGAGTTACAACTGAGCTTTATGTTTCCCTTAATACTCCTGACAATGTAGAATCAATGTCCGAATCGTTAAATTTATGGCCTGTTATGAATCTGTCTCTGCGTTCTTAGATATGGATTTATAGATTAAAATTTTCAGTCATATGATGGAAGCGTTATGGGTGGTCCTGGAATGCGGTTTCCCACAAGGTGGACCGATGACATTTCCAGGGTTGCCGGAATCCGATGGATGCAAGACGCACAGGACCGGTTTTTGTGGCTGCGCTTGATGGAGACCTGAATCCAGTAGTGGACGTCTTTCGGCTGAAATGATGATGATGAAAAATCATCCAATGACATCTCCCACCTTTGAGCGGAGCAGAAGACAGTGTCAGGATTTTAGTGACAAAAAAATCCACCACATGCCTTCGTTGCATTTCATACAGGAGTCGGACCTTCCTTTAAGAAGTAAGACCCCTGGCCCTAGGAGGTTTCAACCCTAATGGGCCTCTACAGTTTAATGACAACTCCTTGAGGCGCACGGTACACGTATCTACCATTGTTTGATAAGGAGCACCGGTATTTAAAAAAATATATAAATTACTAGCTATTGCCCGCGGCTTCGCTCCCGCCTGCAAAACTATACAATAAATGAAGAACCGTTCGACCGATTTTGTGCATACTTCACATTAACCATCTACTAAATAGTCCGAACAAAGCCTAAACATTTGGTTTGGATAGGTGAGCCCGTTCTTGAGTTATAAAATTACAACGAAAAGTGCCACTGATTTTTATATTGACAAAAATAGCTGTGATTGATTGAAAACCTGGTACTGAATTTTATTTCAATTTATTATTATCAAAACAATTTAACAAATTGATGGAATACTACTTTTAGGACGCGCTTTTAGTATGTATTATATCTTTCCCAGCTAAGAATCTCGAATACTAACCTAATTTAATCAAAGCAAAGAAAAGGGGCATAGATCTTTAGAGATATACTAGAAATTTTGGACTGGAGGATAGAAAATGTCCCGTTGCCGTCGGCTATAATACAAAATGCTGAATAAGTAACATGGATAATAATCTAATATCAGTTTGTTTGAATTCTGAAATATAAAGCTTTATTATTTATTTTCTAGAGACATGATCAAGATTATCTCCTGATGTTGTTTAGTCTGAAAAATCTGATCTCTATTGAGGTATATTTCATCATCATCATCAGCCTTTTTAATGTTCCCACTGCAGGGACACAGGCCTCCTCTCTAAGAGAGGGAATGGGCCGTAATCCACCACGCGGGCCCAGTGCGGGTTGGTGGATGTCACATGTCTTCGAATTTTTGGTTCTAGGACATGCCGGAACACGAATGAAAGTCTTGATCCGTCCCTAGTTTAGCATCAACCTTATAATGTTCCCACTGCTGGAATTTAGACCTCATTTGAAGGAGAGAAAATAAGCTGTAATCCACCACGCGTGTCCAGTGCGGGTCGATGGACGTCTTCTGCGAAGAAGTAATAGTACGTAAGTAGAAAGCCGACCGTGTAAGACAACGGCGCACACGTCCCAGACGCCGCCGGGATTTCGAACCTGATTTCCAGCCACCTTGCTAGGCGCAACATTCTGGACGCCGAGCAATGGATAGCTTGCCGTCTGGTTGTCTGGTAACAGTCCGGACCAAGCCTAAGTCGTTCACGGTTCGCTCTGTTCGCACGCGCCTCAAGGAGTTTTCAGCAAAACCGTAGGGACTCTGCAAAAGAGTCCAAGCCTACTGGGGCCCAGGGTCTCTTTCCGAAAGGAAGGGTTGGCCCCAATGCGAAAAGCAAAGAACAAACGGGGTGGGGTGTTTAGTCAGTAAGAGTCTGACACTGTTTCTCACTCCTTCCAAGGACGTGATTCGTCATTGGATGATTTTTGCCCTCCATAATAAAAAAAAAACGTTCCTTAACTAGTGATCTAGACTCACTAGTTTCCTTAACTAGTGATCTAGAATCACTAGTTTCCTTAACTAGTGATCTAGAATCACTAATTAAGGAATGTTTTTTTTTATTATACAGACAAATTGTTCTACTCCTTAAAACCATCCAACAAACCAGTAACAATCGTCTGTTCACCAGTAAACATCAAAGCTGGGCCTGCGCCTACCGTCAGATCCGTGCCAGAGAAACCGCTCGCGACATGTATACCGCTAAAATTATCCCGCATACCTTTTATGAGTCATTACGCGTATGTTTGCTGTTTTATAATGTTTATTTGCTACAATTTGTGGGGAGTGCAGTTCATTTGAATGTGGGATCGTGTATTGTAACTTTGTTGGGATGTTTACATACATATTCATCACTAGCTTTTGCCCGCGGCTTCGCCCGCGTGGTATTGGGGTTGGGGGGTTTCCGGGATAAAAAGTAGCCTACATACTATTCCGGAGTGTATCCTATGCCTGTGCCAAATTTCATCCAGATCCGTCCAGCCGTTTTGGCGTGATTGAGAGACAAACATCCAAACATCGTAACTTTCGCATTTATAATATTAGTAAGATTCATCACATATTACTACTAGCTTCTGTAAGCGGCTTCGCTCACGTGTAAGTTGGTTTACCCTCTTAGGACTTTTTTCCACAATCATCCAATCCCGACCATGGGACTCTCACTGACCAAACAACCCATTTTCCTACGTAGCCTTTATACCAGGGTCAGAGCTTTCCTTTCAGACATGAACCTTTGGCCCCAGTTGGCTTCGACCCTTCTGCAGGGTCCCTACAAAGAACCCTCTTAGGGTTTTTTTTATGTTTGTAGATGTTATAGTTTCTGATATTTCGTAATTAATCAGCGAGTTTCGCTTTTAAACAGGGTGACTGATAATATAATTGGAGACTGATACTTAAACACGTGATGGTAGTCATGATAACAAACAACTTTTACTATGGGACCAAATCTGAAATCACGAAAAAAATCTGCTTATCAATATATTTATGTTCTCCTCGCTAGTCAAAATGTCCTAAACTTGGCTGACTATTTTACGGCCTATTCCCTCTCCTAGAGCCGAGGCCTGAACCCAGCAGTGGGAACATTATAAGACTGATGCTATGCAACATAATAAAGGGCAAAAGTTCACGCATTATGACAGATTTTCAGAGGTCTTTTACTGAATTCGTTTTAAAATCAATAGAAACCCAACCATTATCCACAAGATATCTAGAAAACAGATGCATAATAAAGTCAAAAACCCGTAAGAGCTGTTGTACGAAAATGTAACTGGAAAAGGACACTCAATAACTATTCGAAACTAAAATCAGATATTCCAATCTCTCCCATCATCTCCACAACCTGACGTCACTCACGTTTACCAAGTGGCTATGACTATTATTTCCCTCAAGGCAGTTACTGAAGCTATAAACTGAAGACTCATGATCAAACAGCAGCTCCTCCAGCTATTTATGTACATAAAGACATGACATAATCACTGAGAAACTCCAGATTCGCAACACAGTATGTTTTGGCTAAACGCTTCGATGCAGGAATTCAGTGGATGCATTTTAAATGCAATAAAATCTTGTACAAGCAATAACGCCTGGGTGGTATAAAGCAGAAGGGTGTCTTAACATTCCAATGTCCATGTTGGATATGATAAAATCAATTGGTAATCGATCTGTTTATAGACATTTGCAGTAATGTTTGTGATTTAATGCCACAAGACGAGCGATTGTAGTAGGTGTGTTTTATGCATCGATTTATGTGTACTACGCATTAAATTAGGCGTACCGTACAGTCACTTTACTTGACTTAGGTAACCTACAGGCCATCAAAGGTAGATGCGAAAGCCAAGCCAAGCAAGCCAAGCCTGAAAGCAAGGCAAAGAAGGAACGGAGTAGATTGTTTAGTCAGTAAGAGTCTGACACTGTTTTTTGCTCCGCCCAAGGACGGCATTCGTCATTGCATGATTTTTACCTACCATAAAAAAGTGACCTGCAGGCCATACACTTTTATATGACATGAGTGCAGTTTTGACGTTCACGTAGTGTGAGAGCGCTGTAAGATTTAAAAGTTCTGTTAGTTCTGAAAGCGCTGTAGCGAACTTTTGAATTAACTTTTCAATATTTTGACAAATATTTACGCTACGCTACGATTTAAGTCGATGATCGATCGATTCGGTTCATCTATTCTTTGATTTATCTAGCACATTCAGAAGACACTCGGACGACAATCGCGTGGATATTTTGAGTCTTCGTAATTCTGGTATTGGCAGTTTTTCTCGAATTTGATGGATTCCATTTCCCAAAGTCTTTAGGCCTCGTAGGTTGCCAAATTTTTTTGCGGCGACAGTGGCGTTTTTTGGGTCCTCTAGGGTCCATTTGTATAGACATTTCCGGCACTCCAATAGGTGGGCCATTGTTTAGACTGGAACACCGCTCTCGCACTGAGCGTCGAAAGGATGTTCAAGATAAAACGATTCATCTCAACAACTCTTTCAAAACTTGTCTATCAATCCTCACATTAATGACGATTGATAATTCAACTGATTGATGATTCACTGTGCAGCGAGTTAGAACTAATTGAGACCTGTGATCTGTATGACCTCGTTTATTCTGACGGCAAGTGTTGAAAAGTATAAGATCGGGATTTTTATTTTTTTCTCTCATCTCTTTATGACTCAACTATCTATCGTTGTAGTAAGTTTTTCGTTAGTTTATGAATGAAAAGTCGACGGTCTAACTGTGGTAAACTTATTTATGTTTGTCTTGATTTATTAAATGTAGTTGACTGTACACGATCCGTGTAGAGGGAAACACATCGTCAAACCATCTTAAGTATTTACTCATTTCTGTAGAGACACCTACAAAACCTGGAGTGTAACTTTAAAAATAAATGTCACCCAAGAATGTAAATTTGTTTATTTATCTATACTTTATTGGTCACCAAGAAATTTATACATTTATGCTTTCCCGAAACTTAATGATATGCGAACAATTTAATTAAAATTTTTAAGAAAGGTTTAGTTTTACAAAAAGAAAACATAATGCCAAATACAATATTTATTCTTAATATATATATATATACAATATATATGAACTCCTGAGAGAAGTAAGTTAGTTTTTATTTAATAATTAATTAGATATATTTAACCTTAAAACTACATGACCCTAATTAACTTAACTAAAAATACCTAATCTAATAAAGCGCCAAAAAACTCTTCCGCATCGCTGTCGACTGGTAAAGTACCCAAAAGGCTGGCCGCATTGCCACGCTGTATGACAATACTTATTCTTTGCCCAAGGTAAAAGTCAGCCCTTGGGTCACCCAAGTTAACTACATTTTGGGGGATTATTGCATTGGAATTATATCCATTATTTCATACATGTCCAAAGTTATCCGGTGGCATTATATATAAACTGTTCAGTTTGGCAGGTTCATTTGAATGCGATTCTTCCGTTTGAAGCTCTCTCGACATGCCATCGAGTATAAAATATAAACAACAACCGACTTCACACCCTATACCCTGAAAAATAAAGTCTAAAATCGCAAAATACTTAATATTCTTTGCCAGAAGAAATATTGCCTTTGAAAATACTTATGTTGTACGGAAAGGAATATTTTGAATTTTGACAAACTAGTGGAAACTGTTGGTTTATGGTTTAGGCGTGATAGAGTATGAAGTAGGAAGGTTGGTCATAAATACGAAATGGCGTCTTATAAATCAAAATGTAGGCGCATAAATCTAACATTTTAATTCAAATTCGGACTAGATTTAATACTTAGAATGTAGTACCGTAAAGCGGGGTGACTAGAAACAACAATTTTGTAGTTTTTCACGTTATTTAAAAATTGTTTGCAGACTTTAAATATTTTTTGTTAATTCAATGTGGAAAACAAAACTGCTATATGAAATGAAAGTAATAATCCTAATTAAAATTTTGTTTCTCTTCATTTATTTGTTTCTACTGCATTATAAACTTAAAAAAAAAAATGTGCTAAATTCGCAGAGCCTAATTTCAGATTCGCTAAGATCCGAAGGCCGTACTGTACATAAATATCAATTTTGTAGACTATACTCTACATTCTATGAACAATTTTTTGACGTGACAACGTCTTAAATTAGGTTGCGGCTGGGAGTCACTTATGAAAAAGTGTAACGCTCGGTAACGTTACGATGAGTCACCGAACGAGAGAGAGGCCCGCCGAATGCCTTGCGTCTCTCTCCCACTCAACTATGATCGGTCTGCCGCGCGCGCAGCACTAGAGAATTAGGACGTTGTCACGTAAAATCTTCGCCCGTAAAACCGACTTTACAGGCAACCATTTTTTTTTTTTAATTAATTTAAATTAGAGTACTATGTTTAACGTTTCATATTAAACTTGCTGATAAAATTTTATTAAAAGGAATCAGAAAATACTAGGAATTACAAAAGCTGTTTTAAAGTTATTTTCATTTCTGCAATGCAGCTTTGTAATGAAAATGGAGATTATGCTTAGCTTGTCACTTGTAATGAGAAAAATAGTTTTTAAAGTTATTTTTAAAAAGAGATTTTTTTTATTCGCTATATAAACTAATGCATGACTCAATTCCACCTGATGCAATTCCACCTGGTGCTAAGCAGTGATGCAATCGTTGATGGTGAAGCGCATTAGTTTATTAAGGAACTATTCACTCTATCCTTGAAGATACTCAAATTATAATCGGATGGGAAGACCGCAGCAGGCAGATTGTTCCAGTCCCTTGATGTACGCGGAATAAATGACGAAGCGAAACGCTTAGTCCGAACCGTAGAGTTGACCGTTGACCTAGAATCCTGAAATTTAGTTTGAAGCAAGCTCATAGCAAAAGTAAAGGAAAAAATCTAAAAACTATAATTTTTGTGTCACGGCACAAAAAAGAAACTGTGATTCGAAAAAGCTTCGTAACTCAATTCGACAATTAACTGTTTTCATATGTAAGTTTGTGCGGAACCCTCCTTCCTCAAGTCCGGATCACACTTGCCTGGTTTTTTTTTATGTTGGAAAATGCACGATTTCTTCTGATTCACCAGGGAGGAAAGCAAATCAGCTGAATCATAAAAACTATTGCTTGACTTGGCCAGGAATTCCAGCAACATTCCTACTAGTATACTAGCCGTCTACTACTAGTATTTACGAACGGAATGCGGCCCGTATCTTCACTTAGACAGGTAGTACATGAATAATTTCGATTCGATGCTTTATTGCCTACATTCACGGCAAGAATAAGGATGGCAGCTGATATTGTATTTATTTATTTATTAAAACTTTATGCACATAACAATGTACAAAGGCGGACTTAATGCCTTAGGCATTTTCTACCAGTCGACCTTAGGGTGGTGCAGAAACATAACATGGTAGGTGCAACTTAAAAAAATAGTCAAAATTTAGAGAAACAAAATATAATAGTAAAAAAAATATATAGGTATTTCTTTTATTTTCAAAGTCATCATATACATAATCAGTTGTTTTTCGCTCTAGGGCAGAACGGAAGAGCGTGTCAAACTTTTACTGACTAAAATCACACTTATGTTCTTTCACTTTGTATTTTGCGTCCCAGGATCATGCGTCACCTTTTCTGAAGTCGACCCTTGGCTGTACCAGGCTTCGGTCTTGCGGGACTCCTGCGTTTTTGCTGACGTATCTTTGAAATGCGCGTGTAATAAGTACTAAGCAGACGACCTGACCATAGTATAAAGAGAAGGGCAGTAGGCTATCTCCGGCCCAATCCGCGATATAATTGCCTACTGTCTTAGGGTTGTCACTTTTAGCAAAATTTTAATTCAGTGCCTATAAATTGACAAGGGTCGGGAAGTTGTATTTTTTACTTATATAATAAAAATAAAAAACTGGTATAAAAAAATACGTTTTTTTTTGCGATATAAACAGCCGTATATGTTTTATTCGTTAACTTAAAAGTTTCGTTTTTTCACAGCTTGAAGGGACTATGGTTTTAATTTTAACTAGATACATCACGCATTCTCGAGATAAAGGGTCTTAACAGACAGACATACAGATAGACGAAGGGACAACGAACTGATCCTATCTGAATAAATAAATAAAATAAATAAATAAGGGTTCCGTTTTTTCCTTTTGAGGCACGGAACCTTAAAAATGAATAATGTGACTAAAATATTATAATTAAAAGAAACACTAAAACAACATTAAAAACTAACGCCTATCTCTTAGACTATAATCGAATTTATTGTTATGATTCGAACTTTGCTTTATATGTATATCTGATTTACAATTAGTCAATTATTTATTTTGAATTACGATTTTTTAACTGTAAGTAGGTGAGAAACTAAAGTAACTGAGAAATCGGCATTACCAAACGTAAACTTTTGTTTACGTTGCTTTCAATAGCAGCAAATTAATTGACGGATCAAAAGTAGAAATTAAGCCTACCTACCTGCTTCCTCTGTGTGATAGAAAACTAATACAACAAAAAATAAGTAGGTATCTCAAAATCAAGTAAAAATTATATGCTAGAATGAGTGACTAGCTTACCTTTTTTGTTCAATAGGTAATCTGAATAGAGACAATTCTAGAATGGATGAATTGTTAAGACACCCAAACACACAGCAATACGTTCTCCTGCGATTATCAGACATTTTGTTTTGATTTAGCGGTGCCGAAAAGCAGTGACGCGCGAAACTCGTATAGTGTTAGCCCCGACTGGCGCACTGAGAAACGGATCGAGATTTTGTTACAGTGTGCGTGCGTCGACGCGTAGATACTATGGCGCACACATACAAGCCGCGCGCGGTGCGTTTGTATGAAGATAACCTACTTCCCTTCTCTTTATACTATGACCTGACGGCGACCTAACCATTTATAGAGAAGTAACTTTTTTTTTTATTATAGCTGTTCTACTTATTCCGACTTCAAGACTCCAGTTATTTTTTTAATGTGTATAAAGTATTCAAACTAGTGCTTGACTGCAACCCACCTAATGGTAAGCAGTGATGCAATCGTTGATGGTGATGCGCACTAGTTTACTAAGAGCCTACGTCCTCCTCGAGCCGAGGGTTGGTGCGAAAATGTTACCGGGGCTCTGGGAATAAGGCAAGGAAGGAACGGGGTAGGTTGTTTAGTCAGTAAGAGTCTGACACTGTTTCCCGCTCCGCCCAAGAGCGGGATTCGTCTTTGGATGATTTTTACCTAACATAAAAAAGAGCCTACGTAACTCTATATTTCTTACGATTCAGTCAATTTTACAAATTGTCAATAACTTCTTCCCCACACATATCAAGAAATGGAACTTCGTAGAATTACCTACTACCCACGATTTCCTATAAGTCAAGCTATCGGTTGCAATGGGACGTGATCGTGCAGTGCTAGCTGAATTCTCTTTATTTTATCAACGTAGGAGAGAACTAATCTAGATTAAACTCACATGACCAGTCGAGGATTGACCGGTGAAGGTCTAAGGTCTTATAGGGATTGAACTTAAGGAAAGAAAAATAAAAAGCTGAAGATTTGTAGGTATAATCTTTTATTCTTATATTCTAAAGCTAAATAACTACATTGCGCTCGATCTCCATACACATCACTAAATATTGATTGTTGTTTTAATCCCGTAGAGGGCCGATCCGATACATAAAACACTATTGATTTGTGAAAATAAAAAAATAAATCACTTATTTTAAACTCGAATTAATTTGCGCATGTACAAAATTAATTTCTTTAAGTAAACGCCAGCTGAGAGAGTCTATGACCTGTAGGTACCAAGTGAGTACGCAAAGACCAACATCTAATTACAGATCAGGTCGAGTATCGGCCTATCAGACATATCACTGAAGCTCGCGCAGTCAATACGACGCTGTCGAAGACTCGGACTCAGTCTACGCAGGAAAGTCGGTCGACGAGCTACCTATTACTCGTTGTCAGCATATCACAGATACATATTAAGATTATTAGGGTCGTAAATATCTCGCTACCTGTGCTTTAAATCATTGAATTCGTTTTCAACATTTTTTTTGTATTTAATCCATTTTGAGATACGTCACCAACAGTGCAACGTGCTCAGCCATACTTTCTTATGTACTACATGCAGCGACATATTTAACATATTTTATGTATATAAATATTGATATGTAACACAAGGTCAATCGTGTCAACATCTGTGCAAACGCCCACCCAACACAGACGGCATTATTTTTTTCTCTGTGTGTTCATTAATAAAATAAATAATTTGCAAGAAATTACTTTCTAACACTAGTGTTAGACATTAATTTCACACACACAGACATTAATTAATAATAATGTTAGACATTAATGTCGAACACAGATGTACCTAGGTACATCTGTGTTCTTAAACAGACTAAACGACCCCCACTATTCCTAGTATGTAGGGACTCTGCAAAAGGGTCGAAGCCTACTGAGACCCAGGGTCTCTTTCTGAAAGGAGGGTTAGCCCCAGTGCGAAGGGCAAAGAAGGTTCAGGTTGTTTACGTCAGTACGAGTCTAACACTGTTCCCGGCATAAGAGCCGGATTCGTGATTTGATGATTATTACCTACCATAAAAAAACTACAGCGCTTCATTGGCATTGTCGTCTATCAAAAAACTTACAAACGTACGTCAAAACTGCACTAATGTCAACAATGTAAAAAGTGTATGGCACACAGATCACTAAGAGAAACAAAGTGACTGTTTTTTTTTATTTTATTGTGAGAAAAATCATCGAATGGACAGATCGGGAGGCAGTGTCAGACTTCTACTAACTAAACGACCTACCGTTTTTTTTTTAATTGCAATAAACTAGTGCTTGACTGCGATCCCACCTGATGGTAAGCAGTGATGCAATCGTTGATGGTAAGGCGCACTAGTTTATTAAGATTAGTTCATTTCGTGCCTTAGTTCCAGGGCCCCGTTGTTTCTCTTTCGCATTAACCCTAAAGTGACTGTACGGCCAGCCTAATTGAACGAAAGGACGATGCCCTATACACCGTGAAATTTTAATAGTTGTTTTCCCTGAGCGAAATGGTTGTGTCTTGGTAATACAAACGTTTGATAAAAAAATAAAATATTAAAAACAAAAAATGGACCTGTAGAGTGCAAACTAATTATGACGTGTCACAACGTGCGAGAGCTTATTTCAGTTTAAATATTTAATTAATCGATTTACTTTGACGGCGTGCTGCTCATGCGACTCTAGTAGTACCTACAAATTACGTCTAATGTTACTATTGTTTTCGTTTTTTTGAGTTGATGAATATTTTTAATAATTATTTATAAAAAAAAAAACAGTTTCATTTTTTTATTTTGACTGTATGCTTCAAAAGTACTCCTTATGGCAAGTCATTCTGCCGCGGGAAAACAACCATTTAAATTTCACGGTGTATATGTTACGGGTAATGTTAGAAGATAGAGTAAACCTAGGTTTACCCGGGTTAACTTAGTATTACCCAAGCTTCTTGGGTAAAGTCCGAATAATAAGTAAAATAAATTTTAATTCGGGGTTTACCCATACTCACCTAGGTCTACCCAACTCTGGCTAGGTAATGTTAGGTGTTGCGTATTTTTCGAGCTCGTGGCGTAAATCTTGGGGGCCCGCGTCCCCTGCGCTGCTTGCGCCTTTTTTATCCGACCGATTGAGCTTAGAGAAAAAAAAAATGAAAGCCTTATCTAATTTAAAATTTCCTCCAGGATCTGTTGGAGATACATTAAGAGTCCAAGTACCAGATGTCGATAGCGGAAGAGGCGAGTTTTGGAACGTGCAATTATAGAAAAAGCTGATGATCTGTCTAGGCTAGGAAACGAACGTGGTACTATTGAAGAAATGTTCTTGAAGAAATGCAAAACAAAATGTCATAGAAGTTTATCTTGCTCAAATAAATAATTTCAATTTTAATAACAACGACCGCTATTAGTTTTTGCTGTTAAAGCTATTAAGTTTATGCTCTTCAAGCGATTACGTTCGCCTATTGTATGTTTTTTTAAATAATAAATGCTTGTGTGTTCGAAAAATAAGCAACACCTAACATTACCTAGTCAGGGTTGGGTAGACCTAGGTGAGTATGGGTAAACCCCGAATTAAGATTTATTTTATTCATTATTCGGACTTTACCCAAGAAGCTTGGGTAATACTAAGTTAACCCGGGTAAACCTAGGTTTACTCCACCTTCTAGCATTACCCGTAACATATACATTACATTCACTTATTACAATCACGATACAATACCACGGTACCATTCGACATGACAACCGGCTAGTAACAAGCTCCAATACCTAATCGATGATGTATCGAATCGAAATTTGATTTCTGTACCGCACTACTATATTTCAAGGCTCCAGTATTGATTATGGTTTAGTCCCAGGCTATGTAGGGCGGGACTGATTTGTGATGGTATTGAGATATACAAGGTATGAACTATGAAGCTTTTCCGATGTAAAGTGCTAGTCCAAATGTATATTTACTTTTAGAAATCAGCTATTATAAATAACTAGCTTTTATCAGCGGCTTCGCCCGCGTACATAAAATATAGCCTATGTCACTCAGGAGTAAAGCAGCTTTCTATTGTTGCAATTTTTTTTCCAATCGGACCAGTAGTTCCAGAGATTACCTCTTACAAACAAAGAAACAAAAAAACAAACTTTACCTCTTTATTATATTAGTGTAGATGTAAATGAAAGACTATTAGTTTTATGAACAAATCTTTTAGAGATTTAACAAAAACTTGGATAGTATGTTTTGACGGCAGTCCTATCTATAATATATACAGGGTGTTTGGTGCATCGTTTGCCAAATTGATTTTGCCGACAGGATAGATCATTTGCTATATCTTCAGCCCCAATAAATCATTCCTTGCCACACCGGTTTTTTTTAAACATGTTTTTAACTTTTCTTCTGAAAAACACCGGATTTCAGCATTTAAGCTTACATAAATAAAAAAGTTATTAGTCTATCCAACAAAAATTATTTTTATATTTAAGTGTACTGTTGTATGGTTCTACGAAATCCAAAATTACTTGCTAGTAACGTGTAGTTTTTCTATAAAAAACCTACAAAGTGTATGGGATACGACATAATAATTTTAAAACTCAACTTTAAATTTCTATAAAAAAAAAACTAAAAGCGTTGGAGATCTTCGAATTTCTCAAAAAGTTCTCTAGTTAATGCCCTTTCCAATGGTGTGCAATATGCTAAAAAAAACCTTTTATTGACTTCACTAACTGGCTAAATATGCACTCAAATCACAAAAGGCTGATATTTTATATTACGGTAAATGCACTAAGAAGTTAAAGAAAAAAAAAATAACTTGCTCTAAGTAGGTAGATATTGATATCTCATTTTTACGCACATTATTTTTTTTAAAGGGTATTAACTTTCCTCACAAGATTGAAATAAAAATTTATTTCAACAATTTTAGTACCTGACTAAAATCACAAATCTTGTTCAAATTGGGTGCCATTGTTTCGTATACATGCGCGACATCTTTCTCTTATCTCGAGTTGTAGTTCGAAGACGAATTTCTGTTTTAACGGTCACATCATCATCAGCCTTTTAATGTTCCCACTGCTGAGACACAAGCCTCCTCTCTAGGTGAGGGAACGGGCCATGACCCACCACGCGGGCCCAGTGCGGGTTGGTGGATGTCACATGTCTTTGAATTTTTAGTTCTAGAACATGCCGGTTTCCTCACGATGTTTTCCTTCACCATTTTGAGAGCAGTGGTGATGAAATAAATTACACAAAGTAATGCGCCTGGCTGAGTTTGAACCTGCAAACTCGTAAGTCGGGGCCGTTACCACTCGGCCACCACTGCTCCGTTTAACGGTCACAAAAGCCGCCTCAATACGTTACACTTAATCATCTCTCGTGTCAACTTCCGTCGCATAAACCAGTTCTTTGGCCCGACTCCCGACGTAAAAGTCCAGCGAAGTTAGGTCTGGTGAACGTGGAGCTCATGGAATAGGGCCATCTCTCCCAATCCACGAGTCTGGAAATGCGTCATTTAGGAATTGCCTTACAGTTCATCGCCAGTGAGCGGGACAACCGTCATGTTGAAAGACAAAAGACCTGTCTTCATTGAAAATTGGCAGCTCAGATAACAATAAGGGCAGCTCTGTTTGAAGAAATTCAAGATAATTATCCCCGTTGAGGATATCAGGTAAATAGTGCGGTCCAACCACATGATTTGCAATTACTCCTGCCCAAACGTTCACACTGAATCGTCTCTGAAATGACCTCTGTCTTTTTACATTTAGCCAATTAGTTAAGTCAATAAAAGGTTTTTTTTAGCATATTGCACACCATTGGAAAGGGCATTAACTAGAGAACTTTTTGAGAAATTCGAAGATCTCCAACGCTTTTAGTTTTTTTTTTATAGAAATTTAAAGTTGAGTTTTAAAATTATTTTGTCATGTCCCATACACTTTGTAGGTTTTTTATAGAAAAACTACACGTTACTAGCAAGTAATTTTGGATTTCGTAGAACCATACAACAGTACACTTAAATATAAAAATAAATTTTGTTGGATAGACTAATAACTTTTTTATTTATGTAAGCTTAAATGCTGAAATCCGGTGTTTTTCAGAATAAAAGTTAAAAACATGTTTAAAAAAAAACCGGTGTGGCAAGGAATGATTTATTGGGGCTGAAGATATAGCAAATGATCTATCCTATCGGCCAAATCAATTTGGCAAACGATGCACCAAACACCCTGTATATAGTCACGCTGTATGTAGGGTTCCGCAGTTTCTCGTCCGTCACAAATATCTGACAAAGTAACAGAACTCTTAAACTGCGACTTAAAAACAGCGTGAAAACTGGGCTACAATTTATACCAACTAAACAAATTATGTATGTTGGTAAATTTTTGATTGCATGAATCGATTTTAATAAATTTTTTTTTTTGAAATGATACGTTCAGTATAGTAAAAAATGTAAACTAAGTAACTACTTTTACGCAGACGAAGCTGCTGTCAGAACCTAGTTTTAAATATATAGATAGATAGAGCAGGAAAATCTGTTAGAACTATATTAAAATGCCAATTTTCCCGTTATAATCTTACCAATATTATAAATGCGAAAGTTACGATGTTTGGATGTTTGTTACTCAATCACGCCAAAACGGCTGGACGGATCTGGATGAAGTTTGGCACAGGCATAGGATACACTCCGGAATAGGTCATAGGCTACTTTTTATCCCGGAAACCCCAGCCCCAACCCCAATACCACGCGGGCGAAGCCGCGGGCAAAAGCTAGTATATTATAGGCTTCGTCTATAGCTTTAGTGGTGTAGAGTCGACATGACAGACGGGCCACGCCTTAAAGTCATTAATAGTGAAGCATTTTAGGCGATCAGGGACAGTTTTGTGTCGCCTAGAATTGTTTATTAGAACCTAAATGGTGTGAGGTAATTATTAGAGGTCAGGGACATATTCTAGGGCTACGGGAATTTCTGACAGAGTTTCCACAGCCCCAGAACGTAAAAGGCGACAAAAGGAGCACAGGTGGGTTTTATTCAGTGAAAGTCTACGCTCTCTTGCTCCACCTTACAGAGAATTTATACAAAAAAAAGTTTATATTTTAAGTAGTATGTAACGTAACGAGCAACCCGACCCAGCTTCACAGGGTTGCTGTTAAATAATATTATTATGCATGTATAAATATAACCTTCCTCTTGAATCACTCTCTATGGATAAAAATATTTATCTGTCTTTCTTAAAAAGAAACTGCAACAAATTCCAAAAAGAAAGCATAGAGATAGACAGCGTGAAGGGACTATATTTAAATATATTTATACTATGTAGTGATAGTAATAATACTGTATTATAACCCAGCCAGGCGTGTGTTTGTGTAATTTATTTCATCACCACTGCTCTCAAAACGGTGAAGGAAAACATCGTGAGAAAGCATGTCCTGGTACCAAAAATTCGAAGACATGTGCCATGTGGGTTATGCCCATTCCCTCTCCTAGGAGGCCTAAGTCCCAACAGTGGGAACATTCGAAGTCTGATGCTTTAGATATATAAAATAATTAATCTAATAATGTCTAGACAAATTACTAATGGCACTCAGGGTTGCCAGATTCAAAGACACACCTCCAAAACAAATATGAGTCACTTTTTAACGGTTCAAGATAGTAAATTATTTCCCTAGACACAGAATGCATTCCAAGACAATGATTTAAAATATTGGCACCAGATTCTAACTATTGTCATCACTAGGGACTAAAGCAAATTGCTTTTGGCGCCAAACGCCGGCTAGAGAGAAAATCACCCAGTATTTTTTAATTCATAGATTTTAAAAATAGAATAAAAAAAACTGCTGGCTGCTTTTAGGTACATACCTACTGTAATACTTTTCTTTTTTTTAAGTAAATGAGTTCATATTGTTTCACCTGTCCCGATGTTTGTGGTCGAATCTTGTAAATTAATTTTGTTCCACTTCCCGGTTACCGATTGAGTTGAAATTTTGCATGCATGTGTCAATCAGATGACAATGCAAAATTATTATGTCGTGGAGTTGACCTGATGATGGAACCGGCAGGTGGCCATAGGAACCCTGTAATTAAACGACGCACCTCTATCGAGTTTGGGTTCGTGTGATTCGTCTTGACTAATTTTAAAATAAAATCTAATAAAATATTGTCATTGAAAACTTGCTTTGTTTTTCAGTGTAAAGCTAAATTGGAGTTACGTCTTCTTTTTTATATATGCTCACTTATCTCAAAAATTTTAAATGAAATGCCATTTAAAATTTAAACAAATACAAAAAGAAAAAAAAAGTGGAAAATTATTTATAGTACTTAAAACAATTATCCAATTTTTCTTTCTTGTACAATAGTTTGTTTTTGTGTACAATAGAATTAAGAATTAAGAATACGCATACCGAATAAAAGACAAAACCAATAAAAAAAGCTATCATACTTAACAGACCGCTCCGTCATCCATTCCCATAGCATACCACATCTTTTTTTAGCCTATCTAAATCAAAAAACCACTTAAAAAAAAAAGAAAAACAAAAAAGCAACGGCCACAACCGAAAAGGGCGTAACCCAACTATTGTAAACTTGGCCGGTCCAATCACATCGGCGCACTATCTGGATCGTAGAAGCCGACACGCCCCCTTGGCAAAGGTATGTGCGCGTGATTCATACGAAATGTCAGCCGTAAGACGGTTGCCGAAAGAAAATATCAGACGGCCGTCGGGAGTGTGAGAGAACACAATCGTTTAACGGAATGTAAGAGGACAAAAGTTCACACAAGTTCACATGGTAGATGATTATAAACTTGGTTCTTCATCAGCATTGTCCATAATTTTTGTTTATAAGACAGCTACCATTTTTCTCCCATGGTTTTTTTTATGGTGGGAAAAATCATATAGTGACAAATCCCGTCCTTGAGCGGAGCGCGTGACTAAACGACATATCCCGTTCCTTCTTCGGTTTAATACCGGATTCGGACCTTCCTTTCAGAAACCAGACCGGGGCCCCAGTTGGCTTCGGGCCTGCAGTTAAGCCTCTACGTTTGCTGACAACTCCTTGAGGCGCGCGGGCACAGAGCACGCCGTCTACGACTAAAGGTGTCTGCACACAGCGGGCGCGGCGCGGCGGGCCCGGACGGCGACGCGACGCTGAGCAGTTGTAATGTACTAGATAGTACGGACGACGCCGACGTCACACAGAGCCGTCCCGCTCGACGCGACGGTAACCTCGGATCTGTATGGCGTCGTCACGTCGCCGTCCGGTCCCGCCGCGCCGCGCCCGCTATGTGCAGACACCTTTAGGCTTGGTCCGGACTGTTACCAGGCGACAGGACTGCAAGCTACCCATTGCTCGCCATCGAATGTACAGGGACTAGAGTTCACTTAGATTGTGGAGTGATTTATAAACTTTGGTCTTCATCAGCATTGTCCATACTTTGTTTTTATAAGATACGCGATGAAGCTAGAGTCTATTCTATAATTATTACCCGTGATACTTGACACACTTTTATTTTTGGTAAGTAAAAACCACCCAATGACTAATCCCTCCCTTGGGCGCAGCGGGAAACAGTGTCAGACACCTAATGGGTGTAATTTATCTATAATATGTATGTATTTAGAAATATATATAAGTATGTTTATATCAGTTGTCTAGTACTTATAACACAAGTTCTGCTTAGCTTGAGACTAGACGGCGTTGTGTGATGGTCGTCGAATATTATAATGACTAAACAACCTACCCCCTTCCTATGTAGGGGGTAGGTTGTTTAGACCAGGACTAGAGCCTTCCTCTTAGACATGAACCCTTCTTTAGGAATCCTACGGTTTCCCGTAATGCTTGATTGCCTCCTGCTCCACGGTACCACAAAATAAATAGGCACAGAAGTCAATCTCATGTATGTAGGTACTTCGCTTTTCATACCTAAACACGGCGGTCGCGCGCGCTAGGATTGTCAACTGGATTATGCACAACAAATTATCGTGGTAGTTGCAAAATTTCACAGACGCGCGCCTCGAACGTGACACCCTCGCGATCGTAAAGATCCTCGTTGAGCCCGGTTTTCGCGTCGGTGAACGGTGTCTATGTGTGCGTTGCTCGAGCGCGCTTTGTACGTAGATTGACATCTGTACCTATATAATTTGTGACAGTACATTTGATTTTTTTTAGATAAAAGCTACATTTAGCCTGTGTGATCCTATCAAATTAGGTACGGTAAAAAAAATGAAACCAGAGGTTTTTTGTTTTATTTATTTATTTATTTATTTAAACTTCATGTACAGTAGTGGTACATAGGCGGACTTAATGCTACAAGGCATTCTCTACCAGTCAACCTTTGGGTTAAAAAAGACAACACTGTGGTAGGTGTGCAGAATAAATAAATAACAGATATTTTAAAAATAGATTATAATAAAAATTAGGTTACTAATAATAATAAAATACGTATATATGCTAATAATATAAACTAATAAATACTATGATAAATATCAAATAAATATAATTAATAGAAATTAAAATATGACAATTATTATGACGAAGACTTAAATTAAGGTTGAGAGGACTTTAAGTAGTAGTTCCGAGTTTTGCGCTTGAAGGAAAATTTACTTTCAGCTTTTTTGATGTCAAGGGGAAGCACATTCCAGAGTTTTATGGTAGAAACAGCGTAAGAGTTAGCCATAAACCCAGTACGGTGAGAAGGAATTTGAAGAAGTTGGTTTTTAGAAGCTCGAAGGTTGAAATTATGAGAACTGCCCAACACATTAAAATATTGTTTTAAATAATCAGGAGCACTAGGATCATTCATAATAGTGAAAAGCGTGCAGAGAGTTTTATTATTCATATTATATTTTTCCTTGAGGATAATTGAAACGGAAAGGTTGACACAAAATAACTTACAAAATGTAACAAAAACTTGCAAATATCGATATCCAATTCACAGGAAAAATAATTAAATTAGGCAATTCACTAGCTGACCCGCCGAGCTTCTTACGGACACTATTTATTTTTTTGTTAAAACTTTTTGATTTTGTTTCTATAATTTTACAAAACCTAAACCAATCCTGACAATAAAGAACACATAAAAAACAAGTTTTCAACGTAAATATTTTTTTCGTGACAACCTTTTTTTAGCGCGGTATACCTATATAATTAAAACTCGTTAAGACAAATCACACAAACCCAAACTCGATGGGTTGTGTCATTTAATAACAGAGTTCCCATAGCCACCTACCGCTTCCATCATCAGATCAAGTCAACGACATATTAATTTTGCATTGTCATCTGATGGACACATGCATGCAAAATTCCAGCTCAATCGGTAACCGGGAAGTGAATCAAATTTAAGTTACAATATTCGACCACAAACATCGTGACGAGTGAAACTAAATAAAAGTTTGTAAAAGAATTACCCAATTTGGAGCAGCCGTTCAAAAGTTATGCGCATCCATACATTTCAGCGATTTATTTTTATATTTTTAAAGACTACTTTTACGAATAGCAACAATCAGATTTACCTGTTTAAAATACTAGGTCAGATGTGTATGTGTGCGAGAGTAACGCATCTATCCGTGAAGTGGACATTCTGAAAATAATCTATTTTATTGTTTCAAATTAGAGACATTCGAGCGCCGAACACATGCTCCCACTGATTTATTTCTGACTAATCCGTTTATTTTTTTTGCGGCCGAGTGGAATTCCGAAACATACAAATCTTTATGAATAAAATAAGTTTGTTAATTTTTCTGTCCACGACCTAATATTAATGAAAACTTGTACATTTAAGCTCTTTCTTAGTTAATCATTAAAAGTTAAATATATCGTCTTGATTTATGTGTTTTGTTTTGTAAAAAGATGTTTCTCGTATGCGTTGGCATGTTCGCTTGACAAATATAAAGAATAAAACACACGCAATGAGTCTTCGCAATGAGTTATTTACACTGCAACCATGTGCTTTTTATTTCATTCATTCGAAATCGCAAGAACGACTCAGTCAGTTTATTTAGTACAAGTCGTTTTAACTCGAACGTACCGATAAAAGAAACAGTAAAACTTTAAAACAAAACCAATTACTTAACACATTTTTATAGCTAAACGGTTATAAACTGAATAAAAGTAGAAAGTCCAAAAGCGAAATGTACGGTTAGGAACGAATCAAGCGCATGTTGGCGCGCATCGAATTTTTTTTAATAAATTGGCAAATTAGCATAACTAGATACCGCTTTGTTCGACACGACCGTTAAATTGGACTTGAATCGTCCAATTGGTTGACAATATGGTTTTTTTTTAATCCTACACCGGATAATTCTTTTTTTATTTTTAGATATCAGCACAAAGGAGAAAGTATTTTCTTTCGGGCATAATCATAAAATGTTGCCACCCTAAAAATAAAAAAATCTACCATTCATCACAAAAGACGTTAATCAAATACAGAAACAAAAAAAACATCGCATGCAATCAAGAATCAATATATCATCCACAAATGAGTATTAAAGCATAATTAGATAAATCTGTAAGCGGTTGCACAACTCGTAGAAGTTCTATGATTAGAGATTGTAACAGATGACAGCTGTTAGAATTAATTGATGCTCCAGTCACCACATCTGTGCCGGGTAAGGATCCAAATTGAATTGAAATGCGTAATAAATGTTGATTTGATTGCTATTTTATGGGTAAAATCTTTGTTTGAGTTGTTACCGCCTGCTATTTCAATCTGAAGTTCGGAAACTGATCTGACCATCTGACGATTTGAGTTTTTAGTTGAAACTTCTTTAGCCGTTGCTCTGTACGCTGTATCAAAGCAATATTATTATCATATAATATACACTTGTGTTATCATATATTAAACTCTTGAACCCCCATATTGTGTTTCTATTGTCTCTATTACAGTATTCGAAAGGTTAAGCTACTGATGATATTGCCTTAAGATACTTTAGTTTAAACATGAAACTTTAGCACTATGTAGACATTAAAGGAATCTTTATTTATAACTAGTTGACTCAGCATACTTTATACCACCTTTTAGTTATTTTACTCACCGTTTAAACCTTCCCCGAACTATTGCGAATATTTCAAAGGCAAAATTAGCCAAAACGGTTCAGCTGTTTTCTAAATTTAGCGAGAGTAACAAACAGGTATTCATTTATATGTATAAAAAGATGCTCATATGAGACTAACACCAATCCCATTTCGATATGTTTGTTTAAAATACGAAATACATTTTGTCAACAATCGCTCTCCACATTCTAATCATTTCATCAGTCTATTAATCCAAACTAACGACTAAATTAGAGTAGAAATTCAAATAAACATTCCATGTTCAGAATGTACACTAAAATTCAATGATGTACTTACTAAATATTTATTATATTGGCAATTGCTAACGTAATCGTCAGTGCCAATTATTTAAATCAATCCAGCTGACATGGGACATTAACATTGATTCAACCTCAATAAATAAAGCTTAAAAAGTAATGCAATCAAAATATAAAATGTCTACTTAACCAAATAATAACATTCTATTTTCAAACTGCATAATGACACGTGGATGATCGAGGTTGCAAGAGCAGAAAAATGACACAGATAGTATTTTTAAATACGCGCTTATTTTTCTTTTTCATACTACTTTATTTTTTAACCTTCTGACCGTCGGGTCGGTCATAGACTTGGAAATCGTAAATAAACCTTTTTTTATACTGTTTTTTCGTTCATCGTTTTTGTGTGCATACGTTTGCATACAATTAGTTTTGCTTTATTTTTGCTGGCACAAGCTATGTTCCGCTGGCAATTATATCCGTTTGAGTTTGTTGGCTAACTTTTAGCTTGTTTTGGTGAGGAGGGAGAATGAAATGGACTGAAATACTTTTCTTTAGCTTGTAACTGGAGAATTAAATTGAATTTTTGCTGTGCACAAATATATTCTCTGGATGAGTTGCAGATAAGTTTCAGTTTGTCTAAAATTAGAAAGTTATTAACATTCCACAACTTTGTGTCATTATGCCTTAAATAGGTTTTATTTTGAATCTGTAATACTCTATGGATTAAGTGTTGCAATATGAAAAAAATGTGATGAGATGAGAATGTCATATGGATACATGGTTTGACGGGCGATGTCAGTTGAGGCTAGTCATCTCTTAACTGCGAATGGCTTACTCCAATTTATATTTTTTTAATTTCCATTATTTATTTACATTGTACTCACATAATAGAAACGACAAGAAATATGTACTTAACAAAGATTTTTGTTACTCATAACATGATTTAAATGAGTGTCCATAGACTTTTTGCACATTCATCTCCATAGAGAATTTACGCTTTGGAATGTGCAATTTAACTTCACTTTTTTAACTGATTGACAATTTTGACAATTCAATAGCGCTATTGATTGATATGTCTGCGCGTTTTTATAAAAATTGATATTTTATACACATACATAAAGCCATTTATTTACATATTTATAGCCACCGATTTATATCCTAGCGATAGACAAGCACGTCCATAGAAACTATTTGTCAAAATACTAAGTAGTCATCATCCTACCCTTATCCCATATTACTTGGGGTCGGCGCAACATGTTTTGTTTAAGTAAGTAGTCATGATAACAAAAAACTTTTACTAAAAAAAAATTAACAAGTTCAGTACATTTTGACCAACATTATTTATTTATTTATTATTATTTATTGAGAAAAAGTATTATAACACCTTTACAGACGCGTCCAAGGCGATGCTATAACCGACGCTAAAAGTACATGATAGTTTTCTAAATGTCTATTATAATGCAGATCAGCTGATTTTTTTAGTAATTTCAGGTTTGGTCCTATAGTAAAAGCTATTTGTCGTGACAACAATCACGTATTTAAGTATACTTTTGAGCCCCGAGCGAACACATTCGTTCGCACATTGTTTTTCTATTATGTCTCTAATTACAGTATTCGAAAGGGTAAGTATCGGTCACTAATTCTGCCGTCTGTATGATAATTATCGTAAGTCCATAACTCAATATCGACCAAAATGTGACTTATGATAATGGCAGTAAGTCACATACTTCAAAATATCGACCAAAATGGACTTACTGTAATTATCATAAGGATGGCAGAATTACTGATCAGGATCACACTATGTACCTGGTAAGGATTAATATTTACTAGCGCCCAGCTTCGCACGGGTACTGATATTGAATATATTATGCATGTATTATACGCATAAACATTCCTCTTGAATCACTCTATCTATTAAAAAAACCGCATCAAAATCCGTTGCGTACTTTTAAAGATCTAAGCATACATAGGGACAGCGGTAAGTAATTTTGTTTTATACTATGTAATGATGTAATTATTACTTGGGAGGGATGAAACGCATGTTACGAAAAAGGCCATGAGTTTAAATGTGGATGGATGGAGAGGGAGACCAAAGAAAATATAGATGGATTGTGTGAGAAGTGATATGAAAGACAGAGGAGTTTGTGATAGCGTGACGGGTGACAGGGTAGAATGGAAGAAAAAAACATATTGCGCCAACCCCAAATAAAACGGGAAAAGGGCAGGAAGATGATGAATGATGTAATTATTACTTGTAATACAACTAAATCTGAAAACGCGTTATACCATCGTTGTCGCGTTCACGTCGAGAATACCGAAGGAAACAATTACGAAAAGCAATTAAGGGCTTGATGAAGATATACTATATAATATGTTTCTGATAAGAACTCATCGCACGTTTGATAACAATAGTCGTCTGTAAATAAACAGCGATATGGCAGGACGAAACTATTAATATTAGTAAGTAAATAGCTGATATTAGGGATCGTATAGTATATTAGAGGAAGTTTGAAAGTGGCGCCAGTGACTGAAAATTTGAAAGGGAATCGTTTGTCTTGGTATGGCCATGTAAAGAGAAGGGATGAAACGCATGTTACATAAAAAGCCATGAGTATAAATGTGGATGAATGGAGAGGGAGACCAAAGAAAAATATGGATGGATTGTGTGAGAAGTGATATGAAAAACAGAGGAGTTAGTGATAGCGTGACGGGTGACAGGACAGAATGGAAGGACATTGCGCCGACCCCAAACAAAATGGAACAAGGGCATGAAGATATTAGGGATCGGATATGGATACAGTAATATTAATAAAATTATTATATACTTACCTGTTTCGGATATTTTGATATCAGAAACAGTTATATTTTAGTTACAGATATTAGAATTTTAAAATTAGAAATACAAATAGCAATATTTTGACTTTTATTTCTATTAGATTATTTGTCATTTGTTTTAATATCGGTTTCGGTTGGGTTAGGTTAGGTTATATAAAACATAAGGTTACAAAATGGTCAAACGCGCGATAAATCCAGTGATTTACTAAATTACTGTGCAATGCCAATGAAGCCCTGCAGCTGTCTTTTGTGTTAACTTTTCAGTATTTTGACAAATTGTTTCTATGAACGTGTTTGTCTATCGCTAGAGTATAAGCATTGACCTTTATGTCATGTGACAATAGAATACCGAAACGAGCGATACCGAAATATCGATTAAAAAAAAAGGTAACTTTTATCGAAGCTCCCAAAGTCGATTCTTTAGGAGCAGACTAAACACTTCAAAAATAGAACGAGTTTATATTATACCTAACGTCTTGTGATTCTACGCGTCTGTCAGAAACCTTTAAACGGCAAAGGAAAATATTTTTACCGCCTACACTATTTATTTAAGGCTTCCAAACCGATAAAAAAGCCATAAAATATTTTGCCGATGGAATTATTCCCTTAGTGTGATACAGGGATAAACGGCACTGAGATAAATCGATATTATGGGCCGTCGATATATCGAAATGGCATTTTATATCGAGACAAAACGTGTGTTGGTTTTTCAACAAGTTTTCAATGAAAATGTTTTTTCATAACAAGCTTCTATAGCTTTGATCTATACTTATATAATTAAAACTCGTCAAGACGATTCACACGAGCCTAAACTCAATGTGGTTGTGCCGTTTAATTACAAAATTCCTATGGCAACCTCCCGTTTCCATCATCAGATCAAGTCCATGACACAATTTTTTTTGCATTGTCATCTGATTGACACATGCATGCAAAATTTTAGCTCAATCGGTTGAAGGTATCTACTTCAAAATTGTCTTGCAAGATTTGAGCCGAACATACATAGTTACATTGCAAGCTAATAAAAAGCTTGTAAAAACGAAATCGCTTAAAATTGTTGTTTGGAATGAAATAGTAGCGTTCATTATTGAATGACAATACGGAACTATACGTTATGCATCGTCAAGCGAAACAAAATATGTGCCGAATACCGAATACAGGTTACCGCATTGAAAGGGTTAATCACCCGCCGTTTTAACTGTCAATTGATGCCGATGTGTCAATCAAAACCATAGTGCAGGGATTTGTTATTCTTGTTTCGGGTACTGGTTTTTTTAGCATCAATATTCGAATTGGATTTAGTTACTATTTAACTATGTATGAGTATTTTTTTCATGGATCGACTGTCTGACTGATCTTACTAAAACAATAATGGAATTTGCGACTGGGTTGATTTTATCTCACCGCTCATAATGACATATGACTGCGCTGACGCTGACATACGCTGACAATGACATATACACCGTGAAATTTAAATGGTTGTTTTCCCTCAGCGAAATGGTTGTATCTTGGTAATACAAACGTTCGATAAAGAAATAAAATATTAAAAACAAAAAATGGACCTGTAGAGTGCAAGCTAATTATGACGTATCACAACGTGCGAGAGCTTATTTTGGTTTAAATATTTAATGAATCGGTTTCCTTTGACGGCAGGCTGCTCATGCGACTCTAGTAGTACCTACAAATTACGTCTAATGTTACTATTGTTTTCGCTTTTTTGAGTTGATAAATATTTTTAATAATTATTTATAAAAAAAAAAACTTTTTAATTTTTTTATTTTTTCTGTATGCTTCAAAAGTACTCCTTATGGCAAGTCATTCTGCCGCGGGAAAACAACTATTTAAATTTCACGGTGTATAGACTAATGTAATGATATTATATTAACATTTTGAATACAGTAATGAAAGACAATAGGTGGGCTCAAGAGTTTTAACAGATAGGTACCTATGTTAAGAGCGCGTTAAAGACTTGAAAAGGTCCCAAACAGGACCTTTTTAGTCAATTGTTGGGCAAAATAATGTTTACATTCACGCGTAATTGATGGACAATATATGAGACCTTTATAATTTAATTGTTGGCCAAAATAATGTTTACATTCACGCGTAATTGATGGACAATACCTGAGACCGGTTTCTTTTTTTCTTATTGGATTTATTACGTTATCTCTTTTTAATTATTTTTACTTGTAGTGAAATGTACAAAGAATAAAAAGTGTGTGTGTGCTGCCGCTGTTGAGTGGAACACATTTTTCAGTTGTTTTATGAGTGTTTATTAGAATAATTATCATTGCATATGACTATGAATGACAGATTTATACCAAACGACTTGTCTGGTTAACTGGAAGGCACGGGAAGATTTCGGTGTTTTCACCATCTATGGACCAAACTCGTCAAACGTTACATTTCTTTGCGTATCAACTCGTGAATCTGTCAAAATTTCGCCACTACGAGCCTCAGTGACATTTAAAACAATAGAGTAGCATTTAATTTTTTACATCACCATAACATTTTTGTTTGCCAAAAGTGTTTCGTAAAATACCTAACTCTATTCGTAAATTCCTATCCAAAATACAAAGGGAGACATATTAACGTTCAATTATCTACGCCCTATAATTAAAATTTGTGGAAAATCATCAAAGTGAAGACACCTCTTTGAACACCTTTGAAGTTTCAATAAATGAAGTGATACACAGATCATTTAGTTGAACTTTAGTGTATACGTAATAAATTTAATCGAGTGTGAAATTCGAATTTACTATTAACAATAAATTGGTTGATTTTAACATTTTAAACTATTCGTCACGTACATTTTCGTCAGTTAAGTAATGGAGAATAGATGAATGTAACTTTCGAGCCGAAATTATACAGGCATACAAGTTTTCAGTGAAAATATTTTTTTCATAGCCACTTTTTAGTATATTTCAACTTTGACGCCGGCGTTCGCATACCTATTGTTCTTTAATTGTGTCTGTAATTACGGTAGTCGAAAGTTAATCGACAAGAGGAATCACACGCAAAAACTCGATGGGGTTGTGTCGTTTAATTACAGAGTTCCTATGGTCACCCTGGATCTATCATCAGGTCAACTCTACGACATAATAATTTTGCATTGTCATCTGATTGACACATGCATGCAAAATGTCACCTCAATCGATAACGGATTCCTACAAGATTTGATCATAAACATCGGGACAGATGAAACATAAAAGCTAGTAAAATTTGAAATTCTCTTGAAGTTTTACTAACCTATACAAGATGAAAAAAAAGAGAGAGAAAATAGAAAGATTGATACATGAACATTTCCGATTTTACGTAAGTACCAGAAAATATAAAATAGGTACTTACTAGAAAATATAATAAACCTAACCTAACTTATACGTTTTTCCCGCGGTTTAAAATAGGAACTTTACAATTTGAAGAGATAAAAAGTACACATTGTAAATAGCGTTCTGAAATTGAAAAAAAATTTGGTACCTACCTACTTGGCAAAGAAGCGTGCATACAAACCAAGAAACAATTTTATTTATTTAACCTTATAAATATCGTATTAGAGACCTAATAGAAATACAATAGGTGTGCGAACGACGGCTTTCGCTTGGGGCTCGAGAGTTTAAAGGACTTTGGGGGGACTTTTATCCTGGAGTGGGACAGTTATGGTTTAGGAAAAAAAACCTACCAACGTAAATACCTATTTAGCGCCATACAATTAGTGTCGGCCTATTAAAATAAACAAAAAGGTTACGTCTATTTTTGAGACTATCACGATTAAAATTTACTAGAAAATTTAGGTTTTCAATCAAAACAGAAAATCGCCGCAATAAATGTTTGCAATAAACATTTTACGATCGTATATTAATTTAACACACTTTGATCTCTTCTAAGATAGTCATCAAAAATCCATAACTCAAATTATGCCTACATATTTTTTCGATGTCTTACTTATTTTAAAGCACTTTCAAGTTTTTATTATTACTACACAATCTCTAAAACAACAGAAAACACAAGAAAAATACTCCAAAGATTAAATTAATTTCTGTTTTAATAACGTTGTGTGAAAACAGTACCTACGCACTGCATACCCACTTCTCAATTTTAATTAAATCATAACAAAGGCACCATAAAAATCATTTTAACATGAAAATCTTACATTAAAAAACAATTTTCAATCTTTGTTATGATAAAAATCTACCTACATACAGAATTGTTATTGAGAGTAACATTTTGGTTAAATACCTACTTGTAAATGATTAAAATAATCCAATAGAATTGAAACATAAAAAATAGCGTCTAGGGATGCGATTTTTTCGTGTACATTGACGATAAAAAATAATAATAGTTATCCTAAACAAATATATAGCATGGATCATTAGTTTCCTATTCCTATTTTTAAATCAGAGGTGTTCAGCAACAAAACCCGGTGGGAATCGTGGTATTGTTATCGACCTAGAAAACGGGAAATACCTCTGTTTCCCGCGAACAAGAACACCAAAAGGCCTAATGACCGAGGGATGTCAATCACATTAATTGACAGTGTCTGGGCAAGAAGCTATTTTCGTTTATTTCGTGAATGTCGCAACAAGAAAAATCTCTAGCGACAAATTAAAAGTGAGGAAAAGAAAATTTTAAATCAGCATCTACCGACAGTTTTTTTTTATTTAATCATGTGTCAACAAAACGTAACCTCAAAACGAGAAATCAACAACGTAACGTGATCATGACAAGACGCGTAAACTAAACGTAGTAACAGTCAACAAACGATCATTATCATCAATCGGATGATTACAGGAACTATTACAAAAGAGTTTCGTGACTGAAACACGAACATGGAACGGGAAATGTACAAAACACGGCCATTTTCGTCGGGTCTAAGTAGATATAGGTTTGACAATAATTGTGTACATAAATATTGTGACTCACCCTTTCGACGTCCAGGTCGGTCCCTGTACACAGTCTCTTGCCACCACTACCGTTGTAAGCCATCGTGCACCACAAAACAAAACACAAATCACACCGAAACGCGTTTTGTTGGAAACGAAACCGGCAATACCTCCTCGTACGGCGGTCGCGAGCAGACTGATTGAACGAATGAAATATATTGAGTCGGGAACGAATGAGGAGCGGGACGCGCAGATACTGAATTGCCATACTGAAACTATCGTCACAAAATTGGTACATTTTACAAAGTACTTTGCATGTACGTAGACAATTCCGCTAATTGTAAAATAGTTTCGAAATAATAATTAAATAGAAGAAATTTCCTGAATCATTTAATATATTTTGTTGATTTTCAAACGCTATTAACAAAATTTTAAATGGTAGCTTTTTGTAATAATTATGTAATGTCAAAAATACATCAAAAGGTCGTTCAACTTTCAAAACGTCATTCATTGTTATTGTGTGAAGTTGTTGCGATTTCTTATTGTATTCCATTGTTTATAAATTACAATAACAAACACAATGAGTGAAAACGAGGAAGAGGAGGAAATTAAAATCGAGTATTTCGAGACTTTCGACACCGATCCTCTGCGTGAAAATAGTGAGAAACCAACATGTGTCACAAACGATTCCGTAACATCAGATTTTCGTAATGAAAATATAAATCAACCTGTAAGTAACAGTAAAAACTATAAAAAAGATATAAAAATATCGTATTTATAATCGTATTTTAAACTGTAATTGTTAGTCACGATTTCAGTGGTGCAATATCAAGGAATTCTGGCGTTTTGCCAAGTAGACATCATCACCTTTGTCCTACGCGTCTAGTAAAAAAAATTATCCGTCAAATCAGTTTTAGGCGTTAACCCAAACATTCCTTACTAGTTACTGATAATTTGTTTATTTTTAGTAGCTAATATAATATAGGTGAATGAGTAGGCTGCGTTTGTCTGCTCTATTTTAAAATACACATTTCCTGCCTTCTGAACATGTTGTCTACGAAATTATTGAAAACTAGCTTTTGTCAGCGGCTTCGCCCGCGTACATAAAATATGGCCTATGTCACTCAGAAGTAAAGCAGCTTTCTAGTGTTGCTAAAATTTTTCTAATCGGACCAGTAGTTCCAGAGATTACACCCTACAAACAAAAAAATAAAAAAAACAATCTTTTCCTCTTTATTACATTAGGGCAGATTTATGAACTATTAAACTTTTAACCTTTTGAGTACCGTAATTAGAGACATAATAGAAAGACACTAGGTGTGTGAACGCCGGCATTCGCTTGGGGCTCAAGTGTTTAAGCCCCAAGCGAACGTAGGCATTTGCTCACTTCCACGTCTTTCTATTAAGCAGTGATGCAATCATTGATGGTGAGGCACACTAGTTCCTTAAGAGTTGACCCAAAGTTATACCTCCTCAGCATAAAATTACCTGATTTTGCAGCAATTATATTATTTTCTAATTAATCTCTTATTTGTTTGTGATTCCAGGATTCAAGTGTTGCTGAGACAAACTTAGAAAATCTAGAACTGGGAGTAAATGATGAAAATCTATATCCTCTTGTAAGTAAAAATTATGATTTTCTTTTAGTTATACATTAATATTATTGATTTCTGTTAATATTTTAGTTTTTATAATAATAAATGAATATATGAAAGTACTAAAACTTTATGAAGAAAGAGTTAAACAATGTGAAAATCTCTTTAATTTTTGTTGTCCCTAATCACACTTTCCCTTACTATTCACTCCTGTTTAACCATATTATCTATTTCATAGTAAGATAGCCTTACCAATTTACTCACCAGCAGCCCGCCATACCAATTTACTCATATTATAATTCTCAGGAACCAGAAAATGAAGAAACTTGGTACAAGTCTGTGAACAGCCTCGGAAAATATCTGTGCAAGTTCTGCGAAAACTCTTATTCTACTATCCAAACTATCCGCCACCACGTGAGAAACAAACACATAGAAGACTACATTCATATGAAGAGCACTGCCAAAAACAAATTAAGAAGAAGTAAACTAAAATGTCATATATGCAAAAAGCGGTTTAAAAACACCAGGATTATGAAAGAACACTTACAAAGTCACGGTATTAATGATATACAGAAATCTTGTCTCATATGTCATGCAACATTTGATAATGAAACCGAATTATCAACTCATATGACGAATAAACATGAATTGGTTAAAAGAAAACTGCATTACTGTCTCACATGTGGTTACAGCACAGCAAAATTATCTCATTACAAACAGCATGAGAAAACACATACACAGAATAGTCAGATAAAATGTTCTTTTTGTGAATATACAACGTACCATCCACCGAATATGAAGATACATGTACGGACTCATACCGATGATAAACCGTACACTTGTACGTTCAGTGGTTGTCAGTACCGCTGTGCAGCTAAGTCCAGTTTGACCAGTCATATGTTAAAACATGAGAAGGATAAGAATATGATTTTTTGTGATAAATGCAGTTATAGTACAGTTTATAAGCAGAGCCTGAAGAAGCATATGGATAGTCATAGTAGAAATAGTGTAAGGACTAGGTTTTAGGAATTAAATTATTCACAAACTGCCTTTGCCTTTTTTTCTCCTAAATAAGAGAGTGAGTAAAAATGTAAAACTTTTACCACCTGTATTACATTCTTAGTTTTTGCAGCTCAGGGCCACACTTAGCTAAATAATTAGCATCCCTAGCCAGGCTACGATCGTTTCGTTAACGTTGAACACTTTGAGTTGACCACGCTCCCAATTATTTTGTTCTGAAGTCATCTCAAATTCTTCACGATCAGTCACATGCTTCGAATAAAGGAATTGATCGCGTGGCTAGTTCTAAGCGTTCGACACTAACGAAACGATCGGAAAATTGTAAATCCGTAATTAATTATATTTATTTATTTATTACAAAGAGCTGTGGATTTTGTAACAAATAAATAGACTTGCACCAAATAGCGGTTTTGTGAGTTTAGAAATAAAGCAGTGGTTCCTTTTACCGCCGCGGGCGTGGTTAAAAACCGCTTCGTGAGATTGCACTCCCTCCCGCTCCACACAGATCAGAAGAAATTAGTTAATGCATTCCTACATAAAAAGGGTCCTAGATTTTTTAACCCTTAGGCAGTTGGCATTGGCATAGCTACTAAGGGCGTAGGCGGGACAGTGTCCCAGTGTTCCCAAAACCTGCATAACATACCGCTTATTCAACAAGCGAAAATTCTTCTACCTTCGAAATGAAGATAAAATAGGCTGCAATACTACCACTTTGATTTGTGCTGTGTTTACCCCCAGATTCTTTAAAAAGCAGCAATTTCTTGAAAAGCCTAAACAGTTGAGTGGCCCCCATTTTTTTAGGACTCTTAGTCATAGAACTACGTCACTGGCAGTTTCTCACCTATCTAGCTACGCCACCTAATTCAGAAACAGTGTAATACAAAATGTAATAAATATTTCTATAATATTACCTAATCTGAATGACTTCCTATAATTTTTGCTATCAGGAGGTATAGTTATGCAACTGAGCAGTCATTCATAAGTTGATATGAAAATGAAATCTGTGTGTTAAGCTTATAAGAGAACATAATCTTGATTTAGATATTAAGACCAGCCACAAACATGCAATCACTTCTTTCCTGAAATTTTTTTAAGATAACAGCGATATCTGATTATTAAATGTTAAGTGTGTAGGTGCACACATGCCTATTTTGCTTATTCTTTTTTTTCCACGACTATCACACAACATCGTCTAGTCCTAAGCTAAGCAGAGCTCGTGTTAGGGGTACTACTCCCGGACACAGAACAAAAGATTGAGCTCATCACAGTCATCACACAAACATTTGTCCTGGGTAGGAATCGAACCCACGACATCTCGCATAGCAGTCAGGCCAACAGCGGTTCCCGCGCGGGCACTCGTCGCGGGTCGTTACGCGTGCGTGATTACCAGAAACCGGATTAATACCTGCACAGTATCGCTAGTACAAGTTTAACAGCGTGCATGTAGTCATATCGATGGAGAACTTTAATGTATTATTACGTAGCAGAAGGGACGCAGGTAGCGGATGCCCGTGACGAAACCCCGGACGGAGCACTTTTCTATGGGACCGCTCGGGCTCCCGTTGGCAATAGACTTACCACTTCCACATCAGACGCGGGTTTTGTCGTGCTAACGGAAATTCGCTTTTATGTTATGAAATGATCAATGATCATCAGTGCTCATCTGATGACTCAAAAATGTGGCGACGTATGAGAAGAGTAGGCACGGTGCCGGTGGACAGTGTTCCAGAGGGCAAAAACGGGCCGTAATCCACAACACGGGTCCAGTGAGGAAAAGAAAGTTTAAAGTTTTTTTAGAAAACCCTAAAACTACTCTTTTTATTTTAAGCTCATGTTCCCACTACATAACCGTGATTTCCAACTAGTTAAATGTAAATCTATCATTGGTCATCCGACGAGAGCTGAGGTGTTGGAACAAATTACACAAAGTAATGCGCCTGGCAGGGTTTGAACCCGCGACCTACCTACATCTTCTACTCAAAAATTACTGGAACTATTTTAAATATTCTATCACCAGTAGAATGCTATTTTATCGCTGAGTAACATATTACACGCAGGCAAAGCTTTTGGCAGAAGCTAGTATTTCATAAGAATTAGCTATTTCTCTCATCATCATTTCGCTGACTTCCACTATTGAACTTTGGCCTCAAATGTCGCCATGAAGTACGGTTCTGTGCGTCTCGCATCCATTGGATCCCCACAACCCTCACCAGGCTATCGGTCGTTTTTCTCTATGACCTTGCAAAATTCCTTCCAATGCTGCGTCAGTTCTGCGAATTATAAACCCTGCCCACTGCCCATAAGTTTGTCGATTCTTCGGGCTATGTCTATAACCTTGGTTCTCCAGCGGATATCTACATTTTTTCGACTACGCGAAGAAGAAAGAAAAATCTCTATTGACCTTACAACTTACCACTGGACAGGCTCAAGTTTGACAGTCAATTTTTTGTACATATTTGAAGCGCCCCTCGCGAGCGTCCATAGAACTAATTTGACGTAAGTATAAAGCAGAGAAAACTCTGGAGTATTTTTGTACGTCAAATTAATTTTGTTCGATTTTCGTGTTATTCCTGCTTCAGGAATTATAACATAAAATCTATAAAAAATCGGCCCAGAGCGTGTCGGTTCACGCTCAGTGTAGGGTTCCGTAGTTTCCCGTCCGCCACAAATTTCTCGCAATTTTACAGAACCCAGTAGCCCATATAAAAATTAGTAACCATAATTTTTAAATACCTATCCAACAATATATAACATGTTATGGTAGAGATGAAAAAAAATCACTTTACGTTTAGGGGAGATACCCTAATTAAACATTTTTTACCACTTTTTGTTTGTGCACTTTGTCGGCATGGTTGATATACATATTGATACCAAATTTCAGCTTTCTAGTACTAACGGTCGCTGAGATTATCCGCGGACGGGCAGACAGACAGACATGGCGAAACTATAAGGGTTCCTTGTTGACTACGGAACCCTAAAAATGAAATTATGTATTGTAAGCGGTACGATTTTATTACTAGTTCTAGTACCGTAGACACCCGCTATGGCCGACAACGCCAATATGGCGGAAATCAAACGGAAACAACAGCACTTTGTCGGTAGCCAGTTCATTGAGATAAATATCTGAGGTCAGTGGCTGATTCACTTTCATATCATTACAAAGGTTACAATAAAAAAATCTGAAGTGATAATAAATTGTTTTATTTTTAAGCAACTTTTGTACATTAATAGAAACAAATTGATCAAAAATACTTAACTAAATTATTTACACCGTAACTCAAGAAAGATCTACGATTCAATCCTATTGTACTGCTTTTGAAGCTATATTTACTAAATAACATGGAAATCATACATTTATATAAACTTTATGTACAGTAGTGGTACATAGGTAGACTTAAAGTGAAATTATGTCAATAGATGGCGCTACCGTCAATATATTTTGTTTTGATGTCGACGTCAGGGGCGTAGCTACTGCCACAGTTATCGTATCAATGATTAGGAGGCCCCCGCGCTACAGGGGCGTCTGACGTAAGTAAAATTCGCAACATGTTATCTACAATCGTCTTGTAGGGTAAAACAAGCATTTGTAAAAAAGAACATTTTTTTATACGGGGCCTTCTGTGGGCCTTTTCATACAGGGCCCTTGTAGAACTAGCTACGATAGTGATCGGCGGTACATTACCTAATATCGGAAATACACTAGCATTGCTGCTTTGCAGTAGGACACTCCTCGCTCCGGACCATGGCTTAATGCCAATCACTTCACAAGGACACAGCGGTTCTCCGCTCGAGCGGAGCACACTTCCATCGTATCTTTCTGGCGTTTTCTCTGCCTGAATTCGATGCAGGAAACTCCAGAATCCTCCATGTCCGATAAGAACCTATGTCATACAGAAGGCGAGGACGCTGTGACTCTTCTCCCGGCCCTTTTCAAAGAGAGTGCTTACTGCCATGATTATGGCATGCCCATCATACTTGAGCACTATCATTAGAGACTTGAGTATAGCGCCATCTAGCGAAACCACCTTTCACCTCAGTGCCACGGAGACGCGGCGTGTTGGGCTTTTGTCGTACATTGCCATATCGAGTATGAACTGGCCACTGGAACTATCTGAATTTAGACAATTTTACAGTATGAAGAAAAAAAATTGTTAACGTCACTAATGTATAATCTGGTATATTGCATAAAATTCGTATTTTTTTTTGTTTTCATTACAAAACTTTGAAAACACAAAATACTTCATACTAAACCCGAGGTAAGACAATATTATAGATCTACAAAAGAAACAAAAAAAAATGAGATAGGACCGACTGCCAGCCCACAGTCGATATGTTTGTATCTGGGTGCGATGACACGGCCCGCTGCTGAAATGTACGACGAACGCCCAACGTGTCTCAGTAAATAAGCACTAGGCCTTTTAAAAACTCTTCTGCCTAAAGAAACTTCGGTAAACATAATTATTATGCGTGACGTTATTTTCTCAATTAAGACGAATATAAAACTTAACAATCTCGTTTTCACAGGGGGGTTTTTACAGGGATTTCATATTTTACAAAATATAGCTACTGTTTCATTAGCAGTATTTTTGCATGTTGCACTTTTTCAATTCTCTCTCATATCATTCCATTAACAACATCCCAAAATGCGAGAAAGCTTCGAGATTCTGCCTGGAATGGCAACTTCCACACAACATATAATGATGGCTCCACATTGATGCCGTGAAGCTCTGTTAACAAGCGTGAACGTGAATGTGGAAGTAAATGTATAATTTACTTTTTCGGCCAGTGGCGTGCCTAGGGTTTCAATATAAGGCCAGCCCAAAACATTTAAACCAATTTCAAAAAAAGATAGTTCGGTTTTGGACTGAGTATGTAAGTACCTATGTATGGATCATCGCAATTTTCTCATAAACTACTGGTTAGATACAATAAATTAAAAGTGAATTCATCCATCTTCTTTCCTATTTTTTCTTCAATTTCACTCACTGAAGGCATGCTAGTACTAGATTGAATATAATAAACATATCAGCAATTGCATACCTCCGGTGGCTTTGAAAAAAGCCATTTGGTTTGGTTCATTGCTTGAGGAAACAAAGTTATGGTAAGTAAATGCTTGCTTCCTAACAGCACTAACAGGTTACAGACAAAAAAAAAAAAAAAATAAAACGGAAATTTTCAAAACAAAAGAAAAAAAATAGTCAAATAGAATATAAAAAGGAATTTAAATAAATTATTTATATTCCAATTGAAATCGTCTATCTTTCTGAAATGATTAAATTACATTACAGCCGGAATAGTTAAAACAAGATACACTAACTTTAACAAGTCGGAAAAGGCATCTTCGAGGTTATTCTCATGAATAAAATCAATTAATTCCAAAACATTACGATCTTTTAGATCAGGACTAGAATACAGGCAAATCAATTAACTTTTTATTGTTTTTTTGTCGAAATAGTTTGATTAAATGTCAAATAATGAATCTAATCCCTCTGTAGGAAAATGTGATTAATTTATTTAGACATCTATTAAATTTTCGTTTATGCGATTTACTAGACTGTGAAATACACAGATTAGGAATCGTTATTAATGAAGAAATTAACTGTTTTTTCTGAGCAAAGTTTAAAGATTTTACCTTATCTTCGCCAATCAAAACTTGAACGCATTTTAAATCCTCACAAGGTACAATTACCTCCATTGTTGTAGGTAAGTCACCAAAACAGTTAAGATACATATAACACTGGGAAAATCTAAGAAAACACACGAAAAACAACAAAACTTTTACCACTCAAAATAAAACTGAAGTTAGTTACACTCGAGTGTCAAAAACTATTTACGCAAAGTTCCAGTGTTGTCATTTATGCAAAAAATTTAACAAAAACAAAAAGTTTATTTAGCTAGATGTCGCATTTTTTTATTTTTAAATTAACGCTTGAATATTTAATTTCGTTATTTTAAAAAGCCGCTAGTTTTTACTGTTGCTAAATCTTTAAAAAAGTCTCCAAACTCGTTAAAAGTCTCCAAGATCTCACAACGTTGCTAAAATGGCAACATTATAGATGTGGCAAGTTGACAAGGTCACGCATACGCGTACAACTTCATGCGCAAGCCCGGCTTAAATCTTCTATACTAGACGCAAAACGTCCTAAGTACTTATACGGCGCATCGCTATGAGTGCGAAAGTGACAGTACAGACATTACAATAGGATTTGAAAGCCCGGTAAAAGCCGGTAAGTGTAAGCGAGATAGCTATATCATCATCTACATCTACGCGAGTGTTTGCGAAACTCTGCGCGCGACCAATCACGATGTTAGTTTAGTGCAGCATAAGTAGATTCTTTGTGTTATTTTGATAAGAATTAAGCGCGCGAACTTTTAAATAGTTCGGGTTTGATATTAATTCTTATCGGGCATTTTAGTAAGGCAAGCCGGGCTTTTGGGCTTGTATGAAGGGACCGCCACTGTTTTCGGCGTCCATAAAGTGCACAGTTGATGTTCATTATATCTCGCAATTTGTCAAGAAACCATTGGGCAGTCTCAGAAGTGTTCAAGCATATTGCCTTCATGCAAATTATATTTTGTTTTACTTCCAAAATTGTGTGCTTCACACCGTCACACTTATTGGGATATAAATTCGAGATTTCCCCACAATTTCATATTTCACTTATGTAAATAAAAATAAGTAGATATCTAACCTACTTAAATTACACTAAAGCAGCCATTTTTAAACTACAACTACCCTCCAATAAAATTGTTTATAATGTTAACACACACTTGAACGCATTTGGTCCGACAGTACCAAGGTCGAGTGAGACTTAGAGTAAATTTGGGTCATCGTACCAAGTTCGAGCGTATGTTAATACTAATTATACTACATTCGCAATAAGATTAGACTCTTAAACAAAACTTTTTACAGTCTGTTCAACCAATTTTGACTTTTATTGCGTTCGTAACAAGACAAACGGCGGCTGCAGTATATAGTTGGTGTTGAAACCACTTTTTTGCTCGACTTTGGTATGGACGAACCAAATCCGTCGGACCAAGTTCAAGTGTGTATTAACACTATAGCCTGCTCTACACTACTCGCCAAGTTGGCTCGACGAAGTACTCATCGAAGTCCGAAGTATGTGACTACACACTCTTGCAACCTCGCAAGTAGCTCTTCGAGTCCTTTGACTCGGACGCAAAAACCGACAACGACTGGAAGTCGCCCGAAGCGAGGCGAGGTTGCACGAAGCGAAGCGAAGTACTCTTCCACACTAACGTATTCGTTCAACTTCGACCAACTTCGCGAGTAGTGTAGAGCAGGCTTCTTACTATCACACAGTTTAGGGATGCGGGCCAGTCGGGTTTTCGTAAATAATCTTACAAAGTAATGTACTGTTCCTATTTCCAACTCAATGCGGTTTCGGTTTATGCCCGTCTACATAGAAGTTCCTCGTTGCTTTTGGTAGTTGCACTTCCAATCCTTCCATATCTTTGGTGAGGGTTATTTGACATCCTAAAAATGTAGAAAGAATAAGTCACTATTTTTACTAATGATGCATACCGCACATCATCCATTGCTGCAGTGTCACCACAAACGCCCATCCAGTGCGTCTCGCAATCATTAGACTCTTGAGAATCGCGTTCACGATTCTTTTGATAAATTCGTTATTAATTCGATGATGCAACGAAACTCCGACTAAGCATAGCTCTTTTTTCATTGCACTTTAGCCGACTTGACACTTTCTGATGAGGCCATTCAGTCAGTTCTGTCAGGTCAGGCAATTATAGTCTTTTGTATTTATTAATACAAAACATGATACTATAATTTTATATTGTCTTGTCATTGAATGTAAAATTATATTCATCCCTTTAGTGCGTGAATTTTTGGAAATCCTTTCTTAGCGCTCGCTTACGCCAAAAAAAGAAACCTTGTGCAAAATTTTATTCTCCAAGTCCCAGTCGTTTCAATTGTGCAAATAGATTTAGTTTTACTAATAACTGTTTAAAAAAATATATTGAAATTACAAATGTCTAATTTTACTTCTAAACACAATATTTAAGTAACATATTTTTATACGTACCTAACCTAGAATTTTCTTTTAAAAACGGGGCCATATCTAAAAGGTCATCTTCCTTTTCCTCAGAAGGGGGTAGTTTGTCAAAGTACTCCGGTGGTACATACACATGGCATGTCGTACAAGCTAACGAGGCTTCACAGGCTCCTGAAAAAAGGCATAGACAATATTAATTTATAAGACTTATTGTAGGTTTTTTTTTTTGAAAAGAAGAAATGTTATGGCAATTGAAATAAAAAAAATAAATTAATAAAATGAGATTATGGTTTTAGATGATTTTGGGTTTTCTTATGTTTGAAAGAATATAAATGATTTCATTTCAATAATTTCATACTTTTCTTATTTTTAGCTAACCTAAGTATTACAAGTAGTGTTGCACGGGCAAACTATAAAAAAATTACAATCACCAATTTCTTTTACAATTTTTAACTAAGTATAAAAGAAATATTGTACTGTGTCTAGAAGTACATTCATTTAATCTAGCCTGAAGACCCCTAAATTATAACTAGACAGTGTTCAATATTGTGTTTCCAATCTTCTTTATTTATAACTCTATTATTGCACACTCTAAGGCTTATCACAGGACAAAAATTAATAAAAAACTAGCTTTTTTCCGCGGCTTCGCCCGCATACATTAAATATAGCCTATGTCACCCAGGAGTAAAGCAGCATTCTATTGTTGCTAAAATTTTACAATCGGACCAGTAGTTCCAGAGAGTTCCTCCTACAAACAAAAAAAAAATAAAAATCAAACTTTTTTTTATTATATTAGTGTAGATTAGTGCACAATAGACGGTGTTATTGCACAGGGCAATTTCTACCAGACAACCTAAGGATGGATGATCGAAAGAAAAATATTTAGTTTATGTCTTTATATTATATAGTAGGTATATATAACTACAAACCTTCCATAGGAATCTCATATCGATGTGCCAAATACATAACGTTGTCTCCGACTTTGCCTCTCACTTTAATTCTATTGCCATCTTTGTCTACATAAGTTATATTTACACTGAAAATAAAATAAAACTCATTACGTGAAAAGCAATAAAATTAACAGATAACCAGTATGTTTTAATGTTAAGATAAGATGACATTGAAATTATGTTTTATAACTTTTAAGCCCCAATGTTCAGGTAAATTCGGCAACATCTCAAAATTTTATGTAAAGTGTTTTGCAGAAAAACATTAAAATTAAAATACTTACACCTCATCTTCCGACTTTGGGTCTTGCCATTCATATTCCCCATGCCATAAATCTGCAAATATACATATTTAAATCCATATTTTCACAATTAATACACCTAAGTAAATATAAGAAGAAAAACTAACTTGAAGTCACGTGAATTCTTCTAATTTGTGAAGAAACTGGCGCCTTGAATAGCTTCAGTTTGTGCAGAATTAAATAGCGTCTCAATACCGACTGAAACATAATGTAATTAGAAAGATATAGCACTGTAAATTAATATTTTCAATATTTGTTTGGTTAGAAAATAATTACGAAAATATTTCTAAATGACATTGACATTTGTAATTTTTGAAGTTTTGAACGTTGACGTTGACAATTGAAACGTTTGGATACGTTATCAGTACCGGTACCTAAATTAGAGCATTTATTGCTGAATACTCTAAGCCTATGTACCTAACTTAGAGCATTTAACCTATGGAGACGGCATAACAAGGCATACCCTTCTGCCAACGTACATTGGCCATATGACCATGCACGTTATATTAAACTAGTTCAATTCGCATCCGCCGCCATACTGTATCGTTTTGTGTCGCAAATACGTTCGCTGTAAAAATGGTTAATTGTGCAGTTTCCAACTGTAAAAATCGATCTGCTACTACAAATCTGCGAAACCATGGTGTTTCTTATCATATATTAGTAATCGTTTATTGGCGCAAGAGCCAATATAGTTTTATTTAAATGTGATTCACGAAAAAAAGTGCATGAGGTCTTTATTCTGGTGGTATTTTTTTTATTAGGCTCGCGTAATATACCATGTATCTAACACCCAGAAAAATTCGTATGGCCTCTGCAAAAGGGTTGAAGCCTACTGGAGCCCGGGATCTCTTTCTGAAAGGAAGGTTTGACTCCAGAGCGGAAGGCAAAGAAGGAACGGGGTGGGGTGTTATAGTGTTAAGTCAGTAAGAATCTGACACTGTTTCCCGCTCTGCCCAAGAGCGGGATTCGTCATTGGATGATTATTGCCCACCATAAAAAAACGACCAGAAAAATAAATGGTCTGGATGTCCTTTTTTTATCATAGAACTCAGTTCCATTTTTTTTAATCCGCTTTCAAACCAATAATTTATATTGTACGTTTTATCCATAATAAGTCGTATATGACCCCCTTTATCTCTTAAATATATGAAACTAGCTTTTGCCAGCGGCTTCGCCCGCGTGGTATTGGGGTTGGGGTTTTCGGGATAAAAAGTAGCCTATGTCCTATTTCGAAGTGTATCCTATGCCTGTGCCAAATTTCATCCAGATCCGTCCAGCCGTTTTGGCGTGATTAAGTAACAAACGTCCAAACACCGTAACTTTCGCATTTATAATATTAGTAAGATTCGTAGTAAAAATAGAAGTACAGCTTTGCTTCTGTTGTCTCTTCTGTAGTTGTGGTAGAAATATTACAAAAACAATAGTACCGCTTCATGATCGTGCACAGTGCATCATTTGTAAGTCAACCTAAAGGTACTTTAGGCAAGACAGTGTAAAGATATTTAAATCAAACATGAACTTAAGATTAACCGGGTAACGTCGAGATGAGGAGGAAAGTATAGTTTCTTATGTCTTACTTCCACGTAAACGCTGATAACTTTTATTTATAAAACTATCACACTCTACTAGCCATTACTGTCCCACTGCTGGGCAAAGGCCTCCCTCAAGTACCTACCTACTTAATTTTTAAGTTCAAAATTAGAAAAGGTCTTCTAAAGTTGTTAATGACTTCCTAAACAAAATTTTAAATTGTTTATTGATTATTTAAAACAATTTTACGGACATAGTTTATTTTTTTTTCGAATCCATAATAAATTCGATAAACTGTTGGCTTATTTATCTGAAAACGATAAAATTAAAAAAAAGAATCGTGATAAACTTAAGTAGAATTTCAAATAACGTATTGAACATAATCAAAATAACAAAATAAAACTTGTAAAATTCTTGTATATTCATTAACAAAACCAAAAAAAAAAACTATAATAACAACAATGTCTAGTAATTAGGACATTCTAAGTCTCTTGAATACATTTCAACCTAACAGTTCTGTTTTCCGTTTAATCAGTACGTACATTATCCGGTTAACATGATTATATCACAACGCAAATTAACACTTTATCGAACTTTACCCGATTCTTGAAGATAAACCAAAGTTAAGCTGGCTATCTTCTTTCTTCAACCTTATTTCTATTATTTTAGAATGTTTCTCTAATTGGCTGCGCCTGCCACACAACATTATACAAACTCGAACATCAGTGGTACTTATCAGTGGTAGTAAGCGACTCGCTAATAAGATGATTAGCCATTATTAGACACCAATTAGACACTCTGATTCAGAATTAACAAAACATAGACTTTTTCTCTTGTTGTTATGATTTTTGATACGGTTTGTTTTTGTTTACCGAATTATGTAAAAAAAAATGTTTTATATTATTTGACTTTCTTTAATGACAACACTGCTCTATAAAATGTCAAATAATCTTGAAAACGTCAATAATCGCTAAAAAGGCCACTTTGGCCATTTTTCATTATGATTTTTAATATAGAAATTATTGATTTTTATCACAAAGGTTTCGGTAAAGTACGTAGAGAGGATTGTTGAATAAGATTCTAAGATTTACAGGAGCAATTCTAGTTTAAAACTACGGCCATAGTGACTTAAGTTGTGAGTTGTGAGATATATATTATGTTAAAGATAAACTAGGTAAGTTTTATGACTAAATGACGTGTATTTTGCTATACCGTTCGCTGTCCGACATGAGTAACATTTATATTTTAATGCTATTAATATATATTTCGATTAAATTTCCAGTTTATCTAAATTTTGGTTATAAAACTTTGTTTTGAAGTGGTACATTATTTTACTTTATTGTATTTATATGTTTTATGATCTAGTTGCCCTTGAGTAAAGTGTTGTACCGTTATTTATAGTTTTTATCTCTAAAGAATGATGATTTTTGGATTTTCTTCATAATATCCTGTAAAATAATACCATTACTTAAGTATTTGTTTTTGTTTTATGTAGACACATGTTTTTATTTAAAAAATAAACAAGGTTTATTGGACTACACTTGACAAGCTAATTAGTGTATTTATGTAGTATTTATTCAATAGAGAAAAGAATTCTCCTCTTCATTCTGCATAGCTTATCATTATTGTGTTCCCTGCTGAAGTGACGTCCCTTACTGAGGCACAAGTGTACAGTATTCTGTAAACCTTGTCACGGGCTCTTTTAAACCTTATCGTTATGTGATAAGGTCTAAGTTTGCTGATGTAAGGCTTATGTTGTTTGGTATGCTAGTGCCAGAAAGTTTAAGCTGGCGTGCCATTATCAGACATTTAGCAGGCTTCCTTGGAAAATATTTCTAAAGATCCTATAGATATGTAATCATATTTATGGTTTTACCAAAGAGGAACAAGTCCTAATTATTGTCCAATCTGATTTCTGTATTATGAGAAATAATATACTATGCATTCCAAATAAAAATAGGATCAATTACCAGGATGTGATGTCACGCCATACTATCAAATCGAAGGTATTTTGGCAAAATTGCAGAGATGAGTTAAATTGAAAAACTGGATTCTGATAACACTTTTGTTGTTCACTGTTCATAAATAAATTAAAATTTTCGTGAATAAATTAAATTTTTTATAAATAAATTAAAATTTTCCTGAATAAATTTAATTTTTCATAAAATTCGTACCTGCCTGAGCAGATGATGAAGACTGTGGTGGTGCCAATTATTAAGAATAAAACTGGTGATGTGAGTGATAAAAACAATTACAGGCCCATTTCTCTGGCAACTGTTATTTCGAAAGTGCTTGACGGTTTGCTTAACACTCAGCTGGATAAATATCTGAACATAAATGACAACCAGTTTGGTTTTAAAGCAGGTCTCTCTACAGAAACAGCTATATTGTGTTTAAAGCAGACTGTCAAGTACTACACTGATAGGAGTACACCTGTTTTTGCTTGCTTCCTCGACTTGTCGAAGGCATTTGACCTGGTCTGTTATGATCTGCTTTGGCAAAAATTGCAGGAAACGTCGGTGCCGGAAGAACTGATCCGTATGTTTCAATTTTGGTACAGCAATCAGGTCAATGTTGTTCGATGGTCGGGGACTCATTCAATGCCATACAGGTTGGAGTGTGGCGTGAGGCAGGGGGGGCTGACCTCGCCGAAGCTCTTCAACTTGTATGTTAATGCGCTGATAGAGAGGCTCAGCAGCACGCATGTCGGTTGCCATATTGGAGGTGTGTGCCTGAACAATATCAGTTACGCAGACGACATGGTATTGTTGAGCGCCTCTGTCTGTGGGGTGTCAAAGCTGATAAGGATTTGCGAAAAATATGCTGAAGAGCATGGTTTGTTGTACAACACGAGCAAGAGCGAGTGCATGGTCTTTCGGACTAGGAGGGGGTGTCCAGATTACTTACCGGCAATTAAGCTCAACGGATGCACACTTAATAAAGTTGATACGTTTAAATATCTCGGACACTTATTAACCTCTGACCTGAAGGATGATGCAGATATTGAAAGGGAGCGTAGGGCGCTGTCTGTTCGTGCTAATATGATAGCCCGCAGATTTGCTCGGTGTTCGGGGGGCGTCAAAATAGCCCTGTTCATGGCTTTTTGTACGTCCTTCTATACCAGCAGTCTTTGGGTAAACTACACGCAGAAACAGTACAGCGCTCTACGTGTTCAATACAACAATGCATTCAGGGTACTGTTGGGGCTGCCTCGCTCTTGTAGCGCATCGGGGATGTTTGCGGAGGCGCGCATGGATTGCTTCCATGCAATCATGCGTAAGAGGTGCACATCCCTGGTGCGTAGGGTGCGAGCCAGCTGCAATAGTATCCTGGCTACTTTTGCCGAACGTGTTGACTGTCAGTACGTGAACCACTGTTGCATGGTTCACGTACTGACTAATTTTAGAATTTTATTTTAAAATCTGGTTGGCAATATTTTATTTATGATTATTTTAATGTCAATGTCAAACTAACATAGATATAAGTAATACTAACACATAATGTGGGCCAAAAGTTGTCTTAATTGAATAAATTATTATAAATAAATTAATATTTTCCTGAATAAATTTTAATTTATTTTAAAAATATCTTGCCTCGATTTAACAGTAAATCGTGACGTTACAACATGGCAATCGATCCTATTCTCATTTGGAACCTATTGTATTTGCTATGACTAAACCTACTGGATCCATGTGAATAAATTACCGTACACAAAATACCGCCTTTAGAAGTGGTGTTACGGACACCAGCCCGATATACTATAGTATACTATCCATGTGCACATACAATGGTCTACACATGACTAAGTGCGGAAACCATACTCAGACATACATACTATCCATGTGTATAATTTCTTGTTAAAAACAAGTATATGAAATTCAACAATATTGTAGGAGTGAAGAATTTTTTGTTATCTTATCATACTCAGATATTTTTCTTACAAATAAACAACTTCACGATTACTCTTTTATTGTAAAATATGTAAGTGGTGAAGCCGCTGGCATAAGCAATTTTATTATACTCCTGAGCCCCAAGCAAACACCGGCGTTCGCTCAACTCTTGTCTTTCTATTATGTCTCTAACTAGCCTTCTGCCAGGAGAACCCTACTTTTACGTGGGTGAAGCCACCTGCATGAAAGTAGGGTTCTTCATACAAACTTTAGACCCCCATTACATGCCCTCAGGAGCTGAATTTTGAAAAACCCTTTCTTAGCCTACGTCATAAAAGGAAGCCCTGTGCAAAAATTCACGCTTCTTGTCTCAGTAGTTTCGACTGTGCGTTGATATGTCAGTCAGTTTATCCTTTTATATATATAGATTACGTTATTCAAAAGGTTAATAAAGGTATTCTATCTTTTACAGGATAATTTATGTAATAAACAATGGATCTAGAAGTAACAGTCAAAGTAGAAAGAGATTCTTCAGATTCAAGAAAGGACCCTACCTCATTTTTACCCGAGGAAGCAATGACTTATGAAATTAAGAAGAAGAAGAAGAAAAAAAAGAAAAAGCAGGAAGACCCTTTTAAAGATATTGATGACAAAATGAATGTCAAGATTGAACCAATAACTTTGTTGGACCCGGAGGTGAAGATTAAAGTTGAAGATATTGAAGTGGAATTGGATTTTAATGATGTAAGTGTGTGTAAAACTATATTCTGCTAAAAATAAAAAAACCCTATTTTTGGCCTTGGTAGAAGCCATGGTCAGAAACGAGGAGGAGTGGCAGGCGATCACCTCCTTCGCCGAAGTAGTAAGAGCAAAAAGGAGGCCGACCACATTAGGCAAAGGCAACGGCGCTTACACCCCAGCCGCCGTCGCCGTACGTCCGATCCCGATTCCCGGCCACCTTCCACCTGGGGCTATGGGTTGATGCGAAAGCGAAACAACAGAGCCCCGGAACTAAAGCAAGTAAGGAACGGGGAAAGTTATTTAGTCAGTAAAAGTCTGATACTATTTCTCGCTCCACCTAAGGGCGGAATTGGTCATATGATGATTTTTTCCACTATAAAATTAAATACCAAAACATATAGAGGGACTGTTTTAATTTTCTTAGGGCCAACGCTGCATTAAAATATCGTCCGCACGATCCCATAAGAAAGTGTCCTGTCGTGGTTGCTGCGTGGATACCCGCCGCGAACAGCAGCAGCCTGCGCTAGTTTTGGCGTTTTAATACATTAAAGTTCCCAATCGATTCGACTACATGCACACAATTAAAGTTAAATTGCGTTGCGGCGCAAGTCATAATCCGGTTTTCGCTAAGGGGACCGCAGCACACTCATAGCTACCGAGCAATGGGTAATATATTTTGCGAGGCCCCTTGATGAATGGCGCTAGAACTGAGGAGACTGAATTTCAGTCCACAAAATTAGAATAAGATATTTTTATTTTGCGAAATGCAAATGTGGTCCCTCACTTCACACGCACATGCAAAAGGACGGAGACCTCCGAAACCAAGACCTTCGGCATAGCATCCAACTCTACCACTAGACCAACAGACCAATCAAAACAAATACCATACCTACCTAAAAAATACTAATTTCTTTTCTTTGTAAACATCGTATTTTTTTCACTGGAAAATCATCACATCGCCCGTCCTTAGGATCCGGGGCTAGTGTTAGACTTTTACTGATTAAAAACCCATTCCTTTTCCTTGTCCAGTGGGCTATACCCCTACCCCATGGGGTAGTACAAACATTGATATTTCACTTTCCGTGTACTTCTAAAGACACATTTGTTTTTTTTTAAATCTTTATATATAAAAGAAAAAAAACTGACTGACTGATATATGTTATTTTATGTTTTGTATCGACAATATCGACAGCGACATCTAGCGAGAACTGTATAAGGTTTAGATAACAGGATAATGTTTACAATTATTAATATCCTTTGTATACATACATGGTTCTATTTTTGACCTTTTGTAACCATTACTGATCAAACAATTATCAACCTTTTTATTCCAAGCTCTAGAGGCTTGTTTAAGTCCATAAATGGCCTTTTTAAGTTTCAATACTTTATGATCTGAACTACTACTGTTATAACAATCTGGTATTTTCATGTAAATGGTTTCCTCTAAATCACCATTCAAGAACGCAGTCTTGACATCTAAATGGTGAACATCCATACCTAACTTTACAGACAATGCAAATAATAGTCGAAGGGTTATTATACCTTCAGATCACTCTCTGTCTCCATCTTCTCCAACACTATAACATCTCGACTGGTAGTAACGGCATTAGACTTCGGGTTGTAAATCCTGTACCCTTTGACCTCATTGGAATAGCCGACAAGGATACATTTATCAGATTTTTTGTCCCACTTTAATCTCTTTTGTTTCGGCACATGTACCATGACTGTACTACCGAAAACACGAAGATGACTTACATCAGGCTTTCTGCCTGTCCATATCTCGAAAGGAGTTTTATTTCCTAATGCCGCAGCCACGCTTCGATTCTGTAGATATACTGCAGTGTTGGTAGCCTCACCCCAAAATTCTTTCCCTAGGTTGGCATCAAAGAGTAGACATCTTGCCTTTTCAATGATAGTGCGATTGAATCGCTCACATAATCCATTCTGTTGTGGCGTGTATGGATTAGTTTTTTGATGTATCACACCAGCTCCTTTTAAGTAGTTATCAAACTCTTTATTGCAATACTCTAGCCCATTGTCGCTTCTTAATACTTTGATTGTCTTTTTGGTTTGATTTTCCACTTGGGCTTTGAATTCCTTGAAACACTTCAAAGCCTGATTCTTGTGTTTCAGAAAATAAACAAACACCATTCGACTACAATCGTCAACAAACAACAAGAAATATCTGGACCCACCTATGGATACATTTTCCATGGGCCCACAGATATCTGTATGGACTATATCTAGTAGGTCGCTGTCGATATTGTCGATACAAAACATAAAATAACACCCCTACTTATCGCAATATTCACTAAACAATTCTATACAAAATTATTGTATACAAAGGATATTAATAATTGTAAGACCATTGTGACAGTATATGTCGACGATTTCTTTATATTTTCCAATGATATAATTGAAACTAATAACTTGAAACAGATTTTAAGGTGCTTTTAAAATATCTGCCAGGGTTTTAATCTGGGATACTATTGTGTGTATAGATTACAATAGTGAAGATAAAATATTGATAATTTGTTTTTTATTTTTTCATACAAAAAATGTTACACGTATAAATTTTGGCTCACTTATTGCATAAAACCATACCGTACACTTGATAAGCTGTTGCCGTACCGCGCCGTAAAACACCGCGCCATTCATAAACTGTTGCCATTCTTTTCAAACGCATGCCGCCTGCGCACCGGCCATTCGGTAGTCACTGCGCAGCCCCGGCCGCCCCCCCCCTCCCCCGCGCGCACTACCCCGTTCGCCGCACGCGCCAGCCGAGCCGACCACCCGCTCGCCAGTCGGCCCCCGCCCGCTCGGAAGTTAGTGTCAGCGGATAGTGACGGGAATTTCGCGCGCGCTCTTATTAAAAATGCCTCGTAGACGTCGTAGGTATTCCAATCAACAATATCTTGAAATGGTTTTGTGCTACCGCGAGTGTGACTCCATGACATGTACGTAAGCGTGCTTACATGTGGTGTGCAACGCAAAGGGGAACTTGTACAACAGTTTTGTAGATAAGTACCTAGGTAGGGAATGTGAAAATACGGTGAAATTATTGTAAATAAGATGATTAACTTTTAAACACGCCAAGTTACTGTAATTTATCGTTATTTGATATTAATCTAAGTAAGTACCAATTGATTACGATTCTTACACTAACTTGACAGTCCAAAGCCTGTTTTAACGTGTCATGGGAAGTTTATCATCTTATTTGCGTCGGTTTTTTAGAAGAATACAGTAACTGGTAAGTAATTACACTTTTAAAACACTTGTTTGCCTGCGTATTATTGCGTACCTAGTGTATTAGATAGTGACAAGCTAGTCAGCTGATTTTATTTTCATTCATAGAACAGATAGAAAGAGATAGCAGTTGTTTCATTGAAGAAGCTACACTTTGTGAACCACGTTGTGCAGAATAGAGTCAATATTTATTTAACTACTTTATTTTTTCAAATTGGATTAACGGTTCCGGGGTACGAAATCTCTTCACTATTGTAATCTATATACACAATAGTATCCCAGATTAAAACCCTGGCAGATATTTTAAAAGCACCTTATATCAACGCACAGCCGAAACTACTGGGTCTAGGAGTAAAATTTTGCACAGGACTTTCTTTTATGACGTAGACGAACACTAAGAAAGGATTTCCCAAAATTCAACCCCTAAAGGGATGAAACGCGTGTCCAAACTTTGTGCGAAAACCTATTTTTACGCGGGCGAAGCCGCTGGCAGAAAGCTAATTTAATATAATTCATTATGTACCTCTAATACAACTTTATAATTTCCACCTTCCAGTTTGGAGACAGCGGTCTGATGCATGAAGGTCCACACGATGGTGATGAGGAACCAGTCGTCAAGATAGAGCCACAGAACCACGACGCCGTCCTTCTCACCTTCGAGAGCGTCATCAGCGAAAAACCACCCATCGCAAGCAGTGCAGAAATGTTCCCTTTTACGGCCAATGACCTACCGACTGAACAAGCCCCTAACCACGTCTGTAAAGTCTGCCATCTAGTCTTTCAATCACACAAAACATTGCGAATGCATCAAAAAAGAAAACACAAATCCTTCAGGAAATCCTTCAAACACATTTGTGATCACTGCGGCATGTCGTATGAAATGAAGAACAGTTTAGTAGCTCACATGAAAAGGAAACATGGACCTGATTCTAAACCAGATGACAGAGAAGAACGGACTTGTGAAATATGTGCTTTAGTCTTCAAAGGGATGCCTCGATTGCGGATGCACATGAGAAGAAAGCATGGCTCATTCCAAGACTCCTTCAACCATGTCTGCGAGGACTGTGGCTTAACTTACGATAAATACAGAAGTTTAATCGTCCATATACAACGTAAACATTCTAATAATAAGAAACCAGAAATCAATCGATGGTACAACTGCCCTTTCTGTCCAAAAATATTTACTAAAAGAGAAACTTACGCCAGACACGTGCAGAGAAAACATCATGTTTCAGATGAGAATATAAAACAAGAAAATGATAATGATTTGGTGAATTGTACAAATGAACAAACTGGTGAAATAACTTGTAAAGAATGCCCTCTAGTCTTTTCATCTATCAATTTCTTAAAGTTACATATGAGAAGGAAGCATAATGCGTTGAGAGATAACTTCAGATTGAAGTGCCGAATTTGTAACCTGTCTTACGATAAAATTGAGAGTTTGAAAAGGCATGTGAGAAGAAAACACGATAAAGGATCTCACTGTGAAGTGTGTAATAAACAGTTTGATACACGAGAGATGTACCTCAACCACTCTCACGTGAAAGCAATAAAAGAGTGCAATATTTGCGGCCTGATCTTCGCGTCACAAGGTGGCCTAGCGAAGCATTTGCGCTGCACACACAAAATAGACTCACCTAAAACAGTATTCTGCAATTTATGCAACGAAGGTTTTCACGATAAACGGCAGCTGAAACCGCATTTCATGAAAGTGCATTTAAAAGTATCTTACACTTGTAGATACTGCAAAAAGGTTTTTAAAGCGAAAGAGAGTTATCGACGGCATATTTTATTTAAGCATCCAAACGGGAATCTTTTTAACGTCCAGAGACAAAAATGTGAGCAATGTAGTGAGACTTTCAAAGATGAATTTGATCTCTGTCGTCATATAAATATGATTCATGGACGCCCAGAGGATATGAAGAAAGAGGACAGAGAAATTTTAGAAATTAAAAGAGAAGATCCGGATGTTAAGGACTGTTTTCAGTGCACCAAGTGTCCTGATACATACTTAACTTGGGAACAATTGAAGCTACATTACGAAGCAACCCATCATAACATAGAAGAAACACAGTGTCAAATATGCGGAGAGATTCTCCCAGGAAACGAATTACAAAAACACATAAAGAGTCGTCACACAGATACTGAAATGCAGTGTAAATATTGTGAATTCAAGACGAATATTAGAGCAAGTTTGACGCAACATATGTTAAGACATAAAAACGCTGAGACAATTCATTGTGAATACACAGGATGCAAGTACAAGACGTTCTACGAAGGTGCTATGGAAAAGCATAAGAGGAAACATGCTGATCTAGGAGTCAAACTCCAATGTACGCAGTGTCCATTCCAGTCTATGAACAAATATATACTGAAATATCACGAAGAAGCTCACGAAACTGGCAAAAAACGATACATGTGTGATCAATGTGACTATGCAACGATTTTACCAGCCAATCTCGTTCAGCATAAGTATAAGCATTCGACGGAAAAGAGGTTCAAATGTGAAGTGTGCCCATTCGCCACGAAATATAATACATCACTCAGATTCCATGTTAGGAAAAAACACTGTGATCTACCGACATTCAGTTAATTTAATATTTTTTATTATTATTATTATATTATTAAAGTATTTGGTGTTATGAGATATTTAAATCTGGATTTTTTTTTTGAACCTTTAAATGTTTTGGTAACAACGCCGTGGCACCATCTATTGACGATAGTGTGGTATGAGGCATAGAGTATAAAGTTTCGCAAACTTTCGATAAAAAGGGAAATACTCCGACCAGACGGGGATGTGTGGACGGGTGTTAACTTGGTATCATCACACAAGTAATCATCATTAAGGGTTCAAATCGCGCGCGGAGTACTCTTCATTGCTGAGGCAATATATACTTTACTAGCTTTTGCCTGCGGCTTCGCCCGCGTGATGTTAGCAATATATAGGCAACCAGCGGTTTCATCCGCGTCTGTGGTTACTGCTCCGCCCCCATAGGTCATAGCGTGATGTCATTTAGCCTATAACCTTCGTCGAAAAATGGACTATCCAACACAAAAAGATTTTTTGCAATCGGATCAGTAGTTCCAGAGATTACCTCCTACAAACAAAAAAACAAACTTTACCTCTTTATTATATTAGTGTAGATTACGATATGATTTACCAACTAAAACCTATGATTTTTGTTTTGCGAAATGCCAATGCGTAATATGATCCTTCCATTCACATGCACATGGGTTTTTCTGAATAAAAACTAGTTTGTGATTGTAACTGCGCGATTTATAGAAAACGTGCAATTACCTACTTAATAGTATTACCGTATTTAACGAAGTCTCGTTCGTAAAATTGGGTCAATAGAAACAACATTTTGTTATTTATTCACGTTGTTTAAAAATGGTTTTTCAGCATTTAACTATTTTAATTTTATAAAAACAAAAATGCTTTATTAAAACTAAAAATATGAAATCAAAGTAATAATCATAATATATATTTTGTTTCAATTCACCCCGTTTTACTCGGTAATGCGGGATTTCGTAGTTTAGTTCCTATGAGATGTCATAGATGTCGCTATAATATTGTAAAACCATCTACAATTCAATGGTACTTAACTAAGAAATACATACCACACCTGTTACTGATTGATTTCTTGTTAGAAGCGTTTTGCCCATTACAAACACTAAAGAGTCTAGGGTTATTACCAGTTAAGATTTTTTGACAAATTCTTCTAACATCTTACAGGACCTACTCTTTCGGAGTGGAGGAGGGCGCGGGCGCTTGTAATTCAAAATGTAAGTATATAGATGCCATTTGCGTTCACAGTGCTCCCGCGAACCTCGCGTCTTCATGAGGCGGGCGCGGGAGTTTCTAATGGCTCAGTCTCGTATCTTACTAATATTATAAATGCGAAAGTTACGATGTTTGGATGTTTGTTACTCAATCACGCCAAAACGGCTGGACGGATCTGGATGAAATTTGGCACAGGCATGGGATACACTCCGGAATAGGACATAGGCTACTTTTATCCCGGAAACCCCAACCCCAATACCACGCGGGCGAAGCCGCGGGCAAAAGCTAGTACAGTTATATAGCGTCTGTTTATAGGTGACTACGCTTGTGGTTCTAAACCATTTTGATTTTCCCGCCGAAGCGTCAACATTCGGAGCTTGTTCGGCACTGAATGAATACGCAGACGCCAAGACCCGAGCGCCCGCACCCGGTATAGTGCTATTGATTGAATTGAAAACTAAGGCCTCATAAAGGGTAGTTTCTTCTTTCTTCCTCAGTAGACGAAACTCAACGACCTTCCACAAGACAATTTTTTGAAAACAAAAAAATGTTACATACTTAACTAAATAAACATTCTGATGTAGGTAAATAACTTTTTCTAGTTCGGAAATCGCCCGAAGGGGGAAGGACTTGGATGCCTCCATTAGGAATTGGTAAGAAGTGGCTCATGACCGAGAACACTGGAAGGAATGGAGGGAGGCCTTTGCCCAGCTGTGGGACAGTATGGGCTAGAAAAAAAAATACCTTCTTACTACCTACTTCACTAACACATCAAAATATGCGCGTAAATTCTAGAAGTCGTGTCATTCACGCGATCATGAAGTCATGTCCCCGCGATGACTCATAAAGACGCCGACTTCGATATGTTTAGACTGCGGTTAGTGGGTTTAAGAGATAGCAGATAGCGTTTGTTGATTCGGTGCAGTGCCGTACCTAACTATAGAAATATTAAAGTAATCAGGCAAGTGCGAATCTGATTCGTGCGCGCAATGAGAGTTCCGAATTTTCAGTACGGTCGTCGGATCTTGGCGAGTCTGATGTTATCATGTTAGGCTCTGCGAATTTTAGCGCTTGAAAACTCCTAAAAAAATAAATAAACGGTTTAAACCAGTGATTCCCAAAGTGGTCCAGGTGGACCCCCCGGGGTCCACGGGAGACTTGCTGGGGGTCTACGTAGGCGTGAATAAAAAATGGGGGTCCATAAGATGTTAATGGGGGTCCACGAAAATTTTTCTGCTTTTGATAGTAAAGAGCAAAAATGTAAGCATAGTTTCATAAGGGCCTACCTACATTGTTATAAGTACCTACCTACCTTTAACCACGTGTTTTACCAAAAATTCTGAATAACATTTTTGTTCTACGAGTTTTCGAAATTCGTCAAAAAATTTTTCGACTACAAAATAACCAAGTTACGTGACCGACTTTGTATGAAAGTTGAAATTTTTTTATGCGAATTTCGAATAGCCATAGAACAAATGTTGTTCAAAATGGTTGGTAGGTAGACCACGTGGTTGAAGGGGTATAAATGTTCACAGATACACCCTGTATAGGGACAGACTCAGACTCAGACGCGACACAATTTTTATTTTTTGGAGACTGTGGTAGAAATTAATGTAGCAGCAGGAGGTCCACCGAAACCAGAAAAAATTTGAAAGTGGTCCCCGAGAAAAATAAGTTTGGGAACTACTGGTTTAAATAAATAAATACAATTTGCAGTTGTTATTGCTGTTTAAAACTGTTATTGGCCTTAATTTTTTTTAAACCTTTATTTTTGTACGAGTTTTCAAACGCATGTATAGCATAGCATCAGCATTGTAATGTTGTCTCTGTTGGGACTCAGGCCTCCTTTCTAAGAAAGGGAACTTGCCTATAAAAACTGTTCAATTCACGAATTGAGTTACGATGGTTTTTCGACCGCATTTTTTTCCCTATATTTGCGCTATAAGAGCTTTTTTATGGTGGACAAAAATTATCCAATGACGAAACCCGGCCCTTGGGCGGAGCGGGCAAAAGTGTCAGACTTTAACTGACTTAACCAAGCCTTCCTTTCAGAAAGAGATCCTGGGCCCCAGCTGGCTTTGACCCTTCAAATTTCAGGATTCCAGGTCAACGGGAAGCACCCTGTGAATTTTGATTCCCTTAAGAGTGTCGATTGTCAATTGAAGTTTTAAGTATGTGAGTTGGCGACAAGACTTTTAATCCAACCGAGTCGTTAACCCGTCCTATTGTGACAGTAGTCATGACACTGACAGCGCATCGATCTTGTGTCTCTCCTCCCCGAATTTTACAATGCGTTCCAAATGAGAATAGGATCGATTGTCATATTGTCACGTCACGACTTACTGTCAAATCGTGGCAAGATATTTTAAAAAATCATTTTTTTTTTACCAAAAATTTAATTTATTCACGAACTGTGAACGAAAAATGTTAAATCAGAATTCAGTTTTTCAATTTCACTCGTCTTTGAGTTCTTCAATTTTGCAAAAATATCTTCGATTTGACAGTACGACGTGACGTCACATCCTGTCAATCGATCCTATTCATATTTGGAACGCCCCGCCATCACTTGTCATTTATACTCCGTCCTATCCATTGTGATTGTGGACATGACACTGACAGCGCATCGACCTTGTGTCTCTCTGCCCCGAATTTTAATTTTGTTTGTTTACGCACATTACGCGTTATCTAAAATAATAATTATGTCAAGAGATAACTAATACAGTCTGCCATTGATTATGATTATGATGAGTAAATGGAGATTGGAATCCAATTACCAAAACTGATCACACATCACAAATCGTAAATTGAAATAGGAATATTGAGCTGTGAAAAAAACGGATGAAAAAAGATTGAGAATAGGATCAATTGCCATGATGTGACGTCACGTCGTACTGTCAAATCGAAGAAATTTTGTAGGGTGAACAAAAAAGACATTTTCAAAAATTTTTTTACGAATCATCAACGAAAAAGTTTAATCAAAATCCAGTTCTTCAATTTTATATATCTCTGCGTCACTGTGTGAAGTGTCTGAGTAGTGGCATATGGAAGAAGAAAGCGAATTGCTCCTACCAACGAAAATGAGAAAGAAAATAGTTTTTAATTTTAAACTACCTACATAATGATGACTAAAAACCAAATATGTTGGCTAATTTATATTACTTAAACAATAACATTTTTTCTTTACCTGGAATGAACTACAATTTAGTAATAAAAAACAAAGAAATCTTTTATTGTTAAGTATGCAAATAAGTTTTTTTTTTTACAAACCGTACTGTTCACTTAGTATTTGACAGGTCGAGGTTATTGGCTTTCCTATTCTTATTTAGAACGCATAGTACTTACCTAACAGTAAGAGCCTTATCATACTAGCGGATTGCGAGCGTTTTCAAAGCGGAGCGGGCGCGCAACGAATGCGTCGCGAACACACAGCGGCTGCGCAGCGAAGACGTTGCGGACGCGCAACGAGATTTAAATTCGTCGATGCTTTCGTTTTCGTCTCCGGCGTCTTCGAAGCAATAAAGCCAACAGCAGTGTTTCCTCGTCGGAATCCATTTTGTTACTGAGTGTATTGTCCGGCGATAATTTGCTACAAACCCGCCACGAAAATGTAATGCATTTGCCACGCGTCCGCGACGTCTTTGCTGCGCAGCCGTTGTGTGTTCGCAACGAATTCGTTGCGCGCCCGCTCCGCTTTGAGGACGTTCGCAATCCGCTAGTATGATAAGGCCCTAAGGCCGCGGCCTTTGGATCTCGGCAAGACTGAACTTAATTTCTGCGAATTTTAGCGCTTATAAACTCGTACAAAAATAAAGGTTTTAAAAAAATAAATGACAATAGGTAACAGTTTTTAACAGCAATAACAACAGCAAATTTTTTTCGTCGGATCATGTCGTGTCTAAAGGTTTAATGCTCTAAGGTCTAAAGTTAGGCTCTGCCTACGAATTTTAGCGCTTGAAAACTCGTTTAAACAAATGATTGCAATTTACAGTTGTTATTGCGGTTAAAAACTGTAATTAGCATTTCTTATTAAATCTTTATTTTTGTACGAGTTTTCGAGTGCTAAAATTCGGAGTTCCTAACTTCAGACACGCCAATATCCGACAGCTGTACTACCTATGTATAATAAATTAACACCTTTCGATTTCGGATCGGTATGACGAAATTTGTCGAGTCCGATTCGCCAGGGTCTTGTTTGCGACTGGGTTATCTATGTCTAGGGGCTTAGGAACCGCGCTGTATTTGCCGTCGCAATAATACGGGGGTCCCGACGCGACTTAGGCAAAAATTCGCCATCTCGTAGGGTAAACACAACGTTATATGGGCCCTAACAGGGGCGTAGCTACCGCCGTATCTGCCGTATCAATTATACTGGGCCCCCGCGGTACAGGGGCCCCGACCTAGGCAAAAATTCGCAACATGTTATCCACAACCGTCTCAAAGGGCAGCTAAGCATCTATAATAAAAATACGTTTTTTTTTATACGGGGCCCCTGAAGGACTTTTGATACGGGGCCCCTGTGGGACTAGCTACGCCACTGGGCCCTAATTAGCTAGGATTACCTATTATGCTTCTGTTCAAATGGACAGGGACGTAGCTAGTCTGGAAGAAGAAGAAGTCAAGCTAAACGATGTCATTGTTTAGCTCTTTCATCCCCATAGGTACCTACCAGAAAGGCTGATGAGATGGAGTAGGTATCTAATTGATTTTGGTAACTGGATGTGCGTGGATGTGCGAGCAGGAGAGAGATGTCTGGCTATAAAAGTAAGTTGCCCGACGAAAAAGGTAATTTCTATTTATTAAAATGTACAGGCTACTCTGAGAAAAAGGTGAACTCTAATGAACTTTAGTGTAGGTAGATACAATTAGATTTTGGTAGGTATTAAAGCTTGTAATTTCATTTTATCATATGATATAAGCCTACTTATCACAGATAAATATTAGGCAATACGAATACCGTAGGTACTAACTGTATGCAATTGACCTAATTAGTACCTAATTACATAACAACTGGTTATCAGTTACCTAAATTGATAAGAGCGTCTTTCACGTCTTATCCATCATTCATAAAAATATAAATATAAAAGTCTCGAATCAGTAGTTAATTATTTCTAGAATGGTATTAGACTTCAATTATGTTAATTCTAAATTTTCTAGAAAATAAACACTAAACATTTAAGATGTCAACAAGGGTTTTATTTTAGAAATACCGTAAAGGTATTTTGTTAACAGCGCCATCTCTTGTCCTTTATTAAATACGTAATTTGTTTGGCAAGCGTTAGTTGTTCATTTATTACATTAACTAGCGTTACTTTGTTTTACGTTCATGAGAAACAATTATGCAATACATAAAGTTATGTTTTATCGTAATTATCTTTTAAGTAGTTTCAATTACGTTTAAAAATAACAAGTGCAGCCCACTCAAGGCTTTCCTTCACAGAACACTTTCTTTGTAAGTAGATTTGACAAATGATACGAGGTGGCGCTAGTATCTTCGCTTTGGTACGATAGCGTTGTTGTGGAAAACGTCAATACTCAATTCTAAGTTTTCTTTCTCTCTCACTCCTATTGTTCATGCGAATGTGCGACAGTAATAGACGCGCTGCATCATGACGGAATCTGAAGAAACGTCCGGAATTATAACCACTTTGTTTTAATTTAAATGTGTAAACATTGCGTTTAAATTAATTTTCGCGTGCACCTGCGATTTATAAAATTGTGTTATTGAATTGGTTGTTTATACACAGCCACAATGAATTTTTTAAACCTCCCCGTTGTTATGATCGAGAACATTTTTTCGTATTTATCCTTCGATGAAATCGCAAAGAATAGAATGGTAAGTGAATATTCATGCATTTTATTAATAAAAAAGAGCTTGTCTAATTAGAAAATCGTATAATGCGAGTTACAGTCATGATTTTCTGTTCATAATCCTCACGTAACGATTTCATTTGTTGCAATGTTCTAGGCGTTTCATCTAGTGGCTATGTACTTTATTTATATATTTCTATTTTTAACTGTGCTAATGTAAATTCTCTATGCTCGTTTGATATTTACATCTTCCTGGTGATAATGTCAACGGATTTCCTTGATCACTAATTATAATATTTTTTTTTTCTTGTGGAAAGATCACCACGGTATTTTTACTTTTACTTATTTACTTACATACTACTAAAAATTGCTGTTATGTAAAACAAGGTTTTGTATTAAAATAATGGTCTCAACAACATAAATATCTATGTGAATACTCTTGATTTTATTCTTCTCATTCAGTCCGTATTAATTATTACATTGCAATAAAATAATATTTTTATTTTTAATATTTATTCAATCAATCAATAAAAAATTATGATAATAATATGTCCTGTATTATTACCATCTGTTTCCTCATGAGATCAGTAAAGTTATGTACCTAAATAACCTACTGTAAACTATTCTAATTTAAAAAACATAAATTATTATCAGTCATAAAGAAAAAAAAAACTGCTATTTTTTTTTTTGGTTTATAAAACATTGGGCTATCTTTTAAAACCAAAAAAAAATCACTTCACTAGGATTTTCTCCTGTATTGTTGGCCATTCTAATTCAATTAAGAAATAAACCATATAATTTTTTTTTTATTAATGACACATTGGGAAATTTTCCCATAATTTGTGGGTGTGTTCATAACTTGTAAACTAACACGCACAAGACACCCAAGCCCGGAACAATTATCTTATATAGGTCAGACAAATGTTAGTTCTGTTCGGGACTCAAACCCTCGACATGTAGCCCAGCAGCCAATCGGACAACCATTGCATATACTGACTGTATATAACTGATATACTTGATAGTAAAATTCTGATTAAATTCTTGAGCCCCAAGCGAACGGCGGTTGCATATTGTCTTTCTATTATGTCTCTAATTGCAGTATTCGGAAGGTTAATAACTGTATAATTATTATTATTACAATTATTGTTATTATAATAGGAGGTACAGTATGGCCATTCTAACTTGGAGAACCTGAAGATAGGCTCTGCAAACTTTAGCACTTGAGCATCTGTAAAAAAAAAACAAATGGTTTAAAAAAATAAAGCTATTGGCATTTGTTATTGCTGTTGACAAATATTGTCGGCATTCATTTTTATAAAACCTTTATTTATTTATTACTAGCGGCTTCGCCCGCGTGGGTTTGGGGTTTCCGGGATAAAAAGTAGCCTATGTGCTATTCCGGAGTGTATCCTATACCTGTGCCAAATTTCATTCAAATCCATTCAGTAGTTTTTACGTGAAAGAGTAACAAACATCCATACATCCATACTTACAAACTTTCGCCTTTATAATAGTAGTAGGATAAGTGCTAAAGTTTACAAAGCCTAACTTCAGCTATCCCCAAATTAGACCAGCCATACAGTACAGGATATTGGATCTTGGCTAGTCTGAAGTTAGGCTACGAATTTTAGCGCTTGAAAACTCATACAAAAATAAAGACATACAATGGTTCACGTACAATGGTCTACACAAGATTAAGTGCGGAAACCATACTCAGACATAACATATAAAGATTAGAAGAAAAATAAGTAACAGTTTCTAACAGAAATAACAACTGCAAATTGCATGTATTTGTTTAAACCATTAATTTTTTTATGAGTTTACAAGTGCTGAAATTCACAGAGGCTAACTTCAGACTTGCCAAGATCCGATGGCCGTACTGTACCTAACTTGTCTAATTAATAACTGTATAGCAGGAGCAAGTTAAATTAATTTTAAAAGTCAGCTATTCCTTAATTTTTAATTCTTTATGTACATAGAAATACTTGTAAATAAATATAAGGTGGTCTCAATTTTTTTTTTTTTTATTGCTATAAACTAGTGCTTGACTGCGATCCCACCTGATGGTAAGCAGTGATGCAATCGCACCATTATTTGCTACTTTTCTAGTCTTCTTAGTTATAGCATGAAGGATTTTACCCAAAACCCTTTTTTGAAAATAGACCATCCAACTTATTTTTGAGTTAAAAAAAAACATACTTAATTGTATCTAAAAAATTATCAAATTATTATTTATTTTTTTACAGCAATCACACAACGTCGTCTAGTCCCAAGCTAAGCTGAGCTTGTGTTATGAGTACTAGGCAACTGATAAACATTCATATGTATATATTTCTAAATACATACATATTATAGATTAATTACACGCAGACACAGAACAAATGATTGTGCTCTGATGAGCACAAACATTTGTCCAGGGTGGGAATCGAACCCTCGACCTCTGGCATAGCAGTTAGGGCTACTAACCACTAGACCAACAGGCCAATCATAAATCTTAAATCTACACTAATATAATAAAGAGGTAAAGTTTGTTTTTTTGTTTGTAGGAGGTAATCTCTGGAACTACTGATCCGATTGGAAAAATGTTAGCAACAATAGAAAGCTGCTTTACTCCTGAGTGACATAGGCTATATTTTATGTACGCGGGCGAAGCCGCTGACAAAAGCTAGTAAATAATATGAGGTTTTAAAGTTCTCTGTAAATAATAAAGTACTGTTTGATTGGTTTTTTCAATAAGTAAAGGATATTAAAAATGATGCTATATAGTCAGCGGCGGCCTTAGGGGGTGGCGAACTGTGCAATCGCCCAGGGCCTCGCTCTTGGAGGGGCCTCGCGCAACAACCCAAGCTAATATGTAAAAAAAATTGTTAAAAATGTATCTTGTCTAAATTTTAACTATAATTCTTAAAAAAAGTGGTGTCCAGAAACGTATTCTTGAAATTAATCAACTTGCTTATTTTTTACCTTGTGGGTGTTATAGCTGGAATCTTATCCTAGAAGATGCAGCATCGTCTTGTTTCCAAGCAAAATCTTTTTTGGTTTGCTACAAATGTTGTAGACTCTATTTTCCGGCTCAAGTCAGAGGTGGGCTATTTTAAACGCTCATGTAAAATCGTTATCGCTGAAAGGACAAAGGGCCTCGCAAAGACCTGCCGCTCGTAGCCTCGCAATAGGTAAGGCCGCCGCTGTATATAGTTTTTACTAGCCTTGTGTCAGCGGCTTCGAAAGTAAGGTTCTTCATACGAACTTTAGACCTATGTCATAAAAGGAAGCCTTGTGCAAAATTTCACTCTCCTAGACCCAGTAGTTTTGGCTGTGCGTTGATATGTCAGTCAGTCAGTTTCTCCTTTTATATATATAGATTACTAGCTTTTGCCAGCGGCTTCGCCCGCGTTCATAAAATATAGCCTATGTCACTCAGGAGTAAAGCAGCTTTCTGTTGTTGCTGAAATTTTTCCAATCGGACCAGTAGTTCCAGAGATTACCCCCTACAAACAAAAACACAAACTAACGAAAAAACAAACTTTACCTCTTTATTATATTAGTGTAGATGTACAATATATATAGATTATGTACAATTCAAATACATAATAAAATAGAATGTAACTTTTTTTTATAAGATTTTATTCTTGGGACCCGTTTAAATCTTATAAGCTTTTTTAGGGTTCTGTTGCCAAATGGCAAAAAGTAGAACCCTTAAGGATTCGTCATGTCCATCTGTTTGTCCGTTCATATGTCACAGTCACTTTTCCCCAAAACTATAAGAAATATACTCTTAAAATTTGGTAAGTAGATGTATTCTGTGAATTACTTTAAGATTTGCACACAAAAAAAAAACAATAAATTTTAGAACACCAATTTTTTTTCCCCCATACCTACATAAAACTGAAATTATTATTATTTTTCATCAAACCCATATGTGTGGGGAATCTATGGATAGTCAAAAATGATATTAAGATTTCTAATAGAATTTTTTTTTTAAACCGAGGAGAGTTAAGCGTAAGAGTCATTTCCAAAGTGGTAAGAGAAAGATAAAACTAGGTAATAAAAATATATGATGTACTTAAACTTCCTTCGAAAATGGTTTTGTACGAGATCAAGTAGTTTTTTTAAATCTTACTTCTTATCTTACTAATATTATAAATGCGAAAGTTTCGATGTTTGGATGTTTGTTACTCAATCACGACAAAACGGCTGGACGGATCTGGATGAAATTTGGCACAGGCATAGGATACACTCCGGAATAGGACATAGGCTACTTTTTATCCCGGAAAACATAAGGTTCCCGTGGGATATACAACTTCTTATTAGGCTACCCCAATACCACGCGGGGGAAGCCGCGGGCAAAAGCTAGTACGTCATAAATCGTAAACCGCAATTGGAACGGAGCCCTAAGTGTGCGAGTACGTCTCGCACTTGCCCAGTTTTTGTTTTATTTATAAAATAAAGATAAGCTGATAAGAAGAACAATGGTTGGGCCCGAGTGGTAACGGCTCCGATTTAGGAGTTGTAGGTCGCGGGTTCAGATCCAGCTAGGTGCATTACTTTGTGTAATTTATTTCATCACCACTGCTCTCAAAACGGTGAAGGAGTATTCCTTCATCGTGAGGAAATCAGCATTACACATGTGAAGAACCAAAAAGCGAAGACATTAGGGGTAGAGTTTCGTGAAATATTCAATCTACTTTCACGCGGGTGAAACCGATGGCAGAAACTAGTATTAACATCATAGATTCTGTTTCCTTATAAATTATAATATTTAAAAAAAATAATTATTGGGATTTCCTTTTTTTTAGCAAATATGAGAATAAAATTAAAATTAAATTTTAAAAAATTTAAATAAAAAAAAAGAGAAATTGAATAAAAGAACTATTATTTAATAAGGGTCCTTTCACACAGACCGGCTCGGAGAGCATCGGCGCGCATTTTTCTTTTCACACAGACCGGATCGTATGCGCTTGGAGTTGGTCGGAGCGGAGCCGCCAACTATTTCACATAGACCGGCTGGAAGCGACCTGAAAGCGGATGCGCTCGGAGCCGGTTGGATGCGCTCGCAGCCGGTCGGAATCGCTCGCTGCTGGTCGGATACGCTCGCAGCCCGTCGGATGCGCTCGCAGCCGGTCGGATGCGCTCAGAAGCTGAGGACAGCCGGCTTTCGCTTGGTCGTTGAAAGGATTGTGCTATCAAAATGGCGATCGGCGTGGAGAAGCGCGGACGCAATCGGAACCGATCGGCTGCGCGAGCGAGAAAGAGCACGCAATCGGAGCCGATCGGCTGCGCGAGCGAGAAAGAGCACGCAATCGGAGCCGATCGGCTGCGCGAGCGAGAAAGAGCACGCAATCAGATCCGATCGGCTGTGCGAGCGTTAAAGAGCATGCAATCGGAGCCAAACGGCTGCACGATCGAGAAAAATTACGCTATCGGAGCCGGTAAGCTCCTCTTATTATTTCACACCAAGCGCCTTCAAGCATTCTTAATCACAAAAGCAGTGCACATAAACAGCAAAAATAAACCTTAATACAAATACTAAAAACTCTGTTTTCAACGTGATAAGAATCTGCTCTCCTCTCCGAGCCGGTCTGTGTGAACGGACCCTAATAGTTCTTTTATTCAATTTCTCTTTTGTGTATTGCCTCTTACCAGAAAAAATTGTTTCTTGTTTCAAGTTCTTCTACAAAAATTTCAAAGTTCGACAGAAGTCTATTGGACTGGCCTGTTGATCTAGTAGTTAGTGACCCTGATGCTGGAGGTTGTGAGCATGATGTGCTGAGCATGATCATTTGTGGTGTAAGCTACATTTAAAAGAGAAACTACTGACAGACATATCAACGCAAAGCCTAAGGCGCTGTCTCCACGAGCGAGAGAATCGCGGCGATATTATCGCCGTGCCACGTTTTTCTATACACTCTCTATGGAACCGTCTCCACACGGCGATATTATCGCCGCGATGCGACGAGTGGCAACGAGCGCGCAAAACGTCATTACATCGTCGCTAGCTCGCCAGTCGCCGCGACTAGCAACGCGACCGCCGCGCGCTCGCGGCGCTATCGCGACGAGCGCGCGGCGGGCGCGCTGTCAAACGCAGCGTCATTTCAGCATTGCCTCTCGTTAAGCAAGCTAGACGTTTCTAGAAGCTTTTTAAGTATAATGTTTGACATTGAAAAGTTTATACATGAAGTGAGAGAGAAACGTCAAGTCAAGGAAACGCGGCGATACCGTTACGAGTCGCCGCGGAATCGCCGCGATTCCGTAACGACTCGCGACGATACGCGGCGGAATTATCGCTCGTTCGTGGAGATTATCCGACGATATAAGGGCGGACTCGCCGCGATTTTCTCGCTCGTGGAGACAGCCCCTAAACTACTGGGACTAGGAGCGTGAAATTTTACACAAGGCTTCCTTTTCTGACTGACCAAATTCAGCCCCTAAAGGAATGAAACGCGTGTCCAAAGTTTGGCAGAAAGCTAGTTTATCCATAATATTATTATGTATGTATTTAGAATTATTTAAATAAGTATCAGTTGTCTAGTACTCATAACACAAACTCTGCTTATCTTGAGACTATACGGCATTGTGTGATAGTTGTGCAATAAAAAAAGAAATGGTAGGCTGTTATCCATGAACCCGACATACTCTAATTTTTTTAATTCTATGTATCACACCATTTTAATATTTAACTCCAAACAATTCCAGGTTAACAGGACCTTCAACGAGATTTGCATGCGGATGTTGAACCGGGGCTTCATGATGATTGAGAGGCGCCACTCTATGGCCCTCAAGAACGTGAAGGCACAGCTACCTCGGAGGGAATCCGAGCGACGGTACCCACCCTATTGTATTAGAGCCCAGTTTTTGAAAAGGAAATTGTCAACACGTGGCAAAATAAACATGCGTCAACTAAAAGTTTTCAAGGCCGAAACCAGAATATCGTTTTCGGTCTCGGTTTCAGCCGAAACCGAAATTAAGTCTAAATTTGATTTTTTGTTGGTTTAGGCCGAAATTCGTTTTTTTTTTACGAATCTTTGCCGAAACCGAAACTAAGACGAAATTCGATTTTTTGGCGAATAGAGGCCGAAACCGAACATTAGTGTCAACTACTATGATTGGTTGAGAAATGTAATAGCAGCCAATTACATCACTTGAATTGAGTTTATTTTGTGACGTGTTGATTAGTTCTTTCCAGAAACTGGGTGTGAATCTCTTACTAACAAACACTGGATAAAGTTTTAAATTGGGTACTTGTCTATTTTTTCTTCATTTGTATAAAAAGTAACATCTATAAAAGAACATAACACTTAACGGCTTTGGCTTATGAGTTGTAGGACACGGGATCAAACTCAGCCAGGCGCGCATTAATTTGTGTAATTTATTTTATCACCACTGCTCCCAAAAAGCCAAAATGTTGAAGGAAAACATCGTGAGGAAACTGGCATGTCCTAAAACCAAAAATTCGGAGACATGTGTTATCCACCAACCCGCACTGGGCTAGCGTGGTGGATTACGACCCTTTCTGTCTCCTAGAGAGGAGGCCTGAGTCCCAGCCGTGGCAAATATATTGTACAAAAAAAATCAGGCAAGTACCCATGACTGTACGGAAGGTATAAGGGAAATTTTACTAACACTTGGATCAGCATTATGTCCTTTCTTTTTACTAATCTCATCAGGACGTTGTGTGTGTGTAAATTACCTGATATGATACGAAAGTGGTTCGGGCAATATAACCTAACATCTTCCCAGTTTTTTTTTTTTATGGTGGGAAAAATCATCTATTGACGGATCCTGCCCTTGGGCGGAGTGAGAAACAGTATCAGACTCTTACTGACTAAATAACCCACCACATTCCTTCTTAGCCTTCATACCTGGGTCGGACCTTCCTTTCAGAAACCGGACTGGGGCCCTAGTAGGCTTCGGCTCTGCAGTCAAGCCGTCAGGCCTCTCCATTTGCTGACAACTCCTTGAGGAAAATTTTGCGCCTACAGTGGCCAGAAATCGGGATCGAAATCCTGGAGGCGTCTGTCGCGGTCGGCTTCCTCCTTAGCTAAGTTCAGATTTATAGAAGAAGTAACGTACACCTTATATGCTGAGGGTTGCGCCTACCCTGCTTCATCACTTTCGCTTTTATGATGATTCTCTATCTATTCCTTCCCCTCGGACCTCGGCCGAATTCAGACGTGTTTTTTGTTTGAACTTACGCTAGTTATTTTTGCGATTTTAAATTAAATTTGCATCTGTAAATAAGTGTGAAAAAATAGGAGCGCAGAACTATCGAAGAGCTTACTTATAATCAGCGCCAGCGCCAGCGCACACAAATACACATCATCAAAGGGTGTATACTGCCGAATACGTGTGAGTACCTGTCTACTAGGGGTCAACGTTATAGTGGACACCGCTTGATTTGTACTAAATCGTCGATACGTGCCCAGGATACTAGACCCCTGTCTATTAGGGGTCAACGTTATAGTGGCCACCGCTTGATTTGTACTAAATCGTCGATACGTGCCCGGGATACTAGACCCCTGTTAAATTTGGTCTTACATTTCAATGCAAAGGAGTTTATTTATCGCCTACTAATTACTGTGGCCCTGGTAATTTACGGACATCATGTCGGTTCGTCGTTCGCCCCCGCCTACACTCCACAACGCTCCTACGACGCCTGTGTCGCAAAAGTCGGCGAATATACAGAGCGCTGACGCGGAAGCGACGATTGGAAACAGCGTATCGGTGTCGCTGTCTGAACCAAATCTACATCAACTTACCATGAATGTTACGGAGCGGAAAAAACGCAAGTTTGATGGTGATGACATTAACAGTTTTATGTGTTCTCTAAAGGAAATGTTCGACACTCTTTCGAATGAGCAAAACGAACGTTTTCAAGATTTGCTAATTTCTGTCAACAGTCTACGGGAACAGAATGCCGAATTAACTAAGTCTGTCGAGACAATGTCCCATAAATATGATGAAATTTTGTCCCGCATTAAATTACTGGAAGACACAAAAAAAGAGGATACAAGATACATTAAATCTTTAGAGCAGAAGATTGACAACTTGGAGCGGAAAACGCGGGCATCAGGAATTGAAATTCGCAATATCCCAAAGATGAAACCTGATAAGAGCGAAACCAAGTCTGACCTCTGCTTAATAGCACAACAAATGGGGAAAACACTTAATATTAGTATTCAAGATTCAGATATCAAGGATATTTACCGTATAACGGCCAAGGACTCTTCAAATCCAATAATTACTGAATTTACCTCTGTATTAATGAAAGAAAAAGTGTTAGCTGCAGTAAAAGCCTTCAATAAAACCAAGCAAAAGGGTGAAAAACTAAACACAACACATTTCATTAAAACTGATACCGTAAAACCTGTCTTCGTTGCAGAAACTCTTACGCAAAAAACGCAGAAAATTTTCTATTTGGCTCGGGCTTTCCAGAAGGATTACGGGTATGATTTTTGCTGGACATCTAGAGGAATAGTTTACCTTCGTAAAAACACCGGCTCAGCACAGATTAAAATTGAATTTGAAGCAGACTTGGAAAAGTTAAAAACTGTAAAATGACTAGTTTTTAAGTGTGTTTTTTTGATTTTCTGTGAAGAAAGTCATTTTCACATAATGCTTTCTGGATGCGCTCTTTTTTATTTTGATTGTAGTTGGTCACTTGTTTATATTTACAACTCGAGTTTAAATTACATACAATACATATTTACACTATCACATTATATACATTTGCTTACTTATGAATACTACACTTTTCTTATTCCACTTAATTTGCGTAAAACAATTTCCAGCCCGAAACTGTTAAAATATTTTGATTTATTATCATCTTTTATAGACGAATATATTACCCATTTATTTAAAATTCAATAGCCAAGGTGATTTATCTGAGGATCTGGATAATTACAACGTCTCAAAAAGTTTCGAGTGCAACATAGAAGACTGTAGTCGACTAATCCCAAATGCTGTGTCCGGTTTTACTATACTCACACAAAACATAAGAAGTATTAATTCGAATTTACCAGGATTTGAAGTTTTACTTACTCGACTTAAATTAGATTTAGATATACTTATATTAACTGAAAGCTGGTTATCTTGTGCGCCCATTATTCCTAGCCTACAGGGTTATCAGGTATTTTCTACGAAGAATAACGTCTTACAAAATGACGGTGTAGTTGTATACAGCAGGGAAGGACTTGCGATCACGGTGGAAGAACCTTCCATTACAGAAGCTAATGCCCTACTTATTAAAATAGGATGTGATATTGCCATCATCGCTTTATACCGATCCCCTTCCTACACAAATTTAGACCATTTTTGTAACTCTTTGAATAATATTTTGGAACAAATCAAACATTTTAAAACTATCGCTATAATGGGGGATATCAATATTTCTATAAATTTGGACAAACCGCACCGAAATTTAGATCAATACTTGACGCTTGCGGCCTATCACTCTCTGCTGCCAGCCCACTCTTATGTCACTCGGGAAGCCAGTGGCACTTGTATCGATCATGTGTTACTAAAAACAAAATTTCTGGCAACTACGCTAGTTATTGACGCCACGTTGACAGATCACAAACCAGTACTATTATGCCTACACAAAAAACAAACGCGTAATTACTCTGTAAAAACTATAAATAAAATAAATTACGAACAAATTACACTTGACATAGCTAAAATTGACTTTACTCCCATATACGAATCTTCAGATCCAGAATATTCATTGAATTACTTTATTGAATCCGTGACAACGGTTATAGACAAAAATACTCAATTAATACCCTTAGCAGGGCGAAAGAAAATTATCAAGCCGTGGGTAACTCCAGGTTTGATGCGTTGCATGAGAAATAGGGACCGATTACATTACAAACTTAGAAAATCTCCTGATAATGAAATCCTCAGAACTACGTATATACGTTACAGGAATTACTGTAATCTAATAATAAGGAAAGTTAAAAGAGCCTTCGAAAAAGATCAATTATCTAAATCTGGAAATGATAATAAGAAAATATGGCAGGCAATTAAGTTAATTACTAATACCGCTAAAACAAACCAGGCTCCAAACACTTTATTAAAATTAGCTTCTACTCCACAAGAGTCTGTACAGTTAGTTAACAATTACTTCGTCAATGTTGGCAAAACTTTGGCAGAAAATATTTCCAGGAGTAGGCCCACTACTAACGCTTCTAATAACTGTTCTATGACATCATATTCTTTTGTATTGACTGAAATTGACCATAATGAAGTTACTAATATAATTTTAAGTCTAAAACCCGATTGCGCAGTTGGATGGGATAGGATCTCGAATAGATTCCTCAAGCAGTTTAAAGACTTTTTAGTGGCTCCATTAACATTTTTATTTAATCATTGTTTTAGCGAAGGGGTATTCCCAAATAAACTCAAAAAGTCTATTATTGTTCCTATTCACAAGGGTGGTGACAGGGACCGTGTCACGAATTACAGGCCAATTTCCCTACTTTCTTCTATTGCTAAAATTCTAGAAAAACTCATTAATATTAGACTAGTCAATTATTTGGAATCCTACAATTTGCTCTCTAAAAATCAGTACGGCTTTCGTCGCTCTAAATCTACCTCTGATGCAGTTCATGCTGTTACTGAATATATAGCTATCAATTTAGATGATAGAGAAAAGTGCTTGGCTATTTTTCTAGACTTTGCCAAAGCCTTTGACACGGTCTCTGTCCCCATGCTTCTGAATAAGCTCGAATCGTTTGGCATTAGAGGCAAACAGTTGGATTTGTTTACAAGCTATCTTACTAATCGCTGTCAGGCTACAATAATAGGAAATTACGTAAGCACCGATTTACCTGTAATTTTTGGAGTTCCGCAAGGTAGCGTTTTGGGGCCTACTTTATTCTTGATGTATATCAATGATCTGTGCCAAAAAAAAATCTCGCATGGTCAAGTTCTATCGTACGCAGATGATACTGTAATTCTAATTTCAGCAAATACCTGGAAAGAGACTTACGAAGCTGCTCAGAATGCATTAAACGATATAACTATTTGGCTCGCTGATAATGTGTTGACGTTAAATGCTGATAAGACGAAGTACATGACTTTTAGTATTCGTGACCAAAGCGGAGTTTCAGATGACCGTGTTTTGATAGCTCATAGTTGCGTGGAACCTAACTCTAGTACCCTGAACTGTTGCTGTCCCAAAGTAGAAAAAACTGAGCATATTAAATATCTCGGTTTAATTTTAGATAAAAATTTAAATTTCGCTAAACATATTGAGGTGTTAAGTGGACGAATTCGCAAACTTATAATTATCTTTAAAACATTACGACACGTTGCTGAACCTAAACTTGTAAAACAAGTATATTTCGCACTTTGTCAGTCGTTGCTTTCGTATTGCATTACTGTTTGGGGTGGCGCTCCGGCTACAATTATAAAGCGTCTCGAAGTTGCTCAACGTGCTATACTTAAGGTAAGCACTTTTCGTCCATTCTTGTACCCTACAGCACTACTCTATAATGACTGTGAAGTGCTTACAGTAAGACAATTGTTTATTTCGGCCCTAATATTAAAGCAACATCACGAACTACCTTTTAATCCCCAAAACAATACGCATCGACGCAAAAATAGGGTTTGTGAATACCAAAAACAGTTTCACACTGCTTTCATCAGAAAGTTCTTTTGCTCTTTAGGTCCTTATTTGTACAATAAGATCAATAATATGATTACAATCTATCCCCTTAATAAACATAAATGCAAAAAAACTATTGACGCTTGGTTACTAACTTTAGAATACAAGGACACTGAGGAACTTTTGGCGGTTTTACGGTAATATAAACATATAGATTTAATCAATGAATAGATTATTATAATATATATATATATATAACGCAAAGAAATAAAATAAAATTTATAATGCAATAAAATTAAATAATTAGTATATTATAACAAGGAGCTGGAGCTGTAGGCATTGTTTAATTTTTAATACTGATGTATTCATAAGTCAGTCATGCAATCAATACACACCCTCTCACACACACACACGTACACTTCACCCAGATACAAAGAGAGGCCCTTTCACATACCATTTATTTCACATTTATTTCTATCTCATTATTTGTGTAAAATAGTTTAAGCTAGTTTAAATTCTGTTCTTTGGGGAGTGGCGCCGTATGTCGAAATACAGGTCCTAACCTAGTTCGACAGCGGATACTATTATATATATTTGAAAAATTGTTATCTACTAGCTAATAATTACGACAAACATTGTACTATTTATTGTGAATAAAATTTATTATTATTATTATTATTATTATTATTCCTATCTCTGGAGGAGTGAAGCAATATACCGTTGAGTCATGAGCGATGCAGATCTCTTCTTCAGACGTCTTTTACTGGTGAATATGAGCCTTTCGAGGTTACCACCATCTTTCCTTGCAATAGGACCGAAGAATCTTGTGAAGATACTCGGAGGACAACCACGAGGAGATTTTTAGTTCTCGCATATTGCAATATGGACCATTTTTCTCCAGCACCACATCTCACTTTCACTTTTCCGATCTGCAGCTTTCAGCGTCCAAGTCTCACCGCCTTACAAAAAGATCGAAAATACCCTCCGAACCAATTTGGTTTTGGTCTTTACGGAGATGTTGCGGTCAACCGATTGTTTTCCACCCGACTGAAGTTGTTTTTATTTAAGTTAGGCTTGTGTATGACCACTAACCTACAGACCAAATTGGAACCGTGCACTAGCTTCTGACCTTTGATGAGTGCCGCGGGCTTGTAGATGGCGAGCAATGGGTGGCTCGCCTTCCAATCGTCTGGTAATCGTCCGGACCAAGCCCAGTCGTCGACGGTGCGCACTGTTCCCGCGCGCTTCATGGAGTTGTCAGCAAACCGTAGGGACCCTGCAGAAGGGTGGAAGCCAACTGGGGCCACGGGTTCGCGTCAGAAAGGAAGGCTCTGGCCCTGTGTATATGGCAACGTTGGAATGGGGTAGGTTGTTTAGTCAGTAAGAGTCTGACACTTGTTTCCCGCTGCGCCCAAGGGCGGTACTCGTCATTGGATGTTTTTTACCTGCCTAAAAAAAAAACCTTTGATGAGCGCCCATATGAAAAAAATATATTTTGACTTTGATTTTGAAGGTAAGCGATGAAATTGCCGTCATTGTAGCACTGATCCTAGAAGTTTTACTTATGTACCTTTACACAGCGTTTATTAGTAAGGATAGACCCCACAGAATGTGTCAGAATTAATAATTCTTTGATATATCCAGGAAAGATACAGTAAACACTTACAAATCAGAACAAGACTATGTCATGGCAGAACAATATGAGTACCGTATGATGCTCCAACGTGCCAACTATGTGTACAACAGCGAGTTTCTACAAAAACGCCGCTTAATGATTGCGGACACGATCGCTCGCCTCAATTGCACCCCTCGAATTGGGTACATCTTTCATTACATCGTGATCAGTGTTGAAAACAGATATAGCAATAGTTCTTGCTGTGGTGTCACGATAGATTTGTTGTATTTTTCTAAAGACCTTTATACCGCACATCGAGGGACTGGAACAGTTTGTCGGCTGCAGTCTTCCCGTCCGATTATAAGTTAAGTGTCTTCAAGGCTAGAGTGAATAGGCTCTTAATAAACTTGTGCGCCTTACCATCAACGATTGCATCACTGCTTACCATCAGGTGGGATCGCAGTCAAGCACTAGTTTATAGCAATTAAAAAAAGAATATCTTATAGGAAATCAACGAGACAGATTGTTAAAGGCGTATAGGATGATGCCACGTATTCTGGACATCTGAACCTACTTTCCAATAGCTATGTGTTCGTAAAATAGGAAGCATTTGCATTTATTTTTTTTTTCTCAGCCATATTAACAATAATTACAACAACAACATTACAATCTACAAGACCTATCATACTGTATGGATCAGAATGTTGGGCTGTGAAGAAGATGGATGAAAAAAGACTTCATTTAGCGGAGATGAAAATGTTGCGATGGATGTGTGGTGTGACGAGAATGGATAAAGTGGGAAATGAGTATGAGGTCTGAAAGTGGTGCCAGTGACTGAAAAGTTGAAAAGAAATCGTTTGTCTTGGTATGGTCATGTGAAGAGGAGAGATGAAACGCATGTTACTAAAAGAGTGTTGAGTTTACACGGATGGAGGGGAAGTGGGAGGCCGAAGATAAGATGGATGGATTGTATGAAGAGTGATATGAAAGAAAAGGGAGTTAGTGTTAGTGTGACGGGTGACAGGACAGAGTGGAAGAAAAAAAACATGTTGTGCCGACCCCAAGTAATATGGGATAAGGGTAGGATGATGCGGATGATAAGCTATAGATAGATAGATTAAACTTAAAAAGTAACAGAATTTATACAAAGACTTAAATTTATGGGAACAATGGCGGTCTTATCGCTGACAGTGATATCTACCAGACAACCTTAGGATGGATCGTAAGAACTTAAAATAATACAGGGGATAGACTGTGGTGTACTACTAGCGAATTAATTTAACTATAAATATAAAACAAAATACATAACTATATAATTTTACTTTACTTTTTTTTTACTTCTGTTTTTTTTATTGATTATAGGTTTGCGCTTGACCGCTATCTGACCTGATGGAAACCGACGATGCGGTCGACGATGGAGCGCGCTTACCTAGAAGTAAACTATTCACTCTTGACTTAAAGATTCCCGGGTTTAGCTCAAAAATACCTATCCGACGATATAATACATATAGCTATTGGGATCTGGGCACTGTATTGGCATCCTCCTTGTCAATGAATTTTATGCAATTATTATTTTTCTGTCCTAGATTCGTCACCACAGCGGGAACATTGCTTAACGGTTTTGTTGTGTAGGTCTTTTATGGTTGTATTGGTCAGTTACAGGTACCACCATCTGTCTCGCCACTGTGACATCCTCACTTCCATAGAGACTCGCATCTCAATGCTCAACATGACATATGCCAAGTTCATAGACAATGGACTCTGCTGCTTTATACCTGGGAAGGTCAGTTAAAATTCAATTAATTTATTTGCATACTATAATGTGAATACAGATGTTAAGAAAGGCTTGAAGCTACACAGCTTGAGAGCAGTGGTGGCCGAGTAGTAAAGGCTCCGACTTACAAGTTGTAGGTCGCGGGTTCCAACCCAGCCATGTGCTGTTACTTTATGTAATTTATTTCATCACCACCTCAAAACGGTGAAGGAAAACATCGTGAGGAAAAATTCGAAGACATGTGACATCCACCAATCCGCACTGGGCCCGCGTGGTGGATTATGGCCCAATCCCTCTCCTAGAGAGGAGGCCTGTGTCCCTGCAGTGGGAACATTAAAACGATGGACCCCGTAAGGGCACAGCAAGGAGGAGGAGCAAGAGGGAGAAGAAAATTGCTCACGTACTCCTGGACTGCACAGGTGTTACTGACACACGCACACGAACCTTAGGCACACCGAACTCCCTTATTGACGCCCTGAACAATCTGAAAGGCCTAATCAGCTTCTGGAGAGAAGTGGGCTGGTTGGAATAAGCCCACCAAAGTTTATGGCCGCCATGGCTCAGGTGCAATGGTCTACACAGGACTAAGTGCGGAAACCATACTCAGACATAACATAAGGGCACAGCAATATAGCAATATGGTTAAACAATTATTAAATAGTAATGAATATTAAAATCAATTTAAAATAATCAAATTTGTAGTGTTAAGATAAAAGGATCGTTGCGGGAATCCGATGGATTTGAAATGCTCAGGACCGTTTATTGTGGCGACACCTGTAGGAGGCCTATGTCCAACAGTGGACGACTTTCGGCTGAAATGATGAGATGGTAAAAGGATGTAGCGACATCTATTGCGCCACATAAGAACTTAAGGGAAAATACAAAATAGAGAATGCCTAGGGCATTAAGTCCGCCTGTGTATCTTTGTGTTGCATCAAGTTCTTCTAAATAAATCATCGCTGCATCGCCCAATTAAAGTTCTCCGTACGATTTGAGCATAAAGACAGCACGGCATCAACTATCCGGCAGTTGTCCACAGACATACATCTGATCGGTGGATTCTACCTTTTCCAAAGGAACTATTTGAGACTTTACTCTCTGTTCTGCATACCCTCAAAAGATGAGAAGATGCGATGTGATGGGACGTGGTGACGTAGAGATGCCTACGTCACTGCGTCATGCACTCATCGACTCTTTAATCTGTATTTTTTTTTATATATAGCCTATTGCAGGGTAAAGAGCTCCCCTTAATCTCTAACTTATTTTTACAAGCTTTTTATTAGCTTGCAATGTAACTGATAATAATGTATGTTCGGCTCAAATCTTGCAACTCAATTTTGAAGCAGATATCTTCAACCGATTGAGCTGAAATTTAACATGCATGTGTCAATCAGATGACAATGCAAAATTATTATGTCATTGAGTTGATCTGATAATGGAACCGGGAGGTGACTATAGGAACTCTGTAATTATAGGGCACAACCATGTCGAGTTTGGGCTCAAGATAATCGTCTTGACGAGTTTTGATTATACAAGGTGTCATTGACACGTTAACGCAAACGAATACCATAGATCCAGTACATGATTCTGGACACCCTAGTGGTGGAATTTCTCGTCGTTTTTTTTTTCAAATTTTTGAAAAAAAACACGTTTTGTTTTTTTATTTTTTAAGAACCTGAAAAAAAAATATTTTACTAAAAAAAAATTTATTAAAAAATCATCAATGCAAATAAAGTAATTATTCTAATCAAACCCGATGACATTTTTAATTTGGAATGTAATTCACTAATTTTTTTCGCAAAAAATGTGAAAATGACGTTTTTATACAGTTTAACTTAAAAAACGTAAAAAAATCATTAAAAAAAAAGAAAAACTGACAAAATATTTAGGTCTCAAGGAATCATGTACTGGAGCTATGGTATTCGTTTGCATAACACAACAATTAACATGTCAATGACACCCTGTATAAGTATAGACCACCGCTATAAAAGCTTGTTATAAAAAAAATATTTTCACTGAAAACTTGTTTTATTATCCACAGGTAATAGACGAAATTAAACGTGTCCTGAAATTAGTAGAGACACAGTCAACGCCTCCAAGGGCTCACGAGGTGTTGCAGGAGTTACGTGACATCTCCAGCATGGCCATCGAGCACTTTGACGACAAGATCTCTCCAGCATTCCGCAAGCGGCTGCAGCAGGGAGCCATACCGCCGCCGCCTAGGCCACCTGCCGGTAACCACACCATCAACAGTCCAGCCTCTCTACCCAAGTTACAATCGTTGGGTTATCGTCGAAAGCCACGTCTGGAGTGTGAGGAGTGGAATTCCTTCCCGGAGTCTGTGTTTCCTGATGGCTACTGGAATCTTGCGGGACACATAGCGCGGAGAACCGATGGCCGTTGGGGTGAAGCGGTTCTCGAATGGCGACCGCGTACCGGACGACGCTCCGTGCGCGCCCCCTACAAGGTGGAGCGACGAGCTGGTGAAGGTCGCGGGGAGCCGCTGGATGCAGACAGCACAGGACCGATCGTTGTGGAGATCCTTCTTCCGATGATACTGTTATATATTAGACGAATTTAGAAATATACAGGTGTCATTGATTTTTTTTCATGAATTTTTTACGTTTTTTAAATTAAACTGTATAAAAACGTAATTTTAACATTTTTTGTGAAAAAAATAAATAAGTGAATTACTTTCCATTCCAATTTAAAAATGTCATCGGGATTGATTAGAATAACGACTTTGCCTCGATGATTTTAATTTTTTTTCTTCTTTTTATTTCTAAGAATATCATTGGGATTGGTTAGAATAACGATTTTATACAGGTAAAAAATAAAAAAAAACAAAACTTTTTTTTCAAAAATTTGAAAAAAAAAAAACTGACGAAATATTCCACCAATGGGCTGTTCAGAATCATGTACTGGATATATGGTATTCGTTTGCGTTAACATGTTAATGACACCCTGAATATTTTGTTTATGTGTCTAGTAACCATAAAACAGCAGTGGTGGCCGAGTGGTAACGGCCCCGACCTACGTGTTGTGGATCGCGGGGTCAAACCCAGCCAGGCGCATTACTTTGTGTAATTTATTTCATCACCACTGCTCTCAAAACGGGGAAGGAAAACATCGTGAGGAAACCGGCATGTCATAGAACCAAAATTTCAAAGACATGTGACATCCACCAACCCGCACTGGGCCCGCGTGGTGGATTACGGCCCATTCCCTCTGTTAGAGAAGAGGCCTGTGTCCCTGCAGTGGGAACAATAAAAAGGCGGATGATGATGATGAACCATAAAACAAGCTCTGCATAGCTTGGGACAAGACGACGTTGTGTGACAGTTGTGGAATTTATTATATTGATCTAATTTTTCCCATCCTGTTCCCAGCGGTGCTGGCGCCGATAGCACTTCGCCAAGAGATGATCCATTTACGTCGCCGCTCCGTCCTGAATGCTAAGCTGTCGCTGTACCTCGCTAACCAATACAAGAAATATTACAAAAAGGTAAGTTAAAAAAACTAAAATGAAAGCCACTAACCGCTAACTAAACGAAACCACACACACACTAATTACAACTAATTGAAATAAGGCATCAAAAAACTCTTTCCACGTCGCTGTCGATTGCTTAGTCACGCGGTAAATAAGTTGACCCATTTGCTGTGGTGCAGTGGTGGCCGAGTGATAATGGTTTCGAGTTACGAGTTGTAGCTATAGTTCGTTTTTTAATTCTAGACTACCTACGATTTGACAACTCAAAATGTCACACTCTAGAACAGGGACTGAAAACGGTTACGGTTAAAGGTTAAGATACCTCAAAAACATTCAGGTACCGCTTTACAATAAAGGTTGAGCTATACCGATACCTTTATGAATAAAGGTAGCGCTAAATAGTTCTTTAACCGTTATACGATTTCGGTAGCGAAAAACATACGATTTAGCGTGGCGGGGGCTCCGCAGGGGTGTCGAACGCGTTACAACTTGTATCATTTGAACATTTTATTGCATTTTATTTGCTGTAGGTACTCTTTTACTATCTCCTTCGTTGCCGACTGTGTGCCCAGTAGGTAGTTTACGTTTTACCGAGTTTTACGTACGTTTTTATTTCATCGATCGCTGATCGTGCATCAACGTGATTTTTTTTTAACATTTTTGTTTTTTTTTTTTATTTTCATTTTTAACCGACTTCAAAAAAGGAGGAGGTTACTCAATTCGACCGTATATGTTTTTTTTTTAATTTATTTTTTACATTTGTTTGCGCATAACTCCGTCGTTTATGGACCGATTTGCAATTTTTTTTTTTGTTCTTGAGATGACATGCTTCCAAATTGGTCCTATTTATTTCAAAACCCAGTACTGATGATGGGATCTATAAGGTATCGAGGGAACTCCTCAAATATTATAGGAGAATATATGGTGGTTTTGGTGTTTACATCTAGAACTTAAGCACTTACAGTCGAAAAGAAACATTTGATGTAATGGAACTGATGAAGAAGACCAGAAATGGCTAATGGAACTTCATACACACACTTCATACTTGCAATAAACTAGTGCTTGACTGCGATCCCACCTGATGGTAAGCAGTGATGCAATCGTTGATGGTAAGGCGCACTAGTTTATTAAGATCCTATTCACTCTAGCCTTGAAGACACCCAAATTATATTCGGCCGGAAAGACTGCAGCCGGCAAACTGTTCCAATCCCTCGATGTACGCGGTATAAATGACGAGGTAAAACGCTTAGTCCGGGCCGCAGGTGTCTCAACAATGTAAGGGTGGATATCTGCCGCCGGGATGTCCGAAGGTGAAATTGGGATGGCGGAATCAAATTATGCAATTCCTGCGCACACTCTCCAAAATGCATCCTGTAGAAAACCGCAAGGCTGGCTACTCTACGCCTGTGCTCGAGACATTGAAGACTGGACCCAACCAAATCTGGATCACCAATCAGCCTCTTTGCACGCCTTTCCACTGAATCCAAAGCCGCTCGGTGGCATTTTGCAGCACCAGCCCATATGTGGCTGCAGTTCTCCACACACGATCGGACCTGTGCTTTGTACAACATTAGAAGCTGTCTCGGTGTGAAGTACCGTCGGACTTTTGCAAGAACGCCGAGTTTTCTAGCAGCTACCTTGGCTTTGGACTCAATGAACCGCCCAAAGTTGAGGTCTGAAGCAATGTCCATTCCCAAGAGCTGAAGGCGGTCGATGCACTCCAGGGATACATCCCGAAAAGCAGGAGCCAAGGTGAACGGGCTCCTTTTGGCGGTGAATAGACACGCCTCTGTTTTGGTGGCGTTGAATGCTACCAGATTAGCTTCGCCCCACTTGGAAACTGCCTGAAGTGAGACATTTGTACGCTCTACCATAGCCTCCCTTTCAGACTGGATTAGCTCCTTACTAGCCCGAGCACTGGGCAGGTATCTCTCTACAACTGTGCTATCATCTGCACACCCAAAGATACCAGGCACTAGCAGATCGTTAATGTGGAGCAGGAATAGAGTTGCAGAGAGAACAGACCCCTGAGGAACACCGGCATTAGTCGTTATAGGCTCTGATGAGCATCCATCGACAACAACTCGGAGTGACCGTTCACTCAGGAAGTCTTTTACCCAGTTTATCAGACCAGGAGAAATGCCGTACGCTGGAAGCTTAGACAAAAGGCCATCGTGCCATACCCTATCGAAGGCCTTCGAGACGTCTAAGGAAACGGCAATAGCTTCCCCATTCCTCTCGAGGGCCTCGCCCCACAAGTGAGTGGCATAAACTAGTAGGTCCCTAGTAGACCGATTGCGGCGAAATCCATACTGTCGGTCGCTGAGGAGATCGTTACCTTCTAGATATGCCATGAGGCGCGAATTCAACACGCGCTCCATAATCTTGCAGAGTATCGGCACGACTGCCCTTTTTGGGCACGGGTTGCACGTTGGCGAGCTTCCAGGACTTTGGCACAATACCAGTCCTAAATGAGAGGCGATACAGGCGCGTCAATACAGGAGACAACTCGGGCGCACAAGCCTTGAGTACTATCGCTGGTATACCATCCGGCCCACTAGCTTTATTCCCGTCTAGACGACACAGTGCTCTCAGAACTTCTTTGTTCCTTAAGCGAACCTCGGGCATCGAGGTGTCGCAGATAGGCAGACTCGGTGGAGTAGCACCGCAAGTGTCAAGACGAGAATTATGGGCGAAGAGTGATGCAAAGAGACCTGCTTTCTCTCTCGCGGTATGAGCCAGTGTACCATCAGGTTTAACCAGCGGAGGCAGTGTGGGCCGACAGAAGTTCTCTTCGACCAACTTGGCAAGGGACCAGAATGCTCTGCTACCGGACGGTTGTGCAGAGAGTTTTGTGCCAATGTAGGTAATGCGGTAGAATCGAGCCTTCCTCAGTGCCTTTTTGTAGGACTTGGCAGCATGGTTAAAGGCTCTCTTCTTTGAGCTCAGATCCGGAGCTTTACGGTCCCGAACGTCAACCCAGGCGAGAAAAGCCGAATGTTTACGCTCTTCAGCTTGAGCGCATTCGGCATTGAACCATGGGTGAGCCGAGCCACCGATGGGTACGTCGGTATATGGGATGAAGTACTCCATAGCTTGACGTACCACATCGGATACAGCGTCCGCACAGCTCGACGGATCCTCAGAAGAGAAGCAAACCCGCTGCCAAGGATAAGATGCGAAGAAGTGCCGCATCTCATCCCAATCTGCTGACTTGTAACGCCACATCCGCCGCTCACCGCGTGACTCGCAGTCAGGTGGGGAGAAGGACGATACAGACTTCACCAGACAGTGATCTGAAGTTCCAAGGGGCGAAGAAACTGTTACGATACATCTGTCTGGATCGGTAGTCAACAGAAGGTCCAGGCAAATGGCAGTACGACCAGCCACATCAGGCACCCTAGTCGCTTGCCTAACCAGCTGGGAAAGGCCCATCGAAACCGTTCGACATCGAAAAGTTCCGCGCCTCTCTCCCAGCGTGGTCGGTCCTCTGGTATGGGAAAAGCCAGTCTTGGTGGCAAGCATTGAAGTCCCCTAGAGCGACGAACTGTGCATTAGGGTGCCAAAGCAGAGCCTCATCGGCGGCCCGACTGAGGTGGTCAAAAAGTCGAGTCGTCTCCTGATCACCGCTGTGCGATCGGTAGACACAGGTGTAGACAATTTTGTCCATACCAGTGTCCACCAATAGCCACAACGTAGACAGACTAGTGTCTTCAAGGTGACAGAGACGCTGGCAGCAGATATCATTACGGACGTACACACAGACCCCGGCACGCTGCAGGAAATGATGCTCCAATGAGTATCCCGGGTAGTTGAGGTACGCCGCATACCCATTGCTCGCCGTCCGCAAGCCAGTGCCTACTGTCTACGGTTGCCGGATCCTGGCGGCGACGGCTACGGCGAGGGCGCTGTTGCCTTTGCCTTATGCGGTCGGCCTCCTCTTTTACTAGTATAACTGCTTCGCAGAAGGAGGCGACCGCCTACCATTCCTCTTCGCTGCGGACCATGGCCTGAACCAAGGCCCGGCGCGAGAGGTCGCCGCCGCCGATCACCATGCTAAGGTGGTTTGTAAAAAATTGCTCCTAAGGATAAGACCGTGGATTGTGACACCTTATTAATTTTAAGTTCATATTGTAATTTTGTTTATGGTATGCCTATCCATATATCTACCGTGATCTTGGCTATCGCATACAGATTTTTTAAGCACGGAAAAAATGGGCAAAAAAGGTTATTTTTTTAATTCACCTATTGTCTAAATACATTATCATGTTAATAAAACTGATTTCTAAGACATTACGACATGACGGATCGCAAAAAAATTAAACTAGCTGGGGAAAGAAGTGTTTGTAGCAACTTAGTTAATAAGACGAATAGTGGTACTGGACGGTAAACCAGCGCAATCACCCTGTTTAAGTTTTTTTTTTATAGTAGGTAAAAATAATCCAATGACGAATCCCGGCCTTGGGCAGAGCGGGAAACAGTGTCAGACTCTTACTGACTAAACAACCTAACCCATTCCTACGTTGCCATACATACCATGGCCAGAGCCTTCCTTTTAGACGCGAACCCTACGGTTTACTGACAACTCCTTGAGGCGCGCAGCAACAGTGCGCGCTATCGATGACTGGGCTTGGTCCGGACGGTTACCAGACGATTGGACGGCGAGCTACCCATTGCTCGCCATCCACAAGCCCGCGCCTACGGTGGCCGAAAATCGGGATCGGAATCTCAGCGGCATCTCGGGCGTGAGCGCCGTTGCCTTATGCGGTCGGCTTCCTCCTTTGCTAGCATTACTGATCGTGTTTAAGTTTACGTATCTGCACCTTTATAAAGTAAATTTTGCTACAACAACAGTCAGATAAGAAGAATTGATAAGATAAGAACACCTTAGGTGGGCACTCTGCCTACTCCGGCTTACACACTATTGTCCTTTCGATCGGTAATAAAAACATACCTACTGAGTTACAATAGGTAATAAGCAACATGCAGGAACTGAACGACCGACAGAGCGGCGAGGCGGTACATCAAAGAAAACCCCCTATTTTAAGCTATTGGTACCGGTACTGATTCATTTATAAAGGATATTGGTACTGTTACCGAAACCATATAAAGGTTATGGTACTTATATCGAACCATACCGGTATTATTTTTTTACCTCAAAATTCCGCTTATACCCCTATTTTACGGTATCGAAATATTTCGGTTACCGAAATTTAACGGTATGACGTCATACCGAAATTTAAAGGTACGTTTATTTTTGGGTAATTCAGTCCCTGCTCTAGAAATATGTTCCCAATTTTCTGGAGTTTGACGTTTTAAGTTGTCAAATCGTAGTCTAGGGTTAAAAAAACGAACTATAGCTGGTTCAAACCCAGCCAAGCTCATTAATTTGTGTAATTTATTTCATCGCCACTGCTCTCAAAACGGTGAAGGTAAACATCTTGACTAAACCGGCTTGTCCTAGAGCCAAAAATTCAAAGACTTGTGAAATCCATGAACCCGCACTGGGCCAGCGTGGTGGATGGCGGCTCATTCAGAGAAGAGGCCTGAGTCCCAGCCGTGGGAACACTAAAAGGCTACTATGCTGTTATGCTATACTAGCTTCTGCCAGCGGCTTCGCCTGCGTGACTGTGGGTTTTACCCCTTAGGGGTAATGTTTCGTAAAATCCATTCTTAATGGACGTCTTCGCCATATAAGTAATCTACAGTACGGCCGTCCGATCTTGGCGAAAATCTTACAAAAATAAGGGTTTAAAAAAAATAAATGCCAAAAACAGTTTTTAACAGCAATAACAACTACAAATTACATTTTTTTATTAATCCTTCTTTTTTGAATTAGTTTTCAAACGCTAAAATTCGCAGAGCCTAACTTCGCCAAGATTCGACGTTCGTACTGTACCTGCCAAATTTTTTGTTTGTTGGTGTTATAGTTTTTGAAATTTCATGTTTAATCAGTGGGTGATATTTCCCTTTTATTTATTGTTATTTTTAGCTTACTGCCAGCGACTTTGCCCGCGTGAAATTAGGGTTGTCCATACAAACTTTAGACCCCCATTATATCCCTTTAGGAGCTGAATTTTGAAAAACCCTTTCTTAGTCAAAATCAAATCAAAATCAAAAAGGTTTTTATTTCATATAGGCCTACAAGGGCACTTATAAAACGTCAGAAGCTAGTGCACGGTTCCAAATTGGTCGTTTCCTATGGAGAAGAACCGGCAAGAAACTCCATGGTTACTCTTTTAAAAAAATGATTTCTTACAATAATTCGTTGTTACAGTACTTATATCATTATGTAAGAACAGTGTAGACCAGTCAATATAGTATTAAAAGCACAATAAAAATAATCATAATAATAAAAAATAAAAGGTGAATCGTAATAGGATTTACTAAGTCTACAGTGCTCTTACTTTACAACGTGAATTGTAAAAAAATATTGTATACACCGTTAAATTTTAGTCGTTTTAATCCCGAAGAGGGTCGATCCAGTACACGAAACACTATCGATTTGTGTAGATAAAATAAAAAAATAAAGTACTTTTTTTTCTAAATATACGCATTGATATACGCATTTACGAAATTAATTTCTTTAAGTAAACGAGTCATTGACCTTGTAGGTAGTTGTCGATCGTTGCGTACTAACTACCTACAGGTCATTGAACTCGCCCAGCTGAAGTTTACTTAAAGAAATCAATTTAGAACATGCGTAAATTAATTCGAGTTTAAAAAAAAAGTACTTTGTTTTTTCATTCTAACTTTACCAATCGATAGTGTTTCATGTACTGAATCGATCCTCCAAGGGATTAAAACGACTAAAATTTAACGGTGTATAAAAAAAAAATAATTAAAAATTATGAGAAAAAAAAAATACATCAATCACTACAACAGTTACACTGCGAAGTGTGCGTAGTGTTCGCCTACGTCATTAAAGGAAGCCTTGTGCAAAATTTCACTCTCCTAGATCCAGTAGTTTTGGCTGTGCGTTGATATGTCAGTCAATCAGTTTCTCCTTTTATATATATAGATTATGGTGTTATTTCAGATGATGGATTACAAGAAAGTCGCTTTCCGACAACAGAGGACTATCCGAGATCTCACCAAGAAGCAACGAGAGCAAGAAAATATTATTGGTACTTATGTATAATTTTTATCTCTATTGCTTTGAACACAAAGGTTTAAAGTTGCATGAACCTCTGACACCTAATAGACTAAAAGTTTCTGTGATATGCCCTGTATGACAAAGAATGTTATGTTTTGATTATAAGTACATGGTGGACATCCCTCATATACGTACAAAACGTTTTGGCAACACTTTCATTGTGCGTACAGCCAAGGAGTGGAATTCCTTGCCGGAGTCTGTTTCCTGATGGCTACAACCCGGGAATCTTTAAGTCTCGAGTGAATAGGTTACTTCTAGGTAAGCGCTCTCCATCGTCGACCGCATCGTCGCGCACCGTCAGGTGAGGTAGCGGTCAAGCGCGAACCTATCATCAATAAAAAATAAGACGAGCTAGCTGTGCCTTTCCACTCCGTTTCTTTGTCGCGTCTTTGCACTCTGCATTCGCGGATCGTGGCGTGATGTGATGCAGCCCATAAACATTCAATAAATAAGATATCCAAAACAAAAAAAAAATATTATTTTTTAAGTCAGATTTTTTTTTCGAATTATTCTTTGTGTATTATATAGATAGGGTAATGGAAAGTTTCTGATCAATATTTTACTGATTTCCAATTAATATAGCATAGCAATAGTTTGCTAAAAATCTTTTTTATTTCTTAAATTTATTAATAATTTTCGTAAATAAAACTTCCTTCGTCTATGTTTGTTGTTTAATGGGTTACTTAAACACATCTAATGTTAAAAAAAAATAGACTATTAATTTAATTTGTATTTATAATTTCAGCTGATTTGAAGAAGCGTATCGAAGAATGCGATATCAAGTACAGTGAACTGACACATACTAACCAAGCCGTCGGGGGAGCTATAGCTGGTAAGTATTCACCGTGAAAAAATGGTTGTTTTCCCTCAGCGAAATGGTTGTATCTTGGTAATACAAACGTTTGATAAAGAAATAAAATATGAAGAGAGAGGAGAAAAACAAAAAATTGACCTGTAGAGTGCAAGCTAATTATGACGTATCACAACGTGCGAGAGCTTATTTTGGTTTAAATATTTAATTAATCGGTTTCCTTTGACGGCGGGCTGCTCATGCGACTCTAGTAGTACCTACAAATTACGTTTAATGTTACTATTGTCTTCGCTTTTTTGAGTTGATAAATATTTTTCTTAATTATTTATAAAAAAAAACTTTTTAATTTTTTTATTTTTTCTGTATGCTTCAAAAGTACTCCTTATGGCAAGTCATTCTGCCGCGGGAAAACAACCATTTAAATTTCACGGTGTATATTTTTTATTTATTTATGTACACACAAACACTTACAAAAATAAACTTTGAAGGAACTTTGATTAGTTACCGACCGAAACAAAATTTGCGGCCGAAACCGAAATTGAATATTCGGCTTTTGTTTCAGTTTCGGCCTAAATCGAAAGTGATGTAACAGAAAAACTGCTGAAAAAGAAAAATTATATTTCGATAAAGTTATTCCTAACTAACCGAATCAAAATTGCGGCCGAAACCCAAACTAAATATTCGGGTTTTGTTACAGTTTCGGCTTAAATCGAAAGTGATGTTACAGAAAAACTGCCGAAAAATAAAAATAATCTACACTAATATAATAAAGAGGTAAAGTTTGTTTTTTTTGTTTGTAGGGGGTAATCTCTGGAACTACTGGTCCGATTGAAAAAAATTAAGCAACAATAGAAAGCTGCTTTACTCCTGAGTGACATAGGCTATATTTTATGCACGCGGGCGAAGCCGCTGGGAAAAGCTAGTATTTTCATAAAGTTATTGCTAACTATAATAATATTTTTTTCCTTCTTGTTCTCAAATTGCTGATATTACAAGCTTTATATTTGATCCACTTTCCGGTTACCGATTGAGTTGACATTTTGCATACATATGTGAATCGTGTGACATGTATGATACATTAATGTATGTATGTATGATACATTAGATAGTCCTGCAGGCCAGAAAGAGCTGTACCGGCTCTCTAGAATAAGAGAAAGAAAGGCGAGGGATGTTTGCCAGGTAAGATGTGTAAGAGATGAAAGGGGAATGGTTCTATCTGATGATGAAAAAATCAAAGAAAGGTGGAAGGAATATTTTGAAAGACTTATGAATGAAGAAAATAATTGGAGTGGGGTTTTAGAGAATAAACCAGTGAATGTGGGGTTAGTGAGAATGGTTAGTATGGAGGAAGTCAGGGAAGCAGTGAATGGAATGAAAAATGGTAAAGCCATTGGCCCGGACGGAATACCAGTTGAGGTGTGGAAGTTATTGAGAGTGGATGGATGGGTGTGGTTAGCTTTATTCTTCAATAAGCTGTTGCAGGAAGAAGCCATACCTGATGAATGGTGCAACAGTTCCTTGGTGCCCATCTTTAAAAACAAAGGTGATGTGCTTGAGTGCAACAATTATAGAGGAATAAAGCTAATGTCGCATACCATGAAAGTATGGGAGAAAGTTATTGAACGGTGGCTGAGAGAAGAGAGTGAAATTTCACAGAACCAATTCGGTTTTATGCCTGGTCGTGGCACAACGGATGCCATATTTGCTATACGCCAGTTGTGCGAAAAATACAGAGGTGCACATAAAAACTTGCACATGGTATTCGTTGACCTCGAAAAGGCATACGACCGGGTACCTCGTGAGGTTCTGTGGTGGGCCCTTAAGGAGAAAGGTGTGCCTGGGAAGTATGTGCAGTTGATCCGAGCGATGTATAGTCGCTGCACTACACAAGTCCGGTCTGCAGCGGGCACCACTAACAACTTCAATGTGGCTGTCGGTTTACACCAAGGGTCGGCTCTTAGCCCTTACCTCTTCCTAATAATAATGGACGCTCTGACGTCGGACATTCAGGAAGAGGCTCCCTGGTGTATGCTGTTTGCCGATGATATTGTGCTGGTTGCCGAGAGTGCCCCAGAGGTCCAGAGCAGATTGGAGGTGTGGTGGCAAAGACTGGAGAGTGTTGGCCTAAAATTGAGCAGAACTAAAACCGAGTACCTGTTCTGCGATTTTGGCGGTCTCTCTAGTCCTGTGCCCATAACTCTCGCTGGAACGCCCATACCAATCTGTTCCGACTTTAGGTACCTTGGGTCGCTTATCCAAGGGAATGGTGAGGTAGACCGAGACGTGGCACATCGGATCAACTCAGGATGGATGAAATGGCGACAGGTCACTGGAACAACTTGCGACCCACGGATGCCCCTCAAATTGAAGGGTAAAATCTACAAGTCCGTGATAAGGCCTGTCCTACTTTATGGGTCAGAATGTTGGGCTATGAAAAAGACGGATGAAAAGAGATTGCATGTAGCAGAGATGAGAATGTTGAGATGGATGTGTGGTGTGACGAGAATGGATAAAGTGAGAAATGAGTATATTAGAGGAAGTCTGAAAGTGGCGCCAGTGACTGAAAAGTTGAAAGGGAACCGTCTGTCTTGGTATGGCCATGTAAAAAGGCGGGATGAAACGCATGTTACAAAAAAAGCCATGAGTATAAATGTGGATGGATGGAGAGGGAGAGGGAGACCAAAGAATATATGGATGGATTGTGTGAGAAGTGATATGAGAGAAAGAGGAGTTAGTGATAGCGAGACGGGTGACAGGACAGAGTGGAAGAAGAAGACATATTGCGCCGACCCCAAATAAAACGGGACAAGGGCAGGAAGATGATGATGATGTGAATCGTGTGACAATGCAATATTATGATGATATGGAATTAATCTGATGATGGAGCTGGAAGGTGGCCATAGGAACTGTGTAACTTTTTATACTTAATGTAATCTACGAGTGAAAGTCTTCTCGTCCAATATACCACAGTGTCTTAAGACGAAAGTCTATGACCAGTGTGTGTTGTCAGTGATGACATATGGCTCCGAAACGTGGTCGCTTACAATGGGCCTTATTAGACGACTCAAAGTCACCTAAAGGGCAATGGAAAGAGCTATGATCGGAGTTTCCTTGCGTGATCGAATCAGAAATGAAGAGATCCGCAAGAGAACCAAGGTTGCTGACATAGCGAAAAGAATCGCCAAACTTAAGTGGCAATGGGCAGGGCACATCGCACGCAGAACAGATGGCCGCTGGGGCCGAAAGGTTCTGGAGTGGCGACCGAGTACCGGAAGACGTAGTGTTGGTAGGCCTCCCACAAGGTGGACCGACGACCTGGTCAAGGTTGCTGGAATACGATGGATGCGAGACGCACGGGACTGGTCGTTGTGGCGACGAAACACGTTTTTTTTTCTTTCATTCTATCCTGTCACTCGTCATGCTATCACTAACTCCCATTTTCCCTTAAATCCGCGCTTACTGTAGCATCTTTTGTACTTTTGAAGTTTTAACAAGTATATGATTGTTCCAGCGAGTGCCGCCGGTGATGTGGCGATTGCCAGCACGTCAGCCCAGCCGCTGCGCCACTTCTCATCTCAGATCAAGCTGGACTTGTCTGTTCTGCCCATTGGCACTTCCAAAAGGAACAACAAACGTGAGATAGCTTCTTTTTTTAATTACAATAAACTAGTTCTTGACTGCGATCCCACCTGAAGGTAAACAGTGATGCAATCGTTGATGGTAAGGCGTAATAGTTTATTAAGAGCCTATTCACTCTAGCCTTGAAGACACCTAAATTATAATCGGATGGGAAGATTGCAGCCGGCAAACTATTCCAGTCCCTCGATGTACGCGGTATAAACGCTGGCGTCCCGGCCCTGTACGTAGTTTTTTTTTTATTTCATTTACGGCACTGTTCGAAGGCTCGGAATCTCAAATCCTAATTCAAGTTCGAAAATCGTATTTTCATCATTGATAATTTCATAACATTTATGCGACTTTCCGGTAGCCAGACAAATCTGCGTCATGATGTGGCAGCGGTAAGTCTCATTGCCAACGGGAGCCCGAGCAGTCCCATAGAATTTATACGCGGTATAAACAACGAGGCAAAACGTTTAGTCCAGGCCGTAGATGTCTCAACAATATAAGGATGGATATTTGCAAATAAACTAGTTCTTGACTGCGATCCCACCTGATGGTAACCAGTGATGCAATTGTTGATGGTGAGGCGCACTAGTTTACTAAGAGCCCATTCACTCTAGCCTTGAAGACACCTAAATTACAATCGGACGGGAAGACCGCAGCAGGAAAACTGTTGCAGTCCCTTCTCTGACAAATCTAATCAAAACCTTCCTCAACAGTGCTGCCAAATATGAAGCCACGTAAGCCGCTGATCAAACTGCCAAGTCTGTCGGAAGACGACGCAGGTCCGCCGCCCAAACTTCAGAAGATAGACGAGAGTCGCGTGAGCGCGGCGCCGTCGAGCTCGGGCGAGCGACAGAGCCCCCGCACGCGCTCACAGTCCTCCATGGCCAAGATACGAAACATCACCGACGAAATACGACACTTAAGTAATCTCTCAACGACTAATGAAAACCAACTCAAACGCCCTCTAGGCTTAAGCGATAACAATGTCAATGTACCCGACAGTAAGAAACAGAAGATAGATTAAGAGGTGAATTGAATTTTTAATTTTATTGTGTAGTAGCAAGGTTGAGAGTTGATTGTCGATGCTTTGATATGTGACGTTCTTTTTATGATGTCTTTGTTAAGGCATAAAGTTTGGCGAATATCCATTTAGTGGAGTAAAAATGTGTGTTAGGAAATCATTGATTAGTCCTGCTTGCATATCAAATTACTAAAGTCATATCTAGACTAGTTTATATCCGCTACAATACTCGTAGTTTTCGTTATCATGTAAAGTTTTGATCCCGAACGCAGAGAGGGAATTATATCATTAACTCCCGAGCACTACGAGGGAGTTAATTGGGTTAAGTGGGTGCTTATAATGCACCTTACAGAGGGTGACAGTGACAGAGTTGTAACGGCCCCGACTTACGAGTTGTAGCTTGCGGGTTCCAGCCAGGCGTAATACTTTGTGTAATTTATTTCATCATCACTGCTCTCAAAACGGTGAAGGATCACATCGTGAGGAAACTGGCATGACTTAGAACCAAAAATTGAAAGACATGTGAGATCCGCCAATCTGCATTGGGCCCGCGTGGGGATTACGGCCCATTCCCTCTCCTAGAGAGTAGGCCTGTGTCTCAGCAGTGGGAACATTATAAGGCTGACACTATACGAGGCTTTACACCCTACCATACGTACTTACATGCAGTGGCGTAGCGCAGACTAGTTAAGACATGGGCGAAGACGCATCAGCGAGGCCCTTTTCGTTCATAAATTCAAATGCGTTCGACCACTTCGCACACCATCAGGTGAAAAAATGGTCAAAAGAGAGCTTATTTATTATAAAAAAAACCCTCGATCTTAAAGAAATGAGGGTTTGCGCGAGGCCCCTTGGCGATGATGTGTCTCTACAGTCTCTGTTTACGGTAATCACCAAGCGTTTCTGTACGCTTTAGGTAGAACATCATTTAGTCTGTTTCATCTTCAAAAGATTAGCAGAAACAGAATAAAATTCCATCAATTTTAGCTCTAAAATGTTTTAGTAATTTTTTGTGCAAGCGGGGCCTCAGTGTATTAAGTATATTTTGCATGTAACAGTAATCTAATATATCGAATATATCATTCATTAACCCTTAGGGTTTTTTATCTTATATTATTCATGGTGAAATTATTTATACAATATCATAACCGAATTGTGTATTTTGCTCTTTGAATGTATGTCATATATCTCGGTAGTATAATCTGAGTGTTAAAGCGATTTTTCTTACTAGTTTTCTAGTATCTGGATACCCGAATTGTGTATTTTACTCTTCAATCATCATTGTACTAGATTACCGATCTCTGTTTCGAAACGGCCTGACAAATATCATCACAAATAATTCTGTAATAGTATTTGATGTGTGATGTGATGGAGCAGTGGTGGCCGAGTGGTAAAGGCCCCGACTTATGAGTTGTAGGTCGCCGGTTCAAACCCAGCCAGGCGCATTACTTTGTGTAATTTATTTCTTCACCACTGCTGTCAAAACGGTGAAGGAAAACATCGTGAGGAAATCGTCATGTCCTAGAACCAAAAATTCAAAGACATGTGACATCCACCAAGCCGCACTGGGCCCGCGTGATGGGATTCGCGTATGGGGTATGGCCTATTCCCTCTCCTAGACAGGTGGCCTGTGTCCCAGCAGTGGGAACATTTAAAAGGGTGATTAAAGATGATATTTGATGTCAGTTTGGTCCAATGGTAGGCGTTGAGATATGACATCGCTGTAATTTGAAAACAGAATAAGCGCCATTATTAATTTTGTATATTAAACCTTATTGTTTACAAAATTGGTATAATTTTTCAACAAATATTTTTGAACAGTTTTAATAATGAGAATTGAATTCCGAATGTAATATTTTTTGTTTGTGAAGCAATTCTGGGCCACTTATGCGTTATGATTTTGTTTTTAATCCTTGATCTAGTGCATTGATGATCGAAGATTTTACTCTATGAACGTATATCATATATTTCGTAGTATTATCTGAGTGTAATAGCAATTATTCTTCCTAGTTTTCTAGGATCTTGGCTTATTTTCTGATATTAAAGTAGAGCATATTTATTAATGCATAGTTTTTTGGTAATAATGACGTTAAAATCTAAGTACAATTTATTATTTAATCATTTGTATTACTAAGACTATTTCTATCACCATTTATACAATGCGTTCCGAATGAGAGTAGGATCGATTGCCATGTTGTGACGTCACGTTTTACTGTCAAATTGAAGAATTATTTGGGTTAGTAATAAACTTTATTTCTGTCAGCGAATTAGCATTGCTATCCAGCGTGGCAATGCTGCCAGTGTTCTGGGCACTTTTCCCATTGATATCGATAAATTTAATTTATTTACAAACCGTGAAAGAAAAGAGTTAAATCAGAATCCAGGTCTTCAATTTTACTCATCTCTGAGTTCATAAATTTTCCTAATATCTTCGATTTGACAGAATGACGTGACGTCACAACATGGCAATCAATCCTATTCTCATTTGGAACGCATTGTAATTAGTTTTATATTGTAGCACATAGCCGTAGCGTGGATAAATTTAGACGTGGGCGAACACAGCTAGACATTTTTCTCTCATAACTTAGAAAACTGTTTGACGGTTTTTGAACACTGTTTGACCACTTCGTCGTTTCCCATTAGGTGAAATAGTGGCCAAACGCGAGCTTATCAAAAAACCAATCCCTTGTTCGTAAAGGGGCCTCCCTTCAGCGAGGCCCCTTTAGGTGCGAGGGTCCACTTCGCCCACGCTTGCCTACGCGACCGGTGTTGCATTAATTATATTTATGTGTCTAACTATTAAAAAGCCAAATATAAGCTATTCATGATCTTATGTAGTACAGTTCATATAATACACTTTAGTAATAATATGGCAAAATTATACCCCATTCTAAGATTAGACATTAAAAAAACCTTTTCGACCCCAACCCTTTTTTAACTTCCGTACGCATAAGGATGTCATTAAAAGCAAAAAAGTTGTTAAAAACCCAACTATTTACTGCAGCCGCCATTTGTCATTCCGCGGCTTGAGGACGGCGAGAAATAGATAGCTCGCCGTCTGGTCGTCTGGTATTATGGTATACAAGCGAATTGTCAACGGTGCGCTCTGTTCCCACGCACCTCAAGAAGTTGCCCAACTGCAGGGCCGAAGCCTACTGGGGCCCTGGTCCGGTTTCCGATAGGAATGTTTGACCGCGGTATTATAGTTTAGTCAGTAAGAGTCTGACAGTTTCCAGCTCTGCCCAAGGGCAGGATGACATTGATGACTTTGATGATCATTTGATGACTTTTCCCACCATAAAAAAATGTGTCATTCCACCGTTTTAATACTCAAATTCGGTTGAATATACAGTAAAAAGGTTTTCTTAAATGTCTAATTTTATTTAGAACGGGGTATAACCATTTAAAAAGCCAAAAATAAGCTATTCAGGTTCTTATGTAGTGCAGTTCATAGTCGTACACTTTGATTCGTTAAGCCCCAAGCGAACGTTGTTCGCACACCTATTGTCTTTCTATTATGTTTCTAATTACGGTATTCGAGAGGTTTATAATAATTTGGCGAAATTTGTATGTCACACATTGAAAAAAATCATTTAGAAAATATTTTTTTGATCGCAAACGGGCAATTCATGATATTGCATCATACTTATTTATTTATATATTTACACTTTATTGTACAGCAAGACAATGAAAACGAAAACGATATCTTATAATATTTATTTGCGTTTAACGCCGAGTTTCTGAAACCCCGATCAAATTGTCATTTAACTGACACAATTGTTAAATTAACATCTGTGTCAAATGAATTTGGGTCACTGAAACTATGCTTAGAAAAAAATAACTAATCTATGGCATGGCATTTGGCATGCTATTGCTATATTAGACTACGCTGTCAACAAGATCATTAAATATCGCTACAAAAACTGCTGATAACAGTATTTCTGACAAAGTATATAATTACATTAAAAAAAAAATCAAAATGCTATGCAAAATCACAGTCTCTTTTACAAAGGCCATTCATTAAAAGTTGAAGTTGCTATAGGCACATCAATTGACACTTGTCAAGACATTTGAAACCTAGTTAGCTGATTTTTACGTTGATCGGGCTCTCGGAAACGGGGTGTAAGTCTGTCATATAGTCGCGACCATGGCGTGTTAGACACAATTTTCTTCAGTATAAAAGAAAAGTTTAAATTTAATTTTCTTTATTTTTTTAATTTTCTTCAGTATAAAAGTTTAATATTATTTCAATGCGTGACATATCAAGAATATTATATAAAAGATTATTATTTACCATAACAATTGATTAAAATTGTTTGTCAAAATCCGCCTAATCATTTTTAGTAGGTTATATTTTTAAAATCGAAATTAGTGTTAAACATTAAAATTAAAAAAAGCCTATTTGATCACATTTTGACTAATTTATTTGTAGCGTTCGGATTAAACCTAGCCAGGCGCATTACTTAGTGTAATTTATTTCATCACCACTGCTCTCAAAACGGTGAAGGAAAACATCGTGAGGAAATCGACATGTTCTAGAACCAAAAATTCGAAGTCATGTGACATCCATCAATCCGCACTGGGCCCGCGTGGTGGATTACGGCCCATTCCCTCTCCTAGAGAGGAGGCTTGAGTCCCAGCAGTGGGAACATTAAAAGGCTGATGATGGTGATTGTTCGGATATCGATAATTCGGATCTCAAAAACTAATTGACATAAACTAGTGCTTGACTGCGATCCCATCTGATGGTAAGCAGAGATGCAGACATTGATGTTGAGGCGCACTTGTTTATTAAGATCCTATTCACTCTAGTCTTGAAGACACCTAAATATAATTTAATAAGCAGGCAAATTGTTCTTGTCCTTCGATGTGCGCGATATAAACGACGAGACGAAACGCTTAGTTCGGACCGTAGGGGTTTCAACAATGTTTTAAAAAAATGTGAACAAATAGGTCAAAATGTGATTATTAAGGCTTTTTTTATTACATATTTTATTTCTGATTACTTGTGTAATCATAAAATTATTTACTTTTATACTTATTTGTCGTCCCTAACAGCTGTGTTAGATATTATTTTGTTAGTTAAATCATATGATTACTTCAGCTAACGTATACTATAAAATAAACATATACAAGTATCTCAATAAACTGTTTCGTGTTATTTAAACCTAAACCCGACCCCTCCAACCACCCACAAACCCCCACCCCTATCACTCCTCTCTAAACCCCTATCTCGTACAAAAATAAAGGTTTAAAAAAATCAATACCAATAATTGCAACAACAACTGCAAATTGCATTTTTGTTGGCGCCACCGTTTCCGGTGATCGAATTTAGCGCCAATGGTTCAACTAAAGTGACGCACCATGGACTCCAGTGCTGCCATCTACGCCGAACCGGACGTCATAACGTTGCTGGCGTGTGATTGGCTGTCTGTATCGGCTGACGTCGCCTCGGGGGGGGGGGGGAATACCGAGTTTACCTTTTCGCCGCCAACGTACACAAAACGCAATGCCTCGCCGAGCGCCAAGCTATAAATGTATAACTAAATGTACAGTAAACAGTAGTGATGGGGATATCGTCATATCGATGAATAAGATTTGTACGCGTAAAGTTAAGATTTAAAGTTGATTTTACGAATATAATTAAAAACTGATTAAATATTTCCAGATTTGTTTTATTTACAGTATCCTTAATAAGAAAAAACAGTATAATTTATGAGTATCAAAGAAAGTAATACATAACTGAATTAGAACTACAAGGAATTGGGGTACATCTCTATTTGTTTCATGATCTCATTCTTTAACTTCATATCAAGTTATTGGCACTGAGGGCACGTTGAATTCGATTCTGATCAGGGATGGGGTCTATGGTCTTTCTTTCTTCTATTTTTGTTTATTCCTGTGTTTTTTTAATAACTTCAGTCAACGTTTTATACCGTCGTAGGTATCTAAGTGGCAGAATTTTGAAGTGTTTTTTGAAATGGAAAGTAGATAAGTATATATTTAAATTCTATCACGCTTGTAGCCGTGTACTTATCAAAGCATTGTTTTTTAAGTGTTGTTTCTGTTCTTTTCTTAATTCATGTATCGGTAGTGTTTACCCATCTGCGCGCGGGGGACCCCGCGCAAAGATTGCGTTTCTCTATTTACCCACGACGGAACGGAGCAGGTATATGCGTTTAGGTTGAGAGATGTTTGTGAGTTTGTGCAAAGTAATGTTCCCACCTACCTTCTAAACTAATGATCCGATTTTGATGCGGTTTTCAATAACAGGTTTGTGTTTGATGAGTTCATGTTCTTAGATGGTGTTATAGCTGCAACTCACTAGGGGGCGCCACAATCTTAGTTCTTGTCAAAAGTCATGTTCCCACCTATCTTCTAAACCAATGATCCGATACTGGGTTCACCGAACATTTTACATACTTATTGAATTCCTACTCTTTGAATGAATAAACATTATTATTATCATCCATTAGTTAGACATACCTCAGAATTATCTTCTGGTTCAATATTCTCCACAAAATACTCCGAGTCCGATTCCACACCTTGCAAAATTTTCAGAAGTTCGTCCGAATCAAGTTCTTCACTCCTTTTTCTGTTTGCAAGTGAAAGAAAGAAAGATGCGTGCGAGCGAATTCGATTTTGTGCTGCACTACGCCAAAGTGACCTTGACAGCCGCACGCCTATGACGTCACTGATCAACTTCTATAGTAGTTCGTGGCACTCGGTGGCGCACAGGGGCATAGACGACCAATTGTTTTGTAGAGATGGGAAAATAGCTATCGACAAGAATTAGTAACAACTTTATAATTACGTATTGGCATCTACCTGAAGGTCGATCGTCATTCATTCATCTATTATCCTTTGTAATGAAGGAGATAACTACTTTCATATTTTATTGACCTCAAATTGTTTTCGATATTCGCAACTTTCTGTATTTATAAATATTTCAATGGTGAAATCAACCTTTCACGGCACATCACTGGCCAACTTGATATGAAGTGATTGGCGTTTTGAGGAAAGTAACAAAATTCTGAGTTTCTGTTTTTGCCGATTTTAGGACAAACTAGGGCTTATTTTGTGTAGAAAAATAAAAAACAGGGTAGTAGACAGTGCTATCTTAAACAATAAAATAAACCAAAGCTTTTAATCACAGTAAATTTTTTTTAATAAGACAGTTAAAATTAACAACTTCTATAGAAGTTGTGGCGCTGGTGGCACGAAAATCCCGAACTTCTATAGAAGTGCATGGCGGTGAAAAGGTTAAAAACGCTGAGCTCGGTGGACGGAGCCCTCTTTCGTCACTCGTGCCTCGTCGTAGAAACGTTGTTCATATTAGTTATTATTGTCTAATTACTTTTTTAACCTAATTAATCTATTGTAACTATTTAAAATAAAAGTGATTGAGTGTTAGTAACTATCCGTCTATCATTTATTCTTGTCTAAAGTGTCTATAATCTTACATTTTGTTTAAAACATTTTTTTTTTTACGAGTTTTCAAGCGCTAACATTCGTAGAACCTAGCTTCAGGCTTGCCAAAATCCGACGGCCGTACTGTGTTTCGCATTTTGTAAGAGTAGTGGTGGCGGAGTAGTAAAAGCCCCGGCTTACGAGTTGTACGTCGCGGGTTCAAACCCAGCCAAGGACATTACAATTAGTGTAATTTATTTCATCACCACTGCTCTCAAAACGGTGAAGGAAAACATCTTGTGGAAACCGGCTTGTCCTAGAACTAAAAATTCGAAGACATGTGACATGCACCAACCCGCACTGGGCCCGCGTGGTGGATTACGGCCCATTAGTGAGAGAGAACAATATGAGGCTGATGCTATAAGCAAATAGTTTAAAATCCAGTGTTAGTACTAACTACCAGAGTAAACATAATTTTGTTCCCGGGTGTCGCCACTGTGTGGCCCGGAGGACACGGTGGAGCACACGGTTGAGGTGTGCCCCGCTTGGGCAGAGCATCGCTGTGTCCTCGTGGGAGCGATCGGTGGCGGCGATCTCTCGCGCCGGGCCTTGGTAGAAGCCATGGTTCGGAGTGAGGAGGATTGGCAGGCGGTCGCCTCCTTCTGCGAAGCAGTAATGCTAGCAAAGGAGGAGGCGGACCGCATAAGGCAACGGCGTTTGCGCCCCAGACGCCGCCGTGATTCCGATCCTGACTTCCGGCCACCGTAGGCGCGGGCTTGCGGACGGTGAGCATTGGGTAGCTCGCCGTCCGGTCGTCTGGTAATCGTCCGGACCAAGCCCAGTCGTCGACGGCGCCCACTGTTCCCGCGCGCCTCATGGAGTTGTCAGCAACTGTAGGGACCCTGCAGAAGGGTCGAAGCCAATCAGGGCCACGGGTTTGTGTCTGAAAAGGAAGGCTCTGGCCCTGGTATGTATGGCTTATCAAGTCCATTTTAGCTAGGTACTTAAATCTTTATTTGTAACTAGCATTTGCCTGCGGCTTCGCCCGCGTGGTATTGGGGTTGGGGTTTCCGCGATAAAAAGTAGCCTATGTCCTATTCCGGAGTGTATCCTATGCCTGTGCCAAATTTTATCCAGATCCGGCCAGCCGTTTTGGCGTGATTGAGTAACAAACATCCAAACATCGTAACTTTCGCATTTATAATATTAGTAAGATTTCTTGCGGTCGCAATCCCGTCCTTGACACAGGATACATAACTTAAAACAATTTGTGAAAGGGACACACTGAAACGATGTCAAAATATACCTACATTAAAGTTTGGTAACTAAAACACTTGCAAAATAAAGTAAGAATTACTATTTTAAGATTTTTTTTTTAATTTTTTTATTATTATTACTTGAGGGACTTGGTGAAGGTGTTAATTTATGGATATTTAAGGCCACAAGTGCTTTTTTATGGTAGGTAAAAATCATCGAATGACGAATCTCGCCCTTGTGCGTAGCGGGAAACAGTGTCAGACTCTTACTGACTAAAAAAACCTACCCCATTCCTTCCTCGCCTTATTCCCAGGCTCAGGTGTTACGCTTTCGCATCAACCCTTGGCCCAGGAGGCTTCGACCCTGTAGGGCCCCTACAGTTTGTTGACTCCATACAAAAGTGCTGCGTCTGGGCTCGCCACGCGGGGCCGTTGTAGCAGCCGCGCCGCGCCCCTGCCGCTACGTAATAATACATTAAAGTTCTCCATCAATACGACTATATGCACACTGTTAAAGTTGAACTAGCGACACTGTGCAGGTATTAATCTATTTTTGGCTAAGGGGATCGCCGCAAACTATACACGCGCGACATCACGCGACGGTGACCTCCCGTACGTGTTTCCTTTTCAGCAATTCCCTGCATTCCCCGTGAACCTAGCAGGCATCGGCCCTGCCCTCACAGTTCGCTGACATCTCTTTGAGGGGCGCAAAGATGTTGCAAAATTTACAAATATGCGGCATTTCCTCTATCATATTCGTGTTGAAGTTGCTTGTCAGCGAAACGTATTGATGGGAAGTTGCAAACTGTTAAGAAATGGTAATTCTTTAACATTAGTAACAGATTATTCATGCATGAAAATGTTGCCGTAAATAGGTGATCAGCACGGAAAGAAATCAAGTCCAATGAAAGTCAAGAAATCGAGAATAATATCTATTAAGTAACCATCAGGTTTTTTTTTATGGTAGGTAAAAAATATCCAATGAGGAATCCCGTTTTTGGGTGGAGTGGGAGACAGTGTCAGACTTCTACTGACTAAACGATCCACCGTTCCTTCTTGCCTTAGTTCCAGGGCCCCGGTATTCCTTTGTTCTTGAAGGGGCCCTGCAGGGTCGAAGCTTCCTGGAGCCGAGGGTTGATGCGAAAGCGTAACATCATGGCTCTGGGATTAAGGCAAGGAAGGAACGGTGTAGGTTGTTTAGTCAGTAAGAGTCTGACACTGTTTCCCGCTCCGCCTAAGGGATATTCATCATTGGATGACTTACCTCATCACCATCATCATTTTAGTCCAAAGACGTTCTCTGCTGGCCATAGGCCTCCCCCAAGCACCGTTACAAAGATAATCCATCGGATTCCAGCAACCCTGACCAGGTCATCGGTCCACCTTGTGGGAGGCCTTCCAACGCTGCATCTTCCGGTACGCGGTCGCCACTCCAGAACGATCCGGCTCCAGCGGCCATCTGTTCTGCGTTTGGCGATTCTTTTCGCTATGTCGGCAACCTGAGTTCTCTTGCGGATATCTTCATTTCTGATTCGATCACGCAAGGATACTCCGAGCATAGCCCTTTCACCTACCATAAAAAAAACATCTCAGAGGTAAGATTCGATGATATCAAACCACTAAGGTAAGATTAGATTGAAACAGATACATCATCATTACCCCGTTAGAATCAAGGATTGCTATCGAACCCTTGGCCTACCTAGCCACCGCTAGAAGTCAGCATATACCAAGGTCTGTATTCCATTGTCCTAGCTAATCTGATCAGTAATAAAATTAGCAATGCTTGTCGGCACTGCAAAGTCGTTATACGAGTATGCTGACTCATTTCCGTGAGTTGTTTCTTTTATAGTTGTAGTAAAAAAACTAAATAGAATTAGGTGTGTTTTTTGTGGTGTTCGATTGGGAATAAAGACCTGTTGGATCGATATGAAACTTATTATACATCGTTAAATTTTGATCGTTTTAATCCCCTTGAGGATCGATTTGGTACATGTAACACTATCGATTAGTAAAGGTAAAATAAAAAAAATAAAGTATTTTTTAAAACTCGAATGAATTTACGCATATTATTTTATTTAAGTAAACGTCAGCTGGGCGAGTTTAATGATCTGTAGGTAGTTAGTATGCAAAGACGACAACTACCTATAAAATTATTGATTCGTTTACTCAAAGAAATTATTTTTTTACATGCGTATATTAATATGAGTCCTCTCGCTCCAACTTAGAGAGATTAGTTCATTTCGATTTAAAAATAAATAGAATATTAGACATTTAAAAACCTAAATTATCAGCTTTGCAGATACAAATCAAAGAATATGAATAATTTAATAATCTTAATTAATTGTGTCTGCCATAGAAAACCAGATTGACCTAGAACTTATCTACACTAATATAATAAAGAGGTAAAGTTTGTTTTTCTGTTATTTTGTTTGTAGGAAGTAATCTCTGAAACTAATGGTCCGATTGGAAAAAATCTTTTTGTGTTGGATTTTCCATTTTTCGAGGAAGTTTAGAGGCTACATAACATACGCTATGACCTATCAAGGCGGAGCAGTAACCACAGACCCGGGTGAAGCCGCTGGTTTTTTTTTTTTTATGGTAGGTGAAAATCATCGAATGACGAAACCCGCTCTTGGGCGGAGCGGGAGACCAGTGTCAGACTCTTACTGACTAAAAAACCTACCCCGTACCTTCCTTGCCTTATTCCTGGAGTCGAGGTAACAGTTTTCACCACCCTCTAGGCTCCAGGAGGCTTCGACCCTGAAGGGCCCCTGCAGTTTGCTGACAACTCCTTGAGGCGCGCGGGAACGGTGCGCGCCGTTGACGACTTGGACTCGGTCTTACCAGACGACCGGACGGCGAGCTACCCATTGCTCACTGTCCGCGAGCCAGTGGGTGAAGCCGCTGGTAGCCTATATATTGCTTACATCACGAGGGCGAAGCCACAGGCAAAAGCTAGTTAGTACCTATATGTATAAATTAGTAGATACCGTTTTAAACCACAGACAGCTACACTAATATAATTAAGAGGTAAAGTTTGTTTTTTTGTTTGTAGGAGGTAATCTCTGGAACTCCTGGTCCGATTGGAAAAAAATTAGCAACAATAGAAAGCTGCTTTACCCCTGAGTGATATAGGCTATATTTTATGTGCGCGGGCGAAGCCTCTGACAAAAGCTAGTTTTAAATAAATCTAGAAAGTAAGTATGATAGATCCTTTTCAAAAATCGTTTAGAAAATTACATCAGTTAAAAACTAATTTATGTAACTTTTGATATCTCATTATGCCAAAAGTTATATAAATTAGTTTTTTGGAACGTATTAGTATTCATTAGTGTCGAGTTTTTATGAAACAAGATGTTACATCCTCTCTCTATTTTTGTATTTGTTAAGATTTCTAACTATATATGTATGTACATAAGGCGCTTAAATATTAACTAAGTATATACAACGTGAACTTTATTATTAGTCGTCGACGGCGCGCACTGTTTCCGCGCTCCTCAAGGAGTTGTCAGCAAATGTAGAGGCCCAACTGCAGGGCCGAAGCCTACTGGGGCCCCGGTCCGATTTCTGAAATAAAGGTCCGACCCTGGTATGAGGGATAAGAAGGAATGGGGTGGATTTTTCTCACCATAAAAAAAGAAACATTATTATTAGTGTATGCGAAACCTGAATACAGTTGTTCTGAATCAGTATTTGAATCGATTAAAATAATTTTAGACTATGTATATTTTATCCTAATTTTTTTTAAAGGGTCTTACGTTGAATAATCGCCCAATCGCTTAGTCGCCTTATGGCCCAGTGACCAAGCGTTTTTCAAGCGTTAAATTTCACAAAGCCTAAATTCAGATTCGCCAAGATCCTACTGTACTTAGTTTTTTTTTTGCCTTGAGTATTTTTTTTTGGATTGGAAAATTACGCGACATATAAAAATTTGAAAAATATCTTCATACTTAACATTGGTATTAAGTATAGGTAATACAAATGTTTTGTTTATACTTATAGATCACTAGCTTTTAATAAAATATAGCCTATGTCACTCAGGAATAAAGCAGCTTTCTATTGTTGCTAATTTTTTTCCAATCGGACTTGTAGTTCCAGAGATTACCTCTTACAAACAAAAAAACAAAAAAATAAAAAAACAAACTTTACCTCTTTATTATATTAGTGTAGATAGTGTAGATAACTATTTAGCATTATTATGTAATTTGCCGTTAACCATTGTATGTTAACCGCCGAAACTACTTGAAATTAGTCATGTCATATCTTAACATCATGGTGCTTATGGCGTCAAGTAAAGAAGGAAGTGCTCATCTTCCGGAACTGTCTTCCGCCGGTAATTCATGGCTCGATACAATTTGTAACGACAATGAGCAAAGAATGGATGGAGAACTCTGTAATACACACCAGATAGTAAGGAAGATAATTTGGAAAATTAATTGAAGTCATGAAAAGGCAGAGCAGTGGTGGTAATAGCTTACGAGTTGTAGGACGCAGGTTCAAACTCAGCCAGGCGTATTGCGAGTACTTTGTGTAATTTATTTCATCACCATTGCTCTCAAAACGGTGAAGACATCGTGAGGAAACCGGCATGTCCTAGAACCAAAATTTCGAAGACATGTGACATCCACGAACTCGCACTGAGCCTGCGTGGTGGATTATGGCCTATTCCCTCTACTCGAGAGGTGGCCTGAGTCCCAGCAGTGGGAACATTATAAGGTGGATGCTATAACTTATTTCGTGCAGTACCACTCCGGAGCTAAGAAAAACCTTCACATCTTTCATATTTTGCAAGACCAAGCGTCCTACATAAAAAAAAAACTAGCTTTTGTCAGCGGCTTCGCCCGCGTACACAAAATATAGCCTATGTCACTCAGGAGTAAAGCAGCTTTCTATTGTTTCTAAAATTTTTCCAATCGGACCAGTAGTTCCAGAGATTACCTCCTACAAACAAAAAAACAAAGAAACAAAAAAACAAACTTTACCTCTTTATTATATTAGTGTAGATTAGTGTAGATGATTACATATTTCATAATGTTTTTCTCATTTCTTTTAACTATGTCAGATGCCAGTGACCAATTAAAATAGTACATTTTGATACAAGTGCAGGAAGTTTGTCATTGCGACCGAGGCGAAATTCACACGAGCCGTAGGCGAGTGTGTTATGGAGCCGAGGGCTGCAATGACAAATCTGCACGTGTATCAAACGACGTTTTTCAATACACTTACAACTTGTGAAATAAAGAAAGAAAGAAAAAATGTTTAATCGTATCTCAAACATACAGTAGAAATATAGCATTCAAATCTGCTTTGGTCTGTTTCTAATTTCGTGGGGGTCGTCCAGCGACTCTGGGGGACGCCTCGCGCCTGATTCGATAAACTGAGTAAAAACAAAATAATCACCCGTGAGCGTGACGATAAGGAAGGAATAAAAACGCCCTTGTTGTGATAAACTCAAAAAAGCACTTGGGTGATATACATGCTATATTGAACCTAATAGGAGTGCGATAAGAGGCAGTTTTCGAGTAAGTGTATTGAAAAAAAAATAACAATGCACAATGGTTTACAAACATTTGACATCAAGAAAATCCGCAAGAGATGAACGGAACTGCGGAAATTATTTTAATGATCAAAATATTTCTTAAATTATACATATATATCCGCAGTTCCTTATATAGACCGTTATGTAATCTCGGTAATGTCGGCCGCACGTAATGACATATATGACAACTTTCTATTTTCACTACCATTATATCATTTACAACTTTTGTTCTTACCGTTTCCTCAACCCGCCATACTGTATAAAATGGCGCGAAATGATTTTCATCGCCGCCATATTAGATTTGGCGTTGAAGCGTAAACATACAGCTTCGTAGCTATAGAGGTTTTAAAATATTGTAATATTTAAAAATATTTGTGTTAGTTTTATAAGTATAGTGTTTAAGGATTTGATGTATTTTTTAAAATAAATATTCCAGTACTGTTTTGTGTTTTATTTTAAAATTTATCTTAATTTGTTTTTATGTACAAATATGTTTTTTACAAAGAAAATAACTTAATAAATAAAAGTACTTAGTATTTACAGTTTAAATACTATTTCTTACGTCTAAAATATTGCTTGACTTGTCACTAAAATAAACACAATTTCTTAAATTAAACAATAATCAGAATCAGCTTAGTTTTTTCAGAGAAAGATAAAGAAGCACCGCTTATCTCTGAAAATACTAAACTAATTTTGATTAAAAACATCACTTTTGGGAAAAGTCCCATCAATTCAATTGAGATATTTTTGTATGTTTGGTAAAGACCAAACATACAAAAATATCTCAATTTCCTACCAAAAGTACAGATAATTATCACACAATTTTTAATTCTTTAAGTGCTTTCGTTCGACGAGAGTTTTCGTGTCGTATTTTTAGCAGGGTTGTGTTTGCGACTGGTAACTCCATCTAGTTTTAAAGCTCTTCAATCCCTTAATAACCAAAGAGATGAGGAAATGGAGTATAAATTTGGTCGAGGAAGTCTGACCCTGGTAGGATAAACGCAACACTCTCGTCGAGCTACTCCGACAGATGAAGGATCAAGACTTTCTAGACATTTCCTTGTAGATGGTCGTAGGAGATGTCAGCGTGGAAGCCGTCAGGACCTGCGGAGTATTTGACTTGCTGCAGTCTACCGTCAGGCAGGAGGACGTGGTACGACCCTCGGGTGCTGTCCCCAGACTTGGCCTCTTGGTGACCGAAGTCGTTGCCAGTCTCGTGGTCGCGAACTCGGTAGCCGAATTCGTAGTTCGCTGCGTAGTGGATCTGGAATGGAGGAGGAGATTAGAGTATATTTGGTAAGTAAATGAGGTTTCATGTTTTTAAAGGGGCATTGTCATTAGATGGTCCTTAATTTCTACTTAAGTCAGACAATCCAATAATGTGATATTGTGTCAGCGTTCCCGTCAAACGCTTAGTACAAAATGTACTAGTGGGGATTTTCTGAAAAGGAAACTTCTAGTCTTAGAACACAAAGAGCAAGTGAGGGTGTGATTTTAGTCAGTAAAAGTCAGATACTCCTTCCTGCCCTACAGAGCGGGAGAAGTCATTGGTGAATTTCCGACTCGAAAAAAAAAAAACTAAATGTATGGTGAAGACATTTGCGTGACAGCTGTCATTACTACATTTTGTACTTAGTGTTTGGCGGGAACTAAAAATTAATTTGTCTATGCCTACTCTATTCGTTTATTGTAAAAATGTCAAGTTCGAAAGTCTCAGTATTGGAAGACTTCCCACACGACGTGAGGGTTGTTATAATGACATTTGGGCGAGGCCTATGTTCAACAGTGGATGTCAGTCGGCTGAAGAGGTGAATGAATGAAGTCAATTCCGTAGGGTCCGTTATACAGTCATGAAGTTATTCGTGATATCAGCAAATGGCTTTTCGACACTTCGCGGGGCCAGCCAGACAGCTGGGCTTTTCTTCGCTCAACGAATTAGCCATCCAGCGTAGCCAATGCTGCCAGCATTCTGTGCACTTTTCCCATTGACATCGATGTGGATAAATTTTTGACGCCCCTTATGAGCTTTTATTCTACTATTTTATAGGTACTATTATTATTTTTAGTCTATAGTAACGACCCGCCCCAGCTTCGCACGGGTGCAATGCTAATATATTATGCATGTATTATACATATAAACCTTCCTCTTGAATCACTCTATCTATTAAAAAATCTATCCGCCGCATCAAAATCCGTTGCATAGTTTTAAAGATTTAAGCATACATAGACAGGAAGCGACTTTGTTTTATACTATGTAATGATAATATATCTGGTAAACTTTAATATTTATTATGAAGTAAATACACAAAACAATCAAAGCAAACATAGTAGGTACAGTACGGCCGTCGGATATTGGCAAGTCTGAAAATAAGGCCTTGCGAAATGTAGCGCTTGAAAACTCGTACCAAAATAAATGGTTTAAACCAAACAAATGTAATTTGCAGTTGTTATTCTTTTCAAAAACTGTTATTGGCATTTATTTAAAACCTTTAGTACGAGTTTTTAAGGTTTTTTAAGGCAGAATCTAATTTCAGATTCGCCAAGATTCGACGCCCATTCCATTTATGCTCTGTAGTTTTTTTTCTTATGCGAATTACAATAAAGAATATAATAATAACAAATAAGCTGTGTTAATATTACCTCATTATCACAAGGAACCGATAATATAGTCTTGTCATAAAACCAAGTTCCTATTGTCTTATAAGTAGAATAAATTATCTACACAAAGGTATGAGGAAACTTTCAGTTATTGTCACGATTTACAAATCCTTTGATAAAATATTATATGAGATATAATATTAATATCTATACATTTATGAAATATAACAATCAAGTTTTGCTGTTCGTTTGTCTCGCTAAAACTCGAGATCGGCAAGGAAGGTGGTTAGGCCTACCTACCCTACCCTATAGGGTAGGTAGCGTAGGGTAAGTAGGTAGGGTAGGGTAGGTAATTAGATAGGGTTGAGGTAGGTATAGTCAGATGACAGGAGCGAAGCAGTAGGCAAAAGCTTTATTTTTTTTAGAAATTGTAAATGAATAAAAAATAAAAAAAAGTATCCGATAAATATAACAATTTCTTTATTGTCAGTCAGTCTGATTATTCCGGCCAATATCTGAAACGGCTGAACCAATTTAGATAGGGCTTTTATTGGAATATATAGCTGTTGCTGTATGTTATTCAATTCAATTCAATTCAAATCATTTATTTCAGATAAACATCATATATCGTATAGATTATAGAGATTCTTTTTTTCTAAAATAAAAGTAGCCTAAGCTAAGCAAACTAATAAAAAAAAAAAATGAAAAAAAAATAATTAAAACAATTGGGATTTCATAAAAATAAACTTTTTTAAATTCTAATCAAATAAAATAGTGCTGCTTTACGAACCGGACGCGGACGAAGTCACGGGCTCCAGCTAGTGTTATCATAAGTCATAGACAACAATAACAATATAATAATAAACTTTATTGCAGGAAATACACAACTAATTCTTGTTGCAAAGAAAAGTTCCGAGTTACGTCATAGCATTGATAGCATCATTGTGATGATTGTACCATGAAATTATGATGTCATTATGATATGATAGGTGTGATAATGTTTTAATGATATCATGGTGGCTGCTTTTTAGTTTTTTTCCGGTAGGTATATATGAGTGATTCTTTGAAGCCGAGAGAATGTCCTATTTATAGACAGCAGTAGTGGCCGAGTGGTAACGGCCCCGACTTACAAGCTGTAGGTCACGGGTTCAAACCCAGCTAGGCACATTACTTTGTGTAATTTATTTCATCACCACTGCTCTCAAAAACGGTGAAGGAAAACATCGTGAGGAAACCGGCATGTCCTAGAACCAAAAATTCGAAGACATGTGACATCCACCAATCCGCACAAGGCCCACGTGGCCATGGCCATGGATCATGGCCCATTCCCTCTCCTAGAGAGGAGGCCTGTGTCCCTGCAGTGGGAACATTAAAAAGGCTGATGATGATGCCCTAATTTCTAAATAAATCAAAGGCATTGTTCTTTTTTAGAGAAGTAGAAGCATAGCACGAAGTTGGGGTTTTTTTATGATGGCAAATATCATCGAATGACGAATCCCGCATTTGGGCGGAGCGGGAAACAGTGTCAGACTCTTACTGACTAAACAACCCACCCCATTCCTTCACACCGGGGTCGGACCTGCCTTTCAAAAATCGGACCGGGCTCCAATAGGCTTCGGCCCTGCAGTTGGAACTCTACATCAGTCTGAATCGTTTCCAGACGACCAAACGGCGAGCTATCCATTGCTCGCCGTCCGCAAGCCAGCGTCTACGGTGGCCGGAATTCGGGATCGGAATCCCTGCGGCGTCTGGGGCGTGAGCGCTGTTGCCTTAAGCGGTCGGCCTCCTCCTGTGCTAGCATAACTGCTTCGCAGAAGGAGGCGACCGCCTGCCACTCCTCACTTCGGACCATGGCCCGGAACATGAAGTTGGGGTCAACTTACAGCACAACAAAAATAAAGTATTAATTTCTAAGTTCTTTGTTCGAATATATCACATAACATCGTGTAATAATCTTACATCATAGATATCATGACTAGACAATTCCTGACATGGATAGAAAATTCTTCCGGTCGAATACATTAATATGTACTTGTTTAATTTAGCAGATTTCTCATTTCTAGTACCTTCGTGATGAAGTAGAAATTACTGCTTGACAGTGGAATGACTTTGCAGGTACCTAAATTGACTTCATAGTACATATTTGCTTATATAACAATGTCATAGTGTTTCTATTGATGACACGTAAGTCACATCCAGTGGCGTAGCTAGTTCCACAGGGGCCCCGTATCAAAAGTCCTTCGGGGCCCCGTATATAAAAAAAAAACGTATTTTTATTACAGATGCTTAGCTGCCCTATGAGACGGTTGTGGATAACATGTTGCGAATTTTTGCCTAGGTCGGGGCCCCTGTACCGCGGGGGCCCAGTATAATTGATACGGCAGATACGGCGGTAGCTACGCCCCTGGTCACATCTCGGATTGATGGAGGGTTTGTAAAAAAAATTTAAAAAGACTCCTTTTGTTCTAGATGAGAAAATGTGTCAGACCTTTACTGGCTAAAACCCAGTTATGTTCCTTTATTTTCTTTCTTTAATTCTCCGTTTTTTGGACTAGGTAATTCTTTCTATGTGTTTCAAACGATCTTTTACGGACAACATTGTTTCCCACTCCGGCCAAGGGCGGGATTCGTGATTGGATGATTTTTACCTACTATAATAAAAAAAAAACGGGCCACGACCCAATACAATAACTTCCTTTGTAGCCGAGTTACGCTTTCAGTTGGCCACGACCCCGATTCCTTCGTTCTGATGTCATTGTGTCACGTGGTAAGAACAAAGGAATTGAAGACGTGGCCATTTCCATGCGCTCGGCGTTAACGAAACGATAGTAACTTGGATAGGGCCCTAGTCAAGTTACGATTGATCTGATATATCAACAATCGACACTGGTGACGAAATTGTACAAAACAGATTAATTTTTTCACCCGTTGCGAGTTGCATAAATGTTTTTAATTTTTTGTAAGTAGTTATAATGCTGTAACTCTTATAATAGCAAAGTTTTATAAAAAAAATGTTTACTTTTAAAACGGGTGAGAAACGAGTCAATAGAAGTTATTATTTTATATACGTTTGTACATAATTTTATACTTAGTTTCTATATACACAGTTTTTTGAGCGTTTTAAATCCATGGATAGTCAATCCGGTACATGAAACACTATCGATTTATAAAGATAAAATTAAAAAGTAAATTACTTTTTTTTCTAAAACTGTAATTACGCGTAGAGTATACGAAATTCGTTTCTTTAAGTAAATAACAGTTGAGTGAGTTCAATGACCGTGGGTGGTTAGTAAGCAACAACCAACAACTACGAGTACATACGTTCACTGAACCTGCTCAGCTGTTGTTTACTTAAAGAAATTAATTTCGTATAAGCGAAAATTAATTTCAGTCTCAAAAAAACAAAATTTAACGGTGTATATCTATTAAACTGTTATTTGTATAGTAAAAATAGTTAAATATCTGAAAAGATGTAAATATCTTTAATGGAAATACTTAATTATCACTTAAAGTAATTTTATACTTACCACTATTGATAAAATAAAACTTTGGAATAATATCTAACTTCCTACTAAGAAAGTAAAAACATGTTTCATATAATATATAATATATATCTTGCCGCATTTTTTGTTAACACTATTGACATAGTTTTATTTATTTATGTGGATAGTAATAAATAAACAAGAACTCTTTAAAGAGACATATTTTATTTTGTAAAAAAAACAATTAAATAATTTAATTCAAACTTAACAATATGAGTATACCTAAAGTCTAATGTGTGCTACCATTATAAATAATTAAAAATATTAGTATTATTTATACAGGGTGTCATTGACATATTAATGCAAACGAATACCATAGATCCAGTACATGATTCAGGACACCAAAAAATCGCAAACAATGTTAAAATGACGTTTTTATACAGTTTGAATTTAAAAAAACGAAAAAAATTCACAAAAAAAAAAGGAGAAAATCGACAAAAAATTTCACCACTGGGGGGTCTAGAATCATGTACTGGATCTATGGTATTCGTTTGCGTTAACATGTTAATGACACCCTGTATAGTTCAACTTGTCACTATGGTAACCGACATCTTAAGTCACAGTATCATGACAAAACGGCTCAACCTGGAATAGTTCACTTTAAGTTTAAAGATATGGGACAGGTCCTATTTCATCAACTTCTATACTCCATTCGAAAAAAAGATAACATGGTTGTTAAAACTTTACCAAAATTTTTACTTAAAATAAAATCAGCAAACGTTTATTAATTCTTAAATCTTGCTATTAGACAGACGTCAAATTTAATATTTAATGCTCTCAATAGTTTTTGTCGCCTTATGTAATTTAGTATTAAAAAGTGCACAAATTAATTGAACACTGTGTGCAAAATTAGATTCTTATTTTAATTTTTAATATTAGAATTTTAATTTTTAAATAAATTGGTGTCATGGTGTCATTAATTTACTCCTTTAGATTCTTACGTAATAAACGGGAGGGATCGACCTACTATTATTTTTCTTATCAAGGGGACAAAGGGCCCAAAAACTAGTAAAAATCGTCTTACCGTAATAAACGAAGGGATCCATAAGTGCAATAAATAAATAAATAAAAACCAACAACGATTGACGATAAACTAAGTGCAAGATAAATCCATCTACTCAATGGTGTATCAACTTATTTAATTTACGAAACTTTTGTAAGTGTTTCTGTCTTCTATTTCTACTCTGCCTATGTTTCCTAGTCCTCTTAGGATACCTATGTTTCGGTTTCTTACTCAAAGAAGGATACTGGAAGACGTCCAAATGCTGTACATTCACATGCTTTTGACCTACAATATCTTTTAGCTGGGATTCTGTCAACATGTATACAGGTTCTAAAGAGTCAATTATACTAGATCCCTTGTAATGGTTTTTAGGTGGCCCATATTGGTGGACTGGAGACCCATAGCTGGTACTAGGTGGACCATAGTCTGTAGGTGGGCCGTAATCATCACTAGGTTCAGAATGGAAATCGTTATAATTTGGATGTTTAAAGTTAGCATATCTGTTTGAAAAACTATTTTGGGAATTATAGTTTTGATTCCTCTGTCTGTTAAGTCTAGAGAATTGAGCAGGTCGCCTGAAATTGTTTTGTACGGGATAATCTAGGTCTGGTGGATTAAATTCGTCATCTGGGTCATAATCGTCTTCCATGGTATAGTCCCTATTGTTGTTGTCTTCGTCATAATAATCATAGTCTTTCGCAACTCCTGCAGGATGGTTACCATTGAAGTTTCTATAACTCCATGCCATCGGGTCTGGTAGCGTATCATTTCTATCTGTGGCATTAAGAGCTGATTTATCATCGACATTAAAAAAAGGGTTGTCAGTTGCATTTGATTGGTTTAAATTTACATCGAGGATAGAACCTTCTGTTTTATTATTTGGGACAGATTGAGTTTTATTTGTAACTATAGTTGATGTCTGTATAACTTCTGGTAACGGTTCGTTCTCTAAAATAAAAAGGTCTGATTCTATCTGACGTTTCGTCCTATGTTTTTTAATACTTACATCGTCGTCTCCATATGCTGAGACTCCTGTTCCATCTTGAGATAAATGCTGTACTCCGGAATGCTGGGATTGAAGATATTTTACTGTTTCTGTACTTGGTCCTTTAGCATAGTAGTTTGACGGTGTTTCGTATGTCAATGCTGAGTAACTTGGCTTCGGATATTCAACACTTTTCCCCTGTTTATTCCCAGTTATGGTCTGTTCTACTTCTATTTTGTAATAATTGCTCTTCATCGTAGTTGGGTCTTCAAAAACTTGAGGAGTCTGCTGTATTGGATAAGGTATAAATGGAGTACCTTTCTCCTCTTCGAAATCATCAACTTCTTCGGTAATTGGTTTGTGGTCATTGTAATTAACAAAATTAGTGTTTTGTACATTATATTTGCTGTTATCTTCTGTTCCTGTGCCTGTACTAGGATTATTCAAGTAAAAGAATAAATCTATAGGTTGTTCTAATGTATCTTTCCCATATTCTTTATTCCCTTGTGTCATTGTGTTCAATGCTGATATTTGTTCTTGTGGAGATTTAGCAAGCAGAGTATTTAATGCGTGTATATCATCAGCTGAATGGTATGAATGCATTTGGTTGTACAATTTTGGATATACATATTGAGTTTTGCTTGGATATATTTCAGTGTATAAAGTCGTTTGTTCCTTTTCAAAGTTATTCAATCCTATATTTCCATTAGGTTTGATTGTAACCCCTTGGTCGTATGTAGTGCCTGGTGAAGTATTTATGTTATTTCTATATATATTTTGTGCTTTATGATAGACTGATCCAAATGATCTGTGGTTTCTATTCTTTTCAACAGCATCAGCTCTTGTTAGTTTAACTGGATCAAGATGTGGTCTGCTTCTTAAGTTTGTTCTTTCTTGTCTTTCTCTTGGTTTCTTTTCTTTTTGTGTGGTTTGTTGCATTTGTTCTAGTGCCAGTTGGTGGTTTTCTTGTGATTCATGGTAAGCTTTCATGTAGCTGTCGACTTGTTGCGGAGCTTTGTTCCATCTTTGGATTTGTGCTCTGTGTTGTCTCACCCTCTCTGCGTTAAACATTGCTTGTTGATGTTGGGCGTGGATTTTGGCATTTTGTTGGGAGTTCCCTGCTAGAGGGTTTCCGTAGCTTTGCGGTCTCTTGTCGTCTATCCTTGCTTGTTCGTTGATGACCTCATGGACTGATGGGGCACTGTTTTTAGCAGTTCTTGTGGTTGATATTTGTAATATTACTAGTAGTATAGCTGCTTTTATTTGGCCCCGCATCTTGTCTGTAACAGAAGAAATAAGTTCATGTTAGTATAAAGTAAAAAACACAGAGTTATTTTTTTCAATTTCATCGGAATTTTATTCTATAATCAATAACAGTCACATTTAGTTTAATTTTGATGTATACAAAAGTAAAAAATATGAAATTTGAGTTTGATATTAATTTAATGTGAGTGGGATTCCCCTTGGGATATCACGGGTAATTTGTAGAAAGGGAACTTGTCACAAAGGATAACTGAAAGACACATTTGTGATTTTAGTCAGTAAAAGTCTGTCTCTTCTTGCTCTACCATAAAGCGGGAAAAGTCATTGGATCCGACCCAAAAAAACCCACTTTTTTTTAATTGCTGTATACTAGTGCTTGACTGCCATCCCACTAGATGATTTGTATAAAATAAATGGCAAAGTGTAAGTGGATCGACAGAATTATCAATGACCAAGGTTTTTTACCAAGGTAAACACTTTCAGTTCAGGTTTTATTTACATTTCCTAGGTCAAGTTCAAGTTGTAAATATTTGATTATATAATCATAGTTATAGTTATTTATTCATTAAACAAAAACTTGTATTTAAATTACATAATTTATTTACTAACAAAAATAAGTGTTGTAGACCCCTTCTTACTTTGATGTATGTAATTAGCAATGACTTAATCTACTACAAGCATGTTTTTATTGCTTAAAATTTAATTCCTAATGTTGTTTTATTGTAAACACATAAGGAATTAAATAAACATTTATGATTATTTTTTTGTATAACGATAATTTTATTTTTGTATTGCGTTGACTATTCAATAAAAATACAAATATCTCAAGAAAGCCCAAGTTTATTATTATGGCGAGAAATGACGAGGAGAGCCGACCTCAAATGAAATGAGATAACGCTAGACAAAGAGAGAGATTAACAAAAATATATTATATTTTTTTGTAATAAGGTTAAGCAATCAAACAACAATAATAAGTAACAGTTACAGAATACAGATCCTTATTCAACCAAAAACCCTTAATGAATAGAATAGTTTAATAGAATAAATTTTCTCGTACACGACAATAGGAAAAGGGCTAGAAGGAAAAAAGAAACAAACAAATTAGTAAAAAAAGAAAAAAAGTAGTTATGTTAATTTTAATAGTCCAATGTTGAAATAATACCGACAAGTGTGATTAGCGCGAACGTATAGTGAAATTGTATTATATCGATTTACTTAACATGTAAAAATGTTCCTTACGATGATTGATACTTCTGGTATAGATATGTCAAATTAGTTCTCTGGACACTCGCGAGTGGCGCTTCAAATAGGCACAAAAAATTAAACGTCAAACTAATGAAACAAACTGTCCAGCGGTAAATAGTAAACATTCCATAAAAAAAAAACGCAAAATAAATACCGTTTTCAAAAATTTACGTAACACTATATCTCCGCCAAAACTTCCGAAGTGGACTAGCAATCGAAAAAATTTTCTGTATACTTTTATATAAAACTAGTGACATAAGATAGGCTCATTAAAAAAAAAAAAACGAATAAAATTAAGTGAAGAATAGGCCAAAAAAAAAATGTAATGCATCTCGGTCAAATCCATCTTAAGTTTGTTTTTTTTAAATTGCTTCTAGCGATAAGACCCAGTGTGACACCCTATTAATTTTAAGCTCCAACTGCAATTTGTTTTATGGTATAGAATAAAGATTTACGCTTATCACAAAATTGTTTGTCTTGGTATGGCCATGTAAAGAGGAGAGATGAAACGCATGTTACGAAAAGAGTTTTCAGTTTACACGTAGATGGATGGAGAGGAAGAGGGAGGCTAAAGAAGAGATGGATGGATTGTGTGAGAAGTGATATGAAAGAAAAGGGAGTTAGTGATAGTGTGACGGGTGACAGGACGGAGTGGAAGAAAATAACATGTTGCGCCGACCCCAAGTAGTATGGGATAAGGGTAGGATGATGATGAGTTTAGTTACGTTTTTTTATGTAGATATAATATTGATTATATATATTTCATTAAAATGTTACACTGACTTTCTGAAAGCTCGATCAAAGTGTCGTTCAACTGACATATTTGTTAAATTTACAAGTATGTCAAATAATGAATTTGGGTTGCTGAAACGATGCTTAGAAAAAAATGATGTGCGATTTACAGTAGATTCGGGTGTGCGTTGTTCTAAGATCCTTACTTAGAAAAAAAAATCATGTTTATAGAAAACTAGCTTTTGTCAGCGGTTTCGCCCGCGTACATAAAATATAGCCTATGTCACTCAGGAGTAAAGCAGCTTTCTATTGTTGCCAAAATTTTTCCTATAGGACCAGTAGTTCCAGAGATTACCTCCTACAAACAAAAGAAACAAAAAAACAAACTGTACCTCTTTATTATATTAGTGTAGATAAAAAAGCACCATTGAAAATGAACTATCTAAGAGCAAAGTTTCAGCCCAATACAGACAGAATCAGTTTCAAATTCATCATTTTAGTTTGGATTCATTAAATATTTAAGTAAGCCATACACGTGTAGATGTATTATAGGCCTCAATTTCAATATCTTTGTTGCTCCGGTTTCCTTACATTTTAATATACATGGAAATAAATATTTATAATGGTGAATAAAATTATTGCTGACTTAGCTTCTGTCAGCGGCTTCGCCCGCGTACATAAAATATAGCCTATGTCACTCAGGAGTAACGCAGCTTTCTATTGTTGCTAAAATTTTTCCAATCGGACCAGTAGTTCCAGAGATTACCCCCTACAAACAAAAAAACAAAAAAATAAAAAAAACAAACTTTACCTCTTTATTATATTAGTGTAGATGTAGATTAAAATTTTCGAAAACCGGCTATCGGACATAAATTGCTCGCCGTCCGCAAGCCTGCGCTTACATTTTTTTTCATAGAACTTTGTGTGGTTTATTTTCAAAGTTATTCGGACAATCTTGATGCGGGGGAAGTGACGCTAACTGCACTTTTGTTCCCTCAAGATCGTTGGCATTTAATGTCACCTTAACGCGTTCCCTTTCAGGAGAAGGTTTTTAATTATGATAGAAAATTAGGGTAGGTATATAGATAGGTAAGTAACGTAGGGTAGGGAAGGCCCTACCCTACCTCTCTATATGCTGGCTTGCGGACGGCGAACAATGTGTAGCTCGCCGTCCGGTCGAATTGTAACAGTCCAGACCGAGCCCAAGTTACCGACGGCGCGCACTATTCCCGTGCGGCTCAAGGAGTTGTCAGCAAACTGTATGGTCGAAGCCTCCTGGGCCAAGGGTTGATGCGAAAGCGTAACACCAGGGCCCGAGATTTCGTCATTCGATGATTTTTACCTACCATAAAAAAAAAACCTCCCTATGTATGTATAGAGAGAGAGAGAGAGTAGGGTAAAGTAGGGTAGAATAGGGAAGAGTAAAGTAGAGTTAGGTAGAGCGGGAGCAAAGCCGCGGGCAAAAGCTAGTAATACATAAACAATTGACCGTTACGAGCGCTAAAAGGTAGGTCAAAATAATTAATAATAAGCCTTATGGCAGCCTAGTTTTTAAATGGACATAATTATCATATAACAATGACATAAATGTTAGGTTATGAAAGTGTGAGATTATTTATTTAGATTTATACTTTGTAACGGTTGTAGGCGGACATAATAAATCTAGCCGGTATCCACCAGTCAACCTTCGAGTCGAAAAAGACTACACTGCTTTTTTATGGTTGATAAATAAATCATCCAATTACGAATCCCGCCCTTGGGTGGAGCGGGAAACAGTCTCAGACGCTTAAATGAATACGCTTTCGCATTAACCCTTCGTCCCAGGAGGCTTCGACCCTGCTAGGACAGTTTGTTGAAAACTCCTAAGGCCGTCGACGACTTGGGCTCGGTTCGGACTGTGACCACACGACCGGACTGCGGGCTACCCATTGCTCGCCATAGATTACACTGTGGTAGGTTTTGCACATTTATTTGAAATACTGCGCTTTACCATCAACAATTGCATCACTTAATAGCGGCCAACCCGTAGTACATTTTCATACAACCGCTCTTACGTGATTATGATGTTATTACACATCTTTCTTCAGATATTTTGGGTACACAGGTATCTTGTGGATATTATCTAGGCTTCTCTAGAAATCAAAACATTAATTTGTGTAACAGTAATCCAGTAAAGACCTCTGAAAATCTACTATTTTAGGTGAACTGTGACTCTCCGTAATGTACTTCTATATTAAAAATATTAAAAAAAAATACTTCTTTAGAAGCCTAGTGCATTTAATCTACATTCTAAATGTTGTAATTTTTTTTTCAAAAATCGTTAAGGGTTTAATAAAAACACGTATATCCTGGAACAAGTTTTGTGACACATTCTAGTAAATCGTAGAATTGCTGAACGCAAACAGAATTTTCAGGTGACATCTCTCTTTTTTCGCATTACTTTTGCATCAAACATCACATTGGATTGCTTTAGGTGAAGCAACAAGCCTTTAAACCATGCTCGACGTAGACGATAGGCGATTCGACGAGGCCCCCCTTAATACGAACGAACTTTATTAAACGTTATTAGAGTTCATTAGGAAGCATAAATTAAATAGAAGTGACATTGGAGAATTTCAGAGTTTTTTTGTAGAGTATACTTTGGAAGTGGCCAATAAGCTTTATAAATTTTGTATGCTAGATCTATAAGAGCCTTAGTTTAGTATCTAGTGTAAGACACAAGTGTAAGTTATATTGAATCTGTCATAGTCGAATTACGACTAAAGCCTCTAAAAACAAATAAAAAAAAAATTGCATCACTGCTTACCATCAGGCCCACCTGCGCAGTCAAGCAATATATTCATCATCATCATCTTCCTGTTCTTGTTTCATTTTATTTGACACCACATTTCTTCTTCCACTCTGTCCTATCACCCGTCACGCTATCACTAACTCGCTTTTCTTTCATATCACTTCTCACACAATCCATCCATCTTTTCTTTGGCCTCCCTCTGCCTCTACTCTTCTTCTCGAGAAATTAGGTTACTAATTTTTACATCTGCTCGGTTCTGTTACATTGTAAAAAAAATGTGGCGGACGGGAATCTACGGAACCCTACACTGAGCGTGACTCGACACGCTCTTGGCCTATTTATTAATTGTGATATATTATTGAGCTTACAATTAACATATTAGGCCGCTTAAAAGATTTAAATTGTAAAAATAATTATTTATTTTTAATTAATTCATTTTATTTGATAGTAACAAATGGCTATCGTTTGTATTCGTGACCCAGAACAAGTATTTAATTGGACAGTGACTAAACTAATAAATATTTTAATTTTAAAACGTAATCGCTATAATTATGTGGGTGTACGGTAATCTGAATAATAATTATAGTCTCTAAAACACCTAAGTAATGTATGTAATATTATACATTTTATACTTTACCTAGTAATATGTATAAAAGAGAAAAGCAGGGAATGAGGTGCAAAAGCCCAAATTGCCGATTCTGATTTCCAGCCCCCGTAGGCCCCCCATTTCACAGAAAGTATAAATTTATTGTTTGTTGTAGAGATAATCGAATAATAAAAGTAAAAAATTAATGAGGGTTTCTAAAAATGAACTAACATTTTTGTTTATGTCTTCTTTTTTTTCACAATTTTAATATTACATTATGGAATCCTTCCGGTGAGTCCGACTCTCACTTAGCTAGTTTTTATATTAGCTTAATAACATAAACATATCATAAACAACCCTATAATGTTCCCACTACTGGGTGAGGTTTCCTTTCTAGGTATAAGAAATATGTCCCAATTAAATTAGTTTAATTTATTATAATTGTATCTCCAATATAATTCCGATTATAGCTCTCCATTTCATTTTGATATACGATATTATTTTGTTGGCAAAACATAATCAATAAAATTAATTAAATTGCATTCTTCTGTGTACAGTCGGTGAGAGAAGTGTTACTGTTTAAGTATTAATTCTTTAATTCTCTTTTTTTTGACAACTATTGCACAACACACTGGGTGTCTGTCTAGGATTTGTGTAGGCGTTGCTGTCACGCACTTCTTGCTGTCACGCGCTTCTTGCTAAGCCACATCCAGTTCGGTCTCGAAGATTTTTTATTTTTCTTTCATCACAAAATATAATAAAACAAGGGCAAACAAACCAGCTCTAGCTTGAGACTAGATGGCTTTATTATTATTTTTATTTATTTTTAAACTCATTTAAAATATTGTTAAATATTTTAAAAACATTTAAAAATATAAATATAATGAGAATAAAAGAATTAATACTTGAACAGTAAGTAACTTCTATCTCCGGCTGTACACAGAAGAATGCAATTAAATTAATTTTATTTATCACTAGCTTTTGCCCGCGGCTTCGCCCGCGTGTTATTGGGGTGGTTGGGGTTGGGGTTTCCGGGATAAAAAGTAGCCTATGTCCTATTCCACAGTGTATCCTACGCCTGTGCCAAATTTCATCCAGATCCGACCAGCCGTTTTGGCGTGATTGAGTAACAAACATCCAAACATCGTAACTTTCGCATTTATAATATTAGTAAGATAAGATGTTTTGCTAACAAAATAATATTATTATTATACGACTACCGTAATTACAGACACAATTAAAGAACAATATGTGTGCGAACGCCGGCGTACACTTGGGCTCAAAAGTTTAAAGACGTTATTTGTAAAACTTATCTCCACGACTGTACCATAAGCGCAATGACCATGGTCCGCGGCTTCTTACTTTCACTGACCGTGCATACATACTTACATATGCACATACATATAGATAAACCAGTTTGTATATCCGTCCGTCCGCTATAGAAACATACGGATGGGAAGTAGGAGCGTGCACGTCCTGAGAGATTTGTTTTGAAAGTTGACGTCTGGTTTGATTTCCTTTAGTTTGTGGTTCATAAACAGGGACGTAACAGCCGCCGTATCTGTCGTATCAATGATACGGGGCAAAAATTCGCAACATGTTGTCATGCCTAAACCGATGTTAAGTAATTAACTGAATTGAAATAATTGTCTGTATGTGGTTTGTATGTCTTCTAAACGATTTAAAAAAAATGTCACTAAGATTGTTTACGTTAAGTACTGTGGTGCCTGCAGAGACCACATAACTTACTAACCAACGAACTAGCTTGTTAGGTGTTTCAAAGGATGTTTATATGTTCAAATAGCGCGGAGAACTTTGATTGGAGGATTTTTGTAGTTCTTATGTGGCGCCATAGATGTCGCTACACTGACTAAAATCACTCGTTTCTTTTAGAGCGGGAGAAGATGCTTGTCAGTATCCCACATTACAAAAAACATAACTTAGTTTTAGTTCCACTTTACTTACAATTAAACATTTGTTAACAGATGGGCAATTTACAAAAAAACGCTTTTCTATGAAATTTGAAAAGAGCGTTAGCTGTCATTGGATGCGTTGTGTCGTGTGTTGTGAACGCACCTATTTAAAAAAAAAGAAAAAGGACAACCATTTAAACGCTACGCGCTTTTAATTTTTTACGCGATACGTAAAGAATTAAAATTATAATATACATCGAAACTTATTAATTATCATCGCACGTAAATTAAAGCGTAAACAATAAATTAAATCGAAACTTTCATTTAGCTCAACAAACTATTAAAATCCTTCGTATAATATACTTCCTTCATTAATTCAATTTAACACAAAGATCATAAAATTGTACACAATTGAAATCGAAAGCGCCGACGTGTCCGCGTGTATTCACTTCCCGTAAATTTCCATATACCTCTAGAAGTGTGATTAGGGTTGTCAGGGCGCAAACGTAATAGAAGGAACATGATTAAAAAAAAACATTATTGTAACTATCGTCATCATCATCATTATTAATGTTCCCACTGCTGGGACACAGGCCTCGGAATGGGCCATAATTCACCACGCGGGCCCAGTGCGGATTGTAACTATATTAAATCGAAACTTTAATATAGTCTTTGTCGCGTTCGCTTTCAACTTTTGAGACCCAAGCAACGCCAGCGTTCGCACGTTGTTCTTTAATTGTGTGTGTAATTTTACAAAAGTCGAACGGTTAACCCTGAATTAGATTTCTTAGTGTTATGACACGGCTCCAACAGCACGACTGTCCCGAAGTCCAGTTGGTCTTCATACTTTTTCAGTTATGGCAAATTCGCAGAGCGTAAATTCAGACTCGCTAAGATCCGATGGACGTACTGTACAAATTAGGCGTGGTCCACGTGAGCGTTGGTCTAAAGTGAAAATCTTTTTATTTCTCATATACCTACATGGGCACTTGTAAAAGTCAGATGCACGGTTCCAAATTAGTCGTCTCCTATGGAGAAGAACCGGCAAGAAACTACAAAAAAGAAGTGAAATAGTGAAAAAGAAATAGTGAAAAGTAGACTAAGCTCATTGGAACAGTAACAACCCTAGCTGAGTCCGGTACAAGCCATTATTAAACGTTATTTAATCTCGCTAATATAACAAGAGCAGTCATAATAAGATTTATCGTAGACTATCTCGTGAATATCATGTCGACACTTATTGAAACGTAATCAATTAGATTGGTAATTATGATTTATTTTAGAACATTAGTAAAGTCGAGTTTTTTTTATCTTGCGTTTAGTCTGATGATTTATCATGATTAAAGTTGTTTAATTTGACTTGATTTTTGAGGATATTGAGGACGAGTGAGGCTAAAGAAGATATAGATGGATTGTGTGAGGAGTGATATGAAAGAAAAGGGAGTTAGTGATAGTGTGACAAGTGACAGGACAGAGTAGTATAAGGGTAGGATGATGATGATGAATTTGACTTGATTTGTTGACAGAGGCGTAGCTACCTGCCGTATCAATTATACTGGGCCCCCGCGGTACAGGGGCCCCGACCTAGGCAAAAATTCGCAACATGTGCAGTTAAGCATCTGTAATAAAAATACGTTTTTTTTTTTATACGGGGGCCCCCGAAGGACTTTTGATCCGGGGCCCCTGTGGGGCTAGCTACGCCACTGTTTGTTGATCTGCAAAGCCAGACCTCCTAGCCTAAGTTACGATCGTTTCTTTACCGTCGAACGCATGGAATTGGCTACGGAATTAAAGGTACGCCTTCAATTCCTTTGTTCTGTGACCATGTGACTGACCGTTAAGATGACATCGGAACAAAGGAATTTGGGAAGTGGTCAACTTGAAGCCTAGCCATGCAGCCTTTCGGTATTTTACAAGATATATTTTGGAGTTTATTTTATAATACATATAAAATTGCCGTGACTGTTTGTAATCTATCTATATATATAATAAGGAGAAACTGACTGACATATCAACGCACAGTCAAAACTACTGGGCCTAGGAGCGTAATATTTTGCACAAGGCTTCCTTTTATGACGTAGGAGAACACTAAGAAAGGGATTTTTCAAAATTCAGCTCCTAAAGAGATGTAATGGGGTCTAAAGTTTGTATGGAGAAACCTACTTTCAAGGTAGTAGGTACTTTATATACCTATCTATTATCATACCAATTATAGATAAATTACACCCAGACACAGAACAAATGATTGTGCTCATCACAGTCATCGCACATAGATACGTCTGTCCTGGGGGCTTAGACAAAGTCACATTCTCACTAACGATAACGAAATCGAAACTCCGAAATGTATGGAACTGACATATGCCTTCGAAAAGTCACGTGGTCAAACGTTTTCGATTCGCTAATTGCTATTAGTTGTTTATACGTCAAATTGGACGTTTTAATTCGATAACCATAGCCAAGAAGTTGTTATTTAATCGAACCAACACTTCGACTTATCGATATGTTAGTCGATGTCACTTTGTCTACCATTTTGTGGTCGACATCGTTAAGGCGAAATCGAACTTAGAAATGGATTCGACACGGAGCGATTGCCACTTGTCTAGGGCCCTGGGTGGGAATCGAACGCACGAACTCCTCCATAGCAGTCAGGATCACTAACCACTAGACCAACAGGCTAGTCAGTTATGCATCGGCAGGTTTGATTGGTATGGCACAGGTATGACGATGGGCTGTAGAAATCACTTTCCAGCACGTGGGCCATTGGCCTGTTCATATCATAGTGGAACAACACTTTTCTAAGGTATGTATAAAGTACTAGTGACTTGTCCCAGTTTCGCACGGGTGCAATGCTGGTATAAAATACAAGGCGTCTTTGGCATAGTCGCACAAACGAATATCACTGATCAAGTACATGATTTTTTAACCCCCATTGGTGATATTTTTGAAGAAAATAACAAAAATCCAGTGGGCGGGACACATAGCGCGGAGAACCGATGGCCGTTGGGGTGGGGCGGTTCTCGAATGGCGACCGCGTACCGGACGACGCTCCGTGGGCAGGCCCCCTACAAGGTGGACCGACGATATGGTGAAGGTCGCGGGAAGCCGCTGGATGTGGACAGCACAGGACCGATCGTTGTGGAGATCCTTGGGGGAGGCCTATGCCCAGCAGTGGGCGTCGCTCGGCTGACATGATGAAATCTGACAAAAAATCTACCACTCACTGGGGGTCTACAATCATGTACTGGCTCCATGGTATTCGTTTGTGGTACGATATCAATGACGTATTAGGTATACATATAAACCTTCCTCTTGAATCCCTCTATCTATTAAAGAAAACCGCATCGAAATCCGTTGCGTACATATTTTAAAGATCTAAGTATACATATTGACAGACAGCGGAAAGCGACTTTGTTTTATACTATGTAATGATGATGAAGTAAATATATAAAATTGTCGACTCACAGACCGGAACTAACATAATTTTTATTCAACAATACGACAAAGAACTTGCACGGTCATAGATAATCATAATAGCAGACAATAGACAAGATAGAAGGAGTAACTCTTTATTGTTTATGGTTACATAAAGCGGTAGCTTACAATTTTGAGAGTTTTTTGTCATATTTTTTCAGTATCTTTTCTAAATATTTACAAAGTGGTACGTCGTGGAGCAACTTCGATAAATTGGAATTGAAAATATTATTAAAGGTAGTTTTTTATGGAAAGAAAAATCATCTAATGACGAGTCCCGCCCTTGGGTAGAGCGGAAAACAGTGTCAGATTCTACTGACTAAACGGCCTACCATTCCTTCCGGACTTAGTTCCAGGGCCCTGGTGTTCCGCTTTCGCATCAGCCCCGTTTGATATATCTATGCATCAGCCCATGGCCCCAGTATGCTTCGACCCTGCAGGGCCCCTACGAAAATTGATGTGTCGTGAATATTGTGAAATAAAAAAAGGAGCAATAGATAGATAAACCCTTGGCCCCAGAAGGCAAGTGTGTGTCATCGCTGTGTTTAGGTGGTGTTTGAGGTCTAAAGAATCATGTGTTCTTTATTTTTTAATATTTATTTATTTATTAAACTTCATCTACAGTAGTAGTACATAGGCGGACTTAATGCGCCAAAGTCAACCTTTGGGTTATAAAAGATAACACTGTGGTAGTGTGGTGTGTTCCTTAAGACTGATTTTTTAATCGCCTGATAACTTTTATGTGAAGAAAAGGTTTGAAGTTTTGTCAGCTTTCGTATTGAAAATATGTCAAACCGCCATATTTATTCCTCAGACAGAAGTTGACTAATTATTGAATAATCATCATCATCATCCTTTTTATAGTTCCCACTGCAGGGACACAGGCCTCTTCTCTAAGAGAGGGGAACGGGCCGTAATCCACCACGCGGGCCCAGTGCGGATTGGTGGATGTCACATGTCTTTGAATTTTTGGTACTAGGACATGCCGGTTTCCTCACGATGTTTTCCTTCACCGATTTGAGAGCAGTGGTGATGAAATAAATTCCACAAAGTAATGTTGCCTGGCTGGGTTTGAACCCGCGATCTACAACACGTAAGTCGGGGACTTTACCACTGGGCCTCCACTGCTCTAATTGAATTATCGGCCCTTAATAAATATTAAGTGTCTTCATTTTATAATTAAAATGAACATTTTATAATTAAAATGAACATTTTATAATTAAAATGAAGACTCTCAACCTATATAATCACAAATAGCCATGAAAACTTCAATTATAGAGTATCGTATAATCTGCGTAGTTGATTATATTATTGTCCTTTACCGAGTGAATGTAAGCCACGATCGTAAATAATTGCCGCCATAGCAAATCGTGTTTGAGGCTGAGATGTGTAAACTTGTAAAGGTCTAGACAACGCTTAGCTGTTAGGTAAACTATACTGAGATGTTAAATATTATCATCTATATCCTAGCGATAGACAAGTAAGTTCATAGAAACTATTTGTCAAAATACTTCATCATCATCAGCCTTTTTAATATACCCACTGCTGGGACACAGGCCTCCTCTCTAGAAGAGGGAATGGGTTGTCCATCCACCGCTCAATCCAATTAAATTCAATATTTTATTAATTGCAGATCATAGATGTAGGTAAAAAAAAGTACAGATGTAATGTCAATATAATATCATCATATTTATTTGTCTTCAAAAGTTCAAAGTATTCATTTACTGTTATAATAACTTTTCTCGCACAATAGATTAATTAAGAGCCCTTTTAAAATAGTGGTTTTTTTACGGTGGGAAAAATCATCGAATGACGAATCCCGCCCTTAGGCGAAGCGGGAGACAGTGTCAGAATTCTACTGACTAAACTACCCACCGTTCCTTCTTGCCTTAGTTCTAGGGCCCCGGTGTTCCGCTTTCGCATCAACCCTTGGCCCCAGAAAATACTGGAGAGAAAATACTGAATGGACTGTCAAGATCTTTTAATGTATTTAGCAACATATTGTTAACTTCAAAATAATAATATAATATGTCCACAACTATCACATAACGCCATCTAGTCCCAAGCTAAGCAGAGCTTGTGTTATGGGTACTAGACAACTGATAAACATACTTATATATTTCTAAATACATACATATTATAGATAAATTACACCCAGACACAGAATAAATGATCGTGCTCATCACACAAACATCTGTCCTGGGTGGGAATCGAACCCACGACCTCCCGCATAGCAGTCAGGGTCACTAACTACTAGACTGACAGGCCAGTCGAAATGTATAATAGCTATAGATGGTTTATAACGGAAAGTTATAAATGTAAATTGTAGTTTATGCTCTAGTTCTAAACATCGAGTTATTTAAGATATTATATTATATTATATTTTAAATATTATGATTCATAACATCAAAGAGTGGGAACGGCCTCGACTTACGAGTTATAAGTCTCGGGTTCAAACCCAGCCAGGCGCATTACTTTGTGTAATTTATTTCATCACCACTGCTCTCAAAACTGTGAAGGAAAACATCGTGAGGAAACCGGCATGTCCTAGAACCAAAAATTCGAAGACATGTGACATCCACCAATCCGCACAGGGCTCGCGTGGTGGATTATTCCCTCTCCTAGAGAGGAGGCCTGTGTCCCAGCAGTGGAAACATTTATTAGGATGATGATGATGATTATTTGCTTATCTATAAAAACAAGTCCTTACAGTAATTTGCAGTAAACATTTTTAAAGATCAGTCCCCTCGCCAAGTTACAATTGTTTCGTTAACATCGAACGCTTTGATTTAGCCATGCTTCAAATTCCTTTATTCTGGTGTAATCTCAACAGTCACGAGGTCAAAACAAAGGAATTGCAGGCGTGGCTTATTCTAAGTGTTTGACTTTATCGAAACGATAGTAACTTCAACTTTTAATGAATGGCCTTTGTGGAAGAGACACCACAATTTTGCCAATAACACGTGCAAACTAGAGTATCAAACGCTGGAGAGTATTAAGCTTGAATTAACAGTAAAATAAAATATATTTGATTCCGCCATCCCAATTTTACCTTCGGACATCCGGCAAGTATCCACCCTTACATTGTTGAGACACCTGCGGCCCGGACTAAGCGTTTTGCCTCGTCGTTTATACCGCGTACATCGAGGGACTGGAACAGTTTGCCGGCTGCAGTCTTTCCGTCCGATTATAATTTAGGTGTCTTCAAGGCTAGAGTGAATAGGCTCTTAATAAACTAGTGCGCCTTACCATCAACGATTGCATCACTGCTTACCATCAGGTGGGATCGCAGTCAAGCACTAGTTTATAGCAATTAAAAAAAAAAATCAAAATTATAATTATAGATTAATAAAAAATATTTCTTTGCAGACGTAGACTAACAATTTAGCGACAATCCTATAACCATAGATTATGACTGATTATGACCAGATATGAAAGAGATCAGATATGTGAGAGCAGTGGTGGCCGAATGGTAGCGGCCCAGACTTGCGTGTAGGCCGCGGGTTCAAACCCAGCCAGGCGCATTACTTTGTGTAATTTATTTCATCACCACTGCTCTCAAAACGGTGAAGGAAAACATCGTGAGGAAACCGGCATGTCCTAGAACCAAAAAATTCGAAGACATGTGACATCCACCAACCCGCACTGGGCCCGCGTGATGGATTACGGCCCATTTCCTCTCTTAGAGAGGAGGCCTGTGTCCCTGCAGTGGGAACATTAAAAAGGCTGATGATGATGAAAGAGACCGTAAGAATGAAATAAAAAGTACTAATAAAAAAAAGTAAAAAATTAGCTACAACTTAATTTTATTAATTGAAACGACAGTAACCTGGGGTTTCTAGACATTGTCAACGAAAATCCATACAGCTGAAAAAAATAATCAAAATTTTTATGTCATAAATTCCGTCAAAACTGACTTTCTTCATGACATCACACAATTACGTCACGTGTAATCAACAATTTAAAAAAGTAAAAAAACAATGCGTCCCTCTAACTTTTGAACCAACTTTTGGTTTAGAATATATGAAAAAATCTCAAAAGTAGAACTTAATAAACCCTTTCTAGTAAAATTATTTTGAACTTGGTCGAATGAACAGTTTTTGAAAAATTTTAAAAAGTAATTTCTGAACTAAAATTGTAATGTAACCGTTTATGCAAGTATTTTTTTACATATTTCATTATCTTGAACGTATCTTCTTTCAAATTAAAAATATTCAAATCGGTTCACACAATCCAAAATTATCAGCAAGTACAGCGCCATCTGTCGGGAAATTGGGTTACTAATTTATACATGGCTACTTCGCGCTGAAGCCGTTAAAGGGTTCTGTTACATTGTGAGAAATTTGTGACGGACAGGAAACTTCGGAACCCTACACAGAACGTGGCCCGGCACGCTCTCGGCCGCTTTTTCAAACTGACTTTCTTCATGACATCACACAATTACGTCACGTGTCAACAAACTCTCGCGAAATCTCGATACAGTCGCGGAGAAAAGTTCAAAGTTACAAAACACACGATATTTTGTTACGAACGCTATCGCTAAAAGAAAGGGTACAATCGCGAACAGCTCCCACGACGTTACTTTCAATTACACTTTTTGTGGTAACTACGACACGATTAAGAGGTTGTGCACGCGATGATACATAATTGAGTGGAAGAATCAATTTTTTTAAGGTTCCGTACATAAAAAGAAAAAACGGTACCCTATTGCTAAGGCTCCACTGTCCGTCTGCCTGTCATTAGTCCCCCTAGCCAAGTTACAATCGTTTCGTTTAGAGTCAGCGCTTGTAGTTGGCCACGCGCCCAATTGCCAACTTCGGACGTCAAAGGACTCAACAAAGAGATTGGGGACGTGCCTAATCTACAAGCGCTAACGTTAAACATCACAATCCACACTGGATACCTAACCCAACTCAAACTTTCAACTGTCTAGCACGCGTTATGAGCTACAGTGTACCCACGCCCCAAATTCCTTTGTTTAGACGACGTCCGAACAAGGGAATTGGGGTGTGGCCAACTACAAGCGCTAACTCTAAACGAAACGATTGGCTATTGGGGCTGACACCTAGATAGGAGTTAGTAAACAGATATATTTCCCAAGAATATCTCAAATTAACGAGATCAGATACATATCAAACCCAAATTATAGTTAAGTGATACTAATTAAGTTAAGTGATTACTTAATAGTAACTTTAAGTAAGTAAGCGACGATTTACGCAATGTCGCTTAATATGTCTTCATTGAGTATGGTAATTGGTTAAGTTATGCATAAGTTAAGTTATCAGGATGTTACTTAAACTAATCTGTGTTGACTTAGAAAGGTACTTTTCATGAAAAGTACCTTTGAAAAAAAAAACTTCATGAAAATTTATTTATTTTTTGAATTAGATACTTCTATGCATTCTCGAGATACTTGACAGACAGAGAGACAGACAACAAAGTTATCTTATAAGGGCTCAATGAAAATATATTTTTCATAACAAGATTTAATAGCGCATTATATTATACATAAAATATAATTAATACTCTTCAAATCCGTTCCTCATTACTGAGTTTCTGTGGCGATCTTCCAGCTCCAGATTAGATCTGTTTACCATGTGGCATCAAAGTACTTTCCAAGAAGAATCATACGTGCCAAAATTTGATGAGGCTATGTCGTTTAATTACTGAGTTCCTATGGCCATCCTCCAACTTCGCCATCAGACCCTGGTTACCATATAGGATCAAACTACTCGTCGAGATGAATCACACGAGCTCAAACTCGATGTGATTGTGTCGTTTTATTACGAAGCTCCTATGGCTTCCAACCTAACCTAACCTTCCAACTCCATCATCAGACCCTGACTACCATATAGGATCCAAAGTACTCGTCAATACAAATCCAACGAGTCCAAACTCGAAGGATTTGTATTGTTTTATTGCTAAGTTCTTACGACCATCTTCCAGCTCCCTCATCAGATCAGTTCCATGCAATCGGTGACCGGGAAGTGGATTAAATTTAATGTGCAAAATTTGATCACAAACATCGGTCTGGTCCGCGCGCCTCAAGGAGATGTCAGCCGTAGGGACTCTGCAGAAGGGTCGAAGCCAACTGGGGCCAAGGGTTCGCGTCTGAAAGGAAGGCTCTGGCCCTGTTGTATATACCTATGGCAACGAAGGAATGGGGTAGGTTGTTAAGCCAATAAGAGTCTAACACTGTTTCCCGCTCCATCAAAGGGCGGGATTCGTCATTGAATGATTTTTACCTACCATAAAACATCGGTCAGGTGAAACTAATATGAAACTTGTAAAAATATGTGGTTTGATAAATCTACCAATATTAGGTAGTGTAAAAAGAATATAAAAGATCTAACTACAAATACGATGCACCCACAATTCTCTTCCACCAACAACTTAAATAATTAAATTACTTTTCCTTTCATTACATAACAAGTAAGTAACTAAGTATATAATACAGTATTGTGTATTGTTCACCATTTCACAGTGACAGACGTAAGGTTACCGCAGTTTTAGCATTGTCAGCTAGAAAGTAATGCTACGAACGACGGATGAGCAGAATTTAAAAGATTGGTTTTACGTAACTTTATGTATTACATTAGGTGTTTACTAAGTTTATACTTGTTTGTATACATCATCGATATACAGGCATTGTGACATTTTAAGTCCATATAGTTATTTTTATTTTTGGTGTGCAATAAAGAATATACTATCTATCTATCTATCTACAGGGTTATTTCGAAAACACTGGCAACCTCTCAGGACCCCGGTATTAAGGTTAAGAAGGAACGGGATGGTGATATAATGCCATAAGAATAATAAATTAAAAAAAGTGGTATACGACCACGGCTTTATCCTTAAAACATTTCTCTATCAATATTATAAATTGAAAATATATTAAAATATAATAATATGTGTAAGTTAGTTTATTTAATAACGGTAAATATTTAATAGTTTGTACATACTAAGTAATTTCATTGGAGAGTGTTTTCTTGTTTCGTACTTTTTAGAGCGTGTTTTTAAGTAGTCGGGTGTTAGTTTTTAAACTTTATTTTTTGAATCGCTATATATATTTAAAAAAAAACCACATCAAAATCCGTTGCGTACTTTTAAAGATCTAAGCATACATAGGGACAGCGGTAAGCAACTTTGTTTTATACTATGTAATGATGTATCGAATATTTCCTTATCATTCCCGATAAAAAGAAATCCAATACGGATATCTCCGTTCTCTTTTAATATGGGGACTATAGGTGATATCCATTCTGAAGGGCCATCAACGAATTGGCATTTTCGTAGTCGATTATTACTCTAGATACGACCAAGATGTGGAGAGGATGGTTAAATCATGTAAAGGATGCACACTCGTGTCTGTGCCTAATGTTTGAACCAAACCTAAGACCACACGGGCAGCAGTCGGATTGCAACTATCTAACGAGGCTCAGAACTTTCTTAAAATCATAAATCAATCAATCATTCATACCATCTAACCACTCCCCCCAATTACCCCCTTACTTACACCAATACCATCTAATGTCAAAAGTTCACTCATATAGGTACTTAACTAGCAATTTGCTCATGACTTTCTTCGCTTATTAGAATAGAATAGAAATTTATTTTGCAAATATGGGTTATACATTTGATTTTTTAAGATTATATTTAGCTCAGCAAGATTTTTACCAACCAGCATGCAGACATTTAAAGTTTGTTCTTTACTTATTTAATTATTATTACAAATTATGTGCATTTATTTCATTAAAAAAATGTATGTCTGTGTTAAAAGGAATTTATTGGATTATTTAAACATGCATTACATTTTTTTTTTTTTAAGTATTTATGTACCCTAAATATAATCGGGTATGTGTATACTGTTACCTCGACTACAGAAATAAGGCAAGGAAGGTACGGGGTAGGTTTTTTAATCAGTAAGAGTCTGACACTGGTCTCCCGCTCCGCCCAAGAGCGGGTTTCGTCATTGGATGATTTTCACCTACCATAAAAAAAAAAAAACCCTAAATATAATATTCATGTCTAGTTTATTAATATTTTTTAATTTTAAGAGTATTTTTGAACAATTAACTAGGACCATGTTTATATATTATACATTTAGGTTTATTTTTAGTTTTTAAGTTTTAATAAATGCATATTTCATAGGATTTTGCACCCCTTCACTCTTTTTATGGGGGGAGTTTTGAAAAAAAAGCAGTAAGTAATTTTATTATTTACTTAGAACACCATTCGGGGAAAGTTACCAGGATTTTGGCTTTTTTAAAGGTGCAAAATCATATAACCTTTCGAGTACCGTAATTAGAGACTCAATAGAAAGACAATAGGTGTATCAACGCCGGCATTCGATTAGGCCTCAAGAGATAAAAGTCAGATTTCCTACCTTAAAAAAAGCTCGTGCTCTCGTGATCGGACTATTACTGACGTAGCGAGTCCAATAACCTGTAGGTATTTTCAATTAGGAATTTTCAAACATTATGAAAGGAAGAACGTACGGGACCGGTCTTTATGGTGGCGCTTGGGGGTGGCCTATGTCCAGCAGTGGACGTCTTTCGGCTGAAATGTTGATGATGAAAGGAAACTCTGTAGAAAAATTAAAAAAATCATATTCCTATCCTCAATAATTTCAGCTGTGTATTGGTATGTCAGTCAGTCAGTTTCTCCTTTTATATATATATAGATGCCTAAAGATAATCACCATTATAACAGATCGCATTACTTTTTATAACCTCATTATGTAGAGTCTCATATTAAAGTTCTTGTTATTACTGTTTCATGAGATAACATAACTTTAAGATGATCGTGTTTTGTTATTTAATTTTTGCCTCATTTTTGGGTTAGGGTTGTCGCTTCGAGCTGAGGGTTTATTCAAAAGAGTTACGCGAGCCACATAAAAAATAGTTTACTGTCAAAGCAGTGCACTTGAATTAGAAATGGTGATATGATATCGAGTTTTATAAGTCATAAAAATCATTCGATTCTGTGAATCGATTTCAAGAACTAAAAAATGAAAACGGATTTTTTCCTAAGGTATTCCCTGTATTTTTTATTGCAATGAAAAGTCAAAGTCAAAAAAGAAAAGAAAGAAGAGACAAGACAACAATAAGAAAGAGGAAAAAGTGCAGAAAGAGAGACATTGGAATGTTCAGAATAAAAATCATTTTTATTTGTAGACATAGGTCAGATTACAGCAGAGTGTGAGGTGTTAAAGACAGGTAGATCCTCTATGTTTTTCTCAGAGGCGTACTAATGTAATATATAATCAAAATTGTAAATTTTTAACATATATATAGATTAGCTTCTATGATTATGTAAATTTTACATTATTAATAAATTCAATATAATCAAAACAAAATATAAATAAAACTGAATTAATTTTAATAAATGTCAAAGAGTTACATGTCAATGTCCAAAATAAGTCAGGTGAAGTACAATTTTGTGAAGCAGTATTATAGAAGTCCAAATTAATTGACACATTTCGTTGATGTTTTTTTTTAAATTGATACAAACTAAGGCTTGATCCCACCTGATGGTAAGCAGTGTGCAATGTTTATGAAAAAAAAGTCTCGTTAATAGTGGTAAAACCTATTTTTTTATTATTTCTTTCTTTTTTATTCATACAATTTTGTGTTTATTATACGATAAATCAAAGATAAAAACTGAACGGTGAGACGGATCTCTCCTTTGAAAGTTAATACTGTAAAAAATGTGAATATTTGTTGAAACTTATCTGCACATATATCAATCGCTTACAGTTTTGGTAAAAGCAATCTTATAATTTACAACATAACATGACATAATTTTACATAAAAAGTCGGTGGACGAAGAATATACATAAGTTTTTGACCTGTGTCATAAAACATAAATTTATATCAAACGTTCTCAAACTTTTTTGGTCCAGGACGATCTTGGTAATGTAGTATTTTAATTTAGAACATATCTGGAAGATAATTTTATACAATTTTATAGATTACTAAGCCTGGTCAGCGTCTACATAAAATATAGCCTATGTCACTCAGGAGTAAAGCAGCTTTCTGTTGTTGCTATTTTTTTCCAATCGGACCAGTAGTTCCAGAGATTATCTCCTACAAACAAAGAAACAAAAAAAAAACTTTACCTCTTTATTATATTAGTGTAGATTTTCATTGGTCTATAATTTATTTACCCATACTTTTGTTCTTCATCCCTAGAGCTGGAAAAACTATGGATGATCCCAACTCAACAAAAAAAAACAAACAATAAAAATGAGTACTGTCGTAGAAACACAACATTCCTGATAAAAAAAAAATATTTCTTGTTTATTTTTCTGTTTTAAAATTTTCAAACAAACTCAGAACATATTTTAGCACTAACTACAAGTTGAACACCACTGACTAGCAACAAAATTAAGACATTTGCATTATTCATGTAAAAAAAAAACCATAATAAAAACTATCAAACCGAATCGCGACAGCCCTACTAAACTAAAAAGCGAATGACACGCGTCGTGACGTAAGCTCACCCGGAAGTGACGTCGTGACGTAATTTAATGGCCGCTCTTCACTTCCGGCGCCAGGGTAGATCTCACTTCATTTGGAATTACGGACAGGATTTGACTACTGAATTGCAATGGTTATAGTGAGCGAATAAATGTGTTTATAGAAACAGATAAAAGATAAACTTGTTTTCTCCGAGATTTTTGTAACATACAAATGACGTGTAATGTAGGTAATAAATAGGTACACAGAAAGTTGGACAGAATGCAAAAAATAATGAATGAATGTTGGCGCAATGTCGCTAGTCTTTTGTTATTCTTCCATTTTTTTTATGGTAGGTAAAATCATCGAATGACAAATCCCGCCCTTGGGCGGTGTGGGAGACAGTGTCAGACTTTTACTGACTAAACGACCTACCCCGTTCCTTCTTAGCCTTCATACCGGAGTCGAACTTTCCTTTCAGTAATGGATCCTTGGCCTCTCTAGTCTTCGACCTTTGCTAGGCCCCTATGGTTTACTGACAACTCCTTGAGGCGCGCGGGAATAGAGCGCGCCGTCAAAAACTTGCTCGCAGTCCGGAAGGTTACAGTACGGCTGTCGGATCTTGGCGAGTCTGAAGACTCTGCGAATTTTAGCGTTTGAAAACTTGTAAAAAATAAGTGCTTTAAACAAATTAATGCAATTTACAGTTGATGTTAAAAACTGTTATTGGCATTTATTTTTTTAAAACTTTTGTTTTTGATCGAGTTATTAAGCGCTAAAATTTGCAGAGTCTAACTTCAGACTCACCTGGCAAAGGCAACAGCGTACTCGCCGTAGCCGTCGCCGCCGCGATCCTGCCGATCAGTCGTCTGGTAAGACCGAGTCCAAGTCGTCAACGGCGCGCACCGTTCCCGCGCGCCTCAAGGAGTTGTCAGCAAACTGCAGGGGCCCTTCAGGGTCGAAGCCTCCTGGAGCCTAGAGGGTGGTGGAAAACTGTTACCTTGACTCCAGGAATAAGGCAAGGAAGGTACGGGGTAGGTTTTTTAGTCAGTAAGAGTCTGACACTGGTCTCCCGCTCCGCCCAAGAGCGGGTTTCGTCATTGGATGATTTTCACCTACCATAAAAAAAAAAAACTTCAGACTCGCCAAGATCCGACAGCCGTACTGTACCGGAAGAGACAGTTGGATGGCAAGCTACTCATTGCTTGCAGTCCGCAAGCTCGCTCCTACAGTGACCAGAAGTCGGGATCGGAATCCCGGCTTAAACTCAATATAGACTAATAGATAAGACTTGAGAAACAGACAAAGGGACAACCAAGTAATCCTACAAGGGTTTTTTATGGTTGGTAAAAATCATCCAATGACGAATCCCGCCCTTGGGCGGAGCGGGGAACAGTGTCAGACTCTTACTGACTAAACAACCTTCCCCATTCCTAGGTTGCCATACATACCAGGGCCAGAGCCTTCCTTTCAGACGCGATCCCTTGGCGCCAGTTGACTCCGACCCTTCTGCAGGGTCCCTACGGTTTGCTGACAACTCCTTGAGGCGTGCGGGAACAGTGCGAGCCGACACTAAGGGTTACGTTTTATCATTTTGAGATACTGAATTCTAAAGACAGTAGTGTAGTAAGATTATGGTTTTTTTTTTTTTGCAATGAACTAGTGCTTGACTGCGATCCCACCTGATGGTAAGCAGTGATGCAATCGTTGATGGTAAGGCGCACTAGTTTATTAAGAGCCTATTCACTCTAGCCTTGAAGACACCTAAATTATAATCGGACGGAAAGACTGCAGCCGGCAAACTGTTCCAGTCCCTCGATGTACGCAGTATAAACGACGAGGCAAAACGCTTAGTCCGGGCCGCAGGTGTCTCGACAACGTAAGGGTGGATAGTAATTGTATTGCAAATTTGCAATTTAAGTGTTTATTTACCCAGGCCAAGTATTTAGCTTGCGGAAACAGGCGTGGCGGTTGACTATGTTTTGTTAACTATATTTCATTGACTTATGCATATTAACATAGTAACTAAAGCTTGCGTGGTGGGCGTGGGACTTGATCTATAGGCACGATAAATTGATTTAGATTCTCTGTGGGATACGGTCTCAAACTGCAAGTTGATAAAGGTGACGAAATTCGCTACTATAATACTGTTAAGCTTTTATTTTACTGACTAAACGACCCACCGTTCCTTCTTGCTTTAGTCAAATCAAAAATCAAAAAGGTTTTTATTTCATATAGGCCTACAAGGGCACTTATAAAACGTCAGAAGCTAGTGCACGGTTCCAAATTGGTCGTTTCCTATGGAGAAGAACCGGCAAGAAACTCCATGGTTACTCTTTTAAAAAAATGATTTCTTACAATAATTCGTTGTTACAGTACTTATTTCATTATGTAAGAACAGTGTAGACCAGTCAATATTGTATTAAAAGCACAATAAAAATAATCATAATAATAAAAAATAAAAGGAGTAGTTCCAGGTGTTTCGCTTTCGCATCAACCCTTGGCTCCAAAAGGCTTCAACCCTGCTGGTCTACAGTTGCTGATAACTCCTTGAGGCGCGCGGGACCAGTGCGCGCCGTCGACGACTTGGGCTTGGTCCGGACTGTTACCGGATGGGCGGACAGCGAACTTCCCATTGCTCGCCGTCCGCAAGCCCACTCTTCCTCGCTCCGGACCAAGGCACGCCGCGCACACTTAAGAACTAATTAAAAGTACCTAATCTAATAAGGCGTCAAAAAACTCTTTCGTATCGCGATCAACTGGTAAAGTGCCCAAAAGGCTGGCAGCATTGCCATACAGGCAATGCTTATTCTCTGCCTAAGGTAAAAGTCAGTCAGCCCTTGGGTCATGTGAAGTGTCAACAAGTCGTTTAGAAAGCTCATTAAACAACTTGTGGGCACTCGGATCCACGATCCGAGAGTTTTAATCAGAAACGCCTCAAAAACAAATGATATTAAAACTAGCGTCCCGCCCCACCTTCGCACGGGTACTGATATTGAATATAATTATGTATGTATTATACACATAAACCTTCCTCTTGAATCACTCTATCTATTAAAAAAACTGCATCAAACTCCGTTGCGTACTTCTAAAGATCTAAGCATACATAGGGACAGCGGTAAGCAACTTTGTTTTAAACTATGTAATGAATATGCGGGGGACTTGTAAATAAACATTACAATTGTAATTAATCTAAATATCCTCATAAAATTACGAGTAAATAACTCAAATGCCAAAAAAGTTGATGTCCGTTTTTCTGGCTTCCGATTCTCACTCACTCACTCTCACTCACTCTCCCTTATGTATACAGGGACAGTGGTATGTAACTTTGTTTTATACTATGTAATGATGATCTTAAATTGGATCTCAATATTATTATAATTATACTGAAAATGATACTCGTTCGAATATTGAACAAAAAGCTCAATAATGACAGTACAGTGTTGACATTTCACGCGAGGCCTTGTAACATATCGGCTGAGGCCACACTGTTAGCGAGTTCTCATAGGAGCCTTCAAGTTCAACAATGTTGCTACAGGAATTTTAGATATTTTAAAAGGGTTACCGCAGACCAGACTATAGGTGAACAATAGAAAGAATATCAAATATCCACGTGTCTGATGGTTGTCCAAGTCGTCAACGGCGCGCACCGTTCCCGCGCGCCTCAAGGAATTGTCAGCAAACTGCAGGGGCCCTTCAGGGTCGAAGCCTCCTGGAGCCTAGAGGGTGGTGGAAAACTGTTACCTCGACTCCAGGAATAAGGCAAGGAAGGTACGGGGTAGGTTTTTTAGTCAGTAAGAGTCTGACACTGGTCTCCCGCTCCGCCCAAGAGCGGGTTTCGTCATTGGATGATTTTCACCTACCATAAAAAAAAAAACGTGTCTGATGGTCCTCTCGATCCTCCGACAGAAGTAAGTGTTTAGATAAGATAAAAAAGGAAAAATATTGGCATAGAAACTATTATAATTAAATTTTTATCTATTAATTTAACCTTTACAATACCGTTATTAGAGACATAATACGTGGAAAGACAATAGATGTGCGAACGCCGCGCCGGTATTCGCCTCGGACCTCAAGGGTTTAATTATACACCGTGAAATTTTAATGATTGTTTTCCCTCAGCGAAATGGTTGTGTCTTGGTAATACAAACGTTTGAAAAAAAAAAAATATATTGAAAACAAAAAATGGACCTGTAGAGTGCAAGCTAATTATGACGTATCACAACGTGCGAGAGCTTATTTTGGTTTAAATATTTAATGAATCGGTTTCCTTTGACGGCGTGCTGCTCATGCGACTCTAGTAGTACCTACAAATTACGTCTAATGTTACTATTGTTTTCGCTTTTTTGAGTTGATAAATATTTTTAATAATTATTTATAAAAGAAAACTTTTTCATTTTTACTGTATGCTTCAAAAGTACTCCTTATGGCAAGTCATTCTGCCGCGGGAAAACAACCATTTAAATTTCACGGTGTATATTACAAACTAGTCGTCTGCCAGCGGCTTCACCCAAGTGAATGTACGGTTCTCCATATAAACTTTAGACCCATACTACATCCTGCATCCCTTTAGGAGCTGAATTTAAAAAAAACACTTTCTTAGTGTCCGCCTACGTCGTAAAAGGAAGCCCTGTGTAAAATTTCACTCTCCTAGTCCCAGTAGTTTCGGCTGAGCGTTGATATGTCAGTCAGTTTCTCCTGTTATATATATCTATCTCTATCTATGTATAGGTCCAATCCCATTTAGCTGAAGAAGTAATTTGTGGTTTCTATTCATCATCATCCTACCCTTATCCCATTTTATTTGGGGTCGGTGCAACATGTTTTTTTCTTCCACTCTGTCCTGTCACCCGTCACACTACCAGTAACTCCCTTTTCTTTCATATCACTCCTCACACAATCCATCCATCTCTTCTTTGGTCTCCCCCTTCCTCTCCATCCATCTACGTGTAAACTCAAAACCGTGACCGTGTAACTCTATTCATTTCAAAATATTACAAGTCTCTTATTAACTAGAGTTTATAGAGAACCTGAAGATTTTATTATTTTAACTATTTGCATACCGTATTTAGAAAGACAATAGCTGTGCGAACATCTATTGTTTCTCTATTATGTCTTTAATTATGGTATTTGCAAGGTTAACTCTAGAGTTTATAGAGAGTTAAAATAAAAACTAAAAAACTACAGGGTTTTTTAGTTTTTATTTTAACTAAGTTTTCAGCAACCGCGATTTTCGATTATTTGCATTCATCGCTCTCCGCTGACACTGTGACCTCGCCCTACATCAGCAAGGATGAGCCTCTTCCAAAACGCCAAAAGCGAAAGTTGTGCGCCTTGGGCGTTAAGAATCCCGTTGCAATACGTTCTTTACGTAAATCTACATGTAATATTAATTTATAAGTCACTAGCTTCCTGCCAGCGGCTTTGCCTGCTTAAAAATAGGTTTTTGCACCAACTTTGGACACGCTTTTCATCCCTTTAGGGGGTGAATTTTGGAAAGTCCTTTCTTAGTGTTCGCCTACGTCATAAAAGGAACCCTTGTGCTAAATTTCACGCTCCTAGTCGCAGTAGTTTTGGCTGTGCGTTGCTATGTCAGTCAGTCAGTCAGTTTCTCCTTTTATAAATCTACACTAATATAATAAAGAGGTAAAATTTGTTTTTTTGTTTGTAGGAGGTAATTTGTGGAACTACTGGTCCGATTGGAAAAATTTTAGCAACTATAGAAATCTGCTTTACTCCTGAGTGACATAGGCTATATTTACGCGGGCAAAGCCGCTGACAAAAGCTAGTATAGATATAAAATTAAACGGGAATAGCTTAACGCAACGTTTGACTGGCACTTGAGAGGTCAGGAGTTCAAATCGAAGTCGTTAGTTATGTACACATTTACATATTGACTGCATATGTATTAATTTGAAAGTGAAATGAAGAATGTAGTAGATAGATTATAATTATATATGTTACCGGTTATCTGTGTAATCTGGTAGCGACATCTATGGCGCCACATAAGAACTACAGAAATGTAAAATCCTGCATTGCGCAATCAAAGTTCTCCGCGCGATTTGAAATACAAGGTGTCATTGACATGTTAACGCAAACGAATACCATGGATCCAGTACATGATTCTGGACCCCCCAGTGGTGGAATTTTTCGTCGGTTTTTAAAATTAAAATTTAAAATTTTTGAAAAAAAAGTTTTGTTTTTTTATTTTTAACCTGTATAAAATCGTTATTCTGACCAATCCCAATGATATTTTTAGAAAAAAAAAGAAAAAAAAATTTTTTTACAAAAAAAAATTATAAAAAAATCATCGAGGCAAATAAAGTCGTTATTCTAATCAAACCCGATGACATTTTTAATTTGGAATGTAATTCATTCATTTTTTTCGCAAAAAATGTTAAAATAACGTTTTTGTACAGTTTAATTTTAAAAACGTAAAAAAAAATAAGAAAAAAATTCACTTTTCCATTTATAATAATAATTAATTAGCATTTTTTATTAAAATATTCAAAAATTTAATTTATATGTTAATAAAAATTACTTTCACATTTATAATAAAAAAAAAAATATGTTTGAATGGAGAGAGAGACAGAGAGAGTGGGAGATAGTTTCAGATTTATACTGACTAAAAACCCACACCGTTCCTTCGTTGCCATAGTTCCAGGGCCCTGGTTACACTTTCCCAATTATCCATAGCTCTAGGAGGCTTCGGACCTTACTGGGACCCTGCAGAAGGGTCGAAGCCAATTAGGGCCAAGGGTTTGCGTCTGAAAAGGAAGGCTATGGCCCTGGTATGTATGGCGACGTAGGAACGGGGTAGGTTGTTTAGTCAGTAAGAGTCTGACACTGTTTCCCGCTCCACCCAAGAGCGGGAATCGTGATTGGATGATTTTTACCTACCATAAAAGAAACCCTACTGGGCCTTTACAGAATCTGTGGAGTAGAAACGGGGTTCTAAAGTTTTTTTCTAATTGCTATAAGCTAGTGCTTGACTGCGATCCCACCTGATGGTAAGCAGTGATGCAATCGTTGATGGTAAGGCACACTAGTTTATTAAGAGCCTATTCACTCTAGCCTTGAAGACACCTAAATTATAATCGGACGGGAAAACCGCAGCTGGCAAACTGTTCTAGTCCCTCGATGTACGCGGTATAAACGCCTAGGCAAAAGTTTGTATGAAGAAACGTACGCGGGCGAAGTCGCTGACAGAAACTAGTCTCAAATAAGATGGAATCAGATAACATGGACATTTAGAAGTGTTGTGATTACGATGTCATGGCCTGAATCCGGTCCAGATCAGCTGGCATAGTTGTATATAATTAAAATACAGTAATTTATCACTTCCTGCGAATTTCGAAAGATTATCAATTATATCAGCATGCATGATATACCGGCTACCATGTGTGATTATCAAGATTAGATAGGTACTATTACGACATAAGGTACGTCTTGATCCATACGCGAACGCCGGCGAGTGATTTCGAGCCTTTGGGCCGGGACATATAAACACGATACGACGTCGTTTCACGATGCGACGTCGCGTCGTGCTAATCTACGACGAGCATCGTAAAAAACTACGTCGCGACATATTATTAAGCCTCAGAGTAATAAATGGTGGCAAAATTCAAAATCTTTTTATTTCACACTAGCTTTTGTCAGCGGCTTCGCCCGCGTACATAAAATATAGCCTGTGTCACTCAGGAGTAAAGCAGCTTTCTATTGTTGCTATTTTTTTTCCAATCGGACCAGTAGTTCCAGAGATTACCTCATACAAACAAAGAAACAAAAAAAAAAACAAACTTTATCTCTTTATTATATTAGTGTAGATAAACCATGCCTAGATGAACACACTTTAGAAGCTAGTGCATATTTTTTAACAGAATAAAATAAATATTTAAGCGGGACTTCCATACAACAAATATGATGTTTTTGCCATTTTTAATTACGGACGGAACGGAACCCTTCGTGCTCGAGCCCGACTCACCCTTGGCTTTTTTTTAATTATTAGGTTTTGACCAGCTTTTGATATATAAAAATGTCTACGTACAACGCAAGTGCACTGGTCCATGTAAACATAAGAACCTGTGTTTGTCCCTGCTTTCTGACGTGACAACTTTTTTCAACATCATAGGCATACATACTAATGATGTGATTAGATTTCTAGCCGTTTTAGGAGAGAGAAGGGATACCCTGTTTATACTGGACCTAATTATTATTCAGTATTTCTGTTTTCTTAATTTCTTGAATGAGTTTATGGTTTCCGAAAGTCTATCAGTCAGGTGGACTGATAACCTGGTGAGAGTTGCAGAAATCTGATGGATGCGAGACGCACAGAACCGTTCACTGTGGCGACACTTGACAGCTCGGCAATGAACGGGTACTATGTCCAACAGTGGAAGTCAGAAACGATATACGAATGATGAGTCTTTAATGAATTTTCGGGACTAAACGGAAACTTATACGAGTTTATGTTTAACTAGCGACCCGCCCCAGCTTCGCACGGGTACTGATATTGAATATATTATGCATGTATTATACACATAAAGCTTCCTCTTGAATCACTCTATCTGTTAAAAAAACCGCATCAAAATCCGTTGCGTACTTTTAAAGATCTAAGCGTACATAGGAACTAAGCAACTTTGTTTTATACTATGTATTAATAACTATATAACGAAAGAAATCGTGTAGAGTTTCTTGAAGTGCTGTTAATTATTATTTACAAGGAAATTCAAGCAATAAGACCCTAGTTCCTCGAATATGAATACCACAATAATTGTCTTTTTGAGTTAGGGGAAAAGGGTTTTTACCCAAAGGATCAGGGTCATTCATTATAAAGGTCACATGGAGAAAGGTAAGGTGTCTGTATTAATCATGTATTTTGTGGCTTTGTAACCAAAAAAAGTGCTAATAATTCACTAAATGTGATTCATCGTTACATAGTATAAAACAAAGTTGCTTATCCCTGTGTATGCTTAGATCTTTAAAAGTTCGCAACGGATTTTGATGCGTTTTTTTTTTTAAATAGATAGGGTGATTCAAGAGGAAGGTTTATGTGTATAATACATGCATAATATATTCAATATCAGTACCCGTGCGAAGCTGGGGCGGGTCGCTAGTTCAGAATAATAGGCAAAAAAAAAACGAAGGAGATGAAGGGGCTTTTGCTTGCTTTGCTTGCTCTCAAGCCCCCATCAATCCTTTAGATACCTTATCCAGTGGCATGTTACGTTTGTCTGTCATTTATTCATTGTTTGATAATGAGATATTAGGATTAGGTTATCACCAGCATCTATACTGTTAAACTGTCTACCCGCGTGTGTCTGTCTGTCTGTGTGTGTACTGTCTGTCTGTTGTGTTGTTGTTGTTGTGTGTGTTGTTGTGTGTGTTGTATTATGGCTAAGCGAACAATTTTTTTTTGGCTGGGATATCCATTTTTTTATGCTAGCGTATGGTAGAGTTTATCTCTACCATCTTTGACCTTTTTGTTGTCAGTGAAAACCATTTTTTTTATGCTAGCAGAAATACGACGAGACCTACTGAGCGCGGCCACTGCACCAGACGGCGTCTATCGTCCACAGTGCAGTCGCGCATTTTGACCTTCTAAGAGCGTCTCGTAGTGCAAGGCAAGGAGGGCACCAGGCCACATGGTAGATCACCAATGAGATGGACAGACCAGATCAAGGCCGCAACTAAGTGCTCGGTCTACGAATGCACCCGGAAAGCTGCAGTCCGCAATGAATGGCGCCGTATGACCAAGATAATAACTCATCGTGATCCAGAGTGATGACCACGACGACTCTGACAAGAGTGTACCTACCGACTGAGACGAAGACTGAGCGCGGTTTTTGACTAAAACTTTTATATGTCAGCGGAAATGATTACTAAGTATGTTATAACAGTTTTTATAACTGTGTTTATAACCATTGCTTTGTTACTTCATTTAATTCAAACTTTCACTCATGAAATAGTAAATATTCTTAAATTATTTCTGCAATTCTAAAGAAATGGAAAGGTAAATGAATTAATAAGTAGGAACGATTTTGTTATGTTAATTCAAATTGCAGATTTATGTAATTTAGTGTGCTGTATGTCACTGGCTTGTCATATTGTGTCATTGTGGGTAATAAGTGAGAGGTATAGTTCATTTTTTAATTCTATATTACGATTTGACAACTCAGAATGTCACACTCTAGAAATATGTTCCCAATTTTCTGGAGTTTGACATTTTAAGTTGTCAAATCGTAGTCTAGGTTTAAAAAACGAACTATACTTACTTTCGCCCCTATTTTTTTTATGGCAATTGTGCCGGTTTCGACTAGGTATTCAGCCAATGTCACGTTGGGGATTTATTTTTAGGTTTAATTAGCTATAAAAATACACCGTTATGGAATCTACATAAATAATAATATATTAACATTTTTAGCCATGCAAAAATCTATATTTAGCATAAAATATAGTCAAAAATGTTTTGGAAATGGAAATAATGTTTTGAAATACCATATATAATATATGCTGTCTGTAGTAAAAATCTCTTATTTTTTAAGTAGTTGTTGTATAAATATTTGTCATATCAATGAAAGGGACAATTATTAATATTATTATAACATAAACTTAACAAGAAGTAACTCATCATCATCAGCCTTTTAATGTTCCCACTGCTGGGACACAGGCCTCCTCTCTAGGAGAGGGAATGGGCCATAATCTACCACGCGGGCCCAGGGCGGATTGGTAGATGTCACATGTCTTCGAATTTTTGGTTCTAGGACATGCCGGTTTCCTCACGATGTTTTCCTTCACCGTTTTTGAGAGCAGTGGAGATGAAATAAATTACACAAAGTAATGCATCTGGCTGGGTTTGAAACCGCGACCTACAACTCGCAAGTCGGGGCCGTTACCACTCGGCCACCACTGCTCTCTAAGTAACTCATATCCGGGAAAAATGCCTTTGCCTTTGCCCAGGAGTGGGACATAAAAGCCAAATAAATAATAGCCAACAATAAATTAAATTAAACATTTAAATTACTTACATTAATATTAAATAGGTATAAAAGTATTCGATAATCACAATCACTTACATAACAAAAAAAGCACAGCATAAGAGAACGAACTTGTTAAAGTAGAAACTCTTTAAATCACAGACTCACAATGTGACAGTTCTATTTTTGAATTCAAATCACGCTCGATAACTTTTTAAATGCACCGGACAAAAGGCATTCAGCCTCGTTGCAGCATAAATTGGGACTGGCCGCTAAGAAGTTTGTTTTTCGTTTTAAACCATCGACCTCGTGTGTGGAGGTGGACATGGTAAAATTGAAATTTCGAATTGCATACATTATCGCTTTAGTTTGCATCCATTGCGTGTTTGTAAGTGGACTGTTTGTAAGTGTGTTGAAGTAAATCAGCAATGAATGTCTTACATTTCGAAATTTCGTTTGACGTTTGAATGTTAAGGTTAAACGTGGTAATGAGACTAACTGTTCGGTCCTTGATGTCACAAATCCAATGCTGTTTTTGTTTATCGACAAAATAGTTTCCAACTTTATAAACCAGCAATGTATGCTATGGGAATATTTCCAAGTGAATGTTCTAAATTGTAAAGTTACGCTATTAAGTTTTTTGATACTTTGCGTTAAGGCTACAATTAGTTTTTTTAATGAGTTTATCTGCATAGACATTGTTGGAATATAATATACAAGGTGTCATTGACATGTTAACGCAAACGAATACCATAGATCCAGTACATGATTCTAGACCCCCCAGTGATGGAATGTTTTGTCGGTTTTTTCTTAATTTTTTTTAAATGAATTTTTAACGTATTTTTAATTAAACTGTATAAAAACGTCAATTTAACATTTTTTTCGAAAAAAATGAGTGCTTTAAACTACAAATAAAAAATGTCATCGGGTTTGATTAGAATAACGACTTTATTTGCCTCGACGATTTTTTAATATTTTTTTTTTGTAAAAAAAAAATTATCTTTTTTTTTTCTAATAATATCATTGGGCTTGGTCAGAATAACGATTTTATACAGGTAAAAAATAAAAAAAACAAAACTTATTTTCAAAAATTTGAAAAAAAAATTCGACGAAAAATTCCACCACTCCAGAGTTTTCAGGTATTATATAATTATATAGACGTTGACTATAAAACGCAACTTCAGAATTTAATTGAAATTTATAAAAAATCTAAATAAAGGGCTTTATTATTATAATAATAGGAAGCTTAGCAACATCCTCTTTGGTAAAAATTACACACTTGTTATCATTTCAATCTTCCGTAGAAGAGACCTTAGGGAGGAAGTCCGTAATCACAATTTTAATTAACTTTCGCAACCTAAACGCTTTTTTACAGGATATGGTAATGATCCAAAATTATGTGGTAGCATATAAAAAATTAGTTTCGCCGTCTGTTAATATACAAGGTGTCATTGACATGTAATGCAAACGAATACCATGGATTCAGTACCTACATGATTCTGGACCCCCCAGTGGTGGAATTTTTCGTCGTTTTATTTTCAAATTTTTGAAAAAAAGTTTTGTTTTTTTATTTTTTACCTGTATAAAATCGTTAGTCTGACCAATCTCAATGTTATTTTTAGAAAAAAAAGAAAAAAAATATTTTTTACAAAAAAAAATTATAAAAAAATCATCGAGGCAAATAAAGTCGTAATTCTAATCAAACCCGATGACGTTTTTAATTTGGAATGTAATGTACTCATTTTTTTCGCAAAAAATGTTAAATTGACGTTTTTATACAGTTTAATTAAAAAAACGTTAAAAATTAATTTAAAAAAAATAAGAAAAAACCGACAAAAAATTCCATCACTGGGGGGTCTACAATCATGAACTGGATCTATGGTATTCGTTTGCGTTAACATATCAATGACACCCTGTAATAAAGAGGTAAAGTTTGTTTTTTTGTTTGTAGGAGGTAATCTCTGAAACTACTGGTCCGATTGGAGAAATTTTAACAATAATAGAAAGCTGCTTTACTCCTGAGTGACATAGGCTATATTTTATGTACGCGGGCGAAGCCGCTGACAAAAGCTAGTACTCAATATAAAAGAAGAATGGACATAATAAGAAACACAACTATAAGGAAAAAGTCTAATGTAATAGATGCTTTACATCATTGCATAAAGTTAAAGTGGTAATGGGCCGGGCATATTGCAAGCAAAAAAGTTTCTGGACTGGAGCCCATGTCAGCCAGCCAGTCCTCTGGTCACGCAAAGTGAATTTAGACGGCGTGAAATTAAAAAAATAAGATGTAGTCATATTTAAAAATAGGAAATAGAAATACAGTATCGTATGTGAAAATTTCAACTGTCAAGTTATCACGGTTCATGAGATACAGTCTGGTGACAGGCGGACAGTGGAGTTATACAATAAATTCCTATTTTGACTTTTTTATGGTGAGTAAAAATCACCAATAAAAAAAATAAATCAAATAAAATCAATTAAAAAAAAACAATTCAATTTTGGTTATTATTAAATTTTCCAATAATTTGTTTATTTAATTTAATTACATTCAATTACACTAAAAATAACCTAAATAAACTAAAAATACTCTAATATTTACAAATGATTTATTGGGCATCAAAAAATTCATCCACATCGATATCAATGGGAAAAGTGATAAAAGTGATGGGATGTATTTGTCATTGGAAAAATTTCCAATGACAAATACATCCCTTGGGCGGAGCGGAAAACAGACCTGCTTGATCCCAGGGTTCTGGTGCTATGCTTTCGCATCAACCGATGGCCCCAGGAGGCTTCGACCCCTCTGGGCCCCTACAGTTTGCTGATAACTCCTTGAGGCGCGCGGGAACAAAGCGCGCCGTCGACGACTTGGGCTTGGTCAGGACGGTTACCAGACAACCTAGCCAAGTTTCAATCGTTGTGTGACAAGTATCTTTCTACAATCGAAACTCCTCAACGTAAGAATTAACTATATCATACTAGCTTTTGCCCGCGGCTTCGCCCGCGTGGTATTGGGGTTGCCCTATACAGTATGATAATTTTACACTTGGTCAAACGAAATGTGAAATCCCACAGGAACCTTATGTTTTTCCGGGGTAAAAAGTAGCCTATGTCCTATTCCGGAGTGTATCCTATGCTTTTGCCAAATTTCATCCAGATCCGTCCAGCCGTTTTGGCGTGATTGAGTAACAAACATCCAGACATCGTAACTTTCGCATTTATACTGCAGGATGTAGCGATGATCATTGTAGAAATGATTACATTTCATTCTGTCATTTTGAATGATGTGAACTTGGCTACTAATTTGGTTGAAATTAAGTAATTCCCATATATTTGATTAGTTCTTTACTATCGTTAACGATTGTAGATTATCAACTTGGCTAAGGGGGCAGATAGTTGGACAGCGAGCTACCCACAAGTCATTTTTACTCTTGGGAAAACATTTCCTTTTTTTAGATACATTTTTAGGGTTCCGCAAAAACCCTAAAAGTTGATTTAAAACTTCTAAACGTATCTCTATTTACAAAACTATGACGCCACACTCACAGTAAGGTCTTTAACCATCGATAAACTTATAAACTTTTTTGAACCATAGACATTTCCCACGGCGCAACTCACGCTTGACCGATAATCGCAACAATGGCGCTATGTCGATCACAATCTACTTTTTTAGCCATGGGAGTCTAATTTCACTTTTAAAAACAAAGAAATCCGAAGTTAGTTTAAATTGTGCTGGGAACATGTTTTGTTGGGAGTAAAGTTAAGAGTTAGGGTTGTTGTTCACTGGTGCGTAACGTCGTTTAGCAGATACGAGCACACGAATTTTCAGGAATACTTTTGGTGCTAGTACACATTGTAAAGACTCAATTAGTTATTTATTCTAACTGGCCTGTCAGTCTAGTAGTTAGTGGCCCTGACTGCTACGCCGGAGGTCGTGGGTTCGATTCCCACCCAGGACAAATGTTTGTGTGATGAGCACGATAATTTGTTCTGTGTCTGGGTGTAATTTATCTATAATATGTATGACTGAATGTATTTAGAAATATATATAAGTATGTTTATCAGTTGTGTAGTACCCATAACAAAAGCTCTGCTTAGCTTGGGACTAGATGGCGTTGTGTGATAGTTTGGGACATATTAGATTATATATTATTCAAGGTGAATTAGCAGGTCGTATCAATCAAATCTGCTAGTGTTTCCTGATAGCTATAATCTAGGACTTGAGAGCAGTGGTGGCCGAGTGGTAACGGCCCCGACTTACGAGTCGTAGGTCGCGGGTTCAAACCCAGTCAGGCGCATTACTTTGTGTAATTTATTTCATCACCACTGCTCTCAAAACGGTGAAGGAAAACATCGTGAGGAAACCGGCATGTCCTAGAACCAAAAATTCGAAGACATGTGACATCCACCAATCCGCACTGGGCCCGCGTGGTGGATTATGGCCCATTCCCTCTCCTAGAGAGAGGAGGCCTGTGTCCCTGCAGTGGGAACATTGAAAGGCTGATGATGATGATGATGATGATGATAATCTAGGACTCTTTATGAATAGGTTGTAGTCACTGAGTATTTTGTATAAACTCCTCCCTGATCTATGTTGACTTCCCAACCCCTTACAATACGGCCGTCAAATCTTGATGAGTCTGAAGTTAAGCTCTGCGAATTTTAGCGCTTGAAAACTCGTAAAAAAAATGGTTTAAACAAATAAATTCAATTTGCTGCTTTAAATTCTAATTGCTGTTTTAAGTTCTTATTTGACTAGTAAAAAAATGTGCTACACTTAAAATTTTAAATTATTTGAAGATATGTGACATCCACCAATCCGTACTGGACCCGCGTGGTGGATTATAGCCCATTCCCTCTCCTAGAGAGGAGGCGTATGTCCCAGCAGTGGGAATATTATAAAGGCTGATGATGATGATTTGAAATTTGCTTGAGTTATCGCCTAACTTCGTGGTCACATCTAACATTAACGTCAATTATCGTGATAATTCTCGGCATTTCTCGTTAGTGTGGCCCGGATGATAAAGATTCTACAAACTTGTTGCGAATGTGATCACGTGCCTTTACTTTGAAGTTTGTTATAGTGACAATTATACCCCGTGAAATTTTAATGGTTGTTTTCCCTCAACGAAATGGTTGTATCTTGGTAATACAAACGTTTGATGAAAAAATAAAATATTAAAAACAAAAAATGAACCTGTAGAGTGCAAGCTAATTATGACGTATCACAACGTGCGAGAGCTTATTTTGGTATAAATATTAAATGAATCGGTTTCCTTTGACGGCGGGCTGCTCATGCGACTTTAGTAGTACCTACAAATTACGTCTAATGTTACTATTGTTTTCGCTTTTTTGAGTTGGTGAATATTTTTAATAATTATTTATAAAAAAAAACTTTTTATTTTTTCATTTTTACTGTATGCTTCAAAAGTACTCCTTATGGCAAGTCATTCTGCCGCGGGAAAACAACCATTTAAATTTCACGGTGTATAATTTACAAGCTTCGCTCGCGTATAATTTGGTTCCCCCATAAAAACTTTGGATCTCCGTTTTCCCTAAGGGGTAGAGTTTCGTAAAATCCATTCTGTCTACAATCATAAGGGAACCTTGCCAAATTTTAAGTTTGTAGGTGTTACAGTTTCTGAGATTTAAGATTTAAGTAGCTGCTAGGAAACTCGGCGTTCTTGCAAAAGTCCGACGGTACTTCACACCGAGTCAGCTTCTAATGTTGTACAAAGCACAGGTCCGATCGTGTGTGGAGTACTGCAGCCAAATATGGGCTGGTGCTGCAAAATGTCACCTAGCGGCTTTGGATTCAGTGGAAAGGCGTGAAAAGAGGCTGATTAGTGATCCAGATTTGGTTGGGTCCAATCTTCAAAGTCTCGAGCACAGGCGCAGAGTAGCCAGCCTTGCGGTTTTCTACAGGATGCATTTTGGAGAGTGTGCGCAGGAATTGCACGATTTGATTCCGCCATCCCAATATTACCTTTGGACATCCGGGGTACGGCAAATATCCACCCTTACGTTGTTGAGACACCTGCGGCCCGGACTAAGCGTTTTGCCTCGTCATTTATACCGCGTACATCGAGGGACTGGAACAGTTTGCCGGCTGCAGTCTTTCCGTCCGAATATAATTTAGGTGTCTTCGAGGCAAGAGTGAATAGGCTCTTAATAAGCTAGTGCGCCTTACCATCAACGATTGCATCACTGCTTACCATCAGGTGGGATCGCAGTCAAGCACCAGTTTATAGCAATTAAAAAAACAATAATTTCGTGATTAATTAAGGAGTGTTATTCAGTTTTTATATAAACTACCGACCGAATTCGCTTGGGTGCAATGATATTGTTAAATAAACATTACGCGTGTATTACATATTTAAAACTTCCTCTTGGATCACTCTATCTATTAAATCAAACATGCATGCGCATAAATATCTGTTGCGTAGTTTCAAAGATTTAATCATACATAGGGACAGACAGCGGGAAGCGTCTTTGTTTTTTTACTATGTAATATTTTTTATCGGCTAAGTAATCCTTTCTGAATTTATTATTTATTCATGTTTTATTATAAGATAAAATGGTATTTAGAGCATAAAATGTAGAGAGCCGAATTAGTAAATTTCCATAATAATATGTATTACGTTTATGTATAGTGTTCTCAATTTGAGATAAATAGACATAACTGTGAGGAAGGAAATTGTTGCGGCCTTTTTAGCTAATAACCGTAGTAATATTATATCATAATATACAGTACTAGCGACCCGCTCCAGCTTCGCACGGGTACCGATATTGAATATATTATGCATGTATTATACACATAAACCTTCCTCTTGAATCACTCTAGGTATCTATAAAAAAAAACCACATCAAAATCCGTTGCGGAATTTTAAAGATCAAAGCATATATAGGGACAGTGGTAAGCAAATTTGTTTTATACTATGTAATGAATATGCGGGGGACTTATAAATAAACATTACAATTGTAATTAATCTAAATATCCTCATAAAATTACGAGTAAATAACTCAAATGCCAAAAAGGTTGATGTCCGTTTTTCTGGCTTCCGATTCTCTTAATTGTCAAAATATATTATTAATTATTTGGTTTTGTGTATTTTATTAACATTTTATATTTTAATTGATATATTATATCATATCATTGCATAGTATAAAACAAAGTTGCTTACCGCTGTCCCTATGTATGCTATGTATCTTTAAAAGTATGCATTGGATTTTAATGCGTTTTATTTAAATAGATAAAGTGATTCAATAGGAAGTTTTATTTGTATAATACATGCATAATATATTCAATATAACCCGAAGCTAGGGCGGGTCGCTAGTAAATAATAATTAAAAAAAAATGACAATTTATTTTTGTAATTTATTTTAATTGACATTTTATAATTTTCCTTTTTAGTCGATAATTTTGATTGTTATTAACATTTTAACTTAGTAGGTAATTTAACTGATATTTTTAGAACTTTTTACAACAGTATGACAAAATATCATATCAATTTAAGGTGTGGTTAAAATGATGTTAAAATCGAACATTCCTTCGTATCGTCAGTAAATCGAAATGTTCATTTTCATCATTGGAACTTCGCTCGTGAGTCATATTTTATTTTTAATAAATGATAAAAATGCTTATGCTGCCCTACATACAAAAAATAATAATAATAATGTGATAATTTGGATTTCGTGACCTTCCTTGACGAATTTGCTTTACCGAATCCTCACAACGCTGACGTACATTTAATATTGTATCATCACCTTTACACCCTTACATCATTACACCATAATGTGCAAGTATCCTAACTCCAGTTATTGCGTCATGCGCTTACATAGTCCACGACAATAACAGCGCTTATGAGGGCCGTTCAGCTAATTATACATTATTATTATAATTTAATATTAAATTATGTATTATTGTTGTTATTTTATTTTTATTTCCACGCCTTTTAGGTATATTTGTGTGCTTTATCATATTTTGTAAGAACATGTAGTTATTATGTAATTAATCTATTTTTTTTAAAAACATTTGCAAAGACTGTTGCACAGGCGCTGGCGTAGGGTACCCGGCTTTTCGAATAGACAGCGTTGTGTGATAGTTGTCGAATAAAACAAAAAATACAAAATACAAAAAATACAAATAAATAGTATAGTAGTATTTTGAATAGGGTACGCAGGAATCCTTTATTTGCATTACTAAAAATATTAGAGCTTACCAGGAATGCATATTATGTCATGAGCTATTTATGTTGTGTGGTCGGTCGGTCCCGACTTAGAGGTCGCGGGTTCATATCAGCCAGGCGCTTTACTTTGTGTAAATTATGTCATCACCACTGCTCTCAAAAACGGAGAAGGAAAACATCGTGAGGAAACCAGCATGTTCTAGAACCAGAAATTCGAAAAGATGTGACTTCCACTAATCCGTACTGGGCTCGAGTGGTCGATTACAGCCCATACTCTCTCCTAGAGAGGAGGCTTGTGTCCCAACAGTGGGAACGTTAAAAAGCCTGATGATGATGAAAATAGAACCGTATTGGTCGTTATTATCTACTTACTGGCTCAGCACGGCCGGATTTAAGGGGTAGCCAGCCGGGCATATGTCCAGAGGAGCAAAATTGACTTATTTCTATCTTCTATAATAATAATCTACACTAATATAATAAAGAGGTAAAGTTTGTTTTTTTTTTTATTTTTTTGTTTGTAGGAGGTAATCTCTGGAACTAATGGTTCGATTGGATAAAGTTTAGCAACAATAGAAAGCTGCTTTACTCCTGAGTGACATAGGCTATAAATTATTTATATAACATGGATGTTAACCGAGCTATCACTACAAGAAATTTTCCGCAGACGAAGTCGCGGGCAGAAGCTAGTACGTAATAAATTTATTTCACCATAAGCCAATTAAATTACAAAAATGTTCAGACATTAAATAAACATAAGCTTACAATAATTTAATCTTCTAATTTAGCCATTAGCCATCCACACCCAAGTTGGCAGATTGAGAACTTTATATTATGCTCCAGGTTGGATAATATTATCTTTTATAATTATTATATTGTCTGTATCGATGAATTTGTAATATTTGAATCGCAGTGACTAGTAAACCGTTGCGTGTTTAAATGTAATTGAAATTATAAACGGTCGGTTGAAGGAGAACATCTTTTTATTTTAAATGAAGCGTAGAATTACTAAAACATTTTAAAAACATTGTTATGGCTGGCGTAACAAAGTATCATGATTATGTTACTTACTGAAAGACGTAAATATAGCACGCGGCAAATAACTTGAACCATTTGATATGGTTACGCGCAGACCCCCACTTTGTTCACCGTAAATCAGTTAGGTATAATCGTCGCCAGGTCGTCGACGGCGCGCTCTGTTCCCGCTCGCTTCAAGGAGTTGTAAGCAAATGTAGTCCAAACTGCAGGTCCGAAGCCTACTGGGGCCCCGGTCCGGTTTCTGAAAGGAAGGTCCGACCCCGGTATGAGGGCTAAGAAGGAGTAGGGTGGGGTATTTAGTCAGTAAGAGTCTGACACTGTTTTCCGCTCCGCCCAACAACAGGATTCGTCATAGGATGATTTTTGCCCACCATAAATAAAAAAACTACCCTGTGGAGAAACACCGAAACAAAGCCAAAATAATTGACATCAGTATACATTTCTAAGGATTACTTATTGTGGTATCTACTCAATTATTGGGTTGTGCATATCAGATGGGTAGTATTCAGCACATCATTTTCTAGGACTAAACTGGCCCACTGCGCCTAGTAGCTCTTTGTGACGGGATTATAATAATAATAATCTTTATTGGAACATAAACACTTTTACAAATATTTTGAGTACGTAAATAGCTACATTAGTTGAATAACTGCGTTGCACCTATTAACGCCCACCTCCAGTAAAGACACAGCGTTCTAAATTCAGATAGCAATTTAGAGCAATCAACTACATATCATACAGGATATTTGGTAGGAAATCTAAATAAATCAAACATAATATAAACAAAATTGAAATTAAAAATTAAATTAAATCAAAAATTAAACTATTTATATTTTATATAGTGCGTGTCTGTAGGGTGTAGGTAAGTGTAGGGTGTGCTTGAGGGAACTCCCCACGAGCACACTCCACGCTTACCGTGTGTGAGGTGTGCATGTTTGCGGAAGAAATATTTTTACCGTTTGATTAGCATTTCCAATTCCTCATATGTTAGAGTGTGGAGATATTCATCAATATTTTTATTATTTATTTTTAAGATTTGATTAAGAGATGATACTTCACTCCATTGTGGCCTAGCTCCTCTATGCATCCAGTCCAGTATTGGTCGAATATTGTCATCTTCTTTCTCCATTTCTTGAAGTTGATAGTCTATATTTTGTAAAACAGTGCATACAGTACGGTTGTCAGATCTTGGTGAGTCTGAAGTTAAGCTCTGCGAATTATAGCGCTTGAAGTTGAGTTGAGTTGAGAGACCATTTGTAGTTGTTATTGGTATTAAAGAGCAGTGGTGGCCGAGTGGTAAAGGCCCCGACTTACAAGCTGTAGGTCCCGGGTTCAAACCCAGCCAGGCACATTACTTTGTGTAATTTATTTCATCACCACTGCTCTCAAAACTGTGAAGGAAAACATCGTGAGGAAACCGGCATGTCCTAGAACCAAAAATTCGAAGACATGTGATATCCACCCATCCGCACTGGGCCCGTGTAGTGGATCATGGCAAATTCCTTCTTCTAGAGAGGAGGCCTGTGTCCCTGCAGTGGGAACATTAAAAAGGCTAATGTCATCATCAGTTTGTAATACCAATCATCATTGATTAGTATTAAAAACTGTTATTGGCATTTATTTTTTAAATCTTTATTTTTATACAAGTGTTCAAGGGCTAATATTCGCAGAGCTTAACTTCAGACTCACCAAGATTCGACGGCTGTAGTCATAGGCCGTACTATAGAATGTAGATTGTATTTTGTTTCTGGCGCCTGATGAAAAATTTACTCATCTGCGTAAATGTCTCATGTGCCAGAGGATTTTTGCTCTATGCTATTGAACAGGCGTATCTGTTGCTCACATAAATTGTTATTCATCTTCTTTTGTTAAATAAAAATGAATAGATGTCGGTTAGTCTCGCTAAAACTTGGGAACGGCTGGACCGATTTTGGTCTTGAAATGTTTGAGATACTTCAAGGAAGTTTTTTTTTTATAATGGGCAAAATCTCATACATAATCCGATGACAACTTTCACCTCCACTCCCACAAGTGCCAGAATTTTAGTGTCTAAAAACACACTCCAGTTCCTTGGCCTCGGGTGACATTTTCACAATAGACACTAATCGGCAATAAATGGATAAGTTCCTACATATTTTTAACAATCCCTAAGCAAAAGTCAACTTTTGAAAAACAAAAACAATCATTACATACTTAGTATAAAACACAGTTGCTTACCGCTGTCCCTATGTATGCTTAGATCTTTAAAAGTACGCAACGGATATTGATGCGGTTTTTTAAATAGATAGAGTGATTCAAGAGGAAGGTTTATGTGCATAATACATGCATAATATGTTCAATATCAGTACCCGTGCGAAGCTGGGGCGGGTCACTAGTATTATATGTATAAAAATCAAAGCCACTTCTCGTTGTAATTTTATAACTCAAGAACGGGTTCACCTATCCAAACCAAATATTTAGGCTTTATTCGGACTATTTCGAAGATGGTTTATCTGAAGTTTGCACAAAATCGGTCGAGCGGTTCTTCATTTATCACATTTTTCTGTTGCCGGGAGCGAAGCTGCGGGCAAAAGCTAGTAGATTATAAAATACTAGCGACCCGCCCCAGCTTCGCACGGGTGCAATGCTGATATTAAATATATTAAGCATGTATTATACACACTTCCTTCCTTCCTTGAACCACTTTATTAAAAAAAAAATCGCATCAAAATCCGTTGCGTAGTTTTAAAGATCTAAGCATACATAGGGACAAGCGACTTCGTTTTATGCTAAGTAAAGATAATGTGTTCAAATTGTACAGTATCCAAGAACGTAAATAACTAAACTTTTTCATACTAGTCCGTAAAAATTGAAATTAAGAATACTAATATGATAATTTAACAACAATGTTACTATAATGATAATAATTTATGAAGTGGTATAAAGCTGACGTCGCGAAACGCTTGGGTCTCAAAAGGCATGTTGGCAAATGTGGGCAAGTACTATTTTTCTCAAAACTGCCGGATCAGATTTTGATGCACCTTTACACAAGGGTGTAGTTGAGGTATCCCTATAAGTACCATCACAGTGTCGCTATTGGTTCATAGACCACTTCCCATACAAATGTGCCCAGTCTCTTTTAAAATACCAAGAATTCATTACATCACACCTATTTATTTCTTAGAAGCATTGGATCAGTAATTTCGAAGACTCTGTCAGCGGCTCGTTGGTCTAGGGGTATGATTTTCGCTTAGGGTGCGAGAGGTCCCGGGTTCAAATCCCGGACGAGCCCAAATCTTTTTGTTTTGTCATTTTTGTTGGATTTTTAATGTTTTTTTAATAGTTATGTTTTTTATTATAATAGTTGTTGTTGTCACGTTGATTATATTAATTACAGATATCTTTGTTAATGCCCCTTGATTCGAAGAATTACTCAATATTTATACAATACAACACTTACTATATTATATACTAGCGACCCGCCCCAGTCTCGCTCGGGTACTGATATTTAATATATTATGCATGTATTGCACACATAAACCTTCCTCTTGAATTACTGTATGTGAAAAAACCGCATCAAAATCCGTTGCGTAGTTTTAAAGATTTAAGTATACATAGGGACAGCGGGAAGCGCCTTTGTTTTTTACTATGTAATGATTATAACTTCATAATTTGTATGAACTTCATATTATTATATTGTTCAATTTTAAAGCTCAGTAGTTGAATAGATGACTCGTAACGCCATCTAGCGGTATAGATCTGAAAACTATTCATAACTTCTAAATGTTTCCGATAGATGGCGTTTTACACTGAAAGTAATGATCTATGTTTAAAAGTGGACATTTAAAGTAATAAAAGTATATAGCGTCCTATTTAGTAAATTACTAAAAAATAGAAATAACATTTTATTTTCTTTTTCATAATAAAACGTTATTAAAAGACTCTTTGAAATCATTCAGTGTGGCCAACCGCCAAAGTGCTAATACTGAACGTGTAGTAATGGATTCGATAATCATGACGATAATTTGGTTTACATATTTTTTATTTATGTCTTGTGTACTTTATATTTTCTTTAAATTGTACATCAGGAATAAATTTTTACTTAAATTATGTACACTTATTTTTCAACACACAGAACAAATGATCGTGCTCACTACAGAAACATTTGTTCTGTGAGTGGGTATTGAACCCACGACCTCTGACATAGCAAACAGGGTCACTAAATATGAAACCAACAGGCCAGTCAAAATAAAGTCAAAATAAATACCTAAAAGATTTCGGAAATGATGATGTTATTTTTTGCGAAAGTAAATTATATGTTTTATGTTATATGTTTAATCATACATTTTGTAAATAGGTTTTAAAATAACACTTTTACACGTCATTTTTTTTTTCGTTAGTTTAAACTAGATGAGTAAGGTGTTTCCTAACTGACTACCCTGAGAAGAAACACCGAAACCAATTCAGGGTAAACAAACAGATTTTTTTACCATTTATATAACATTTTTATAATTTTAATATGGATTATACACATAAATTAAAACATTATTTTTGGTACTTATTAATTATAATTATACTATACTTTATTTTGGTACTTATTATTATTTATAACACAATATGGTACGGGTATGGGCATTCTCTTCCTTATGGTTGAAAAAAAAGACAAAAGAAATATCAAAATAAGTTTTTATTCAGTGTATTTTACATACTAAAAAACCATTTTAAAGTAATAACGCAATAAATTAAACCAAGTGATTTCGAACAAAAATACTTAAAACTACTTAATTGCTTTTAGTATTTTTTTACAAGTGCCACATGAGAGGGTAGTTCGAAAATTGTTATTTGGAATGTGTAGGTAAAAAATAAATTAAAAATTAAGGTGACACAATCTTACAAAACCATAAAAGCGAACCGTTGTGTTAGTTATAAAAAAAAAATTGTGATTAATTTTTTTAAAAGTAAACAGTGTAAAATATTAAATCTTTACGAAGTAAATAAGTATTAGTTGGTAACACAGTGATCAGACCTTATGACATTTAATAAATTATGAAATAGTACCTATTTATTTTTCCTGATGTTAAATATTTTTACAAAAATGATAAACAAGAATATAATAAATAAAATTAACTGTCGTATAATTATATATAATTTTATTATAATTCTATTTAATTTTATTTAATTATATATAATTATACGATAATTAATTTTTAAAATTATATTCTGATTTTTTTTGGCTTTTGATAATTGTAATGGTTTGACATTTAAATTTCTTTAATATCCAAATATTATTAATAGTTGCACCTGTCATATTTCTGCACCACCAGTCGACCCCAAGGTAGGCTGGTAGAAAATACCTAAGTCCGCATTTGTACATAAAATTTTGTGCATAAAGTTTTTATTTTAACTGTATATAATTTTTAATAATTTAATTTTGGAATTGAATATTATTTGACTGCCCATAAGTTAGTAGAATATAAAAAAAAACTCTATGTACCGATTACCCATTTTGTAATAATAAAATGGCAATAGAATATGCACCGTCTCGTATAAAGGAGAATGCATTAAAAAAACCCATCTCTAGCAGAAAATAGTATCTCAAATCTTCAAATCTTATTATCAAGTAATAAATTAATAACCGGTTTTAATTGTTGGTCAAGACGTCAATTTAAAAATACGATTGTTTAATTATTTTTCAATACTAATTCAAAAATATGATTCGGCGTATTATTGCTGTACCAATTAAATTCAAATTCAATTTAACAATACAGTCGTTTAATTTTCGTGTTTTATGAAGGATTTTGTGACTAAATATAAATTCTCATATCTGTTGTTTTTTCAGAGTAATTGTCCCCAAATTCGACTTGGATATATTAATTAATTACGGAGTTCCAGTGGTTGTTCATTGTGAAATTTCCGATTGTCTTCATCAGTTGCACTTTATAAAATTATATTTTTTTCTGTAGTCGTTTGAGTTCTCAATGAAAAATTAAGTAGCATAAGAAAAATTATAGTGAGAAAAAATAATTAATTAATAATTGAACTATTTCTTGATCTATAGACGCCTAATTAATAAATTATTTATTAATTAATAAATAAATAAATAAATTATTTATTAATTAGGCGTCAACAACTAATTTCCACTGGAGTTGATTTTATTTTAAGCATTCTCCTTTACACAGATTAATTCAATCAGATTAATTTCGTATTGATATTCAAGGAACTGTCAGCTAAATCGATTATATTGTTACTATGTATTTAATCAATTTGATTATTAACCACGTAAGAGTCTTAAGTTATTTTTGATGCGTTAACATGTAATATAACAACAAGACATTTAATAACACAAGCGAACATACTACCTAAAGAAAGTGACTGCCATAGGCATAAGTCTGGGGACTCCCTTCGTCTATCTATACCTACTTATGCAGTAAATAACTCAATTAAAATGGTAGCTTCCCCACCATCATTTACATTTCGTATTCTATCATCCAGTGGTTATTGTTTCCAAAAAATCTAAATGCTTGACATAAAATAATCATCGGCGGGACAAGGATCATTCGTATCAATTGGCTTATATCTATAAATCTTTCCTTTAGTACCTATAATAATATTATTCTTATGATCAAAAGCTAGTCCTGTTATTTTGAAACCTAACTGTCCTATCTTTACAGGTAATATGCTCTTAGTAAACAGTCTGAAAAGAGATCCTTTCACAGCTACAATGGCTTCATCATTATTGTTTAATTGTAGAATATACTTGAGTTCTCTTGTAAATCCTTTATATTGAATAGGTTCATATAAATCCACTGAGAAGAAATACAATCTGCCATCAATGTACTCGTAAAAAGCATTTCCTTTGGTATCTAGAATAAAGCTGTAAGCTTTAGGAATTTTCTCATATCTTTTAACGGCTGCAGAACCATTCATAAATCTAAATATTTCATGGTTCGATCCCGTTGCTATATACATCTGACTGTCAGTTTTATCAATGAAGATACTTCGGACGTCATCGTCTCCAATTGGGCGTTCTGCGGTAATTTCTGTTCTGGAATAATCATAGGTGACCAGTCCTTGATTAGTACCTATGTAAATGATATTGCTTGTTGTATCTATGGCAACACATTGTCCAAGTAGTTCATCAGAAACTGGTAGTTCTTTAATCCCCAACGAGCCATGTTTCAGCAAATGAATTCCCTTGGTGTAATTTCTTTTGTGCAGGATAAAGAATATGTGGTCAGTCCTTGGATCAATAACCATTCCAGTTGGGTACCCATCAATGGTTGCAATCAGTTGTCGTTTGTAGAATTCGTTACCTATTTTGATTCTTTCGCATTTTTCTGTGTTATACGCGTAGAATAACAAGGCGAAGATTGGCAAGACTTTTTTTAGGCTCCTCATTGTAAGCTCAGGATCATGTCAACCGTTTGAGGTATCTGTGGACAGAAAATAAATCACTAAACAACATGCACCGACACTCAGAGTGTAAAAATATGAATAAGAGAATGGTTGATGGAAGAAGACGATTGTTATTGCCGAAGTAGACATACGGGCTGCTTACGGCTAGCTCAGTTGTTGATGTTTTCTTAACAACTGAAAACAAATGTGTAACACTCACGCTTTACGATGCAGTTATATAAATGTCGTAATCAATTAGAGAAATAACAATTGTTTAATATGATGACAGAGCAAAGAGTAATACAATTAACGACAATGATTTAATATTGACACGAGCAACTTTGTGAGTAGTCCACATGATGATTACAATTATAATTGTTATTATAGATTCTCAAAACAATATGTTAGGTTGTATGTTATAGAATTATGTTATATCAATTACGAGGTACAAAGTGAGACATTGTTTTGACTACAATTGGTTTTCACAGGACAAATCAATGAGTAAAAAATATCGGAACAATGAAGAGCCAAAATTGAGTTCATTACATAGATTGGTTTTTAAAAGGCATTTGATTTGGTTTATACTTGGCTAAAAAGAGTCAGTCTAATTTATACATATTGAGCAGTGGTTTTTTTATACTTTGTATAAATCGTAAGGCATGGATTCAGTTCTCTGATATTATATTATTATACAAGGCATCACCTAGCTGATTTTGATAGTCTAAAATTCGGAATGCTCCAAGGTGATAGCTTAGGCTCATTATTGTTTTGATTATTTTTTACACTATCAAAATTGTATTGCTATTTGGATTTGGGAAGGGGGTAGTAAAATATAGTATACGAATATATTACACAATGGTTTAATTAAGAAACAGTTGTAGCAAGTAACAACTGTTTTAAAAGATTAAATGCAGCAAAGGTATTCATACTCATGAGGAATTTGTGTAAGACATACACACACTGTTAGTCATAAATAAACAGTCAAAAGGATGTTATAAATATAAATAGCAAAACAAAAAGTTGCAGGGGATACATCCCTGCATGCTCTATATACAAATTGTAAATGTATGCATACAAGTATTTCGTAATGTCGTTGGTTGTAGCAAAGCAAACGATAACGAGCAACAATACTCGGAAAAGCAATACCTACTATTAAACAATAGTAGGTATTGCTTTTCCGAGTATTGTCGAATCAATCAAAATAGGTAAATACACTTTTGGCATTTTTTATTTTGACTTACTTTTTCAGTTCAGCTGCTCAAATAGCAATAGTGATGGTTTATACAATCATCACATAACATGCAAAGGCAAATGTTAAGCGAGCAAGTGAGAAAGAGGGATGGGGCTATTCAGCTCCATCCATGCAGACATATACATTACATCTAAAATCGCGTTCAGAGTTCGTGATAGGACTTCTACATATAATGTAAAGATCTTAAATAATAGACATTGAGACGGTTTATTAAGACCAGAGTTTCTACTGTAAGAAAGTGTTTAAAAACTAGAGTCTAGTTATAATATTGTACAAAATTGTTAATCTATACTTATAATAAATCTGTAGAGAAGTCAATTCTGTACATTAAATATATTTAAAAAATTACTAGCAAAGGGTGATAAGGGATCGTTAGTGATCCCAAAAATGCAATCAGTAAAATTTTTGTCTGTCTGTCCGTCTGTCTGTCTGTCTGTATGTTCAGGCATCACGTAAAAACTAACGGTTCGATTTCGATGAAACTTGGTATAATTATACCTTATTATCCTGGGCATAAAATAGGATACTTTTTATCCTGGAAAAATACGTAGAAAAAAAATAAATCTTAATTTTTCAGTTTTATCCATTGACGTTATTCTGTAGAACCGCGAACACACAGTGGATTCAGCGCCGTAACCTGTAGCGCCGAAAGTCGGATTTGGCTTGAACCGTTTGCGACACAAGCGGGCTGCACGACGTCACGCCTCCCCGACTCCTATATAAGGACGGCGTTCCGCGCCGCGCGATGCCCCTGGCTGGAGGCTTTGATCCTAGTATCGAGGCCGCCACAGGCAAGACCGGTTAAGCAGCCGACAACCTCATAGGTTGACCTGCGAGAGGCCACACAAAAAAAAAAAAAAAAAAAAAGCCGCGCGATGCATATAAATTCTGAATTTTGATGCGTGCGGACGTGTTTAGTGTGGAATTAATATTGTACGCGTGTAATTCATCTGGGACGAGTGCACTATGGCTCACAAAAAAGCCATAGAGGCAGTGGACAGGACTCTGAGGGACATCAGGCACATAGACCAACCCATGGGTGGTATAACTGTTCTTTTTTGTGGCGACTTCAGACAAATTCTACCGGTGATACCACGAGGAACACGAGCTGATGAAGTCAGAGCTTGCCTTAAAAGGTCGAGTCTATGGCAACATATTATATCCATGCATTTAACAACAAATATGCGGGTGAGACTCGGAGATGACCCACATGCACAACAATTTTCAAATTTATTATTAAAAATAGGCGAGGGAAGTTATCCAAATGATGAAGGAAAAGTAGCTTTAAATGATGAGTTGTGTTGTACTGTTTCGTCCCTGCAAGAGCTAATATTTGCGGTTTACGGAGACTTAAGCAGCGTTACGCATCAGCACAATACTTGGTTATGCAAAAGGTCCATTCTTACTCCTTGGAATGACCAAGCATCTGTAATAAATAATGAAATATTGTCACATATTCAAGGAGAAAGTCGAGAGTATATCTCTATTAATAGAATGATGGATCAAGAAGAGTCCACTAATTACCCCATAGAATTTTTAAATTCGTTAAATGTTTCTGGACTTCCTTCACATATAATTAAGTTAAAAATCGGCGTTCCTATTATTCTTCTTCGTAATTTAAGTCCTCCGAAGCTTTGTAACGGCACTCGATTGAAGGTGGTTAATTTACAACCTAACGTAATTGAAGCTGAAATTTTAACCGGTTGTGGTGCCGGGGAAAGTGTTTTAATCCCTCGAATACCATTGATTCCCAACAATTTTCCATTTCAATTTAAGAGAATACAGTTTCCTGTAGCTTTGTGTTACGCCATGACAATAAATAAGGCTCAAGGTCAGACCCTAGGAGTTGCTGGCGTAGATCTTACCGCGAGTTGTTTTTCACACGGGCAACTTTACGTAGCTCTTTCGCGTGTGAGCAGTCCAAGAAATCTTCATGTTCATATTCCGGACGAGCTCACTAACAATGTTGTGTATGCTGAAGCTCTCAATTAACTTTCTGTCGCATTGTCACAATCACTTTTTAATTTTTGCAAACTTTTCGTCACTGTCAATAATTTACTGCTTCATGCTACTTATCAAGGTCGGAATTACTATGAAAAAAATACTTACTACAGAACGCAAGCTCAACAGCAGTAGCTCAATAGAGGGATCTCCTTAATTAAGTATTATAGGCCTAGCCGTATGTGGGTCCAATAGATATTTATTTGATGTCATTGTCAGAGTTACTCAAAATGGACAAATAAACCATCCACGCGAAGACCGACATCCGCGCGGACGGAGTCGCGGGCACAGCTCGCGTATTTCAATAAAACTGTAAACTACTATTACCTACAAAGTTTGGAAATTTGGTTGGGTTGGTTCCTCTGAGGATATCTTCTTTTGTGATCTGATGTATAATGAATATGGAATCACTAAATGAATATAAAAACAACTTATTAACTACATCCAGAGAGAGAGCAGTGGTGGCCGAGTGGTAACGGCCCCGACTTACGAGTCGTAGGTCGCGGGCTCCAGCCAGGCGCATTATTTTGTGTAATTTATTTCATCACCACTGCTCTCAAAACGGTGAAGGAGAACATCGTAAGGAAACCGACATGTTCTAAAAGTAACAATCATGCCACGCGGGCCCAGTATGGGTTGGTATCCACACTGGACTCGCGTGGTGAATTATGGCCCATTCCCTCTCCTTGAGAAGACCTGGCCTTTGTCCCAGAACATTAAAAAGGCTGATGAGATGATGAATTATATCCCTCCCAACCCTCTATTGTAATCTCTCTCTATCACTCAATGGTTTGTTGGATGAAAACTCAGCTTTTAATTAAGTTCGCCTATGTACCTACATAAACTTTATAATCTTTTTTTTAAGTTGTTTGGTATACCAATTTTATAGTGAAAATATCGTGTATAAGTTTAGAAATCGCGCAACATATAAGCACTGGTTGCACTGTGCGTCATTGTGTGAACTGCGCATTTACAATTATAATCGTTACATAATACCTATAAAACAAAGTCGCTTCCCGCTGTCCCTATGTATGCTTAGATCATTAAAAGTACGGAACGGATTTTGATAAGGTTTTTTTTAATAGATAGAGTGATTCAAGTGGAAGATTTGCTTGTATAATACATGTGTGTATTTAATATCGCCGTTGCACCCGAGCGAAGCTGGGGTGGGTCACTAGTTAAATAAATAAAAGTACTCAATAAGAAATTTGTAAACTTGAAAACTGGATTCACTTTGTAACCGTTTTCAGTAATGGTGTAGGCTTGGTTGAAGTTTTAAATGAAAAGGAAGTTCTAAAGCTAAGAGTAAAGCAACCCAGCGGTGTACAGTACGGCTGATCTAATTTGATGAGCCTGAAGTTAGGCTCTATGGGGCTTGTGAATTTGTACAAAAATAAATAGATTAAAAAAAAATATGCTATTATTAGGTGTTGTTGCTGTTATACTGTTATTAACATTTATTTTTTTAAACCATATATCAACAAATAGCTTAATTATTAATTTTAATATCGTTTTGTTATGCTGCTTTATTTTCATCGGGAACACAAGTAACTCAGTCAAAAAATATAATTCATTATTATAATTGCCAGTAACAGTTGTTTACAGCAATAACGACTGCTAATGGCATAATTTTTTTAAAACCTATTTTTGTACGAATGCACAAGCGCTAAATTTCTCAGAGCCTAATTTCGGGTTCGTCAAGTTAGAACCGCCGTACTGTAACATAGGTGAATGCTACGCTACTGATTGTAAGTAGACACGGTGTCTAGAGTGAGATTGTTTATGACATTCAGTGACATTCAGTGTTAAGATTGGCCTAATCGAAGCTTTTAACAAGTTGAAAAGTAAAAAACCAGCTCTCAACCCATCAAATGCATCAGAAACCAATAAATCTTAGAAAAGATCTCGAATAACACTTGTGTCAATTAAAAAATAGAGTGCCTCACCATCAACGATTGTATCACTATCATCAGATGGGATCGCAGTTAAACATTAATTTATATCGAATTAAAAAACAAGATCAAGCAAAAAGTGTCCTCACCACTAAACGCCTACAATGAACATTAACAAATTCACTTTTATATACACAGAACTAGTCAAGACATTGTAAGAAACTATTAATAAAATATGAATTATAATAAATACCTGTACGTCAGCTGGCTTCCCCCGTTTGGTATGGAATGGTAATCGACTGACAGACTCCAAAGTCTTTATAAAACATCTGCCATTGTATCACGATGCTTGTAAACATACTCCATGTTGATATTCTCATTGAGAACTATAGGATGTTGGAAATAGAAGAACTTGAATAGGCCAAGCTGGGAACCAGTTTTGAGATCAAGGGGTGTTTCGAAATACCCCGTAGACTTGCATTCATCATCATCATTATCATCAGCCTTTTTAATGTTCCTACTGCTAGGACACAAGCCTCCTTTGCGGATTGATATGTGTCATATGTCTTTGAATTTTTTGTTCTAAGATATGCCGGTTTCTTGAGGATGTTTTCCTTCATCGTTTTGAGAGCAGTGGTGAAGAAATAAATTACACAAGCAGAGTGAGAGCTGTGGTGGCTGAGAAATAATAGCTGCCCCGACTTGCAAGTTGTAGGTCGCGGGTTCAAACCTAACCAGACGCATTACTTAGTGAAATTTATTTCATCACCACTACTCTTAAAACGGAGACTTGCGTTAAATTGCATCAATCATACGATTAAGCTGACATATCCCCACTAACGTGGTTGATGAAAAATTTATAGATATGTTAAAAATCTAATATAAAGTAGAGAATATATTTGATAAGGTAAAGAATTTTTTGGATCTGCTTCCACTAGCCAGGGTTTTGGATTCTTTAAAAAAAGCTTTACGAAGGAAGACTGTGGGTGTTGGGCAGGAAAAAGTCTGACAATCCATCTAGCTTCACCCAGAGCCGGAGAAGTTATTTAAAGTTTTCCCATGACCAAATAGATTCCAGTTTGACAAAGTTAGAAAATGATGTCTTTGCTATTTGTGTTAGACTTTTTTTAGATTTTGTCTATTAGGTACAGCTTTACACTTTTATTTTATCAGTCGAGTTCTTTTTCTTGTTTTACAACCTATGGATTCCGACTCCCTCAAAGTTTTTGGGCCCAGTGGGTTGCCACTTTTATAGCGGTATATATATAGGCCGCTGCCTCGAATCTTGCGGGCAGCGGGGCGGCAATCAAATGGACCGGCCCTCGAAAACAGCACCGCGGCAGCAGGGCGGGCTAGGGCAGCGAGCTGTGTACTTTAGTCGAGCGGCGACCGCCCGCGCCCACAATAAATCGAGCATTAGGAATGAATTTGAATTAAAAAGATGTTGCCGCCATTGTTCAGACATTTCTTTTGCGAATAAAACAAATATCTCGACGACACAATAATGAAAACAACACTACTACGGGGCTAAAATGAGGCGCGATCTGCCCGCTAGTTTCGAGAACGGGTCTACGATGCCTGCTCCGCTCCCGTGCCGCCGCCGCCGCCGCCTCGCTGCCCGCAAGATTCGAGGCAGCGGCCTCAGTGGCATTTTTTAGGTCCTTAATGTTATATTTGTATGGACTTTTTGGGCACTCGAATTTAAAGGCCATTGTTTGGTTAGAATTTAGGACTCGAAATTGAGTTTATATTTTAATGCAAAATGCTCTAGTGGTCGGCGCTACACTTTATAAACACTCACCAGTTCTTTTCTAATTAGTTCATTTGTCTCTGTTGTAAGTTAATCCACTCTGCTTTCTGTCTCATTTACCTTTACTTTACCTATTTCATTCTTGGATCTGGATATAGCATCATTTCCAGTCTGCATTTTGTCTTTGCATGTGTCTTTTTTACACAGACCATTTTTTGTTTCCACTTCCAAACGTAATGCAATTTTGTTAGACTGATAGAGAACATTTAACCAATTTTGTTCACCTTTGGACCTTGTTTCAAGTATAAAATTTTATAAATTAAAACCCAACCCCCTGTACATACTACTACTAGTTGGATAGTGATGTAATTTGTGTAATGACTAGTGAATAATCTCATCATTCAATAGAAAATAGCAAACCTACGATGGGAACGAAGTTTGGCATTAGTAAAGAGTCCTTTGAAAGGACCAGAGCAGTTTTGGAGTATATGAAAGGTATGTGCGATCTTGTATTTGAAATTTCTAACAATGTAGCCTCTACTACAGTTAGTTTTTTAATTCTAGACTACGATTTGACAACTCGTAATGTCACACTCTAGAAATATGTTCCCAATTTTCTTGTGTTTGACATTTTAAGTTGTCAAATGTGGATTAAAGAACAAACTATATCTTATATTTCTAACTGGGTGTGTTTTCTCTTTAGTTGTTGTATCAAGGTATCCTTAGTTTTCAAAAGTTAGGTCGTTTTTTATACTGGTTTGGTATTGTCTACTGATTTGGGTAGAATTTGGTCTGTGATAAAATTTATTCGTAGTTTTGAAAAGTTACATTGTTGTCTACATTTTGTCCTTACTTTGTGTCGTCTACCGATTTTGGTTCATCTTCGATAAAATTTTGTCGATTTCGATTACGAACTAAGTCGTCTGCCAACTAGACAGTGCAAATTAGCTTCAATTTTGAATTAGGCAAAAAATTAATAGGAATAGACCATTTAGTCTATTTGAAATAAATGATTTTAAGTTTGAGTTTGAGACGTTTATTCTAGTTTGTAGATCATCTTTGGTTACCCATTGAAGTTTATCTGTTAAGTTAGCCATTACATCTCTATCAGCCATCGTCTTAGTGTTTTTTTATGGGGGGAAAAAATCATCTAATGACGAATCTTGCTCTTGGATGGATTTTGCTCTTCCATTTTTGCCCTTCACACTGGCACCAAGCCTTCCTTTCAGTAAGAGACCCTGGGCCCCAGTAAGCTTCGACCCTTTTACAGAGTCCCTACGATCGTTTTAGTGTTGTCGTCTTCGCTAGCCTTAATCTATCATTATATCAAGTTCGTTCATTTGTATCTTTGGTTTGGTCATCACACATGCATCAAGTATTTGTGATGGCAGGTTGTTATTATAGGATTTGATGATGGTGTTAGAGCAGTGGTGGTAAAGTGGTAACGGCATCGACTTACGAGTTGTAGGTCGTGGATTTAAACCCAGCCAGGCGCATTACTTTGTGAAAATTTCATCATCACTGCTTTTAACGGTGAAGGAAAACATCGTGAGGCATGTCTTAGAAACAAAAATTCAAAGACATGTAACATCCACTAATCCGCTCTGGGCCCGCGTGGTGGATTAAGGCCCATTCCCTCTCCTAGAGAGTGGACCTGTGTCCCAGCAGTGAGAAGTTTATAAGGCTGTTGCGATGCGATGCGATGCGATGCTATGGTGTCTAGTTCCTTTTTTGGGCTCCCAAAGTAGGCTGTTTCTTTGTAAGTACTTACCAGTCGAGTTGAAGTTGATACTACAACTGTTGTTCTATTGAAGTAGATAGTAATATTATCTTGTGCATCTCAGTGGTAAACCGTCTGAATCAGCTGTTTGTTGTTATGTCAAAACGTAAATGGTGAATGAATAAAAGATAAATATGCCAAATATATTTTTGTAGTAAACAGTATAAGGCATGCGTGAAAATACCAGGCCTTAAACTTTTGACCCTAAGCGAACACTGGCGCGCGCACACCTATTTTTCTTTAATTGTGTCTGTAATTACGGTGGTCGAAAGGTTAAGGCAAGGTTCTACTCATTTAGAACTTTTTTGAATGTCTGGAAATCCTCAAATGTAAAAGAACCATGAAAAAATATTTTATTAAAATTGACTATAATATGACAAATCGACGGGTAAATATCAAAACACGATATAAATTAGTTGGGTTGATAAACAAAAAATCGTGAAACTGACTTACGAATTCTACCGTGTATATCTACGAGATCATATTTACATTTATTTAGTAAACTGTACAAATAATTGGATATCTAACCTTAAAACTACATAACCCTAATTAACTTAACTAAAAATACCTAATCTAATAAAGCGTCAAAAAACTCTTCCGCATCGCTGTCGACCGGTAAAGTGCCCAAAAGGCTGGCCGCATTGCCACGCTGTATGGCAATGCTTATTCTTTGCCCAAGGTAAAAGCCAGCCCTTGGGTCACGCGAAGTGTCAACAAGTCGTTTAGAAAGTTCATTAAACAACTTGTGGGCACTCGGACCCCACGATCCGAGAGTTTCAACCCCAAACGGCTCGAAAATATAACTACCAACAAGATTAGTATATTTCCGCCGCTTGAGGTTCTCCTCAGCCGCAGCGGCAGTACCGGCACAGCATGATGAGCTAGGAAGATGAGATGGCGCAAGAGTATCGACACAAGTTGCGTCCCACACTAAAGGCCTACCCATCTTCCAAGGAAATAAAGACATACCGTCCGGTCTCTTGCCATCGTCGCGTACCAGGCCATGAGGTTCCAATACAGCTGGAACGCCGACGGAAACAAGAGCACGTCGGATGATGTCGTTGATATTCGCATGCCGAGCTATGCGACCCGCACTTCGGCTGCATGACAGACCGTGGTGACCCGAGGCTGTTGACAACTTCGCCACAGTGGCAGCGATGAGGAGAACAACAAGGAGCGCCTAGACGTAGAGAAGCAGCGAGGCGGAAAGTAGTATCGTCGAACAAGGTGCCTATGCTCGACGACAGTAGTGCGTGAAGCCAGAGACCTGACTCCCACTTCTCCACAGCCAGCAGGCGTGCACGCTCTGCAGTAGAGGAAGATGTAGAAAACAGGTTTTGCTGAACTACTTTGCAGAGCGGCTCATCCCACTGCCTTTGGGAAGAGGGGTTGCCGGGTATTTTAGAGTTCGGGCAAGCGAGATTATTTCACGGTATTATTTGAAAGTTACATCATTATCATCATCAAATAATATCATTGTTTTTTTAAAAGGGTCTACAAAAATTAAAAAATAAAATTGTTATAAAAATGAACGCTGTTGCGGCGCCGAGAAGTCGACATAACCCCGGGCTGACTTCATATAACCGACTATAAGTATGTTATTACGTTTTAGATGCGTTACGTTACATGGTAAAAAATCACATAAGGTATAATTCAATACATAATGTAGATTAGTCCATTCAGCAGCAAAAAAAATCAAGTTCAGCTTAGTAGTGTAGAAACCAATTCAACTGTATTATTTTTACACGCATAAAATACTTTTTCAATACACTTACTCGAAAACTGCCTCTTATCGCACTCCTATTAGGTTCAATATAGCATATATATCACCCAAGTGCTTTTTTGAGTTTATCATAACAAGGGCTTTTTTATTCCTTCCTTATCGTCACGGTTAAGGGTGATTTTGTTTTACTTAGTTTATCGAATCAGGCGCGAGGCGTCCCCCAGAGTCGCTGGGCGACCCCCACGAAATTAGAAACTGACCAGAGCAGATTTAAATGCTATACTTATATATTTCTTATATTTCTACTGTATATTTATGATACGATTAATTTTTTTTTCTTTCTTTATTTCACAAGTCGTAAGTGTATTGAAAAACTTCGTTTGACACACGTGCAGATTTGTCATTGCAGCCCTCGGTTCCATAACACACTCGCCTACAGCTCGTGCGAATTTCGCCTCGGTCGCAATGACAAACTTCCTGCACTTGTATCAAAATGTACTATTACTGCATTGGTGGTATGAAATATGGCAACTGCAGTAAAAAGTTGGTATTGTAAACTCTATGCTTTTAATGCCATCTTTATTTTATACGGAAAAGAAGTAAAAATCAGGTGAACGGACAGAGAAAAAGGTTTGTTTTTATTGGTAATAGGTAATAGCATATATGCTAACATAAATTTTCTTTTTAGATTCTACTCTGTTGACTGTCACAGAATCACTGACTCCCTCTTCTTATTCTTTTTTTTATTGCTATAAACTAGTGCTTGACTGCGATCCCACTTGATGGTAAGCAGTGATGCAATCGTTGATGGTAAGGCGCACTAGTTTATTAAGAGCTACACTCACTCTAGCCTTGATTACAAAGACACCTAAATTACAAAGAAAGACTGGAGCTGGCAAACTGTTCCAGTCCCTCGATGTACGCGGTATAAACGACGAGGCAAAATGCTTTGTCCGGATCGTAGATGTCTCAACAACGTAAGGGTGGATATTTGCCGTACGCCGGGATGTCTATAATTTATCTTGTGATTCATCTCTCATTTATCTTTTCTTTAGTTTCTATTTATTTTTTCTAATGGATTAAAACAAACAATCCCCTTTCAGTATTGTAGTCATTGGAATCCTTTCACTCTTCCTCTCGTTTCGTTCACAATTCTTATTGTATATCCATCTCGTGGCCGGATCATAGATTCATCACTTCATTATATAGCCAAGTAAAACTGGCCAGATTGTTTTAAACGTTAAAGTTTGATAATATTTGAATCCTCGTTTGGCCTTTCGACCTTTAGACATTTTAATACCATAGAAATTCTACATCAATGATATGTCCCATTTTGTATCATGTCAGTTTTTATCCATACAAGGTTGTCTAGAATAAATCGCCGAGTGCGATAAGGCCGCTGATTGTATGTTTTTTTTTTCAATATATTCTAGTCTTGGTCTACAAGAAAGTGTATACTAAATATGATTAAACGATTATTCAAACTTCGTCAAATGTTAGTATTTCAACGATCTGGTCAATTTTAGTTGGCCATTCATTCATTTCTATGATTTGAATACATCATCCATACATCAAACATTCCTGTGCACCTTAATTTAGTAAAATATACAATAAAACACAATCACAAAAAATCAACAATATCAATTTAATTAATGAACATAGTACTTATTTAAACATCCTCTTCGCAGTCACTATACTTATAAATAATACCGTTAGTCGACACAAAGAAGTCCTCTTGATCGAATGCAATCCCAGACGGAACATAATCTAAATCCATAAGCTTTGTTGGAATAATATTATCGGGCTTCAATAAGTACAAGCCATCATTAGTAGCCAGTACAACTCTAGAGGAATTATCAACAGCAATAGCTCTAGCAGAATTCTTAGATATTCCAACAAACTCTATAGGTTCAGAGAAACCTTTAAGCATAACTTTAACATATTTAGAATCACATTCGTAATATATATTGTTCCTATCGTCAACAGCTAGAATGAAAGCACACGGAACATTCTCAACTTTCCTCTTTTCGTTTCTTTGAACATCTATTACGTATATCTCGTTATCAGGGAAAAATACTGCGTAAAGATCATCACTGTTGTGAGGCTTGAATAGTTGTACAATGTCTTCATCTTTCATGCTTAGAAATTGTGCTTTATCACTAGCATTTAGGAAATGTAGTCCATCATCACTTGCTATATATACTTTTTTCTTTTTGACATCTATAGCTGCTGCTTGTCCATTAATATTTTCGATTTTAATAGGTTGATTATCTCTAAGGAAATATTGTTCCATCCTAGTTTGAACATTGTCGTTTTGAAGACTGTCCAGGTCTATCAAAGTGAAGTGAAGGTCTTTGTTGAGTGGGTTAAAGACTAAATTGGTTGGAAGTCCTTTGATTGTAAGGATCGCTGATCTATCGTAGGGTATTCCATCGTATAGGTATGAGCAGTTCTCGGTGTAAACTGATCCTATAACCATAAGGAATAGTAGTGGCAGCATTTTGATCTGTAAGGAAGAAAAATTGAGTTTAATTTTATTTATTTATTTATTTATTTATTTATCGTGGAGGACTTACAGCTAAAAAGAAACAGATAAGGAACAGTAAGTTGGACTGTCAGCCAATAACAAGTCCGTGTCAAGTTTTCCGTGAATCTTTTTTGGGAGTAGTTACGTTTGCTGGTTTAAATGGTAACTTGATGTCTGATTCTGTTCCTTTACCTAAAAGGTATGTTTTGCTAAAAATAATATGTTACTGCTTAAAGCAAAGGGCGATTATAATATAGTTGTCTTCAGGCCTAGAGTGAATAGGGTCAACAATTGTATCACTGCTTACTATCAGGTGGGTTCGCAGTCAAGGACCATATCTATTAAAAAAAGGAATTGACTTTATATTAACTCTTTACAGTAATAAAGTATGTACCATCACCGTCTCTGTTTTGCTTACAGTTGAAACAAAAACTTTAACGTTTTGGTTTTGCGTCGCGCCATAGGTTTCAAGCGAATTTTTTTTAAGTGATCAGGCAAAAATGATCGCTATGGTACTGCGACGCCTCGAGTCCGCTCGAGAGGCGCCCAGTTCAAGGGGACGTGGTAACTTCAATAAAACCACGTTAAGTTTTATACTTTTTTTCTATATTTTTATCTTTACGGCTCGACATACAATCCTAGTCTTTTACATGACAACCTATTATATTTCCTTTTAAATATTTTAAACTACAAATAGTCTGCGAACGTCTTGCCGGCCAGTATGCTAATCCGGGGCGCATGCGAACTCTTCAGAGATATCGCATTCAGCCACCCCTTTATTGAATAGAAATGTTTGGATACCAAACATTTCTATTCGACAAAGTTTATCGCAGGCTATTGGTAGGACCTACCTACTCCTAACACCGATTTCCCTACCTATACGGGGACTATATATATATATTTTTTCCTCTATGGCGGAAGGTTCTGGAGAACTAGTTTAAGCTGAGGTCAACGACAAAATTTCAAAATATAATCAACCAACATTTATGTTTCTATCGAGCATCATTCCGCTCTCACCAAACAGCGTTACCCTGCTTAGACTTCACTGGAGCAAAAACCCGTTAAAAGCCACCGTGGTACCTACATATAAAATCAAATAGTATAATTATTTGAATAACTGATATAATATAAAACTAAAACAAAACATGAAATGCGTCAAAAGATAAGATATTTGGTGAACCATATTCATCAATTTATTAAAAAAATATATTTCTGAGTAATGAATAACTGTTTATAAATTTTCATTAATTGTGTTGGTCGGTTATGTATATATACACCGTGAAATTTTAATGGTTGTTTTCCCTCAGCGAAATGGTTGTGTCTTGGTAATACAAACGTTTGATAAAAAAATAAAATATTAAAAACAAAAAATGGACCTGTAGAGTGCAAGCTAATTATGACGTATCACAACGTGCGAGAGCTTATTTTGGATTAAATATTTAATAAATCTGTTTCCTTTGACGGCGTGCTGCTCATGCGACTCTAGTAGTACCTACAAATTACGTCTAATGTTACTATTGTTTTCGTTTTTTTGAGTTGAAGAATATTATTAATAACTATAAAAAAACTTTTTATTTTTTTATTTTTACTGTATGCTTCAAAAGTACTCCTTATGGCAAGTCATTCTGCCGCGGGAAAACAACCATTTAAATTTCACGGTGTATAAAAGGAGAAACTGAGTGACAGACATATCAACGCACAGCCAAAACTACGGGGACTGGAAGCGTGAAATTTTGCACAAGGTTTCTTTTTATGAGGTAGGCGAACACTAAGAAAAGGTTTTTCTTAATTCAGCTCCTAAAGGGATGTAATGGGGGTTTCGTATGAAGAACCCTACCTTCACGCGGGCAAAGCCGCTGGCAGAAGGCTAGTATATTTATATTTGAATAACTGATATAATATAAAACTAAAACAAAACATGAAATGCGTCAAAAGATAAGATATTTAGTAAACCACATTCATCAATTATGTAATTTAAGGTCACGATATTAAAAAATATATATTTCTGAGTAATGAATTACTGTATAAAATGTTAATTAATTGTGTTGGTTGGTTATTAAAATTATAAGACGGTGTATGTTTCAAGTTTCCTAAAATATTAATAAAAAAAATTCCTGCCAAGTGCGAGTTGGCGCAAGAATGGTTCAGTACCGTTCGGTGCGTAAGATTTTTTAAAATTTTATTTTGTTTTTTAGTAATTGTTGTCATAGCGGCAAAAGAAAAACAAAGCGTTTTGGGAACGCATTCATTATGCATACAGCTAAGAAGTGAAATTCCCTGCCGGAGTCTTTATTTATTTATTTAAACTTTATGTACAGTAGTGGTACATAGGCGGACTTAATGCTACAAGGCATTTTCTACCAGTCCACCTTTGGGTTAAAAAATACAACACTGTGGTAGGTGTGCACAATAAATAAGTAAGTCGTCGGCTAAAAAAAACATTAATACTTCAACTGTAAAAATTTCAAGTAACTACTCACGGTTCATGAGATATACCCTGGTGACGGACGGACAGACAGATAGTTCGATTATTCCGAATCGAAAAATGTATTTTTTTTTAGTGACCTAACTACACAGTTTTCAGATTTATTCCTAAATTAATTTGTAGAATTTTCCTTGTCAAAATATACTTTTTTTGCGACATAAACGGCCGTATTTTGTTTTTGGTTAAAATGGGAAAGTTGGATTTTTCACAGCTTCAAGGAAGGATTTGAGAATGTGGTTTAATTTCAACCCAATACGTGTTCCGGAGATAGAGAGATCACTTTGTTGTCCGCCAGTCTGTCTTGCTACTCAGACCTTTTTACCTCAAAACGTAAAGGAATCTCCAAAAAATTTAAAATCTCAAATAACACCAAGAGTAGGGACCCTGCAGAAGGGTCAAAGCCTACGCGAACCCTTGGCCCCAGCCAAGGGTACGTGACTGAAAGGAAGACTCTGACCCTGGTATAAAGGGGTGCGTTGGTTAGTTAGTAAGAGACTGTCTGTGACTGACTGACTGTCTCACGCCCTACCCAAGGGGACTCTGGATAATTTTTACCCAAAAAAAAGCCCTCGACTCCAAAACACACACGCCCACGACTCGTGCAAATTCTACCTCGGTTGCAATGACAAACTTTCTGCACTTGTATCAGAATATACTATTACTAGCTTTTGCCTGCGACTTTGCCCGCGTGATATTGGGGTACAAACATCGTAACTTTCGCATTTATAATATTACGATACGATGTTTGGATGCTTGTTACTCAATCACGCCAAAACGGCTGGACGGATCTAGATGAAATTTGGCACAGGCATAGGATACACTCCGGCATAGGACATAGGCTACTTTTTATCCCGGAAACCCCAACCCCAACCACTATTCCACGCGGGCGAAGTCGCAGGCAAAAGCTAGTAAGAAATATTTGTGCTCAGCAAGAAAGCTAAATTAATGTACTTTAGTATAATAGAAAAAAGTGTTAACATCTCAAATAAAACGAAATAAATTCTATAGAGATAACTGGGCACAACTTTACATAATGATCGAGACTTATCATACAAAAGTCAAGCAAAGATCACTTACCTACTTAACTCACAAACTAACAACTGGCTTCTAAGAAATCAAATCAGTTACTGTTTTACACAATTATAATATTGTTTATATCAACTTGTCTTTATCAATGTCCTACACTTGAGGTTGAATGCACTTATATCAAATTGGGGACAGCAGAGTTCTTGTGAAGGCGAAAATGGGTACGTGGGTATTTTTGGTTACTTCCTGTTATGAAATAAATTGAGATTAGGTCTGGGATGCCGAAAGGTTCTGGAGTGGCGACCGCGTACCGGAAGACGTAGCGTTGGAAGGCCTCCCACAAGGTAGACCGATGCACAGGACCGGTCTTTGTGGCGGCGCTTGGGGGAGGCCTATGTCCAGCAGTGGACGTCTTTCGGCTGAAATGATGATGATGAGGTCTGGGTTGAAGAAAGTGGTATTATTAAGACCTTTTTGGTTTTAGTGACTTTTCAATACACTTATTTGAAAATTCGCTATTTCCCCTCAGCTTCTAGGCATGCAATGGATTGTTTTCGCATACTTTTGCTGAAAAGTGAGCGTGCAATTTTATTATAATAAAATTGCTTACCGTATCAGGCTGAGCGTGCATCGACCCCCACGAGGCGCAGGCGATTGACCTGACCCACGAGTCCTATGGTTATTGAAGCTTTATTTGACATACTGCAGATTTGTCACTATTACCCTCGGCTTTATCCCCCGGAGCGAGGAAGAGTGACAGGCGGTCGCTTCCTTCTCCGATGCAATAATGCTAGCAAAGGCAATGGCGCTCACGCCGCAGCCGCCGCCGTCGTGTCTCCGATCCCGAATCCCGGCCACCGTTGGCGCGAGCTTGAGGACGGCGAGCAATGAGTAGCTCGCTGTCCAGTCATCCTGATTTAGCTCAATTCGTCGACGGCGCGCACTATTCCCTGGCGCCTCAAGGAGTAGTCAGCAAAACCGTAGGAACTATGCAAAAGGGTCGAAGTCCACTGGGGTCAAGGGATGATGCGAAAGCGTAACAGCAGGGCTTTGGGATTAAGGCAAGGAAGGAACGGTTGGTTGTTTAGTCAGTAAGAGTCTGACACTGTTTCCCACTCAGCCCAAGGGCGGGATTCGTCATTGGATGATTTTTAACTACCATAAAAATAGACCAAAACAATGGCCTAATACTAGAGTGTCCAAAATGTCCATACAAATGCCCCCTGGAGGACCTAAACGCCGCTGACACCGCTATAAACGTGGCAACCTACTGAGTCCAAAAAATCTTTGAGGGAAACGGAATCCATCGATTCGAGATGAAGAAGAAACCTGTCGAACATACCAGTGATAAAAATATATTAACCAAAGAAAATATTTTTTTTGACGTAATATTTTGTTTACGAAATAAGTAATTTTGGGTTTGGGATCAGAACCCTCACTAATAACTATAATTTTATGTTATTTTCAGGAAAAAATATAATAATGGTTAAACTTGGTATAAAATATTGTACAAAAAAAATATAGGATAATACCCATTGTTATTTCTTCTGTCAGCATAATTTTGGTAATTAATTTAATCTGACCCGATAAACAATGACGACAAAAAGACTACGTTGAGGCACGACTATGTAGAAACTAAATAAAGTCGAACCTTCATACGCTTCGTACTATCAAAACGGTCACACGTTGTTGAAAATAAATGGAAATCGTATGCAAGAGATCATTAATCAAATCTAATCAAATTGTATTTGATTGGATTAAAAATTAAAAACAAAATACGCAGACATTTTCAGATGTCAACCGAAACGGGGGACTTTATGCTGAAATTATTTTCCGTGTACTAGACTTAAGGTTAGACTAGTCGATATTTTTTTTGTCCTTACAAAGTTCGAGGCGGTATTACTCCACTGTTTGACATTCTGTAGGGGCCCTTCAGGGTCGAAGCCTCCTGGAGCCGAGGGTTGGTGCGAAAGCGTTATACCGGGGCTCTGAGAATAAGGCAAGGGAGGAACGGGGTAGGTTGTTTAGTCAGTAAAAATCTGACACAATTTCCCGCTCCGCCCACGAGCGGGATTCGTCTTTGGATGATTTTATTTTTACCTACCATAAAAAAAACTGTTTGACATTGCACATCCAAAACTAAACTTGATATCGTCGGAAGCAAAAAAAAAAATGCCAGTTTAAAGTTATGAGCCAACGAAATTTCAGTTTTTTGGTGATTTTAACGCAACTTTGAATGTAAAAAAGTAACAAAAATAATGTAAAATCTTCACAACGAAGTCGGTACCGACAAATCACAATTCTCAAAAAATTCTAAAAAAGACTACGTTGAGGTACGAAACATAACATTTATATGTTATTGATTTATGCAGATTTTTTTTTATAAAACACTATCTTCCAAAGCACTATTCCTAATTTGTACGCACCGTGTAATGTTGTTTCATTTCCTAACGGTGTTTGTGTGAGTGCAAACTAGACCTTGTGTATACAGGGTGTTATTGACAACGTAACGCAAACGAATACCATAGATCCAATACAGCATCCTACCCTTATCCCATATTACTTGGGGTCGGCGCAACATGTTTTTTTCTTCCACTCTGTCCTGTCACCCGTCATACTATCACTAACTCCCTTTTCTTTCATATCACTTCTCACACAATCCATCCATCTCTTCTTCGGCCTCCCTCTTCCTCTCCATCATGATGGATGGAGAGGAAGAGGGAGGCCGAAGAAGAAGAAGATCATAGATCCAATACATGATACGATTTTTTTTTTAAAGAGTAACCATGGAGTTTATTGCCGGTTCTTCTCCATAGGAAACGACTAACTTGGAACCGTGCACTAGCTTCTGACGTTTTATAAGTGCCCATGTAGGCCCATGTGAAATAAAAACCATTTTGATTTTGATTCTGGACCTCCAAGTGGTGAAATTTTTCGTCAGTTTTGTTCAATTTTTGAAAAATATGTTGTGATTTTTTATTTTTAACTGTATAAAATCGTTATTCTAACTAATCCCAATAATGTTGGTTTGTAGAAAAAAAATTACAAAAAAATGATCGAGGCAAATAAAGTCGTTATTCTAGTCAAACCAGATGACATTTTTAATTTGGAATGCAATTCATTCATTTTTTTCGCAAAAAAAAAAAATGCGTTTTTATACAATTTAATTAAAAAAACGTAAAAAATTCATAATTTCAAAAAAAAAAATAAGAAAAAACCGACAAAAATTCCACCACTGGGGGGTCTAGAATCATGTACTGGATCTATGGTATTCGTTTGCGTTACGACTTCAATGACACCCTGTGTATACCTCATCATCATCAGCCTTTTTAATGTTCCCACTGCTGGGACACAGGCCTCCTCTCTCTAGGAGAGGGAATGGGCTATGATCCACCACGCGGGCCCAGTGCGGATTGGTGGATGTCACATGTCTTCGAATTTTTGGTTCTAGGACATGCCGGTTTCCTCACGATGTTTTCCTTCACCGTTTTGAGAGCAGTGGTGATGAAATAAATTACACAAAGTAATGTGCCTGGCTGGGTTTGAACCCGTGACCTACAGCTTGTAAGTCGAGGCCTTTACCATTCGGCCACCACTGCTCCCGTATATATACCTACTACCATCTAATTGCTCATCCATGATACTGTATCTATAGGACACGATGTAAGATGAGCCAGCGCGCTTTTTGACCGCACTCATCTGTGAGTTAGAGCCCGCGACTAGTTCAACCTTAGCCTCGTAAGGCCCAACAACCTAATTTAATGACAAAAAATTTTAACACTCCGGCCCAAGACACTTTTTAAAAACATTGAATTACGGCCCAGCGACCTAAAATTATGACATGATATTTAAACGTATTTTTGGTTAAAATAATCCCGCCAATTTAAATCTACCGTCGACAAATTATTAATCTTGAACGCATGTGTAATTTTGACTATTTCAAAATATTTTTTGCATGAAATAGGTATAAGAAATACCCCATAAAAGAGTTTTGCCAAAAGCATTACATTTAAACACTTTTTTACTAAATCAAAGTTCTGGGCCGCAACTACTTGCACCTATTTTTAGTACATTGGGCCGTAATATATATCGACCTAAATTTAGGTTGGGCCTTAAGTACATGGAAAATAAATCAATCAGAAAAAATGCTATTAGCATGGAAGATCTACCAAACTGTAACACCTCGTACACCTATGTTTTACAAATAAATCATTCTATTTTTTTAAATTAAATTAAACTTTCACTTGTTCTCCAAAACCATACAAAAAACAAATCACTGTAAACAAATTCACCACCGAATTGTCAAAACAAATAAATAATTAATCAGCACACAAAATTCACTGCAATAATTTAAATGAGTAAAATAATAATTACCGAACCTTAAGAATTTTACTATGAATAATTATTTTTCTTTATTTTCTTTTATTTGTCTGTATGTTTGTTTGTGTTATATTAGTAAATGTTTAATATTCTTGAGTTGACTGCTATATATCTAGTTGCGGAAGGAAGCGTTGTGCTCGTATCCAATGTATGACAACTTTGTATATTAATCGTGAGTGATGGATTCCTATACTAAAAAAAAACACAAATGTATTTTTCATTACTTACTCATACTCTGAAAGTAGGTGTAAAGTTACCTGCAGAGCGGGTTGAAAGTACTGCTTTTCTTCCCAAGGGAGTTTTAATTTCAACTGACAGCTGTCTAAATATAAAAAAAAAACTAGTTCTATTTTGACATTTCTATTGAACCGTGACCCGATTTTTTATACAGGCAGTAAAATTGAAATAACATAAAGATAGGATTAATTTAAGAATATTTTTTTTAAAATGGGGCATTCAATAGAATGTTAAGGGATGATTCTCATTAGAGCGGGCCGTGCACGGGCCGGGGCGTGGACGAGCCGGGGCCCGTCCGTGCTACGCAATTTATTTTCGGACGCAGCACGAAAAATGTTCTGATTACGATGGGACGTGGAGGGAACGGGGCGGGACCGTGCAACAAACGTGGTATTGAAGTGCGTCGAGCGGGCCCGGACGGGACACGGATAATGCACTGTGTAATATAAATTGATTCATACAAAATATATGAAACAGATTAAAACCGTGCCCCGTCCGTGCCCCGTCCGGGCCCCGCCCCGGGCACGGCACGTTCTAATGAGAATCATCCCTAATATCCCTGATAGCCTAATTATAAGCTTTAACCAGCATGGCTACGACATATATAATATAAGAAGACTAGCCAACCCAACAAACTTCGTACCGTCTTTTGTTTTTTGTCCTCAACATTTCAAACCTTTCCCGCGCTATCACATATATTATTTTCGATCAAAATTGGTTAAATCAGTCCAGTGGTCGTTTTTTTTATAGTGGGCAGCAATCATCCAATGACGAATCCCGCTCTTGGGCAGAGCGGGAAACAGTGTCAGACTCTTACTGACTAAACACCCCACCCCATTCTTTTTCTGCCCTTCGCACTGGGGCCAAGCCTTCCTTTCAGAAAGAGTCCCTGGGCCCCAGTAGGCTTCGACCCTTTTGTAGAGGCCACATGGGTCCAGCGTTAATCGAGTTTTAGTGAGACAACGAACAGCTGAACTACGATTTTTTTTAATCTATAAACCATTTACAGACAGTTTTGAAAGGACAAGAAGTCTGTTTGTCGGAAGAAAAAATAATGCTAATTACAGAATCACATTCCAAAGCGTAGATCTCTATGGAGAAGAATGTGCAAGAAACTCAATGGACAATCTTTTCAATCATGTTATGCATTACAAATACCTCAGTTGAAAGTCTCGCGGAAAGACCGCATTAAAAACTCCCGCATCCGGGGCAGCCTTCAGGTCCGTGACATAGCGGATAAACTGCAGGAGGGTCGCTTACGTTGGTACGGCCACGTTTTACGAAAACCGGCAGACTACGTGGGTAACAGATGCCTCGCCATGCCGCCTCCGCCGGGACCCGGAAAACGAGGAAGGCCTAAGAGGCGTTGGATCGACGTCGTAAGGGACGACATGCGTGCCAATGAGGACGCGAAAGACCGAGCGAAGTGGAGGCGTCTTAGTAAGAAAGCGGACCCCGGGCACCGAGGTGAAAGCCAAGGTTGGCAACCAGGACTACCGCTAGGATGATGATGATGATGATGAATGTATTTTTTTTACTGACTTCATAAAAAGGAGGAGGTACTATGTTCGGATGTTTGTATTTTTTAAGTATATATATAAAAAAAATGTAACCGACTTCAATGTAAAAAAAGTGCAAATTAACCTTAATTTCGGAAGTTGGTGTTCCTATAATAGTTTGGTGTTTTTGTTATCAATCATTATCATTACACAGTATAAAACCAAGTTGTTTTTCCCCTATGCTTAGATCTTTAGAAGTACGCAACAGATTTAAGTACGGTTTTTTTTTAATAGATAGAGTGAATCAAGAGGAAGGTTTATGTGTATAATACATGCATAATATATTCAATATCAGTACCCGTGCGTAGCTTAGGCGAGTCGCTAGTTTTTAATAAACTAGCTTTTGTCAGCGGCTTCGCCCGCGTACATAAAATATAGCTTATGTCACTCAAGAGTAAAGCAGCTTTCTGTTGTTGCTAAAATTTTTCAAATCGGACCAGTAGTTCAAGAGATTACCTCCTACAAACAAAAAAACAAACTTTACCTCTTTATTATATTAGTGTAGACTATATTTGTGTAGACTTGCCTTCTGCCAGCGGCTTCGCCCGCATGAATGTAGGGTTCTCCATACAAAATTTAGACCCCCATTACATCCCTTTAGGAGCTGAATTTTGAAAAATCCTTTCTTAGTGTTCGCCCACGTCATAAAAGGAAGTCTTGTGCAAAATTTCCTAGGCTCAGTAGTTTTGACTGTGCGTTGATATGTCAGTCAGTTTCTCCTTTTATATATATAGATTTAAACTAATTTTCACATAGCTCATGGATTTCTTAAATTTTTACTTTTTTTTCACGTTAAATAAATCATCATCATCATAATATCAACCGAAAGACGTCCACTGCTGGACATAGGCCTTCCCAAGCCAATAAAACCGGTCCTGTGCGTCTTGTATCCATCGGATTCCAGCAACCCTGATCAGGTCATCATTCCACCTTTTGGGAGGCCTTCCACCGCAGCGTCTTCCGGTACGCGGTCGCCACTATAGAAACTTTCGGCCGCAGCGGCCATCCGTTCTGCGTGCAATGTGTCCTGCCCATTGCCACTTAAGTTTCGCGATTCTTTTCGCTATGTCGGCAACCTCTTGCGAATATATATCTTCATTTCTGTTATGATCACGCATCGATACTCCGATCATAGCTCTTTCCATTGCCCTTTGGGTGACTTTGAGTCTTCTTATGAGGCCCATTGTAAGCGACCACGTTTCGGAGCCATATGTCATCACTGGTAACACACACTGGTCATAGACTTTCGTCTTGAGACACTGAGGTATACTGGATGAAAAGAAACCGCGCAGCTTCCCGAACGCTGCCCAGCCGAGTCGGATTCGACGATTGATCTCTTTCTCGAAATTAAACCTACCCAACTGGACCGTCTGTCCAAGGTAATCGTCTACCTTATTGGGAGTTATATGTTTGAGCCGTTTGGGGTTGAAACACTAGGGCCATGGGGTCCGAGCGCTCATCGAGTTGTACGCGACATCAGCAAACAGCTGGTCGACTCTTCGCGTGACCAGAGGGCTGGGCTTTACTTTTGTCAGCGAATCAGCATTGCCATCCAGCGTGGCAATGCTGCCAGCGTTCTGGGCACTTTTCCCATTGATATCGATGTGGATGAATTTTTTGATGCCCAATAAATCATTTGTAAATATTATTGTATTTTTAGTTTATTTAGGTTATTTTTAGTATAATTAAATGTATATTCTTATAGATATCGGCGTTCGCACAAAAAAAAAGTCGTCTACTACTTCGAGTGTAGAGTCACCGACCCTAATGTGCGATGTTAAGGTGCTACATGAATGTTAACCATAACTTTGGTTTTCTCCATATTCATTTTAAGACCTTTCGGAAGACTGAGTTCACTGAGCATTGTACTGTACTTCTCAGTATAGAGAGCCTTGCCGTTAAATAAATAAATAAACTAAAAGAAATGACTAAATCAACTTCTGGTATAAAAAAATTTCGAACAAAGCAAAACAGTGCGCACGCGCACAATTTTCCTCCACGCTTCGTCGAGCAATCGCGTGCATTCGTTGTATAACTGTGCGCATGCCAGCTGAGGAAACCAGGGTACGTAACAACTGTGCCAGGGTCGATCAGGGTCTGAGGCATTTCTTGGTAAACCAGGAGTATGTGAGGAATTTTAGTCTGGGTCATCGCTTTTATTACAAGCTTTATATTAGTTTCAAGCAGTCGTGGCCGAGTGGTAACTTTACGAGTTAGTCGCGGGTTCGAACCCAACCAGGCGTATTACTTCGACTGGCCTGTCAGCCTAGTAGTTAGTGACCCTGACTGCTATGCGGGAGGTCGTGGGTTCGATTCCCACTCAGGACAAATGTTTGTGTGATGAGCACGATCATTTGTTCTGTGTCTGGGTGTAATTTATCTATAATATGTATGTATTTAGAAATATATAAGTATGTTTATCAGTTGTCTAGTACCCATAACACAAGCTCTGCTTAGCTTGGGACTAGATGGCGTTGTGTGATAGTTGTGGACATATTATTATTATATTATTATTATTACTTTGTGTAATTTATTTCATCACCACTGCTCTCAAAACGGTGAAGGAAAACATCGTGAGGAAACCGGCATGTCCTAGAACCAAAAATTCGAAGACATGTGACATCCACCAATTCGCACTGGGCCCGTGTGGTGGATTACGGCCCATTCCCTCTCCTTGAGAGGAGGCTTGTGTCCCAGCAGTGGGAACATTAAAAAGGCTGATGATGTGATGTGTGTTATATTAGTTTCACCTGAACGATGTTTGTGATCAAATCTTGTAAATTAAATTTGATCCACTTCCCGGTTACCGAGCTAAAATTTTGATGACATAGACCTGATCTGATGAGGGAGCTGGAAGATAGCCATAGGAACTTGGCAATAAAACAATACAACCCTGCGAGTTTGAGCTCGTTTGATTTGTATTGACGAGTACTTTGATCTTATATGGTAGCCAGGGTCTAATGTTGATGTTGGGAGGTGGCCATAGGAACTTCTTAATAATATAACACAACCACATCGAGTTTGAGCTTGTGTGATTCATCTTGACGAGTACTTTGATCCCATATGGTAACCAGGGTCTGATGAAGGAGCTGGAAGATGACCAGTATGGCCACTAGAACTCAATAATTATACGATATAGCCCCATCGAATTTGGGCTCGTATAATTCGTCTTTACAAGTACTTTGATGCTAAATGGCATATCAATGACTAGCGACCCGCCCCAGCTTGGCACGGGTACTGATATTGAATATATTATGCATAGATTACACACATAAACCTTCCTCTTGAATAACTCTATTTAATAAAAAAAACCGCATCAAAATCCATTGCTTACTTTTAAAGATATAAGCATACATAGGGTATAAGCAACTTTGTTTTATACTAAGTAACTAGCGACTCGCCCCAGCTTCGCACGGGTGCAATACGCATACGCATGTATTATACTTATAAACCTTCCTCCTGAATCACTCTATCTATTAAAAAAAACCGCATCAAAATCCGTTGCGTAGTTTTAAAGATTTAAGCATACATAGGGACAGGTGACTTTGTTTTATACTATGTAATGATGATACTACTTACTTATTTCAATAGTACTTAAACACCCGGAAATCCTGTGTGCTACTAGGTACGTACTATATTAAAACAATGATTACAATAAACTTACAAATGATCAATACACTGTCATAATATCAACGTTTAGATTTAGATTGTTGCTGCAATTTAAACAATGAATGATTTGTTCTTATTGCATTCATATTTTCCCATAACAATTTATGCAGGTACCCATTGGTAGAATAACCGTGGGTACTTACTTACTGTACAACTGTAGACACAAGATTTTATCTAAGGTGGGCCTTCCCGTCCGGACCATCGTTTAAAAGCTTGTTGCTTCATCTAAAGTAATTCAACGTGATGTTTGATGCAAAAATAATGCTAAAAAAGAGAGATTATACCTGAAAAATCTGTTGGCATTCAGTAATTCTACGATTTACTACTTACGAATATTTCACAAAACTTGTTCCAGGATATAGGTGTTTTTATTAAACCCTTAAGGATTTTTGAAAAAAAAAAGAATACATTTAGAATCTTGATTAAATGCACTAGGCTTCTATAGAAGTACTTTTTTATATATTTAATATAGGACCACATTATGGAATTCTCCAAGGTTCACGTAAAATTGTAGATTTTCTTCGTTTTGGTTTATTATTATGTTATTACATATCCTTCTTCACATATTTTGGATACACAGAATATTATCTGGGCTTCTATAGAAATTAAAACATAAATTTGTGTAACAGTAATCCAGTAAAGACCTCTGAAAGTTTGTTATTTTATGTGAACTTTGACTCTCCATAATGTACTCCAATTTTGAAAATATAAAAAAGTACGTCACACTATCACTAACTCCCTTTTCTTTCATATCACTCTTCACACAATCCATCCATCTCTTCTTCGGCCTCCCTCTTCCTCTTCATCCATCCACGTGTAAACTCAGAACTCTTTTTGTGACATGCGTTTCATATCTCCTCTTCACATGACCATACCACGACAAACGATTTCCTTTCAACTTTTGAGTCACTGGCGCCACTTTCAGACTTCCTCTAAATATACTCATTTCTCACTTTATCCATTCTTGTCACACCACACATCCATCCTAACATTCTCATCTCCGCTACATGCAGCCTTTTTTCATCCGTCTTTTTCGCAGCCCAATATTCTACTTATAAATGATTTTTAGGCTTTGCTGGCCTTCCTCGAGGAGCTGGGGTGGATCGAATGACGCATTTGTCCCACCCGTACGCATAATACGCGCTTTAGACGTGGAGTTGCGGACTCCAGGCCGATATACTATACTATACTAAATGATTTTTAGATAGTTACGATTAGTTATTTACCTGTGTGTGAGGTAATTAACTAAAGGAGATGTACAAAAATTCTAAGGGCCTAAACCCCAGAATGTACAGAGATGAAATATATGTCGTTCAATAGGGCATATCTTCAATAATTAAGAATTGTAAGCTACATATAGCTATGCAATCGTGGAATAAAGTTATAAAGATTTGACACTCTTGATTTTTTCAATCAGTTTTCGTCATGATTTTACAATCTTACTATTATTATAACTGCAAAAGTTACGATGTTTGGATGTTTGTTACTCAATCACGCCAAAACGGCTGGACGGATCTGGATGAAATTTGGCATAGGATACACTCCGGAATAGGACATAGGCTACTTTTTATCCCGGAAACCCCAACCCCAACCCAATACCATGCGGGCGAAGCCGCGGGTAAAAGCTAGTGTATTCATAAAATTATAATTTCCTGAACGTTAAATAAGTTCACCTAAGACAAATAGTGTCAAACAGAAAAAAAAAAAACAAAAAAAAATAGAAAAAAAAAAATAGAAATAGAAATAGTGTGTGGGTAAATAATAAATATCATATCATAACTTGAAAAAACTGGCAACAGTTACTGATTTTTTTGTAGCATAGGTAAGTATTTTAGACACAATAAAACCTCTTAAGTACATCTTACAAATATTATAAATCTGAAAGTTACGATGTTTGGATGTTTGTTACTCAATCACGCCAAAACGGCTGGACGGATCTGGATGAAATTTGGCACAGGCTTAGGTTACACTCCGGAATAGGACATAGGTTACTTTTTATCCTGGAAACCCTAACCCCGACCCCAATACAACGCGGGCGAAGCCGCGGGCCAAAGCTACATAGTATTTAAATAAATATTTTGTTATAAATATTTTAATTTCTGTACGCGTTTAGTTATATTTTCCTCTAAGCATTGATATTACTTAATGGCGACATTAAAGATAGGTACTTAAAGTCAAATTGAACGGATAAAATCTATTAAAAATCTTTTATTTTAGTACTTGATTCAGAGACTGCTTAGCTATCTATTATAAATTCTTTCTTTATTGTAATTTAATTAATTGCAATACTTTTAATTATGTACAGCTTGGGGCAAAATATTTGTCCATCTCCTTTACATAAAGGTGCTTCCTCACCGGGAGCATTCGCGTGTAATGTATCATTATAGATTCGACTTTGAGCATTACTTTACAATACTACCTCCCTGACAAGTTGTATCAAAATATTACACATTGTATAATTACAAGTTGCACATTGTAATGCTTGGTTCTCCTCCTTCACTGATGTAACATCGTTTTGTATCGTTACAGTTTGCGCACTGTAATGCTCAGTTCTCCTCCCTCACTGGTGTAATGCCCGATTCTGTAACGTTACATTACACGCGAATGCTCCCGGTGAGGGAGCACCTTAATCGTTGGAGGTTTTTAACCTTTCGAGTACCGTAATAGAAGGACAAACAAGGTGTGTGAATGCTGGCGTTCGTTCGGGATTGTGCTTGAAGGAGTTTACGATTTTATTTGAGCATTTTCCATCTGCAAAATTGTTTCTATATTCGGATCAGCAAACATTCCCAGTGTCTTTAACATTTATGTTTTCTTTGTTAGCTTATTTTGTTCCCACTGCTGAGTGAAGAGTGCCAAAATCCTTCCAGTGCCATTTCACCCAATAATCTTTTAGTATTTTTAGAAGTAAACATTATTTTTTTCTTTTACAGAATCTTCAAAAATGAAACTGTCAATATCATTCATCACATCGTTCTTACTAACAATATGTGCGACGATGAAATTCGTGAAACATGGCCCGAAGACCACAACGATGTTCAGAGATGAGCAGATTATCTTCGCATCAGCTTTCAACATCACGAAGCTATTAGTACCAGCAGACGGACAGAAGTATCTCCAAGCAGAAGCTTCTGACATACCATCAATCTTCTTTACTGTAGCAGATCCAAAGTCAGAAGGAGGGAGCTGTATTTTTGTGCTAGAAGGATTTGCGGCATACGAAATCTTAGAAGGAGGAAGAGATTCAACAGCAGACTACAGTTTTGAGAGAGCAATATACTTCGGTGCAAAAGATGGCTTGTATAAATACCATCCTGACACGCTATCCGCAAAAAAATTCGGTCCCTTTAGAGACGATATCATCCAATTACAAAAAGCAAACGGCTCTGATGCTATTTACATACTAAATTCTGAACATCAGATGTTTAAAATAGAAAAGAACGGTACTGTTAAGACTAGGATAAAAAGCATAGGTTGTGCTTTAGAATTTGTATTAGATACTTCTAATAATATTTATTATGTCTCTTGTGGGGATCATATGCCTCATATAATCAAAGCAGACGGTAATGTGCTTAGCTTAACAGCAAGTGTCATAGAAGATTTCAAAGACCTAAAACTTTTAAGACCAGCATTCATTATGGAAAATTGCATACCTTTCTTTGGTGATGGAATCTTATATATTTTATATTCAAATGGGACTTATGAGAAGAAAGATTTGATAATAAAAGAAAGACCATCAGCTTTTAGCGTAGATGCATCTTTATATTTAGTGGCAGCATTGAATGGGAAAATATATGAATTTAATGTTATGGAAGTTTTAATACGATCGATGTTTGGTGTTGCGACAGAATGGCCAAAAGATGTTACTAAAATTATCATGTCGATCATTGATACTGCCAAAGATAATTTATTTGGGTTTACATCATCAATATTGTAGGTATTAATGTAGTTTATATTCATAGTTTTAAAGTCCAGTGTACCTACAATTTAATGCTTAGCAACATTACTGCAAATGCATACGTTGCTTTCGCATTGAGCATGGTCCACACGAAAGTAATCAGCATCCCATACAACAGATTTAAAAACCAACAAGCTGACAAATCGTCACGCAACAAAATGGTTGGCTTTAACTAGCTCCCACCAAAGTTGGAACGTTGGATTGTATCCATATGGCCAATGTTTGATAGGAAGATATAAAACATATTTTTTGATGATTTTAAATCCAACATTACATCGAAACAACTAGTCCGTATTTTTTTTTAAAAATATATGTTAAACTAGACTTTTTATGTAATAATTTGATACACGCATTTTTGTTTTTTTTTTTTTTATACAGGGTGTCATTGACATGTTAACGCAAACGAATACCATAGATCCAGTACATGATTCTAGAACCCCAGTGGTGGAAATTTTTTGTCGGTTACTTTTACAAATTTTTGAAAAAAGGCGTTGTGTTTTTTATTTTTTACCTGTATAAAATCAGGTGTCCAGAATCATGTAATGGATTTATGGTATTCGTTTGCGTTAACATATCAATGACACCCTGTATATAAAATATATATATTTAAAGTTATATCTAACACTGTCACAAAAGCCGCTATCGCTAGCTTCACTTTTGGCTAGCTTAAGGACGCTAGTTTTTAGTGTCACCTTAAAGGTTGTCTAAAGAGTTATAGTTTAATGCTAATAATCTATCTGTTTGATTTCTATGAATTTGTTTCTCCTACTTGTACATATAATCACCTCGACCACCTACAATTTTAAGCTTAGCAACATTTCTGAAATACATACATTGCTTTCATATTAAGGTTGCCCAAATAGCCTGTATAGTTTAATGACCAAAATGATTTCTGAACTATGAATTCCTTTGTCTTGTATAATATCGTCGAAAAAATCGGCGTTTATCGTCAAGTGAGAGAGTTGCCAATTGCATAATAATGTAAAAAAATATTGTTGTAAATATTGTAAATAATTGTTATTTATCAGAAATGTGTCTTGCAAAGTTTTATAATAAGGTTAATGAGAGCCGCCACAATAAAATACTCATTTTTGTTTTGTATGTTGTTTGTTTTAATCCTACATGAGGAAAGAAGCTTTAGAAACACATTAATAGGAAGTCTTATTCAAACAATATATTAATATTATAATATAATATAATATTCGACAACCATCACACAACGCCGTCTAGTCTCAAGTTAAGCAGAGAGGGATAAACGTACTTATATATTTCTAAATAAATACATATTATAGATAAATTACACCCAGATACAGAACAAATGATCCTGTTCATCACACAAACATTTGTCCTGGGTGGAAATCGAACCTACGACCTCCGTCATAGCAGTCAGAGTCACTAACTACTAGGCTGACAGGCCAGTCACAGCAGCAGTAGCAGTCATTAGCAGGCTGCTCAAACTAATTAAGGATATTTGTAACATAGCAGCATAGAATCATCCTTATTATGTTTCCACTGCAGGGAGGCAGGGACTCAGGCCCCCTCTCAAGGAGGGTGTATGGGCCGTAATCCAACACGCGGGCCCAGTGCGGATTAGTGGATGTCACATGTCTTCGAATGTTTGGTTCTAGGGCATGCCGGTTTCCTCACAATATTTTAAAAATTTGGTGTAAAAATGGAAAAAAAACCCAAGAATATAGGCAGTGTGAGCATGAGTATGACAATCCCTTACATATAGTAAACCTCTTCGCCCTGTTAACTCTGAATATACTCCATGTTAGCATGCAGTTTAATAATAATGCTCACGAAAAATAATTGGTGAACTGAGACAGGACCTTGCAATATTCATATAGTAGTGTGGTCGGGTACCTAACGAAAAGGTTTAAAGGTACTAAGTTTAAGTTTAAGTTAAACTACTAGACCGATAACCAAGTCAGTAGTAAATAGGACACAGTTGGTTACTCTTCGAGCAAGAAGACTTAAAAGCTACTTGGGTTAAAAGAAAATGTGATAGATGTTGTTTATCAATCTTTTATTTTCGGTAACAACGTGAAAGTTCATTTCAGTTTCGTCAGCTTACATATTATACAGGGTATTGTTTCATTATATTCGTGGTAATGACACTACATTATGTATATATTTGCTATTGGTACAGATATTTACATGAGTTTTCTTAGATTTCATTTGAATTCATCAACTTTTATCTATATTTCACAAAAAATAGGTCCTTTTAATCTGCTATTGCATAATTTATTACAATGAAACCCTGTAGGAATCCTGTCAAATATGATTTCTGATAGAATTCAAGCGCGCAAATCACTCCTAGATCTTGTTGCGATAGACTGAATAGTGTCAGTCATGTCATCTAAGAATGACTTGAACTCTGAGAGAACTTCTCCTAAGATTATGCTAAGAATATTGTATTCATAAACTTTTTTGTTGTATCCATAGTATTGGATGAGTGTGGCTTCCATAGAATAAGCGCTAGGCCTAACTACGAATTCAATGTCGCCAGTTTCACTTGTGCCATTCTCATAAACAATGTAAGACTTGTTGTCAACGATGACAGGGACACCATTTTCAATAACGAAAGGTGGGTTGATAATATTTAAGTACGATGGGTTAGCAGGCAGACCCTCAATCTTCCTAACTTCATCACCAACTAATACATACACGGTTTTGTCATTTGTGTAATAATACAAGTTGTTCTGGTAATCCAAAATGATTTCCTGAGCGTTGACTACCTTGTCAACTACTTCTTTCTTTGTTCCTTCTTCAGTCACTTTTAGGAGCACATTAGCAGCTGTCAAGGCATAAATGACATCACTGCCGTTAACTTTAGCGATACTAATGAGGTCATCAGTCACTGTTCCGTATTTCTCAGCCTTGTTTTCAGCAGCATTATATGAGTAGATTCCGTCACTGGCAGCGAAGTAAGCTGTTTTGGTATCGTCATTGGATGCAGCAGCGTCCCTACCGTTATCGAGTAACTTAGTAGACTGTCCATTCTTCAACCTGTAAAGACCTTGGTCGACTTTGTTACCATTCTCTTGGACGTCAGCTAAGACAATGAAAGTGACAGTATCAGAGTCAGATCCTTCATCTGTATCTTCGTCCGTGTCGTCTTCGAAGTTAAGTGCGTTTAAGGGAGTTAATATCTTGACGATGTCGTGGTCTGCGGTGTATACTGCAAGTGAGTCTGGGAAGAAGTCTTCGGTGATAGTGAGAGTGTCCTTATTGAGGGATTCTGCAATCACGTTATCAGAGGCTGGAGCGGAATACGCTAACCCCGCTAGGAGAGATGCCGTGAAGAATACTAGCAGCTTCATGTTGTGATCTGGAATTAAGGGAAAATGGAGAATTAGTATAGTAATATTGTTAAATTAAAACATCGTTGATGTTGTATCATTATCATTACATAGTATAAAACAAAGTCGCTTCCCTATGTATGCTTAAATCTTTCAAACTACGCAACGGATTATGATGTTGCTTTTTTAATGGATAGAGTGATTCAAGAGGAAGGATTATATGTATAATACATGCATAATATCAACATTGCACCCGTGCAAAGCTGGGGCGGGTTGCTAGTTAAGAATAAATAGAAGAATAACTTTGAATACCTTAATTAGAGACAGAATAGAAAGATGATAAGTATGCGAACGCTGGCGTTCCCTTGGGGCTGAAGAGTCTACACAGGTAATAAGCTTAGTTCATAGTAACAGATTTCTGGATCTCATCCAAAGTACGGCACGGAAGGGGGCTGCATGTTGCCATTGCAACGACAGCCATTTCAGCTCAACTTATTTGCCAATAACATATTTTCAGGTCTCGTTCTGCATGTTACCATAACAAATGGTTTAACTTATTTAAACGATGTTATTGTTCACATTGATGATAAACTTTTACCTTTTACGAATTTATTTTGTTTAAGCTTATCAAAATTAAATGAACTCGTGAACTAAATACGATTATTGGAGAACACGTGTACAATAGGTACATAACTACAGGGGTCCGGATAGATAGCCGCCTAAAGCTATCAATACTAGCTTCTGCCAGCGGCTTCGCCTGCGTGACAGTTTACCTCCTTAGGGGTAGATTTTTATAAAATCCTATAACCTACCAAATTTTAAGTCTATAGGTGCAAACTTTAAAAAACGAATCATTGGACCCGAGGCTTGTATTCGGGGTCTTTACCACTCGGCCACCACTACTCTATCAAGGCAATGTCTTCTACAATTTTGACATGTATGTGTGTAGTAGTTCTAAATCTATTTTGTACAGAGCCGCCGTAATGGTGACTAATATAGCATTGACAATGCCATTCAAATGTAAAAGAGAAAATTACTATAATTTTCATGCTTATTTTGACTTATCGCAGTTGTTATAGTGTAGATACTCTGAGTGATTACCTAATCACCTGTAACTAGTGGAATACATTGAGAGCAGTGGTGGCCGAGTGGTAACGGCCCCGATTTACGAAAAGTGTTTAAAAAAATTCCAACTCGATACCTCCACGCGTTTCCGAGATAATAGGTCTTGACAGACAGATAAACAACTAAGTGATCCAATGAGGATTAGGATTTTTCCTTTTCAGAACAAAACTCTAAAAAGGAAGAGAGATCCAGGAATGTAACCAGTAAGCTTAGTACCACTAAAATATCTCGGAATATTTCATTAGATAGCTTAAAACCCTCAAGTCAAAACAGCGAACGCCACACGTTTGCACGCCTATTGTCTTTCTATTGTATATCTAATGAAGATATTTAATTAATTATTTTTGATCTCCGGTATTCCCAACCCAAGCCCTCCAGTGTGTTGAAAGAGTTCAAGGCTAGGCAAAACAACAATGGACTCAGACTGTCACCCTGGAGAACACCATGCTCGATCGTTATCGGTTCACTGTTATCCTGGATTTGTCGACATCCTGGATAGTGAAGGACCGTCTTCAAATGCCCCATACACAACATTAGGTAGGTGCGCACAGTTGCATTAACTTTATACAGCTCCAGCACCCTCATGAGCCATAATAATGTATGCGACAATCAGTCATAGGCCATCTTATAATCTATCCAACATGTCGTCAGATCTATGCGAGACAGATGAACCTGTTGGCTAATTTCAACATCAATGTTCCTACATCCATTCTCAGTAGCAGACATGATGGAGTTGGTCTCAATAAGAGCTTGTGGAAACTTCGTCAGCTAGTCCTAATTTATTTGTTAGCTAGGTATTTACTATCGAGTTAAATGCATTTCTAAAGATAAGTAGATTCTTTCTACAATCATAATTATTTATAAAGGGTGAAGTGTTTTTTAAGTATGTAAAAACTGTAAATATTATAGATAACAATAAAAATTAATAAATTATTACAAGCAAAAAAATACCTGAGAGAGAGAATTTATGGTTATGGTAATAATAACAAATTTTAAAAATATATTTAATAGGTAAGAATTTTTTAGGATAATATATCTAGACTAAAACTCGGACAGATACGTGGAAATGCAATTTTAAATAGCAGGCCATCTATCTGATTTTTTCAGTGTACACATACAGGAATCATTAAACACTTTTCAGTCATAGCAATTTGACAAATGGGCATAATGGGTCTGCCAATAACAGCTATTTCAGCGAACGTCGAATGGGAAATTGGCTTAATTATCGTCATCAGCAATCGTCACAGACTGATGAGCGATAGCCGTTTATGTTGATAATAGACCAGGATGCTGCTACATGACATCATAGCTCCACAAACTGCATAGACTATATTTTTTAATTTGATATAAGTAAGCTAGTGCTTGACTTTTTATACAGTGGGAAAAAACATCGAATGACAAATCTCGCCCATGGGCGGGAGACAGTGTCAGTCTTCTACTGACCACCGTTCCTTCTGGCCTTAGTTCCAGGGCTCTAGTGTTCCGCTTTCGCATCAACCCTTGGCCTCAGAAGGCTGCTAGAATTGCTCACAACTCCTTGAGGCGCGCGGGAACAGTGCGTGCCGTCGACTTGATGCGGATGGTTACCGGATATGCGGACAGCGAGCTATCCATTGGTCGCCGTCAGCAAGCCCACACCTACAGGAGCTGCAAATCGGGATCGGAGACCGCTTTTGCCTGATTGATTGACGGCCTTCTCTTTTGCTAGCATTTCTGCTTTTGGTTTCTGCACCACCCCAAGGTCGACTGATAGAAAATGCCTATGGCATTAAGTCCGCCTTTGTACTTATTATGTGCATAAAGTTTTTGTCAATAAATAAATGTTCCATATAGAGAACACTCTAATATTTAAATGTTCGATATTAAGAATGTTCGAATATTTAAAAGTTCGATATTAAGAATGTTCGATAAATGATACTCTATTTGTATAGTACGCTCAGTAAATCGAGTGGCAACTATGTAAGCGATATAAACAACAATATATATTATGTATTTTAATCAGGTCGGTTGTCACCTTTGACATATAAACAGTAAATAACCTTCATCACTGTGATTCTATCTATTGTTATTAGAAAGAAAATTAAATATGAACGATGGTATAAATTTTACGGATATTGTTATAGTACAGTGAGCAGCACATCAGACAAATCTGTCAGATTTCTCCAATAAATTTTGAACCTTGTTATGTTACGATGAAGAGTTGAAAATCGTTTGCAGAATTTTGTGGTCTGTTGTGCTGCGTACATATTTATATTAGTGCAGAAAGTTTGTCATTGCGACCGCGGCGGAATAAACTCACCTACGAGCCGTAGGTGAGTTTGTCCTGGAGTCGAGGACTGCAGTGACAAGTTTGCACGCATATCAAACGACGCTTTTTAATACACTTTTACAACACGTGGGGTTTGACCCTTGCTTCGTCGGAGACGACACACTCCCAGCCTGGCACGATAAACATTTTTATTACAATAATAATGTGGCGGGGAAAGGCACGCGCTTTTTTCTGCACTAGTGTAAGAAACCGTTCATTGAATGCCTGCTCTACCTAAAAATACTGCAAGGATGTAACTTAAAACGGAATTGAAAGAAACAGTAAATAATTGGAGGTCGAGTCAGGTTCACTGAATAAGCCGCTAGGTAGTCAAAATACATTATGTCGAAACGGTTTTTAAATTTTTTGATAACTTTAAGCCTGTATAAAACGATTTGATAAAGCGTTTCCTAAAAACGTTGCAAAGGGTGCTCACTACATTATTATTTTATTCTTATCGAGTTGTGCGTGATATCAGCAAACAGCTGGTCGACTCTTAGCGTGACCAGAGGTTTGGCTTTTTTTTTTGTAACAGAATCAGCACTGTTATCCAGCGTAACAATGCTTTCAGCGTTCTGGGCACTAAATCGATGTGGATGAATTGCCATTTGCCCATTTGTAATTATTAATATTTTTATAATATGATCAAACGATGGCCTCGGTAAGTTTCGGCCCTTCTGGGCCCCTACGATTTTCTGACATTAAGAGATGATAAAAATAACATAATGCCGGATAATAGCCTACATTATTTACTTCGAAAAAAAGCTTCTTATTATACAGTTAATAAAAATAATAATAATAATAATTTGCAGACTATGTTGAAGAAGGCAAAAAAGAGATGGCGGCTTACCTTAGAGATGATAAAACTAACATAATACAACAATACCAGATAAATTCCTAATTTTTTTTCTTCGAAAACAAAAATCCTTTTCTTGTACAGATAACAAAAAGAAAAGATATTCTGTTTTTCTAGCTTTAGTTTTTTAGCAGACTATGTTGAAGATGGCAAAAAAAAAAAATGGCGGCTTACCTTAGATCCGTGCTCACAGACTGACCAACGATATCACACTACTTCACGTACATGCAGCCATGTTTAAATATAAAGTAGTCTACGATAACTCGGTTAATTAGCAGTTTATCATTTTGTTTATCACAACATGACCTTAGTTTTGGTCAAGTTTTATCCACATAAATGGAATATATTTCTCGGGAATCGAGAATCTATTGAGTTTTGATTATCTATACTTATATTCTATATTGTACACAAGTTATATTAATACAAATAAAAGAAATGGCGATGTACACATGCGAGCTTAACCCATAGTTCTATATATTATCAATTATAATGATGTATTTATTTATTTAAACTTCATATACAGTAGTGGTACAAAGGCGGACTTAATGCTACAAGGCATGCTCTACCAGTCAACCTTTGGGTTAAAAAAGACAACACTGTGGTAGGTGTGCAGAATAAATAAATAACAGAGCAGATGTATCAATTTTTTTGGTGGTAAAAAATCATACAGTGACATCTTCCGTCTTTGGGCAGAGCCAAAGATAGTGTTAAAGTTTTACTCACTAAAAACCCACCCCTTAGTCTTTCATATCGGGCCTGATCTTTGCTATAGAAACTGGTCCATGGTCCCAGTAGGCTTCGGCCCAATTGGGCCCCTACGGTTTGCTGACAACTCCATGAGGCTCGCGGGAACAGTATGCGCCGTCGACGAGTTGGGCTGGGTCCGGACGGCTACCGGACGGTCGGACGGCGAGCTACAAATTATTCGTCGACCGCAAGCCTACGCCTACGTTGGCCAGATATCAACAACAAAGTGATCCTATAAGATCACATAGTTGTCCGTCTGTTTGTTTGCAAAAACCCTATATCTCGAGAACACGTGGAGGTATCGAAATTTGAAAAAACCATGTAGGTACATGTTAGTTCTTCAGTGTCTTGAAGCTGTGTAAAATCAAACTTTTAAATTAACGTGTATTAGTGTGTTTATTTCGCATAAAACGTATATTTCGACACTCTCAAAGGAATCAAAATTCAAATATTTCCCGATGATTTACAATCTTAAAATTTTGCATTTACCCAGTTTTTTTTTATAATCTTAACTAAACTTTTTGATTGGAAGTAAAACATGCTAAATACATGATATAAATAATAAATTTCCTCATCAATAAATTGAAGTATCACTACATAGTATAAAACAAAGTCGCTCTCTCTGTCCCTATGTCCCTTTGTATGCTTAAATCTTTGAAACTACGCAACGGATTTTGATGCGGTTTTATTTAATAGTTTTTTTATTTAACGGTTTTATTTAGATAGAGTGACTCAAGAGAAAGGTTTATAGCTATAATATATCACCTTTGCATCCGTGCGAAGCTGGAGCGGGTCGCTAGTAGGGGAATAATCAAACTACATTGATAAAACGTAAGCATAAATATATTTTATAATTCATTTGAATATGATAGCAATTTTATAAAGAAATAAATGATTAGAAGAATAAAATAGACTAATTGTACAATTTAAACTTGCTTACGTTCAATAAAATGCAAGTATGGAGATATGAATAGTGTCACAGGTCACTGTATCGCAAGATTACCACGGAAAACATAATAATTATACATTCACTGATTATCTGAATTCCTCAAAATGTTTGCGCTTTTGAATTCCACTACAACTGTGATAGTTATAATTATCGGAATTTCTGAGGAATTTTTCAACTTTGTAACATTCTGCATAAAGAATTTTTTTAGGTTATTTTATGGTAGGTAAAAATAATCCAATGACGAATCCCGCCTTTGGACGAAGCGGTAAACTGTGTCAGATTTTTACTGACTAAACGACCTACCCCGTTTCTTCTTAGTCTTCATACCGGGGTCGGACCTTCCTATCAGAAACCAGACCGGGACACCAATAGGCGTCGGCCCTGCAGTTGCGCCTTTACATTTGTTGACAACTCCTTGAGACGCTCGAGAACAAAGTGGTCCAGGCTGTTACGTCCGGTAACCGCCTGGACCAACAGACCGGACGGCGAGCTACCCATTGCTCGCCATCCGCAAGCCCGCGCCTTCGGCGGAATCCAGGCGGCGGCGGCAGCATCTGAAGCGTGAGTGCCATTGCGTTGTCGACCTCCTCCTTTGCGAATCGGAAAAATATTTAAGATTCCATTTAGGGATTAAGTATTTACATAGACTCAGTTTTTCTCACTACTGCAACTTTTGAAAATCAACATCAAAACGTTGGCGACGATACGAAAGTTTTTTATCTTTATTTAATACTTACGATAGTGTGAGTGATAATGTCACTCTTTTTAATAAAATACACTTCTATTTACACACTAAAATAAAATTGTTGTGAAATTATGTCACTCAAACACACTTTATTCTTAGTAAATTGAGTACGCTTTTATAAGAAACTGCCAAAGGAGGTGACAGAACTTAGCGAGGGAAAGTTCAAAACTCATATTAAGCGTGTCCTAACCAAAAAAGCATATTATAAAGTTAGAGACTATGCCGAAGACACTATTTGGACACGTATTTGGCAATGACTGCTACTGCAGTTGTGCTTATCAGGTTACCTTGCCCGGCGATCACATACAGGTTCTTTACTTCTGTGTTTGTGCAGTCGATGATAGCTCCTACTGGGAGACCCAAGCAGATGCAGAACTTCGCTCCCGCGGAACCACCTTAATACATTTAGTGGTGTAAATTTTTAAAAATAATGCTTACGTTAAATATTTGGCTAACTGAAACTTGGCCACGCAATATTCATATAGTAGTGCGGTCGGGTAACGGAAAGGTTCATAGGTACTTAGTTTTAATATAGTTCTTTGTGATACCTCAAGTTGCTTTATTACAGTATTTGGTGCACCATCCCAGGACGAAATGCAGTGTATGATTAATGACTGACAGAGTGAAAATAAATTTGTTTTAGAACCATACGGTTGACTACGTGCTTCAACGTTTTAAAAATGTAGGTAAGCTTACGAGTTCTCTTATTTAGAACTTGAATGTGAGCAATGAGCTGTAATACCCAAATGACACGACATAAGGTTATTTTATTCCATATATTTAACTAGTTGGTACCCGCGACTTCGTCTGCGTTTTTTTTTCGCAATAAAAGTTAACCTATGTTCTTTCCCAGTTTCTAAAGATTGTCTGTGCCAAATTTCATCAAAATCGTTTGAGAGGTTTAAGCGGGAATGCGTAACAGACAGACAGACAGAGTTACTTTATAATATTAGTATGGATTTTTTCTATTCCTGACTACGCTATATTGAACTTGGCGTAATATTACAAAGCACGATCTCCAGTATAGCAGTCAGGGTTAGCAGTAATTACTAGTAAATAGGACACAGTTGGTTATTCTTCTTCTATTTGGGTTAAAAGAAACTGTGATAGATGTTGTTTATCAATCTTTTATTTTCGGTAACAACGTAAAGGTTCATTTTATTTCGCCAGCTTACTTATTATACAAGGTATTGTTTCATTATATACGTAGTACTGAAGCTAAATTATATATATATTTGCTATTGATACGGATTTTTACATGAGTTAAAATGGCATTTTTAAGTTTGCTCAGATTATATTTGAATTCATCAACTTTTATTTATATTTTACAAAAAATATGTTCTTTTAATCTACTATTGCATAATTTATTACAATGAAACCCTGTAGGAATCTTGTCCGATATGATTTTTGATAGAATTTAAGTGCACACATTAGCCCATATCGCGACAAGGTGAATGATAAATAGAATACTGTCAGAGACGATACCAAAAAAAGACACGATATCTGTGACAAGTCCCACAATTAATTCTTTAGGAATAATTGCGTATTCATAAACTTTTTTGTTGTAACCATAATATTGGATGAACGTCGCTTCAATGGAATAAGCGGTAGGCCTAACTGCGAAATCAATGATGCCTAATTTACTTTTACCATTCTCATAAGCAATGTAAGACTTGTTGTCAACGATGACAGGGACACCATTTTTCAAAACGAAAGGTGGGTTGATGATATTTAAGTACGATGGGTTAGCAGGCAGACCCTCAATCTTCCTAACTTCATCACCAACTAATACATACACGGTTTTGTCACCTGTGTAGAAATACAAGTTGTTCTGGCGATCCAAAATGATTTCCTGAGCGTTGACTACTTTGTCAACTACTTCTTTCTTTGTTCCTTCTTCAGTAACTTTAAGGAGCACATTAGCAGCTGTCAAGGCATAAATGACATCACTGCCGTTAACTTTAGCGATACTAATGAGGTCATCAGTCACTGTACCGTATTTCTCAGCTTTGTTTTCAGCAGCATTGTACGAGTAGATTCCGTCACTGGCAGCGAAGTAAGCTGTTTTGGTATCAACATTTGATGCAGCAGCGTCTCTTCCGTTATCGAGTAACTTAGTAGCCTGTCCATCCTTTAATCTGTAGAGACCTTGGTCAACTTTGTCACCATTCTCTTGGACGTCAGCTAAGACAATAAACGTGACAATACCGGAGTCAGAGTTTATTGCGTTTAAGGGAGTTAATATTTTGACGATGTCGTGATCTGCGGTGTACACTGCTTGTGAATCTAGGAAGAACTTTTCGGAGATAGCAGGGGGGAATGATGGAGGGGGGCCAGAGGGGTGGGGTCTCGGGAGAGTGCGATTGTGATCAGAGATTTGAGCGGAATACGCTAACCCCGCTAGGAGAGATGCCGTGAAGAATACTAGCAGCTTCATGTTGTGATCTGGAATTAAGATAAATCAGAGAATTAGTATTGTAAAATTGTTTTATTACAAGATGTATTAAGAATGAATAGAAGATCAAATAGGCAATAACCTTAGTTCATAGTAACGGATACCTGGGTCTCATTCAAAGTGCGGCACGGAAGAGGGCTGCGTGTTGCCAAAGCAACGACGGCTATTTTAGCTCAACTAATTTGCCAATAACAGATTTCAAGTCTCAGTCAAACTGTGAGTTTTAATACTGCGTTCATACACTACTAATCGGCTTGCTACCGACTGTAGTGTAATTTTTCACGAGATCATGAGATACAGAGATCATGAAAGGATCTATTGTATAACTACATTCATCTTAATATCAATCATGTTCCGGGGTATATTAGAATCATCATTATCATCATTTCAGCCGAAAGACATCAATTGCTGGACATAGGCCCTAAGCGCCGCCACAAAGACCGGTCCTGTGCGTCTTGCATCCATCGGATTTCAGCAACCCTGACCAGGTCATCGATCCACCTTGTGGGAGGCCTTCCAACGCTGCGTCTTCCGATGTGCGGTCACCACTCCAGAACCTTTCGGCCCCAGCGGCATACGTTCTGCGTGCATGCGTGCAATGTGGCCTGTCCATTACTACTTATGTTAGGCGATTCTTTTGGTTATGTCGGCAACCTTGGTTCTCTTGCGGATAACCTCATTTCTGATTCGATCACGCAAGGATGCTCCGAGCATAGCCCTTTCCATTGCCCTTTGAGTGACCTTGAGTCTTCTTATGAGGCCCTTTGTAAGAACATTAAAAAAGTTACAAAAAAAAAAATTACAGACGCTCTGTCTTATAATTTTTTTTTTTTACTTGCAATAAACTAGTGCTTGACTGCGATCCCGCCTGATGGTAAGCAGTGATGCAATCGTTGATGGTAAGGCGCACTAGTTTATTAAGAGCCTATTCACTCTAGCCTTGAAGACACCCTAAATTATATTCGTACGGAAAGACTGCAGCCGGCAAACTGTTCCAATCTCTCGATGTACGCGGTATAAATGACGAGGCAAAACGCTTAGTCCGGGCCGCAGGTGTCTCAACAACGTAAGGGTGGATATTATATTAAAAAATTAAAAATGTTTATTTAGCCTCTTAGATTTACATTACATATGTGAATGAAACAGCCCCAGTAAGTGGTTAATAACACTTGTGTCGGGGTTGTCTCGCTCCTCCCCTGAAATAGTTGACACTATTGAGACTTGGACATTAAAGATAAAATTAAAACTTAAAACCATATCAGATTAAGACCATAATTACATGAACAAAATTAAAATTAATAATAACAATTTAAATTAAATTAAATTATATAATTGTCATGTTTAATATATCATAGAATTTTTATTAGACAAATCACTGTTCCATTGTTATATTTTCCCTCAGTCGTCATTTACGTTCGTCTAATTGGTCAAAACGTACTGAATTTGTAGATTTTTTCGCGATTTCAGGATTGATCTCGTAGTAAAAGTTGTTTGTTATCATGACGACTTACAATCATTGTTCAAGTATTAGTCAAAAAAAAAAAAAAAAAGTAAGTAAAAGTAAAAGTAAGTAAGTAGTTAGTAACTTACACCCGTATTCACAAACGTTACTATGCGGTCTCACAGTGCTCGCGAGCGCACAGGGCAGGGTTTGTGAACTACGCAACACAAACGAACCAATCACAGAGCTCTATTTCAACGCTGTGCGTTTGCTTAGTCAAGGGTCGTTTGAGTATTGTTTGTGAATACGGGTGTTAGTGTGGTGTAGTGGTGGTGTGAGGTAGCGTGGTGGTAAGTTGGTGTGGTGTGGTGATAGTGTGGTGTATATTGTAGTAAGTTTTTAGTTTCGACTTAATTTTCTAAAGCTTTCATATTATAACTAGAGTCCCACATGAACACCGGCGTTCGAAAACCTGTTGTCTTTCTTTTGTGTCACTAATTACGATATTCAAAAGGTTATGTATAATATCTATCTTACTAATATTATAAATGCGAAAGTTACGATGTTTGGATGTTTGTTACTCAATCACGCCAAAACGGCTGGACGGATCTGGATGAAATTTGGTACAGGCATAGGATACACTCCGGAATAGGACATAGGCTACTTTTTATCCCGGAAACCCCAACCCCAATACCACGCGGGCGAAGCCGCGGGCAAAAGCTAGTATAAAATAAAACAATAGGTATGGAGATCAAATGCGGAGCGGCGGGCGTGTCAGACTTTTACTGACTATAACCCACTCATAACTATAACCCACTCTTTGTCTTTGTTCCAGGGCCCCGGGCTTTACGTTCACATAAACCATGGCCACGGCTTCGGCCCTTCTGGGCCCCTACGATTTTCTGACATTTAGATATGATAAAACTAACATAATAGAACAATACCAGATATTATGTACATTACTAAATTTTTTACTTCGAAAACAAAAATCCTTTTCTTATACAGATAACAAAAACAAAATAGCTTGCAGACTATGTTGAAGATGGCAAAAAAAAAATGGCGGCTTACCTTAGATCCGTCTTCACAGAATAACCAATGATTTCTAACTACTTCAGGTACATGCAGCCATGTTTAAATATTAACTAGGACTACAATAACTCTGTTAATTAGCAGTTTATCATTTTGTTTATTACCACATACATTAACAATTTGTCGGCTGCAGTCTTTCCGTCCGAATATAATTTGCGTCTTCGTCGTCTTCGAGGCTAGAGTGAATAGGCTCATAATAAACTAGTGCGCCTTATCATCAACGATTGCATCACTGCTTACCATCAGGCGGGATCGCAGTCAAGCACTAGTTTATTGCAAGTAAAAAAAAAAAACATAACCTTACTTTTGGTCAAGTTTTATGTGCCTACATCGAGAATCTATTAAGTTTTAACTAACAATTTTTTTGGGGGCGGGAAAAAATATCCAGTGACATTTATTTCGTCCTTGGGTAGAGCCGGAGATAGTGGTAGAGTTTTACTCTCTAAAAAACTCACCTTTTAGGCCTTCATATCGGGTCGGAACTCTTTTTTTAGAAGCTTGCTTCGCTGCCAGTAGGCTTCGGCCCTGCTGGGCCCCTGCGGTTTGGTGACAAAATAAGACGTTGACGAGCTGGGCTTGGTACTGACGGTTACCGTACGGTCAGACGGTGTCTTCAAGATCAGAGTGAATAGGCTCATAATAAACTAGTGCGCCTCACCATCAACGATTCCATCACTGCTTACCATCAGTTGGGTTTGTAGTCAAGCTCTAGTAATATCGAATAATAGTCGGGTAAAAAAAGAGTATTTTTTTAGGACCTTTTCAGATGATTTATGGCCAGAATAATGTTTTTTTTTATTGATCAATTTTTTTATGTTCATTAGGGTTTTTTTATGGTAGGTAAAAATCACCTAATGACGAATCCCGCCCTTGGGCGGAGTGGAAAACAGTGTCAGACTCGTAATGACTAAACATTCCTTCTTAGCCTTCATACCAGGGTTGGACCTTACTTTCAGAATCCAGACCGGGGCCCCAGTAGGCTTCGGCCCTGCAGTTGGGCCTCTCCGTTTGCTGAGCGCGCTGTCGTCGACTGGCTTGGTCAGGACTATTACCAGACAGCCGGACGGTGACCTACCCATTGCTTACGGTCCGCAAGCCTGCGCTTACGGTGGCCGGAAATCGGGATCGGGATCGCGGCGGCGTCTGGGGCGTGAGCTCCGCTGCCTTATGCTGTTGGCCTCCTCCATTGCTAGACAACATATCTAGGTCGTTGACCTATTATGTCAGGTTCGCGCACAGGACAGCTTGGCTTATTAATAAATAAACAGGGCAACATTTGTAGTGCAGATTATTGGAAAAAATTGACCTATATTAAAAAGTGGTTTAATCGATTTTTTTCCTGGTATTGAGCAAACTATTTGTTTTGCGCATTTAGTGTATCACGTTGTATAGTGAGGTGGTGTGGTGTATGAGTTATAGTGAGTGAAGCTTAGTTCACTCATCCCAATCAATACCCTGTCTGTTTATCGATAGCCAAAGGTTTTTTTTTTTAAATTCAAGATAGGCTCGCGTTTGACCACAATCTCACCTGATGGTAAGCGATGATGCGGTGGACGATGGAGCAGGCTTGCCTAGAAGTAACCTATTAACTCTTGACTTAAAGACCCCTAGGTTGTAGCTATCAGGAAACACAGACTCTGACAGAGAATTCCAATCCTTAGCCGTACGCATAATGAATGTGTGAGGTAGCTTTGTGTGTGTTGAAATGAAACTAAGTGCCAATGAAATATCAATTTATTTAGATATAAACATTTCCAGATGGTTCGAGCTTGTTTCATCATTCGGGGTCTTAGAGAGCAGGGCTCCGAGCGGACATGGCATTCTGGTAACCCTAAGGCAAAAAATGCAATGATACATGAAAATGATCTTTATTTGGATCTATCGTAATCTAATTCTTATCGTAAAGTGTCCATAGACTGGTATGCTTTATTTACATTTACTCACTACATTCTCACACACCCTCTTCACATACACCTACACACACACACACACTCACCATACACCTACACACACTCACCATATAGTTGAGTATTTCGTTTTTTTTTTCTATTTTTCATCATATTTGTTTTATTTTCTGTTTTTTAGTCACAAAATGCTTAATTTTTAAATTGTCTTTTTTAATAATTTCATGGCTTTGTTTGTGACGGAGAATCACTGACTCCTAAGTTACAGGCCCACGCCTAGTTTAGGAGTCAGAGTACCATATATTTGTACCCTAAAAAAGCCTGTATATTTTATGTTCATAGTTTTATGATTCAAATGCTGTTTTGTGAAATAAAAATTTATTATTATTATTATTATTTATTATAATGGTATTTTCTAAATACAGATTCCGGCAGGAATCTTGAGCGGTCGTTGAAAGAGCGAAGATCGCTTGGCTCATATACATGGGCAGCCAATCACGAGTACAGTATGGCCGTCAGATCTTGGGGAGTCTGAAGTTAGACTCTACGAATTTTAGCGCTTGACAACTCATAATAAAAATGGTTTTAACAAATAAATGCAATTTGCTGTTTAAAGTTCTTATTGCTGTTTGAAGTTCTTATTGCTGTTTGAAGTTCTTATTGCTGTTTTAAGTTCTTATTGCTGTTTTAAGTTCTTATTGCTGTTTTAAGTTCTTATTGCTGTTTTAAGTTCTTTTTGCTATTTCAAGTTCTTATTGCTGTTAAAAACTGTTATTACGTCTCACTTCATACCACTAAAGAGACTCGATATTTTATTTCTGCGCAAATGATAATCAGCCTTGAAGCTGAAAATCAGAGCTCAAGATTCTTGCCGGTACCAGTAGTAACGAAATAGTCATTCGTTACAGACTGTGTATATTTTATTATATTATAAGAAAAGATTTTATTCTGTTCATAAAGGTGTTTCCTCACAATGTTTTTCTTTACCGTTTTGAAAGAAGGGGTGATGAAATAAATCACACTACGTAATGCACCGGGGTGGATTTGAACCCATGACCTACAAATAGTAAGTCGGGGCTGTTACCACTGGGCCATTATTGCTTGTTGACAGTCTGCCTTCAAACAAATACTTGGTTGTCTGTAAAGTATTTTTTTATTGCAATAAGCTAGTTGTTGACTGCGATTCCACCTGATGGTAAGCAGTGATGCAATCGTTGATGGTAAGCCGCACTAGTCTATTAAGAGCCTATTCACTTTAGTATGATAATTTTACTTAACCGCGTGTGTGATGGGTGTTTTTCAATGACATCATTTCAGCTGGATCGGAAGTTGTAATCATAAACACAATATCCTATTGTATTTCATACTCAGGAGTTAATACAATAACTTACTATGTAATAAAAGAGGATATTACGCCTATATTCCTTACTAGCTTTTGCCAGTGGTTTCGCCCGCATGAAAGTAGGTGTCTCCATACAAATTTAGGCCCCCGTTTCCTTCCCTTAAGGGTTGAAACCTTTATTAGTGCTCGCCTACGTCAGAAAAGGAAACCTTGTGCAAAATTTCACATTGTTAGGCCCAGTAGTTTCGACTGTGCGTTGATATTGCAGTCAGTCAGTTTCTCCTTTTATACATATATACAGAAAGGAAAAAAGAACCTACGACGACATTTTTTGGACTGACCTGTTGGTCTAGTAGTTAGTAATCCTAACTGCTGGAGGTCGTGGGTTCGATTCCCACACAGAACAATATGTATGTGTGTAGAGCTCGATCTGTTGTTCTGTGTCTGGGTGTAATTTATCTATAATATATTATATGTATTTAGAAATATTTAAGTATGTTTATCCGTGGTCTAGTACTCATAACACAAGCTCTACTTAGCTAGGGACTAGACGGCGTTGTGTATTATTATTGGTATTCCGTTTAATAATTAACTTACATTTTTAAATATATCAATAAAAACAATTAAAAATATAAAAAAGTAGAGTCCCACCGACATAGGGAATGGGTCCAAGTTACCGGCGCCGCGGCGGTCAAGGCTCCAGAGAAAGGAACCTCCTGACTGTACGATATTATTGATATATTTATTTTGTACCCTTATATTCTGCATTCTACAATTTACATTAGTTAGTTTGTGCGGAACCCCCAGCGTGCGACTCCGATTCGCCCTTGCCCAGATTTATCTTATTATTATTTTTCTTAGTCATAGTTATTTAATAGTTAGGGATTCTTACAAGTTATTGTTACAATAATGTCAACAAATTATTGCAAATAAATCAAATTTGAATGTCAAATATTAAAAAAATAAGATTAATATTGTAATAAAATACATAAAAAAACAAACAAATAAAATAATATTTAAGAAAACAAATAAATGAAAGTCACAATCATAAATTAAAATTAAATATAAGAAAAATCACAATATTAAATTAAATCTTAAATCTAAAAAAAATATCCTAGTCATATTTTTTATTTTATTTAAAGATAAATAAACCTTGACTTGAATTATCTAAAGAATTAATTATCTTTGACTGTGGTACAAAAATAATTATTTTTGACGTTAAGTAGTTCTTAACTCTGCCTGTTATTTTTTTTTTAATTATTCATTGTATGAGTAAATAACTTTTTGACATTTATTGATAATCAATTATATTTTTTATGTTATTAAGACAAACTAACGACGGGGTCGCGGCCGACCACGAAAGAGATGGCGCGATGAGCTAGACAGATTCCTCCCGAACTGGCAAGAAGAAGCGCAGGCCCGTGATGGGTGGAAGAAGTGGAAGGAGGCCTTTGCCCAGGAGTGGGACAGAACAGGCTAACAAAAAAAAAGACAAAATATTAATAACTAGCTTTTGTCAGCGGCTTCGCCCGCGTACATAAAATATAGCCTATGTCACTCAGGAGTAAAGCAGCTTCCTATTGTTGCTAAAATTTTTCCAATCGGACCAGTAGTTCCAGAGATTACCTCCTACAAACAAAAAAACATAAAAACAAAAAAACAAACTTTACCTCTTTATTATATTAGTGTAGATAGATTATTAAACATTGGCGCGTATTGTAACCGCGAGCCTCAAGGAGTTGTCAGCAAACCGCAGGGACCCTGCAGAAGGGTCAGAGCCAACTGAGGCCCCGGTCCGAATTCTGAAAGGAAGGTTCGAACCCGGTATGAAGGCTAAGAGGGACTGGCATGGGTTGTGTAGTCAGTAAGAGTCTGACACTGTTTTCCGCTCTGCTCAAAAGCGGGATTCGTCATTAGATGATTTTTGCCACCATAAAAAAACCCATTGACACAGAATCCTGAAATCTACACTAATATAATAAAGAGGTAAAGTTTGATTTTTTATTTTTTTGTTTTTGTTTGTAGGAGGTAATCTCTGGAACTACTGGTCCGATTGGAAAAATTTTAGCAACAATAGAAAGCTGCTTTACTCCTGAGTGACATAGGCTATATTTTATGTACGCGAGCGAAGCCGCGGACAAAAGCTAGTTTGGAATAAAGCAAGGTCTTATAACACAGTTATACGAATAAATCTAAAAACATGTTGTTACGTCACAAAAAATACTCTTTACGCGATTCGGAAAAATATTTAAGACTTCAATCCGTTCCAAATGAGAATAGGACCGATTGCCATGTTGTGACGTCACGATTTACTGTCAATTCGAGGCAAGATATTTTAATAAATTCAGTTTATTTAAGAAAAATTTAGTTTATTTACGAAATGTGAACGAAAAAAGTTTAATCAGAATTTAATTTTTCAATTTTACTCATCTCTGAGTTTTTCAACTTTCTAAAATATCTTCGATATGATAGTACAGCATGACGTCATAACATGGCAATCGATCCTATTCTCATTTGGAACGCATTGTACTTTTTGTATATTTACATAGACCCAGTTTTTTTGGCACAATCTTGCCAGACTATTTTTCACTACAGCACCTGATGCAAAGCCAACTGGGGCCAAGGGTTCATGTCTGAAAGGAAGGCTCTGGCCCAGGTATATATGGCAACGTAGGAACAGCGTAGATTATTTAGTCAGTAAGTCTGACACTGTTTCTCGCTCCGCTCAAAGGTGGGATTCGTCATTGGATGATTTTTACCTACCATAAAACAGATATAATAAAAAAATACTCCATTTGGGTGTTAACTATTTACATGGACCCTGTTTGACCATGACCTTTTTTTGTGGCACAACCTTTTTCCACTATTTCTCATTACTGCCACTTTTGAAAATCAGCATCAAACCAGTAGCGAAAGTCGATACGAAAGACAAAGGGACAACGGAGTGTCAAGTCCCATTAAAATGCTTCAACTATCTCAGATTCCACAATTAAATCGATGCCTCCCACGTAAGTTGTTGTAACCCACAAAATGGCGATTTTGGGTTTTTTATGTAAAAGTGTCTAATTTTATGTAAACTAACCTACAAAAAAACAAAAAGTCCAAAAAACCTATTATTTAAGGTACTTTTGAAACGTATAATGTTGTATATTTCGAACGATTCCGGCGTAGACTGTAGTATTTATTACTTGCAATAGTTTACAACGGGGAAAAGCGCACTTGCGTCCGTTGTATGTAACACATATCACAGATTACGCTGGAATTCGGTGCCAGTTGCACCTCTCACGTAATTATTACGTCGCTAATTTAATATTTTAGTAATTACTATTCCGCTTAATCTTATCTTTAACTAACATGATAACCATTTAAAATATGGTATTGATCCCATACAACAATTTACGTCGTTAATTTTAAAATTATTTTATGTTAAGTGATACGTAAAACATTTTACTTCGATGCTAGATATGTAAAAGTAAGTTGTAACATCACATACAACGATTTACGTCGCTATTCGTTTGAAATAAGTACGTTGTATGTATTTTTCAGGGAGTGTTTTATGAATATCACTGAAGTCAGAGTCATTCTAGGTAATCATTTTCAATGAATCTGAGAAGTTTTAAATGACTAAATTAACAGATGATGGCATATTTGGAACTTTGGACCTTGAAACTGCTCACTTACTCGTATTTCATAGCTGTGTAGTATAATAACCATTTGGATTACGACTATTATAGCCATTTTTGTTTATATTATATCATTATTATTATAGCTAGCCTGTGCTGTCCTACCGCTGGACAAAGGCCTCCCTCCATTCTTTCCAGTTATCTTAGTTACTCGCTTTATTGTACCAAGTATCAAGAAAGGCATCCAGATCGTGTCGAGGAAATGTGGGCCTGGAACACAAAAGGCACCGAAAGATTACATGTGAGTTTTAATCAGTAAAAGCAACTTTTACTGATTAAAACTCACCAGGACTTTCCTTCCTGCTCGTGTTTATTGCTAGTTTCCCAAATCAAAAAACATTGTTCGTAACCTTTACCTTAGTCACCACCTGCATGTTTCTGCACTGTTGAACTCTTCAAGCTAAGTCTACTATCAGTGATTTGATTGAATAAAGTATCGTTTGAAAAAGGTAATGAAAAAAATACACATTTAAAGACTAAAGATTTTTCACAAAGGTCAATCGTCAAAGAAAAACTTTTCTAGTAAAACATCAAAAACAGCCAGTAGGAAAACTTGTCTATTGAGTCTGCTGTAAGCACTATTTCAATGAATTTAACTAAAAAGGTGACAGAAAAAACGATGTATAACTATGGCTAATTTAGTTATAGGAGAGCCAAGCTTTCCTGTAGCTTGTCTGTTGCCGTTACTGAAACTTCAAACTTCAGACGAGTATAAACAGCAGTTTCCCCATTTCTATAAGTGATTAAGTTCTTAATAAGGTGTTAGTTAAATTTGATATACCAACAGCAGTATTAATCCCAGATCAAAGAGATATTTAACAGCCTGTGAAAAATTCTGGGTCTGTCAAAACCATCGTTTTTGACCATTTCAAGTCTTTTCAACTGCTTTCAAGTTGAGTCACACTATGTTTGACTAAATTCACTAATGTTATATTAAGACAGAGGTTTAAACTTTTAGTGTATAGGTATAGTAATAACGTATAGCTTTTGCCTAAAGGGTACACAGAGAAAACAAGATCTGAAAAATCATAATATCGTAAAAATAAAAGAGGTACCAGTTTGTTCTGAAGATTCAATATTATGTTTTATCAGACTGTAAGGTGATGACCACTTCTTTCGGCAACAATACCTTAAGATGCCGAAATGCTGATGATATGAATACACCAGTTAGGTGCATGAAACCAGCTTTTTCGGGTCGGGAAATAATCCCTCTATTGTACTTATATTACGAGCAAAACTTAATATTTGCGGGCTTTTCTAGATTCAGTGTAAGTTATTAAACATTACTTATTTATCTATCGTTTGTCTTGGATATGGTTACGAAAAGAAGAAGAATAAAGCATATTACAGCTACAAGTATAGTCACTTGAAAAAATGGAGAGAGGAAAAGATTACAAAGTGATAGTGAGACGGGTGATACGACAAAATAGAAGAATAAGCTTGTTCCACCGACTCCAAATCACATTGGACTAAGATAGGAACATGATGATGGTTTTCCTATTTTTAAATCTTATTGGTTAATAGAATTTTCTTAATCATTTTGGTTACGATACTTTTTTGAGTTTTGATTATTTAAACTGTAGTAAAAAATTGGTTAAACGACGATGTAATTAATTATTATTAAAGTATAATTAAAATTTAGAAAAAGCTTAAATTTTTATTTTAGATTTTTTAAAATGATTTTTAATCTTAATCCTTAATGTTTTCCTAATCTTTAAAATATCGTTTCTTATTCTGAACTCTAAACCCTAAAATGTAAAATTTTGATAAACTTGATTGAAAATATTCTGCTTTTTTTGTATTTCGGTAACGTATCAACGAAAAGGTATCGTCCTAAATGAAATTAGGCTGAAAAAACATTGTATTTATTTTATTATATCAAGTAATGATACACATACCACACCTTTTTTTTATTTGTATACGACGTAAATTCATGTAAGTATCAGATATGATCCAAATCGGCTCTTGAACTCCCGTGTATAATAATGTAAGTGATAGTTACAACATTTTGTGAGGAACTCATATCGCGGTAAACAGTTGTAACAACAAAATTCAAGAAACCGTTAAAATTATAATGTAATGACATGTAGTAAACAATAACATATTAAAAACTATACGCTCATACCGAATTTCAAAAAGATTCTTTGAAAAATGTGGCTTGTATCGCAAAAAGTATCTTTAAAACGCTCTCCTGTAAAATTGCATTTTTGGGGTTACAACAACTTACGTGGGAGGCATCGAAATGAATCAGGAAAAAACGCCAGAAAGGTAAAAGTACATCATCATTTCAGCCGAAAGACGTCCACTTTTGGAGATAGGCCTCCGTCAAGCGCCGCCACAACGACCGGTCCTGTGCGACTGCAACCCTGACCAGGGGACTTAGACAAAGTCACATTCTCACTAACGATAACGAAATTCGAAACTCCAAATGTATGGAACTGACATATGCCTTCGAAAAGTCACGTGGTCAAACGTTTTCGATTCGCTAATTGTTATTAGTTGATAATACGTCAAGTTGGACGTTTTAATTCGATAACTATAGCCAAGAAGTTGTTATTTTATCGAACCAACACTTCGACTTATAGATATGTTAGTCGATGTCACTTTGTCTACCATTTTGTGGTCGACATGGATTCGACACGGAGCGATTGCCTTGTCTTGACTTGTCTAGGGCCCCAGGTCCACCTTGTGGGAGAACATATATTATTATTTTTGAGTCAAGATAACAATCGATCTCCGATCTCAGGAGGGGAGTGATGTAGCGCCTTCTATGGCGTCAGAACTAATGCTGCATCTCACAAAGATTTCTCGCTTTGAAAATTTATGGAATAGCCTAATTAACTATCGGGCAGTTAGCTCACCAGACAACAACACCTGTCTGGTCGGGGGATCCTCCCTTTTTGGTATGTGGTACTTAAAACTCCCTATTCCGCATTCCTCCAGTTTTGGTGTTGTTTCTCAGGGTAATTACTTAGGAACCATTGGCTTCATCTAGTTTAGATTAACAAAAATAAAAAAAAAGGAAAACTGTTTTAAAAAAATATGGCCCCGCTATATATTTTAACAAGCCTATATATTTTTCGGAGGGGCTGGTAGAAATATACATAAATTTATGAAGTTTCATCAGGAGTTCTGTGTAATAGTGAGCGGACAGAGCTACATGCATGCACAAATGCACATATAGCATTTATTTTATTTATAATTGCACATACAGCATTTATATTATTATGTAAACATATGATTATACAGGGTTATTTGTAAAACACCAACAACCTTGCAGGACAATATTAACATCATAAACAACGGCGCGCACTGTTCCCGCGCGCCTCAATGAGCTGTCAGCAACCGTAGTGACCCTGCAGAAGGGTCGAAGCCAATTAGGGCCAAGGGTTCGTGTCTGAAAGGAAGGCTCTGGCCCTGGTATGTATGGCGATGTAGGAACGGGGTAGGTTGTTTATTCAGTAAGAGTCTGACACTTGTTTTCCGCTCCGGCCAAGAGCGGGACTCGTCATTGTATGATTTTTACCTACCATAAAAAAAAAACATCATAAACAACAACTTTAGTTCTATGACATTTTATGAAACATAATACTTTAATTTTACTTTCTTCAAAAACAAACCTTCACGATTTCGTTGTTCTATCTAACATATTTCAACTCTGTATTTTGCTATGCCTACCTACGTATGTATTCATGACGCGACGCAATTACGCAAAATTAAGCATCAAGCACCCCCACCGCCCGATCCCCGCACCTCTCAGCTATTATACTAACGCTTGTTACGCATAGACTAGTAATATTTAGAACGTTCAATTAAAAAAATATTTTTATTTTTGTATGAAAATCTGATGAACAAAACTATGATAAATTTTTAAAAGTTGTAAAACAAAAGTTGTTGTTTATGATGTCAGTACCACAGCCCTGAGAGGTTGTCGGTGTTTTGCGAATAACCCTGTATACACCGTTAAATCTTGATCGTTTTAATCCCTTGGAGGATCGATTCAGTACATGAAACACTATCGATTGGTAGTTAAAATAAAAAAAACAAAGTACTTTTTTTTTAAACTCGAATTAATTTACGCATGTTCTAAATTGATTTCTTCAAGTAAACGTCAGCTGAGCGAGTTCAATGACCTATAAGTAGTTAGTACGCAACGACCGACAACTACCTACCAGGTCAAAGACTCGTTTACTTAAAGAAATTAATTTCGTAAATGCGTATATCAATAAGAGATTTAGAAAAAAAGTACTTTATTTTTTTATTTTATCTTCACAAATCGATAGTGTTTCATGTACTGGATCGACCCTCTTCGGGATTAAAACGACTAAAATTTAACGGTGTATGCATATTTTATATACCTATATTACCTATGCTATTCACATAAAATAAAAGTATTTAAATATAAGATATTTTATCAAATATTAGGGTAATGGTTTATGAAGGTGTGTAATAAAAAGCGTAATTAACTTAAAATAAAAAACATTTATTTATAAAATCATGATATAGTTAAAACATATCAAAAATTCGTACATTCACATTTTAAGGCAACATCATCGGCTCTTAGCATTTTTAATATTTACTAAAAAAATAAGAATATGTCAAAAATGTCAAACATCAGCCATTTTATGCTTGAGATTTTTGTCAAAAATTAAACTAATCGGTCCAAAAAATTTTTAACAATTTATTTATTATTAAAATATTTTTATAATTATTTTTTGTACTAAATCTCTTAATAAAATATAATTATACTTTGGAAAATGTGATAAGTTTGGGCAATATATATTGTTATCACATTCCCCACTAAAATTTAAGTTAAATTAATAAATATTCTTTTGTCATTTTTTTATTGTCATGTATCTTTTTTATATAAAATGAAATTGGTGCTATTTAATTATTAAAAGAAATAATTTAAAAGTAAAAGACAGTGAACAGAAATAAGAATAAAATTGCAAAAAAATATTAAATTATACTAGTTATTAAACTAAGGCAGTATTTGTCTATCTTGCGTTTTTAATACCTATTATCCTTGTAATAAATACTGTTTTAGTACTTTGAGGTGTTTATAGCAAAAGTAAGAGAAGAGTGTGAAAAAAAGGAAAAAAATATAAGCTGCAACATTTTTTTTTTTAAAACAATTGAATTGTTCTTTATAGTAATTATAAATTACCAAAATAGAGCAATAAAAAGCAATAACTTAACTAACAACTTAGGAAATAAACATTTGAAGTTGAGTGTCCGTAATATTTTTTCATTAATAAATTAAAAACAATCTAAGATTTTTATTAAAAAAATAAATATATAATATATTAAAAAAAACTCTTCTTAAGAAATAGAGAAAATAAATAAACTGATTATTTAAGGTAATAGTAAAAGTAATCATGGAAAAAGTAATCATAGAAAAAGTATTAAGGACTCATCAACGTAAACTCATAGGTATCTCGCGTTCTCACTTGGAGTGCACGAGGTTCAGGAACTCCTCCCTCGTCTTCGGGTCATCACGGAAGACTCCGAGCATTGTCGACGTCACCGTCTTACTGTTGATCTTTTGTACACCTCTCATGACCATGCACATGTGCCTGGAAAAATAGAAAATAATATTTAAATAAAATAAATCAAATCACAGGCTTCATAAGAAGTAGAATCAACTATCGCGCTCTAGTGAAACAACACCGAACTAGAAAAGCTACATCATTTAACGACAAGTGTCGCCACCTCTGAAGTAAATCAAGAACTACGCTGTACTTCACAATGATCTATACAATAGTTGATAATAACGCCATCTAGTTTATCTTGTAAGAACTAGCTAGGTATTACTCAATGGAACATTCCGTGTACTGGAAATTTCATTTGAGACTTAGTATTAAAATGTGCGTTTTGATAGAAAAACAATCTTATTTCTAGTGGATCATTGTTATATATATCATTACATTCAAGTCGATTCTTTCAGATTAAGAATCTGGTTTTCAAGATATTAACATATTTACTTCAGATTATTAATTTTATTGTATTATGTAGAGATTAATCGTACTCCAGATCATATTGTTAATTTTGTTAAATGGTTACATTTTGTCTGCAACTCATTCTTTCGATTTTTATCTCAATTTGTTGTCTCTCGTATCTCTTATGAGCCATTTCTTCTCAATCATCTTTTTAGTAAAAAGATCATTATGCAATACTGTGTATTTTGCTGGAATGGGTTTTCGCTACCTACCATTATTTAAATACATATTTTAATAAATACTAATTGTAGAAGAGAGAACCCGTTCCACCAAAAAACATTACCGCTTACAATATTCTTCCTGAATAGGAATACAAGGATAGACCTTTTTATCTTGATGTATATTGTGCTTTTCATTAAAAACAATCGTCTAGAGTTGATATCGACAAAAACATAGTTCCTAGACTTAGACGTCGAAGGACGGTTTTTCCGAGATTTCAATAGTTACAGGGTTTGTCAGTGTTTGGTGATTTATTGAGGCAAATATCTATTACAAGGAGTATTCCATAACATTCATAACTGACATGTGTTATATTACATTATAGAAAGAAGTTGCAAGACTTTTAAATTCAAATAATTGTACTAACTGGACAAGTCCATTCAAATCTGTGTGGTTCTTTACTCTACAGACTATCTCAGACACAAATCTGCATGGTTCATGACTTGACCATTACATATTTGCTGTATGGACAGCCTTTGACCTCTGAGTTTATTTCTTCTCAGGTTAGTCAGCTAGGAAACACTCCAAAATGTTCTAGTCCCTCGATGAACGCGGTATAAAAGACAAAATGCGTGCTAACAAATCCTGTCAGCTTTATGATGCGTCCAGACTTAGTAATAAAAAGAATGAAGACTACTTACACTCCTTCAATAACGACGGCGACGCCAGCCGGACGTACGGCCTGCGTGACAGCGACGGCGATCTGTTTGGTCAGACGCTCCTGCACCTGGAGACGGCGGGAGAAAATCTCCACGATCCTGGAATAATGAAAGAGAGTCATGAGGTACTGAAGATTGTGAAGAGAAAGATAGAGAAAGAGAGAGACACAGATTAATATTAAAATGTAATGATAAAATGTGATTACTGGCAAATGATAAATTATATGGAAATAAAAGTATATTCGTAGAAGTAGAATTAGAAATGGGTTAAACACAAGAAACATTAATTATATAGCATTTTAGCTAAAACTTTTTAATTTTTGTTTAACAACTGCACTGAAGTATGCAAATACATAGTTTGACTTTTGAAAATATGTTTTTCAATTTGTATAGAATGCCTTCAGATCAAAAATAGAGTACTATGATTTTGTCTTCAATTTTATACATATTTTAAAAAGATTTTATAACTTTTGTTTTCTTCCATTAGTACTCACGAGAAAAATCAGTTTTTGTGTTCAATATGTAAATAAGTATAGCAAAATTATATCAATTAGAATGTGATTTATTCACATGTCTTAAGTTGAGTGTAATTAAATTTTTGTAATATCTCCTCTCTCATTCCTTTAAATTATAATTTTAAAATCATTAACAAATATCAAGATCTCTTACCTAGCCAGCTTGCTCAACCCAAGGATCTTGCCCTGAGGCAGGTAGCCGATGGACACCTTGCCATAGAACGGCACCAAGTGATGCTCACACATGGAGAACATTTCGATGTCCTTGACCACGACCATTTCATCAGTATCTTCATCAAATATGGCGTTATTTAGGACCTCTGAAATTGCAAATACGGGTACATTATTTAGTGGTTAGAAATCATCATTTTCTGTATTTTATCTGTATCTGAGACTCAAGCCTCTTCTCTAAAAGATAGAATGGGCCGTAATCCAACACGAGGGCCCAGTGCGGGTTGGTGGATGTCACATGTCATCAAATTTGTAGTTCTAGGACATGCCGTTTTCTTCATGATATATTCCTACATCATTTCGGGAGCAGTGGTGATGATATAAATTACACAAAGTATTGCGCCTGGCTGGGTTTGAACCAGCGACCTACAACTTGTAAGTCGGGACCATTAGCACTCGGCCACCACTGCGTCAATGGAATTTATGTAGTAGCATATAATATGGAGATTATTTGGCTTGTTAAGATATTTGACTTTCATTCGATAGCCATTAATAAGTGAAAATATACTGATGCAAGAACTTTTCTTATTTCGTCATGTTAATACATAAAGTTCCGATGATCTACGTAATGTTACATTTAATTCATTCACAGAATTCGTTGTGATAAGTGACTTTCCACATGTATCAAATGAAGTTTTTCAGTACAAACAGGGCTTGACCGCCGAATCGTGGGGGTTGCTCAGCACGCAGCCTGATACGATACATATAATAATTGTGGCTGGGGCCGAGTACAAGCAGTTTTCCGCATAAGTGCAGAAAACTGTAAGATACGTGCTTAAATTTGGATTTTCGAGTAAGTGTATTGAAAATGATTTTTTATGATAGATACCGTCTGACTTGGAAAAAAATTTGAAAATTCCACCACAGAGGTGGATGCAATGGAAGGATTCACCACCATCATCATCATCATTTCAGCCGAAAGACGTCCACTGCTGGACATAGGCCTCCCCCAAGCGCCGCCACAAAGACCGGTCCTGTGCGTCTGGCATCCATCGGCTTCCAGCAACCCGGACTATGTCATTGGTCCACCTTGTGGGAGGCCTTCCAACGCTACTTCTTCCGGTACGCGGTCGCCAGTCCAGAACCTTTCGGCCCCAGCGGCCATCCGTTCGGAAGTATTAGACTAATAATAATACCTTCAAGGCTCTGGTCGTATCCTTTGGTGAAGAAGAGCATAGCTTTGGCGGCACGCTCAGGCGTCTTCAGCAGACCAGCTCTCTCTGGATCCTCTCCAAGACCTGAAGATTAGAAGTATTTCGATTAGTAGAAAAATATTAGAGTGTGGAACTTAAAGGTGTTCATTTGAACGATAGGACATCTAAGGAGCAGAATAGTTTATATGTGGTTGACAGCAAATTCTTTTGTATTATGGTGTGAAATTAACTTAAAAAATGTGTAACTTAAAAAATCTTAGTCTAGTCCTGTTTTTTTTTATGGTGGAAAAAATCATGGAATGACAAATCCCGCCCTTGGGCAGAGCGCGAGACAATGTCAGACACATCGTAAACTACCCACCGTTCCTTCTTGCCTTAGTTCTCCAGGGCCCGGTGTTCTACTTTCGCATCAACCCTTGGCCTCAGAAGGCTCGTCTAGTTCTGATATGTTGAAAATAATACCTAATTCCACTTTATAGATCCATCATATAATGTAATTGTCTTACTGAGACTTGTGATTATTTTTCTTGCTTTTATATAGCCTCTTTCAATAATGACATGTGAATGTGAGAACATTGTAGACACAAATTTTAGATTACTTCCTACCATTTTAACGGTAGGAGTTCAATATTGATTTGTCTGCACTGTCCTTACATAATTTATGTGCTGTAATATGGAAATATTGTAAAGATAACAATTTTTTTAAAAGAGTAACCATGGAGTTTCTTGCCGGTTCTTCTCCATAGGAAACGACCAATTTGGAACCGTGCACTAGCTTCTGACGTTTTATAAGTGCCCATGTAGGCCCATGTGAAATAAAAAAAATTGACTTTGACTTTGAATAAACTAGTCTATAAATTGCGAAGAGGCTTCTTAGAAATTTAATAATGTGACAATGACGCTCTTTCAAATTGTTTAAAAACTCTTCAGTTTCTTAGAAAACCCGTTGTAGACATTAACACCTGGTACCTTCTTCAAGCATGTTATAGCGTTTAAATGTTTTAGGATATTTACCTGTAAGCAGGAGTCTGTAAGAGTTAGCCATATCGGGTAGGAGAGCCTCCCTGGTGGGTGGTCTGTGGTCCAGCTCCAGATCATGGTGAAAGGTGCAGTTCTCGTGGCCTGTGGACAAAGGAGAGGAATTGTTAGAAAGAGAAAGAATAAATAAGAGTATTGCAATAGAAGAATTGAGAGAAGTGGTAGCCGAGTGGTAACGGCCCCGACTTATGAGTACGCGGGCTCAAACCCAACCAGGTGCATTGCTTTGTGTAAACAATTTCATCTCCACTGCTCTCAAAACGGTGAAGGAAAACATCGTGAGGAAGCCGGCATGTCCTAGAACCAAATATTCGAAGACGTGTGACACCCACCAATCAGCTCTGGGCTCAAGGTGGATTATAGCCCATTCCCTCTCCCTAGAGGGGAGTCCTGTGTCTCAGCAGTGGGAACATTAAAAAAAAAGCTGAGTAATGGTAAAATAGCGTTTATAATTTTGCAGTCTAGTTAATTGTTAGTAAATATTTTTTGCAGAACTGCTAATTATTTCAAGTGCGACATTTGGATGTTATTATAATATGACATCGTTTTATTGCAACAGGACAATTTTTTATTGTTTTTTTTTTGAAATAGGCTTCAATGATTTTGCAATTTCATTTTAATTTTATTTTTTTCATAAATTACAACGTTAGGTTAACAAGGTGTTAGATTGGTTGCAAAATTATTAAGTGATATGAATATTTTGTCACTAGAAAATTTATTTTGGAACGACTGTCCCTAAGTAAACTCTCGAATCTGTAAAATTTTTTTTGTTCCTATTTTATGCTTAATAAAAAACGAATGCTTAAACACAGTCTGAATAATAAAAAAAAGAACTAAATTTAAATAAAGACATAGTGATGATGTTTTTTTGTAATAAGAAAATTGTTTATAAAATAAACTTTAAATAAGTCTTAAAGGCAGGGAAGGCTTAGCCCCAGTGTGGAAGAGCAGAAAACCCCACCCCGTTCCTTTTCTTAGTAAGAGTCTGACACTGTTTCTCGTTCCACCCAAGAGCGGTATTCGTCATTGGATGAATTTTGCCCACCATAAAAAAATAGCTCTCCTGTAAGGTAAACTTTTTCACTTTGAATATTTCACCTAGGAACAGTCAAAAATATATGCTTTCGCGTATAATAATGTCTGTTACTTTAATCTTATCATCATTGCTTTCAATGGTCGATTGTAATACTGTCGGTTAACATGAGATACGATTAATATCCTCGTATTTCGCATTGATGATTGACATAGCTTTACCCGGTTACAAATTGCAACATTAATAATTAAAATTAATAATATCACAACTATCACACAACGTCGTTTAGTCCCAAGCCAAGCAGAGCTTGTGTTATGAGTAATAGAATACTGATAAACATACTTATATATTTCTAAACACATACACATTATAGATAAATTGCACCTAGATACAGATCGTGCTCATCACACAAACATTTGTCCTGGGTGGGAATTGAACCCACGACCTCCGGCATAGCAGTCAGGGTCACTAACTATTATACCAACTGGCCATTCTTGTGATGGAGTAGAAAAACTGGAAACTATATCACAGAATATGGATACACATCCAATGAGACTTGATGAAACGTAGTCGCTGGTGCAAGACATCACCAATATGAAAATATACTGGGTGTAACATATTAGATACTAGCTTTTGCCCGCGGCTTCGCCCGCGTACATAAAATATAGCCTATGTCACTCAGGAGTAAAGCAGCTTTCCATTGTTGCTAAAATTTTTCCAATCGGACCAGTAGTTCCAGAGATTACCTCCTGCAAACAAAAAACTAAAAAAAACAAACTTTCCCTCTTTATTATATTAGTGTAGAAGTGTAGATTAGGATACAACATACCAGAAATAATATACTAGATGCTAGGATAGATAATATATGTCCACTTGTGTATTAAAAAGAAGTCTCTTCGAAAAGGATAGAAAAAAAAAGCTACCAGTAAATCCTTAAAGCGCAAAAATTTAGAGCTACTACTTAAAAACCTCTTAATCATAGTTTAGTTTTCGTCATAATTATCGTATTTTAAGTTCTCTTATAATGATATGATGTTTATTATAGTATTTATTTATTTATAAAATTAGCATGAATGATTACAAGTAACTTATTAATATTGCACTCTTTTTAAAGTGTGTGTTATTTATTTATTGTGTACACCTACCACAGTGTTGTTTTTTTTAACCCAAAGGTTGACTGACAGAGAATGCCTTGTTGTATTAAGTACGCCTATGTACATGAAGTTTAAATAAATATAGTCCTTTTTGAAGAAGAATTCAATTCAATGCTTCATTTTTTGTTTGAAGCTGTCCATATCCCAGAAATACAAAGATATCAAGAGGAAATTTCTAACCTTGTTTTTTTATAGTTTAGTTAATGGGATATAGGAAGAGCGTAATAAGGATGTAAATACCTACAATATTACGAAATATTGATCAAAAGTTGCATGTTTGTTTTGGTGAACTATTCAAGTTAAGGGGGAGGCACAACTTTTGATGATTTTAAAATCAACATCACGACTAAACGGCCAGTCAATACGTTTTGAAAAAAATATATGTTAAAGTAAAGTATTTTCCTAATAATTTGATATACGAATATTTACATTTTTTTCCCTTAAACTTCGTGTAATTTATTTCCAAAGTTATGTCTAACACAGACAAAAAAGCGAAGATCATGCAAAAACTATTGGGTATATTTTTATGGAACTTTTACAAACTAAAAGATAATTTAATTACCAATATTTTGTTATACGATTTTTATTCCTATTATGTTTAATAATTAAATGACAAATTATTATTCAAATAATCTTGATGCACGAGATGTGACTCTAGCTCCTCTTTTGTTCGCTCAAGTTCATTGGTGTATATCTGCCCTTTTTTTATGGTAGGCAAAAATCATCCAATGACGAATGCCGCGGGGACAGTGTCAGACTCTTACTGACTAAACAACCTATCCCGTTACATCCTTGCTTTAGACCCAGAGCCCCGGTGTAATGTTTTCGCATCAACCTTCGGGCCCAGGAGGGTCTGCCTCTTAAGTCTACAAATCAAACATTTGATAGATATGTTGCAATCTTTCCGGATAGTTGCGTGTTCATAAACTGTTGGAAACATATTAAGGAATGTTAGAAAAAACTTTGAAGCCTGCCTTGAATAAGTTATTGCTCAAATAGATATAATAATATAATCTACACTAATATAATAAAGAGGTAAAGTTTGTTTCTTTGTTTGTAGGAGGTAATCTCTGGAACTACTGGTCCGATTGGAAAAAAAATTACAACAATAGAAAGCTGCTTTACTCCTGAGTGGCATAGGCTATATTTTATGTACGCGGGCGAGTGGTAACGGCCCCGTCTTACGAGTTGTAGGTCGCGGATCCAAACCCAGCCAGGCGCATTACTTTGTGTAATTCATTTCATCACCACTGCTCTTAAAACGATGAAGTAAAACATCGTGAGTAAACCGGCATGTCCTAGAACGAAAAATTCAAAGACATGTGACATCCACCAATCCGCTCGGGGCCTACGTGGTGGATTATGGCCTATTTCCTCTCATAGAGAAGAGGCCTGTGTCGCAGCAGTGCGAATATTAAAAAGGCTAATGATGATATTCCACAACTGTCACACAACGTCGTCTAGTCCCAAGCTAAGCAGAGCTTGTGTTATGGGTACTAGACAACTGATAAACATACTTATATATTTCTAAATACATACATTTTATAGATAAATTACACCTAGATACAGAACAAATGATTGTGCTCATCACATAAATATCTGGCCTGGGTGGGAATCGAATCCACAACCTCCGGCATAACAGTCAGGGCCACTCACCACTAGACCAAAAAAAGATTAAAATCATTACAGTACAAACTTACTGACTATTTTAGAAATGCACAGGGTTGTACAGACCCTGGTAAAATTTTAAAAGACCCTGACACATTTCTGATTATTCACGATTGCATATTTTTTAATTAGTATTTGCAGATATCGTGTTGCATACCAAAAATACATTATTATGTAATTTGGTTTACTTAGAAGAAATATTGTTACTATATTTATAAGTATAAATACTATACTTTAATCAAAAACATAGACGGAATTGTCGTTGTATATGTCTCTGTGATTGGTTAAAAACTTAGAGCTGTCCAATCAGAATACCGAACATAAGTCATAAGACCGCCTTTGTACCCATTCATATAAGTTTCTGTGAAATTGTTACTTTTTTTGGTGTACAATAAAGAATTATTCTATTCTATTCCGTTCTATCAACGTGAAACTAACTCATATTAAACTATATTCGCATAAGATTATACATTTAAAGAAACCTTTTTCACCGTATGTACAACTGATTTTAACTTCCATTCTGTAGGCATTAAAAACAAAAAAGTCGTTAAAAAACCAACTACTTACAGCACCCGTCATTTGTCATTCCACTAACGTAATAAAACTCAAAATCGAATGAAAGGACAGTAAAAAAGACATTCTCAAATATTGTTTTAAAAGGAGTACCTATAGGCACTCAGAATTCAACAGTGAGGGTGACGCAGTCAAAGGCTTCTGACAAATCGAAAATTAAAATATTTATTCCGATTTTGTTTGTCACACAAAAATCTCATTGTATAATTCAGATCAAAATGTATAATAGTATTAGACCTTCAATTCAAACAGCACATGTCTATGTTTATATGTTTAGTACAAAGAACAATAAACATTATGATGAAGTTAATACAGTAAAGTTTTAGTCAAGAAACCGTAATCACGCAGTTTTATGGTCCTTGAAACTGTGAAGCCCAGTTAGCTACAATGCTTAGATTATAATCTAGGTAAATACTGTTTTAAACACATCATATTTACCTATTCCACGTGTTGTTGAAGTTAATATTCCGAATGAATATATACAAGTATGTCTAACTGTTATGATTTCGAAGTTGTTTAAAATGTACATAAATGAGAAATTTATAACGATACTAGAACATGAAAAACAAAACAAGAAAAAACAGAACAAGAAAATTATTATATATGTATATCAAAAATTCAAACCAACATTTTTTAACAGATAGAAACTAGGTGTTGACTGCAATCTCACTTGATGGTAATCAGTGAGTGATGCAATCGTTGATGGTGAGGCGCACTAGTTTATTAAAACCATTAAGACCCTATTCACTCTGCCTTGAAGACACCAAAATTAAAATCGTACAAGAAGACTGCAGCAAAAAGGTAAAAAAAATACTAAATTAAATATACAAACCAGGTGTAGTAGAAGTTCTCGGTGTCATTGGTGTTCCGGGTACCTCCAGTTCACTCTCAGCATCAGTCAAATGAAAACTTTTTAATGCTTCAGGAGCTTTCTTGTATTTACTAACAAAAGACCCCTTTACTGGTCCATCTCCATTTTCTTTCTCCTCTGATATTGAATTCCTGACTGAGCGGGAACTAACTCTTCTGATCAAAGACGAAGGTGGGACGATTGGGTCTGAATCCTTTCCGTTAACAGCGGCCATTTTGTTTTTACTAAAATTGTATTTTGAATTTGAAATTGTATATCGTGTATTTGAATTTGTAACACGTCCGTTTTGTGCGAATGTGTGGCTGTACTGGTTGAATTCAATAAGCGAAGACCTCTGGGTTATCTCTTTAAAATTGTGACTTAATTTATTACGATGATAACCCCTGTCTCGTTTATCATTTCGTTATTAAATATAATTGTTATTTCATCACTTGTAAATAATAATAATGCTTCCGTCCAAGATATTTTTAGAATTAAGGGCAGACATTTTCATATCTTACGAGGTATAATATGGTAGCTTTGATTTCGTTCCGAATGCAGTTGATTATCAATGTGATTTAAGGTTCCGTATATTAGGATAAGTTCATAGTTCGACGTACGATAATATATTATTATCAAAACATTGTATTAAGTTACTTGACGTCTACATTTTAGTTTTATTAGTGAATAAATTATTATATAACTGTAGCAAAGATAACATATATTCAGAATAATAATTTAATAACTTAGATCTCAAATAACAAGCCAACGTTTTGGAATTAGGACCAATTATGAAAAACAAATTAATCGTAACCAATGTTAAGTGGTGCAACCATTGTAACACCTTAGTAATTTTAAGTTCCTAATGTACCAAGTTGTGTTTATGGTGTACCTACAATAGAGAGTATCTATCTATAGTCCTATGGCTAGAAATATTAAAAAATCAAATGCAATAATTACGTATGCCAAGCTTGACGTAATAACCAATGTGTTATACAAATGTTTGCAGCCAATACTCGACAAACGTCATGCGGTGATCAAGGTTGTCAAATAACAAGCCCAAGTTTAGGACCAACGTCATTTAGATTGTCGTATTTCTCGGCAAAGTGCATTGCAATTATAGTCACGTGGATAGAAATATTAAAAAATCGAATGCAATGATTACGTATACCAAGCTTGACGTAATAACCAATGTGTTATACAAATGTTTGCAGCCAATACTCGATAAACGTCATGCCGAGGTTATTTGCTCAAGTAGTGAGAAAAAGTAGCAAATGTTGATTGAGGTAGACCGTTATGGCAGTCTATACAAACAATTATAATTGAAAGACAAAGAAAGAAAGATAATATAGCTGAAACTAATTAAAAGATAATTGCAATGCAATGAATAGAATTCATTGTTTGAGACTAAGTATTAATAATAATAATAGTCGATAGTCGTGACAGCAAATGGCTTAATAGCCAAGAGCATCGACCAACATCTGATCAAGGGCTTGATTCAGAAGGCAGTACTCCTGGATACGGCGCGTATTGTTAGGAGATTCCTCACTCAGGAGCCCTGACCACCGGTAGCTTAGACCCTGTTCCCGATGCTGGTGGGCGACTATTTTTTATATTTTTAAATGTTTTGTTTTTAGTAAGTTTTTTAAATGAAATATTTAAAAATATATAAAATACTAGCTTCTGCCCGCGACTTCGTCCGCGGAAAATTTCTTGTTTTAACATATTTAACTCTATTCCTATACAATTTCTCGAGATAAAAAAACAAACTTTACTTCTTTATTATATTATTCATAATCATAAAATATAGCCTATGACACTCAGAAATGAAGCAGCTTTCTATGAGTGAAAAAATTTTTGCAATCGAACCAGTACTTCCAGAGATTACCTCCTACAAACAAAAAAATAAAAAAACAAACTTTACTTCTTTATTATATTAGTGTAGATGTAGATAGTGTAGATGTACAAAAATGGAATAATAATAAAAGTGAAAATGACGAGGGTAAACAAGCAAAAGTCACTGGATACGGTTTTCAAACACCACTTAAGGAACTCTAGAGCAGAGATAGTGATCTTATGTCCAAATCTATACCGAAAAAACCGGTAGCAGCCGGTATTTTGATATGCAACCTTGATACGTTTTCGGTTCGTTTACCCACATATGAAAGTTGAGGTCGCAATCGAGGTTCGCTTCCTATTAGTGAAGTAGTGCGGTTTTTAGTTTCCGGTTTTTGCATTGTTATGGTAATTGGTTGTAGTGCAAATTCTGAGATCTATATTTGGCGTTTTACCTTAAAAAATGGATTGCCCAGACTAGTTTAGATGGAGTAATAATATTTCACAACTATCACACAACAATATCTAGAGCTTGCATTATGATTACCAGACAACGGATAAACATACTTATATATTTCTAATTCTACATTATTGATAAATACGCCTAGACACTGTACAGATGATCGTGCTCATCACACAAACATTTGTCCTGGGTAAGAAACGAGCTCACGACCTCCTGACAGCAGATCCAGTCAATATTAGCAATAGCATAGGATTTAAAAGTCTATAAAATTATGATGTGACTTATAAGTCAAGTTCAAGTCATAAGAACTAGAAAATTGACAATAGTACTAATTAAATTAATACTTAATAAAAGATTAGCAATGAAATTGGACAAAAAACATGAACTAAAATCAAAAACTCAGGTCAAAGATGAAAATAATAATGACGCTCGGAAAGATTTCCAAATGCTCAAAGGAGACAGAATATTAAATAATGGGAAAATGCTTATCAAAGTAAGAGAAAGTTTAGAAGGTCGAAATCATTAAAGATATCCTTAAGATAATCTCTTAGTATGTAGGAAAGGCAATGATGTAAGTAATAAGCCATTTAGCAGCAAATATGGAAAGAGAAATCCGTATAGTAACAATAAAAAGAACGAAAGTGGTTGTTAACGTGATTAACCCAAAATAAATGAATTGAAATTCTCAGCGTGCTCGGAATGCCTATGTCGTCTGGCGATAGAGATCTTTAATGAGATGATCTAGAAAGATTTTTTGAGACGATTTAAATCTGTCAGTTTTTACTGAACTTTACGTTTTTTATTATATTCTCTTGAGACCCGAGACTGAGATTTAGGTGATGAAAGTACATTTTTATGGCTTTATTTTCTATAATATAAAAATGAATCGCAAAATGTGTTGGTAAGCGCAAAACTCGAGAATGGCTGAACAGATTTCGCTAATTCTTTTTTTGTTGTGTTTGTGACTGTTAGGAGAAGGTTCTTATGAAAAAAAAGGGTGCAGTTGGGTAGAGTGGAGTAGAGTAGAATAATCTGTTGCCGGGAGCGAAGCCGCGGGCAACAGCTAGTATAACATAGATATATATATAAAAATAAAGTAAAAAAATCTACCACAACCCATTTAGCGAAAAGGATGGAGTGTAGTTTATCACCAGTGATACCTGGGGTTCGAAGTGGTATTAAAACTAGTTATTTATGAAAAAAAAAAAATTAAATTTAAAAATCTGCCGTACAACGTTTAAGATGTGTATATCTTAAAACACCAAATCACAAATAAAACGCACACAACAATACAATTCAATCATTTGTACAATTTTTATTATAATGTTTTTTTTTTTCTCTTTGAATATGTGTGTAAGTACATGAACTGTAAATAAATAAAAAAAACTTTTAGTCTATATGTTGGTAACGGCAAAATGATCGATTTTAAACTGACTGCCTTCGATATAATTTGACAGCCAGAGAAATTGTGAGTAGCTAGAGATATAAAGGGTATCTATGCAATCCATCGTCCAAATAAGTTTTAACAAATTCTGAGGGATTGCGTGGAAATAAATTTTTAATTAAGCGTATCACTGGTGATACCGGGGTCTCGGGAGGATATCAAATTTTTGTAAATTTTAATATTCTCGACCTATTATTATTAAGAGATAAAATTGTTTATACTTTTGAAAACAAAGTCGTTCTAAATTTTGATTTAATTGCGAACATACGTTTAATGATAGCAAAGTAAACGGTTACAAAGTGTCATATACCTTTAAACCCGGAAAATGTTGAATGAATGTAAAAGACTAGATATTTGTGTTAAATCAGCACGGTTTTTGCCGAGCACTGGCCGTTTTGCGCGGGTGTGTCGCGTATTTTGCACTACATTACTATAATTGTTTCTTTTTTATATAGCGATCCGCCCCAGCTTCGCATGGGTACTGACATTGAATATATTAGGCATGTATTATACACATAAACCTTCCTCTTTAATCACTCTATCTACTAAAAAAATCTGTTGCGTACTTTTAAAGATCTAAGCATACTTAGGGACAGCAGTAAGCAACTTTGTTTTGTACTATGTAATGATGCAAGAGTTCCCCTTCTGATAGTTAAAAGCCAAATCTTTGGTACTAGCAAAACTGGAAGACTTGATGATGATTGCGAATATCACAAGAAACATAAAACAATAAAATAAATGACGATCTATAATTTATTTGTAAGGAAATATACTCATCATTAGATTTAAACAAAAAATGTTCTTGGCATAATTAAAAGTGGTTTTGCATGCAATCAACCTAAGGATATAAATAATGATTATTGAACATAATTACGTTAATATAGATATTTAGAACAAAGGTTTTTAATTAAGTACAATCTTTTAATAATTATATTCGGCAATTAAGAAATTATTTTCTGTCTGTTAAACTGCTGGGTTCAAGTTCATTGAAACAAATGGTTTTGAATTAATGAAAAATAATGATTTATTTAACACAAATCTATATTACTTTACTAATATTAAGGATTTAATTATGTTGTAACGCATAAATTCAAAATTACTAGACATTTTTTCACTATAACACTTTACAGTACTATTTTATCACTTTACGACATTATAACTATGCATATTTTCTTTTTTTTAGCGGCATATAGATTACTAGCTTTTGCCCGCGGCTTCTCCCGCGTGGTATTGAGGTTGGGGTTTCTGGGATAAAAAGTAGCCTATGTCCTATTCCGGAGTGTATCCTATGCCTGTGCCAAATTTCATCCAAATCCGTCCAGCCATTTTTGCGTGATTGAGTAACAAACATCCAAACATCGTAACATTCGCTTTTATAATATTAGTAAGATAATTTTAGGTTTACTTTTGTATGTGTATTTTACATTTTCAGCTCAAATGGTAACCGGGAACTAGATCAAATTTAATTTACAAAATTTGATCACAAACATCGGGCCTGGTGAAACTAAATAAAAAACTTGTAAAAAAAACAAATATAGACTAGTACTAAAAGCACATCTAGTCGCTTAACAAAGTCTAGATTGACCTTTAAACTTCATAAACGGATTTGCAACACAACCATTGTTAGGTCGTGTTGAACTGAATAGCTTTGAGAGGTTCAAATGCAATTATCTTGGCACTGCACGACGTAACTGTGCAATATGCACAAATTATTACTGACTGGCCTGTTGGTTTAGTAGTTAGTGACCCTGATTGCTAAGAGGTCGTGAGTTCGATTCCCACCCAGGACAAATGCTTGTGTGATGAGCACGATCACTTTTCTATGTATGGGTGAAATTTATCTATAATATGTATGTATTTAAAATATATATATGTATGTTTATCAGTTGTCTAGTACCCATAACACAAGCTCTGCTTAGCTTGGGACTAGACGGCGGCGTTGTGTGATAATTGTGGAATACATTTACCTATATGTATATATAAGTATTTTATTATTATTTAGTAAGACATACTAGCAGCTATAAGCTGATGCGTGTTTCATATAGTTTGGAGGTATTTAGTCTGTCCAACCAATTTTTGAAGCAGTTCAATGTAGGAGCTTTCACAACACTTTCCGGGAGCCTGTTCCATGCACAACTCACAACAACACACACAACACAGCTCACAACAAAATAACACACAATAACAACTCGGTTAGGTAGGAATTGCTTTAAAGACTTTTTTCTGAACGCCTTTCCCCACAACTTGAGCGAATTTCCTCGTAAATGTTTGTTGGCATGTATAATAAAAAGAAGTAACAAGCCTTTTCTCTACGCATATTAATAACATTGTTCAGATAAGGACATATGCACAGTTTTAAAATAGTTCTTAGTAACTAAATATAGCCACATATCTTGCACATTCTTCTCCATAGAGATCTATGCTTTGGAATGAAAGAAAGCCCATTAACTTCCGCTGTGCGTTCATGTCAGTCATTCGGTTATGGAAATCCAAATTAAAGATTCATGATTCAAATTATTTATCTACACTAATATAATAAAGAGGGAAAGTTTGTTTTTTTGTTTTTTTATTTTTTTGTTTGTAGGAGGTAATCTCTGGAACTACTGGTCCGATTGGAAAAATTTTAGCAACAATAGAAAGCTGCTTTACTCCTGAGTGACATAGGCTATATTTTATGTACGCGAGCGAAGCCGCGGGCGAAAGCTAGTATCAAATAAACATACAGACACTTTTAAAGGTCAAGAAGTCGGTCTGTTAGAAAAAAATACGCTAAATTGCACCTATAGAAGGCGCAATTTGTGCCTTCTATCTTCTTTGCCAAATTTCGCCTTCTATCATTCGCTACTTACACTACTATCTTCGCGGTTGACCACAATCTCACCTGATGGTAAGCAAAGATGTGGTCAACAATGGAGAACGCCTGCCTAGAAGTAACCTATTCACCCTTGACTTAGAGACCCCTAGGTTGTAGCAATCAGGAAACAGACTATACATTTTAAAAAATAGTGCAGTGAATATCATTTTCAAATCCGTATCCATTTTAAAGCATAAAAGTAAACAAAAGTAAAATTAATGTGCATTTCTCCCGTATCATTAGAAATAACCAGTTTTGATTTACGTACGTTGCAAATTACAAAAATCCCATACGCAAAAACCGCAACACATTCTCTGAGCGTACAGTTAAGGAGTGGAATTCCCTGCCGGAGGCTGTATTTCCTCATAGCTACAAGCTTTAAGTGTGAATAGGTTACTCTTAGACAAGCGTGCTCTACTGTCGACCACATCATTGCTTACCATCAGGTGAGATAATGATTAAGCATAAACTTATCAATAACAAAAAAGGGCCTCACAAAAATCACCCAGGGCCTCATGACGGTTAAAATCGCCCCTGATAATACTAACTAATAGAGCCGTGGTGGGCAAGTGGTAAAGGCCTTGACTTACGAGGGTTCAAACCCAGCCAGGCGCATTACTTTGTGTAATTTATTTCATCACCATTGCTCTTAAAACGGTGAAGGAAAACATCGTGAGGAAACCGGCATATCCAACCAAAAATTCGAAGACATGTGACATCGACCAATTCGCACTGGGCCCGCGTGGTGGATTATGGCACATTCCCTCTCCTACAGAGGAGGCCTGTGTCCCAGCAGTGGGAACATTAATAAGGCTGATGATGATGGTCATGATGGATGTAGAGTCGCCATAAAAGACTAGGTATTTTAATAATTTAAATACTTGTGTGGACAGTTTAGTACTACATCTGGTTATTAGCTAAACTGGAAGACCTTAGCCTACTTAGAAAATAATGATAAATCAATCAATATAGCCTTTACGTCTGCCGATGGCAAGGTACCGTGCGGTCACGAGGTTGGGTACTAAGGTGGTGCAAAAATTATTGTTGCATTTTTCTGACTGAAAAACCAAACTATATTTTTTATGTAATGAGAAATCGTCAAATAACCTATTACGGTCTGGGAGGGAAGTATCAGATCTTTACTGTCCCCCTTTTTTTCTATTCTAAGATGGGAAGTCATTTTTAATGATATCTCCAGCTCTAGTGCGGTTCTCGGTCGTATCAGGTTTTATCAACTAAAACCACACCTATATCCCGATTTTCGGCCACCGTAGGTGCAGGCTTGCGGACGGCGAGCAATGGGTAGCTCGCCGTTAGATCGTCGGGTAAAAGTCCGGACCAAACGTCGTCAACGGTGCGCACTGTCGCGCGCCTCAAGGAGTTGTCAGCAAACTGAAGGTTCGAAGCAGGGTCGAAGCCTCCCAGAGTTAAGGTTTGATACGAAAGCGTAACACTAAGGCTCTGGCACCAAGGCAAGGAAGGAACGGGGTAGGTTGTTTAGTCAGTAAGAGTCTGACACTGTTTTCCACTTCGCCCAAGGATGGGATTCGTCATTGGATGATTTTTATCTACCATGTTCCCCCTGTTCCTTCTTCGCCTTTCGCACTGGGGCCAAGCCTTCCTTTCAGAAAGAAACCCTGGGCCCCAATTGGCTCCGACCCTTTTGCAGAGTCCCTACGATTGGCAATGGACCTAGTGAGCACTATCTGTAAGTTGCCTTGTCTATACCCAGGGTATTTCCAGCAAAAGGCGCAAGTATAGTCTCTTCCTCGAACTCAATGATTAATCTGCTCTAATTCCAAATCAAACGCAACGGAACTAAAACATAAATCCTAGTCCAGATCCTGCATATTAATAGAAGCATATTTTAATATTAATGCGAGAAAAACCTCATACGAATATGCATAAGGTATGCTTGGGTTTTTATTAACATACTTATCATTAAATATCAATTTTGTTCCGTTCATTTACTTGTAATAATAAATCAGACAAAAACTTTTGAATGCGCGAAAAAATTAGAGATGACATTCGTCTTTTTTATGGTAAGAAAAATCATATAATGACGAATCTCGCCCTTGGGCGGTGCGGGAAACAGTGTCAGACTCTTACTGACTAAACGACCCTTTCCATTCCTTCTTAGCCTTCATACCGGGGTCGGACCTTCCTTTCAGAAACCGGACTGGGGCCCCAGTAGGCTTCGGTCTTGCAGTTGGGAGATGACATTCGTCTTGGAGTTCCATAGAGTAAACTATTTGACATTTAAAATTTTTGGATAAAGGAAGATATATTATTCAGTCTACATTTTCTGTTAAACTTTTTTTTATGGGTAAATATTATCCGATGACAATTCCAGACCTTGGGTGGAACGGGAAATAGTGTCAGTCTCTTACTAACTAAATAACCCAGCCCCGTTGGCACCTTGCCTTTTAAATCAGGGCCAGAGCCTTCCTTTCAGACCCAAACCCTTGGCCCCAGTAGGCTTCGACCGTTCTGCAGGATTCATACCGTTCGGGGTTACTTAAATATTAGTATATTATAAAAGTAATCTATATAATATAAAAGCAGAAACTGACTGACAGACATATCAACGCACAGCCGAAACTACTGGTCCTAGGAGCTTGAGATTTTGTTCAAGGCTTCCTTTTATGACGTAAACGAACACAAAGAAAGGGTTTTTCAAAATTCAGCTTCTAAAAGGATGTAAGTGGGGTCTAAAATTTGTATGGAGAACCCTACTTTCACGCAGGCGAAGCTGCTGGTAGAAGGCTAGTGTTGTATAAAGTAGTAAATATAATCTTGATGATGATAATGATGAGGGTGAATCATTATGTTTTACTGAGAAAATAATGACAGAACCATGGGACTTTTTATAATGGACTGGTTTTTGTCAACTACTGCGGTCGGAATCTCGGTAGCGGACGCGAGGTCAAAGTCAGACAAAAAGTGTAACTTATGTCTTTCCTTGGAATTCAAGTTTACTTTGAAAAAATCTTAACAAAATCGGTTCAGTAGTTTAGCCGTGAAAGCGTGACAGACAAATAGTGTTCCTTTTATATATTTTACAGTATTAGGATGAACTATGGCTAAGGATAAAATCGTGAGGAATCCGACGTGTTCTAGAACCAAAAATTCGAAGACATATGACGTCCACCGATCCGCACTGGTCCCGCGTGGTGGGTTACGGCCCATTGCCTCTCCTAGAGAGGAGGCCTGTCCTGTCCCAGCCGTGGGAACATTAAAAGACTTATTATTTTATGCTATGCTATGATTATTATTTGCCGGATTTAGATTCAAATTATGAACTTCGTGTGAAATTTTACCTTTTTTGGCAATGACACATAATACGTCATTTTTTCCATTTATTTTTTTATCAACCCATACTGTGCTGGCCTCGAGGATTGACGGCCCATTCTCTTTCCTAGAGAGGAGGGCCAAGTTCCAGCATTGGGAACATTGTAAGGCTGATGCTATGCTTGTTATGTCATTTTTATCACGAAATAACCTCAAATTTTGACAGTTAAAATAACTTTAAAAGCCAAATTCCCCTTCACTAGTACGGTCAGCATAATAATAATAATTAAAACGTTATAGTTCTAACGCTGGTACATTATGTCCTTGTTGCAAAAGTGAACGCATGTCCTTTGCGTGCTGGTAGCGTCAGCAAAAAAAATTAGGCACTAATATTTTTTTTCCTTTTTTGGGTAAAAAAGTTTGCGGTTAAAATTTTTTTTTCCTTTTTTCTTTTTTTTCTGTAAAAAGGTTTGCGGTTCGTACTTTTACGTGTCTTATTTTTGAATGTCGAAATTTTAATTCGAAATGATCGAATGAGTCCTTAAGTCTGCTTTTTGGTCAATGAATTTCAAGTTTAACTTTTTTTCAAATTAACTTTATCTTTTTTCGGTGACTGGTTAATTTAGGGACGGAAAAGGTCGTTAGCCGTATATTTGTGCCTTTGAAGTTTAGTGGAATAATTAGTTTTTTGATGCCACAATATTTTATGAAAGGTAAGGGATTTTGACCGCTTGTGATTACGAGAAATTATCAAAGAAGATTGTTTATATTATTATTTACCGTATTGTGGACGGTTAAAAAGATTCTGTAAAAATCAAAGTATGTTTGTTTCAAATAAACCATTTACAGGCACTTTTGAATTGTCAAGTCACAAAAATAGCGAAATTATGTGTACATTTCAAAGTGTACATTGATAGAGAAAAAAGAAAAGTGTTGGAAACTCCATAGACCCTCTTTCATCAATCACAATGAAGAAGTCATACATATATTATTCATCTAAATAAAAAATATTAGGTTTTATAAATTTGAAGTATCTATGACTTCTGAACAATTAAAGTTCATTAATAATTACAATCATATGAATTAAAAAACGCAAATCCTCTTTCTCTATAAAATAATTTTATAAAACAAAATCCCGTCCTAAATAATTAATATTTAATCAATCCTAATCTTTATTATAAATTTTGAAGCCCCTATTAGCTAAGTTTAGTGTGTATTAAGTTATCTACTAACAAAATTATAACCCGTATCCTATAGCCGATAATCACCCCCAAAACTACTCTCTAAGATAGTCGATAATAGGGGATCATCCTCTTATTGTTCAAAACTTAATATCGTGGTTGTGAAGGGTATAAAGGCTATCTAATTTAGAAATAATAAAATATCATGAGGAAACCTTCACTAATTAATTTGGATATTATCTTAAATCACCGACCTATCTTGAGCCAACCTTGATTAATGTTTTTTTTATGGTAGGTAAAAATCATCCAATGACAAATCCCGCTCTTGGGCGGAGGAGGAAACTGTGTCAGACTCTTACTGACTAAAAAACCTACCCCGTTCCTCCCTTGCCTTATTCCCAGAGCCCCGGTATAACGCTTTCGCACGAACGCTCGGCTCCAGGAGAACCTTGATTAATGGTGCCTTCTCTTTATAAGAAGAGGCCTTTGCTCTTATTTATTTACATTATTTTCATAATAAAAGCGACAAGAAATACGTGGCTGAGAGAAGAAACTCTTTAAATTGAATTATGTGATTGTTGTAATATATAACTTGATTTAAAAGAGTGCACGCTAATTTTTTTGCCCCTTTTTTTCTCCATAGGGAAAATATTTGTAATGTACAATTACTTGTAGTATCATTTTTCTATTTGATTGATTTCTTTACAATTAAAAAGTTAGGTACCTGTAAATGGTTTATTTCATATAAATGATTAAATTTGGAAATAAGTAGTCATAGGCTGGTTTTATATTTTCCCGAACCTTTGTCTAAATTTAAATGAAGTGATTTGGTTTCATTAAAGGTGATATATTTTTCATTTGATAATCACATTTTGCCTGCAAAAACTTTCGAGCGTTAAAGAATACCTATCTTTAAACTTAAAACTAATAAAATCTTAATTATTTAATAAGATTTTTAGGGCTAAGAGTTTGTTAAAACATTTAATTGTATCATGAATACTTGGGTATACCATTTGCTGTAGTTATCGTAAAACGATTATAGCTAAAATTAATATGCCAAGTATTTTGATTAATCTAATAATTTTAACTAACAACTAAGCTGACCGTACCGTTAATTGCACAAACCGTGATTTTCGTTAACACCACTTTGAATGTACCTCGACCAGTTACCTATACTTTATAGTTATATACTAGATTAACGCAATAAACAGATACAGTGATTTATCTTAAAATCAAACATATCATCGGAAACCAGTAATTATTTTCTACTAGCTTTTGCCCGCGGCTTCGTGTGGTATTGGAGTTGGGGTTGGGGTTTTCGGGATAAAAAGCAGCCTATGTCCTATTCCGGAGTGTATCCTATGCCTGTGCCAAATTTTATCCAGATCCGTCCAGCCGTTTTGGCGTGATTGAGTAACAAACATCCAAACATCGTAACTTTCGTATTTATAATATTAGTAAGATGTATTAACTAGTGCGAATCACCAACAACGATTGCATTACTGCTTATCATCAGGTGGGATCGCAGTCAAGTACTACTTTATATCAAATAATCTATACTAATATAATAAAGAGGTAAAGTTTGTTTTTTTGTTTGTAGGAGGTAATCTCTGGAACTACTGGTCCGATTGGAGAAATTTTAGCAATAATAGAAAGCTGCTTTACTCCTGAGTGACATAGGCTATATTTTATGTACGCGGCCGAAGCCGCTGACAAAAGCTAGTAATAAATAAAAGTAAACTCTTCTAAACTTAATCTTTATAATTATAATCAGCCTTACAGTTTTCCCATTGCTGGAGTCCAACCATGGAAATTTACTGTAAAAGAAACTATGATCCTAGAATGCAAAAGTAATTAAACGACACTAGTGTGGTTTAAGCATCCTAGAATGACATAAGTCGTTGAATGGTTTGCAACCTCAAAAATAAAAATAAAAAACAGTTGGGGCCCAGACTTCCTCTCTAGGAGATGGAATATACCGTATAATGGGCTACACAGGCTCATGGTGTTTTGGTGTAATAATTATAAAAGTAAGTTTAAATTTACTTTGATGATGGTGTTATAGATTAGATTCTCTCGTATTTTTTATCATGGGAATCGACCATTTGTTTGATGTAATGCAATGGCGTTTAGTGACAGTAGAGCGTATAGTAATTGAAATCATATCAATGCTCCTAAAAATAGACACTCATTAACATTTATTTTTCCTTCTGACTTATAAGTTACCTAGGTTAGGTTTAGGATTAAATTGTTTATTCTCATAAAGACACAAGCCACTTACATGAGAATACAAGATAATCTAATAAACTTATTCTAAGGTCACCGATACAAAACAATTATAAAATTTGGAATTCATTATTGGTCACGTATTGGTCATTCTATTTCTTGACAAGTACCTAATTTATTTATCGTCAAAAAAGGCATGAATATTACAGAGGCAATTTTCCCATGATTGTTAATCTTAAAAGGAGAAACAGACTGACATATCAACGCACAGCCGAAACTACTGGGAGTAGGAGCGTGAAATTTTGCAAAGGGCTTCCTTTTATGACGTAGGCGAACACTAAGAAAGGGTTCTTCAAAATTCATCTCCTAAAGGGATGTAATGGGGACTAAGTTTGTATGGAGAACCCTACTTTCACGCGGGCGAAGCTGCTGACAGAAGGCTAGTATATGTATATACTTAGCAAAGTTTATGTGCTCATAAAAATATAATGTGTGTACATTGATAATACGGATTATCTCCTTGTTGATACTATGATATAATATCTATCAAAAGTATCAAAAGCTATATGTTTATGTGAAAATTACACTTTTCTAAGCTATCGGTTGTTTTGCCGTGATTGTGAACATTATTAAATATTTTTGAACAGTTCAAGAATTCTTACAGGTGAGTAAAGGTAAAGTATGTTTTTTTTTTGTTTTTATTCGGTAATCTCTGGAACTACGGGTCCGATTAGAAAATTTTTACCAACAATAGAAAGCTATATTTTATGTACGCGGGCGAAGCCGCTGACAAAAGCTAGTATTTACTATAGGTGCGATTGTCGAAACATATATTGAAATAAAAAAAAAGATTGATTTATCAAGAATAACAATAAAAATTACATTTACAAAGTGTGTCAATGAGCTTTATTTTTGTATGCAATAGATCCGTAAGAGCCTTAGTTTAGTTTCTAGTGTAAGAAAATACTTGAGGATACTTTAATATTATTATTATCACCTTATTGTATTTACCTGCATTTTAAGCAAATAAATCAATATTCTATTTTATTCTATTCTAAGTTATATTGAAGTTGTCATAGTCGAATTACGACTAAAGCCTATAAAAACAAATAAAATAAAGAGTGACAATTCAATAAATGCTTCAAAGATAAATATTCTCTATGACCTTAAACACTAGCAGTAAAATCCATAACTGCATAAAATATATATTTTTTTTCCATAAAAATATAAAATATTAATTCAATAAAAATCACGCCTTAATTACTTAGGTGACGACCTGTATTTTGTGTTTTTGTATTGTATGTACTTATTTAGATTTAGTATAAAATTATTTATAGTTTAGTTTTAAGAATATTATATCTTTAAAAAACACGATTTTGTGGCAAATTTTACTGTAAAACTATAAATAACTACCATTGCATAACATCAAACATCAAAACAGGCCAATTATTCACAAATAATTATGAATGAAAACGTAATGCAGTCAAACCTTGATAAAATTTTAATCATTTTAATCACGCAACGGTAACACAAAAAAAAGTCATTACGCAGTTATAAGCAACTAAACATTACACACCTAGGTCAAGTTTTGACCTAGGTTCTACCAACCGGAAACGGAACGATATAAAAAGTAAATCACATTGATAAATAAATCGCGATAACGAAGGCAAACATCTATTTGTTTATACCACTTTTCATACTCACTTGCTTGATAGTAAAAAAATATATACAAAAAAAAACACACTTGCACAAAACGGATTTTTTTAAAAATTACAAAAAGAGAAAAAAAGAGATTGATTTTGCTGTCTCTACTTACGGTTCGCGGGTTTTTTTAATAACAGAAAACACGGAAAAAAGAAATTAAATTTGTGTGGACGATGTGTCTGGAGACACGGCAATGGCTGACTGACTGTGTCAAGCCACATTCAACAGATGATATTTGTACTTCGGGCCGTTAACGCATGCGTCAAACTTGGGAATCGATAACAACTGTGAATGAGTAAGTATCGATATTTGCATCAGTTTTTTGATGTATCGATTAGAGTTGCGAGTTAGTATCGTTTGTTAATTGGTTCTATTCGATTTAGATTTGTGTTATGATTGAATTTAATTTATGTAACTATACTAATTTAATTTGATATTATTTGTGATACTGTTTTGTTTTTTTAACTTAACCTGAAGTTTGACTGGTAGAGAAGGTTTTGATTACTGTACGTGAAGTTTAAATAAATAAATATACCTATCTAACTGAAAAAAACACACATAGCGTTCTACATTAGGTATTATACTCCTAAACTTTTTGGTAATTGAAAAAAAACTATGTCTAGGTATTGTGGTTGGTAAAAATCATCAAATGCCGAATCCCGCCCTTGGGAGGAGCGAAAAACAATGTCAGACTCTTACTGACTAAACAACCTACCCCATTCCTAAATTGTTGCATTAAGTTGGCCTATATACGATTACTATTTATGAAGTTAATATATATATATATATATTTCATTTATGGAAAAAACACATAGTGCTCTACATATATAAACTTAGACTTTTTGGTAAATTAAACAAATCTACGACTAGGTATATCCAAATTTACTTTATCAGAAGGGTACGACTCAACTCAATTAAAAAGTTTTCGAGTTTTGCAAAGCTACCATTTTTATTTCTGGAAGTATATACTTCGGGCTACTGTGACTCATCATTATGCGGTTTTTTCTAAGGAGGGATATCCTCATACGATTTCCTCCGCTCTGGGGTAAAGAACCTAGAGTGTTTAGAGAGGGAAAGGTCATTGATTTTCCTCCTCAATGATAAATAATTCTTATTTTGTAAACTAGGTTTTTACAAACTCTTTTACACGTCACTTTTTTTCTCCATTGAAACTAGATGAGGCCGGAGTTTCCTAGCTGACTACTCTGAGAAGAAACACCGAAACAAACTCAGGGGTTTTGACCCCTGAGTTTGTTTCGGCCTATTTTGAAGTCTACATACAAACATGTAAAGGTCAAATTATATGAGAACCATGCAGATAGGAGTGTGAGATGGTTTTTTGAAGAAAGAACCACACAGTTCTGAGTGGACCTGTCCAGTCAGTACAGATTTTTAGTTTAGTTTTTTAGTCAATAAGAGTCTGACACTGTCTTCTGCTCCACCCAAGGGCGGGAGTTGTCAATAGATGATTTTTACCCACCAAAAAAATACCTGTATCCTTTAGCTGCCCTTGGCGTTTCGGACCCACAGTTGCCCTTTCAGAAATCTACGCTAATATAATAAAGAGGTAAAGTTTGTTTTTTTGTTTGTAAGAGGTAATCTCTGGAACTACTGGTCCGATTGAAAAAATTTTAGCAACAATAGAAAGCTGCTTTACTCCTGAGTGACATAGGCTATATTTTATGAACGCGGGCGAAGCCGCTGACAAAAGCTAGTGACTAAATAAAATACTTTGAACTCTCAACTCGAAACTACCAGTCCAGTATTCTTCAATTATTTTTGGATATTGTGGTAGGTGCTGATTCAGAATTCGATTGTTTGATATCAGATTGCATTATTGCTAAGCATCCTAAGCAACTTTTTAATTAGAAAAAAGTTCGAAATGTAATAACCTAGTTATGTTTAATATGTACAGTTCTTGTGGTCGCTTGCCGAAAGGGTTGGTTTTAGGTAGCTCAAGACAAAAATACCTGTAAAAAGTTGGGGAGGTCTTTGCACAACAATGGGAAAGTTTTTAATTAGTCAAAACGCAAATAGAATTAAAGTTTTCTTGTTAAATACTACCCCTGTTACCGATATGCATTTTTGTTAATTTGTATTTAAGATAATCCTTGTAACGATGGTTAAATAAATTTTATTATTATTATTTTATTATTATTATTATTAAATCTTCTGTAAAAACATAAGGTGGTGGTGTTTGTTAAGGTGCAGTAAGTAAGTGAGGTGCGGTATGCGCGGTGCGGTGTGGTAAGGTACCCATACTTTCATCCCTCACCTTGAATCTAACAGGAGTATTTTATTGCAATAAACTAGTGCTTGACTGCGATCCCACCTAATGGTAAGCAGTGATGCAATCGTTGAAGGTAAGGCGCACTAGTTTATTAAGAGCCTATTCACTCTAGTCTTGAAGACACCTAAATTATAATCGGACGGAAAGACTGCAGCCGGCAAACTGTTCCAGTCCTTCGATGTACGTGATATAAACGACGAGGCAAACGCTTAGTCTTATTTGCCGTACATCGGGGATGTCCGAAAGTAAAATTGAATATTCGAAATCACGAATGCAATTTCTTTGTATTTATTTTTCCGTTTCCGTGATCTTATACAAAAGTTCCGTTGATCTATTTAAAATACCGGTTTACATAAACTAATTTGCATAAATTCACTAATACCGGTAGCCAATGTCAATAAAATTTTATGTCGACTATTTAACATCATTATATACTAGCTTTATCACGTGACCTTACTCGTGTGAAAGTCGAAATTCATCTAAAGACTTTTTTTTATGGTAGGTAAAAATCATCCAATGACGAGTCCCGCTCTTGGGCGAAGCGGAAAACAAGTGTCAGACTCTTACTGACTGAACAATCTATCCCGTTCCTACATCGCCATACATACCAGGGGGCTTAGACAAAGTCACATCTCACTAACGATAACGAAATTCGAAACTCCGAAATGTATGGAACTGACATATGCCTTCGAAAAGTCACGTGGTCAAACGTTTTCGATTCGCTAATTGTTATTAGTTGTTTATATGTCAAATTGGACGTTTTAATTCGATAACCATAGCCAAGAAGTTGTTATTTTATCGAACCAACACTTCGACTTATCGATATGTTAGTCGATGTCACTTTGTCTACCATTTTGTGGTCGACATCGTTAAGCGAAATCGAACATAGAAATGGATTCGACACGGAGCGATTGCCACTTGTCTAGGGCCCCAGGGCCAGAGCCTTCCTTTTCAGACGCAAACCCTTGGCCCTAATTGGCTTCGACCTTTCTGATCTAAAGACTTTACTCTTGAGCCGCAAGCGAACGCCGGCTTTCACACACTTTTTGTCTTTCTATTATGTATCTAATTAAGATATTTGAAAGGATAGTGGAATTAAAAGTGTCCTATGTTCTAATCAGTGAGCAGTGGTGGCTGGTAACGGCCCTGACTTACGAGTTGTAGGTCGCGGGTTCATACCCAAGCGCATTACTTTGTGTTATTTATTTCATCACCACTACTCTCAAAACGGTGAAAGAAAACATCGTGAGGAAACCGGCGTGTCCTAGAATCACTTTAAAATGTTTCTCTACTATTGCAAACTTTTTCTTTAGTTCACAACTATCACACAACGCCGTCTAGTCCCAAGCTAAGCAAAGCTTGTGTTACGAGAACTAGACAACTGATAAATATACTTACATATTTCTAAATACATACATATTGTAGATAAATTACTCTTAAACCCAGACACAGAACAAATGATCGTGCTCGTCACACAAAATTTTGTCCTGGGTGGGAATCGAACTCACGACCTCTAGCACAACAGCCAGAGCCAGTAACTACTATACCAATAAGCCAGTAAATAAATTGTCTAAATTTCATCGAAATCGGTTCAGTAGTCTAGGAGTAATTGATTAATAGTCATATGAATAAACATACATATGTTTATATTTACATATATTAGTAAAATATTAATTGATTTATTTTGTTGTTTTGTTTATATCCGTTTAGACTTTGTATTTTGGTAGACTATTGCTTCCTTAGAATTGGAGGCCAGAACAATAACATGATATCACGGTTTCCTTACAAACTCAAGGGGTTAAGTAGACATATACAATTATCTGGTCATTTACGTACCTACTTACTTTACGATAAAAATGCCATACAAAAGAAATCACCGATGTTTATTTTTTTATTTTATCTTTTTTATATGGTAGATAGATAGATAGATTAAACTTTATTGTACACCAAAAAATTACAGAACTTATACAAAAACTTAAATCTATGGGTACAAAGGGGGTCTTATCGCTGACAGCGATATCTACCAGACAACCTTAGGTAGATAATAATCATCCAATGACGAATCCCGCCATTGGATTGAGCGGGAAACAGTGTCAGACTCTTACTGACTAAACAACCTACCTCGTTCCTACATTGCCATACATGCTAGGGCCGGAGCCTTCCTTTCAGACACGAACCCTTGGCCCCAATTGGCTTCGACCCTTCTGCAGGGTCTCTACGGTTGCTGACAACTCCTTGAGGCGCGCGGGAACAGTGCGCGCCGTCGACGACTGGGCTTGGTCCCGACGGTTACCAGACGATTGGACGGCGAGCTACCCATTGCTCGCCATCCACAAGCCCGGGGGAAGGTGGTATGACGATCTCATCATGTTCGTGGGTCAAACTTGGTCGGAGGTCGCCCTAGACAGAGAGATTTGGAAGGAAAGAGAGAGAGGAGGCCTTTGCCCAGCTGTGGGACATACAATAGGCTATTAAAAAAATGTATATCAATCACGTATAACCATTTTATTCTATTACTAGCTTTTGCCCGCGGCTTCGCCCGCGTGGTATTGGGGTTGGGGTTTCCGGGATAAATGACCTATTCCGGAGTGTATTCTATGCCCGTGCCAATTTTCATCGAGATCCGTCCAGCCGTTTTGGCGTGATTGAGTAACAAACATCCAAACGTCGTAACTTTCGCATTTATAATATTAGTAAGTTAGTAAGATTACAATTTTTTGTTAACAATTGCACAATATTACAGAGAAATGTGCTGTATTAATTAAGAGAACTTTATCATCATTTACTAATTGATTCCCATGTTACTTAGTGATTATCATTAATATACCACATTACGGTGCCTTATAGTAATATATATTAGGAACTAAAGATGTCACAATATTTTTTGTATAACGGAAATATTTGCGTAATAGTAAAAAAAAGATTTTGTAGACAAAAAAAAAATGTTGGCAGTGGCGTAACTGCAGGGTGGTAAGGTTTACAAAATGCCACGGGTGACGGGCCCCCGGCATGACGGGGCCCCCAGTCTAAGAAGCCATGGGCCAGAACAAGTAACCCAAAATTACAAAAAAAAATATTAGGTAAAATTCAAACACAATAAGATAATTTTATTGGGGCCCCATTTAATAAATATACCACGGGCCTCGGGTGATATAGTTAGTAATTTTTCCATTTATTTGGTTTGACACAAGTTAGTACGGATCCACATAAAAATTCGGGCATTTTCTTTTTATGTTTGTAAGCGTTATGGTTTATGAGATTTCGTCTAATTGAGGAGTTCGTATAACACACCCAGCAGGGTCGATGCAACATATAAGATAGAGGGTTTTAGTCTGTCGAAACGATGATAAACTCCTTAAACTTTTGGGGCTCAGTTGGTGGCTACGTTAACTGCAGCATTGGTGGCACTGATTAAATCCTCCATATGCAGGTGTACGGGCACTGAGGGGCTGAGGGCACTCCAGCAAGTGGCTCGTGTTTTGAACAACGGCACTGCATTCACATCGAGTATCCGACGGGTCTATAAACGATCCTAGGACGACAACGACGGCGACAACGGGTCCCCATTTCGTCAAGTTATATTTACAGCGGCCTACCTGGGTGCGCAACTGATTTAATTTAATGCTTTCCATACAGGCCACTGCAATTCAAATCCAAGCGAGAGAAAATATAGTTCAAAAAGGAAAAGTCTGTAAAAGTCTGATATCATTAGGTACATAGTATAAAACAAAGTCACTTCCTCCCCATGTATGCTTAAATCTTTAAAACTACGCAACGGATTTTGATGCGGCTTTTTTTAATAGATAGAGTGATTTAAGAGGAAGGTTCATACGTATAATACATGCATAATATCAACATTGCACCCGTGCGAAGCTGGGGCGGGTCGCTAGTTCCCAATAAAGTGGAGAAGAAGATGAAAATAAATTAAGTGAAGAACAAAATAAAATGGAACCGGTTTCAGGCCTCCCTGATGACGTAACTAGACTCTCAAATTAATAATTGCACGAGTTTCAAGAATCAATTATTGGCTATATTCATCGGTTAATGAGAATCGGGGCTAAAAAACCCAATACCCTGAGCCCAGATTTAGGAATATTACTGAACGTTTATTTTTTTATAATTGCTTTTGTTGCTAAACGGTAATTCATTGTTATACAAATAAACTTTTAATTAAAAAAAAAAACTTTAATATTAACCAATTTTTTTTTTGGTATGTAAAAATCATCCAATGACGAATCCCGCCCATGGTCGGAGCGGGAAACAGTGTCAGACTCTTACTGACTAAACAACCTACCCGTTCCTACGTTGCCATATTTGCCAGGGCTAGAGACTTCCTTTCAGATATGAACCCTTAGCCCCAGTTGGCTTCGACCCTTTTGCAGGGTCCCTACGGTTTGCTGACAATTGAAGCGCGCAGGAACAGTGCTCGCTGCGCCGGTAAAACAGATTTTTACAGACAACTTTATGCCTACATCAGACGTTCCGAGCAAACAAGCAAGACAGTACAGTACTTTCGGGCAAATACTCGGTACGTATAAACATAGCGCCGAGCACTTACCCGAGCGCTTATCTCTACAACTAGCTGTCTCGGCCGAATAACATTTAGCATTTTTGAAGAAAAAACACCTTTTTACACGCGAATCTCAGCAATCTAACCATGACGTTAGCAAAATGAAGTATTCAGAACAAAATCGACGTCAAACTGTTTTGCAAACATTTCTTGATAATAATTAGTACCTATTATTGTCAATAGTTAGCGCCAACCGCTGAGTCATTGGCTCCAACATTACTTGGCGCCAATGCCAACAACCAACGTTTGTACCAATAGGATAATGTGACAGTATTGAATGACATTATGACGTCAGAAATGTGACGTCATTTTACCGGAGTTAGGGATTTTTATACTTGCTTAGTTTTTTGGTAAAACCTTTCGGTCTCTTAGTAGGATCATTGTTTCTTTAATTTTTTTGTTTTTTATTTTATCTTATATATTTTTTTAATGACATTGAGTTTTATGTCAGTGACTTAGTTTGTGAGAGTTTCGATGCAAAATTTAACAACTGTATTGTGAGGATAGTTTTGAAAACATATAATAAATAATAGTCTTTATTATTCATTTTTCTTGTCATTTCTGCTAAGTGCCAAGTTTATTAACCCTAAAAGTTGATTTGAGAAACACCTCCTTTTTTGGAAGTCGGTTAAAAAAATAAAGATCCTACATATTTCCACTAACCCACTCTAGGCCCGCGTGGTGGATTACGGCCTATTCCCTGGCCTAGACAGGAGCTGTGTCTTTTTCTTTTGTCGAGGGAAAACCTTCAAAAGGCGCTCGGACGTTGGGGATAAGTCCGGGGAATGTGGGATTTTTACCTCACTAAAACCACCCCGGTGATCACCATCAGCACGTAGAAGAGGCTTCGTTATCTCTCAAAAGACCATTCCGGAACCCCCTCTGTGCAACGCCTGTTACGGCACATCCCTAGGAGGAGGAGGAGGAGGAGAGGAGGAGGACGCAACTCCAATCAGCCTTATAATATTTTATAAAGCTGATTATGCTATACAAGTTGATCTATCAGTTTTTATGATAATCAACAAGTTGTGATCATCAACATCATCTTAAACTGGTTTTTTAGATGGAAATTTATAAGTATACTAGCTTCTGCCCGCGGCTTCGCCCGCGTGGTATTGGGATTGGGGTTTCCGAGATAAAAAGTTGCCTATGTCCTATTCCGGAGTGTATCCTATGCCTGTGACAAATTTCATCCAGATCCGTCCAGTCGTTTCGGTGTGATTGAGTAACAAACATCCAAACATCGTAACTTTCGCATTTATAATATAGTAAGATCTAGTAGATATACTAAGTATCATCATCATCAGCCTTTTAATGTTCCCACTGCAGAGACACAGGCCTCCACTCTAGGAGAGGGAATGGGCCGTAATCCACCACGCGGGCCCAGTGCGGATTGGTGGATGTCACATGTCTTCGAATGTTTGGTTCTAGGACATGCCGGTTTCCTCACGATGTTTTCCTTCACCGATTTGAGAGCAGTGGAGATGAAATAAATTACACAAAGTAATGCGCCTGGCTGGGTTTGAATCCACGACCTACAACTCGTAAGTCGGGGCCGTTACCTCTCGGCCACCACTGCTCTAAGTATATCTTGCTATAATGTCTAGTCATTGTTGATAGTATTCATACATGAGATGACAAATCTGTCCATTGCCATGACGATATGTGTTGATCATTGTGAAGAATGAGTTTGGAAATTAAATCAGCAACTTTTGATAGGACTGTTGATCTAGTGGTTAGTGGGGCTGACTGCTATGCTGGAGAACGTGAGTTCGATTTCCAGCCAACAATGGATGACTTTTATCAACCACTAGCAACCCGCCCCAGCTTCGCACGGCTACTGTTATTAAATATATTATGCACATAAACCTTCCTCTTGAATCACTCTATCTATTAAAAAAAGCCGCATCAAAATCCGTTGCGTAGTTTTAAAGATTTAAGCATACATAGTTACAGGCGACTTTGTTTTATACTATGTAATGATAAAAAAAAACTTAAGACTATTTTTTATTTATTTGTTTACAAATTACACTTGTTTAATGCAAGTTTACACTTTGAGTACCGTAATTGGAAACATAATAGAGAGGACAATAGGTGTGCGACTATAACTAGTTTCTCTAGTCTACTGAGTCTACTAGCTTAACCCCGTTTAAACCACTTAGTGGTTTTTAGGTGGGTTCAAATCATCCAATGACATCTCTACACCCTTACTCCTTTAGGGGTAGAAAAAGATCAAATTAAATCCATTCTATGACTGGCCTGTCAGTCTAGTAGTTAGTGACCCTGACTGCTATGGAGGTCGTGGGTTCGATTCACACCCAGGACAAATGTTTGTGTGATGAGCACGATCATTTGTTCTGTGTCTGGGTGTAATTTATCTATAATATGTATGTATTTAGAAATATATAAGTATGTTTATCAGTTGTCTAGTACTCATAACACAAGCTCTGCTTAGCTTGGGACTAGATGGCGATAAACATACTTATTTATTTCTAAATACGTATAACGCTAGCTCCTTTTTAGTTCGCTCAAGATCGTTTGTGTTTCATCATCATCATCAGCCTTTTTAATGTTTCCACTGCAGGGACACAGGCCTCCTCTCTAAGAGAGGGAATGGGCCGTAACCCACCACGCGGGCCCAGTGCGGGTTGGTAGATGTCACATGTCTTCGAATTTTTGGTTCTAGGACATGCCGGTTTCCTCACGATGTTTTCCTTCGCCGTTTTGAGAGCAGTGGTGATGAAATAAATTACACAAAGTAATGCGCCTGTCAGGGTTTAAATCCGCGACCTACAACACGTAAGTCGGGACCGTTACCACTTGGCCACCACTGCTCGTTTGTGTTTAGTATCATCTTAATACAGTCATAATTTTTGGATAAGTGGCTAAAAATGCAATGCAATTAAATCCATGTCAAATAGGTTGTATTGTTTCTTTTTAAGAGATTTTTTTATCGCAGAAGTTTACGTGACTGTATGCTTATTAGGATTAATTTAACTAATGAGTCATAAAAATTTAAAGAGGTAAAAATAAAAATGCATTTGTAGAAATGTGACGGTAGGTGGAAAAAAACGTTTTCCAAAAAAAAAAAAATACAAAAATACAATCCTAGAACCAAAAATTCTAAGACATATTATATGACACCCGTAGGGACCCTGTAGAAGGGTAGAAGCCAATTAGGGCCAAGGGTTTGTGTCTGAAAGGAAGGCTCTGGCCCTGGTATGTACCTATAGCGATGTAGGAACGGGGTAGGTTGTTTAGTCAGTAAGAGTCTGACACTTGTTTCCTGCTCCGCCCAAGAGTGGGACTCGTCATTGGATGATTTTTACTTACCATAAAAAAAGACATGTGACACCCAGCAACGGGGTCTGAGTCTGGCACAGTTTGCTTCACCCATGAGTGGGATCATTGGAATATTTTTGCCCGCCATAGAAAAAAAAAATCTGTGAACATTTCAACTGCCTTGCTATCACGGCTCGTAAAATACAGCCTGGTGACAGATGAATAATACAGTCTTAGCATTAAGGTGCGGTTTTTACTTTAAGAGCGCCTTTTAATTAACCACAACGCGCTGCTGTTGCGCGACCCGTTGCGGCTAATTTGTAAGCGCCCTTAGGGTACGAAATTAACAACAACCAAAAAAAAAGGAGAAAAAAAGAAAGAAGGAAAAAAAAGAGAAAAATATAAAACAGAAAAAAGAGAAAATGATGAAGGGATGAGAAGAAAAGAGATAACTATTTATCTACACTATCTACACTAATATAATAAAGAGGGAAAGTTTGTTTTTTTATTTTTTTGTTTGTAGTAGGTAATCTATGGAACTACTGGTCCAATTGGAAAAATTCTAGCAACAATAGAAAGCTGCTCTACTCCTGAGTGACATAGGCTATATTTTATGTACGTGGGCGAAGCCGCGGGCAAAAGCTAGTTATATCATATTAGAACTTCAGTATTTCTATAGAGTACGAGTTTACGTCGTCATCATATCAGAAGTAATTCCCTTAAAAGTATTTCATTAATCCGATGAATCCCGCCCTTGGGCGGTGCGGGAAACAGACTATTAATGACTAAACAGCCCACCTTCTTTATTTGCCTTTTGCACTGGGGCCAAGTCTTCCATTCAGGAAGAAACCCTGGGCCCCAGTAGGCTTCTACCCTTTTACTAGTCCCTACGAAATGTTCATGCATATGCCTTCCTTTCAGAAAAAGACCCTGTACCTCAGTTAGCTTCGACCCTTCTGCAGGGTCCCTACGAGTGACGTCCGGTTTTTATCTTTTTTATACGGAACCTAAAGACTAAACAATACGACAGCCATCAAAACATGACGAATACACTTTAGTAATCAAATTGGCACCGTTGAAAGGAAAATTTCAATTACGGTGCGTTTATGGGGTTTCCCAATACAAGATCTGCAATATTTTCTGTCGTATAAATCCTACTTGGTCATGTAAAAACCCGGGCAGAGATTTTTACGGTAAAGTACCTACCTTAGACTTCCGCGGTTAATTCTTTGAAATATTTAATGGCTTATGTTTAACTTACCACCAAATATAGTAACAAATAGCAGACAAAAATAGTAAATGATCACCAAAATGAAACTCGCATTTTAATGTAAAATGATAACCAAAGTTTTAACACTTTGCTATCCTATTTAAGCAAAATGACTCCAAATAAATCATGGTTAACACAAAAATAGTAAATGATCACCAAAATTAAACCAGCATTTTAAAGTAAAATTATAACCAAAGTTTTACATCCTGCTATCCTATTTAAACAAAATGAGTCCAAAAAAATCATTGTTATCCCAAAAGTAGTAAATGATCACCAAAATTATACCAGCGATTTAATATAAAATTATTATCAAAGATTTTACATTTTGCTATCCTGTTTAAGTAAACTGACTCCAAAAAAATCATTGTTAACCCAAAGATAATAAAAATGTTAATCAAAACCCAAAAAATTGCATTTTGTTATCCGATTTATGTAAATAATAATTACCCTTGGCAAAATATAAAACATTTTGATACAAATACAGGAAGTTTATCATTGCGACCGAGGTGGAATCCACCCGAGCCGTAGGTTAGGTCCGGGTGTCGCCACTGTGTGGCAAGCCTAGAGGACACGGTGATGCACACGGTGGAGGTGAGCCCTGCTTGGGAAGAGCATCGCCGTGTCCTTGTGGGGGTGATCGGCGGCGGCGACCTCTCGCGCCGGGCTTTGGTTCAGGCCATGGTCCGCAGTGAAGAGGAATGGCAGGCGATCGCCTCCCTCTGCGAAGCAGTAATGCTCATTAAGAAGGAGGCCGACCGCATAAGGCAAAGGCAACAGCGCCCTCGCCGTAGCCGTCGCCGCCGCGATCCTGCCGATATCGGCCACCATAGACACTCGCGGACGGTGAGCAATGGGTAGCTCGCCGTCCGGTCGTCTGGTAACTGTCCAGACCGAGTCCCAGTCGTCAACGGCGCGCATCGTTCCCGCGCGCCTCAAGGAATTGTCAGCAAACTGTAGGGGCCCTTCAGGGTCGAAGCCTTCTGGAGCCGCCATTTGTTGTGAAAGTGTTACCGCGGCTCTAGGAATACGGCAAGGAAGGAATGGGGTAGGTAGGTTTTTTAGTCAGCAAGAGTCTGATACTGTCTCCCGCTCCGCCCAAGAGCGGGTTTCGTCATTCGATGATTTTCTTCTACTAAAAAACCCGACCCGTAGTTGGTTAGGCCGTTTATGTTATGGAGCCGAGGATTCCATTGACTTTGCACGTGTCTCAAACGACATTTTTCCATGCTCACTGAAATTAATGAACGGGAGACGATCTGCGACTCGTGGGGGACGATGCGCGTTCGGCCTGATACAATAAATATAATAACATTATGGCGGGGTCCCCAACCCACCATAACAACGACAGGCTGTCCCCCCGGATAGCCTGTGCCTTTTCTTGCACTAGTGCGGAAAATTGTCTATTGCCTGCCTCTTAAATAGTGCGATAAGAGTGTGTTTTCGAGAGAGTTTGTTATTTGATAATACGCCTACATTTTATGGCAATCACAGTGAATATTTAGGTATTAATAACACATTAATTTGCTCGTCAAGATTTGGTGATCATTTACTAAATTTGGTGGTCGAATACAATTTAAAGTGGAGTCGTGACTAAAATAGCTGGCACTATTGTAATTTTAGACTTTATTTTTCTGGTGTTAAGTAGATATTTTTGGTTACAAAACTAAGGGTATCAAAGCATTTTATGGTGGTCATTATATTTATCCCCATATTTAATTTTAAGTTGTTCTGTGGTCTTGTGCTAAATTTCCGTTTATTTTTGTGATCATTAATAAATTTATTGACTTAGTAACATTATGACAAAAAACTTTAGAGTTGCTTTGTTTTTATATTGTACCATAATATTGTATAGTATTGTATATCAGCCTTATAAAGTTCCCACTGCTGGGACACAGGCCTCCTCTCTAGGAGAGGGAATGGGCCATAATCCACCACGCGGGCCCAGTGCGGACACGTCCTCACGATGTTTTGCTTCACCGTTTTGAGAGCAGTGGTGATGAAATAAATTACAAAAAGTAATGCGCCTAGCTGGGTTTTAACTCATGACCTAGAACTCATTAAGTCGTGGACGTTACCACTCGGCCAGCACAGCTCTCTGGGGGATTCATCATGAATGATTTTTATCTTACTAATATTATAAATGCGAAAGTTACGATGTTTGGATGTTTGTTTCTCAATCACGCCAAAACGGCTGGACGGATCTGGATGAAATTTGGCAGAGGCATAGGATACACTCCGGAATAGGACATAGGCTACTTTTTATCCCGGAAACCCCAACCCCAATACCAAGCGGGCGAAGCCGCGGGCAAAAGTTAGTCTACCATAAAAAAGCCCGTTAGTTAAAACGAAGGGGGATTCCATACGCCTATGACAAGTTTCCACAGTGAGAAATGCCAACATTTGCCTCGTTTTACAGACGTAAGCATTTAGCATTTACCTCGTTTTATTTGAATTTATCTAAACGTCAGATATGACGGGAAAGATGCGTCAGAAACTCGGAACTGGTTTTGTGAATCGTGTGTTTAAAGGTGGGCCTTCCCGACACGCCTGTCGTTTACGTCGAACGGTTTAAAAGCTTGTTGCTTCATCTAAAGCAATCCAATGTGATGTTTGATGCAAAAGTCAAATGCTAAAAAAGAGATATAACACCGTAAAATTGGTCGGTATTCAGTAATTCTAACTTATTCCAGGAAAAACGTGTTTTTATTAAACCCTTAATGATTTTTGAAAAAAAAAATAACATTTAAAATCTCGATATTTAATCGAGATTTTAAATGTTGTAATTTTTTTTTTTAGCAAGCAAGGCTTCTATAGAAGTACTTTTTAATATTTATAATTTAGGAGTACATTATGGAGAGTCAAATTTCACATAAAGAAGTAGATTTTCAGAGGTTTTTACTGGATTACTTTTACACAAATTTATGTTTTGATTTCTACAGAAGCCTAGATAATATCCACAAGATATCTGTGTATCCAAAATATCTGAAGAAAGTTGTGTAATAACATCATGTAAGAGCGGTTGTATGAAAATGTACGTCGGGTTTGCGGCTCTTAAGGTAAATTATTTACATTTCTTTGACGTCATTGTTCTATTTATTTTGATTGTTTTGGTACAGTGGGTGTGTTTTGTGGTTTTTGTGCGAAGAGTCACTGATTTGTTTTTTTTTTATACGAGTTCAATATTGACTGGTCTGCACTGTCCTTACATAATTTATGTGTTAATACTGTAATAAGGAAATATAGAAAAAAAAAATATTTTTTGAAAGAGTAACCATGGAGTTTCTTGCCGGTTCTTTTTCATAGGAAATGATCAATTTGAAATCGTGCACTAGCTTCTGATGTTTTACAACTGCCCATGTAGGCCTATGTGAAAATATTTTATTTTGTTATATACTAGCTGACCCCGCGAACTTTGTTCTGCCTTAGAAGCAATACATGACCTGATTTGTTTTTAGATTGGTTCTTAGCTACCTCCCTACCAATTTTTAGCCAAATCTGTTCAGCCGTTCTTGAGTTATAAATAGTGTAATTAACACGACTTTCTTTTATATATATGTATAGAGAGACATAAATATTTCACGTGATGGTAAGCGATGATGTGGTCTACGATGGAGCACACTTGCCTAGAAGTAACCTATTCACTCTTGACTTATTAGTTAGTTTCTTCCTTTGATATTTTAAGGTACTATTTAAAATAATAAGTATTTTAGAAATGTAAGAGCAGGGTAAATGCTCTGCTGTACTGAGTCACACTTCTAAATTTAGTGCAAAAAGGAAATTCTTTGCATTAATTTTTATTGAAAGTTTTCAATAAAAATAAAAACAATAGGAGGATAAATTGGAGCATTTAAATTTAATATAGGAAGGTATATATCACTTATTTAATAAATGTATAAGAACAAATCATCATCCTACCCTTATCCCATATCTCCTGGAGCCTAGGGTGGTGCAAACTGTTACCTCGACTCCAGGAATAAGGCAAGGAAGGTACGGGGTAGGTTTTTTAGTCAGTAAGAGTCTGACACTGGTCTCCCGCTCCGCCCAAGAGCGGGTTTCGTCATTGGATGATTTTCACCTACCATAAAAAAAAACTTTTATCCCATATTACTTGGGGTCGGTGCAACATGTTTTTTTCTTCCACTCTGTCCTGTCACCCGTCACACTATAACTAACCCTTTTCTTTCATATCACTCCTCACACAATCCATCCATCTCTTCTTCGGCCTCCCTCTTCCTCTCCATCCATCTACGTGAACTCAGAACTCTTTTTGTAACTTGCGTTTCATCTCAAAAATAGCCAGTCTTCAAGGTTAATCAGGGAGCTGACGGCAAAAAGGGCCTGCAGTACAAAACTGCCACTCGCGGAAGCTCTTCCAAACTAGGTCAACTGGCAAAGGCAACGGCGTACTCGCCGTAGCCGTCGCCGCCGCGATCCTGCCGATATCCGGCCACCGTAGACACTGGCTCGCGGACGGTGAGCAATGGGTAGCTCGCCGTTCGATCGTCTGGTAAGACCGAGTCCAAGTCGTCAACGGCGCGCACCGTTCCCGCGCGCCTCAAGGAGTTGTCAGCAAACTGCAGGGGCCCTTCAGGGTCGAAGCCTCCTGGAGCCTAGAGGGTATGTGAAAATTGTAACCTTGACTCCAGAAATAAGGCAAGGAAGGTACGGGGTAGGTTTTTTAGTCAGTAAGAGTCTGACACTGGTCTCCCGCTCCGCCCAAGAGCGGGTTTCGTCATTGGATGATTTTCACCTACCATAAAAAAAAAAAAAAAAAACTAGGTCAACTACATATACACATAAGGTACATTTTTCTATGTATATAAATAAGTATATAGGTCAGTAATGGATACTCTGTGGCTTGCATTTGCTCAAAGGTTCAGAATTCAAGTGTTCTCAAATGTAATTTTATACGAACAGGGATTAGAGTAGGGTAACCCAATGGTACAGGCTTATTGGGACATTTTGTCATACATTTTGTGACACAGGACATTTTGTGTTACTAATCTTACTAATATTATAAATGCGAAAGTTACGATGTTTGGATGTTTGTTACTCAATCACGCCAAAACGGCTGGACGGATCTGGACGAAATTTGGCACAGGCATAGGATACACTCCGGAATAGGACATAGGCTACTTTTTATCCCGGAAATCCCAACCCTAATACCACGCGGGCGAAGCCGCGGGCAACCGCTAGTACAAACATAAAGAGGCCCAACTTTAGGGCCAAAGCCTACGAGCCCCGGTCAGGCTTCTGAAAGGAAGGTCCGATCCTGGTATGAAGGCTAAGAAAGAAAGCGGTGGGTCGTTTAGTCAGTAAGAGTCTGACACTGTTTCCCGCTCCGCTCAAGGGCGAGATTCGTCATTTGATGATTTTTCCCACCATAAAAAAAAATACACTAGGCGTCAGATCTTGGCGATTCTGGAGTAAGGCTCTTCGAATTTTAGTGCTTGAAAACTCGTACAAAAAAAAAGGTTTTAAAAAATAAATGCTAATAACAGTTTTTAACAGCAATAACAACTTTATTTGTTTAAAGCATTTTTTTTTACGAGTTTTGAAGCACTAAAATACACAGCCTAACTTCAGACTCGACAAGATCCACCATACTGTACTCTGCACTCAATAGTTTATTCATCATTCATCATTTCAGCCGAAAGACGTCCACTGCTGGACATAGGCCTCCCCCAAGCGCCGCCACAAAGACCGGTCCTGTGCGTTTCGCATCCATCGGCTTCCAGCAACCCTGACCAGGTCATCGGTCCACCTTGTGGGAGGCCTTCCAACACTACGTCTTCCGGTACGCGGTCGCCACTCCAGAACCTTTCGGCCCCAGCGGCCATCCGTTCTGCGTGCAATGTGCCCTGCCCATTGCCACTTAAGTTTGGCGATTCTTTTCGCTATGTCGGCAACTCTGGTTCTCTTGCGGATATCCTCATTTCTGATTCTATCACGCAAGGATACTCCGAGCATAGCCCTTTCCATTGCCCTTTGAGTGACCTTGAGTCTTTTTATAAGGCCCATTGAATAGTTTATTACAGATACCAAAAAAAAGCAACACAAAAACTTACTCTCTCGTCAGTTTCGCTTTTGAAATAAAAAGCAATCGGCTGTTAAGTAATATTTATCATTACGTACGACCATCGCCTTGCAATTCGGCACTCAATTGGACTATCGAGGTTTTTATAAAAATGACCCTGGCCGAGACATTGCGACTATTTTTATTTGACATTGTTTGACTACCGACTAGCAACAGCCTTTAGTTGTTATATAAAAGTTTAAATGGAAAATTGTTTAACTTTTGAACGAATTCAGTGTACTTAATGTAATGTGTGACGCATTGAGGTAGAATTGGTAATCGTTATGTATTTTGACGCCTTATTTTAGATTAGGTAGGTACTTTTAGCTAGTTTTTAATTTATTTATATTAGATTGTAAATAAGTTAAATATTTTTTATAATAAATTTTGTTTAATTAAGCTTGCGATGATTGTAAGCAGTGATGCAATCGTTGCTAGTGAAGCGCACTAGTTCAATAAGAGCCTTAGATTAATTCTAGCCTTGAAAACCTAGTGGACTTGTGGACGGCGAGCATTGTATATCTCGCGATCCAGTAACATCTGGACTGAGTTCGAGCCATTGTCTGCGTGCAATGGACGGACATTTCAAAGAGATCCCAGCAAAACCGTAGAGGCCCAGCAGCGCTGAAGCCTACAGGGGCCATAAGTTAGGTCGTAGAGCCCTGGAACGAAGGCAAATGAGTAACAGAAGTGTATTTTAGTCTGTAAAAGTCTGACACGCTATACCACTCCATCCAAGAGCGGCAGAAGTCATAGGATGATTTGTCATTAGACACCTAAATCATAAATCGGGCAGAAAGACCGCAGTAGGTTGCAGGTCTTCAATGTACGCGTCTTAAAAAATATTTGTCTCAAATTTATTTTATTTACATAACACAGTTAAAACCCAATTACTTTAGTTAGATGTGTTTTTTTTTAAAACAATACAAAAAATAATATATACAGGTTTATTATATACAGGGACAAGATAAACGAACGCAAATGTAGGGAATAGCTTAGGTATTTCTTTTGTCGCGATTTCAGGTTTTTTTTATTGATTATAGGTTCGCGCTTGACCGCTATCTCACCTGATGGAAAGCGACGATCCGATGCGGTCAACGATGGAGCGCGCTTACCTAGAAGTAACCTATTCACTCTTGACTTAAAGATTTCCAGATCATCAAGCTATCAGGAAACACCGACTCCGGCAAGGAACACTTCTACACTAATATAATAAAGAGGTAAAGTTTGTTTTTTTGTTTTTTTTTGTTTGTAGGAGGTAATCTCTGGAACTAATGGTTCGATTGGAAAAATTGAAGCTATAATAGAAAGCTGCTTTACTCCTGAGTGGCATAGGCTATTAATTATTTATATAACATGGATATTAACCAAGCTATCACAACTTTTGTCTCACAAATTTTCCGCGGACGAAGTCGCGGGCAGAAGCTAGTTAAAAATAAAAGTTGTTCATAATGATGAGTACAATGACCTCTTAAGAAGTTGATAGTGTTTTACCAATAACCCTGTTTATCACATCATCAGTCATACATTCTTCTCACAAAACTCTAAAACTATTGCCTTCTCGTGTGGTCACCCTACTCTTGAATGTGTAAGTGAGCATGAAGTGGGAGGGGGCGGACTCTCACAGATAAAGCCTCTGAAAGATGGTCTTTATAACATATATGTATAGTTATGTATGTTTAGTATTTGTAGTTATCACTACATAGTATGAAACAATGTCGCTTCACACTGTCTGTCCCTATGTATGCTTAGATGTTTAGAACTACGCAACGGATTTTGATGCGGTTTTTTTTTAAAAGATAGAGTCATTCAAGAGGCAGGTTTATAAGTATAATACATGCATAATATATTTAATATCACTGTTGCACCCTTGAGAAGCTTTGGCCGGTCACTAGTCTATATTTATATTTATAGCATCAGCTTTGTAATTTTCCCACTGCTGGGACTCAAGCCTCCACTCTCCTCCTCCACCACGCGGACTCAGTGTGGGTTGGTGGATGTCACATATATATTTGAATTTGTAGTTCTAAGACATGTCGGTTTCCTCACGATGTTATGGTTCACCGTTTTGAGAAGAGTGGTGATAAAATAAATTACACAAAGTAATGCGCTTAGCTGGTTTTGAACCCGTGACCTACTCATAAGTCAGGGCCGTTACCACTCGGCCACCACTGCTCTCCTTCTCCTGAAGATACTCAAGCTATTGTATATATGTAATGTATTTATAGCTTCGTGTATTGTATACATCACATACATAGATGCAGTGTATCATAAATCTTTCTCTTAAGACAGGCCGTGACTCAGGGAAAGACATGGGTGAACGAGGTTTCTCTTGTTTTATTTTGTTGATAAATATATACTTATGCTTTACAGTATACTGGCCTGTTGGTCTGGTAGTTAGTGACCCTGACTGCTATGCTGGAGGTCGTGGGTTCGATTCCCACCCAGGACAAATGCTTGTGTGATGAGCACGATCATTTGTTCTGTCTAGGTGTAATTTATCTATAACTAGCGACCCACCCCAGCTTCGCACGGGTGCAATGCTGACATTAAATAAATCATGCATGTTTTATACTTATAAACCTTCCTCTTGCAACACCCTATCTATTAAAAATAACTGCATCGAAATCCGTTGCTTAGTTTTAAAGTTCTAAGCATACATAGGGACTAAGCAACTTTGTTTTATACTATGTAATGATAATAATATGTATTTATTTAGAAATATAATTTAAGTATGTTTATCAGTTATCTAGTACCCTTAACACAAGCTCTGCTTAGCTTGGGACTAGACGGCGTTGTGTGATAGTGGTGGAATACCTACATTATTGTGGAATACCTACCTAGTATTATAGTTCGTTTTTTAATCCTAGACTACGATTTGACAACTTAAAATGTCAAACTCCAGAAAATTTGGAACATATTTCTAGAGTCTGACATTCTGAGTTGTTAAATCGTAGTCTGGAATTAAAAAACAAACTTAAATATTAAAGATTTATCAGTTGTCCAATACTCTTAGCACAAAGTCTACTACGTTTAAAACTAGATGGCGTTGTGTGATAGTTGCAAAAAAAATTCGGTAGTCAAAGTCAAAGTCAAAGTCAAAGTCAAACTCATTTATTTCAAATAGACCATTTACAGGCACTTTTGAAATGTCAAAATTGAAGCTAGTTTGCACGTTCCAAGGCGTAGACTCCTATGGAGAAGAGGTATAAAGAGGTATAAAGTATTTCGGTGTATATTTTTCACTTTGCGGAGTTTAATTCGGACAAAGTCCCAATAAGCATGCAAAATACAGTTATAAAATTAACCAGTAACTAGCATGATGTAATACCAGGTCATATAAGTATTAGATTACGGCATACCAAGTAATATCATATCGATGGTTAACCGACTCCGAACACCGCAATAGAGGTTATTGTTCGCGAGAATTAACTAACTTGTGTTTTGTGACTTTGACTGTGATTAATGGTTATTTATTATTTGGAGAGCAGTGGTGGCCGAGTGGTAACGGCCCCGACTTACGTGTCGTAGATCGCGGGTTCAAACTAATGTCCGACCGAACTTTCGGTTTCGGTTTCGGCCGAGTTTCGGCCAAAAATCAAGTTTCGGCTGCAGTTTCGTTTTCGGCCAAAATCGGCCGAAACTTTTGCCGAAACCGAAACTTATCTCGCAAGGTCACGCACGTTCGCCTAACTTCGTTTTCCGCGGCAAAGCTGTGTCGTAAGCCGTCGGCTCTGTTCGGGAATCGTCGTTTGCCGTTCGGATAGCTCTGTAGTAATGCAATAAAACTTAGTCAGTGCGTGTGCGTCCGACGGAAACATTATTTTTCAGTATTTTAAGAAATTTTATACTTGACCATGTGAGTTTCGGTTTCGGTTTCGGTTTCGGCCGAAACTGAAGCCACGGCCGAACATTCGGTTTCGGTTTCGGTTTCGGCCGGAAAACCAGTTTCGGTCGGACACTAGTTCAAACCCAGCCCGGCGCATTACTTTGTGTAATTTATTTCATCACCACTGCTCTCAAAACGGTGAAGGAAAACATCGTGAGGAAACCGGCATGTCCTAGAACCAAAAATTCGAAGACATGTGACATCCACCAATCCGCACTGGGCCCGCGTGGTGGATTATGGCCCATTCCCTCTCCTAGAGAGAGGAGGCCTGTGTCCCTGCAGTGGGAACATTAAAAGGCTGATGATGATGATGAATGGTTATTTTATTCATGACATTCATATTATTAACATTAAGTCTGACATATTAATATTTTTATTTTTAGAGTTCTGTACAAATCGGATCTTTTTCGAATCATTTTTATATTCGTCTGTCTGTTTATCTGTCTGTCTGTAAAACAACCCTTTCTTTCCATTTATCTGTCTTTGTCTGTTTTTCACTCGTGTCTTTATCAGTCCTTCCATTTATCTTAGGAATGCGTAAAGATATTGAGTGAAAATCTATGGGCCCTTGAAACTGTATATGAAATTTTAAAGTCATCGAAAAAAAAAAATGTTTATGTGGCATACACCATAATTTATGTGGCATAAACCATATATTTGTACACCTTTTGGGGAATCAAAATTTTTCGGGTCCTTCCTGTTTACCTAGAATCCTGAAATATAGCATATACAGCATGAAGAAAGTAAAAGTAAAAATTTATGGGTACGTCATAAAAAAAAATATATATATATTTTAAATTGATATAAAATGATTGTATCAGGTGGGATCGCATCCCACCTGATACAATCATTGGTACTTATTTTTGTCGATTCGAAAAAAACTTCGAAAGTCGATTCGGGAATTGAATTATTTACATAAGTTAGCTTAACATTCATCAATCCGCACTAAGCTCGCGTGGTTTTTTTTTTGTAGGTGAAAATCATCGAATGACGAAACCCGCTCTTGGGCGGAGCAGGAGACCAGTGTCAGACTCTTACTGACTAAAAAACCTACCCCGTACCCTCCTTGCCTTATTCCTGGAGTCAAGGTAACAGTTTTCACCACCCTCTAGGCTCCAGGAGGCTTCGAACCTGAAGGGCCCCTGCAGTTTGCTGACAACTCCTTGAGGCGCGCGGGAACGGTGCGCGCCGTTGACGACTTGGACTCGGTCTTACCAGACGACTGGACGGCGAGCTACCCATTGCTCACCGTCCGCGAGCCAGTGTCTACGGTGGCCGGATATCGGCAGGATCGCGGCGGCGACGGCTACGGCGAGGGTGCTGTTGCCTTTGCCTTATGCGGTCGGCCTCCTCCTTTACGAGCATTACTGCTTCGCAGAAGGAGGCGACCGCCTGCCATTACGTACTAAAGGAATGGTACTAATACGTTTATATACTAATAAACGTATTAGTACCATTCCTTCTCCTAGAGGCCTGTGTCACAGCAGTGGGAACATTGTAAGGCTGATCCTATACTATGCTACCTCTTTGACAGCCCAGTTTAGGTCGTCAAATAAACGGCGTTTAGAGTTCATGGTTGCGTGACAGTTTAAGACAATAGTCAATTATCCAGATTTACGATTTACATTATTATGACACAGCTAAGAATATATTATTCGAGAGGAAAAACTTTTACAAACAAAAAAAAATATACCGTTTTTTATACTATTTACCTTAACCTGTATAGTTAGAGTTTAATGTATTTCTCAGTAATTGCTGATTACGGTACGTTCAAGCTGTATACTAAAATAATTGAAGACAATAAATTGTAATTAAGAGGATTATTTAATTAAGTTGCTGTGACCATGCTGACGAAACTTTTCTGATATTCCTTAGATAAATGATAATATAATGGTAAATGACTTGTCTAAATTGTCTTAGCATTGTGTGTTATGAATGAACGATTGAGTAGTAGCTATCTATACTTGTGATATAGTCCACTATGAACCCCAGTTGCAAATAAACCGGCATACAAATCACACGTTGTTTTAATATTAGCAAACGAAAATCAACCTTCTGTCATAAACATGACTTATCATTTGCCATTATATTAACATTTCAAAGTCAAAGTCAAAATCTTTTTATTTCACATAGGCCTACATGGGCACTTGTAAAACGTCAGAAGCTAGTGAATGGTTCTAAATTGGTCGTTTCCTATGGAGAAGAACCGGCAAGAAACTCCATTTGCTGGCAACTACTTAAGAGTTGTCAGCAAATGTAGAGGCCCAACTACAGAGCGTAAGTCTACTGGAGCCCCGGTCCGAGTTTCTAAAAGGAGGGTTCGACCCCGGTATGAACGCTAAGAAGGAATGGGGTAAGTCGTTTAGTCAGTAAGAGTCTGACACTGTTTCTCTGATTCGTCATTAGATGAATTTCCCATCATAAAAAAAATGGCAAATGATATTTATTTTGCAAAAAGAGTAAATTGTTTCAGTTTTACAATAAAATGGCGACTGATCTTTCTTATGGTGGGTAGAAATCATCCAATGACAAATCCCACCGCGCGCCGTCCTAGAACCGTCTTTCGCTAACGTAAACTTGAGTTAGAGCTTCATGTTTAATTCAACGGTCCAAATACGTGTTTTTTTTTTAATAAAAAATACAAATGCTTTCGGAAAAAAAACAAGTCATTTAGAAACTTGATTAAATATGCAAGATTTCTTTTCGTAAATTTTCTTTAGTTTTCAATTTATAAGTGCAACGCGAATTGTCAAAGTTTACGCAAAATAGCAGTTTAAATTAAATAGAATACGCAAAATACGCGCTTTAGTCGTGGAGTTGCGGACATCAGCCCGATATACCATACCATACCAAATTAAATAGAAACCAAAAATATCCTCAAGATATCTGTGCTTCCCAAATATCTAAAGAAAAATGTGTAAACGTCAGAATCGAACGGGTTGGATGCTCTTAAAGTAAAGGAACCCAAAAAAAGTCTTGTTATGTCTTTTTCCACCTTAAATACTCTTTAAAAAGTTGGTCTTAGTTTTATCTAGTTTTAAAAATAAAATAAAGTATTCCAAACCGCACGCCTCAAGGAGTTGTCAGCAAACCGTAGGGACCCCGCATAAGGGTCAACGTCAACTGGGGCTTAGGGTTTTTGTCTAAAAGGACAGCTCTAGGCCTGGCTTAGATGGCGACGTAGGAACGGGGTAGATTGTTTAGTCAGCAAGAGTCTGACACTGTTTCCAGCTCCGCCCAAGGGCGGGATTCGTCTTTAGATCATTTTTCTCATCATTAAAAAAAAAAACAGAAAATTACAAAAATTATATCATAAATGCTGTTATATGATATAATTTTCAAGTACAAATAGCGTGGTCACCCTGTTCAACTTGGTTGGTATTTAATTGCCTATATTATTCATGAAGCAGCCTTGAAGTTACTAGACCGCGGAGTGCCACTAAACAAGCCGGAAAATGGTTTATCATGCGGAGATTAGTTTCAACACATTGTTAGACATAATTAATGTAGCCTAGAATTTAACGGAATAAAGGATTTATTGTTATATTTTGTAGGCCACCCAGAAGTTGGCTCGAGTGTAGCGATAGGTTTTTTTTATGATAGGTAAAAACCATCATCATTATGGTTGGTGAAAATCATCAGTGAAACAGTGTCAGACTCTTACTGACTAAAGAACCTACCCAGTTCCTTCCCTGCCTTGATACCAGGTTATACGCTTTTGCATCAACCCTTGGTCTCAAGACGAGTGATAGGTAGTGTCATATTGTTACAGAATCAAATCCACCTTTTTAAGTGAGAAATCATCTAAGTCGGAATGGGAGAATATTATAAAAAATCTACTTCCGAAATTAAGACATTTTATTGGCACTTTTTAACCTACCTATTTTAAAAAAGGAGGTTGTCACTTGTTAGTGTTTGTTTAACCGCGATTATCTCGCATTTGACTGAACCTATTTTGATGTGGTTTTCAGAAGAAATTTCTAAAATTTAGGGGCTGGTTATGGTAGGTATTATAAAAGACATAAAAAAAATTTGATTGAATGATGGTACCTGTTTTAAGTTTGGCTGAGGTTCACTACAAATAAAAAGTGTAAAATAATATAAAAAATGGTTGCCTGTAAAGTCGGTTTTACGGGCGAAGATTTTACGTGACAACGTCCTAATTCTCTAGTGCTGCGCGCGCGGCAGACCGATCATAGTTGAGTGGGAGAGAGACGCAAGGCATTCGGCGGGCCTCTCTCTCGTTCGGTGACTCATCGTAACGTTACCGAGCGTTACACTTTTTCATAAGTGACTCCCAGCCGCAACCTAATTTAAGACGTTGTCACGTCAAAATTGAATTCGGTTATATTTTTTTTTTAGAACGTTTACAGTGCTTTTTTTACAAGAGAGTTAAGTTTTCTTACTATTTTTCGTGAAATTACAGTATGGCCATCGGATCTTGGCGATTCCGAATTGAGGCACTGAAACCTTTATTTTTGTACGAGTTTTCTAGCGCTAAAATTCGCAGAGCCTAACTTCGAGACTAAGACGACACTGAAAAACAAGTTTTCCATGAAAATATTTTTTTTTTCATAACAAGCTTTTATAGCGGTGGTCTATACTTATATAAATAAAACTCGTCAAGACGATTCACACGAGCCCAAACTCGACGTGGTTGTGCCGTTTAATTACAGAGTTCCTATGGCTACCTCGCGATTCCATCATCAGATCAGCTCCATGTCATCATAATATTGCATTGTCATCCGAACTAAACGTGTATACCAAATTTCAGCTCAATCGGAAACCGGGAAGTGGATCAAATTTAAGTTGCAAGATTTGATTACAGAACGACAGACAACGGGACAGGTGAAAGTAAATAAAAGCTTGTAACTAGAAGTGATGGCATGTTTTTACTATTACATTTGAACTTAGGAGACAAACAGCTTATTTGCTGCAATTTTTTAATTTAAAAAAGTGGACTAAGTTATTATCATTACACACGACAGCCATTTTTTTTATTTAAAAGTTTTTTGACACTTTGCTCTTTTTTTGAAGAACTGTGTTACAGATAACATATTTAAATTAAGATAAACAATAAAAAAATTATAAAATTATCAATCTTTATTTATGTATTAGGTTATCAGTTATTTTATAATTATTCTTAATTCTGCTGGTTTTATTCAGAAATGTCAATGCACTTTGGATAGGTCACAGGTTTAAAATATTATTTCCTAAATAATAAATTATTTGATAATACAAATAATTGTAATCTTAAGTGAGTAGCAGATTTTTGTTTGTAAAATAATTGAAATAGGTATAATCTATATAAAAATATAAAAGGAGAAACTGACTGACTGACTGACATATCAACGCACAGCCGAAACTACTGAGGCTAGGAGCGTGAAATTTTGCACAAAGCTTCCTTTTATGATGTAAACGAGCACTAAGAAAGGATTTTCTGGAATTCACCCCCTAAAGGGATCAAACGGGGGTCAAAAGTTTGTATGGAAAAACCTGCTTACTGGCGGGTGAAATCGCTGACAGAAAGCTAGTCAAAATATATATGTTTTTCTTTTTACTCTACCAAGGCCCGGTGCGAGCATTGGCTGCCGCCGAGGCGCCGACTGCCCCCACGAGGACACGGTGATGCTCTTCCCAAACGGGACACACCTCTACCCTATGCTCCACCGTGTCCTCCGGGCTGGCCGCAAAGTGGCGACACCCGCGCGTCTCTTCCGCACGAATCCGGTGCAGGAACCTCCCGAACTTCCTATGTCCGGTGAGAACCTGCGTCATGCGGAAGGTGAGGACCCCGTGAGGTCTATCCAGCCACGCCTCAAAGAGGGGATTTACCACCGAGATTATGGCGTGCCCAGCGCTGGGTTGCGACAGTCGCTGTTTCCATTTCACCATGAGATCCCGCCGGAGCTCTTTCTGCCACGCGTTTGCCTAAGTGGTCAAAATGTGCTGATTTTTTCGCGATTTCAAGTTTGGTCCAAAGGGATTTGGGATTTTAATCACGTGTTTAAGTATTGGTCACTAATTACAGACACCCTGTATAAAATGTTTATACTTAGTTTAAAACGTGACGTTTTTAACAAACAAAAGATAATAAATTTTAGATAGGTATTGAGTGAATTGATATTAAATAACTAAATTGTACCGTGATCTCTGAACTACGTAATATTAGACAGATAAATATGTACTTTAAGTAGCACATCACTACAACAAACTGTCAAAATTGTGCAAACGATTTTCAACTCTTAACCATAATATAACAAGGTTCAAAATGTATTGGAGAAATCTGACAGATTTGTATAGTCTGATGTTCTGCTGACTGTACCATTTGTTTTTAAATTCTTTGAAGCTGATTAATATAAAATGTATGATAAATGGTTTGGAATAGGTAGTATTTAACTAGGAAATTAATTTTAATGGAAATAGGTAGTAAGTAGTGTCCGACCGAAGCTTCGGCTTCGGCTCCGGCCACCTTCGGCCAAATCTTCGGCTTCGGCCAAAAATTTGCCGAAGGTTTGGCTGAAGCCGAAGGTTTGCTAGTTGTCAAAATTTGTACTTTAAGTAAATAAATATTTAATTAACATTGTATATTTGAAACTTTTATTTTAGACAATATTTTATTACCTACTTGTGTATGTTGGTCACTCGGCTCGTTATTGGGCTAAATCTCTAAAGCTCTCACAATATGTATCTAGTATATTCTGAGATCAAAGTAACTATCGTATTACTCAAGGTCAATGACACCTTCGGCTTCGGCTTCAGCTTCGGCCGAAGGTTTTGGTGAATACCGATTAATCGGCATCGGCTTCGGCTTCGGCCAGAATTGCACCTTCGGTCGGACACTAGTAGTAAGTAACTGTGTAATATTTTTTGATAATTAAAAAACATTAAGTTTTATTAAAACTCAAAAGTTCAGGCAAGATTTTTGTTTAATTGATACAAACTAGTGCTTGACTGCGATCCTACCTGATAGTAAGCATTGATGCCATCGTTGATGGTGAGGCGCACTATTTTATTGGGAGCCTATTCACTCTAGCCTTTGCACAAAGGTCGTCATATTATCTTCTGTCTTTGTAAGCCTAAACCAGCCTGTAAGGCGCACTAGTTTATTAAGAGCTTATTCACTCTAGCCTTGAAGAAACCTAATTTATAATCGGACGGAAAGACTGCAGCCGGCAAATTGTTCCAGCTCTTCGATTTACGCGCTATAAACGACACCATTGTAATATTTAATTATTGATTTAATTTAATCATTTTTTTTTTTGTATAATTATTGTTTTAATTGTGTGTGTATAATATTATCTAATGTTGAAAGGTTGACTGGTAGAAAATGCCTTGTAGGATTAAGTCCGCCTATGTACCACTACTGTACATGAAGATTAAATAAAAAAATAAAAAAATGACATAAATAAATAAATCAAAAATAAATAACAGGCTTGATGCAGTAATTGACAGCAAAACTCTAAAACATCCTGTATATATAATGCCAACCATGGAAATATTTTATGTACAACAAAGTAACTATTGATTGTAATTCAATAAATATTCTTGATTAATTATAAACGCATAGGCAATTATAATTCATAAGAGTAATTAAAATAAACTCGACAACAAACGGATATAAACTCTTGACATCATTCCATTGAGATTTAATTAAATAAAAATAATTAATCACATAATCATCACTAACCCGCACTGGGCCCGCGTGGTGGATTACGGCCCATTCCCTCTCTTAGAGAGGAGGCCTGTGTCTCTGCAGCGGGAACATTAAAAAGGCTGATGATGATGATGAATCACATAATTATTTATTTAACTCTTGAGTCCCAGTAATACGCCGGCGTTCGCACACTTATTGTCTTTCTATTGTGTCTCTAATTGCGGTATTCAAAAGGTTAAGAACCTATAAGCTATTCTAACCATGAAGACACCTAAATTAGATCGGACGGGAACACCGCAGCAGGCAAACTGATCCAGTCCTTCGATGTACGCGGTATAAACAACGAGGCAAAACGCTCGGACCTTAGAAGTCTCAACAACGTTAGGGACATGACAGACCTTTCCGTATGAAGTTTCGTAAAATACTTAGCAGATGTCTACACCCAATAAGGAACCTACCAGCCAAATTTTAAGTTTTTAGGTGTTATATTTTTTACATTTCGTGATTAATATATTAATAATTTATTTATTTAAGCCAACAAAGACCAATTACAAATTATGACATAACTTAGAATAAACAAACAATAAAATTTAAAATACAAATCAAAACATTATTTCCACATTAGCCCGTACGTGTACCATGTCACAGTGATACACGTACTGGCAGTCGAAGCGCTGGGAGAAGGCTTTCAGGATACTGTTCGGGCTGACCCGCACTCAGCGTGCCAGGGATGTGCACCGCTTGCGCATGCTAGTGTGAAAACAATCCACGCGCGCTTCGGCAAACATCCGTGACGCGCTACAGAAGCGAGGCAGCCCCAAAAGCACCCTGAATGCATTATTGTATTGGATGCGTAGAGCGCTGTACTGCTTTTGCGTATAACTCACCCAAAGACTGCTCGTGTCGTGCAAAATGCCCTGAACAAGGTGATCTTGACGTCCTTCGAACAGCGAGCAAATCTGCGTGCTATCATATTAAGTGAGTGGTATTTCACTTTTATATAAATAGATTCTTAATAACTGGGTGTAATTTATCTATAATATTTATGTATTTAGAAATATATAAGTATGTTTATCAGTTGTCTAGTACCCATAACACAAGCTCTGCTTAGCTTGGGACTAGATGGAGTTGTGTCATAGTTGTGAACATATTATATTATTATATATATCATTCTTAATAACTATCACAATAACTACGAATGGTATAAACAATACCTACCATAAACACGTGTGTAACATTGTCTATGCTAGATAAGACGTTATGTCACTTTTAGCCAATCGCATCTGCTCAAAATGTCAGAACACACGTGATTGGCGGGAAAGTGTCCATCAAATATATTATCTTTCTAAATAAATATAAAATTGTCAGATTGAATTGATTATTTCAGCCTATTGTTTTTTTTTTTTCAGTCTAGCTACAATTGTTTCGTGACGAGTCTCTTTCTACAATCGAAACGCCTCAACGTATATCATAAAACTACAAGATGTAGCGATGATCATTGTAGAAACGATTACATTTCATTCTGCCATTTTGAATGTTGTGAACTTGGCTTTTGGCTACTAATTTGGTTCAAATGAAATCATTTCCATCCATTTCACAAATTGTTTACTAGCGTTAACGATTGTAGATTATCGACTTGGCTAGGGGGTTATGGGTGACTCGCTAAGTAAAGATAAATTATTTTAGGTATTTTTAAGTTGGTCAAAAACACGTGGGTTGGTAACTTGTGCCTGTTAAAAAGGACGCTGTGCAAATAAAAAAGTCGCATAAAAAGACTGTTATTTAGTCTATAAATAAAATAGTAATTATATTTTAAAATAAAAATATAATATCCGCGTAATAAGCTCACGTAATACTTAATAAAAACTGTGTTCTAAAGTTAACAAAGTCATTTAAATTTAGAAAATCGTCTAAAGTTAAATGGAATGAAAGAATAAAACTATTCTAATTTGCGTAATTCATTATGTACTTAGTTACAATATCACCATAATAATATACAATTATAATCGTACATTTTTTTATAATAATGTAATTTTATTAGTGATTAAGTTGTTAGTGTAACTGAAGTATACAAGTGGGTATATAATTAATAGATGTTAATGAAATAATTTTCTAGTTTTTCTTTTGTATAAAAATGTAACTATTTTCATTGTTAAATATTTTCCTGTAACCAAGGTATTAAAAGGCAGAGCTGTGATACTATCGATTACAGTCTTTAGTTCATTAAATAAAACAATACCTACTTAGTTATAAACACGCAACAAAAAGTCAATCGCACGAAACTTACTACAGTAACTGTCCGTTCATTCATTAAAATAGATTGCACCAAAGTAGGTTGTATAACACAATTTACCTTAATCTAAAAAAAAACACAAAGAAAAAAAACTCACCGTTTCCATTTTCACTTTTCTTTTTGGCCACAATAACACCGTTATTCTCGATAGTAGTGGAAACTCCGTTCAGCTCCTTCATTTTCACGAAATTAAAAGTTTTATTTAAAAAAAAAAGACTGTTTCGCGCTTTCAAACGTCACTTTGACACTTCGCTTTCGCGCCAACTGGTGTTGTGCTGTACAGCCAAGGTAATCGCGATCGACAAAAAAAAAGGAGAATGGTTAAACTAATTGTAGTATTCTAAAAGGACTAGGTTGTGAATTATTTAAAAATATAGCGGAGGTGTTTATTGGACAGCGACGTATGAAGAAATGATCGCTATGGCTCTAAATGTTCTTATATTTATACAAAAAATACGTCGTTTTCTGCCACAGTTATCATTGTTAAAACTTCGCGGTGTTCACGGAGGTTTTATTGATATTAATTTTTTTCTCCGCTGTACAGTTTTTTTTTTATTGTGACATTTTTATCTTGTTTAATTAGAATAGTGCTAGATGGTAATTTTTTTTGACGTGGCCTTTGTTCCCGAGCCAACTACTGATAAAGTGACTCACGCGGGTTCGAACGTGAATAAGATGTTCTTTGAACAATATCTGGTTCAACTTATAGGGATATTTCTTTCTTTTATGCATGGATGTCATCCAATAACAAAAATAATTTAGGTGTCAGAGACAAAATGACTCTAAAATTATCCCACCTGATTATAAATAATAACTTCAACCCTGTTGGGCCCCGTAGGGGCTGTAACGCCGTAAAACACCCCGTAGGGGCCCAACAGGGTCGAAGCCTCCCGGAGCTGAGGGTTGATGCGAAAGCGTTACACCGGGGCTCTGGGAACAAGGCAAGGAAGGCACGGGGTAGGTTCTTTCGTCAGTAAGAGTCTGACACTGTTTCCCGCTCCGCCCAAGAGTGGGATTCGTCATTTGATGATTTTTACCTACCATAAAAAAAACCTGATTATAAATAAGGTGTCTTCAAGGCTAGAGTGAATAGTCTCTTAATATACTATAGTGCGCCTCACCATCGACGATTGCATCACTGCTTACCATCAGGTGGGATCACAGTCAAGCACTAGTTTATAGCCATTTAAAAAAAAGAAAAAATAATATGATGTGTCATGTTCGTGAACGAGAGCTGTCAGTTGAGACTGGTCAGTTTTTTTTGATGGTGAGTAAAAATCATCCTACGACGAATCCGAAACTTGGGTGGAGCGGGAAATAGTGTCAGACTCTTACTGACTAAACAACCCACCCCGTTCCTATTTTGCCTTTATACCAGGGCCAGAGTCTTCGTTTCAGACACTAATAATCTTATAATTATAATTAATTATGTATGTTTAGATTTTTTGTATGTTATTATTTAATTATTCTCACATTTATCTGGACTATATTTTTTTCTGTACTAGATTTTCAATAACTTTATATAATTACTATAACTACCCATATTAGCAAATACATGATTATAATTGTTATTTATACTTAGTTTTTTTTTTATTTCGTTATTTACATTGTTCTCACTTAATAGTAGCGACAAAAATATTGTTACCGAGATATTTGAAATAACATGATTGAATAGAGTGTCCATGGAGTTTCTTGCACATTCTTCTCCATAGAGATCTACGCTTTGGAATGTGCAATTAGCATCATTTTCTATATCTTTATTACTTGACATTGCTAAAGTACCTGTTAAGGATTTTTATTTTTACTTGCAATAAACTAGTGCTTGACTGCGATCCCACCTGATGGTAAGCAGTGATACAATCGTTGATGGTAAGGCGCTCTAGTTTATTAAGAGCCTATTCACTCTAGCCTTGAAGACACCTAAATTATAATCGGACGGAAAGACATTTATTTGATACTAGCGACCCGCCCCAGCTTCGCACGGGTACTGATATTAAATATATTATGCAGACATAATAATAATACAGATATTATACACATAAACCTTCCTCTTGAATCACTCTATCTATTAAAAAAACCGCATCAAAATCCGTTCCAAACTTTTAAAGATTTAAGCATATATAGGGACAGTGGTAAGGAACTTTGTGTTATACTATGTAATGACGATACTATGCGCGGGCTTGCGGGCGGTGAGCATTGGGTAGCTCGCCGTCCGGCCGTCTGGTAATCATCCGGACCAAGCCCAGTCGTCGACAGCGCGCACTGTTCCCGCGCGCCTTAAGGATTTGTCAGCAACAGTAGGGACCCTGCAGAAGGGTCGAAGCCAATTAGGGCCACGGGTTTGTGTCTGAAAAGGAAGGCTCTGGCCCTGGTATGTATGGCGATGTAGGAACGGGGTAGGTTGTTTAGTCAGTAAGAGTCTGACACTTATGTTCCGCTCCGCCCAAGAGCGGGACTCGTCATTGGATGATTTTTACCTACCATAAAAAAAAATGACGATGCTATGTATACTGACAAAAATCTTTTTCTTCTCCTCGCTCCGGACCATGGCCTCTACCAAGGCCCGGCGCGCCGCCGATCGCCCCCACGAGGACACGGCTCTTCCCAAGCGGTGCTCACTTCTACCGTATGCTCCACCGTGTCCCCCTGGCGGTGGCCTAAGGGGGTTAACCAACTTAAATGCGGGCGAAGCTGCGGGCAGAGGCTAGTTTCATAATACATAATTAAGTACCATAATATTAAAAATAAAATTTTACATGTCTGAGGTGCTTTTGATCCGTTTCTTATTTAACACTAGTGTCCGACCGAAGGTGCAATTCAGGCCGAAGCCGAAGCCGAAGGTGTCATTGACCTTGAGAAATAAGATAGTTACTTTGATCTCAGAATATACTAGATACATATTGTGAGAGCTTTAGAGATTTAACCCAATAACGAGCCGAGTGAAAAAAAAATAAAGTTACAAATACACAATGTTAATTAAATATTTATTTACTTAAGTACAAATTTTGACAACTAGCAAACCTTCGGCTTCGGCCAAACCTTCGGCAAATTTTTGGCCGAAGCCGAAGATTTGGCCGAAGGTGCTTTTTTAGCCGAAGCCGAAGCCGAAGCTTCGGTCGGACACTATTTAACACTATATTTTTTTGTAAAAAAATAATAAAATAATATAAAAAAATATATATTTCATTTAATTATAAGCGTAGGTCTCTCAACTAGTTTTATCAAAAAGTGTATCTGGTGTTAACAAATTATGTACAAGCGACCCGCCCCAGCTTCGCACGGGTGCAATGGTAATCATTACATAGTATAAAACAAAGTTGCGCGCCTATGTATGCTTAGATCTTTAAAAGTACGTAACGGATTTTGATGCGGTTTGTTTTAGTCGATAGAGTGATTCAAGCGGAAGGTGTATAATACATGCATAATATATCACCATTGTACCCGTTCGAAGCTGGGGCGGGTCGCTAGCAGTGTTTCTTTCAGGCTAAATCCTCCGGGGGGGCAGTTCAGAGATTTGGGGAAGTGGGCAGAGTAAATTAACAAAAGAAAATAATATTTAAAATCAATTCCGATCATTATTAATTTTTTAATGATTAAATGATACTATAAGCTGAACCAAAATAGTGAAATGTACGTCAATCTGGTGCAGACGCGCGCAAGGAAGCGATCGGCAACCTATTGCTCTTGATTAAGTTCCATACGCCCCGGGGGCACTAGGCTATAAGGGAATCGAAGGCCCGGAATAGTACCTGAAAGAAACACTGGTCGTTAGTATATACATATAAATTTATATTTATTTATTTATACTTTATTGTACACCACATTAAACAAATATAGGACAAACATTGTTATAAAAATAAGGGTACAATGGGCGGTCTTATCGCACAAGGCAATTTCTTACAGACAACCTTTGGATGGACTGCGCGAAAGGAGATAGATCTAGGGTTGTCAGTGTACAATTTAATAAATAATAAATCTTCCTTTTCAATCACTATATATGTTACGGGTAAAGCTAGAAGATGGAGTAAACCTAGGTTTACCCGGGTAAACTTAGTATTACCCAAGTTTCTTGGGTAAAGTCCGAATAAAAAGTAAAATCAATTTTAATTCGGGGTTTACCCATGCTCACCTAGGTCTACCCAACTCTGGCTGGGTAATGTTAGGTGTTGCGTTATTTTCGCACCCGTGGCTTAATTCTGGGGGGCCCGCGTTATCTGCCCACGCGGCCACGCACGTCGCTTACTTAGTGACATAATGGCGACCGAGCAAAGTGCAAATAAATCACCAGAAGAAAGCTTACGAGAGCTTGCAAATGAACAGTCGATTTCAGGAGGCTAGGTTTTTTTTTATGGTAGGTAAAAATCATCCAATGACGAATCCCGCCCTTGGGTGGAGTGGGAAACAGTGTCACTCTTACTGACTAAAGAACCTACCCCATTCCTACCTACGTTGCCATATATACCTTCCTTTCAGATGCGATCCCTTAGACCCAGTTGGCTTCGACCCTTCTGCAGGGTCCCTACGGTTTGCTGACAACTCCTTGAGGGGTGCGGGAACAGTGCGCGCCGTCGACGACTGGGCTTGGTCCGGACGGTTACCAGACGATTGGACGGCGAGCTACCCATTGCTCCCCATCCACAAGCCCGTGCCTTCGGTGGCCGGAAATCGGGATCGGAATCTCGGCAGCGTCTCGGGCGTGAGCGCCCAGTCTTCCTTCTTTCCAGTTTAGCCCAGTTTTCTTCCAGGCTTCCTTCTTTACTAGCATTACTGCTTTGCAGAAGGAGCCGTCCGCCTGCCACTCCCGCTCGCTCCGGACCATGGCCTCGACCAAGGCCCGGCGCGAGAGATGGCCGCCGCCGATCACCCCCACGAGGACACGGCGGCAAAATTTTGCAATTCAAAATGTCACATCAGTTTATCTTGCTGAAATAATGGCGGGGTAATATTTTAAATTAATTTGTCTAATTAATTAGTGAAATGAAAATCTGGGTGCAATTTAAACATTTATTATTTAAAAAACATACAAAGGCGAACGTAATATTGCAAGCTACTCAGTAATGAACAGATAACGCGGGCCCCCCAGAATTAAGCCACGGGTGCGAAAATAACGCAACACCTAACATTACCCAGCCAGAGTTGGGTAGACCTAGGTGAGCATGGGTAAACCCCGAATTAAAATGTATTTTACTTATTATTCGGACTTTACCCAAGAAGCTTGGGTAATACTAAGTTTACCCGGGTAAACCTAGGTTTACTCCATCTTCTAGCTTTACCCGTAACATATATATTTACTACAAGGAAGTGACTTTCACTAGCTTAACTAACTAAAGGAGAAAAGGTAGTATTTTTGTTTGTAACCCAAAAATTATTGTGGCGATTTTAATTTTTCATGATACTTCATTATTTTTGAAATATTTATTCATTATTTATTTATGGTATTATTTAATTATTTATTAAATAAATAAAATATTAAATAAAATCTTTTTTTAGTTCAAGCTCATATACTCCATCCTAAGGTTGTCTGGTAGATATCGCTGTCAGCGATCAGACCGCTTTTGTACCCATTCATATAAGTTTCTGTGAAATTGTTACTTTTTTGGTGTACAATAAAGTATTATTCTATTCTATTCTATCTTTCACTTTGTCTTCTGAAAGAACCGTAAGTTGCCTTTTTTACCCAAAGGTTGATTGGTAGATTTTACCACTACTGTACATGAAGTTTAAATAAATAAATATTAATAAACCTTAGTGGTTTTTTGGTTGCTATTTAACATAATTATCCTGTAATATTTGTATAAATGATAAATAAATTTAAAAAAGAATGTAAGCCTATCTGAAAAAGTATATTTTTTATACAAGAGGAGAAAACTTGTTATTGCAACCGAGGCAAAATTTACCCGAACCACAGGCGAGGGGTAATAGAGCCTGTGGTTCGGGTGAATTTTGCTGAGAGCTGTAGTGAAAAATCTCCACGTGTATCAAACTCGAGCTGAAATTGAATTAAAATATTTTTTAATTTAGTACACAGATAGTTGTTCCTTTGTTGGCGATTACAAAATAATGATTGCGTAATATATATAAATATTTTTTTTTATGATATTCTGCTCCAGAAATACAATTTAAATTTTTACCTAAACATTAAAACTTTAAAAATATCCGCTTAAAAAAATAATAATCACCGTTGATAATAACAAAATATGAAAAAAAGTCCTTGTTGTGATAAATAATAAAAAAAAAAAAACACTATTTCATGACCTGTTGAACCTAGTTGTATTACGATTTACGATAATCAATTTTCGAGGAAGTGTATTGAAAAATATAATTATTTTGAATCCTTTTTGAGTCGAGATATCTCATGTCATTGAATGTGTGTCAATAAAGAAACAGTAATAATAAAATAGCTAATTAATCAACAAGGAGTTGTTCTTTGATGCTCAGCTCAGTAGATATTAAAATAACTGGGCCCTGGTAGAGGCCATGGTCCGAAGCGAGAAGTGGGAGGCAGTCGCCCGGAGGACACGGGAGAGCACGCGGTAGAGGTGTGCCCCGCTTGGGAAGAGCATCGCCGTGTTCTCGTGGGGGCGATCGGAGGCGGCAATCTCTCGCGCCGGGCCTTCGTAGAGGCTATGATCCAAAGCGAGGAGGAGTGGGACCTTCTGCGAAGCAGTAATGCTAGCAAAAGAGGAGGCCGACCGCAACAGGCAAAGGCAACGAAGTTCACGCTGCAGCCGCCGTCGCCGTGTCTCCGATCAGGATTTCCAGCCACCGTAGGCTTGCGGATGTCTGATAACAGTCCGGACCAAACCCAAATCGTCGACGTCACGCACTGTTCCCGTTCTCCTCAAGGAGTTGTCAGCAAACTGTAGGGGCCCAGCGGGGTCGAAGCCTCCTGGAACCAAGGGTCGATGTGAAAGCGTATTACCATAGCCCTGGGATCAAGACAAGGAAGGAACGCGGTAGGTAGTGTAGGTTTCCCACTCCGCTCAAGGGCGGGATCCGTCATTGGATGATTTATACCTGCCATAAAAAAAAATTGTACCAATTTGGACACTTAATTCGAATATTAACTTTAGATCGTCAGTTAAGGTACGTTTAGACTGCGAGACTTTACACGGTACGCTCCGTGTATAGATTACTTATTAGCTTTTGCCCGCGGCTTCGCCCGCGTGGTATTGGGGTTGGGGTTAGGGTTTCCGGGATAAAAAGTAGCCTATGTCCTATTCCGGAGTGTATCATATGCCTGTGCCAAATTTCATCCAGCCGTTTTGGCGTGATTGAGTAACAAACATCCAAACATCGTAACTTTCGCATTTATAATATTAGTAAGATATACTCGTACATCGAGTACCTCAGTAAGTATCATCGTTAAATATGTACTACAAGATTAGGCGTACCGTACAGTCACTTTACTTGACTTAGGTGATCTGCAGGCCGTACACCTTTACATTGATGACATTAGTGCAGTTTTGAAGTTCAAGCAGCGTGAGAGCGCTGTAATTAAAAATTTGTTAGACGACCTAATGCCAATGAAGTGATGCAGCGGACTTTTGACATTAACTTTTCAGTATTTTTACAAATACTTTCTATGAACGTGCTTGTCTATCGCTAGGATAAAAAGTACACTATCATTATTATCATCAGCTTTTTAATGTTCCCACTGTTGGGACCATGAAGGAAATAATTCTTCATGGCTAGAACACAAGCCTCTTCTCTAGGAGAGGGAATGTGCCGTAATCTTCCACGCGGGCCCAGTGCGGATTGGTGGATTTCACATGTCTTCGAATGTTTTCCTTCACCGTTTTGAGAGCAGTGGTGATGAAATAAATTACAGAAACTAATGCGCCTGCCTGGGTTTGAACCCGTGACCTACAACTCGTAAGTTGGGGCTGTTATCACTCGGCCACCACTGCTCTCTTAGAGAAGTACATGCACATAAATAAATAAGTAATTGAATGTAAGATATGAGACATATTTATATTTTGTATACTCATGTGCTATAAATATTTGTATTGCAGACAAGTGCAAATTAATTACTTTGCACTCAAAGGCCATCCGATGCACTTTTGAACTTTAAAAAAAAATAAAACAAGACTACATTTTCATTAAAGAGATAATCATTCTTTATGATTGGAAAGAAATAGTAATTTTTGTTATGGTTATCTTTTTAACCCACGACCTCCGGCATAGCAGTCAGGGTCCTTAACCACTAGACCAACAGGATAGGCTAAATATAAACTAGTGCTTAACGACGGCGATATCTCGCGCCAGGCCCTGGTAGAGGCCATGGTCCGGAGCGAGGAGGAGTGGCAAGCGGGCGCCTCCTTCTGCGAAGCAGTAATGCTAGCAAAGGAGGAGGCCGACTGTATAAGGCAAATGAGAGCAAATAAATGTCGCTGGACCCCGAAACCCGATTTCCGGCTACAGTAGGCGCCGGTTTTTTTTTATGGTGGGAAAAATCTTCTGATGACGAATCCCGCCCTTGGGCGATGCGGAAAACTGACTAAACAACCCATTCCATTCCTTCTTAGGCCTCATACCGGGGTCTGACCTTCCTTTCAGAAACCGGACCGAGGCCCCAGTAGTCTTCGGCCCTGCAGTTGGCCGCCTCCTTCTTCGAAGCAGTAAGCTAGCAAAAGCATCAGGCAAAAAAAAAACAGGAAATTATCAGCAAATAGTTGTAGCCCTGCAGAAGCTTCGAAGCTAATTGGGGCCAAAGGTTCGTGTCTAAAAGGAAGGCTTTAACCCTGATATAAAGGGAACAAAGGAACGGGGTGGATGGTTTGTCAGTTTGAGACTGTTTCCCACTCCGCACAAGGGCCGGATTTGTCATTGAATGATTTTTACCTACCATAAAAAAAAAATGGCCCCCAAACTAGGCGTATCTTAAAAAAAAGCCCATATTAAAAGAATTGGCAAAAGCTTTATGCCTTTGGACCCCAACACGATCACAAAGTATTCGAAGATAAAGGCCAAGAAAAACAGACAAAACAAAATGACATAATTTTCTAAAATTCTGCTTAAACACGTTTGTACAATTAAAATCTAAATCAAAACAGAGTTCTCGTTGATAACCTTCTGTTGCTAATAAAATATAAAAGATTACAATTGTTTTTATAAATATGTACGTATAATGTACTTGAAAGCAAATTAGGTATAAGAATTTTATAGTAGTCTAGGTTATGTACAAAAATATAAATAGTATGCGGTCGCAACTCCAGAACCTTTCGGCCTCAGCGGCCATCTTTCAGTAATTCTCTCTACGATTTACTCGAATGTTTCACAAAACTAAATACGTGTTTTTATTAAACCCTCAGGGTTTTTTGAAAAAAGAAAACTGACATTATTTAAAAAATCTCGATTAAATTATCGATATCTATAGAAGTACCTTTTCTTATTTTTATGAGTACATTATAGAGAGTCAATGTTCACGTAAAATAGATTTTCGGAGATCTTTACTGGATGGGCCACGGGTTTGTGTCTGAAAAGGAAGGCTCTGGCCCTGGTATGTATGGCCATGTAGGAACGGGGTAAGTTTTTTAGTCAGTAAGAGTCTGACACTTGTTTTCCGCTCCGCCCAAGAGCTCAAGACTCGTCATTGGATGATTTTTACCTACCATAAAAAAAAAGATCTTTACTGGATTACTCTTACACAAATTTATGTTTTGATTTCTATAGAAGCCTAGATAATATTCACAAGATATCTGTGTATTCAAAATATCTGAAGAAAGGTGTGTAATAACATCACAATCAAAACAACTCAGGCGTGTCTATTTTCCGCTAAAAGGAGTCAATTTAGCCCTGCTCCAACTTTCCGGGGTGTATCCGTGCCGATAACTGACCATCTTGATCTTCTTGGTATAACGCTGACATCTACTCTCAATTTTGGGCCATACATCGAAGCAAAGGCTCAACTGGCTGCAAAAAAGTTGGGAATCCTCGCAAAGGTTAGACAGTACTTCACGCCGGAACAGCTGCTTAAACTTTATCAGGCGCAAGTTCGATCGGTTATGGAGTACTGCTCTCATCTTTGGGACGGATCTGCCCGATACCAACTTGATGCGCTTGAGTCTATTGAGAGGCGAGCCAAGAGGATCATTGGCGATGATGCACTTGTCGAGTCGAGACTTCAAAGTCTTGAGCATCGACGCCGAGTTGCTAGCCTGTCGGTTTTCTACCGGTTGCATTTCGGGGAGTGTGCGTCGGAATTACATAATTTAATTCCGCCTAGCCCGTTCCATCATCGGACCACCAGACGTACGGCATTGCGCCACCGGTACATGGTGGATATCCCACATATACGTACAAAACGTTTTGGGAACACATTCATTATGCGTACAGCCAAGGAGTGGAATTCCTTGCCGGAGTCGGTGTTTCCTGATAGCTACAATCCGGGTATCTTTAAGTCAAGAGTGAATAGGTTACTTCTAGGTAAGCGCGTTCCATCGTCGACTGCATCGTCGCTTTCCATCAGGTGAGATAGTGGTCAAGCGCGAACCTATAATCAATAAAAAAAAAAAAAAAAAGAGCGGTTGTATGAAAATGTACATCAGGTTGGCCGCTCTTAAGATATTTTTCTTCCTGGTCCCGACCTATTTTTCCACACTGTAACTTAATACGTAGTATAGATTTTCCTGTTTACTTAGCTACTTAAATTTTATGAATGGAAAGTTTCAGTGTGTCATCAAAGGGCTAAGGAATTGGAAGTCCCCATGAAGCAGTAATGTAATATAATAATTAAAAGATTCGTCACACCCATTTATTGAGTGTGCAAGTCATCCCCTGCCTTTTTATTATTGATGGAATTTAATAACATTCTTCAAGCTGGACGCAGCCTTAACATAGTTCTTAGTAAGCAGTCCATTTAGATTTCAAAAACCATAGTCCTATGGCCTCTTTCTTAGTTTTCTATAAGTTGCAATTATTTTTTTATTAAGTGGGGTTTGTCCTTGGATGCACTAGCATAGCGTGTTCAGGGATAATCACCGGTTGCCACCACGTTCCATTAAAAGCGTCTAAAAGCGTCTCTGCGAATTAGTTTCGACCCCTTGTACGCCTTCCAAAGGGGTCCAAAGGATTCAAGACATCAGGGTCCTGAGATAAATCTACACTAATATAATAAAGAGGTAAAGTTTGTTTTTTTGTTTTTTTGTTTGTAGGAGGTAATCTCTGGAACTACTGGTCCGATTGGAAAAATTTTAGTAACAATAGAAAGCTGCTTTACTCCTGAGTGACATAGGCTATATTTTATGTACGCGGGCGAAGCCGTTGACAAAAGCTAGTAAATATACTAAAATTATAATATTCCACCCGTTAAACAAGTCCCCTAAAGTTAAAAGTTATTAGACAACTGATAAACACACTTATATGTATATTTATAAAAACATACATATTATAGACAAATTACCCGAACACAGAACAAATGATCGAGATCATCATGCAAACATTTGTCCTTTGTAAGAATCAAACAAATTACCTTCTGCATAGCAATCAGAGCCACTAACTACTGCACCATTGTCCCGTCAAACCTTAAGTAAATCATCATAGGTAAATCACCTAATATTTCTCTCGCTCATGGAGAGCAGTGGTGGCCGAGTGGTAAGGGCCCCGACTTACGACTAGTTTATTAAGAGCCTATTATTATGTATTTATTCACTTTTCAATCTTATTGTTATATTTTTCAGAGAAAGGAACATCCTAACAATACGAGCCATGTCTAGGAGTACCGCTCTCTAAATCAAGCCCTTGATCCAGCCGCCTAACGCAAGCCTACTAAGATGTTGATCGAAGCTCTTGGCTATTAAGCCATTACCTGACACAACTATCGGTACAATGATCGCTGAGTCCACATCCCACATGTCGACAACCTCGCGAGCCAAGTCAATATACTTGATTTGCTTATCTTTCTCGGCTTTCACGAGGTTTTCGTCATGCGGAACGGAAATGTCAACAATCATTGCACGACTCTCGCTTCGGTCTACCACCACTATATCAGGCTTATTGGCTACAAATAGTCCTGGGGGCTTAGACAAAGTCACATTCTCACTAACGATAGCGAAATTCGAAACTCCGAAATGTATGGAACTGACATATGCCTTCGAAAAGTCACGTGGTCAAACGTTTTCGATTCGCTAATTGTTATTAGTTGTTTATACGTCAAATTGGACGTTTTGATTCGATAACCATAGCCAAGAAGTTGTTATTTTATCGAACCAACACTTCGACTTATCGATATGTTAGTCGATGTCACTTTGTCTACCATTTTGTGGTCGACATTGTTAAGGCGAAATCGAACTTAGAAATTGATTCGACACGGAGCGATTGCCACTTATCTAGGGCCCCTGTCCTGTTCTCTATTTATTGTTATTAAAAGATCACAGTTTTTTTCCATTCTATCTTCTTGCACCATATAAAGTATTATTTCTAATTCATCCCACAAGACATAATATGTCGTAATATATACTTCTAATGATAAGAGATAAGGAAATTAGACCAACTAAATGCTTCCCAGCACAGAGGTCATGTTATTTTATAATATTTGACTGACCTCTAGATCTAGTGGATAGTGGGCCCGACTGCTAAGCAGAGGTCATGGGTTCAATTTCACCTAATGGCCACGATCATTTGTTTTGTGTGTGAGTGTGATTAAATAATATTTATTTATTTTAATCTTCATGTACAGTAGTGGTGGTACAGGCGGGCTTAATGCTACAAGGCATTCTCTACTATTCAATCTTTGGGGTAAAAAAGACAACACTGTGGTAGGTGTGCACAATAAATAAATATCAGATATTTCAAGTAGAATGTAGTGTCATTTAATTAAGTTAAAATACGTAAGTATATAAGCTAATATTATAAAGTAATATGTTGTACTATGATAAATATCAAATCAGTTTATAATTAAAATATGACAATTATGATGAACACCGAACTAAGGTTGAGAGGACTTCAAGTAGAAGTTCAGAATTTTACGCTTGAAGGAAAATTTACTTTAAGCTTTTTAATATGTAATTTAAAAAAAAAATAGAGAGCAGTGAGCCATCTCTATGGTAATGGTCTCGACTTACCGAGTTGTAGGTCGTAGGTTCAAACCAAGCCAAGCGCATTCATCATCATCATCAGCCTTTTTAATGTTCCCACTACTGAGACACAGGCCTTCTCCCTAGGCTCTCATTAGCGTAACGACAATATGGGACTGTGTTGGAATGACGAATTTATAAAAATAGTTTTGGTGAGAAACATCATCGAATGACGAATCCCGCCCTTGGGTGGAGTGGGAGACAGTGTCAGACTTCTACGACAGTGTCAGACTTCTACTGACTAAACGACCCACCGTTCCTTCCTGCCTTAGTTCCAGGGCCCCGGTGTTCCGCTTTCGCATCAACCCTTGGCCCCAGAAGGTTTCAACCCCGCTGGTCCCCTACAGTTGCTGACTCCCTGAGACGCGCGGGAACAGTGGGCGCCGTCGACAACTTGGGCTCGATCCGGACGGTTACCGGAAGGGTGGACAGCGAGCTACCCATTGCTCGCCGTCCGCAAGCCCGCGCCTACAGAGGCTGAATAGCTGAATTTGAAAAAACACATTATTCACCTTACACTTTTTTTTTCGGTGTAAATAATAAATGATTATTTTACAAAAAGTTCTTCAAAAAAAAAACCTTTTCATGTCAATTCATTTTTCGTAAGATTAAACTAGATGAGTCGTGTTTCCTAGCTGACTACCCTGAGTAGATACAATAAAACATGGTACTAATATTTAGTATATTATGCATGTATTATACACATAACCCTTCCTCTTGAATCACTCTATCTATTAAAAAAAAACCGAATCAAAATCCGTTGCGTACTTTTAACACACACACATACACATACATACCGTGTCATAAGGACAGCGGTAATCAACTTTCTTTTATACTATGTAATGATGATAATATACACTGAGAAGAGAAGGCATAGTCAATTTATTAATGTTTTTAAATTTATCTCTGAGGTAATATCTGGGACTTGAACAAACAGCCCTTTTCTGTAAAACTGAACTTGTCTGAATATCAGCTGCATTTCTCCACAATACAATTCCGTATGACATGACACTGCGAAATAAAGTCAGTTAAATTCCGAATTTTCCTAACACCATAATTATGCTTTTTTTTATGGTAGGTAAAAGTCATCCAATGACGAATCCCGCTTTTGGGCGGAGCAGGAAAAAGTGTCAGACTCTTACTGACTAAATAACCTACCCCGTTCCTACGTTGCCATATATAGATAGATAGATATACACTTTATTGTAGGTACACCATAAACAAAACTTGGTACATAAGGACACTTAAAAATACCAGGGAGAGAGATTTCTTTTCAGACGCGAACTCACGGCCCCAGGTGGCTTTCATTTCTACGGGTCGCTGACACTTGAGGCGCCCGAGAAAAGTGAGCGCCGTCGACGACGGGGCTTGGCCGGATGGTTACCAGACGAATGGACGGCGAGCCACCTATTGCTTACCGTCCATAAGCCCGCTAACAGCATATGCTGCAGAGTTAAGTTTGGGCCCCACTGAAGCTTAAAATCCAGAGTTATTCCCAAAAACACTGTAACATCTTCACATTTCCGAGGTTATCAATTTAGGCAGTTTCTGAATAAAATCACAAGAAAGATAGCCTATTGACCAATTAATTAGACAATGTTATAAATTATAATTATTAGTTCTTTGAGACTTGAAAAAATATTGAGCAATATTCGTAATTTTATAAATGAGTTGTGTAATAAACCACTGTATCAATCATTGAACCCGAAATTAATAATGTTTTTAGTAAAAACGTGATAGCTTCTATTTACGGCGTCACTGTGTCGAAGTTGTCAACAGCCTCGGGCACCACGGTCTGTCATGCAGCCGAAGTACAGGTCGCATAGCGCGGCACGCGAATATCAACGACATCATCCGACGTGCCCTTGTCTCCGTCGGCGTTCCAGCTGTATTGGAACCTCATGGCCTGGTACGCGACGATGGCAAGAGACCGGCCGGTATGTCTTTATTTCCATGGAAGATGGGTAGGTCTTTAGTGTGGGACGCAACTTGTGTCGATACTCTTGCGCCATCTCATCTTCCTAGCTCATTATGCTGTGCCGGTGCTGCCGCTGCGGCTGCGAAAAACCTCAAGCGGCGGAAATATACTTACCTTGTTGGTAGTTATATTTTCGAGCCGTTTGGGGTTGAAACTCTCGGATCGTGGGGTTCGAGTACCCGCAAATGAGCTTTCTAAACGACTTGTTGACATTTCGCGTGACCCAAGGCCTGGCTTTTACCTTAGGCAGAGAATAAGCACTGCCATACAACATGGCAATGCCGCCAGCCTTTTGGGCACTTTATCAGTTGACAGCGATACGGAAGAGTTTTTTGATGCATTATTATATTAGGTAGGTACTATCGGTTAAGTTCATAAAGGGTTTTTTTTTAATGTATGTGTATCTATGTAGTTTTAAGATTATTTTTTATTTGATTCTAATTTATTCTATGATTAAATAATACTAATAAACGGCGTCATTTATATTAATACATATTTATAATCTATGTATATTAAGTCTATATGATAATCTACATCTTAGATACATTCATCATCATCAGCCTTATATTGGTTCCACTGCTGGACACAGGCCTCCTCTTTAGGAGAGGAAATGGGCCATAATCCACCACGCGGGCCCAGTCTGTAGGGTCGTCCCTTCAGGGTCGAAGCCTCCTGGAGCCGAGGGTTGGTGCGAAAGCGTTATACCGGGGCTCTGGGAATAAGGCAAGGGAGGAACGGGGTAGGTTGTTTAGTCATTTGGAGTCTGACACTGTTTCCCGCTCCGCTCAAGAGCGGGATTCGTCATTGGATGATTTTTACCTACCAAAAAAAAAACCATGCGGGCCCAGTGCGTTTTGTGGGATGTCACATATGTTTGAATTTTTATTTATTTATTTATTTAAACTTCATGTACAGTAGTGGTACATAGGTGGTAATTTTTGGCTCTAGGACATGCCGGTTTCCTCACGATGTTTTCCTTCACCGTTTTAAGAGCAGTGGTGCAAATGACAAATGACTAATTATTTTTAGATGAAACACATGTGTAGGTTTTTTAAATTTAATTAATATCTATGGTTAAGTACCTAAACAGCTGATGGAGTAGGTATAGTGAAAATTTGTTATTGTTCGTCTGTTAATAGACCAGTGCAGATAGCTTTTTAAAGGGAACAAAATAGTAGTAGGATGACTGGATGAAACCCATTGGAAAAGGAAGAGAATATACCAAAAATTTAAGGAAAAATAATTTACGCTTTAAGGTTAGGATAAACCGTTTTAAGGGTAAAAAATGGTTTATCTCGTTTTCTGGCAAAACTCCTGGTTATATGGAAAAAAGTCTAGTGGCAAACTTCATAGGTTATAAAAAGATCTACCACTTTTGTATTTACACTTTTTTCACATAACCTCAAAATCTATGTGAAAAGTCCAAAAACCGAGTTTTTGGTTTTTAATTTTTATCTTCTTTAAAAATTACTTTTTTTTAATATAATTTGGTGAAAAATTACCTTTTTATATCCCAAACACACATTATTTTTTTTTTAATATTTACATTTGCTCTTTATTTTGACTTAATATTGAAAACAACCCTAATTTTCAATCGAAAATTCTCACGTCAAAATATGCAATTCATCATCCTCATCCTGGAATATTACTTGGGGTCGGTGCAACATGTTTTTTTCTTCCACTCTGTCCTTTCACCCGTCACACTTTCACTAACTCCCTTTTCTTTCATATCCTCTCACAATCCATCCATCTCGTTTTTTTTTTTAATTTCTATAAAATAGTGCTTGACTGCGATCCCACCTGATGGTAAGCAGTGATGAAATCGTTGATGTTGAGGCACACACGTTTATTGAGACGGACGGAAAGACTGCAGCCGTCAAACTGTTCCAGCCCTCGATGTACGCGGTGTAAATGATGAGGCAAAACGCTTAGTCCGGACCATAGATTTGCCGTACGCCGGGATGTCCGATGGTAAAATTGAGATGGCAGAATCAAATCGTGCAATTCTTCTTCAGCGTTCCTCTTCCTCTCCATCCATCTACGTATAAACTCAGAACTCTTTTTGTAACATGCATGCGTTTCATCTACATCTACACTAATATAATAAAGAGGTAAATTTTGTTTTTTGTTTGTAGGAGGTAATCTCTGGAACTACTGGTGCGATTGGTAAAATTTAGCAACAATAGAAAGCTGCTTTACTCCTGAGCGACATAGGCTATGTTTTATGTACGCGGTCGAAGCCGCTGAAAAAAGCTAGTCTCTTATAAATCACGCAATTGATTGATGGATATTCCGAGAAATAAGTGCAAATGATAATCTGAAAAAAAAAATATTACGCAACAATTATGTATTTAGCACAACAAGTGTTTTTTTAAGCAAACGCGTGTAAAATCACTTCCTCAACTGTTGAAGATGAAATTTCAAATTTCAAATTCATTTTTTTTTCAAATTTCAAATTCATTTATTAGTGTGATTTTTGGTACATTGTTTATAATGAGATCTTAATAAATATACATCAGTTCCTCAAAAAATCTACCCTGAAGGTGTACACTCTTTAACATATTAATGATAATAATATTTTGTTTACATCATTTAGTACCGGTTCGCTCGATAGATGGCGTTAACGTCAATTTATAAGTCGCTATGGTTTTGTTACAAGCGTTTGTATACAACGCTGATACGACCGAAGGGCTTTCCATAAAAAGGGTCATTGTACACCAATATGAACAACTTTTACTTACTATGAGACCAACCCAAAACTCACGAAAAAAAAACCCGCTGCTCCATACATTTTGTCGAGTTATGTGAACATAAATCTATGGAGCAGCGGTTTTTTTTTTTTCTTTCTTTAAAAATAACCAGAAGATGTAAACTTTTTATCTTTTCTAGCAGCCTGCCCCACTTCGCACGGATGCAATTATGATATTAAATATATTATGCATATTATGCATGTATTATACACATAAACCTTCCTCTTGAATCACTCTATCTATTTGTCGTTGCGGGATCTGTCGTTGGAATATTTTTCCTAGCATAAAAAATAAATATATTTCTTTTTTTATATATCTTTTAAGAAGAAATATTTAAAAATATCTTAAACTAGCTTTTGCCCGCGGCTTCGCCCGCGTGTTATTGGGGTTGGGGTTTTCGGGATAAAAAGTAGCCTATGTCCTATTCCGGAGTGTATCCTATGCCTGTGCCAAATTTCATCCAGATCCGTCCAGCCGTTTTGGCGTGATTGAGTAACAAACATCCAAACATCGTAACTTTCGCATTTATAATATTAGTAAGAAGTAAGATTTAGAAAAATAGTGATCCACCAATGTCGGGAATAGGGTCCAAGCTACCAGTGGTCAGGGATCCTGAGAGAGAAACGTCCTCATAATACGAGTTAACAGTTTAAAAAATATATACTCGTAGTATCCAAAACCAGTTAGGGTTTAATAAAAAAAAAAACACTTATTTCCTAAAATAAGTTTTGTGAAATATTCTAGTAAATAACGGAATTACTTGTCCTTATTATGATGTAGGTGAACACTAAGAAAGGATTTTCCAAAATTCACCCCCTAAAAAAATGAAACGGTAGTCAAAAGTTTGTTACGGGAATACCAACTTTCAAGCAGTTGCTAGCAAAAGCTAACAATTACTCAAAAAACATCATTACATAGTATAAAACAAAGTTGCCTACCGCTGTCCCTATGTATGCTTAGATCTTTATAAGTACGCAACGAATTTTTATGCGGTTTATTTTACTTGATAGAGTGATTCAAGAGGAAGGTTTATGTGTATAATACATGCATATATATGCAATATATGCAATTATATTCAATATCAGTACCCGTGCGAAGCTGGGGCGGGTCGTTAGTTATAGATAAATTACATACAGATACAGAACAAATGATAATGCACATCACACAAACATTTGTCCGAAGTGGGAAACGAAACCACGACCTGCGGTATAGCAGTCAAGGCCACTAACTACTAGACCCACAAACTAGTCATTATGGAATATTAGAGCCGGAAAATAGTTTGTAACATAGGAAAACCGTAAAAACAAATGAAATGGCTACGTGACGTGACTTGTTCATGTGATGAACAGCGTTCTAGGAATCTTTAAGGCGCTACCTATACCGGGCACCGTAAAAACGTCCTCTTTTTCGTTGGGAAGTTAGCCGTATTGCTACACAGGACAAACACCAAAAAAATACAGTATATAGTCTAATATATAAGGAAAAGACTTATGCAAAAACATTTTCTAAAAATAATTCAGAATTTTGAGAAAAAAATCGCAAGAAACGAAAACAATTTTTCGTCTCGAAATACTCAGTATTTTGAGTGATAACTATTATTTTATTTGTAACTACCAAAATGGAAATTTAACCAACTAAATAAAAATATTTTAACAAATCGTTGTACTTTTTTTTAAAAATAATAAAAAACTGCGAAAAATCCTTCATTTTAGCGGGCACGAGATTCAACTAAAATCAAACGCATTTTCAGCCTTTATATTTGTTCGCAGCGATGCACCACCCGGAAATACCTAAAGATTTGCTGCTTAAAGCGCCTTAAAATTAAATCGTCACCTTTTTACCTCTGAGATCAAATACGTATAGTCATTGACTAGCCTGTTTGTTGGTCTAGTGGTTAGTGGCCCTGATTGCTATGCCGGAGGTTGTATATTTGATTCCCACCCAGGACAAAGTTTGTGTGATCTTCTATATATTTAAAAGGAAAAACTGAATCAACGCACAGTCAAAACTACTGGGACTAGAAGCGTGAAATTTTGCACAAGGCTTCCTTTTATGACTAAGAAAGGGTTCTTCAAAATTCAGCTCCTAAAGGGATGTAGTGGGGGTCTAAAGTTTGTATAGAGAACCCTATTGCTAATGACTCCTTTGACATTTGACTCTTACCTGGTCATCGGTCCCTTTTGAGTCGTCTTCCAACTCTGCATTTTCCGGATCGCGGTCACTAGTCTAATAGAACCTTTCATCATCATCATCAGCCTTTTAATGTTCCCACTGCAGGGACACAGGCCTCCTCTCACTAGGAGAGGGAATGGGCCATAATCCACCACGCGGGCCCAGTGCGGATGGTGGATGTCACATGTCTTCGAATTTTTGGTTCTAGTTCTGGTTTCCTCACGATGTTTTTCTTCACCGTTTTGAGAGCAGTGGTGATGAAATAAATTACACAAAGTAATGCGCCGGGCTGGGTCTGAACCCGCGACCTACGACTCGTAAGTCGGGGCCGTTACCACTCGGCCACCACCTCTCTCAGAACCTTTCAGCCCCATGGAATATCCGTTCTACAAGCAATATGCTGCATTAGACCAGTGCCGATAGCTTTTGAAAGGGAGCAAAATAGTAGTAGTATAAAACCCATTGGAAAAGAATGTAACAAAAATTTAAGGAAAAATAAATTGCGGTCGATCTGAGGTCGGGAAGTGGATGAGTGTGCGGTTTTAAGGGTAAAAAACGGGATTTCTTTATTTTTTGCGCAAAAATCATAAAAAGATCTACCACTTTTGTATTTACACTTTTTTCACATAACCTTAAAATCTATGTGAAAAGTCCAAAAAACCGAGTTTTTGGTTTTTAATTTTTATCTATTTTAAACATTACTTTTTTTCACAAAATTTGGTGAAAAGTAACCTTTTTATGTCCCAAACGCACTTTTTTTTTTATTTAAATTATTTACATTAGCTCTTTATTTTGACTTAATATCGAAAAAAACCATTTTCAAAGCTATTTGCACTGGACTTTAGATTGGTGATTCTTCAGACTATGTCGGCAACCTTGGTTCTCCTCTTGCTTTTACAATATTCCTTACATTACCATTTTATAGATCCATCTTATAATGTAATTATTTTACTGAGGGTTGTGATCATTTTTCTTGTTTTTATACACCCTCTTTAAGTAATGTGAATGTGAGAAAATTGCAGACGCAAATCTTAGATTACTTCCTACCATTTGTACGGTTATTTTTGTTGTACTCTTGAGTACATTATTGACTGGTCTGTACTATCCTTACATAATTTATTTGTTAATACTGTAATATGAAAATATTGTAACAAACCATTTAAAAAAAAGAGTAACCATGGAGTTTCTTGCCGGTTCTTCTCTATAGGAAAAGACCAATTTAGAACCGTGCACTAGCTTCTGACATTTTACAAGTGCCCATGTAGGCCTATATGAAATAAAAATATTTTGACTTTGACTTGGTTGCCTTTTGGTTATCTGTTAGCCTTCTAATGAGACCCATTGTAAACGATCACACACATCATAACAAAGTATAAAAAAAGTCGCTTACCGCTGTCCCTATGTATGCTTAGATCTTTATAAGTACGCAACGAATTTTGATGCGGTTTTTTTAACAGATAGAGTGATTCAAGAGGAAGGTTTATGTATAATACATGCATAATATATTCAATATTAGTACCCGTGTGAAGCTGGGGCGGGTCGCTAGTTAAATATAATTACGCTTATAAGTAATGAGACCTCTTCAAAAATTTATGCTACAATTATTAAATTTATTACTTGAAACTTAAAATAATTCAATACAGGCTTTTTTGTAAGCATTATTAAGATAGCCTGAAATTATTTTTTGTTTTAGGTTATCAATATTTTTTTTTTGAGTACTTAATTAAAGTATTTTGCAAAGTTTAATTGCAGTAAACAAAATGTGACTGTTTTTTACATTATCTGTGAAAAAAAAATCTACTTAGCATAAAGTGCCTACTCTTAATATTTCAGCAGTTGACAACCATTAAAAGAATTATTATGTAAATGTTAAACGATATTTATTTTGTAAATAGGTCTTAAAATAACACTTTTACACGTCAATATTTTTTTCTTTTCGTCAGTTTAAGCTTGATGAGTCCGGTGTTTCTTAGCTGACTACTCTGAGAAGAAACACCGAAACAAACTCAGGGGTCAAAGTCTCTTTTAAAGTCCATACAGTAACCATGTATTGGTCAAATCATATGAGAACCATGCAAATTAGTGTCACAGGCGGTCTTTTGAAGAAAGAACCACCAGATTTGAGTAGACCTGTTCAGTCAGTGCAAGCTGAGTGCAATATGATATACTAGCTTCTGCCCGCGACTTCGTCCGCGGAAAATTTCTTGTTTTAACATATTTAACTATGTTTCTATACAATTTCTCGAGATAAAAAAAAGAACTTTACTTTTTTTACTATATTATTCATAATCATAACACTAAGAAATGAAGCAGCTTTCTATCAGTGAAATTTTTTTTGCAATCGAACCAGTAGTTCCAGAGATTACCTCCTACAAACAAAAAAATAAAAAACAAAAAAACAAACTTTACTTCTTTATTATATTAATAGTGTAGATATATTAGTGTAGATGAATGAGAATAATTCGACACTTACTATGAATTCTTCTGGGATCAAGGGTAGATCGTTCTGGGGATCAAGGTAAGAAAGGAACAGGGTAGGTTGTTCAGTGAGTAAGAGTTTGACACTGTTTCCCGCTCTACCCAAGATCAACTAAAGTCGAAGTCATGATTTCTCCTGCTCTTGGACACATTGGAAGGGCATGGTTGGAGTGTTTGGACAAAAATCACAACTGTGGTCCGTCAGTCGCTTTTACGTTCTAGGACCACGTTTTCTGAAGTCACCCCATGGCCCTAGTAGGCTCTGCTGGGCCTTCATAGTTTTGGTTACATTTCATTGAGACGCGCGTGGAAAACTAGAGATTGCCGCCTTAGCAAAGTTACAATAGAATCGTTTAGAGTTAGCACTTGCAGTTGGCCACGCCGCAATTCCCTTGTCATCTCAACAAAGGAATTGACCAGTCGGTATGAACAAACGTTTTTTCTTTCTTTCTTCAGATCGTCTCTACAAGGACATGGCGGTGCCGCCCAAGCGCGGTTGGTGTCCTCCAGGCGTTTCACACAATGGCGACACCAGTAGCCTAAATCTCGTAATGAAAACCGTAGCGACATCGTAGCGACTTTGACATTTTCGTATTCCCATCCATCAATCGAGTTTAAACGACACCGATTTTGAACTCGTTCGATCGAAGAGAAGTCGTTTAGAAGTCTTTTGATTGTCGTTCTATCGAATTCCCATCACGGAATACGTGAATACCTATTTTGGATAGGACTACGATCAAACGACAATAGAACGACAATGGAATTGGGATTGTTTGATTTTACGTGAATTAGGGCACTGGTTGTTTCTTCCGCATTCTTCCGCATAATAGGTACACTTATAATACCGTAGCATTGTTGCATATGGAAAAAAATCCAGAACGAATGATATATGTTTTTTAATTCATGGAACAAGTTTTATGAAATACTCGAGTGGACGGTATTGCTGATTACAAACAGACTTTTCAGGCGTTATCTCTCTTTTTGCGCATTGCCATCATACATCTTTGCTTCGCAATGATGCAGAGATGTATGTCTTTTTCAGACACGAACCCTTGGCCCCAGTTTGTTTCGACCCTTTTGCAGGGTCCCTACGGACGGTTAAAGGTTTTTTTTTTATGGTAGGCAAAAATCAACCAATGAAGCTCCACCACACCTCCACCGATCACCCCACCCAAGGGCGGGATACAGATCCCGCCCTTGGGTGCAGCGGGAAGTAGTGTCAGACTCTTGCTGACTAAACAACCTACCCCATTCCTACGTCGCCATATATATATATACCAGGGCTAGAGCCTTCTTTTCAGATACGAACCTTTGGCCCCAGTTAGCTTCGACCCTTCTGTAGGGTACCTACGGTTTGCTAACAACTCCTTGAGGCGCGCGGGAACAGTGCGCGCCGTTGACTACTAGGCTTGGTCTAGACGATTACCAGACGACTGCGAGCTACCCATTACTCCTCTTCTCCTTCCTTTCAGACTCGAACCGCTGGCCACAGTTAGCTTCGACCCTTCAGCAGAGTTCCTACCGACGGTTAAAAGGGTCAGTGGTGTAGCTAGTCCCACAGGGGCCCCGTATCAAAAGACCTTCGGGGGCCCCGTATAAAAAAAAACGTATTTTTATTACAGATGCTTAGCTGCCCTATGAGACGGTTGGATAACATGTTGCGAATTTTTGCCTAGGTCGGGTCCCCTGTACCGCGGGGGCCCAGTATAATTGATACGGCAGATACGGCGGTAGCTACGCCCCTGAAGGGTTATCAAATTGAAGAAATAACAAGAAATCTCGATCAGTAGAGTCCAACCTCACCTTCTAAATGATCTTGGCCTTCAAATGAGCCAAACAATGAATCAACCGCAGACATGCCAAAGAGTTTTTTGCGACGTAAATGTTTTCATGCATAAACGGTCGACAGGTTAAATAGATTATGTTTACAACACCGTAACTGAAGAGGTTAAACAAGTTCAGAATTTTCTAGAAGAGGAACTGTGAGCCGTGACATTCATTTTAAGTGCCCATGAAATCTGTGAAGCCGGTAACAAATCAAGAGGCAGGTTAATATATTATAGGCAAAAACTTTAAACAAGTATTCAATGAAAAATGTTTTTCACAGCTCGCTTTTATAGCGTGCTATGAAAATTTATAATTTATAGGTATATACCTGTATAAATAAAACTCGTCATTCTACTTAATTTCTGGAGAGTGTTGGCCTGAAATTAAGTAGAACCAAAACGGAGTACTTGTTCTGTGATTTCGGCGGTCTCTCCGGTCCTGTGGCCTTAGCTCTCGACGGAACGCCCATACCAATCTGTTCCGCTCGTCCAAGGAGATGGTGAGATAGACCGAGACGTAACGCAGGATGGATGAAATGGCGACAGGTCACGGGAACAACTGGCGACCCACGGATGCCCCTCAAGTTGAAGGGTAAAATTTACAAGTCCGTGATAAGACCTGTCCTACTGTATGGATCAGAATGTTGGGCTGTGAAAAAGACGGATGAAAAAAGACTGCATGTAGCGAAGATGAGAATGTTGAGATGGATGTGTGGTGTGACGAGAATGGATAAAGTGAGAAATGAGTATATTAGAGGAAGTCTGAAAGTGGCGCCAGTGACTGAAAAGTTGAAAGGAAATCGTTTGTCTTGGTATGGTCATGTGAAGAGGAGAGATGAAACGCATGTCACTAAAAGAGTTCTGAGTTTACACGTAGATGGATGGAGAGGAGGAGGGAGGCCAAAGAAGAGATGGATGGATTTTGTGAGGAGTGATATGAAAGGAAAGGGAGTTAGTGATAGTGTGACGGGTGACAGGACAGAGTGGAAGAAAAAAACATGTTGCACCGACCCTAAGTAAAATGGGATAAGGGTAGGATGACGATGATGATTGTGGACATATATATATATTTTATGTTAGGAAATCATAAACTTAGTTTATATGCTGCAATACAAATCGAGGTACACTATCAAGAAAAACTTACCTATAGAGTCATTAAATTCGTGAGATAATAATATTTTTATAAAAACCATCTTGCTGTGTTAAGTGTGCATTGAAATTATGACCAGACGGTTCTGTACAAATGAATTGTCATTGTAAAACTTATTTTACAATGACAATTTATTAAAAAATAAATAATTATAAAATATCCAAAAAAAGGCTCCAAATTGTTTTTTTGTTTGTTCAGCGATATCTTCGTAAATGTTAATCGATTTTATTTTATTTTTTAAATGATAAATGATAGGCTCGTGTTTGACCACAATCTCATCTGATGGTAAGCGATGATGTGTTTGACGATGGAGCACGCTTGCCTAGAAGTTACCTATTCACTCTTGACTTAAAGACACCTAGGTTGTAGAAATTCCCTGCCGGTGTCTGACGCCGGCGGGGAATTTCTTAGACTGGGTTTCCTGATAGCTACAACCTAGGGGTTTTTAAGTCAATAGTTGTTGGGGTTGTTGTTGGTGAGTTGTTGTGGTTGGTTCTTGGTTTGGTATTGTTGTTGGGATTGAGTTGATTGGTTTGGTTAGTTAGATTATTTCTCGGCAAGTGTGCTCAATCGTCGACCACATCATCGCTTACCATCAGGTTAGAGTTATTGCGTTTAACTCCTACCTGCCTGCCAACAATATTAACAAAATTCTTTCCGAAAACTCAAATGGGTATAGATTTATATATAATTGTCATGTCATATGAGTAAAGCAGGCTTACTTACAAGTAACGAAACCGCAGGCATGTTCTAATTCCACAGCGGTTTGTCTTGTCAAATGAATTTCGTAATAACAAAAAACTATCGTTTTAAGTTCGCACCAAGATTAGGCTTACCGTACAGTCACTTTACTTGACTTAGGTGATCTGCAGGCCATACACCTTTACGTTGATGACATTAGTAAAAGATTTGACGGTCACGCAGTGTAATAGCGCTGTAAGTTTTGTTAGGCGACAAAATGCCAGTGAAGTCAGAAAAAAAGTCAAATCGACTTTTTTTCTGACTGCGAAAGCATTAGCCAATAAAAAAGTTAGGGAAACTCAAATATAACGGAAAGGAAAATCGGAAAGGATTAGTAAGGAGCTGTGATATACAGACACACAAATATTAAAACTTAAAAAAAATATATTGAATATTATATTCGAATATTAATACTTTCTATGAATAAAGCTAATATTTTGTATATATCATGGTTATTATCAGTAAGTAAACAAATAACAGAGGTGGGCAAAGCAGCGACTTTCGTACCTATTAACTTTTCAGTATTTTGACATATAATTTCTATGAATGTTCTTATCTATCGCTAGGATATTAAGTCAATGACACGAAACTAAGGCCCGGTATCCACCAAAGCGGAGAGGAGAGGAGACGAGAGGAGATATGTTTGAATAAACCAATTCGATTTCGTTATTTCCACATCTCTTCTCCGCTTAGCTTTGGTGGAAGCGGAGAGGAGAGGAGATGTCTCATTTTTCTATAGAATTTTGTGCAGCGAGCGAGCAAGCGGCGCGACAGAGCGGAGAAGTGTTTAGTCGGGCGGCCGGGCTGCGCACGTGCTCGCGCACCCCTCACCCCGCTGCCTTCTCCGCACGCCTCGCACGTCCCGAAACGTCATTCGATTGACTGACTTTGAATGCAAGCGTGAAGACAGAACTTCATTGTTTTCGATCTTTCACAGCTCACATCGCTGCTACACACAGCTCACATCTCCTCTCTCAACGCATCTCTTCTCCGCTTTGGTGGAAATAACCTGCCAGCTTCGCGGCACATCTCCTCTCGTCTCCTCTCATCTCCGCTTTGGTGGATACCGGGCCTAATAGTATAGGATCCCTCTGCTGTTATGAACGCGAGAGTTTCTGAGGATGAATGCGATTTTTTTTTACTTCGAAAGGAACAATAATCAAAAGGATTAATAATATTCTGAATAAAATAAAATCATCCTACCTATGTATTTTCTTACTCTAGAGAAAACGAGGGTGATATCAGCAATTGCTGAGCTGCGACCCTTTCTGTTCGAACACGCTCAGCACCCTTATATTGTATTCGTATTGTCTTCGGGAATCTTTAAGTCAAGAGTGAATATGTTACTTCTACGTAAGCGCTCTTCATCGTATTTAATATGTAAAAAATACATATTTATTATCCTGAGCGTATCTTCTTTCAAATTAAAATACAAAAAGATTAAAATCGGTTCACGGAATCCAAAATTACCACCGAGTACAGCGCCATCTCTCGGGAAATTGGGTTACTAATTTTTACAGGGGCTACTGGGTTCTGTAACATTGTGAGAAATTTGTGGCGGACGGGAAACTACGGAACCCTACACTGAGCGTGACTCGACACGCTCTGGACCGATTTTTTTTTTGATCGAAACATTTGTAAATCTATATATTAACCTTTTGAATAGGTACCGTAATTAGAGACATAATAGAAAAACAATAGCTGTGCGAACCGGCGTTCGCTTGGGCACAAAATAAACAGGTACAGAAGTCAATCTCATGTATGTACTTCAGTTTTCATACCTACGCACGGCGGTCGCGCGCGCTAGGGTTGTCAACTGGATTTTGCACAACAAATTATCGTGGTAGTTGCAAAATTTCACAGACGCGCGTCTCAAACGTGACACCCTCGCGGTCGTAATGATCCTCGTTGAGCCCGGTTTTCGCGTCGGTGAACGGTATCTATGTGTGCGTTGCTCGAGCGCTTTGTACGTAGATTGACATCTGTACCTATATAATTTGTGGCTTGGAGCTCAAGAGTTAAATAGATTTTCCTCCCTTGTTTGACCCCACTCTTTTTTTGGACTACGACAATAATTATGCTTGCCCACAGCCATAGGTACGTGAATTTTTATTAGGCAAAGCAATTGCCAATGCCCCGATTGCTTTTGCCGATTTTTCGTTGCCAATCTTAATGCCTTGTTGTCACACAATTATGTTAGTTTACTTTAAAAAGTAGTATATTTAAAAATGTAGGTGAAAATTGATTCAATAAAGCAAAGGACCGACAGGCATGGAGTAAAATGGAGGAGGCCTTTACCCGTTGAGAGGTCCATTAGAAAACTTATTTTATAATTATTATTTTACATCTTTTTTAAATTTAATTAACTAATGTCCAAATATTTTGGACATTGGGGCCGAAAGGTTCTGGAGTGGCGATTGCGTACCGGAAGACGTAGTGTCGGTAGGCCTCCCACAAGCTGGACCGACGACCTGGTCAAGGTTGCTGGAATTCGATGGATGCGAGACGCACGGGACCGGTCGTTGTGGCGACGTTTGGGGGAGGCCTATGTCCAGCAGTGGACGTCTTTCGGCTGAATTGATGATGATGATGATTGATGAATGCCCAAATATTTTATACCAATTTTAAAATTAGTTTGGAAAATTTGGATTTATTTAGTCATTTATAATGTAAATGTTGCAGGACTTGGGGGAGGCCTTTTCCCAGCAGTGGGACAATTAGGGCTTTATAAAAAAAAATGCAAATGTTAATTATAATTCATTTAATCTAATATTTGTTATTTTTTGCATGCATTTATAATAATTTTCATGAAATGTAAGTTTTTATTTTTATTCAAAATAATTATTCTATTGAAATAAAAAGGTTATATTATTATTATTTTCTTTATTTATTACATATACAGACAAACTATATTTTTAAATATTTTCTTAAAAAACACATAAAAAAAACATTTAACATTATTATCCCGTTTATTCATAAACTAACATATCAATTATATTTTTAAATATTTCATAAAAAAAAAAAAATATTATTATTATCTACTTTAAAAAGTGCTTTGTCAATTATTTTGCTAATGCTCTCGAAAGGGTTGAGAGCAATTCCGCTTATCTCTTTGCCGTGATAAAAGTCGTACCAAGATTTAATTCAGAAAAACTATCATTAATTTGTAGGTGAAGGTTGCCCATTAGGCTTTCTCTGTAACAATTGCGTGAGAAAAAATAATAAGTACCTTCCGTTTACATTGAGGAATTCTTAGTAGAATTGTAGGGAAATCTTTTAATTAGTAGTCACTGATTTTTCCTTATGAAAATAATAACTTATCGATGCTGGAAATATGAATAATTATTGTAGTAATAATGGTGAAGGAATGTTGGTGAAACGACACCGTAATCAAACTATCAAGCTAATTAATACTATAGAGGCAAGCCCAGTCACTGGATTCTTTTAAAACCCAGTCAAAACACATTACCTTTGTCTCTAATATTATTTAAATTCTATCTAAATTCAATTCTTCCCACCACTGTTTTTTTTTTCTTTTTGTTGTGTAACACATCATCATCATCAGCCTTTTTAATGTTCCCGTTGCAGGGACACAGGCCTCCTCTCTAAGAGAGGGAATGGGCCGTAATCCACCACGCAGGCCCAGTGCGGGTTGGTGGATGTCACATGTCTTCGAATTTTTGGTTCTAGGACATGCTGGTTTCCTCACGATGTTTTCCTTCACCGTTTTGAGAGCAGTGGTGATGAAATAAATTACGCAAAGTAATGCGCCTGGCTGGGTTTGAACCCGGGACCTACTACACGTAAGTCGGGGCCGTTACCACTCGGCCACCACTGCTCTCAACATATTTATATACAAGGTGTCATTGACATGTTAACGCAAACGAATACCATGGATCCAGTACATGATTCTGGACCCCCCAGTTGTGGAATTTTTCGTCGGTCTTTTTTCAAATTTTTGAAAAAAAAGTTTTGTGTTTTTATTTTTTACCTGTATAAAATCGTTATTCTGACCAACCCCAATGATATTTTTAGAAAAAAAAAGAAAAAAAAATTTTTTTAATAAAAAAATGTAAAAAAGTAAAAATAATTAATAAAAAAATCATCGAGGCAAATAAAGTCGTTATTCTAATCAAACCCGATGATATTTTTAATTTGGAATGTAATGCACTAATTTTTTTCGCAAAAACTGTTAAATTGACGTTTTTAAACAATTTAATTAAAAAATTCATTAAAAAAAATAAGAAAACAAAGAATTCCATCACTGGGGGGTCTAGAATCATGTACTGGATCTATGGTATTCGTTTGCGTTAACATGTCAATGACACCCTGTATACCTGTATTATATATTTTTTGTTAAGCTTATGCTTATCTTTTGTACATTTTTATCTATGTAACGTGTTTATTTTATTTATTTTGATAGAACAGTACACCACAGACTACCAGCTTTTTTAGTTCAAGCTTTTATACTCCATCCTAAGGTTGTCTGGTAGATATTGCTGTCAGCGATAAGACCGCCTTTTTGCCCATTCATCTAAGTTTCTGTGAAAATGTTACTTTTTTGGTGTACAATAGAGTAATATTCCTTTCTATTATATAGAGGCAAAAATGTACAATATTGTATGTTTGTTACATCTATCTACCCAAATGGCTAAACGTATTTTGATGACGTTTGACTCACACGTAGGCGTGGAATAACGTATTTATATAATGGGAATCGATCACTTTTCCGAAATGTGTTTTATTCGAAATCCATTTTGTCGAACTATATTTCGCCGATTTAAAAAATAACTTTTTGCTATAAGCCGAAGGCTGTTTTGAATTTTTTTATTTGCCATATTTTTACCACTCCTGAACAACATTTTATAGAATTTTGGTCACAAATATATAGACGGTTACTTGGTAGCATTTTAAATATTAAATTAGTGTCACAAAAAATTACCATCACGAAACGAATCGCTGCAAAATCGACTTCACACAGTTTTGAATTATACTCTCGGGGCAGGGCAGACCATGCCCCTAGACCTAGAGTTTGATTTAAGCCCGTGTAGGCCCAGGGGGTAGGGCGCAAGCGAGCTGAGGAACAGGTGGCCAGTCTCCGCGGCCGGCCAGCAGGTCTCGAAGTTTGCCCAAAAAACCCAGAAAGACACATTTGTTTTCTTTCTGTATTCCGTGGTTAAAACCATCTGCAACGATAAGCTCGCTTGGAGCTACCCAAACCGCGCAACGCAACGCAATGGGACAATTTTTTCCATTCACGCAGGCGAACTCACTGGGGCAAACTAAGCCACTGGCAGCGGATAAAAAGACAATAGAAACCAAAAAGAACCAGAAAAATGGGTACAAAGGTGATGCTTATTTCTAAAAAAATCTTTTCCATCATAGGTACCTGTCAAGCTTGCGAACGGCGAGCAATGGGTAGCTCGCTATCCGCCCATTCGGTAACCGTCCGGACCGAGCCCAAGTCGTCGACGGCGCGCACTGTTCCCGCGCGCCTTAGGGAGTTATCAGCAACTGTAGGGGCCTAGCAAAGTCGAAGCCTTCTGGGGCCGAGGGTTGATGCGAAAGCGGAACACCGGGGCCCTGGTACTAAGTCAGGAAGGAACAATGGGTCGTTTCGTCAGTAGAGTAGAAAGAGAGTAGTCTGACACTGTCTTACGCTCCGCCCAAGGGTGAGGTTCGTCATTCGATGATTTTTCCCATCACTTTCACACACCCATTCACAACTCCTCATGCACACTCCTACACACTCACCCACAGCAATACTCAGATAGGCCTAGCTACTTTTATTCTTATCGTTTGTATCTGCTGCATGTTTTTGTACAGATGTTAAATTGTAAATCCGCAATTGGCATTTATACTTAAGATATTGTAGATTTTGTAATAAATAAATAAATAAAAAAGCATACTATCAAAAGGGAGCTTAAAAAACGGAGATGAAGTCATGAAATAATTTTTTCAATACACTTACTCGAAAACTGCCTCTTATCGCACTCCTATTAGGTTCGATATAGCATGTATATCACCCAAGTGCTTTTTTTGAGTTTATCACAACAAGGGCTTTTTTATTCCTTCCTTATCGTCACGGTTAAGCGTGATTATTTTTTTTTACTTAGTTTATCGAATCCGGCGCGAGGTTGTTCTCCACGAGGCGCTGGGCGACCCCACGAAATGAGAAACTGACCAGAGTAGATTTTTATTTTTCATGGCGCTAGTTAATTTCGTCTAAGACCCAAGGGCTATCAGCCCAAATCGTTTTACAATCACACAAAACGATCCCTAAAACCAAAACATTGAGCTTGACCGACTTTTTAGCAACAAAGTATTTTACAATCACTTTTTATTCGCGTAACGTTTTCAGGGTCAATTGTTATATAATAGCTGGAGTGTTGACCCATTGAGGCGTACGATCAGAGGCCACGGAGCAGAGTCTATTGTTTGTTTAACGTTCTCAGAAAACCCCAATAAAATAAACCTTTGTTTTTTCTGTGCAAGTATTTGAGATGGTTACTGCCTTGTACTGAAAACATGCTTGAAGAATCTTCAAATTATTCTAGTTGTATTTTTTTTAGGATTCCGTAACGCTATTGGAGAAACGGGACCCTTATAATACCTACTATCCGTAAGGGGCCATCCTGCCTATAGAAGCCTACTAGGGGTCAAGGGTCTTCTGAAAGGAAGGCTAAGCCCTGATATGAAAGGCTAATAAGGAACGGGGTGGGGCGTTTAGTCAGTAAAAGTTGGATATTATCTCCCTTTCCGCCAAAGGGCGGAAAGCGGAAAATCATCCAATGACAAATCCCGATTTGTCATTGGATGATTTTTAATCTCCATAAAAAAATCTTTATAGGATCACTGTATTGTTCGTCTGTCTATCTGTCTGTCAAACCCTTTTATCTCGAAAATGGGTGGTAGGGATGGTATCGAGTTAACTGCTGACCCAGAATCCTGAAATTGGTCATAAACCAAAGTCCTACAGCAGAAATATATGAAAAAATCTGAAAAGAGTAAATATGTTTTTAAGTCACAAAAAAAACTTGTTGCATTTGGGTAGATCTTTGATATGAGTGAAGTTCCATTCAGGAATTAATCTACATATTTACATCGATAGGTAAGTTTGTCCGAAACCCTCAGTGTGCGAGTACGACTCACACTTGCCCGCAGTTTTTTTTTTTTAAGTAAGTAATGCTTGTTAGGACTCAACGTAGCTTGAAGTTTTGGCTTGATTGCTCAAGGGAGCACAGAAAAATACAGAATTTGAAAAATAAATAATTCATTATTTTTTTGTTTTGTCTCAAACGATTAGATTTATGAATGTGAATTAACCATACCCCAGTAAGTTAATAACAATACAATACCATAGGTTTTTTTTATGGTACTAGGTAAAAATCATCGAATGACGAATCCCACTCTTGGGTGGAGCGGGAAACAGTGTCAGACTCTTACTGACTAAAGAACCTACCCCGTGCCTTCCTTGCCTTGTTCCCAGAGCCCCGGTGTAACGCTTTCGCACCAACCCTCAGCTTCGGGAGGCTTCGACAATACCATAGGTACCTACTTGTGTTAAGGTTGTCTCTTTGAGAGCCGAGTTTCCCAGCTAGAGCTATCCTGGCTTTGGACTCAATGAACCGCCCAAAGTTAACGTCAGAGGAAATTTCAACTTCCAAGAACTGAAAGCGGTGGTGCATTCCTTGGATACATTTTGAAAATAATTTATTGTGTTAGCATCCCACAGTGTAACTGTTGTATTGATTGATCTATTTTTTTTTCTCATACATTTTTAATTTTTTTTTATATAATATTTTTTTATAATTCACGTTGTAAAGTAAGAACACTGTAGACTTAGTAAATCCTATTACGATTCACCTTTTATTTTTTATTATTATGATTATTTTTATTGTGCTTTTAAGTACAATATTGACTGGTCTACACTGTTTTTACATAATGATATAAGTACTGTAACAACGAAATATTGTAAGAAATCATTTTTTTTTTTAAAGAGTAACCTTGGAGTTTCTTGCCGGTTCTTCTCCATAGGAAACGACCAATTTGGAACCGTGCACTAGCTTCTGACGTTTTATAAGTGCCCTTGTAGGCCTATATGAATTAAAAACCTTTTTGATTTGATTTGATTTTGAAAAACAGGAGCCAAGGTGAAAAAATTTGAATCTCAAATCGAGTCCCGAAGATTTTTCTGAATCGAATAAGTTCTTTGTGTCGTAATAAAAAAATTGTGCTATAAGGCTTTCATGTCATTTCAGGGTCCTAGGTTAACGGGAAGGACCCGTGAATTATCATCCTTTGAGAGTAGATATATTTTTGTATCTGTCAACTTAAAAGTTTGATTTTTTGCACAGCTTCAAGGAACGGCAGACTCAAGTATATGGTAAAAAGGCTTTTTATGTACCAATTTCGGATGTTTATTTTTTGTTTTTTTTTTAAGTATTTAAAAGCCAGTACTTATAATAGAAACTTTGAAAAATTTAGTTCTTAAAAATGTGCTAACGCCTACCACTTTATAGCGAGTAATTTACACAATCACATCGCATGGCGCAAACTACTAGGCGTTTACTTAGCTTTCTATGTATTCGTTTTTTATTGACTTTCTATGCATTAGTTTTCCCACATGACAGATTAAACTTTTCACCTTGTGTACCGATATTATACTCAGCGTTTTTTAACGAGATTCATCATTCGATGTTATCTTTTTGTTTTATGTTTTATCATTATTTTTAATATAACTATGTGAATTTAAACCTGAGTATAGTTTGTCCAGAGCCAGTTACTGAATCGATTACAATAACTTTTGACCATGTTAATTTTTTTTTTATTATAGGTTCGCGCTAGACCGCTATCTTACCTGATGGAAAGCGACGTTGGATTGTAGCTATCAGGAAACACAAACTCCGGCAAGGAATTCCAATTCTAGGCTGTACGCACAATGAATCATTTTTATTAGAGTTGCCGCGAATACTCGCTATTATTCGGTATTCGGCATTATTCGACATTTTTTTGATATTCGTCGAATACCGATTAATAGCTAGTATTATTCGACATTCGGCGAATAGTCGTCTAAAATAAACTTTAAATGAATAAAAAAACTAATAAGTTAAACATGAACATTTTTTAAATTATTTTCCCTATTAAAACAATACAAAATATCAATAATTATCTGTAATAGGTGCCTGTGCCTATCATATTCATGAAATTAAATTAGTTAGGCTTTTTAATTAATATTTAAAATCCAACAGAGGCAGATTGTGGTGCAAAAAAAAAACAATTTTTTCTTCACGTTCGGGAGCAAGTCGGTTTCGTTTTTCCTCGTAAATTAAACCTGCCTCGGAAAATAGTCTTTCTGAATAAACAGAGCTTGCTGGTGTGATTAAGTATCGTTTAGCAAGCTTAGTTAAAATAGGAAATCTATTCTTATTGGTACTCAAAGTCCACCGTTATATGGGTTTATTTTTCTGTCAGCCTTTGCTAATGCGATGTAGTTGGCGATTTTTTCAGCAGTGGCATTCTTGGGTTGCTCTTCAGTAGGTTGCTCAATACATGATTCTACAAAGCATGCCCAAAATAGTTTGTGAGTTATCGAATCGATCTGCTCACTTTCATTGTCTAAACGAGACCTTTTGGATGCCGGTTCTGGATCCGAATCATAATTTTCGTCATCTAAAGAAAGTTTTTGTTTTCTTTTCTCACTACCTTAGAAGAAATCTACACTAATACTTATAATAAAGAGGGAACGTTTGTTTTTTTTATTTTTTTGTTTGTAGGAGGTAATCTCCGGAACGAATGGTCCGATTGGAAAAATTTTAGCAACAATAGAAAGCTGCTTTACTCCTGAGTGACATAGGCTATATTTTATGTACGCGGGCGAAGCCGCGGGCAAAAGCTAGTTAGAAATATTTTTAATGTGTTTTTTATGTCGAATAGTGATGTCGAGTTATTCGACTATTCGCCAAAGTGAAAGGCGATTAATCGGTATTCGACTATTCGCGGCAACTCTACTTTTTATATATTTGTCACAAAAATATATAAAAATGTCAAAAGTTGAGCACCACCAATAATAACTACATGACGGGGTTACGGCAGGTCATAGTGAACATCAGGTGCCAGGATACAGTTGGGTGCGGGAGCAAAACAACCCTTCAGTCGCCAGGATGGTTTGGTGACCATGTGTTTGTGTGGACAAACGGGTAATATAGCATACTTTTGGATTTTTCGTGATACAGTTTTTTGTACCTACATAGATTCTTGGAAGAAAAATACTAATAATAAGGTTGTATAATTTTTTAAATATCTAAATAAAACATATTTCATGCATCTGAAGGCTTTTATTTATGTCCAACTAGCTTTTGCCCGCGGCTTCGCTTCCTTCAACAGACTATTTATTCTACCCTACTCTACCTACCGCAGCCTACACTACAAATCATGGTAAAATGAGGCATGTTGTATAAAAAAACACATGAAAATTCGTAAGCATGAGATTTAATACTTAAATATTTACATTCCATCTTCATTACTAATCCTGTACTTTTTAACATTTTAGTACCAAACAATGTTAGTGTTCTTGGAATCGATTCATTTGTGCAACTACACCCTACGCATTAAGATTAGACAATAAAACAAACCCTTTTTACTGTCAGTTCAACTAATTTTGACTTCTATTCCGTAGGCATAAGGATGGCGTTAAAAGCAAAAAAAGTGTTTACAAAACCAACTATTTAATGCAGCCGCTATTTGTCTTTCTGTCAACGCAATAAAACTCAAAATCGGTTGAACGAACGGCAAAAAAGGTTTTCTTAACGTCTAATGTTATTGTTAAAGGCGTATAAACATATTTAATCTATCGCTTTCTCTTCCAACTTGATCACACGTACCGAGTGGACGAGACAGTGCTATCGACCGAATAAGTATATAAGTATAGTCCACAACTATAACACAACGTCATCTAGTCCCAAGCTAAGCAGAGCTTGTATTATGGGTACTAGACAACTGATAAACATACTTATATATTTCTAAATACATACATATTATAGATAAATTACACCCAAACACAGAACAAATGATTGAGCACATCACACAAACATTTGTCCTGGATAGGAATCGAACCCACGACCTCAGGCATAGCAGTCAGGGCCACTAACCACTAGACCAACAGGTCAGTGAGTGTTTTTTTTTTTAAAGAAAGCGATAGTTTAAATTAAGTTTATGGTGGTGTAGCCAGTGTGTTCATATACAGGTTTATAGGTAGGTACCTATACATCAATATTGAGTAGTAAATGACAGCCTGCTGTCTAAAGTAACTTATTCGGCTATTGGCTGAACGATCAATTCCAATGCCTCGACGGCAAAAAAATAGCAATCAAATGTAAGACAAATTTAAGCTTAAAATGACTAAAAAAAAGTACTCTAGTACATAACAAACTTAAAAACTAAGAAAGATGAACAGAAAAATACAAATAGAATATCAGATATGCTATAGACCAAATTTTGATCCGTTTAATCCCGTGGAAGGTCGATCCGGTACATGAAAGATAAAAATAAAGAAAATTTAAAACTCAAATTAGGTAATTTGCACATGTGAACATCGGCTCAGCGAGTCAATGACGTGTAGGTAGACTCAACGACCGACGACGACCATAAGAAATACGTAGTGTTACTATTAATTTTAATTGATTTTAAACATTTTGTGTTGTAGATAGAATGCTGTGCCAGCTATTGATAAATAGTATTTTATAAGTCAAACTCTTGCGCCCCCGGCGGACACCGGCGTTCGCACACCTATTTCACAAATTATACACCGTGAAATTTAAATGGTTGTTTTCCCTCAGTGAAATGGTTGTATCTTGGTAATACAAACGTTTGATAAAGAAATAAAATATTAAAAACAAAAAATGGACCTGTAGAGTGCAAGCTAATTATGACGTATCACAACGTGCGAGAGCTTATTTTGGTTTAAATATTTAATGAATCGGTTTCCTTTGACGGCGGGCTGCTCATGCGACTCTAGTAGTACCTACAAATTACGTCTAATGTTACTATTGTCTTCGCTTTTTTGAGTTGATAAATATTTTTAATAATTATTTATACAAAAAAAACTTTTGAATTTTTTTATTTTTACTGTATGCTTCAAAAGTACTCCTTATGGCAAGTCATTCTGCCGCGGGAAAACAACCATTTAAATTTCACGGTGTATAGGTACAGATGTTAATCTACGTACAAAACGCGCTCGAGCAACGCACACATAGACACCGTTCACCGACGCGAAAACCGGGCTCAACGAGGATCATTACGACCGCGAGGGTGTCACGTTTGAGACGCGCGTCTGTGAAATTTTGCAACTACCACGATAATTTGTTGTGGATAACCCAGTTGACAACCCTAACGCGCGCGACCGCCGTGCGTAGGTATGAAAAGTGAAGTACATACATGAGATTGTCTTCTGTACCTTTTTATTTTGTGCCTATTGTCTCTACGGTATTCGTAAGGTTAAAACACCGGTCCAAGGGATTAAAACTATCAAAATTTAAGAATATACACAAGGCTAAATTAAATTAACGAAACTTTGCAGCGTGATGGATAAATAAAGATATTTTCAGACATTTCAGTATCTATTATCAAGTGAAGCTTAACGTCTGGTCATTATACACTTCTGGTTTTTTTTAGGTGGGAAATCATAAATACTTCTTCCGCTTTAGGGCAGGGCGGAAGAAGTTTTACTAAGTCAAACTAAAAAAAATCTTAATACGTACGTTTTAATTTAGAGTGTATCACATTTGTTTATTTTTTTTTATTATTAAAAATAAATTAATATGCTTCCAAAAAAATTAAATAGGTTTTTTGTCAGCCTTATTAATGTTCCCACTGTTGGGACACAGGCCTCTTCTCTAGGACAGAAATAGGCCATAATTCACCACGCAGGCCCACTGCGGAGTGGTTGATGTCACATGTCTTCGAATTTTTGGTTCTAGGACATGCCGGTTTCCTTACGATGTTTTCCTTCACCGTTTTGAGAGCAGTGATGATAAAATAAATTACAGAAAGTAATTTGCCTGGCTGGGTTTGAACCCGCGACCTACAACTCGATCGGGGCCTTTACCATTCGGCCATCACTGCTCTCAATTTCTCTGTCATCCACCCTATTATGAGATTTTTTTAGTTTTGTCTTACAAAGCGAAGTTTCGTTAATTATAATTTTATCTGCACTACTTAAGGTTCGAGACATTTGTGAGATTTTCTATACTTAGATACATTTACTGTATGAGTTTTTTTTTATTTGAGAATATTATCCGAGGTAAATATCATAAACCTCCATATTACATTAGTAGAAAAACTTCGAGAAAAAAATGCAGTTTATGAGTAAAAATATAAGAAAATAGAATTAATATCAATAAACGTAGCAAAATATAATACTTACAATGATCTTTATTTTACATTTAAATTAATTAAAAGAAGATAATGGTTATAAATGAAAACAACATATTTAATTTATACTTATAAAACTAAGTTCTTAATAATATTAGTACATTAGTATCACTACTAAAGATGCAATTCATTAGCTTAATCTATGAGACTAGATTTTAATTTATTTAATTATTTTTATACAGAATATTTCAGACAGGAAAAACCAAAGAAAAAATCTAGGTTAAAGTAAAGTATAGTTCGTTTTTTTAATTCTAGACTACGATTTGACAATTCAGAATGTCACACTCTAGAAATATGTTCCCAATTTTCTGGAGTTTGACATTTTAAGTTGTCAAATCGTAGTCTAGGATTAAAAAACGAACTATAATAAATATTGGGATAACAATAAAAGGACATTTAAACATATTTTAACTCTTTAAAGAAGTCGATGTAGTGACAGCCACAAATTGACCTCAACTACTTACATTGGCAGAGCAGTGGTGGCCGAGTGGTAACAGCCCCGATTTGCGAGTTGTAAATCGCGGGTTCAAACCCAGCCAGGCGCATTACTCTGTGTAATTTATTTCATCACCGCTGCTCTCAAAACCGGCGAAGGAAAACATCGTGAGGAAACCGGCATGTCCAAGAACCAAAAATTCGAAGACATCCACCAACCCGCACTGGGCCTGCGTGGTGGATTACGGCCCACTCCTTCTCCCAGAGAGAAGGCCTGTGTCCCAGCAGTGGGAACATTAAAAAGGCTGATGATGATGATGACTTACACTGGATAGGTTGTTACGTATTGACAGCTCATTTTTCGTACCTATTTGAAGCGCCACTGGCGAGTGTCCAGAGAACTGATTTGACTGATATTGTATGCGGCGCGACATTACCAGTTTTAGTACCGTGGACACTCGCTACAGTCACCGTGACCGACAGCGCCAATATGGCGGAATCCAAACGGGGACAAAATCACTTTGACGGTGGCCAGTTTATTGTGATAACTGATAAATAATAGAAGACAGTGCGGCCAACTGCATTGCGTTTGTTGGCAATGCAGTTTGCCACACTGTCTTCTAAATGTTTATTGTCTTAGGGTCAATTTATAGTAGGGCCGACACGAAGCGTCTATCCAAAACTGAACATAATAAATTCTACTTTAACTCCACAGCGTAACGTGCACATTACTTCTGAGATTTAAAAAAAGACGCGTGCGCGTGAACAATGCTGATTAGTGCGCGCGCATTCACGCGTATCTACGCGTCCACAAGCGAATCTAAGTGTCATCAGTCGGAAATTGGCCTGCGTCGTTGATCATGATGGATTATTCTAGCGAATACGCGGGCATTCGTGCGGCTTCGCTCGCAGAGAATTTGACGCTTCGGTGCGCTTTCACTCTGCACTAGTTTAAGTTGACCCTAAGAGCTCATACATATGAACGGCCGTCGAATTATTGTACTACACGACAATTGCAGCTGATCTTCATTTGTTTGCAGTTACGTCAAAATTTCACAAGTATATGAGCTTCTAATCAATTTATTACTAAACATACAACATTAAAGAAGAAAGAAATACGTTTATTTGTACATCACACATGCAGTAGAAATAGAATTAAAGATAGATAAAGAAAAATAGCTTTAAAATCTGTGTAAGGCCAAAATAGCGCATAACGATGTGTTGTGTTATTTAAAATCATAAATATAGTAGCGCTGATATTCTGTTAGGTACGGTGTGAGGGTCACACACACAGGCAATTTGAGAATTAGAAAACCAACTAATTATTGAAATAATATCAAAATTGGTAGAAAACCAAACGCGATATAGTAATTTTAAAACAATATATTTATTTATTTATTTAATCTTCATGTACAGTAGTGGTACATAGGCGGACTTAATGCAACAAGGTATTCTCTACCAGTCAACCTTTGGGTTAAAAAAGACAACATTGTGGTAGGTGTGCACTCTAAATAAATAACAGATATCTGTTTCTTTCACCAAGACACCGTTTTCTATCATTTTTTTTTAAATTGCTATAAACTAGTGCTTGACTGCGATCCCACCTGATGGTAAGCAGTGATGCAATCGTTGATGGTAAGGCGCACTAGTTAAACCATTTGGGGGTCATGGCTTTTGACGTCAAAGACAAAATCGGATTTCTTTTTCATAAAAGTAACTTTAAAGCTTTTAACTTCGTTGTTGATGGAGATATTTAGTCTACACTAATATAATAAAGAGGTAAAGTTTGTTTTTTTGTTTGTAGGGGGTAATCTCTGGAACTACTGGTCCGATTGGAAAAATTTTAGCAACAATAGAAAGCTGCTTTACTCCTGAGTGACATAGGCTATATTTTATGTACGCGGGCGAAGCCGCCGGCAAAAGCTAGTATTTTATAATTAAAAAACTGAAGACAAAAAACAAATTTAAAACAGCAAATAAAAAAATTGCACTCATAAAGCCTATTTGGTACAGTACGGCCATCGGATCTTGGCGAGTTTGAATTTAGGCTCTGCGAAGCTAGCGCTTGAAAACTCGTACAAAAAAAAAAAGTTTAAAAACTAACACCCGACTACTTAAAAACACGCTCTAAAAAGTACGAAACAAGAAAACAAGAAAGCCGTGGTCGTATACCACTTTTTTTAATTTATTATTCTTATGGCATACGACCACGGCTTTCTTGTTTTCTTGTTTCGTACTTTTTAGAGCGTGTTTTTAAGTAGTCGGGTGTTAGTTTTTAAACTTTATTTTTATTTAACATATTTTGGAGTTCTAAATAGGTTAATCTTGGGTTCATTGATTTCTCAGCCCATGAATATAGGTAAAGTCACAAGCAAATGCTAGTAATATATATATTCAAAATGTACAAGTAAAGCGCTTTCAAATGATACCAAACACGGCATATTTATCTTAACTTTATTTTTTTACTTCGTATGTTTTGTCCGCTAGAGGGCGCCACATTAGATTTTCAGAAATCCCATATAGCCTATAACCAGCGGACAATTAAGACGCTTCTAATGATATGTCATTTGTCGAATTCTGATAAGTAGTTTAGAAGTTACGAGGGAACAGATGAACATCCATACCCACATACATACAGGTCAAAATCATAACCCTCCTTTTGCTTCGCCGTAGTCGGGTAATAAATGAAATTTGCAGTTGTTATTGCTGTTATTGGCATTTTTTTAAACATTTATTTTTATACGAGTTTTCAAGCGCTAAAATCCGCAGAGCTTAAATTCAAACTCGCCAAGATCCAACGGCCATACTGTACAGATTATTCATAAAGACAATATAGGCAAAAAACAGCTAATGGACCCATCACTACCAAAATCATACATGATTGAAAAAAAAAAGTAATACACCGTTAAATTTTAGTCGTTTTAATCCCTTGGAGGATCGATCCAGTACATGAAACACTATCGATTTGTGTAGATAAAATAAAAAAATAAAGTACTTTTTTTCTTAATCTCTTATTGATGTACGCATTTACGAAATTAATTTCTTTAAGTAAACGAGTCATTGATCTTGTAGGTAGTTGTCGGTCATTGCGTATTAACTACCTACAGATCATTGAACTCGCCCAGCTGACGTTTACTTAAAGAAATCAATTTAGAACATGCGTAAATTAATTCGAGTTTAAAAAAAAGTACTTTGTTTTTTGATTCTAACTTTACCAATCGATAGTGTTTCATGTACTGGATCGATCCTCCAAGGGATTAAAACGATCAACATTTAACGATGTAAAAATAATTCGATATCACTCAGGAGCTCAATTGACCCAAGGGTTTGGTCAAATTCAACTAAAGGGATTATGGCGAATATCCACCTTTACGTTGTTGAGACTGCTACGGTCCGGACTAAGCACCATTGAAGGACTGGAACCATTTGCATTATGCGGTCGGCCTTCTCCTACAGGGTCCATAATTGTTTCCATATTGTATTATTCATCGCCTGATATTTTAATTAGAAATTAAGGATTGCAATACTTTAGTCCACTGTACTCTCATTAACTAGATTCCACCAGCGGCTTTGCCCGCGTAAAACTTCGATTTTTTCATACAAAATTCCAACCCCTTTTTTACCCCTTCCGTTCTTGGCATGTCTACACCTTATAAGAAACCTACCTGCCAAATTTTAAGTTTTTAAGTGTTGTTTTTGAGATTTCGTGATTAATCAGTGAGTGATATTTCGCTTATATACATACATATTATTATATAGGATTAAAATTATAGGTATTTGTTTTTATAGAAAATTAAACTTAATTACGAGTTCTCAGTTAAAGTTTTAGCCGAAAGAAGTTTGGTACAATAATTTGGTATTTTTTTTTTACAATATTTAAATTCTAGGTACTTAACAATAACGATTTTATCACGTGAAATCAAAAATGTGCGTGAATTAAAATCTAATACTCTAGGATTTTTTTTTGTCTAACATTAAATAATGTATTTTTAAAGTGGGAAATCTAAAACCCACTCCTGTTTCTTTTTTGCCTTCGATCCAAGGCCCTGGTAATACAACATGCAAGTTTTTGGCCTCTCTTAAGTCTTAACTTTTTTTTTAATACAATAAAGGACCACGTGTTAAAAAATACTCTACTAATAATAATCAAAATTAATTAAAAATTGACGAATGTCTCGCGAATCACATTTACTTACAAAAATAATACAATCACATAAATTGAGAACCTCCTCTTCTTTGAAGTCGGTTAAGAAAATCCTGTTACAACTTAAAAACTATTAACTTATGAGAGTTTTCAAAATAAAAAAGAGTTTTTAAATGGCTTGACACAAAAAAAGACTCGCGCGGTTTCCGAACGAAATAATATGTAGTCATTTAGGTACTAAATGAAAAAACAACTGAATATGTAAAAAAAAAATCTTGTTTATATATTAAACAAGCGACCCCAGCTTCGTACGGGTACAATGTTGATATTATGCCTGTATTATCTATACTAATATAATAAAGAGGTAAAGTTTATTTTTGTGTTTTTTTGTTTGTAGGAGGTAATCTCTGGAACTACTGGTCCGATTGGAAACATTTTAGCAACAATAGAAAGCTGCTTTACTCCTGAGTGACAGGCTATATTTTATAAAGCTAGTTATACATATAAACCTTCCTCTTGAATCAGTCTATCTATTAAAAAAAGCCGCTTCAAAATCCGTTGCGTACTTTTAAAGATATAAACATACATAGGGCATAAGCAACTTTGTTTTATACTATGTAATGATAAAAGAGATTTTACTTCGAGAAGTTTCTACCTATTACTGAGAAAAAATGCTTTAAATTACGGTTGAGTTTTGGTTATATTTATACTGAAATGTATTTTAAAAATGCTTAAGAATCTCTACATAGTATAAAACAAAGTCGCTTCCCGATGTCTGTCCCTATGAATGTTTAGATCTTTAAAACCACGCAACGGATTTTGATGCGGTTTTTTTTTTAATAGATAGAATGATTCAAGAGGAAGGTTTATATGTGTAATGCATGCGTAATATATTTAATATCACCATTGAACCCGGCGAGTCGATAGTACGATAAAATTTTAAATTCTCAGATCCTATTTTTGTTTGCAGTTTAAAATAAGGCTCCTACTTTTGAATGGTTATAAAAAAATATAACGACAAAGTGGAGTGGATCGTAGCTCCCGCCTTTTCTTTCTAACCTAACCTATCCGTGTCAGGGTGACCTAAAACAATGTCACCTCCAAAAAAACGAAAAAAACTAAACAACACTGTTAACACACACTGTTGTTGTGTTGTTGTTGTGTGTTTTTGTTGTGTTGTGGTGTGTTGTTTGTGTAAACTGTTTTTCTTTCTTTTTCTTTTCTCCTTCCCTGCGCTCGTCTTTTACGCGTTTCATTCGCCTGTCATTTTTTACGTTAAAATTGATGTCTTTATTTATATAAAGACCAAAATCTATTTATTTTTCCTTGCCGTTGGACCAGCAGATGTTCTATACAATATCTAGAAATTGTATAAATTACTTAGGTTAAGTATTGCTGTTATACATTGCTGGGACGCCATATGTATTTTGTACATAGGCTAAGTATTGTATAGAATACCAGAATTATACAGCTTTCTGGTAAAATATACATTTTCTTATTTTTACGTTCTGCACGTCAAGAAATATGTGTGTACGACAATTGGTTCTAAATTATCTATACGATGATTAGGGAGCGTTCAAGTATTACGTAACGCAATTTTTGAAGATTTTTGACCCCCCCCCCCTCCCCCCCTTGTAACGCACCGTAACATTAACTGTTACGGTGGTTGTTGTTATTAACTGTACATTTATCTGTACCCCCCTCCCCCACTCTAAACGTTACGTAACACTCAAGTGACCATTTTTACCTAAATTTTAAATTTAATTGTTTTTTAGCTTTTCTTTAGCCGTTATCGACCAGACTAATACAATCGAGGGATTCCTAAATGAAAAGTACTACGTAAATGAAAAGTGTTCCCAATTTGGGAGTTTTGATTCCTTAATTTTTTATTTAAAAAAAGAAACAATGTTACGTAACGTGTTGTAATAGAGACCCCCTCCCGCCCCTGTAACGCATCGTAACGTTTGACAAGACACCCCCTCCCCCCCAAATTGCGTTACGTAAATCTTTACACAGACAGTATACAGTAGGTAGCAGGTAGTAGTAAAACCTGCTACCTACTGTATTCTGCCTTTTTTTGACTGATCGACATTTTGACAATTCCTGTGGTCTATTTGAAACTAGTTTCTGCCAGCGGCTTCGACCGCGGCAAAGTAAGTTTTTCCTACAAATTGTGGACTTCATTTCATACCGTTAGAATGTGAATTTTAAAAACATCATCCCTTAGAGCTCGCTTACGTCAGAAAAGAAAACCTTCTCAAAAATTTCATGACTCTGTGCTGAAATATCGGTAAGACAGTTTTTCTTTATAAACATAGGTACCTCTAAATTTTGATGTAATCCCGTGGAGGGTCGATCCGATACACTATCGATTTGTAAAGATAAAATTTAAATAACGACATTATTTTTAACTCGAATAGGTATTTAATATGCAACGACCGATAACTACCTAGAAGGACATAAATTTTTTACTTTATCTTTACAAATCGACAGTGTTTCATGTAACGGATCGACCCTTCACGGGATTAAAACGTTCAAAATTTAACAGTATAAATTTTGAATCATTTTCCGTACACTTATTTCTTGAATAACAGAAAACGAGAAGTGAGTGATTTTAGAGTTAATCAGTTACATTTTTGAGTTCAATTTTAATCTTAAAATTATTTTGGTATAATTATTAAGGCTACATAATCTACATTGTATTTTCCGATGGCCTCGTATTCTGCTTATTTCCTATATTGTTATACTCGCGCTGTTTGAGGGACATAGTCACTGCAGTAGCAGTACGGGTTTAAGTGAGGATGTGTTGCGCTAATACAGCTTGGCTCGTTTCCGTACCTGCGATGAAAAAGGAACTAAATTTAGTACAGTGACCTATGATACTAATAAACAGAAATCGACTCATATCCTAGGGATAGACAAGCACATTCATCTTACTTAATATTATAAATGCGAAAGTTACGATGTTTGGATGTTTGTTACTCAATCACGCCAAAACAGCCGGACGGATCTGGATGAAATTTGGCACAGGCATAGGATACACTCCGGAATAGAACATAGGCTACTTTTTATCCCGGAAACCCAAACCCCAACCCCAATACCACGCGGGCGTAGCCGCGGGCAAAAGCTAGTTAAAAATAAGGGTACAATGGGCGGTCTTATCGCACAGGGCAATCTTTTACAGACAACCTTTGGATGGACTGCGCGAAAGGAGATAGATCTAGGGTTGTTAGTGTACATCATCTCATCATCTTCCTGCCCTTGTCCCGTTTTATTTGGGGTCGGTGCAATATGTTTTTTTCTTCCATTCTGTCCTGTCACCCGTCACGCTATCACTAACTCCTCTGTTTTCCATATCACTTGTCACACAATCCATCCATATCTTCTTTGGTCTCCCTCTCCCTCTCCATCCATCCACATTCATACTCATGGCTTTCTTTGTAACATGCGTTTCATCCCTCCTTTTTACATGGCCATACCAAGACAAACGGTTCCCTCTCAACTTTTCAGTCACTTGTTAGTGTACAATTATAAGAAATAATACCAATAAGACATAATAACACGAATAAATACATTATTATTACTTACGCGTTAGTTCTAGATATGTCCCTTGTACTGATAATGAATTTATCATCATCTTTGACATACGCCATTGAGGCTTCGTAAATCCCGTGACCAGGGCCGACTACCACCTGGAAGAAAAAAAAAATTTATCATTCCATTTATTTACAACTAGCGACCCGCCCCAGCTTCGCACGGGTACTGATATTGAATATTATTCTGCATCTATTATACACATAAACCTTCCTCTTGAATCACTCTATCTATTAAAAAAACCCGCATCCAAATCCGTTGCGTACTTTTAAAGATATAAGCATACATAGGATCTAAGCAAATTTGTTTTATACTATGTAATGATTAAAACATCATCATCAGCCTTTTTAATGTTCCCACTGCAGGGACACAGGCCTCCTCTCTAAGAGAGGGAATGGGCCGTAATCCACCACGCGGGCCCAGTGCGGGTTGGTGGATGTCACATGTCTTCGAATTTTTGGTTCTAGGACATGCCGGTTTCCTCACGATGTTTTCCTTCACCGTTTTGAGAGCAGTGGTGATGAAATAAATTACACAAAGTAATGCGCCTGGCTGGGTTTGAACCCGCGACCTACTACACGCAAGTCGGGGCCGTTACCACTCGGCCAACATATTACATATAAAAAATATAAAAAATAGTCGCCCACCGGCATCGGGAACAGGGTCCAAGCTACCGGTGGTTGGGGCTCCTAAGAGATCGCGGCGGCGACGGCTACGGCGAGGGCGCCGTTGCTTTGGCCTCATGCAAGTCGATTAAGCCTTTTACTAACGCACTTGGCAGCGGTTCAAACGTCGCGCGGTAATTTGCGCCTCTTCACTATCTTCTTCTCAGTTGTACACTCCTGGCGGAGTGGTCGTGGTCATGGTCAATGATGGCAGGGCGGCGAGCATGCGCACTTTTCTATACTAGTGCGGAAAAACTGTAAAAAGAGCGAGTTTTCGAGTAAGTGTGTTTTCTTACCTTTAATTGATAGTTCTCTTTGGTTATTTTGGTGTTAGCCCCAAACTTGCCGAGGTAGCCGTCGTGATCTTTGTTGGACACGAAGGAAAGCATTTTACTGTTGGGCCTCTGACTCATCACCCACTGGATTTCGGTTAGCGTGCGAGGCAAGCATTTTGACCTGAAACAGAATAAGTTTTTTATAAAACTTTGTGCATATAAACACGGTACAAAGGCGAACTTAATACCTTAGGCATTTTCTACCAGTCGACCTTCCTGGGCCAAGGCTTGATGCGAAAGCGTAACACCAGGGCCCTGGGAATAAGGCAAGGAAGAAATAGGGGTAGGTTTTTTAGTCAGTAAGAGTTTGACGCTGTTTCCCGCTCCGCCCAAGGGCGGGATTCGTTATTCGATGATTTTTACCTACCATAAAAAACCCGTCTCACCATAATGTCCATTTCCCGAAATTAAGAAAGAAAGAAAGAAAAACTTTTTATTTACGGGACGTACTTACACTCGTTTACAACAATAATTTACATAAAACCATAAACTAAACAGAATATTGCGCACGTCCGAGCAAAACCGCAGCATGTCCATTTTCCAAAACGTTCCTTGGTTTCAAATAGTCCCTTTACCAAAATGTCCCCTCACCACAATGTCCATTTCCCAAAACGTTCCTTGGTTTCAAATAGTCCCTTTACCAAAATGTCCCCTCACCACAATGTCCATTTCCCAAAACGTTCCTTGGTTTCAAATAGTCCCTTTACCAAAATGTCCCCTCACCATAATATCCATTTCCCAAAACGTTCCTTGGTTTCAAATAGTCCCTTTACCAAAATGTCCCCTTACCAAAATGTCCCCTTACCAAAATGTCCCCTTACCACAATGTCCATTTCCCAAAACGTTTCTTGGTTTCAAATAGTCCCTTTACCAAAATGTCCCCTAACCACAGTGTCCATTTCCCAAAACGTTTCTTGGTTTCAAATAGTCCCTTTACCAAAATGTCCCCTCACCACAATGTTCATTTCTCAAAACGTTCCTTGGTTTCAAATAGTCCCTTTACCAAAATGTTCCCTTACGATAATATCCATTTCCCAAAACGTTCCTTGGTTTCAAATAGTCCCTTTACCAAAATGTCCCTTCACCACAATGTCCATTTCCCAAAACGTTCCTTGGTTTCAAATAGTCCCTTTACCAAAATGTCCCCTCACCACAATGTCCATTTCCCAAAACGTTTCTTGGTTTCAAATAGTCCCTTTACCAAAATGTCCCCTCACCACAATGTCCATTTCCCAAAACGTTTCTTGGTTTCAAATAGTCCCTTTACCAAAATGTCCCCTTACCATAATGTCCATTTGCCAAAATGTCCCTTAGCCGAAACGTTCATTTCCCAAAATATCCGCATCCCAAAATATCCCTTTCCTATAACAGTTCGACCCTTCTGCAGGATCCCTACGGTTATCAACTTCCAATGAACAGTGATAGATTTTCGGCACATCAGGAAGCTGTGGTAACCATAGCAACGACGTCCATTTTAGTTAAACTTATTTGCTTATTATAATTGGCTACGTATTATATTAGTTAAGTTGTAATGGGCAGGACACATTGCACGCAGAACAGATGGCCGCTGGGGCCGAAAGGTTCTGGAGTAGCGACCGTGTACCGGAAGACGCAGCGTTAGAAGGCCTCCCACAAGATGGACCGATGACCTGGTCAGGGTTTTTTTGTTACCAAAATTTGACGGTGTATATTCGGACACACACAGTCACATATGTTGCACCGACCCCAAGTAATATGGGATAAGGGTAGGATGATGATGATAATTCGGACAGTGTCCGAATTATCACATTTTATTTACGTAGCGTTGGAAGGCCTCCTGCAAGGTGAGGCGAAGGCCTGGTAAAGGTTGCTGGAATCCGATGGATGCAAGATACACAAGACTGGTCTTTGTGGCGGCGCTTGGGGGTGGCCTATGTCCAGCAGTGGACGTCTTTCGGCTGGAATGATGATGATGATGATGATAATTGGCTACCTACCTTTGGCTTGCAGTCAGCTCATTGAGGTAATTGATGAACGCATCAGCAGTCTTGCGTATCATATCTTTATCTGTTACGTTCTTCCAGTTGACGCATGCGCACCAATGAGGCTCTATGCCCGCTTCGCTGCAGGACCTGTTCTTCGGGATCTGGAAACATGGAAATTGTTTTTTTTTTATTATTTATCTTTTATCACAATATATATAAAATGAGAAACTGACTGACCCTTGGACAATGTGTATCTTAGTTTAGTATTGAATTGAGCATAAAAATCATTTTGTATATCTATACATATATATAAAAGGAGAAACTAACCGACTGACATATCAACGCACAGCCGAAACTACTGGGACTAGGAGCGTGAAATTTTGCACAAGAAAGGATTTTCCAAACTTCAACCCCTAAAGGGATGAAACGCGTGTCCAAAGTTTGTACGAAAACTTATTTTTATGCGGGCGAAGCCGCTGGCAGAAAACTAGTCTATATACATATATAAAAGGAGAAACTGACTGACTGACATATCAACGCACAGCCAAAACTATTGGGACTAGGAGAGTGAAATTTTGCACAAGGCTTCCTTTTATGACGTAGGCCAACACTAAGAAAGGATTTTTCAAAATTCACCTTCTAAAGGGATGTACAGTTTGTATGGAGAACTCTACATTCATGCGGGCAAAGACGCTGGCTAATTTATTTATAAAAACTTTATACACTTACTTCTATAATCAATGTACTAGATTACCAATGAATGTTTCGAAAACGGTCCAACAACTATCATCATTAATACATAGTATAAAACAAAGTTGCTTACCGCTGTCCCTGTGTATGTTTAGATCTTTAAAGGTAAGCAACGGATTTTGATGCTGTTTTTTTTTTTATAGACAGAGTGATTCAAGAGGAAGATTTATGTGTATAATACATGCAAAATATATTCAATATAGTACCCGTGCGAAGCTAGGGCGCTAGTTTACGAATAAATTATTCCCATTGAATTTTTTTAAGGTACAAATCTAAGTGAGTGGAAACTTGGAGATTCTTTTTAACAGCATGGTGTTAGTGAAGTGGTTCAGCGATTGGAAGCTGCTCTGCATGTCGCGAGTTTGACTCTCCCTCAGAACAAAATGTTGTATTGCATTTTATATTGTACTAGCGACCCGCCCCAGCTTCGCATGGGTGCAATACTAAAATATATTATGCATGTATTTACATATTATAAGCCTTCCTCTTGAATCACTCTAGCTAATAAAAAAGCCGCATCAAAATCAGTTAAGTACTTTTAAAGATTTAAGCATACATAGGGACAGGAAGCGACTTTGTTTTATACTATGTAATGATTTATGGTGTACCTACAATAAAGAGTATATTGTTACGAACGTGAGTAATCAAATGCCGGTTTACTAATAGAGAGATTTATTTTCCACAAACAAAACACAAACTTAGTCCAATCGTCAATAAACCACTTCGTAATGCACTCTAGAGATCCGTAAAAATATCGCTTAGGTCGTCGTATGGATAAAACACTCTTCACTTGACTTGAATGGTCGCACTTGTTCGCTGTCGAAATCAAACTGACCCCCGTCCGGCCAGCGAACACGTATTTATACTCAGAGCCAAGAAAATTCTAGATACCGAAGGTTCGAGGCCACACCAGAACAAAAGAAACCGTTTCCGCGAAGCAATAAATTATTCTTATTACCAACCGGTAGGTAACTACTCGACCCCACGACTCATACGAATTTCGACTCTATAATAAAAGACTGAAGGTACAAATTCCTTTACCAAGTTACTTAAGTACCTACAAAAGTTCTCAGAATTATTGAGTACCTACTTATACGTGTCGGATTTTTCTAGAATTTGCTAGGCCCTGGTACGTACTTCTATTCTGGAGGTTTCGACTAGCAATGCGTTTTAATTATTCGGTGATACTTTCAGCTTTGTCGAAGAAACGACGTGTTCTATTTTTACGGCGTAACAATATCTATCTACCTAGTATTGTCTACATAGTATAAACGAGTCTAAGAGTCTTATGTATGTGTTCACATGTTTTTACTGACGATAAAGGAATAATTTTACACTTAGCGAGTTTCACCCTACTTGAAATTTAATGACGTTAGCTCGAATAACACTTCAACGAAACTAACTCGACAGTACTTGAATTCGATAAATTATGAGCGCAACACTTCACTACCTCGAAGCTCAAAAACTATAATGATTACACCACTGCTTACCATCAGGTTTTTTTATGGTAGGTAAAAATCATCCAATGACGAATCCCGCTCTTGGACGGAGCGGGAGACTGTGTCACTCTTACTGACTAAAAAACCTACCCCATTCCTTCCTTGCCTTATTCCCAGGCCCTGGTGTTACGTTTTTGCATCAACCCTTGGCCCAGGAGGTTTCGGCCCTGTAGGGCTCCTAGCTTACCATCAGGTGGGATCGCAGTCAATAAAAAACAAAACATAAGTATAAACTAATTAAATAATGTAGCGGTGTATAAACACAATTCACACACATTGGATATAGATAAATAACACCCAGACACACAACAAATGATCGTGCTCATCACACGTTTGTCCTGGGTGGGAAACGAACCCCTGACCTCCGCCATAGCAGTCAAGGTCACTAACTACTAGACTGGTGGGCCAGACAGTATATCGCTAATAGTTCGAGGGGTAAATAACTCTTTAACCCGAGGTAAACACTGTGCTTTTCATTACGAATAATTTCTTCTTCTTAGTCGTGCACTCTTGACAGAGTGGTCGTGGTCATGTGTCGGTCGAGTCCTGCGCCACCGCCTCTCTCGCGATGCGACGCCATGAAGTTCTATGTTTGACGGCTTGGGAGTTTTCGTTGACGCTGCAATGCGTCACCGATTTGATGAGGTCTGTCCACCGTGTTGGAGAGCAATAATTAAAAAGAAAATAAAAGTACGTAGTACCCCTGACCTTCGTTTTAGCAGTCAGGGTCACTAACTACTAGATCAACAGCAAAGTTAAGCCAGGTTACATTTCAAAATTCGCGCTAAAATGCCTCTTTATGAGGAATTTATTTATTTATATTTATTTAGTACAGCAAATTAGCCATTAATACTAAATTAATTAACCCTTTCACTCTGTCTTCTCACAGAATCGCAAACTTTCTAATAATATCGTCTTCCATTCGTCAGCAAACAAATCCAATCCAGGGGTGGTCTCCACGAGCGCGTTGAGCATCGTTAGCATACGCGGTATAGGGAAAGTGGATCGGGCTACAGTTCGACAAAATGAGATATTAAATAATGTGTGTTTCCTAGAGCGATTGTAATTAATTGGAACAAATAATTGACACAACTCCGCATGTAAGTCCGACGCATCAGTGTAACCATTAATAATTTGGAAATGAAAATGAAATGAATGGTTACGTCTCGCGTATAGTCATTTACAATCGTCGTCTATGGTCACGGGATTTATCTAAACATCAATAAGTATATAAAAATATTCTTTATAGAACTGGGGCATCCCCTTCTAATACATTCAAATTTTACGGGGATTCCCTTTTGATGGATGCAACAAATATCTGAAGTTCTAGACAGAAATACCTACGAGTACTTAATGATTAAAATATTATTTATAATGACGGCGTTTTATATGCATGATGATCATCATCACGTCGAAAATAAATGTATGAGGAAAAAAAGCGCAAAACTCTCGTCACACAAATCGAACCATTGAATGCGCAATGTAGAGGCTCAACTGCAGGGCCAAAGCCTACTGGGGCACCGGTCCGGTTTCTGAAAGGAAGGTCGGAACTCGATATGAGGGCTAAGAAGGAACGGGGTGGGTCGTTTAGTCAGTAAGAGTCTGACACTGTTTCCCGCTCCGCCCAAAAGTGGGATTTGTCATTAGATGACTTATCCCACCATAAAAAAAACCATGAATGCGCAGTAATCGATTTTCGTGTCTCGATCGAAGTGGCGGCAGCGCGCAACAGCAAATAGTTCAACTTATTTTCCGCTTTTCCGCGTAATATAATGCCACTGAGAGCAGTGGAAGACATGTGACATCCACCAATCCGCACTGAGCCCGCGTGGTGGATTACGGCCCATTCCCTCTCCTAGAGAGGAGGCCTGTGTCCCAGCAGTGGAAACATTGAAAAGGCTAATGATGATGATGATGAAAGCAGTGGTGGGCGAGTGGTAACAGCATCGACTTATAAGTTGTAATTGCGGGATCAAACCCAGCCAGGCGCATTGCTTTGTGTAGTTTATTTCATCACCACTGCTCTCAAAACGGTGAAAGAAAACCTCGTGAGGAGATCGGCATGTCCTAGAACTAAATATTTCGAAGACATTTGACATTCACCAACCCGCACTGGGCCCGCGTGGTGGATTATGGCCCATTGCTTCTTCTAGAGGAGCCCACCCATACCTTCAAAACTTTGGAACATATTCATTGTGCGTACAGTCAAGGAGTGGAATTACTTGCCGAGTCTGTGTTTCCTGATTGCTACAACCCGGGTATCTTTAAGTCAAAAGTGAACAGGTTACTTCTAGGTAAGCGCGCTCCATCGTCGACCGCATCGTCACTTTCCATCAGGTGAGATAGCGATCAAGCGCGAATCTATCTTACTAATATTATAAATGCGAAAGTTACGATGTTTGGATGTTTAGATGTTTGGATGTTTGTTACTCAATCACGCGAAAATGGTTGGACGGATCTGGATGAAATTCGGCACAGGCATAGGATACACTCCGAAACTTTTTATCCCGGAAACCCCAAACCCCAATACCACGAGGGCGAAGCCGCGGGTACTAGCTAGTCAACAATAAAGTGAGGAAAAACCACTTACCGGTTCCAACAACGTCATTCCTCTGGGAAAGTCTGCTCCTCTTATCTTGAAGGGGTTCATGTACTCGGACCAGTCCAGAACGTCCAATATGGTGGCGTGGATATCGTGCGGCGTGGTCAGCGCGTTAGCATTGGCCTCTAGCTGCGCCTGTGCGTGTGGACGCATACGTTTCAACTTGTCCGGTAAACGAACACTCATTAAAGGCAACCGTTCTTCCAATTTCCCTTGCAATGTGTCACGGACTTTTGCGTACCTGTGGATAAAGAATGTTATAAATATAATCATCATCAATTAAGCCGAAAGACGTCCACTGCTGGACATAGGCCTCTCCCAAACGTAGCCCGTGCATCTCGCATCCATCGAATTCCAGCAACCTTGACCAGGTCGTCGGTCCACCTTGCGGGAGGCCTACCAACACTGCGTCTTCCGGTACGGGGTCGCCACTCCAGAACCTTTCGGCCCCAGCGGCGATCTGTTCTGCGTGCGATGTGCCCTGCCCATTGCCACTTAAGTTTGGCGATTCTTTCCGCTATGTCAGCAACCTTGGTTCTCTTGCGGATCTCTTCATTTCTGATTCGATAAATATAATGCCCGTGTTTAATAGATTTTAATAAAAACAATAAGAAATTTTTCTTTTCGTTAAGTTTTTTATATTTTCTCACTGTTTAAACGTTCCCGAGCTATCACGAATATTTTAAAACCAAAATTATTCAAATTGGTCCAGTTGTTGTCCGGTTTTCGTGACAATCAGTGGATATGAAACGGGGCACTGAGGAAAAAAGACTTAAAAAGAGGAAAGACGAAAATTTCATTAAAAAACAAACGCGTAATCAAACCGTGAAGGAGGAATGTGGGAGTAAAAGGGTGGGGATACATCGGGCACAAAATATACAGAAGTCAATCTCATGTATGTACTTCACTTTTCATACCTACGCACGGCGGTCGCGCGCGCTAGGGTTGTCAACTGGATTATGCACAAAAAAAATATCGTGGTAGTTGCAAAATTTCACAGACGCGCGCCTCAAACGTGACATCCTCGCGGTCGTAATGATCCTCGTTGAGCCCGGTTTTCGCGTCGGTGAACGGTGTCTATGTGTGCGTTGCTCGAGCGCGCTTTGAACGCAAATTGACGTCTGTACCTATATAATTTATGCATCGGGGGACACTGTACGTAACCTCGATCTCAAGGTGCCTTTGACCTCACAGTCAAATGTATAAAATGTTGCGAAATGCCTGGGACACCCTAGGACAATGGTCTTGACCTGTCACATATCACATTTCTAGACCAAAATGATCCTAATTGGTTCAGCCGGCAGCCATCATCATCAGCCTTTTAATGTTCCCACTGCAGGGACACAGGCCTCCTCTCTAAAGGAGGGAATGGGCCGTAATCCACCACGCGGGCCCAGTGCGAGTGGATGATGGTTTCCTCACATAGGCCGATATAGACAGAAAATTCTCTGTGTTCTTTTTAAATTTGACGGATAATAGCCGCCATTACAAGCCGTTTTATACATCGTTATTTTTTTGTATGGCACTTTTGACAGATTGGGGTTCCATATACTATATTAATTTCCCAATGGCTTTTGTCCAACATTTTTTTTTTCACAACTATCACACAACGCCATCTAGTCCCAAGCTAAGCAGAGCTTGTATTATGGGTACTAAGACAACTGATACACATACTTATATATTTCTAAATACATACATATTATAGATAAATTACACCCAGACACAGAACAAATGATCGTGCTCATCACACAAACATTTGTCCTGGGTGGGAATCGAACCCACGACCTCCCGCATAGCAGTCAGGGTCACTAACTATTAGACTGACAGGCCAGTCAAAACATTGAACATCTTTTGGTTCAAATTATGTCTTACTAGCCTTCTGCCAGCGGTTCTCCATACACACTTTAGACATCCCTTAAGGAGCAGAATTTTGAAAAACCCTTTCTTCGCCTACGTCATAAAAGGAAGCTTTGTGCAAATTTTCACGTTCGCAGTCCCAGTAGTTTTGGCTGAGCGTTGATATGTCAGTCAGTCTGTTTCTCCTTTTATGTATATAGATTACATCATGAAATAATTTAATAAATAGGTAATGATTCATGAAAATATTATGCACTTATGAATCTAATATCTATGAGTATTATGTCGTTTATAAGCGTTGATATACATACGAGTATATGTACGATGCACTAGATGTAGGGTTGCCATCCGTCCGGGTTTCCCCGGATCTGTCCTAGTTAGTAGTAGTTTAGAGGGCATCCGGGGAAGGTTTCATTTGTAGACCGAGTTTAAAAAAAAAAAAATTTAGGCCGCCCGCGAGACACGCACTATGCTCGCACACCACGATCAACCAACGAACCAAGTATATTCACCGTTTCCCCACCCCTCCCGTTACGGTTGCCACGGTCTGTCCATCTTAAATATTGTAGTTTAATTTTTACAGGTAATGTGACACTGCTCTTTTGAGTGCTCTGTCTATCTGTTTTTGTAACCTTTTTACATGAACAGATAAGTATTTAAGCTACTTTTTATCCAAAAATATAATAATATTAAGACAAGATGCAGTATCATTTTGCTTTTTGAAAGTTTAATTTTTATTTGCTTAGAATTTTCTATTATTTCTACAGATATTCAAAAATGCTATTATAGTTCTAATTTTACCCCTTTGTTTCGAAATTCTCTATTGACTACATTTTTAGGTACTTATTAGGTACTTACACCGTAGGGGAGGTGGTACCCAAATAAAACATTTTTTACTACTTTTTGTTTTTGCACTTTGTCGGCGAAGTTGATATACATATTGATACAAAATTTCAGCTTTCTAGTGCTAACGGTTGCTGAGATTATCCGCGGACGGACAGACAGACAAACAGACATGGCGAAACTATAGGTTTAGGGTTTCGGGTTGACTACTGGTTGGTGTTGGAACCCTAAAAAGGTCATTTATGACATTTTCAACTGTTTTTTATTACATTGAATATGTTTAAAAGATCTTGTTGATATGTCCGGCTTTCGGAATCTAAAATCCGGGGTTTTCTCGCGTCTTGTTCTGTTTTCCGAATTTTAGAGATGGCAACCCTAACTAGATGAGGCGTGGTTTGGTATAAACTAGCGACCCGCCCCAGCTTTGCACGGGTGCAATGTTGATATTATGCATGTATTATACATATAAACCCTCCTCTTGAATCACTCTATCTTATAAAAAACCACATCGAAATCCATTGCTTAGTTTTATAGCTCTAAGCATACATAGAGAGAGAGGGAAGCGACTTTGTTTTATACTATGTAATGATAAGTTTGTCTGAAAGGACCTGGTGTTGAGTCTGAAAAACAACGCGACGAGACAAAAGCTGAACAGATGAAAGGTATCAGTAGGGAAGGCGGGACAGTCCCTGTTTCCCTACAAATGTAACGTCACACAAGTTGTTAGTTGTGCTGCAGGCATATTGTGAACTAAAAAAATATTTATCTGGACTTTTTGAAAGTCCAGATAAATATTTTTAAGAAAAAAAGGAAAAACGCAATAAAAAGGTAGGTTTTTTTTTTTGACTTGACGTATTTTTATTATTTGATATTTAGTTGAAGCAAATATTGCCTATTAAACAATATTTTTTGTAACCCTCTTTTAAGTTTACTGGGGCCCAGGGTCTCTTTCTGAAAGGAAGGCTTAGCCCCAGTGCGAAGGGCAAGGAAGGAACAGGTTGGGGTGTTTAGCCAGTAAGAGTCTGACACTGTTTCTCGCTCTGCCCAAGAGCGGGATTCGTCATTGGATGATTTTTGCCTACCATAAAAAAACCCCTTCAAGTTTTAACTTTATTTTCATTACTAGCGACCCGCCCCAGCTTCGCACGGGTACTGATATTGAATATATTATGCATGTATTATGTACATAAACCTTCCTCTTGAATCACTCTATCTATTAAAAAAAACCGCGTCAAAATCCGTTACGTAGTTTTAAAGATTTAAGCATACATAGGAACAGGCGACTTTGTTTTATACTATGTAATTATTAAAGCAGGCGATTCCGAGGGAGGAAGCTGGCAAATAATCTGATTACAAATTACACAGAAGTCATAACATTGTTTAAACAGTAAATTTAAATTGTAAGTTACGTAGGTGCCTTCAGATATCCGATAACAACATTGTAAAAAATATCTAAATAATGCATAAGCGAATTCGTAGTTACTTGTAGTACAGTTAGCTAGAAAAATGTGTGCGAGTATTAAAAACAAATTATTCTGTATACAACCATTTATTTAAAAAAAACCCAGCATTGTTTTATACTATGTAATGATAATGATATTACTGTACAGTTTGCCTGCTGCGATCTTCCCGTCCGTTTATAATTTTGATACCTTCAAGGCTAGAGTGAATAGGCTCTTAATAATCTGTCGCACCTGCATCACTGCTTACTACCAGATGAGATGGCAGTCAGGCATTAGTTTATATAAATTAAAATTTGTGCTTTTTAATAAGTCGTTTTTTTTAAGAATTTAAATCATAAATAGTTGTTAGACAAAATTTTAAATGTCTAAGTTATGATTTAACTGCAGCATTCATGTTAGAGTAGGTACTTAAAAGCGGATAACGCATTATCGGCTGCACTCAAATACATGAAATACTCGCTACAGTTATCCTGTGATAGTGTTCCCGGTTGACGAAAAATTTATTAATTGTAAGTAATTTAATTTTATATTACATATTTAATTTTAGCTTTTGCCCGTGGCTTCGCCCGCGTGGTATTGTGGTTGGGGTTTCCGGGATAAAAAGTAGCCTATGTCCTATTCCGGAGTGTATCATATGTCTGTGCCAAATTTCATTCAGATCCGTCCAGCCGTTTTGGCTTGATTGAGTAACAAACATCCAAACATCGTAACTTTCGCATTTATAATATTAGTAAGATTCTCTTTCTATTGTCTTTCTATTATGTAGGTACTTATTTAAGCTCTTATAAACTTTTGAGCCAGCTCAAGAGTTTAAAGTAAAAAAAAATAGAGTAAGTAAGCAATATTTTAAATATTTTATTTTATTCCTTACTACTTACAATTTTTTTTTTTTTTAACACATATTTTAAAATAAAATAAACAGCTGGTCGACTCTTCGCGTGACCAGGGGGCCTAGACTTTATTTTTGTCAGTGAATCAACATTGCCATCCAGCGTGGCAATGCTGCCAACGTTCTGGGCACTTTTCCAATTGGTATATAATATAATAATATATATGTCCACAACTATCACACAACGCCATCTAATCCCAAGCTAAGCAGAGCTTGTGTTATGAGTACTAGACGACTGATAAACATACTTATATATATTATTTCTAAATACTTACATATTATAGATAAATTACACCCAGACACAGAACAAATGATCGTGCTCATCACACAAACATTTGTCCTGGGTGGGAATCGAACCCACGACCTCCTGCATAGCAGTCAGGGTCACTAACTACTGGACTGACAGGTACGTCAATATCCGGGCCAGTTTTTTTGTTTTCTTTTTTTTTTTTGACGACCATCACACAACGCTGTCTAGTCTCAAGCTAAGCAGAGCTTGTGTTATGAGTACTAGACAACTGATAAACATATACTTATATATTTCTAAATACATACATATTATAGATAAATTACACCCAAACACAGAACAAATGATCGTGCTCATCACACAAACATTTGTCCTGGGTGGGAATTGAACCCACGACCTCCGGCATAGCAGTCAGGGTCACTAACTACTATGCTGACAGGCCAGTCTCATCCAGATCGGTCCAGCCGTTTTGGGGTGATTGAGTAACAAACATCCAAACAACGTTCTGGGCACAATGGGAATAGTGCCCAGAACGTTGGATGGCAATGCTGACTCGTTGACCGAAGAAAGCCCAGCCCTCTGGTCATGTGAAGGGTCTATCAGCTGTTTGCTGATATCACGGGCGATACGATGAGCGCTCGGATCCCTCGACCCTCGTGTTTCAACCCCAAACGGCTTAAACATATAGCTACCGATAAGGTTTTTTTTTTTATGGTGGGCAAAAATTATCCAATGACGAATCCCGCTCTTAGGACAGTGTCAGACTCTAACTGACTAAACACCCCACCCGGTTCCTTCTTTGCCCTTCGCACTGGGGTCAAGCCTTCCTTTCAGAAAGAGACCCTGGGCCCCAACAGGCTTCAACCCTTTTACAGAATTGCTACGGTACACCATAGGGTGTACCGTATCCCTTTTACGGAATCCCCGAAAAGGTTTAACATTTGCGCCGTTTAGAAATAATCCAAAATCGTTAGCATCAGCAGATATATATATATATATATATATATATTATTTATTTATTTTAAAATTGTGTAAATAACAAAATGAAAATATATCATCATCATCAGCCTTTTAATGTTCCCACTGCAGGGACACAGGCCTCCTCTAGGAGAGGGAGAATAGGCCATAATCCACCACGCGGGCCCAGTGCGGATTGGTGGATGTCACATGTCTTCGAATTTTTAGTTCTAGGACATGCCGGTTTCCTCACGATGTTTTCCTTCACCGTTTTGAGAGCAGTGATGATGAAATAAATTACACAAAGTAATTCGCCTGGCTGGGTTTGAACCCGCGACCTACGACTCGTAAGTCGGAGTCGTTACCACTCGGCCACTACTGCTCTCCCGAGATATATATATATTTTATTTATTTATTTTAAAATTGTGTAAATAACATCCTTACAGCTCAACGCCAATGCGATGTTATTACTATTATTACATATTAAAACATAAAAAAATTAAATGGTTTAAACATACAATATTTATACTTAATATTAATTAATCGGTAGCATTATTTTCAATGCACTTTAGTGCTGCTTTAGTGAACCTGCAGTGAAATAAATCGACATCATCTACACTAATATAATAAAGAGGTAAAGTTTGTTTTTTTGTTTGTAGGGGGTAATCTCTGGAACTACTGGTCCGATTGGAAAAAAATTAGTAACAATAGAAAGCTGCTTTACTCCTGAGTGACATAGGCTATGTACGCGGGCGAAGCCGCTGACAAAAGCTAGTTAGCAATAATGTTGAGTGCCCTTATGGCACGCGACACAGTTAACCCACTGTTCCTTTGGTTTCAGAAATCAAAATGAGGATCTATCGTTTCAATAATTTGGTAGAGGAGGAGTCCGAGGAACTATTCCTAAAAGACTGTTCCGTTGTTATAGACGGAACAAACTTTTTACATAACATATATAAGAAAAGCAAGCTCCCTTTTGTCTTCGGTTGTGAAACGGATAAGTATGCTGAATTGGTGAAACAGCAATTGACAATGTTCAAACAGGCTAACGTGAAATGTTACTTCGTATTCAAAGGTGGTGACACAGATATAGAGAAGAAAATGAAAAAGTTTCAACATGTAGACTTCGACATAGACAGAAACAAAGATTTTATTCCTCCTGAGCTTTTAAAAGACACCAATGTACAAGTGGTAGACGAAATGGGAATAGACTACGCCTTCTGCGTTACTGAGGCCAAAGACGAGTGCGTAGCCTTAGCTCAAAAACTAAATTGCGCTATCATCAGCTATGATATAGAATACTGCTTCCGGAAAGTTCCTTACATACCATGGTCGATGCAACACACCATTGAATTTGACGATGAAACGAAGTCCATCAAATGCAGACAGTACAACCTTCAAGATTTTCTTCAAAAAAAATCTCTGACTAAGGAAAAGGTTGCTATTTTTGCTGCATTAACAGACCAAACAGTATTTCACACAAATTATTTTGAATCACTATTCAATGATTGGAAAGTGTTTGATAAAAACCCAGACGAGAAACTAAAAAATCTCATCTTTTGGCTCTCGAAGCATAGCGAAGAAGAAGCCAGAGACGGAATCTCAAAAGTATTAAGAAACGCTAAAGACAAACGTAAGTTTGAGTTGAATTACAATAAAATATTATCAAACATGGAAAAAGACGAACCCGGACATGTAACTGAATATCTCCTTAATTCGAATGTTCCAATAAAGAAAGAAGATCCTGAATGGTTCGAAAAAGGAGTGGTTTGCAAACACGTGCCGCCAGTGTATATCAATCTGTACAAATGGAAGGTCATCCAAGGATCCTGGGTCATTTTACACACACTAAGCGAAGATAGTCTGCTCCTATCGATTGACATAATAAAATATGCATACAACTTATTGACCAATTACTGGGGAGATACAATCAAAGTGTACCAGGATTGCGATAGATACGTGAAGATTCGAACTAATGAATCGAATGTTTGTAGACCAGTCTACGATTGCAAGGAATCGGTGTTCGAGAATGGATGGGATGAAGTTAAGCAGTTGAAGCTGTTTGAGCATTTCTTAACTGAGATCTGTATTAACACTGAGGTATTGTCTCAACTACCGTCAGATTCTGTAATACTGTTTACAGCTCTCATCTACTTTGCTCGCAAAAAGGAGTTGAAAGGCGAAGATGTGACCGAAGAAGTTTACGCTGTCGTGCTGTCGTACATATTGCTGAATTTAGAAAAAAATTCTGAGGATCATTTTAATATTAAACGTATCGCAGCAAAGTATTTTGAGTACGATGAAGAAGAAGCTAAAAGTATTTTCGACGTGAAAACATCCGAAAAATTAGTCGAACTTCAGTTTTGTATCCAGCATATGAATTATTTGAACACTTTATGCGGCTCACCGTATGAAACTACTCGCTACAGTAAAATGTATAACGGTACATTTATATACAAGATGTGCAGAGCCATGCGCGACCAAAACGTCGATGATTTTGTCAACAAATTGTTTCATACAACTCCAATAGTTATAGGAAAGGTACAGAGGTTCATTCAAGTGTACCGAGAGCTTTTATAAAGTAAATAATTGTATTGTTGTGTACAACTATTGGATTATGCAAAATATTAGAGATGCGCCGAATAGTCGTTTCACCGAATAAGACCACCATTACCATAATAAGGGTTAAGTTCTAACCGAACCGAAAATACTGCCGAAATATTCGGTTTCCAGTTTCACAGTCAACTGAAATTTCAGTTTTGGATAGGATTAAATAAATTCTTACACGTCTTAAAATAAAAAAATTACACCAAATAAATTCGGCATTTTCTACAAAATATTTCTTTATTTATGTTTTTGAAATATATTGTGTAATTATATTGTTAATATATTGTGTTTGATATACATGTGATAGCATTTCCTAAAAGATTCGATTTGGTCTTTTTTCATGTTTATTTCGAAATGACATCACATATCATTTCTGAACTTAGATGTCTTGTTAGTAACACAATGTACCTCTGTGATAGTACGGTCAATTATATACAACGTGTAACTTTACAAGAGCAAAACCTCAAACACCCCAAATGATTTTTAATATAATTTAACAAAATAAAAAAAAAATAACTTAATTATTTGTTGGTGGACCTCTGTGATAGTGCGGTGAATTATATACAACGTGTAACTTTACAAGCGCAAAACCTCAAACACCCCAAATGATTTTTAATATAATTTAACAAAATAAAAAAAAAATAACTTAATTATTTGTTGGTGGACCTCTGTGATAGTGCGGTGAATTATATACAACGTGTAACTTCATATGCGCAAAACCCCAAATGATTTTTAATACAATTTACCTAATTATAACAAAAAAAAAGAAAAAGCTTTTATGTGCTGTTTTAGTTTTACATTTCTGATAATTTCAATAATAATAACTATTATTATCCCGTTTATGAGTAAATGTAAATTGGACAACCTTTCTAGGTCGTTGAGCTATTTTGACAGGTTTGCGCACGTGATAGCTTGGTTTATTAATAAACTAGCTTTTGCTCGCGGCTTCGCCTGCGTGGTATTCGGGTTGAGGTTGGGGTTTCCGGGATAAAAGTAGCCTATGTCCTATTTCGGAGTGTATCCTATGCCTGTGCCAAATTTCATCCAGATCCGTCCAGCCGTTTTAGCGTGATTGAGTAACAAACATCCAAACATCGTATCTTTCGCATTTATAATATTAGTAAAATACACAGGGAAAATTTGTACTTAATGTACTACTATATCATTAAGTACAAATTTTGCCCTGTGTATTTTTAGAAAAATATGACGTATATTAAAAGGTGGGTTAATTGATTCTGTTCATTGTTTTGAGCAAACTGTTTTCTGTATTGTAGATTTTTGGGAAAATGTGACGTATATTAAAAAGTAGTTTAATTGATTCTGCATTTTTGCCCCTTGTTCTGAGCAAACTGCTTTCATTTTCTGCGCATTTACCGTTACACGTTATATGTACTATGCACTCGATTTAATCAAACAGTACAGTCATCATCATCATCATCAGCCTTTTTAATGTTCGCACTGCTGGGACACAGGCCTCCTCTCTCTAGGAGAGGGAATGGGCCATAATCCACCACGCGGGCCCAGTGCGGATTGGTGGACGTCACATGTCTTCGAATTTTTGGTTCTAGGACATGCCATGATTGTACAGTCACTTTGGGCTAAAGTCGATGGAATCACCATTGTGGAAATTGTTATTTTTTTATTCCATTTCGTTTCCAATTTATGAACCATTTTTGAAACCTAATGCATTTTGTTTTCTATCTGTTAGTACATATTATTATTTTTAGTCTGTCATCAATTCAGCCGAAAGACGTCCACTTTTGGACATAGGTCCCCCCCAAACGTCGCCACAACGACCGGTCCCGTGCGTTTTGCATTCATCGAATTCCAGCAACCTTGAACGTCGGTCCACCTTGTGGGAGGCCTAGTTTTTAGTCTGTGTATATGTCGCAGTAAGATAGATGTAGCCGTAATATAGTTATATCCCTAGGGATATAATTATATCCCGGAACATAGTTATAAGAAAGCGATTCATTACTATCTCACTAGGGATATAGTTATAAAACGGACCAAGTTTAGTGATATACTTATATTACTAGATTAAGTTTAGTGAAATAGATTTCGGAGTGTGCGGCGCAGGCGACGCGCCGCCTCCCCCGCAGTGTACAGTGTTCTCCTAAAAGATGTGCCTGTAAGAAGCATTCAGTGATATGTATTTCTAGATGTCATGATTCCTCTTCTTGTCTGAACAAAAATAAAAAATACTTTTAAAGAAACCAAGATCTCAACGATAAGAAATACGAAGGGACTTAAAAGGGTTGAAGCTTTGGCCCCAGTGCGAAGTTCAAAGAAGGAACGGAGCGGGATTCGTCATTGGATGATTTTTGGCCACCATAAAAAAAAGCAATAAGAAATAAAGATATCTCAAAATTGTTTGGCTTTAAAAGATTTTTTAATGTTTGATTACTTTTAATTGTATTGTTAATGTTTAAATTCCAAAAAAATATAATTACTTTAACACGTGTTAATGTCACAGAGTATTGTAAATTTAGTCAAGATACATAAAGTTGATTTAATTAAAGATAAAACCAATAAAATTTTGTTTTATTTAATTATATACCTATGGTAGATTTCTATTTCACTAAGCTTAATGAAGTGATTGGTCTGCCTCAAAAAAGTCTCAAACTATTAGAAGTTTTTATTTTTTTCAAAAATGTTTTAGAATAAAAAATAAGCTTTAATATAGGTACTACAATATGATGGATAACGAGATGAAACAATATGACTTTTTTGAGACAAATCCTAATATATTTATAACACTGAACTTAATCTAGTAATATAAGTATATCACTAAACTTGTTCCGTTTTATAACTATATCCCTAGTGGGATAGTAATGAATCGCTTTCTTATAACTATGTTCCGGGATATAATTATATCCCTAGGGATATAACTATATTACGGCTTTATCTATCTTACTGCGACATATATATTATATACCTGTACCCTGATGGGTAAAATGACATTAATAAATAAAAAAATGTTGATACATTTTTTTATTTATTAATGTCATTTTTTATTTATTTCATATAAGTATTTCATATAAGTATTTCATTTGCTAAAAATTTATTTTGCAATTTATTTTAATGACAAAATAATTTTATAGTTTTTCTGTACTAATATAGAATAGCTTTACATATACTAACAAACAATGTGGACCAAAGTTGTGTTTGAATAAATTACTATTATTCCCTTTATTTATTATTTTTTTACACCACCTTCTCAATAATGCCCTATTAAATGTGATACACTTTCACTTAAACCAAGTCATTCTCTCTCCAAGAAGATAATTACTACATTATCTACCGCTCATACTAATGAAAGATTCCTAGGGAATAATGAAATTTGAATTTATAACGTCAAAAAATCGTACTGGCCATTACCGAAAAAAAGAGAATGGGGTTGCTTACGAGTCTCTAAAAAAAGTAAGTAAGTTATAGAAAATTAAAACTATAGACACCGTGCCCAAACTATAGATGGCGTTATAATCCCGACAGTAGAGACACCGTGCGAGTAAAAAAAAAAACTTTCCAGACACATTGGTTGTCACTGTCTAGTCTGTAAATGTGATTTTACAATTATTAAAAATATAATGATTAAAATTATAAAATATAGTTTTCTACCAATAAACAATGATCGGCAGCGTGGTCAAAATATATCAAAAGGCCAAAAGCTATTCGAGTCGGGACATGTTTTTGATGAAAGAAACAACGGTTATTGGTTAGGTTCAATGATCATCGAAAATTGAACTGTTTTCAATCATAATTACCTACAAAATTGGTGGTTTTTATATAAATAAAATCAAATAGTACTTTTTAAATACTTGAATGCATACTTCCGTGTGTTTTACAACTGCATTTATCCATTTAATTCTTTTATCCCTGAGCCATGGCATGTGAGTACTATTAGTAGGGAAATAGTAAAATTTTACACCCTTGGAGTTGTTTTTGGATGTATTACAGCATCCAGCAATACAACAATACATTTTGATAACTTAAATTAGCAAAATTTAACACGAATATTCAGAATTTTTTCCATGGTTTGACAGTACAATTTTTGACACTTGAGGTAAAAGTTTCGGATATAAGTCACGAGATGGCAGGGTCATCACCACGCACGGTGCCTATAGAATCTTTGAGGAGTAAATTTACTGAATATAGAGTTTTAGATGATTAGCAGGTCAATATCTACACTAATTTATTAAAGAGGTAAAGTTTGTTTTTTGTTTTTTTTTTTTTGTAGGAGGTAATCTCTGGAACTACTGGTCCGATTGGAAAATTTTTATCAACAATAGAAAGCTGCTTTACTCCTGAGTGACATATGCTATATTTTATGTACGCGGGCGAAGCCGCTGTCAAAAGATGGTTTCGAATAAAAAACGGAAAAGTGATCGGTTCCACTTGTTCGTTTGAGGTTCTCCTTACCTAGGTCCATGGTCTGCCATGATGATGACCAGCGTGTCTTCGAAGATCTTACTCCGCTCCAAAGACTTCAGTAGACCCACCAGGGCATCATCAGCGACTGATATCATGCTGGCATCGTGTGTGATGTCGGCGATGAAAGTGAAAGCAAACCGCTTGCCGTCCAAGTGAAGGAACTGTTGAGCAAAAATCGAAAATTAATGTTGTTTACACCGTTAAATTGAAAGAGCAGTGGTGGCCGAGTTAGAGAGCAGTGGTGGCCGAGTGGTTAAGGCTCCGACTTACGAGTTGTAGGTCGCGGGTTCAAACCCAGTCAGGCGCATTACTTTGTGTAATTTATTTCATCAACACTGCTCTCAAAACGGTGAAGGAAAACATCGTGAGGAAACCGGCATGTCCTAGAGCAAAAAATTCGAAGACATGTGACATCCACCAATCCGCACTGGGCCCGCGTGGTGGATTATGGCCCATTCCCTCTCCTAGAGAGGAGGCCTGTGTCCCAGCAGTGGGAACATTAAAAAGGCTGATTGATGATGATGCCACCGTTAAATTTGGCCGGATCGATCCTCTACGGGATTAAAACGAACAAAATTTAGCTGTGTATAAATAGCAAGCTTTTGCCCGCGGCTTCACTCTCGGCAACAGAAAAATGTGATAAATGAAGAACCGCTCACCGATACTGTGCAAACTTCACATAAACCATATACTAAATAGTCGGAACAAACCCTAAACATTTGGTTTGGATAGGTGAGCCCGTTCTTCAGTTATAACATTACAGCTAAAAGTGGCATATATTTATAAAATATTCCCTATATTCCTGTATGGTGCTGAAACATGGACTATACAACAAAAGCACCGTAGTAGTCAGTGTCTGTCTGACACTATTTCCCTGATTTTTTTTAAGGGCGGGATTTGTCATTAGATGTCTTTTCCCACCATAAGAAAGATTGCAGGCGGTCGCCTCCTTCTGCGACAATGCGCAATGTGCAATGAGTAATGCTCGTAAAGAAGGAGGCTGACCGCATAAGGCAAAGGCAACGGCGCACTCGCCGTCGCCGTCGCCGCCGCGATCCTGCCGATATCCGGCCACCGTAGACACTGGCTTGCGGACGGTGAGCAATGGGTAGCTCGCCATCCGGTCGCCTGGTAACGGTCCAGACTAAGCCAGGTCGTCGACGGCGCGCTCTGTTCCCGTGCGCCTCAAGGAGTTGTCAGCAAACTGTAGGGGCCCTACAGGGTCGAAGCCTCCTGCGGCCGAGGGTTGATGCGAAAGCGTTACACCAGGGCTCTGGGACGAAAGCAGGGAAGGAACGGGGTAGGTTGTTTAGTCAGTTTGGAGGTAAGTGGTACAGAGAGTAAAGTCCCACATACCTCCGTTGAAAAGGGAGGATCCTCCGACCAGACAGGTGTTATAGTCTGGTGGGCTACTGCCCGATAGTTGACTTCGGGCTGTCGTATATGTTCTAATCGCACGAAGAACTTTCATTGCGCGATGCAGGATACTCGTAGTTCTTATGTGGCGTCATAGATGTCGCTACAGTCAGTAAGAGTATGACAACGCCCAAGAGCAAGATTCGTCATTGATGTTTTTTACCTACCATCTTCTTCTTTTTTTCGAGTCGATGATAAACTCTTTAAACCGTTGGGGCCCAGTAGGTGGCTACGTTAACAGCAGCATCGGTGGCACTCAATAAATCCTCCATAGTGCAGGTGTATGGGCGCTTGAGGCACTCCAGCAAGTGGCTCATGTTTTGAACAGAGGCACCGCACTCACAATGAGTATCCGACGGGTCTATAAAACCCCATTTCGCCAAGTTATATTCACAGCGGCCTACCTGGGTACGCAACCGATTTAGTGCTTACCATACAGGCCACTACAATTCTTGTACAGGCTCCCGGGAGAATTACTTACGATAAAAAAGAGAAGTATATAAATACCTGTTCAGTGAGATTCAACATCAGTTGGTATTGCGGAGTATCTCCAACGCAGTACCTAGCTTGCTTTTTAGTTTGCTCAAGGTAAAAGGAACGCAGGTAATGGTCAGCCGGTTGGCGCTTGAACCCCTTGAAGCGGTATTGGAAGGTTCCTATCCATGGCATATCTTCGAAGTATGCGGTACGGTAGCTGAAACAGAATAATTGATCATCATCAGCCTTTTAAAGTGGCGTTGGATCGACGTCGTAAGGGACGATATGCGTGTTAATGGGCTTAAGGCAGAGGACGCAAAAGACATAGCGAAGTGGAGGCGTGTTTGTTGGAAAGCGGACCCCGGGCATCGAGGTGAAAGCCAAGGGTAGCAACCGGGACTGGCGCTAAGTTAGGCGATTCTCACACTGCCCCGCATGATGCAGCGTAGCGCGTGGATGCGTGTTCTTCCGTTGCTTGTAAGTATCTCCGTTTGTATGGAAAACACGCACAGTCTAACACACCGAAAATGCATCCACGCGCGTTCATGCGAATCACGCGCATACACGCGGAGAAACATGCACCCCCGCGCGTAGGTGCGGGGCGAGACGCAAGGTATGGCACACCGAATCCCGCAGTGCCGCGCGTGATTTTGAATGGGCGTGACGTGTGTGTTTGTTTTTGTGACCGTACAAAAACCAAAGAGTTAGTATAATGGCAGCGCCCTGAATGAGTTCCACACTATTAATTATTTCTATCAAAACTATCGTGATGCTCAGTACTGCACGACAACCACAGAGAACGTCGAATAAATGAGATCCGCCGTGCGTGAATCTACAAAACGCACCTACGCGCGTGTGTGCGTATAAAACACGCACGATGATGCAGATTTGCACTCCCGCAAGTACGCGCGTAGATACGTTGAAACGCAACATGCAGCATGATGCGGGGCAGTGTGTGAACCGCCTTAATGATGATGATGATGAGCCTTTCAAAGAGCGGCCAACCCGCCGTACATTTTCATACAACCGCTCTTACGTGATTATGATGTTATTACACACCTTTCTTCAGATATTTTGGATACACAGATAATTTGTGGATATTATCTAGGCTTCTATAGAAATCGAAACGTAATTTTTTATAAGACTAATCCAGTAATGACATCTGAAAATCTGCTATTTTACGTGAACTTTGACTCCCTATCATGTACTCCTATATCATTACATAGTATAACACAAAGTTGCTTACCGCTGTCCCTATGTATGCTTAGATCTTTAAAAGTATGCAACGGATTTTGATGCGTTTTTTTATTAGATAGAGTGATTCAAGAGGAAGGTTTATGTGTATAATACATGCATAATATATTCAATATCAGTACCCGTGCCAAGCTGGGGCGGGTCGTTAGTATATTTATAATAACTTATACAGGGTGTTTGGTGCATCGTTTGCCAAATTGATTTGGCCGACAGGATAGATCATTTGCTATATCTTCAGCCCCAATAAATCATTCCTTGCCACACCGGTTTTTTTAAACATGTTTTTAACTTTTATTCTGAAAAACACCAGATTTCAACATTTTAGCTTACTTACATAAATAAAAAAGTTATTAGTCTATCCAACAAAATTTATTTTTATATTTAACTGTACTGTTGTATGGTTCTATGAAATCCAAAATTACTTGCTAGTAACGTGTAGTTTTTCTATAAAAAACCTACAAAGTGTATGGGATATGACAAAATAATTTTAAAACTCAACTTTAAATTTCTATAAAAAAAAAACTAAAAGCGTTGGAGGTCTTTGAATTTTTCAAAAAGTTCTCTAGTTAATGCCCTTTCCAACGGTGTGCAATATGCTAAAAAAAATCTTTTATTAACTTCACTAACTGGCTAAATGTGCACTCAAATCACAAAAGGCTGATATTTGATATTACGGTAAATGCACTAAGAAGTTAAAGAAAAAAAAAAATAACTTGCTCTAAGTAGGTAGATATCGATATCTCATTTTTACGCACATTATTTTTTTTTTACAAAGGTTATTAACTTTCCTCAAAATTGAAATAAAAAATTATTTCACAAGCTGGTACTAAAATCTCAAATCTTGTTCAAATTGGGTGCCATTGTTTCGTATACATGCGCGACATCTTTCTCTTATCTCGAGTTGTAGTTCGAAGACGAATTTCTGCTTTAACGGTCACAACATCATCAGCCTTTTAATGTTCTCACTGCTGGGACACAGGCCTCCTCTCTAGGAGAGGGCATGGGCCATGACCCACCACGCGGGCCCAGTGCGGGTTGGTGGATGTCACATGTCTTCAAATTTCTGGTTCTGGAACATGCCAGTTTCATCACGATGTTTTCCTATACCATTTTGAGAGCAGTGGTGATGAAATAAATTACACAAAGTAATGCGCCTGGCTGAGTTTGAACCCGCGACCTACAAACTCGTGTCCTAGAACCAAAAATTCGAAGATATGTGACATCGACCAATCCACACTTGGCCCGCGTGGTGAAGTCGGAGCCGTTACCACTCGGCCACCACTGCTCCGTTTAACGGTCACAAAAGCCGCCTCAATACGTTACACTTAATCATCTCTCGTCTCAACTTCCGTCGTATAAACCAGTTCTTTGGCTAAATCCAGCGGAGTTAGATCTGGTGAACGTGGAGGTCATGGAATAGGGCCATCCCTCCCAATCCACGAGTCTGGAAATGCGTCATTTTGGAATTGCCTTACAGTACATCGCCAGTGAGCGGGACAACCGTCATGTTGAAAGACAAAAGACCTGTCTTCATTGAAAATTGGCAGCTCTGATAACAATAAGGGCAGCTCTGTTTGAAGAAATTCAAGATAATTATCCCCGTTGAGGTTATCAGGTAAATAATGCGGTCCAACCACATGATTTGCAATTACTCCTGCCCAAACGTTCACACTGAATCGTCTCTGAAATGACCTCTGTCTTTTGACGTGACAACGTCTTAAATTAGGTTGCGGCTGGGAGTCACTTATGAAAAAGTGTAACGCTCGGTAACGTTATGATGAGTCACCGAACGAGAGAGAGGCCCGCCGAATGCCTTGCGTCTCTCTCCCACTCAACTATGATCGGTCTGCCGCGCGCGCAGCACTAGAGAATTAGGCGGTCGGTTGTCACGTAAAATCTTCGCCCGTAAAACCGACTTTACAGGCAACCATTTTTTTTTACATGTAGCCAATTAGTGAAGTCAATAAAAGGTTTTTTTTAGCATATTGCACACCATTGGAAAGGGCATTAACTATAGAACTTTTTGAAAAATTCGAAGATCTCCAACGCTTTTAGTTTTTTTTTTAATATAAATTTAAAGTTGAGTTTTAAAATTATTTTGTCATATCCCATACACTTTTTAGGTTTTTTATAGAAAAACTACACGTTACTAGCAAGTAATTTTGAATTTCATAGAACCATACAACAGAACAGTTAAATATAAAAATAAAATTTGTTGGATAGACTAATAACTTTTTTATTTATGTAAGCTTAAATGCTGAAATCCGGTGTTTTTCAGAATAAAAATTAAAAACGTCTTTAAAAAAAAACCGGTGTGGCAAGGAATGATTTATTGGGGCTGAAGATATAGCAAATGATCTATTCTGTCGGCCAAACCAATTTGGCAAACGATGCACCAAACACCCTGTATAAGTTCACTATAAAACTACAAACTAACTACCCCATTTTAATTAAATAAATGAAGAGTTTTCGAATAAGAATATTGGAATAATAAATTTAACTCACCCATCGCTCGCAAGCTTGTAGAATATAAAAGGCATGGAGTCCAATGTGCCATTGTTTTTGGAAGTTTTTCTTACGTCGGGCAGTTCTAGCTCAGTCTTTCCTGTGAGAATCGGGAAAAGAGCAGCTGGCGTACCATCACCGACGATGTTATATCTGTAATATTCCATTTATTCATTAAATCTTACTAATATCATAAATGCGAAAGTTACGATGTTTGGATGTTTGTTACTCAATTACGCCAAAACGGCTGGACGAATCTGGGGGCTTAGACAAAGTCACATTCTCACTAACGATAACGAAATTCGAAACTCCGAAATGTATGGAACTGACATATGCCTTCGAAAAGTCACGTGGTCAAACGTTTTCGATTCGCTAATTGTTATTAGTTGTTTATACATCAAATTGGACGTTTTAATTCGATAACCATAGCCAAGAAGTTGTTATTTTATGGAACCAACACTTAGACTTCTCCATATGTTAGTCGATGTCACTTTGTCTACCATTTTGTGGTCGACATCGTTTAAGGCGAAATCGAACTTAGAAATGGATTCGACACGGAGCGATTGCCACTTGTCTAGGGCCTCTGGATGATATTTGGCACAGGCATAGGATACCCTCCCACAGTGTGTTAAGAACCCCATTTTTGTCTCACCATGTTTTTATTCAAGAAATCGATAGTTTGCACCATTTTTAGTGCTAGAGTTCAACTCCGGCTTTGATCCGGCTTATAGTTTATTTTTAAAAAAATGTCAAAGTCTCGTAATATCCGCATCATGGAAAACGAAAAAAAAATTCTAAAAAATCAACTGAACTATTTATTCTAGTTTTTGTTATTTCCATTAATTGTTCATACAATACCCTGTCTTTTCTCTCATTTCGGTTGATCTAACATGAACTGGACGCGACATATGATTTTTTTTCTCATTTTTCGTTTTTATTTTTTTATTCAACCGTAACAACGTATTAGCAGATTATTTCTACTTTATAATATTGTTTACACTTAGTATTATATACAGTATTAAAACCATAAGCTAATTCCTTGTTATCTAGAAGTTATAGATATTTTTTGTAATATCCGAAATATCCGCAGTTAGGGTTGTCACTTCAAATAATTTTGAAAATTGTTTTCAACGCTATAATATTTTAATTTATTTACAGCAATAGCCGATGGTGTAATTGATGTAAATTATATTCTGGTCTCCTGGATCGATTCAATTCATTTATTTATTTATCTACTGAAGGTTACAATGTTAGGGAAAGTTAATTGTAACCAAGTATTCGGTTTATTTTTTAATCTTTGTCAGAGCTCTAGTCTAAACTATTTTCAAGTTCTAATGTACATACGTACATAATGTAATGCCTTCCACTTACACCATACCCTGTTGTCATTGGTATTCTTTATTTTATATTAATCAAATAATTATGTAATAACTGTGTTTATATAGGGTGACTGGTAATTAGTGTATGATACTTAAACACGTGATTGTACTCATGATAACCAACAACTTTTACTATGGGCACAAACCTAAAAATTGATTGATTGATTTTTTTATTGAGTCAAATAATTGTTTTTTCGGATATTAACAAGTGACAGCCCTGAAGGAAATACAAAATTATCAACAACTTCTAGATAACAAGGAATTAGCTTATGGTTTTAATACTGTATATATTACTAAGTGTAAACAATATTATAAAGTAGAAATAATCTGCTAATACGTTGTTACGGTTTAATAAAAAAATAAAAACGAAAAATGAGAAAAAAAATCATATGTCGCGTCCAGTTCATGTTAGATCAACCGAAATGAGAGAAAAGACAGGGTATTGTATGAACAATTAATGGAAATAACAAAAACTAGAATAAATAGTTCAATTGATTTTTTAGAATTTTTTTTTCGTTTTCCATGATGCGGATATTACGAGACTTTGACATTTTTTTAAAAATAAACTATAAGCCGGATCAAAGCCGGAGTTGAACTCTAGCACTAAAAATGGTGCAAACTATCGATTTCTTGAATAAAAACATGGTGAGACAAAAATGGGGTTCTTAACACACTGTGCCTCCGGAATAGGACATAGGCTACTTTTTATCCCGGAAACCCCAACCCCAACCCCAATACCACGCGGGCGAAGACGCGGGCAAAAGCTAGTAGATTATATTTTAAAACATGTCAATTAAAAAATAGAAAAAAAAAATCGTTAAAAAATGGACAACATGACAACATGGACTGGCCTGTTGGTCTAGTGGTTAGTGGCCCTGACTACTAAGCCAGAGGTCGTGGGTTCCATTCCCAACTAGCACCAATGTTTGTGTCATGAGTACGATCGTTTGTTCTATGTCTGGGTGTTATTTATCTATAAAAAAAATGTATGTATTCAGAAATATATAAGTATGTTTATCAATTTTCTAGTACCGATAACACAAGGTCTGCTTAGATTGAATTATACTTTTTAAGCGCTAAAATTCGCAGAGCCTAACTTCAGATTACCTTCTACTTCTTCTTCCACAACTTCCGCCAAGATTCGACAGCCGTAAATATTCAAATATCGTGAAAATATCCTTTAAAGTTGTGTTTCTATTTACCCCATTTTACCGTTATTAACTAGCTTTTGCACGAGCTTGGCCCGCGTGGTATTAGGGTTGAGGTTCGGGTTTCCGGGATAAAAGTAGCCTATGTCCTATTCCGGAGTGTATCCTAATGCCTGTGCCAAATTTCATCCAGATCCGTCCAGCCGTTTTGGCGTGACTGAGTAACAAACATCCAAACATCGTAACTTTCGCATTTATAATATTAGTAAGATATCATAATTACCCATCGAGTATCGTAGATTTCATATGATTCTTCAGATGTTTGAAACTCTTCGGCATGTTCCGTATAAAACCGTTTTTTGACGTTGAGTCGAACCCTAATATTAGTACATTGAGGGTTTCTCGCCGGTCCGACGGAGGATGGACCCGTTTCACTGAGTTGCGGAACCCTGCTGCATAGCCCGTCCAAGTTGATCTGACAATAACAAAAAATAGAATTAAAATCTTATCTTCTATGAGTCGTGGGGCTGTTTGGAACTGGGACCGCGGTCCCAATTTCCACCTGTAGTAGTAGTATATTTATTCAGAACATAAAAAAAATGTGTCGAACAGATAGATATTAGAATATAAAAAGTCCTTATAACTAAATTAAATTCTAAAATAAATGAAATCATTACACCATAACAAATACATTAGTCACTAAATAGTATATCATAATGTCATACATAATCATTATAATTACAAATTAATAACACTCTCAAATACAATTTTATAGGTCACCGACTGAGTATAAACATTTTTCTAACAGAAACACTTTCAGGGCCTTATCATACTAGCGGATTGCGAGCGTCTTCAAAGCGGAGCGGGCGCGAAACGAAGACGTCGCGGACGCGTGGCAAATGCATTACATTTTCGTGGCGTGTTTGTAGCAAATTATCGCCGGACAATACACTCAGTAACAAAATGGATTCCGACGAGGAAACACTGTTGTTGACTTTATTGCTTCGAAGATGCCGGAGACGAAAACTAAAGCATCGTCGAATTTAAATCTCGTTGCGCGTCCGCTACAAATTCGCTGCGCATGTGCGGCGTGTTTGTTGTGTGTTCGTAACGAATTCGTTGCACGTCCGCTCCGCTTTGAGGACGTTCGCAATCCGCTAGTTGCATTTTGAGACCAGCCAGGCACGTTACTTTTTGTAATTTATTTCAACACTCTAAATGGTGAGGGAAAACATCGTGAGTAAAGCGGCATGTCCTCGAACCATAAGTTCGAATACATGTGACATCCACTTACCCGCACTACGCCTCATTTTTTACTTTTGGAGCGATTATTTCCGAAAATATTTACATTATCAAAAAATTATTTTAGGGAACCCCTAATCATTTTTAAATACCTATCCAACAATATATCACACTTTATGGAAGAAATGAAAAAAAAACATTTCCCACTACGTGTAGGGGAGGTACCCTAATAAAACGTTTTTTACCACTTTTTGTTTGTGCACTTTGTCGGCGTGGTTGATATACATATTGATACTAAATTTCAGCTTTCTAGTGCTAACGGTCGCTGAGATTATCCGCGGACGGGCAGACAGACAGACATGGCGAAACTATAAGGGTTCCTTTTTGACTACGGAACCCTAAAAAGGGGGTAGTAGGTAGTGTACTGCTCTAACAAAACAAAATTCTAAAAAATAAATATAATAAACACGTTACATAGATAAAAATTATACAAAAGAAATATAGATTTAAAAGATGTAGACCAGACTGATTATTAGAAAGATAGATAAGTCGGAAACGACATCGATTTGTTAACAACAAGACAAGGCACGCCATCTAGTGGCAACTAGAAGAATTAAACAAAGATGGTGCGCTTGACAGAGTCAGTGACGTGTCCGCATTGCAGCGAGCTTGTGGAGGATGGAAACCGCCCGGGGAGTGGACTCACTCTTAGCCAAGCCAAGCCGTCGCAGAGTCAAGACGTTCTGAAACTGTCCGTTTTGTTGTAATTTGTATGTGACAACAGTGCACTGTATCGAAATGTATTGAGAAGTAAACTGATCAACTCCTAGCCGTTGTTATTCATTGCACGATACCCACATGGACCCACATGATAGATCAGAGCTCGAAAACCATCCTGGACACGAGACGACAGATAGATAATACTCTTTATTGTAGGTACACCATACAATTTCTTCTTATCGCCAAAAGCGATTATTCAAAGACAACCTTTGGATGGATTTGACAGAGGAGAAAGATACATTAATTAACTGTGTGGTACTTACATGTGTTGTTTTGTTTTTGTTTTGTTTTGTTTAGGAAGCCTGTATTAAACAATGGTCGAAATTAATTTAGGAATGGGGACATTCCTACTACACAACGGCTGCACAAAATAAAAAGGTACAGAAGTCAATCTCATGTATGTACTTCACTTTTCATACCTACGCACGGCGGTCGCGCGCGTTAGGGTTATCAACTGGATTATGCACAACAAATTATAGTGGTAGTTGCGAACACAGACGCGCGTCTCAAACGTGACACCCTCGCGGTCGTAATGATCCTCGTTGAGCCCGGTTTTCGCGTCGGTGAACGGTGTCTATGTGTGCGTTGCTCGAGCGCGCTTTGTACGTAGATTGACATCTGTACCTATTTATTTTGTGGTATCCGCGCATGGTTTACATCCATGTAGTTACAACACGAACCAAATACATAAACTGAAAATTGCCGGCTATAGAATTGCAGCAATACATTGTCACAAAACTGTTTCCAAGGGCCTTTCGTGACATAGACTACATATTTTATGTACGCGGGCGAAGCCGCGGGCAAAATCTAGAACTATATCTAAATATATACCTCAAACTCAAAGGCTAACTGACTGACATAGTGATCTATCTATATATAAGTATGTTTATCAGTTGTCTAGTACCCATAACACAAGCTCTGCTTAGCTTGGGACTAGATGGCGTTGTGTGATAGTTGTGGACATATTACAGGGTGTTTGGTGCATCGTTTGCCAAATTGATTTGGTCGATAGTATAGATCATTTGCTATATCTTCAGCCCCAATAAATCATTCCTTGCCACACCGGTTTTTTTTAAACATGTTTTTAACTTTTATTCTGAAAAACACCGGATTTCAGCATTTAAGCTTACATAAATAAAAAAGTTATTAGTCTATCCAACAAAATTTATTTTTATATTTAAGTGTACTGTTGTATGGTTCTATGAAATCCAAAATTACTTGCTAGTAACGTGTAGTTTTTCTATAAAAAACCTACAAAGTGTATGGGACATGACAAAATAATTTTAAAACTCAACTTTAAATTTCTATAAAAAAAAAAACTAAAAGCGTTGGAGATCTTCGAATTTCTCAAAAAGTTCTCTAGTTAATGCTCTTTCCAATGGTGTGCAATATGCTAAAAAAAACCTTTTATTGACTTCATTAATTGGCTAAATGTAAAAAGACAGAGGTAATTTCAGAGACGATTCAGTGTGAATGTTTGGGCAGGAGTAATTGCAAATCGTGTGGTTGGACCGCACTATTTACCTGATAACCTCAATGGGGATAATTATCTTGAATTTCTTCAAACAGAGCTGCCCTTATTGTTATTTGAGCTGCCAATTTTCAATGAAGACAGGTCTTTTGTCTTTCAACATGACGGTTGTCCCGCTCACTGGCGATGAACTGTAAGGCAATTCCTAAATGACGCATTTCCAGACTCGTGGATTGGGAGAGATGGCCCTATTCCATGACCTCCACGTTCACCAGACCTAACTCCGCTGGACTTTTACGTCGGGAGTCGGGCCAAAGAACTGGTTTATGCGACGGAAGTTGACACGAGAGATGATTAAGTGTAATGTATTGAGGCGGCTTTTGTGACCGTTAAACGGAGCAGTGGTGGCCGAGTGGTAATGGCCCCGACTTACGAGTTTGTATCTCTCAAAATGGTGAAGGAAAACATCGTGAGGAAACCGGCACGTTCTAGAACTAAAAATTCAAGGACATGTGACATCCACCAACCCGCACTGGGCCCGCGTGGTGGGTCATGCCCATTCCCTCTCCTAAAGAGGAGGCTTGTGTCCCAGCTGTGGGAACATTAAAAGGCTGATGATGATGTGACCGTTAAAGCAGAAATTCGTCTTCGAACTACAACTCGAGATAAGAGAAAGATGTCGCGCATGTATATGAAACAATGGCACCCAATTTGAACAAGATTTGTGTACAAAAGCCGCCTCAATACGTTACACTTAATCATCTCTCGTGTCAACTTCCGTCGCATAAACCAGTTCTTTGGCCCGACTCCCGACGTAAAAGTCCAGCGGAGTTAGGTCTGGTGAACGTGGAGGTCATGGAATAGGGCCATCTCTCCCAATCCACGAGTCTGGAAATGCGTCATTTAAGAATTGCCTTACAGTTCATCGCCAGTGAGTGGGACAACCTTTATGTTGAAAGACAAAAGACCTGTCTTCATTGAAAATTGGCAGCTCAGATAACAATAAGGGCAGCTCTGTTTGAAGAAATTCAAGATAATTATCCCCGTTGAGGTTATCAGGTAAATAGTGTGGTCCAACCACATGATTTGCAATTACTCCTGCCCAAATGTTCACATTGAATCGTCTCTGAAATTACCTCTGTCTTTTTACATTTAGCCAATTAGTGAAGTCAATAAAAGGTTTTTTTTAGCATATTGCACACCATTGAAAAGGGCATTAACTAGAGAACTTTTTGAGAAATTCGAAGATCTCCAACGCTTTTAGTTTTTTTTTTATAGAAATTTAAAGTTGAGTTTTAAAATTATTTTGTCATGTCCCATACACTTTGTAGGTTTTTTATAGAAAAACTACACGTTACTAGCAAGTAATTTTGGATTTCATAGAACCATACAACAGTACACTTAAATATAAAAATAAATTTTGTTGGATAGACTAATAACTTTTTTATTTATGTAAGCTTAAATGTTGAAATCCGGTGTTTTTTAGAATAAAAGTTAAAAACATGTTTAAAAAAAACCGGTGTGGCAAAGAATGATTTATTGGGGCTGAAGATATAGCAAATGATCTATCCTGTCGGCCAAATCAATTTGGCAAACGATGCACCAAACACCCTGTATATTATTATTATTAACTCAAAGCCCAAACCACTGGAGGGATCGGGCTGAAATTTGGCATGCAGCTACATGTTATGACGTAGGTTTCCACTAAGAAATGATTTTGATATATTCTACCTCCAAGGGGATAAAATAGGGGATAAAAGTTTATATGAAACTTTGTCAATTTTAAACCGATCGGGCTGAGATTTTGCATGCATATAGCTACTGTGACGTAGGCATCCCCTGAGAAAGGATTTTGATCTACCCCTAGGAGATAAAATAGCCCAAAATGTTTTACACTCGCGAAACAAAAGTAAAACCGCAAAAAATATACCTAATTAATAATAATACTTAACGCGAGCGAAGCCGCGGGTAAAAGCTAATATAGTAAAAAATAAAAAATATTCCAACCAACCCTTGGCCGCTGGACGTGCATTTTATTTTAACATGGTCGCTTGCTTCAAGTGTATATGGCTGGTTTCCTTGCACTGTAGTCTTCTCCCCCAAGTAGTACTTTCTGTCACTTACATGTATTATGTCTTGATAGTAACACACTACATCTGGAGTTGATTGTAATATTTCATCGACCACTCTACACGTGGAGAACTGAAAAAATTAAATCAATGTTAAAAAAAAAATCAGGTAAGTCGTTGGTATCTTACTATATCTTATACTAGCTTTTGCCCGCAGCTTCGCTCGCGTACATAAAATATAGCCTATGTCACTCAGGAGTAAAGCAGCTTTCTATTGTTGCTAAAATTTTTCCAATCGGACCAGTAGTTCCAGAGATTACCCCCTACAAACAAAAAAACAAAAAAACAAACTTTACCTCTTTATTATATTAGTGTAGATATAAAAATGAATCGCTAAATGTGTTGGTAAGCGCAAAACTCGAGAACAGCTGAACCGATTTGGCTAATTCTTTTTTGTTGTGTTTGTTGTCAGGAGAAGGTTCTTATGGAATAAGTAGGTAGTAAGGGTAGGATAGAGTAGGCTAGAGATGGATAGAGTAGGGTTTAGTAAGGTAGATTGGAGTAGAGTAGAATAATCTGTTGCCGGGAGCGAAGCCGCGGGTAAAAGCTAGTAATATTATAAATGCGAAAGTTGCGATGTTTGGATATTTGTTACTCAATCACGCCAAAACAGCTGGACGGATCTGGATGAAATTTGGCACAGGCATAGAATACACTCCGGAATAAGACATAGGCCATACTTTTTATCCCGGAAACCTCAACCCCAACCCCAATACCACGCGGTCGAAGCCGCGGGCAAAAGCTAGTAAGATATATTGCGCGCTAACATCACCTGAACTCGAAACTGACACATCTATTTTTTTTTTATTAATTTATTCATTCAATAGCCTAATACAGATGGAGCGAAATATACAAGATAAAATACATTCTTGAGTCGATAAAATCCTTACAGCGAATTAGGCTATGTAACATGCTTGCAATAAACCATGTGCCTTCTGACACCCAAACTAGGACAAACGTCACGTATTTAAGTTCACATCACAGTTGTAATTTGTTGACTGGCCTGTCAGCCTAGTAGTTAGTGGCCCTGACTGCTATGCCGAAGGTCGTGAGTTCGATTCCCACCCAGGACAAATGTTTGTGTGATGAGCACGATCATTTGTTCTGTGTCTGGGTGTAATTTATCTATAATATGTATGTATTTAGAAATATATAAGTATGTTTATCAGTTGTCTAGTACTCATAACACAAGCTCTGCTTAGCTTGAGACTATACGACGTTGTATGACTAGACGATGTCGAATATATAGTATTATTATAGTAATACTGGCATTGATAGACAAGGACAGAGATAAGAGCCGGCGCTGTCATGCAAGCGAAATCCCGATGGCCACAACTAGGCGACATGTATGATTTGTTGTGTATGAGATTAACACCCGTATTCACAAACAATACTCAAACGACCCTTGACTAAGCAAACGCACAGTGTTGAAATAGAGCTCTGTGATTGGTTCGTTTGTGTTGCGTAGTTCACAAACCCTTCCCTGTGCGCTCGCGAGCACTGTGAGACCGCATAGTAACGTTTGTGAATACGGGTGTAAGAGTGCGAAGTAAGTACGCGCTTCAGAGGCGACTCTTTGAGCAGATATCATCATCATCATCATCAGCCTTTTAATGTTCCCACTGCAGGGACACAGGCCTCCTCTCTTTGGGAGAGGGAATGGGCCATAATCCACCACGCGGGCCCAGTGCGGATTGGTGGATGTCACATGTCTTCGAATTTTTGGTTCTAGGACATGCCGGTTTCCTCACGATGTTTTCCTTCACCGTTTTGAGAGCAGTGGTGATGAAATAAATTACACAAAGTAATGCGCCTGGCTGGGTTTGAACCCGCGACCTACGACTCGTAAGTCGGGGCCGTTACCACTCGGCCACCACTGCTCTGAGCAGATATAGGTACTCTTTATTGTATGCACATCGTAAATACAATTTAGCAGGTTTGAGCAGATTTGTTCTTGCCCGCTGCCGAAGCCGTTGTCAAACATATCTGCATCGACTTATATTCTAGCTATAGACATGTTCATCTTACTAATATTATAAATGCGAAAGTTACGATGTTTGGATGTTTGTTACTCAATCACGCCAAAACGGCTGGACGGATCGGGATGAAATTTGGCATAGGATACACTCCGGAATAGGACATAGGCTACTTTTTATCCCGGAAACCCCAACCCTAATACCACGCGGGCGAAGCCGCGGGCTAGTAGAAACTATTTGTCAAAACACTGAAAAGTTAATACAAAAGTGCGCTGCAGCGCTTCATTGGCATTGTCGTCTATCAAAACTTACAGCGCTGATACGTCAAAACTGCACTCAATGTCATCAACGTAAAAAGTGTATAGCATGCAGATCACTTAAGTGGAGTGAGTCACTTTGCAGCACGCCTCATCTTATAGTTCATATATAGGTAACTAGCGACCCACCCAGCTCAGCACGGGTGCAATGTTGCATGTATTATACATACAAACCTTCCTCTCGAATCACTCTATCTAATAAAAAAATTGCATTGAAATCCGTTTCTTAGTTTTATAGATTTAAGCTTACATAGGGACAGGGTGACTTTGTTTTATACTATGTAATGATAATGACGATGCATGTCTGTCACATGTTGGGGGACTATAACTAAAAATTGACGTTTTTCGGCTGAAATGACTGTGATGATAAAAATTTACGTGAAAGAAAGAAAGAAAGAAAAATATTTTAATTGACACATATAGACACAGACACAGACACACAATGCATCTACATGTAGATGGTTTGCGTTTATATGTATATGTATATGATAAAAAAGGTGTCAAAACTAACATTGTATGTCTCACGGCTGCGCCAAACAGGTCCAGTGCAGCAAAAATGCCAGACAACTACATAGTAGTTGCCTAACGCTGGTTTTCAACTGACCCTTATGAGTGTACGAAAAAGATAATTTGCGAAATAATTACAAGCGTTAATAAATAGTACATCAAATAAAATATAATAATTGTTAATTGTACAAAATACATAAATGCAATTGAAAAAAAACTAAATAAAAAATAAGTAGGTACTTAAGTCTATTTATGCGTTATTCGTGACGTACTTACATAACACTTCACCCAATCCTTTCCTTTGCAGACGATTGGGCTATGATATTTGTCGAATTGCATCACCTCCTTCGCAAAGGGATCCAGCTGTGGTATCTCACATCCAGTCCCTTTGTCTTCCCTCAGAGCTTCCTCGATCCTACTTTCTATATATCTGACAGAAAAAGACTTAAATACAGTGTTTGGTTAGGCGATTTTAAACCTCTTGAGTACAGGACATAAAGAAGCAAATTGTTTGATAGAGGTCATAATAGCCAGCTGGCACCTGAGAGCCATCTGGCACCTGAGATCCACGTGACACCAGAGAGTCAAATGGCACCTAAGAGCCTCTTGGCAACTGAGATCCACTTGGCACCTGAGAGCCACCTGGCACCTGAGAGCTAGCTGGCACCTGAGAGCCACCTGGCACCTGAGGGCCATCTGGCACCTGAGGGCCACCTGGCACCTGAGAGCCACCTGGCAAGATCCACTTGGCACCTGAGAGCCACATGGCACCTGAGAGCCACCTGGCATCTGACTACCGACTCGCTTGGAGCGATTACTATTCTTTGTATGGAGAGTGGAGTATCTATACAGGTGGCTGATAATCACACTGGACGCCCAGTGTGATGGCGGAGTCTCCACCATATTCCCAGGTTGTGTTTGCATTATCCTAGTACTATACAAGGGTGACTGGGTAACTGGGGACAGATACTTAAACACGTCATTGTAGTCATGATAACAAACAACTTTTACTGTGTGACTAAATCTGAAATCGCGAAAAAAATCAATAAGTTCAGTAGGTACCAACATTTTGACCTGCATGTTTGACTACGCGCGTACAAGTTTGAAATCTCGCGTACAGATTTGAATATGTGCGTACAAGTTTGAATACTCGCGTACAAGTTTGGATACTCGCGAAATTTGAATACTCGCGAAGTTTGAATACTCGCGAAGTTTGAATACTCCCGTACAAGTTTGATTACTTGCGTACACGTTTGCATACTCGCGTACAAGTTTCGTTCAGGATGACTTTTTGAATCACTGACCTTCTTTCATAGGGTGAAAGGACTCATGAAAATTTAACTAAACAACTTATTTTTGCATCCGTGCGCACTTTGCGACTAATTCAAAGGCGCCCTAAAAGTTCTTGATATTAAAGAGTCTTTCACCCTGAATTATAGTCAATGAACACCAAATCATCATATTTACCTATTATTTCGAAAGAAACCTTTTTTGGAGCGATATCAAAGTTTAAATTACTTAGAATCTACTCGTAAAAGGTTTAAAATCGCCTCAAAAAGCAACTCGTTTGTTGACTAAAACAAAGTCTCTGTCCCCATGGCTGTGACATACACGATGTATGTCACAGCCATATCGTATTACAACTTGGCGCGTCGGATTAAAAAACGTCGGTGCATAGCCGCATTATACACCGTGAAATTTAAATGGTTGTTTTCCCGCGGCAGAATGACTTGCCATAAGGAGTACTTTTGAAGCATACAGTAAAAATAAAAAGTTTTTTTTTATAAATAATTGTTAAAAATATTTCATCAACTGAAAAAAGCGAAAACAATAGTTACACACGTAATTTGTAGGTACTACTAGAGACGCACGCGCAGCACGCCGTCAAAGGAAACCGATTCATTAATTATTTAACCCAAAATAAGCTCTCGCACGTTGTGATATACGTTATAATTAGCTTGCACTCTACAGGTCCATTTTTTGTTTTTAATATTTTATTTTTTTATCAAACGTTTGTATTACCAAGACACAACCATTTCGCTGAGGGAAAACAACCATTAAAATTTCACGGTGTATATAATTAACCAGCCTAATCTAGTTTAAAATGACAGAAAAAAATATGTACCTATTTGCAAAAAAGTGTATCGTGCAATTTACAATGACGTTATTCAACCCGGCGCGTCAATTTATAATACGGCGCGGTATACGATACTGCTGCAACTTTGTATGATACAATATTACACGTTAACAATACCATGGGTTAATTTTAGAGATGCGCCGAATATTCGTTTTATATTCGGTATTCGGTGTACTCGGCAGAATTTTCAGGTATTCGTATTTGGCCGAATCATTCGGTCGACATGCCAAATATTGTGTCAAGTGGGACAAAATAATTTGAATAAATCCCATATTTGAACAATTATATTGCAAAAGGAAAGGTTTTCTTATGTATAATTTGGCACTAAGTGTATTGATATTTGTAGGTAATTCATTTTAATATTTATTATGAAGCAGCGTTAGATTAAAAAGCAAGAAGACAAAGCTTTCAGCTTTATCTGGCAAAAGCTTATATCTTAATTTCTTGATCAAACATATTCCCTGCCTAGAAAACAAACTTTATTTGCGCGATCACGCTATAGAATGGAGAACCGAATTATCCGGATGTATATTCGGTTCGGTAAGAACTTAACCGATTAATATTCGGTATTCAGTTAATCGGTGGTACCACTATTCGGCGCATCTCTAGTTAATTTATATGAATTAATTATTTTTTAATATTATTTTAGATTAGTTTTTTAGTCCACAAAACTTTGATTAATGATGACTGGAATGATTTTCACAGTTCAAATCTTAGCTTATGCTGTACGTAACAAATACATGCACATGCATTAGCGGTTTAAAGGTTAAAATCGCTTGACATCCAACAAGTCACATAAAGCATTAAGATTAGAGGTGTTTAATTAAAGCTTAAGTTTTTGGCCGTGACTTTGTCCGCGTCTAAATCGTAGAGGTGCACAAATACCACTATTTCCGTGTTTGGCATTTTCGCCTTAAGCTGTTATATTTGACAGTAATATAAGACGTATTTTCGGACTCACATCATACATGTGTTAGTTACATTTGTGCAGTTTTACGAATGTGATGCGGACAAAACCGCTGGCAGTTACTAACTAGTATTAAGTTTTCTTCGCCGACCATATCCCACCTACCAACTTGCATCACCTACCCTATTTTACTATTCACCTGGGCACCTTATGCGCAGATAAAAGCAAAGGTGGAGAGATGGACTTGACAACTACCGGAGGGAATGGCCAGCAATGGCTGAGGAAAGACGTGTATGGGAAAGAGAGAGAGGCCTTTGCCCAGCAGTATTACTACACAATAAAATAGATGGAAAAAGACCTCGTGGACGCAACCCAATTCGTTGGTCCGACCAGATCCACACCGCTCTTGACTCTACAGTATATGGGGCCCTCCACTCCGCCAGAGACACAATAGATGCAGAAAAATCATAAGAGCATTGAGGAGGACTATATTATAATTCCCACTGCTTATCTTATTTTTAGTGCTTAAACCTTATAAAAGAAAAAACTGTGCGAAATTTCAGCATCCTATAACTTCATTCGCAATAGACTGCATTTAAACAAACCTTTTTTTGTGACTAGGCTCGCTTTTGACCACTACCTCACCTATGGTATATGATTGTAGGGACCCTGCAGAAGGGTCGAAGTCAATTAGGGCCAAGGGTTTGCGTCTGAAAAGGAAGGCTCTGGCCCTGGTATGTATGGCGATGTAGGTCGGGGTTGTTTAGTCAGTAAGAGTCTGACACTTGTTTTAAAAAAAAAACTTATGGTATGTGATGATGTGGCCGATGATGAAGTAAGTTTGCCTAGAAGCAACCTCATTCCTTCAGTCCTATCAAACATAGGCCCTACCCTCCACTTTTGCTGATCTCTTTAAAACACTTGTGAGATTGTCAAACGATTACTGACTAGAATCCAATCGTGTTACTTCGGCCTTTGACGTCCCAGATGCGTGGTGAGAACGTGGACACATTTATAGTAGCTTCAAAAGCGTTTTTTTAGGGTAATGCCGCTAAGCTAAGCAGACATCAAACCTTGTGGGTCAATTAAGACGGAGCACAGACTTGGAGTCACAACATTTTTAAGACAGACTGTCTTGACAGACATAGACAAGTTTGCCTTAAAATGAAATAAGACTGTTTTGTCTACTATGACGCTGCGGCGCACACCGTTTGAGTCAAATCTTCTTTAGTACAACATGGACTATATCGACACCGTGGTATTAACGAAGATATTCGGTGTTATCGCACGTGAGTGAAGATCAGAACTTTCTGGGACTTTTCCAATGAAGTGACAAAGGATCATAGTACAAGTGATTGCCGCGATCAACAAAAACATAATCCAATTTGTAACGAGATAGACTTTTCGTAAATGCATTTCGAATCGATTGGAATTCCGACCCATATGTCAGTCAAATTCAATCAATATCCAGCTACCCGCAGTCGTCAAGGTTTGCTAGTATTTTATCTTTCAAGAGTAGCGTTTACAGGAAAAGGATATTTTCAGAAGATTCCTAGAAGTTTCTGGTATACGAAGTTAAGCCAACCGGAGTCGCCTCTTAACAACAAATACGGAAAATTTTATATTCGTTCCCCATAATTAGCCACTTGTAAATTTTAACACACAATTTTATTACAATTAATAAAACTAAGTTTTTTGACGTGCTATTACAAAAATATTATTCAATTTGTTTTGTGCAAAATAAAAAATAAATTGCTATTACAATTCGGCCGGATACTGAGTAATTCAGTATCCGGCCGAATAGTGAAAAAGTCCGGACAGGCCGAATACCGAATAGTTATCGGATATCCGTTTCATAACTAGTCGCGACTCAGTTTGCGCTCAACGTTCGAAAAAAAGCGTTTATTAGTTAATATCAAAACCATGCAACATTTACAAACATGCAAAAAACATCATGCAAGACTATACTTACTAATATCTATTCTACTTACTCAATCACAGACTTTCTGAAAAGATAAAACAAAAGTGAGGGAAAGAAAAATCAAAAGATCGGGAAAGCTAGTTGACATACCATGCTTCTATTTGGCATGCTTATTATCACAAAAATGGTTTATTTGCACAGATAGTCTGAAAAGTTTCCAACTTAAAAAAGACACAAGGCATTTTTTCTTACAATTTTCTTTTCTTAATACATTGCCCTCATCTCTCTAACCCGTTGAAATAGAAGTTGACCTTTTTGTCTACCAAATAATTGTTGACGAGTTTGATTGTCTCCGCATTTGAAGATGATCTCTATCCTCCGAGCGCAATTTTTATGTAGGTATACTTAAGTGAACATAATAAGATGTTTGAGACTAGACCTGGTAAATAAGGTAGATAATCAAGCAACTCAAACCATAATTCGTAGATTTCCTCTGAGAAGTAAGACGGGCGTTGTCTTGGTGAAAATGGATTCTCTTTTTCTTCATCTCACATCGACAATCGCGCGTTCAAAATGGCGAAAATTTTGGTAACTATCAAAAAATGCACTACAATCACTAGCTTTTATTGACAAGTGCTGCCATCTTCATATCGAAGTCGGAAACTTTTCAGGCCACCCACATACATGCCCTCAAATTGCGTTAAAAGGCTTAATTTCGCTTTGCTAGTAACCGGGCTAATAGGCCTTGGCTAAGCCATTAGCCAGCTGAGCATCAAATGGAGGTTTAGTCACCCAAAGAACCATGCTCTGAGTTTCCTTGCATGATCGAATCAGAAATGAATAATACATCAACAGGACTAGGAACTAACGTTGTCGACATAGCCTGACGAATCGCCAAACTTAAGTGGTAGGGCATTGCTTGTACAACATACGAACGCAGCGATGGAAGGTCTCCCACAAGGTAGGTCTATGGCCCAGCGCACACCTTTAGAAGCGCAGCGGAGCGCAATTGAAGACAACAATCCATACTAACATTATAAATGCGAAAGTAACTCTGTCTGTCTGTCTGTTACGCTTTCCCGCTTAAACCTCTCAAACGATTTTGATTAAATTTGGCACAGACAATCTTTAGTCCCTGAGAAAGGACATAGGCTACCTTTTATTGCGAAAAAAGACGCAGACGAAGTCCCGGGTACCAGCTAGTTTAATATAAACCTGAACTGCCTTAACATACGGTCTAAAAAGATTAAATTCGCATGCGGCGCTCGGAGCGACTTCAAGCTACTACAAGAGCATGCGCGCGAGTGTTTGTAAACCGTATGTCAAGGTAGTTCTGCAGGGGCCCTTCAGGGTCGAAGCCTCCCGGAGTCTAGAGGGAAGTGGGAAACTGTTACCTCGACTCCAGGAATAGGGCAAGGAAGGTACGGGGTAGGTTTTTTAGTCAGTAAGAGTCTGACACTAGTCTCCCGCTCCGCCCAAGAGCGGGTTTCGTCATTGGATGATTTTCACCTACCATAAAAAAAAAAAAAAAAATGTCAAGGTAGTTAAGGTTTATATTAGATTGTTGTCTTCAATTGCGCTCCGCCGCGCCTCCAGCTGTGTGCGCTGGGCCTATGTGCTTGTTCACGTTGACTCGTGGACGCGGTGGCGGACGCGGTCAGAATCGCACGTGCGGTCAAAGTAGCGGGCAAGCTAGCGAGTAGCGCTCGCGGCAATATCAAACCCGTGAGATGTTTGTGTGTGTTCACGTCGAACTAGCGGCGGAGCGCGCGATTCAACCAGTTTGAACTTGTCGCTAGAAATGTTAGCGCGTCACACCGCGCAAACGCCTGGCATTGGCAATGTGAACACGAACACCCGCCACGCCCGCGCGTTCCAACGTGAACAAACACTATGACCTAGCGAGAGTCACGGGAATCTGATGGATGCATAACGCTTAACCTCTCGTATGCCGTTAGAGACACAATTAAAAAGTTATTGTGTCTCGCGTAGATCTGCGTTCGAAGAAAGGTTTAGACCGGTAGTTAACGCTAGGGGGGGCCTGTATGTAACAGTGGATGTCTTCCAGTTAAAATAATGATAACACATTAAGTATATGTTTTTGAAAAATTTAATTATGCTTCAAAATTCTTTATGTCTAAGAATGTGTAATATATTTTTTTTGGAAAAAGGATTTAAACACGGCGAAACTCAATGCTGCAGGTTGCACTGCACGAGCACTGAACGCGATCCAATTTAGGACTTAACTGAACTGTTGAAGGTATGGAGCTGTAATATACAGGGTGTCATTGACATCGTACCATATATATTTTTTGTCGGTTCTTTCTTAAATATTTTTAAAGAATTTTTTACGTTTTTATAATTAAAGTGTAAAAAAAAGAGAAAAAAAAAGTCATTTTAATATTTTTTGCGAAAAAAATGATTGAATTACATTCCAAATTAAAAATAACATTGGGGTCGGTTAGAATAACGATTTAATACAGGTAAAAATTAAAAAAAAAATTCAAAATTTTGAAAAAAAATCGCCTCTGGGGGATCCAGAATCATATACTTGATCCATAGTATACGTTTGTGGTACGATGTCTATGACACCCTGTATAAGGTATACCTTGTACAGCTACATTCCTCTTTCTCATTCCAATGATAGACATTTCAATACGTCATAGTAAGGCCTAAGTATTTCTACCCTCGTAAGGCCCAAAAACCTAATTTAATGACAAAAATATTTATACATTCTGGCTCAAGATACTTTTATGTCGCTTATATAATTTTATAATAGAATTTTAAACAAAATTTTTGGTTTAAAAAATATAAAACAGATATTTACCATGAACATATTTATATATATTTGTTATATTACACAGATAACCTTAGGAAGGCACAGGAAATAATACCGCTTAAAAGAATTTAGACAAAAGCATTAAAGAACAAAAAAGTCTAAGACTGTCCTGTTGGTCTAGTCGTTCCCACATACACTAGTTTGTAGCGCCATCTATGGCGCCACATAAGAACTACAAGAATCCTGCATCGCGCAATGAAAGTTCTCCGCGCGATTAGAACATATACGACGCTCCGAAATCAATTATATCGGGCCCTTTTCAATGGAGGTATGTGGGACTTTACTCTCTGTTCCACTTACCTCTAAAAGTTCATTACCATTCGTTCAATTCCCACCCAAGACAAATGTATGTACTATGAGCATGAACATTTTTGTTCTGTGTCTGAGTGTAATTTATCTATAGTATGTATGCATTTAGAAATATATAAGTATGTTTATCAGTTGTCTAGTACTCACAGCACACACTCTGTTAAGTTTACTGCTAGATGGCGTTGTGTGAAAATTGTGGAATTGGAATATTATTTCAACACTACCGATCTAAAATGTTGTAACCGCCAACTTCGAGGATGGTAAATTTTGTAAATGCAATAGGATAACTCGTCAGCTTTGAATTTTCGACGGTTTTTGCAATTTATATTTCAAGGACGGCCAGAATGGTAAAAAATTGCGTTTAATAAACACTTATATTATTACCTATACCTACTTATTACATGAAAATAACTTTTCCTCTACTAGTAGCTTAGGACAAGCCTAAAGATTCAGATCTAAATCAATATTGTTCAGGCTTGACGCCTTCCACTTTTACATCATAACGCGATAGTGCGTCTTATTGCTATTCATTTTACGTAGGCGTTTGTTTTTTTTTATATAAATTTTTGTCCTGGGTGGGAATCGAACCCACGATCTTCGGCATAGCAGTTAAGGCCACTTACCTAATATATTTATAAAGCTAGTCTAATAAATATATTACGACCGCACTACATTATAATTACCAATCACACTATATATAATAACTAGCTTTCGCCAGCGGCTTTGCCCGCATGAAAATAGGTTTTCGCACAAATTTTGGACACGCGTTTCATCCCTTTAGGAAGTAAATTTTGGAAAATCCATTCTTAGTGTTCGGCTACATCATAAAAGGAAGCCCAGTGTAAAATATCACTGTCCTAGTCCCAGTAGTTTAGGCTGTGCATTGATGTCAGACTGTCAGTTTCTCCTTTTATATATCCTACTAATATTATAAAGGCGAAAGTTTGTAAGTATGGATGTTTGTTACTCTTTCACGTAAAAACTACTGAATGGATTTGAATGAAATTTGGCACAGGCATAGGATACACTCCGGAATAGCACATAGGCTACTTTTTATCCCGGAAACCCCAAACCCACGCGGGCGAAGCCACGGGCAAAAGCTAGTATATATATAGATAGATATTACACATAGCAGTTTCTAACACTAATTATATACAAAAAACTATCACGGAAAAAGTTAGGAAGTATACAGAACTACAAGAAGAAATCACTAGAGTTTTGAAAATGAATAGAGTCACAATAGTCCCAATAGTATCAGCAACAGGGACTCGAGTCTGTTATTTTTAAAATATTGTCATTCCAACACGATTCCATTGTCATTTTGCTATCAGTTCGTAATCTGTTAATTCATAATGGCTGATCATTGGTCGGTCAGCTGTCTCGTAATAGAAGCGTGGTATGAAATGTCTCGTAAATAATTAAAAACTATAACTGCACAATAACCTTCTAATCGTAACTCACTGATTAAAGGAACTGTAAAAATTTTAGTAATTTACCGCATAGGTACGTCAAATAGTAATTTTTCAATATGTACGAGATTACCATTCTAAAAAAAATCTCTCAATTGAATGTCAGTGGTTGTTCATTGGTAATGACGCCATCATTAGTAGATTACCAAAGTTGTAAAAATAACAATTTTATTATGAAATCAGTGATCGACTATTCCTACACTATTGTAATAGCAGACTTGAGGCCCAGGTGTTATTCCAAAACAAATATTCCATAGTCTTAATGTTCTCAATCTGTCGAAAAACACATATCTAATACTTCAAAAAGCTGCCATCTTGAACATAGTAAGAAAAATTTTACAACTACATTTAGATAATAATGTTATTTCAGTTCAAATAAGGCTTTTACTTTCTCACCTTGAATCATGACCGTGAGTTTGACTCATACCAGGATTTAATCTGAGAAAAATTAACTTAAACATAATAATAATAATCATTTATTTGTCAGGAAATTATCCCCATCTTAAAACATTACAATTTACAAAAACACATAATATTCAAATTATAAAACTCGGGGTGGAGTTTCCTAGCTTCGTTTAGGGGGTTAACCGACCTTCAAGCGGACGAAGTCGCTGGCAGAAGCTAGCATTTTATAATTAAACTAGCACTTCGCCCGCGACTTCGTTCGAGTTTATTAAACCCTATTCCGTGGGTGGTTTTGAAAAAAATCTCTCTATGGAATGTCAATGGTTGTTTATTGGTCATAATGACGCCATCATATTAGTAGATTACCAAAGTTGTAAAAACAACAATTATGAAATTAGTGATCGAATAGCAGACTTGAGGCCCAAGTGTTATTCCAAAACAAATATTCCATAGTTTTAATGTTCTCAATCTGTCGAAACACACATATCTAACACTTCAAAAAGCTGCCATCTTTAACATAGTAAGAAATTTTTTACAACTACATTTAGATAATAATGTTATTTCAGTTCAAATAAGGGTTTTACTTTCTCACCTTGAATCATGACCGTGAGTTTGAGTCATACCAGGTTTTAATCTGAGAAAAATTAACTTAACCATAATAATAATAATCATTTATTAGAGTTTTTGTAAACCCTATTTCGAGGGTAGTTTAAAAAAAATATGTTTGTCTTTATTGACTGATTAAATACTAATGTTTAAAGTTTATCAACCCAAGGAATAAGATTATCTCCCATACAAACTATAACAGCCCCTATACAATTTTGTAAAACAAAATAATGTAAGCCCTTTTTTTTACTTGTTTTTATAATTCATGTTTCAAGTAGACTGGTCCAAGAAATCACGTTGTCCTATGCAAACTTTGCCCCCTTTTTCACTCCCATAAGGGGAGAATTTCAAAAATCCTTTCTTATCGGATGCCTACGTCATACAAAGATCATACCCTACAAGTGACAGGTATTTGGTTTTTGGTCAGCGGCTTACGACTGTGCGTTGATCCGTCAAACAGTCATTCAGGAATCAGGATAAAGCTTTTTATAAGTCGACGTCCCATCGCACAATTTTGTTTTTCGATTTACTGACTTATCTTCCTGCAATAAAGTTGATAATCGAAAAACCTAAAAAACTAAATGGCCGGGGACGTCAAAGTATAGATGGCATAATAGTGTTCCCAAAATAGTTACTACCAAAATGTAACAGTATGCTTTTCCGTTACACTTGTCGTATCATTACAAAAAAAAATTGATAACTACATATAAACAACAATGTTAATTCAAATAAAGCTTTTACCATCTTAAGCTAATATCTGGGATCTCACCTTGCATCATGACCGTGAGTTTCATTCATACCAGGTTCTAACCTAAGAAAAATTTACTTTAAAACTATAATAATCATTTGTTTGTCAGGAAATTATCCCCATCTTAAAACATTACAATTTACAAAAACAAATAATATTCAAATTATAAAACTCGGGGTGGACTTTCTTAGCTTCGTTTAGGGGGTTAACCAACTTTCAAGCAGGCGAAGTCGCTGGCAGAAGCTAGTATTTTATAATTAAACTAGCACTTCGCCTGCGACTTCATTCGAGTTTTTTTTAAACCCTATTTAGAGGGTAGTTTTGAAAAAATATATATTGACTGTCTTTATTGACTGATTAGTATTTATTCCAAGTTTAGAGGATATTATTCTAAGGAATAAAATCTCCCATACAGCCCCTATACTATTTTATAAAACAAAATAATGTAAACCCTTTTTTGACTTGTGTATTAATTCATGACTGGTCCAAGGAATCACGTTGTCCTATGCAAAGTTTGCCCCCTTTATCACTCCCTTAAGGGGAGAATTTCAAAAATCCTTTCTTATCGGATGCCTACGTCATACAAAGAACATACCCTACAAGTGTCAGCTCTTTACGATCTTAGCTTAGGCTGTACGTTGATCCGTCAATCAGTCATTAAGGAACACATAGTACAAAGCATTTTGTAAGTCGACGTCCCATTACACAATTTTGTTTTTCGATTTACTGACTTATCGTCCAGGAACAAAGTTTGTTTTTTTTTTATTGATTATAGGTTCGCGCTTGACCGCTATATCACCTGATGGACAGCGACGATGCGGTCGACGATGGAGCGCGCTTACCTAGAAGTAACCTATTCACTCTTGACTTAAAGATTCCCGGATTGTAGCCATCAAGAAACACAGAAAAACACTTATTGGCCGGGGACGTCGAAGTATGATGAAGATGGCATAATAGTGTTCCCAAAGTTACTTAAGTAATTAACGTAAAGTTACTTATTACCAAATTGTAACGGAAAAGTATAGGAAAGCAAAAAAGCCAATTAAAACCAAAGACAACAATACAAGCATGCAATAAATGTATTCTTAACCATTGATACCAATTAAGATACGAATAAAAAAAAAGAAATATATTATATTTAATTTAAATAAAACTTAGGTACCTCTACGAGGTCAAAGCTGCTGGTACAAACTAGTATAATATTAAAAAAAAATGTAACATAAAATCATTAAAATATAAAATCATTTGTAGTATAAAATTATTAATATAAAATCATTTGTAATATAAAATTATTTATGGTTTTGTATTATCGAGTAAAATACAAACAATTTTATGTATGTAGGTACATAGTTAGACTTTGTATAAAGATATGTATAGTTCAATTAATATTTAAGATTTCTACATATCTTTTATGTATTACTAAAGATAAACAAAAGTAAAAATAGTATTAGAATAAAAATATATATATATTATTGTTATAAAAATGAAAGGAGAAGATTCTTTCGCCAAATCCACTTCTTTTTTTAATTACATCGATTTTATAAAACTTGCTTTGATAAAAAAAAAAACAAACAAACCTACACCAACTTTGTGTTTAACTTATTTTACTAGTTTTAATGGGCAATAAAGTTGAAATTATTCAATAAAAAAAAAATCTTAATTGGCATCAAAGGCTAATTTGAAAAAACAAAAAAGACATAAAATACCCCTTACCTGCTATCGGAAGTAACATTTTTATTTTCAACCTTTTTTATTACCATAGCCGAGTAGCTTGCATTAGACAGAACAGTGAAACGTGCATTTCTACAAAGACAGAAAATAAAAAGACACAGAAAACACATAGAAGGAAAAACACAAGAAAAATGATACCTGCGGACCCGTAGCAGGCTACTGGCATGCCAGTCTCAATGGTAAAGGCAACGCATAAGTATGGTAGTAGTTACTGGCATGCCATTATAAATGGTAAAGGCAACGCATAAGTATGTAAGTAGTTACTGGCATGCCAGTCTCAGCGGTAAACGCCACGCATAAGTATGCCAGTAGCTTGCACACTTCAGTCAAATCCAATCAAAAGTTAATAATAAAGCAATCGATAAATAAATAAAAAAAATATATAAAATACCATACCACCATACTACTTACTACCTTACCATTCCATTCCTATGAACACATATACCTCCGTTCGTATATCTCAAATAAATATTTTCTTGCTTAATTTAATTATATTATTAGGCAACCTACACTTATAATAATATTGCACAATAAAATTTAAGCTTGCTCAAACCTTTAAAAATCATTGCACAATATTGCAATACTATCCCTTCACGTTGAATAACATTATACAATCAGATATATTGCGCAATTTTATTGTAAGTTTATGTAGCGCCTTATGCTAGAAGTTTCCGTATTTTTTAGGCCAATTACTTGGCCACAAGCCAAGTCATATTTATTTATAGTGTCACGTCCTTGAATTCATTCATTTGATTCATATTTTCAACTCTTTATTCTCTATAATTAGATTTTTCAATTGCAACACTATTTGAAAAAGTTTTGGAAGGACTTGAGGGAGGCCTTTGCCCAGCAGTGGGACAATTAGGGCTACTTAAAAAAAAAAACACTATTTGAGCGGAGACGCTATAAAATATTGAGTATTGAAAATCTAATGATACACTGGTATGCAAGATACTTGCACACTTTTGTACCAGTAACCAGCAAGTATACGTGCTTGTAACTTGCACAAAATTATACATGTAACTCGCTTGCTTATTGTGCTATACCATGTTCTGATTGGTGAATGTCACAATGGTTTGCAAGCTACTTGCAAACTTTTGTACCAGTTATCAGCACGTGTACATGCTACTTCGACAAAGTATACCTGTAGCTCGCTCTATGTTCTGATTGGTGGATGTCACTATGGAATGCAAGCTACTTACACACTTTTATGCCAGTTACCAGCAAGTGCACCTGCTTGTAGCTTGCACAAAAGTATAAGGAGAATCGCTTGCTGATTGTGCTATAAAGTGTTCTGATTAGTGGATGTCACAATGGCTTGCAAGCTACTTGCACAGTGCTGTGCAAGTTATACATATGTGACATTAAGGTACCATTGACATAGCAAGACAAGCGCTCGTAATAAGAATCTATATTTTTACTTAAAATACAACAATTGAAATCTACCTTACTGATTAAAAATTTTCGGATAATCCCAAATATTTTAATCACTACGCACGACCTAATTACTTGCAGGGCTAGGCAAGTTACGATCATTTCGTTAACATCGAACGCTTAGAATTGGCCACGCCTTCAATTCCTTTCTTCTTACCACGTGACAGAACGTTGAAACTGAAACGATCTTGATACTTGACTAAGGGGGCAGAAAGAGATTCGACACGAAACTTAACCACCTTATTAGGTGGGTTGAGTTTAATTCTTTCCCTATTGGGAAAGAATAAAGCTTTGGGAGGAACTTCACCTACCGCCATCAGACATCTTGAGACCTCAAGAAATTCTCCCGCCTGGACAAGAATTGCAGTGGCCTGTATGGAAAGCACTAAATCGGTTGCGTACCCAGGTAGGCCGCTGTAAATATAACTTGGCGAAATGGGGTTTTATAGACCCGTCGGACTCATTGTGAGTGCGGTGCCTCTGTTCAAAACATGAGCCACTTGCTGGAGTGCCCTAAGGGCCCATACACCTGCACTATGGAGGATTTATTGAGTGCCACCGATGCTGCTATTAACGTAGCCACCTACTGGGCCCCAACGGTTTAAAGAGTTTATCATCGACTCGAAAAGAAGAAGACACGAAACTAAGAAAGAAAAATATTTTATTTGCCACACAATGCTGAAACCACACGTAGACACCCTCCTGGAGCCTAGAGGGTGGTGGAAAACTGTTACCTCGACTCCAGGAATAAGGCAAGGAAGGTACGGGGTAGGTTTTTTAGTCAGTAAGAGTCTGACACTGGTCTCCCGCTCCGCCCAAGAGCGGGTTTCGTCATTGGATGATTTTCACCTACCATAAAAAAAAAAAAAAACACGTAGACATATACGGACGGAAATGAAAGTAACTTGACTAGACCTGCAGTATGCGTGAGTTGACTTGTCACACATAAAGTGCGCTGAGAGCTAGTCGTTCATTGCGTAAAGCCCTCTGATTGGCTAATAGTTTGGAGCGAGCCAATCGGAGCGCGGAACGTCATAACCTGATGACTCTGATATGGATCATGAATGGTGCCCATATTACTACTCTTTATATGAATATAAAACATTATTTTTGTATAATGCAAAACCTGAACATCGTAAGTTCAAAATCAGTAACTAAATCGATTTTAATAATTTTTTAAGTTCACGTAAAATAGCAGATATATGTATATGGATCTTTACTATTACAATTTTATGTTTTGATTTCTATAGAAGCCTAAATAATATCTACAAGATATCTGTGTATACAAAATATTTGAAGAAAGATGTGTAATAACATCATAATCACGTAAGAGCGGTTGTATGAAAATGTACGTCGGGTTGACCGCTCTTAAGATTAGACATTAAAAAATCTTTTCAGTCTGTTCAACTGATTTTAACTTTTATACCGTAGGCATAAGGATGACATTACAAGTAAAAAAGGCGTAAAAAAACCAACTATTTACTGCTCGGAGTGAGGAGGAGTGGCAGGCGGTCGCCTCCTTCTGCGAAGCAGTAATGCTAGCAAAGGAGGAGGCTGACCGCATAAGGCAACGGCGTTTGCGCCCCAGACGCCGCCGGGATTCCGATCCCGACTTCCGGCCACCGTAGGCGCGGGCTTGCGGACGGCGAGCATTGGGTAGCTCGCCGTCCGGTCGTTTGGTAATCATCCAGACCAAGCCCAGTCGTCGACGGCGCGCACTGTTCCCGCGCGCCTCAAGGAGTTGTCAGCAGCCGTAGGGACCCTGCAGAAGGGTCGAAGCCAATTAGAGCCAAGGGTTTGTGTCTGAAAGGAAGGCTCTGGCCAGTGGCGGTCCCTTCATACAAGCCCAAAAGCCCGGCATGCCTTACTAAAATACTCGATAAGAATCAATATCAAACCCGAACAATTTAAAAGTTCGCGCGCTTAATTCTTATCAAAATAACACAAAGTATCTACTTAGGCCCGTCCGCTGCATTACACATCGCGATTGTTCGCGCGCTTCGCTTACACTCGGCACTATATATTGCTATCTCGCTTACACTTACCGGCTTTTACCGGGCTTTCAATGTCTCTTTCGCACTCATAGCGATGTGCCGTATAAGTACTTAGGACGTTTTGCTTCTACAAATCGATCAGTATAGAAGATTTAAGCCGGGATTGCGCATGAAGTTGCACGCGAATGCGTGACCTTGTCAGTTTGTCACACTTTAGTGTTGCCGTTTTAGCAACGTTGTGAGATCTTGGAGATTTTTAACGAGTTTGGAGACTTTTTTTAAGATTTAGCAACAGTAAAAACTAGCGACTTTTTAAAATAACGAAATTAAATATTCAAACATTAACTTAAAAGTAAAAAAATTGCGACATTTAGCTAGATTTTTCATATACGTGGCGACTTTTTTTGCCCAAATGACAACACTACAACTTTGCGTAAATAGTTTTTGACACTCGAGTGCAACTAACTTCAGTTTTATTTGTTTTCTTAGTTAGTAAGTTTTTTTATGTTTTCTTAGTTTTCCCAGTGTTATATGTAACTGTTTTGGTGACTTACCTACAACAATGGAGCTAATTGTACCTTGTGAGGATTTAAAATGCGTTCAAGTTTTGATTTTCGAAGATAAGGTAAAATTTTTCTCAGAAAAACATTTAATTTCTTCATTAAAACCGACGCCTAATCTGTGTATTTCTCAGTCTAGTAAATCGCAATTGCTGATATATTTATTATATTCAATCTAGTACTAGCATGCCTTCATTGAGTGAAATTGAAGAAAAAAGAGGAAAGAACATGGATGAATTCACTTTTAATTTATTGTATCTGACCAGTAGTTTATGAGAGAGTACTTACATACTCAGTCCAAAACTGAACTTTCTTTTTTTGAAATCGGTTAAAATTTTTGGGCTTGCCTTATATTGAAACCCTAGGCACGCCACTGGCTCTGGCCCTGGTATGTATGGCGATGTAGGAACGGGGTAGGTTGTTTAGTCAGTAAGAGTCTGACACTGTTTCCCACTCCGCCCAAGAGGACTTGTCATTGGATGATTTTTACCTACCATAAAAAAAAAAAAACTATATACTACAGCCACCATTTGTCATTCCACCAACGTATTAAAGCTCAAAATCGGTTGGACAGACAGTAAAAAAGGTTTTCTTACATGTCTAATTAAATATTACATATTTTGAACAGAGTATAGAATTCATAAAAAATATTGCAGCTCCATCGGTTGAAAATATCTACTTCAAAATTAAGTTACAAGATTTGAGTCGAACATACATAGTTACATTGCAAGCTAATAAAAAACTTGTAAAAAGTACTAAAATCTAACTATTATAAAGCTATCTATCTAACTATTATAAAGCTATCTATCTAACTATTATAAAGCTATCTATCTAACTATTATAAAGCTATCTATCTAACTATTATAAAGCTATCTATCTAACTATTACAAAACTAAAGAGTTTGGTTGAACGCACTAATCTCAGAAACTACTGAACCGATTTTCAAAATTCATTCCGTGTTAGATAGCTCATTTATCAAGGAAGGCTACAGGCTAAATAACATTACGCTACTATCTACGGGAGCAGGGCAGTAACTAAAGATACGAGTGATGTGAAATATAAGCAAATACTTACTTTTCTCTTTGAATAGTCGAATTTAACCTTTTGAATATCGTAAATAGAGACATAATATAAAGACAATAGGTTCGCGTTTGCTTAGGGGTCAAGACTTTAAAACAATCTTTCACTGAACAGTAACCTTAGTTTTTTTATACCTACTTATTTTTTACTACAAGCATGTCTCAAGCGGATGTCACTCGCGCTTGCATTGGTTCCAACTAGTCGTAGATATCGTGTGTACGTAAATAGACTTCTGTACCCACAGATAGGTATAGATATACCTAGATAACGCAAGAGCAACTACTTCGCGTGCCTAGCTTACGTACAAAAATCGTAAGTGGTCACTTTCGCGGTCAGTCTGCATCGGTGCACAGCGCTAGTCGGACATCAGTTAAGTATATAAAAATGATTAATGGTGCTGGCAAGCCAGGGTTAGAGCGAGGGGGACGCCGTACGCAGCGGCGTGTTTAATAGTGCTTGTGACGCCAGAATAGGTAGTCAAAAAATGGCACGCTTGGTTACTATACAGATCGTGATGCTTGCGTTATCTAGGTATAACTATATCTGTGTCTGTACCTGTCTCTTTTGTGGTTCAGACTTATACTATACCATTGGTATGCGGTGAATAAAAATTAAACGCCTGCAGATGGCGTACTTTATGATGGAGATCTTACTAGTAGTAACTAAGGACCTTATCATTCTAGCGGATTGCGAGCGTCTTCAAAGCGGAGCGGACGCGCAACGAATGTGTCGCGAACACGCCGCGGCTGCTCAGCGAAGACGTCGCGGACGCGTGGCAAATGCGTTACGTTTTCGTCGCATGTTTGTAGCAAATTATCGCCGTACAATTCACTCAGTAACAAAATGGATTCCGACGAGGAAACACTGCTGTTGGCTTTATTACTTCGAAGACGCCGGAGACGAAAACGAAAGCATCGACGAATTTAAATCTAGTTGCGCGTCCGCTACAAGTTCGCTGCGCATGCGCGGCGTGTTCGTTGTGTGTCCGTAACGAATTCGTTGCGCGCCCGCTTCGCTTTGAAGACGTTCGCAATCCGCTAGTATGATAAGGCCCTAATGCGGGTGAAACCGCATGTAACGGCTAGTTAATAATATTTTGATGAACGTACCTCCTCGTAACATCCAAATCTGGTTCTCGTTGTAAACTATCATTTAAAGAAATATAATATACAATGCATATTATACTTATTGATAGTATTATAAACTGATTTCTTCGAGACCGGTACCATCGTTTGACCATCACGGACATCTGGAAATAAAAGAAAGCAAGAATATTAGAATAGCGGTTTTAGGGTCCCGTAACACTAAAGAAAATACGGAACCGGGCCGACGTAGGGACTCTGCAGAAGGGTCGAAGTCAACTGGGGCCCAGGGTATCTTTCTGAAAGGAAGGCTTGGCCCCAGTACGCAAGACAAATAAGGATCGGGGTGTTTAGTCAGTAAGAGTCTGACTCTGTATCCCGCTCCGCCCAAGTGCGAGTTTTGTCATTGTACCTATCACTTTTACTTATTATTATTATAGCTAGCCTGCGCTGTCCCACTGCTGGGAAAAGGCCTCCCTCCATTCCTTCCAGTAATCTCGGTTACACGCTTTATCGTTCCAATTCCCAAGGAAGACATCCAAGTCGTCCCGCCATCTCCTTCGTGGTCTGCCGCGGCCCCGCGTCGCACTTTTACTTACCATAAAAAAATCCCTTCTCGCGAAACACATAACCGCGTTTCGGAACTGTGCCGCTAAAATCGGCAATACCGTACGTACATTATACGTTTACAAAAAAAGCCAAAAAAAAAAATCTAAAATATGTATTTTAGATTTAAATTGAGATTTTTACGAGCAGTACTGCCGCTAATCTTACGTTAGTGGCAGTATTGCTCGTAAAAATCTCAATTCATATTATATTTTTTAAATATAGTACCTTTTATAGTTTTATATGTGTACTAGCGGCGGGGGAGGGGGCTGGGGCGGGTCGCTAGTTATAAATACAACGCCGTCTAGCCTCAAGCTAAGCAGCGCTTGTGTTATGAGTACTAGACCACTGATAAACATACTTTTATATTTCTAAATACATACATATTATAGATAAATTACACCCAGACACAGAACAAATGATCGTGCTCATCACACAACCATTTGTCCTGGGTGGGAGTCGAACCCACGACCTCCAGCATAGCAGTCAGAGTCACTAACTACTAGACTGACAGGCCTGTCTAAAATCACACCCAGTCACAGAACAAATGATCGTGCTCATCACACAAACATTTGTCCTGGGTGGGAATCGAACTCACAACCTTCGGCTTAGCAGTTAGGGCCACTAACCACTAGACCAACAGGCCAGTCCTATATACATACAATACAATAGATAATAACTTGTCTGATACACTCCATCTGCCCATTCCCTTGGGTACTTATAACAGCCGTTATATTCAACCGTGTCAATGGGCGTAAATGTTGAATAATATATATGACAGACTGATTACAAGAGATAAGACTATCAGTATTAAAAACAAAAAACCGAAAAACCATATCGTCTTTTTTACAAGCTCTTTATCAGCTTGCAATGTAACTATGATGTTCGGCTCAAATCTTGCAACTCAATTTTGAAGCAATCTTCAACCGATTGAGCTGCAATTTTGCATGCAGGTGTAAATCGCATGGCAATGCAATATTATGATGACATGGAGCTGATCTGATGATGAATCACGAGGTAGCCATAGGGCTACCATAGGGCTAGATCAGCATGTTGTATGTATCATATTGCATGACGTATGTATTTAGAGTTCCTATGAACTCTGTAATTAAACGGCACAACCACGTCGGGTTTGACGAGGTTTTAATTATATAAGAATAGAAGATATAAGAATATAAGAAGAGATTGCTATAAAAGCTTGTTATGACAAAAAAATATTTTCATTGAAAACTTGTTTATTGTTGATAAAATTATACGCATCAGGGCGATAACGAAATAATATTGACTTTAGGTAAGTCAAGGTCAAAAGTTGTGATATCAATACCGCATACATATACGGCATATATCAGTCGTTCACTTAAATAAATTAATTTCGTACATGCAGAAATTAATTAGAGTTTTAAAAAGTAGTGTTAGTGCCTCCTAAAAAAACAGTTTTTTTATAAATAATTATTAAAAATATTCATCAACTCAAAAAAGCGAAAACAATAGTAACATTAGACGTAATTTGTAGGAACTACTAGAGTCGCATGAGCAGCACGCCGTCAAAGGAAACCGAAACATTAAATTTTTAAACCAAAATAAGCTCTCGCACGTTGTGATACGTCATAATTAGCTTGCACTGTACAGGTCCATTTTTTGTTTTTAATATTTTATTTTTTTATCAAACGTTTGTATTACCAAGACACAACCATTTCGCTGAGGGAAAACAACCATTAAAATTTCACGGTGTATATGTATGTTTATCAGTTGTCTAGTACTCATAACACAAGCTCTGCTTGGCTTGGGACTAGATGGCGTTGTGTGATAGTTGTGGAATGTATTATATTATTATTATGTATCGAATCGACCCTCTCTCGGGATTAAAACGATCAAAGTGAAAATGCCACCTAGTGGCTTTGGATTCCGTGTAAAGGCGTGCAAAGAGACTGATTGGTGATCCAGATTTGGTTGAGTCCAATCTTCAAACCTCGAGCACAGGCGTAGGGTAGCCAGCCTTACGGTTTTCTACAGGATGCATTTTGGAGAGTGCGTGGGAATTGCACGATTTGAATCCGCCGTCTCAATTTTATTATCGCACAACGGAGGCAAATATCCACCCTTATATTGTTGAGACATCTACGGCCCGGACTAAGCGTTTTGCCTCGTCGTTTATACCGCGTACATCGAGGGACTGCGGTCTTTCCGTCCGATTATGATGTTGGTGTCTTCAAGGCTACAGTGAATAGGCTCTTAATAAACTAGTGCGCCTCACCATCGACGAATGCATCACTGCTTACCATCAGGTGTGATTGCAGTCAAACACCAGTTTATAGCAAATTAAAAAAAAAAACGTTTAACCCAGCCAGACGCATTACTTCGTGAAATTAATTCATCACCGCTGCTCTCAAAACGGTGAAGGAAAACATCGTGTGGAAACCGGCATGTCCTAGAACCAAAAATTCGAAGGCATGCATCCACCAACCCGCACTGGGCCTGCGTGGTGGATTATGGCCGCGTTCCCTCTCATAGAGAGGAAGCCTGTGTCCCAGCAGTGGGAACACTAATAAGGTGTATTAAAGTTTACCAGTTTTTTTTTTTTTATGGTAGGTGAAAATCATCCAATGACGAATCCCGCTCTTGGGCGAAGCGGGAGACCAGTGTCAGACTCTTACTGACTAAAAAACCTACCCCGTACCTTCCTTGCCTTATTCCTGGAGTCGAGGTAACAGTTTGCACATACCCTCTAGGCTCCAGGAGAAAGTCTACCAGTGCTTTGGAACTTCTCCTATCTCAATTACGCTGTGGCTTCATGCAGTCATGACATACTAGCGTCACCGTCAACGAGCCTATTTCTAACGTTCTTCTTTTCACGATATAAAGCACTAGCTTTTGCTCGCGGCTTTGCCCGCATGGTATTGGGGTTGGGGTTTCCGGGATAAAAAGTAGCCTATGTCCTATTCTGGAATGTATCCTATGCCTGTGCCAAATTTCATCCTGATCCGTCAAGCCAAACATCGTAACTTTCGCATTTATAATATTAGTAAGATTCCACGTGGCACAACAGGCTACAATATTGACTGGCCTGTCCGTCTAGTAGTTAGTGACCTTGACTGCTATGCCGTAGGTTGTGGATTCGTTTCCCACCCAAGACAAATGTTTGTGTGATGAGCTCAATTATTTGTTCTGTGTCTGGGTGTAATTTATCTATAACTAGCGACCAGCCCCAGCTTCGCACTGGTGCAAAGGTGATATATTATATCTATAAACCTTCCTCTTGAATTACTCTATCCATTGAAAAAAACCGCATCAAAATCTGTTGCGTACTTTTAAAGATCTAAGCATACATAGGATCTAACCAACTTTGTTTTATACTATGTAATGATGATATGTGTGTATTTAGAAATATATAAAGTATGTTTATCAGCTGTCTAGTACCTATAACAATCGTTATCGGAATGGTATTTCCAAAACCCAGTTACAAGTAAACGAGATTCTAGGTCAACGGGAAGTACCCAATGAATTTTTATTAAATTGAGAGCCAAATATGATCAGGTCATGCGCATTCAACGTTACACGTTATAGATATACAAAAAAGTTTCCTTTACCTACAAACTGTACTTGTCAATCAACATTTGACAACAGTGTTTTTTTTTCAGGCAAAATCCTCCAGTTAAGAGATTTTGAGGGGGGGCAGAGTAAATAAAGGAAACAAAGTAATATTTAAATCAATTCCGATCTTTTTAAATGAATAAAAGTTGCTTTAAGCTGAACCAAAATAGTAAAAATAATATTGTTCACAAAAATCTTATTCTTCGTGACTTTTTTCGTGTGTACAAATCAACAACTTTGCTCATTGAGTGCCACGTCACGTCAATAAAGAGTTTCCAGCTGTAAAATGATATTAGGTTTAAATAATGTGCAAAATTGTAGGGATATTCGTCGCGAATATACGTAAATCTGGTGCAGACGCGCGCAAATAAGCGATCGGCAACCTATTGCTCTTGATTAAGTTCCATACTCCCCGGAGTAGTACCTGAAATAAACGCTGTTTGACAGATTGAGGTCATTGACTTTTCTATTCTCATATGAATTGCCTTATATAGATAAGACTATGACACAATAGTATGTATGCTATGTAGCGATAGTGTAATGCTTACTATCAATGAATGAATAATCGTTATCAGAATGGTATATCCAGAACCGAGCTTCAAGTAAAATTTCAAGATTCTAGGTCAAGGGGAAGTAGCCAATTAATTTTTATTCCATTGAGAGTCAAATATTTTCAGGTCATGCGTATTCAACGTTACACGTTGTAGACATACAAATAAGTTTCCTTTACAAACCGTGCTTTTTTGTGGTGGAAAAATCATCTAAAGACGAATCCCGCCCTTGGGCGAAGCGAAAAACAATGTCAGACTCTTACTGACTAAACGACCCACCCCATTCCTTCTTAGCCTTCATACCAGGGTCGGACCTTCCTTTCAGAAAGTGGACCGGAGACCTAGTAGGCTTCGGCCCTGCAGTTGGGCCTCTACATTTGCAAACCGTACTTGTCTATCAACATTTGATAGATTGAGGTAATTTTTTTTTTTTATGGTAGGTGAAAATCATCGAATGACGAAACCCGCTCTTGGGCGGAGCGGGAGACCAGTGTCAGACTCTTACTGACTAAAAAACCTACCCCGTACCTTCCTTGCCTTATTCCTAGAGTCGAGGTAACAGTTTGCACCACCCTAGGCTCCAGGAGGCTACCCTAGGCTCCAGGAGGAGATTGAGGTCATTGACTTTTCTATTCTCATATGAATTGCCTTATATAGATAAGACTATGACACAATCGTATGTATGCTATGTAGCGATAGTGTAATACTTACTATCAATGAATGAATAATCGTTATCGGAATGGTATTTCCAGAGATTATTAGGTACTCGACAAACATAAACAAACCATTTATCGCATCGTAATTTTTTTTTTGTTAAGGAAAACATCGTGAGGAAACCGGCATGTCCTAGAACCAAAAATTTGAAGACATGTGACATCCACCAACTCGCACTGGGGCCTTGTGGTGTATTATGACCCATTCCCTCTCTAAGAAAGGAGGCCTGTATCCCAGCAGTGGGAACATTAATAAGGCTGATGATGATGAATTTTTTTTAACTAACTCACAGTGTTTTTCGGACATTGCTTTTTTTTATTTAAAAAACGAATAGTCTAAGTTATATCAATGCAATAATTCCTATTCCCATATCACTAACTAGCCTTCTGCCAGCGACTTCGCCTGCGTGAACGTAGGGTTCTCTATACATACTTTAGATCCCCACTACACCCCTTTATGAGCTGAATTTTGAAAAACCCTTTCTTTGTGTTCGCCTACGTCATAAACGGAAGCCCTGTGCAAAATTTCACGCTCCTATTCCCAGTAGTTTTGGCTGTGCAATGATATGTCAGTCAGTCAGTTTCTCCTTTTATATATATAGATGTTTAGTTTTTGAAATATAAATTTTTGAAAATCGTCTTTTTTTCAACATGGTATTCGGAAAAAAAATATATCTCTGAAACTAAATATGATACGCAATTATGGCCCTAGAAACATCGAAGGCGTTTTTTTTTGTTGCATATTTTAGAATACAAATAATCCTTGGAATTTCATTAGATTCAGGGGTGTACTACGCCAAATCGAATAACAAATAGTCGAATATCAATTGATCGACCACTATAAATCGAATGTCTAAATACTCGAACGTTCATAATATCGAATTGTTATTAAATCGAACATTCAATACATCGCACACTTAATACATCGAGTGTTCAAAATATCGAATGTTTGTTTGATCGAGCGTTCAACGCATCATCTTTTGCCTCTTTTTTGTGGAGTAGGTCTTCCCAATCCCGCGTTTACCTTATCAATTCTCCTATTTGTTATAGCTTGCTCCTTAACTAAAAATTCACACTTCACAACAGTAGGAAATAATAAATATTATCGCACTTGCTTATTTACCCCAAGAAGAAATACCAGATGCTTTCAATAAATTGAGATTGCAGAGTCCCTACTGTTTGTGCTACCATAGAATTTTTAGTTAAGGAGCAAGCTATAACAAATAGGAGAATTGATAAGGTAAACGCGGGATTGGGAAGACCTATTCCACAAAAAAGAGGCAAAAGATGATGCGTTGAACGCTCGATCAAACAAACATTCGATATTTTGAACACTCGATGTATTAAGTGTGCGATGTATTGAATGTTCGATTTAATAACAATTCGATATTATGAACGTTCGAGTATTTAGACATTCGATTTATAGTGGTCGATCAATTGATATTCGACTATTTGTTATTCGATTTGGCGTAGTACACCCAGATTCAGATGTATCATATTTAGTTTCAGATTTATGATTTTCTTTTCTAAAAATCCGGTTGAATTTCAAAAATTAAGCTCGTTCATAGAAACTATTTGTCAAAATAATGACATGTTAATACAAAAGCGGAATTTGCAGCGCTTCATTGGCATTGTCGTCTATCAAAACTTTTAAAACTTACAACGCTTACACAGTACCAACGGCTGTCGGATCTTGGCGCGAATTTTAGCGCTTGATAACTCGTAAAAAATAAATAGTTTAAACCAAATAATGCAATAATAATTCGCAGTTGTTATTGCTGTTAAAAACTATTATTGGCATTTATTTTTATAAAAGCTTTATTTTTTTACGTGTTTTCAAGGGCTAAAATTCGCAGACCCTAACTTAAAACGCGCCAAGATCCGACGGCCGTACTGTACGTCAAAATTTCACTAATGACATTAATGTAAGAGTGTATGGCATGCAGATCACTCATTGTACAGCACGCCTCATCTAGTGCGTAGTACATATATATCAATGGAGATAAGACCGTCATTGTACTCATAGATTTCCGTTTATATAAAAGTTCTGTTACTACTTTGGTGTACAATAATGTTTATTCTGTTCTATGAACTTTTATTTGTTTAACAGAGTCATATTTAAATTAATGTGATTTAATATCGAGATGACCGGTATTGAAGAGCTGAGAGCAGATTTTGATTGAATTTTATCGTAAATTAGCGAGCCGCCCCAGCTTTGTACGAGTGCAATGCTGATATTAAATATATTATGCACTAGCTTTTGCCCGCGGCTTCGCTCCCGGCAACAGATTATTCTACTCTACCCTACTCTACCCTACTCTACCCTACTCTACCCTACTCTACCCTACTCTACCCTACTCTACCCTACTCTACCCTACTCTACCCTACTCTACCCTACTCTACCCTACTCTACCCTACTCTACCCTACTCTACCCTACTCTACCCTACTCTACCCTACTCTACCCTACTCTACCCTACTCTACCCTACTCTACCCTACTCTACCCTACTCTACCCTACTCTACCCTACTCTACCCTACTCTACCCTACTCTACCCTACTCTACCCTACTCTACCCTACTCTAAAAAAAAAAAAAAAAATGTATCCTATGTCATTCTCCTGGCTCTAAACTACCTCCCTGCCAATTTTCAGCTAAATCGGTTCTAGCTGTCCCGGCAAACTTCGTTTCGCCTATTTTTTTTTTCGTTCTCACCGTTTAAACCTTCCCTGAACTATCACGAATATTTCAAGACCAAAATCAGCCAAATCGGTCCAGCCGTTCTCGAGTTTTAGCGAGACTAACGAACAGCAATTGATTTTTATATATATAGATGTATTATACATTTCAACTTCATTTCGAATCACACTATCTATTAAATAACCGCATCAAAATCCGTTGCGTAGTTTTAAAGATCTAAGCGTACATAGGGACAGACAGCGGGAAGCGTACCTATTTGTTTTTTACTATGTAATGTTGCAGATGACAATTTTGATTTAAAAGATAGATGGTTTGGAAACATTTTCGCAAAAAATGTTAAAATGACGTTTTTATACAGTTAATTTTAAAAACTTAAAAAAATCTATTAAAAAAATTAAGAAAAAGCCGACAAAAAATTCCACCACTGGAGGGTTTAGAATCATGTGCTGGATCTACGGTATTCGTTTGCGTTAACATGTCAATGACACCCTGTATATCGATGTTGCATTCATCATCCTACCCTTATCCCATTTTACTTAGGGTCGGTGCAACATGTTTTTTCTTCCACTCTGTCCTGTCACCCGTCACACTATCACTAACTCCCTTTCCTTTCATATCACTCTTCACACAATCTATCCATCTCTCAACACACGTCCCCAAGATACTTCCTTCCAAGTTTGTTGACCGCCATACAAAAATAGTACTTTTATAATAATTGTAAAATAAGTTACAGGCGATATTAAAAATATGCTTTGTCACAATTAAAATTGTACTTTAGGTAAGTACAATTGTGACTGATCATCATCATCATCCTACCCTTATCCCATATTACTTGGGGTCGATGCAACATGGTTTTTTCTTCCACTCTGTCCTGTCACCCGTCACACTATCACTAACTCCCTTTTCTTTCATATAGTGATATGAAAGAAAAGGGAGTTCTTCACACAATCCATCCATCTCTTCTTTGGCCTCCCTCTTCCTCTCCATCAATGTTGCATTATGTTTCGTAATTAAGTTAGGCACGTCATAATGCTAGTAATAACGATTACTATCATTGTGACGTGCTTATCTAATCATAATTAAGTGGTTCGGCGATCGTTGTACCGATAGTCCTATCAGCTAATGGCTTAATAGCCATGACCCTCGACCAATACCTTCACAGGTGGAATACGTTTTTAAATCACTACTTATAAAACAAAGTCGCTTCCCGCTGTCTGTCTTTATGTAACTCCTAGCTTTTGCCCGCGGCTTCGCCCGCGTGGTATTGGAGTTGGGGTTGGGGTTTCCTGAATAAAAAGTAGCCTATGTCCTATTCCGGAGTGTATCCTATGCCTGTGCCAAATTTCATCCAGATCCGTCCAGCCGTTTTGGCGTGATTGAGTAACAAACATCCAAACATCGTAACTTTCGCATTTATAATATTAATACATGCATAAAATCTTCAATATCAATACCCGTGCGAAGCAGGGGCGGGTCGCTAGTATATTATAATATAACGTATGCATAACATATTTAATACTAGCTTTTGTCAGCGGCTTCGCCCGCGTACATAAAATATAGCCTATGTCACTCAGGAGTAAAGCAGCTTTCTATTATTGCTAAAATCTCTCCAATCGGACCAGTAGTTCCAGAGATTACCTCCTACAAACAAAAACACAAAAAAATAAAAAAAACAAACTTTACCTCTTTATTATATTAGTGTAGATTACCATTGCAACCGTGCGAGGCTGGGGCGGGTCGCTAGTATTAAATAAATTTTTGCATTAAAGATTAAACATACATGAGGTTTGAGTTTTACTAACAATTTTAATAACAAATTATGTCCCAAATTAAATTATAAAATCACTACATAGTATAAAACAAAGTTGCTTCCCACTGTCTGTCTCTACGTATGCTTAGATCTTTAAAACAAGTTTTTAATGAAAATATTTTTTTTTCATAACAAGCTTTTATAGCAGCGGTCTATAATTATATAATTAAAACTCGTCAAGACGATTCACACGAGTCCAAACTCGACGTGGTTGTGCCGTTTAATTACAGAGTTCCTATGGCTACCTCGTGATTCCATCATCAGATCAGCTCCATGTCATCATAATATTGCATTGTCATGCGATTTACACCGGCATGCAAAATTTCAGCTCAATCGGAAACCGGGAAGTGGATCAAATTTAAGTTGCAAGATTTGATTACAGAACGACAGACAACGGGACAGGTGAAACTAAATAAAAGCTTGTAATAATTACCCAACAGATTTTGATATATTTCTAACATATATATTTTTGCGTTTATTTTTAATAGGGTGATTCAAGGGAAACGGTTACAATTTTACATCATTACGTAGTATAAAACAAAGTTGCTTTATCTTTAAAAGTACGCAACGGATTTTGATGCGGGTTTTTTATAGATAGAGTGATTCAAGAGGAAGGTTTATGTATATAATAGATGCATAATATATTCAATATCAGTACCCGTGCGAAGCTGGGGCAGGTCGCTAGTGTGTAATAAATGCACAATATATTTAATAACAGCAATGCACCCGTGCGAAGCTGGGGCGGGTCGCTAGTACATAATAAAATAAATTTAAATAAATAAAGAAGTAATATTCATGAATAAACCAGTCTAATGACATTTATGACAATACAAAAACCTTGAGCGTTATGACAGCCGGAAATTATGACATATATCGGAAATACAATCATGATACCATACGCGATTTTTTGTGGTTGTACAAATACTACGCTATTAAAATACAATTGACGACCAATTAAATTATACTCAATACTCAATTCTTTATTGCATTCCATATTATGTACACAGATGGTATAAAATTTCACAAGATCAATATGGACCCTGTCGAGCACAGCAGAATAAAAAAAAAAAGTAAATAAAATATAAAAGGAGAAACTGACTGACTGACATATCAACGCACAGTACTAGGACTAGGAGCGTGAAATTTTGCCCAAGGCTTTCTTTTATGGCGTAAGCGAGCACTAAAAAAGGATTTCCCAAAATTCACCCCATAAGTGGATGAAACGTGGGTCAAAAGTTTGTATGGAGAAAACTACTTATACGCGGATGAAGTCGCTGGCAGAAAGCTAGTCCATATACACCGTGAAATTTTAATGGTTGTTTTCCCTCAGCGAAATGGTTTAGACTTGGTAATACAAACGTTTCATACAAAAATAAAATATTAAAAACAAAAAATTGAATTGTTGAGTGCAAGCTATTTATGACGTATCACAACGTGCGAGAGCTTATTTTGAATAGAGAGAGAGAGCTTATTACCCGACTGCCAAAGAAGGAGGGTAATGTTTTTCGAGTGTATGTAAGTATGTATGTATGTCTTTTCCTTTGTGACCTCCTGTAGCCTAAACGGCTTGATGGATTTTGATGTATGAGGTATCGTTAGATTTGTCTTGATTACGGGAGTGTCATAGGATACATTTTATCCTAAAAGTCCCACGGGATAAAGACATAATAATATTTTTTCTAAATTTCCCTTTAAAAAAATATGTATGCGGTATCATTAGATTCATTTCAATCACGGGAGTAATTAATATAAAATTTTCGTTAAATAAAAACAGCTAAAAAGTTATAAATAAAAAACATTACCCTCCTTCTTTGGCAGTCGGGTAAAAAATTATTATTAAAAAAACAAAATACCCGACTGCACACTAAAAAAAGAGTAAAACAAGCCCCACAATACAAATTTACTGAATATAATTTATAAATGTTGATGGAAAGCATCGCAGGCGGGGACCACCTTGACCGCCACCAACGAAAATTCTGCTAAATGGTGCACAACAGAAATGACTATAAATAAGCCTCTGTTGGTCCCCGCCTGCGATGCTTTCCATCAACATTTATAAATTATATTCAGTAAATTTGTATTGTGGGGCTTGTTTTACTCTTTTTTTAGTGTGCAGTCGGGTATTTTGTTTTTTTAATAATAATTTTTTTTTGGTTTAAATATTTAATTAATCTTCATTTAATGAACTTTAGTAGTATCTACAGATTACGTCAAGTGTTACTATTGTTTTTCGCTTTTTTTGAGTTGATGAATATTTTTTTATTTTATAAAAAAATCTTTATTTTTTATTTTTACTGTATGCTTCAAAAGTACTCCTTATGGCAAGTCGTTCTGCCGGAGGAAAACAACCATTAAAATTTCACGGTGTATAAAAAAGAAAATAGAACGACTGACATATTAACGCAGTCAAAATTACTGGGACTAGAAAACGAAAAGCGACGGACCTTGGTTTAGGCCATGATCCGCAGCGAGGCAGGCGGTCGCCTCCTTCTGTGAAGCAATAAGGCTAGCAAAGGAGGAGGTCGACCGCATCAGGCAAAGGCATCGGCGCTCCACGGCCACCGTAGGCGGGGGTTTGGGGACGGCGAACAATGGGTAGCCCGCCGTCCGGTCGTCTGGTAACAGTCCAGATGTCCGGCTCAAGTGTCGACGGCGCGCACTGTTCCGCGCCCCTCAGGGAGACAGTGTCAGACTTCTACTGACTAAACGACCCACCGTTCCTTCTTTTCAATTGCGTTCCGCGGCACCTCCAGCGGTGAGCGCTGGGCTTTAGGATTTCGTCGCTAACAATGATATATATTTTTTTATTGATTATAGGTTCACGCTTGACCGCTATCTCACCTGATGGAAAGCGACGATGCGGTCGACGATGGAGCGTGCTTACCTAGAAGTAACCTATTCACTCTTGACTTAAAGATTCCCGGATTGTAGCCATCAGGAAACACAGACTCCGGCATGGAATTCCACTCCTTGGCTGTACGCACAATGAAAGTGTTGCCAAAACGGTTTGTAGATACGTATATGAGGGATGTTCACCATGTATCGGTGGCGCATTGCTGTACGTCTGGTGGTCCGATGATGGAACGGGCTAGGTGGAATGAAGTTATATAATCAAAATAGGTACATTGAATTTGAATGTACCTGTTTGGATTTCGTCGCTGGGCCAGCGCTGCGCTCAAGGCTGTTTTCTTTTCTTTTTTTTTTAATAGCTATAAACTAGTGCTTGACTGCGATCCCACCTGAAAGTAAGCAGTGATGCAATCGTTGATGATGAGGCGCACCAGTTTATTAAGAGCCAATTCACTGTCGCCTTGAAGACATCTGAATTATAATCAGACGGAAAGACCGCAGTTCCTCGATGTACGCGGTTTAAACGAAGAGACAAAGCGCTTAGTCCGGACCGTAGATGTCTCAACAAAAAAAACCTCAACCTCAGGTTGAAAGCTGGATTGAAATGTGCAACTCGTAACAGGGTTCTCTTATCCTATTTCTACACACTAATACCTACCTTTCTTCTATTATCTCCTTTGTCGTGCTGGAAGAAATTTCTTTATGAAATAAGCAGTATCTTTGTACAATTTTTATTACAATGTATTTTCTCTATATAAATATGTGTGTAAGTGCATGAATTGTAATATTAATAAACTAGCTTTTTTCAGCGGCTTCGCCCGCGTACATACAATATAGCCTATGTCACTCAGGAGTAAAGCAGCTTTCTATTGTTACTAAAATTTTTCCAATCGGACCAGTAGTTCCAGAGATTACCTCCTACAAACAAAAAATCAAACTTAACCTCTTTATTATATTAGTGTAGAGCAGTGATTCCCAAAGTGGTCCAGGCGGACCCCCAGGGGTCCACGGGAGACTTGCTGAGGGTCTACGTAGGCGTAAATAAAAAATGGGGGTCCATAAGATGTTAATGGGGGTCCACAAAAATTTATCTGCTTTTGATAGTAAAGAGCAAAAATGTAAGCATAGTTTTTATGAGGGCCTACCTACATTTTTATAAGTACCTGACTAAGCAGATAATATTTTAATAAGGCAAGTGGCTGTTACTTGTCCGAACTTGCGTATTCGATATTACGTACAATTTCATGTACAGACTTGCAAAGCTCTATCCGCCCGAAAATGCTTAGTGCTTGTTCAGACTTAAACTTGATCACCACTATAAATACTTGATGCCAAAGGCAAACTTACAAAGATTCATTTGTTTTTATTTTTTGGCGACTTTAAAAATGTGGTAGAAATGTAGCAGCAATTCGGGGTCCACCGAAACCAGTAAAATTTTGAAAGTGGTCCACGAGAAAAATAAGTTTGAGAACTACTGGTGTAGAGTGTAGATAAAATTCAGTATTAGTTGAACAAATCCTAAAATATTGCTTGAAAATAAACAAACGAGGGCTTGCATGTGACTCCTGGGGGTCGCTTAGCGGCTAACGTGATAACTGTACCAATCGAGCGAGCCGGAACACATTTCCGCACAAGTGCGGAAAACAGTTACATCTAGAACTTCATTAGACCGACGCACACGTGTAACCCGAGTGACGACATCGCGTAGCGTGAAATAAGTGTAGCTCTACAAGTCTAGTTTTCATCTACACTAATTTAATAAAGAGGTAAAGTTTGTTTTTTTATTTTTTTGTTTTTTTGTTTGTAGGAGGTAATCTCTGGAACTACTGGTCTGATTGGAAAAAATTTAGCAACAATAGAAAGCTGCTTCACTCCTGAGTGACATAGGCTATATTTTATGTACGCGGGCGAAGCCGCTGACAAAAGCTAGTACATTATAAACTTAACTGATCTGTTGGTCTAGTAGTTAGTGGCCCTGACTGCTATGCCGGAGGTCGTAGGTTCGATTCCCACGCAGGTCAAATGTTTGTGTGATGAGCATGATCATTTGTTCTGTGTTGGGTGTAATTTTTTCTATAATATGTATATACTTAGATATATATAAGTATGTTTATCAGTGGTCTAGTAACTATAACACAAGCTCTGCTTAGCTTGGGAGTAGACGGCGTTGTGTTATTATTATATTACCTATATATATTATACAAAATGAATGGTGTGCGCCGTATGTTCTAGCATAAATTGCATGCCTAAGCGCGGTACAAATAGGTATTGAAAAAAAAAATACTTACCAATATTTTCTGAAGACAGCAATTCTCCTGATTCCTCCCCGTACAATCCGAAACGAGACGTAGCCACACCAGCTTTAGGCCAGTCTGCTCCGACTGAAAAAGTTGAAAAATAGAAGTTTAAACTATGAATCTATTAAAAAAAGCCATCTTTTCAAGGTCACCTTGATTGGAGCTTGGTTTGTGTTGCGGCTATAGTTCGTTTTTTAATCCTAGACTACGATTTGACAACTTAAAATGTCAAACTCCAGAAAATTGGGAACATATTTCTAGAGTGTGACATTCTGAGTTGTCAAAACGTAATCTAGAATTAAAAAACGAACTATACATGGTTGTAAGCCACACGGCAAAACGTTCGAAATTCAAATCACTGAGATTGGGATAACCTCCCAACCAAGGGCGTTGAAGGTCATGGTTTATAACTGCTGTCTACACGAATTGAAACTAGCAAGGTCAAGTCAAGGTCGAGACGTTGGTTTAAAACCACCTGTTCAAAACTTTTATAAGCTCGCAAGAAAGACAAGCGAACGATGATAGCAATGGTTTTTTTATATGGTAGGAAAAATCATCGAATGACGAATCCCGCCCTAGGGCAGACCGGAAGACAGTGTCAGACTTCTACTGACGAAATGACCCACTGCTTCCTTCTTGCCTTAGTTCCAGGGCCCTGGTGTTCCACTTTCGCATCAACCAGGAGAGCAAAGGTGGCGCAATGATTACGGTCCATTCAATCCCACAGGTGGGCCCAGTGCGTGTTAGTGAATGTCAAATATCTTCCATTTTTTGGTTCTAGGACATGCCGGTTTTTTTTTTCTTTAACTGTTTTGGGAGCAGTAGTGGTGAAATAAATTGCGCCAATGCACCAGAGTAGTGGTGGCCGAGTGGGACCCCGACTTACGAGTTGAAGGTCGCGGGTTCAAACCCAGCCAGGTCCATTGATTTATTTTTTGTTAGCCTATTCTGTCCCATCCTGGGCAAAGGCCTCCCTCCACACCTCACATTACTTTGTGTAATTTATCTCATCACCGCTGCTCTCAAAACGGTGAAGGAAAAAATGGTGAGATGGCATGCCCTAGAACCAAAAAATCGAACGCAAGTGACAACCACCAACCCGCGTTGGGCCCGCGTGGTGGATACAGCCCAGTCTCTCTCCTGGAGAGGAGGCTGGAGTCCCAGCAGTGGGAAAATTGTAAGGCTGATTATTCTATTATTAAACTTAAGAAAAAAAATCGATACTTCCCATTGCCCTAAAATTTTGCTGAAAATAAGGTAAATTAGGTACATTGATCACAAAAAAAAAACTTATTTCTTTGCGATTCGCAAAAATCTTACGTGTCCAATTATCTTATAGCAAATTATCGTTTACTAGCTTTTGTCAGCGGCTTCGCCCGCGTACATAAAATATAGCCTATATCACTCAGGAGTAAAGCAGCTTTCTATTGTTGCTAAAATTATTGCAATCGGACCAGTAGTACCAGAAATTACCTCCTGCAAATAAAAAAACAAAAAAACAAACTTTACCTCTTTATTATATTAGTGTAGATAGTGTAGATGTAGACTAGCTTTTGTCAGCGGCTTCGCCCGCGTACATAAAATATAGCCTATGTCACTCAGGAGTAAAGCAGCTTTCTATTGCTGCTAAAATTTTTGCAATCGGACCAGTAGTTCCAGAGATTACCTCCTACAAACAAAAAAACAAACTTTACCTCTTTATTATATTAGTGTAGATGTAGATATTTATCGTTTATAGCTTCTGCCCGCGACTTCGTCCGCGGAAAATTTGTGAGACAAAAGTTGTGATAGCTCGGGTAATATCCATGTTATATAAATAATTTATAGCCTATGTCACTCAGGAGTAACGCAGCTTTCTATTATAGCTTCAATTTTTCCAATCGAACCATTAGTTCCAGAGATTACCTCCTACAAACAAAAAAAAACAAACTTTACCTCTTTATTATATTAGTGTAGATTACTTCATAGTCACAATAAAATTCATGTTACAAAAAGAGTTCTGAGTTAACACGTAGATGGATGGAGAGGAAGAGGGAGGCCGAAGAAGAGATGGATGGATTGTGTGAGGAGTGATATGAAAGAAAATTAAAGGGAGTTAGTGATAGTGTGACGGGTGACAGGACAGAGTGGAAGAGAAAAACATGTTGTGCCGACCCCAAGTAATATGGGATAAGGGTAATAGGGTATCATCATCATCATCATCCTAATGATGATGATGATGATGAGTCACAATTGTACTTACCTAAAGTACAATTTTAATTGTGACAAAGCATATTTTTAATATCGCCTGTAACTTATTTTACAATTATTATATAAGTACTATTTTTGAATGGTGGTCAACAAACTTGGTAGGACGTATCTTGGGGACGTGAGTTATCACAACTTTCATTTACAATATAGTTTTTTTGTATGGTAGGTGAAAATCATCGAATGACGAAACCCGCTCTTGGGCGGAGCGGGAGACCAGTGTCAGACTCTTACTGACTAAAAACCTACCCCATTTCTTCCTTGCCTTATTCCTAGAGCCACGGTAACAGTTTCACACAAACCGGCGGCTCCAGAAGGCTTCGACCCTGAAGGCCTCTACAGTTTGCTGACAACTCCTTGAGGCGCGCGGGAACGGTGCGCGCCGTTGACGACTTGGACTCGGTCTGGACAGTTACCAGACGACCGGACGGCGAGCTACCCATTGCTCACCGTCCGCGAGCCAGTGTCTATGGTGGCCGGATATCGGCTCATTTATAATATATAGTGTAATGGAATATCGGTAAGTTTATACGGAACGCTCAGTGTGCGAGTCCGAGTCGCACTTGACTATTTTTTTTTAATCTTACAAATTTTTCAAATAAATAGCTACAGATGAACGGTAATGAATTTAATTAACAAACCTGTTACTCCATGTAGAACGATAATACCTAGATGACAATAAATAAAAATGAAATCATAAAATAAATATTAACATTAAGGCGCTACCCATACGGGGCACCGTAAAAACGTTCTCTTTTTCGTTGCAAAGTTAGCCATACTGCTACACAGTACAAACGCCTAAAAATACAGTGCATTGTCTAATATATAAGTAAAAGACTTATGCAAAAACCTTTTCTATAAATAATTCAGAATTTCGAGAAAAAAAAATCGCAAGAAAGTACACGAAAACAATTTTTCGTCTCGAAATACTCAGTATTTTGAGTGATAACTATTATTTTATTTGTAACTATCAAAATGAAAATTTAACCAACTAAAGAGAAATGTAAAAATATTTTTACAAACCGTTGTCCTTTTTATTAATTTAAATAATAAAAAACTGCGAAATATCCTTCATATTAGCGGACACGAGGTTCAACTAAAATCAAAAGCATAGCCATTTTCAACCTTATTTGTTTGCAGCGATGCACCACCCGGAAATACCTAAAGATTTGCTGGTTACAGCGCCTTAAGTCCTACTCATTGTTACTACAATGAATGCAACATTCCACGATAGTTTTCTTAGATTTAATACAAAAAATAATATAAACTAGCGACCCGGCTTCGCACTTCGGCCCAGCTTCGCACGGGTGCAATGGTAATATCAAATATATTATGCTTGTATTATACCTGTAAACCTTCCTCTTAAATCCCTCTATCTATTAAAAAAAACCCCATTAAAATTTGTTATTTAGTTTTAAAGATCTAAGCATACATAGAGAGGGAATGGGCCATAATCCACCACGCGGGCCCAGTACGGATTGGTGGATGTCACATGTCTGCGAATTTTTGGTTCTAGGACTTGCCGGTTTCCTCACGATGTTTTCCTTCACCCTTTTGAGAGCAGTGGTGATGAAATAAATTACACTAAGTAATGCGCCTGGGTTTGATCCCACGACCTACAACTCATAAGTCGGGGCCTATACCACTCGGCCACCACTGCTGCTCAAGCATTAGGTATAACAAGTGTGGTATCCGTTAGGATCCTTATTATAGCTTTGGGTTTATTATAAATGAAACCACCAAATTGTCAGTAAGTGCACACGACTCAAGAGTGACGTCTAGTCATAACCCGGGACCGTATGGGACTCTCAGCGTTACCTCTTGAGTAGTGTCGCACGTTTATTTGTTTATATTATGTGTATATGACCGTTATCTAAGTGAACTTCTGAAATTCTAGTGAACTTCAGTAAATGTCCATAATTTTGCTGTCTGCGTCGCTGATATTAACTGAGAGATGCGCAGTATAGATCAATAGAATAATTAGATACAACACTTAATACCTACATAAAAGGGACCAAATATCGGAATGTATTTACGACATCCAAATTTGTCTCCACAATACGATAATATAATTGGGACATACAATATAATAAAAAAAAAAATAGACTATGCTTGCAGTAGACCAAATTCGTTTGTAGATACATAATGATCCTGAGAGGATCGAAATAAAAGTACCAACGAGAGATCGTTAATGGATCGAATCAAATCGATCAAAAGTACCAACGAGAGATCGTTAATGGATCGAATCAAATCGATCAAAAGTAGGTACTGCGATATCTCTGAAGAGTTCGCATGCGCCCCGGATTATAGCATACTGGCCGGCAAGACGTTCGCAGACTATTTGTAGTTTAAAATAGTTACAAGGAAATATAATAGGTTGTCATGTGAACACAAAAAGAATATAATTGTATGTCGAGCCGTCTAAGAAAAAATATAGAAAAGTATAAAGTTTAACGTGGTTTTATTAAAGTGACCACGTCCCTGAAAGTTGGGAGCCTCTCGAGAGGACTCGAGGCTCTCACAGTACCAACGAGAGATCGTTAATGGATCGAATGAAATCGATCAAAAGTCCCAGCGATAGTAACACGTTTAAAAAGGCATTTTTGAATGATATTATTAGATCAAAAACAAAAAACGACCAACGTGAATATCGCTCAGCACCAAATTCAACGCAAATAATTACCACTTCGATACTTCGAAGCTATAAGATGCCTGATCAGGTATTATTGTTGTTAAAACTAAATAAGTGTCATAAAATCCTTAAGGCTAATTAAATAAAATACATTTTGCACTGACTTTGCTCATCAAACAAAGAATCTGTCACAAGTGTTATAACGCACTGGTTCGGGTTTTAACCTCAAGTTTCAAGTGGACGTTTTGCTGATACTGCGTGGCACGGCATTCCGGCGCAGGTACTTATGAATGGACCCTTGTGCAACGTTCTAGCTAAAGTTTGTTTATTTTATGGGAACCATAGAGTACCCATAGAGTTCTTATCATTAGTCGGCCACAATCAAATCAAAGTTACAACGTAACGATGTGTGGTGTATTTACTTGAGTCTTTCATTCTGTTTAGTATAACAAGAACAAGATGAAAGTTAAGAAAAATAACTAATTTGAATTGTAGGTATAATTCTTGCTTCAATTTCAAATAACTGATTTTCAATAGCAAGTAGGTATAACCCTAAATTCAATTTCGTAAAATTGTGAAAGACTATCACAATGAGAAATCGCAGCATAAATAACGACCCTTAAGAAATGGCAAACCCGTTAAACTGGTTAGTCAACGATAGCCAGAGTCAAAGTGCAAATAGTACCCGTACCCCGGAGTTGACACTTGAAAAAGACGTATAGCTGATACGGCAATTAAACTCACAAACGTGACAAAAGGTCCTATAAAACTATTGATGATTGCATAAAAGGTGTTTTCAAATTTATTTCCCAGAAACACTACAAATGAAGGACCAAATAAAAAAAAAAAAAAAAAATTTCTTGTCAAATAACAAGAATGAATTAGTTTCTGTCATGCACTTCATGAAAATTGTGACAATCACAAGGGTGGTTGACAAAAATATTAATTTCTTGTCAAATAACAAGAATGAATTAGTTTCTATCGTGCACTTCATGAAAATTGTGACAATCACAAGAGTGGTTGACAAAAATATTAATTTCTTGTCAAATAACAAGAATGAACTAGTTTCTATCATTCATGTCATGAAAACTGTGACAATCACAAAAGTGATTATACTTACATAATTCAAAAAATTTCATGCCCTATAATTAATGAAAATGGCATAAAAATAGTACTCTTGTCAAATGATAACAAAGAAATAGTTGTTATCATTCATGTTATGAAAATTGTAACAGTTATTATAATTCGAACAATTAATGAAAATTCGGTTCATGGCCCTATAATAAATGCAAATGATATAAAAAGAATACTAACTTCTTGTCAAATAACAACAATAAATTGGTTGTGCATTACATGAAAATTGTGGCAATCACAAAAGTGCTTATAGTGCGACCAATTAATGACATGTCAATTCATGCTCCGTAATTAAGACAAATCGCATAAAGAGGTGTTTTGAATGTTATTTGCAGAAATAACACAAAACAAGGGTCAATGAGAGAAAAATAATAGGCTCAAATGACAACACAAACGTTAAAAAAAATTTTAGTAAAAAGTACTAAAGAAAACGTCCAGTATTTACATGGTAGGTAGGTTCACATATACCTACTTATCTAATTTGTTTCGTCACGTCGACGACAATGCAACAATGGTTATTAATTGTTACATGCCAAATAATAAACATTAAGTTATATGCATTATAACTGGAATAGTACTGTGAAACTTATGTGGTCTCTTTGCAGGCACCACAGTACTAACAAAGCTATGCTAAGCTATGTCGTATATATTTAACATAAATCTTTGGTCTGAATTCTATTGCCAACAGAAAGATCTAATTGTTAAAAAGCAAGATCAGAGATCAGTTGGTCCAGCTTTCCTCTGATTAATCTATTATTAATCAGATTTAAAAAAAAAAAAGATAACAAGACGAGCCTAGTCAAAATTTGAATTTCTCTGATGGGTCTGGAGAGTCTGATGACGATAATTCATATTCATCTGGAGATACATGTTGACTCAAATAATATAATAAGTTAAACGTAATATTCCTAGCAAAGCCAAACAATGACTCCTAATTTTAACAAAACTATATTTTCCTTTCAAGCACTGGAAACACTTTCTACATGTAAATGGCTGGTACTTCATATAATATATCAATAAATTAAAACTTATTCAATTCTTGAGATGAATGTCATCAGGTACCTATCCATCAAACTGGTTAACAATAAGACAGTCAAGTTAGACTTTCACACATTGGACCGAATGAAGAAATCCTGTTTTCTGGATCACTTTCTTTGTAAAAACTAATTTTCAATCAAAAAATTAAACTTTTGGTTTCGAAAACAAAATAAAAAAACCTTGGCAATAATGATAAGAGATCATAGCTAAGTAGAAATAGAGTTGAAGGTAGCTCTGTTACCCAATTCAGTACCCAACCAAAATGGTTGAAATGACTTCGGATACAAAATCTGACAGACGTACAAGTGTTACTGTTAGACCAAAACGAAGCATAAATTTTAGCGATATCGAATTCATTAATTGAATTCAATACAAATCGAATTCATGAATTGAATCCAATACAAATCGAATTCATAAATTGAATTCAATACAAATCGAATTCATGAAATGAATACAATATAAATCGAATTCATGAATTGAATCCAATACAAATCGAATTCATAAATTGAATCCAATACAAATCGAATTCACGAACTAAATTCAATACAAATTTTGTATATTGAATGTGTAAAAAACTCTACGGACACTGATAAATAAATATATGTAGCTATTATACACTAATGCGTACATTTAAAAATACTATAAATAAAAGTGTCAAAGAATAAATAATTAAAAACAAACCATGATAGTTGCGAGATGACCAGTTCCAACTGATGGCATTGTTCACGAATATGACTCGTGCTCTAAAACCACTCAGTTCAACCCTTCTGAAGGGAAATTAATGACCTAGCACATACGCAACATGGGCAAAACAAAATGCTCTAAGGCAAAACATTCCAAACCATCAGAACACATTCAAGTCAAAATGGTAGTTAATGTACTAGCTTTTATAAATCCTAGGACTAATAACACCAAGCACAAACAGTCCATCAGGATATTATATTTAGGCTAAAACCAAAACCAAATAACATGAAGTGTTATGTTTAAAAGACGAGTAAACCAATTGCTGTTTCCCAAAACTCACTTTTAGTGAGCGGAATCGTTCCTAGATAGAACAAAATAATAGTTTTATAAAATGTAAACATATTTCGAAAGTCCTAATACTAAATTAGCCTGCACATAGTTGTTCTGTCTGGATATCTTGTATAAGTGAGTTTACATATCTGTAATTAAACTCACAACACAAGTGTAATTCTTAATGTGGGGCAAAAAGAAAAAAAAAGGAAAACGCCTCATCATGGGGGAAAATGTGTAACCATTTTCAGGCATTCAAGACATACAGTATTAAACGAGGAATAAAGTTTTCAATACTGGATTCTGAATCCAAAACAAAAAGTGAATGCAAAAATACGACATCAGACCTAAAGAAATATCTAAGTCGAGATATTAATGGTGCTTACCTACAAGCAAATTTATATACAGCAATTTATTGATATACTCGTATGTATTAATTACCATTGTGCATACTTCATACATAAGAAGTTAAACACAAAGAAAAATCAAAACTAAAAAAAAAACCAGAACATCAGACTGGCAAAGCGACAAAAGACCGAACTTAATACAACAGATACATAATAAAATACTTACTATTATGTTACTCAATGCTAAAGTATATCTGTAAGTCTAGTGTAAATAAATTTAGTATTTACACCCAAATCTCTGTGGTTCTTCACTCTAAAGATCACCTCAGACACTAATCTGCACGTTTCTCGACCACTACGAGTTTACTGTGCAATACATGTTTACTGTGAACATTAAAACGACTTTGACCTCTGAGTTTGTTTCTGTGTTTCTTCTCAGAGTAGTCAGCTAGGAAACACAGGCCTCATCTAGTTTAAATTGACCACATAAAGACATGTTAAATTGTATTTTTTTAACAAATAAAAAAAAAACGTTATATTTGCAAAATAAATAAAATGTCATAATTCCTTTATTGCTATTTAAATATCTTAATTTTATATTTGTAAAATTGTACCTTAAAACCTAACGAATGTGTTATTGCAAAACATAGTCAATTGTATTTTAAAATTCATGTTTAACCGCAAAACATAGCAAATTGTACCTACTGTAAAACTCAAAGTGTATTTAAATGCAACAACAACCAGTAAAATGTATGTAAAACGCATTTAATTAATAAATTTTTAATGCTATAATGGCACTTCAAAACTAAATTAGCGTCTAAATGCTAAATATTGTAATTGCATTTTAAATTTTGTCAAAAAAAAAGGAAGAATGACTGTGGTATACATGTCGCAGTAAGATAGATATAGCCGTAATATAGTTATATCCCTAGGGATATGATTATATACCGGAACATAGTTATACGAAAGCGATTCATTACTATCTCACTAGGAATATAGTTATAAAACGGACCAAGTTTAGTGATATACTTATATTACTAGATTAAGTTTAGTGAAATAGCTTTCGGAGTGTGTGGCGCAGGCGACGCGCCGCCTCCCCCGCAGTGTACAGTGTTTTACTAAAAGATGTGCCTGTAAGAAGCATTCAGTGCTATGTAATTCTAGATGTCATGACTCCTCTTCTTGTCTGAACAAAAATTAAAAAAATTAAAAAAAAACCAAGATCTCAACTTGCTGATAAGAAATAAAGATATCTCAAAATTGTTTGGCTTTAAAAGATTTTTAATGTTTGATTAGTTTTAATTGTATCGTTAATGTTTAAATTCCAAAAAATATAATTACTTTAACAAGTGTTAATGTCACAAAGTATTGTAAAGTTAGTCAAGATACATAAAGTTGATTTATTAATAAAGATAAAACCAATAAAAAAAAAATGTATTTAATTATATACCTATAGTAAATTTCTATTTCACTAAGCTTAATCAAGTAATAGGTCTGTCTCAAAAAAGTCTCACACTTTTGGAATTTTTTAATTTTTTCAAAAATGTTTTAGAATAAATAAGCTTTAATGTACTACAATATGATGACAATAAGAAACAATATGAAATTTTTTGAGACAAACCCTAATATATTTATAACACTGAACTTAATCTAGTAATATAAGTATATCACTAAACTTGTTCCGTTTTATAACTATATCCCTAGTAAGATAGTAATGAATCGCTTTCGTATCACTATGTTCCGGGATATAATTATATCCCTAGGGATATAACTATATTACGGCTACATCTATCTTACTGCGACATACACATTACAAATCCTAAATGCTGTAATTATACTTGAATAACGAACTTATTGTAATTGAATACCGAACTAATGAATATTGTAAATTATCATTTGAATAAATATTTTAAAATCAAAATCCTTTTATAAAAAGGAAGAGATGTGGTATACACATAATATAAACAAATAAACGTGCGACACTACTCAAGAGGTAACGCTGAGAGTCCCATACGGTCCTGGGTTATGACTAGACGTCACTCTTGAGTCGTGTGGCACGTTTATTTGTTTATATTATGTGTATACCACAACAAGTAATTTAATTGCTTATCAAAAATGTATGATATACGTAACTTGCCTAAATAAAATGCGAAACTGTTTATTTTTGTGCTCACACCATAAATAATATATATTATGACATTATACGTGAGGACTTGTAATAAATTGGCTTTCTAATATTTATAGTTTGATTTTATTAGCTCTAAGTCTTCCATGTACTAAATAAATAAACACCCCGCAACCGAAACGACTGAAACAACGGATTTTGATGGGTTTTTTTTAATAGACAGAGTGAATCAAGAGGAAGGTTTGTATGGATAATACATGCATAATATATTTAATATCACCATTGCACCCGTGCGAAGTTGGGGCCGGTCGCTAGTCATTACATAGTATAAAATAAAGTCGTCCTGTCCTTATGTATGCTTAAATCTTTAAAACTACGCAACGGATTTTGATGGGGTTTTTTTAATAGACAGAGTGATTCAAGAGGAAGGTTTGTATGGATAATACATGCATAATATATTCAATATCAGTACCCGTGCGAAGTTGGGGCGGGTCGCTAGTTATGATTAAAATAAGTATTTTTATATTGTTATCAGTTCATAGAATTCTCTCATTTCAAAACTAGTGTTCAGTTGCAAACAAAGGTTATTAGTAATTAAAATAATCAGTACATTTTTATAGTCTGTTTCTGTGCAACTATGCTTCGTTCAATTACATCAAACGTTGAGAGAAACTCATAATATTTTGATAAAGATTTTAATGGCATGCATAGGGATGGGACGATACGAGTAAATACAAGTATACTCGATACTTTTCTTCCGATACCAAGTACATTTATCGATACTTTAAAATTAAGTATCGAGTAGGTATCGGCCAAACGTACTCATATCAGTGTAAGCCAATATCAATGTCATTATTTCATTTTAACATTAATAAAACGAAAAAATTATAATATTTTCTTGAACTAGCTTTTCCAGAAAACTTCGCACCGCAGATTTTTTTTCGTTCACAATATTTAAACCTTTTTTTTACGAATATTTCAAACCTATTGGGCGAATCATATGGCTGTATTCATTTTTATATATATAAAAAGATGATACAACAGATAGGCTTTCCTGAAAGCGCTGTAAGCAGCAAATCTTTAGGTAATACCGGGTGGCGCATCGCTGCGAACAAATAAGGTTGAAAATGGCTATGCGTTTGAATCTCGTGTCCGCTAATATGAAGGATTTTTCGCAGTATTTTATTATTTAAAAAAAAAGTACAACGATTTGTTAAAATATTTTTACATTTCTCTTTAGTTGGTTAAATTTCCATTTTGGTAGTTACAAATAAAATAATAGTTATCACTCAAAATACTGAGTATTTCGAGACGAAAAATTGTTTTCGTGAACTTTCTTGCGATTTTTTTTTCTCAAAATTCTGAATTAGTTTTAGAAAATGTGTTTGCGTAAGTCTTTTACTTATATATTAGACTATACACTGTATTTTTTTTTTGGTGTTTGTACTGTGTAGCAATACGGCTAACTTCGCAACGAAAAAGAGGACGTTTTTACGGTGCCCGGTATAGGCAGCGCCTTAAAAAGGATCATCTTACACACCAATATAAACAACTACTAGCTGCTCCGGTAGATTTCTCACCGTTTAAACCTTCCTTAAGCTATTACGAATATTTCAAGACCAAATTTACCCAAATCGATCCAGCCGGATCAGCGAAACTTTTTAACCTTTTCGCCGCCAACGTACACAAAACGCAATGCCTCGCCGAGCGCCAAGCTATAAATGTATAACTAAATATACAGTAAACAGTAGTGATGGGGATATCGCCATATCGATGAATAAGATTTGTACGCGTAAAGTTAAGATTTAAAGTTGATTTTACGAATATAAATAAAAACTGATTAAATATTTCCAGATTTGTTCTATTTCACAGTATCCTTAATAAGAAAAAAACAGTATAATTTATGAGTATAAAAGAAACTAATGCATAACTCAATTAGAACTATAAGGAATGGGGTACATCTCTAATTGTTTCATGATCTCATTCTTTAACTTCATATCAAGTTATTGGCACTGAGGGCACGTTGAATTCGATTCTGATCAGGGATGGGGTCTATGGTCTTTCTTTCTTCTATTTTTGTTTATTCCTGTTTTTTTAATAACTTCAGTCAACGTTTTTTACCGTAGGTATCTAAGTGGCCGAATTTTGAATTGTTTTTAAAGTGTTTCTGAAATGGAAAGTAAGTATATATTTAAATTCTATCACGCTTGTAGCCGTGTACTTATCAAAGCATTGTTTTTAAGTGTTGTTTTTGTTCTTTTCTTAATTCATGTACCGGTAGCGTTTACCCATCTGCGCGCGGGGGACCTCGCGCAAAAATTGCGTTTCTCTATTTACCCACGACGGAACGGAGCAGGTATATGCGTTTAGGTTGAGAGATGTTTGTGTGTGTGTTTGTGCAAAGTAATGTTCCCACCTATCTTCTAAACTAATGATCCGATTTTAATGCGGTTTTCAATAACAGGTTTGTGTTTGATGAGTTTATGTTCTTAGATGGTGTCATAGGTGTAACTCACTAGGGGGCGCCACAATCTTAGTTCTTGTGAAAAGTAATGTTCCCACCTATCTTCTAAACCAATGACCGATACTGGGTTCACCGAACATTTTACATACTTATTGAATTCCTACTCTTTGATGAATAAACATTATTATTATCATCCAGTTAGACATACCTCAGAATTATCTTCTGGTTCAATATTCTCCACAAAATACTCCGAGTCCGATTCCACACCTTGCAAAATTTTCAGAAGTTCGTCCGAATCAAGTTCTTCACTCATTTTTCTATTTGCAAGTGAAAGAAAGAAAGATGCGTGCGCGCGAATTCGATTTTGTGCTGCACTACGCCAAAGTGACCTTGACAGCCGCACGCCTATGACGTCACTGACCAACTTCTATAGTAGTTCGTGGCACTCGGTGGCGCACAGGGGCATAGACGACCAATTGTTTTGTAGAGATGGGAAAATAACTATCGACAAGAATTAGTAACAACTTTATAATTACGTATCGGCATCTACCTGAAGGTCGAAATTCATCTACTATCATTTGTAATGAAGTAGATAACTAAGTTCATATTTTATTGACCTCAAATTGTTTTTAATATTCGCAACTTTCTGTATTTATAAATATTTTTATGGTGAAATCAACCTTTCACGGCACATCACTGGCCAACTTGATATGAAGTGATTGGCGTTCTGAGGAAAGTAACAAAATTCGGAGTTTCTGTTTTTGCCGATTTTAGGACAAACGAGGGCTTATTTTGTGTAGAAAAATAAAAAACAGGGTAGTAGACAGTTCCATCTTAAATAATAAAATAAACCAAAGCTTTTAATCACAGTAAATTTATTTTAATAAGATAGTTAAAATGAACAACTTCTATAGAAGTTGTGGCGCTGGTGGCACGAAAATCCCGAACTTCTATAGAAGTGCTTGGCGGTGAAAAGGTTAAACGCATCCATTTTTCGCAGTTTTTTTTTGTGTAGTTGGCAACAACTCATTGCTCATTTGTCTATGGCCGTAAAAAAACAGCATCGCAATATTTTGTCATCATTATTTTCGTTCGTTCCGTCCGTGTTCTTAACCTAACTTTTGACTACGGAAGGTTTTCTATTTTTACTTTTATGGAAACACTTCTAATTTTTTATGTGATTGACAATGGAGCCTCTGAAGTCGAAATAATTTAGTTTTTATAAAGTAAAGGGTACCAATACTTTTTTTTAGGACGAAACTATTCGATACTTTTCAATGGATTCCGAGTAAGTATCGATACTTCTCGATACCAGTATCGAGTAAAAGTATCGTTACCTCAATGGTATCGTTTCATCCCTAGGCATGCAGTGGTATTAAAATAGTTTTATGGCTGCCATTGTAACCATATTACTAAGCCACTGATGTTGATACCACATCCATTCGTCTGTTGCAGTCTCTTATAAACATTCTTAGTCCCACCCTTATTGCCTATTACATAGGGTCAGCGCAACACGTCTTTTTCTTCCACTCTATCTCACGTCACACAATCACTAACTCCCTTTTCTTTCATATCACTCACACATTTCATCCATGTTTTCTTTTGTCTCTCTATCCTTTACATTTAAATTCAGAACTCTTTCAGTGGCATGTGTTTCATCCCTCTTCACACACCAAGTCAACCATTACTTAAAAAAATTGATGAATTTTGAATGCAGGGCTGATGAGCCCTGCATTCAAATTTGAGGATGAAATTAAAGCATTTTTTAACACAGATTTTAATTGTTAGTAGCTTACTCCAGACTACCCTGCTCAGAGTCGAAATTCGTAGGGTTAACTCAAGGGTAGCTATTCAATTTGCCCACGTGAAAGTAGGGTTCTTTCTCTCTTTCATACAAACCTAACCCCATTACATCAATATAGAAGCCGAATTTTGAAACACCCTTTCTCAGTGTTTGCCTACGTCATAAAAGGAAGCCTTGTGCAAAATTTCACGGTCTTACTCCCAGTGGTTTTAGCTGCGCATTGATATGTCAGTCAGTCAGTTTCTCCTTTTATATATATAGATGACCTTGCATTTCAACTCGACACTGCTCTGGTAATATTTGATTGCAGCTCTGGAATCTTTTGTATGTGAGTCATTTTAAGACTAACATACGAAGGATGCTAGATTACTTTTTGCACTGCCGTTAACCTTGTTTTTTTCCATACTACTATTTGAATAGAGCCTTACTTTTTTGCTGTATTGTATGGCACAACAAGTTTACTAAAAGGAAACAGCATTTTAAGCCAGTAATGTATTTGTAATCATTACATAGTATAAAACAAAGTTGCTTAGATCCTATGTATGCTTAGATCTTTAAAACTATGTAACGGATTTTGATGTGGTTTTTTTTAATAGATAGTGTGATTCAAGAGGTAGGTTTATGTGTATAATAGATGCATAACATATTCAATATCAGTACCCGTGCGAAGCTGGGGAGGGTCGCTAGTTAAATAATATAATTATGTACTTAGATGTCAGTACCAATCAGAGATGCATGGCATCTAAGAATGATTAGATGAACAAAAAATGCAGAAAATAATATTTTACAATTTTTAAAATGTTAATGACTAATTAGAGTTGATTAACCACATTTGAAAACCATTCTGCAAATTACGTTGAGTGTGAGGCATGAGTGCTGTTGCCATACGCGGTCCGTCTCTTCCTTTGCTAGCATTACAGAAGGAGGCAACCACATGAATCAAGTTGTGTACCATTTTTAATAATTAACCTTTCAAATACTGTAATTAGAGATATAATAGAAAGACAATAGGTGTGTTAACACCGAAATTTGCTAGAAAATTTAGACAGCCCGACTCTGAACTATTTAGGTTAGACAAGAATCTATTTACTCCCTCACACCACACACCTGCCATTCTTTTTGCAGATATTTTTTGTTTGAAACCACACAAAGATCATATTTTAATGCACAGTTAATTTTGTAGAAAAAACAGAAATTATATAAAGCACAGTTAAAAACTACCTATTTTTTTTTTATAGCTATGTATTATTTTATTTTATTTATTTATTAGGGACAATAAACAGCTACAATATAAGGTGCATAGTAAATAAATAATAAATATGCCAGTAATAACAATATTGCAGCCCACTGCATTATCCACATTTTAACAAAAATTAAAATATTATAATGATTACCACTAAACAAGCATATTCATACATTCAAATATTTCCATTCCATTTCTTATAATTTTATTAGGTAATACAAAAATATTTTTTTTTTAATAAGTAAATTAAGAACAAAATTTAAAACATACCTGCACTAAAAACCTAATATGAAAAATTCAAACTTTTAATATAAATTAACTAAAACCTCTGATATCTTTTGTTAGCATATTATATTCTTTTTTTTTTTTTATTTGAGGAAAATACCGCCATGCTGCCGAGGTCTTTAAAAGAGAGACACAATACCTATACATATTTCCTTAATACCATATAAAGATTATTATTTTTACTCACCTGACTCGAAAAATATAACACTGGCTACTTATTTAACTTTAAGCGGAGACGTTGATTGCACAATGAGATTCCCTATTTATACACAATGTATGTAAAATTACACGACGGATGTTTTAAAAGTATACAGTAATAAACATAAACATTTAAAAACCGCGTTCGAGACAAATTAATTACTAGAGTTTCTGATAAGATGCGTGTCGAAACTCGAAAACAAATCAATCGTCCTTTTTTTTCTTCTCGACTGACAATGACATCAATTGACATTGACAAATCTGACATAACACGGAGTGTTTATAAAGTTAGTTCATTAGCTGCACACCAAAACGTTTCCATTTCGTTTCGGATGTTAGGAATTTTCTGTCGCGCTCCTTTCGATCTTGTAATTACAGACACAATTAAAGAACAATAGGCGTGCGAACGCCGGCGTTTGCTTGGGGCTTAATGAATTAAATAAAAATACCCAATGATTCTAATCTACATCTACACTAATCTACACTAATATAATAAAGAGGGAAAGTTTGTTTTTTTGTTTTTTTGTTTGTAGGAGGTAATCTCTGGAACTACTGGTCCGATTGCAAAAATTTTAGCAACAATAGAAAGCTGCTTTACTCCTGAGTGACATAGGCTATATTTTATGTACGCGGGCGAAGCCGCGGGCAAAAGCTAGTTATTTATAATTACCTACCTATATTGTTTAAAAAATTAAATTTCATTGGTCAGTTCTTTTTATCTTTTACACACTTAGAGCATATAACCTATTTACACAGCATCCCCATGTGCTGAGAATCCGAGGTAAAGCAACTAATAGTTTTGGTTCATTTTCGCCATTATGATTCATCATCATCATCAGCCTAGCGTAAGTCCCGGTTGCTACCTTGGCTTTCACCTCGGTGCCCGGGGTCCGCTTTCCTGCCTAGTCGTCTCCACTTCGCTCGGTCTTTTGCGTCCTCTGCCTTAAGCCCATTAGCACGCATATCGTCCCTTACGACGTCGATCCAACGCCTCTTAGGCCTTCCTCGTTTTCCGGGTCCCGGCGGAGGCGGCATGGCGAGGCATCTGTTACCCACGTAGTCTGCCGGTTTTCGTAAAACGTGGCCATACCAGCGTAAGCGACCCTCCTGCAGTTTATCTGCTATGTCACGGACCTGAAGGCTGCCCGGGATGCGGGAGTTCTTAATGCGGTCTTTCCGCGAAACTCCAGACATCCAGCGCAGCATATTCATTTCCGTGACACGCAGGCTTTGCTTATGTCGCTCAAGTACAGGCCACGCTTTACTGCCATACAAAAGGACAGGCCTAATGATGGTCTTATAGACCTGTCCTTTGAGCCTAACCGGCATTTTGGGGTCACAGATAACCCCCGCCACCTCACGCCATTTCGCCCAGGCCGCCGAGATACGTGACTCGACGTCGCAATCGACGTCCCCGGACTCGTGGAGCACCGATCCCAAGTACCTGACCTGTTCCGTGCGCTCAACTGTGTCTTCGCCAATGCGAACAGGAGCAGCGTTAATTGTGTTACAGGCCAAGTACTCGGTCTTCGCCGCATTAATTTTCAGACCGCCGTTTTCCAGCGATTCCTTCCACGCTGCCACACGTCGAACCAAGCGCCCACTGTCCGAGTCCGCCAGCGCGATGTCGTCTGCATACATGAGCAGCCATGGCGGCTGCTCATGTAAGTCCCTGATGGTGGAGGACAGCACGTCCAGCACCACGCTGAACAGAAACGGACTAAGGACAGAGCCCTGGTGAACTCCGACGGTGATGGGGAAGGGTTTCGTATCGCCAACAGCGGTCCGAACCACAGAACCGGAGTCTCGGTACATGTCTCGGATGATGTTAACATAGGTCTCGGGCACTCCTTTGGATCTCAGCGCCCACCAGATCACCTCACGGGGGACACAGTCGAAGGCCTTCTGCATGTCAAGGAACAAGAGGTGCAGAGGCGTATTCTTTGATCTGTATCCCTCCATGGTAACCCTTAGGGCAAAGATGGGATCCATGGCACCATGGCCTGGTCGAAACCCATATTGACATCCCGAGACGGTGCACTCCTGTCGGATCCGAGAGTCAATCACCCGCTCGAAGAGCTTCATGGTGTGGGACATAACCTTAATCCCCCGATAGTCGCCACACTCCTGCACTGATCCCTTGCCTTTGAAGACTGGAGTGATAATACTCAGTCTCCATTGACTCGGGATCTTTCCGGTGAGGAGCATGCGGTTAAATAGGTGGGTTAAGATGCCCACACCACGAGGACCCATCGCCTTCCAGGCTTCAATGGGGACTCCATCGGCACCGACATCTTTCGCCATTATGATTGATATAAATTTAAATAAATCAATTTTGGTGAATTTTCTTCACAAACAACCAGTAACATTAAATAGGCCTGGATTTAATAAAAATGTTACATCCAACCTATACATTCGCCGATTCGTACATATTGTCGAGTTAAACTGAGCCTAACGAACATAAAGTAGAACAGCTAATTGTTGGTGATTTCGTGATTGGCGCTTTAGTTAGATGACGGACAATAATTCTAAGTTCTCTATTGCTATAATAAGTATAATGACCGCGTAACACTTTAACACTAAAAGCGTGGACATCCCATTTAACCTCCTTCGATGTTCACCCTGCTCTAGTTAATGTTTTATTATGCGACATTCGCCATTTTTGTAACTGTTTATGAAATCTCGTGTAATTAAAGAACAATCATCACATTAATTTATTTATCAACTAGCTTTTGTCAGCGGCTTCGCCCGCGTGTACATAAAATATAGCCTATGTCACTCAGGAGTAAAGCAGCTTTCTATTATTGCTAAAATTTCTCCAATCAGACCAGTAGTTCCAGAGATTACCTCCTACAAACAAAAAAAACAAAAAAGCAAACTTTACCTCTTTATTATATTAGTGTAGATAGTGTAGATAGAAGTGTAAGTATCTACATACCTACCTACATACCGAGTTAATTGAAATTATTATTTGATTGTAAAATAGAGGCAGTCTAATCAAACCAAGGCCGTTCATTATCTCATAGGCAGAGAAGTAGATGCCATTACAAATAACGGAAATGACGCAAAAACACAGTACGAATATACATTAACTAAGTACCTTTTTCTAAATCAACAAGCTTATAAACCCTGAAACAAATAGATAAGGTTTTTTTTAAGGTGGAAAAAATCATATAATGACAAGTCCCGCTCCTGGGTGGGGTGGGACATAGTGCCAGACTTTTACTAAGTAAACGACTCACCCTGTTCCTTCCTTGCATTGATCCCAGGGCCCCGGTGTAATACTTTCGCAATCCTAAGGCCCCAGGAGGCGTCAACCCTGCTGGACCCCTACAGTTTGCTGACAACTCCTTGAGGCGCGTGGGAACAGCATAGCGGCAGCAGCTTAGGCTCGGTCCGGATGGTTACCGGACGGTTGGATAGAAAACTACCCATTGCTTACCATCCGCAAGTCCATAGATAGGCAGGTGCTGTGGCATTTTGAATTGAACCTTCAGCAGCTGATGAACAGGACTTCCACAAAAAAATTGGCACTTTGCATTGGATGCCCTGGGGTTGCTTTAGGGAGGCACTCAGGTATCACCGGGTGTCAGCCTACCATCGTGTGGTTGAAACTATTAAGGAGACAGATTCGTTATCTATCCTGGTGACCAGGGAGAGTAGAATTGGTAAGAGATGTAGGGTGTCCTGTAGAGATTTGCGCTTAGGCCACCCTTGTTCGCAGCGACCTCCCTAGTGGGATCAACGTGGTATGCGCTCTATTACGCTCACGACATGCTGGTCTTGGCGTGGGGGAAGTCACAGCAGACGGTGGCTGAACTAGAGACACGCGGGCCTCGGGCCCTAAACTGCCGGATCCTTTCTACGACCTTTACGACTGCGCATGTCTCACTGCACAAAACCGAGGCCATGTGTTTTCATCACTGTCAGAATGTGCCTCTACCGGGCATCCAAATAACGGTAGGAAGGGGGCCGAGTCGTTGATGAAGTACCTGGGACTCATTCGACTGTCGATAGAATACTTAATACTTAATGAGAGCAGTGGTGGCCGAGTGGTAACGGCCCCGACTTACGAGTGGTAGTTCGCGGGTTCGAACCCAGCCAGGCGCATTGCTTTGTGTAATTTATTTCATCACTACTGCTCTCAAAACGGTGAAGGAAAACATCGTGAGGAAACCGGCATGTCCTCGAACCAAAAATTCGAAGACATGTGACATCCACCAATCCGCACTGGGCCCGCGTGGTGGATTATGGCCTATTCCCTCTCCTAGAGAGGAGGCCTGTGTCCCAGCAGTGGGAACATTGAAAGGCTGACGATGAATGAGTACTTCCGACATCAGGCTCCTGAACGGGAGAAGACCGGCCTCACCTAGTTGGTCCGGTTCAGACGGCTCTTTCTAAAAGCTCTACACGGGAATCGCGCAGTCTAGGGCCCTTGACTGATCGTATTGTGGACTTACAATGAGGTCCTCATTTAACATCTCTTCAAAGGTGAACTGACTACACGGTTGTAATCTAGTGTTTCAACCAAGGTCAAGTTGGTTGGAGGTTGGTTTGTATTCGGCTAGATGGATGTGAACCATGCACCAACACGTTCGAAATTCAATCAAGGACATTGAAGGTCATGGTTTACAACCAATGTCTACACGGATTGAAACTAGCAAAGTAGCAAGGTCACCTTGGTTGGGACATTGACTATTGTGTCTCTAATTACGGTATATGTGATTAGCTTAGTAGATAATTTTAGCTGTAGAAGGGGCAAGCCCTTCTAGCCAAATTAAGAGCGTTTCGTTAACGTCGAACGCTTACAATTATCATGCCTTCAATTCATTTGTTTTGATCACGTGACTTCACGTTCGTTGAACTATGGAGTTGGAGGCGTGGCCAACTCAAAGCGTTCAATGTTAACGGAAGTGTTGGTGACCTATCTGTGCCGACAACAAAGGTTTTATCCAAAAACCTATATCAGGATGATGTGGTTTCGGCAATCTTTGTACTGATAGTCGCGACTATCCTCTACCAACACCTTAGGACGCTCTCGTTAGGCGGCTGGAACAAGGGCTTGATTCAGAAAGCGGTACTCCTGGACACGGCTCGTATTATTATTGAGTTCCTTTCTCTGGAGCTCTGACCGCCAATAGCTGGGACCCTTTTCCCGATACCGGTGGGACACTATTTTTTATATTTTTAAATGATTTTTATTTTTTATTGAAATATTTAAATGTAATTTATAATATTTATTGAATACACAGAATAACAATATAATATTTAAGAAGCCGTTGGCCGTCTCGACTCAGCACAATGATTGCATTCACTAATTCGCTAACATTTTCATGGTTGTACGCTGCGACGAGCTCAACGTCGAAACGACCGAGTGTGCAGCGCTGATTTAAAAAACTGTATTCACGAGCGCGTTTATCGATTATGGTCGTCGACGAATTCTAGGCTATGGCTTTAACCTCTCGTCGCCGTCGCCGTCGCTGAATCAAGGACGTGACACGATTTTCTTGAAATCGTAATTGAGAAATCTCGACTTAGTTTGGACTTTTGTTGGTTTAAATTACATAATTTAGGTCTTAAGAACTATTTTAAAGAAAAGAAATTAAAACTACAAGTTAATTTTAATGTTTTTGTTAAATTGAAAAGTGAATAGTATTTCCTTTGCCTATTTTGTACACCACAACAAATTTGAACAAATTGCAAAAGAAACAAAACGACGACAGAGGGACGAAGCGACGCTGTTTTTTGTAAACAAAACCTAGTATTACTTTACAGTTTAAAACCTCAAGATTTAGACAAACTTAAATGTAAGTATTATTTTTATTTTCATTTATACTGTGTGTTAGTTTCAGACACTGTAAGACAGATCATAGAAATTTATCACTTCTTGGCCAAAACATTGAAACGATATTTAGCATACTTAGGTACAACTTTTTATGTGAATTTATATGAGTTTAATTTTAATAAAATAATTGTTGTTTAACTGGCAAGAAGAAGCGCAGGCCCGTGATGGTTGGAAGAAGTGGAAGGAGGCCTTTGCCCAGGAGTGGGACAGAACAGGCTAAAAAAAAAAAAAAATGTTGTTTAAGTAAACAACAATTAATATGTACGTATTCAGAATGAAATTAAAAAAATTTCATACCTTATTAGGTCTTATTACAGAGCATATATTTTAAACATATGTAACACCTTTTCTAACTGTATTATGCAAATAAAAGTAGGTATTGATTGATTGATTGAATAATCGTTTGATCATACAAGTAGAATTTCTATGGTATTAAAAGATCTAAAGAAAGTAGGCCAAACGAGGATTCAAATATCATCAAACTTTAATGTTTAAAACGATGTGGCCAGTCTTACTTGGCTATATCATCATGAAGTCATCAATTTCTATGATCCGGCCACAACAGCATAGGTACATGGAGAGGCCCAACAGCAGGGCCGAAGCCTACTGGGTCTGTTTTCTGAAAGAAAGGTCCGACTGTGATATGAAGGCTAAGACGGAATGGGGTGGGTCGTTTAGTCAGTAAGAGTATGAAACTGTTTCCTGCTCTGCCCAAAGGCGGGATTCGTTATTAGATGATTTTTCCCACCATATAATTTTTTTTTGTTCCTCTTTAATCTGCGTTTGGCTCCCAAGTCATAATGAGATGTGTTCCATGGTCTTAAGTTTGTAGGTGACATTCCATTAAATGACACCATATAAGTTGACCATAAAGTAAAAACAATGTACTTACATAAACTTATCATTACATTGTATTTTGTGTATTTCCAGCATGCCAAGAAGTACGGTCCCTTCCCGCGTACAAGTGGATATGTTGTTGGAGTGTTTGGAAGAGAGGCCTTGGCTAGCGACAGGGCACGCTCGCACATCACATGCTAGAGACCGAGTACGAGCAGCATGGAGAGAGATAGCTATCCAGCTGAATAGCGATGAGAATGGCTGCATTAAGAGTTGGCAGCAATGGTCCAAGGTTTGTAATAAATTAACATATTTACAACATACAGTCAACTAAAACTCCATGAACAGTTTTTTAAATCATGTTAAATATTGGTCAGTGGGTCATCTTAGATCTGTTATTGTCTGTGTACTTTGTTTTTCTTTATGAAGAAATTGAAATACTTATCTAATATGTGCATTATGGGCTAAATTTTATAGGTCAGTGAGTTGGAAGCTCATAATTTTTTATTATTTCATAATATTTTGACAGGTTATACATTTACTTTTTATTTGTTTGTTGTATCTGTAACAAAGATATTAAAGCTATCACTTAGTCTACTTAAAAATCTATTAGCCATCCACTACTCAAAAATAAAAATTGTTTCCTTATTTTAAATATTTGAAACTAAGCATTTACTATGTTGAGGGTGGGTTCAAGGGATTGATATTTAATTCCTCTCCCAAAACCCACACAATTTTCATTTTGCATATCTTCAAAAGTGTACATTTCGTAGAAGAAAAAACTAACCATTCTATATAATTTTACTACATTACATTTTATATAAATTATACTTTTAATATATTTTTATCCATAAGTGTACCAATTAAAATTATACTGTACCTTTTCAGTATTGGAAGGATAAAAAATCAGCAGTCAAAAAAAAAGCTAGTCAAATTAGGACAGGTATACAAACAACAGGTGTTGATGGAGAAGAAGAAGGGTTAGTTCTCTCCACAGTTGAAGAACGGATGGTAGCCCTCATGGTTGGTAGACGCTTGGTTACTGATCGTAAGAAACCAAACATTGTTCCGATAGAACAGAATTCAAACCAGCAGACACCGCCATCAGAAAATGATTCACAGCTGGCAAGTTTGGCAGAACGGTTCATTGCGGTTGAAGAAAAACGCTTGGAAAACGATAGGCTTGTCATGCAAAACCAGCAGAAGATGCTGGAAATATTCCTAGCTACAAGTGAAGCCTGGACAAGGCAGGCTCAAGCTATTCAGGAACTATGTGCTGCTATTAAAAGAGAGAGTTGATTATTACTAACTTTAGTTATGTAGATGATGAATGACAGGCAGTGTCCAAGAGCTAGCGGAAAGATTTGTAAGATTGTGAGAGATGTGTCAATGGACAAATCTACTCTATACACCAAAGACAGATTCCAGCCAGCACACTGGATTACTGCTGCAAAAGCAATTGCCAATCGGCAGTAGAGTAAGAAACACTAATATAGAATCATGTCTTGTTTACTAACAAGAAAGAAAAATGTTGTATTTACGATTTAAATTGTTGGCGTAATTATTTTAAATATATTCTAAAAATAAATAGTAAAATTAAATTTTTGTTAATTTTAGTTATATGTATAATTTTAATTTTGTTACTTATAAATTTTGACCCTCCAAGGGATTAAAACGTCAGCTTGGCGAGTTCATGGACCTGTAGGTAGTAAGTACGCAACGACCGACAACTACCTGCAAGGTCGTTGGCTCATTTACTTAAACAAATGAATTTCGTAAATGCGCTAGGCTTCTATAGAAGTACTTTTTTATATTTTTAAAATAGGAGTACATTATGGAGAGTAAAAGTTCACATAAAATAGCAGATTTTCAGTGATCTTTACTGGATTACCTACTTTTACACCAATTGACGTTTTGATTTCCATAGAAGCCTAGATAATATCCACAAGATATCTATGTATCCAAAATATCTGAAGAAAGAACATCATAACATCATAATCACTTGAGAGCGGTTGTATGAAAATATACGTCGGGTTGTCTTCTCTTAATGTATTATTTAATATGTAAGTTTTATTAATGTGAATAGATAAGTAAATATACCTAAATAAAATATCTAAATATCAGTTTCATTTAGTTATTAGATACTGGCACAAATCTTGAGCGTTCGGTGAAAGACCGAAGATCAGCAAACTGTAGGGTCCTAGTAGGGTCGAAGCCTCCTGGGGCCTACGGTCGATGCGAAAGCGTATTATTGGTGGTGCCCTGGGATCTAGACAAGGAAGGATCAGGGTAGGTTGTTTAGTCAGTAAGAGTCTGACACTGGTTCCCGCTCCGCACAAGGCCCTTCCGTGCCGGTTGTCATTGGATGATTTTTACTAACCATTTCACTTCTGCGCAAGTGGAAATTAGTCTTGAAGGAAAAACTCAGCGCTCAAGTTCCGTTCCAGCGTTTGTACCTGTTTAATTTTTCACTCTATCTTATATGCTTTCCTAACCATCTATAATATAAAAACGAATCGCAAAATGTGTTGGTAAGCGCAAAACTCAAAAACAGCTGAAGCGATACGTCATAATTAGCTTGCACTCTACAGGTCCATTTTTTGTTATTAATATTTTATTTTTTTATCGAACGTTTGTATTACCAAGACACAACCATTTCGCTGAGGGAAAGCAATCATTAAAATTTCACGGTGTATAAAAAAAATAATAAGTAAAATATATTAAATTTATTAAAGTATTAATTTATGCTCTGATCAGAATTGGCAGTAAAATTAAACAGCACATAAAACCTTAATTTATAAAAAAATATTTTTTGTTTTCTTATGAGTAGGTCATTAAAAATCATTTGGGGTGTCTGAGGTTTTGCACATTTAATGTTACACGTTGTATAAACAAACAAGCGTACACTAAGGCCGTCGGATTTTGGCGAGAGTCTGAAGTTGAAAACTCGTATAAATGTTTAAAAAAAATAAATGCCAATGACAGTTTTTGACAGCAATATTTTTTTTTTTTTTTTTTTATTGATTATAGGTTCGCGCTTGACCACTATCTCACCTGATGGAAAGCGACGATGCAGTCGACGATGGAACGCGCTTACCTAGAAGTAACCTATTCACTCTTGACTTAAAGATACCCGGATTGTAGCTATCAGGAAACACCGACTCCGGCAAGGAATTCCACTCCTTGGCTGTACGCATAATGAATGTGTTCCCAAAACGTTTTGTACGTATATGTGGGATATCCACCATGTACCGGTGGCGCAATGCCGTACGTCTGGTGGTCCGATGATGGAACGGGCTAGGCGGAATTAAATTATGTAATTCCGACGCACACTCCCCGAAATGCAACCGGTAGAAAACCGACAGGCTAGCAACTCGGCGTCGATGCTCAAGACTTTGAAGTCTCGACTCGACAAGTGCATCATCGCCAATGATCCTCTTGGCTCGCCTCTCAATAGACTCAAGCGCATCAAGTTGGTATCGGGCAGATCCGTCCCAAAGATGAGAGCAGTACTCCATAACCGATCGAACTTGCGCCTGATAAAGTTTAAGCAGCTGTTCCGGCGTGAAGTACTGTCTAACCTTTGCGAGGATTCCAACTTTTTCCAAATAACAACTGCAAATTGCATTTATTTGTTTAAATCATATAAGATCCGACGGTTCACGGCCGTACCTTCTGTACTTGCATAACTCTATTTATTTATTTTGTAGTAACATGTAACATACAACGAGGTCCAAGAAACAACTTTCTCTGCCATGACGCGTGAACGTGAACTGCATGCCGATATACTTAGTAGAACTTTAATAAGATGTGAAATCATGGTGATCTGAGGCCCTGAGGGCACGGCAATGCCCACGCTATGTCGTCGAACAAATAAAGACACAACATAGTATCTCTCAGGCCTACATGGGCACTTATAAAACGTCAGAAGCTAGTGCACGGTTCCAAATTGGTCGTTTTGAAAGTGCCTGTCAAAACTGACTTAGTTCAATTACTGCTTGATTTGATTGCTTTAAGTTTAAGTCAAGGCGTTTTTTTTTTTAATTCCTATAAACTAGTGCTTGTCTGCGATCCCACATGATGGTAAGCAGTGATGCAATCGTTGATGGTATGGCGCACTAGTTTATTAAAAGCCTATTCACTCTAGCCTTGAAGACACCTAAATTATAATCGGACGAAAAGACTGCAGCCGGCAAACTGTTCTGTGTTTATAAAAATAAATGCCAAATACATGGCTAACTAGCTTTTGCCCGCGGCTTCGCTCGCGTATTATTGGGGTTGGGGTTGGGGTTTCCGGGATAAAAAGTAGCCTATGTCCAATTCCGGAGTGTATCCTATGCCTGTGCCAAATTTCATCCAGATCCATCCAGCCGTTTTGGCTTGATTGAGTAACAAACATCCAAACATCGTAACTTTCGCATTTATAATATTAGTAGGATTGCTACCAGCTACTGCTGCATTAATTTTTTTAAACCATTTATTTTGTATGAGTAATTAAGCGCTAAAGAACGCTTAGCGTAACTTTAGGCTAGCCAACTTAGAACGGTCGCACTGTACCTTTTTTTTATTTTTTTATGGTAGGTAAAAATCATCCAATGACGAGTCCCGCTCTTGGGCGGAGCGGAAAACAAGTGTCAGACTCTTACTGACTAAACAACCTACCCCGTTCCTATATCGCCGTACATACCAGGGCCAGAGCCTTCCTTTTCAGACGCAAACCCTTGGCCCTAATTGGCTTCGACCCTTCTGCAGGGTCCCTACGGTCGCACTGTACCTACCAACTTTTTACAGCATAGACACTCTTACTGGGGTCACATTAACGTGTAAACGTCAATGCCCATTACCGCGATATTTACTGCGATAATTATCGCGAAATGAACTTGACGGAAAACGGCAATGCTAATGGCGTTGTCAAATTATCGCGTTAAGTCCCATAGTAAAATTTGTTTGTTACAAATTTAAAAAAAAAATCATGATTACAATCACGTGTTTAACTATTAAAGTTAATAATATAATAATTTAACTATTGAGCAGTGGTGGCCGGCCCCGACTTACGAGTCGTAGGTTGCGGGTTCGAACACAGCCAGGCACATTACTTTGTGTAATTTATTTCATCACCACTGCTCTCAAAACGGTGAAGGAAAACATCGTGAGGAAACCGGTATGTCCTAGAACCAAATATCCGAAGACATGTGACATCCACCAATCCGCACTGGGCCCGCGTGGTGGATTACGGCCTAGTCGGCCTATTCCCTGTCCTACAGAGGAGGCCTGTGTCCCTGCAGTGGGAACATTAAAAAGGCTGATGATGATGATGTTTAACTATTGGTCGCTAATTACCAGTCACCCTATAGGTATAATAACAATTAATAAAAAGTATAAATACATATTTTAAAAAGTAATTTTGCCTCGTAACAACAAATAACTCTCTTGAGAGCTTTCAAAAACCTATAAACTTGCATACAAAAGACACCTTGATTCGAAACAACTATCTGTAGGTCTTCATGAGGGAATCGAACCTGCGACACGCAAACACTGCGCCAACTGTGACCGTAAAAAAAAAACATAAATCGAGTTTTTTTATCTTTTATGGTGGGTAAAAATCATTCAATGAATCAGCGAAACAGCGTCAGACTCTTACTGACTAAACAAGTCACCCTGTTCCTTATTTGCCTTTTGCACTGGGACCAAGCCCTCAGAAAAAGACCCTGGGCCCCAGTTGGCTTCGACAGAGGGCTTGGCCCCATTGCGAAGGGCAAAGAAGGAACGGGGTGGAGTGTTTAGTCAGTAAGAATCTGACACTGTTTCCCGCTCCGCTCAAGAGCGGGATTCGTCATTGGATGATTTTTGCCCACCCTAAAACTTAGTAAGGTTAAACATTTTAAAACAATACATCAAAGAATAAACAAGTTAAAAAAAAACATTGAATAAATTAGATGCATCATCGGTATCCAATACTGGTTATATAATATATAATTTGCCAGCACACATAGGTACAAACAAACTCGTGCCCCATTGGCCTTAGTACCGATACGATACTCTATCGACCATCACATCAGTGTGTATTCAACCTTCGTCATGACATAACGTGTTTTTCTCGCTGTGGTTACTCAACATAGTTTACGTAAGAATTCTTTTTTTAAACTTATGACATTTTGGAAGTGCAGTGTGACGTTTTGAATTTACAACTGTCATTTGTTTGTTTGTTGTTTGGCGGGATTTCTCAAGCGTGTGTTTATGGAATAAGTTTTTAACTTATTGCGTTGTTATGTAAGTTTGCGTGGTAAGTGTTGGAGAACTGTGTGTTCGGGTCATCCATGGACGTACATATTTTGCAGTAGATAGGTACTAAGCATTAAGCAACTTGTGTGACGTTATTTTTTGTTATTACCTACTGGGGTTATATCATGACGAGTTAGAGAGAGAGTTAGACGTGCGAACGAGAAAGAATGTTGGAACTATGTATATGCTATGTGTGGATGTGGACATTATGGAATTCCCTACCGGAGTGTTTCCTGATAGGTACAACCTAGGCAAGGGTGAATAGGTTACTTCTAGGTAAGCGTGCTCCATCGTCGACCACATCATCGCTTACCATCAGGTGAGATAAGTGGTCAAACGCGAGACTGTAATCACTACATAGTCTACACTAATATAATAAAGAGGTAAAGTTTGTTTTTTTGTTTGTAGGGGGTAATCTCTGGAACTACTGGTCCGATTGGGAAAAATTAAGCAATAATAGAAAGCTGCTTTGCTCCTGAGTGACATAGGCTATATTTTATGCACGCGGGCGAAGCCGCTGGGAAAATCTAGTATTTAATAAATCAAAATCGCTTCTCGTTGTCTGTCTCTATGTACAGCAGTACGACAGTCAGGCTCTTGGCTAGTCTAAAGTTAGGCTCTGCGAATTTTAGCGCTTGAAAACTCGTACAATAATAAAGGTTAGAGAGCAGTGGAGGGCGAGTGGTAACGGCCCCGACTTTCGAGTTGCAGGTCGCGGGTTCAAACCCAGCCAGATGCATTACTTTGTGTAATTTATTTCATCTCCACTGCTCTCAAAACGGTGAAGGAAAACATCGTGAGGAAACCGGCGTGTCCTAGAACCAAAAAATCGAAGACATGTGACATATACCAATCCGCACTGGGCCCGCGTGGTAGATTATGGCCCATTCCCTCTCCTAGAGAGGAGGCCTGTGTCCCAGCAGTGGGAACATTAAATGGCTGATAATGATGAAAATGATGATGAATAAAGGTTAAAAAAAACAAATGCCAATAACAGTTTTTGACAGCAATAACAAATTGCATTTATTTGTTTAATTAAACTCGTCCACGCGAACGCCGCCGGCCTTCGCACAGTTATTGTCTTTTTATTATGTCTCTAAGTTAGGGTTGCCATCTCTAAAATTTGGAAAACAGGACAAGACGCGTGAAAACCCCGGATTTTAGAGCCTGAAAGCCGGACATATCAACAAGATCTTTTAAACATATTCAATGTAATAAAAAACAGTTCAAAATGTCATATCACCTTTTTTATTCATCCATTATTTTAACAAAACTATTTGTTTATTGTTTTAAACTCGGTCTATAAATGAAACCTTCCCCGGACGCTCCCCGGACGCCCTCTAAACTAGGACAAATCCGGGGAAACCCGGACGGATGGCAACCCTACTCTAAGTAGGATATTCAAAAGGTTGAACCATTTATGTTTTTACGAGTTTTAAGCGCTAAAATTCCCAGAGCTTAACTTTTGACTTGCCAAGATCCGAAGGCCGTACTGTATGCTTAGATCTTTAACACTACACAACGGATTTTGATGTTTTTTTTTAATAGGAGTGATTCATAAGGAAGGTGTATACACCGTTAAATTTTAGTCGTTTTAATCCCTTGGAGGATCGATTCAGTACATGAAACACTAACGATTGGTAAAGTTAGAATGAAAAGACAAAGTACCTACTTTTTTTTAAAACTCGAATTAATTTACGCATGTTCTAAATTGATTTCTTTAAGTAAACGTCAGCTGGGCGAGTTCAATGACCTGTAGGTAGTTAGTACGCAACGACCGACAACTACCTACAAGGTCAATGACTCGTTTACTTAAAGAAATTAATTTCGTAAATGCGTATATCAATAAGAGATTTAGAAAAAAAGTACTTTATTTTTTTATTTTATCTTCACAAATCGATAGTGTTTCAAACTCAAACTCAAAAACGTTTATTTCAAATAGACCATTTACAGGCACTTTTGAAATGTCAAAATTGAAGCTAATTTGCACGTTCCAAGGCGTAGACTCCTATGGAGAAGAACGTGCAAGAAACTCCATGGGCACTCTTTTAAAACAAATTTATATATTTACATATTATGTACTTAGTTACAAAATTATGTTGCTTCTATTATGCGAGCACGATGTAGCGGTATTTAAAAAAAGTAAGATAATAACTAAAAAAAGAATTTCAAATAAGCGCCTAGCAGCCAAGAGATGACCAGTCTCAACTGATGGCACCCGTTCACGAGCATGACGCGCGCATCAGCCCCACTCCGCTCAACCATTTTAGAGGGAACAGAATGACCCAACACACGCGCCACCATCAGCGAGACATTTGAGTGAGCATGACAAACTCTCAACTGCCATGCTCGTTTATGTCAAATAAGTTGCAACCTAGCGAAAAATGCTCCATGGTACTTCACATTTACAAAATTTAAAAAGTGCTTCTACATTATACAATGCTATTGTATCCACATAAAAAAAAATATATATATAGTAGATGGTCATGAGCTTCAATTAAAAAAAATAAATATAAAACTATTACGAACACGCCAATATAAAAAGGGCAACAACAAATCAGTAGGTAAAAGTAGACTGTGGCTGTGGAGCAGGAACGGCATTTAGCCAGGCATTATTATCAAGAATGTAATCTTCCAGTCTATAATATGCCTGTCTACATAGCGTGCGTTTAATACAAGTTTTAAATTTAGATTCATTTAATTGTATTATCTCTACTGGTAATTTATTATAAAATTTTACACAGCACCCCATAAACGAATTACGTACTTTAGCCAATCTGAACCGAGGCTGATCTAATTTGTCCCTATTTCTGGTATTAAAATTGTGCCTATCACTTATCTTTGCAAAAAGATGAATATTTTTCCGAACATACATGATATTTTCATAAATGTATTGACAAGGTACCGTCAAGATATTTATATCCTTAAATAGTTCCCTTAGCGAATCGCGTCTGCGAAGATTGTGAATGGCTCTGATAGCTCTTTTCTGCAGAATAAAAATAGACTCTATGTCTGCAGCACGTCCCCATAGTAAAATACCGTAAGACATGATACTGTGAAAGTAACTAAAATAGACTATTCTCGCGGTATCTACATCAGTAAATTGACGTATTTTTCTGACAGCATATGCTGCTGAACTAAGCCGTCCTGCCAGAGATGTTAAATGAGGACCCCATTGAAGCCTCGAGTCGAGCGCGATTCTTAGAAAAACTGTGTTTTCGACGAATTCAAGTTTCTCTTTGTTCAATACTATTTCCAAGTCGTTACTTTTAACATTCGGTAAGGCAAATCTGATGCATTTCGTTTTTTTTTCATTTAATACTAAATTATTAACAGTGAACCAGTTTTGGACCTGTTGTAAAGTGCTATTAACGTCATCAAGATTAGTGGAACTTCTATTGATCTTAAAAATTAAAGACGTATCATCAGCAAACAATACTATATGTGGTTGGTTTTTTAATAAATACGGTAAATCATTTATGTATACTAAAAAGAGAAAAGGACCCAATATTGAGCCTTGTGGTACACCCATTTTGACTTTTAAACCAGGCGAATTGACACCATTTATTTGAACTTGCTGCTGCCTGTCATTTAGGTAAGACTTCACCAAGCTCAGTGCAAGTTTACCCAATCCGTAATGATCAAGCTTTAAAAGCAAGGTTTCGTGATTAACACAATCAAAAGCCTTTGAGAGGTCACAGAAAATTCCTATCGCATCTTGGGATTCTTCCCACGCAGCAAATATGTGTTTTAATAAAGTAACACCAGCGTCAGTCGTACAACGTCCTTTGGTGAAACCATACTGCTGATTGTGTAATATTTTATTTCTGTACTGGCTCGTCACATATCTTCGAATATTCGGTTCTAGGACATCCCGGTTTCCTCACGATGTTTTCCTTCACCGTTTTGAGAGCAATGGTGATGAAATAAATTACACAAAGTAATGCGCCTGGCTGGGTTTAAATCTTCGACCTACAACTCCTAAGTCGTGGTCGTGACCATTCGGCCACCATTGCTACACAAAATACATATTCCTGCACAAACGCAAATTATCGCTTGCAATGATCTTCATCATCATCATCATTTCAGCTGAAAGACGTCCACTGCTTGACATAGGCCTCCCCCAAGCGCCGCCACAAAGACCGGTCCTGTGTCTTGCATTCATCAGCTTCAATGACGGTAATGATCTTCGTCGATATAAAACTAACAGTGCATATGATCAGCTTCACTGCTAGTTCGGAAGATTCAATGACTTTGTATCGTATAGTAGATACCTATATTATAATTCTCTGATGGCCTTTAAATGCCAGTGAACGTACTACAACGCTATTGTCCGCCATTTGAATCACATCATGCCTCACTGAAGCCTAATAGTGCGTTGGTATAGTCATCATCCGTTTGACCTTATTATATACTAGCGACCCGGCCCAGCTTTGCACGGGTACTGATATTGAATATATTATGCATTTATTATACACATAAACCTTCCTCTTGAACCACTCTATCTGTTAAAAAAAACCACATCAAAATCCGTTACGTACTTTTAAAGATCTAAGCATACATAGCGGTAAGCAACTTTGTTTTATACTATGTAATGATATACCAGTGTATTTGTGGAGGGCACAGAATGTCTTCTTCAATACATCTTTATAATAGTAGTATAGTATATTTATTTTTGGTTCTAGGACATCCACCAACCCGCACTGGGCCCGCGTGGTGGATTACAGCCCATTCCCTCTCTTAGAGAGGAGGCCTGTGTCCCTGCAGTGGGAACATTAAAAAGGCTGATGATGATGATATTTATTTATTTAAACTCCATGTACAGTAGTGGTACATAGGCGGACTTAATGCTGCAAGGCATTCTCTATCAGTCAACCTTTGGGTTTATCGGGCTGGTATCCGCAACTCCACGTCTAAAGCGCGTATATTGCGTACGGGTGGGACGTATACGTCATTCAATTGACCCCAACTCCTAGAGGAAGGCCAGCAAAGCCATCTGAGGTCATCTTTATATTATCAACACTTCTCCTTTTTTAGACATATTAGCTTTCACACAAGTTGTTTCGCATGGCCGTTGGGTTCGAAAGGTTCTGAAGTGGTGACCGCGAACTGGAAGACGCATTGTTGAAAAACCTCCAACAAGGTGGACCGATGACCTGGCAATTGCGGGTATCCAATGGATGCGAGATGCATAGGACCGTTCATTATGGCGACAATTGGGGGAGGCCTAAATCCAGCAGTGAACGACGTTTTTTTTTTTTATTAGGGACAAAGTAGTTACATGCTAGAGGAAATACAACAAAATCCTTAAAACTAGATACAGAAACATGTAACCCACTCGAATGTCCGCATGAAACTCCACTGCAATGTTTTATTGTGTCTCTAATGACAGTATTCAACGAATTAACTTTTGAAATATCGTAATTAGAGACATATTAGAAAGACAAAAGATGTGAAAAGGCTCGCTCGGGGCTCAAGAGTGAATACTATACATAATAAAGTCATAGTCATAGTTATTTATTGGTAAGGGATTAGTAGGTATAGTATTCGACAACTATCACTCAGTCTCAAGCTAAGCCGAGCTTGTGTTATGAGTACTAGACAACTGATAAACATACCTATATATTTCTAAATACATACATATCATTACACAAAGCTTCGTTCCTATGTATGCTTAGATATTTAAAAGTACGCAACGGAGTTTTGATGCGGTTTTTTTTTAATAGAAAGAGTGATCCATGAGGAAGGTTTATGTGTATAATAGAAGCATAATGTGTTTAATATCACCACTGCACCCGTGCGAAGCCCGGACGGGTCGCTAGTTATAGATAAATTACACCCAGACGCAGAACAAATGATCGCGCTCATCACACATCCATTTGTTCTGAGTGGGAATTGAATCCACGATTTCCAGCATAGCAGTCAGGGTCACTAACTACTAGGCTGACAGGCTTGTCAAATAAATGAGTCTAGTTCTGTGTCTATTTTCATCATCAGTTGTAAGACATTCTCTGTTCGACATAGGCTTTCCTCAAGTGTCGTTACAACAACCGGTCCTATGCGTCTTGTATCCAGCAGATACCCGTGACCTTCATGGGTCAATGGTCAATATGGTATGCGGGCGTTCAATATTGTTAGATATCTGTCGCTAGGCAACCTGCCTCCCTAGCCAAGTTATAGATAGCGAGTGAGGAAGGCCCACCTTGCCTTCCTCACTCGCTTATCGTCAACGTCGCGCTTGGTTTAAAAGCTTGTTACTTCATTTAACGCAATCCAAAGAGATGTTTGATGCAAAAGCAATGCGAGAAAAGAGAGAAATGTGTTGGGATTTGGTATTCCTGCGATTTATTTGAATGTTTCACAAAACTTGTCCAGGAATTACGTGGTTTTAACATTTCATTTAAAATCTCGATTAAATGCGCAAAGCTTCTAATACCATACTTTATGCTTGCTTTAGCCAAGCTTTCTTCTTATCAAAATTAAACTAAGTAGAAGTGCAAGATAGAAACTGAAATAGTTTCAAAGTTAAACAACGTGCTAAAACTTGCTAAGTATAGATTGATCATGTATCTAAAACTTATGTAATCGTCACTTGAATATCTCGTTATCGTATTTCGCAAGTGATTACAAACGTAAGGATGAGTAATCGTGTGGATGGACGGAGATGAAAATATAGGCCAAAGATAAGATAGATGGATTTTATAAGGAGTGATATGAAAGAGAAGGGACTTATGGTAGTGTGACGGATGACAGGACAGAGTGGAAGAACAAAAAATGTTGCACGGGCAACACGGGACAAGAGCAGGATTATGATGAGAGCAGTGGCGGTCAACGGGTAATCGCTGGTTCAAACCCAGCTAGGCGCATTACTTTGTGTATCTAATTTATTTCATCACCACTGTTCTCAAAAACGGTGAAGGAAAACATCGTGAGGAAACCGGCATGTCCTAGAACCAAAATTCGAAGACATGTGACATCTACCAACCCGCATTGGGCCCGCGTGGTAGATTACGGCCCATTCCGTCTCTTAGAGAGGAGGCCTGAGTCCCTGCAATGGGAACATTATACGGGTGATGATGATTGTGGACCACATAACCTATTACCACTAGGAGTGATGATGGTTATAGGTAAAGGTCCCTAACTAAGTTCGAAACTAGACAGAGTCAATGAATGGTAATTGAATCGAGAATCTCTCTCTCTCTCTCCAGAGAATCAATCCACGCCTGACGCATTTTACAATGGGGCTCAGGGACCAAGGCAAGGAGGAAGGAACGGGGTTGGTTGTTTAGTCAGAAAGAGTCTGATACTCTTTCCCGCTCCATACAAGAACGGGATTCGTCATTCGATGATTTTTACTTACAATAAAAAAAAACGATTGACGCATTGATATGACTATGATTAGGTAAGCGTAAAAACTATACAAATAAAAATCAGTCTTATTGAATAAAAATTTGTTTATTTCCAGAAAATGATCCTGCTGCTTCTAACAACCCTGTTCACCACGGTGTCCACCGAGAAATGTTACGGAGTGGTCTTCACCAACAGATGTTATGACATTGAAATTCTCAAAGAAGGAATAAACAACATCCACCAGATGGCTTTAAATGATAATGATAATACTCTATACTTCACTTTCGACCAAATCGCCAAAATACCAATGAGAGGACTTGGATTCTTAAATTTAAACACAAAAGCTAGTGGCGTCATCGATGGCATCAGGAACGCTACAGGAGTAGCCGTTGATCGGAGAAGAAATAGAATTTACGTTGGTGGCGCAGATGGTCTGTTCTTCTTAAACGAAAACAAAGTTCCAGAGACACTGCCAGTACAAGACAACATCCAATACCTGTTTTTCAAAGATATAATCTATTTTATTAACAGAAGAAGAGAAGTGTATAGATTCGACAATGGCTTCGTCAGTCCATTACAAGAAGTCAGTGGCATAGCTGTCGATAAACTGATAATCGATGATGAATACAATATGTTCTTTCTACAAAACAGAAAACTGTCTAGGGTTAGACTAGGAACTAGAGCTGTGAATACACATGAAAGATACACGGTTGATGCAATTACTACTGATTTTAATTTCAAACCATATATAAGTACTACAGATGGACTTTATGTGTATAATAAGTATAAGTATGCTTTAGACAAAGTTTCTAATATTGTTAATTTGAGGGAATTAACTTTTAATAGACAAGGTGATCCTATTTATGTTGTGTTTGATAATTTAGTTAAACTGAATAATCCTAGTCCGTATATACGAGAATGATAAGAGAAGTAGGTACTTAGTAAGCTTATGAACAAAAACAATAATTTATTTATTTATAGATGGAGTTTTATTACGTCGTTTTACCCTGACCTCTGTTAATGCGTCACGTGGCCGCAGACATTGAATCTATATCACTAAGTAGTATAAGAATAATAATATAATAGGTAATATATTCGACAACTATCACACAACACCGTCTAGTCCCAAGCTAAACAGAGCTTGTGTTATGAGTACTAGACAACTGATAAATAAACATATATTTCTATATATATATATATATACATATATATCTATGTAGGTATTTAGATATACTAATCTACACTAATATAGTAAAGAGGTAAAGTTTGTTTTTTTGTTTGTAACAGGTAATGTCTGGAACTACTGGTCCGATTAGAAAATTTTTACCAACAATAGAAAGCTGCTTTACTCCTGAGTGATATGTCTATATTTTATGTACGCGGGCGAAGCCGCTGGCAAAAGCTAGTAGGGAATAATGTTGGGATGTCCCAACAAGGGAATTGGGGGCGTGGCCAACTACAAGCGCTAACTTTACACGATACGATTGTAACTTGGCTATGGGGCAGACTACTTGACCTATAGAGTGACTGGTAATTAGTAACTGATACTTAATCACGTGATTGTAGTCATGATAACAATCATACTTTGGGACAAAACCGGAAATCGCGAAAAAAATCAGCAAGCTCCGTACTTTTAACCATTTAGACAAACATAAATGTACTGACCAGTACTTTTTTTTTGGGATTTTTTAGAAAACAGCTTTAACCGTACAACTGACCCAGTGATGAAAGCCAATTCAACGTCATCAGCCTTCTTAATGTACACCCTGCTGGGACACAGGCTTCTCTAGGAGCGGGAATGGACCATAATCCATCACGCGGGCCTAGTGCAAATTGGTGGAAGTCAAATGTCGAATTTTTGGTTCTAGGACATGCCGGTTTCGTCAATGTTTTCCTTCACCGTTTTGAGAGCAGTGGTGATGAAATAAATTACACAAAGTAATGCGCCTGGCTGGGTATGAACCCGCGACCTACAGCTCGTAAGTCAAAGCCGACACTATTCGGCCACCACTGCTCGAAATCTCAATCGGTACTCGTACACTAAAATCAAATACAAATTCAATGTGTGCCATTTCAAAGCAAATGCAGTGCTCAAGGCATATTTCTTAGAGAAAAACTCTGGGTAAGTATATAAATATTGTTTAACAAATGATTTTAGACTGTTTACAGTTTTAATTAAATTGTTTATTAAACATACATAGATAGATACTCAGCTTATTTTTATTGTTAAGTTTAAAAAAAAAAAAAAACGATTGTAAAAAAGTAAATTAACACAGTAGTTTTTGAGTCTTATATTACAAACTATAAAAAAAGTTCTTGATAAATTTCAAATAGATCCTTTACAAGCGCTAAAACTGAAGGAGTCATTTGAAACAATTCGTTTACAAAATCTTCAACATCTCTCTTTCGCATTTCACAAAGCATATTATATACAAGTGTGCCATTATACATTTTTCTGTACTGAATAGATTCATACGGTGAACCACATAAAGTGTTCAAATAATTCATATGTTGGATACAGAACTGAAGTTCGGATAATTTTTTGTATATTTCTCCGTTATAAATTCTCTTAGCTTCTTCTTCATCGTACTGAAAATATTTTGCTGCAACACGTTGAATTTTTAAATGTTCCCTCCAATCCTTAGAACATGTTTCTGTATTGAACACTAAGCTCAGCAGGACATAGGATAGTATGACTGCATATACTTCTTTGGTTACATCCTCGCTTTCCAACTCCTTTTTTAGAGCAAAGTATATAAGACCTGTAAACAGAACTACGCAATCTGGTGGTAGTTTATTTAAAGCGTCAATGTTAATACAGTTCTCAGTTAAGAAATGCTCAAACAGCTTCAACTGCTTAACCTCATCCCATCCATTCTCGAACACCGACTCCTTGCAATCGTAGACTGGTCTACAAACATTCGGGTCATGAGTCGGTATCTCTATGTATCTGTTGGCATCCTGGTACACTTTGAATTTACCTTCCCTAAAATTGGTCATTAAGTTGTATGCATATTTTATTAAATCAATCGATAGAAAAATACTGTCTTCTGATTTTTCATCAATAACCCAAGATCCGTCAATAACTTTCCATTTGTACAGATTGATATACACTGGCGACACGTGTTTACAAACCACTCCTTTTTCGAACCACTCAGGATCTTGTTTCATTATTGGAATATTCGAACTAAGTAGGTACTCAGTCACATGTCCAGGTTCAACATTTCGCATGTTTGTTAATATTTTATAATAATTGAACCAAAATTTGCTGCGGTCCTCATTGGTTGTCAATTTTGTTGAAATTCCATCTCTAGCTTCTTGCTCACTATGATTTGAAAGCCATATGATCAGATGTCTTAATTTTACATATTGAGGGTTACATGATACACCCCAAGTTTCTAATAGTGAATCGAAAAATTCTAATGGAAATACTGATATGTCAGTTAATGCAGCAAAAATAGCAGTTTTCTCTTCAGTCAGGGAATTCTTTTGGAGGAAATTTCGAAGTTTAAACTGGCGACATTGGATTGACTTTGTTCTGTCATCGAATTTCATTGTAGAGGAGGGTATATAAGGGGCTCTTCTAAAGCAGTATTCTATATCATAGCTGATTATAGGGCATTCCAGTTTTAAAGCTAAGGCAACGCACTCATCTTTGGTGTCAGTGACGCAAAAAGCATAGTCGATGCCTATTGCTTTTATCACTTCTACAGTTGCGTCCTTTGAAAATATTGGTGGAACAAAAACGCAATTTGTATCAAAATCGAAGAATTCTTGTTGGAACTTTTTAATTTTCTTTTCTATGTCCTTGTCACCACCTTTAAACAGGATGTAACATTTGACGTTAGCCCGTTTGAACCTTGTGAACTGCTTTTTCAAGTATTCAGCGTACTTATTGGTTTCACAACCAAACACGAAAGGGATTCTGCTCTTTTCATACATGTAATGCAATTGGTTTTGTCCATCCATGACGACGGAGCAGTTCTTTAGAGAAGTTGCTACAGTTTCCTCTTGTTCAATTAGCTTCGGATAGTGGATGATCCTCATTTTGATACCTGTAACAGAATTGATGAAAGTTATTAGTTTTTTCTTACCTGGCCATCTGCCAGCGGCTTTGCCCGCGTGAAAGTAGGGCTCTCCCATTACATCCCTTTAGGAGCTGAATTTAGAAAAACCCTTTGTTAGTGTTCGCCTACGTCATAAAAGGAAGCCTTGTGCAAAATTTCACGCTCCTAGTCCCAGTAGTTTTGGCTGTGCGTTGATATGTCAGTCAGTTTCTCCTTTTATATATGTGTTTACATGATGGTTTGTGATCACCTCGACCACCATGTGTACTTAGTCATATTTTAGAACTGTTTCTGCCCACGGACATGAACTACTTTTTTTAGAGGAGTAATAGTAGAGTACGATTGGCGTAGTGGTTGAGTGATTGGTTGCCAAGCTGCATGTCGCGGGTTCCAATTCCGCACATAACAAATATTTTTTAGACGTATAGATAGTTATTCTGAGTGTGGAAGTTCTGTATTAAGTATATGAATTTACATTTTAGTGATGGCGCTCGCGATTAGATCGCCTTCGAACTAGTCGCGCGACAGTAGCGCGCCTCTCTTGATTCCATGATTATACAACGTCTAACAAAATAACCATATATTTGTACATCAACATCATCATCATGGTATACACCGTGAAATTTAAATGGTTGTTTTCCCGCGGCAGAATGACTTGCCATAAGGAGTACTTTTGAAGCATACAGTAAAAATAAAAAATTAAAAAGTTTTTTTTTTTATAAATAATTATTAAAAATATTTATCAACTCAAAAAAGCGAAAACAATAGTAACATTAGACGTAATTTGTAGGTACTACTAGAGTCGCATGAGCAGCCCGCCGTCAAAGGAAACCGATTCATTAAATATTTAAACCAAAATAAGCTCTCCCACGTTGTGATACGTCATAATTAGCTTGCACTCTACAGGTCCATTTTTTGTTTTTAATATTTTATTTCTTTATGAAACGTTTGTATTACCAAGATACAACCATTTCGCTGAGGGAAAACAATCATTTAAATTTCACGGTATATACCTATGTATTTACAGCATTGCACCCGTGCCAAGCTGGGACGGGTCGCTAGTATGTTAAAAAATAAATACATATTGATAACTATAGATAAAAATATATATGATTACTAACAATATTCACATATGTAATGTTCCCTAACGAGTCTTTTAAAAACAGGTGCTCACATTGCTGTTAGAAAATGTTCATAAACATTTTCTAACATAAAAACATTACACAACAATTAACAAATGTTGTCAATTGTTATATTTTCGGAACTGTACATGTTATAAGTGCTCCTACACTAATAGAAAATATTTACTAACATTTTATAACATTTAAATTTGGTATTGGTATGGCGTCTACACGAAAATGGAAGAGGATTTGCTCATTGGAATAGTATTCATTTTTTGTTTAAAAATATATTATATATAAAGACAATAATTTGTTTTGTTATAATTTGTTAACTAAAGTTACTAAAAAATTTCTAACATGAAAAGATTTTTTATATTCGTGATTAAATGTTTGCTAACAAATGTTCGTTACTAAACATGTTCTAACGGCAATGTGGGAGCACCATAACATAAAATAAGTTACTGACACGCCAGATAATTGTAAAAAACATGTTACTAACCTGATGGAAGATACTGACTAATATAGAACGGATGGCCGCTGGGGCCGAAAGGTTCTGGAGTGGCGACCGCGTACCGGAAGACGTAGCGTTGGAAGGCCTCCCACAAGGTGGACCGATGACCTGGTCAAGGTTGCTGGAAGCCGATGGATGCAAGACGCACAGGACCGGTCTTTGTGGCGGCGCTTGGGGGAGGCTTATGTCCAGCAGTGGACGTCTTTCGGCTGAAATGATGATGATGATGATGAACTCAAATAAAAGGTAAACACAGGAGGTAATTTTCAATACTGGCTAAATCCACATAACCTAAAAGGTTTTTGATCACTTTTGAAAATTACCTCCAATATTTTGAGAGATTGTGTTAACGTTTTTCTTTTATAACGTTAAAAACTAACACGGCACTAACACTTTAACTTGTTTTTTTGTTTTTGTATATTGTAAAATAAAAACAGCTACAAAGAAAGACCAAACAAAGAAAATAACCTCTATCAAGAGATTAGCAAAATTATTATCAATCTTGACGTCGTTTATTAACATTAAGATAAAATATTATCGATAAAAACAACAAAGGTAGAACTACACTGCACATAGGTACGTGTGACTCACACGTCGACCTGTGCATGGCATACATACACTGTTAAATCATAAATGTTGATCGTTTTAATTCTGTGGTCATGTAACATTATCGATTTGTGAAGATGAAATAACAAAATAAAGTTTTTTTTTTTCTAAAACTCGAATTAACGTATTGTTTATTAGCCTAAATATTTGGTTTGGATAGGTGGGCTCGTTCTTGAGTTATAAAATTACAACGAAAAGTGTCATTAATTTGAATATAAGTCATCATCATCATCAGCCTAGCGTAAGTCCCGGTTGCTACCTTGGCTTTCACCTCGGTGCCCGGGGTCCGCTTTCCTGACTAGTCGTCTCCACTTCGCTCGGTCTTTTGCGTCCTCTGCCTTAAGCCCATTAGCACGCATATCGTCCCTTACGACGTCGATCCAACGCCTCTTAGGCCTACCTCGTTTTCCGGGTCCCGGCGGAGGCGGCATGGCGAGGCATCTGTTACCCACGTAGTCTGCCGGTTTTCGTAAAACGTGGCCATACCAGCGTAAGCGACCCTCCTGCAGTTTATCTGCTATGTCACGGACCTGAAGGCTGCCCCGGATGCGGGAGTTCTTAATGCGGTCTTTCCGCGAAACTCCAGACATCCAGCGCAGCATATTCATTTCCGTGACACGCAGGCTTTGCTTATGTCGCTCAAGTACAGGCCACGCTTCACTGCCATACAAAAGGACAGGCCTAATGATGGTCTTATAGACCTGTCCTTTGAGCCTAACCGGCATTTTGGGGTCACAGATAACCCCCGCCACCTCACGCCATTTCGCCCAGGCCGCCGATTAATTTGAATATAAGTACACCGTGAAATTTTAATGGTTGTTTTCCCTTAGCGAAATGGTTGTGTCTTGGTAATGAAAACGTTTGATAAAAAAATAAAATATTAAAAACAAAAAATGGACCTGTATAGTGCAAGCTAATTATGACGTATCACAACGTGCGAAAGCTTATTTTGGTTTAAATATTTAATGAATCGGTTTCCTTTGATGGTGTGCTGCTTATGCTACTCTAGTAGTAACTACCTACAAATTAGGTACGTCCATAGATATAATATATTTCTATAGGTACGTCTAATGTTACTATTTTTTCGCTTTTTTTGAGTTGATGAATATTTTTAATAATTATTTATAAAAAAAACTTTTTATTTTTTTATTTTTACTGTATGCTTCAAAAGGAGTACCTTATGGCAAGTCATTCTGCCGCGGGAAAACAAGCATTTAAATTTCACGGTGTATATTGACTAGATTTCTGCCAGCGCCTATGCCCGCTTTTTGATACAAATGCTGAAAGTTTGTCATTGCGACCGAAGCGAAATTCGCACGAGCCTTAGGCGAGTGTGTCATGGAGCTTAGGGCTGCAATGACAAATCTGCACGTGTGTCAAACGAAATTTTTCAATACACTTACGGCTTGTGAAATAAAGAAAGAAAGAAAAAATGTTTAATCGTATCTCAAACTTACAGTAGAAATATAATAATAAAAGCATACAAATCTGCTCTGAACAGTTTGGTTTCTAATTTCGTGAGGGTCACCCAGCGCCTCGTGGGGAACGCCTCGCGCCTGATTCGATAAATTAAGTAAAAAAAAAACAATCACCCTTTACCGTACTTTACTGATAAGGAAGGAATAAAAAAGCCCTTGTTGTGATAAACTCAAAAAAGCACTTGGGTGATATACATGCCATATTGAACCTGATAGGAGTGTGATAAGAGGCAGTTTTCGAGTAAGTGTATTGAAAATAGGTTTACACACAAACTCTGGACACGCGTTTAACCCCTTTAGAGGGGGAATTTTGGAAAATCCTTTCTTAGTGTTCGTCTACGTCATAAAAGGAAGCCCTGTGCAAAATTTCACTCATTTAATCCCAGTAGTTTCGGCTGTGCGTTGATATCTCAGTCAGTCAGTCTCTAATTTAATATATAGGTATTTATCTAGATAAATAAGTATCGTCACTGGGCCAAACGCTGCGCTCACGGCTGTTTTTCAAAATAGCATTGCTGTTTAGAATCAATAAAATAAAACCCTACTAAAACTTAAAGACAAATAAAATTTTCTTTTAATAATAATACTTACGTAGGTAATATTCACACCACCGCACACTTAGTAAATCTAGAATTAACTGATTACAACTAACACAACAGACATTTGTTACAATTTATAAATAGCCTAGTACTTATGATACACAAAGATTGTTGCAGTCAAAATATAATTTTAGTCATTGTAACGTTTGCCTGTTTACTGAAGAGAATTCGATTGACAGGATGTGACGTCACGCCGTACTGTCAAATCAAAGATCATCATCATCAGCCTTATTAATGTTCCCACTGCTGGGACACAGGCCTCCTCTCTAAGAGAGGGAATGGGCCGTAATCCACCACGCGGGCCCAGTGCGGGTTGGTGGATGTCACATGTCTTCGAATTTTTGGTTCTAGGACATGCCGGTTTCCTCGCGATTTTCCTTCTCCGTTTTGAGAGCAGTGGTGATGAAATAAATTACACAAAGTAATGCGCCTGGCTGGGTTTGAACCCGCGACCTACACTCGTAAGGTTATATAATTAACCCCCGAGCTACGCGAGAGAATTAATGTAGAAACTATATACATTTCAAATGTAGTAGGTATCATTAAATAGTACCTATAGTTTAGTTACCTATTTATAATAATAAAATACGAATAAGATAATACAAGTGCAAGTAAAACTTAGAAACACAGTGATAAATATCAAATCAGTATAATTAAGATGAGTCCTCGTAATTAAACAATTATTTTACGTTAATTTTAATTTAAGAATACTTGTTTGAATAATTATAATTTTTTTATATGTGTTTGTTGACTATATTACCTCCATTAATCCGAAGACAAAAACATAAAACAAGTAACTTTCCTCGATAGAAAAAAAATCCGAACTTACCTCTAAAAATAACATTTTATGAATTTTATGCCGTAGTCATGTACCTACTTTCTGTCACATTAAAATAATGAAAAATGTAGATAATATCTTATTAAACATTAATCAGAAATCAGTTTTTAAAGAAACATGAAATTGAATTTTTAATACATTTTTATTCAGTTTTTTTTTTTTTTTTTCACATTACATAAAGGTTTTTATTTAACTTTCACACTAAAATATGTTTTTTACATAATATATAAAATAAAATCTTAAATATAAACTTAACTAAAATAAATATTTACACCAAACCTAACTATGTACATATGATACAAAAACACAAAACTCAAGCGTCTAAATATTCCTCCACATCGCTGTCATCTGGAAACGTGCCCAGAAGACTGGCAGCATTGCCACGTTGGATGGCAATGCTAATTCTTTGGGCAAAGAAAGAGCCAGCCCTCTGGTCACGCAAAGTATCGATTAGACGGCATTTTTATTTAGTATGGCGCGCTTACGTTATTTTTTTCGAGCAGGTTGCATGTTTCCTCTCTCTATCTATTTACGTTGCTATCGCATAGTTCTATCACTTTCACACTTTTTGTCATTTTCGCAACAAGGTATCGCCTTAAGAGAACTTAACATAATGAAAATTATGCCGAAGACCGAGGCTGAGAGGAAACTTCAAGCAAAGTTCGAAATTTTACGCTTGAATGAAAATTTTAATATTGGGAACTTTTAAATATTTACTACAATTATAATTTTACAACATGCCTGCAGCATTCAATTCATAAACTAGGTATTGGGGGATTTACCGCGTTCACTCTGTGCAATTCGTGCCATTATCGTTTTCAACTTTTTTTGTTGCGTTGACTGGTTTAAACACCAAGTCTTTTCAGACAACTATTTCATTTGTCATTTACTGCGTCAGGAAAAATAAATAAATATATTTTTACTAGCTTTTGCCCGCGGCTTCGCCTGCGTGGTATTGAAGTTGGGGTTGGGGTTTCCAGGATAAAAAGTAGCCTATGTCCTATTCCGGAGTGTATCCTATGCGTGTGCCAAATTTCATCCAGATACGTACAGCCGTTTTGGCGTGATTGAGTAACAAACATCCAAACATCGTAACTTTCGCATTTATAATATTAGTAAGGTGTAAATTTAGAGTCGGACATTGATACAAATAAAACAAATTGGATGATTTTTTTTTATTTTTTTTTTTACAATCATCTAAACAAATATTTTATATTATTAAGGTTTTTTTTATATTATTAAGGTAGCATTAAAATAAGTGCGAGGGTTGCCAGTTCATGTTATAAATGAAAATTTATCACTTATACAGGCCGTCGAATCTCAGCGCGTCTGAAGTTAGGCTCTGCGATTGAAAACTCAATCGCAGAGCCTAACTTCATAAATGCCAATAACAGTTTTTAACAGCAATAACAACTGCAACTTGCATACGTATTTGTTTTTAAACCCCTTGACACCCAAGCGAGCGCCGGCGCTCGCGCTCATGTTTTCGCGAAACGCGCCGTTGTCATCGAATTTTCAAAAATATAATGTTTTTTTTTTCATTTTTTTTTTGTAGGGTATTTTGATATTTATCCAAGAACGTAAAAAAAAAAGTTTTTATAGACAAATAACTTTCCGTTAATACCCGTGAACCGGGCGTTCGCTGTAGTACCCGCGAACGCCGGCGTTCGCTTGAGGGCTGAGAGGACCATTCATTTTTTAACGACTTTTCAGAATTCACAGAGTTTTTGAACTAGAACTTCTGACTTGCCAAGATCCGACGGCCGCACTGTACATTTATATTCTTCTAACTGATCAAAGAGAGCAGTGGTGGCCGAGTGGTAAAGGCCCCGACTTACGAGTTGTAGGTCGCGAGTTCAAATCCAGCCAGACGCATTATTTTGTTTCATTTATTTCATAACCACTACTCTCAAAACGGTGAAGGAAAACATCGTGAGGAAATTGGCAGGTCCTAGGTCGAAAAATTCGAAGACATGTGACATCCACCACAGTTTTTAAAAACAATAGCAGCTGCTACTTGTATTTGTTTAAACCATGTTTGTGCAGGTAGGAATTGGAACAAATAAAATGCGATGTAAGAGTTTTTAAGTAGGTACTTGTAATGAATGGAAGTTTCACATAATTACATGGGTGTGACGGCACAAAATAAAAAGGTACAGAAGTCAATCTCATGTATGTACTTCACTTTTCATACCTACGCACGGCGGTCGCGCGCGCTAAGGTTGTCAACTGGGTTAAGCACAAAAAATTATCGGGGTAGTTGCAAAATTTCACAGACGCGCGCCTCAAACGTGACACCCTCGCGGTCGTAATGATCCTCGTTGAGCCCGGTTTTCGCGTCGGTGAACGGTGTCTATGTGTGCGTTGCTCGAGCGCGCTTTGTACGTAGATTGACAGCTGTACCTATATAATTTGTGGTGACGGCGTCGATTAAATAACAACGTTCACTTGTTCGATGTCTGAGTTGTAATGGCGATGCGTAGCGCGGGCGCTGTGCAGCGTCTTTCCGTCTTGAAGTTTGCGCGGGCGAACTTCACTCCGCTTGTCGCCCACAGATTATACACCGTGAAATTTAAATAGTTGTTTTCCCGCGGCTGAATGACTTGCCATAAGGAGTACTTTTTAAACATACAGTAAAAATAAAAAAATAAAAAGTTTTTTTTTATATAAATAATTATTAAAAATATTCATCAACTCAAAAAAGCGAAAACAATAGTAACATTAGTAATTTGTAGGTTTTACTAGAGTCGCATGCGCAGCACGCCGTCAAAGGAAACCGATTCATTAAATATTTAAACCAAAATAAGCTCTCGCACGTTGTGATACGTCATAATTAGCTTGCACTCTACAGGTCCATTTTTCGTTTTTAATATTTTATCAAACGTTTGTATTACCAAGACTCAACCATTTCACTGAGGGAAAACAACCATTAAAATTTCACGGTGTATATAAACGCTTATAATGAATTGTGAACATGGTTAAAAACCATTTATTTTACGACAGTGCACTCTTCAATGTCTTCACGTCTCATCCTGTCTTCGAACAAGCTCCGGTGGTCAGACAGCAGGCACAGCACAGGTCGACTGGACTGCCTTGCTCACAGTAACCGGCGGTAGTACATCTAATGACAAAATAGAACATCATTACATAGTATAAGTGGTGGCCGAGTAGGAGCAGTGGTGGCCGAGTGGTATCAGCCCCGACTTACGAATTATAGGTCGCGGGTTCAAAACCAACCAGGCGCATTACTTTGTGCAATTTATTTCATCACCACTGCTCTCAAAACGTGAAGGAAAACATCGTAGGAAACCGGCATGTCCTAGATCCAAAAATTCGAAGACCTGTGACATCCACCAACCCGCACTGGGCCCGCGTGGTGGATTATGGCCCATTCCCTCTCCTAGGGAGGAGGCCTGCGTCCCAGCAGTGGGAACATTAAAAAGGCTGATGATGATGATGATGACATAGTATAAAACAAAGTTGCTTACCGCTGTCCCTTTGTACCAAGTTGTCTTTAGGGTGTACCTACAATAAAGAGTATATCTAACTATCTAAGTATGCTTAAATCTTTAAAAGTACGCAACGGATTTTGATGCGGATTTTTTTAATAGATAGAGTGATTCCAGAGGAAAGTTTATGTGTATAATACATGCGTAATACATTCAATAGCGGACCCGACCCGTGCGAATCTGGGGCGAGTCGCTAGAAGTTGATGTAATAAGATGATTATTAAGCAAAAAAGGAAGCCATTTCAGAAGGGATGACTTTCTTTTAAATCAAATAAAATCAATTTTTTCCTTAACGATATATCAAATTTTCAATGATATCGTTCCTAAATCACTATCGATATTTTTGGGGAATTTTTTGTATTATATGTTTATCGATATTAATACCTATCTGTAATGTTTTACGGTCATTGAAAATTATCACATATTATTATCATAATTATCTCTTGCTATCAAGCACGGGTGCAATGCTGATATTGAATATATTACGCATGTATTATACACATAAACCTTCCTCTTGAATCACTCTATCTATTAAAAAAAGCCGCATCGAAATCCGTTGCGTAGTTTTAATGATTTAAGCATACATAGGGACAGAAAGCGCCTTTTTTATACTATGTAATGATTATCATATAGATATTAATCAACAAAAAATAAAGGCATTTACGGAACCAAGCATTGGTAATTTTAAACATGGCAACATTGATCTTTCGATAGATTTGGTTATGATTTTTTTTTTTGGTAATTTGTATTGTCCATTCAACTTCAAAATAGTTTGATTGACAGAAAATATATATTTTTAGCATTTTTATTTAACAGTAACTAAATAAAAAAATTAACTGAACTTTAAGCTGAAAATTTATTTAATTTATTTTTGAAAATTATTAAATTGTCGATAACTTGTGATCCGCCCCAGCTTCGAACGAGTAGTAATATCGAACGGTAATATTAAATATATTATGCACTAGCTTCTGTCAGCGGCTTCGCCCGCGTACATAAAATATAGCCTATGTCACTCAGGAGCAAAGCAGCTTTCTATTGTTGCTAAAAATTTTCCAATCGGACCAGTAGTTCCAGAGATTACCTCCTACAAACAAAAAAACAAACTTTACCTCTTTATAATATTAGTGTAGATATATTATACACATAAACCTTTATCTTGAATCACTCGTTCATCATCAATACATAGTATAAAACAAAGTTGCAAGTCTCTATGTATGCTTAGATCTTTAAAAGTAAGCAACGGATTTTGATGTGATTTTTTATAATAGATAGAATGATTCAAGAGGAAGGTTTATGTGTATGATACATGCATAATATATTCAATATCAGTACCCGTGCGTAGCTGGGGCGGGTCGCTAGTTATCTATATTTTCATCTACATACAGTACGGCAGTCGAATTCTGGCGAGCCTGAAGTTAGACTCAGCAAATTTTAGCGTTTGAAAACTCGTACAAAAATAAAGATTTAAAAAAATATACCAGTTTTTAACAGCAATAACGCACGCATTTAGCGATTTTTGTTTTTAGCATATATGTCTGCATATTGTGGTATCTGTATTGTGTGTGTCTATGTGTCAAATAAAATATTTTTCTTTCTCTCTTTCTTTTCTTTCAAATTACATTTATTTGTTACCAGACAGATGAAACTTAATAAAAGCTTGCAAAATAGATGTAATTTTCCTTACTCTTGTAAGCGTATAAGAAACATTTGATTAGGAAGGCGGGAACGTCGCATCTTTCACCCTCGTAGTCCGCTGGGCACCGGCACACTGGCTCTCTCTTCTCATCCAGGGAACAGACACCGCCGTTGAGGCAATACTGATGGCATGTGCTGACTTCACTTTCCCCATAGTTACTGGGATCATATCTGAAATAACTAACTTTTCAATGAACTCTATTTATACACCGTACATCCACCAAACCGCACTGGGCCCGCAAGGTGGTTACGGGCCAACTCCTCTCCTAGAGAGGAGGCCTGTGTCCCTGCAGTGGGAACATTAAAAAGGCTGATGATGATGATATACCGTAAAATATTGATTGTTTTAATCCCGTAGAGTGTCGATCCGGTATATAGAACACTAGCTTTTGTCAGCGGCTTCGCCCGCGTACATAAAATATAGCCTATGTCACTCAGGAGTAAAGCAGCTTTCTATAGTTGCTAAAATTTTTCCAATCGGACCATTAGTTCCAGAGATTACCCCTACAAACAAAAAAACAAACTTTACCTCTTTATTATATTAGTGTAGAAGTATAGAGTATAGATATAGATAGTATAGACTATTCATTTATAAACATAAAATTAAAAAAAAGTACTTTTTTTCTAAAACTTCGACTTAATATACGCATGAACGAAATTAATTTCTTTAAGTAAATGAGTTAATGACCTTGTAAGTAGTAGTATACAGTCGGCAATTGCGTACCAACTACCTAAAGAACTCACCCAGCTGACGTTTACTTAAAGATATTAATTTCGTCCATGCGTAAATTACATTGAATTTTAGAAAAAAGTGCTTACTTTAATTATTATTATTATAACCTTTTTTTTATTTTTTTATTTATTACTAGCTTTTGCCCGCGGCTTCGCCCGCGTACATAAAATATAGCCTATGTCACTCAGGAGTAAAGCAGCTTTCTATTGTTGCTAAATTTTTTCCAATCGGACCAGTAGTTCCAGAGATTACCTCCTACAAACAAAAAAACAAAAAAAACAAACTTTACCTCTTTATTATATTAGTGTAGATTAGACATAAAAATATACATTTAATTACACTAAAAATAACCTAAATAAACTAAAAATACTTTGATATTTACAAATGATTTATTGGGCATGAAAAAATTCATCCACATCGATATCAATGGGAAAAGTGCCCAGAACGCTGACAGCATTGCCACGCTGGATGGCAATGCTTACTTTTTAATTTTATGTTTACAGCAATTCGATAGTTTTTCATGTACCGGATCGACCCTCCACGGGACTGAAACGGTAAAAATTTAACCGTGTATATGTTACGGGTAAAGCTAGAAGATGGAGTAAACCTAGGTTTACCCGGGTAAACTTAGTATTACCCAGGCTTCTTGGGTAAAGTCCGAATAAAAAGTAAAATCAATTTTAATTCGGGGTTTACCCATGCACACCTAGGTCTACCCAACTCTGGCTGGGTAATATTAGGTGTTGCATCATTTCGAGCCGTAATGTGGAGAGTAAAGTAGAGCTGGAATGGTGATTCCATGGAATCGTGAATTACTACTTACAGAACAAGGAGATGAAGAACGAAATCGAAAATGAAAGTTTTAAAGTTTTTTTTTTCTAGCATTACCTGTAACATATACACAGTTCTTCCCATCAACATTTGGGTCAGGTCGTCAATTGACCTCGTGGTAGAGCTTCTGCTTTCAACACAGAGACGTCTGATAGAATCAGCGTACATATATTTGACTAGCCCGTTGGTCTAGTGGTTAGTGATCCTGACTACTAAGCCGGAGGTCGTGGGTTCGATTCCCACCCAAAACAAATGTTTTTGTGATTAGCACGATCATTTGTTCTGTGTCTGGGTGTAATTTAGCTATAATATGTATGTATTTAGAAATATATAGGTAAGTATGTTTATAAGTTGTCCAGTATCACAAGCTCTGCTTAGCTTGGGACTAGACGATGTTGTGTGAAAGTTGTGGACATATATATTATATTATACAGAAAGAAGAATAAGTTTTACCTTGATTCAGTGTCTCTCTCGGTACTAGCACAATCGTCCTCACATGCAGGAACCTCGCATTTTTCACCTTTGTAACCTCCTGCGCACTGGCAGTATGGCTCGTCCTCCTCATTCAAGGCACAAAAGCCGCCGTTTAAGCAGTGATACTCGTAGCACGCGTTCACTTCGCACCTATCTCCAGAGTAACCGGTCTTACAGCTGAAATAACGAGAATGAAGTTACACCGAGTGGGCTTGCCGACGGCTAGCAATGGGTAGTTCGCCGTCCGGTCGTCTGGTAAGAGTCCGGACAAAGCCCAAGTCGTGGACGGCATTTTCTAGTTCCCGCGCGTCTCAAGGAAACTCAGCTAAACCGTAGGGACTCAGAAGGGTTGTAACCTATTGGGGTTCGCTTCTGAAAAGAAGGCTTGGCCCTGAAAGGCAACGTAAGATCGGCATGGGTTTTTTGCCTGAAGTCAACTATCGGGCAGTAGCCCACCAGACTATAAAACTTGTGTGGTCGGAGGATCCTCCCTTTTCAATGGATATTTGCGGGACTTTACTCTCGTTTCGCACACATTCTAAACACTATCTCCTGCTCTGCCCAAGCGCGGGAAATGCCATTGGATGGTGTTTACACACCGAAATAAAATATTAAAGGCTATAAACGTTTTGGCAACACTTTCATTGCGTACAGCCAAGGAGTGGAATTCCTTGCCAGAGTCTATGTTTCCTGATGGCTACAACCCGGGAATCCTTAAGTCAAGAGTGAATAGGTTACTTCTAGGTAAGTGTGCTCCATCGTCGACCGCATCATCGCTTTCCATCAGGTGAGATAGTGGTCAAGCGTAAACCTATACAAGGTGTCATTGACATGTTAACGCAAACGAATACCATGGATCCAGTACATGATTCTGGACCCCCCAGTGGTGGAATTTTTCTGTTTTTTTTTTTTAAAAAAAGGTTTTTTTTATTTTTCACCTGTATAAAATCGTTATTCAAACCAATCCCAATGATATTTTAGAAAAAAAGAAAAAAAAAATTTTTTTACAAAAAAAAAATAATCGTCGAGGCAAATAAAGTCGCTATTCTAATCAAACCCGATTACATTTTTAATTTGGGATGTAATGCACTCATTTTTTTCGCAAAAAATGTTAAATTGACGTTTTTATACAGTTTAATTTAAAAATCATTAAAAAAAAAAGAAAAAACCGACAAAAAATTCCATCACTGGGGGGTCTAGAATCATGTACTGGATCTATGGTATTCGTTTGCGTTAACATGTCAATGACACCCTGTATAATAAATTAAAAAAATATTGCAGTGATAATATGATTTACCTGCATACAGGTTGGCTGTTGGCACCAACACTGCAGTTTCCTTGTAAACAATAGTCCTTACAGATAGGAACCTCGCATCTTACACCATCGTAATCTTCAGTGCACTGGCAGACTGGCTCATCTACCTCGTTGAGGAAACAGGTACCGTTATTTAAACAGAGCTTATGGCACGCGTTTAATTCACACCTTTCTCCAGAGTATCCCACTTTACAACTGAAATAATGAAGAAACAGTTTTACTTGATTAATAATTCATCATCGTCAGCTTTTTATTTATTTATTTATTATTTCTTAAAACTTTATGCACATAACAATGTACAAAGGCAGACTTAATGCCTTAGGCATTTTCTACCAGTCGACCTTAGGGTGGTGCAGAAACGTAACATGGTAGGTGCAACTTAAAAAGATAGACAAAAATAAAAGAAACCAAATATAATAATAATAAATACATACTTAGATACATACATATAAATAAGTAAGGTCATTGTGAAAACAAATCAATCTAGTCACTGCTGAGATAAATCCGCCAACTTCTCGCGAATGTGTTCTCACTGCTGGGAAACAGGCCTCCTCTCTTTAAGAGAAAGAATGGGTCCTAATCCGTAATCTACCACGCAGGTCTAGTGCGGATTGATGGATGCCACATGTCTTTGAAGTGCGCGACCTACAACTCGTCAGCTGGGGCCATTACTTCTTGGCCAACACTCAATGATGAACAGTACACCACATATGGGCTGGTGCTGCAAAATGTCACCTAGCGGCTTTGGATTCGGTGGAAAGGCGTGCAAAGAGGCTGATTGGTGATCCAGATTTGGTTGGGTCCAAGCTTCAAAGCCTCGAGCACAGGCGCAGAGTAGCCAGCCTTGCGGTTTTCTACAGGATGCATTTTGGAGAGTGTGCGCAGGAATTGCACGATTTGATTCCGCCATCCCAATTTTACCTTCGGACATCCCGGCGTACGGCAAATATCCACCCTTACGTTGTTGAGACACCTGCGGCCCGGACTAAGCGTTTTGCCTCGTCGTTTATACCGCGTACATCGAGGGACTGGAACAGTTTGCCGGCTGCAGTATTTCCGTCCGATTATAATTTAGGTGTCTTCAAGGCTAGAGTGGCTCTTAATAAACTAGTGCGCCTTACCATCAACGATTGCATCACTGCTTACCATCAGGTGGGATCGCAGTCAAGCACTGGTTTATGACAATTAAAAAAAAAAGTTAGGATACCAAGAAATATTTATAACTAGATCTACAGACTTTGGGATTAAAATCAAACTATTTTTTTAAAAGTGACTGGTTGAGGGCCGCCGTCGAACTTTAACTTCGTGGTAGATATTAATAAACAATCAGAATTTCAGTCAAAATACACCTTTTGAGCGGCACACGTCATTGTATGACTTTTGTAACTTCATAAAAAGGTCTTAAGACTGTCCAACCCGGGATACATTTCTTTAAGTTCTTAGTAGTTTGTAGTTGAGTCGTTTCTTTTCATTAAGAAAGATTTCTTTAATTTTTTTTTGTTGTTGATAGGTTTGCTCTTGACCGCTATCTCACCTGATTGATACAAAATTTAAAAAATCGCAGAAATGTGACATCCATCAACCCGCATTGGGTCCGAGTGGTGGATTACGGGCCATTGTCTCTCCTAGAAAGCCTGAGTCCCAGCTGTGGGAACATTAAAAGGCTGATTGTGTTTTATTGAATATTGGTTTGTAATGACTTGGATGAACCTACAAGCTTTAAGCTCTGATTACTTTGACGACAGTCTTGTTGGGACCTCTTAGTAAGATGATCGCCGGGCCTTGTTGGAGGCCATGGTTCGGAGCGAGGAGGGGTGGCGGGCGGTCGCCTCCTTCTTCGAAGCAGTAATACTAACTAAGGAGGAGGCCGACCGTTTAAGGCAACGGCGCACACGCCCTAGTCGCCGCCGGGATTCCTATCTCGATTTCCGACCACAGTAGGCGCGGGCTTGCGGACGTCGAGCAATGGGTAGCTCGCCAGCCAGTCGGCAAGTAACAGTTCAGACCAAGCCAAGTCGTCGACGGCGAGCTCCCGCGCGCCTCAAGGAGTTGTCAGCAAAGCCGTAAGGACTCTGCAAAAGGGTCGAAGCCTACTGGGGCCCAGGGTCTCTTTCTGAAAGGAGGGCTTGGCCCCAGTGCGTAGGGCAGAAGAGGAACAGGGTGGGGTGTTTAGTCAGTAAGATTCTGACACTGTTGAAGAGCGGGATTCCTCATTTGATGATTTTTGCTATAAAAAAAAACCTCTTAATAAGATGATCATGTGTTACCTGCACTTAGGTAGTCCCTCAGCGCTGACACTACAATTTCCTTGCAGACAGTAGTTATAACAGATTGAAACTCTAGACTCAGGCTTCGAATCATATGGAATCAAATACTGTAAACCCTCGCAGCTTTTGATTCCCTGAATTTGTTCCTTTATTTCGTACTTGGCTGCTAATAGTTGACAAGGCCAACAGGTTGTGTTAGAAATTGTATCTATTTTTCTTGCTACGGTATGTGTTTGGGATGGATTTTTCGGTAATTGCCAGATTCCCGAATAAACATAATTCTTCCAGTAGATAAAATCTTTTGAAACAGCCAATGAATTTGCTGAATTTTTCCTTAGTTCATTACTCGTATATAAGGTTGTTCTGTCTTGTCCATCTAACTTGGCACTTTTAACATGCATACGTAAATCTCGATTAACTAATGTTCGCTCAGTCCAGTACAGTCTTTGTGTCTGTTGGTCGATGACCAGGCTTATTCGTGACCAGACAGTTTCATTTATTATAACTTCTCTTTCGGAGCCATCTAACCGAATCCTCTCTATTTCACTGTCTGTAATCCAGTAAATATACCTGTAATTTGTAAATAGTTATAAATATATTATACAAAGTTCGCTGGATACAGGGCAAAGTACTTCGGAAACCTAGGTAACCTCCGAGAATAGATCAGTAACACTAAGGCTTTGTTGGCCTTCCTCGAGGAGCTGGGGTGGATCGAATGACACATTTTTGTCTCACCCGTACGCAAACAAAATACACGCCTTAGTCGTGGAGTTGCGGACAGACGCACCGCATTTCAACTGCAATCCAATTGCAAATTGCAGTTCAAGTGCAGTTTGAATGTATTAACACGAGTGCAATAGAACTGCAAACCAAACGTGCAATCGGATTGCAGTTGAAGTCCGTATGTCTAGAGCCTTATGCAAAGTTCTAAATTTGCGACAGTCGCTGTAGCCATATCCCCATGAGATACGATGCTCTGCCTCTACTTGACGTAGCTGCCGATTGTTGTTCTGGCGTTGCCTTTCTATTCTTCAATTCTTTATTGCTATAACACATGTGTTACATAAGATCTTACAAATGGTTTTATAAGTGCACAAGGACCCTGTCGAGCACAGCAATTTTATAAAATAAGGTAGGTTGTAGCACAAATTAGAAAAAAAAAAAAACGTTGGATACAACAATGTTGGAACAAATCGAATTAAATAAAATACAAAATATGACTAACACAGGCAGGGCATAAAAATAATTAATAATAAATGCATGGCTATACGCCAACCATGCACATATGGTCTGTTGCCTGCGGATTTGACCGGCTGGCCACGAGGCACGCTGCTTTGTAGTAGACCGTGCAGTATCTCCATACCTTCCGGATGGTCATAACCCTCTGGCACGCCTTCAGCTTAACCAACATCAGGTTCCTCCGACATCATTGTCGAATATCATCATAACTTCAAGATTTTTTTATTAAATATAAAAAAATCTATACTTAATTCTAACCTACATTTTTATTTTTAACAAAATCCATGAGTCTAAATATCATAATATGTAGTATACGTGGGCTCAGTTTGTATTTGGCTTAACTACTCTGTTTCATCGACAAAAATGATTATCGATCTTCTTTTATTGTGCCGCTTTTGGCAGCGTGTGTGATTGTATCATTAGTAACTCACCCTCCACAGCTGTCCACGGCAATATCAGTGCTGTAGTGTTGAAATTTAACTAAAAGATTAACGTCGACTGATTTGTTACAATTACAAGATGCAGGATTTAATGGAAGCGAGTATATTGCATATTTTTCGTTCCAAAATATTGTTTCTGTGACGGGGTCGTAGATGACCCTCGCACTTTGGGATCCAGTTTCTCTGGTAGCCAAACGTTTTATTTTTCTTGTTGATATGTCAAAGCTATTTATTGACATGTTAGATTTCTTTAAACTAAAATCGACAAAGAGAACTCTGTGGTGAACCGGATCATAAGTTATAGAAGCAATGTATTCAGTCGACGGGAGGTCTTCCTTATGCGTTAGTGTCCCGTTGTTATAAAAATGTAGTTGTGTGTCGAAGTTCTCGACAATATCTGAAAAATATGGTGTGTGTTAAATATCTTTTTATTTTCAAACTTTCTTATATTTTCATAATTAATTAAGCCACCTAAATTAGGAACCAGTTAATGTTTTCCAACTTGTATTTCCATCGATCTATAATATTTTCTTTTCGAGAACTACCTTTTAGAGGTACCTACTACTTACCTAAAAAAATACTACAAAAATTACGTGAAAATTTTCTTTTCAATTATATTTAAGCTCTTGAGCCCCAAGCGAACGCTGTTCGCACACCTATTGTCTTTCTATTATGCCTCTTATTATGGTATTCGAAAGGTAATTGAATAAAATCTGAGTAATTGAATAAAATCGATGCATATTTACACTAGTGCAGATAGCTTTTGAAAGGGAACAAAATAGTAGTAGGATGAAACCCATTGAAAAAGGAAGATAATATAACAAAAATTTAAGGAAAAATAAATTACGGTCGATCTGAGGTCGGGAAGTGGACGGGTGTGCGGTTTTAAGGGGAAAAAATGGTATATCTCGATTTCCGGCAAAACTACTGGTTCTATGGAAAAAAGTCTAAAGGCAAACTTGTAGGTCATAAAAAGATCTACCACTTTTGTATTTACACTTTTTCACATAACTTCAAAATCTATGTGAAACGTCCAAAAAACCGAGATTTTTAAATAATTTTTATCTTCTTTAAAAATAACTTTTTTTTTTTACTTTCAAAGGGGATTTCATGTAGGAAATCCCCATGAAATCACAAAACAAATTTCTGATTCGTGTTTTTTTAGTTTTTTGCATTTTCTCATTAATCTCAGTGACCGTTAGCACTAGAAAGCTGAAATTTCGTATCAATATGTATATCAACCATGCCGACAAAGTGCACAAATAAAAAGTGTTTAAACATGTTTTATTAGGGTACCTCCCCTACACGTAGTGGGAAGTGATTTTTTTTTTCATTTCTACCATAACGTGTGATTATATTGTTGGATAGGTATTTAAAAATGATTAAGGGTCGAGTAAAATAATTATTTGATAATGTAAATATTATCAAAAATAATCGCTCCTAAAGTAAAAAACAAAGCGTCTAACTTTTGAACCATAAGTTTAAAAAAAAAAAATCTCAAACTAATTTAAAGTTAGGTATCAAAAAACTCTTCCGCATCGCTGTCGACTGGTAAAGTATCCAAAAGGCTGGCAGCATTGCCACGTTGTATGGCAATGCTTATTCTCTGCCCAAGGTAAAATGGGTACAACTCTTGTACTTACCCCAAGAAAAAGACTCAGCCAACCCCACGAACATCGCGAACAACCCCAACACGCGCGTGCTACACATCTTGTGGTACTACACTATTGCAGTGAACGGTCGCTGAATATACAAGCTAAGTGCTGAATACGTGTTAACACGAACCTTTATATAGATAGCTACACGGCTGGTGTTATGCAATATTTTCCTGTTTTTAAGGAGTTCCTTTGATAATGTTTTGTATGAGTTAATCCTGATTAGCAAATAATAACGATTTTTTTTCTATATATATAGCTTCCTCTCGTTTTATTTTTTTTATGGTAGGTAAAAATCATCCAATGACGAATCCCGCCCTTGGCCGGAACGGGAAATGGTGTCAGACTCTTACTGACTAAACCACCTACCTCGTTCCATCTTTGCCTTAATCCCAGAGCCCTGGTGAGCTTCCTCCAGTGGAATTACCTCCACGATTTTTTAAAATAAATAATGGGAACTAATCAACTTATAATTTTGGTTTAGGTTTTTTATTTTATTTTCACACTAGCTTTTGCCCGCGGCTTTGCCCGCGTGGTATTGGGGTTGGGGTTTGGGTTTCCGGGATAAAAAGTAGCCTATGTCCTATTTCGGAGCGTATCATAGGATACACTGTGCCAAATTTCATCCAGATCCGTCCAGCCGTTTTGGCGTGATTGAGTAACAAACATCCAAACATCGTAACTTTCGCATTTATAATACCTACTAGCTTTTGCCTGCGGCTTCGCCCGCGTGGTATTGGAGTTGGGATTGGGGTTTCCGGGATAAAAAGTAGCCTATGTCCTATTCCGGAGTGTATCCTATGGCTGTGCCAAATTCCATCCAGATCCGTCCAGCAGTTTTGGCGTGATTGAGTAACAAACATCTAGACATCCAAATTTTCGCATTTATAATATTGGTAAGATTAGTAAGATATGGATAGTGTTTCAAGTACCGAATCGACCCTACAAGGGATTAAAGCGATCAAAATTTAAATGTGCATATTAAAGCTTCGTGTCATGGGCCGAAATTTGTTAATTCATCATCAGCCTTTTACTGTTCCCACTGCTGGGACTCAGGCCTTCTCTTTAGGAGAGGCAATGGGACGTAATCCACCACGTGGGCCCAGTGCGGGTTGGTGAATGACACGTCTTAGAATGTTTGGTTCCAGAATCTAAACATTTTATGTACAAACAATCCAGTAAAGACTTCTGAAAATCTGCTATGCATATATTAAAAACTAGCGGCCCAGTCTATAATGTATAATCTATGGGCCCGCCCCAGCTTTGCACGGGTGTAGTGGTGATATTACATGTTTTTTGCATGTATTAGAATAGAATCACTCTATTTATTAAAAAAAAACTGTACAAAAATCCGTTGCGTAGGTTTAAATATCTAAGCATACACAGGGATAGATAGCAGGAAGCGACTTTGTTTTATACTATGTAATAGTGATAGTTTTATAAAAAAATATATCTATAGAAGCTTTATATATTTCATCGAGTTTTTGAATGACGATTATTTATTTCAAAAACTTTAAAGGGTTTTAAAAAACACGTATTTCTTGAAACAATTTATGTGAAATATTCAAGTAAATCAGGAAGTTTTCTGGCATTTTCTTTCTTTTTTCGCGTTGTCCTTTCATCAAACATCACGTTGGATTCCTTTAGGTGAAGCAACAAGCTTTTAAACCGTTCAAGATAGGTGAGTGGGGAAGGACTTTTTAGTCAGCTAAATTATGAATTTTTCGTAAAAACTACTATTTAAAATGTCGAAAAGTTATGCCGTTGAACCTACAATTAATTAGTTAAGTGTCAGTCTTTTACTGACTAAAAACCCACTCCTATTCCTTGTTAGAGAGCTTCGTTTCAGAGCTCCGGGTGTTAAGTTTTCAAATTACTCCATGGTCCCATAGGATTCGACCCAGCTGGACGCCTACGGTTTGCTGACAACTCCTCGGCGAGTGTGGAATGATACGAGCCGTTGAAGACTTGTTGAGCTACCCATTGCTCGCGTCCGTTGTGATTGTCGTCGTCTCCGGTTCTTTTTGTGAACGAGGAATAAATCAAGTTTGATTAAGACTGCTGGTTTTTATTTAGAATCCCCTACAGTACGCAGGGAGCCTGCAGAAGGGTCGAAGCCAACTGGGGCCAAGGGTTCGTGTCTAAAAGGAAGGCTCTAGCCCTAGTATAGATGGCGATGTGAGAACGAGGTAGGTTGTTTAGTCAGTAAGAGTCTGACACTGTTTCCCATCACAAGGCGCTGTAAGCAAAACCGTAGGGATTGTTCAAAAGGGTCGAAGCTTACTGGGGCCCAAGGTCTCTTTCTGAAAGGACAGCTTGGCCCCAGTGCGAAGAGCAAAGAAGGAATGGGGTGGAGTTTTTATTTATTTATTATTTATTTATTTAAACTTCATGTACAATAGTGGTACATAGGCGGACTTAATGCTACAAGGCATTCTCTATCAGTCAACCTTTGGGTTAAAAAAGACAACACTGTGGTAGGTGTGCAGAATAAATAAATAAAAGATATTTTAATAAGATTCTGATACCGTTTCCCGCTCCGCCCAAGAACGGGATTCGTCATTGGATGATTTTTACCTACCATTAAAAAAAAAACTCCACCTCGGAGAGAAGCGACCTTTGGCAGGAGAAGATCAAAAGTTCCTGATGTGAGCCCACATGCTTGCAAAAAAACTTTTATGAATTTTAAGTCTTAAGGGCGAATTTACATTTGTAAATGTAGTTAAGAGGAAAACAAACTTTATCTTATTTACACAAACGTTTGATTAATGGAGGGTCATTAATTTATGAAAAATATAACAAAAGGCATGTTTTTCCAATGTTTGTTGATTAAGTCCACCACAAGGAAAACTAACGCAGCCTGCTAATTAAATTAATCTTACGTGGTACCTATTTCGTTAGGTATGTATTAAATACTAGCGTCTCTCCCCAGCTTCGCACGGGTACTGTTATTGAATATATCATGCATGAATTATACACATAAACCTTCATCTTGAATCACTCTATCTATTAAAAAAAAAAACCGCATCAAAATCCGTTGCGTACTTTTAAAGATCTAAGCATACATAGGGACAGCGGTAAGCAACTTTTTTTTATACTTACTATACTAGCGACCTGCCCCAGCTTCACACTGGTGCAATACTTATATTACGCATGTATTATACTTACTAGCTGCTGCCCGCGACGTTGTCTGCGTGAAGGCTCGACAGCACCAAAAAAACCTAACATGGCAGTGTATGATCAGTGTATATCAGATGGCATAGCATTAACTTTTAAAATAGCATTGCATCAGCCTTATAAAGTTCCCGCTGCTGGGTCACAGCCCTCATTTCTAGGAGAGGGAATGGGCCATAATCCACCACACGAGTTCAAAACGGTTTGGTGTGTGTATGACACTTGATGAATTTTTGGTTCTAAAACATTCACAATCACAGTTTCCTCATGATGTTTTCCTTCACCGTTGAGCAGTGGTTATGAAATAAAATAGGTACACAAAGTAATGCGCCTGGCTTGGTTTGAACGACAGACCTACAACTTGTAAGTCGGAGCCTTTACTACTTCGCCATCACAGAGTCGGAGTCTTTATCACTTCGCCACCACACTACGATGGTAGTTATGCTGCCAGGAGCCAAAATGTAAAGAGAGTCAGGACTGGTGACGCGGGAGTAAGCGACATACAGTTGCCCGCGTAAGAGACAACTCGTCCTGAAGTTGACATCCGCTGCACTCAGTGTCTGCCCCTTTGACTTATTGATGGTCATCGCGATGCAAACACTCACGGGGAACTGTACGCGCTTGAACTGGAACGGGAAGTTATGAGGTATAAATACTGCCTCGACTTCGCCATAAACCGTAAGAATTTTTGCTTCAATGATGTGTCTGTGCAGCGAGATGACTTTAAGACGGGTCTCCTTACACCACTTTGGAGGAGATAGGTTCCGAAAATGCATAATCGGGACTCCGACTTTCAGCTTGATGGTATGCGCTTGCTTGCTGGGAGCTCAAAATTTCCACGGGATAATGTGTGGCGTCATCTTGCTCGACGACAGTGTTTATTGAGGTATAGATCACTGCATTTCCCTCAATTTCCGAGAGAATGTATTCGTTAATTGCTGCAGCCTGATCATTTTTGGACGTCAAAATGGCCCGCTCACATACTCAAGAAATTCTGCTGGTGCAGTAAATGACTGTTGTCCCCGTACACACAGCAAATGATTTCTTCTAAGCTGGCTAACGCTCTATCGAGAGACTTTGGAAGCACGTCCTGTCCACTTTTCTCGCAGTGGGCTTTGACTTGCAGCGGACTTTGGCAGAGGCCATGATCCGGAGCAAAGAAGAGTGGCAGGCGGTCGCCTCCTTCTGCGAAGCAGTAATGCTAGCGGCTAAAAAAGGGGGTCGACTGCATCAGGCAAAAGCAAAGGCGCTCAAGCCGCAGCTACCGCCGCCGTGTCTCCAATCCCGATTTACGGTCACAGAAGGCGCGGGCTTGCGACCGCCGAGCAATGGGTAGCTCTCTGTCCACCCATTCGATAGTCGACGACGGCGCGCACTATTCCCTGCGCCTCCAGCAGTCGGCAGCAACTGTAGGAGCCCAACAGGATCGAAGCTAAGGTTTCAACGTAGCAAACGGGAAGCGTTTGCCCGAAATCGCCACTGAACAAACTGTGACACCACCCATCAAATGTTCGTTCCCGCGGATGTCCTGCAGGGTTCTGTCCTCGGCCTCAACTGCCTTCCTAGTGGCCATAATACGCTCATCCCATACGATCAAAGAGCAATCCTTAAGCACGTGTCCCTTATCGCTGTTACGTGACACACCACAAACAGGCGTTTTGACGCTCTCTAAATCGATGGGAATTTGAAGATGGCATGTGCTGTCTTGCCACCCGGAAGCAGTGTGGCAGCAATTCCCAACGACGCGACAGCAATAGCAATATTGCCTTGCCTCCTGACCTCTGCAAGTATGCCATGTTTTTCCGGTTCCAACAGGAGCAACCCAAGAAAAACATTTTGCCCTGGTTTTGCACAACGCTTTCAAGGATGGTGTCATAAATCTGTTTTTGCTCTGAAGAGAACTCTATCTCAGCGTTATACTCTCGATTCCCGTAGTCTTGATGCGGTGACGATTGGGGAGCTAGTAATCCATATTAGATCAGTGGATTGCCGCCGATAGAAATGTCCACATCTTAAAATGAACTGAGACAGGTGTTCAGCACACGATCATCAGTTACATCGACTTCGTCTCCAGTAGCACGCCTCAAAGCTCGCAGAAAATCTTCAGACAGATGATGGCGATATTTTAATGAACATAACTTTTTTGTAATACATAACACCGAATTTTTTTTAATAGTCTTGCTCAACTCTGCTCAAGATTTTGAGGGTTTTTTGGAACTTGAATTTTTCAAAACGAACTATATACCCTGCCCTATATATTGCCCTGTGCGATTTTGTATTTGTATATCCATAAGCTTATAGTAAAAAATAAATAATATACGATACCACGTTTAGGAAGAATTTGATTTTTATGAAATCAAATAGATGGCGCTGTTTTAAAATTTTCTATATGCTGCTACATTCAACTATGTTTCTCTGCCCAAGTTACTTAAATGTCGTAGTTTTTATAGTGTAAAGCCAGATATTAGCATGGCTTACTCAAAATCAACATTTAAATATGCGTCGTCAGATTAAACACTGTCACAGAATGCTTAAGAAAAATAAGTATTTACAACTCCTCCCCCGTAAGTGATAGCGTGATAATATGCAGCCTATATGTTGGCCCATTCTTTATTCAAGCAAAATTTGAAGATAATCCATGCAGTATGTATAAATATAAATATATATCCAAGTAAGTTTTTGAGTTTAGCCTGGACATACATACAGACAAACAGACAAAAATTCTAAAAACTATATTTTTGGCTTCGATATCGATTGTAGATCACTTCCCAAGTATTCTTTAAAAAAAATATTTAATGAACAGTTTTGACTTCCTACGATTTTATTATAATTACCTATATGTATAGATTATTCGTAAAACTCTCTAGTTAAGTCCCAATTTCCGAACAACTATTGTCGTTTAATTGTGTCTGTAATGACGCGTCATTACAGACACAATTAAACGACAATAGTTGTTCGGAAATTGGGACTTAACTAGAGAGAATAAGAATAAGACATTTCATGTAAACATGGAGAACGCCGTTTCACCATTAAAGAGATAAACTATTTTTTTTAAATTATGTATTAAATATTAACTCACATTTTTTCGTAACACAAACCAACCACTACCTAATATATTTCCCTAAAAATAAATAAGTAACATTTGCTCTGTTTGGGCTTGTTTTTTTTTAATTTTTTATTCCCAGTTGTGAGTAAATTCGACCGCGCAGTAAGAGACTATGAAATCTTGACCTCGACTATGATGTCGTGAGATTTTGAGGGTTTTTTTAAACTTAAATTTGTCAAAACGAATTATACGACTTTTATGAAGAAAATGCGCACTACCATCTATGAATTTTAAGAATAACTAACTGCAGTGCTAACCTTGCCAACATGGTCAAAAAATTATTAATTTCCAAAAAGTGTCCAAATGTAACTTGATTTCATTTTTGTGTAATCTCATAGATGGCGCTTTTTAAAATACTTATGTCTTTATACTACTAATATTCATTAAACTATGTTTCTTTGCCTAAATTACGTAGTTTTGAAAAATGAATAATGGGAATCTTTATTATTTACCTAAATAAATTTACGTGCCAAGTTTCAAGTTAATTAACCCAAGCCATAAGATTCTCCCATACAAACTTTAACATCCCCTAAATCTTGCACTGGGGGTACTACTGAAAAAATAAATATGGCATCCTGGATAACTAATTTAGGGTAATGGTTATGCTAAGTTTTGAGTCGATCGGCCTACGGAAAAAAAAGTTACAGCCTTGCATCCATTGCACCATTTAAATTCAATATTGCTTACCTCCCATAACTTACGGCGTGATAATATGTAGCCTAAAGCCTTCCTTGGTTTACAAGAAACATTTTTGCTGAATTTCAAATCAATCTATCTAGTAGTTTTGGCGCCAACCCGTACCATAGGCACAGACAAACAGACAAACAGACAAAAATTCTAAAAAGTCACTTTTTGTCATCAGTTACGTTTTTCTAACAAAACCCACTCATTTTTTCCAGAAAATTCTCAATGTACAGTTTTTCTTTCGTTACTGTTTTATTATATGTATAGATAAACCTTCCTCTTGAATCACTCCATCTATTAAAAAAAGCCGCATCAAAATCTAAAATCCGTTGCGTAGTTTTAAAGATCTAAGCATACATAGAGAAGAAGCGACTTTGGTTTATATTAAATAATGACAAGCATAATTATTTTTATTGCGAATAAAGCGCATATCTTTACGAAAAATACCCGCTGTAGTTGCGGATATCAGCAAATACAAACAATAATTATTTTATATATGATTTATTTTTTTTATATACTTGAATTATTTATTTGCTAAGTTAATTATCGAGCCTAATGTACATAAATTAAAAAAAATCCCTTATGAACAAACTAATCTAATAATATGTCCACAACTATCACACAACGCCATCTAGTCCCAAGCTAAGCAGAGCTTGTGTTATGAGTACTAGACAACTGATAAACATACTTATATATTTCTAAATACATACATATTATAGATAAATTACACCCAGACACAAAACAAATGATCGTGCTCATCACACAAACATTTGTCCTGGGTGGGAATCGAACTCACGACCTCCCGCATAGCAGTCAGGGTCACTAACTACTAGACTGACAGGCAGGTAATAAGGCGTCAATAAACTCTTCCACAATACACTCTTCTTCTCTGTCGACTGGTAAAGTGCCTAAAAGACAACAAATCGTTTAGAGAGCTCATTAACCTCTCGATATTGGTAATTACAGACACAATTAAAGAACAATATGTGGGTGAACGCCGGCGTTCGCTTGGGACTCAAAACAACTTGTGGGCACTCGGATCCCACGATTCGAGAGTTTTAACCCCAAATGGCTCTATAATATAAATACCAACAAGTTATATGACAGGCCTGTCAGTCTAGTAGTTAATGACCCTGACTTCTATGCCAGAGGTCGTGGGTTCGATTCCCACCCAGGACTAATGTTTGTGTGATGAGCACGATCATTTGTTCTGTGTCTGGGTGTAATTGTCGATGAAATAAATTATTATGCGTTCCAATAAGAACAGGAAAGTCTATAACCTCGATCTGTCAAATTTTGAGTGAAAAGTACGGTTTGCAAAAAAATCTTATTTGCGTATCAATAAAAAGTTTTTTTTTTGCTTTTTATTACTAAATTTTAGTTAATTCTAGTTGAAGTAAAAACGTTAGGGTTTATATAAATTTGCCAAATATATTGTTTTAAGGCGCTGTAAGCAGCAAATTTTTAGGTAATTCCGGGTGGTGTATCGCTGCGAACAAATAAGGTTGAAAATGGCTATGCGTTTGATTTTAGTTGAATCTCGTGCCCGCTAATATGAAGGATTTTTCGCAGTTTTTAATATAAAAAAAAGTACAACGTTTTTTTTAAATATTTTTACATTTCTCTTTAGTTGGTTAAATTTCCATTTTGGTAGTTACAAATAAAATAATAGTTATCACTCAAAATACTGAGTATTTCGAGACGAAAAATTGTTTTCGTGTACTTTCTTGCGATTTTTTTTCTCAACATTCTGAATTATTTTTTGAAAATGTTTTTGCATAAGTCTTTTACTTATATATTAGACTATACACTGTATTTTTTTGGTGTTTGTACTGTGTAGCAATACGGCTAACTTCGCAACGAAAAAAAGGACGTTTTTACGGTGCCCGGTATAGGCAGCGCCTTAAGTCATAAATAATTTACAAGAAAAACTATTTTCTTTCTTATTTTCATTGTTAGAAACAATGCGCCTTTTTCTTCTATTTACACAGGGAAACAGAGATAAACAAAATTGAAATACTGTATTCTGATTAAACTTTTTTCGTACACGATTCGTACGTAAATTATTTTTTTAATATCTTTTTTTGTTCACTCTACCTAATTTCTTCGATTTGACAGTTCGACGTGACGTCACAACATGGCCATCGATCCTGTTCTCATATGGAACGGGTTGTACAAAAAGTAATGCGCCTGGCTGGGTTTGAAGTTCAAACTTTGAACCCGCTACCTACAACTTGTAAGTCAGGGCCTTTACCACTCGGCCACCACTGCTCTATCTATATTTGTATGCAACCAAATTTCTGTTAGGTTGCTTGGGCTTTACTTCGCTCCAGGTTAGACGAGCTTTTGATCAGCTTGTAACTGCCTGCAAGATCATACATGGAACCATCGACTCACCTAGTTTGCATGAGGAGCTGTGTAAAATTTTTGTTCCTGATAACTATTGTCGGGCAAGACGGCATAAATTGTGGTGCCACGTTGCCGTACGGTTGCGCGACGTATGTCACCCATTCCCCGAATGTTAACCGCACTCAACGCTCTCCTTGAATCCAGTCCAGGATTAGATCAGTTCACTGATGAATGGCATTTTTGATTTGCGAGAAGACTGAGTGAGTATATTACTTAATACGTATATCTTTTATATTTTTCTTTTTTTAATACGTATGTTTTACATAATTTTTACCTAATCGTTGTAATTGGCATTTTGTCGTTCTGGTTAATGAATAAATAAAAATAAATAAATACAAGTTGCGTTGGTTTTTTTATTTCTTTATGTGTACCTATATGTAGTTACAAGGTTACTTAATTTTTTTATCCTATTGTAAAATTAAATACAATAAAATTAGTGGTTCGAATGACAATAATCTTACTAATATTATAAATGCGAAAGTTACGATGTTTGGATGTTTGTTACTCAATCACGCCAAAACGGCTGGACGGATCTGGATGAAATTTGGCACAGGCATAGGCTACTTTTTATCCCGAAAACCCCAACCCCAACCCCAATACCACGCGGGCGAAACCGCGGGCAAAAGCTAGTAATACATAAATTCAAAGAAAGCCTTTTATTTTTGTTAGCGCCCACCACACTACTACAGCTTTATAAATAAACTAGTCTTCTGCCAGCGGCTTCGCCCGCGTCAAAGTAGGGTTCTCCTTGCAGACTTTAGGCCCCCATTACATCCTTTTATGAGCTGAATTTTGAAAAACCCTTTCTTAGTGTCATCCTACGTCGTAAAAGGAAGCCTTGTGCAAAATTTCACGCTCCTAGGCCTAGTAGTTTTGGCTATGTGTTGGTATGTCAGTCAGTTAGTTTCTCCTTTTATATATATAGATCTTGTGTTGTTATTAGGAAAACTATGACTTTTTATTAGAGACTCGAATTATTGTAGGCCAGTGTAAATAATCATTATCATTGCATAGTATAAAACAAAGTTGCCGTTCCCTATGTAGGGTCGGGTGTCTCACAGTGAACCAGGCAGCTACATTTAACCATCGCCGAATCTCGAAAGTGCGACATTGCCAAACAATGCTAATATGAGTGAAAGAGAGGTATTTACGTTCCGTCTCTGCCCACTAGTTTGCGTGGCGATCGTATGCAAAGTATTAATGTGAGGAGCATTCAAAAGCAAACTGACTCAAAAAGTAAGTATTTTTTGCAAATTTCATTCTTTTTTACCTTTTTTTGTTTAAATGATATCGATTTATTTATATATACACTGTTTTTTACGGTTATTTAGCAATAAAAAGCGCTATAATTTGTGTTTTAACGAGATTGATTTACCAGTAAAATTTTGAGTTTAGCTATCAAAACGTGGTGTGTCTCACAATGAGCCACCTGAGTGTGGTACACATTGAACCATTGTTCAATGAGTGTATTTTTTACAATTATTTTAATTTGTTATAGAATAGCGCCAAACAAAGTGATGCCGACATGCTTAAAGCCTTTAAACTGCACAGAACGAGTGAAAGAAGTGAATAGAATTTTTTTTTGTTTTATTTTTGGAAGAATTTTTTTTTACTTACTTTGATTAAAGTTTGTTTGTTTTGTTTCAAAAACCAAGTAAAAAGTTATTTAGTTTCTTAGTTTTTAAATAAAACTAAGAAACTAAATCAAGGTAGGTATCAAGAATATTATGCTACTTTTGTATTTATTTTTAAAATATAGAATTCGACGGAAAAGTTTATGTGATGTAAGTGATTTTAATAAATATAAGGCTGATTTTTATTATTACTGTTTTTTATTATTGTTACAAAGTATTTGTCTTATAAATTTAACTAGAACACATAGTCAATAAGGTGGCTCAATGTGTACGATGCCCTGGTTAAATGTGTACCACCTGAAGTACTCAATGAACCAAAAATCATTTTTTATAAAAACCTGTTTTACACTGAAAGTAAAAGGAATATGAGAAATTAATGTTTTACAAAATTGAAGCTAAATAGATTTGTTAACTATACACAAAAAATTAAAGGGATTGATTGAAAATCCAGCCCACTATGAGACTTTGAAATTTACCTGGTTCAATGTGAGACAACTTACCCTATGCTTAAATCTTCAAAAGTATGCAACGGATTTTGATGCGGTTTTTTTAATTGATAGGGTGATTCAAGAGGAAGGTTTATGTGTATAATATATGCATAATATATTCAATATCAGTACCCGTGCGAAGTTGGGGCGGATAGCTAGTTATTTATAATTCGGTTTTATGCTGTTTATCGCTTATATCGACTTCCTTATTGATAACGTGAGCACAGCAGTAATTAGTGAAACTATTTTGTACATAATATCTTTTTTTTTAACTATCAATGGAATCACGAAATGCCGACAGGATCTTTTTTGGTAGGTAAAAATCATTACCATGACGAATCCCGCCCTTGGGCGGAGCAGGAAACAAACAGTGTCAGACTCTTACTGAATAAACAATCTACCCCATTCCTACGTCGCCACATATACCAGAGTCAGAATGTTTCTTTCAGACATGAACCCTCGGCCCCAGTTGGCTTCGACTTTTCTGCAGGGTCTCTACGGTTTGCTGACAACTCTATGAGGCGCGCAGTAACAGTGCGCGCCGTCGACGACTGGGCTTGATCCGGACGGTTCCCAGAGCCGACAGGGTTTCCAGGCAATATCTCACTGTTTTCGCATTAATAATAATAATATGACTATGATATTACTATCAGCCAACCGGTTCGACGGTCTCGAAAGGATATATCGACATGTTGGATAGATTATCGGAAGGCCTATGACTCAGTTCCTCATACATGGCTCATGAGATTGCTGGAATTGTATAAAATTGATACAAAACTACGCACCTTCTTGATGTCGTGTATGAGGCAATGGAGTACGGTCCTCCGCTATCCAGGATGTCGAAATATCCAGAGAAATAGTGAACCTGTAAGGATTGAGCGAGGAATATTCCAGGGTGATAGTTTGAGTCCGTTTTGGTTTTGCCTAGCCTTGAATCCTCTAAGCACACTGCTGGAGAATTCAGGTCTAGGCTACCGGTTGAAGAGAGGTGGTCAGGTTATATCTCACCTCCTTTACATGGATGATTTAAAGCTATTTGCCCCCAACAAGCTGCAACTGATAAAGCTACTGAAGGTAACTGAAACCTTCAGCAGTGCCATCAGGATGGAGTTTGGTGTGGACAAATGTGCAGTCATGCATGTAAAGCGAGGTAGTGGAATCCGTGGGCACGCAACTCACGGATTCCATAAATCTGAGATCCCTTTCTCCAACCGAAACCTATAAGTATTTGGGTATGCCGGAAGCCCCACGCATCAATGTCACAGATATGAAGCAATCGTTGAAGGAACCTCCCGCATAGCAGTCAGGGTCACTAACTACTAGACTGACTGGCCAGTTCATTGCCTCTTCATTAAACATTGCATTGGATGAAGAAGCTTTTAAACCATTCTGAGCGTTTATGCTGAGACGAGACCTCTTCTTTTTGACGGTCCTATTGGTCTAGTGGTTATCAACCCTGTGCTAATAATTACCTTACCAAAAAACTTAAGATAGTGATAAATTATTGCTAGTCACTAAAACACTATCGACTAAATATTTGCATGCCGTCACTAAAAGGCGGAATGTGTCTTTGTACCTACTCTCCCATTCTAACATCTTTGTATGTACTACATTTTACGCAAAGTGAATGATATTATTATTCCGTTTATTCAATAAAGTACTTTTTTTCCGGTGGGAAAAATCATCAAATGACGAATCCCGCCCCTGGGGCGGAGCGGGAGACAGTGTCAGACTTTTACTGTCTAAACGACCCACCGGACCTTCCTGCCTTAGTTCCGGGGCCCCGGTGTTCCGCTTTCGCATCAATCCTTGGCCCCAGAAGGCTTCGACCCTGCTGGGCCCCTACTGTTGGTGACAACTCCTTGAGGCGCGCGGGAACAGTGCGCGCCGTCGACGACAAGGGCTCGGTGGTTACCGGATGGGCGAACAGCGAGCTACCCATTGCTCGCCGTCCGCAAGCCCGCGCCTACGGTGGCCGGAAATCAAAATCGGAGACACGGTGGCGGCGGCTGCGGCGTGAGTGCCGTTGCCTTGGTCTGATGCGGTCGGCCTCCTCTTTTGCTAGCATTTCTGCTTCGCAGAAGGACGCGACCGCTTAACACTCTTCCTCGCTACGGACCATAGCCTCTACCAAGGCCCGTCGCGAGAGATCGCCGCCTCCGATCGCTCCCACGAGAACACGGCGATGCTCGTCCCAAGCAGGGCACGCCACCACTGTGTACTCCACCGTATCCTGCGGGCGTTCCGCACAATGGCGACACCCGGGCGTCGCTTCCTCACGAATCTGGTGCAGGAACCTAACGATCAATAAAGTACTTAGAAATTACATTTTTAAATATTTCTATAAAATAAAAAAAAACATTTAAAAACATAAAAAAATAGTGTCCCACCGGTATCGGGAGCAGGGTCCAAGCTACCGGCGGTCAGGGCTCCAGAGAAAGGAACCTCCTAACAATACGAGCCGTGTCCAGGAGTACCGCTTTCTGAATCAAGCCCTAGATCCAGCTGCCTAACGAGAGCCTTTAAGGTGGTATATTATTATTTTTATTAAAAATTGCGCTGGAATGCATTAGATAAAGTAACAAACTTACGTTGGTGATAGACGAGTGGGGAAGGACCTTCTTAAGAGGCTACGAGTTGTCATTTCATACTGTTAGGACATGAAATGCATTATTGTGCAAATGTTGAAGACATATACTTAAGTATACTACCATTCCCTCTCCTAGAGAGGATGCCTGTGTCCCAGCAGTGGGAACATTAAAAAGGCTGATGGTAATAATGATGATATATTTACGAGCGGCTAACCCAAAAGTTTAAAATATCTTGGCTATATCGCCGGGCTACACCGCTAAATTGCTGCATTTATTTCTTTGTATTACGCAATATTGTCAGCAAGTTGCTGGCTATAGAATTGCAGCAATAAATTGCTACAAAACTACCCCTTTTATTTTAGGGTTACAATACTACCTACTTATGAATGGGAAAAAAGACAAAATAACATAACATTGTTAATTATAAAATTTATTAGATAAAAATCTATAATTCTACTAATAATATATTACTTTTTCTCTTACTGAATATTTCAACTCAGTCACATTTTAAAATTTTGATTCGACTTCATTATAGTTCTATTCGAATATCAAAACCAATTTCTATCGCTGAGAAAAAAGGCAATAAGTAGATATAAGTTAAAGCTTGTTATATTTCGTTGTCTGGAACTACTAATATTTCATACGAAGATTTTGTTATCTCACTACCATAGTATGGCAAATAGCACAAATGAGTGCGACCGTACGCTTTTCCACATATAAGGTTCGCAGTTGAAACCTTTGCTCTACCTATGTACAAAGGTTCACCACCAATTTCCTTATCTCCACCTGTACGTCCACCGATGAAGGCATTATCAGGTATAAAGTCAGCATCCACATTTACCCATGTAGCATTAAAGCCACACAAAATCTGAAATAAATTAAAACATACATTATGATCAAAAATAAATTCAGTATCTATAAATTCATATAAATTTATTATTACAATCATACTTTCAGTTGAAAGATGTCCATAGATGGACATAGGCCTTCCCTAAGTGTTACCACAACGTACGGTCCTGTGCAAGTGTACATCTCGCATCCATCGGATTCCTGTGACCCTCGCCAGGTTACCTGTCCACCTTGTGAGAGGTCGACAGAATCAGAACCTCATGGATCATCTGTCCTGCGAGCAATATGCCACGTCTACTGCCTCAAGTAAATGATAAATTATATTTATTTTGTTAATAGGTTTTAAAATAACACTATTACACGTCAATTTTTTTTCCTAGCTGACTACCCTGAGAAGAAACACCGAAACAAACGCTGGGGTCAAAGTCTCTTTAAATGGTCAAATCAAATGAGAAACATGCAGATTAGTGTCTCAGGTGGTCTTTGAAAGAAAGAACCACACAAAGGAGGATGGCGAATTGCATGTACAATGGGACCCACTGATAGGAGGATCGTACATTAAGGAAACTTGCAACTAGTTCTAGTAAAAAAGCAAATGGGCAATAAGTTTTTGAAGTTCGAAGAAAAAAGATATTCAAGGTAAAAGATTATAACCTAAAACGAACCTAAGAGTGCGTAGAGTATTTGACAATACAATCTTGTATTTTTTTATACATTAAGTATTTGAAGGTAATAGAAATATTCATCCACAGTACCATCGTGGTTCAGTTTCTCTCTAGCCAAGTATAGGTTACCCTCATACCAATAAAAATACGTCCGGAAGCTAGGAACTATAGGCACTTAGTCATAACAAGATAGGAAATAGGTAGGTAAGCATAAACTAGATTGGTATAGTCTGATTCAACTCTCTGTATATTATTCCACTAGAGTTTTAATCAGTTAAAATCTCACACTATCTCCCGCTCTTGGCAGGAGCGGGGATAGGGTCAGACTTTAACTGATTAAAACCCACTCATGTTCCTTCTTTGCCTTAATTCCAGGGCCACTTTCACATTATCCTTGCCCTATCCTTCGAGGAGCGTGTGAAACGTTACACGCCGTCAACCACTTGGGGCCCAAGTGGATGACGATGTGTATCGTCCGAACGGCTACTGGACGGCTGGATGACGAGCTACGCATTGCTTGCGGTCCGCAAGATATCTCTATTGTCTATACCTTATTGACCTCTCTTGGGTGATACTGAGAATTTTACTTTGTCTTACTTGGGAATCGACCCCATATCCATACGTTCGGCAGTCGTACTTACGATCGTTAGGCCAACGAAGTGCAGGTAACAGAAATAATTAGCCATCATTACATAGTATAAAACAAAGTCCCGCTTTCCCTATGTATGCTTAAATCTTTAAAACTACGCAACGGATTTTGATGGTTTTTTTTTAGTAGATAGAGTGATTCAAGGGGGCAATATGTACAAATACATTATCATCATTGCACCCGTGCGAAGCTGGGGCGGGTCGCTAGTTCTACATAAATTACAAACATAGATCTCGTGGAACTCAGTTCATAGAAAGAAATTAGAAAGCACACAATATTAAGAATTTGGATTAAAAAAGATCTTTGTTGAATAAAATTATATTATTATAAAACACATATAGTGATATACAATATGCCCTTATCCTATTGTTTATCACTGTATCTTTGATTTATGTAATTACTGCTTATTCTTAAATAATCTCTAATACATTATCTAATTAAAAGGCTATCTAATAATGAATGCTCCACCGTGTCCTTCGGGCAGTCCACACAGTGGCGACACACGGGCGTCTCTTTCGCACGAATCCCGTGCAAGAACCTCCCGAACTTGCCATGTCTGGTGAGGACCTGCGTTATGCGGAATGTGAGAACACCCTGAGGTCTCTCCAGCCACTCCTCAAGGAGGGGTCTTATCGGCGCGATTATGGCGTGCCCGGCACTGGGTTGCGATAGCCGCTGACGCCATTCCACCATCATGTGATCCCGCCGGAGCTCTGTTCGCCTTGCCGCGACTTGTCGCGGCAGCGGAGGTTCGCGCCGGCAAAGAAGTAAATGAGTTTGAGTATCAACTTATATGTTTAACTATTACAACACTGACATCACGCCGATAAACCCATTTCTGAACAATATCAATTGCCTGTGCACTTTTGTCGAACAAATCATTATTAATTCGGAATCCAAAGGTAAAAGAGTTTGTCAATATATATAGAATATTCAGACAAAACGTCCACGTCGTGAATAATGCACAAAATCATATAGAAAATATATAATATAGTATTTTTCACTTGCAAATACGATTGTGCAATTTAATACCGTAGCATCACGGACTAATTTCCTATAAAAGTACACCTAGTTTAGCATTGGGGGCTCAGTAGCCGTGCTCGAAGTTAAGCTTGTGATTGAAATAGGAAGGAAAGATTTCATATCCATCTAAAAAAAGCTGTATATAATTGTCGCATGGTAGTTACGAACTAGACTAAAATATGAAATACGCATTTGGTTTAAAATACTTTATAGTATTTTAATACCTGGGTTCTGATCCTGGTATTTGTTCAAACTTGTACTTGCAAGCCCAGGTGTTAATATTTTTTTTTTGGTTCAATGGCAACTGAGCCGGTGTCGACTATTCTGCCAGAGTCAAGTGATGACGGTCGCGCCGTAAGGTAGACCGTCGACTTTGCACTTTGTGGTAAATCTGACGAGTTTGTAGTAAACTACATTTTAATATTATTAACATTTAAGAATTTTGATAGGATTTGGATAACTTTAGGGGAGAAGAAAGTTAGAAGGGAATGGAAGTTAATAGGGAGGGGAATTTTGATTTTGGGAAGCATTTGGTACAAATCGAAGGAGGGGGAATTCAAGGAGCACGAAAAAAAGATGTGATCTAGTGTACCATCATCAAGACCACACTCGCACAAAGCACTGTCACGGACATGAATTTTATTGAGGAATACTGGGCTGCAGCAGTGGCCGAGTCTCAGTCTGCACAAGGACGAAACAGTTTTTTTTGAAAGTTTGAGGCATTTAAAAAACCAGGGTTTCCGCTGGATGTCCGGCTGGATGCTGGCGCCGTATGCTCCCTTGAGCTTTGAAGTTGACTGCCACGCTATTGACCACGAGTTCTGCAACTTCAATTTTGCGTCCGAGCGTAAATCATAACTGTGAATCATGAAATGACTTCGATCCACCAGATTAGATGTGGCATATTTTGCCAGTGAGTCGGCGCATTCGTTGCCACATATGCCCGAATGGCTGGGCACCCAAACAATCTCAACGTTTATCCCTTTGTTATGACAGGTATATAGTAAGGTACGAATGTCCATAATAATTTTGCTGTGGAGTTTACTTTTTAACTGATTTTGTTCTAAGGCTTGTATGCTACTGCGAGAGTCTGAAAATATGACTGATTTTTCGATATTGTGAGCTAATATGAAATTGATGGCTTCTAGTATGCCAGTGCATTCCCCCGTAAATACTGAGGCCTCCGGAGGGCATTGGAATAAAAGAGCTATCCTGGAGTTCTGAAAATATACTGATACACCTGTACAACCAGTTGGCGATAATTTGGATGCGTCCGTATAGAACAGGTTCCAACCCTGCCAGTATCTTTTGATGGCCCGATCGAAGTCGCCTTTTACGTCTTGCGAGTTTTTGGAAATGCCTAGACCCAAAACGATGTTAGGCTTAAAGTGAATCGCCTCATAGGCAGAGGCAAAGATAGGAAGAGAAGGGTATTGACACACCGGTGCAGAGAGGTGTTTAAGCTCTCTGTACCTGTTCATCAATGGAATATTTTTATTATTCCAATAGGAAGAGTCATTAAGAGAGAGGAAGATTTGCTCCAAAATAGGAATTAAAGGGTGGGATGACAGGGAGAAAACTTTCGACAAAAAGCGATCTGCCAAGTATTGTCTACGAAGGGCAAGAGGAGGATCCGCACTTTCAACCTGAAGAGCATTTATGGGGGAGGATTTCATGGCACCGATTACGATTCTTAGGCATTTGGACTGAACAGAATCCAGACTACGTAATGCTTCTTTATTACACGGTTCAATTAGATAACTGCAATAATCTATGACGCTTCTGACTATCGCATTGTAGACCAGTTTCAGGGTATACGGATGAGCACCCCACCAGACACCAGCCAATGCTCTAAGAACCGAGATCGAGCGTTCGCATTTTTTCACAGTGATGTTGATGTGGTCCACCCCCGACAGTTTGGAATCAAGGGTGACCCCCAGGAATCTGGTACTCTCCTTAATAGGGATAGCTTGACCGTCAATGTTAATATCTACCTGAGGGACAAGACGTTTGCGAGTGAAGATAATAGCTGAACTCTTTGGAGCGCTTAGAGATAACCCATGATCTAGTAGCCAAAGGTTTAATGAGGACAAGGAAACATTTATAGATTGAGCTGCATCCTCAATGGATTTGTTACAGACCAGTAAAGCAATATCATCGGCATACTGAAGGATTTTACAATTGATATTTAGGCAAGAAGGAAGATCCGAAGTATAGATATTATATAGAGGGGGACTAAGGACAGATCCCTGAGGTAGACCTCTCCAAGCTAACCTTGGTTCAGGGTCCTCCCCAGGTATTCTTAGTTTAAGGGAACGATCTGAGAAGATGCTGGAAATGATCTGACATATCCTAGCCGGGGCTCTCAGCTGTTGCATTTTCTGCCTGAGAACTGAGAGGAGGACAGAGTCATAGGCAGCAGAAATATCCAAGAAAACAGCCACCACAGACTCATTTCTGCTAAGGGCCAGTCGGATCTCCGACGTGAGGATTCCCACACTATCGGATGTACCCAAACCTTTCCTAAAGCCGAACTGAGTCGTTGGTAGTATTCTCTTGTTCTCCACAAACCATTCCAGACGGTTTTTAATCAGGTTTTCCAAAAGCTTCATCAGTATGGACGATAGAGCAATCGGTCTGTAGGAAGAGTGAACGCTAGGATCTTTCCCAGGTTTTAATATAGGGATGATAACTTGAACCTTCCAATCGGGGGGAATATATCCGGAGGAGAAACAATAATTGGCCAAATCCAGGTAATACCGGTGGGTTTTGTCCCCAGCTTTAGATATGAAGGAGTATGGGAATCCATCCACTCCAGGAGCGGAGTCTCTAACGTGGGAGAGTACCGAGTTCAGCTCCTCCGAGGTGAACGGCTCATCCAGAGGTTCGTCTGAAGTCAACTGGAATTCTGGATAAGCACATTCATCTTTGTTTGGGGCATAAGCTGGAGCTAGTTTAGAGAAGAACTGGTGGCCCAGTTCTTTAGATGTCATGCTCCTAGAGGGCGAGCGCATGCTGTTCCTAAAGGATTTCAGTTTACGCCACACAACTGAAGCTGGAGTGGATGGACTTAGCGAGTCGCAATACCTCCGCCAACCTTCTCTTTTTTTCCTCTTAAGTAATTTCCTGGATTTAGCCAACACATGCTTGAAATTAATGAGGTTTTCCAGGTTCATGTCTGCGTTAAGCTGTTTTTCGGCCTCATTCCTGGCTCTGATCGCCGCAGAGCATTCTCTATCCCACCATGGCGGAGATGGGATTTTGCCAGTAGACGGTTTTTTAGAAGGGAAACAGTCATCCGCTGTAGCGGATATCGCATTCAAAAATGCCGTAAAGCATTCTTGCGCATTTGCGCCATTAATGGGGGGAAGAGAGGAAACCCGTAGGTCTAAGATTTTTGCATACAGGTCCCAATCAACTAAATTTAGTTGATATTTTAAAAGTGGAGGGGATGTGGCGTTGGGGCTGGATTTGGATGGGATTTCAACCATGATGGGATAGTGATCACTCCCATAGGTCATATCCAAGCGGTTCCAATTAAAGATGCTGGCTATATTAGACGAACAGAAAGTTAGATCAACACAACTGCTGTTCTGTCCTGTCGACCCCCGACGAGTGGCACAGCTATTGTTGATTACACATAAATCCAGTTCATCCATCAAATCTGCTAGACCTGAACCAAAGTTGTCGCACGTATCCGATCCCCACCTATAGTGATGGCCGTTAAAATCTCCCATAACAAGTAATGGTCCTTGTACATTACTCAGCAAGTTTTTTATGAAATCGAGATCAATTCTCTGTGGGTGAGCAATATAAAAACTAAAAATATTTATATCCTCAGCCTTAACAGCGACAACATTGATGTTATCACCTACAAAGGGTAGAGGAATTGGGGAGAATGTAACTTTGTTATTGATGAACAAAGCACATCCCCCATATCCATCTAATCTGTCATGACGGACACTGCTGGAACATGGGATCCTAAAATTGCTCTCAGGACGAAGCCATGTCTCAGCGATGCTGCAGATCGATGGTTTATACTTATTAATTAGATAAAGGAGGTCAGTCTTCCGAGGAGAAATACTCCTGACGTTCCATTGAAGAAATGTCTGGGGATGGAACGTTATTTATGTAACGCACAATTGAGGACAATTTGGTGGCAACGTGGTCGGGTAGAGATTGTGATGGGTTGGACAATACTGTCATTAACATACTTGAGATGATACTCAAGATATTTTCTGAACTAATGGGACTGCTTGCACCCTCCCTAGGGATGGCACAACCATTCTGTGAAGGAGAGAAGAAGTAATCTTGAATAAGGGCTTGATGAGCCTGCTTATCATAACTGGGGGGAAGGGGGGCATGTGTTTTGGGTTTCAGAAAGACAGTTTTTTGGTGGGATTTAGGTGGTTGGGGAGTTTGGCTTGGGAGTTGACGAGGGATAGGCGGATTGGTTTTAAGCGGAGCTCTAGACACTTCGGCATATGATTTTGAAGCACGGGGTAGGACCTGACTTGCCTCTGCATAGGAGATCGATTTCTCCGCCATTAGGGCTTTTATGCATTTCTGACGGCCTAGTTCAGGGCAAGCTTTGTCGTTTGCATAATGATTGCCAGAACAATTTATGCAAGCGGCATACTCATGTGGAACCTGGCACCCATCGCCAGGGTGGTCTTCACCACACTTGAAACAGCGTGGTTTAGAGCGGCATACTGTGCGGGTATGTCCAAAGCGGCAGCAGTGGAAACATTGGATGGTCGGGTAAGTGTATTTTTCCACTGGGAGAGCTGAATAAAAGCAATAGACACGCCTGGGTAGAATCTGACCATCAAAAGTGAGGATGACTGTTTGAGTAGGTTTCCATTCAGTAATACCAAGATTGATCACCTTCCTATTCAATCTCCTTGCCTTTATGACAGAGCCACATGCAGCAGGAATCTTGATGTTCTCAATAATTTCCTCTTCTGACCATTCAGTTGGTACATCCCTAACAAGACCCATACGAGTTATGTTATATTGGGGTATAGAGGCGATGTAGTTATGCTGAGTCAATATTCGGCTAATTAAAAAGCTGTTTGCGTCTTGGTGAGACTGGAACTCGACCGACACGCGGTTTCTTCCTAATTGTTTGACACTGCCAAGAACAACATTGCTGAAATTTTTTTGATGTAGAAACATTCCAAATTTTACTTTGTGGAGCGTGGTATTCGATGTCTGGCCATCCTTTAAGGAAACATGCACCACATACGGAGCCCTATCTCTAGCCGTATAAATTTGTCTGCCGGTCTCTTTTCTAAGGAGCTTGGGAGGGTTGGTAACAGTAGAAGGGGGAGAGGTCGCTACTCTTTTCCGGTTTGTAGATTCGGAGTCCATTTTATCTTTATCATTGTCGTCGGGGAGGGTAACCGTTAAAATCGGAGAGAGCTCAAAAAGGTCAGGAGGATCGGGGGGCTTTTTACTATCCATATTGGACAATAAAGATTATTGAAATACAATAAAACTTGTGGTTTAAAAACCTTGGGACAGTGTTAGTTGTTTTTCAGTTATTTTGTAATAGAAAAATCGAGTGCAATTTTAATCAACGATTTTGTATTTTTTTGACACCACAAAACCGTCTGTGGCTAGTTTGCTTGCGAGAGTTCAATTTTCATGAGAATCTTGAAAATTCAGAAAATCGAAATAAGTAGGTTATTTCTCCAGATTCTTCAAAAATTGCGAGATTTCAGTCGACGATCGCCGTATCGTATTGGAATTTTTCTTTAAAATCTTTAAAACACAACACCACTTCTCAAATGACAGCTGACAAGTCTTTTTTCTATTATAGTATTATCACACTTTTTTTCGTGTTAATATTTGCAAGTACCAATATCATCTCTTCCCTATGACACTGACAATCACCTACATTGACAAGCATAACGTTCCGTTCTATGTTATCATAAATATTCGTGATAATTACACATTTTGCATAACATTGTTCATTTTTTAATATTAAACATAAATACAATTTTTGTATTCACTTATTATGTTATTTTTTATATTAGACACGATTTGGTAATTAAAGAAAAAAAATAAATAATACGTATCGTACCGTAAACGTATACAAGTGTAAGAACGTAAATCGTGTAAAGACTAGGTTGGAGCGTAACTCGAAACACGGTGCGTTCAATTAACTGCACGATGGCTTATTTTTAAGTAAATTCTTTTTTTTTCTAACTTTTAATTCCCTTCTCCTAGTGACTCAATATTTTTTATATAATCCTCTTATCAATTCTTAATTATAATAAACATTAATTCGCAAGTGTATCTATTTTTATATAATGTGGGTCCAAGCTCATCATTCTCCTTTGAGTAGACCTGTCCAGTCAGTCCAAGCATTTGTCAGTATTCGTGTAGCTCAAACTTAGGACTAATAAAGAGCTCAACGACTTGACGATCAATACCAAAGAAAGGACATTTGTGTTGGCAAATACTCAAATCTGGCAGACATCATATCAAATCTGTCAGACATTATATTATTAAGTTTGGCGACTTTTCGATCTATGCCGGTAAGCTTGATTCTCCTGTGGATATCTTCATTCCTGCAAGCAATGGCGCCTTGCGAAGTTTTCTGATGAGGTTCATTGTGTTTTTGTTATCACTTAGTCATAGACTTTCGTCAACATTTTTTTATTGGCCACGTGATCAAACTACGCAACGGTACAATGAGTCCAAGGGCCTCTGATTAACTCATTCATCTTTTTTATAATGCTTACATTTACAATATTCTTATACTTATACCAAGAGCGAGCGGGAATGTAGGGTACTCGACATAATAATTTTTTTCATAACCATCCAAAAAATGGTTGAGATGTGGCGACAGACATTTAGTAATTATCGCTGACCAAGTAATTTGCAAATAAAATTGGCTAATAATGCTATTGAAATATAATAATCATTACATAGTATAAAACAAAGTTGCTTATGCCCTATGTACGCTTCTATCTTTAAAAGTATGCAACGGATTTTGATACGGATTTTTTTAATAGATGGAGTGATTTAAGAGAAAGGTTTATGTGTATCGTAAATGCATAATTTTTCAATATCTGTACCCGTGCGATGCTAGGGCGGCTCGCTAATCTTAACTTACTAATATTATAAATGCGAAAGTTACGATGTTTGTACTCAATCGCGCCAAAACGGCTAGACGGATCTGGATGAAATTTGGCACAGGCATAGGATACAATCCGGAGTAGGACATAGGCTACATTTTGCCCCGGAAATCCCAACCCTAACCCCAATACCACGCGGGCGAAGCCGCGGGCAAAAGCTAGTTAATAATAATTTTAATTTGTTAGCATCTGATTACAATTAAGTACAATATAAAAATCCTTCATGGATTTTCGTATTTTTCTCCGTCCTGCAAACGGAGAAAAATACGTATACAAAGGACTGTTCCGTACCGAGAATTCCGCAATCTTCTACACATGGACTTTTGTACATAATTTTGCCAAAAAAAAGTTAAAGAAAAATAAATTACCTCAAAGTTAGTCTTGCTATGTTCTGCGCCCCCCCAAGGGACAAAAGCCTTACCAAGCGACTTCACATACTTCCCGGGACACAGCGAACCTCTATGGTATGCTCGGGCTATGTAAATATCTTCGCTATCGTACCCGCCAATTATAGCATTGGGAGGCAACAAACCATCTGACATGGGAAGCCAGTGGTAACCTTTCAGCGAGACTGTAATGTTAAAGAATGTCCTTATTCACATATGAAAGCTGTTATCTATAAATATAAAAGGTGAAACTGACTGACTGACATATCAACGCACAGCCAATACTCAGTAGTATTAAGGTTAATACTACTGAGTATTGGCTGTGCGTTCAGTCAGTCACTAATGGCCCTTTGAAAAAAGCCCTTTGAAATTTTGCACAAGGCTTCCTGCTACCTAGCAGGAAGCCTTGTGCAAAATTTCAAAGGGCAGAGGAAGAACGAGGTGGGTCGTTTAGTCAGTAAGAGTCTGAGACTGTTGCCCGCTCCGCCCAAGAACGGGATTCGTCATTGGATGATTTTTGTCCACCATAAAAAAGACATGTCATTCCTATAATAAGATATAACTAACAAGATGAAAGGACATTTGTTCCGTATTCATAAGAGATCCGCATGAATGCATGATATTAAATTTGATTTTTTCATAGTTTCATGGGACGGCAAACTTGACTTTGAGCTCTTAATACCTCAAATTGATACCTCAACGCGTTCCCGAGATAAAAGGTCTTGACAGAGAAACAACAAAGTGAACCTATAAGGTTTTCGTTTTTTCCTTTTGAGATACGGAACCCTAAACCACTTCTGTTTTCTAAACAGATTTAAAAGATTTTTACCTGAGCATCTTTCTCCCGAATACAGTTCTGTGCATCGACATACTGGCTCACTGCTGTTATTTAAAGAACATACTCCATCGTGTAAACAGTAGTCATCGCACGCGTACACTTCACACCTCTTTCCAGAGTAACCGGCATCACATCTGAAAAAACAGGAGATACATAAGTCTTCTGAAAACATTCCGACTTAACAAAGGTTCAGCACCTTTTTTATTACAATTTATTTAATTTTTTTACATTATCTCCTTTTTTTAAATTGCTATAAACTAGTGCTTGACTGCGAACCCACCTAATGGTAAGCAGTGATGCAATCGTTGGTAGTAAGGCGCACTAGTTTGTTAAGAGCCTATTCACTCTAGCCTTGAAGACACCTAAATTATAATCGGACGGAAAGACAGCAGCCGGCAAACTGTTCCACTCCTTCGATCTACGCGGTATAAAAGACGAGGCAAAACGTTAAGTCCGGGCCGCGGGTGTCTCAACAACGTAAGGGTGGATATTTGTCGTACGCCCGGGATGTCCGATGTTAAAATTGAGATGAATCCTTGTAATGACAGCTCGACATTAGTCACGTGAATTCACGCCGTGAACAAACTACAAGTCCTACCACGCAAACACCCCGTCAGGCCGAGCCTTAGTCGTTGACGGCGTGCGCCTCAAGGAGTTATCAGCTAACTGTAGCAGGGTCGAAGCCTCCTGGGACTAAGGGTCGATGCGAAAGCGTATTAAATTACCTGGGCCCGGAAGGCAAGGAAGGAATGGGGTAGGTTGTTTAGTCAGTATGAGTCTGACACTGTTTCCTGCGGCGCCCAAGGGCGGGATTCGTTATGAGATGATTTTTACCTACCATAAAAATCGTTCCTTTTCACATTCACGTCTGTTTACGGAACTTCACGCCACTAATCTAGAGCCGCATATCGCTACACACTTCTTCCGGCGAAGCCTTTTTTATCGATTATAGGTTTGCGCTTGATCGCTATCTCACCTGATGCAAAGCGACGAAGCGGTCGACGATGGAGCGTGCTTACCTAGAAGTAACCTATTCACTCTTGACTTAAAGATTCTCGGGTGGTAGCCATCAGGAAACATAGAGTCCGGTAAGGAATTCCATTCCTTGGCTGTATGCACAATGAATGTGTTCCCAAAACGTTTTGTTCGTATATGTGGGATGTCTACCATGTAGTTTCGCATACCTTTTGACTTTCTATTATGTCTCTAATGACGGTGTTCGAAAGGTTAAAATCGATTTATTCAAATTAATATAAAACTAGGCAACAAATTGTATACCTAGTTATAACTTAAAAGAGCACACCTAAGTTAATTTAGTAAAGGCATGATCTTACCTGCAGCTAGGTTTATCAGCAATGATGCTACATTCTCCATGGAGACAATAGTTGTGACACACTGAAACATCGCATCTATAACCGGTGTAACCAGCATTGCATCTGAAATAATCGAAGCAACCACTTTGTATTATCAATCTGTTCAGTAGTTTCATCTTTCATCACAAATCGCACCATAAAACGCTCGGATCTCAGGGAGATTCGAGCGCTTTTAACAAAATATACCAGTACACTATAGATTCCTGAAAGGAAGGTCCAACTCCGGTATGAAGATTAAGAAGGGCCAGGGTGAGTGGTTAAGTCAGTAAGAGTCTAACAATATTTCCCGCTTCACCGAATTAAACGATTTTTCCCACCATGTATAAGAACCACTATAGAATGAACATTATTTTGATTTACCTGCAATTTGGTTCTCCATTAGCGCTGACACTACAATTTCCCTCTAAACAATAGTTGTGACAGACAGAAATTTCACATCTCTCCCCTGTGTAACCAGGAATACAGTCACAACGGAGTTCCTCACTATCTTTTGTACCATTAACGCAAAATATATTATCTTACCTACATATAAAACTATTACCAAAAATATCCGTTCTTATTTGCCTTTGAATATGCCACGGCACTGGCCGTGTGAAGAACAATTTATTACGGGCCATAAATATTCGGGCACGGTGTCCAGTTCGACACATTTTTATCTACTACACTCTTTTAATTTTGAGTAAAATTACCCACTTATTTATCTACTAGACACATTTGGAGTTAACTCTAAATTAATATTAGGGCAGGGTAGTATTAGGGCATCGGAAAGTAATCGTGAATTTTGATACTTTTGAGAATGTTACATGTTTTTTTGCGACATTTCTTTTTTATTATTTTATTGGTAATAGGTTTGCGCTTGACTGCTATCTCACCTGATGGAAAGCGACGATGCGGTGGACCTAGCGGAGCGCGCTTACCTAGAAGTAACCTATTCACATAAACTGCCGTGTCTTTTTTTCGTAAACTTAAAAGTTTGATTTTTTGGACAGATTCAAGGGACTGCAGACTCGAATATATGCTTCAAATTTCAAATCGATACCTAAATAAAGTCAAAAAACAATTAATAGATAGACAGTAAGGGATCTGTTTTTTCTTTTCCTTTTGAAGTACAAGACGGCGCGCACTGTTCCCATGCGCCTCAAGGAGTTGTCAGCAAAACCGTAGGGGAACCGTGCAGAAAGGTCGAAGCCAACTAGAAAGAAAAGAAAGAAAGAAAAAGTGTTCCCACTACTAACTACTACTAACTAGTCCCCAGTATGAAAGGCAAATAAGGAACGGGGTGGGCTGTTTAGTCAGTAAGAGTCTTACACTGTTTGCCGTAAGACTCTTTCCTCTCTCATCCAATGACGAATCCCACCCTTGAGTGGAGCGCCACTCAAGGGTGGGATTCGTCATTGGATGATTTTTGCCTACCCACAATAAAAAATAAAAAACTATAGAAACGACGGCCAGGAACCCTTATATTTTCATCATGTCTGTCTGTTTGTCCGTCCGCGGATAATCTCGGCGACCTTTAGCATTAGAAAGCTGAAATTTGGTATCGATATGTATATGAATCACGCCGGCAAAGCGCAAAAACAAAAAGTGGTACCAAAATAAAATAAATGTTTTATTAGAATACCTCCCCTACACGTAAAGTGGGGAGTGATCTTTTTTTCATTTCTACCATAACGTGTGATATATTGTTGGACAGGTATTTAAAAATGATGAAGAGTCCCGTAAAATATTTTTTTGATAATATAAATGTGTTCGAAATTCGTGTGAGAAATTCGTGACGGACAGGAAACTACGGAACCCTACACTGAGCGTAGTTTTTTTTTTTAATAAATGGTTGTGTACAGAATAATTTGTTTTTAATACTCGCACACATTTTTCTAGCTAACTGTACTACAAGTAACCACGAATTCGCTTATGCATCATTTAGATATTTTTTACAATGTTGTTATCGGATATCTGAAAGCACCTACGTAACTTACAATTTAAATTTACTGTTTAAACAATGTTACGACTTCTGTGTAATTTGTAATCAGATTATTTGCCAGCTTCCTCCCTCGGAATCGCCTACTTTAATCATTACATAGTATAAAACAAAGTCGCCTGTTCCTATGTATGCTTAAATCTTTAAAACTACGCAACGGATTTTGATACGTTTTTTAATAGATAGAGTGATTCAAGAGGAAGGTTTATGTTCATAATACATGCAGAAATATATTCAATATCAGTACCTGTGTGAGGCTGGGGCGGGTCGCTAGGTGTTTTATTTATAATATATCATAGAAACAACAATTTTTAATTTAAGTTCAGACTAGCTTTTACCCACGACTTCATCCGCGGAGAAGTCGAAAATGTTTGTTCTGAGTTTTATGGTCGATTCGTTTCATTGTAATTAATTCATAGCTCTACTCCACGACTTTATTCAACTAGAAGTAGGAAATATTTGTAAAGTCAAAGTAAATTATTAACTAAAAAAAAGATGCCTTCATCCGAAAATAGATTTTCATTCATTCATTCATTTCTTTTGCAAAAAAATGTTAAAATGACGTTTTTTATACAGTTTAATTTAAAAAACGTAAAAAAAATAAGAGAATACCGACAAAAAATTCCACCCCCCAATGGTGGAATTTTTTGTCGGTTTTCTCTTATTTTTTTATTACTTACTTACTTATTTTTCTCTTAGTTATTGATTTACTTTTCGTCGTCCTAATGTCGACACCAGCCAATGCCGAAAACCAGCGATTTGAGCTCATCGCATTATGCATGGTACCACTGCATCATACTGAACGTTTCGCCCGGGTGTCGCCACTGTGTGGCCAGCCCGGAGGTCACGGTGGAGCACACGTGGAGGTGTGCCCCGCTTGGGAAGAGCATCACTGTGTCCTCGTAGGGGTTATCGGCGGCAGCGACCTCTCGCGTCGGGCTTTGATCCACAGTGACAGCGAAGAGGAATGGCAGGCGGTCGCCTCCTTCTGCGAAGCAATAATGTTCATAAAGGAGGAGGCCGACCGCATAAGGCAAAAGCAACAGCGCCCTCGCCGTAGCCGTCGCTGCCACGATCCCGTCGATATCCGGCCACTGTAGACACTGGCTCGCGGACGGTGAGTAATCGGTACCTCGCCGTCCGGTAGTCTGGTCCCTGTCCAGACCGAGACCAACTCGTCGACGGCGCGCACTGTTCTCGCGCGCCTCAAGGAGTTGTCAGCAAACTGTAGGGGCCTTTCAGGGTCGAAGCCTCCTGTAGCCGAGGTTTGGTGCGAAAGCGTTATATCGGGGGTCTGGGAATAAGGCAAGGGAGGAACGGGGTAGGTTGTTTAGTCAGTAAGAGTCTGACACTGTTCCCCGCTCCGCCCAAGAGCGGAATTCGTCATTGGATGATTTTTACCTACCATAAAAAAAAACCTTATGCTGAGCGTTTGGCTGTTTTTGCTCGAATGTGACGCATTCTTTTCTATTAAACGTAATGATTGGTTGTTGATTGTTGTTGTTGATTGTGTTGAATATTGGTTGTCATTGAATGATTAATTGGAAATAATCACACCAAAATATTAAAAAAAAATTTAAACTTTAGAAAATATAAAAAAAATCTCAAAAGTAGAACTTTAAATAGAAAAAATATTTTGAAACTGTTCAGTGTTCATCCCATATGAACAGTTTTCAGAATTTTTTTACAAAATAATTTCAGAACCAAGTTTGTAATCTAACCAATGTACTGTTAAATTACAAATTTAGTTCTGAATTGATTTGTGGGGAAGGAATTTGTAACCGAGATACTTGTAATACTTACCAGAATTGAAAAGAGTGTCCATGGAGTTTCTTGAACATTCTTCTCCATAGAGATCTACGCTTTGGAAATTTGGAATGTGCAATTAGCATCATATTTTTTAGGACAGACCGACTTGACGTTTCAAAAGTGCCTGTAAATGGTTTATTTGGAATAAAATGATTTTGACTTTTGAGTCAACCAAAATGAAAATATTAGTATGCTTTGTAACTAATAAATAGTACAGAGGCATTTCATACTTCATAACAGGGTAATTTCGAACTGGCGTACATCGCACTCGTATGCTTTCTAACTAACGATACGTCGGCCTTGCATACTTCGCTCCAGTGAACTTTCGAACTGGCGTACATCGAGTCGAGATCCTGTACTTTAGAACTAACATACGTCGACATTTCAAACTTCGACATTCAATAGCGGAGTCAACAAAATGATGTCGTTGGGACATGGTCTGAAGATCAAAACCGTCCGAGAACCACCATCTGTGGAGATTGTCTTTGCTGCACTCAACCTGGGTGCGGAGCCTGTTTATGCATTTCCAGGTTCCAGGGGACAGGCTCTGTGATAGTTGGATAACATCATCAGGAGGTTTGGACTTCTCCCGCTAGAGGTCGCAACTCTCCAAGGTGGTGTTGCTTGTAACAGCATTCTCGCGTTCCTTTTGTCAAAGGACGCAAGAGTGTTGTATATACTGACTAAAATAGGACTTCTGATTGTGATTGTATAGATTCATAGAATGTTGGTTCATGTTTGTACGATGAGGGTGGCATAGTCAGTTTATGATTGAACCCTCTATAAAATAAATTAAGATTTAAAAAAATGTCTCAGGGGCGAACTTATAATTCTAAATGTAGTAAAGAGGAAAACGAATTTTACCTTATTATTGACCCAAACTTTAGATAAACAGAGGATCATTAATTTATGAAAAATATAACAAAAGGCATGTTATTCCAATGTTTTTTGATTAAGTCCACCACAAGGAAAACCAACGGACATGCTAATTAGATTAATCTAATTTGGTACCTAGTTCGTTAATATTAAATATAAATATTATATTAATTTTAATAATGACTAACTAAATATAAAATGATACAGTACGTAAAATAAACTGGGTTGTAAAAATAACAGGTCAAATTCGAATATGCAAAAAATACTAAAGTAAAAAAAAAAAACAATTTCAAATCCAAATGTTGATTGGTAGAGAATGCCTTGTAACATAAATAAATAAAGTCGCTTTATTTCACACCGGCCTACCTGGGCCTTTATTAAACGTTAGAAGCTAGTACATGTGCAAATGACAATTTCCTATGAAGAAGAACCGGCAGGGAACTACAGGGTTACTCTACCAGGTTATATCACATCAGATCTGTCAACTACGGTAACATAAAATAGAACATTAGACATGGCCCCTCAGCCCACTACGTCTATAAATCTACATCTACACTAATATAATAAAGAGGTAAAGTTTGTTTTTTTATTTTTTTGTTTTTTTGTTTGTACGAGGTAATCTCGGGAACTACTGGTCCGATTGGAAAAATTTTAACAAAGCAACAATAGAAAGCTGCTTCACTCCTGAGTGACATAGGCTATATTTTATGTACGCGGGCGAAGCCGCTGACAAACGCTAGTACTTCAAATAGTGGTTACTCTTTAAAACTAACTTACCGTGTGTCTTTCTCCTTTGTCAAATCCATCCAAAGGTTGTCTTGATAAAATCGCTTTTAGCGATAAGACCGCCCATTGTAACACCTTAGTTTTTTAACCGACTTCAAAAATAGGAGGAGGTTCTCAATTCGATTGTATGTTTTTTTAATTTTTTTTTTTATTTTTGTTACCTCAGAACTCCGTTGTTTATGGATGGATTTGCAAAATTTTTTTTGTACTTGGCATAAGGTGGCCCGACGACCTGGTGAGAATCACGGGAACGCGCTGGATGCGAGTCGCACAGAATCGGTCGTTGTGGCGACGCTTGGGGGAGGCCTATGTCCAACAGTGGACGTTTTCTGGCTGAAATGATGATGAGAGCTATCATGAGATGTACTCATGAGATGAATCATAAGTATTTCATGCATCATATCATCTCTCCACGAGATCAAAACGATTACACTGTAACAAAGTACCTATAATATGTAATCCTACTTATATGAAATTGGTAACTTTTTCAAAAGAAATGTAGGAACGATATTGACTTCGTTGCCATAACACATTATAATAAAAAAAAAACACTAAACGGCAACAAATAATAAAAAAACTTTTTACAAAAAAAAAACCGCCTTCAAAAAAAGCCAAACTATTAGTAATTCCTTGCCTTGTCTGGCATCGACTCTAAAAAGAAGTAATAAATTTTGAATATTTGCAAAATGTTAATGTCAAATAAGTTTACCTAAATTTAAGTTTCTTTACAGCAATTCAAATTTTTATTTTCAACTTTTTAGTGTAGGACCTTTTATCGTTTGGATTTTTTTGAAGGCGGTTTTTTTTTTGTAAAAAGTTTTTTTTATTTAAGTTCCTAATGTACCAAGTTGTGTTTATGGTGTACCTACAATAAAGATCTATCTAACTTCAGATTGATACCAAATTTCAGCTTTCTAGTGATAAAGGTCGCTGAGATTATCCGCGGACGGACAGACAGACAGACAGACCTGGCGAAACTATAAGGGTTACTTGTTGACTAAAAAAAAAAAAACGACGTGTTGAAGAGTTTGCAAAAACCTATTTACAAAATAAAAATCATTTATCATTATCATTTATCACTACGGAACCCTAAAAATAAAGGAGGATAATGTTACTAATGAACTTGTAATTATCGCCTATCGGAACCATTTATATACACTGCACTACGCAGTTATGGCTATTCCTTATTAAAACTCCGTGGTTTCACAAAAACAAGGTTTTCTATTGTACCTGAAGAGGACGCAATATTTAACCTAGCGTTACCTCTAACGCGTTAAAATGTATAAAATGCAGTTTGTGTTGATATTGATCGTGCTATATGCAGGATTTACTCATTCTTTAACTTGGGGTAAGTACCTCATTGTAAAAATCGGCCAACTATCGTAGTCAGTTTTGAAAATATTTCATTTATATCATTTTCTTTCTATCCGTCTTTCTCTGTTTATTTATCACTAGCTTTTGTCCGCGGCTTCGCCCGCGTACATAAAATATAGCTGTCGACGTGGGTATGCATCGAGATGTAGTGGCGGTGGACAAGGGACTCACCCCGCTCTCCCTGGCTAACGAGAACTGGCGCAAACCTGTAGTGCTTGACACTAACGATCGCAGGGTTGTGTGGCAGAGCAAGGAACTTCACGGACGCTTTTTCCGGGCCCTTCACGGGCCTGATGTAGATCAATTGGCGTCCGTATCCTGGCTGCGTGCCGGTGACCTCTTTGGGGAAACCGAAGGTTTTGTCTGTGCAATTATGGACGAAGTTATCATGACGAATAACTACCGGAGATTTATTGTGAAGGACGGCACGGTTGACATTTGTCGGGCTTGTCACCGTCCGGGAGAATCAATTCGTCACATAATCTCTGGTTGTTCTCGTCTAGCTAACGGCGAGTACTTGCACAGGCACAACCTCGTAGCCAGGATTATCCATCAGCAACTTGCTCTGAAATACTCTCTTGTGGAATCGGAAGTGCCGTACTACAGGTATGAGCCCGACCCAGTTCTTGATAATGGTCATATCACCCTGTACTGGGATCGGTCTATCATCACTGACAGGACTATTTTAGCCAACAAGCCTGATATAGTGGTGGTAGACCGAAGCGAGAGGCGTGCAATGATTGTTGACATATCCGTCCCTCATGACGAGAACCTCGTGAAAGCCGAGAAAGATAAACAAGTCAAGTATATTGACTTGGCTCGCGAGGTTGTCGACATGTGGGATGTGGATTCGGCAATCATTGTACCGATAGTCGTGTCAGCTAATGGCTTAATAGCCAAGAGCCTCGACCAACACCTTAGGAGGCTCTCGTTAGGCGGCTGGATCAAGGGCTTGATTCAGAAAGCGGTACTCCTGGACACGGCTCGTATTGTTAGGAGGTTCCTTTCTCTGGAGCCCTGACCGCCGGTAGCTTGGACCCTGTTCCCGATACCGGTGGGACACTATTTTTTATATTTTTAAATGTTTTTTTTTTTATTATTTATATTTTAAGAAAATATTTAAAAATGTATGGAATATGTTACAATTATAAATAAACGGAATAATAATAATAATGTTTTAAATTTTTAAATGTTACTTTTAATTGTTTTAATGAAATGTTTAAAAATATAATTTATATGTTTACGTAATGAATAAACGGAATAATAATAATAATTCTTTATTGTTATCATAATGGTACAATTTATGAAGCCTCTGACTCCCAAACTAGGCAGGCCTGTATGTCAGGAGTCAGCGCCCTCCCAAAATCATTGTAAACAAATTGAAATTGGTACAATAATTATAAGTTATATACTACAATACAATAGGTATAATCTACATTAAGTTGTGCTAAAAAATGAATTAAATAATTAATTCATTACACAATTATAATACTATAATCATAAATTAATCAAAGTAAAAAGTTTTAAATAATTAAAATGAAAAATTAAATTTACCTAAGAAATAAATGGATTAAAATTAAATGTTTTGAAATTATTACGTAATTAAAACAACAGAAAAGAAATGGAATTTTAGATAATTAAATCAAACTAAAAAACTAATAATTAAAATTAAATATTTTAAAATTATTACATGATTAAACAACTTAAACAATAAAATCATAAAAAATAAAATCGAATTAAATTAAACCGTGCTGTATGAATTGTAAATGTCCGTGTTTATGAATGAGTATATTATGTACGTTCACAATTTTATTGCCACATTTGAAAAATATTCGGTGAAAAATTGTTAATTATTATTTATTTTCTCTGTACTATCGTAGTCGAGAGAAAAAAGCCAGTTCTTCACTTGTAATTTTAAATCGCGTATCGACAACGGGTATATATTGAGAATCTCATTAATTTTATTGTAAATATGAAAGGAAAGTGTTTTGTCTTCTTGCAAATACCGTACGACTACGACATTTGACGGATTCAAAAACATTTGGAATTGTACGTTTGTTTTGATGCTTATTACGATCGTACGGGGCGGACGCATGTTGTTTGGTTACTAAATGGAATATAAAAAGTTGTCTTACTGTAAATACAGCCCGTAAACTCCGCTTCGCCAGCCTGAACATTGGCACGCTGACCGGACGCGCGAGAGAGTTGGCCGATGTACTGCTTAGGCGAAGGGTGGCCGTGGCATTCCTGCAGGAGACTCGGTGGAAAGGCCGCAGGTCCCGACTCATCGGGAATGGCTACAAACTGATCTATACGGGTGCAGCCGGTGGGGAGAACGGGGTGGCCGTTGTACTCTCCGAGGAGTTTCACGACGCAGTCCTGGAGGTGAAACGCTACAGTGATCGGCTTATGGTCGTAGGTGTGCTTATTGATGGGGTTATAACCCACTTGATAAGTGCCTACGCGCCTCAGGTCGGTTGCAGCGACGCTGAAAAGGCTGCGTTCTGGGATCAACTCGGTGGGGTGCTTCGTGGCATCCCGTTGTCGCAGGGAATCGTTTTGGGTGGTGATCTGAACGGTCATGTGGGTGACAGGTGCAAGGACTTTGAGCATGTTCACGGTGGCTTTGGATACGGTAGCCGTAACGCTGAAGGGGAGACTATCCTCCAAACGTGTGCGGCTGCCGGCCTTGCCATCGTGAACACGTATTTCAAAAAGAAATCCGAACACCTGATTACCTACAAGAGCGGGAGGTACGCTACCCAAATCGATTTCTTACTCACACGGAGGCACCATATCAGTAGGGTGGCCAACTGCAAGGTCATACCCGGTGAGAGTCTCACTGCACAACACCGTCTCCTTGTCATGGACTTGCGCGTCAAGCCTAGGGTCAAGGTTGTTGAGCGCCAACAACGCCGTATACGGTGGTGGCGACTGAATGAAGCCACGTCCCAGTCGTTCGCGTCGGCCATCGGCGATAAGTGCGATGGTACCGATGGCGAACCTGTGCAAAGCCACTGGGACAGGATTCAGGTTGCCATCACTGGGGCGGCAAAGTCGGTGCTCGGCTTGTCCAGGGGCGGCCGCAAGTGTGACAAGGAGACTTGGTGGTGGGATGACACAGTCCAGAGGGAGATCAGAGAGAAGAAAGCCCTCTTCAAAACGTGGCAAGCTTCCAAATCTCCCGAAGACCGCGACGCATACAGAACCGCAAAACGTGCCGCCAAGAGGGCCGTAGCCAGAGCCAGACGAGACCACTTACAGCCACTTTATGATAAGTTGGAATCGTCTGAGGGGCAAAAGCTCATTTATAAGTTGGCACGTTCCAGGGTCAAAGCGGCACTGGATATCTCTAAGTGCCGCTGTGTAAGAGACCCTGACGGCAATCTGTTATGCGAGGACCTCGCGGTGAAGGAGAGATGGCGCTCGTATTTCCACGAGCTGCTGAACAAGCAGCACAAAGAGGTGTTGTCTCCGGTTCTCCCTCCAAATCAGGGACTTGTGCCCCCGGTTACGCCTGAAGAAGTGCATGTGGCCCTTCGCCGCATGAAGAACCGGAAAGCTGTCGGTGCCGATGGAGTCCCCATTGAAGCCTGGAAGGCGATGGGTCCTCGTGGTGTGGGCATCTTAACCCACCTATTTAACCGCATGCTCCTCACCGGAAAGATCCCGAGTCAATGGAGACTGAGTATTATCACTCCAGTCTTCAAAGGCAAGGGATCGGTGCAGGAGTGTGGCGACTACCGTGGGATTAAGGTTATGTCCCACACCATGAAGCTCTTCGAGCGGGTGATTGACTCTCGGATCCGACAGGAGTGCACCGTCTCGGGATGTCAATATGGGTTTCGACCAGGCCATGGCGCCATGGATCCCATCTTTGCCCTAAGGGTTACCATGGAGGGATACAGATCGAAGAATACGCCTCTGCACCTCTTGTTCCTAGACATGCAGAAGGCCTTCGACTGTGTCCCCCGTGATGTGATCTGGTGGGCGCTGAGATCTAAAGGAGTGCCCGAGACCTATGTTGACATCATCCGAGATATGTACCGAGACTCCGGTTCTGTGGTTCGGACCGCTGTTGGCGATACGAAACCCTTCCCCATCACCGTCGGAGTTCACCAGGGCTCTGTCCTTAGTCCGTTTCTGTTCAGCGTGGTGCTGGACGTGCTGTCCTCCACCATCAGGGACTTACATGAGCAGCCGCCATGGCTGCTCATGTATGCAGACGACATCGCGCTGGCGGATTCGGACAGTGGGCGCTTGGTTCGACGTGTGGCAGCGTGGAAGGAATCGCTGGAAAACGGCGGTCTGAAGATTAATGCGGCGAAGACCGAGTACTTGGCCTGTAACACAACTAACGCTGCTCCTGTTCGCATTGGCGAAGACACAGTTGAGCGCACGGAACAGGTCAGGTACTTGGGATCGGTGCTCCACGAGTCCGGGGACGTCGATTGCGACGTCGAGTCGCGTATCTCGGCGGCCTGGGCGAAATGGCGTGAGGTGGCGGGTGTTATCTGTGACCCGAAAATGCCGGTTAGGCTCAAAGGACAGGTCTATAAGACCATCATTAGGCCTGTCCTTTTGTATGGCAGTGAAGCGTGGCCTGTGCTTGAACGACATAAGCAAAGCCTGCGTGTCACGGAAATGAATATGCTGCGCTGGATGTCTGGAGTTTCGCGGAAAGACCGCATTAAGAACTCCCGCATCCGGGGCAGCCTTCAGGTCCGTGACATAGCGGATAAACTGCAGGAGGGTCGTTTACGCTGGTATGGCCACGTTTTACGAAAACCGGCAGACTACGTGGGTAACAGATGCCTCGCCATGCCGCCTCCGCCGGGACCCGGAAAACGAGGTAGGCCTAAGAGGCGATGGATCGACGTCGTAAGGGACGATATGCGTGCTAATGGGCTTAAGGCAGAGGACGCAAAAGACCGAGCGAAGTGGAGACGACTAGGCAGGAAAGCGGACCCCGGGCACCGAGGTGAAAGCCAAGGTAGCAACCGGGACTTACGCTAGGCTGATGATGATGATGTCTTACTGTAAATACCCGGCATGTTTCGTACAAGGACTTCGTGGGGAATCTGTATGGCTTGTATAGCATAGTCTTCAGTAGTGTCCGTTGTGCTCTTTCAAGGTGTAAGAGATGAGTTTTGCATGCACCTCCCCAAACTCCTATGCAGTATCTTATCACTGATTGGGCGAGTGCACAATAGACACTACGAAGAAGATTGCTGTCTGCTACGCGCCTGAGATTTAAAAAAAATAAAGTTTAAAAACTAACACCCGACTACTTAAAAACACGCTCTAAAAAGTACGAAACAAGAAAACAAGAAAGCCGTGGTCGTATACCACTTTTTTTAATTTATTATTCTTATGGCATACGACCACGGCTTTCTTGTTTCGTACTTTTTAGAGCGTGTTTTTAAGTAGTCGGGTGTTAGTTTTTAAACTTTATTTTTATTTAACATATTTTGGAGTTCTAAATAGGTTAATCTTGGGTTCATTGATTTCTCAGCCCATGAATACAGGTAAAGTCACAAGCAAATGCTAGTAATATATATATATTCAAAATGTACAAGTAAAGCGCTTTCAAATGATACCAAACACGGCATATTTATCTTAACTTTATTTTTTTACTTCGTATGTTTTGTCCGCTAGAGGGCGCCACATTAGATTTTGTGAAATCCCATATAGCCTATAACCAGCGGACAATTAAGACGCTTCTAATGATATGTCATTTGTCGAATTCTGATAAGTAGTTTAGAAGTTACGAGGGAACAGATGAACATCCATACCCACATACATACATACATACATACAGGTCAAAATCATAACCCTCCTTTTGCTTCGCCGTAGTCGGGTAAAAAACCCATGTAAGTTTCCTTATCCTTGACGAAACCATGTCAATTCGTGGTTGCCACGTGATCTTTTCATCTATGAGAACCCCAAGGTATCGAATTGTCTTCGTATTATTCACTGCTGCGCATGTACACTGTTGAGTGAAAGGTGGTAGTGTACAAGTGTGAATTCGAATAGCAACATTCGGCTGTTTTATGCAGGCATTTGTGGATTGTATACAATACGTTTTTGACAAATTAACAGTCAACAGGTTATGCCGCATCCACAAGCTGACTTTGTGGAGCGCTATTTCAGCATTTCGTTGGACCTCATTCCGAGTCTGTCCCTGAAATACCTACGCTGTGTCATCAGCGAGCGTAGGTAAATATTTTCCCATGATTCAGTGACATTTGACATAGGTCGTTTATATAAACAAGGAAAAGGCTGGGACCAAGTATGCTACCTTGAGGAACCCCGTAGGTGACTTTGACATCTGAACTAGTTGTATTGCCTACTCTAACCTTTTGCAAACGACCTGTGATGAAACTCTCGTAGATTTTGAGTACTGTTCCCCTTACTCCATACCTTTCCAACTTGTCAACAAGAGCAGAAATCGAGACAGTGTCAAAAGCCTTGGCTAAATCAGCAAATACTCCAACACACTTTTGTTTTTCATCCAGACAAGTTGTCACATAATCTACCAACGAACCGACAGCTCCTTCTGTACTTTTGGCCACCCTAAAATAATATTCTGTTCCGAGATTTCTTCTGTTAGTACAACACTTTAATTTTTCAGACATCGTCGTGGCTAGATCTAATAATCTAGAATTTTACAATGAAGGAGCGTTAGTATACTCGGCGACACCAGCGGCTCATCGCATCAACTGGATCAGTTACGACCCCGTACACAATAGAGTACTGTTTGCTGACCAGCACGATAAGGACAACTCTGCTTCTAGTTTCGACATAGCAACAGAGAAGACGCAATCGTTAATCAAGAAAATAGGAAACCGATACCTAACTAGATTTACCTATGACCCAGCCACAGAATTACTATTTGGTACTGATAATAATACACTGTATTCGTTTCCAACGAAATCTGCGTGTGCCAATGAAGTTAACGGAAATCTTGTGATCGATTTCGAAACGACTGTGCTTCGCGAAGTTGCCGTCGATAGTTGTCGCGGGTATGTTATTACTCCTATGTTAAAGGCATGTCACAATAATTCATATCAATAATCAAATATTTATAAATTACAGATACATTTATTGGATAGCAGATAATATCATAGGAAAGGCTCGAATTGATGGCTCTGAGCTAGAATCAATTATAGACGGAGATGGTATGGTCAAACAAGGCTTAACCATTGGTGCAGATAAGATATACTGGATTGAGTCTCAAGAGTATATCAATGGTGCATTTTCTATTGAAACCGCAGACTTGAATGGACATAACAGGAGAACGTTATATAGCGATATAGAATCAGATTCTTCAGCAGATAAACTGACTGTGTCAAATCGTTTTATATCCTGGGGAAACAGTAATGAAAACTTCTACTGGCAACTGCCGAAGAATTCTCCGAACACCACAGATACAAAACCTAACAAAATTTTAATGAATACCACAACACCTTCTTGTGGTTCTCAAGATATAGCCGCTAATTATAAAATCTCCGACTGTCTCAGTGCTTTAATAGATGCAAATTTGTTTTGCGTTAATGGTACAAAAGATAGTGAGGAACCTCGTTGTGATTGTATTCCTGGTTACACAGGGGAGAGATGTGATGTTTCCGTCTGTCATAACTATTGTTTACAAGGAGATTGTAGTGTCAGTGCTAACGGAGAACCAAACTGCAGGTAATTTCTTAGTTTTTTTTTTAGCGTTTATAGGTTCGCGCTTGATCGCTATCTCACCTGATGGAAAGCGACGACGATGCGATCGACGATGAAACGCGCTTAACTAGAAGTAATCTATTCACTCTTGACTTAAAAATTCCCGGATGGTAGCCATCATGAAACACAGACTCCGGCAAGGAAATCCACTCCTTGGCTGTACGGACAATGAAAGTGTTTCCAAGACGTTTTGTACGAATATGAGGGATGTCCACCATGTACCGGTGGCGCAATACCGTTTGTCTGGTGGTCCAATGATGGAACGGGCTAGACGGAATTAAATTATGTAATTCCGACGCACACTCCCCGAAATGCAACCGGTAGAAAACCGACAGGCTAGCAACAGTAGCAACTCGGCGTCGATGCTCACAACTTTGAAACCTTGACTCGACGAGTAATACATTGCCAATGACCCTCTCAATAGACTCAAGCGCATCAAGTTGGTATCAGGCAGATCCGTCCCAAAGATGAGAGCAGTACTCCATAACCGATCGAACTTGCGCCTGATAAAGTCGTCCGCCGTGAAGTATCGTCTGACCTTTGCGAGGAATCCCAACTTTTTTGCAGCCAGTTGAGCCTTTGCTTCGATCAAATATTAATGCTATAGACTACTGACTTACTTCATAAACAGCACTCGAATCTCAGAGCACACGGTGTGATTTGTGAAGAAAGATGAAACTACTGAACATCAATAATACAAAGTGGTTGCTTCGATTATTTCAGATGCAATGCTGGTAAAACCGGTGAGAGATGCGACGTTTCAGTGTGTCACAACTATTGTCTCCACGGAGAATGTAGCATCGTTGCTGATGAACCTAGCTGCAGGTAATTTTATGCCTTAGATTAGACTAGCCTTCTGCCAGCGACTTCGCCCGCGTGAAAGTAGGGTTCTTTTCCCCATTACATCCCTTTAGGTGCTGAATTTTGAAAAACCCTTTCTTGGTGTTCGCCTACGTCATAAAAAAAAGCTTTGTGCAAAATTTCACGCTCCTAGGCCCAGTAGTTTGCTGTGTCAAGAAAAATTTTCAAGAGACTAAGAAAAGAAGTTTTTTATTTTTTTATTTTATCTACACAAATCGATAATGTTTCATATACCAGATCGAACCTCTTCGGAATTAAAACAAAAATAATTTAACGGTGTATCTACCAGGGCGCTTATCAAAATATGGCCGGTAGTATTTTTAAAAGTCTTGTTAGACGAAATAATACCAATGAACCGCTGCAGCGGACTTTTGTATTATCTTTTCAGTATTTTGACAAATATTTTAAATGAAAGTGCTTGTCTATCGCTAGGATATAAGTCGATACCTTTGTTAGGTTTTTTTTATGGTAGGTAAAATCATCCAATGACAAATCCCGCCCTTAGGCGAAGCGGGAAACAGTGTCAGACTCTTACTGACTAAACAACCTACCCCATTCCTACGTTGCCATATATACCAGGGCCAGAGCCTTCCTTTCAGACGCGAATCCTTAGCCCTAGTTGGCTTCGACCCTTCTGCAGGGTCCCTACGGTTTGTTGACAACTCCTTGAGGCACGCGGGAACAATGGGGTCCGTCTGATGACAGTTATCAGACCAATCGTCGTTAGGTCGGAATCTTTCAGAAGATCTATGTATCTCCTTTCATTTCAGATGTGATGCCGGTTACTCTGGAAAGAGGTGTGAAGTGTACGCGTGCGATGACTACTGTTTACACGACGGAGTCTGTTCTTTAAATAACAACAGTGAGCCAGTATGTCGATGCACAGAACGGTATTCGGGAGAAAGATGCTCAGGTAAAAATCTTTTAAATCTGTTTAGAAAACAGCAGTGGTTTAGGGTTCAAAAGGAAAAAACGAAACCTTAATAGGGTCACTTTGTTGTTTCTCTGAGTATCAAGACCTTTTATCTCGGGAACGCGTTGAGGTATCAAATTGAACCCCTTGACACCCAAGCGAACGCCGGCGCTCGCGCTCATGATTTCGCGAAACGCGCCGTTGTCAAATTTTCAAAAATATAATGTACAATATATGATTTTTTTTTTGTAGGGTATTTTGATATTTATCCAAGAACGTAAAAAAAAAATTTTTATAGATAAATAACTTTCCGTTAATACCCGCGAACGCCGGCGTTCGCTGTATTGAAATTGGTTCATGCAATCTGAAATTACCACTGAAAATCCGACATACATACCTAACCGAGAGCGCTGTTAAGTCGTAATATAAGGGTTCTGTTAAATTGTGAGAAATTTGTGACGGACGGGAAACTACGGAGCCCTACACTGAGCACGCGACTGACACGTTCTTGGCCGGTTTTTATTTATAAGATAATTACAATAACACCTCTTGTACCTACAATATTTTTCGATAAATAAGTATTATTATTATTATTCATATAATATAATCATATGTGAATGAAGATATTCTTTAACTTTACAGTCTTTCGTAGAGGATACCACTGGCTTCCAATGGTAGATGGCGAGTTGCCTCCCAATGCTATAATTGGCGGGTATGATAACGAAGATATTTACATAGCCCGAGCATACCATAAAGGTTCGCTGTGTCCCGGGAAGTATGTGAAGTCACTTGGTAACGCTTACGTCCCCTGGGGAGGCGCTGAACATTACGTGACTGAAGACTTTGAGGTAAAAGTATTGCTTTCTAGATAGGTATTTTATTTTTTTTTTATTTAAAATGAAACCACAGATATAGATATACCTAGATAACGCAAGACTACCTATTATGGCGTCACAAGCACTAGGTATTTGTGATGGGAAAATCAAATCGATTCAAAGATGCCGCCGCGTACGGCGTACCCATTTTTATATTTTTAACTGATGTCCGACTAGCGCTGTACACCGATACAGACTAACCGCGAAAGTGACCACTTACGATTTTTGTACGTAAGCTAGGCACGCGAAGTAGTTGCTCATTGCGTTATCTAGGTATATCTGTAAATGAAAACTTTTCGCAGTAGCTTTAGTAGCTTGCCGTCCGATCATCCCGTAACCGTCCAGGCCAAGTCCAAGTCGTTTACGGCGCGCATTGTTACCGCAATCTTCAAGGAATTGTCAGCAAACCGTAGGGACCCAGAAAGGTCGAAGCCTTCTGGAGCCAAGAGGTCGCTTCTGAAAGAAATGCTCGGCATTGATATGAAAGGCAACGTGGCCTCTACCAAGACCCGGCGCGAGAGATCGTCACACCGTTCGTTGTGGTGACACTAAGGAGAGGTCTGTGCCCATCTGTGGACGACATGCATCAGCTGAAATAATGATGATTGTGATGAGGAATTTACAAAAGTTTATAACGAATTTTTTCGCATTTCTTCAGCCTTAAAAAGTTCCCACAGCTGGAACAAAGGCCTCCTCTCTAGAAGAGGGCCATAATCAAACACGCGGGCCCAATGCGGATTGGTGGATGTCACATGTCTTCGGACTTTTGGTTCTAGAAAATGCCGGTTCCCTCACGATGTTTTCCTTCACCGTTTTGAGAGCAGTGGTGATGAGATAAATTACACAAAGTAATGCGCCTGGCTGGGTTTGGACCCGCGACTTACAAACTCGTACCTAAGTACTGTCGTAGCCTTTACCATTCGGCTACCACAGTACCTAATTTCTTTGGATCATAATGTATGTTTTAATTTATTTCAGATTTTGTGTGGCTTTAATGCTACATGGGTTAATGTGAATTCTAACTTTATACCTGATAATGCTTTCATCGGTGGACGTACAGGTGGAGATGACGAAATTGGTGGTGAACCTTTGTATGTTTGTAGAGCTGAGGTTGAAATTGATAAAGTTGTATGCGGAAAAGCGTACGGTCGCTCCCATTTGTGCTATTTGCCGTACGATGGTAGTGAGAAGAGGTACTCTACGTATGAAGTGTTAGTTGTACCAAACGACGAAATATAACAAGCCTTTAGGGCCCTCGCCCACGGGCGACTTTTTGTAGCGATGCAGTCACGATGCTCTCGCGCGTAGCATCGATACAGACGCGAAGCAGTCGCTAGCTGTGTGCCCGCGCCCACGGGACCAGATTCAGTCGCGATGCAAACGCGATTCGGTCGCGATGCAAACGCGATTCAGTCGCGATGCAAACGCGATTCGGTCGCGATGCAAACGCGATTCGGTCGCGATGCAGTTACGATACAAAAATACCTTGGATCAGTACAGATGCAAGATGGACTCCGTTGAGGCAACATTAGTCACGTTGTCTTTGGTGCTGCTTTTACGTAAGCAGCCGAAGCGTAGGCAACGGAAGCAGCGTCAATATTGGATGCATCCATTTAATACTCAGAGATTACTTTGTGGACATCATGTAACAACATTCAAACAACTCAAAAATTATGATCTTAAATTCAAAAGTTGTTATAGAATGTCATATTCGACGTTTTGTGAATTGCTTTCCATTGTAAAACCAGAGTTGATACGCAGAAATACAATGATGAGACAATGTATATCAGGTCGCGCGTTTGTATCGATCAATCGCGATGCAGTAGCGCGTTAGTAGTGCGACGCGGTCGCGCGTTTGTATCGATACAATCGCGATGCAGTAGCGCGTTGCAAATGCGACTAACACGCGTTAGAAGTGATGCAGTCGCGCGTTTGCTAAACGCGCGACTGCATCGCTACAAAAAGTCGCCGTGGGCGAGGGCCCTTAGCTCATATCTACAGCCTTTTTTCTTATTAGCGATAGAAATTGTTGTAGACATTTGAATAAAAGTATATAATTAAATGAAATCAAAGTTTTTTTTTAATATTAAAATGTGACTAAAATTGTACCATTGCATTGCATTGGGTATGAGAGAATACATAATAAGGTAGGTCCTATAAGTCTTAACGTGGGTGAATCGGCGTGCGAGCCTGAACCGCGTTTTTGCTCGCGGTTTGTTGGTGCTGATCGACTAGCGAGTTAAACAGTTTTGATTGATGAGTTCGGAAACAATATTTTAGCATATCGATGTTAGTTGATGCTGTAGAATTATAGATGATTCCTACAATTATTTATTCATTATTCAATTACACTGATTAGGTACAAATTATGTAAAACTTATAAAAAGAAAAATATAACAGATATATACTCACTCAGTCTTCTCGCAAATCGCTAAACATTCAGTCAATATCTTCTTCCATTCATCGGCGAACAGATCTATCTACCTGGACTGGATTCAAGGAGAGCGTTGAGCGCGACACAACCGTACGGCAACGTGGCACCACAAATAATTTATGCCGTCTTGCCCGACAATAGTTATCAGGAACAAAAATTTTACACAGCTTCTCATGCAAACTAGGCGAGTCGATGGTTCCGTGTATGATCTTGCAGGCAGTCACAAGCTGATCAAAAGCTCGTCTAACCTGAAGCGAGGTAAAGCCCAAGCAACCTAACAGAACAAATCGACAGCGAAGTCCTAATCGTCTGTGAAACCTGAAACATAATTTAATTCCGCCTAGCCCGTTCCATCATCGGACCACCAGACGTACGGCATTACGCCACCGGTACATGTGGATATCCCACATATACGTACAAAACGTTTTGGGAACACATTCATTATGCGTACAGCCAAGGAGTGGAATTCCTTGCCGGAGTCGGTGTTACCTGATAGCTACAATCCGGGTATCTTTAAGTCAAGAGTGAATAGGTTACTTCTACTGCATCGTCGGTTTCCATCAGCTGAGATAGCGGTCAAGCGCGAACTTATAAAAAAAAAATACCTGACAAAATAGTTAAATTTATTAAGATGGCAGAGGACAGAGGGGAAGACAAAAAACCTCACGTAGCTATTTTATGGATACTTACACAAATCTAATAGAACGAGATAAAATACCCATTTGTAATTTTACTCTTCAGTACGATCTTGAGGTTGTCGTAGGCTTTCCAGTTACTCCTTTATAATTTCCTTGGCTACCTCCGATGCTTTCTTCTTTAATAAAAAAACTTTTCTTGTCAAATTTTAGCTGTCATAACTTGATAGTGTCACTTTTTTACAGTTATTTTTTACTTTGTTTTATTTTTGTAGTTAGTATTTTTTATGATTTGCTGTTGATATACAAAATGCTTGCTTATGAGGCCGGCTTAGACGCCAAAAAGGAAAAGATTGAGAAAAGATGGACAAATCTTCTGTTAAATTGGGTAAAATTTCTTGTCTCTTAGTTGCAAAAACTACACCAGAAAGACTGCTGCCGTAAAATCTTTCTTGTTTTGAATGAGAGGTTATAAATCATCATCATTAGTCTTTAATATTCTCACTGCTGGGATACAGGCCTCCCCTCTAGGAGAGGGGCCGTAATCCACGACGGGGGCCCAGTACGGGTAGGTAAACAAGTCTTCGAATTTTTGGTTCTAGCACATGTCGGTTTCCTCACAATGTTTTCCTTCACCGTTTTGAGAGCAGTGGTGGTGAAATAAATTACACAAAGTAATAAACCTGGCTGGGTTTGAACCCGCGATCCACGTCACTGCCAATACCACTCGGCACCATTGCTCTCAAGGCAGTACAAGAGATGCTACGCAAGTCTTCACACAACAACTCGACAACTCGGGCCTTGAGAATTATTGCTGGTATAGCCTTTGGTTATATACATGTATATAACAACAAAAATCAGGCTTATAAAGTGACTGACCTGTCAGTCTAGTAGTTAGTGACCCTGACTGCTATGCGGGAGGTCGTGGGTTCGATTCCCACCCAGTAGTCCAGTCATTTTAGGGTTTTCACCTCGGAATGAAAGATAATAAGCTACAAATTGGTATAAACCTTTGTTTTGTCGTTCTAAATGTTGTCTCAAAAGTCACAAATGATACCGTGTCCGCGTCTTAAGATATTGAAGGTCAAAAGTCATAAAAATTGTTTTTTTGTGAATATCTCGCTTTCTACTGCTTAAATGATAGTTTTACCTTAGTAAAAGTTGTAGAGTATAAAATTCTCTACAATTTTCGTTTTATGTTTTTTTTGATACGACCAACCGTTTTTGAGGTAGAGCGCGAAGAGTGCGCAGCGCACAGTCATATATGGTCCAATGCAAGGTCAAGCGTGAGTTACGGTTATCAGTACGTTATATAAAGTCTATTACACTGCACAATATCCAAGTAATCCCGATGAAGAAAACGCATACGATCCTGAAATTCTGGAGGGTTTGGAGATGAATATGACCGATAATGAGGATGATGACAATGAATTGAACGTTTTCGAGCGACAACAAGAAGAAGACGACGAAGAAGATGAAGATAACTAGTTTCTATTCACAATTTTAGTAGTATACTTTTCGCGCTCTACCTCAAAAACGGTTGATCGTATAAAAAAAAACGAAAAAAAACGAAAAGAAACAACCCCTACAAACAAAAAAACAAAAAAACAAACTTTACCTCTTTATTATATTAGTGTAGACTAGTGTAGATTATAATCTCTCATTCCGAGGTTGACCCCTTTTTCACCTAATATGACTGGGCTACAGGTCAAATGTTTGTGTGATGAGCACGATCATTTGTTCTGTGTCTGGGTGTAAATTATCTATAATATGTATGTATTTAGAAATATATAAGTATGTTTATCAGTTGTCTAGTACCCATAACACAAGCTCTGCTTAACTTGGGACTAGATGGCGTTGTGTGGTAGTTGTGGATATATTATATATATTAATATTCCCACAGCTAGGGACATTATAAGGATTCGCCAACCCGCACTGGGACCGCGTGGTGGATTACAGCAATTCCCTTTCCTAGAAAGGAGGCCTGAGCCCCTGAGCAATGGGAACATTATAAGGTACATATATATATATATATATACGTAATATATTCAAAGGCCCCCAGGGCCAAAGTTACCCCACTTTGCGTTATTCTATGATCCCAATGATAACGAAGCAACAAGCAACAGAGCAGTAAGGGATCTGTTTTTTCCTTTCCTTTTGAAGTACAAGACGGCGCTCACTGTTCCCATGCGCCTCAAGGAGTTGTCAGCAAAACCGTAGGGGAACCGTGCAGAAAGGTCGAAGCCAACTAGAAAGAAAAGAAAGAAAGAAAAAGTGTTCCCACTACTAACTACTACTAACTAGTCCCCAGTATGAAAGGCAAATAAGGAACGGGGTGGGCTGTTTAGTCAGTAAGAGTCTTACACTGTTTGCCGTAAGACTCTTTCCTCTCTCATCCAATGACGAATCCCACCCTTGAGTGGAGCGCCACTCAAGGGTGGGATACGAATCCCACCATCGTCATTGGATGATTTTTGCCTACCCACAATAAAAAATAAAAAACTATAGAAACGACGGCCAGGAACCCTTATATTTTCATCATGTCTGTCTGTTTGTCCGTCCGCGGATAATCTCGGCGACCTTTAGCATTAGAAAAGCTGAAATTTGGTATCGATATGTATATGAATCACGCCGGCAAAGCGCAAAAACAAAAAGTGGTACCAAAATAAAATAAATGTTTTATTAGAATACCTCCCCTACACGTAAAGTGGGGAGTGATCTTTTTTTCATTTCTACCATAACGTGTGATATATTGTTGGACAGGTATTTAAAAATGATGAAGAGTCCCGTAAAATATTTTTTTGATAATGTAAATGTGTTCGAAATTCGTGTGAGAAATTCGTGACGGACAGGAAACTACGGAACCCTACACTGAGCGTAGTTTTTTTTTTTAATAAATGGTTGTGTACAGAATAATTTGTTTTTAATACTCGCACACATTTTTCTAGCTAACTGTACTACAAGTAACCACGAATTCGCTTATGCATCATTTAGATATTTTTTACAATGTTGTTATCGGATATCTGAAAGCACCTACGTAACTTACAATTTAAATTTACTGTTTAAACAATGTTACGACTTCTGTGTAATTTGTAATCAGATTATTTGCCAGCTTCCTCCCTCGGAATCGCCTACTTTAATCATTACATAGTATAAAACAAAGTCGCCTGTTCCTATGTATGCTTAAATCTTTAAAACTACGCAACGGATTTTGATACGTTTTTTAATAGATAGAGTGATTCAAGAGGAAGGTTTATGTTCATAATACATGCAGAAATATATTCAATATCAGTACCTGTGTGAGGCTGGGGCGGGTCGCTAGGTGTTTTATTTATAATATATCATAGAAACAACAATTTTTAATTTAAGTTCAGACTAGCTTTTACCCACGACTTCATCCGCGGAGAAGTCGAAAATGTTTGTTCTGAGTTTTATGGTCGATTCGTTTCATTGTAATTAATTCATAGCTCTACTCCACGACTTTATTCAACTAGAAGTAGGAAATATTTGTAAAGTCAAAGTAAATTATTAACTAAAAAAAAGATGCCTTCATCCGAAAATAGATTTTCATTCATTCATTCATTTCTTTTGCAAAAAAATGTTAAAATGACGTTTTTTATACAGTTTAATTTAAAAAACGTAAAAAAAATAAGAGAATACCGACAAAAAATTCCACCCCCCAATGGTGGAATTTTTTGTCGGTTTTCTCTTATTTTTTTATTACTTACTTACTTATTTTTCTCTTAGTTATTGATTTACTTTTCGTCGTCCTAATGTCGACACCAGCCAATGCCGAAAACCAGCGATTTGAGCTCATCGCATTATGCATGGTACCACTGCATCATACTGAACGTTTCGCCCGGGTGTCGCCACTGTGTGGCCAGCCCGGAGGTCACGGTGGAGCACACGTGGAGGTGTGCCCCGCTTGGGAAGAGCATCACTGTGTCCTCGTAGGGGTTATCGGCGGCAGCGACCTCTCGCGTCGGGCTTTGATCCACAGTGACAGCGAAGAGGAATGGCAGGCGGTCGCCTCCTTCTGCGAAGCAATAATGCTCATAAAGGAGGAGGCCGACCGCATAAGGCAAAAGCAACAGCGCCCTCGCCGTAGCCGTCGCTGCCACGATCCCGTCGATATCCGGCCACTGTAGACACTGGCTCGCGGACGGTGAGTAATCGGTACCTCGCCGTCCGGTAGTCTGGTCCCTGTCCAGACCGAGACCAACTCGTCGACGGCGCGCACTGTTCTCGCGCGCCTCAAGGAGTTGTCAGCAAACTGTAGGGGCCTTTCAGGGTCGAAGCCTCCTGTAGCCGAGGTTTTGTGCGAAAGCGTTATATCGGGGGTCTGGGAATAAGGCAAGGGAGGAACGGGGTAGGTTGTTTAGTCAGTAAGAGTCTGACACTGTTCCCCGCTCCGCCCAAGAGCGGAATTCGTTATTGGATGATTTTTACCTACCATAAAAAAAAAGCATCATGCTGAGCGTTTGGCTGTTTTTGCTCGAATGTGACGCATTCTTTTCTATTAAACGTAATTATTGGTTGTTGATTGTTGTTGTTGATTGTGTTGAATATTGGTTGTCATTGAATGATTGATTGGAAATAATCACTCCGAAATATTAAAAAAAAATTAAACTTTAGAAAATATAAAAAAAATCTCAAAAGTAGAACTTTAAATAGAAAAAATATTTTGAAACTGTTCAGTGTTCATCCCATATGAACAGTTTTCAGAATTTTTTTACAAAATAATTTCTGAACCAAGTTTGTAATCTAACCAATGTACTGTTAAATTACAAATTTAGTTCTGAATTGATTTGTGGGGAAGGCCTTTGTAGTCAACCAAAATGGACTCCGCTACTGAATGTCGAAGTTTGAAATGTCGACGTATGTTAGTTCTAACGTACAGGATCTCGATGTACGCCAGTTCGAAAGTTCACTGGAGCGAAGTATGCAAGGCCGACGTATCGTTAGTTAAAAAGCATACGAGTGCGATGTACGCCAGTCCGAAATTACCCTGTTACGAAGTATGAAATGCCGCCGTACTGTTAGTTACAAAGAATAGGTACAAGTGCAAATTGCAATAGGACTGCTTTATAGTTCGATATCGACACTATCGCTATTAGAACAATTGTAATAGGTAAATAAACAAAACACATTCATAAATAGATATATCTTTAAATTATTAAAAAGAAAAAAATAAATAAAACCATAACCAAACGAAAAAAATATGCGCTTCGAGCATTACATTACGTAACAATCATAATGTTATTAAAACACCATTTCCCTATGTCAAAGGACGCAAGAGTGTTGTATAAACTGACTAAAAGAGGACTTAGAACATGATTGTGATTGTATAGATTCATAGAATGTTTGTTAATGTTTGTACGATGAGTGTGGCATAATCAATTTATGATTGAACCCTCTATAAAATAAATTAAGATTAAAAAAAAGTCTCAGGGGCGAATTTATAATTCTAAATGTAGTAAAGAGGAAAACGAATTTTACCTTATTATTGACACAAACTCTAGATTAACAGAGGCTCATTAATTTATGAAAAACATACCAAAAGGCATGTTACCTATTCCAATGTTTTTTGATTAAGTCCACCACAAGGAAAACCAACTCAGGGACCTGCTAATTAGATTAATCTAATTTGGTACCTAGTTCGTTATATTAAATATAAATATTATATTATTTTTAATAATGATTAACTAAATATAAAATGATATGACAGTACGTAACATAAACTGGGTTGTAAAAATAACAGGTCAAATTCGAATATGCAAAAAATACTAAAGTAAAAAAAAAAACAATTTCAAATCCAAATGTTGATTGGTAGAGAATGCCTTGTAACATAAATAAATAAATAAAATCACTTTATTTCACACCGGCCTACCTGGGCCTTTATTAAACGTCAGAAGCTAGTACATGTGCAAATGATAATTTCCTATGAAGAAGAACCGGCAGGGAACTACAGGGTTACTCTACCAGGTTATATCACATCAGCTCTGTCAACTACGGTAACATAAAATAGAACATTAGACATGGCCCCTCAGCCCACTACGTCTATAAATACTTCAAATAGTGGTTACTCGTTAAAACTAACTTACCGTGTGTCTTTCTCCTTTGTCAAATCCATCCAAAGGTTGTCTTGATAAAATCGCTTTTAGCGGTAAGACCGCCCATTTGTAACACCTTAGTTTTTTAACCGACTTCAAAAAAAGGAGGAGGTTCTCAATTCGATTGTATTTTTTTTTAATTTTTGTTACCTCAGAACTCCGTTGTTTATGGATGGATTTGCAAAATTTTTTTTGTACTTGAAAGGATATGCTTCCAGATTGGTCCCATCAAAATCGATTTTTGATGATAGGATCCATGAGAAATCGAGGGAACTCCTGAAATATTATAGGCAACTATATAGTTTTTTTTTATATTTTCATCGAGAACTCAAGCATTTACAGTCAAAAAGTAACATTTGATGAGGTGGAACTGGTGAAGAAGATCAGAAATGGCTAACGAAACTTGACACTCGCATAGATATCACAATCAAGGTAGTTAAGCAACTATGAAAATGCACTATAAACCAATGATCTTAAATAATTATGTTGAAAATGTTATCATCGAACTGATCTGATGATGATGATGGAGCTGGAAGGTAGGCACTGGAACTGCGTAACTAATTAATATATCCTAGCCGTGTTTGGGCTTGTTAGAATAGTCAAGAGATGCACTTTGGCTGTAAGGTACTATTGAACTGATGTGATGATGAAGCTGGAAGGTGGAAGGTCGGCATGGGAACTTCAAAATAAAATAATGTATCCCAGCATTGTTTGAGCTTATTAGAGCTGTCATGGGCAATGCTGTCAAGGGCAATGGAAAGGGCTATGCTCGAAGTTTCCTTGCGTGTTCGAATCAGAAATGAAGAAATGCGCAGGAGAACCGGGGTCACCGACATAGCCCGAAGAATTGCCAAACTTAAGTGGCAGTGGGCAGGGCACATTGCACGTAGAACAGATGGCTGATGGGGCGAAAAGTTCTAGAGTGGCGACCGCGCACCAAAAGACGCAGCTTTGGAAGGCCTCCCATAAGGTGGCCCGACGACCTGGTGAGAATCACGGGAACGCGCTGGATGCGAGTCGCACAGAATCGGTCGTTGTGGCGACGCTTGGGGGAGGCCTATGTCCAATAGTGGACGTTTTCTGGCTGAAATGATGATGAGAGCTATCATGAGATGTACTCATGAGATGAATCATAAGTATTTCATGCATCATATTATCATCTCTCCACGAGATCAAAACGATTATACTGTAACAAAGTACCTATAATATGTAATCCTACTTATATGACATTGGTAACTTTTTCAAAAGAAATGTAGGAACGATATTGACTTCGTTGCCATAACACATTATAATAAAAAAAACACTAAACGGCAACAAATAAAAAAAACTTTTTACAAAAAAAAAAACCGCCTTCAAAAAAATCCAAACTATAAAAGTTCCTACACTAAAAAGTTGAAAATAAAAATTTGAATTGCTGTAAAGAAACTTAATTTATAGGTAAACTTATTTGACATTAACATTTTGCAAATATTCAAAATTGATTACTTGTACCAAGTTGTGTTTATGGTGTACCTACAATAAAGATCTATCTAACTTCAGATTGATACCAAATTTCAGCTTTCTAGTGATAAAGGTCGCTGAGATTATCCGCGGACGGACAGACAGACAGACAGTCATGGCAAAACTATAAGGGTTACTTGTTGTCTAAAAAAAAAAAACGACGTGTTGAAGAGTTTGCAAAAACCTACTTACAAAATAAAAATCATTTATCATTTATCACTACGGAACGCTAAAAATAAAGGAGGATAATGTTACTAATGAACTTGTAATTATCGCCTAACGAAACCATTTATATACACTGCACTACACAGTTATGGCTATTCCTTATTAAAACTCCGTGGTTACGCAAAAACAAGGTTTTCTATTGTACCTGAAGAGGACGCAACATTTAGCCTAGCGTTACCTCTAACGCGTTAAAATGTATAAAATGCAGTTTGTGTTGATATTGATCGTGCTATATGCAGGATTTACTCATTCTTTAACTTGGGGTAAGTACCTTATTGTAAAAATCGGCCAACTATCGTAGTCAGTTTTGAAAATATTTCATTTATATCATTTTCTTTCTATCCGTCTTTCTCTGTTTATTTATCACTAGCTTTTGTCCGCGGCTTCGCCCGCGTACATAAAATATAGCTTACGTCACTCAGGAGTAAAGCAGCTTTCTATTGTTGCTAAAATTTTTCCAATCGGACCAGTAGTTCCAGAGATTACCTCCTACAAACAAAAAAACAAACTTTACCTATTTATTATATTAGTGTAGAGTATGCGAATAACAGGTATACATGACATTGACATAATAAACTTTATAAATAAATTATATAAAGCTTGTACATAACATTAAATTATATGCATATGTTGACTTGAGTGAAGTAATAATGTAAAAAAAAAATATTAACTTTAGAGATAAATATAAATAATAAATAGCACGTATACCTCTACCCAAATGGAAATTCATATAATATCGTTGACAGTAGGTATCATATTGAAATAATAATAATAATAATCTACACTAATATAATAAAGAGGTAAAGTTTGTTTTTTTGTTTTTTTGTTTGTAGGGGGTAATCTCTGGAACTACTGGTCCGATTGGAAAAATTTAAGCAACAATAGAAAGCTGCTTTACTCCTGAGTGACATAGGCTATATTTTATGTACGCAGGCGAAGCTGCGGGCAAAAGCTAGTGTTTTATATTTTTAAATGTTACTTTTAATTTTTTTTTAAATATAATTTATATGTTTACGTAATGAATAAACGGAATAATTCTTTATTGTTATCATAATGGTACAATTTATGAAACCTCTGACTCCCAAACTAGGCAGGCCTGTATGTCAGGAGTCAGCGCCCTCCCAAAATCATTGTAAACAAATTGAAATTGGTACAATAATTATAAGTTATATACTACAATACAATAGGTATAATCTACATTAAGTTGTGCTAAAAAAATGAATTAAATAATTAATTAATTACACAATTATAATACTATAATCATAAATTAATCAAAGTAAAAAGATTTTAAATAATTAAAATGAAAAATTAAATTTACCTAAGAAATAAATGGATTAAAATTAAATGTTTTGAAATTATTACGTAATTAAAACAACAAAAAAGAAATGGAATTTTAGATAATTAAATCAAACTAAAAAACTAATAATTAAAATTAAATATTTTAAAATTATTACATGATTAAACAACTTAAACAATAAAATCATAAAAAATAAAATCGAATTAAATTAAACCGTGCTGTATGAATTGTAAATGTCCGTGTTTATGAATGAGTATATTATGTACGTCCACAATTTTATTGCCACATTTGAAAAATATTCGGTGAAAAATTGTTAATTATTATTTATTTTCTCTGTACTATCGTAGTCGAGAGAAAAAAGCCAGTTCTTCACTTGTAATTTTAAATCGCTTATCGACAGCGGGTATATATTGAGAATCTTATTAATTTTATTGTAAATAGCGACCCGCCCCAGCTTCGCACGGGTGCAATGGTGATATTAAATATATTATGCATGTAATTTACACATACACCTTCCTCTTGAATCACTCTATCTATTAAAAAAAAAAAACATCAAAATCCGCTATTTATAGGCACGCTCTTGCCGCACCGGGCGGTAGGCCGGTACCGCCGCAAACGCTACGTCCCGCAATTTTTAAATCTGTAATATCTTCAAAAATATTCACTTAAATCATACGGTGTAAAGGGCCATATAGATCTATATTAAATGAACAATGTATTCAAGGTATTTAATTGGTTAAGGATTAATGCTGTATTGGTTAAAATCACTTCGAAAATTAGCCATTATTTATCGTAAAAAGTAAATGACAAAAAAAAGTTATTGTGGGTTATCCTTAACCTCAAAAATAACAGTACTTTTCCACTATTTAATGGATATTATTATACATATAAACCTTCCTCTTGATTCACTCTATTTATTTAAAAAACCGCATCAAAATCCGTTGCGTAGTTTCAAAGATTTAAGCATTCAAAGGGACATAGGGACAGAGATAGCGACTTTGTTTTATACTATCATGTAGTGATATATACAGAAAGGAAAGTGTTTTGTCTTCTTGCAAAAGCCGTACGACATTTGACGGATTCAAAAACATTTGGAATTGTACGTTTGTTTTGATGCTTATTACGATCGTACGGGGCGGACGCATGTTGTTTGGTTACTAAATGGAATATAAAAAGTTGTCTTACTGTAAATATCCGGCATGTTTCGTACAAGGACTTCGTGGGGAATCTGTATGGCTTGTATAGCATAGTCTTCAGTAGTGACCGTTGTGCTCTTTCAAGGTGTAAGAGATGAGTTTTGCATGCACCTCCCCAAACTCCTATGCAGTATCTTATCACTGATTGGGCGAGTGCACAATAGACACTACGAAGAAGATCGCTGTCTGCTACGCGCCTGAGATTTTTAAAAACCCATGTAAGTTTCCTTATCCTTGACGAAACCATGTCAATTCGTGGTTGCCACGTGATCTTTTCATCTATGAAAACCCCAAGGTATCGAATTGTCTTCGTATTATTCACTGCTGCGCATGAGCACTGTTGAGTGAAAGGTGGTAGTGTACAAGTGTGAATTCGAATAGCAACATTCGGCTGTTTTATGCGGGCATTTGTGGATTGTATACAATACGTTTTTAACAAATTAACAGTCAACAGGTTATGCCGCATCCACAAGCTGACTTTGTGGAGTGCTATTTCAGCATTTCGTTGGACCTCATTCCAAGTCTGTCCCTGAAATACCTACGCTGTGTCATCAGCGAGCGTAGGTAAATATTTTCCCATGATTCAGTGACATGTGACATAGGTCGTTTATATAAACCAGGAAAAGGCTGGGACCAAGTATGCTACCTTGAGGAACCCCGTAGGTGACTTTGACATCTGAACTAGTTGTACTGCCTAGTCTAACCTTTTGCAAACGACCTGTGATGAAACTCTCGTAGATTTTGAGTACTGTTCCCCTTACTCCATACCTTTCCAACTTGTCAACAAGAGCAGAAATCGAGACAGTGTCAAAAGCCTTGGCTAAATCAGCAAATACTCCAACACACTTTTGTTTTTCATCCAGACAAGTTGTCACATAATCTACCAACGAACCGACAGCTCCTTCTGTACTTTTGGCCACCCTAAAATAATATTCTGTTCCGAGATTTCTTCTGTTAGTACAACACTTTAATTTTTCAGACATCGTCGTGGCTAGATCTAATAATCTAGAATTTTACAATGAAGGAGCGTTAGTATACTCGGCGACACCAGCGGCTCATCGCATCAACTGGATCAGTTACGACCCCGTACACAATAGAGTACTGTTTGCTGACCAGCACGATAAGGACAACTCTGCTTCTAGTTTCGACATAGCAACAGAGAAGACGCAATCGTTAATCAAGAAAATAGGAAACCGATACCTAACTAGATTTACCTATGACCCAGCCACAGAATTACTATTTGGTACTGATAATAATACGCTATATTCGTTTCCAACGAAACCTGCGTGTGCCAATGAAGTTAACGGAAATCTTGTGATCGATTTTGAAACGACTGTGCTTCGCGAAGTTGCCGTCGATAGTTGTCGCGGGTATGTTGTTACTCCTATGTTAAAGGCATGTTACAATAATTCATGTCAATAATCACATATTTATAAATTACAGATACATTTATTGGATAGCAGATAATATCATAGGAAAGGCTCGAATTGATGGCTCTGAGATAGAATCAATTATAGACGGAGATGGTATGGTCAAACAAGGCTTAACCATTGGTGCAGATAAGATATACTGGATTGAGTCTCAAGAGTATATCAATGGTGCATTTTCTATTGAAACCGCAGACTTGAATGGACATTACAGGAGAACGTTATATAGCGATATAGAATCAGATTCTTCAGCAGATAAACTGACTGTGTCAAATCGTTTTATATCCTGGGGAAACAGTAATGAAAACTTCTACTGGCAACTGCCGAAGAACTCTCCGAACACCACAGATACAAAACCTAACAAAATTTTAATGAATACCACAACACCTTCTTGTGGTTCTCAAGATATAGCCGCTAATTATAAAATCTCCGACTGTCTCAGTGCTTTAATAGATGCAAATTTGTTTTGCGTTAATGGTACAAAAGATAGTGAGGAACCTCGTTGTGATTGTATTCCTGGTTACACAGGGGAGAGATGTGATGTTTCCGTCTGTCATAACTATTGTTTACAAGGAGATTGTAGTGTCAGTGCTAACGGAGAACCAAACTGCAGGTAATTTCTTAGTTTTTTTTAGCGGTATTTCGCGCTTGACCGATATCTCACCTGATGGAAAGTGACGATGAAACGCGCTTAACTAGAAGTAATCTATTCAGTCTTGACTTAAAGATTCCCGGATGGTAGCCATCAGGAAACACAGAGTCCGGCAAGGAATTCCACTCCTTGGCTGTACACACAATGAAAGTGTTTCCAAGACATTTTGTACGAATATGAGGGATGTCCACCATGTACCGGTGGCGCAATACCGTTTGTCTGGTGGTCCAATGATGGAACGGGCTAGACGGAATTAAATTATGTAATTCCGACGCACACTCCCCGAAATGCAACCGGTACAAACCGACAGGCTAGCAACAGTAGCAACTCGGCGTCGATGCTCACGACTTTGAAACCTTGACTCGACGAGTAATTCATTGCCAATGACCCTCTCAATAGACTCAACCGCATCAAGTTGGTATCAGGCAGATCCGTCCCAAAGATGAGAGCAGTACTCCATAACCGATCGAACTTGCTCCTGATAAAGTCGTCCGTCGTGAAGTATCGTCTGACCTTTGCGAGGAATCCCAACTTTTTTGCAGCCAGTTGAGCCTTTGCTTCGATCAAATATCACAGGTCTGCAAATGTGAACTCTTATTTTCCCTTTTTGGATTTGATAGCTGATCTTGAGGTATTTTGGTACGCTGATTACGAATATGTACTTGGATTTGTCCTATCACCCTCAGTTTTTTTGAAAAATCCTTTTATGTGAAATCGGAAAAAAGGCCAACTTTACAAAGTTTTTTTTTATTACAATGAAGTAACAATTATATTACTAAACTTAAAATATTAAAAATACATTGAAGGGACAGTAATAAATAAATTAAAAATATTAAATACTTTTATGGTATCTTGCTTTTTTTTCACCGAAGCTCCGATTGTGAGATTTTCGCTTGAAATTCCGACTTGGATCATCACGCTTTAATAGCCAACAGCAGTCTGCCATCATTACTTTATTCCACTTTCCCTGATAGCGACGTTCCATCTCCTTCAAGTCCTCGTGAAATCTTTCGCCTTGCTCTTCACTTACAGCTCCCAAGTTATCAGGAAAGTAGTCCAAATACGATGTGAAGTTTACTGCACATCGAACATCCCATTTTGCCGAAATTTTCAATAATTATCTTTACAATTTCCTCATAATTTGGACTTTTATGGTTTCCTAGAAAATGCTTCACTACTTCCTTAAAAGATTTCCAGGCTTCTAATTCAATTTCACTCAATTTTTCATCGAAATCTATATCTTTCAATTTTCTTATGTCCGGGCCAACGAAAATACCTTCTTTCAGTTTAGCTTCAGATATAGATGGAAAAATCTGGTGTAGATATTTAAAACCTTCTCCTATTCAGCGCCTTCACAAATTGTTTCATCATCCCCAGTTTTATGTGTAAAGGAGGTAGCAAAACTTTTTCTCGGGGCACTAAATTGTCTCTCACAACATTTTTGGTTCCAGGGACTAGTTCAGTTGTCCAATGTTGTCCTCTGTTTCGACTATCCCACTCGCAGAGAAAAAAGCATTTAGCCTACAAGAAATGAGGTCTTCAGCAAATGACCTAAAAATCCACTAGTTTTTTTGATAATAAGAGTTTATCACATACTTAATTAAAAGTTATGTTTAACTACAGTTATGAGAACTCATTCATTAATGTCTACTTCAACCATTTAGTGTGTTTTTTGTTCGATAAGATACGATTAAAATAAAATAATTAATAAATTACTAGGAAGGCTTAAGTAATTTAGGCAAAAAAAGAATGATCTATAACTAAAAATCCTGACGTGATGGAATTTTTTTAATATTTTTCCCGTAATCAGCGCCCCAAAATCTATTCAAATCGCTCATCAAAACTGAAAGGGGAAAACCATTGCAGACTTGTGATATTAATGCTATAGACTACTGACTTACTTCATAAACAGCACTCGAATCTCAGAGCACACGGTGTGATTTGTGAAGAAAGATGAAACTACTGAACATCAATAATACAAAGTGGTTGCTTCGATTATTTCAGATGCAATGCTGGTAAAACCGGTGAGAGATGCGACGTTTCAGTGTGTCACAACTATTGTCTCCACGGAGAATGTAGCATCGTTGCTGATGAACCTAGCTGCAGGTAATTTTATGCCTTAGATTAGACTAGCCTTCTGCCAGCGACTTCGCCCGCGTGAAAGTAGGGTTCTTTTCCCCATTACATCCCTTTAGGTGCTGAATTTTGAAAAACCCTTTCTTGGTGTTCGCCTACGTCATAAAAAAAAGCTTTGTGCAAAATTTCACGCTCCTAGGCCCAGTAGTTTGCTGTGTCAAGAAAAATTTTCAAGAGACTAAGAAAAGAAGTTTTTTATTTTTTTATTTTATCTACACAAATCGATAATGTTTCATATACCAGATCGAACCTCTTCGGAATTAAAACGAAATAGTACATTTTGATACAAGTGCAGGAAGTTTGTCATTGCGACCGAGGCGAAATTCACACGAGCCGTAGGCGAGTGTGTTATGGAGCCGAGGGCTGCAATGACAAATCTGCACGTGTATCAAACGACGTTTTTCAATACACTTACGATTTGTGAAATAAATAAAGAAAGAAAAAATGTTTAATCGTATCTCAAACATACAGTAGAAATATAAGAAATATAGCATTCAAATCTGCTTTGGTCTGTTTCTAATTTCGTGGGGTCGTCCAGCGACTCTGGGCGCGCCTCGCGCCTGATTCGATAAACTAAGTAAAACAAAATAATCCCCCGTGACCGTGACGATAAGGAAGGAATAAAAAAGCCCTTGTTGTGATAAACTCAAAAAAGCACTTGGGTGATATACATGCTATATTGAACCAAATAGGAGTGCGATAAGAGGCAGTTTTCGAGTAAGTGTATTGAAAATAATTTAACGGTGTATCTACCAGGGCGCTTATCAAAATATGGCCGGTAGTATTTTTAAAAGTCTTGTTAGACGAAATAATACCAATGAACCGCTGCAGCGGACTTTTGTATTATCTTTTCAGTATTTTGACAAATATTTTAAATGAAAGTGCTTGTCAATCGGTAGGATATAAGTCGATGTACCTTTGTTAGGTTTTTTTTTTATGGTAGCTAAAATCACGAGTCCCGCCCTTAGGCGAAGCGGGAAACAGTGTCAGTCTCTTACTGACTAAACAACCTACCCCATTCCTACGTTGCCATATATAGCAGGGCCAGAGCCTTCCTTTCAGACGCGAATCCTTAGCCCCAGTTGGCTTCGACCCTTCTGCAGGGTCCCTACGGTTTGTTGACAACTCCTTGAGGCACGCGGGAACAATGGGGTCCGTCTGATGACAGTTATCAGACCAATCGTCGTTAGGTCGGAATCTTTCAGAAGATCTATGTATCTCCTTTCATTTCAGATGTGATGCCGGTTACTCTGGAAAGAGGTGTGAAGTGTACGCGTGCGATGATTACTGTTTACACGAGGGCGTCTGTTCTTTAAATAACAACAGTGAGCCAGTATGTCGATGCACAGAACGGTATTCGGGAGAAAGATGCTCAGGTAAAAATCTTTTAAATCTGTTTAGAAAACAGCAGCGGTTTAGGGTTCAAAAGGAAAAAACGAAACCTTTATAGGGTCACTTTGTTGTTTCTCTGAGTATCAAGACCTTTTATCTCGGGAACGCGTTGAGGTATCAAATTGAAATTATTAAATAAAAATAAAAAAAGAATTATTGAAATTGGTTCATGCAATCTGAAATTACCACTGAAAATCCGACATACATACCTAACCGAGAGCGCTGTTAAGTCGTAATATAAGGGTTCTGTTAAATTGTGAGAAATTTGTGACGGACGGGAAACTACGGAGCCCTACACTGAGCACGCGACTGACACGTTCTTGGCCGGTTTTTATTTATAAGAAAATTACAATAATACCTCAATACCTACAATATTTTTCGATAAATAAGTATTATTATTATTATTCATATAATATAATCATATGTGAATGAAGATATTCTTTAACTTTACAGTCTTTCGTAAAGGATACCAATGGCTTCCAATGGTAGATGACGAGTTGCCTCCCAATGCTATAATTGGCGGGTATGATAACGAAGATATTTACATAGCCCGAGCATACCATAAAGGTTCGCTGTGTCCCGGGAAGTATGTGAAGTCACTTGGTAAGGCTTACATCCCCTGGGGTGGAGCTGAACATTACAAGACTGAAGACTTTGAGGTAAAAGTATTGCTTTCTAGATAGGTATTTTAATTTTTTTATTTAAAATGAAACCACAGATATAGATATACCTAGATAACGCAAGACAACCTATTATGGCGTAACAAGTACTAGGTATTTATGATGGGAAAATCAAATTGATTGAAAGATGCTGTACACCGATACAGATTGACCAAGAAAGTGACCACTTACGATTTTTGTACGTAAGCTAGGCACGCGAAGTAGTTGCTCTTGCGTTATCTAGGTATATCTGTAAATGAAAACTTTTCGCAGTAGCTTTAGTAGCTTGCCGTCCGATCATCCCGTAACCGTCCAGGCCAAGTCCAAGTCGTCTACGGCGCACATTGTTACCGCAAACTTCAAGGAGTTGTCAGCAAACCGTAGGGATCCTGCAGAAAGGTCGAAGCCTACTGGGGCCACGAGGTCGCGTCTGAAAGAAAGGCTCGGCATTGATATGTAAGGCAACGTGGCCTCTACCAAGACCCGGCGCGAGAGATCGTCACACCGTTCGTTGTGGTGACACTAAGGAGAGGTCTGTGCCCATCTGTGGACGACATGCATCAGCTGAAATAATGATGATCGTGATGAGGAATTTACAACAGTTTATACCGAATTTTTTCGCATTGGTTCAGCCTTATAAAGTTCCCACAGCTGGGACAAAGGCTTCCACTCTAGAAGAGGGCCATAATCAAACACGCGGGCCCAATGCGGATTGGTGGATGTCACATGTCTTCGGACTTTTGGTTCTAGAAAATGCCGGTTCCCTCACGATGTTTTCCTTCACCGTTTTGAGAGCAGTGGTGATGAGATAAATTACACAAAGTAATGCGCCTGGCTGGGTTTGGACCCGCGACTTACAAACTCGTACCTAAGTCGTAGCCTTTACCACTCGGCTACCACAGTACCTAATTTCTTTTGATCATAATGTATGTTTTAATTTATTTCAGATTTTGTGTGGCTTTAATGCTACATGGGTTAATGTGAATTCTAACTTTATACCTGATAATGCTTTCATCGGTGGACGTACAGGTGGAGATGACGAAATTGGTGGTGAACCTTTGTATGTTTGTAGAATGGAGGTTCAAAGTGGAGTTGTATGCGGAAAAGCGTACGGTCGCTCCCATTTGTGCTATTTGCCGTACGATGGTAGTGAGAAGCAGTTCTCTGCGTATGAAGTGTTAGTTGTACCAAACGACGAAATATAACAAGCCGTTAGCTCATATCTACAGCCTTTTTTCTTATTAGCGATAGAAATTGTTGTAGACATTCGAATAAAAGTATATAATTAAATGAAATCAAAGTTTTTTTTTTAATATCAAAATGTGACTAAAATTTTACCATTGCATTGCATTGGGTATGAGAGAATACATAATAAGGTAGGTCCTATGAGTCTTAACGTGGGTGAATCGGCGTGCGAGCCTGAACCGCGTTTTTGCTCACGGTTTGTTGGTGCTGATCGACTAGCGAGTTAAACAGTTTTGATTGATGAGTTCGGAAACAATATTTTAGCATTTTGATGTTAGTTGATGCTATAGAATTGTAGATGATTCCTACAATTATTTATTCATTATTCAATTACACTGATTAGGTACAAATTATGTAAAACTTATAAAAAGAAAAATATAACAGATATATACTCACTCAGTCTTCTCGCAAATCGCTAAACATTCAGTCAATATCTTCTTCCATTCATCGGCGAACAGATCTATCTACCTGGACTGGATTCAAGGAGAGCGTTAAGCGCGACACAACCGTACGGCAACGTGGTACCACAAATAATTTATGCCGTCTTGCCCGACAATAGTTATCAGGAACAAAAATTTTACACAGCTTCTCATGCAAACTAGGCGAGTCGATGGTTCCGTGTATGATCTTGCAGGCAGTCACAAGCTGATCAAAAGCTCGTCTAACCTGAAGCGAGGTAAAGCCCAAGCAACCTAACAGAACATATCGTCTGTGAAACCTGAAACATAATTTAATTCCGCCTAGCCCGTTCCATCATCGGACCACCAGACGTATGGCATTGCGCCATCGGTACATGTGGATATCCCACATATACGTACAAAACGTTTTGGGAACACATTCATTATGCGTACAGCCAAGGAGTGGAATTCCTTGCCAGAGTCGGTGTTTCCTGATAGCTACAATCCGGGTATCTTTAAGTCAAGAGTGAATAGGTTACTTCTACTGCATCGTCGGTTTCCATCAGCTGAGATAGCGGTCAAGCGCGAACTTATAAAAAAAAAATACCTGATAAAATAGTTAAATTTATTAAGATGGCAGAGGACAGAGGGGAAGACAAAAAACCTCACGTAGCTATTTTATGGATACTTACACAAATCTAATAGAACGAGATAAAATACCCATTTGTAATTTTACTCTTCAGTACGATCTTGAGGTTGTCGTAGGCTTTCCAGTTACTCCTTTATAATTTCCTTGGCTACCTCCGATGCTTTCTTCTTTAATAAAAAAACTTTTCTTGTCAAATTTTAGCTGTCATAACTTGATAGTGTCACTTTTTTACAGTTATTTTTTACTTTGTTTTATTTTTGTAGTTAGTATTTTTTATGATTTGCTGTTGATATACAAAATGCTTGCTTATGAGGCCGGCTTAGACGCCAAAAAGGAAAAGATTGAGAAAAGATGGACAAATCTTCTGTTAAATTGGGTAAAATTTCTTGTCTCTTAGTTGCAAAAACTACACCAGAAAGACTGCTACAGTAAAATCTTTCTTGTTTTGAATGAGAGGTTATAAATCATCATCATTTGTCTTTAATATTCTCACTGCTGGGATACAGGCCTCCTCTCTAGGAGAGGGGCCGTAATCCACGACGGGGGCCCAGTACGGGTAGGTAAACAAGTCTTCAAATTTTTGGTTCTAGCACATGTCGGTTTCCTCACAATGTTTTCCTTCACCGTTTTGAGAGCAGTGGTGGTGAAATAAATTACACAAAGTCATAAACCTGGCTGGGTTTGAACCTGCGATCCACGTTGCTGCCAATACCACTCGGCTACCATTGCTCTCAAGGCAGTACAAGAGATGCTACGCAAGTTCGTCAATACAGGAGACAACTCGGGCCTTGAGAATTATTGCTGGTATAGCCTTTGGTTATATACATGTATATAACAACAAAAATCAGGCTTATAAAGTGACTGGCCTATCAGTCTAGTAGTTAGTGACCCTGACTGCTATGCGGGAGGTCGTGGGTTCGATTCCCACCCAGGTCAAATGTTTTTGTGATGAGCACGATCATTTGTTCTGTGTCTGGGTGTAATTTATCTATAATATGTATGTATTTAGAAATATATAAGTATGTTTATCAGTTGTCTAGTACCCATAACACAAGCTCTGCTTAGCTTGGGACTAGATGGCGTTGTGTGGTAGTTGTGGATATATTATATATATATTAATATTCCCACAGCTAGGAACATTATAAGGATTCGCCAATTGGTGGATTACAGCAATTCCCTTTCCTAGAAAGGAGGCCTGAGCGCCTGAGCAATGGGAACATTATAAGGTACATATATATATATGTACGTAATATATTCAAAGGCCCCCAGGGCCAAAGTTACCCCACTTTGCGTTATTCTATGATCCCAATGATAACGAAGCAACAAGCAACAGAGCAGTGGTGGCCGAGTTGTAACGGCCCCGACTTACGAGTCGTAGGTCGCGGGTTCAAACCCAGCCAGGCGCATTACTTTGTGTAATTTATTTCATCACCACTGCTCTCAAAACGGTGAAGGAAAACATCGTGAGGAAACCGGCACGTCCTAGAACCAAAAATTCGAAGACATGTGACATCCACCAATCCGCACTGGGCCCGCGTGGTGGATTATGGCCCATTCCTTCTCCTAGAGAGAGGAGGCCTGTGTCCCTGCAGTGGGAACATTAAAAGGCTGATGATGATGATGAATGATAACGAATAAGCTTTTCATCTCGTCGGTTATACCGCATACTTACATTCGAAGATAGAACACGGCCTGCTGCGATCTTCCCATTCGATTTTAATTTAGGTGTCTTCAACGCTAAAGTGAATAGGCTCTTAATAAACTGTGCGCTTCCATCACCATCAACGATTGCATCACTGCTTACCATCAGGTGGAATCGCAGTTTAAGCACTAATAAGGAAATAAAAAAACCTTCGAAACCCAATTTGGAAATCAAACTATTTAGTAAGATAAGAGTTCATTAGGAAGCTTAAATCAAACAGATATGGCATTGGAGTATTTCAGAGTATTTTATCTAGTCCTACTTCGGAAGTGGCCAATGAGCTTTATAAATTTTGTATGCAATATATCCATAAGAGCCTTAGTTTAGTTTTTAGTGTAAGACACAAGTGTAAGTTATAATGAAGCTGTCATAGTCGAATTATGACTGAAGCCTCTAAAACAAATAAAAGAAAAAAACATAAATAAGTTTGTACGGAGAACTCAGAGTGTGATCCCGACTCGCACTGGCCAGGTTTTGAGAGTAAAGAGAGCATTGCAGTCTGTTACTCAAAATTCTTTCTTACCTAAACCACAAAATAAAAAGGTACAGAAGTCAATCTCATGTATGTACTTCACTTTTCATACCTACGCACAGCGGTCGCGCTCGCTAGGGTCAACTGGATTATGCACAACAAATTATCGTGGTAGTTGCAAAATTTCACAGACGCGCGTCTCAAACGTGGCACCCACGCGGTCGTAATGATTCTCGTTGAGCCCGGTTTTCGCGTCGGTGAACGGTGTCTATGTGAGCGTTGCTCGAGCGCGTTTTGTACGTAGATTGACATCTGTACCTATATAATTTATGCCTAAACCTTGTACTAGAACTCTGAATCATTATCTTACAGCTAAACAAATGCATACATCCTACGGCTCCGGTAAAGGAGTTGAACCCGTGGAGTACAGCTGAAGTACTGAACAAGTACAGACAAGATTTGTGTGTTGATGAGATCGATGGCACTGTACTGTGTTCTGATATCGAATCATTTGTCCGGTATAAGTATCCCATTTTAAGATTGAGGTATGTAAAAAGAAAAAATATATTTTAGTACTAGCTTTTGCCCGCAGCTTCACTCTCGGCAACAGATTATTATACCCTATTATTTTATAAGAACCTTCTCCTGGCAATAACAACAAAAAAAGAATTAGCGAAATCGGTTCAGCTGTTCTCGAGTTTTGCGCTAGTTTGGGCCGAATAAAAATTGTTTTTCTTTCTTTTCTTTCTTTCTTTCTTACAAACATTTTGGAATTCATTTTTTTATTATAGATAGGGTCTTAGATTAAATCAAAATAGCGGAAAATAGGTTATTTAAAAAAAAAATGACATTAAACTTTAGATCTAGAAATGATAAAAAAAAAATGATGAGAAATATTCTAGAACTGATTTTGAAGACATGTGATATCTAGCAACCTTGATTAGGCTTGGGAGTTGGGTTATACCTTCTTTCCTTTTAAAAAGGAGAGACAAAAGGTCCAGCAGTGTGAACATTTATAATATAGTCTAATTTTGATCAAGAAGAATAAGCTTAGAAAGAAAGAAAATAAATTTATTCTGCCACAGAGGAGGACACACGAAAATCACAGTCATAAAGCAACAAATAAAGAATCAAAATAAAAAGTAGAATGAAAACAAAAAATAAAAAAGTACTTAAAATGACTAAAAAAAAAAAAATAATAAAATAAAATACAAATTTGAAAATACAGCTATTGTGTGCCAACATGTTACATGTTAAATTGTTAAGCACAGTTTCATATTTTTTTAAATACTCTTCCAGATATTATGATGTAAAAGAAGTACACAAGAAAATGTTCTTGATGACCTCAATAATACTTTACCATTGCTGCGTTAGTTCTATCAAAGGAATGGTAGACAGTGATATTTGCAAAAACTTAAACAAATCCGAACAGGAAATGATACTGAAGTTTTGTGAGCAACTGTCTGCAATGGAAGTCACTTGTAATAATATTGAGTTAGCTATTAAAGGTTATAATTTTTTATGTGGTTTTGTCGCATTCATCATCATCATCCTACCCTTATCCCGTGTTATTTGGGGTCGGAGCAACATGTTTTTTTCTTCCACTCTGTCCTGCCACCCGTTACACTATCACTAACTCCCTTTTCTTTCATATCACTCCTCACACAATCCATCCATCTCTTCTTCGGCCTCCCTCTTCCTCTCCATCCATCTACGTGTAAACTCAGAACTCTTTTTATGACATGCGTTTCATCTCTCCTCTTCTCATGACCATACCAAGACAAACGATTTCCTTTCAACTTTATCGCATTCATATTAAATGTAATTAATTTATTAATTGAGCAGCATTTCTTGGCATATGCCCAATTTTGGAAATTTAGATATAAAGTATAATGACGTTACAGATGCATGCGATTCAGTGAAACAAGATCCTAAAACATACAGAAAAATTACGGAGGGCCAGAAACCTTCAAACGTGATATCAGAACCATCCGAAACCTGTACCCTTACACCAGAAATGCCTTTATCATCATTGAATTCAATAAATAATGATTTTTCACTAACAGAAGGCAAGAAGCATAAATTTAGCCCTCTAAAGGAAACTTCTGGTGACTCGTGCACAACATCCGACATACCTATGTCGTCATTTAACTCCGCGGCTACCAGTGGAGCACTTACAGAAAAAAGTAATACTATGTTCCAATCGTTAGAGTTTGATTTTGACACAGATAATTTACCCGGAATACCTCCCCTTAACTCTATTATGGCTGTTGGCAAATCACCAACAGGCAGTTTAAGAATTACAACTACAATTAAATCTGTCGAATACGAATCATATATGCCATGCTCATCAACTGACAAACCTCCCTATAACGCCAAAACACTCTGCAAGTCACCAACAGGTAGTATGAAGCAAAAAATTAATGCTACATTCAAATCGGTTGAATATGAATCGATTGTACCAGGCTCAGTACCAGATAGACCTTCTTATAACCAAAAAGCTTTAGAAAAATCTCCAAGAGCAAACACAAAGTCAAAATTGAAAGCTCAATCTACTAGGGCTAGGTATGAATCCTTCGAATCCTGCTCATCAGGAGAAAGAGCGTTCTATGAAATGAAAGGATCAAATAAATCACCTACTGGAAGCTTTAAGTTCAGAATGAAACCAAAATCCAAAGCGAAGACAAAGTACGAATATTTTGGGTCATGCTCATCCGTTGAAAGACCTTCTGATTGCTCGAAGGCTCTAGTCAAATCACAATCAAGAAGCCTGGAAAAAGATTTGAATCTAAAGCCTAAAGCTAAATACAAACCTTTTGCGTCATCGCCAGACGGACATGCTGGTACTTCTAAAGCTGTATACAAAACACCAACAGAAAATCAGACGGAGAAGAATACAAAACCCAAAACTGCTAAGAACAAATCCCATGATACTCCTCCGGTGATATCGATCATGACCGCTGGAAAATCGCCTATCGACCCAAGATTTAATAACTCCATCCAGTTCAAATCCTCAGTGACAGTTTTACCATCAGTCGTGACAACAGACGCATCATATTCAGATGTTGATTACGTGGTGAATTATGGCTCTAAGTCTGATACAGAGGACAAAACGCCATACATGGCAACGTCTAAAGGAAAACTTAATGTTGCACACTTTACTGGAAACGTGCCGATGGTTGAGTCTGCTGAACTAGGTGATCGTTTTTCTTTCTTTTAAACATTAGAGATAACTTATTCGTACAGGTCTTCGCAAACTTTGAGGGTTTTTTTATGGTAGGTAAAAATCATCCAATGACGAATCCCGCCCTTGGGCGGAGCGGGAGACATTGTCAGACTCTTACTGACCAAACAACCTATCCTGTTCCTACATCGCCATCTATACCAGGACTAGCGCCTTCCTTTCAGACACGAACCCTTAGCCCCAGTTGGCTTCGACCCTTCTGCAGGCTTGCTGACAATTCCTTGAGGCGCGCGGGAACAGTGCGCGCCGTCGACGACTAGGTTTGGTCTGGGCAATTACCAGACGACCGGACGGCGAGCTGCCCATTGCTTACCGTCCGCAAGCCCGCGCCAACGATGAACTTTGAGGGCTTGCTTTCTTCTTCTTTTCGTGTCGATTTGGCTCAGATTGTGTTCGGTCAATATTTAGCCACATGGACACTATACAGCTCTGTCGTTGACCTCATACAGGGTGCAAAGGTGTGAGGTAATGCAGGCTGGGCAGGAAAGGAGGTGACGCATATTCTGTTTTATCTACCGAGCAAGTTTTTAGAATTTGCACAAACCTGTCCCCTACAACTTGTATAACATCATTTCATTCTCTGAATGGTAAGAGATACTCGACTTTCTGATTTTAGCATCTTTTTTTTTTGGTGGGCAAAAATCATCCAATGACGAATGCGGGATTCGTCATTGGATGATTTTTGTCCCTGTACCTCAGTTGGCAATCATCCAGTGACGAATCCCGCCCTTGGGCGGAGTGGGAAACAGTGTCATACTCTTACTGACTAAACACCCCACCCAGTTCCTTCTTTGCCCTTAGCACTGGAAGCAAGCTTTACTTTCTGAAAGAGACCCCGGGCCCTAGGCTATGACCCTTTTGCAGAGTCCCTACGGTTTTGCTGACAGCTCCTTGAGATGCGCGGGAACAGAGCACATCGTCGACGACTTGGGCTTGGTCCGAACTGTTACCAGACAACCGGACGGCGAGCTACCCACTGCTCACCGTCCGCAAGCCCGCGTCTGATTTTAGCATCCGAAGTTTATTTATTTATTATTATTGACAGGTACACCCAAGGCAACAAATGTAGTCATAAAATAGCCGCACTCAGAGACGCCACCCTTAGACTTATACTCTTATTTCTCAAGACTTTGAGATTAAAACTAGCCCTTTCTTCTTAGGTTCCGAACGTCGCTGCTTGTCAAACTGTGCTTGCAGCCGATGCAGCCCCAATGGGCAATGTTGTGCAGATACTGGCAATGTTATGTTCAACTGTGATGTGAATGAAGGCACAGCAGGAGATATATGTGGTGATGAGTGTTATTATTCCCTCGCTGGACAGACTGAGGAACCGATTAAAGACAAGAGACAACCTTTTTCGTAAGTTGTAATAAAAATACATCTTTCAAGTCTTTCACCGTGTAATCATCATCATTACATAGTATAAAACAAAGTCGCTTCCTCCCTATGTATGCTTAAATCTTTAAAACTACGCAACGGATTTTGATGCGGCTTTTTTTAATAGATAGAGTGATTCAAGGGGAAGGTACCCGTGCAAGGCTGGGGCGGGTCGCTAGTTACAAAGTATAAAACAAAATTGCGCGTCCCTATGTATGCTTAGATCTTTGAAAGTACGCAACGGATTTTGATGCGGATCGTCGAATCCAGAGGAAGGTTTATAGGTATAATATATCACCATTGCACCCGTGCGAAGCTGGGGCGGGCCGCTAGTAAAATAATAATACTAATATTCGACAACTAAGACACAACGCCGTCTAGTCCCAAGCTAAGCAGAGCTTGTGTTATGCATAGACATAGTAGTCAGGGTCACTAATAGACTGACAGGCCAGTCATCCTGTGTCGCTGACTGCTATGCTGGAGGTCGTAGGTTTGATTTCCACTCAGGACAAATGTTTGTGTGATGGACTCGATCATTTGTTCTGTGTCTAGGTGTAATTTATTTATAAGTAGCAACCCGCCCCAGATTCGCACGGGTGCAATGCTGATATTATATATATTATGCATCTATTATACATATAAAACTTCCTCTTAAATCACTCTATCTATTAAAAACAAAACGCATGAAAATCCGTTGCTGACTTTTAAAGATCTAAGCATACATAGGGAGAAGCGACTTTGTTTTATACTATGTAAAGATATGTATGTATTTAGAAATATGTGCTAATGTATCTATTTATTTTGAAATTGAAACAATTAATGTTGTGAAGTAAAACTACAATATTGCCAATTTTTTTTAAATACAAAAAAATACCTTTTTCTTTTTTTGCAGATTTAAGAAATTAGTGTTCAACAAAAAGTTTTTACTTTTATTAACATTTTTGGTTTTATTTGTAAATGGGATAGCATTACTAATATATTTATTAACGTCTAGAAGTCCTACTGAACCTACGTTACCCGTTCAGCCTAAAGTTTTGGAGAGATTAAGTGCTAGTCAAGGAGCCAGGTAATCATCAGCATCTCATCTTTCTGCCTTTGTCCTGTTTTATGTTTTCTTCCATTCTGTCCTGTCACAAGTGGTGGGTTGTTAGGTACCGTCACGCTATCATTAACTCCTCTTTCTTTCATATCACTTCTCACACAATCCATCCATATTTTCCAAGAAGCCAGGTAAAATTTGTGTAAATAATAATATCTGTGTAACTACAAGCAATTTCATTATCATCATCATTTCAGCCGAAAGACAGCCACCGTTTTTTTATGAAAGGTAAAAATCATCATATGAAGAATCATGCCCTTGGGCGGGGCGGTAAACGGTGGCCAACCTTTACACTGGCTAAATAACCTACCCCGTTCTGACATTGCCATATATATACCAGGGCCAGACCTGTCCTTTCAGACATGAACCCTTGGCCCCAGTTGGCTTCGACCCTTCTAAAGAATAAACTGAGACACTGTGTTCCGATTTTTTCAAGATATAACATATTTCCTCTTTTCTTATATCTATGTCCTAATGCGTTCTTCTATGTAGTAATCTAATTGTATTTCTTTCTTTTCTCCTGCAGCTTTCACAGGATGTTCCAGTTGAATTCTTACATTTGCAAGCAAGGTTTCTGTCAGAAGATTTACGATCCAACTTCAGAATATGTTTATTCATCACTAAGTAGATGCGTATTACTCTGCACAGGGCCGCAACTCTGGCCACACCCCATAGGATATACATACTATAGTAAAAAGGTAGTGGTTCTAGCAACAAATAAACTTGAGTACAAATTTCAATCCGTACCTTCGCAAGCGGTTCACATGTATTTAGCAGAAGCATTCAAACTCTTCCTCGGAGATTTGGCCAAGCTTGAAAGATACACCTTAGATGCTAGAAGAATGAATATATCAAGAGATGCTATGATCAAAAAAATGTACATCCAAATGGATGTAGAAACTGACCCTGACCCTCGACTCAGGCTAGAAACAGATGAATCATACACGATAAGAATCGAAACAATATCAAACCAAGTGGTTATCAAATTGGTTTCGGCGTCATTCTGCGGTATAAGACATGCGCTTGAAACTCTTAGCCAATTAATCTTACTTGATCAGAGTACTGGCAACCTTATCACTTTATCAAACATCATCATCAAGGATGCTCCTAGCTATAAGTATAGAGGTTTAATGATAGATACAGGAAGAAACTACATCCCGGTGCCAGACATCATGAGAACCATTGACGCTATGGCTACAGTCAAGCTCAACACATTTCACTGGAGAATTTCTGACGTTACCAGTTTCCCTTTATATCTACCAGCTGTACCTCAGCTATTTGAATACGGATCTTATGATAGAAGTCTAGTTTACACCAAGGATGCTATTAAAGCAGTTGTAAGAAGAGCTGGAATTCGTGGTATAAGAATTCTTCTAGAAGTAGCAGCCCCAGGGCCCGTTGGTAGAGCATGGTCTTGGCTACCAGAAGCAACCTGTCCAACCAAGAACCAGAATTTTACTTGCAACAACGTTCTTTGTCTAAGATTGGGAATCCATTACACAGTGTTTGATATATTGCAAATTATATATTCTGAAATTTTGGAGATGACCAAGGTTGATGACGTTTTTCATTTGAGTGATGGCGTGTTTTCTTTAGTCAATTGTTTTAATTTAATTGAGTCGAGGGATGGATTTCTTGATAAGGCTTTGGAGAGGCTGAAGTTAGCTAACAAAGGGTTCTTGCCGAAGTTACCGATAATTTGGTACACAGCTCATTTGACAAGAGATCTGGAAGCTAGGACTTGGGACAGGTATAATTTTTTTTTTATTATCGGCACCTCCATGTTATAACTTTTATCATTAAACTAGTCTTCTGCCAGCGGCTTCGCCCGCGTAAGAGTAGCGTTCTCTATACAAACTTTAGACCTCCATTACATCCTTTTAGGAGCTAAATTTTGAAAAACCCTTTCTTAGTGTTCGCCTACGTCATAAAAGGGAGCCTTGTGCAAAATTTCACGCTCCTAGTCCCAGTAGTTTTGGCTGTGCGTCGATATGTCAGTCAGTTTCTCCTTTTATATATTAAATAGATTATGCCGTGTTTAGGTACTACAAAAAAATGTGCGTTGCAAATGACAGAAGGCTGATTTGCAATTATTATAGTAACTGGCGCCAGCAATACTGGATTGTAGCGCTGGATCAGAACTGTATCGATGTTTGAATTGCTGGACTGGATTGAAACAAATTTACATTGATAGGTGCTGTGCCCTAATTCACATAAAATCAAACAATCCCAATTCCATTGTCGTTCGATCGTAGTCCTATCCAAAATGGTATTCACGAGTTCCTTGATGGGGATTCGATAGAACGACAATCGAACGACTTCTAAACGACGTCTATTCAATCGAACGAGTTCAAAATCGGTGTCGTTCAAACTCGATTGATGGATGGGAATACGAAAATGTCAAAGTCGCTACGATATCGCTACGGTTTTTATTACGAGAATTGGGCTACTGATCTAGAATGCCTCAATCCAGTGTTGCTAGTACCAGCGACTGTGTCAATATAAATCAGTCCTTAGTCTTTTTATGGATGAAAAAAAAAGTTATTGTCACTTTATTTCATTAAGCCCCAAGAGGACACAGATGTCTGCACACCTATATTGTTTTTTATTTGTGTCTGTAATAACGGCGAGAGCAATGGTGGCCGAGTGGTAACGGCCCCGACTAACGAGTTGTAGGTCGCGGGTTCAAACAAACCCAGCCCAACGCATTACTTTGTTTAATTTATTTCATCATCACTGCTCTCAAAACGATGAAGGAAAACATCGTGAGGAAACCGGCATGTCCTAGAATCAAAAATTCGAAGACATGTGACATCCACCAATCCGCACTGGGCCCGCGTGGTGGATTATGGCATATTCCCTCTCCTAGAGAGGAGGCCTGTGTCCCAGCAGTGGGAACATTAAAAAGGTTGATGATGATGATGATGTAATAACGGCAGTCGAAATGTTAAGTAGGAGCTTCCCGCTGTTTGGCTGTAAATTAATTAAGCACATTATAAGTTAGGTGGTGGCAATAAGTCTTTAAGGAGTAGCTAGAGAATTGCCAGGGTATCCTTACTTCTTGCCTAACGCAGGTCTTCACCGGACATGATAAGTTCGGGAAGTTTCTGTATCTGAGTTAGGTGAAAAAAAAACACTTTATTTCAGTTCTGTGCCTTCGGCTTGACCTTTCGGAGATTAGCTATCATCCATACAGCACACAAAATTGACTTACCTACATAGTTTCATCTATGAATGAGTGGAGCCGCAGCTACGCGGGCCGCAGGAGTGGGGCGCGGGGCGACGGGTTCCCGTCGGGCCGCGCTCCGCCCGCGCGTTCTTTAGTACGCTGTTATTCACGATACAGTGCGCACGATTTTCTTAAGAACCTACCTAACGTTGTTGTAACATTCGTAAAAGTTTTGTGTTATTACCTTGAGTGATAAGTGCATCATATCGCTGGACAGGGTAAGTTTATTTCAATTTTTAGTTTTGTCTATGAGTATTATGAGTGGCATGGACGTATTCATTTACGTAAACCTAAATTGTGAAAGGGTATTTGTGCTTTACAAGTACTTTGCCCATACAATGGTGTTATTTAGTATATGTGTTTAATTTAATAGCAGCTGTATAGCAATGTTTGTGGAGAAACCGCTTGTTATTTGTTTATTTTTTTTGGCTAAGTATTTTACGTTAGTCTTTACTAGTCGCAGCCAAGCAGCTCACTAATGACAGACGTATTATAGCTCACACTGCCTACCCTTCCTGGCCGCAGCCATTCAGCTCGCCATCGGTAGTCGCATGACTCAAAGGCACGCGTACGGCTGCGGCTCACGAGCCGTAGCTCGTGAGCCGCAGCCGTACGGCTCGTGAGCCGCAGCCGTACGGCTCGTGAGCCGCAGCCGTACGGCTCGTGAGCCGCAGCCGTACGGCTCGTGAGCCGCAGCCGTACGGCTCGTGAGCCGCAGCCGTACGGTTCGTGAGCCGCAGCCGTACGGCTCGTGAGCCGCAGCCGTACGGGTCGTGAGCCGCAGCCGTACGGCTCGTGAGCCGCAGCCGTACGGGTCGTGAGCCGCAGCCGTACGGCTCGTGAGCCGCAGCCGTACGGTTCGTGAGCCGCAGCCGTACGGCTCGTGAGCCGCAGCCGTACGGTTCGTGAGCCGCAGCCGTACGGCTCGTGAGCCGCAGCCGTACGGCTCGTGAGCCGCAGCCGTACGGCTCGTGAGCCGCAACCGTACGGTTCGTGAGCCGCAGCCGTACGGTTCGTGAGCCGCAGCCGTACGGCTCGTGAGCCGCAGCCGTACGGTTCGTGAGCCGCAGCCGTACGGCTCGTGAGCCGCAGCCGTACGGTTCGTGAGCCGCAGCCGTACGGCTCGTGAGCCGCAGCCGTACGGCTCGTGAGCCGCAGCCGTACGGCTCGTGAGCCGCAGCCGTACGGCTCGTGAGCCGCAGCCGTACGGTTCGTGAGCCGCAGCCGTTCGGCTCGTAGCCCGCAGCCATACGGCTCGGATGCCACAGCTGTTTACCTGGCAAGACAGTTTTTGCACCTGCATGCTTTATAATGAAAGTAATACCTGAATCTTATGGCAATATTGTTGCTTGCTTTAGATGGTTCAAGAGGCAACTTTCGTCTCACTGGGTGAGCTGTTAGAAGAAACTGGTGAATCTGACAACGACAATGAAATCCTGGAGCGGCTGAAACTTTTAGCACAAGAGCTGTTGCCCAATGGCTGGACGGCTTGGACGGTGACTCGGTCAACGAAGGAAGACGTGTTCGGAGAGACCGTTGACCCCCAGGTATTGAACAAATTGAGATTTGCTATACCAACAGACCAACTAGCTAAAGCGTTCGTTCCGGAGGCAACTCGTTTGTCTGAGAAAGGGTTTCGTGACCTCAAGCTAAAGATGCTCGATTGGGCGTTCACTAGAGCATTAATAACCAGCCCGCCTGCGATATGTAATAAGATTAGAGGGTCAGCCGCCGCCACTGAATTATTCAACGTGGCAGTTAAACCTAGGCGTATGTCAAGGAAGGAAGCCGATCGAGCCTTATCAATGGAGACGGACGAGGAGGCAACAAATATGAGGAAAAGACGAATATCCTCAGATCCAGAATCAAGTGATGCATGGGCAACTAGGCCAAAACGTTCGCGAATAGACAGTCTCGAACAACGGATGAATGATATGTTCTCAACCCTCATGGAAAAAATTGAGTCGCTGGCTCCAGTAAGGGATTTCAGGAATGAGAGCTCCTCTGAAGACTGCGCATCATCTAATGAAGGAGATGACCTTCCCGCTCCGTTAAGATCTGAGTCACCCAGCGATTGGCATGCACCACCTTTAGACTCTAACCTGGGTGTAGATTCTGCTCAACATAGTTGGCCAGAATTGGAGTTTCTCCCTGCAGTAAAGGACGCAGAACCCGCGATTCCAGCACCGTCGGAACACATTAAGGCAGAGGGCATCGCCTGTCAAAGGTTTGGGACAGACGCATGGAATCGCATACGGTATAGAGAGGTAGCTAAAAGATTGCAGGCATCACCTGTCTTTAATACCTTAAAAATCAATGCTGAGTTGAGTGATCTTGGAATACAAACCTCAGGGCTCCTCACCAAGCAAGATGGAGTTCTTGGCACGATTGTCCATGGCCTCCTCTGCCAGAGAAAGGCGTTAGCCGAAGAACTCAAGAAGCTTGCAGTGAAATTTCCAGCAGCCGCGGCAGATTTAAAAACATTATTGTCAGAGGGTTCTGAGTTCAAGGCTACGTCAGACGATCGACTTGAGACGGAAATCTTTCAAAACAAACAGTGATGCTCTTTCGTCTATGCTGCAGCAGATACCGCCATCAGAAACACACTTGTTTCAGGAGGATAAGCTCTCTCTTTTCATTAGAGACAACGGTGGTACGTCTCGCATTTTTCCTTCCCGTTTTGGGAAATTTCCGGAGAAAACGAAGCAGCTTTATCAGCAGCCTCAAAAAAGCCGCCAACCACTCCCAAGTCGTACGCAGAAGGCCAAAAACCCTACATGGCATTCTCGGCCATCTCAAACAGCAAACCAAAAGCGAAGGCAATCTGTTGGAAAGGCGAAGAGAGGCGATAAGAAGGAACAGCGTCAAGAACGTCGTAAATATTGACGGGCAGTTCAGAGGGGGGCAGCTCAAGAATTACGAGCAGCAGTGGCGTTTACTGGGAGCCCCAGCATCCGTCTTAAAGATAATAACAAATTATGCACTGCCCTTTGCAAAAAAACCCCCTTCTGTTCCTTTAACTCCAAAGATGATGTCAGACTTTTCGACAAGGCCCTCAAAACTAATGTTAAAAGAGATATCGACACTATTAAACCAGGTTGTAGTCGAAAGATCAACGGCCAAGACTGGATTTCTATCAAGGATGTTCTTAATACCCAAACAGAATGGCATGGTGCGGCAAATTTTCGACCTTCGGCGACTAAACCTTTTCTTAAGTTCAAGAAAGTTTCGTCTAGTAAATCAGAACTACGTTCCCAAATTTCTGAAGAGGAACATGGGAAAGATAGACATTTCCCAAGCATATTTCCACATCCCTATAAGAGAAAGTCATCGCCGCTATCTCGCTTTTACCTGCCAACACCATCTTTACCAAATGACCTCCCTGCCCTTCGGCCTGTCAAGCGCCCCGTGGGCCTTTTCTCGAGTAAGCAAATGGATAGCAAGCTTGCTAAGAGGCCGAGGCTTTCGTGTACTGGTATACCTCGACGACTTCTTATTTGCTCATCAAGACCCTCAAATACTAGAAGCGCAGATGAAGCAGGCTATTTCGGTTCTACAAAGCCTTGGTTGGGTACTAAATCTAGAAAAGTCTATAGTGAAAGCTACGCCAGAGATAGAGTTCTTAGGCATAATTTGGAATACGGTTACAAACAGAGAACAGAAGAACAGAAGGATTTACTTTGGTGGATGGAAAATCTATCTCGACCAGGACGAATTTTCATTCCCGAACCAAAACTATTTATCACAACGGACGCCTCCAACATAGGTTGGGGAGTTCAAGTAGGAAATCATCATGTCTCACAGCAATGGGCGAAGGATCAACTAAGCTGGCATATAAATCGAAAGGAGCTGTATGCGGTTTTAATGGCACTGTTCAAATTTCCAGATGTGTTAAAGGGACAGTCAGTTATGGTGCAGTCCGACAACCGTACAGTTGTGGCGTATATAAAAAATCAAGGGGGAACAAGATCATTGATACTGCTGGATTCAACAAGAGAACTACTTCTCCTAGCCCACCGTCTGAGAATAGACCTGCTCCCCTTTTACATCCCAGGCCAGTACAACACATTAGCAGACTCGCTTTCTCGAGGAAAGGATCTCCCAGACTGGCATCTCAGCGACGAGATAACGGCAGTCATATTTCAGAGAATGGGGACACCTGTTATAGGTAGATCTGTTTGCGACAAATCGGTCCAAAGTAGTCCCTCATTATGTATCAATAGAGGCCAAGGACCATCAAGCGTTGTTTGTGAACGCTTTCAGCAGGGTTTGGCAGTTCCAGTTGGCTTGGATTTTTCCACCACCACCTCTTATTCCCAAGGTTCTACAGCACTTAGATCAAGCCTCGGGGACTTTTCTAATGGTCGTACCACGGTGGAAAAACGTGTTTTGGAGAGGAGACCTGAAGAGCCGGTCGGTCGGAGTACCGTTTCAAATTTGGAACCTGGACCGGCACTTGATAGATCTGTCGACCAATCAGCCCCCTCCGGGAATGAAAGGTCTATTTTTAGAGGTTTGGAAGGTACGGGGTGGAGTGAACTAACTACAGGACTTCAATCGGAAGATATTGCTTTACTCGGATCAGCGTGGCGAGACTCAACATGGAAAACCTACAGTTCATCATGGAAACAGTGGACTTCGTGGTGTAAACAACAAGGGGCAAAACCTGACCGGCCTCGTCCACAGGAACTAGCTTCATACCTGAGCTTTTTATTCAGAATTAAAAAATTAGCATACGCAACCATTTTAGTACATAAGTCGGTAATAGTGACTCTATCGGATCCCGAGCAAGTTAAAAACCTATCTGCACATCCACTAGTTACATCAATGTTAAAGGCAATTAATTTACGGAAGCAAGCCTCCATGAATCCTAGGTCCAAAATATGGAACATTCAAGACCTCTTAGCCTGGTTAGAGGCTCATCCGCCTGATAGAGAGAGTATCTTTCAAGTATCGCGTCATGTGGCCTTGTTACTGTTGTTAGCGTCAGGAAGAAGAATTCATGATCTAACTCTTTTAAGTATTTCTGCAGAGAATTGTATTATCTCAGAGAAATCGGTCACATTTTGGCCAATGTTCGGCTCTAAAACAGATGGCACAAGAGGTCGCCAATCAGGATGGTTGTTACATAAATCGGATAACAGATCTTTTGATTTAGTGAGCTGGGTTAGGAGTCTTATTGATGTCACGTCTGGCAGACGCAAGGTGAAAGCTGCCTCCAGGGCAATAATAGCGGAGTGGTTAAAAACTACTTTCAATGATATAGGAGTCAATTGTACGCCGGGTTCGATTAGGTCGGCGGTTGCGTCATACGACTACGCAAGGGACACCCCTTTGGATGAGATTTTAAAGCGTGGGAATTGGAGAGGGTCAACAAACTTCTTCAAGCACTACTGCAAGGCAGTTGAAAAGCCTACGAGGCTTGTTGAAAATAGGTTAAGTAGCTCTTTCGAAACAGTTTAAGTACATTCCTTATAATTATAGTTATTAGTGATTTGTCTGAAGACATTTATTATAACCTTAAATTGGTCAGTCGATTGATGTGAAATGTGAGCAAGGGTAAAAGGATAATAAAGAACTGATTATTTCTATATATCATGTTTCAATTATTTTGCTCCTACTGAAATTAAGAACTAAGGTCACAGTACGCTGGTCTCTTGGAGCCGGCAGATTATAAACACTTCTCCGAAAGGTCAATCCGAAGGCACAGAACTGAAATACTACCGTTTTCTACCCCGAAGGGAGGAAAACGATTATTTCAGGTCTTGCCGAGGCTTGACCTGAGCAATGCCTTGCCGACTCTTTCGGAGGCGGTACTAAAGAACGCGCGGGCGGCGCGCGGCTCGACGGGAACCCGTCGCCCCGCGCCCCACTCCTGCGGCCCGCGTAGCTGCGGCTCCACTCATTCATAGATGAAACTATGTAGGTAAGTCAATTTTGTGTGCTGTATGGATGATAGCTAATCTCCGAAAGGTCAAGCCTCGGCAAGACCTGAAATAATCATTTTCCTCCCTTCGGGGTAGAAAACGGTAGTATTTATCTTTTACATAGTTTATTATATGTCATCATCATCAGCCTTTTTTAATGTTCCCACTGCTGACACATAGGCCTCCTCTCTGAGAGAGGGGAATGGGCCGTAATCCACCACGCGGGCCCAGTGCGTGTTGGTGGATGTCACATGTCTTCGAATTTTTTGATTCTAGGAAATGCCGGTTTCCTCACGATGTTTGCCTTCACCGTTTTGAGAGCAGTGGTGATGAAATAAATTACACAAAGTAATGCGCCTGGCTGGGTTTGAACCCGCGACCTACAACACGTCAGGGCCGTTTCTACTCGGCCACCACTTCTCTCTTATTATATGTATAGTGTAGCTGTTGTCTTCGGGGTTGGGAGTCCATTTGTACTTTACGGCACGCTTCGGGCTGATGGCCTCTCAATCTTGAAATTCTGACGAATAATATCCAAATCGTTGATAAGTGCTCTGGAGTGGCGCCACTTGCACGTGGATTTGCCCAGAACCAAAAAAAATATACATATTAAACAAGGGCACGGACGTAAAGTCTGTGGGTGAAATATTATCAGGCAGGAGTGCGGTTTTCGTCAGTAGGAGTCTGACACTGCCCAGACTGGCTCGTTTGTGAGGCAACCTAGGGCGTCCATGAAGGATTTCCCTTTCCTGCCGAAAAAAAACTACTTTATTTTTCTGCTTTATTTTTTTTTAAATATCAGAAATTTACAAAATGTTGAAAAGTATTCTCTTTAGTCCAATGTTTCATACTTATAGGTTAGGGGTACAGCTATCGGAATGGTTGCCAAATCCCTCGGAACAGTATCTAAGCAGGTTTAAGGCGATTCACTCAAGCAGATGGGATCTGTCATGTGAAGTTAAGAAACAGAGGTGTAAAAAGTATAGGTAAGTAAATTGTTGCTTAAAGGTTTGGAGTTCATTATATACCGTCATCTGACCAAGACTACAGCCAACTTGAAAACCATTAAACGTCAAGTAGATACTCTACGTGTAAAAGAAAATATGTTTATTTGGCTCACATTGAAACACAAAACAAAAACTTAAACATAAATAAAATAAAAAAACAACACATTGGACATACCTAATCTTATCCGCGAATATGTGAGTTTATCAGGAAAAGACGGGAAAGGTTGTGGAGTGTCACCAATGGATCGTCTTCACCCGTGAACCACTCACAGACAACACCCAATCCATTCGGGACCAACACGTGGGCAATCGTGCGAGTAACGGGTGAACACTGAACATGGAGTGGTTCACTCGTCGTCCGCACAAGGTATAGGCGTCGTCCGCCATAGGTGAGGCGCACCGGAGTGAATGTAGTGGGCGTATCTATAGTATTCTATGTAAGAAATACTAACCGCTTGAAGACATGTAGGTCTGGTCAGGTTTCGGGTGGCTCTAATGAGCTAAGATTATAATTTAGGTGTCTTCAAGGCTAGAGTGAATAGGCTCTTAATAAACTAATGCCCCTTACCATCAACGATTGCATCACTGCTTACCATCAGGTGGGATCAGTCAAGCACTCTAGTTTATTGCAATTAAAAAAAAATAAGACTATTAATTAATGCTGAAGAAACTACCCAGTATCTTAGTGGAGCATACGGTGTGCCTTGCGTTTGAGCAGAGTACTTCAAGGTCCTTCTATAGGCGATCGGCGGCAACTTCCTCTTGAACAGGGCCTTGGCACGGCACAGACCATGGTCCGGAGAACTAGCAGGTGGTCTCCTCCCTTATGCGACGCAGTAATGCTAGCGAAGGAAGCGGTCGCACGCGAGAGGTAACGCCCCTACTACCCTGTCACCGAGATCCTGACCCCGATTTTCAGCTATCACGGGCGTGGGCTTGCGGACGGCCAATAAGTAGCTCGCCCAGCTGTACAGTAACCATCCGGAACGAGCTCGAGTCATCGATAGTGCGTAGTGTGCCAACCGTAGAAATCCAGTAGGGTCGAAACCTAATGAGGCCATCGTACGAGTCGCGAAAGAGAACATACATCCCCGGGGTTCTATTTCGCGGATCCTGCTCTGGAATGGAGGCAAAAGAAGAGGGTTTTGTCAGTGTGGCGAAGTCAGTAAAAGACTGACACGCCTTCCCAATATGCTCAAGAGTAGATGTTATTATATGATGTTTCCATCTAAAAACCAAGCTTTTTTATTTATTTAGTTGCTGTAGAAGTTTGTAAAGTTATTTTGTTAACAGGACTTGGCAAGAGATGTACTCGTGGAAATCTTGGCGAAACCTTGAGGTGTTCACGATTGAGGGGGGAGAAGCTGTCCTATGGACGGACCTCGTTGACACTGGTTAGTTAGTCTTCTTACCTGACAAGATGGAAGGCGCGGGCTTGCGGACGGCGAGCAATGAGTAACTTATTATCCGATCGTCTGATAACCGTCCGGACAGAGCCCAAGCCGTCGATACATAAATACATAATGACAAACGAATTACTGACGTATGCGGTAATCAGCTAAAATTATGACAGTTCCTTTGATCAGTGATTTCCAAAACTCAAAATCATTTATTTCAAATAGACCATTTACAGGCACTTTTGAAATGTCAAAATTGAACGTCATTGTGCAGTCATTGTTTTTAATTATATTGTAGATAGCTCGTACCATAATTTTACGAGACTACTGACCGACCAATAATCGACCATTATAAATTAACAGATTACGAACTTTTAGCACATTGACAATGGGATCGTGGTGCAATGACGATGACGATATTATGAAATTAGTACACTAGGGCCCCTAGAAGTCTCAGGGTTGATACACTGATAGACCTTCCACATGGTTAGCCAATGAGCTAAGTGATGGCCGCGGAAATCTTTTGGAAACAAGACACACAAGACCATTGGATGTGACAAAATTTAGGGGAGGTCTTTGTCCAAACAGTGAATGTTCGTGATGATTTGATTGACTGGCCGTCAGTCTAGTAGTTAGTGACCCTGACTGCTATGCGGGAGGTCGTGGGTTCGATTCCCACCCAGGACAAATGTTTGTGTGATGCGCACGATCATTTTGTTCTGTGTCTGGGTGTAATTTATCTATAACTAGCTGGTACCCGCGACTTCGTCTGCGTCTTTTTTTCGCAATAAAAGGTAGCCTATGCTCTTTCTCAGGGTCTAAAGATTGTCTGTGCCAAAGGACATTGACTGGTTCTAGGCCATATACTGCCCACACATGGGAGTGCTTCCAAATGATTACTGGCATTAACATGCAATTAAAAAAATATGTTAAAAAAAATCGGTCCCAGGGTTTTTTTTTAACATTTTCGAGGCGATTTTAGTTAACTATTATTTTAATAAAATGTTTTTACACAAAAATAATATGTAACTCCATTACAATTATATTCCATCAAACGTAATCTCGTTCGGCTCGAAAACCAGTTCTAATTAATGCTCAGTTCTAATTAATATCCCACCGGCTTTTTTTTATGGTAGGTAAAAATCATCGAATGACGAATCCCGCTCTTACTCTTCTTTGAATAAACTACCTACCCCGTTCCTTAGTCCCAGAGCTCTGGTGTAACGCTTTCGCATCAACCCTCGGCCCCAGGAGGCTTCGACCCTGTAGGGCCCCTACAGTTTGCTGATAACTCCTTGAGGCGCGTGGGAACAGTGCGACCAGTTATTACAGTGAACATGTACGCAGCAGTATATCATTTCTTATCTAACAATATAACGGAGATCTTAACGATATGTCAGCAAAAGTAGACTATTAGTAGTAGTATTATGTCGTGTCGTCGAAAAACTACCACTGCTACATATTGATACATCAGGACAATTGTGGAATAGAGTGCATAAGAAACGATTGCTGCTCATGTTTCACAGGCCGCAGAACAATTGGCAGTTGTGCTCATATTATGTGCCTAGTTTGGTTTTTAGGATGGGCTGGGCACCAAGACATCATTAGGCGTCCTGCTCTGTTTCTGATACAATTGTAATCGATGACGATGATGACTATTATGTGAATAATTATAGCTCATACGATGTAAATAAATAATATAATAATATTAATGCTTGTAATTCGTTGTTTAATATCAAGTAGATAACTGTGAGTATTATTAATGTAAATCAATACTGAAAATCAGAAATCATAAAATACTTGATTGTAATAATAAAGTAAGTAATTGTTTAAAATAATTACTGCGGTACGTACCATTGCGTACGTACGTACCAAAAATATTAGCAAAAAATATTTTTTTAGCACCTCGAATAGATTTTGAGGAGCACTCGTTCACAGACTAGTGTTAGCCAAAGGTACATAATGCACTATGTGTTCATTCTGGGCAGCACTTGGCCCAACTCCCATACATGGATGGTCAATGTCCTTTCATCAAAATCGTTTGAGAGGTTTAAGCGGGAAAGCGTAACAGACAGACAAACAGACAGAGTTACTTTCGCATTTGTCTATAATATGTATGTTTATCAGTTGTCTAGTACCCATAACACAAGCTCTGCTTAGCTTGGGACTAGATGGCGTTGTGTGATTAGTTGTGGACATAATATTCTATTATTATTTGATCTTACAGGTAATCTAGACTATCACCTATGGCCAAGAGCAGCAGCTGTAGCAGAGAGGCTATGGTCTGATGTTGTTGCCAATGGCACCGTCACCAGCCACGTCTATGTGAGATTGGACAGCCAGAGGTAATGATATTTATTTTATTAATTTAAATAATGAAGTTTGAAAGTGGCGCCAGTGACTGAAAAGTTGAAAGGGAACCATTTGTCTTGGTATGGCCACGTAAAAAAGAGGGATGAAACGCGTGTTACGAAAAAGGCCATGAGTATAAATGTGGATGGATGGAGAGGGAGAGGGAGCCCAAAGAAAATATGGATGGATTGTGTGAGAAGTGATATGAAAGACAGAGGAGTTTGTGATAGCGTGACAGATGATAGGGTAGAATGGAAGAAAAAAAAAACATATTGCGCCGACCCCAAATAAAACGGGAAAAGGGTAGGAAGATGATGATGATGATGAATTTAAATAATGATTCAATATTAGTTAGGTACTTCTTCAGACTGCTGCTGAGGTGTGGTGGAAGGTTTCGTGTGTTCATCTTTTTCTTTTTCCTAGGCTTTTGAAGATAGACTCGCGTTTGACCACAATCTCACCTGACTGTAAACTTAGGTACTCGTAAGTATGGCCAAATAGGGTGAATAGAAACGCGGGGGTGAGTAGAAGCAAAACTTAAAGGTGGGCCAAAAAGGTATTGGAAAAGGTATTGTGTCTCGCGTAGATTTGCGTGCGATACGAAAGGTTAAAAGCTTGTTGCTTCATTTAACGCAATCCAAAGTGATGTATAATATAAAAGTAATGCGAAAAAGAGAGATAACATTTGAAAACTCTGTTGGCATTCAGTAATTCTACGATTTATTCGAATGTTTCACAAAACTTGTTTCAGGAAATACGTGTTTTTATTATATAAGGATTAAAAAAAAAATACATCAATTAGTCTTGATTAAATGCGCTAGGCTCCTATAGAAGTACTTTTTTATATTTTTAATATAGGAGTATATTATGGAGAGTCAAAGTTCAAGATACCTAAATAGCAGATATTCAGAGGTCTTTACTATATTACTCTTACACAAATTTATGTTTTGATTTCTATAGAAGCCTAGCAGATGATATCCACAAGATGTATGTGTCGGCGGCGACCTCTCGCGCCGGGCCTTGGTTCAGGCCATGGTCCGCAGCGAAGAGGAATGGCAGGCGGTCGCCTCCTTCTGCGAAGCAGTAATGCTCGTAAAGGAGGAGGCCGACCGCATAAGGCAAAGGCAACGGCGTACTCGCCGTAGCCGTCGCCGCCGCGATCCTGCCGATATCCGGCCACCGTAGACACTGGCTCGCGGACGGTGAGCAATAGGTAGCTCGCCGTCCGGTCGTCTGGTAAGACCGAGTCCAGGTCGTCAGCGGCGCGCACCGTTCCCGCGCGCCTCAAGGAGTTGTCAGCAAACTGCAGGGGCCCTTCAGGGTCGAAGCCTCCTGGAGCCTAGAGGGTGGTGGAAAACTGTTACCTCGACTCCAGGAATAAGGCAAGGAAGGTACGGGGTAGGTTTTTTAGTCAGTAAGAGTCTGACACTGGTCTCCCGCTCCGCCCAAGAGCGGGTTTCGTCATTGGATGATTTTCACCTACCATAAAAAAAAAAAACAAGATGTATGTGTATCCAAAATATCTAAAGAAAGATGCTTCATAACATCATAATTACGCAAGAGTAGTTGTATGAAAATGTATGTCGGGTTGACCGCTCTTAAAGGAGCTTTCCACGATTTTTGGATTTTTTGCAGCATCAGAATAACAATTCATTAACAAATTGATATAATTGAAAGCATTTAACTATATCAATTTATTAATGAATTTTTATTCTAAAAAATCTCTCTTTACTTGAAGCCAATAAAAATCAAAGTGAAAAACCAAGTATTGTTTTTATTTACCCCATTTTACGGCGTAGTTTGTCCACAATTTTCTGACAACCAACTATACCAATTTTAAATGATAACTGTTTTTATTTTTTCACAACAGATGGCGTATGGTATTAAAATCTATACAAGTGCAACCAATATGGCCGCTGTACTGCAGCTTCAGTCCGGGTGTATGTTTAGAAAAAATAAAATCCAAGTAAAGCTATTGAATGAGTTTTAATTTGCATTCAAACTGAACCAATTAAGATTAAAAACAAAGTTATAAATCATAAATCATTACAGACTCATCATCATCATCATCAGCCTTTTTTAATGTTCCCACTGCTGGGACACAGGCCTCTTCTCTATGAGAGGGAATATGCTGTTATTTGCTAAGAAATTCATATCAAGCGCTTTCCGGTAAAACATTTACATATTACTAAAAATCGGCAAGTATTTATCTAAAATTGTAGATGTTATCTAGATATACAATAAATATACATTTGTTTATATTATGACCTGTGCATAATCAGCGCGAAATAAGCGTTATTTGAAAGTGGTCCTGCTGGAGAGTATGCTCTGTAGCGTGACCACTTTGAATTGATATTTTCCAAGAAAGTAACAATATACAAATTTTTATATTTAGGGATGATTCTCATTAGAGCGGGCCGTGCCCGGGGCGGGGCCCGGACGGGGCACGGTTTTAATCTGTTTCATATATTTTGTATGAATCAATTTATATTACACAGTGCATGATCCGTGTCACGTCCGTGCCCGCTCGACGCACTCCAACACCACGTTTGTTGCACGGTCCCGCCCCGTTCCCTCCACGTCCCATCGTAATTCGAACATTTTTCGTGCTGCGTCCGAAAATAAATTGCGTAGCACGGACGGGCCCCGGCTCGTCCACGTCCCGGCCCTGGCACGGCCCACTCTAATGAGAATCATCCCTAAGCTAGAAAAATATAGACATTATCTACATTTTATCCTGTAATTTGTAGATAATGTAGTCAAAGTAGTTCTGCTGCGGAGTATGACACAGTAAATTACACAAAGTAAAGCGCCTGACTGGGTTTGAACCTACAACTTGTAAGTCAGGGCCGTTACCACTCGGCCACCACTGCTCTTATTTTTACCATACTTAAGTAATTATAAATTTATTAAACTGGTATTATTTTGAATAATTGTGTTGTTTGAAACACTGATATTATTAAAACTAACATTACGAAAAACATTATTAGAATTGTATGTTAACACAGTCGTATTTTTGTATTCGTTAATATCAACGTTGTATGTTAAATGATACTTTAATGTAGTCGATATAAAGTCCATATTTCTTCTATATCCGTAATCAGATATATTACCATCAATTTTGTTGCAAGTTAAATTATACTTTAAATCCTTCGAAATAAAGTCCATATTTCTTCTATATCCGTAATCAGATGTATTACTATCAAGTATGTTGTAAGTCAAATTATACTTTAAATCATTTGATTTAGAGTGCATATTGCTTCTCCAAAAAATGTCAGCCTTTTTAATTTCCTTGTGTGGTTGCATCATTACATTCGAAGATATTTCTCTGTCCATTCCTTTTATATTGTAATGGCTTCCAGAAATGACCAGTAATATGCCTAATGCTATTATAGAAATATTTTTATGGAATCTCCAATTGTAAGGCCCTAAGCCTGGATGCTCCCAATTCACTAGTAAATCTATAAATGGAGGGTATATTAAGACCGCTGGTATTGTACTTATAGCGCCAAGCTGAAAATATAAGAAAATCTACATAAATATATGTATACAGGGTGTCATTGACATGTTAACGCAAACGAATACCATAGATCCAGTACGTGATTCTGGACCCCTTAGTGGTGGAATTTTTCGTCAAGGTTTTGTTTTTTTTTAATTGCTATAAACTAGTGCTTGACTGCGATCCCACCTGATAGTAAGCAGTGATGCAATCGTTGATGGTGAGGCGCACTCGTTTAAATTTCCCCAAACTAGCCCGTTTCTAAGGACCTTTATACTAAACCTTATGAAAAGTTAAATATAGGTGTTCAGACCTCTTCCTATTCGATAAAGGGCAAGGATATTCATCAATTACAATAAAAAAGAAACGTTTTACGATATACGATATGTACGAACAGTAACGACGAATATTTGCGGAGTGAAGTTAGCGATGGTGCTGCCACCCACACCGGGAGACCGCTGCACGGAGCGATGTTCACGTTGCAGAATGATGACGCCATTCACTACTAGATGGCGTTGTAAGTGTATTGAAAAATAGGTTAAAAACTTACGATTCCCATCATTCGGGTAACATTAGGCACGCTATAAGCAATCAGAGTGAGAGCCACCACGTGAATTATCCTATAAACTCTCTCAAAAAACCAATAGTTTGACAACGCATGATTTCTTCTTAGATAGTACCATTGCAGATCAAATCCCAGATAGAAACACAAGGTAAATACCATATATAATGATAAGCATAAGAATATTTTCAGAGTAACCGCGAAGCTGAAATTTAAAAAAAAAAACTTAACGATGGGTAGCAAGATACAGAATTCTAGGGAACAAGTTTTCAATGAAAATATTTTTTCTATTAGAAGCTTTTATAAGGCGGTATTATATGGTAGACTGAAGATACGATGGATTGACTAAGTGAAAAATGTATACAGAAGGAAAAATGAGAACTTTATTTGATAATATAAAAGTTATTTTTAATAGCAGAGTCGTCTCAAAACCACTTTCTTTTACTATATTTAGATAGTATATATAAGTAGGTATATTATATATATAAATACTAGTGACTCGCCCCAGCTTTGCACGGATGCAATACTTATATATCACGCATGTATTGTACTTATAAACCTTCCTGTTGAATCACTCTATCTATTAAAAAAATCCGCATCAAAATCCGTTGCGTAGTTTTAAAAATCTAAGCATACATAGTGACAGACGACTTTATTTTATACTATGCAATGATGTCATGTATGTTTATTTTATTCATATATATATTTTTTAACCCTGGATCTTATTAATAATCTTATTAATATATTTTTTATGCACCTGCCATGTTTTCTCTTCACCACCCTTGGTTGACTGGTAGAGAATGCCTAAGGCATTAAGTCCGCCTGTGTACCTTTATGTTGCATAAAGTTCTTATAAATAAATAAATAATGACTATAGAGAAATAAGCAATTTTAGTATAGATGTATGGTTGTGTAATCTAGAATATATTCGACGACCATCACACAACGCCGTCTAGTCTCAAGCTAAGCAGACCTTGTGTTATGAGTACTAGACAACTGATAAACATACTTATATATTTCTAAATACATATATATTATAGATAAAGTACACCCAGACACCGAACAAGTGATCGTGCTCATCACAAAAACATTTGTCCTGGGTGGGAATCGAACCCACGACCTCCGGCATAGCAGTCAGGGTCACTAACTACTATGCTGACAGGCCAGTCTAGAATGAGAAAATACTTACGAGGAAAATGGAAAATGCACAGTAATAGGCGCTACGGAATATTCTCCATAATACCAGTATCCGAGGAATCCTACCGTTAGCATTGCTACGGTAATTATTGGCATTGCTGAAAAGAAAAAGTGTTACAGAACACAAAAAAAAACTACAAAAATTAAAAAAACTGACCAAGAGTGAGTTGGAATCGCTCACAGAGGGTTCCGTAGAACCCTCGCTAACAGCTGCAGCCTAACCTACTTAAGTGTCGCCGCACACGAGCTTCTGGCGACAGCCACAAACGCCGCCACGAGAAGCTAGAAGCGCCCACAAAAGTAGCCGAAGCGTGCGACAGCCACTTGTGGCCGATGGTCGACACTTGCGGTCGGTGGTTGCTACTTACATAATGGACTCGGACGAAGAAGGTTTAATTGCGCTACTTTTGATAAAAAGACGTCGACGTAGCAGACGAAACCGTAGTTATTGGATACATCTAATTTTAACGAAAGTTAGGGAGATAGGGGGCGCGGAATCGCGCGAGTGGCGTGTGGCGGCTTTTTGTGTCGGCGTTTAGTGGCCGGTGCGGGCCACAAGAAGCTAGCTGCGGCGACTCGTAGCGTGTGGTCGTCACCAGCGCCAACCGTGTGCGGCGAGTCCATATAAAATGTATGAAAATTACAGGAAATATGCCAGTGGCGGCGTTTTGTGGTTGTGGCGGGAGCGGGAGCTCTAACTACAGTTATCTGTGTGCGGGAGCTCTAACTACAGTTATCTGTGGCTCTGCTTAACCCATGAGCCCCAGCTATTTGCTGGCCGTTTTGCGCGGGTGTGTTGTATATTTTGCATTACACATGTATAACTTTTTTTTTAAATATGGTATGCGCCATACATTTTGCCTAAATAAACAGTTTATTTTTTTTTAATGACGTAACTACATTTTTTTTTATTTACTATTTACCAGCTGTGCTTTAAGACCTGGCTTTAAATTTTGCCGAATATTTGAGGATTCTGGATAAACGCTCGTAACTTTTTTCGTTAATTTTGAATTTTTTCACAGCTTCAAGGGACTGCAGAACTGAGTAAGGTATGGCCTTTGGCTCTGCAAATTTTAGCGCTTGACAACTCGTAGAAAAACAAAGATTAAAAAAAAATAAATGGTTTAAACATAAAAATGCAATTTACAGTTGTTATTGCTATTAAAAACTGTTATTGGCAATCATTTTTTAAAAACCTTTATTTTTGAACGAGTTCCCAAGATAAAAAAAAAAATCTTGACAGATAGACAGCCGGACAACAGAGTGATTCTATAAGGGTTCCATGCTTCCCTTTCGAACCCTAAAAAAGCCAAGTACTGGCCGTTTGCGGGGGTGTGTCGCTCACTTTGCTGTTTCTGTTTATACATATTTATGGTATGCACCACACTTTTGCGCAAATAAACTCTTTCTTTCTTTTCTTTCTTTCTTTCTTTCTTTCTTTCTTTCCAAGTTACCTGCCAAAACTACGTAATGAAATTTCTTCGGCTCCTTCATGTTATTCTCAATCGGCAAAGCGTAGCACAAAGGTTCGAGGACGAAGACACAAATGCAGGTGAACTGTACCAAGCCCATCACACTCTTGTAAGGAGATCGGTCCAAAGGACTGTCTTGTATGTCGTGCAAACTATACCAAAGAAGCGCTAGAATGAGAACCACTGGAAATTGACAAAGCTTATTGTTAAAAAGAGATTATTCTTTAACATTACTTTTGTGTTAAAACTTCATCATCATCAGCAGCAGCCTTTTTAATGTCGCCACTGCTGGGGCACAGGCCTTCTCTGTAGGAGAGGGAATGGGCCATAATACACCACGCAGGATGTCACATGTCTTCGAATTTTCGGTTCTAGAACATGCCGGTTACCTCACGATGTTTTCCTTCACCGTTTTGAGAGCAGTGGAGATGAAATAAATTACACGAAGTAATACGATTAATTTATTAATTTAATTGCACAAATAATTACACAAAATACGATATTTGTACGTAAGCTAGGCACGTGAAGTAATTCTCTTACGTTATGTAGGTATATCTATATCTGAGGTTATACCTAAATAAAGAAGAGAGCAGTGGTGGCCGAGTGGTGAAGGCCACGACTTAGGACTTATAGGTCGCGGGTTCAAACCCAGCCAAGCGCATTACTTTGTTTAATTTATTTCATCATCACTGCTCTCAAAACGGTGAAGGAAAACATCGTGAGGGAACCGGCATGTCCTAGAACCAAAAATTCGAAGACATGTGACATCCACCAATCCGCATTGGGCCCGCGTGGTGGATTATGGCTCATTCCCTCTCCTATAGAGGAGGCCTGTGTCCCAGCTGTGGGAACATTAAAAAGGCTGATGATGATAAATAAAGGAATAAGCTACGTACATACCTCCAAAGAGATCACAGACTAATGCAAAAGGCGCGAGGTTCTTCAGATCAGTGATCATGCAGATGACGGCACAGGGTACCATTAAACACAGAATGATCACTTTGAGGGATGGGTTCCCACCATCACTGATAGCACCATCTCCTGTGCCCAACTCCTTCAAGTTCCTGGCTATTATGATAATGACGACGCAACAGGAACCGTAAAGATGGCATATTAATGTAACTTCCACGAGGTATCTGTAAGGTAACTTAATAAATTACTATACAAAAGTATAGATACCGGCCGCTCTTTCACCAAGCGTTCAAGCGTTCATCTTGAACGCTCGGTAAAGGTCTCTGCACACAGCGGGCGCGGCGCGGCGGGACGGGACGGCGACGCGACGCTGAGCTGTTGTAATGTACTAGATATTACGGACGACGCCACACAGAGCCGTCCCACTCGACGCGACGGTAACCTGGGCTCTGTGTGGCGTCTTTGTCTCCGATCTTGATAGGGGTGGGCGCTACATGGATGTTAACCATGACGTTAGTTTTGTCCATATTCATTTTAAGGCCCACTCTTTGGGAGGCTCTACTGAGGTCATCGAGCATTGTACTGTGCTTCTCCGCAGTCTCAGCCATGACTACGATGTCGTCGGCAAACCAAAGGGGAGTGATGTACTCGCCATTGACATTAATGCCTAGACCACTCCAGTCCAGAAAAGGTTCTGGACTGGAGTGGAAGTTCAAGGGAAGACATCCTCCATTGCAGCCGTGAACAGTTTCGGAGAAATGACATCTAAAAAATAAATGGTTTAAAAAAATAAATGCCAATAACAGTTTTTAACAGCAATTACAACTGCAAATTGCATTTATTTGTCAGAGTTATCAACCGCTAAACTTCACATAGGCTAACTTCAGACTCGCCAAGATCTGACTGCCGTACTGTATCCGATCCGGTCGCCCTGAAGACTCCTTAGGGTCAACTCACATCGAAAGAGCGGCGAAGGGCACCGAAGCGGAACGCAGTTTCAGTGTCATTTAAATTGTAACTATATCTATATTTATTTGCGCCGCAGGAATTCCGGGGAATGCCGTAAACGTAGTTTCTCATGCGATAATAAATATTATATTAATGAAAATAAAGTTAAAATTCATATATGACACTGAAACTGCGTTCCGCTTCGTTGCCCTTCGCCGTTCTTTCGGTGTGAGTTGATACTTAGCCTTCAATCTTCAATCCCCACAACTTCATCGTCGATTATACGCAATCACGGCGTAAAATAGCCCGCAACAAAATTAGACGCACATTACGCAACATAGGCGTATGTTAGCGGGTGTCATATTGCGAGAAATTTTCAGATGAAATCCGCACGATATTAAAAACACCTAGGACTTTCAAGACTTCTTTTAATGGTAGTTAAAAATCATCCAATGACGAATCTCTAACTGACCTTCCCCATTCCTAAGTTGCCATATATACACCGTGAAATTTAAATGGTTGTTTTCCCGCGGCAGAATGACTTGCCATAAGGAGTACTTTTGAAGCATACAGTAAAAATGAAAAAATAAAAAGTTTTTTTTTAATAAATAATTATTAAAAATATTCATCAACTCAAAAAAGAGAAAACAATAGTAACATTAGGCGTAATTTGTAGGTACTACTAGAGTCGCATGAGCAGCACACCGTCAAAGGAAACCGATTCATTAAATATTTGAACCAAAATAAGCTCTTGCACGTTGTGATACGTCATAATTAGCTTGCACTCTACAGGTCCATTTTTTGTTTTTTATTTTATTTTTTTATCAAACGTTTGTATTACCAAGACACAACCATTTCGCTGAGGGAAAACAACCATTTAAATTTCACAGTGTATAGGGCCAGAGCCTTCCTTTCAGACGCGAACCCTTGGCCCCAGTTGGCTTCAACCCTTCTGCAGGGTCCCTACGGGTTGCTGGCAACTCCTAAAGGCGCGCGGGAACAGTGCACGCCGTCGACGACTGAGCTTGGTCTGGACGGTTACCAGACGATTGGACGGCGAGATACCCATTGCTCGCCATCCACAAGCCCGCGCCTACGGTGGTCGGAAGTTGGGATCGGAATCCCGGCGGCGTCTGGGGCGTGAGTGCCATTGCCTTATGCGGACGGCCTCCACCTACTGCTTCGCAAAAGGAGGCGACCACCTCCTACTCCTCCTCGCTCCGGCCCATGCCATGGCCTCTACTAAGGCCCGGCGACTTTCAAGACTTTCAAATTGTAGGGTGATTTCTTTTTCTTCTTACCTTAGGCCTCTGGCTGTATTCCGAAACGTGGGCCATGGTGACAGAAGCACGGCAGCCTCCATAACGTCAGGGTAAGTTAACTCGTGCATTTCCACTCGGCCGTACAAATGTTGGGCTGACCAGACCAGAATCTACGAGGTAATCAATCACAGAAATAACTGTTAAGAATTTTGTATTATCTGTCAATGCTTCATTACATAAAACAAAGTCTGCTATCCTAGTATGCTTAGATCTTTAAAAGTACGCAGCGGATTTTGATACGGTTTTTTTTTTATAGATAGACTAATACAAGAGGAAGTTTATGTGTATATGTGTGTGATACACGCATAATATATTCAATATCAGTACCCGTGCGAAGCTGGGGCGGGTCGCTAGTATATTATAAGTCAAAGTATTCGGGATGGTGTTACTATCTACTTAATCAAACAATACTTTAATGTTATATCCTCTCATCCTTTTAGTAAGTTATTGTGGATTTTTTATAGTCCTACTGTTGGGACACAGGCCTCCTCTCTAAGAGGGGGAATGGGCCACAATCCAGCACGCGGGCCAAGGGCGGATGTGCGGACCCTTTAGGATGTTTATTTTTAGTCTGTGTAATCACACTGGTGAGTAAAGGGCTCTTTTCTTTCATCTCACTCTGTGTTATCTCACCACAAAGTAAAGGATTCCCTTCTGTCTTTTCACTTCTCACTCTGTGTCATCTCACTGCAGGCTAAATGATTCCCCTCTCTCTTTTCACTTGTCACATAGCAAGGCTACTATGGATATATCTTTTGAAAATCATCATCATATCGTACCTATCTTTAAAAATGTGCGCTGCCCGGCTTTTTATAGGTTTGCAGCGAACTTTGTTCCGCCTTGGAGGCAATAAATGAGCACATTTTTTTTTTAGTATCCTTTGTCCTTCTCCTGGTTCTTAGCTACCTCCCTACCAATTTTCAGCCAAATCGGTCCAGCCGTTCTTGAGTTATAAATAGTTTAACTAACACGACTTTTTTATATATGTATATAGATTTTTAAGATTATAAAGCTGAAGAGTTTGTTTGGTTGAACACACTAATCTCAGGAACAACTGGTCCCATTAAAAAAAATACGGTTATATGATTTTTCTGTGTTAGATAGCCCATCTATCGAAGAAGGCTATGTAACAATACGCTATAACCTACGTGTGTAGGGCAAGAATCAAGATGCGAGTGAAACCGCGTGTCACAGCTAGTAAACAAATAAAGGAAACTAACACAGGCACAATATCCGACAAGAGCAGAGAGTAAGACATTCATAGCCATGGCAATAAATAGTCCACATTCCATGTAAGCTGCGTGGACTGCCACAAGGCCTCCACCTAGGCCACACATTAACATGTGTATAACGGATTCCATCAGGCTGTGAAAATAAAATGGCGTTTGTGTTATTACGTTATCATCATCATCATCATCAGCCTTTTTTTAATGTTCCCACTGCTAGGACACAGACCTCCTCTCTAGGAAAGGGAATGGGCCGCAATCCACCACGCGGGCCCAGTGCGGGTTGGTGGATGTCACATATCTTCGATTTTTTGGTTCTAGGACATACCGGTTCCCTCACGATGTTTTCCTTCACCGTTTTGAGAGCAGTGGTGATGAAATAAATTACACAAAGTAATACGCCTGGCTGAGTTTGAACCCGCGACCTACAACTCGTAAGTCGGGGCCTTTACCACTCGGCCACCCACTGCTCTCACGTTATAGAGGGCTCAAAATCTATATTTTATGGATGTTGTGTAGCTTGTGAAAGCGACGAAATACAGAAAAACGTGATTGTTAAAAGAAATCAAATCGGTTTATTGCATACATGTTAAGTAATAGATAGTATACATTATTTAAAGTTTCAAACATGCATCCTGCATGCACTGCAAATACATTCCAATAAAATGCATTTAAAAATTACATAAAATTCGCAATCTTTAAACGAAAAAAAAATCAAAGGAAAATAAATAATAATTGGATAATGTCAAAATCAAATAAAAATGTCAAATTAAATCTAAAAATTAATTGAAGTAAATTTAACGTGTATTTGCGCATAATTCATTTTTTTTTTTCATTAAAAACTCTTTTAGCATGTAAGGCCCGATATCCACCAAAGCGGAGAGGAGAGGAGACGAGAGGAGATGTGCCGCGAAGCTGGCAGGTTATTTCCACAAAAGCGGAGAATAGATGCGTTGCGGAGAGATGTGAGCTATTTAGCAGAGATGTGAGCTGTGAGAGATCGAAAACAGTCAAGTTCTGTCTACGAAAGGAAGACGTCATGCGAGGCGCGGGGAGAACGGTGCGCGAGCACGTGCGCAGCCCAGCCGCCCGACTAGACACTTCTCCGCTCTGCCGCGCCGCTTGTACGCTCGCTGCACAAAATTCTTTAGAAAAATGAGACATCTCCTCTCCTCTCCGCTTGAGCCATTTCCACCAGAGCTAAGCGGAGAAGAGATGTGGAAATAACGAAATCGGATTGGTTTATTCAAACACATCTCCTCTCGTCTCCTCTCCTCTCCGCTTTGGTGGATACCGGGCCTAAAACTTCGGTTCAAATAAGTGAACAATTTTGTTTTAAATACTTAAATTAATTGTTTTTATTTCTTTTAAGGATTTCGGATTTTTGTTATAATTGTTATATTATATTTTCGTACACATTATAGTTATTAGTATATTAATACTTTAATATTATAAATGCGAAAGTAACTCTGTCTGTCTGTTACGCTTTCCCGCTTAAACCTCTCAAACGATTTTGATGAAATTTGGCACAGACAATCTTTAGACCCTGAGAAAGGACATAGGCTACCTTTTATTGCGAAAAAAAAAACGCAGACGAAGGCTAGTATATGTAAAATATAAGAACATATAAATGTATGAAGGGACCGTTAGGGCTTAAAAAATATATATATATATATATATGGACAAAGATATGTTTTCATTACAACACCAAAACGTAAATGAAAATTAAGAATATTGTAGAAATTCGAGTGATGAAAGATACATACTTGTTTGGCCTCGTCAAAAATGTCCTTTTGCTATGGTAATCATAGCTTCCAGCATCAATGGGGCTATTCTTACACTCGAACCTCGCTTTCGGCTCATTTTCACAAGCGCAGTGGATGTTAGGAATCTATTAAAAAGGAACGAAATATTTATATTGCAAGTAGAGAAGTATCTTTACACCGTGAAATTTAAATGGTTGTTTACCGCGGCAGAATGACTTGCCATAAGAAGTACTTTTGAAGCACACAGTAAAAATAAGAAGAAGATAAAGATAATAAGAACTCAAAAAAGCAAAAACAATAGTAACATTAGACGTAAATTGTAGGTACTACTAGAGTCGCATGAGCAGCACGCGTCAAAGGAAACCGATTCATTAAATATTTAAACCAAAATAAGCTCTTGCACGTGGTGATACGTCATAATTAGCTTGCACTCTACAGGTCCATTTTTTGTTTTTAATATTTTATTTTTTTTATCAAACGTTTGTATTATCAAGACACACACCATTTCGCTGAGGGAAAACAACAATTAAAATTTCACGGTGTATAAAACAAAGACGGTTTTGTTACAACACTTTTAATTCGAGATCGGCTAGACCAATTTCCATGGGTTTTGGTTCGTTGGATTTGTCCCCGCCCCGAATAGCAGAATACATCTTAAAAAAAAGGAAAACTCGATGAAAACATAATCATGAAAGAGGGGTCCAAAGTTTGTATAGAAAAACGTATTTCCATGCGGGCGAAGTCGCTGGCAGGAAGCTAGTAGAAATTTATTAATTACAGTCGTCTCCTGCGAAGCAGTATATGCTAGCAAAGGAGGGCCGCAAAAGCACAAAATAAAAAGGTACAGAAGTCAATCTCATGTATGTACTTCACTTTTCATACCTACGCACGGCGGTCGCGCGCGCTAGGTTTGTCAACTGGATTATGCACAACAAATTATCGTGGTAGTTGCAAAATTGGCAAAATTTCACAGAAGCGCGTCTCAAACGTGACAACCTCGCGGTCGTAATGATCCTCGTTGAGCCTGGTTTTCGCGTCGGTGAACGGTGTCTATGTGTGCGTTGCTCGAGCGCGCTTTGTTCATAGATTGACAGCTGTACCTATATAATTTGTGGCAAAAGTGAGTCAACGGCCTTCGCGCCGCCGCGCCGTAGGAATTCCGATGTCGGTTTTCAATCACCGTAGGAGCGCGGTTGCTTACAACTTGGCTCGCTGTCCGACCGTCTAGACCGAACCCAAGACGTCGACGGCGCATACTGTTCCCACACGCCTCAAGGGGTTCTCGGCTAATTGTAGGGAGCAGGGTTGAAGCCTACTTGAACCCTTGGCCCCAAGGGTTCGCTTCTGAAAGGAAGGCTCATTCTTGGTTTGAAAGGCAACGAAGGAAGGAGGTGGGTTATTCAGTTAGTAAAAATCTAATACTGTCTCCTGCTGCGCCCAAGCGACTGACGGATCAACACACAGCCTAAACTGCTGATCATAAAAACTTGAAACTTCGATGATATTTTCTTTCTTTGACCTAAGCATCCGATAAGAAAGGATTTTTTAGAAATTCTACTCTTTTGGGGGTGAGTGACGAAGCGCACTGTTCCCGCGCGCCTCAAAGAGTTGTCAGCTACAGTAGACCAGCTTTACTCAGCAGGGCCGAAGCCTTCTGGGGCCAAGGGTTGATGCGAAAGCGGAACACTTTGGCCCTGGGACTAAGGCAGGAAGGAACGGCGGGTCGTTTAGTCAGCAGAAGTCTGACACTGTCTTCCGCTCCGCCCAAGGACGGGATTCGTCATTCGATAATATTTCCCACTATACAAAAATGGGGGTGAAAAAAGGGGGTGAAGTTAGTATAGAGAAATCTATTTTCGCGCGGACCAATTTACAGAAGGTATAGGAATCTGTATGAAAATATAATTCTTTTACCAGTTCCATTTCACTTCTTATTAGCAAATCGTGAGAGAATTTATATAAAATTTCACTTCATATTCAACTCTTAATGAATGGTCTTTGTGGAAGAGAGCACAATTTTGCCAATAAATTTCTGAAACACCAATAATTATTAATCACTGTAACACACAACAGACAACTCTGACAAGATCAAACCACATACATTTGATGCGAAAGTTTATACAAGCGCCACCTATTGTTTTCCGATGGAATTTTTCTACTATTATAATCCTACCGAATTAAAAAGTAAACATTTCAAACAATAATTTAGTACTTGACTCGAAATCTTTACCTATTTTGTTGGTTTACGATTATTATATTACTTACTCAAATGTTTTAAGATTGTACACCCTGGATCAAACATCTTTTGACTCAAGGTTAAAAGTGTCTATGAATAAAATCCATGGCACAATTAAGTACTATTCTATGAATTCCATGGAAATAGGTTTTTTTATGGTAGGTAAAAATCATCCAATTACGAATCCCGCTCTTGAGCGAAGCGGAAAAGTGTCAGACTCTTACTGACTAAATAATCTATGGAAATAGGTATTGGAGTTGAGAAAAACACTGTATTTGCGCCGTTTAAGGGTCTCAGTAACCGCTGCGGCTGCTTAAACGGCTTATGCTTATTATTATAATAAATGATTATTTATTATCTGTTGAATATTTTATGTGTGTAATATTTTGTTACTTTATGCTACGACATGGATTTATTCATTAATTTAGGTAATTGTTTTATCTTACTAATATTATAAATGTGAAAGTTACGATGTTTGTTACTCAATCACGCCAAAATGGCTAGACGGATCTGGATGAAATTTGGCACAGGCATAGGATACACTCCGGAATAGGCCATAGGCTACTTTTTATCCCGGACACCCCAACCCCAATACCACGCGGGCGAAGCCGCGGGCAAAAGCTAGTGGAATATAAAGACTTCTTTTCAATCAAATTATTTATTATAAAAATAGGTACTAATTTTGACAGAATTTCGCAGCAGAATTTTCCTGCGCAGTGACGATCGAGTGGCGCAGGCGGCATTCGTTTGATATGAATGACAATAGTAGTATGAATGGCGCCGGTGTTTTGCGGCGCGGAGCGGCAACAGTTTATCAAGTGTACAGGATGGTTTTATGCAAAAAAAGAATTAAAATTGGTGGCGCACGACACGATGGTGGCGCCGCCGTTGAGCCAATAAAGCTTCCATTTTGGCTGTTCGGCTACTTCCGCTGGCATGGCTACTTCTGCTGGCTTAGCCTGGCTTTGGCTTTGGCATGGCTTGGCTTGGCTTTGGCATGGCGTGGCTGGGCAATTACGAACCTGGCATGTGGCGTGGCGTTACAATATACTAGGTCCATCCTTCGAAAAGAGTACTTGTGTAAGGTGTCAGTGTTCCATTGTTATAAAATGCTAGCCTTTTGCTTATACCTACGACGATATCTGAAACAAAAAAACATTTTTTTAGGTTGATACGCAAATTGTCATAGATTTGATAAATTAGTTTTTTTTTACAGCCCTAACTGTTCCACGGCTGGGACGTCCTTCCACCCTTCTTCTCCCACGCAGTCTCGAACCAGTCGTCTCGGTACGCGTCTAAATCATCCCGCCACCTCTTTCTAGGCCTGCCTCGACAACGCTTTCTTCCCTCTGGTGCCCACTGTGTGGCGACGCTTGCCCAGCGGACTTACCCCAATCCCATTTAAGCCTGGCAGCCTTTTTGCCCACGTCTATTATGCCCGTCCTGGAGCGCAGCGTCTCATTCCGTATTCAGTTTGTCCTCCTTACGCCCAGAATACTACGTTACTAAATTAGTTAAACAATATTAATATTTTTAATTCAAATTGGATGAGGCCAGCGTTTTCTAGCTTGAGAAGAAACACCGAAACAAACTCAGAAGTCAGTATCTTCTAAGTCCATGCTGTAAACATGTTATGGTAATCATATTATATAGGTATAAATCATAATTATGAGAACTATACAGATTGCTATAGGTACAGCATTAGTCACCGGAATGGAATATCATTTATAGAATGATGCACAATCTACAGGCGACTTGATCTTGAGGCCTACTAAAAACCGATTGTGATCTATTTGACGAACTGAACTGAATTGTTAAGGCCCTAACTGCCCAAGCAGAAAAAAAAACACACTAAATATTTTTTTTAACAGTTTACATTACCTTTTATCTATTATACTAATTATTCACTCATTTTATAATAATTATACTAGCTTAGCTTTTGCCCTGGGCTTCGCTACTGGCAACAGAAAAATGTTATAAACGAAGAACCGCTTGATCTATTTTGTGCAAACTTCACATAAATCATCTACTAAATATTCCAAACAAAGCCTAATCATTTGGTTTGGATAGGTGTAACTGTTTATGAATTATAAAATTACAACAAAAAGTGGCATTGAATCTACACTAATATATAATACTAGCTTCTGCCCGCGACTTCGTCCGCGGAAAATTTCTTGTAGTGATAGCTCGGTTAATATCCCTGTTATATAAATAATTTATAGCCTACTAGCTTTTGTCCTCGGCTTCGCCTGCGTACATAAAATATAGCCTATGTCACTCAGGAGTAAAGCAGCTTTCTATTGTTGCTAAAATCTTTCCAATTGGACCAGTAGTTCCAGAGATTACCTCCTACAAACAAAAAAATAAAAAAACAAAAAAACAAACTTTACCTCTTTATTATATTAGTGTAGATGTCACTCAGGAGTAAAGCAGCTTTCTATTATAGCTTCAATTTTTCCAATCGAACCATTTGTTCCAGAGATTACCTCCTACAAACAAAAAAATAAAAAAACAAACTTTACCTCTTTATCATGTTAGTGTAGAAAGAGGTAAAGTTTGTTTTTTTGTTTTTTTTGTTTGTAGGAGATAATCTCTGGTACTACTGGTCCGATTGGAAAAAATTTAGCAACAACAGAAAGCTACTTTACTCCTGAGTGACATAGGCTATATTTTATGTATGCGGGCGAAGCCACTGACAAAAGCTATTTTTATATATTTTGATTATTCTTATAATTTATGTATATGTATCACATTTACTTAAATAATATTTATTTTTGTCGCATTCTATTAAGTAGGTATCAAAATAATATCTTAGCCCAGATCTACTCATTTTGAACATTTTTGAAACTTTCCACAAACATAGAAGAAACCATGTTCTTATTTTATTAATATTAACCAATTAGGGCCAACCGCTGGGCAAAGTTACTTTGGTAAAAAAAAAAACAATACTGACTAACTTGATTTCAAACATGTAAATGAAATTTTTTGAAAACTACAAATAATAAAGCTTGTTTTTTAACAGATAAGAAATAGAAAATAGAAAAGAATTTTATTTTGCAAATATGGGTTTTTTAAGTAAGATAAGATTTAGCTCAGCCATATTTTAGCAATCGGCATGCAAACATTTAAAGTGACTTACTTAGGTATATAATAATTATTACAAATTATACATTATTAAATAAATAATTATTTATTAAATTTTAAAGTAACATTCAAGTTAAATTTTACATTATACCCAGTATGGGTTGTCCACCCCCCCCCCGCAATCGATAAAGTTCCAGTAAAGTACAGTTTAAGCCTAAATTTTTGTTAACGCTTTTATTTATTTTTTTAATTGCTATAAGCTAGTGCTTGACTGCGATCCCACCTGATGGTAAGCAGTGATGCAATCGTTGATGGTAAGGCGCACTAGTTTATTAAGAGCCTATTCACTCTAGCCTTGAAGACACCTAAATCATAATTGGACGGAAAGACTGCAGCCGGCAAACTGTTCCAGTCCCTGGATGTATGCGGTATAAACGACGAGGCAAAACGCTTAGTCCGGGCCGCAGGTGTCTCAACAACGTAAGGGTGGATATCTGCCGTACGTTTTATCCAGTCTTTTACTGATTTGATGAGATCCATTGGTGTCCGGGCAGTTTGTCGACTTTCTTGTCGAGTTTAGTGACAAGTACACCATTTTATTATGACTTAGTTTTCTTGATTTATTCTCACTTTCAAATTTAGTAAGGATTATTAACTTTTTTAAACTTTTACAATCCCAAAATCCCAGCAACAATTTATAGAACTGTTCAATCCCCAATTGAACGCCGTACACTGTAATTTAATATCTCAATGATGCCGAGTCGCCTTATTAACTTGAACTTGAATGGCGTATTATGAGGATCGCCTTATCAAGAAAATAGGTAATACAGATTTGAAATTGTACGACTTGTCAACAGAAACATAAACAGAAACTGACACTGACTGACGGTGACAGTCTGTGTCCAGTATTGCCAACTCGAAAGGTTTCAATTCGCTAAACTTAGTATCAAAAGTCGCTAGAAAGTAGTTGCTGATTCGAGAAGAAGTAGATTTATAAAGAGAATCGAAAAAAATATTGTAATACGTTATTCTATAATCTGTGTACTGTTATTCTAAAGTCAATAGTAGCTTTGACTTTGAGATTTAGGTGATGAATAAACCTTTGTGCATTTCCGAAATTATAACAAGTTTTCTTGTATGCTTGTGCTTTCAGGTAAATGTCCAGATAAAACCCAGATTATTTTTTTCAAGTTTTTAACCTGCACCTCAAACTGATGATGGGGCGGAAAGGAGTCAGGTTACTAGCACGAAGCCACCAATGAACTCGCTCTCTCCACCCAGGCGTTCCCAAATCTCATTGATCTCCCAAAGGCTAAGAAATAAGATTTTTATTGTTATTGTGCCTATATTTGAAATAGGCTTGTGAGACTGTTAGGCACCTAATGTATAGGCTCGACGATGCAGTCCTCCAATTACATCTATCGATGCGCAGCTTGACAAACGACATCGCGGACGACCTAATGCAGCGCCCCAAACCCTGTACCCGGGCGCTCAGGAAGGTACAATAAAAGTTTTAAATAATAAAGAGTTAGTGTATTTCCGGCTAGCTGTCGTTTCACTTGTCCCGTATTATTTATTAATTTTTAGCGAAAAAGTCGCTACATTGCAACACTGTCACTGTCAACCTTTTTTTTTAAATTGTAGTAGCCAGGCTACCGAAGCCTTTTAGTTCAGAAAAAAATATTCGGTTATTATGTCAGTTGAAAAAAATAACGCATCATTTTAATAATAAATAACTTCTTTAGTTAAGCTTAGCAGTTTAATAATTTTTTTATGTAAAATCGAACTGATGTGTTCTGAGTGCTGTTTGTTAAGATTTAAAATATTATGAGGGTAGTTAGTCATAAGTTTTATTGTAGCCACCGTCGCGTTAATTCGCGAATAAAAATTATACCGTTACAGTATAGTACCTATCCTTTGTATTACACGCTGTGTCGTTGAGATTTTACACGTTTATTGCGCTAACCACAGTAAATTGAAGTGCAAGTTTGCAGGTTAGGTGTGTAGGCTGCGTAACCAGCAAATACTCCTAAGACGGGTTTGTCTCAATATTGTGGAAAATAGTATCAGTTACAAATGAAAACCACAGGCAGGAACAAAGATGTGGACAGTGACAAGGTAATTCTTTTTATATCATGGTAATTCAGCCGGTTTCGACTATTCTGCCAGCGTCACGTTGGGACGGCAGCCTATGAGGACAACCGTCGAACTTTATACTTAGTGGTAGGTGTTAGTTCAGCTTAAACCAAGAACACACACACAAGGAACAGTCTCGAGAGGTTTTACTCGGTTTAAAGTTCACTAAAATCGAAAATATTCGTAGCACTGATAAAAACACGTGTTAAGCCTTCACTACTACCATTGAAAGTCCCAGTCTTTTTTAACTTTACAAGATATTTAGACAAGGTAATTTCTTTTGATAGGTACATTGTGCGTCGGCGGCAGCTGTTGACTTCCAACGACGGCCGTCGAAATTCCAACAAATAATGATTAGCGGCATCCGTTGTGTGTGTCAAGTCTCAGTAATTATGTAAGTAGTTTAACTCTTGAGCACCAATCGAACGCCAGCGTTTTTCTATCATGTCTCTAATTAAGGTATTCGAAAGGTTAAAGGTAGGAATGCTTTTTTATTGGAGGCCAAGAAAGTTTAAGAAATTTCAGAGGAGGGCCATAATTTTAGAAAAAGTGCATTTTGTGTTGAATGTTTTAATAATATAAATCATTACATCATTATACACCTGCACAAAATATTTTAAAAATTATTAGGTAGGTATACCTACTGGAGTTTTTTTTTTTTGGGATTTAAGTAGACCGGTGCTTTTTATCGAAAAGGAAAAAGTGTTGGTACTTTTGAGGCGATATTGGACAGCGGCGTCAAAAATACAGCTAATATTTCTTTTACATAAGTTGATAGATCTACACTTCTGGACTTCTATTGGCCCACCTTGTATTTTCAGTTTCGTTTGGTCCTAGCTAAAATTTTATATTTATTAGGTCGAGCAAAAAGTTTTTATGCAGTTTTGAACCTGGCACATTCACAATTTCATTCAATAGTCTTTTTTTGAATTTCAAACACCTTTAACCTTCAATGCGCAGTAACAGATTTTTGGGTCTCAATCGAAGCGCAGCAGCGCGGGGGACTGCGTGTAAACATAGCAATGATCGCCATTTTAGTTTAACTTATTTGCGTAACAATACCTACCCGTTTTAAGATTATGATGTCCATAAAAAGAAGGCAAGTAATGAGTATGATTTATCGTCTTTTTCAGGTCCCGTAACGAGTTCGCGGAGTTTCTTGGGCACTTCACCAGCGGCGTAGTGAAAGCTGGGCAAGCACCCGGGTACGCGGCTCGTGTCAAACCACGCGTGCCCGCTGGCGTACTACGCGCAAGCCTGTGGAACGCGCGCTGAGCCAGTTCATGACGCAGTTTTCACTCCGGTGAACATTTCCATTGAGCCATGCCGAAAGTTCCAGCGGTAAAGAAGGATTAAGAAGAGCCCCTCCGTAATCTCCTGAGGGAAGTGTCACCTATGCGTTGGACTGACCAGGTTAAATCGGCAGTGGGAACGCGTGTATCTGACTGCACCAGACAGTCTGCCAACAGGGAGAGATGGCGGGAGATCGTGCGGAGAGTTGTGTCCGCCTCTACCACCGATGTGGATGCCTCTACGTGACCACGACCGCTCTGCCAAGAGATAAACGACAGAGAAGAAGAAGTGGAGTGAAGAGTGAAGTGGCAGTCCCTTTATGGCACCTTTACGTTCCTCTCTACTGGCAAAGAGTTGGTGAACAAGCTGACGCCACTCTCCGTCACTAATGCTGTAAATCTTTGGTTCAGCCTATACTCGTCTTCAGACACCGGCATGAAGAGGACGCCGGTACCGCAAGGGCAAGCATTTGATGGCCGGCCCAGATTGGCTGCAGTCTCATAAAAATGGTGTGTCTAGTTCGGTATTCTTTCCACTGCTAGAGGAGGGTTGTGGAGTTTCTTCTTATGCACTTTGGCGGTCGTTGCGAAGATCAAATCGGGGTAGAGGGGAGAGAGGATCGTGGGATACACTTAGGTACTATCAAGAGTCAAACTCAAGATCATTTATTTTACATAGGCCTATAAAGGCATTTATAAAATGTCAGAAGTTTGTGCGAGGTTCCAATTGGTTGTTTCCTTTGGAGAAGAACCGACAAGAAACTACATGGTTACTTTTTGTAGGTAGTAGTATGTAATGGTATTAGTGATGGTATAGCCAGCTATCGGCGAAGCGAAGTAGTCGTCAAGGTGTTGTTCTTTTGCTGCGGTATAGTCGGGTTCAGTTGGAACTGATGCTCCAGGTGCTCCTCAAAGATCTCAGTTCAGTCCTCTGGGATATACTTCAATTCCGTATTTGTTTTTATTTTTCGAGTGACGCGAGAACTTTGCTGGAAGCGCTGTGTTGGTGTATTGTTTGGATTGTTGTTTTGTGGTTAAAGAACAGGGTTGCCAGATGCCAAATTATTTATCTCGTACCAGGGCTGTCAAATATCTCGTTCTTTCAAAACAAAATCTTGTAAAAGTATACAATTAATATATAATATAATTACCTAGCTAGTCGAATGAAAGAACCATAACTCTAGTTGGTTTATAATATATTATTATTATTTATATATAATATATAAATATTTTTTAATAATGTTACAAAAAGTGTCAAAAATTAAAACTAATTTTTAACTTGCTACTAGGACATGATTTTAATTATGATTTTATTTGTTTGTGTTTATATGTAATGTCAGTGGTATTGTTAAAATCATCATCGTTTTTATTGTACAGTTTTTCAGCTGTCATTCTGGAATACATTTCTTGAGATGGTTCGAAATTTATACAATTTCCTTTGTGATCTGGGCCTTTTTCACTTTCTGCAGCTATAAATAATATATTCGATGATCATCACACAACGCCGTCTAGTCTCAAGCTAAGCAGACCTTGTGTTATGAGTACTAGACAACTGATAAACATACTTATATATTTCTAAATACAAATTATAGTTAAATTACCGGACTCATCTAGCTTAAACTGACGAAAAGAAAAAAAAATATTGACGTGTAAAAAGTGTTATTTTAAAACCTATTTACAAATAAATATCATTTATCATTTATAGTTAAATTACACCCAGACACAGAACAAATGAACGTGCTCATCACACAAACATTTGTCCTGGGTGGGAATCGAACCCACGACCTCCGGCATAGCAGTCAGGGTCACTAGCTACTATGCTGACAGGCCAGTCATGTACCATTTACTGTTTCTGTTATAAGACGATTCGTTTTTTTCGCTGTTTTTGTTAAATTGTTTTTGCTGAAAACTCGCTCACAATCTGCATTTGCATGTGGCAAAGACTGAACTGAGAAACTTTAATTAAAAAAAAATAATTTTAATGTGTGGCAGGAACTTCCAGTCGACGACTAAAAATACATTTCATCATCATCATCCTTTTTAATGTTCCCACTGCAGGGACACAGGCCTCATCTCTAAGAGAGGGAATGGTCCGTAATCCACCACGCGGGCCCAGTGCGAGTTGGTGGATCTCACATGTCTTCGAATTTGTGGTTCTAGGATATGCCGGTTTCCTCACGATGTTTTCCTTCACCGTTTTGAGAGCAGTCGTGATGAAATAAATAACACAAAGTAATGCGCCTGGCTGGGTTTGAACCCGCGACCTACGACTCGTAAGTCGGGGCCGCGGCCGTTACCACTCGGCCACCACTGCTCAAAAATACATTTAGTGACGAGGTAATGAATCTAGTGAAGTAGGTACGTAATAGAGTTTGTGGCTTGGCCATATTTTCTTTTTCTTTTCTTCAAATGGTTTTGGTTCATATTTGCAACAATGTTAAAATCTCGTAAAAAGTGTACATTGAGAAACATTTAAAATATGGTGTTTTAATAGCCTTTTAAAAGTTAGAAATGATTTCGATTCTTCTATGTCTTTAGGCAACTGTTTATAATAGTTCAGCTCCCTCATATAAGTCTTTCTACTGTAATTTGGTCTGGGTGGTCTTAAAATTATATGATTAGCCTGCTTAGTATTTGTATTTTACGCTTTTGTATTTGTATTCTTTTTGTAAATGTTATCTGTGTATGTAGGTATATTTGTATTTATTATTTTACGTACTAAAATACAATATAGGGTCAAGTGGGGGACAGTGTAACAAAAAAGTTATTTTTCTTTTTAGAAATAAAACCGTTTATTGTAATGTCTCCTTATTTTTTACCTTAAAATCAACAGTCTTTACCTCCATATTAGGTTTGAAATAATATCAAAATTATACATAGAAACAATTTTTTTTTTTAGTTTTCTGAGATCACAATTTTGTTATAGTGTGCCCCAGGGGTGGGGTACAGTTTAACAGCTATAGGGGTACAGTATAACAAGATGGGGTACACTATAACAGTGAACTAAACAACATCAATAAACATACAAATAAAAAAAGAAACAAAAATATAACATCCTTTAACTTCAATTATGATCTAAACATATTTTTGGCAATCAAAAACAAACATAAAAAAATATAATATTATGAAAAATCTTTTCTTAACATAGATTAAACTGCCTTAGAATTTTTTCTGGGAATGAATAGAAGTCTGCCTGACGTTTCGTTTGTTTTTTCATTTTAGGTAAAGGCAATATAAGCTCAATATCATCCTTTTTGACAATAGCAAGATCCGGTTCTAAAGGAAAATAAAAGACATTATCAACTTTACTACTTTTGCGTAGATAACTGACATCATATTCATCTAACTCATTATTCGTCAATAATTTTCCTATATAATGCTTTGTCTGTTTTCCCATAAATTTTACAACTACAAAATCATCTTTTTCTGGAGTTTTCAACAAACAAAGAGGGATATCATCTGAACCGCTAGATACAATATCTGAATCTTCATCTAAATTTTCGGAGCCTTTCTCAGAACTAGCAAATAAAACCTTGGTAACTTTTTCGACTCTCTTTGGTTTTCTCTTTATTTTTATATTTCCCTCATTGGGAGTTTTCTTTTTACGCTTCTTGTTTTCTCTTTCTTTGGATGCTTCTTCAAATTCTTGTTTAATTGGTGTATCGGTAGCGATACAACTTTTACCTCTTTTTCTTCCTTTTTTAGAGATTCTGGGACCAGCCTTTGGATATTCTCTGCATTCAATTGGGCTGGCTAAAATGTCTTCCATTCTATTAACATCATTTGTTATTAAGCTTATATTTTCTTGCTGCTTCATCGGATCACTGACTTTTTGTGTTTCTTCGAAATTTTGTTGAAGCGACAACAAAGTTTCAGGCGCCGTATTTTGATTTGAGAGCTGTTCGTTCTGTTCTTCAGAGTTTTTAGATGTCGAAGGCCGGTTTAGAGATTGCTCATTTTCCTGCATCAAGGAAATTTCGGAAGCCGTAGTCTGGTTTGCTGTCTGTTCATGTTGCAGTAATAATGAAGCTGAAGATTCTAAAGTTCTGTTTGTAATCTCGCTTGGCATAAAATCTTCACTGGTGAAAATGTTCCTGTCAAATGGAAATATGCCGGTTTTCCTAAAACCCGATTTTATGTTTATGGGTGTCATTGCTTTTTCAAATGCTTCACCTAGTAGTTCTGCAATATTGTATATCGTCACAGGTACTCCCGGATGACGCAAAAGCCATGAATCTATTGCGGCGTTGTAATAATTCTGTAAAGGACCAAACACTGACACATCGAGTGGCTGTAATTTATGGCTGGAATGAGGCGGAATGGTAAGCAGAGTCATGCCGTTTTCTTTAGCTATGTTCAAAGCCTCAAGAGCTAAGTGACTATCGTGATTATCAAGTATAAAAAGCGATGGGTTTGTTTTTGAGCTTCCAGTTACTTTTACAAAATGCTTTATAACCTGAGGGAACAACTCGGTGTTCATCCAGCCCGTAGGTTGCGCTAAGCCCAATGTACCAATAGGGGCGCCCTTCAACATTGGAGTTTTGAAATTTTTCCGAGGAAATACCATCGCCGGTGGCAGGGCATTGCCTGTGGCAGAAACTGCGCAGCATGTTGTCACAAGGGTTCCTCGTTCACCACTTGTTACTTTATTGAGCTGTTTTGATCCTTTTAATGCCAAAACTCTTTTTGGTTTTTGTACTGTCGTCGTACCAGTTTCATCAAGACAAAATAGTCTAGTACCGTCGCCAAAACTAGGACACCTTTTCATTACCTCTTCCAAATTGTTATAAAACATTTCAACATTATACCGGTTAAACGATGTAGCTCTTGAAAGGCTACAGGCTTCTGGTTTGCGCAAAGTTAAATCTGGATTCCTTTTTCGAAACCCATCCAACCAATCTTTTCCTGCGATTTTTTTAGCTTCCCAAGATGCTGGCATCTTTAGCTTGTGGTATGTAGCCATTTCATAAGCTAGTTTTCTAGTTTCAGTCGTGTCAAGACCGTAGCACATTTTTGAGCACGTTATAAGATATTGTTTTAATGCTGATTCTTGATCATTTGAAAAAACTTTATTAACCGCGTAATTAGGAGTCAACCGCAGATTTTCAGTTTCCTCGGCTGAACAGGTCTTTTTCTTTTTAACATAACGATACAAAGTGCCATAATTTACGTTCTTTCTTTCGGCTGCTTTTCTCAAGGGTATTCCATTTTCTACCAACTCTATTGCTTCTTTCATATCATTAGCATCGTGTAGACCAATTTCCGTCTTCCTTTTCCGATTCCGAACCATCTTATTACTGCGAGCACACCTTGAAAAAAAAAAGATGTTAAAAGGGGCACACTATAACATGTTACACTGTACCCCGTTACACTGTACCCCACACCTTATTGTTTAAATGTAAAAATGAATAAAAATTTATAGGTTAGAAATTGCAATTCACTTTGTTTTTTATTTAAACACCAAGTAATTAAAGATTAAATGAAACATATATTTACTTACCAGATATTATTAGTTTTCCAACAAGAACAAAACTTCAGTAGTTAAATTTTTCACAAATTTTTTCCACAAAACATAAATTCTATGACTATTCCGTTAACTCGGCAATTCGAAGTCCGATGACACTTGATTAAGATGGCGGCACATGAGGTTGTCAAAACACGGAAAGAGTTGCCATGACAAATAAGAACATGACAGAGTTAACCTTGATGTTATACTGTGCCCCTTGTTACACTGTCCCCCACTTGACCCTAATATTTGTTGATTTATGTCATAAAAGCTAACCTATCTCGGTATTAAAATTTGAAGTTTGGCAAAAAAATTTTGTAACAAAAACAGTTGAAATAAGAAAAAAGTATCTCCCCGTCGTTGACAAGTAGTTGGAGCTTTTTTTTTCTTTTTTTGGGTTATTGGCTTTCGGCACAGTCGGTGTTTAGTCAGGATCTGATGATTGTATCCTGGAAAAATTGAGTGCAACTCTCAAATTTTATGGGCCCGCACCACACATAGTTTTTCGCAAATCTTATGAAGTAATGTAGAACATGTTATTTCCACGGCGGCTGTCGGCGACCAGTGGCCAGTGTTGCCAGACGAATACGAATTTATCGAATGCTTATTAGAAAATTATCGTACATCTGCCAATACCGTGCTAATAGTGCTATTTTTTAAGTAGAATAGAAATAGGATATACTCCTTTGGCCGATTTCGGCTACGGTGACTGGTTTCTCAACCAGATCAACTAAGGGTTGCAATCGTGTGATCTAATGTGGCTAATATAGCCTATCTTTGCTGCAAAGGTGCGTACACAGTGTGGACAAGTTAAAAACCCATTGTTGTATAGGTATTTGATTTTGGAGGGCGGCTTACACTTGATGGTATCTCGCTTATCTGCCTTACGTTGGTCTTCAAAGCTAACAAATAGGATAGGAATTTTAAAAAGTTTTGATTTGTTAAACAAAAAAAAAAAACTAATTTATGTACTTCATTATTACATAGTATAAAACAAAGTTGCTTTGATCCTATATATGCTTAGATTTTTAATAGTACGCAACGGATTTTAATGTGGTTTTTTTAATAGAGTGATTCAAGAGGAATGTGTGGAGCTGGGGCGGGTCGCTATAGTTATACATACCTATAAAAGAGTGGAATATGAGTAGAATCATCGGATTGACAATTGAAAATCACTGTTCAATTCTACCTTTGGAGCAGTTTTTTTTTTATGGTAGGTAAAAATCATCGAATGACGAATCCCACTCTTGGGTGGAGCGGGAAACAGTGTCAGACTCTTACTGACTAGAGAACCTACCCCGTGCCTTCGTTGCCTTATTCCCAGAGCCCCGGTGTAACGCTTTCGCATCAACCCTCGGCTCCGGGAGGCTTCGACCCTGTAGGGCCCCTACGGTTTGCTGACAACTCCTTGAGGCGCGCGGGAACGGAGCGCGCCGTCGACGACTTGGGCTCGGTCTGGACTGCTACCAGACGACCGGACGGCGAGCTACCCATTGCTCACCGTCCGCGAGCCTTTGGAGCAGTACCAGATGGTTTTGGATAGAGAACTGCTGAAGTAATTCGAGATATAATTTTATCAGTTAGTTTATAACGATGAGTTCATTTTATTTTATTGTTTTTTTTCATGTTGTGCGGATAGTTTTCATTGGAAGTTTGTTCTTAGTTCTGGTATTCGTCAAATTATTTTCGCTGAATATCTAGTTGTAAAATTGGAGAGAGGGTTTTTATTATGGTGGGTAAAAATCATAAAATGACGAATAGGATTGGAAATTATCGTACTTTCGTGTACTATCGTATCGTACTTTTTAATCATCAAAGTTTCATTAATTAACGATGGCACAAGTTACAGAGTTATCGCCATACAATATCATCATCATCCTACCCTTATCCCATATTACTTGGGGTCGGTGCTACATGTTTTTTTGCTTCCACTCTGTCCTGTCACCCGTCACACTATCACTAACTCCCTTTTCTTTCATATCACTCCTCACAAAATCCATCATCTCTTCCTCGGCCTCCCTCTTCCTTTCCATCCATCTACGTGTAAACTCAAAATTCTTTTCGTAACATGCGTTTCATCTCTCCTCTTTACATGGCCATACCAAGACAAACGATTTCCTTTCAACTTTTCAGTCACTGGAGCCACTTTCAGACTTCCTCTAATATACTCATTTCTTACTTTATCCATTTGCGTCACACCACACATCCATCTCAACATTCTCATCTCCGCTACATGCAGTCTTTATTCATCCATCTTCTTAACAGCCCAACATCACCATACAATATCTTCGGGAATATTTCGGAGGAGGAGTACGAGGTCGTTTTTACGCTTGTGTCCACACGCAAGGTTTTAACCTGACTGACTCCTCAGTCATAATTTTCATGAAATGAAAAATTGGAAAATGAGAAATACAAAAAATCATCAATGTCAAAATAGCTAAAATAAAAAAATATCATAATAATAATAAATAATCAAAATCAAGGTAAAAATATATCCTATGTGTATTTGTAAGAATGCGGTGTACAATAAAGCATAAATAAATAAATAAATAAATAAGGTGGCAATATGTTTAATAAATAAGTGATTTACAAAAATAATTAAATGTATTATGTAAATAAACCTTTTTTTAGAAAACAAATATTTTTTTTTGCAAAACAAATTACAGAAGTAAATAGTATCGTTAAGAAATATTAAAATATTAGCATAGAAGTAAAATTAAAATTGATTACTTACCATTCAGGAACAGATTTCACGAAGTTTCACAATACAGAGAAATTCACTACACTTTTTAAATTAAGAGAATACACGAGTTAAACCGAAAATCCACTGTCTACTATTATTTAATAAAATAAATATAAGTCTTGAGCCCCGAGCGAAATCGTTTGCATTTAGTTTGTCTTTCTACTATGTCTCTAATTACGGTATTCGAAAGGTACAATTAAATACCGATTTAAAACACGTACCTAAATACATACTACTTACCCTTAAGTATAAATCACCGAGCACAGCTTAAATTACGAAAGCAACGCTTACCTAGAGGATGAATCCGAGCTTTCAGAGATCGTGGCTTTTCTGAACGCTGGGGCTATTGAATTAACAATCTGCCTTGACATCTATTTCGATGTTTCAGGTCGTTCTGATCTCTTTTGTCTTTGAGACTCGATTTTCTAGTTTTTCTTGTTTTACTTGCTGTTTATTACCTTTGTGTGATTGGCTTTCATCACTTGCCATTGACCCGTTACTGTAATTTCGCTCACTGAACTGGCTTATTCTTTAGACTTAGGTGCTAAAATTGGTAGCTTAGCGGGTTCTGTTATTAGATCAGTTTGTATGACCACGCTGGAGAAACTTGTTTTACATCTTTTCTTGTCTAAATGTAAGATGACTTTGTCTTCTCCATGTTTGGCAATTTTGGGTAGTATTCTCTATCATTGTTTTAGTAAATCTCCAGTCATGTTTTTCTTGCAGAGGTTTATGTTTTTTGTCGTGTTTTTCACCTTCCTTAGGCGTATTTTTCATGACTATATCTTAAATACTTGAGAATAAATTAGAGCTGGATATTTTGGTTAGGACTTGCACTTACTAATGTAGCCGTTGTATTCTTGTATTTTATTTATATAGTCTCATGTTTGAATTAATTTTTTCATCAACAGAACCCCTTTTGTCTGTTTTCAGGACATGAATTTTAAAAATTAGTTGGCCATTTAGACCCTTCTGACGGAGATGATAACGTGGCCTTCATTATTTTCTCACCAATGAGTTCTTTCAGGGAAATAAACATTCTTTCGTCGGTATCTGTTCCTATATTGACGAGAACAATTTTTTCATAATAAGTGGATGATTAAGATTTTCTCCAGGAGTTCGGCATGATTTCTGATTTAGTTTCTCCTACAATTTTCATTATTTCTGCATCACTAAATAAAGGCTGCAATTGCAAATTCATTATTTCAAGTCTTTTACTGTTCGATGTCTTCTCTCTTTCTTCTAGCCTCAGTTTTTCGTTTTTTAACCGTTAGAAATATAATAACGTAATATATTTATTTGCAATCAGAGGTACAAACATTTCTTAAACTAATAACACTTAAGTTTTCTTTTGTCACAAAATATAAGGGATTATCTAACTCCTACATTAAGTCAAGCTTGTATTATAGGAGTTAGTGAGCTATTGACTTAGAAATTATCTTGAACCATTTAGTTATATCTACTCTAGCGGCTTCTTAAATTGGGTCCTATAATTTTTGTTCGTCATTTACAGGGGTTTTTACAAGTATGTGTCAATAATAATCTCAAATGTCAATAAAAATCTCAAATGTCAATAATAATTTCAAATGTCAATAAATATCTCAAATGTCAATAACAATCTCAAGTGACAATAATAATCTCAAATGTCGATAACAATCTCAAATGTCAATAACAATCTCAAATGTCGGAGATCGAGAATCTAAATCAATATCTTCACCATCCTGGCTTATTTGTATTTTGATCGTGGCCATTTGCTTCTTGATATATCATCTATATATATCTATCATCACTCTTGTTCATCATCCGAAGAAAGATCGACCAAATCACTGGTTTACAGGCTGAACAATGATAACATCATATTCTATGCCTTTTACTAGGGAATAGTGCTTCTGTGTCGTCAAATTCGACAATTTGTGTATCATGACATAAATTCATGACAAGAATCCATAACTTTTTCATAGTCATCGATTTTAAAAAATCGATATTCATTACTCGTCTGAATATACTTTCATCGAGTTCGTCACCACTGTCTCCTGAATTCTCTGATACAGTACTATTCTCCAAATTTTCCATACTTTCTTCTAAGTCAAAGCTTTTGTTGTCCCATTCAGTGTCATTTCTTTGTGTTATGTGATTCTGAACCAAATAGTCAATGTTACTTTCCCCAGTGTGCCTCGAATCGGGCATACTGTTCTGAGGGTAGTCTGGACTGCTTTGGTTGTAGCTGCTTTCGGAAGACAATGAATAATTCTTCTTACGGAAGATCTCGTGGCTAATGGGATGAAAAAGCGCCTAATGACATGTACTTAGGACGGTTGACTCCATTTCTGTGAAAGATGAAGATAAGAGTTATTAGCAGGTATAAAAAACCATACCTCCAATTTTATTTTATCATATTAGTGAATATTTTCTGTATAAAATCTTAAATCCTAATTAAATTATGGGAATATCACTAATGACGGCGTACTTATCATGTTTTCTTAATTTTAGGTAGAGAGACAAGCAGATATTCTAACATATTTACGAAAATGATATGACAAGTTGGTAAAGAATTAGAAACACAAAAAAATTGTACCTATGTCAAGTTCGAATGTGTAAATACAACTATAATTTTAGCTTAGATGTTACTTTTTCACATTAAAAAAAAAAACGAAAAAAATGATTAAGTTTCTTAACGAGTTCTGAAAAAAATATCATTTTGTAGAGCAAGAAGTATTTGTATTGCTACGAAGAATCCACGCACGCTACGACTTTGCATTTGGCGTAGCACCTCGTAGACTTTCGTAGCAGCTCGTAGCAAGGTGCTACGAAAAATCAAATGTACCATCATTTCTCATGGGTATTTTTAGTTTGATTTTCATTTAGAAGACAGGTTTAATTCTGTTATCCAACCATAATTAATTACTCCTTAAATCATCAACATCAACATCATCAGCCTTTTAATGTTCCCATGGACATGTGACATCCACCAATCCGCACTGGGCCCGCGTGGTAGATTGGTGGATGTCACATGTCTTCGAATTTTTGGTTTTAGGACATGCCGGTTTCCTCACGATGTTTTCCTTCACCGTTTTGAGAGCAGTGGTGATGAAATAAATTACACAAAGTAATGCGCCTGGCTGGGTTTGAACCTGCGACCTACGACTCGTAAGTCGGGGCCTTTATCACTCGGCCACCACTGCTCTAATAATAATAACCTCCTCCTCCTCCTTAAATAATAGATCTTAATATTTTCTACGCAATTATTTTGTTGATTTAAATAATGTCAATGATATTACAAATATTGAGTCATAATCGTAAACTTCTAAACTTGTTTGATCGCACAACAATCATGCAATTATATAATTTGTTTTCATTAAGTTCTTTATTTTTTTTTGACTATGAAACAAACGAAAATATTTGCCTTTTCTAACTATATAATTATAATAATAAATATCGCCATTAAAACAAAATCATAACAATTATGTATCTTAAAATAAAACTTAACCTAATTACTACCTACTAATTTTCAATAAATATTTACAAAAGAAAAGAAAAAAATAGTAGCAATATTAAAAAAGCAACGTTGGTAACGTGGTCACTGAATGTAACCTAGGGTCTCTATATTCGACGACAATCACACAACGCCGTCTGTCTCAAGCTAAGCAGAGCTTGTGTTATGAGTACTAGACAACTGATAAACATACTTATATATTTCTAAATAAATACATATTATAGATAAATTACACCCAGACACAAAACAAATGATCATGCTCATCACACAAACATTTGTCCTGGGTGGGAATCGAACCCACGACCTACGACATAGCAGTCAGGGTCACTAACTACTATGTTGCGGTGGGGGACGGGCGCGGTGCAGGGGCGTACCGTCTGTGATGTCGGCGTGGGTGCCTGTGGGCGCTTTGTTACTACGGGGGCCACTATTTCTGCGTAAGTGGCGTGCGTAGAGGTTGACTGCTGTTGTAGTCGGTGGTGAGTGGGGCGATCAGCCGTCGACGGAGGGGTAATGCGCGCGCCTGACGATGGTTCCGCAGATTTCTTCTTCATACCCTCTTTTCTGTCGGCGGGTTTCTTCACCACTTTTTTTCCGGCGATCGATATCCCTGGCGCCGGTGGGCCGGACAGCATCTTCCGAATGTTCGGGAGCGACGTCGCCCGGTCCAACGTAGGTCGGTCTTCGTCGTCTTCCTTCTCCATCTTATCTCTTCTTTAGGCGTAGCCTCTGTGACCGCTTCGGTGTGTGTCACACAACGAGGAAGCACAGGGGCAGGCCTCCCCCTTGCGCTGGCGCTGGTACAAATCGAAATTTGCACCAACGGCAACACAAACGGTTGACCTGATTTTTCAAAAATTTGAAATAAAACGGTCCGTACAGCGAAAAGTGGGTAACTGATAATCACTTAATCGGCTACGAGCTAATCCGTCAATGATTAGAATTTTAATAATCGTCACGTTTATATAAGGTACGGGTGGTCTGAAGTAGTGGAAGGGATGACGCGCGCGCTAAGGAAGGTACGGGTGGTCTGAAGTAGTGGAAGGGATGACGCGCGCGCTATACCGTCCAGCGTAGCTTTACCTGCTGTACGCGGGTCGCGCAGGTAGAAACATTGGATTTGCTATCTATTGATGTCTTTTATGAGGTGTAAGTTGTGGTGTCATATTGCCAGGTGTATTTTGCCGAATATCTTTAAAATACAATTATGTCCGACTCCCGTAAAACTTTTGCTGTCAGATTGTAACTTTTACTATAAAAAAATTACATTTTCGCTCATTATTCGGCTTATAACTCTCGATCGAGACGTCCGATTCGGCTCGTTTTTGCTTTATTATATAGGACTCTGTGCCCGATGCGCGTGTGCACCCTTTAAAATGAGCCTTTCATGGGGTAATTTTACACCCGACAGCAAAAAACCTTTCAAAAATACAATTTTGACCTAACGTAAAAAAAAGCTTGTCGCGAGGTCAACCCCGCGACAAGCTTTTATTTACTAGGTCAATTTTACAGGGAAATGGTAACAGAAATAAAATTATAATTATTTAAAATTTAATCATTTATTCAAATTAAAAATATTACAATCATGTATCTTAAAATAAAACTTAACCTAATTTTCAATAAATATTTACAAAACAAAAAAAAGCAAAAAAAAAAAGTAGCAATAATTAAAAAAGCAAATCGTGTATCCACGATCGCACTTCCTCGCCGCGGCTAGGTCGTGACGGCCGAATCCTAAACTCTCCGTACAACGACCATATCGCGTAAACGAGATAGAGAATATTGTCCATCTCGTTTACCTTGCCGCGGAAGTGCCTCGTCAGCTTGTGAAAGATTTCACCGTCTCCCCGGTGGAATTTCAGAAAGTCGACAAGGATCTGCACACGCACCGGATCAAGCGACTGCGAGAAATGGTTCGGGTCGTCCAAAATCGCGCACGTCCGCCTCACTTTGTCGAAATTCTTCAAAATCCTCCTGTGTTTCTCGAGTTCGAATGTAAGTCGCCTTTCATACGTTCTCCAGTTCTTCGTCGATACGTCGTCCCGGTGTTCACTGTTCGCCTCCTTCCAATAATCAGCTCGCAGTTTCAGATCCCACACGTAATCGGGAATATATCGGAGTCGTACTTGTCCGAGCTCCGCTTTCGACACCTTGCGTGTGAACGCAAGCGTAAAAACGACCTCGTACTCCTCCTCCGATATATTCCCGAAGATATTGTATGGCGATAACTCCGTAACTTGTGCCATCGTTAATTAATGAAACTTTGCTGATTAAAAAAAGCGATGCGACGTGTGAACACTACAAACGTTGACAGAAGACTGATTAGAATTTTAATAATCGTCACGTTTATATAAGGTACGGGTGGTCTGAAGTAGTGGAAGGGATGACGCGCGCGCTATACCGTCCAGCGTAGCTTTACCTGCTCTACGCGGGTCGCGCAGGTAGAAACATTGGATTTGCTATCTATTTATGACTTTTATGAGGTGTACCTAAGTTGTGGTGTCATGTTGTCAGTTGTATTTTGCCGAATATCTTTAAAATACAATTATGTCCGACTCCCGTAAAACTTTTGCTGTCAGATTGTAACTTTTACTATAAAAAAATTACATTTTCGCTCATTATTCGGCTTATAACTCTCGATCGAGACGTCCGATTCGGCTCGTTTTTACTTTATTATATAGGACTCTGTGCCCGATGCGCGTGTGCACCCTTTAAAATGAGCCTTTCATGGGGTAATTTTACACCCGACAGCAAAAAACCTTTCAAAGATACAATTTTGACTTAACGTAAAAAAAAGCTTGTCGCGAGGTCAACCCCGCGACAAGCTTTTATTTACTAGGTCAATTGTACATATTTTACAGGGAAATGGTAACAGAAATAAAATTATAATTATTTAAAATTTAATCATTTATTCAAATTAAAAATATTACAATCATGTATCTTAAAATAAAACTTAACCTAATTTTCAATAAATATTTACAAAACAAAAAAAGCAAACAAAAAGTAGCAATAATTAAAAAAGCAAATCGTGTATCCACGATCGCACTTCCTCGCCGCTGCTAGGTCGTGACGGCCGAATCCTAAACTCTCCGTACAACGACCATATCGCGTAAACGAGATAGAGAATATTGTCCATCTCGTTTACCTTGCCGCGGAAGTGCCTCGTCAGCTTGTGAAAGATTTCACCGTCTCCCCGGTGGAATTTCAGAAAGTCGACAAGGATCTGCACACGCACCGGATCAAGCGACTGCGAGAAATGGTTCGGGTCGTCCAAAATCGCGCACGTCCGCCTCACTTTGTCGAAATTCTTCAAAATCCTCCTGTGTTTCTCGAGTTCGTATGTAAGTCGCCTTTCATACGTTCTCCAGTTCTTCGTCGATACGTCGTCCCGGTGTTCACTGTTCGCCTCCTTCCAATAATCAGCTCGCAGTTTCAGATCCCACACGTAATCGGGAATATATCGGAGTCGTACTTGTTCCAGTCGAGCTGTCGCTACGTCCCCGTATGGGGGCGTGGCAAGCGGCTTCAGGGCTTCGCCCTCTGGCCGCGGTGTCCAACCGTGGTCCATGAATATGGACCCGTCATTAGGTGGCCACTAGTTGGCATGGGAGTTGGTGATATGATTCACCTATGTATTTCTGTATGTATGTGTATACTGTAGGCACGTCACGACGCTATATTACTATAGCGCCGACTCTTCACGTACCACCGGCGGCACGTCCCCGCCGAGTGAGACCCCGAGGGGAAGCCCAGCGGGGGACGTCCAGCGACAGGTGTACCGACTTTATACGGACCTACAGTAGTTAGTGAAACTCCCGTCTAGTCCGCTCGCCCCCCGAGCGGGAGGTTACGGTTTAGACCGCGGAGTCGACTTATGTATGTGTGTGAGCGGCATTGTATTGTGTTACATCGCTCAGTGTACGTGCACCGAATAGTAAGCTTGCGCTATCTATTCAGTGCGTGAGTTTAGCGAGTGTAGAGTTGCGAATGTATGGTCGACTCGCATCGTGCCTATATTAACCTAGCACACGATGCTTATCGGGGTGCGAGTAGTTTAGTAGAGTCTTATTGTTTGAGTAAGCCGCGTGTAGACTGGTACGGCTTACTCAGGCGTCAGTCCGGGGGGGTTGGGGGGTCGTTGTCGACAATAAGGTCGCGGGGCAGGGGTCTCGCATCAGGGGGGCGCGCGTGCCAGGGCGCCAAGTGCTTGACGTGGGGCCAAGCAGAGGCGTCGGCTCGCGCGAACATTCCCTTAGCGAGGCGCCTAACAAACTCGTCCAGGCTCTCAATCCCGAGATCGCGCTGGATGACGTCATTCCTCACATAGCGAGGGGCGTCTAGAATAGTCCGTAGCGCGAGATGTTGTTGCGCACGGAGTTTCCTTCGATTTCCCTCGCTTGTGAGGGCGAACCAGGCGGGTGCGGCGTACGTCAATATGGGGCGTACGTACGCCTTATATACGCCCAATTTGACGCGCACCGGGAGTCGGGATGAGAGTACTGGTGTGAGGAGGTTGCGGGCGACCCTGCCCTGTGCGGCGACCTTATGGACATGCGGCCCCATGGTGAGCCGACGGTCGATAGTCACACCCAGGTACTTGACCCGGGGCGTCCACTCGATGTCGGCCCCGCTGAGTTTCAGGCGTGGTGGCAGGGGCGTTGATCCCGTGATCAATGCCTGTGTCTTACTCACGTTAACCGACAGTCGCCATTTGGCGAGCCAGTCCGGGATGAGGTTGAGCGCACGCTGCATCTTTACCGCCGCGTACTTGGCGTTCATAGATGTTGTAATGTACGCGGCGTCGTCAGCGTACAGTGCGAGTGTAGAGTCTGGCGTCGTAGGTATGTCGTCGGTGTAACGTGAGTAACACGCAGGCGATACGCAGCTGCCTTGGGGGACTCCGGCTTTGATCGGGCGAGGGGCAGATAGGGCCCCATCTACCACCACTCTGAAACACCTGTTAGACAGGAAAGCTGAGACCACTCTTACAATGCGACGGGGAGCGTTGGAGGTGGCCAGTTTGTAGACCAAGCCTTCGTGCCAAACTCGGTCGAAGGCCTTTTCCATGTCGAGGAATACTGCGACCGCGTACTCTTTCTTGTTCATGGTTGAAGACAGCAGGTGCAGTACCCTCGACAGCTGGAGCGTCGTACTATGTTCCGCCCGAAACCCGAATTGTTCCGGCCGTGGCGCGATGTGTGGTGTTAGGTGTCGCAGCAGGAGCGACTCGAACACTTTGGAGATGGTTGGGAGCAGGGTGATCGGCCGATAGCTCTCCGGCTTCAGGATATTCTTCCCTGCCTTGGGCAACATGATGACGCGCCCTTCCTTCCAGGCGGTAGGAAAGACCCCCGTGCGCAGTATACCCGTGTACAGGCGCGCCAGGGCCGTAACTGTGCGGTACGGCAGGTGGCGCAGCGCTGTGTTGGTTATACCGTCGGCACCAGGGGCCTTCCTGGGTTTCGTACGTAGGATGGCGCGTCTGACTGCGCCCGGCGAGAAGAATATGGGGTCCTCCTCGGGAGCTATCGGCGTGGCAAAGTATTCGTCTATGTGTCGCTCGACTGCTGCAACGTGGTCGAGCTTGTTGGTCGGGTTCGGTTGGAACTGACGCTCCAGGTGCTCCGCAAAGACCTCCGCTCGGTCCTCTGCGACATACTTCATTGCCCCGTCGCTTGCAAGTAGGGGGCGCACCGGAGCTGGGGTGTTCGTTAACTGGCGGCACAGTCGGTGTACTGACGGCCAGTCTCCCTCGGCGGCGTCGATACGTTCCTCCCAGCTCGCGGTGGCTAGCGCCTCGAGCTCGGCCTTTACCCTCTCCGCGAGACGATTGAGTCGCGTTTTCAGTGTAGGGCAGCGTAGCTGTTGCCACTGCTTGCGAAGGCGCCTTTTCTCGGCTATCATAGAGCGTACTCTGGCTGGCAAGGGCGGCTGTAGCCCTCTCCCTTGTTGCTCTGACGTCATAGTCGCCTCCTCCAAGGCGCGTTGTATGCAAGCAGTGACGTCATTCGCTAAGCGATCAACGTCCGCGGCACTAGCAATAGGCTGAGTCGGTGTTGTGGTCTCGAGCTTTTCAGCGAACGTTGTCCAATCCAATGATCGACGTGGCGCTGGCGGCTTCAGTCGGGTCGGCATACCCGATAGGACGACGAGTACAGGTTGGTGGTCCGACTGTAGTTCGTCGTCGATCACCTGTTGCGTGATCTGGCAGTGTAGCCCTCGGTGGACCACTATGTCCAGCACATCTGGCATCTGTAGGTGGTTGTCCGGATAGTGTGTTGGCGTCTCGGGGCCGGACACTGTGTAGCCGAAGGCCTCTGCGTCTGCAAAGAGCCGTCTCCCCCCCGTGTTTTGTTGGTTTGCGTTCCAAGCTGGGTGTTTACAGTTTAAGTCACCGGCGAGGATTGCTGGTGAGTCAGAAGCGTTCAGTACTGCCCGCAACTCGGATAGTTCTAGGTGAGTTGCGGGTGGCTTGTAGCAGGCGTATATTCTTAAGTCCTCGCCGGCAACATGCAACTGTACGCCTAGTGCGTACATTGTGTTGAGTGACGGCGGGGGGGCCTCCTGATGGACGACTCTACGTTTCACCAATACTGCCAGACCACGGTATCGGACATTATGAGCCGACCTTTCGTCCTGTCTATAAACGAGGAAACCTGGGAAATTGAGCTTGTCCTCCGGTCCCAGGTGCGTCTCGTTTATTAGCGCCACGTCGATGTTTTGATCCCGCAGGAGATGGCGGAGGGGGGCGACCTTTCCCCTTAGGCCGCGGGCGTTCCAGTGTATTATCCTCAATGGTCTAGCCATGGCACAGGGTAAGGAGCTGTGCCAGGCCATCGAGGATAACCAGCTCCGGGCTCTGCCCCTGCCTGATGGCCTTAATAAGGTTCATCAACAACTGTATGGCACAGGTTGTGAATTCGTTATTGACTGCACTAGCTGTCCCCTGAGTAGCAGTGTGTGTGGGGTTGATGTTGATGTTGGTGCAGGTGGGATTTTCTTTGCGTGCTCTGTCAGTGTTAACGCTTTTCCCCTTCACAACCTGCGCCGCCCTCGGTGCAGGAGCAGTCTTGGGGTCCTTGGGGTTCTCTCCCTCTAACGTTGACGTTGGGGGCTTTGGTTTATCCCCCTTTCGCCCCCTGTTTCGTTTCCTCCGCCTTGAGGAGGTGGCCTCTCCACGTTTCGTGGGCCCGTTGGCTGCCGCCATCAACGACTCGCCCTGGTCTCGTTCATGCAGGTGCACGTCGGCTGCTGGTTCTTGGCGTCGCACGTTGGTCGTGATGGCGACAGTCCCCGCTCGCCTATTTTGAATTTCCCGCTGAAAAACGGGGCACCTGGTGTTGCACGCTGGGTGCTGGCCGCCACAGTTTGCACAGGTGGCTGGTTCTTCCCTCGGGCGCGGGCAATCCCTCGCCGCGTGCCCTTCTCCGCACCTAACACAGGCGAGCGGGCGGTGGCATTGGTGGGATGAGTGCCTGAATTTTTGGCTCCTATGGCATTGAGCGGGCCCACGTTTCCCACGCCATGCTTCTATTTTGACACCCCGCATGTATAGGAATACGGTGGTGTCATAAATACGGCGCACGTTCTCCGTACGTCGTAGCACGGCGTGAAAGATACAGCCGGGTTTTCCTTGGCGTCCCTTGATATGACGCACATACTCCGGCTCGTATCCCAACGTTCGGAGTTCCTCCTCTATTTCCTGGGGATCGGTGTCAGCAGGCAGCCCCCTGATGGCCACCTTCACTTGCCTCTCCGCTGGTAGGGAGTAAGCGAACCAACTGAGTCCACACTCCCTTTCCTGCGCCGTCAGGTATTTTTGAACGACCCTATATTCGTCCTCTGACTCCGGCGTGAAGCGGACACCGGAGCCATAGGGGCGCGCGTTGGGTGGTCGTCCTAGTTTGGCTGCAATAACTCTAAAATGAGCGGCCCAGTTGGGTAATTTTTCTACTACCAACGGAGGGTAGCGTTGTTTTTTATTTTTAATATTTTTCCCGTTAGTCGTCGACGCCGAGTTCGAATCGGCGTCACCGGGAGCGGGGGCTGCACTTTGGATAGCGGTGGTATTATGCACTGCACTAACCTTGCTCACTTCGTGATCATTTTGTGGGGGAGAGCGCTCGCCACAGTAGCGCTTGGCCCCTCCCACAGTCTCGTCCGAGCTGCGTCGTCTCCGTTGCGGTCTGGTCACGGCCTCCAGATCCATTTCCTCCATCGACGGGGTAGGAGACAACGGGGTGTCTTGGCTGCCAAAATCACGCACTTCACTATCACTGCACGACGCGAGCGACATACTCGAGCCAGCGAGCGACGAACAGGCCGAAAGCATCGCGGGCGAGTCGTAGAGTAGGAGTCGTACTTGTTCGAGCTCCGCTTTCGACACCTTGCGTGTGAACGCAAGCGTAAAAACTACCTCGTACTCCTCCTCCGAAATATTCCCGAAGATATTGTATGGCGATAACTCCGTAACTTGTGCCATCGTTAATTACTGAAACTTTGCTGATTAAAAAAAGCGATGCGACGTGTGAACGCTACAAACGTTAACAGAAGACTGATTAGAATTTTAATAATCGTCACGTTTATATAAGGTACGGGTGGTCTGAAGTAGTGGAAGGGATGGCGCGCGCGCTATACCGTCCAGCGTAGCTTTACCTGCTGTACGCGGGTCGCGCAGGTAGAAACATTGGATTTGCTACCTATCTATTGATATCTTTTATGAGGTGTAAGTTGTGGTGTCATATTGCCAGGTGTATTTTGCCGAATATCTTTAAAATACAATTATGTCCGACTCCCGTAAAACTTTTGCTGTCAGATTGTAACTTTTACTATAAAAAAATTACATTTTCGCTCATTATTCGGCTTATAACTCTCGATCGAGACGTCCGATTCGGCTCGTTTTTGCTTTATTATATAGGACTCTGTGCCCGATGCGCGTGTGCACCCTTTAAAATGAGCCTTTCATGGGGTAATTTTACACCCGACAGCAAAAAACCTTTCAAAGATACAATTTTGACTTAACGTAAAAAAAAGCTTGTCGCGAGGTCAACCCCGCGACAAGCTTTTATTTACTAGGTCAATTGTACATATTTTACAGGGAAATGGTAACAGAAATAAAATTATAATTATTTAAAATTTAATCATTTATTCAAATTAAAAATATTACAATCATGTATCTTAAAATAAAACTTAACCTAATTTTCAATAAATATTTACAAAACAAAAAAGCAAACAAAAAGTAGCAATAATTAAAAAAGCAAATCGTGTATCCACGATCGCACTTCCTCGCCGCTGCTAGGTCGTGACGGCCGAATCCTAAACTCTCCGTACAACGACCATATCGCGTAAACGAGATAGAGAATATTGTCCATCTCGTTTACCTTGCCGCGGAAGTGCCTCGTCAGCTTGTGAAAGATTTCACCGTCTCCCCGGTGGAATTTCAGAAAGTCGACAAGGATCTGCACACGCACCGGATCAAGCGACTGCGAGAAATGGTTCGGGTCGTCCAAAATCGCGCACGTCCGCCTCACTTTGTCGAAATTCTTCAAAATCCTCCTGTGTTTCTCGAGTTCGTATGTAAGTCGCCTTTCATACGTTCTCCAGTTCTTCGTCGATACGTCGTCCCGGTGTTCACTGTTCGCCTCCTTCCAATAATCAGCTCGCAGTTTCAGATCCCACACGTAATCGGGAATATATCGGAGTCGTACTTGTTCGAGCTCCGCTTTCGACACCTTGCGTGTGAACGCAAGCGTAAAAACTACCTCGTACTCCTCCTCCGAAATATTCCCGAAGATATTGTATGGCGATAACTCCGTAACTTGTGCCATCGTTAATTACTGAAACTTTGCTGATTAAAAAAAGCGATGCGACGTGTGAACGCTACAAACGTTAACAGAAGACTGATTAGAATTTTAATAATCGTCACGTTTATATAAGGTACGGGTGGTCTGAAGTAGTGGAAGGGATGGCGCGCGCGCTATACCGTCCAGCGTAGCTTTACCTGCTGTACGCGGGTCGCGCAGGTAGAAACATTGGATTTGCTACCTATCTATTGATATCTTTTATGAGGTGTAAGTTGTGGTGTCATATTGCCAGGTGTATTTTGCCGAATATCTTTAAAATACAATTATGTCCGACTCCCGTAAAACTTTTGCTGTCAGATTGTAACTTTTACTATAAAAAAATTACATTTTCGCTCATTATTCGGCTTATAACTCTCGATCGAGACGTCCGATTCGGCTCGTTTTTGCTTTATTATATAGGACTCTGTGCCCGATGCGCGTGTGCACCCTTTAAAATGAGCCTTTCATGGGGTAATTTTACACCCGACAGCAAAAAACTTTTCAAAAATACAAAATGTTAGCCCTCCCACCCACCCTTGATGGAAATTTAAGAAATGTTGAAACATTTTCTTTTGCTTTTATATCATGGGAAATATTTCGACCGTCTGTTTTATACATTTAAGTCTTCAACAGGAGCCTTCTTTTTAGGCTTATTACTATAATTTGATCTTTTTTGCCTCTATACTACTACTATATATCTACACTAATATAATAAAGAGGTAAAGTTTGTTTTTTTTTTGTTTGTAGGAGGTAATCTCTGGAACTAATGTTTCGATTGGAAAAATTGTAGCTTTAATTGAAAGCTGCTTTACTCCTGAGTGACATAGGCTATAAATTATTTATATAACATGGATATTAACAGAGCTATCACAACTTTTGTCTCACAAATTTTCCGTGGACGAAGTCGCGGGCAGAAGCTAGTATTACGATATACTGAATTATTGTCAACACTATTTAGAACCAGTTAACCAGTCCACTGATTCTCTTCTTGGAAGTATTTTTTATCATAATTATTTTCGGAACCATTTTAATCTCTTGAGCCGCAAGCGAACGCCAGTTCACACAAATTGAAACACAAAAAATCAAACTTTTCCTCTTTATTATATTACTCGTAGTGTAGTTTTACTTTTGCCTTTGTTTTTCGAAATCTGTTATCCGTATGTTTTTTCCATTTTTGGTTTTTGTCTTTTCAAGCACTCTGTTTATAAAATGGAAAACTTAAGATATCAGGATGGCGACCAGCCGATTGACTTTTAAGGTGAAGGCACGTGACTACATTCGCGAGAAGTTGGCGGATTCATCTCAGCACTGATTGGTTGGATTTGTTTTCACAATGACCTTGCTTATTTATATGTATGTATTTAAGTATATATTTTATTAGTATATTTTGTTTCTCTATTTTGTTTCCTAAGGCATTAAGTCCGCCTATGTACAGTCTTTTGTGCATAAAGTTTTAATAAATAAATATCAGGTTATTTACGAGTATGATGAGTTCCACTGTGGCACCAGTGCTGGAGGAATGGCTCGAAGGTTAATGATGTGTATAGTGGTGGTGTCGCAAAAGAAATCACTATGCGTTTTCCGTAGGGACCCTGCAGAAGGGTCGAAGCTAATTAGGGCCTAGGGGTTGCGTCTGAAAGGAAGGCTCTGGCCCTGGTATGTATGGTGATGTAGGAACGGGGTAGCTTGTTTTGTCAGTAAGAGTCTGACACTTGTTTTCCGCTCCGCCCAAGAGCGGGACTCGTCATTGGAGGATTTTTACCTACCATAAAAAAAACACTATGCGGTTTTGGTTTAAACGTTTTCATTTATGTTAGGCGTTTTCCTAGAACGGAAAAATATGGAAAAAAGAACTTTTTATACGAAAGACTTCAATTGTACAATGGATTGCCAATATGTATATATTTAGAAATATTTAAGTATGTTTATCAGTTGTCTAGTACTCATAACACAAGCTCTGATTAGCTTGTGACTAGACGACGTTGTGTCATAGTTGTAGATTATATTATATTATTATTATATTAATTAAAGGAGTGTCAAAGTATCAACATTTACAAAAGAAAATTAAGAGATTTTATTTTACAAGAAAGTAACTTATATTAAAAATAAAAATTATTAAAAAAAAAAAACTGTAAAATACATGCTAAAAGTCACAAATCATCAATCAGCCTTTCAATGTTGGGACACAGGCCTACTCTCTGGGAGAGGGAATGGGCCATAATCCACCACGCGGGCCCAGTGCGGATTGGTGGATGTCACATGTCTTCGAATTTTTGGTTCTAGGACATGCCGGTTTCCTCACGATGTTTTCCTTCACCGTTTTGAGAGCAGTGGTGATGAAATAAATTACACAAAGTAATGCGCCAGGCTGGGTTCGAACCCGCGACCGTAAGTCGGGGCTCGTAAGTCGGGGCCGTTACCACTCGGCCACCACTGCTCTCGTCACAGTCACAAATACATACTAGTAATAAATCAAACTTTTTTGTTCTCTTATTTTTTAACTACAATAATCATACATAACAAATTAAATAATAATAAAAAAAATATGCAGTAAATAAAACAAAAGTATGTTATAGTGTTTTCGTCCTATGATGAGTTCCCTGACAGTTCTTGTCTGACAATAATATTACAGTGATGTGACCGAACGAAATTTAATCGATTTTTTTATAATATCGATTCAGTTGGCAAAGAAAGCGGAATCGGATTGCTAATTTTCGACTTTTTTTCCAACTAATATTCTAATGTTATAAATGTGAAAATTTGTGGATGGATGTGTACGTGGATGTTTGTTACTCTTCCACGCAAAAACTACTGTACGGATTTTGATAAAACTGTACAGTAATATATGTAGCTTATACATCACAATAAGACATAAGCTACATAACATCATGGGAGCAGAGCAAAAACCTGATATAACGCAGTATATTTAAAATATTAATAATTTATTTACTCTTCACTGTCAGAACTTGATTCCTGATTAGAGCTTATATCCATATCAGAAGGATACAAGGCAGATGCACTCGTACAGACGCGACGCGGCCGCGATTGCAAGATGGCCATTCCGATTCATCAATTTTTTGTCGATTAGGTAGTGTCAATCTCTATAGTCAGAAGTTCCGTTCAACGCATTACACGTTTTCTAAATTTATAATTTTTTATTTCATGTACTTCATTTTATGTACTTAAATTATAATCACGATAATTTACTTTGTAATTTACAAAAGGCAGTATTTTTTTTATCATTCAATTTGTAATTATTTTGCCAGTTTATTTTTTTTTTAGTCTAAAGTAGTATGCGTGCCACGGAAAAAAATGAACTGTCAGGGAACTCATCATAGGGCGAAAAAACTATAGTATCACATCCATTACCTACACAAAAAAAGTTCTGTAATTTAAAAATAAAAAATAACTGGAGACATAATGGAACGTAAGTAGTCAGCGGTCTCCGAGACTATAAATCTTATATGTCACACGCACTGGCCATAAAATAAATAGGCACAGAAGTCAATCTCATGTATATACTTCACTTTTCATACCTACGCACGGCGGTCGCGCGCGCTAGGGTTGTCAACTGGATTATGCACAACAAATTATCGTGGTAGTTGCACTCGTATTCAGTTGATTGATTTATTGTTGGGTATGAAATAGAAAAACCTATATAGCATTAAGAAACATTTCAATTTGATTGTTATATTACAAACAAGCTACCCACCCCAGCCTTACCTGGTTGCAATTGTATAGATTTCTTGCATCTTAAAAAACGTCAATTCACTGTTTAATGTTGAATTTAAACAACCGTACGGCGTACACTGAACAGTTATTATAGGGTCCTTGTTTTTGTGGATCCATTTTTTTTACCAATATTTCACAGACGCGCGTCTCAAACGTAACACCTTCGCGGTAGTAATGATCCTCGTTGAGCCCGGTTTAAAACTCTATGAAGACTGTGAGGTTCTGACTGTTAGACAACTGTTCATTCTACAGTCGGCCCTCAGGACTCATAGATCCATGCCTAAATCAAACCCAAAAAAACGCACTAACTTTCCGTCAGGCGTTAAACACAAAACCTCTTCTGCCAAACATCAATTTTACGTTCTAAGCAAATATTTATATAAAAAACACAAAAACCAAACATTTTGGATTTAAATAAATATACGCTAAAGAAACATAATATTTTAACAAGACTATAATTATGACAACAGAGTATCTCCTCTCCACTTATCAAAATAATCTTATTAGGTACTATCAAACATAAATAAAAAAATAATAATTTAGGTGCACTTAACATTCTCCACATTATGTATGCCTTCGTGTATCAGAACAATTAATTATCATTAAGTATCTAAACAATACTTTCAATGCCTAACTTTTTAACAAAGTCATTATGTTTTATTCTACTCAGACCTTTTGTTAACAAGTCAGCGGGCATTTCTGTAGTTAGAAGATGTACCTACAATCTTTACTAGATTATTAGCAACTACTTCCCTGACGAAATGGTGACGTACGTCTATGTGTTTTGACCTCTTATGATACAAAGGGTTTTCTGTCAATTTTTGAGCACCTTGGTTGTCATTGTACATAACAATAGTATAATTACAATTTACAATTTCTGATAGTAAATTCCTCAAATATATAGCTTCCTTACAGGCTTCACTTATTGCCATATACTCGGCCTCTGTACTGGACAACGCTACAGTTGGTTGTTTTTCTGCATTCATACGATATTACTGTACCAGATAACTTAAAACAGAAACCTGTATAGGATCTCCTATCAATACTGTTCGACGCCCGTCAGAGGTCCTAGTTCAGGTAGTAGAATGCCGGGTGGAGCAGAGCGGTGGGGGTGGATGCGCGTGAGTATCTTTCTTTGTTTAGTGTCTCACTCACTTTTTGCCTGTGATTACGCACACGTATTATTTTGCACGGTATTTTTTTGTGATTGGTTGTGACACGCGCTTCATTTTTGGACTTGTGATTGCTTGCCTACCTGTGACCTACGCTTTGTTTATGGACTTGTGATTGCTTGCCTACCTGTGACCTACGCTTTGTTTTTGGACTTGTGATTGCTTGCCTACCTGTGACCTACGCTTTGTTTTTGGACTTGTGATTGCTTGCCTCCCTGTGACCTACGCTTTGTTTTTGGACTTGTGATTGATTGCCTACCTGTGACCTACGCTTTGTTTATGGACTTGTGATTGCTTGCCTACCTGTGACCTGCGCTGTGTGAATCGGATTTTGTGATCGCTGCGGATTGGCTAGATAAGCGAAAGATGGCTGCTGCGAGGAGACCATGCACCCAACGGGAGTATGCAGAAATGCATTATCTCTATGGCTTTTGCGACGGCAATGCTCGGGCTGCTGCCAGAGAAAATCGACAACGCTACCCTAACCGAGACCGTTTCCCGGACTAAAGGGTCTTTATGCGCGTGCATAATGCGTACATGTAGGGAACCTTACCCGGGGAGCATGCTGCGAGAACAGGTAGACCAGGAGTACGATTTGACAATGAAGAGCAAATACTGAGACAGTTAAGATTGGACCCAGGTATTAGCCAACGCCAAATATCATGAAATCTCGGGATCCCACGATCAACGGTGCAGCTAATCATAAAAAAAAAATATCATGCTTACCACGTGCAAAAGGTGCAAGCTTTACTGCCAGCTGACTATGAACCTAGAGTGAGGTTTTGCAGAGAAATACTTAGAAGACACAGAGAGGATCCGCAGTTCTTCAACAAAGTTTTATGGACTGATGAGTCAAATTTTAGAAGAACGGGAATTTTTATCATCCACAATTTACATTACTACTCCAGAGTGAACCAACATATCATCAGTAATGATAGATTCCAGCACCTGTTTGGCATAAACATGTGGGCTGGAATAATTGACCAGAAGCTTGTGCTACATGAAATGCCACCAAGGCTGAATGGTGCGGTGTATTTGATTTTTTTACAAAATAGTTTGAACCAAATACTGAACGAAGCTGAGATTCCTGAAGACAGAGTGGCAGAAATGTGGCTGCAACAAACGGCGCCCCGCCTCATTATGCTAGAGCAGTTCGAGGACATTTGAAAGAACGCTTCCCTAACCGGTGGATTGGTCGGGGCGGACCTATTGCATGGCCACCCCGGTCGCCCGACCTTAATCCCATAGACTTTTTTGTTTGGGGCTATTTTAAAGAAATAGTGTATCAAGGAGAGAATAACACCGAACAAGAACTACGACAAAAGCTCGAGTTTGCTAAGTTACAAATTTTAAATAACAGAGGTGCATTCCGCCGATTACTTGCGAATTTTATTAGGCGGTGCAGATTGTGTATTATGGTCAGAGGTAGGAACTTTGAGCATTTAATGTAAAAATTTGTATTTAAATAAAATTATTACTGCATATTCGTTGTTTTTATAAAAAATCTAAACTTTCCTTTAAATTTACTATTTTATTAAATTTGCACCTTGATATGAAAAAACGACTGTAAAACCAAAACTAAAGATCAAAGAGTAAAGTGTTGTACCTCATTCGAATCAACATTAAACCAGCAAGTTTTTTTAATACAGGGTCACTTTTCCGTAATACATTTCTTTTTTCAAATGGTGGTCTTAAAGTGAGAAGTAATTTTTTGTAACGCTTCAAAATTTACGGAAAAAAAATTCATTGCTCGTTAAGTTTGATACCAAGAGCTGCAATACAATTTTTGTAGTATTGATACATAATCGAGTAATAATACACCTTTTGTTTTATTGTTTTTAATCAATTTAATTTTCTACTGATTAAATTGTGAAAAATCTCGGTAGTTTCATGGAAAAAACCAAAATAATTCATATCTTTTCGTGCAATGAAGTTATGGCCATGCTGGGGAAAGATTTTTTGTTGGAAATTACCTTCGTTTGATCCACGACTTTTTGACCACCCTGTATATATATATATATATATAAATGACAACCAAATTCTAATCTAATTGGCCTGACGGGAAACTGACGCCCGCCCCCCCCGTCAGTTTCCCGTTCTTATCACCGAAACTAATCCATAATACATTGTATTTTAAAAGCGTACTATTTATTATAAATAAATTATAAAAAAAAATTCGAATCGTAATAATATATATATTCCACTACTTTCACACAACGCCATCTAGTCCCAAGCTAAGCAGAGCTTGTGTTATGGGTACTAGACAACTGATAAACATACTTATATATTTCTAAATACATACATATTATAGATAAATTACACCCAGACACAGAACAAATGATCGTGCTCATCACACAAACATTTGTCCTGGGTGGGAATCGAACCCACGACCTCCGGTATAGCAGTTAGGGCCACTAACTACTAGACCAACAGGCCAGTCAATGTAATAATCCTCTATTAAGATGAGTCCTCGTAATTAAACAATTTTTTTACATTAATTTTAATTTAAGAATACTTGTTTGAATATTTTTTTTTTTATATGTGTTTGTTGACTATATTACCTTCATTAATCCGAAGACAAAAACATAAAACAAGTAACTTTCCTCGATAGAAAAAAAATCCGAACTTACCTCTAAAAATAACACTATATGAATTATATGCCGTAGTCATGTACTTTCTGTCACATTAAAATAATGAAAAATGTAGATAATATCTTATTAAACATTAATCAGAAATCAGTTTTTAAAGAAACATGAAATTGAATTTTTAATACATTTTTATTTAGTATGGCGCTTACGTTATTTTTTTTCGAGCAGGTTGCATGTTTCCTCTCTCTATCTATTTACGTTGCTATCGCATAGTTCTATCACTTTCACACTTTTTGTCATTTTTGCAACAAGGTATCGTCTTAATTAAAAACTGGACAAGTGCGAGCCGGACTGGCGCAATTAGGGTTTAATTATTTATTTAATTTTCATGCAACCAAAGGTACAAAGGTGGACTTAATGCAAGGGTTTCGTAGAAAATTACCTTATATACAGGGTGTCATTGACATGTTAACGCAAACGAATACCATAGATCCAGTACATGATTCTAAACCCCCCAGTGGTGGAATTTTTTGTCGGCTTTTTCTTATTATTTTTTTATGATTTTTAACGTTTTTTAAATTAAACTATATAAAAACATCATTTTAACATTTTTTGCGAAAAAAATGAGTGAATTACATTCCAAATTAAAAATGTTATCGTGTTTGATTACAATAACGACTTTATTTGCCTCGATGATTTTTTTATTATATTTTTTTTTTTTTAAATCTTTTTTTTTTCTAAAGATATCATTGGGATTGGTTAGAATAACGATTTTATACAGGTAAAAAATAAAAAAACAACCGACGATAAATTCCACCACTGGGGTGTCCAGAATCATGTACTGGATCTATGGTATTCGTTTGCGTTAACATGTCAATGACACCTTGTATATTACTAGCCTTCTGCCAGCAGTTTCGCCCGCGTGAAAGTAGTGTTCTCCATACTAACTTTAGACCCCTATTACATGCCTTTAGGAGCTGAATTTTGAAAACCCCTTTCTTAGTGTTCGCCTATGTTATAAAAGGAAGCCTTGTGCAAAATTTCACGCTGCTGGTCCAAGTAGTTTCGGCTGTGTGTTGTTATGTCAGTCAGTCAGTTTCTCCTTTTATATACATATTATTACTCAATTTCTGTCACTCAGTTTCTCAGTTTCTGAATTGCAGAAAAAGCAAAAAGGTCTTCCGCCATACCAACTTTCATCCCCTAATACCACTTCTTCCGAGTTTTATTTTAAGATAATTTCTGATCTATGCCCTGGATACGCCCATGGTTCTAGAACGCAAAATGAAACTGAAAAAACATAGATGTCGTTTTAGTCGTTTAAATTCTGAGATATCTTCTCGCTTCACCCCTGAACGGGAGAATCCATTTGATGATTTCCTACCCCGATAAAAAAAAATAAGGCCCTGCTTCATGCGAAGGTTCTAAGTCATCAGGGATTTTGATTTCTATGAGATTGTTATACGTTTTTTGCGACATTACGAATAAATGGTGTATATTTCAACTCAATACCTACTCGCGTTCCTAAGATAAACGGTCGAGACAGACGGAAAACAAAGTGATTCTATTAGAGTTTTTTCATGGTAGGTAAAAATCATCAAATGACGAATCCCGCCCTTGGGCGGAAGACAGTGTGAGACTCTTACTGACTAAACCACTTTCCCTATTCCTACGTTGCCGTATATAGGCCAGAGCCTTCCTTTCAGACGCGAACCCTGGCCCCAGTTGGCTTCGACCCTTCTGCAGAGTCCCTACGAATCCTATTGCGGTTCAATTTTTTCCTTTTGAATTACGTAATAATATAGCGCGGACAGTGGTGGCCGAGTGGTATCGGCCCCGACTTACGAGTTGTAGGTCGCGGGTTCAAACCCAGCCAGGCGCATTACTTTGTGTAATTTATTTCATCACCACTGCTCTCAAAACGGTGAAGGAAAACATCGTGAGGAAACCGGCATGTCCTAGAACCAAAAAAAAAATTCGAAGACATGTGACATCCACCAATCCGCACTGGGCCCGCGTGGTGGATTATGGCCCATTCCCTCTCCTAGAGAGGAGGCCTGTGTCCCAGCAGTGGGAACATTGAAAGGCTGATGATGATGATAGCGCGGACAAAGCCACGGGCAGAAGTTAGGCTATTCATAATGATTCATGTGACCTTTATTATCGGGATTTACCCGTAAAAACCCACTTTATCAGAAGTACGCCGCGCCGTCAAAACACGAAAATATTTCATAACACCAGTCATGTAGCTATGTAGAAGTGCATCACATCGTGTGCTGGTATTGTTAGCAATGTCGTAGTTTTTTTATGGTGGGTAAAAGTCATCTAATGACAAAGTTTACCCTTGGGCGGAGCGAGTAATAGTGTCAGACACTTACTGACTAAACAACCCTCCTCGTTACTACCTTGCCTTCATACCAGGGCCAGAGCCTTTCTTGCAAACATGAACCCCTGGGCGCAGTTGCCTTCGACCCTTCTGCAAAGTCCCTACGGTATACTAGTCTTACGGTATACTTGCCGCGGCTACGGTGGACGAAAATCGGGATTGGAGTAGTGGCGTCTGGGGCGTGAGCGCCTTTGCTTTATGTGGGCGGCCTTTTCCTTAGCTTGTATTACTGCTTCGCAGAAGGAGGCGACCGCCTGCCACTCCTCCTCATCAAAGTATCAAAGTCAAAGTCAATTTTTTTTATTTCACATGGGCCTACATGGGCACTTATAAAACATCAGAAGCTAGTGCACGGTTCCAAATTGGTCGTTTCCTATGGAGAAGAACCGGCAAGAAACTCCATGGTTACTCTTTAAAAAAAAAATGTTTTCTTTACAATATTTCCATATTACAGTATTAACACATAAATTATGTAAGAACAGTGCAGACCAGTCAATATTGAACTCCTACCGTTAAAATGGTAGGAAGTAATCTAAAATTTGCGTCTACAATGTTCTCATATTCACATTATTGAAAGAAGCTATTTAAAAGCAAGAAAAATAGTCACAAGTCTCAGTAAGACAATTTCATTATATGATGGATCTATAAAGTGGAATAAAGAATATTCTGTGAATGTGTCAAAATAAAAGAATAAATAGATGTCGTATACATAAAAAAAAGGAAAAAGATGGAGCAGTTAAAAGACAATTATACAGAATATTAATAAGTTCCAGGGGGCCACATGAGTAGAAGCAATCATTGCCAGACAAACGTGTCTTCGACATAGTCTCTAACCTTATAATATGCTTTTTTGGTTAGGACACGCTTAATATGAGTTTTGTTTTACCACGGCCCGGTGCAAGAGATCGCCGTCAATGATTGTTGGCAGTCTTTTCCTGGAGTGAGTAAAGGAATTAGTTGATGCTACGGCCTTCCCGTCCGATTATAATGTAGGTATTCTCACGGCTAGAGTGAATAGGTTTGTTAAAACTCGTACAAAAATAAAGGTTTAAAAAAAATAAATGTCAATTACAGTTTTTAACAGCAATAACAACTACAAATTGCATTTATTTGTATAAATCATTTATTTTTTTACCAGTTTTCAAGCGCTAAAATTCGCAAAGCCGAACTTTAGACTCACCAAGATCCGACAGCCATGCTGTAGGCAGTAAAAGTCTTACACTATCATCTCCCACTCTTCACAAGACCAGAAAATATCATTAGTTGATATTTGCACCCAAAAAAATGATTGTAAATAATGCCTTTTGGGTTCAGTTTCATGTTCTGATAACGTAATATTGCCAAACATAATTCACTGACGCGTGGGCGATATCAAGAAGAACACACTGAGGCCATGATAAAATAAAAAAAAATAAAAAATTCGCAGGAAATCAGCGATAAAATTATGAGTGTGCGGATATTCATATATTTACAAAAGTTAGGTATCAATTTTAACCCACACGAATCTGTTTATCAGAGCCAAGTTCCAACCAATACCTACGTGGAACTACTACCATAGTCCTACACTTTGCTTTAATATTCTCCGAGCTGTCGCCGAGAGTGGACGTCTCGTCTGCTAAAATTCTCTTTGTCTGAAGAAAAAGATACACATCATGCGTGTTTTGGTGCTGTTAGCACTGCTCATTGGCTATGTGCATTCCTTCTCCTGGGGTAAGTTTAAAAGCCATAAATAGTTCTTTTTACAAGTTTTTGTTTAGTTCCAACTATCCCCTGTGTGGCTGTGTTTCTTTTTTGTGATCAAATCTTGTGAACTAAAGGATCATACGACAAAGTAGGTTCATTGTACAACAGACTTGTGGTATACGTCATTGTAATGAATTCAGTTCGTACTTCAATGGTTTTCGTCTTCAATTTTGACTGCAATTTGACTGGCCTGTCAGTCTAGTAGTTAACGTCCCTGACTGCTATGCTGGAGGTCGTGGTTTGATTCCCACCCAGGATAGATGTTTGTGTGATAAGCACGATCATTTTTGTTCTGTGTCTGGGTGTAATTTATATATAATACTAGCTGTGCCCGCGACTTCGTCCGCGTGCAATAGTTATTTTGGGCATCATATTTATTTTTGCAAACAACCTCCTCAGCTTTATAAATTATAGCTGTTACCCACGACTTTGCCCGTGTCAATTTCTGTTATTATTTTAGACAATTTAGTTTTTAAAAGAACATAATTAACTAAAAGTACTTCATAGAGCTACACTCCAATTTGGGCACGCCATAATCTCGGCGGTAAGTCCGCTCTTTGAGGCGTGATATCTATCACGGCATCCTCACCTTCCGCATGACGTAGGTTCTCACCGGACATGGGAAGAAGGAAGAGACGCCCGGGTGTCGCCACTGTATGGTCAGCCCGGAGGATACGGTGGAGCACACGGTGGAGGTGTGCCCCGCTTGAGAAGAGCATCGCCGTGTCCTCGTGGGGGTGATCAGCGGCGGCGACCTCTCGCGCCGGGCCTTGGTTCAGGCCATAGTTCGCAGCGAAGAAGAATGGCAAGCGGTCGCCTCCTTCTGCAAAGCAGTAATGCTTGTAAAGGAGGAGGCCGACCGCATAAGGCAAAGGCAACAGTGCCCTCGCCGTAGCCGTCACCGTCACCGCCGCGGTCCCGCCAATATCCGATCTCCTTAGACGCTGGCTTGTGGACGGTGAGCAATGGGTAGCTCGCCCTCCGGTTGTCTGGTAACAGTCCAGACCGAGACCAAGTCGTCGACGGCGTGCACTGCTCCCGCGCGCCTCAAGGTGTTGTCAGCAAACTGTGGGGCCTTTCAGGGGCGAAGCCTCCTGCAACTGAGGGTTGGTGCGAAAGCGTTATACCGGGGCTCTGGGAATATGGCAAGGGAAGAACGGGGTAGGTTGTTTAGTCAGTAAGAGTCTGACACTGTTTCCCGCTCCGCCCAAGAGCGGGATTCGTCATTGGATGATTTTTACCTACCATAAAAAAAACCCATCCGCGCCGCCCGCAAGCAACCCCTCTCCTCGCCCGCCGGCCAGGCGCAGCGTCAAGTTTAGCACATCATGCATCGCGTGTGAATTTTATATCGGAGTTATTTTAAAATTGTAATATCTTCTAAGATGTTCGTTGAAATTAAATGATGTCAATGACAATTTTGTTTGCAATTACATACTCTTAATCAACAACACATTTATTTGGATAAAGATTATATTATTATGTTGATAGAACTCTCACAAATAATCGGTAAAAATTGGCTAAATTTGATTCGCATAAAAACGGTTCTAGTAAGTTAATCTTAAAAGATAGACATATACTGTCGCGGACATTTTTTTAGATAATTTTAGGAGGAATAATTCTTTCATACATATTTTTTTGGTATCTTAAACCGTTTTGGCAGCGCACGCAACGAAAGCCCTCAAAGATGAATAATTTTCCCCGTTTTTTCCACATTTTCCGTTGTTTCTTCGCTTCTATTAGTCGCAGCGTGATGTTATATAGCCTAAAGCCTTCCTCAATAAATGATCTATTCAACACAAAAAGAATTTTTCAATTCGGACCAGTAGTTCCTGAGATTAGCGCGTTCAAACAAACAAACAAACAAACAAACAAACAAACTCTTCAGCTTTATAATATTAGTATAGATGTATGTATTTAGAAATATATAAGTATGTTTATCAGTTGTCTAGTACCCATAACACAAGCTCTGCTTAGCTTAGGACTAGATGACGTTGTGTGATAGTTGTGGAATATATAATTCCATTGCAGAAAAAAGATGCATCGAAATAGGTTTTGAAGGAAAAGGTAACCGATTTCTTAGTCAAATGTAGTTAGTAAGTCAGATTTAGAATTATTTATTTTTATTTGGAAGAGTATACTTTCGAATAGATTTTATATGAAGATATGTTTTTTCTGATGATGAGCTTCGGAGATATGGAACGGAACTCTTTGAGGGATCATAGCAGAATTGTCGTAACAAGTAAAATGGCTTTGATACGTCATCAAATCGATGACTATCTATAGAAAGAGAGGAAGGAGGTACATCGAAATGATCTGATGGAGAAGTTAGATAGTAGGATAAATTAATGTTTTTGCCTTGTGCTTAGTTAGGCTTACTAGAATTGTCATCAACGAATTTCTTCTCAAAAACTATTTTTTTAGAAAAAAAAACACGCATTTCCTGAAGCAAGTTTTTTGAAATATTCGAGTAAATTACATAACCACCAAATGCCAACCGAGTTTTAAAAAATTACGTTGGATTACGTTAGATTAAGCAACAAGCTTTTAAACCATGCTCAACGTCGACGATAGGCGAGTAGGCGTAACAAAAAATTTAAAAAAAAAATTTTTATGTTTCAGACTTCGTCATGGCAAGAAAAAGAGGACTAGATTTTTATTACAATGGAACAGTAACGCACAGAGAAGAACTACCGTCAACATATGATATCCACTCAATAAGTTACGATCCAGTTCACTACAGGTTGCTGATGGTCGATTATAAAAACTCAGATATGACTGTATTCAGCTTTGATATATCGACCAAAAAAATACAAATATTATTTACGGGAGATGCATACGGATCGTATAATTCGAGGGTCCTGTATGATCCCGCTACAAAATTACTTTTTTGGAAGAAAAATCGAAGTATACAATATTTCTCATATAATTCTGACAAAGTAGGTAACGAAAATACTTTAATTACGTTGGAACACGTCTGCCTCGATATCGCCGTGGACAGTTGTGGAGGGTAAGTTACTAAAGATAACAATTTATAATTATACACACATATTATATACTGTTTATTGCTCCACCCAAGGCCAGGATTCGTCATTACATGAATTTTACCTAAAGGTGCTGATAAACATGAACATTCACTAGTAATGAGCATTCTTACGAATGATACATCATACAAAAATACGAGAACAATTTATCGAGCATTCTATCGAGCGTTCTGGCGAGCATTCTAGCGAGCATCTTCGTGAAGAATGACGCGCATCGACTAGAGTGTTTACTAGAATGCTCATAAATACGTCATAGGAATGTTTGGGTCTATTCTTGGCTCGGCTCGTTGTTCAGTTTGACAAATATAAAAACGGCGAATGCTCGATGTTCTGTTACAAGTGAATACTCAAGTCTATCAGCACCTTACCATTAAAAAATAACCCGAAGCGATGATTTACTATGAAGCACACTTACCTAGAAGTAACTTATTCACTCATATAGATAGATAGATAGATACACTCTTTATTGTAGGTATCCGGTATCTGTTTACAACACACCTAAATTCTTTTTGAGATTTACAAATATTCATAGATATTTACGATTACAGATACATTTACTGGATTACAGACCAAGAAATAGAGAGAGCTCGGTTAGATGGTTCCGAGAGAGAAGTTTTATTTGACGATAAAGTTTTTGACCGGCGAAGCTTAACCATTGATCAACGAACGCAAAAAATATACTGGACGGAGAAAAAAATTTCAGAAGGTGTACTGACTATTGAAAGTGCAAATTTTAATGGAAGTAATAGAACAAGATTGTATAGAAGACGCAGTAGTTTCGCAGCTTCATTGACGGTATCAAAGGAGTTTCTTTACTGGCAGCAATACTTTGAAAACAAAATCTTTCGACTGTCGAAGAATAGATCAAAACGAGTGGCAGAAGAACTTACACCTTTTGACTCTGATTGTGTATATTGTCGTCACTTAGCAGCCAACTATACATTAGAAGAACAAGTTCAAGGAATGCAGAACTGCGAAGCTTTGACAAATCTGATTCCAAATAACCAGAAGCTTGAGTCTACAGTTTCAATCTGTGCTAATTATTGTTTTCAAGGAAGTTGTACTGTTAGTGCTGAGTTACAACCTTTGTGCAGGTAAGATATGTTTGTCTTTAACGACTAGCCAAGATTTAGGGTTCACACAATGCTTGAAGAAAGCAGATGTTTAGAGTAGCGCTGCGCAGTAGGCGTCGAAAGATGCATCGTGGTACAAGCCGTGCTCCGAAGCGAGTAGGGGCAGGCGGTTGCTTCCTTCTGTGAAGCAGTAATGTGAGAGAAATTAGCTCGACTTCCGATCAACCAGAAACCTTCCAGACCAAGTCGTGAGCAGCGTGTAGTAACCCATGCATGCTTCAAAGATATTTAAGGTAAAACGTAAGGGCCCAACATAATTGAACCACACTGGTTTCATAAACTGCACAAAAGTGCACCACGGAGCCCTGGATCGAAGGCAAAGACGTTACAGAAGTCGGTTTTAGTCAGTAAAAGTCTGGCACGCCCTCTCACTTCGCTCCAGAGAAAGTCATTGGACTACCCAAAAAAAAAACCACCTTATGGTTTTTTTTTTTATGGTAGGTAAAAATCATCGAATGACGAATCCCACTCTTGGGCGGAGCGGGAAACAGTGTCAGACTCTTACTGACTAAAGAACCTACCCCGTGCCTTCCTTGCCTTATTCCCAGAGCCCCGGTATAACGCTTTCGCATCAACCCTCAGCTCCGGGAGGCTTCGACCCTGTTGGGTCCCTACGGTGTGCTGACAACTCCTTGAGGCGCGCGGGAACGGAGCGCGCCGTCGACGACTTGGGCTCGGTCTGGACTGCTACCAGACGACCGGACGGCGAGCTACCCATTGCTCACCGTCCGCAAGCCAGTGTCTACGGTGGCCGGATATCGGCAGGATCGCGGCGGCGACGGCTACGGCGAGTGCGCCGTTGCCTTTGCCTTATGCGGAAACCACCTTATGGTAGCTTTCAGGGTACGCTTCACAACTTCTCGCCACTTCTGCCTGCTATAAGTCATCCAGACGTTCCTATTCAATGGATAGCCAACAACCTACTTGTCTTAGTCAAACCATCACATCGGTGATCTACCACGTCACCGTGTTCCGTCCACCTTCTCTTATATAACAAAGCGTTAGATGTTGTAGCTATGTATTAGTGTTGGTTTGAGTTTAAAATCGTTAATATAATCTTCCTGTCATTTTTGGCATATCTAAACCTGCACTTTGTATAGTCATTAATATTATTACAAGCTTGTTATTAGCTTGCAATGTAAATATGCATGTTCGGCTCAAATCTTGCAACTCAGAACAACAACAGATTGAGCTGCAATTTTGCATGCAGGTGTAAATCGCATGACAATGCAATATTATGATGACATGGAGCTGATCTGATAATGGAATCTCGAGGTAGCCATAGGAACTTTGTAATCAAACGGCACAACCACGTCGAGTTTGGGCTTATGTGAATCGTCTTGTTAACGAATTATAATTATATAAGTACTAGCTTTTGCCCGCGGCTTCGCCCGCGTGGTATTGGGGTTGGGGTTGGGGTTCCCGGGATAAAAAGTAGCCTATGTCCTATTCCGGAGAGTATCCTATGCCTGTGCCAAGTTTCATCCAGATCCGTCCAGCCGTTTTGGCGTGATTGAGTAACAAACATCCAAACATCGTAACTTTCGCATTTATAATATTAGTAAAATAGAACATTGTTAAAAAAGCTTGTTATGAAAAAAATAATTTTTCATTGAAAACTTGTTTATCTACAGATTAATCAACTCTGTTTCTTATGATTATTATTTCAGATGTAAACCTGGTTACTCTGGGAAGAGATGCGAACTGATAAACTTGTGCCACATGTATTGTTTGAACGGCGGTGTCTGTTCCCTGAATGAGCAAGATAAGCCAGTCTGTGAGTGCACGGCAGATTACGGTGGAGTAAGATGTGACGTTTCCATTTGTAAAGATTACTGTTTTGAAGGAAACTGTAGCGTCAGTCCTGATGGCCAACCAAAATGCAGGTAAATTATATAATTAACTAGCTTTTGTCCACGGCTTCGCTCCCGGCAATAGATTATTAGACTCTACCCTAATATGACCGATTTTTTTTCATAAGATCCTTCCCCTGACAATAACAAATACAACAAAAAAAAGAATTAGCGAAATCGGTTCAGCTGTTCTCGAGTTTTGCGCTTACCAACACATTTTGTGATTCATTTTTCTATGCAAAATTCATCGATATACAGGGTGTCGATGATTTTGTATTTTTTTTTTTATGTTAACGCAAACGAATACCATAGTTCCAGTACATGATTCTGGATTCTGAATTCCAAATTTTTGAAAAAAAGTTTAGTTTTTTTTTAATTTTTTACCTGTATGAAATCGTTATTCTATCCCAATGATATATTTACAAAAAAAAAAAAAAAATAGAAAATGAAACTGTATACTCAGATATTATATATTCGATGGTTCGGCTGCCGCAGTGGTTGGGCGATTGACTGCTGCGCTGAGGGCCGTTGGTTCGATTCCTGCACGGAACAGATATTTGTATGGCCTATAGATAGGTGTTCCGGGTCTGGGTATCTATATTGTATATGTGACTTCATATGTTTGTGAACGCACCCACGACACAGGAGTAATTCCTAGTGCGGGGCAACATTTTTTTTAAAGAAAAAAGATATGCGCTGTGCAGTCCCTTGAAGCTGTGAAAAAATTAAAAAAAAACACTGCTCGTTATAGACCTGAAATATTGGAAGATACCAATTGTAATTTGTATGCATTCGACCAGACAGGGTTTTTAGAATTTTACTTCTAAGGGGGTGAAGAAAGGGTTCAGAGTTTGTATAGAGAAATCTTCTGTTACACTGTGCAAAAAATAAGCCCTGTGAAATAAGCTACTCTATGACAAAAAAAAAAATCATTTTTCTTCTTTTTTTTCGAGGTTTTCGTCGTAATACGACTATGGCAGCCTCATTACAACTAATTCTCGTGTCTTACACTAAATACTAAAATAAGGCTCTTATGGATCTATTGCGTACAAACGGTTAAAGTTAGGAGATTAGAACTGCCCCCACTATAATTATTGTAGCAAATATTAATCAAAAATTGTAAACTATATACCCATGTACTACAATACTTATTATGATTAATAAACATTATTATTATTATTAAAGTTTATAAAGCTCATTGGCCACTTCCGAATTAGGACTAGATATAATATTCTGAAATACTCCAATGACACTTCGGTTTAATTTATGCTTCCTAATGAACTCTAACCGTGCCGCTTCTTTAAGCATATGTACAGTAAGTGGTAAATGTCTTGTACTGTATCACAGACTAAACAATTCGGAAATTCCGTCTTCTTCATTAAAAAATTAATTTGTTATGCGTGAAAGGCGTGAAAATAGAAACTGACTGACTGACATATCAACGCACAGCCAAAACTACTGAGACTAAGAGAGTGAAATTTTGCACAGGGCTTCCTTTTATGACGTGGTCGAACACTAAGAAAGAATTTCTCAAAATTCACCACCCAACGGGATGAAACGTGGTTCTAAAGTTTGTATAGAGAAACCTACTTACATGCGGGTAAGAGAGCAGAAAGCTAGTTTAATTATAAAGTAACTCTTTTTTAATTTGGATATTTCAGATGTGAAGCTGGCTACTCTGGAGAAAGGTGCGAAGTGAACGTCTGCTATGAGCATTGTTTAAACGGCGGCATCTGTTCCCTGAATGAGGAAGATGAGCCAATCTGCGAATGCACACCAGATTACGAAGGTCAACGATGCGAGATTCCTGCTTTTAAGGATTGTGCTTGTGCTGAGGGAGATAGCAAAGTCAGGTAAAATTTGTTCTTCGCATAGTACGCTGTGGTATATTAGACGAGCTGCCGGGCACGGTTCCTTGCGTTATCGAACCATAAATGAAGATATCCGCAAGAGAACCAACGTTGCTGACATAGCGAAAAGAATCGCCAAACTTAAGTGGCAATAGGCAGGACATATTGCATGCAGAACGAATTACCGTTGGAGTGGAAAGGTTCTAGAGTGGCGACCGCGTAAATGATGATGATCCTATAACTCATTTTACGGCCTTTTTGCCTTGCATGAGTAAGATGACAGAAGGACAAAAAATCGTGCTTAATTAAAGAATAATGTGTCAAAGAACAACAAAATAACAAACAGTTTTTCACTGGCTAATGTAGACTGAATACATTAGTTACCTATTTATAGTTTATCACTTTGTACACCTACAGATTAAACATATGTATTTATATAATAATATTATGTTTTTATACATTTATTTAATTCTCATGTAGGAAACTGATTGTCATCCGTACCTACACCCAAAGGTCCAGTTGAAAACCAGCGTCAGGCAACTGCTACGAAGTTGTCTGGCATTATGCTGAACTGGACCTATTTGGCACAGCCGTGAGACATTAATATTGTTAATCTTATTTCTTTTTATTTTTCTTTCTATTTTTGTTTTTTAATGTTAACTTAAGATTGTAATTATTTATTTTATTGGTAATGCTCATGGATGCCAATTAAACATGTTTTCTTTCTTTCTTTTCTTATTAAGCCGCAAGAGGACACCGGTGTCCGCACATCTATTGTCTTTTAATTGTTTCAGTACACAGCGTTGAAAGGCCTCCCACAAAGTGGACCGATGACCTGGTCAGGGTTGTTGGAATCAAACGGATGCAAGATGCACAGGACCGGTCTTTGTGACGGCGTTTGGGAGAGGCCTATGTCCAGCAGTGGACGTCTTTCGGCTGAAATGATGATGATGATAGTACGCTGGTTTTATTAAACGCCCCTTGTTGAGCGCGGATAGTTTTTACGGCAAATGATAATGAACGACTTTTATTTATAACTAGCTTTTGTCGGTGGCTTCGCCCGCGTACATAAAATATAGCCTATGTCACTCAGAAGTAAAGCAGCTTTCTATTGTTGCAATTTTTTTTCCAATTGGACCAGTAGTTCCAGAGATTACCTCCTACAAACAAAAAAACAAACTTTACCTCTTTATTAAATATATTAGTGTGGATGTAGATATAAAATATAAATATAGGTATAGTGTAGATAGATTTTTGTGTTAAACAAAAATTATATAATTGCTCATCAAGATATTCAAGTAATAATAATTGTAGGACAAATAATGACTACTCGAATATATTGATGAGCGGGAAGTGACCCTCCTCTTTTGTCAAGGTCACTGGCATTTAGTGTTGTCTTAATTAAAATATTCATGATTTCAGAGGTAATTATAATAACAATGGGGAAAGTGAAGTCAGCACATGCCATCAGTATTGCCTCAACGGCGGTGTCTGTTCCCTGGATGAGAAGAGAGAGCCAGTGTGCCGGTGCCCAGCGGACTACGAGGGTGAAAGATGCGACGTTCCCGCCTTCCTTATCAAATGTTTCTTATACGCTTACAAGAGTAAGAAAAATTACAAAATGTTTTTTTTTTGGATAAAACTGTTTAAAAATAGAATACCTGGAAGAAGTGGGGGAAACCTTTGCCCAGCAGTGCGAAAATATAGCCTAAAATAAATTCTGTTTTAATATTTTAAAAAAATAGTCAGACATTTTTCTCCATTACAGAGAGCAAACTTTCAAATCTCTTACTGGCCCTCCGCCAGAAAATTTAAGAAATTTCAGAGAAAGATCAAATTTATAGAAAAAAAACCGGCCAAGACCGTGTCGGGCCACGTTCAGTGTAGTGTAATACAAAAAGATTAAAATCGGTTCACGCAAATTAAAATTACCACCGAGTACAGCGCCATCTCTCGGGAAATTGGGTTACTAATTTTTACATGGGCTACTGGGTTTTGTTACATTGTGAGAAATTTGTGACGTACGGGAAACTACGGAACCCTAAAAAACTGCTTTTATTACAAAAAATTTGCTAATTACGCTCTCTTTACAGATGTACCGCCGGCTAGTCTGAGCAAGGAAGCCGAGTTGACTTGTGCCTCATCACCACCTGTTGTCTGACGGACGAAGCTTGTACGAGATTTAAAGACGAATGTTTCTTTTTAGTAATCTGTATTACTGTTAAAAAAAATTAAAAACTGAAGAAAAATTAATCCGATCCATTTTTATTTGTATCAACGTCCGACTCTTTCTTATACAAGGTGTTATTCGTAGGAACTCTGCCAAAGAGTCGAAGCCTACTAGGGCCCCTGGGTCCTAGTAGGCTTCGACAGTGCGAAGGGCAAAGAAAAAACGGGGTGGGGTGTTTAGTCAGTAAGAGTCTGACATTGTTTATCTACACTAATAATAATAAAGAGGTAAAGTTTGTTATCTACAAGAAATATCCTAATAAGAAACTTACGTAACTATGTAAACTATATAAAATATAACTATGTTCCTTATCAGCTATTATCACTTGATCACTTATCAGTCTGTTTATTTTCTATAAAACTATACTCAGTCTGTTTATGAAACTATACTGTCCCGCAAAAGTCTACATTAGCAAAGTGTGCGGTCGTGTGAATATTACCTGCATATATTTGTCTGTAAGTTTCAATTGGATATTATTTTTTCAATTCCGAACAGGTGGTGTAGAAATATATAGGTATTATTTTATTTATTTATTTTATTCTCTTACCAGAATATACATTAAAAACCACAACATAACAGTTTTTTTGTAGATGGAAAAATTGTCCAATAACATCTTCGCGCTCTGGCCGGCCGGGACTCGGAAATAGCCTCAAACTTTTACTGACTAAAATCCCACTCTTGTTCCTTCGCTGCCTTTCATACCGGGGCCGAACTTTCCGTTCAGAAACCGATCATTGGCCCCAGTAGGCTTCCACTCTGCTGAGCCCCTGCGGTTTGCTGATAAACTCCTTGAGACGCGCGTGCTTGGGCTCAGTCCGTACAGTTATCGGACGGTCGGGCAGCGAGCTGCCCATTGCTCGCCGTCCACAAGCCCGCACGTATGTTTTAAACTTAATAGGATGGATTCTTACAAGTCATTTAGGTACGAAATATTACATTTTATTTGTTAACACTCTTTATCTCAATTACGCGTGGAAGTATTAAAGTGAGCCTTCCTCACTCGCCTATCGTCAACGTCGTGCATGGTTTAAAAGCTTGTTGCTTTATTTAGCGCAATCCAAAAAAATGTTTGATGCAAAAGTAATGCGAAAAAAGAAAGTAAGACCTGGAAGCCTTGTTGACATTCAGTAATTCTACGATATATTCGAATGTTCCTAATTAATTGTTCCACGAAATACGTGTTTTTATTAAACAATTAAGAATTTTTGAAAAAAAAGTTGAGTCAATAAGAGCCTGACACTGTTTCTCGCTCCGCCCAAGATCGGCATTTCTCATTGGATTTAACCAAACCAAAAAAAAAAAACAAACAAAGAGAAAAACCTTACTGGGCCCCTTACGGTTTTTAGTCCAGTGCAATTAGCACCGTTAACGATAAAAAGTGGACTTATATAGTAGTAGAATGAAACCCATTGGGTAAGGAAGATAATATAGCAAAAATTTAAGGAAAAATAAATTACGGTCGATCCGAGGTCGGGAAGTGGATGGGTGTGCGCTTTTAAGGGGAAAAAATGGTTTATCTCTAATTCCGGCAAAACTACTGGTTCTACGGGAAACATTCAAATGGCAAACTTGTAGATCATAAAAAGATCTACCACTTTTGTATTTACACTTTTTTGACATAACTTCAAAATCTATGTGAAAAGTCCAAAAAACTGTGTTTCTAGTTTTTATTTTTTATCTTCTTTAAAAATCACTTTTTTTTCACAAATCTTTGTGAAAAGTTACCTTTTAATGTCCCAAACTTACCCTAATTTTTTTGATTTAAAATATTCACTGTACCTCTTTATTTTGACTGAACATCGAAAAAATAGACTATTATTCAATCGAAAAATCTCACGTAAAAATATGTGATTTTTTTAAAACGTTTATTGGCTTCTTATTCGTCGAAATTTTTACTTTTTGATGGTGTAAAAAAATATATACATTACAGTAGTAAATTTTCTCAGAAAATGCGAAAAACTAAAAAAACTCGAATTAGAAATTTCTTTTGTTTAATCATTATTAGCGATCCGCTACAGCTTCGCAGGGGTGCAAAGGTGATATATTATACCTATAAACCTTCCTCTGGAATCATTCTATCTATTTAAAAAAACTGCATCAAAATCCGTTGCGAACTTTTAAAGATCTAAGCATACACAGGGATAAGCAACTTTGTTTTATACTATGTAATAATGTACTGAGGTGTTTATTAAATTTTTTATAAGATTTAAGGGGGATTTCATGTTGGAAAGGTGGCTGCTGCAATTGCGTATGCTTACATAATGCTCCAATGCGGAAGAACAAACCTACGAGGAAGTTAATGATTCAGATGATGAATTTCATCATCTGAATCATAAGTAAGTAAGTTTTTCGAATTTAACCATGAAGAAATGCTATCAAAGAGACAAAAACTAATGGTAAAAACTAATAAATGATTAGAATCTATACTAATATTATAAAGCTGAAAAGTTTGTTTGTTTGTTTGTTTGTTTGTTTGAACGCGCTAATCTCAGGAACTACTGGTTCGAAATGAAAAATTCTTTTTGTGTTGAATAGATCATTTATTGAGGAAGGCTGTAGGCTATATAACATCACGCTGCAACTAATAGAAGCGAAGAAATAACGGAAAATGTGGAAAAAACGGGGAAAATTATTCATCTTTGAGGGCTTCCGTTGCGTGCGCTGCCAAAACGGTTTAAGATACCAAAAAAATGAGTATGAAAGAATTATTCCTATTGAAATGATCTAAAAAAAAGTCCGCGACAGTATATGTCTATCTTTTAAGATTAACTTGCTAGAACCGTTTTTATGCGAATCAAATTTAGCCAATTTTTACCGATTATTTGTTAGAGTTGTATCAAAATAATAATATAATCTTTATCCAAATAAATGTGTTGTTGATTAAGAGTATGTAATTGTAAACAAAATTGTCTTTGACATCATTTAATTTCAATGAACATCTTAGAAGATATTACAATTTTAAAATAACTCCGATATAAAATTCACACGCGATGCATGATGTGCAAAACTTGACGCTGCGCCTGGCCGGCGGGCGAGGAGAGGGGTTGCTTGCGGGCGGCGCGGATGGGTTTTTTTATGGTAGGTAAAAATCATCTAATGACGAATCCCGCTCTTGGGCGGAGCGGGAAACAGTGTCAGACTCTTACTGACTAAACAACCTACCCCGTTACTCCCTTGCCTTATTCCCAGAGCCCCGGTATAACGCTTTCGCACCAACCCTCAGTTGCAGGAGGCTTTGCCCCTGAAGGGCCCCACAGTTTGCTGACAACACCTTGAGGTGCGCGGGAGCAGTACACGCCGTCGACGACTTGGTCTCGGTCTGGACTGTTACCAGACAACCGGACGGCGAGCTACCCATTGCTCACCGTCCACAAGCCAGCGTCTACGGAGACCGGATATCGGCGGGATCGCGGCGGTGACGGCTACGGCGAGAGCGCTGTTGCCTTTGCCTTATGCGGTCGGCCTCCTCCTTTACGAGCATTACTGCCTTGCCAGAAGGAGGCGACCGCTTGCCATTCTTCTTCGCTGCGAACTATGGCCTGAACCAAGGCCCGGCGCAAGAGGTCGCCGCCGCTGATCACCCCCACGAGGACACGGCGATGCTCTTCTCAAGCGGGGCACACCTCCACCGTGTGCTCCACTGTATCCTCCAGGCTGACCATACAGTGGCGACACGCGGGCGTCTCTTCCGCATGAATCAGGCGCGCAGGAATCTCCTGAACTTCCCATGTCCGGTGAGAACCTACGTCATGCGGAAGGTGAGGATGCCGTGATCGACATCACGCCTCAAAGAGGGGACTTACCGCCGAGATTATGGCGTGCCCAAGTTGGGGTGTAGCTCTATGAAGTACTTTAAGATAATTATGTTCTTTTAAAAACTAAATTGTCTAAAATAATAACAGAAATTGATACGGGCAAACTCGTGGGTAACAGCTATAATTTATAAAGCTGAGGAGGTTGTTTGCAAAAATAAATATGATGCCCAAAATAACTATTCCACGCGGACGAAGTCGCGGGCACAGCTAGTGTAAGATAAAATATATGAGGCAAGATTATATTATTTAAACATATGTAATGAATATAAATAACGTTGACTGATTAAACGAAGCTAAAATTTAATAAGACAACGTTTTTACCGCATAAAATTGCAGCAATCACATTTCCTACATGAAATACCCTTTAAATCTTTTATAAAAAATTTAATAAATACCTCAGTACATCATTGCATAGTATAAAACAAAGTTGCTTATCCATGTGTATGCTTAGATCTTTAAAAGCAAAAAACTTCGCAACGGATTTTGATGCGGTTTTTTGTAATAGATAGAATGATTCCAGAGGAAGGTTTATAGGTATAATATATCACCTTTGCACCCGCGCGAAGCTGGCGCGGGTCGCTAATAATGATTAAACAAAAGTAATTTCTGATTCGAGACTTTTTAGTTTTTTGCATTTCTGAAAAAAATTACAGTATTAATGTATACTTTTTTTACACCATCAAAAAGTAAAGATTCTAATGAATAAGAAGCCAATAAACTTTTTTGAAAAATCACATATTTTTACGTGAGATTTTTCGATTGAAAAATAGGCTGTTTTTTCGATGTTAAGTCAAAATAAAGAGCAACTGTGAATATTTTTAATTTAAAAAAATATAGCAAGTTTGGGACATGAAAAGGAAACTTCTCACCAAAGTTTGTGAAAAAAAAGTAATTTTTAAAGGAGATAAAAATTAAATTCGAAAACTCGGTTTTTTGGACTTTTCACATAGATTTTGAGGCTATGTGAAAAAGTGTAAATACAAAAGTGGTAGATCTTTCTATTATATGTAGTTTTGCCGGAATTAGAGATAAACCATTTTTTCCCCTTAAAAGCGCACACCCATCCACTTCCCGACCTCAGATCGACCGTAATTTATTTTTCCTTAAATTCTTGCTATATTATCTTCCTGTTCCAATGGGTTTCATTCTACTACTATTTAAGTCCCTTTCAAAAGCTATTTGCACTGGTCTATTTGTACCTACCTAAGGTACAAAACCGTAGGGGGCCAGGCAGGTAAATGATAAATGATGATAAATGATTTTTTATTTTGTAAATAGGTTTTTACAAACTCTTTTACACGTCAATTTTTTTTTTTTTTTTCGTTTTTTTTATACTAGATGAGGCCGGTGTTTCCTAGCTGACTACCCTGAGAAGAAACACCGAAACAAACTCAGGGGTCAAAGTCTGTTTTAAAGTCCATACACAAACATGTAATGGTCAAATCATATGAGAACCATGCAGATTGGAGTCTGAGATGGTCTTTTGAAGAAAGAACCACACAGTTCTGAGTGGACCTGTCCAGTCAGTGCAAGCATTTGTCAGTTCTCGTGTAGCTCAACTCAGGACCACCAAGGAGCTCAACGATTTGACGAACAATACCAAAGAAAGGACATTTGGGTAGGCCGCAAAAAGTACTCATAACTGCCAGACATTATAAGTTAATTAAAAGTTAAAATTAAGGAAAAACGAAAAGTAATCCACATAGTCCCCACATTCACAATAATAAAAATTTACAAAAATGTAATTTTACCCATTAATATTGCAAATTTAAAAAAAAAAAAAAAAGATACAATTGTCAATTTCAAATTTAAATGTTAAATTTAATAGTTGCGAAAAAAAAAAGAGAAATATGTCATAATTGTAAAATAACAATAATCGTCAGTTAAAAATAATAATAATAAAAAATATATATATAATAATGATACCAAAAAGAAAAAATCAGAAAATAAGAAATGAAATTACATCAATTACAGTGATTACTGGAGCAGGTCAATCCCAAGCTGTTTTGTCCTCAAGATACTCTTTTACAGTATAAAAAGCCTTCTGACAAAGTTTATGTTTTACAAATGATTTAAATTTATTAAGGCTAAGTTCTTGAATAGGACTGGGAAGCTTATTATAAAAGCGTATACATTGGCATCTAAATGTGCCTCCTATTTTTTTGAGCCTTGTTACCGGAACCACTAATTTGTGTTTATTCCTAGTATTTACGTTGTGAATATCACTGTATTTTTTAAACAAATTTTTATTTTTATGAACATACAAAATGTTTTCATAGATGTACTGAGATGCCACAGTTAAAATATTAATATTTTTAAACTTCTCTCTGAGGGAGAATCTGGGACTTAGTTTATAAATGGAACGAATAGCCCTTTTCTGCAGAACAAAAATCGTCTGTATATCGGTAGCATTTCCCCACAATAAAATACCGTACGACATTACACTATGTATATATTAGGTCGAAACCTATTGCGGCCAAGTATCTGCTTCTAAAAGGAATAATAGGCGCGGGTATGAAGAGCAACGAAGGAACAGGAATAGGTTTTTATTCAGTAAAAGTCTGAAACAATCTCCTGCTCTGCCCAACGGTGGGAGACGTCTGTAGTGGATTTTCTCACCTAAAAAATCAGCTACGCCAACCGTACCAACAAACACCCCCCCCTCTCTCAAATTTTCTTTTCTATATTCGAAAACAGTTAAAAAATATGACTACACAAAATGGTGATCAGGTTGAGGGCTGGTTTAATGTAATTAACAAAAACAATATAGTACGAGATACATAGAACAAGGATGACCCCTCATATGTTATTCGATTATGGTAATTATTACATGCTAGATAACGCATTTATTAATACATTGCGCTGAGGTTGCCTCGCTAAATTTAATGCAAATGATGTTAAATATTAAAATTTGTTACTACATTTTTGACCAAATTTACCCTCATCTGTTATTTGAAAAAATCAAGCATCAGCTGAAAGAATGTGCCCCAAGGAACTAAAAAAAGGCACTGATTTAAAGGAGCAGTTGAGGAGTGACTTTTCAAAATGGCTTATTTCTGTATGGTCATTTTTTTCAGGACCAAGAAAAATACGAAAACTTTTCATATATGAATATTTTTAGTAACAAACTTCTATGTACATTATCCAGGTACGTTAATAGATCGTTTCACAGTGTATATATTTTTTTTAATACTCTAAATTATGAGTTATTATCATATGATTTAAGGAAATAAGCCATTTAGTCGCAAACTCCAAGAAATAAGATGTTTTGTTTTGGCACTCCTAAGAAATAAGCCATTTTGTTTTGGCACTCCTAGAAATAAGCCTAAAAAAAAATAAAAAAAAAAATTGTTTTCTAAAAACTTTTATTAAAATCTGAAAATCACACACGGACTTCTCCTACATCCTCATTAGCAACAAAAACACCAACGAGCAACGATACAAGAAAATATTTTTCACCTTGACACTCAGCCTTGACATGAAAGTATTGAGAAGTTGACAGCAAGGTGGTGGTTTAATATTTTTTTAATTGGCCGTAGTCAAATAAAAAGTGTTGCCAGTGTATAAAAATATATTTGCGGATCCACTTCCAGATATTAAAGCTATCTTTCAACCCTCCAAAATAACCTGTGATACCAGATTAGAAATAAGCCATTTTGATACGTATTAACAAAATTTCCATACAAAATGTTCTAGAAATGAGCTATTTTGAAAAAACTCCTATCACAATTAGTAGGGCCGAGAATTAACGTGAATTAAGCTATTTTGTTGCGGAAAGCATTTTCTATGGCCATTTTTCTTCGAGATTAAAGTACTTTAGAACCGGACACTTCACGTCATATAATGTGAGTGTACATAAAGTCCCGATTGGCATTAAAAAAATAAGTAAAATTGGGAACCCGAAATAAGCCGTTTTGAAAAGTCACTCCTCAGTTGTAAATAGCGGTTTTGGTAAGTTAAAAAATATAAATGGGAGGTTTAATAACTAGTTCAGCAGTTAAAGCTAAGCAGTAAAATAAACAAAAATGAGTAATAAAAAATAATAAAACTGATCGGTGAATATAAAATTGAGCAGAAAATTAGTTAAATGGGCAGTAAAAATGAATGAATGGGCAGTTACGTGTGGGCAGTAATAAAATCAGAATTTGTCGAGGAGATGGTTCTCAATTCGGTTGTATTTTTATTTTTATATATTTCTTACCTCAGAACTCCTTCGTTTATGGACCGATTTGAAATTTTATTTTTCACCTTGTATCATATGCTTCCAGATTGGTCTCATTTTTTTGAAAATGGAATTCTGATGATAGGATCCATGAAGAATCGAGGGAACTCCTCAAATTTTATAAGCAACTATATGGTGATTTTGGTATTTTGATTGGTCGCTTCCGCCACCCGCGCTATAAGCTCCGCCCAACTAACGAACATTTGACCTCTCTTTTCAATGAAATTGAGTTCGGGTGTCATCGCTCGCTATGATCTGCCGATCTATTTATCAATCTGCCCATTCCATCATTTTTACTGCCCATTTAGTTATTGGACAGCTCAATCATTTTTAGATATTGACATTGTATGATAAAATAACCGACAAGTTGTTTTTTTTTTACTGTCCATGTTTTACTGTCGCAATAATTAATTAACTGCCATTAAATTAAATAACTGCTCAATATGTTTTTGAACTGATCATAATAACATCTCAAATATTTAAATAACTGCTCAAAAAATTAGTTCCCCTAAAAAACTACTGGTTGCCTTCGCAAAAATGATTCGCAACAGTTAGTTGCCTTCATTTAAGATATAAATTTTCTTATGCCCTCACTTTCGTTAAGTAAAAATAAAGGCAATTAGTGGTTTTTATTATTTTAAACTATTAGCAACAATACAATTGGACTTGGAAATGTAGAAAAATCAGAAATATTCGCGATTTACGCTAGCTTACGTAATAGGATTTTGATAATGAGACATTTTATTTGATGACTAATTAGAAAAAGCCTCATGTAATTCGCTAGGATGTAGCTTAAAAATAATATTGTAAGCAATAGAAGTCCAATTAGACACGATTTGAAAAAGTTATGACTTGTTTTGTGTTTATGAAAATGTATGTAAAATATTATTATTTTATTCTTAAGAAGAGATGAAGACAAACATTTTGATGTATATATTGTAATGTTTTCATGAAAGAATAAATAAATATGACCTCGGAAAGGGTTCTTTCTTTCTTTCTTTAATTCTTTATTGTACACCAAAGAGTATATAAAAAAGAGGATTATAATATATATATGTACAAAGGCGTGCTTAACTCAAAATTGAGAATTGATTGATTGGGTTCGATTAAAGTGAAAATGACATTAACATTTTTGCGAAGGCAACCAGTATTTTTTTAGTTCCTTGGGGCACATTCTTTCAGCTGATGCTTGTTTTTTTCAAATAACAGATGAGGGTAAATTTGGTCAAAAATGTAGTAACAAACTTTAATATTTAACATCATTTGCACTAAATTTAGCGAGGGAACCTCAGCGCAATGTATTAATAAATGCGTTATCTAGCATGTAATATTTACCATAATCGAATAACATATGAGGGGTCATCCTTGTTAGATAGATAGATAGATAGATTATTATTATTATTGATTGTTATTATTGATTATGATTTTTTTTTTTATTATTTTATTCTATTTTAATTTTGATTTTCTATGTATCTTAGATCAATAACTCATCAATTCTGTTACAGGTATCAAAATGAGGATCGCGGAATATCTGAACTTAATTGTAACAGAAGAAACTCAACCATTTACTCTAAAGAACCGTTCCGTCGTCATTGATGGACAGACCTACTTTTACAACATGTATAAAAACAGCAAAATCCCTTTCGTCTTTGGTTGTGAAACCGATAAATACGCTGAGTACTTGAAAAAACACTTCGCGATGTATAAACAGGCTAATGTTAAATGTTACATCCTGTTCAAAGGTGGTGACAAGGACATGGAAAAGAAAATTAAAAAGTTTCGACAAGAATTCTTCGATTTTAATACAAATTGCGTTTTTGTTCCACCGATATTTTTAAAAGACGCCACTGTAGAAGTGTTAGATGCGATGGATTTTGACTGTGCTTTCTGCGTCACTGACACCAAAGATGAGTGTGTAGCCTTAGCTCTACAACTAGAATGTCCTATCATCAGCTTTGATATAGAATACTGCTTTAGAAGAGCCCCTTATATACACTCCACAACAATGAGATTCGACAGTAGAACAGAATCAATCCGATGTCGCCAGTACAAACTACAGAAATTCCTCCAAGACAATTCCCTGACTGAAGAAAAACTTGCTATTTTTGCTGCAATAACTGACACAACAGTATTTCCTTCAGATTTTTTCGATTCACTTTTTGAAACTTGGGATGTATCATGCAACCCTCAAAACAGAAAACTCAGACATCTGATCATGTGACTCTCGAGACATAGTTTGCAAGAAGCGAAAGAGGGAATTTTACAAAAAATTGCAACCGGGGAGGACCGCAGCAAGTTTTGGTCCAATTATGATAACATTTTAGCAAACATGAAGTTTAGTAAACTCGGGCGTGTAACTAAATATCTACTTAGTTCGAATATCCCGATATTGAAACAAGATCCTGAATGGTTCGAAAAAGGAGTGATTTGTAAACACGTGCCGCCAGTGTATATCAATCTGTACAAATGGAAAGTTATTGGCGGATCTTGGGTTATGGATGTGAAATCTCAAGGCAGTCTTTTTCTATCGATTAGTTTGATAAAATATGCATATAATTTATTAACGAATTACAAGGGAGGTAAATTTAAAGTGTACCAGGATGCCATCAATTTTAAAGAGATACTGACACTAATGTTTCTAGACCAGTCTACGATTGCAAGGAGTCGGTGTTCGAGAATGGATGGGATGAAGTCAAGCAGTTGAAGCTGTTTGAGCATTTCCTAACTGAGAAAGGAATAAACACTGAGGATTTGGCTCAACTACCTCCAGATTATGTGGTACTGTTTACAGCTCTTGTGTATTTTGCTTGTAAAAAGGAGCTAAAAAGTAAAAAGGAGGATGTGACCAGAGAAGTGTGTGCAGTTGTGCTGTCGTACGTCCTGATGAGCTTAGAGTTCAATGCAGAAATAATAAATTTTGGGGAACGTTTAAAAATTAAAAATGTCACAGCAAAGTATTTTCAGTACGATGAAGTAGGAGCTAAGAAAATTTTTGACGGAGAAGTATCCAAAAAATTATCCGAACTTCAGTTTTGTATCCAACATATGAATTATTTGAACACTTTATGTGGTTCACCGTATGAATCTACCCGGTACAGTAAAATGTATAACGGCACGTTTATATACAAGATATGCAGTGAAATGCGTGACAGAAATGTTGAAGATTTCATAAACGAATTGTTTCAGACTACTCCAAAACTTTTAGGAGAAGTAAAAAGGTTCATTCAAGATTTATCGGTCAGCCTCCAGCGTATTCTGGGAGGGGGCACCAACCTGCTTGTTCGTGGTTTTGGCCAAAATGTCACGCAAATAGCCACCATACCTGGAGTACGCGACCAGCCCGAAGTACGTGAAGGGAAAACCCTGAACGAAAAAGGGCTGGACGTGGAAACACGCAAGCAAGGATCCACCAGATCTGGAAGTTTGAACCAGGACCTGACAAACACACAAAATGCCAAGACGAGGGGGGAACGGGCTGAGCACCCACGTCCCATTCGGGACCCTGTTGAGCCTACTACATCGGGCGCCTTCAAATCACAACCTGGACAGAACGGCTGGGGGGTAGTGAAGAGGAAGCACTCAGATGATACGGCTTCACCAAGCGCATTGCAGGTGGACCCAAAGCGGGTAAGGACCCAGTCTACTTTAGGGGGGCCTAAAACCTTCGCGCTGGCCATAAAGGATGTACCGGCGCGGTTTGCCGTAGCAATCTGCTTCTCTCCCCCCTCCAGAGATTTGACACACAAAGACGCCACACTAATAACAACGGAACTCGTACGATTGCTCATGGAGTCCGACCTCACATCCCCTCAGGTGGCGGACGGCACCGTGCAAATGTGGTGTGAGGACGAGAACTCCCTGACCTGGCTGACCCAGAATACACCACGAATACGACTCCCAGACACCGACTTGACACTAACCATCATGCGACAGTCTGACGTGCCTACCCGTGTCCGAGCCGCGCTATTTGTTCCGAGGTATAAAGGGGACGTAGCACGGCTCCAGAGTATTTTGACTCGTCAGAACCCTTGGTACGATATTGGGAGGTGGTCGCTGTACAAGGCAACAAGCGTCGGTGGTGATAACCACGGAACATGTTTGACACTGGGAATCCCGGCCGACGAAGTTGACAAGGTCCTTGATCGGGAGCGATGCATATCGTACCTATTTCGGACAATATACGTTTGCTTCTATCCCAGGGCACATCCTACTGACGAAATAACAGACACTACGGAAACCCCGAACCCGACACCGACTGACACCGACATGGCCAATCTGGAAGAAGAGATGCTTGAAGCAGCGATGGCTGATGTAAAAATAGATGCTGCACCTACATCACCCGGATGGACGACGCAGCTGCTCGCATTCTCTTCCTGCGACAATTTGCGTGAGACGGAGGATGGAGGTGAACTCTCAGATGGATCCGTCTCCATCTAACTCCGTCCCATTGCCATCGTTACCTACATCCAATCGTATCCAGATACCACAAATAAACCTCCAGCATAACAAGACTGCTATGGCTAGATAACAGGGGATGCTGAAGATGAAATTGCGATCAATTGCACTGATCCAAGAGCCAATGGTTATGAAAAACAAGATAGCAATCTTGTGGTCTGATATCTTTGAGCCCAAACCCATCTTGCCAAAACTCCTGGTCAGCTGTGTGTTTGGCTACGAAAGGACAGCGGAACGGTGGTGCTCTCTGGCAATCGGGCTGCAGACTGGATAAAGAAACCGTGCCATTCTTTGAATAGAACCCGAACGAGATGGCCTGAGTCTAGAGCACCGTCATCGGACCCTGATCACTGAACAAACACTCTTTGACAATGAATATGTTAGAGGATGTATAGAGTCAGAGGATAAAGTCACAAACGTGTTCCTCGAGTACACAGCCGTCTGCGAAATAAGAACACGAACCTTAGAGGAACCGAGTTCACTCAAAGACGTTCTGGACAAACTAAAACTGCTCATTTACTTCTGGAGGTGCACTGGTTGGAGTGAAGGCTTCCATAGGACATATAAAATTGACAATTTTGGACTAAATGCGGAAACTTGACCAGAATAGAACATTCATAAGTGTACCATGATTTTTAGAAAAGGGAATCATTGTATTGTTGTGTTTATCTATTTCGTATTGGATTAAAAAAAATATATTCTGTTAATAATAGCAACTTCGTGATAGAGGCTGTTCCTAATAGATTTTATTTAGTTATGAGTCATTTGTTTAGATTCTTAATTGAATGTTAATAATCCTCACGTGTCTTTATCTAAAAATGTTTACAATTAGCTATTTAGCGAAACCAATGTTAGATAATTAAGTAAATTTATAATCTTTGTACGTCTTCTTTATAAATTTTTAAAATAAAAAAACATATCAGGATTTCATTGTTTGTAAATATTGTTCTAGTAGAGATTGTCAGACAATATTGTTCTTGTATGTTTTGTTTTGTCTCGTCTTTGTTTGTGTAACCTAGAAGTGACGTCACAGGCCACTTCTGAACTTAGACGACTAGTTACTAACTCAATGAATATCTGTGATGGTGTGGTGTTATTGTGGACATTGTTATTGTTATATTCCATACCATTTAATTAATTAACCTTTTTAATTTATAATTAATACTTTTATTATAATTAAGTGAATTTTTTTAAAAAATCCATGTCATTTACACCCGGTTTCCGAGAACCCGATCAACGTAAAAATCAACTAGGTGTCAAATCTCTTGTCAAGGGTCAATTGACGTGCCTGTAGCGTGATCAGCGACTTTGATTTGATCATCTTGTTAGTTGACAACGAAATCATATGCCACAGACTAGTTGTTCAGACATCACCTTAGGAGCTTCGATCTACCTCACAACGCTTAACCGTCCACGCCACCATCAGCCAATCACCACGGAGATACGCATCTACGTCATCTTCAAAAATTTGACTAACGTTTATTCATTCCGCTATTGCATCGCACGCACTATACTATATATTCCAATTTAATTAATATAATTTTGTAATCCATGTAATTTCGCAAATATACTAAGTTGAAGCAATTCCTGGTGTCGCCTATCATTCGAAAAGTCTCCTAACACGCAGCAGAGCTGAAATCGAAACATTGGTCCTTCGAGCCGGATGTTGGACTTTGGAGTGCTGTATCTCCTGAAAACGCGCATATCAAGTACGGCCAGCCATCCTGCCCAGCCCTATTTATCTCCATTTCAGTTGTGTGATACCGTGCTATTTGCTCAATTTCAGTGATATTCTGGTGTGTTATTGTGCGCTGCCAACTACAAATTTCATCGTAACCGTCACATTCAAACGTGAGTACCCCTTTCTTTCTGCCTTCCATCAAAATGAGTCAGCCTAGTACATCAGAGATCTCGGTTCCTAATAAGCCTCGCGATAAATCTCCTTTCAAATATAATCCAAATGACGATTGTCCACTTATTAGGGATCTAGTTAAAAAACGTGGCATAGTAAAAGGTAGATTATCAAAATTCTCAAATTACTTGTCTAGTATTGCTGATGGACCTTTGTCTAGTCAAACACGCGTAGATCTTAAATTACGGATTCAGGGAGCCGCTAAATTATTTGATGAATTTAGTGACATTCAACGGCAAATCGAGGAATCAGTCTCCGATGTAGATGAGCAATTAACGCAAAGAGAATTAATGGAAAATAGGTACTACACATTATTATCTCAAGCTGAATGTCTACTAAATCCGAGTGAGGTCACTGACGGTTCTAGTAAATGTACTAATCACCACAGACCGGCCGTTAAATTACCCACTATTTCTATGCCCACCTTTGACGGTTCATACGAGCATTGGTTGGAATTTAGGGACACTTTTCTATCATTAGTGCACAATTCCAATGATATAAGCAATATAGAAAAGTTTCACTACCTAAAATCTGCATTGAAAGGAAGTGCGGAGCTGGTAATCAATGCCGTAGAATTTTCTAGTTCCAATTACCCGGTTGCATGGGATTTACTTCTCAATCGATACAATAATAGCGAATTGTTAGTGCATAATCACGTCATGTCTTTGTTCACTATGCAGAACTTAAGCAAGGAATCGCCAGATCTAATTCGACAATTAATAGACACCGTGTTGAAGAATTTACGTGCATTAAAAATGCTTGACGAACCAACTGACGCATGGGACACATTGATTATCTATTTAATTCTGTTTAGATTTAATCCAGTCACCGAACAACAATGGGAACTATACAAACGCGCACAAGGATTATCTAGAAATGGCGATTCTAAAGCTAAGCGTAAGCCTAAGCTGGATGATATGTTGAACTTTCTTAAAGACCGAGCTGACGTGTTGGAAACATTACAGGTGACACACAGTAAACGAAATACTGATAGTACAAAACCAAACACTAAATTTAATCAATCTAAAATTCACTGTAATGTTTCCACCAATGAGCCACAGAGTCAACAGTCGCAAAAATCCACAAAAATTAAAGGGCTTTGTCTATTATGCAACTCAAATCATCCACTTTACGCGTGTCAAAGATTTCTTGATTTTAATTTAGAGTCTAAACTTAACTTTGTTCGCGAAAAGAAACTTTGCATAAATTGTTTGCGGTCAGATCACACGTTAGATAGTTGTAGGTTCGGGCCGTGTAGATTATGCAACAAAAAACACAACTCGTTACTGCATTCCGACAATCATACGAATCAATCCATATCACTTCATGTGCCGCACGCTAATGAGGCGCCGACTGCGATGGCCGCGGCTGCGGGCACGCATCCTCCGCCCCTTACCGCGCCCGCCGCACCGGGATCGTCCTCAGCTGTGGAATTTTCTACAATCTATGCAAACAAAGCGCACATAAACACATCTACTAAATCACCTGTTATGAAACCGGTTCTACTATCGACTGCATTAGTGGAGATAGCTGATAATAATCGCAACAGTTATCATTTAGCACGCGCGCTCCTTGACAGCGGTAGTGAACGCTGTTTTATTACGCAAAGTTTATGCAATTTAATTCAAGCGCCAGTAATACAGTCCACTCAAGAAATCCATGGTGTAGGGAACTCGATCACAAAATCTACACAAATATGTGACATTGAGTTAAAATCGCGCGTTCATCCCTATACTACACGTTTACAATGTTTCGTCCTGCCTAACATTACGTCGGCGTTGCCTGCTTTGTCACAATCGCAACAAAGCGGACAACTCAAAATTCCCGAACATATTGTTTTGGCTGACCCGCATTTTTGTGAGTCTCAAAATATAGATATCCTAATCGGTGCGGATACCTTTTGGGATTTAATTAATTGTAATAAAATAAGATTACCTGGTGGGCCTTTCTTATTAGATACAAAGTTGGGATGGGTTGTTTCCGACCCAATTTGTTCTCTTACGCGTCATGATAGGTACATTCAGTGTAATTTTTCTCAGTCTATCGATTCCCAGCTACGCAAATTCTGGGAGTTGGAGGACATGTCTGCGTATCGGGATACGCGCACAGATGAGGAGCGTTCTTGTGAACAACATTTCGTCAATACTACTACGCGCAATAGTGACGGAAGGTTCAAAGTTCGCATCCCTTTTAAATCATCACCCGATACCTTAGGCGAAAGTTATTCACAGGCAGAACGTAGGTTTTTTGCTCTCGAAAAACGATTGTTACGCAATCCTGACTATAAAAAACTTTATGCCGATTTCATTCACGAGTACATTCGATTGGGTCACATGAGTCGTGTTGATCGCGTCGGGACGCCTCACTACTTCCTACCGCATCATGGAGTGTTTCGTGAGCACAGCACCACCACCAAGCTGCGTGTGGTGTTTGATGCCAGCGCCGCAGCTAGCAATGACATCTCGCTCAATGGAATACAGATGGTAGGCCCACCGATACAAGGCGATTTGTTGTCTATTTTATTACGATTTAGGCAACATAAATACACGGCTTGTGCAGACATCGAGAAAATGTATCGGCAATGTCTCATTCACGAAGATCAGCGTGATCTTCAGCTGATATTGTGGCGTGATGACCCGTCGCGGCCGCTGGATGTTTACCGACTGAACACGGTCACTTACGGCACCGCGTCTGCGCCGTTTCTAAGTTGTAGGTGTCTTAAACAGCTAGCGGCTGACTGCACGGATCATGACGTCACAAGAATCATTAACGAAGATTTTTACGTTGACGATATGATCACGGGTTGTGATAATAAACAACAACTTTTAGAGGTATGCAAAAATGTTGCAGACCTTTTAAAGTCGGGTTGTTTCCCCCTTCGCAAGTGGATGTTTAATTTCAACGTGGAAAACTGCGAGTCTGACTTAGTCAAAGAATTATCGTTAGGTGATAACGTCCATTCTAAAACTTTAGGGTTGGGTTGGCATAATATGAACGATATATTTTATTTTAACACACAGTTTGAGACTAACTCCAATCAATTAATTACTAAGCGTTATATTATGTCAACAATTTTACAGATTTTTGATCCGTTAGGATTATTGAGTCCTATGATAATTATAGCTAAAATTTTGTTACAAAAATTATGGCTGTTAAAGATTGGCTGGGACGACGAAGTTCCCAGTGACGTCAAATGTACTTGGGAAACGTTTCTTAGTTCTTTGCTTGTTCTCAACAACATAAGTGTACCGCGACACGTCATAGGCAGTAACCCTGCTTCTATTGAGCTACACATATTTACAGACGCATCAGAGTCCGCGTATGGCGCATGTATTTACGTTCGTACTATAAATCATGACTCATCGGTGTCTGTCCGGTTGTGTTGTGCAAAGAGCAAGGTCGCACCATTAAATCCTGTGAGCATCCCTAGGCTAGAACTATGCGGGGCTTTGCTAGGTGCTAGGCTATATAATAAAGTGCGCGAATCACTACGCTGTCAATTTAATCACATTGTTTTCTGGTGTGACTCCACCATTGTGTTGGGTTGGTTACGCATGGCTCCTAATTTATTAAAAACTTTCGTGCAAAATCGAGCAGCTGAGATTCACGAAATCGCCAATGACCTTCCGTGGTGTCACGTCAGCGGGAAAGATAATCCAGCTGACTTGGTGTCTCGCGGAGTCAGGCTGGAAGATCTTCAATCTTCCACGCTATGGTGGGAGGGTCCTGATTTTTTACGACAGCACGACTTCGATATTAGTCAAGCTACCTCAGGTAAATATGTAGCACAGTCTGATTTACCGGAAGTGAAGCCAGTCAAAACACACGCATTCCTATCTACTCTGGATAATTCACTATTTCCATTTGAGAGGTTCTCTCAATTCAATCGTATGCAACGCGCCTGTGCGTATGTATTACGTTTTATTTACAATATTCGCAACAGGAATAACATTCGTCGCGGTCCTCTCACTGTTGATGAATTGAGAAATGCGCGCACGACTTTAGTGAAGTGGTCCCAACGCGAATCATTTCCTGAAGAATGCAAATTGTTAGGTAGTAACAAAGTTCTCAAAAATAAGCATAATTTAAGTAAATTAAATATATTCGCAGATAGTGATGGCATTTTACGAGTCGGTGGACGAATAAAATTGTCATCAAATTTTAACTTTGATAAGAAACATCCTGTACTAATTTCTTCCAACCACTGGTTTTCAGTGTTATTGTTTCGGCACGAGCACAAACGACTGCAGCACGCTGCGCCGCAGGCATTGCTGTACAACGTCCGCGAGTCCCACTGGCCAGTGGGGGGTAGGAACTTGGCCAAGCGCACTGTCCATGAGTGCGTTACGTGTACACGGTTGAGAGGTACATCTTTATCTCCTATCATGGGCAACCTACCGGAAGAGAGAATCACTCCAAGCTTTCCGTTCCTACGTACTGGTGTAGACTACGCTGGGCCAGTGCTGGTACTGAATCGTAAGGGTAGGGGCTCTAAATTGATAAAGGGTTATATTTGCCTATTTGTTTGTTTAGTTACACGCGCAATACATTTAGAGCTTGTCAGTGACCTTTCTTCCGATTCTTATCTACTTGCGTTAAAGAGATTTATTTCCCGACGCGGTAAACCTGATGAAATAATTTCGGACAACGGTAGGAACTTTGTGGGTCTCGCAAACGAATTTTCAAAATTTTTATCCACATGCTCTGATGACTTAATTGAATACGCGACTAGTCAAGATATTAAATTTTCTTTTATTCCTCCTTATGCGCCTCATTTTGGTGGATTGTGGGAAGCAGGAGTAAAGTCGTGCAAGCACCACTTGTTACGAGTCGTTGGCAACGCACACCTAACATTCGAGGAATATAGCACTGTGTTATCGCAAATTGAAGCTGTCCTCAACTCCCGTCCCATTAGTCCTTTATCCGCAGATCCTAACGACTACCTTCCTTTGTGTCCATCTCACTTCCTGGTTGGTCGTCTCCTAACAGCGCCTGCTACGCCACCGCTGACTGACGTTCCTGCTCACCGGTTGACACGCTACCAGAGGCTTGAGCAGCTCAGACAACATTTCTGGATACGCTGGTCCAAAGAGTACATATCCGAAATGCAAACCAGGATAAAATGGAGACAACATGGACGTGATCTGCAGCCAAACACAATGGTCGTCATCAAGGAGGACAACACGCCGCCACTGAAATGGAGCTTGGGTCGAATCATTGCAACAGTACCAGGGAAGGATGGAATCTCTCGAGTGGCTGACATCCAAACAAAGTCAGGAGTCATCAGGCGCGCATTCCCTCGAATCTGTCCCCTGTTCAATGATGGAGATGATGAGGTGTTGGACGTCGGTACCTACTTCCAAGGCCGGGGGCATGTTCAGACATCACCTTAGGAGCTTCGATCTACCTCACAACGCTTAACCGTCCACGCCACCATCAGCCAATCACCACGGAGATACGCATCTACGTCATCTTCAAAAATTTGACTAACGTTTATTCATTCCGCTATTGCATCGCACGCACTATACTATATATTCCAATTTAATTAATATAATTTTGTAATCCATGTAATTTCGCAAATATACTAAGTTGAAGCAATTCCTGGTGTCGCCTATCATTCGAAAAGTCTCCTAACACGCAGCAGAGCTGAAATCGAAACACTAGTTAATTTTTTGCTAAGCATCGTTTCAGTAACCCAAATTATTTTGCCACAGCTGTTAATTTAACTAATGTGTCAGTTGAATGACAATTTGATCGGGCTTTCAGAAACTGGGTGTTAATTTGGTGACCGTAGTTATTTAATGTAGTATATAATTTGTTATAAGGTAATATTAAATTCTCAGTTTAAAATTATTCAACTTCTTTATTGTTTTCTTGTATTTTTAGTGAGAGTTTAAATTAATGTTTTCTTTTCTTTCTTTCTTTGATACAATATGTAATATGAATTTAGTCATCTTAGAAAAAATAAAATTTTATTATGCTTCTATGATTTTTTTTATCACTTAGATTTTTTTATATTACGTGGTCGAATCTAATCAGTTCGTAATTATTCTTTTATTTTTTACTATGATTTTATATATTTTAATTTCGCCTAGCCCGTTCCATCATCGGACGGCATTGCGCCACCGGTACATGGTGGATATCCCACATATACGTACAAAACGTTTTGGGAACACATTCATGCGTACAGCCAAGGAATGGAATTCCTCGCCAGAGTCAGTGTTTCCTGATGCAATTTTTTTTCCAATCGTACCAGTAGTTCCAGAGATTACCTCCTACAAAAAAAAAAAACAAAGAAACAAACTTTACTTCTTTATTATATTAGTGTAGATATACTATATACTATATAGCAATCTCATAGAAATTAAAATTCTTGATGACTTAGAACCTTGGCATGAAGCAGGGAAATAATTTTTTTTTAGTGTGGGAAATAATCAAATGGGCTCTCCCGTCCTAGGGTGAAGCGAAAAGATATCTCAGACTTTTAACGACTCCTACGTTTCTTCGGTTGCCTTTTGCGTTCTAAAACGGTGGGGGTATCCAGGGCATAGACCCTTACGGGATGAAAGTTGGTATAGCGAAAGACATTCGTTACCTACGTCATAAAAAAGAATATTTTTAGCTGCGATTCGGAAAAAAACGAAAATTGAGTAATAATAATAATACAATGTCAATGTCACCCTGACATCGTAACGCAAACGAATACCGTAGATCTAGTACATGATTTTAGACCTCCTAGTGGTGGAATTTTTCTGTCGGTTTTTTCTTTTTTTTTAAATGATTTTTCTTAATCTTAAATTAATCCGTATAAAAACGTCATTTTAACAGTTTTTGCGAAAAATATGAATGAATTACATTCCAAATTTAAAATGTCATCGGGTTTGGTTAGATTAACGACTTTATTTGCCTCGATGATTTTATTTAGGTACATTTTTTTTTTAAATACCTATTGTTTCTTTGTTTTTTTTTTCGAAAAAAATCATCGGAGTAGGTTAGAATAACGATTTTATACAGGAACAAAAAAGAAAACGACGAAAAATTTCACCACTCGGGGGCAGAGAATCATGTAGGTACTGAATCCATGGTATTCCTTTGTGGTACGATGTCAATGACATCCTGTATATAAAGTACTAGCTTTTGTCAGCGGCTTCGCCCGCGTACATAAAATATACCCTATGTCACAAAAACAAAACTTTACCTCTTTTTTATAAATATAATATATATATATAATATATATATATATACTAGCTTTTGCCCGCGGCTTCGCTCCCGGCAACAGATTATTCTACTCTACCCTACTCTACCCTACTCTACCCTACTCTACCCTACTCTACCCTACTCTACCCTACTCTACCCTACTCTACCCTACTCTACCCTACTCTACCCTACTCTACCCTACTCTACCCTACTCTACCCTACTCTATCCTACTCTACCCTACTCTACCCTACTCTACCCTACTCTACCCTACTCTACCCTACTCTACCCTACTCTACCCTACTCTACCCTACTCTACCCTACTCTACCCTACTCTACCCTACTCTACCCTACTCTACCCTACTCTACCCTACTCTACCCTACTCTACCCTACTCTACCCTACTCTACCCTACTCTACCCTACTCTACCCTACTCTACCCTACTCTACCCTACTCTACCCTACTCTACCCTACTCTACCCTACTCTACCCTACTCTACCCTACTCTACCCTACTCTACCCTACTCTACCCTACTCTACCCTACTCTACCCTACTCTACCCTACTCTACCCTACTCTACCCTACTCTACCCTACTCTACCCTACTCTACCCTACTCTACCCTACTCTACCCTACTCTACCCTACTCTACCCTACTGAGTTTCAGAACGCGATATTAGGTCCTCCAACGCGCACGCGAATTTGAACTTTATGCAGCGGTAATAAATTACAAATTGACTCTCCATTTTATTTAGAAAACGTTTGTATGGGAAATAGAAAAATGCTGTTTTGAGGATTTTCCCGGCAATTATTCGAATTTTTCTCACCTTTTAAACCTTCCCTAGACCTCCACGAATAATTCAAGACCAAGATAAGATAAATCCGTTCAGCCGTTCTCGTGTTTTAGCGAGACTAACGAACAGCAATTGATTTTTATATATATAGATTATATATATAAAGTATGTTTCTACGAAACCCTTGAGGAGGCCTGCTTAATAGCAGGCCTCCTCTCTAGGAGCGGGTATGGGCCATAATCCGCTTCGCGGGCTCAGTGCGGATTGGTGGATGTCACATGTCTTCAAATTTTTGGTTCTAGGACATGCTGGTTTCCTCACGATTTCTCCTTCACCGTTTTGAGAGCAGTGGTGACGAAATAAATTACACAAAGTAATGCGCCTGGCTGGGTTTGAACCCGCGACCTACAACTCGTAAGTAGGGGCCGATACCACCCGGGCACCAGTGCTCAAGCCTCTGCCTCAAGCAAATATATTTAGTTTTTAATTAATAGAGGATTATTACGATATTAAAATTAATTTATCAAATGGTATGTTTTAACATTACAATGTATTATGGATTAGCTCCGGTGATAAGAACGGGAAACAGAAGGGGACCTGCCAATTAGATTAACCTAATTAGGTAATTCATTAAAAATAATAAAGGAACAATATTGGCAAATCATATAGTTTTGAATTTCGAACATTGCGCTTCACCTTTTTAAAGAAATATCACGCCGTCTAATCGATACTTTGCGTGACCAGAGGGCTGGCTCTTTCTTTGCCCAAAGAATTAGCATTGCCATCCAACGTGGCAATGTTGCCAGTCTTCTGGCACGTTTCCAGATGACAGCGATGTGGAGGAAGGAATATTTCGACGCTTGAGTATTGTGTTTTTGTATTATATGTACATAGTTAGTTTTGGTGTAAATATTTATTTTAGTTAAGTTTATATTTAAGATTTTATTTTATATGTTATGTAAAATATTTTGTTTATCAATTGAAATTAAAAAATAATTATTTATCAAAGTGTTGACGAGTATAATCATTACATAGTATAAAATAAAGTTTACCGCTTCCGCTGGGACCCGGAAAACGAGGAAGGCCTAAGAGGCGTTGGATCGACGTCGTAAGGGACGATATGCGTGCCAATGGGCTTACGGCAAAGGACGTGAAAGACCGAGCGAAGTAGGCGTTTGAGTTGGAAAGCGGACCCCGGGCACCGAGGTGAAAGCCAAGGAAGCAACCGGGACTAGCGCTGAGATGATGATGATAAGTATAAAACAAAGTTTGCTTTCCCTATGTATGCTTAGACCTTTAAAAGTAGGTAGCTCGCCGTCCGGTCGGCTGGTAATCGTCCGGACCAAGCCCAGTCGTCGACGGCGCGCACTGTTCCCGCGCGCCTCAAAGAGTTTTCAACAACCGTAGGGACCCTGCAGAAGGGTTGAAGCCAATTAGGGCCACGGGTTTGCGTCTTAAAAGGAAGGCTCTGGCCCTGGTATGTATGGCGATGTAGGAACGGGGTAGGTTGTTTAGTCAGTAAGCGTCTGACACTTGTTTTCCGCTCCGCCCAAGAGCGGGACTCGTCATTGGATGATTTTTACCTACCATAAAAAAAAAGATCTTTAAAAGTACGCAACGGATTTTGATGCGGTTTTTTTAGTAGATAGTGTGATTTAAGAGGAAGGTTTATGACGTGTATAATACTATAATACGAGTACATGCATAATATTTTCAATATTAGTACCCGTGCGAAGCTGGGGCGGGTCTCTCGTATAGTATATTTTTATAAAATACACTGGGCCGCCAATATAACGGGTTACGTAGAAAAATTACGAATCTTCCAAGAGCGCTTTTTTATCACGGGTTGCTCGTATAGATAATCTGAGCTGATTGACTAAGATATGAAACTGACTGACCAAGATAATGATCAAAGTTCGGTAAAATTCATGCCCTAAAGTAATGAAATAAATTATAAGCAAATCTAAAGTTTTTATAGACAACCTATTTATTTTGCAGGCGAAGCCGCTACCAGAAGTTAATATATTATAAATATATTAGTAATTCCTATTATATATCTTGAATGACATTTCGTTTGTTAGAATTATAGTTAAAAAAAAAACAGGTATTCTAAACTTCAAAAAACAACAACATTCAAAATAAGGACTTTTGTCTTTTGCTGTAAAACTGACTGATATTAAAAAAAATCTTGGGTTAATTATAGTATGTAGTGTAATATCATGTTGTCATTAATATTTGAATAATGTTCACGAATTATTACGAACTAGCGCCCCGCCCCAGCTTCGCACGGGTACAATGTATATTGTACCTATAAACCTTCCTCTATCAATTAAAAAAACCACATCACAATCCGTTGTGTGCTCTTCATCTACTGCAGCAGAGTCTCCAGTCAGCAGACCTTCCTCTTGAATTACTCTATCAATTAAAAAAACCACATCACAATCCGTTGTGTACTTTTAAAGATCTAAGCATACATAGGGACAGAGCGACTTTATTTTATACTATGTAATGATGCTATTTTTACAAGAAGAAGGGACAACTCGGTGTAGCAATCCAAAGAGTCGTCTAGCAATTTCAAGATACAAAAACCAACTAAAAGCTAAAAATTTCTACTTACGTCAATTTTTTTCCATTCCTAAATATCTTCTAAGACTCAATTGGGGAATTGAATAATTTACATACTTGTACGGAACCCTCAGAGCGCGGATCCGCTTGCTCTTAGCCAGTTTTTTTATAGTAATATATTTTGCGTTTATTATTAAAATTTAATAATGCGTGCAAAACGTGTTCTGTATATTTTTTTTTTTTAAATCAGTTACTCATCATATCAGCCGAACGCCCACTGCTGGGCATAGTCCTCCCCCAAGGATCTCCACAACGATCGGTCCTGTGCTGTCCGCATCCAACGGCTCCCCGTGACCTTCACCAGACCGTCGGTCCACCTTGTAGAGGGCCTGCCCACGGAGCGTCGTCTGGTACGCGGTCCCCATTCGAGAACCTTTCCACCCCAACGGCCATCAGTTCTCCGCTAACAAAATATAATTTATTTAACTCGTTACTACTAGAGTTAAATATTTCTCATTTTATTTTATAGGTATTTAATACAGTAACTATACTTTTATGGGTAACCTAAGTGTAGTTATTATTAACAATTTTTGTAATGTTTATCGATAATGCAGACTTCCTTCTAGATAATGTGAGTATGGCAAAATTAATGAGGCTATGTTGCATAATGCACTATTTATATCGTCCAGGCAAAAAATATTGGTTATGTGTACATTATTTAAAAAAGAGTGGTTCAAATTGGTTTTTCCTTTTTTATATACGTAATATTAGCATAGCATTATAATAAATAATAGTAATAATAATATGTCCACAACTATCACACAATGTCGTCTAGTCCCAATCTAAGCAGAGCTTGTGTTATGGGTACTAGACAACTGATAAACATACTTATATATTTCTAAATACATACATATTATAGATAAATTACACCCAGACGCAGAACAAATGATCGTGCTCGTCATACAAACACTTGTCCTGGGTGGGAATCGAACCCACGACCTCCCGCTTAGCAGTCAGGGTCACTAACTACTAGACTGACAGGCCAGTCAAAGCATTGCATCATTATCATCATCATCATCATCCTACCCTTATCCCATGTTACTTGGGGTCGGCATCAGCTTTATAATGTTCCCAACTGCTGGAACTCAGGCTTCCTCTCTAGGAGAAGGAATGGGCCGTAATCAACCAAGCGGGCCCAGTACGGGTTGGTGGATGTCACCTGTCTTCGAATTTTGGTATATTTTATCGTTTTGAGAACAGTGGTGATAAAATAAATGATACAAAGTAATGCACCTGGCTAAGTTTGAACCCACGACCTATAACTCGTAAGTCGGGGCTAATATTCGTAATATTAATAAAACCGTTCAAGAGTGTGTCGGTCCACGCTCAGTGTAGAGTTCTGAAGTTTCCCGTCCGTCACAAATGAATTTAAGGGTTTAGCGCGAACAGTGACTATCACGCAAATTATTCAGTTTAGAAAAATAAATGAATTAGAAACTTCAAAATCATTTTAACCCTTAATTTAGCAATGTACTCCACTGATCACATAAACTTTGAAAAAATTTAATGACCCAAAAATTAGAAAAAAGTAGCATTTTTCGTTTTTAATAAGTATCAATGATTGTCAATTGTAGTAGAAATTTATTTTATATTGTAATAACATAAAAAATAATTTGTCAAATTCAAAATGTCTTCGAAACGGTCTGGTGTCTCTGCGACCTGGGCAAGTTTTTTATTTTTTTCCTTAGGTTTTCGTTTGGGAGTTCTGGGTTTTTAGCTTTGGAGTGCATGTGAGCCTTACAAGTCATATAACACAATCGCTATTTTTGCTGTAATTTACGTAATAACAATTTTATAAGCTAGAAACAATGTATGTACTCCGTGAATACCGTTGCCAAAAAGACACAAAATAGACTTTGGTATACACGAAGTACATTGCCAAATGCATAGTGTTATTCAATATGGCTTTATTTCTATGTTTCATATATACCGATATACTTATGTAGCAACCTTCATGTAGGTACTTAATCAAAATAAAAAGAAAAATATATGATCTGTCATTAGGTTGATGTAACTTGTCATGCATGTTTTCTTGTGAAAAAATATCCATAACCAGGCAATAAAAACATCTTTCCTGCCACTCCTTCTTCTTATTAGTGGGACCGTTGATGTTGCAGTCTACAATCACTCTGACAGCGTCAGGTACGACGCTATTAGTCGTTTTCCAAAATCGGCAAGTAAACAATCTCGTAGATTTTGCAAAGCGGGAAGGACTAAGATTTATACGTGAAGTGCAAAACGCATCGTGTTTTGTGGTAGGAGAAAGCAACAGGAGAACTACTTCCGTCAATTTCACTCTAAATATATTTTGTTTGTGATGTTTTTTTAATAAATAAAGTAATAAATTAACTAAATGAGAATTATAGATTTCTTGGCACTGTACTACACGTAGTACAAACATAGGAGGACGTAGTTTACACTATAGTTGGCAATGTACTCTCTGGAGTACACAGGTTTTCGCGAAAACTGTAATATACAGTTTTTTTTCACTATTTTTTTCATTCCTCTGGGATCATAATAAATACGAAAAAAACAATAAAATGTCAAATTTAAGAAAAAAAATTCCTTGCCAATTTAAGGGTTAAAGACCAATTCATCGATACTCCACACGTATGGGTTTGATGAAAGAAGAATTTTGTGTTTCAGTTCTAGGTATATATGAGGAACCCGAAAATTTATCTTTTTTTTTTCTATTTTTTGTACAAATCTTAAAGCGGTTCACAGAATACAATCGACTTATCTTTCAGCGGTATAGTTCTTATGGTTTTGGAAAAAAGAAAAATATACAGACATGACGAATTTATAAGGGTTCCTTTTTTAAACCTGAAAAAACTGGGGAAGTGCGAGTAGGATTAAATTATCATTGATGGTAAAAAAAAATTATGCACTAGTTAAAAACTTTTCTTGAATAATGTTTGTTAGGATTTGTTAGGATGGACTCGACAATATACAAAAATCTAAATATTATTATGATGAAAAAAAAAACATAGAAGTATAATAATATTTATTTAGACACGCACTAAAAATACAAGAAAACATTATTAAAAAGAAAAATACAGACCTGTGCGAGGCCAATAAGGAAAAAAGTAAAAAGGTTGAACAATTTTAAAATCAGAATTTGGTATTAGCTTATAACAAATTATATACTAAATTAAATAACTACGGTCACCAAATTAACACCCAGTTTCTGAAAGCCCGATCAAATTGTCAATCAATTGACACAGCTGTTAAATTAACAGCTGTGGCAAATTAATTATGCTTAGCTAAAAATTAACTAGTCTGTGGCATATGATTTAGTTGTCAACTAACAAGATGATCAAATCAAAGTCGCAGATCACGCTACAGGCACGTCAATTGACCCTTGACAAGATATTTGACACTTAGTGGATTATTACGTTGATCCGGTTCTCGGAAACCGGGTGTAAATGACATGGATTTTTTTTTAAATTTTTACTCAATTAAATTAAAGTTATTAATTATAAATCTAAAAGGTTAATTAATTAAATGGAAATATGGAAAAAAAAATATGGAATGGAATATAAAAATGACAATGTCCACAATAACACCACAGCATCACAGATATTCATTGAGTTAGTAACTAGTCGTCTAAGTTCAGAAGTGGCCTGTGACGTCACTTCTAGGTTAGACAAACAAAGACAGGACAAAACAAAACATACAAAAACAATATTGTTTGACAATCTCTACTAGAACAATATTTACAAACAATTAAATCCTGATATGTTTTTTTTATTTTAAAAATTCATAAAGAAGACGTACAAAGATTATAAATTTACTTAAGAGGCCGGTTCGGGACGATTTATCCATACAAACGTAATACCAAAATCATTTGCAAGTCGAGCATATTTCAACCATATTATGGTGATATTTGGATTTAGACAATATTTATCTGGGTTCCCAGGGGCCCTACACAAGTGGCAATCGCTCCGTGTCGAATCCATTTCTAAGTTCGATTTCGCCTTAACGATGTCGACCACAAAATGGTAGACAAAGTGACATCGACTAACATATTGACAAGTCGAAGTGTTGGTTCGACAAAATAACAACTTCTTGGCTATGGTTATCGAATTAAAACGTCCAATTTGACGTATAAACAACTAATAACAATTAGCGAATCGAAAACGTTTGACCACGTGACTTTTCGAAGGCTTATGTCAGTTTCATACATTTGGAGTTTCGAATTTCGTTATCGTTAGTGAGAATGTGACTTTGTCTAAGCCCCCCGATCTTTAAACAAGCTTTTTTAAAAAAGAAAGATCTGGGAACCTAGATAAATACTGTCTAACATTGGTTTCGCTAAATAGCTAATTGTAAACATTTTTAGATAAAGACATGTGAAGATTATTAACATTTAGTTAAGAACCTAAACAAATGGAGAATAACTGATGAACTAAATAAAATCTATTAAGAGCAGCCACTATCACGAATATTTTATTAATAACAGAATATATTTTGTTTAATCCAATACGAAATAGACATTATGAATGTTCTATTCTGGTTAAGTTTCCGCATTTAGTCCAAAATTGTCAATTTTATATGTCCTATGGAAGCCTTCACTCCAACCAGTGCACCTCCAATAGTAGATGAGCATTTTTAATTTGTCCAGGGCGTCTTTGAGTGAACTCGGTTCCTCTAAGGTTCGTGTTCTTATTCCGCAGACGGCTGTGTACTGGAGGAACACGTCTGTGACTGTATCCTCTGACTCTATACATCCTCTAACAGATTCATTGCCCCTTGACACCCAAGCGAGCGCCGGCGTTCGCGGGAACTATAGCGAACGCCGGCGTTCGCGGGTATTAACGGAAACTATTAACGTACAATATTTGATTTTTTTTTTTGTAGGGTATTTTGATATTTATCCAAGAACGTAAAAAAAAAGTTTTTATAGACAAATAACTTTCCGTTAATACCCGCGAACGCCGGCGTTCGCTGTAGTACCCGCGAACGCCGGCGTTCGCTTGAGGGGAGAGGAGTTAAGGAGTGGTTGTTCAGTAAGCAGTGTACGGTAATAGTGCCCGGTATCAGACGCAAGCCATCTCTGTCTAGTCGCAGAAGGTTGCTGGTTCAGGTTCTATTCAAAGAATGGCACGGTTTCTTTATCCAGCCTGCAGCCCGATGCCAGAGAGCACCACCGTTCCGCTGTCCTTTCGTAGCCAAACACGCAGCTGAGCAAAGGATATTGGCACGACGGGTTCTGGCTCAAAAACCTCTATATCAGACCCCAAGATTGCTGTCAGGTCTCTGGTGTGATATCTTGGGGTATGCACATGTTCGTGGTTTTTCTGCGTTTTGAGTACTGAGTGTTACTTTATCTCCAATGATTCCAAATACGCATATCTTGTTTTTCGTAACCATTGGCTCTTAGATCAGTGATCGGAATTTCATCTCCAACATCCCCCGTAAGCTAGCAGTCTAGTTATGTTGAAGGTTTATTTGTAGTATTAGTTAGATTTATTTGTAGGATGGGATTGGATGTAGGTGTCGGTGGCTATGGGACGGAGTTAGATGGAGACGGATCCATCTGAGATTTCACCTCCATCCTCCGTCTCACACAAATTGTCGCAGGGAGAGGATGAAAGCAGCTGCGTCGTCCATCCGGGTGATGTAGGTGCAGCATCTATTTTTGCATCAGCCATCGCTGCTTGAAGCATCTCTTCTTCCAGTTTGGCCATGTCGGTGTCAGTCGGTGTCGGGTTCGGGGTTTCAATAGCGTCTGTCTTTACGTCAGCAGGATGTGTCCTGGGGTAGAAGCAAACGTATATCGTCCCAAATAGGTACGATATGCATCGCTCCCGATCAAGAACCTTGTCAACTTGGTCAGCTGGGATTCCCAGTGTCAAAAATGTCCCGTGGTTATCACCACCGACGCTTGTTGCCTTGTACAGCGACCACCTCCCAATATCGTACCAAGGGTTCTGACGAGTCAAAATACTCTGGAGCCGTGCTCCGTCCCCTTTATACCTCGGAACAAATAGCGCGGCTCGGACACGGGTAGGCATGTCTGACTGTCGTATGACGGTTAGTGTCAAGTCGGTGTCTGGGAGTCGTATTCGTGGTGTATTCTGGGTCAGCCAGGTCAGGGAGTTCTCGTCCTCACACCACATATGCACGGTACCGTCCGCCACGCGAGGGGATCCACGGAAAGCCGGGAGCGGTGTGAGGTCGGACTCCGTGAGCAGTCGTTCGAGTTTCCTTGTTATTATTGTGGCATCTTCGTGTGTCAAGTCTCTGGAGGGGGGAGAGAAGCAGATTGCTACGGCTAACCGCGCCGGTACATCCTTTATGGTCAGCGTGAAGGTCTTGGGCCCACCTAAAGTAGACTGGGTCCTTACCCGCTTTGAATCCACCTGCAGCGCGCTCGGTGAAGCCGTATCATCCGGGTGCTTCCTCTTCATCACCTCCCAGCCGTTTTGTCCAGGTTGTGATTTGAAGGCGCCCGATGTAGTAGGCTCAACAGGGTCTTGAATAGGGCGTGGGTGCTCAACCCGTTCCCTCCTCGTCTTGGCATTCTGTGTGTTTGTCAGGTCCTGGTTCAAACTTCCAGATCTGGTGGATCCTTGCTTGCGTGTTTCCACGTCCAGCCCTTTTTCGTTCAGGGTTTTCCCTTCACGTACTTCGGGCTTGTCGCGTACTCCAGGTATGGCGACTGTTTGCGTGCCATTCTGGCCAAAGCCACGAACAAGCAGGTTAGTTTCCCCTTCCAGAATACGCTGGAGACTGACCGATAAATCTTGAATGAACCTTTTTACTTCTCCTAAAAGTTTTGGAGTAGTCTGAAACAATTCGTTTACGAAATCTTCAACATTTCTGTCACGCATTTCACTGCATATCTTGTATACAAACGTGCCGTTATACATTTTAGTGTATTGGGTAGATTCATACGGTGAACCACATAAAGTGTTCAAATAATTCATATGCTGGATACAAAACTGAAGTTCGGATAATTTTTTGGATACTTCTCCGTCAAAAATTCTCTTAGCTTCTACTTCATCGTACTGAAAATACTTTGCTGTGACATTTTTAATTTTTAAATGTTCCTCAGAATTTATTATTTCTGTATTGTACTCTAAGCTCATCAGGACGTAAGACAGCACAACTGCACACACTTCTCTGGTCACATCCTCCTTTTTACAAGCAAAATACACAAGAGCTGTAAACAGTACCACATAATCTGGAGGTAGTTTAGCCAAATCCTCAGTGTTTATTCCTTTCTCAGTTAGGAAATGCTCAAACAGCTTCAACTGCTTGACTTCATCCCATCCATTCTCGAACACCGACACCTTGCAATCGTAGACTGGTCTAGAAACAAACGGATCATCAGTCAGTATCTCTTTAAAATTGTTGGCATCCTGGTACACTTTAAATTTACCTCCCTTGTAATTCGTGAGTAAATTGTATGCATATTTTATCATACTAATTGATAGAAAAATACTGTCTTGAGATTTCACATCCATAACCCAAGATCCGTCAATAACTTTCCATTTGTACAGATTGATATACACTGGCGGCACGTGTTTACAAACCACTCCTTTTTCGAACCATTCAGGATCTTGTTTCAATATCGAGATATTCGAACCAAGTAGATACTTAGTTACATGCCCGAGTTTACTATTCTTCATGTTTGCTAAAATGTTTTCATAATTGGACCAAAACTTGCTGTGGTCCTCTCCGGTTGTAATTTTTTGTGAAATTCCCTCTATCGCTTCTTGCAAACTATGTCTCGAGAGCCACATGATCAGATGCCTGAGTTTTAGATTTTGAGGGTTGCATAATAAATCCCAAGTTTCAAATAGTGAATCGAAAAAATCTGATGGAAATACTGTTGTGTCAGTTATTGCAGCAAAAATAGCAAGTTTTTCTTCAGTCAGAAAATTCTTTCGAAGGAATTTCTGTAGTTTGTACTGGCGACATCGGATTGATCTTGTTCTATTGTCGAATCTCATTGTTGTGGAGTGTATATAAGGGGCTCTTCTAAAGCAGTATTCTATATCAAAGCTGATGATAGAACATTTTAGTTGTAGAGCTAAGGCTACACACTCATCTTTGGTCTCAGTGACGCAGAAAGCACAGTCAAAGTCCATCGCATTTAATACTTCTACAGTGGCGTCTCTTAAAAATATTGGTGGCACAAAAACGCAGTTTGTATCAAAATCGAAGAATTCTTGTCGAAACTTTTTAATTTTCTCTTCCATGTCTTTGTTACCACCTTTGAACAGGATGTAACATTTAACATTAGCCTGTTTATACATCGCGAAGTGTCTTTTCAAGTACTCAGCGTACTTATCGGTTTCACAACCAAAGACGAAAGGGATTTTGCTCTTTTTATACATGTTGTATAAGTAGGTCTGTCCATCAATGACGACGGAACAGTTCTTTAGAGTAAATGGTCGAGTTTCCTCTGTTACAATTAAGTTCAGATATTCCGCGATCCTCATTTTGATACCTGCAACAGAATTGATAAGTTATTGTTTTTGTTAATTACATCAAACCAGCCCTCAACCTGTTTTTTTTTTTATGGTATGTAAAAATCATAAAATGACGAGTCCCGCTCTTGGTTGGAGCGGAAAACAAGTGTCAGACTCTTACTGACTAAACAACCTACCCCGTTCCTACATCGCCATACATACTAGGGCCAGAGCCTTCCTAGCCCTCAACCTAATCACCATTTTGTGTAGTCATATTTTTTAACTGTTTTCGAATACAGAAAAGAAAATTTGTGAGGGGGGGAGGGGAGTTTGTTGGTACGGTTGGCGTAGCTGCTTTTTTAGGTGAGAAAATCCACTACAGACGTCTCCCACCGTTGGGCAGAGCAGGAGATTGTTTCAGACTTTTACTGAATAAAAACCTATTCCTGTTCCTTCGTTGCTCTTCATACCCGCGCCTATTATTCCTTTTAGAAGCAGATACTTGGCCGCAATAGGTTTCGACCTTGCTTGGCCCCTTACGGTTTTGTACCTACCTACTCTTTGTTTTTTTTTTTTGGTTTGGTTAAATCCAATGAGAAATGCCGCACTTGGGCGGAGCGGGAAACAGTGTCAGGCTCTTATAGACTAAACACCCCACCCCGTTGCTTCATTCAATTCGCAGTTGGTCTAAAGGAATCAAAAATTCATAAGAATAAAAAAAAATGTTGGAGTTTACGCTTAGATTTACTAAGCAGCAAAGAAAAGCAAAAAAAAAAGCTTTTGATTAAAAAAAAATTGCACCAACTGCGGATAGGACCAATAGACCAGTGCAGACAGCTTTTGAAAGGGAACAAAATAGTAGTAGAATGAGACCCATTGGAAAAGGATATCTTCCTTTTAGCAAATACACCGTGAAATTTAAATGGTTGTTTTCCCGCGGCAGAATGACTTGCCATAAGGAGTACTTTTGAAGCATGCAGTAAAAATAAAAAAAAATGAAAAGTTTTTTTTTATAAATAATTATTAAAAATATTTATCAACTCAAAAAAGAGAAAACAATAGTAACATTAGACGTAATTTGTAGGTACTACTAGAGTCGCATGAGCAGTACGCCGTCAAAGGAAACCGATTCATTAAATATTTGAACCAAAATAAGCTCTCGCACGTTGTGATACGTCATAATTAGCTTGCACTCTACAGGTCCATTTTTTGTTTTTAATATTTTATTTTTTTATCAAACGTTTGTATTACCAAGACACAACCATTTCGCTGAGGGAAAACAACCATTTAAATTTCACGGTGTATAGCAAAAATTTAAGGAATAATAAATTAAGGTCGATCTGAGGTCAGGAAGTGGATGGGTGTGCGGTTTTAAGGGTAAAAAATGGTCTGGCAAAACTATTGGTTTTATGGAAAAATGTCTAATAGCAAACTTGTAGGTAATAAAAAGATCTACCACTTTTGTATTTATACTTTTTCACACAGCTTCAAAATCTATGTGAAAAGTCCAAAAAACCGAGTTTTTTAATTTAATTTTTATCTCCTTTAAAAATCACTTTTTTTTTACAAAATTTGGTGAAGTTTCCTTGTTATGTCTCAAACTTACTATATTTTTTTTAATTTAAAATATTCACAGTTGTGCTTTATTTTGGCTTAACATCGAAAAAACAGCCTATTTTCAATCGAAAAATCTCACGTAAAAATATGTGATTTTTTTAACCGACTTCAAAAAAAAGGAGGTGGTTTTCAATTCGATTATATTTTTTTATTATTATTACTAGCTTTTGCCAGCGGCTTCGCCCGCGTACATAAAATATAGCCTATGTCACTCAGGAGTAAAGCAGCTTTCTATTATTGCTAAAATTTCTCCAATCGGACCAGTAGTTCCAGAGATTACCTCCTACAAACAAAAAAATAAAAAAACAAAAAAACAAACATTACCTCTTTATTATATTACTAGCTTCTGCCCGCGACTTCGTCCGCGGAAAATTTGTGAGACAAAAGTTGTGATAGCTCGGTTCGGGTCTCAGGAGTAAAGCAGCTTTCTATTATAGCTTAAATTTTTCCAATCAAACAATTAGTTCCAGAGATTACCTCCTACAAACAAAAAAACAAACTTTACCTCTTTATTATATTAGTGTAGACAAAGTAATATAATTAAAAATCATATGGAGTGTCCATATGATTTTTAATTTGGTTTAGGTATGCAGATAAGAAAAAACATTATACTTATGCCAAATAACACAATAGACACCATAACAATTTTTGTTCAAATTGTACAGTAATCATAATCTACACTAATATAATAAAGAGGTAAAGTTTGTTTTTTTGTTTGTAGGGGGTTTTCTCTGGAACTAATGGTTCGATTGGAAAAATTGAAGCTATAATAGAAAGCTGCTTTATTCCTGAGTGACATACGCTATAAATTGTTTATGTAACATGGGTATTAACCGAGCTGTCACACCTTTTGTCTCACAAAATTTTCCGCGGACGAAGTCGCGGGCAGAAGCTAGTGTTATATATAAATGACTAGCTTTTGCCCGCAGCTTCGCCCGCGTACATAAAATATAGCCTATGTCACTCAGGAGTAAAGCAGCTTTCTATTGTTGCTTAAATTTTCCTTTCCATTTATCCAATCCGACCAGTAGTTCCAGAGATTACCCCCTACAAACAAAAAAACAAACTTTACCTCTTTATTATATTAGTGTAGATTATTTTTTTATGTTTGTTACCTCAGAACTCCGTTGTTTATGGATGGATTTGCAAATTTTTTTTTGTACTTGAAAGGATATATTTCCAGATTGGTCCAATTTTTTTCAAAATCGAGTTTTGATGATGGGATCCATGAGAAATCGAGGGAACTTCTCAAATATTATAGGCAACTATACAGTTTTTTTTTATATTTTCATCGAGAACTCAAGCATTTACAGTCAAAAAGTAACATTTGATGAGGTGGAACTGGTGAAGAAGATCAGAAATGGCTAACGAAACTTGACAATCGCATGGATATCACAATCAAGGTAGTTAAGCAACTTTGAAAATGCATTATAAACCAATGATCTTAAATAATTATGTTGAAAATGTTATCATCAAACTGATCTGATGATGATGATGGAGCTGAAAGGTAGGCACTGGAACTGCGTAACTAATTAATATATCCTAGCCGTGTTTGGGCTTGTTAGAATTGTCATAAGATGCACTTTGGCTGTAAGGTACTATTGAACTGATGTGATGATGAAGCTGGAAGGTGCAAGGTATGGGCATGGGAACTTCAAAATAAAATAATGTATCCTAGCATTGTTTGAGCTTATTAGAGCTGTCATGGGCAATGCTGTCAAGGGCAATGGAAAGAGCTATGCTCGGAGTTTCCTTGCGTGTTCGAATCAGAAATGAAGAAATGCGCAGGAGAACCAGGGTCACCGACATAGCCCGAAGAATTGCCAAACTTAAGTGGCAGTGGGCAGGGCACATTGCTCGTAGAACAGATGGCCGATGGGGCCGAAAGATTCTAGAGTGGGGACCGCGCACCAAAAGACGCAGCTTTGGAAGACCTCCCAAAAGGTGGACCGACGACCTGGTCAGAATCACGGGAACGCGATGGATGCGAGTCGCACAGTATCGGTTTTTGTGGCGACGCTTGGGGGAGGCCTACGTCCAACAGTAGACGTTTTCTGGCTGAAATGATGATGATGATGATGAGAGCTGTCATGAGATGTACTCATGAGATGAATCATAAGTATTTCATGCATCATATCATCTCTCCACGAGATCAAAACGATTACACTGTAACAATGTACCTATAATATGTATTCCTACTTATATGACATTGGTAACTTTTTCAAAAGAAATGTAGGAACGATATTGACTTCGTTACCATAACACATTATAATAAAAAACACTAAACGGTTACAAATAAAAAAAAACTTTTTACAAAAAAAAAACCGCCTTCAAAAAAAGCCAAACAATAAAAGTTCCTACACTAAAAAGTTGAAAATAAAAATTTGAATTGCTGTAAAGAAACTTAATTTATAGGTAAACTTATTTGATATTAATATTTTGCAAGTATTCAAAATTTATTACTTCTTTTTGGAGTCGGAGAAATTTCTCGGGACTAAATAACTTACTTTCATTCCTCGTATAACAATGTACTATTTTTGTAAGATTTTAAGGGAATTTCAAGTAGGAAATGTGGCTGCTGTAATTGCGTTTACTTACATAATGCTCCAATGTGGAAGAACAAACCTACGAGGAAGTTAATGATTCAGGTGATGAATTTCATCATCTGATTCCAGAGGAAGGTTTATATGTATAATATATCACCTTTGCACCCGCACGAAGTTAACGTCACGAAAAAAATCACATATTTATACGTGAGATTTTTCGATTGAAAAATAGGCTGTTTTTTCGATGTTAAGTCAAAATAAAGAGCAACTGTGAATATTTTAAATCAAAAAAATTATAGTAAGTTTGAGACATGAAAAGGAAACTTTTCACCAAATTTTGTGAATAAAAAAGTAATTTTTAAAGGAGATAAAAATTAAATTCAAAAACTCGGTTTTTTGGACTTTTCACATAGATTTTGAGGCTATGTGAAAAAGTGTAAATACAAAAGTCGTAGATCTTTTTATAACCTGTAACTTTGCTATTAGACTTTTTTCCATAGAACCGATAGTTTTGCCGGAATTAGAGATAAACCATTTTTTACCCTTAAAACCGCACACCCATCCACTTCCCGACCTCAGATCGACCGTAATTTATTTTTCCTTAAATTTTTGCTAAATTATCTTCCTTTTCTAATGGGTTTCATTCTACTACTATTTAGGTCCACTTTTTATCGTTAACAGTGCTAATTACACTGGACTACAAGTGCACTTAATGAAATAACTTAAAACCACACTATATATATTATTTTTATTTTTTTATCATAAACAATGAATGAAGTTGATAACGCTACTTGTACGCACACAAGCGCACGTGTCTATACGCATTACAACTACAACTATAGATCACCCACGCCTGTGAGATAAAAGAATTGTACGACAAAAATATGGTTTAAGGCGCTGCCTATACCGGGCACCGTAAAAACTTCCTCTTTTTCGTTGCGAAGTTAGCCGTATTGCTACACAGTACAAACACCAAAAAAATACAGTGTATAGTCTAATATATAAGTAAAAGACTTATGCAAAAACATTTTTTAAAAATAATTCAGAATGTTGAGAAAAAAAATCGCAAGAAAGTACACGAAAACAATTTTTCGTCTCGAAATACTCAGTATTTTGAGTGATAACTATTATTTTATTTGTAACTACCAAAATGGAAATTTAACCAACAAAAGGGAAATGTAAAAATATTTACAAAAATCGTTGTACTTTTTTTTAGTATTAAAAAACTGCGAAAAATCCTTTTTTTTTATTCTTTATTGTACACAAAAACATGTAATAGTCCCAGCTACAAAAAACGTGTCAATAGTTTTGGTTTTTAATGTATACTAGCAACCCGCCCCAGCTTCGCCCGTGGGCATAATATTGAATATATTAAGCATGTATATTATGCATGTATTATCCACATAAACCTTCCTCTTGAATCACTCTATCTATTAAAAAAACCGCATCAAAATCCGTTGCGTAGTTTGAAAGATTAAAGCATACATATAACGATAGGATTGCTTTATACTATGTAATGATGATTCTGGTAAGGGAATAAAATAAAATAATAAATATTTTTACTCCGCCTGTTCAGAATTAATTAAATAATATTCAATTGAAACTTACAGACAAGTAATACGCAGGTAATATTCACACAACCGCTCACTTTGCTAATCTAGACTTAACTGTATAATGATTAAATGTAACACACACATGTTAAAATTTAAAAATAGCCTTATTAATGTAGGTACTTATGATACACAAAGATTGTTGCAGTCAAAATAAAAATATTAGTCATTCTAACGTTTGCCTACATGATTATATCTTACTAGGTTTTGCCCGCGGCTTCACTCGCGTGGTATTGAGGTTGGGATTGGGGTTTCCGGGATAAAAAGGAGCCTACTATTTTTCTCTCCTTTTCTTAATTAATCTGTTTTGTTAAACACTTGAATGTAAGCATGAAGGAAAATTTCATAGCAGTATAAGGAAAAATCTAAAAACTTTAAATGGACATGTAGAAGTATTGATACTTCCACGCCATTGATACTTCCAGTTTGAAATAAAAGCTAATGCAGACTGTTCCCAAATTTGGGTCCGATACAATACTTGACCATTTCTGTTACATCCCTACTATGTACATAACAGTCTATAGGTATTTTTAAATATCTCATCATATTATTTCAGCCTAAAAACGTACAGTGTTGGACATAGGCCTCCTTGAAGTATCGTCATAACCATCTGTCTTGTGCATTTCGCATTCATTGGATTACCGTGACCCTCACCAGGTCATCGGTCAGGTAGAAGGCCTTCCAACGCTATAGTACGAGATACATAGAACAAGGATGACCCCTCATATGTTATTCGATAATGGTAAATATTACATGCTAGATAACGCATTTATTAATACACTAGCTGTGCCCGCGACTTCGTCCGCGTGGAATAGTTATTTTGGGCATCATATTTATTTTTGCAAACAACCTCAGCTTTATAAATTATAGCTGTTACCCACGACTTTGCCCATGTCAATTTCTGTTATTAATTTAGACAATTTAGTTTTTAAAGAACATAATTATCTAAAAGTATTTCATAGAGCTACAACCTCCACTTGGGCACGCCATAATCTCGGCGGTAAGTGCCCTCTTTGAGGCGTGGTTGGATAGACATTACGCAGGACATGACGCAGGTTCTCACCGGACATGGGAAGTTCAGGAGATTCCTGCGCCGGATTCGTGCGGAAGAGACGTCCGGGTGTCGCCACTGTGTGGCCAGCACGGAGGACACAGTGGAGGTGTGCCCCGCTTGAGAAGAGAATCGCCGTGTCCTCGTGGGGGTGATCGGCGGCGGTGGCCTCTCGCGCCGGGCCTTGGTTCAGGCCATGGCCCGCAGCGAAGAAGAATGGCAAGCGGTCGCCACCCTCTGCGAAGCAGTAATGCTCGTAAAGGAGGAGGCCAACCGCACAACGCAAGGGCAAAAGCGCCCTCGCCGTAGCCGTCGCCGCAGCGATCCCGCCGATATCCGGCCACCGTAGACGCTGGCTTGCGGACGGTGAGCAATGGGTAGCTCGCCATCCGGTTGTTTGGTAGCAGTCCAGACCAAGACCAAGTCGTCGACGGCCTGTACTGCTCCCGTGCGCCTCAAGGTGTCAGCAAACTGTGGGGCTCTTCAGGGTCGAAGCCTCCTGCAGCCGAGGGTTGGTGCGAAAGCGTTATACCGGGGCTCTGGGAATAAGGCAAGGGAGGAACGGGGTAGGTTGTTTAGTCAGTAAGAGTCTGACACTGTTTCCCGCTCCGCCCAAGAGCGGGATTCGTCATTGGATGATTTTTACCTACCATAAAAAAAACCCCTCCGCGGCGCCCGCAAGCAACCCCTCTCCTCGCCCGCCGGCCAGGCGCAGCGTCATATTTTGCACATCATGCGGCGCGTGTGAATTTTATATCGGAGTATTTTAAAATTGTAATATCTTCTAAGATGTTCATTGAAAATAAGTGATTACAAAGACAATTTTGTTCACAATTACATACTCTTAAACAACAACACATTTATTTGGATAAAGTTTAATATTACTATGTTGATACAACTCTAACAAATAATTGGTAATAATGCATTAATTTCGGCCAAATTTGATTTCCATAAAAACGGTTCTAGTGAGTTAATCTTAAAAGATAGACATATACTGTCGCGGACATTTTTTTTTTACATATTTTTTTGGTATCTTCTACCGTTTTCGCAGCGCACGCAACGGAAACCCTCAAAGATGAATATTTTTCCCCGTTTTTTCCACATTTTCCATTGTTTCTTCGCTCCTATAAGTCACAGCGTGATGTTATATAGCCTAAAGCCTTCCTCGATAAATGATCTATTCAACACAAAAAGAATTTTTCAATTCGAACCAGTAGTTCCTGAGATTAGCGCGTTCAAACAAACAAACAAACAAACAAACAAACTCTTCAGCTTTATAATATTAGTATAGATTGCGAATAGGTTGCCTCGCTAAAAATGCAAAGAATGTTGAATAATAAAGTTTGTTACTACATTTTTGACCTAATTTACCCTCATCTGTTATTTGAAAACATCAAGCATCAGCTGAAAGAATGTGCCCCAAGGAACTAAAAAAATACTGGTTGCCTTCGCAAAAATGATGCGCAATAATTAGTTGTCCTCATTTAAGATGTAAAATTTTCTTATGCCCTCACTGTCGTTAAGTAAAAATAAAGGCAATTAGTGGTTTTTATTACTTTAAGCTATTAGCAACAATACAATTTTATTTGGAAATGTTGAAAAATCAGAAATATTCGCGATTTACGCTAGGTACGTAATAGGATTTTGATAATGAGACATTTTATTTGATGACTAATTAGAAAGAACCTCATGTAATTCGCTAGGATGTAGCTTAGAAATAATATTGTAAGCCATAGAAGTCCAATAAAATAATAATATTTCACATACATAAATTTATAAAAAAGTTTTTAGGACATTGACTGCTAATAAAGTCAGTTTAGCTATTTTAATGAACACAAAACAAGTCATAACTTTTTCAAAACGTGTCTTATTGAACTTCTATGGCTTACAATATTATTTTTAAGCTACATCCTAGCGAATTACATGAGGTTCTTTCTAATTAGTCATCAAATAAAATGTCTCATTATCAAAATCCTATTACGTAACTAGCGTAAATCGTGAATATTTCTGATTTTTCAACATTTCCTAATCCAATTGTATTGTTGCTAATAGTTTAAAGTAATAAAAACCACTAATTGCCTTTATTTCTACTTAACGACAGTGAGGGCATAAGAAAATTTTACATCTTAAATGAGGGCAACTAACTATTGCGCATCATTTTTGCGAAGGCATCCAGTATATTTTTAGTTCCTTGGGGCACATTCTTTCAGCTGATGCTTGATTTTTTCAAATAACAGATGAGGGTAAATTAGGTCAAAAATGTAGTAACAAACTTTATTATTCAACATCCTTTACATTAAATTTAGCGAGGCCACCTATTCGCAATGTATTAATAAAAGAAAAAAAGAAAGAAAGAAAGAAAAAACGTTACCTAGCATGTAATATTTACCATAATCGAATAACATATGAGGGGTCATCCTTGTTCTATGTATCTTAGATCACTACGTTTTCTGGTAAGTAAGTGGTCGCCACTCTAGAACTTTTAAATATTTATTACAATCATGATTTCACAACATGCCTGCAGCATTCCAATTATAAACTTTTGGTGGATTTACCCGTTGGATGTAGATGATACTTGGAATTTCCCGCGTTCGCTCTCCGAAAACGAATTTCAGATAGTGATATATATAGTGAACGGGGTAAATCCCATTATAATTTTCAACTTTTTTTTGCTTTTATATTACCTACTTGACACCAAGTTTTTTCAGTCCACTATTCCATTTAACATACACTGTGTCAGGAAAAATAACTAAATAATATTAATAACTATACTAATATAATAAAGAGGTAAAGTTTTGTTTTTTTGTTTTTAGGAGGTAATAATATCTGGAACTACTGATCCGATTGGAAAAATTTTAGCAACAATAGAAAGCTGCTTTACTCCTGAGTGACAGGCTATATTTTATGTACGCGGTCGAAGCCGCTGACAAAAGCTAGTATTTTATATAAATATAGAGTGGGACATTGATATAAATAAAACAGATTGCATGAATTTTCTTCAGTTTTTTTATTTTTTTACAGTAATACTGATTACTTAAAGAAATATTTTATCTTATGAAGTTAACGTAGATATAGTTTTGAAAGGCCTCCCACAAAGTGGACCGACGACTTGGTCAAGGTTGCTGGAATTTGATGGATGCGAGACGCATGGGAACGGTCGTTGTGGCGACGTTTGGGGGAGGCCTATGTCCAGCAGTGGACGTCTTCCAGCTAAATTGATGATGATGATGAAGTTAACATTGAAAATGTGCTAGGGTTGCCACTTCAAACCGTAAATTAAATATGGATCATTTATGTAATAAGTAAGGAAATGAAATAAATTCGCTGAAGCCGTATTTTACAGCTACGCTAACCTAAGCTTTAAAGATTGCAATCATATTAATAGAAATTAATTACATCTGCATACAGCTTGATATATAGCTGATTAAGCTATAGAATAGAATAGAATAGAATAGAAAAACATTTATTCAATTCAGACAGCACAACATATATAAAACATACGATAAAAAATAACAACCAAAACTTAAATATAGCCTTATACTTAAACTAGCATTTGTCAGCGGCTTCGCCCGCCTACATAAAATATAGCCTATGTCACTCAGGAGTAAAGCAGCTTTCTATTGTTACTAAAATTTTTCCAATCGGACCAGTAGTTCCAGAGATTACCTCCTACCAACAAAAAAACAAACTACCTCTTTATTATATTCGTGTAGATAGTGTAGATAAAAAAGAATGAAAGACATTTAAATAAATAAATAAATAAAGGTTAAATAAGTTGAATTAGAGCTGAATTAGAGCCTTAGGTTTAAAGAAACTTTATTCTCAATAAAAACACTTAAGAAAAATAACTTACATCATCATCATCCTACCCTTATCCCATTTTACTTGGGGTCGGTGCAACGTGTGTTTTCTTCCACTCTGTCCTGTCATCCGTCACACTATCACTAACTCCCTTTTCTTTCATATCACTCTTCACACAATCCATCCATCTCTTCTTCGGCCTCCCTCTTCCTCTCCATCCATCCACGTGTAACTCAGAACTCTTTTCAAGAAAAATAACTTACATATAAACAAAATTTTAGGTTCGACAACATACATTACAATATTACTAAAATCACCCACCCAATGCACTCATTTTTCAAGTAGTTTTCAGTTTGCGATTAGATACGCGCTAAGCTGAGTTTTGAATGCATTGAATGAGTGAAGGCTTCTTATGCGCGAGGCCTTATTTATTTATATAATACTTTATTGTAAACCAATATGATAAATTACAGTTAGAGCTTTAATCTTAAATATACAATGGGTGGCCTTATAGTATTCTGCGATCTCTTCCAGACAACCTGGAATGGTTGTTTGTCATGGTCATTTGTCATGCTTATAACTGCTAGTGAACTGTCAAAATCGCCAATTAAATGTCAAAACAACACTGTCATGGCTACCTTAAAAAAGGGTTGTCTATCTAAAAAACTTTTAAATTATGAATTTGGTACGCCTGTTCTTTTATTAAAAATAATTTATTTGTATTTTTGTGAAAATATACGATAATTTTCCTTTTTTAACAGACTTCAAAAAAAAGGAGGAGGTTCTCAATTCGATTGTATTTTTTTTATTTTTTTTTAATGTTTGTTACCTCAGAACTCCGTTGTTTATGGATGGATTTGCAAAATTTTTAAAACACCGACTCCAAAAAGAAGTAATAAATTTTGAATATTTGCAAAATATTAATGTCAAATAAGTTTACCTATAAATTAAGTTTCTTTACAGCAATTCAAATTTTTATTTTCAACTTTTTAGTGTAGGAACCTTTATCGTTTGGCTTTTTTTGAAGGCGGTTTTTTTTTTGTAAAAAGTTTTTTATTTATATTGTGCACATAGTGGTGGCCCAAAATGAAACATCTCCTTTGCCGAGCTCCCGCGACGTCTTCGCTGTACAGCCGCGGTGTGTGCGCGACGCATTCGTTGCGTGCCCGCCCCGCCCAGCACCCGATCGCAAACCGCTTAGTGTGATATTGCCCTTAATTCCTCCAAATTGGCGTTAAATCACTAACCGTTTTCTTTACTCGGTCAGTACACTCGGCCAGTTGTTAGTACACCGGGTAAACGCTAGGTACAATAGTTCAGTGCGCGCTAGTACACCAGGCGGGCATTACACTAGCGTCGCCACACGTACGCGATTTAGGAATCTAAAACAAATAGTAGAACATGTTTAACTATGGGTACGAATAAATATTTTTCTTTATTTCTTTCTTTGGTACCTATAAAATTTATAAAAACTATGGCCTGATAGAGTGTAGACATGTTGGTTAGGTTCAGTGATGCCCATGCATTCAAAATTGAAATACACAAAATAGAGCTTTGATGGCCGGCAATTGCCCTGCGATTTTTTACGTGCGCTTGAAAGCTATCTTAGCATAGATGTGTTCGATGATAGAGCACGCTTGCCTAGAAGTAACCTTCAAATCTTGATTTTGAAGATGTAGTTATAAAGTTTTATTGCATCGGTTACAGTTACGTCAGTTCCATTCCAAGTAGGTACATCATCATTAGCCTTTTTAATGTTCTGCTGGGATACAGGCCTCCTCTCTAAGAGAGGCAATGGGCCTTAATCCATCACGCATTCGGATTGGTGGATGGAATGGAATGAGTTTATATCATCACCACTGCTCTCAAAATGGTGAAGGAAAACATCGTGAGGAAACCAGCATGTCCTAGAACCAAAAATTCAAAGACATGTGACATGTCTTTGAATTTTTGGAAAACATCGTCAGGAAACCGGCATGTCCTAGAACCAAAAATTCAAAGACATGTGACATGTCTTTGAATTTTTGGAAAATTTGGTTCTAGGACATGCTGGTTTCCTGACGATGTTTTCTTTCACCGCTTTGAGAGCATGTGAGCAATTTAAGGTAAAATATACACAAAATGAATGTGTTTCCAAAGCGTTCTATAATATAATTAAAATATTGTGGAGTACTATTATGTTACGCATATACGAAATAAATATCTTAAGAAATATCAGTTGAGCGAGTTCAATGACTTGTAGGTAGTTGTAAGTCGTTGTGTACTAACTACCTACAGGTCATTGAACTCGCTCATTTAGCGGTGTATAGATAACATTACCGGTTCTAGTAAAGACATCGCTTTCAAGTGTTGTTTATTTTTATTATTCTTCAGATTCAATACGTCTAAAATTGTCGCGTGTATGTCAAAAGGAGTTGTTAAGACATTTTTGTTACTTTTCAACGTCATCAAAGCTGTAGGCCTTTTAGTTTTCAATTGTTCTGGCAAAAGAATAGCCATTAGAGGCGAGTGATCTTCAGCTTGCCTTGAGCAGTGTTTCGGATTGAAGAGGATCTGAAATGGAGATTTTATGAAATATTACTCTGTAAATTGGTCTTTGCATGAAATAACTTGAAAAAACCATGAAAAGAAATCAATTTTATTCATGATATAAACAAAAATAATAAGATGGATCATAAGAACTGAAAAGAAAAAGGGGTAGTCTGCGGTGTGCTGTTAGAAAATTAATCGCATCCGAAAGACAGAGTTGCTTTCACATTAAGTAAAGAAATGCAAACACCTTATTTGTCTCATCTTATTTAAACTTCCAAAACAGATGTATGTGTCAAATTATTTTTTAATTTATTTACAAAATAATTAGACTTTTAATAAACTAGTGCGCTTGCACCATTAACAATTGCATCACTGCTTACCATCAGGTGGGATTGAAGTCAAGCACTAATTTATATCTATTAAGAAAAAAATATTACAATGAGAACGTTTCCAGAAATTAATGATCTCTTTTTCTCGATGTTGACCTATAAATTTAATTGACCAAAAGTTACCTTGATCCGTGGTCTCCCATGATTAAAACAAGGGTATCTTCAAGTGCCTTTCTTGCAGACAAGGTCTGAAGGAATGACAGAAGAGTTTCATCTACTGTTGGTAGCACTGTAAAGTTGTCATACGCCAAGTCTTCCACGAATGTAAAACAGAACTTCATGCCGTGTAGTTGTAGGAACTGTTGTAACATTAGAAAAAACTAAATTAATTTAAGTATAATATAATAATAATATATTCGACAACGATCACACAACGCCATCTAGTCTCAAGCTAAGCAGAGCTTGTGTTATGAGTACTAGAAAACTGATAAACATACTTATATAGTTCTAAATACATACATATTATAAATAAATAACACCCAGACAATGAACAAATGATCATGCTCATCACACAAACGTTTATCCAGGGCGGGAATCGAACCCACGAGCTCTGGCGTAGCAGTCAGGGAAACTAACTACTAGGCTGACAGGCCAGTCAACATATGAATACAAGGTGTCATTGACTTCGTCTCACAAACGAATACCACTGATCCAGTACATGATTTCGTTTCGGTCTCCGGACTCAGTAACGAGTGGACGCGTGTCGGTCTGCCGCTAATTTTTTAACTCTAAATTCTGTTATTGGTTCAATTCACTAAGTTTGGATTCCTTTTACTCTTTAAGTGTTTAAAGCGGTTTTGTACACCCACTGGGCAGTCCTAGAAAGGGATAAAGTCAGTTTCGTCGCTTTTGCCACAATTACTTTTGGAAAAAGTGACTGTGATTCGTCGAGTTTCGAACCCGCGTACACTTGGTTGGTGGCCGGGTGTGTCCTCCGTGTCGTACCATTGCGCCACGAAGATCGTAACCGGGACGGTGAAATAGTGGTCTGCTACGCGGGAGTGACGTACGAGAGTGCGCTACGAGTGCTACGACGGCGACGGGTACATCGTGCTACGCGGCTGCTACGAAGTATCGGCTACGCCAAGTATTTTGCGACCTCGGATGAGCGAAGTAAACGCCTACTGCTTTCTCATTAGCTAACGATCACACGTAAGAAGCATTTTGTCTGACTTTTTTTTATTTTACATCTATCACTATGCCTAAAGTTCAGCGCACTCCACCAAGTTTGAAAAATAATGCCAATAGTCAAACTCAATCTGTGCCAGACATAAGTACAGCAGTAGAGATGAGTGATCATGTAACTAGTAGACGACCCGATAAACGACCAAGATCTGAATGCTCCCCGGAAAACGTATGCCTATCCAATAACCCGAGTTTAGAAGATAACCCTGAAACATGGAAAAAAGATCAAAACACTCTTATGTCGAAAAAGCTCGAAGAACAAACGACCTTGATGGCTAAATTAGTTGCCGACGTAGGGGAAATTAAAGCGCAGAACACTAAAATACAGGAAACGAATAGTGAAATTCGAAAGACTAGTGTGCTGATTGAACAATCGATTTCATTTATGAACGCAAAATTTGAGGAGCTGAAAAAAGAAGTGGAAGACCTCAAGAAAGATCGGCAGCATCAACAGAATTTTTTTTTCTAGCTTCTCAATATATCCCATATTGAGAAGCTAGAAAAAAAAATTCTGGATTTGCAACATAAGTCTCGTTCATCGTGCATAGAGGTTAGAAACATCCCTCAGTTAGAGAAGGAGTCTACAACCAGCCTGGTGAATACAGTCTGTAAAATTGGTCAACTTGTTGGCGTGCCTGTATCGGAATCAGAGATTCGAGATGTATATCGTCTCCCAGTGAAATCTACATCAGATCAAACTTCACGTCCAATCATGGCAGAGTTTGCAAGGGTTCAAACAAAGCAACATCTCTTGTCAGCAATTCGATTGTTTAATAAAGGCAAAAATCCTAAGGAAGAAAAGCTAAATTCAAAAATAATTGGTATACCAGGCAAACGCCTACCAGTTTTTGTTGCGGAGCAGATTCCTTCAAGTTCTAAAAAGCTTTTTTATCAGGCGCGACAGTTTGCTAAAGCGAATCATTACGCATTCTGCTGGATGAGTAATGGTAACATATTCCTTCGTAAGCAAGTAGGGGACAAGCAGATACTAATACAATCAGAAAAATGTCTTGATGATTTGAGCAACATTAATATCTGACTGGCTAACTTTGTGACCTTCCTGCTAATGTTTGTTGTTGCCAGGTTTTGTTTTTATTATATTTTCATTTATTTTGTAAACTTAATTTTTAAACTTTATACACTCACACGTTACACAAAATCAATATACACTAATATTTTCAATATTCTAAATATATTCAAATCAAAATACAATACAAAATACAATCACACTGTAACACACAACATAACGTTTACAATGTGCGCCCTTCTGTTACAATTAACGACTCCAACCATAAAATCGTCTCCACTAGCAAAATGGTTCATTATAGAACGTTTCATGTTTGTTGACACTTTAACTATTACTAATGGCTATTATAAACAATATTAACGATGACTTAGACCACTTAAATTTCGGAAACTCCTTCAACTGCGGCCCTGATGAATGTCCCAAATATATCAACTCAGACGGAAGTAACATAAATATATTACATTTAAACATACGTAGCGTAAATAAAAATTTTAACCAACTTCAAGTTCTACTGAAATTGATGAAAATAAATCTAGACATAATTGTTTTGACGGAATGCTGGCTGAGTAAAGTCAATACATCCCCTGTCCTGGATGGATTTCAGTCTCACTCGTCAGCGATCAACGCTAACCAAAACGATGGAATAATAATATACACGAAATTAGGGTTAGAAAGCTCCGTGTGGGAACCGACTTTTGAAGGGGGGAATTGTCTAGTATGTCAAATAGAGAAAAGGTTATCTGTAGTCGCCGTCTATCGCTCCCCTTCGTTCAAGTCCAGAGAGGATTATAACAATTTCACGACAAGTCTTTGTAATGTTTATCAGAAAGTTTCCTGCTGCCCTAGTATTGTCCTGGTAGGAGATCTAAACATAGATATAAGTCCTAGTAGCAGAAACGACCATAGCTTCGAATATCTTACCGTTAACGCCTCGTATGGGTTAATGCCGACCCACCTATACCCTACTAGATTGGAGCACTGCATTGACCACCTTCTTCTCAAATCTAACCTAAAATCTACTACACTTGTACTGGAATCTCACGTCACGGACCACAAGCCTGTTCTTTTATCCATAGCTCACGTTAATCCAACTAGGAAAATAAACAAAATAATTACCCGCGTAAATTACGAAGCCATTATAGCTGAGCTGGAAGATACGGATTTTACGACATTATACCAAATTGATGACGTTAACATGTATACAAATAAGTTTATAGATTTAGTCAGATCAGTAATTGCAAACCATTCGACACAGGTTAAAATTCCAAGACAAAAAAAAAACAATTAAGCCTTGGATTACTCCTGGGCTACTAAAATGCATAAAAAATAGAGACAAAATGCATATCAAGGCAAAAAAAGCTCCTGATAACCTGATCCTGAAGACAACTTATACTCGCTACAGGAATTTTTGTAATAACTTACTTCGAAGATTAAAAATAGCTTACGAATCCACAGAGTTAGAAAAATCAAGAAATAATCCTAAAAAACTATGGAACACAATTAAACAAATAACAAACACGCAAAAGTCCCATATCATCCCTCAAGAGCTACTCAAGTTAAGTCACGATCCTAAAACATCCTTAAATGAAGTAAATTACTTCCTTAGTAACGTAGGTAAAAAATTGGCTGCCAAAATAGTGTCACCAACACCCAGACAGACTATAGATGCGAGTGAACAATGTCGAATTAGCGCTGATAATCCAATTGTCAGTTCTCTTGCCATATTAGAAGTGGATGAAACAGAAGTGGAAGCTCTCATTTTGCAATTACGCCATGATTGTGCCGTTGGTTGGGATGGTATCTCCTCCACACTATTAAAAACATGCCGACATGTATTGGTACCACCGATAACCTTTCTTTGTAATCTCAGCCTTCAAACTGGTGTATTTCCTGACGCTTTCAAAAAGGCAATAATACATCCAATTCACAAGGGAGGGGACAGAAGCTGTGTTAGTAATTATCGGCCAATATCTATTTTAACCGCGCTTTCCAAGTTGATGGAGAAGGTCCTCGCAGATTCTTTAAGAAACTTTCTGGAAAAACACCACATTATTGCCAAAAACCAATTCGGCTTTCGTAGAGGAGTCTCAACGGAAGATGCAGTTTTGGACTTTACGCAACAAGTCGCCAGGAAACTAGACAATATAATAAAGTGCCTAGGAATCTGTCTGGACCTTTCGAAAGCCTTTGACACAGTTTCTGTTCCCAAACTTGTTGACAAGCTAGAACGTATTGGTGTGCGTGGATTACCCCTTAAAATTTTTAAAAGTTACCTCCAAAATCGAACTCAACTAGTCAAAGTTGATAACTACTACAGTGACGAGGAACCAATAACATATGGCATTCCCCAAGGTAGTATACTCGGCCCTATTCTTTTTCAAATTTATGTAAACGACCTCTGCAAAATGAAATTACCTAACTGTGACATCTACGCGTATGCAGACGACACCGCTATTCTCGTTTACGGGCCTACTTGGGACGTGGTTAGGACTACTGCGGAAAAAGCGCTGTCCACAATAATGAAATGGTTGAACTCTAACTTGTTAACACTCAACTTAACCAAAACCACGTACATCCCATTTGCAATAAGACGTAACATGAGGCCGTCACAAACATTCAGTATAACAGCTCACTCATGCTTAAATCCGATACCATCTTGTGACTGTCCAACTCTTATTAGATCTGAAAACATTAAATACCTCGGAGTTCAAATAGATGACGGGCTGAGGTGGGACAAGCAGATTGACGCTCTTACCTCAAGAACAATGCGCTTAATTTACGTCTTTAAGTCATTGAGAGAGTCGGCCAAATTTGATACTCTGAAGATGGTGTATTATGCTCTTTGCCAATCTGTTATTGGCTATTGTATTACAGCATGGGGCGGAGCAGCTAAGAGTAATATCTTGAGAGTAGAAAGAGCACAAAGAGCTATTCTTAAGGTAATGACTAGGAAACCCTATAGATTCCCTACTTCTGAACTATACTCTAACTGCAAAGTCCTCACCGTGCGTCAGCTCTTCGTGCTCCGATCGATTTTAAGAACTCACACTTCGCTGCCACCGCCAAATCTAAATAAGCGACAGCAGATCATAACTGGATCCCGACATAAAACCACTTTCGCTAAACATCAATTTTTCACACTTGGCAGATATATATACCATAAAATTAACAAAGACCTAAAAATTCTACAGCTAAACACCAACGCGGTTAAGAATAAAGTAACAGAGTGGCTATTAGAAAGGGACTATGCCTACACGGAGTCTCTACTTGCATACATCACCTAAATTCTAGCTCACTCCGATTTCGTTAACATTCACACACTTAAATATGCGCGCACGCACCCCCCGCATGCCTCTCCTTATCACACACACACACTGTCTCTCAAAATACTAACTTTACACTTTACACATTTGCACACACACACACACACACACCATTACACACACAAACACCATTACACACACACACACCATTGCACACACACACCATCATACGCATAATATATTCACTTTACACGATTTTAATAGAACACATAAATTTTAGCAGAAGTTAGACGACACCGTCCATCAATAATAATTGTTGTAAAAATTAGCATAAGAGTTTGGAGGCTGTTCACTGTTTCTCAAAATACAGGTTATAACCTAGTTTGAGAGGCAGGGCGGTAAAAATATTTTGTACAGACTTACAACATAACTGCATATCTATAGAATTGTGATATTGTATACCTAACATTTCAATATATTGTGTTTCTTTATGTATCTGTACTTTTTGGGGAATAAACATATTTATTATTTTATTATTATTATTAATAGCGAAGAGTGGATTAGAAATAGCACAAGTGACCTTACCTAACTCGGTACGGTAAATAATTTCTCTGTGTCATTATACGTTAATGTCAACAAGTACCTTTTCACCCTGTCTTTGCAACGAACCCTACAAAGCGAGTAAATATCCAGAATAAAGTTTATTTTATTATAGACATGGGGACCTAGAAATACAAAAAATCTTCTAATAAAAGAAGTTTCCGGTTTATGTTCGCGAGTACATACCAATCGTTTTCCACGTCTATGTGTAAGATTGGGGTCATATGCTAATTTTTGATGTTGTTTTAAAATTATAGTTAGTATGTAAAGCTGTCTGACAGTAAGCACCTCACAGTATTTATAAAGCTCTACAGTGGGAAATAAACGAGGCTTGAAAGTGCAAACCTTCAAAATGGCGCGTTGAGCGATCTCAGTCGGCTTAATACATGTTTTGGGAACTCCTCCCCAGGATGAGATACAGTATGTGAGTACTGACTGGCACAAAGCAAAATAGATCTGCTTCAATAAACAAGCATCAACAACGTGTCGTAGCTTCCTAAACACATATATAAGCTTTCTGACTCGAGCGGTGAGCAATTTTATGTGATCTTTGAAGCTAAGATTGGCATCGAAGAGGATCCCTAAATATTTTATTGAGTTAACTCGCTCTATCGGACTACAATTGCAATGTGAGTTTAGAGAACATTGGTGAGGGACTATGTTATATTTGCTCCCCAATGCATGTGATGAATTGCGTATACTAAACGACATATACTTTGTCTTGTCAGAGTTTAAGGTTAAGAGGTGAAGTCTAAGCCATTGGTTTACGATATTAAACCCATTTTGAGCAGCATTGAAGGCATCATCCCAGGTATCAGCAGAAAAAAGGAGAGCTGTGTCATCAGCGTATGATATGATGTCACCCTTGGGAATGTTGATATTAGTGAGATCATTAATATAAATGAGAAAGAGCGTAGGACCTAAAATGCTACCCTGGGGAATGCCAAAAGACACCGGAAGATCAGCACTAACAAAACTCCCTATACGAACACGCTGCATCCGCCCTGTAAGATAGCTCTCAAAGAGACGGAGTTGAATTCCTCGTATTCCAAGTCTCTCCAGTTTGGTAATTAAGATGGGAACAGAAACGGTGTCAAACGCTTTTTTGAGATCGAGGAATATAGATAAGCATTTGCGCCCTCTATCCAGGTTAGTACTCACAAAATTGGTAAGATAATAAACAGCATCATCAGTGGATCTATTAGCCCTAAAGCCAAACTGATTATTTGCTAGTAGGTTGTTTTTTTCCAGGTATTTTGTGAGCCTATTGTTGATTATCTTTTCAAGTAATTTTGATATAGCAGGTAAAATAGATATCGGACGATAATTGGAGACGTCATTTCTATCACCATCCTTAAAAATTGGACGAACTTCGGAGCTTTTCAACTGGGATGGGAAAAGACCTTTACGGAGGCACTGATTAAAAATAAAAGTAAGTGGAGGGACAAGGAAGTCAACGTGTCGTTTCAATAGTTTATTAGATATATCATCACGGCCTATCGTACAATCTGTTTTTAGACCAATTATAAGGCGCGAGAGCTCATCCTCACTCGAATCTTCCAACACAAAGGAGTCAGCGAATCTAGTGCTGGAAAAATCCGTCGCTAGTGGTGAGTCAGAATCGTTTAGTTTCGAGCGGCTTTCAGCCAACGACGCTCCAATGTTAACAAAATACTGATTAATACTATTTAAAGATTTTTCGGGTGAGGAGTCTGTTGTTAATAGCTGGTTGGGATGAGTAGGAACTTTATTAAAGTTAGATATATCCTTTAAACATCTCCAGAGTTTTTTTGGATTATTTTTTGATTTTTCGACCTCTGACTTTTCATATTCACGCTTAACCTTCTTTACAATTTCGGTACAAAAATTCCGGTAAATTCCAAAAATTATGTAATTTTCAGTGTGTTATTGTCTGGCGAAGATTTAAGTTTATTGTGTAGCCTGTCTCTATTTCTCATGCATCTCAGTAACCCAGGAGTTATCCACGGCTTAGTGATCTTCTTACGTCTAGATGTTTTGACAACAACGGTGTTTTCTTTTATGGCGGTCTGTATTGAGTTGGTAAGGTAGTCAAGAGAAGAAACAGGATCATTTGACTGAAAAATTGGAGCTAAATCGATTTTTATTATGTCTTTGGCTAACGATTCCTCATTGGTAAAATTGTAGGTGGAGTTTGCAAGAGTTTTCGGTAACTTAAAATCTAAACACACAAGCACAGGGTAATGATCGGTCAAAGTAGCTGTAGGAACCAATGCATGAGAACGGTATGAACCTCTTAGCAATACATGGTCAAGACATGTGCCACTCGCACTGCGAGTAATTTCTTTATGGGCGGGCAGTAATCCGTGAGACGCTGTTAAAGTTAAGTATTTCTCTCCAATTGAATCTATCTTTGAGTCGTTGATAGGAATATTAATATCTCCTATCAACATCAAGTTGGTCGATCCTTCCACTTGTAAAAGAGTTTCATGCAAAGAGTCTATAAATGGGTCAATGTTTTTATAAGAGGGAGAGCGGTATATTGACACAATAGCAATCTGTTTGCCAAGACGCATCATAAGACAGTTTCCTTCTTGAAATGGTGGTTCTTCAAACAGTAAATCAATATGGTCTTTGAAATAAACAATCACTCCATCATTTTGTTTTAAGTTTTTCAAAGTAGAAAACGATTGATATCCAGGTAAAGCAGGAATAACACTAGTCTTAAATAACCAGCATTCCGTGAGCACTATAATGTCACAATTTATTTTTAATCTGTCAAGTAAAAGCATAAGTCCCGGAAAATTACAATTTATGCTTCGGATATTTTGCGTGAGTATGGTCAAACGTTTGTCAGTTTAGTCAGTAAGAGTTTCCTGCTCCGCCCAAGAGCGGGACTCGTCATTGGATGATTTTTACCTACCATAAAAAAAGATCTTTAAAAGTAAGCCACGGATTTTGATGCGGTTTTTTTTAGTAGATAGTGTGATTCAAGAGGAAGGTTAATGACGTGTATATTACATGCATAATAATCAATATTAGTACCCGTGCGAAGCTGGGGCGGGTCTCTGGTATAGTATCTATACATATAATAAAATCGTAGAGAAGTCAAAACTGTACATTGAATATTTTTTTAAAAGAATACTTGAAGCGTGATCTACAATCGATACCGAAGCCAAAAATATAGTTTTTAGAATTTTTGTCTGTGAGTCTGTTTGTCTGTTTGTCTGTATGTATGTCCGAACTGAACTCAAACAGTACTGCATGGATTTACTTCAAATTTTGCATGAATATAACTAAGAGGCCGGGTCGTGCAATGGGCTACATATTGTCACGCTATCACCTACGGGGGAGGAGCAGTGAATCTTTATTTTTCTTACGCATTCTGTGACAGCGTGTAAGCTAACGACTCATAATTAAATGTTGTTTTTTACCGACTTCACAAAAAGGAGGAGGTACTATGTTCGGATGTTTGTATGTTTTTTTTTTTTTTGTATATTTGTTCATCGATTACTCCGTCAATCATTGACAGATTTTCAAACTTCTTTTTTTGTTCGAAAGTAGACAGTTCTGAGGGGGTCCCATTGTCACCAAGTTAAGATCTGATGATGGGATCCATGATAAATTGAGGAAACTCCTTAAATATCATAGGCAAACATATGGTTTTTTTAGTATTTTCATCTAGATATGCAGCTTTTACAATCAAAAAGAAACATTTGTGAAAGTGGAACTGATGAAGAAGACCAGAAATGGGTAATGGAACTTCATATTTATACAGACATCACAATAAAATTACAATACAAATAAATTATGGTGTGAATAGTTAGGTTGAAAATGGTATCATTAAAATGACCTGATGATGATGATGATGATGATGGAGCCGGAAGATAGGCACCGGAACTCCGTAATTAATCAATGTATCCTAGCGGTGTTTGGGCTCATTAAAATTGCCATGAGATTCACTTTGGCTCTTAAGTACTATTGAACTGATCTGATGATGGAGCCGGAAGGTGAAAGGGAGATACAGGAACTTCATAATAAAACTATGTATCCTACCAGGGTTTGGGTTTATTGAAATTGTCATGAGAAATAGGTACTCTGGTTATAAGTGTATCGCAGCTAAAAAGGGTGTAATAAAAAAATAACTTTAATTTCTGAAGTCTGAAGGTTCTTGGTATTATTTGTCTCTTATTACCTAAACACCGACTTCCGGAATTAAAGTTATTTTTATATTTTTAAAGAAGTCGGTATATTTTTTTTGAGAAAACCATGCTATTATCTAGCTTTAAACAATAAAAACTACGTCATTTAAGTAACTTGGAGAAAAACATTGCTCGCCGTCCGCGAGCCCGTGTTTACGGTGGCCGGATATCGGCGGGAGCGCGGTGGCGACGAATACGGCGAGGGCGCTGTTGCCTTTGCCTTATGCGGTCGGCCTCCTCCTTTACGAGCATTACTGCTTCGCAGAATGACCGCCTGCCATTCCTCTTCGCTGGGGACCATGACCTGAACCAAGGGCCGGCGCAAGAGGTCGCCGCCACCGATCACCCCCACGAGGACACAGCGATGCTTTTCCCAAGCGGGGCACATCTCCACCGTGCGCCGTGTGCTCACACGGCCACACAGTGGCGACACCCGAGCATCTCTTCCGCACGAATCCGGTGCAGGAATCTCCCGAACTTGCCATATTAGGTGAGAACCTGCGTCATGCGGAAGGTGAGGACGCTGTGAGATCTATCCAGTCACGCCTCAAAGAGGGGACTTACCGCCGAAAATTGGAGGCTTGGTTTTGAAGTTATGGCGAATTAAAATATTACGATTTCTGCTGCACGGCCCGTTACGAAGTGAGCGTCACCAAGGCGGGGGTATGCATGCGGAAGGGGAGTTTAGATCTAAGAGTAAGGTTCCCACGTGGCTCAGGTAAGTACGCAGCGGTCGTGCGCGAAGTCTAATAATGTTCGTGCGATTTTTTTAGATTTCGTTCTTAAAAAATAAACTTATGTAAAAGTTCTTCTCAGAGCTAATCATCATTTCTTCTCAGAGTTAATCAACAGTTCATTTCAGGGCTAACCAACAATTTTTTTCAGGGGTAACCAACAGTTCTTTTCAGGGCTAAACAACAGTTCTTTTCAGAGCTAGAATATTACACGCTATTAACATTTTTTTTAATGTTTGATAATGCCTAAGAGAGCCAGGTCTCAACTTTCTAAACATAATTCTCAAGCACGGGCAGCAAAAATACGTCGTATGGGAGAATCTTCACGTGAACGTTCACAACGACTTGCTGAACAAAGTCAGAGAAACTCACAGGTACGCGTACGAGAGTCGAGTGTCGAACGTTCGCAACGCCTTCGCCACAACAAAATCTGAGAAGCTCTGAGTTACGTTCAAGTTAAGTTCAAATGAGTTCTCATGGGGGTTCCTTTTAGAACGTAGGTGCTCACTAAGACAGAATTTTGCAAAATTCAACCCCTAAGGGAGTCTAAAGGGGGTTAAAGTTTGTATGAAAGTCCTCTGTTTTTGAAGTAAGAGACTTGAAATTTAAAATGTATACTCTCTAGATGTTGTGGTGGTGAACTAATAATGTACCTATCCTTAGAAATCAATTAGGGGGCTAAGGGGATAAAAGGGGGGTTGGAAGTTTGTATGAAAGTCCTACGTGTTTGAAGTAGGAGAGTTGAAATTTAAAATGTATGCTCGATAGATGCTAAGAACGGATTTTACGAAACTCCATCCCTAAGGGGTAAAACGAGATCCACGCGTACGAAGTCGCGGGCAGCCGCTAGTATTTTTATAAAATACACTGGGCCGCCAATATAACGGGATACGTAGAAAAATTACGAATCTTCCAAGAGCGCTTTTTTTCACGGGTCGCTCGTATAGATAATCTGAGCTGATTGACTAAGATATTAAACTGACTGAACAAGATAATGATCAAGGTTCGGTAAAATTCATGCCCTAAAGTAACGAAATGAATTATAAGCAGATCTAAAGTTTTTATAGACAACCTCTTTTTTTGCAGGCGAAGCCGCTACCAGAAGCTAGTATATTATAAATATATTAGTAATTCCTATTATATTTATATATATCTTGAATGACATTTCGTTTGTTTGAATTATAGTTAAAAAAAAACAGGTATTCTAAACTTCAAACAAACAACAACATTCAAAATAAGGACTTTTGTCTTTTGCTGAAAAACTAACTGATATTTAAAAAAAAACTTGGGTTAATTATAGTATGTAGTGTAATATCATGTTGTCATTAATATTTGAATAATGTTCACGAATTATTACGAACTAGCGCCCCGCCCCAGCTTCGCACGGGTGCAATGTATATTGTACCTATAAACCTTCCTCTATCAATTAAAAAAACCACATCACAATCCGTTGTGTACTTTTAAAGATCTAAGCATACATAGGGACAGAGCGACTTTATTTTATACTATGTAATGATGCTATTTTTACAAGAAGAAGGGACAACTCGGTGTAGCAATCCAAAGAGTCGTCTAGCAATTTCAAGATACAACTAAAATCTAAAAATTTCTACTTACGTCAATTTTTTTCCATTCCTAAATATCTTCTAAGACTCAATTGGGGAATTGAATAATTTACATACTTGTACGGAACCCTCAGAGCGCGGATCCGCTTGCTCTTAGCCAGTTTTTTTATAGTAATATATTTTGCGTTTATTATTAAAATTTAATAATGCGTGCAAAACGTGTTCTGTATATATTTTTTTTTAAATCAGTTACTCATCGTATTAGCCGAACGCCCACTGCTGGGCATAGTCCTCCCCCAAGGATCTCCACAACGATCGGCCCTGTGCTGTCCGCATCCAGCGGCTTCCCGCGACCTTCACCAGATCGTCGGTCCACCTTGTAGAGGGCCTGCCGCGGTCCCCATTCGAGAACCTTTCCACCCCAACGGCCATCAGTTCTCCGCTAACAAAATATAATTTATTTAACTCTAGTTACTACTAGAGTTAAATATTTCTCATTTTATTTTATAGGTATTTAATACAGTAACTATACTTTTATGGGTAACCTAAGTGCAGTTATTATTAACAATTTTTGTAATGTTTATCGGTAATGCAGACTTCCTTCTAGATAATGTGAGTATGGCAAAATTAATGAGACTGTGTTGCATAATGCACTATTTATATCATCCAGGCAAAAAATATCGGTTAAGTGTACATTATTTAAAAAAGAGTGGTTCAAATTGGTTTTTCCTTTTTTATATACGTAATATTAGCATAGCATTATAATAAATAATAGTAATAATAATATGTCCACAACTATCACACAACGTCGTCTAGTCCCAATCTAAGCAGAGCTTGTGTTATGGGTACTAGACAACTGATAAACATACTTATATATTTCTAAATACATACATATTATAGATAAATTACACCCAGACGCAGAACAAATGATCGTGCTCGTCATACAAACACTTGTCCTGGGTGGGAATCGAACCCACGACCTCCCGCTTAGCAGTCAGGGTCACTAACTACTAGACTGTAAGGCCAGTCAAAGCATTGCATCATTATCATCATCATCATCATCCTACCCTTATCCCATGTTACTTGGGGTCGGTGCAACATGTCATTAGCATAGCATTAATCATCATCATCATCAGCCTTTTTAATGTTCCCACTGCAGGGACACAGGCCTCCCCTCTAAGAGAGGGAATGGGCCGTAATCCACCACGCGGGCCCAGTGCGGGTTGGTGGATGTCACATGTCTTCGAATTTTTGGTTCTAGGACATGCCGGTTTCCTCACGATGTTTTCCTTCACCGTTTTGAGAGCAGTGGTGCTGAAATAAATTACACAAAGTATTGGGCCTGGCTGGGTTTGAACCTGCGACCTACTACACGCATGTCGGGGCCTTTACCACTCGGCCACCACTGCTCTGCTCGGCCACCACTGCTCTACTCGGCCACCACTGCTCTCGCAGTCTGTAGAGCAGTGGTGGCCGAGCATAGCATTGCATCAGCTTTATAATGTTCCCAACTGCTGGAACTCAGGCTTCCTCTCTAGGAGAAGGAATGGGCCGTAATCAACCAAGCAGGCCCAGTACGGGTTTGGTGGATGTCACCTGTCTTCGAATTTTTGTATATTTTATCGTTTTGAGAACAGTGGTGATGAAATAAATGATACAAAGTAATGCACCTGGCTAAGTTTGAACCCACGACCTATAACTCGTAAGTCGGGGCTAATATTCGTAATGTTAATAAAACCGTTCAAGAGTGTGTCGGTCCACGCTCAGTGTAGAGTTCTGAAGTTTCCCGTCCGTCACAAATGAATTTAAGGGTTTAGCGCGAACAGTGACTATCACGCAAATTATTCAGTTTAGAAAAATAAATGAATTAGAAACTTCAAAATCATTTTAACCCTTAATTTAGCAATGTACTCCACTGATCACATAAACTTTGAAAAAATTTAATGACCCAAAAATTAGAAAAAAGTAGCATTTTTCGTTTTTAATAAGTATCAATGATTGTCAATTGTAGTAGAAATTTATTTTATATTGTAATAACATAAAAAATAATTTGTCAAATTCAAAATGTCTTCGAAACGGTCTGGTGTCTCTGCGACCTGGGCAAGTTTTTTATTTTTTTCCTTAGGTTTTCGTTTGGGAGTTCTGGGTTTTTAGCTTTGGAGTGCATGTGAGCCTTACAAGTCATATAACACAATCGCTATTTTTGCTGTAATTTACGTAATAACAATTTTATAAGCTAGAAACAATGTATGTACTCCGTGAATACCGTTGCCAAAAAGACACAAAATAGACTTTGGTATACACGAAGTACATTGCCAAATGCATAGTGTTATTCAATATGGCTTTATTTCTATGTTTCATATATACCGATATACTTATGTAGCAACCTTCATGTAGGTACTTAATCAAAATAAAAAGAAAAATATATGATCTGTCATTAGGTTGATGTAACTTGTCATGCATGTTTTCTTGTGAAAAAATAACCATAACCAGGCAATAAAAACATCTTTCCTGCCACTCCTTCTTCTTATTAGTGGGACCGTTGATGTTGCAGTCTACAATCACTCTGACAGCGTCAGGTACGACGCTATTAGTCGTTTTCCAAAATCGGCAAGTAAACAATCTCGTAGATTTTGCAAAGCGGGAAGGACTAAGATTTATACGTGAAGTGCAAAACGCATCGTGTTTTGTGGTAGGAGAAAGCAACAGGAGAACTACTTCCGTCAATTTCACTCTAAATATATTTTGTTTGTGATGTTTTTTTAATAAATAAAGTAATAAATTAACTAAATGAGAATTATAGATTTCTTGGCACTGTACTACACGTAGTACAAACATAGGAGGACGTAGTTTACACTATAGTTGGCAATGTACTCTCTGGAGTACACAGGTTTTCGCGAAAACTGTAATATACAGTTTTTTTTCACTATTTTTTTCATTCCTCTGGGATCATAATAAATACGAAAAAAACAATAAAATGTCAAATTTAAGAAAAAAAATTCCTTGCCAATTTAAGGGTTAAAGACCAATTCATCGATACTCCACACGTATGGGTTTGATGAAAGAAGAATTTTGTGTTTCAGTTCTAGGTATATATGAGGAACCCGAAAATTTATCTTTTTTTTTTCTATTTTTTGTACAAATCTTAAAGCGGTTCACAGAATACAATCGACTTATCTTTCAGCGGTATAGTTCTTATGGTTTCGGAAAAAAGAAAAATATACAGACATGACGAATTTATAAGGGTTCCTTTTTTAAACCCGAAAAAACTGGGGAAGTGCGAGTAGGATTAAATTATCATTGATGGTAAAAAAAAATATGCACTAGTTAAAAACTTTTCTTGAATAATGTTTGTTAGGATTTGTTAGGATGGACTCGACAATATACAAAAATCTATATATTATTATGATGAAAAAAAAACATAGAAGTAAAATAATATTTATTTAGACACGCACTAAAAAGAAAGAGAACATTATTAAAAAGAAAAATACAGACCTGTGCGAGGCCAATAAGGAAAAAAGTAAAAAGGTTGAACAATTTTAAAATCAGAATTTGGTATTACCTTATAACAAATTATATACTAAATTAAATAACTACGGTCACCAAATTAACACCCAGTTTCTGAAAGCCCGATCAAATTGTCAATCAATTGACACAACTGTTAAATTAACAGCTGTGGCAAACTAATTTGGGTTACTGAAACGATGCTTAGCAAAAAATTAACTAGTCTGTGGCATATGATTTAGTTGTCAACTAACAAGATGATCAAATCAAAGTCGCTGATCACGCTACAGGCACGTCAATTGACCCTTGACAAGAGATTTGACACCTAGTTGATTTTTACGTTGATCGGGTTCTCGGAAACCGGGTGTAAATGACATGGATTTTTTTTTAAATTTTTACTTAATTAAATTAAAGTTATTAATTATAAATCTAAAAGGTTAATTAATTAAATGGAAATATGGAAAAAAAATATGGAATGGAATATAAAAATAACAATGTCCACAATAACACCACACCATCACAGATATTCATTGAGTTAGTAACTAGTCGTCTAAGTTCAGAAGTGGCCTGTGACGTCACTACTAGGTTAGACAAACAAAGACAGGACAAAACAAAACATACAAAAACAATATTGTTTGACAATCTTTACTAGAACAATATTTACAAACAATGAAATCCTGATATGTCTTTTTATTTTAAAAATTCATAAAAAAGACGTACAAAGATTATAAATTTACTTAAGAGGTCGGCGTTCGGGACGATTTATCCATACAAACGTAATACCAAAATCATTTGCAAGTCGAACATATTTCAACCATATTATGGTGATATTTGGATTTAGACAATATTTATCTAGGTTCCCAGATCTTTCTTTTTTAAAAAAGCTTGTTTAAAGATCTGGGAACCTAACTAATCTAATATGGTTGAAATATGCTCGACTTACAAATGATTTTGGTATTACGTTTGTATGGATATATCGTCCCGAACCGGCCTCTTAATTATCTTACACTAGCTTTTGCCCGCAGCTTCGCCCGCGTACATAAAATATAGCCTATGTCACTCAGGAGTAAAGCAGCTTTCTATTGTTGCTTAAATTTTTCCAATCGGACCAGTAGTTCCAGAGATTACCCCCTACAAACAAAAAAATAAAAAAAACAAACTTTACCTCTTTATTATATTAGTGTAGATATTAGTGTAGATTGGTTTCGCTAAATAGCAAATTGTAAACATTTTTAGATAAAGACATGTGAAGATTATTAACTTTTAGCTAAGAACCTAAACAAATGGAGAATAACTGATGAACTAAATAAAATCTATTAAGAACAGCCTCTATCACGAATATGCTATTAATAACAGAATATATTTTGTTTAGTCCAATAAGAAATAGACACAATAATACAATGATTCACTTTTCTAAAGTTCATGGTACACAATTATGAATGTTCTATTCTGGTCAAGTTTCCGCATTTAGTCCAGAATTGTCAATTTTATATGTCCTATGGAAGCCTTCACTCCAACCAATGCACCTCCAGAAGTAGATGAGCAGTTTTAGTTTGTCCAGAGCGTCTTTGAGTGAACTCGGTTCCTCTAAGGTTCGTGTTCTTATTTCGCAGACGGCTGTGTACTCGAGGAACACATTTGTGACTGTACCCTCTGACTCCATACACCCTCTAACATATTTGTCAAGGAGTGGTTGTTCAGTAAGCAGTAATAGTGTCAGGTATCAGACGCAGGCCATCTCTGTCTAGTCGCAGAAGGTTGCTGGTTCAGGTTCTATTCAAGGAATGGCACGGTTTCTTTATCCAGTCTGCAGCCCGATGCCAGAGAGCACCACCGTTCCGCTGTCCTTTCGTAGCCAAACACGCAGCTGACCAAAGGATATTGGCACGACGGGTTCAGGCTCAAAAACCTCTGTATCAGACCCCAAGATTGCTGTCAGGTCTCTGGTGTGATATCTTGGGGTACGCACATGTTCGTAGTTTTTCTGTGTTTTGAGTACTGAGTGTTACTTTATCTCCAATGATTCCAAATACGCATATCTTGTTTTTCCTAACCTTTGGCTCTTGGATCAGTGCAATTGATCGGAATTTCATCTCCAACATCCCCCGTAAGCTAGCCGTAGCAGTCTAGTTATGCTGAAGGTTTATTTGTAGTATTGGTTAGATTTATTTGTAGGATGGGATTGGATGTAGGTGTCGGTGGCTACGGGACGGAGTTAGATGGAGACGGATCCATCTGAGATTTCACCTCCATCCTCCGTCTCACACAAATTGTCGCAGGGAGAGGATGAAAGCAGCTGCGTCGTCCATCCGGGTGATGTAGGTGCAGCATCTATTTTTGCATCAGCCATCGCTGCTTGAAGCATCTCTTCTTCCAGTTTGGCCATGTCGGTGTCAGTCGGTGTCGGGTTCGGGGTTTCAATAGCGTCTGTCTTTACGTCAGCAGGATGTGTCCTGGGGTAGAAGCAAACGTATATCGTCCCAAATAGGTACGATATGCATCGCTCCCGATCAAGAACCTTGTCAACTTGGTCAGCTGGGATTCCCAGTGTCAAAAATGTCCCGTGATTATCACCACCGACGCTTGTTGCCTTGTACAGCGACCACCTCCCAATATCGTACCAAGGGTTCTGACGAGTCAAAATACTCTGGAGCCGTGCTCCGTCCCCTTTATACCTCGGAACAAATAGGGCGGCTCGGACACGGGTAGGCATGTCAGACTGTCGTATGACGGTTAGTGTCAAGTCGGTGTCTGGGAGTCGTATTCGTGGTGTATTCTGGGTCAGCCAGGTCAGGGAGTTCTCGTCCTCACACCACATTTGCACGGTGCCGTCCGCCACCCGAGGGGATCCACGGAAAGCCGGGAGCGGTGTGAGGTCGGACTCCGTGAGCAGTCGTTCGAGTTCCGTTGTTATCAGTGTGGCGTCTTCGTGTGTCAAGTCTCTGGAGGGGGGAGAGAAGCAGATTGCTACGGCTAACCGCGCCGGTATATCCTTTATGGCCAGCGTGAAGGTCCTTACCCGCTTTGAATCCACCTGCAGCGCGCTCGGTGAAGCCGTATCATTCGGGTGCTTCCTCTTCATCACCCCCCAGCCGTTTTGTCCAGGTTGTGATTTGAAGGCGCCCGATGTAGCAGGCTCAACAGGGTCCCGAATGGGGCGTGGGTGCTCAGCCCGTTCCCTCCTCGTCTTGGCATTCTGTGTGTTTGTCAGGTCCTGGTTCAAACTTCCAGATCTGGTGGATCCTTGCTTGCGTATTTCCACGTCCAGCCCTTTTTCGTTCAGGGTTTTCCCTTCGCGTACTTCAGGCTGGTCGCGTACTCCAGGTATGGAGACTGTTTGCGTGCCATTCTGGCCAAAGCCACGAATAAGCAGGTTAGTGCCCCCTCCCAGAATACGCTGGAGGCTGACCGATAAATCTTGAACGAACCTTTTTACTTCTCCTAAAAGTATTGGTGTAGTCTGAAACAATTCGTTTACGAAATCTTCAACATTTCTGTCACGCATTTCACTGCATATCTTGTATATAAACGTGCCGTTATACATTTTAGTGTACTGAGTAGATTCATACGGTGAACCACATAAAGTGTTCAAATAATTCATATGCTGGATGCAGAACTGAAGTTCGGATAATTTTTTGGATACTTCTCCGTCAAAAATTCTCTTAGCTTCTACTTCATCGTACTGAAAATACTTTGCTGTGACATTTTTAATTTTTAAATGTTCCTCAGAATTTATTATTTCTGTACTGTACTCTAAGCTCATCAGGACGTACGAGAGCACAACTGCACACACTTCTCTGGTCACATCCTCCTTTTTACTTTTTAGCTCCTTTTTACAAGCAAAATACACAAGAGCTGTAAACAGTACCACATAATCTGGAGGTAGTTTAGCCAAATCCTCAGTGTTTATTCCTTTCTCAGTTAGGAAATGCTCAAACAGCTTCAACTGTTTGACTTCATCCCATCCATTCTCGAACACCGACTCCTTGCAATCGTAGACTGGTCTAGAAACATTCGGATCATCAGTCAGTATCTCTTTAAAATTGTTGGCATCCTGGTACACTTTAAATTTACCTCCCCTGTAATTCGTGAGTAAATTGTATGCATATTTTATCATACTAATCGATAGAATAATACTGTCTTGAGATTTCACATCCATAACCCAAGATCCGTCAATAACTTTCCATTTGTACAGATTGATATACACTGGCGGCACGTGTTTACAAACCACTCCTTTTTCGAACCATTCAGGATCTTGTTTCAATATCGGGATATTCGAACCAAGTAGATACTTAGTTACATGCCCGAGTTTACTATTCTTCATGTTTGCTAAAATGTTACCATAATTGAACCAAAACTTGCTGCGGTCCTCCCCGGTTGTAATTTTTTGTGAAATTCCCTCTTTCGCTTCTTGCAAACTATGTCTCGAGAGCCACATGATCAGATGCCTGAGTTTTAGATTTTGAGGGTAACATAATACGTGCCAAGTTTGTAATTGTGAATCGAAAAAATCTGATGGAAATACTGTTGTGTCAGTTATAGCAGCAAAAATAGCAAGTTTTTCTTCAGTCAGGGAATTGTCTTGGAGGAATTTCTGTAGTTTGTACTGGCGACATCGGATTGATCTTGTTCTACTGTCGAATCTCATTGTTGTGGAGTGTATATAAGGGGCTCTTCTAAAGCAGTATTCTATATCAAAGCTGATGATAGGACATTCTAGTTGTAGAGCTAAGGCTACACACTCATCTTTGGTGTCAGTGACGCAGAAAGCACAGTCAAAGTCCATTGCATTTAACACTTCTACAGTGGCGTCTCTTAAAAATATTGGTGGCACAAAAACGCAGTTTGTATCAAAATCGAAGAATTCTTGTCGAAACTTTTTAATTTTCTTTTCCATGTCCTTGTTACCACCTCTAAAAAGGATGTAACATTTAACATTAGCCTGTTTATACATTGCGAACCGTCTTTTCAAGTACTCAGCGTACTTATCGGTTTCACAACCAAAGACGAAAGGGATTTTGCTCTCTTTATACATGTTGTATAAGTAGGTCTGTCCATCAATGACGACGGAACAGTTCTTCAGATTAATTGGTTGAGTTTCATTTTCTACAATTAAGTTCAGATATTCCGCGATCCTCATTTTGATACCTGTAACAGAATTGATGAGTTATTGTTTTTGTTAATTACATCAAACCAGCCCTCAAGCTGTTTTTTTTTTATGGTAGGTAAAAATCATCCAATGACGAGTCCCGGTCTTGGGCAGAGCGGAAAACAAGTTTCAAAACTCAAAACTCAAAAAAAAACTCAAACTCATTTATTTCAAATAGACCATTTACAGGCACTTTTGAAATGTCAAAATTGAAGCTAATTTGCACGTTCCAAGGCGTAGAGTCCTATGGAGAAGAACGTGCAAGAAACTCCATGGGCACTCTTTTGAATCAAATTTATATTTACATATTACTTGGTTACAAATTTATGATGCTTCTATTATGCGAGCACGATGTAGCGGTATTTAAAAAAAGTAAAATAATAATAATAAAAAAAAATATATATATTTTCAAATAAGCGCCTAGCAGCCAAGAGATGACCGGTCTCAACTGACGGCACCCGTTCACGAGCATGACGCGTGAATCAGCGCCACTCCGCTCAACCATTTTAGAGGGAACAGAATGACCCAAAACACGCGCCACCATCAGCGAGACATTTGAGTGAGCATGACAAACTCTCAACTGCCATGCTTGTTTATGTCAAATAAGTTGCAACCTAGCGAAAAATGCTCCATGGTACGTCACATTTACAAAATTTAAAAAGTGGTTCTACATTATACAATGCTATTGTATCCACATCAAAAAAAAAAAAAAAATATATATATATATAGTAGATGGTCATGAGCTTCAATTAAATAAATAAAATATAAAACTATTACGAACACGCCAATATAAAAAGGGCAACAACTTCCATCCTTTCAATAAATATGTTGACAAAAAAAAAAAAAAACACATTAGTTGGCAAAAGTAGACTGTGGCTGTGGAGCAGGAACGGCATTTAGCCAAGCATTATTATCAAGAATGTAATCTTCCAGTTTATAATATGCTTGTCTACATAGCGTGCGTTTAGTGCAAGTTTTAAAATTGGATTCATTCAATTGAATAATCTCAACTGGTAATTTATTATAAAATTTAATACAGCACCCCATAAACGAACTACGTACTTTGGCCAATCTGAACCGAGGTTGATCTAATTTGTCCCTATTTCTGGTATTAAAATTGTGCCTGTCACTTATCTTAGCAAAAAGATGAATATTTTTCCGAACATACATGATATTTTCATAGATGTATTGACAAGGTACCGTCAAGATATTTATATCCTTAAATAGTTCCCTCAGAGAATCGCGCCTGCGATGATTATAGATGGCTCTAACTGCTCTTTTCTGAAGAATAAAAATAGACTCTATGTCTGCAGCACGTCCCCATAGCAAGATACCGTAAGACATGATACTTTGAAAGTAGCTAAAATAGACTAGTCTTGCGGTATCTACATCAGTAAATTGACGGATTTTTCTAACAGCATATGCGGCTGAACTCTGGCAGGACGGCTTGCCAGAGACGTTAAATGAGGACCCCATTGAAGCCTCGAGTCGAGCGCGATTCCTAGAAAAACTGTGTTTTCGACGAATTCAAGTTTCTCTTCGTTCAATACTATCTCTAAGTCGTTACTTATAACATTCGGTAAGGCAAATCTGATACATTTCGTTTTTTTTTCATTTAATACTAAACTATTAATAGTGAACCAGTTTTGGACCTGTTGTAAAGCACTATTTACATAATTAAGATTTGTGGAGCTTCTACTGATCTTAAAAATTAAAGATGTATCATCAGCAAACAATACTATATGTGGGTGGTTCTTTAATAAATAGGGTAAATCATTTATATATACTAAAAAGAGAAAAGGACCCAATATTGAGCCTTGTGGTACACCCATTTTGACTTTCAAACCAGGGGAATTGACACCATTTATTTGAACTTGCTGCTGCCTGTCATTCAGATAAGAATTCTCCAAGCTCAGTGCAAGTTTACCCAATCCGTAGTGATCAAGCTTTAAAAGCAAGGTTTCGTGATTAACACAATCAAAAGCCTTTGAGAGGTCACAAAAAATTCCTATCGCGTCTTGGGATTCTTCCCATACAGCAAATATGTGTTTTAATAAGGTCACATCAGCGTCAGTCGTACAACGTCCTTTGGTGAAACCATACTGCTGATTGTGTAAGATTTTATTGGTGTTAAAATGAATAAAAATGCATTTGATCTAGCATAACTTTTTCAAATACTTTACTAAAAACTGGCAAAACGGATATAGGTTAGACTCTTACTGACTAAACAACCTACCCCGTTCCTACATCGCCATACATACTAGGGCCAGAGCCTTCCTACTAGGGCCAGAGCCTTCCTAGCCCTCAACCTGATCACCATTTTGTGTAGTCATATTTTTTAACTGTTTTCGAATACAGAAAAGAAAATTTGAGAGAGGGGGGGGAGTTTGTTGGTACGGTTGGCGTAGCTGCTTTTTTAGGTGAGAAAATCCACTACAGACGTCTCCCACCGTTGGGCAGAGCAGGAGATTGTTTCAGACTTTTACTGAATAAAAACCTATTCCTGTTCCTTCGTTGCTCTTCATACCCGCGCCTATTATTCCTTTTAGAAGCAGATACTTGGCCGCAATAGGTTTCGACCTTGCTGGGCCCCTTATGGTTTTGTACCTACCTACTCTTTCCCCCGTTGCTTCAATACTCAATACATTTATTGCATTCCACAATGTGAACTTAGGTGGTAGGTACATAAGTTACATACAATAGTTTTGGAGCATTGTGGGCCCTGTCGGGCATAACAACATAAACAATTTGGAGGAGGGCTATTTTAAATATTTGTTTGCAATTGAAATATTCATCTACTCTTTCGTTTTTCATAGGTAGGTAGATGGGCTTACAACTAATTGTATCATATAATTTTTGCTAATCGTATATTGGATTTATATATGGGAAATTATAAATCTAGCCACAAAATTATTTGTTGGACACGCGATTCAACTTCTATTTTTATAACTAAGCAACTGGAAAATGACATAGCCTCTAATAAAATAATTCGTCTTTTTTACAATGCCAACTAAATATTCTATAGAAAGCGTCAAGTAAAGATCATCAATTATTGTGACTTGTCCTTCTTATTTATACATTGCCATCTAATTTACGAACTCGGCCAAGGATTTTACATCTAGTCAACATTTTACGTTTTACAGCTTCAACGCACTGACCTCAAAAAAATATAATTCATGCTTTCACAGAAAGCATCATCTACACTAAATATAATAAAGAGGTGTTTTTTTGTTTTTTTGTTTGTAGGGGGTAATCTCTGGAACTAATGGTTCGATTGGAAAAATTGAAGCTATAATAGAAAGCTGCTTTACTCCTGAGTGACATAGGCTATAAATTATTTATATAACATGGATATTAACCGAGCTATCACAACTTTTGTCTCACAAAATTTTCCGCGGACGAATTCGCGGGCAGAAGCTAGTTTATTATAACTTAGCATGTAAAACAATGTTTCAAGGAGTAAAGAGCAAACTTTTGACAACTTTTTCTCATACTTATAAACCGAAGATCCTAGTTTGCGGAGCGGCATAAAATATACAGAATGTATGTATTTCGTGATGTGTTTGGAAAATAAAGTATCGGAGAAGAATTTTCGAAAACATTTATTGGAAGGATTAAGTACTGGTTGCTATGATTGTCCATATTTATTGTCCATATTATCGCCAGTACAGCTGCAAGCATTTGATAGACCTTGTAATCAGACAGAAATGCGTGACGCCACCATTAGAGGCAAAGTCACAACCACTTTTTTATGGTAGTTAAATATCATCGAATGACGGGAAACAGTGTCAGACTCTTACTGACTAAAAAACCTACCCAATGCTTTCCTTGCCTTGTTCCCAGGCCCTGGTGTTATGCTTTCGCATCAACCCTTGGACCAGGAGGCTTTGACCCTGTAGGGTCCCTACAGTTTGCTGACAACTCCTTGAGACGCGCGGGAACAGTGCGTGCCGTCGAAGACTTGGGCTCGATCTGGACTGTTACCAGACGACCGGACGGCGAGCTATCTATTACTCGCATTCCGCAAACCCGCGCCTACGGTGGCCTGATATCGGCGCTGCGTTAATAATCCAATAATGGTTTAATTTTCTTTTTTATTTAGGTACCTGCCTACATTCTTTTTATGTTTATATTATTTACTATAAGTAAAATAATGGTAATTCAATAAACAAGTTGATTTAAAAAAAATAAAGTCTTTTATTTGGTCTCTCCTCAATAGCTACTAGCGGCCAATAGTACCTACGTGTATATTTGATGACATTTTTAGCAAAATTTTGACGAATAATTAATATGAGATAAGTTACATTTTTGACGTACTGAGTTAAAAAATTAGAAGCTAAATAAATATATTTTTTGATGTTATTTAATAGTTTTTCAGAAGTTTACTGTTAGAATGCATGTTACAAATTTAGATGCTAAAAAATAACTATTTTGCTGAGTTGTATTTAGAGTGGTTTACATAGAAGATAACTAGTGGTTAAGATAGTATTATTTAGATGCTCGTTAATTGTGGCTGACTTAGTAATTTAGAAGGGAACATAAATTTTTAGGGGCGAATAATGATATTAAAAAGAAGTCTGTTTAATTAGCACCCTTTATATATTAATATTTACTTAAATTATACATTTATTATTATTGGTATTATAGAATATTATTGCGTATTTGGTATTATTGTTTATTTATTAAATTTATCATTTAAATATTCCTTTACATTATAATAACATTTACGGATTAGAAATTGTTTTGTTTTATTTATAAAGACTAGCTGTGCCCGCGACTTCGTCCGCGTGGAATAGTTATTTTGGGCATCATATTTATTTTTGCAAACAACCTCCTCAGCTTTATAAATTATAGCTGTTACCCACGACTTTGCCCGTATCAATTTCTGTTATTATTTTAGACAATTTAGTTTCTAAAAGAACATAATTATCTAAAAGTACTTCATAGAGCTACACCCGAACTTGGTCACGCCATAATTTCGGCGGTAAAGAGGGGACCTTTGAGGCGTGATGTCTATCACGGCATCCTCACCTTCCGCATGACGTAGGTTCTCACCGGACATGGGAAATTCAGGAGATTCCTGCGCGCCGGATTCGTGCGGAAGAGACGCCCGGGTGTCGCCACTGTATTGTCAGCCTGGAGGATACGGTGGAGCACACGGTGGAGGTGTGCCCCGCTTGAGAAGAGCATCGCCGTGTCCTCGTGGGGGTGATCAGCGGCGGCGACCTCTTGCGCTGGGCCTTGGTTCAGGCCATAGTTCGCAGCGAAGAAGAATGGCAAGCGGTCGCCTCCTTCTGCAAGGCAGTAATGCTCGTAAAGGAGGAGGCCGACCGCATAAGGCAAAGGCAACAGCGCCCTCGCCCTACCCGTCACCGCCGCGATCCCGCCGATATCCGGTCTCCGTAGACGCTGGCTTGTGGACGGTGAGCAATGGGTAGCTCGCCGTCCGGTTGTCTGGTAACAGTCCAGACCGAGACCAAGTCGTCGACGGCGTGCACTGCACCCGCGCGCCTCAAGGTGTTGTCAGCAAACTGTGGGGCCCTTCAGGGGCGAAGCCTCCTGCAACTGAGGGTTGGTGCGAAAGCGTTATACCGGGGCTCTGGGAATAAGGCAAGGGACGAACGGGGTAGGTTGTTTAGTCAGTAAGAGTCTGACACTGTTTCCCGCTCTGCCCAAGAGCGGGATTCGTCATTGGATGATTTTTACCTACCATAAAAAACCCATCCGCGCCGCCCGCAAGCAACCCCTCTCCTCGCCCGCCGGCTAGGCGCAGCGTCAAGTTTTGCACATCATGCATTGCGTATTAATTTTATATCGGAGTTATTTTAAAATTGTAATATCTTCTAAGGTGTTTATTGAAATTAAATGATGTCAAAGACAATTTTGTTTACAATTACATACTCTTAATCAACAACACATTTATTTGGATAAAGATTATATTATTATGTTGATACAACTCTAACAAATAATCGGTAAAAATTTACTAAATTTGATTCGCATAAAAACGGTTCTAGTAAGTTAACCTTAAAAGATAGACATATACTGTCGCGGACATTTTTTTAGATCATTTTAAGAGGAATAATTCTTTCCTACATATTTTTTTGGTATCTTAAACCGTTTTGGCAGCGCACGCAACGAAAGCCCTCAAAGATGAATAATTTTCCCCGTTTTTTCCACATTTTCCGTTGTTTCTTCGCTTCTATTAGTCGCAGCGTGATGTTATATAGCCTAAAGCCTTCCTCAATAAATGATCTATTCAACACAAAAAGAATTTTTCAATTCGAATCAGTAGTTCCTGAGATTAGCGCGTTCAAACAAACAAACAAACAAACAAACAAACAAACAAACAAACAAACAAACAAACTCTTCAGCTTTATAATATTAGTATAGATATAAAATTTTTGTTCATTTTTAATTTCATCTAGTAATTTGTTATATATTTTAACTGACATTACTAAAATGCTTTTGAGTGTATTTTTAGCTTAGAAACTGGCTGATTTAGTCTATTTCTGTGTCTTAGTGTGTAACGATTTTGTATGTATGTATGTATGTCTTCATTCAATTCGCAGTTGGTCTAAAGGAGTCAAAAATTCTTGAATAAAAAAAATTGTTGGAGTTTACGCTTAGAGTTACTATGCAGCAAAGAAAAGAGTTGCACCAACCGCGGATTGGACCAAGTGCACTTAATGAAATAACTTAAAACCACACTATATATATATTTTTTATTATTTTTTTCATAAACAATGAATGAAATTGATAACGCTACTTGTACGCACACAAGCGCGCGTGTCTATACGCATTACAACTACAACTATAGATCACCCACGCCTGTAAGATAAAAGAACCGTACCACAAAAATATGGTTTAAGGCGCTGCCTATACCGGGCACCGTAAAAACGTCCTCTTTTTCGTTGCGAAGTTAGCCGTATTGCTACACAGTACAAACACCAAAAAAATACAGTGCATAGTCTAATATATAAGTAAAAGACTTATGCAAAAACATTTTCTAAAAATAATTCAGAATGTTGAGAAAAAAATCGCAAGAAAGTACACGAAAACAATTTTTCGTCTCGAAATACTCAGTATTTTGAGTGATAACTATTATTTTATTTGTAACTACCAAAATGGAAATTTAACCAACTAAAGAGAAATGTAAAAATATTTATAAAAATCGTTGTACTTTTTTTAATATTAAAAAACTGCGAAAAATCCTTTTTTTTTATTCTTTATTGTACACAAAAACATGTAATAGTCCCAGCTACAAAAAACGTGTCAATAGTTTTGGTTTTTAATGTAGGTATACTAGCGACCCGCCCCAGCTTCGCCCGTGAGCATAATATTGAATATATTAAGCATGTATATTATGCATGTATTATCCACATAAACCCTCCTCTTGAATCACTCTATCTATTCTATAAAAAAACCGCATCGTAATCATCAATCAATCCGTTGCGTAGTTTTAAAGATTAAAGCATACATATAAGGATAGGACTTTGCTTTATACTATGTAATGATGATTCTGGTAAGGGAATAAAATAAAATAATAAATATTTTTATTCCGCCTGTTCAGAATTAATTAAATAATATTCAATTGAAACTTACAGACAAGTAATACGCAGGTAATATTCACACAACCGCTCACTTTGCTAATCTAGACTTAACTGTATAATGATTAAATATAACACAAACATGGTAAAATTTAAAAATAGCCGTATTAATGTAGGTACTTATGATACACAAAGATTGTTGCAGTCAAAATAAAAATATTAGTCATTCTAACGTTTGCCTACATGATTATATCTTACTAGCTTTTGTCCGCGGCTTCACTCGCGTGGTATTGAGGTTGGGATTGGGGTTTCCGGGATAAAAAGGAGCCTACTATTTTTCTCTCCTTTTCTTAATTAATCTGTTTTGTTAAACACTTGAATGTAAGCATGAAGGAAAATTTCATAGCAGTATAAGGAAAAATCTAAAAACTTTAAATGGACACGTAGAAGTATTGATACTTCCACGCCATTGATACTTCCAGTTTGAAATAAAAGCTAATGCAGACTGTTCCCAAATTTGGGTCCGATACAATACTTGACCATTTCTGTTACATCCCTACTATGTACATAACAGTCTATAGGTATTTTTAAATATCTCATCATATTATTTCAGCCTAAAAACGTACAGTGTTGGACATAGGCCTCCTTGAAGTATCGTCATAACCATCTGTCTTGTGCATTTCGCATTCATTGGATTACCGTGACCCTCACCAGGTCATCGGTCAGGTAGAAGGCCTTCCAACGCTATAGTACGAGATACATAGAACAAGGATGACCCCTCATATGTTATTCGATTATGGTAAATATTACATGCTAGATAACGCATTTATTAATACATTGCGAATAGGTTGCCTCGCTAAAACTGCAAAGGATGTTGAATAATAAAGTTTGTTACTACATTTTTGACCTAATTTACCCTCATCTGTTATTTGAAAACATCAAGCATCAGCTGAAAGAATGTGCCCCAAGGAACTAAAAAAATACTGGTTGCCTTCGCAAAAATGATACGCAATAATTAGTTGCCCTCATTTAAGATGTAAAATTTTCTTATGCCCTCACTGTCGTTAAGTAAAAATAAAGGCAATTAGTGGTTTTTATTACTTTAAACTATTAGCAACAATACAATTTTATTTGGAAATGTTGAAAAATCAGAAATATTCGCGATTTACGCTAGGTACGTAATAGGATTTTGATAATGAGACATTTTATTTGATGACTAATTAGAAAGAACCTCATGTAATTCGCTAGGATGTAGCTTAAAAATAATATTGTAAGCCATAGAAGTCCAATAAGACACGTTTTGAAAAAGTTATGACTTGTTTTGTGTTCATTAAAATAGCTAAACTGACTTTATTAGCAGTCAATGTCCTAAAAACTTTTTCATAAATTTATGTATGTGAAATATTATTATTTTATTATTTTATGTTGAAGAACAGATTCATACGAACATTTTGATGTTTATATAGCAATGTTTTTATGAAAGAATAAATAAATATGGATTCGGAAAGGGTTCGAAAAAGCGAAAATTAAAGTTGAAAAGGTCGCAAAGTAATCTTTAGTTTCACTTAACGACAAGTAAAAATAAAGATTATACGCCAGATAATCTAGCATCAGCTGAAAGGCTGATGCTAGACTTTCTTAAATAAAATGTCAGGAAAGTTGATAAAAAAAATATTTAAAAAAAAAATTACCATCATTGGCATGGGATTAAACTAAGTAACCTACCTATATCGATATTATGCTTTATCTGGCGTATAATCTTTATTTTCACTTGTCGTTAAGTGAAACTAAAGATTACTTTGCGACCTTTTCAACTTTAATTTTCGCTTTAATCGAACCCTTTCCGAATCCATATTTATTTATTCTTTCATAAAAACATTGCTATATAAACATCAAAATGTTCGTATGAATCTGTTCTTCAACATAAAAGAATAAAATAATAATATTTCACATACATAAATTTATAAAAAAGTTTTTAGGACATTGACTGTAAATAAAGTCAGTTTAGCTATTTTAATGAACACAAAACAAGTCATAACTTTTTCAAAACGTGTCTTATTGGACTTCTATGGCTTACAATATTATTTTTAAGCTACATCCTAGCGAATTACATGAGGTTCTTTCTAATTAGTCATCAAATAAAATGTCTCATTATCAAAATCCTATTACGTAACTAGCGTAAATCGTGAATATTTCTGATTTTTCAACATTTCCTAATCCAATTGTATTGTTGCTAATAGTTTAAAGTAATAAAAACCACTAATTGCCTTTATTTAACGACAGTGAGGGCATAAGAAAATTTTACATCTTAAATGAGGGCAACTAACTATTGCGCATCATTTTTGCGTAGGCATCCATTATATTTTTAGTTCCTTGGGGCACATTCTTTCAGCTGATGCTTGATTTTTTCAAATAACAGATGAGGGTAAATTAGGTCAAAAATGTAGTAACAAACTTTATTATTCAACATACTTTACATTAAATTTAGCGAGGCAACCTATTCGCAATGTATTAATAAATGCGTTATCTAGCATGTAATATTTACCATAATCGAATAACATATGAGGGGTCATCCTTGTTCTATGTATCTTAGATCATTACGTTTTCTGGTAAGTAAGTGGTCGCCACTCTAGAACTTTTAAATATTTATTACAATCATGATTTCACAACATGCCTGCAGCATTCCAATTATAAACTTTTGGTGGATTTACCCGTTGGATGTAGATGATACTTGGGATTTCCCGCGTTCGCTCTCCGAAAACGAATTTCAGATAGTGATATATATAGTGAACGGGGTAAATCCCATTATAATTTTCAACTTTTTTTTGCTTTTATATTACTTGACACCAAGTTTTTTCAGTCCACTATTCCATTTAACATACACTGTGTCAGGAAAAATAACTAAATAATATTAAATAACTATACTAATATAATAAAGAGGTAAAGTTTTGTTTTTTGTTTTTAGGAGGTAATCTCTGGAACTACTGATCCGATTGGAAAAATTTTAGCAACAATAGAAAGCTGCTTTACTCCTGAGTGACAGGCTATATTTTATGTACGCGGTCGAAGCCGCTGACAAAAGCTAGTATTTTATATAAATATAGAGTGGTACATTGATATAAATAAAACAGATTGCATGAATTTTCTTCAGTTTTTTTATTTTTTTACAGTAATACTGATTACTTAAAGAAATATTTTATCTTATGAAGTTAACGTAGATATAGTTTTGAAAGGCCTCCCACAAAGTGGACCGACGACTTGGTCAAGGTTGCTGGAATTTGATGGATGCGAGACGCATGGGAACGGTCGTTGTGGCGACGTTTGGGGGAGGCTTATGTCCAGCAGTGGACGTCTTCCGGCTAAATTGATGATGATGATGAAGTTAACATTGAAAATGTGCTAGGGTTGCCACTTCAAGCCGTAAATTAAATATGGATCATTTATGTAATAAGTAAGGAAATGAAATAAATTCGCTGAAGCCGTATTTTACAGCTACGCTAACCTAAGCTTTAAAGATTGCAATCATATTAATAGAAATTAATTACATCTGCATACAGCTTGATATATAGCTGATTAAACTATAGCCTTATACTTAAACTAGCATTTGTCAGCGACTTCGCCCGCCTACATAAAATATAGCCTATGTCACTCAGGAGTAAAGCAGCTTTCTATTGTTACTAAAATTTTTTAATCGGTCCAGTAGTTCCAGAGATTACCTCCTACAAACAAAAAAACAAACTTTACCTCTTTATTATATTCGTGTAGATAGTGTAGATAAAAAAGAATGAAAGACATTTAAATAAATAAATAAATAAAGGTTAAATAAGTTGAATTAGAGCTGAATTGGAGCCTTAGGTTTAAAGAAACTTTATTCTCAATAAAAACACTTAAGAAAAATAACTTACATCATCATCATCCTACCCTTATCCCATTTTACTTGGGGTCGGTGCAACGTGTGTTTTCTTCCACTCTGTCCTGTCATCCGTCACACTATCACTAACTCCCTTTTCTTTCATATCACTCTTCACACAATCCATCCATCTCTTCTTCGGCCTCCCTCTTCCTCTCCATCCATCCACGTGTAACTCAGAACTCTTTTCAAGAAAAATAACTTACATATAAACAAAATTTTAGGTTCGACAACATACATTACAATATTACTAAAATCATCCACCCAATGCACTCATTTTTCAAGTAGTTTTCAGTTTGCGATTAGATACGCGCTAAGCTGAGTTTTGAATGCATTGAATGAGTGAAGGCTTCTTATGCGCGAGGCCTTATTTATTTATATAATACTTTATCGTAAACCAATATGATAAATTACAGTTAGAGCTTTAATCTTAAATATACAATGGGCGGCCTCATAGTATTCTGCGATCTCTTCCAGACAACCTGGAATGGTTGTTTGTCATGGTCATTAAATGACCATTTTTGTCATGCTTATAACTGCTAGTGAACTGTCAAAATCACCAATTAAATGTCAAAACAACACTGTCATGGCTACCTTAAAAAAGGGTTTTATTAAAAACAATTTATTTGTATTTTTGTGAAAATTTACGATAATTTTCCTTTTTATCTATATTGTGCACATAGTGGTGGCCCAAAATGAAACATCTCCTTTGCCGAGCTCCCGCGACGTCTTCGCTGTACAGCCGCGGTGTGTGCGCGACGCATTCGTTGCGTGCCCGCCCCGCCCAGCACCTGTTCGCAAACCGCTAGTGTGATATTGCCTTTAATTCCTTCAAATTTGCGTTATATCACTAACCGTTTTCTTTACTCGGTCAGTTGTTTGTACACCGGGTAAGCGCTAGGCACAATAGTTCAGTGCGAGCTAATACACCAGGCGGGCATTACACTAGCTTCACCACACGTACGCGATTTAGAAATCTAAAACAAATAGTAGAACATGTTTAACTATGGGTACGAATAAATATTTTTCTTTATTTCTTTCTTTCTTTCTTTGGTACCTATAAAATTTATAAAAACTATGGCCTGACAGAGTGTAGACATGTTGGTTAGGTTCAGTGAAGCCCATGCATTCATAATTGAAATAAACAAAATATTGCTATGATGGCCGGCAATCGCCCTGCGATTTTATATGTTTTTACTAGCTTCTACCAGCGGCTTCGCCAGCGTGAAACTAGGTTTTTCCATACAAACTTTGGACCCCTCTTTCATAATTATGTTTTCGTTGAGTTTTCGTTATTTTTTAGATGTATTCTGCTATTCGGGGCGGGGATAAATCCAACGAACCAAAAACCATGAAAATTTGTCTAATTGATCTCGAGTTACAAGTGTTATAACAAAGCCGACTTTGTTTTATATATATACTTAATAATATGTCCACAACTATCACACAACGTCATCTAGTCCCAAGCTAAGTAGAGCTTGTGTTATGGGTACAAGACAACTGATAAACATACTTATATATTTCTAAATACATACATATTATAGATAAATTACACCCAGACACAAAACAAATGATCGTGCTCATCACACAAACATTTGTCCTGGGTGGGAATCGAACCTACGACCTCCCGCATAGCAGTCAGGGTCACTAACTACTAGACTGACAGGCCAGTCATATACAAATAAATTATGGATAGGTTTGCGCTTGACCGCTATCTTAAGATGTGGTCGATGATGGAGCACGCTTGCCTAGAAGTAACCTATTTAATCTTGATTTTGAAGATGTAGTTATAAAGTTTTATTGCATCGGTTTCAGTTACGTCAGTTCCATTCCAAGTAGGTACATCATCATTAGCCTTTTTAATGTTCCCATTGCTGGGATACAGGCCTCCTCTCTAAGAGAGGCAATGGGCCTTAATCCATCACGCATTCGGATTGGTGGATGGAATGGAATGAGTTTATATCATCACCACTGCTCTCAAAATGGTGAAGGAAAACATCGTGAGGAAACCAGCATGTCCTAGAACCAAAAATTCAAAGACATGTGACATGTCTTTGAATTTTCATATTCATATTCATATCTTTATTTGCATTCCATAATGTCAATTATATAGATGTTAAAGTAATAATGCTTATAGTATTATATATTTTTGTTTCTAAGACATGCCGGTTTCCTGACGATGTTTTCTTTCACCGTTTTGAGAGCATGTGAGCAATGTAAGGTACAATATACGTAAAATGAATGTGTTTCCAAAGCGTTTTATAATATAAGTAAAATTATGCGGTGTATACTATTTTGTTAAGCATATACGAAATAAATATCTTTAAAAAAATCAGTTGAGCGAGTTCAATGACTTGTAGGTAGTTGTAAGTCGTTGTGTACTAACTACCTACAGGTCATTGAACTCGCTCATTTAGCGTTGTATAGATAACATTACCAGTTCTAGTAAAGACATCGCTTTCAAGTGTTTATTTTTATTATTCTTCAGATTCAATACGTCTAAAATTGTCGCGTGTATGTCAAAAGGAGTTGTTAAGACATTTTTGTTACTTTTCAACGTCATCAAAGCTGTAGGCCTTTTAGTTTTCAATTGTTCTGGCAAAAGAATAGCCATTAGAGGCAAGCGATCTTCTAGCTTGCTTTGAGCAGTTTTTCGGATTGAAGAGGATCTGAAATGGAGATTTTATGAAATACTAGCTTTTGTCAGCGGCTTCGCCCGCGTACATAAAGTATAGCCTATGTCACTCAGGAGTAAAGCAGCTTTCTATTGTTGTTAAAATTATTCCAATCGGACCAGTAGTTCCAGAGATTACCTCCTACAAACAAAAAAACATAAAAACAAAAAACAAACTTTACCTCTTTATTATATTAGTGTAGATTACTTTGTTAAGGTCTTTGTATGAAATAACTTGAAGAACCCAGGAAAATAAATCAATTGATGATATAAACAAAAATAAGTTATCGTTGACTGTTTAACTTGACTGTTTAAGAGAGCAGTAGTGGCCGAGTGGTAACGGCCCCGACTTACGAGTTGTAGGTTTACGGGTTACGGGTTCAAACCCAGCCAGGCGCATTACTTTGTGTAATTTATTTCATCTCCACTGCTCTCAAAACGGTGAAGGAAAACATCGTGAGGAAACCGGCCTGACCTAGAACCAAAAATTCGAAGACATGTGACATCCACCAATCCGCACTGGGCCTGCGTGGTGGATTACGGCCCATTCCCTCTCCTAGAGAGGAGGCCTGTGTCCCAGCAGTGGGAACATTAAAAGGCTGATGATGATGATGATGATGACTGTTTAATAATTATGATAATTATTAATTTTAGCACCTCAATGGTAATCTAATTGTAGCAACTCTGCAATTCCTTTTTTAGCTGTCAAAAACATAATCTGTGACACACTCAACATGGACACTAGACTACGAAAATACATTTATGCTTTTTCTTATAATTTGTTTTATTAATCTTATTCTGAAAACTGACAGCGATATCTAATAGGCTAACTATAGGAACTTAATAAAAAGAGATAGTCTGCGGTGTGCTGTTAGTAAATTAGGGTAAAACCGGGATAGTTGCCCCACTTTTTGAAATCACTCCATATCTCAGAGTAGAAAAAGTGAAATGCGTTATTTGTAAGACTAGCAGTTACTTTGGTTTTTCATTGACAAATCTATAATAATTTAAAAACATTTTCTTTTATAGTTTTCGAGTATTCGGGATTTTAGCGGACCTCTATATTTTGTGACATCTATCCTGCGTATGGGATAGTTGCCTGATCCATATAAATCCTTTACAGGATAGATGCTCTCCCCACAAAACGGGCAACTATCCCCTAAAAACTTTGATTGTATTTTGTCTTATCATACAATCACATAGAGACGTAAGACACGGTCAACATAGTAGTAGCTGGAAAGTCTTTTGATTAATAATTGAAATAGTATACGATTAATTCGCAAAACTAGAGTAATCGATATCGGGGCACCTATCCCACTGGGGCATCTATCTCGGCTTTATCCTAATCGAAAGCAATAGACAGAATTGCTTTCACATTAGTTAAATATGGAGGTTAATAAAGTAATTTTAACACCTAAACAAGCCTCATTTTATTTAAATAATGTATGTGTATAATGTATGTGTATGTGTCAATTTGTTTTTAAACTTATTTACAAAATAAATAGACTTTATAAACTAGTGCGCTTCATCATCAACGATTGCATCACTGCTTACCATCAGGTGGAGCAATCCCAGCTGAGATCTCAGTCAAGCACCGGTTTGTATCAATTTAAAAAAAAATGTATAATGAGAACGTTTCCAGAAATTTATGATGTCTTTTTCTCGATGTTGACCTATAAATTCAATTGACCAAAAGTTACCTTGATCCGTGGTCTCCCATGATTAAAACAAGGGTATCTTCAAGTGCCTTTCTTGCAGACAAGGTCTGAAGGAATGACAGAAGAGTTTCATCTACTGTTGGTAGCACTGTAAAGTTGTCATACGCCAAGTCTTCTACGAATGTAAAACAGAACTTCATGCCGTGTAGTTGTAGGAACTGTTGTAACATTAGAAAAAACTAAATTAATTTAAATATATTATAATAATAATATATTCGACAACGATCACACAACGCCATCTAGTCTCAAGCTAAGCAGAGCTTGTGTTATGAGTACTAGACAACTGATAAACATACTTATATATTTCTACGTTTCTTTATATATTTCACGCACACAATGAACAAATGATCGTGCTCATCACACAAACATTTGTCCAGGGCGGGAATCGAACCCACGACCTCCGGCGTAGCAGTCAGGATCACTAACTACTAGGCTGACAGGCCAGTCAACATATGAATACAAGGTGTCATTGACATCGTCTCACAAACGAATACCACTGATCCAGTACACGATTCTGGACCGCCCAGCAGTGAAATTTATCGTCAGTTTTTATTTCAAACTAGCTTTTGCCCGCGGCTTCGCCCGCGTGGTATTGGGGTTGGGGTTGAGGTTTCCGGGATAAAAAGTAGGCTATGTCCTATTCCGGAGTGTATCCTATGCCTGTGCCAAATTTCATCCAGATCCGTCCAGCCGTTTTGGCCTGATAGACCAAACATCCAAACATCGTAACTTTCACATTTATAATATTAGTAAAATGTTTAAAAAATATGTTGTTTTTTTTTTAATTTTTTCCTGTATAAAATGGTTATTCTAAATTCCCCGCTACATTACAACACACGATGCGGCTTTACTCACCTCATCAGCTAGATCCATCATTAGTTTGTAATGTGGCTTGGCTCCAAAGCAGTGGTCAGCAGGACGGCCTTGGTACCAGTTCTTATTTCGATTCCAGTTCTCGCCTTTGCCGATATCAGTCAGTAACGACGTTTGGAGGTAGTGGTCAATAGGTTGTCTTCGAAACCGATTAAACTTGTTTTGACTTGTGTCTGTCCTGGACATGTCTTCGAAGTACGCTGTTAGATAGCTGTAGAGGGCATTTAAAGAAAATTTCAAATGCATTTAAAGAGATTTGATTGTCAAAAATTTCGAAAATTTTTGACAATCAAATCTCGAACAATGGTTAATCAAGTTATGGTAAGTGTAGTGTGATGTGTGAGTGTGTGTGATGTGTGAGTGTGTGTGATGTGTGAGTGTGATGGTGGAGTTGTGGTTATGGTAAGTGTTACACTGTCACAACTGTGATGGCTGGTAAAAATTTGATACGACCGTTCGCTCTACCCTAAGTGGGTTTTATAGTTCGGGTATCTAGTATTATGATGACTTCTAAATCTCAAATGACAAGTATATCGGCCAGAAATCGTTAAACAAACCATAGTACAAGATAGATTTTGTGTAAATAAAAATTAATAGCTGTTCGTTAGTCTCGCTAAACCTCAAGAATAGCTGAACTGATTTTGCCCATTTTGGTCTTGGAATATTTATGATACTCCAGGGAAAATTGAAAACTACGATGAGAAAATATGGACGAAATTTACCGGGTCAGTCAATCAAAATAATCCTATGGCACATTATTTGACCCAAAAACTCACCCAATTTCTTTTAATATATGGAAAATAAACTTCTTAGAGTCGTGATATCTCTTTTTTGTAGATCGCTTTCTATGATATTTGAGTTCTTCTTCGGATTTTCCTGTGAGAATCGGATATAGTGCTTCTGTTGTATCATTTCCGATGATATTATAACTGAAAGTAACGAAATAAGACTTATTTATTACTCCACTGAACTAAAGCAAAAACTTCAAGCAAACTGGTAATTAACCCCAATATTCCATCCGTAGGGACCCTGCAGAAACCGTAGGGACCCTGCAGAAACCGTAGGGACCCTGCAGAAACCGTAGAGACCCTACAGAAGGGTCGAAGCCAACTGGGGCCATGGGTTCGCGTCTGAAAGGGACACTTATTTCCCGCTCCGCCCAAGGGCGGGACTCGTCATTGGATGATTTTTACCTACCTAAAAAAAAAAAACCCAATATTCCAGCCACTGGGATTCTCACAGCTGGAACACAGGCCTCCTCTCTAGTAGAGGGAACGCTATTACTTCATTAACACAATCCAAAGTGATGTTTGATACAAAATTAATGTGGAAAAAGAAAGATAACACCTAAAAACGTTGTAGGCTTTCGACAATTCTAAGATTAACTCGAATGTTTTACAAAACATAAAATAGCAGATTTTCAGAGGTCTTTACTCTTACACAAATTTATGTTTTAATTTCTATAGTAGCCTAGATAATACCCGCAAGATCCAAAATACCTGAAGAAAGATGTGTAATAACATTACAATCACGCGGTTGTATAAAAATTCACCTCGGGTTGGCCAATCTTAAGACTATTAGGATGATGAAAACGATCATTGCTTAACTTGATTTTAAAACTGACCTGTTCAAGATAACAGCATTCAACTGTTTAGTCATGTACTGGTAGCTCTTTCGCATTTTTCTAATGAATCCTTCGCGTGATGTGGATCCGAAATACAAGATCATAACGTTAAAAGAATCCTTTCCGTCCAGGACTGATTTAGTTGGCACCGGTCTGAACCCAAACCCATAGCCAGACCACTGAGCATGTACTCCACTGAAAACAAGTTTTTGATAAGATTTTTTTTTTTTCATTGCAATCTTTTATAACGCGGTAGATACCTATGTAATTTAAACTCGTCAAGACGAATCACACGAGCTTTCGATGTTTTTTTTTTCATACGAATCTCGATGTGTTGTTTATTACAGAGTTCCTATGGCCACCCTCCGGTTCCATCATCAGATCAACTCCAAAATATAATATTTTTGTATTGTCATCTGACCGACACATGCATACAAAATTTCAGCTCAATCGGTAACCGGAAAGTGGATCAAATTTAATTTAGAAGATTTGGTCACAAACATTGGGACGTGTGAAAATAAATAAAAGTTTTTAAAGAAAAGTCAATAGCTCTGTGGCTAGGGGGACAGCCAAGTTACAATCTTTTACCACCACCCCAATTCCTTTATTCTAACGTCATCTCAACGCTCAATGACGTAGTCAGAACAAAGGAATTTTGAAGCGTGGTCTATCCAAGCGTTTGACGTTAACGGAACAATAGTAACTTTGCCAAAGAGGGAAGAAATAACAATTCATTTGTTTCATTTGTTTCTCTTTTTTTTTTTTTGACCTCGAACGATACCCGCAAATCGGTTATAATCCTCATCACAATAGTTGAACCAAAATGGTGATCGACCTTAAATGGAGAGTAACCGATTTTCGGGTCTCAATAGAAGTAGGGTGCCTCGCGTAACCACAACAAAATGGGTCAACTTATTTGGCGCTTACAATACTAAGTTGTACCACTATATAGAAAGCTTAGATTATAAAACAAAATGCAGATAGACCGCGCGGAACACGAAAGTGAAGCCACGCTTGTAGACATGTGTGCGTGACAGCACTGTAAACATACGTTTCCTCGGTGTGCGTTACGGTTGCCAGGATAATAACAAAATTACCCATATTATTTCAAATTACCCATGTTAAAAAATTAACTGCAAGAAAGGTAAGTACTTGCGTAGAATTATAAATAAAATGTATTTGCAAAAAAAAATAATATAAAAGTGCGATTCTTCGAACTATGTCGGCCACTTTAGTTCTCTTGCGGATATCTTCATTTTTGATTCGATCACGCAAAGAAACTCCGATTAAAGCCCTTTCCATTGACCTTTGGCCTTTCCTCGGATTCATGCATACAAATATTTGCATTGAGTGGGGATCGAACCCCCCAGCTCCTGCGCAGCGGCCGCGTTCACTACCGCTACGCCACGGAGGCTGACATAATTACTATGTTTCAATATTATTACATAATTATTATTAGAGACAAAAAATTCAATAGTTTTAGTAATTAAGGCACATACAAACAAACACACATACGTCAAACATACCAACCAAAAGGCGAAACAAACACTTTTATCGAAATAAATATTTATTAAATTGATAATCTTGTTTCCAATACAAATTTCCCAACTTATGGGTAAATGTTTCAAAATAAACTAACAACACTGACAGATTTTGTTGAGGTTTTGTGTTCCAAGATTTCACTAAAAATAATCACGTAAAATAATGTCTAAATAGACAAATAATTAATAGATAGATAGATAGATAGATAGATATACTCTTTATTGTAGGTACACCATAAACAAAACTTGGTACATAAGGACACTAAAAAAATTACTACGGTGTTACAATGGGCGGTCTTATCGCTAAAAGCGATTTTTTAAAGACAACCTTTGGATGGATTTGACAGAGGAGAAAGATACACGGGTAGTTCGTGGCGTACTATTTACATATATACAATACATAACTAATAAACTAACTAACTAACAAAAATAATATATACCTACGAAATACTAATATTTACCTATGAAAATATATTCCATCTTGTTTTTTTTTTGTTTTTGGGAACAATTTTTGTAATGTTTGAACACGCAAGACGGCATTATTCTCGAAAATATGAATATTGTCTGTGACCTTCAGTGACGTACTAACGATGCGACGCTTCGTGCCGTACTGACGCGAGAGTGTATTCGTTTTTCTATTTGTATTGCTTTTGTTGGCTTCACTTTCATGTTCCGCGCGGTCTATCTGCATTTTGTTTTATAATCTAAGATAGAAAGCTAGTCGTATAGCTACTGCAGGCTTCGCGCAGCCGCCGCATGTGATGCCTGCATCAGAAGTCTGCCGCCGAGGTTCGAATGGTATCTTTAAGCCGCGTTTCCACTAGACAACATTTGGCGCGCGACACGTGACGCTCAACATATACGGCAACGTTGCACAACAGCGCGCGAAGTTGCGAGCTTACGCGCAACATGACGTGCGGCTTGATGTTTATGTAAAGAGAATCGTTACATTTTCTTTATTTTCTAGGCATCTACTAATCCACCAACATGATTTTTTTCTTTCTGATGCATTTTTCTATAAATTTATAACCACTGCCGCTGAAATCGACACAAGTTCCTCTAGTGACATATTGGCGTTGACTAACGTAAAATAGTAATTGCGTAGACAGACAACGTTCTTCAACAAAATTTCCGCGCTGACTTTCAACATGTTGGGCAACTTGTTGTTCAACATGTTGCGCGTCAATTGTTGCCTAGTGGAAACCCGGCTTTATTAGTTTACATCCAAGTAACCGCAACACAAACCAAACACACAAACTGAGCTCCAACCACCTTGACCCTGGTTGAAATCTGCAACCGTCTGGCCCACACTTTAGCTACCCTACAAATTTAATAACATCAAACCTCGTCCTATCCTTGCCCGTACAATCAACTTTGACGTGATCGCTCTTATTCAGCACGTACTTTTCATTTCCATTAACTGTGATTGGGTTACCGAAGAAAACGTTTCTATCATCCAAGTAAAAAACATCTTTGTAAATGCAGAATATTTCTTTTACATTTTTCTGGATTTCTATTGCAATGTTGCATTCAGATTTCTGCAAAAAAAATAGCATTTGTTTTATCATTACATAGTATAAAGTAAAGGCGCTGTCTGTCCCTATGTATGCTTAGATTTTTAAAACTACGCAACGGATTTGATGCGGTTTTTTTAATTGAGTGATTAAAAAGGAAATTTTATATGTATAATACATGCATATTATATTTAATATCACCATTGCCCCCATGCGAAGCTGGGGCGGGTCGCTAGTAAGCTATAAATTATTTCAATCTTTGTAGAAACAAAAACAAACTATAAAACGAAGTATTATCAAAGCAATTAAGGCACACTAACGTCATCTAGTAACAATAAAATGTAATGTTATCGATAACAATATTTTAATCTGATTTTACGCTAGATGGCCTCATTTCGCGCTTCACACGATTTTTATTCTGAACTACCCAAGCACTTTTGCAGTTCAGTGTACAGACAATACAGATTAAAATGATTAAAATTCACCACAGCACCACAGCACTGATTGGTTGGATTTATATTTCTTTTTCACGATTAAATTGCTTACTTATATGTATGTATTTATTATTGTATTTGTTTATTTCTCTGTTTTCTTAATTTTCTTTAAGTTGCACCTACCGTGTTCGTTTCTGCACCACCCTAAGGTTGACTGGTGGTAGAAAATGCCTATGGCATTAAGTCCGCCTTTGTACTTATTATGTGCATAAAGTTTTTATATATAAATAAATAAAATTAGATTAACCTTTCGAGTAGCGTAATTCGATACGATAGGTGTGCAAACACCGGCGTTCGCATGGGGCTCAAGAGTTTAAATATCAATATCTCTGACGTTTTACAAGTGCCCATGTAGGCCTATGTGAAATAAAAAGATTTTGACTTTGACTTTGACTTTGAAAATAGTAATTTTACTGACTGCTTCGTTGACCAACACTACTAAAATATGTAATCCAGTCAAAATAGACATTCCAGTTTGCATTAATTCCCAACAAGCTGGAGTTTTGTGCAGGCCTTGAATACGTCATTACAAATAATATGTCAAAAGTCCCCATCAATCCCGCTTGTGCGTTGTTTTTTATTCGAGGTCAAAGGTCACGAATTTGCGTTTTTTGCGTATATCTCTGAATCAACGAGAGATATCGAAATATGGTTCAGACAAAGTTTGTAGATCGTAAAATTGTCTACAAAAAAGATCTCAACACTTCTCTTCTACAAAGCATCGTTTTCGAGATACCGTGACTTTAGACCGCTGGAAAGTTGTATTTTCTGGCAGGCACATAAGATAAACCAAAATGGCGATCGAACTTCAATACGCTGTTACAGATTTTTGGAGTCTCAATCGGAATAGTGCCGAGTGCTCGGCCGAGCGCTTATCTCTACGACTCACTTACATCACAAAGTGAAACGCATAATGCAATACAGTTCTATTTTATTTTATTTTATTTTATCAATTTTAGGAAAACTTACAGCTAAAAAACAACACGGTAACAAAAACATTTCAAGCAAAAGAAGGCCAATTACAAGTTTCCACTTATAAATATACTAGCTTTTTCCAGCGGCTTCGCCCGCGTACATAAAATATAGCCTATGTCACTCAGGAGTAAAGCAGCTTTCTATTGTTGCTAAAATTATTCCAAACGGACCAGTAGTTCCAGAGATTACCCCCTACAAACAAAAAAACAAAAAAACAAACTTTACCTCTTTATTATATTAGTGTAGATAAATAAAATTAACAAAACGGCATAGATATATAGCGTAAGTGTTAAACATAGAGATACAAGATTACAAAGAAACAAAGATATAGTACATTAAAAAACTAACTCAAACCTCAAAGAAAAAGTTACTTATAATTTTTTTAAGTTTGATCATCTGGCGATGATCATCGGCAGATGTGATTGCTGCTACATCGGAAATTGCATCAGACATAATTCTAGCTGTGTCCGACAGTATCTTGTATTATCGGACAGCCAGAAACATGTCTGCTATGGTTTATGTGTGTATAACATTTTGTGGTTACTATAGGGGTACTATGGTAGCCTAAATTAATCGTTCGACTACCGTAATTACAGACACAATAAACCTTTAAAAGACAATGTGTGCGGACACCGATGTCTTCTTGTGCCTCAATTAATTAAATGCTATTTTTTTGTCTGGACCGTAGAGCCGTCAGCATGTACTACATTTAGCCCATCATGACCAATGCTAGGCAAAGGCTTCTCTCTCCCTTTTCCACACACTTCTGTTCCATTACGAGCCAGTCCCTCTGGTAATTATCCAGCTGATCTACCTACTTATGCTGATATACTTACATAACAATTGACCCAGTCCATCCCCTCACACTTTACAATCGGTACGTCTTCGGTGAACTTCGCAATGTCTTCGGAAAGTGGATCAACTAGTGACGACACATTGCAGTCTCTACCTTTATGTTGTTCTGCATTATTCTTTTGACCCTTCTCGATGAAGCTAGAAATAAATTCATTAATATTGTTTCTGCAATTTAAACGTTATAGAATGTTAAAGGATGATGATGATGAATTTTAAAGAATGTAATGGTGGCCGAATGGTATAGCCCCTGACTCGCAGGTTCAAAACCCAGCCAGGCACATTACTTTGTGTAATTTATTTCATCACCACTGCTCTCTAAGCCGTGATGGACAAGCCGGTTTCCTCACGATAAAACATCGTGAGAAAACTGGCATGTCCTAGAACCAAAAATTCGAAGACATGTGACATCAATCAATTCGCACTAGGCCCGCGTGGTGGATTACACTCCAATCCCCTTTCTTAGAGAGGAGGCCTGAGTTCAAGCAGTGCGAACATTATAAGGATCATGCTATCTTATGTTGTAATTTTTATAGTGACGGTGGAGAACTAGCTTCTACCAGTATTTTCGCTCTCGTGAAAGAAGGTTTCTTCGTAACAACTTTGTACCTTCATTTAAGGTGTTCATTCATTTAAAGCAAAAGCTCTCAACAAAGCCACGTAATGCCTTCGATCATGCATTACGTGTCCTATACCTGTACACCTTGGAACCTAATCACAGCATCGGTGAACATCATTGTCTCTAATTACGGAACTCGAAAGGTTAATAAACTAGTACGCCTCGCCAGCAACGATTGCATCACTGCTTACCATCAGGTGGGATCACAGTCAAGCATTACTTTATATCAAAAGAAAGTTACCTGTTAACTTCCATCAGATCTACAATAATATCTTTAGCTCGATCCATCATGAAGATCAATATTGGACTAAGAGGCAACACTAGCAGGACGGCAAGAAATCCACGCCTTGATCGCCAGAGCCTCTCTGATATTGGTAACTTCTGGAAATGTAGCATAACACAGCATTAGCCTTACAATGTCCCCACTGCTGAGACTCAAGCCTCCTCTTTAGGAGAAGGAAAGGGCCGTTATCAACCACGCTGCCTAGTGCGGGTTGGTGGTTATCACTACGAATTCTATTCGCACCTGTATCGATGCGAACGAGCTACAGCATCGCAACTGTATCGATGCGAACGCGCTGCAGCATCGCGACTGTATCGATGCGAACGCGCTATAGCATCGCGACTGTTTCGATGCGATCGCGCTACAGCATCGCGACTGTATAGATGCGAACGCGCTACAGCATCGCGACTGCATCGATGGGAACGCGCTACAGCATCGCGACTGTTTCGATGCGAACGCGCTACAGTATCGCGACTGTATCGATGCGAACGCGCTACAGTATCGCGACTGTATCGATGCGAACGCGCTACAGTATCGCGACTGTATCGATGCGAACGCGCTACAGTATCGCGACTGTATCGATGCGAACGCGCTACAGCATCGCGACTGTATCGATGCGAACGCGCTACAGCATCGCGACTGTTTCGATGCGAACGCGCTACAGTATCGCGACTGTATCGATGCGAACGCGCTACAGTATCGCGACTGTATCGATGCGAACGCGCTACAGCATCGCGACTGTATCGATGCGAACACTCTACAGTATCGCGACTGTTTCGATGCGAACGCGCTACACCATCGCAACTGTATCGATGCGAACGCGCTACAACATAACTACAAAAAGTCGCCGTGGACCAAAGGCCTTACAGCCAAAGGAATAATGAGTGAAATATAAATAAACTAGCGACTCGCCCCAGCTTCGTACGGGTGCATATATTATACACATAAACCAACCTCTTGGATTACTCTATTTATTAAAAATAACCGCATCAAAATCCGTTGCATAGTTTTAAAGATCTAAGCATATATAGAGCCAGACAGCGACTTTGTTTTATACTACGAGTATGTAATGAAATGAAACATCGTACCTTTGGCATTTTCTCTTCAAATACTCAACTTCTACTCTTAATTAATGGCCTTTGTGGAAGAGACACCACAATTTTGCCAATAAACCACCTGCGAAATAAACTATCAAACGCTGGAGAGTATTTAGTGCGAATTATTCGAATATTCATTAGTTTTTCTAGTACAACTTCAATACTTCAATAATGACATTTAAATTACCGTACATTACGTACAAATAGAAATAGCAAATAGAGACCTACAGATAATAAAACTATAAATATTCGTTAGAATCATAACATAGTATAAAAACTTTTTACAAAAAAATACACCGACTTCACTAAAAAGTGAAGTTAGTAAAAAGTTTTTTTAGCGTATTGCACACCGTTTTTTTTATGGTAGGTGAAAATTATCGAATGACGAAACCCGCTCTTGGGCGGAGCGGGAGACCAGTGTCAGACTCTTACTGACTAAAAATCCTACCCCGTACCTTCCTTGCCTTATTCCTAGAGTCGAGGTAATATTGCACACCGTTGGAAAGGGCATAAACTAGAAAACTTTATGAAACAATTCGAAGATCTCCAACGCTTTTAGTTTAATTTTATAGAAATTTAAAGTTGAGTTTTAAAATTATTTTGTCATATCCCATACACTTTGTAGGTATTTTATTAAAAAATTACACGTTACTAGCAAGTAATTTATGATCTATCCTGTCGGCCAAATCAATTTGGCAAACGATGCACCAAACACCCTGTATTATGTATGTATTATACATATAAACCTTCCTCTTGAATCACTCTATCTATAAAATCAAAATCCGTTGCGTGCTTTTAAAGATCTAAGCATATATGGGACAGACAGCGACTTTGTTTTATACTATGTAATGATGTGGTGATTTTGAGAATGTTCCAAATCATCTTTTGCAAAGAAATCGAAACTATTTGGTATGAACCTAACTTCAAAAATACGTCTTGGTGTGTCAGTTATGTTAATGTCAGTCGACAACAAAACTAAAAATCAAGGATGTTAGATGTTTTTCTATATCTTATGGAAAATATTGATTTGTTTTCGACACACATTCTGCAATTCGTGTTTAAATACCAGAGGTAAGTAAGGTTAAATTAAAAGTTTACTAAAAGTGTTTATTAAAAGTTTAGGTTTTTTATAAGAAATAAAGAAAATTTACCGAAAATCCTATATGTGCATCCGTGATATCCTGCAGGATTTTCTTAGGCCCGTTACGCCGGCGGGATGGCATCTGATCACGCTAATTCAGCACGCTGAACAACAATAGCTTTGCAGCAGTTGTATCCTCAATTCTGAAGTCCATATTGCAGATCAGAACTGTGGACACCTCAATCATCACACCCAGCTTCTGCTGCAGTAAAGCCAACAAGTCCTGTGTTTCGTAACATAACCTTAACAACGAATTCTATTTGTAAAAGTCCTTAGAAATGGGCTAGTTTTATGACAATTTCTTGCTTCAATTCTATGGGCACCCAGTTACTGATCATATCGCTCAACACAAAGCAACAATTGCAGCAATTTAGCAGTGTAGGCCGGCGATATAGCCAAGATATTTTAATGAAGGAAGGAACAAAATACGTCCGCAATTCAATTGCAGAATCTTGCTGGACTATATTCGGAAATATATTGCTATATGTTGATCAGTATTGCGCAATAAGATTACCAACAAAATGCAATTTTTATAGCCCGTTTACAGGGGTCATACGCTCAAACTATATATCTATCATTTATTGAACACTTTGTGCGTATAGCTATCTATACGCACAAAGTGTTCAATAAATGTTTTGTGCTTATAAAAAAACTGCCTCGATGCACCGGTGGCGTAACGCCGTACGTCTAGTTGTCCGTATTTATTTTATAATTTTTGTATAGGTACACATACAAATATATAGGAAGGAGATACAGTATTCTAGACAAATTATATAAAGGTACTATATTTCTAAAAGGAATTAATTCCAGCAGACTTGTGAAATTAGAGATAAGAAGAAAAGTTGACAATAAGTAGTGTAAAGAAATAAAAAAAAAGGAGTTAATGTAATCTTAAATTACAGTAGTAGATATATATAACTATATATACCTTATATTAAAATTATGCATGTTAAGTTTTAGTGTACATTAATTAAGAAATACAACGCTTTTGTAATAGGAATTGTCAGGATCCCCATTCATTTGGGTTTTATTTGGCTCTCATCTTATAGTGAGCGTTGATGTGGTCGACGATCGAGCATACTTTTCTAGTAGTAATCAGTAGTCAGTACACTTGGTTTAACTGATATTTCATATTCTCTCCCATTAGTCTGGACCACCCACCGAAATATCCTCATTTCAACCTATAAACCTGTTACCAGTAGTCAATCAGAACTTTGCTGAAATACCGTATATTGTCAATCCTAAACGAAATGAAGGTAATTCCTGATTAATTCAAATCATTTAATTCAGACATAATCTATAATTACATAAAAAATATAGCAAAACGGTTTCAGACAGGAGCACTCCAATACTAAACAATTCCACAGAATTTGTAATAAAATAAAAGCCTGAAGGTAAAACTGTACTGTTTTTCGGCTTTTCTTGACATCCAACAAGCTTTTGATAGAATTTAACATAAGGACTTACTCTACAAGCTGAAGATGAGCCTTCCCTTTCAGTATTACTCACTGCTGAAATCTTAGATACCTGTCAGAAAGAATCTTTGAAGTAAAAATTGCAGAATCGAAGTCCAGATTATAAAACATGGGAGCTGGGGTCCCTCAGGGTTACGTTTTGGGCCCTACTCCGTTTACACTGCTGATTCATCAGTAAAATTTGCTGTCGTTTAACCTTGACGTAGGTTTTACTCATGACACAGTCACTTCCCATTGCCTGTCCGTATGTGTGCTTAAATCTTTAAAACTACGCAACGGGATTTGATGCAGGTTTTTTAAATAGATAGAGTGATTCAAGAAAACAGGAAGGTTTATACATAGAAAACATACATAGTATATCTAATAACACCAACGTACCCGTGCGAACCTGGGGTGGATCGATAGTAAGTAATAAAAAACATTTTATTGTAAAAGCCTGTAGGGGCCAATTGTTTTAGGCACCCTACACTATAACTTTGTTTTTTTTGGTTTAGTAGTTGTTGTAGACAGAAAAGCAAACAAGTTTAAAATAAAGGTAGGTACATATTTAAATGTAAGTAGGCTATCAAGTAAAAATAGTATCAATCAACCATTCCTTGATTGTATCAACCATTCCACAAATGACAACAAATAAAAGCAAAATCCTAGATAAATAGTTAGGGTAGGGTAGGTGGGTAGGGTAACGTAGTATAAGGTAGGGTAAGGTAAGCAAAGGTAAGGTAGGTAGGTAGGGTAACGTAGTATAAGGTAGGGTTAGGTAAGCTAGGGAAAGGTAGGTATGGTGAGGTAGGTAGGGTAACGTAGTGTAAGGTAGGGTAGGGTAGGTAGATGAGGTAGGGTAGGTAAGTAGGATAGGTAGAAAATGTAGTCAGTTGATGGAGAGTTTCACTTTTGGCGAAAAAAAGGCAACAATGTGTGGTAAAATTTTCATACCCTTTCCTTGTTTTTTTTTTCAGATGACAGTGACAGTGAAGCAATGGTATCATTTACGGAGAAACCAGTATAGTATATTGATTATATTAAGTTTATTATGTACCGTAAATTATATATGCTTAAATAATAATTTGCAACAAATATCCGAAGTGGAAATTTTGATGAGGTACGTACATTCTACAAAATATTATTACTTTAGTACGGCAAATATCCACCCTTACGTTGTTGAGAAACCTGCGGCCCAGACTAAGCGTTTTGCCTCGTCGTTTATACCGCGTACCTACATCGAGGGACTAGAACATTTAGCCGGCTGCAGTATTTTCGTCCGATTATAATAAAATTTAGGTGTCTTCAAGGCTAGAGTGAAAAGGCTCTTAATAAACTAGTGCGCCTTACCATCAACGATTGCATCACTGCTTACTATCAGGTGGGATCGCAGTCAAGCACTAGTTTATTGCAATTAATAAAAAAAAGTAGGTGTTTTACAAAATATAATAAGTTTGGCAGTGGCGGCCGAGCGGTAACGCGAGGCCGTTACGACGACTTACGTTGTAGATCGCGCGGGTTCAAACCCAGGCAGGCGTATTACTTTTTGTAATTTATTTCATCACCACTGCTCTCAAAACTGTGAAGGAAAACATCGTAAAGAAACTGGCATATCCTAGAATCAATTCGAAGAAAGTGACATCCACCAATTTGCAGTGGGCCCGCGTGATGGATACCATACTCTCTCCTAGTGTTAAGGCCGTAACGAAACCATAGAAAAACTAACAAAAATTTTTGAACTTTTGATGGCGTGTTGTCGACTACCTAGATATATGGCGTTGGCATCGAGTTAGATCGCGCTATGGTTTCGTTACCGGCATTAAACTAAAGTACATGATTGAGCTTTCTTGTGTGAGTTAATATCCATAAACACCATATACCGAACAGTGCTATGTTATTTACTCCAGTCATCGTAAAATGGACCCACGGTAGTAGTATATACTCCTAGAAAGGAGGCCTGTGTCCCAGCCATGGGAACATTAAAAAGGCTGATGATGATGACGGTGTTTGTATTTACCAGATCCACAGTTTTAATGCAAGCTAAAAGCCAAAGCAAACTTTTGGCGTGACTTACATTTTTCTTTTCGCCAGAAATGAAACCTGGGTTATATGTTAAAGGACGATAAGACAAATCAATAGCAAAAAAAATAGGTCCTTAAGAGCGGCCAACCCTACGTACATTTTCATACAACCGCTCTTACGTGATTATGATGTTATTACACATCTTTCTTCAGATATTTTGGATACACAGATATCTTGTGGATATTATCTAGACTTCTATAGAAATCAAAAAAATAATTTGTGTAAGAGTAATCGAGTGAAGAGTTCTGAAAATCAGCTATTTCACGTGAACTTTGACTCTCTTTAATGTACTCCTATATTAAAAATATAAAAAGTACTTCTATAGAAGTACTTTTTATATATATACGCAAAAAAATATGAAACGGATTTTGATGAAACTTGGCACGCAGGTAGACTATGTCATAGAATAACACATAGGGTCTTTATACCCTGGGTAGAGATATAATAATATATGTAGAGGATAGAAATTTAAACAGAGGGAACACAACAGTTTGAAAATCACTTTTAAAACAAAACATTATATAAAAAAAATAGAATTTAGATGATCGAAAAAATGAATGAATTATATTCCAAATTAAAAATGTCAGCGGGTTCGATAACGACTTTATTTGCCTCGATAATTTTTTATTATTTTTTATTTTCTAAAAATATTATTGTGGTTGGTTAGAATAACGATTTTATACTGGTAAAAACAACTCTTCTTTTTCAAGTAAGTACTATTCGAATAAAACTGTCGAAAAATTTTACCAGGGGTCCAGAATCATGTACTGGATCAGTGGTAGGTATTCGTTTGTGCTACGATATCAATGACACCTTGTATGATATCCGCGAAATTAATTGTAAAATCTTACTCTTCATGATTCTGCTAATAAATTGTGAAGTTATTCATATTAAGTGAACCATTTTAAGAATGTGCTGTCAAATAGACCCATCTATCAAAAAATGGTCAGATGAATCGCAGACTAAAAATATTAATGTTTACGAATCATAATAGGAACTGCCAATGCGTGAACATTTTGATATTTTTGACATTATTCATATAATGAATAATATTATGAACTGCTAAAGTGGCTTTTTAGACCCCTGACCTCTACTTTCTGAGCCACAGAACGCCAGTCCCACCTCGAACATCTATCTATAACTTTAGTAAGTGCCAAAAGCAACGCGTGTTATAGTGTACCTCCATAATTAATCACGGACTTGGAAGACCAAAATCGCCAATCGTCTCAGTTAGATTCTCAGACTCAAGTAGACAACTTGAGTATTAGTCGCAGACACGACAGCAGCGTTCGACTCCCTTATAGATCACGTACGATACGTCCTGAATGATAGTTCAAAGGAGATTACAGTAACTGAAGACCGCCGAACGTACACCTTTTGTCTCTACTGTGGTCTGTTCAATCTTAAAACTCCCGTTTATCTTAAAGAACGTTTCAAGTTCCTTCATGACACACATACAAGATATCTTAGGTCATCAGAAAACTTGAAACTAGATATGCCAAGCCACTCCAACTTTTACGACAAATTAGGGCGAAGCTAACTACAAACGTTCATGTTGAACAAAACTATTAAATTTGGCTAGGGGCAGATAAGATGATCAAAGTGGGACTTGCGTTCAGTGGCTAGAAAAAGTTGAGGTCCACACATTGTTTGGTGGTAAACGTCAGCTACCCGGCAGTTTCTCTTCAAACTCTAACTCATTGATTTTCCACGGTAGACGTCATCTTGCGCGTACGACCCCTACGACAGGAGAAACGATATTCGAGGGCAGGTAGGTTTTGGCGGTGTCTATGGACATCACCAACGCCTTTAATTCCCTGCCCTGGAGTAGCATTGGGAGGACACTTCGGTATCACCGGGTGCATCCTTCCTGTAGGACACTTGTCCTTGTCCTTGATGATGTATGATGATCTACTTATATCATCTACTCGATCACCAGGAAAAATGGAAACGGCGAGAGATGTCGTGAGGTGTTCCGCAAGGATCTGTATTGGGGCCGCCATTGTGGAACATCGGATACTTCTATGTGCTGAGTGGCGAATTCTCTAATGGGGTCAGCGTCGTCTGTTACGTAAGCGACACGTTAGTCTTGGTGCAGGGAGAGTCGTACCAAGGGGTGGTAGAACTCGTGACACGTAAGGTTGTAACAGTCGTGAAGAGAATCTAGCAGTTGGGACTCGAGGTGGCGCTGCACAAATCCGAGTTCATGTGACTTCATGGCTCTCGGAACGAGTCAATGTCGGGTTCCCCATTAACGGGTCTTTGTCATTGTTGGTTCGACAAGTACCTGGGATTTGTCCTCAAGAGCCAGTGGAATTTCACAAAAAAGGAGGAAAAATCCCTGTGCAGTGCACGACATCTCTCGCGATTTCCAATCTCCCTGATGACCGAGGTAGACAGTACCTGTCTGACAGGTAGGCCTCGATCACACGACAGACGTAGTTAGGTACCCGGTGATACCGGATTGATCTGCCAATGCTACTCCAGGGCAGGGAATTAAAGGCGTTGGCGCCACCGCCTTTTGTAAGGTAGGTAGATAGGTAGGTAGGTAGGTAGGTAGGTAAGGTAGGTAGGTATAAGTACAAAAAATAAGATAAGTAGTAGGTAGGTAGTAGTAGTAGTTAGCCTATTATGTCCCACAGCTGGGCAAAGTCCTTTCTCCCTTTCACACACGTGTCTGTCCCCAGCCATTAGGGCAATCCCCCCATCATTTTAAGATGAGGATGACAGGATAGGTTCATAGTTTTCTGGAGATCTTAAAGAAGATCTTTCACTAACCAAAAGTTCCATCAGGTGCGTCGAGCTACTTTTTTATCTAGTCACGCCTGAAAGTAGACTCGTTGGAAATCTCCAATCAATAAGAGATATTTTGAAATTCAACCCATAAGGGATTATTTACATAACGGGGAAATTATGAGGGATTTTTTTATGGTGGGCAAAAATCATCCAATGACGAATCCCGCCCTTAGGCGGAGAGGGAAACTGTGTCAGATTCTTACTAACTATATTTAGTTAGTAAGAATCTGACACAGTTTTTTTTCCCAGTGCAAAGGGTACAGAAGGAAAGGGATAGGGTATTCCCTATCCCTTTCCTTCTGTACCCTTTGCACTGGGAGCGAAAGGTACAGAAGGAAAGGATATAATGACGGTCAAATTATGCATAGGTTCTGTCACCTCATAAAAAATTGGCAGTGGTTTTAAAGCCACGCTGAACCTCAGCGCTGTATACATTTGGTATGCACAAGCGTATTCCAACTTGTACAAACTCTCTAAAGGTCATAGCTAACCCACCTGACACCTAATCAGCATCACTTCGTCACTCGCTGTCGACAAGTGGTCCAAAGTTAGTTGCCAATCTGTAAACGTCAATTTGTCCACTGGTAGATGCCGTGTGATTAACGAATGGTCATTGCGTTGCCAGCGTATAAGAGGAGTAGTTTGTCAAGGATTGTCACTAGATCTACACTTTTATTGTTAAAAAAAAAAGAAAATCATAATCATTTATTATTTGTGTAACGTAGGTAGGTGTTATGTCTGCCTTTAAAAATCGTGAATTGGCTCTTAAAGATGTCATGCTAAATATACAGGTTGTCAATGACATCGTACCACAAAAGAATACCATGGATCCAGTACATGATTTTAGACCCCCAGTAGTTGAATTTTTTGTCGGTTTTTTCTTAATGAATTTTTTAAGTTTTTTTAATTACACTGTATAAAAACGTTATTTTAACATTTTTGCGAAAAAAAAAAATGAATGAGTTACATTCCAAATCAAAATTGTCATCGGGTTTGATTAGAATAACGACTTTATTTGTCTCGATGATCTCTTCATTATTATTTTTTTCGTAACAGAAAAATTTCTTTTTTTTTCTAATTGAATTGTGACGATGTCAATGACAACTTGTATATAGTACTCGTGCGTGAACCACTCGCGAGGCGATGCTGGTCTTATGTCAAGTGGCTCCAAATTATCCAATAATATCTTTGAATCAATTTGTTTTTATTTATGTCTTAGTACTTAAAAGAGTTAAAATCGCGTAACCAAACACTGTATTTCTCTTTCTATCAGATATATAGAACGTAAGATCCAGGAAGCTCTGAAAGAGGACAAAGGGACTGGATGTGAGATCCCGCAGCTGGATCCTTTTGCGAAAGAAATTATGCAATTCGAAAAAACATATCCCCCAGTCACCTGCGAAGGACAGGACTGGGTGAAGTGTTATGTAAGTACGTCGATTTATTTTATGAGTATCATCATTGTAGAGTGCAGCTCTCCCAATCTTATATTTGTAACTGCAAACACTAAATTATTTATTTATTAAAACTTTATGCACATAACACTGTACAAAGGACTACAAAGGTGGACTTAATGCCTTAGGCATTTTGTACCAATCGACCTTAGGGTGGTGCAGAAAAGTAACATGGTAGGTGCAATTTAAAAAGATAGACAAAAAGAAAGGAAACAAAATATAATAATAAATCATTGTCATCATCATCAGCCTTTTAATGTTCCCACTGCTGGGACACAGACTTCCTCTCTAGGGGAGGGAATGGGTCATAATCCACCACGCAGACCCAGAACGGATTGGTGGATGTCACATGTCTTCGAATTTTTGGTTCTAGGACATGCCGGTTTCCTCACGATGATTTCCTTCACCGTTTTGAGAGCAGTGGTGATGAAATAAATTACACAAAGCAATGCTCCTGGCTGGGTTTGAACCCGTGACCTACAACTCGTAAGTCGATGCCTTTACCACTCTGCGGCCACTGCTCTCCAATCTCTCTCTAATAATAAATACATGCATATAAATAAGCAAGGTCATTGTGAAAACAAATCCAACCAATCAGTGCTAAAACAGGTCCGCCAACTGCTCGCGAATGTAGTCTCGTGCCTTTACCTTAAAAGACAATCGGCTGGTCGCCATCCTGATATTCGGAGAGAGCGGGGAATTATGACACTATTACAAGAATCATCAACTTGAATAGTTCTCTTTTATTTTGCATACATCACTCCAATACATGTATAGCAACCCTTAGCCAGCAGTTAAAATTTTACAACATACGTAGAATACGAAAGTAGCTGAATAAATTATGAAGAAATACAATTATGAAGATTAGAAGTTTGTGAAGATGAACAATAAGAAGGAAGAAAGTAAAGAAGATTCAAAATATAGAAGACAGAAGAACCCTCACAGAAGATTGATTTGGATGAAGCAAAGAAAACCACAAAGAAGACCGAACAGGGTGTTGCTGCCGGGTGCCGGGAGTATGCTCAAGTCTTATGATAAGATAATATGAGATAAATTGTACGGGTCCGATGTGGAGCAGCTGGGAGTCAGTTCGAGTCCAGCGCTGGGTTTCCATTCACCCATGCTACGTGAGACGTCATGACCTGCATAAACGAACCCTAAGCCACCCACCCTTATCCTTAGCTCGCCTAACCTTATATTTATAACTGCACACACTAAATAATGACAATATTAAGGTGCTGATAGACTTAAGCATTCACTTGTATCGAGCATTCGCCGTTTTTCTATTTGAGCTCGTCCAAAAGGAGCGAATTCGCCGCGATTGTCTCGTGCGTATCACGCGCGACCATTTCGCCCAGAAAGAGCGTACCTACGCGCGAGCATTTGGGCAAAATTATGGCGCTCCATTGTTCCCGATACGTCCCCTCGGCCGGAGTTCGCGCGTTTAACTGGACGCAACAAGGGGTCCCTAGTATCTCGACTCGCGCGCAATACGCGCGAATCACCCGCGAGTCGAGGGTCTGGCGTTATGCACGCGATTTACGCGCGTATTTGCCTAGTATCTCGATAGCGCGCGAATAAATTCGCGCGAAACGTTTCGCGACGAATTCGCTTCTTCTGGACAAGGTCTACGTCGAACTGAACAACGAGCCGAGCCAAGCATAGAGCCAAACATTGCTTACAGCATTTTCAAGAGCACTCTCGCGAAGGAACCGTCCTTCTCTAGAATGTTAGCTAGAATGCTCGCTAGAACGCTCGATAGAATGCTCGCTAAAATGTTCTCGTATTTTTCTATAATGTAACATTCGCAAGAATTCTCATTACTAGTGAATGCTCAAGTTTATCAGCACCTTTACACGAATCGTCGACTTGGCCGTTTTTTTAAAAAAAAAATTTTTTTCAGCTCTCCGAATGTAAGGTAGTTGACGAAATATTAGAAACATTTACAAGTATAGCGTGTGCCTATCAAGATATTATACATATAAATGATAGTAATTACTATTATGGAAGTTGGAGCAGAAAGATTAAAGGAAAGAACCCACATACGCTCTATGAAAGTGACCACGTCAGAGTCAAGTGCAAAGGGTTTAACCGACAAAGGTAAGCTGTAATAATATTGTTTTTTACCCGACTACGGCAAAGCAAAAGGAGGGTTATGATTTTGACAGACTATGTATGTATACAACCGACATCGCTCAAAGGATTGCATCGCTGAAGTGGCAGTGGGCGAGACACATACCGCGGAGAACCGATGGCTGTTGGTTCTTGAATGGCGACCGCGTACCGGACGACGCTCCGTGGACAGGCCACCTACAAGGTGGACCGACGATCTGGTGAAGGTCGCGGGAAGCCGCTGGATGCGGACAGCATAGGACCGATCGTTGTGGAGATCCTTGGGGGAGGCCTATGCCCAGCAGTGGGCGTCGCTCGGCTGACATGATGATGATGATGATGATGTATGTCCATCTGATGTTCATCTGTTCCTGTTCTGATGTCTGTCATGTGATGTTCATCTGTTTCCTCGTAAATTCTAAATTACTTATCAGAATTCGACAAATGACATATCATTAAAAGCGTCTTAATTGTCCGCTGGCTAAAGATAAATTTTCATGTTTGGAAAGGCGTAGTCACACGTTACATATACCTACCTACCGTAGCACTTTGACAACGTGTGACTGCGGTTTTCCAAACATGAAAATTGATCTCTACATAGTGAATATTGCATACTTCAGAATAGTATTGTATAAATGATAAATGATTTTTATTTTGTAAATAGGTTTTTACAAATTCTTTTACACGTCAATTTTTTTTTTCGTTTTTTTTTTATACTAGATGAGGCCGGTGTTTCCTAGCTGACTACCCTGAGAAGAAACACCGAAACAAACTCAGGGGTATGACATTATTGTCAATTTACAACGAAGGCATCTTGGTAGAGTCTACTGTGTCCATTTACTTGCAACTACATTAGCACTTTGTTCAGTTCAGCATTCTGAAAATCTTGTTTTATACTTTTTCAGCGTCGTTTTTTGTCGTAGTTGGGTTTTAGTTTTTTTACTTTTTTATTATTTTGTGAAATACAATAGACTCTCAGTCGGGTTCCCTACTTGAAATCGAAGTGCGTTCTTCGTCTAGAAGTAGCAAAGAACCAAAAATATTGGAATAACAGAAGGGAGGCCTCTGTCCTGCATTTGGTCACAGCGGGCTCATAATAATAATTGATGTTTCAAAATAATGGGCCTTCGTGCTGCCGATGATTCGACCTTATAGCTTTCAAGATTTTGATGCATCGAGATAGCGAACTGTCGCGCTCATAAAGCCGGGTATTCATTAGGCAACATTTGTTTATAAACAGTGTTTCACAATGTTTCATCATCTCTGTAAACAGTTTATATACAAAGGTGATGCAACATTGTTTATTAAACATGTTGCCATGCTCCCCACTTCGAGTGGAGAGCAAGACGAAACGTCTAGTTTATAAGCAAAAGTCAATAGGTGTGGACGTGTGTTGCGCGAGTTTATAAACATGGAAGTAGTGTGGTCCAACAACCAGGTTTCGATGCTCATAGAGCTTTACCAACAGCGTAATATACTTTGGGATGCTTCAAATAAAGATTATAAAGATAAATTTAAAAAAAATGATGCTTGGGCCGACATTGCTGCAGAATTGAATATGTCGCAAAAGGAAGTGGAAACAAAGATGCATATTCTACGCTCACAATTTTCTCGTGAAAAGAAAAAACTTAAGTCATCAAAAAGAACTGGAAGCGGTGCCGAGGAAGTGATTAAAAGCAGATGGCAGTGGTATGATCCGCTACAATTTTTATTACGTGGTGCAACGACATCTGGAACATCGGATACAATGGGAACGGTGAGTACCTACATTTTTATATTATTTGCTAAGTTGATAATATTAATGTAATTTTTTCATCTTTTCAAGGTAACGGGTTAGTAAATTTTAAATCAAACACAAAACTCTAAATTATAATCAGAACTTTATTTGGAAAAAAACAGGTAGGTACATAGGTACCTACTATTTTAAGTATTATGCATGAGAATTTTGCCACGGCACACTACCTTCTGGACTAATGAAATATTCAGCAAATTGATCTCTTACAACCGTAGCAGCTAGTGGGGGATGTCTTGCAATAGGTTGTAAATCCAACATGCTGTTGTGAGGGCCGATTTCTCTTCGCCAAAAACCTTCTATAATGTTATATTCTGAGTCTTCATAATCGAATGTTCCTGGTGGAGTATATATAGCCCGAGACTGTTTATTGCGCCTCAAAAAGTTATGCAAATACCTATTCACATGTCATTGTTACAATTTCACAAGTAGCAGGCTTAAGAGGTATGGCTTTTCTGAAAACGCGAAAGACAGCACATAATATGCCAAACACATTTTCTACTATCCTTCTTGATCTGGAAAGACGGTAGTTGTAAATGCGCTTTATAGTTCCACGATTGTGAATACCAGGATAAGGCTTCATAATATTTTCGGATAAGGCAAATGCGCTGTCCCCTACTATTACATAAGGTAGATTCGGACCATTTGGTAAAATTGGTTGTGGCTGTGGAATATTCAAATTGTTTTGAGTAATTGCATCGTAAAATGGAGTTTCTTGAAATACTCCACTGTCGGAATACTCATCTGCATCAACTATTGCCAGTAGTACAATGCTGAATTGTTCTTTATAGTTGAAAAAATCACTGCCAGAGTTAAATGGTGCTTCAATAACAATATGTTTTCCATCAATGGAGCCGATACAATGAGGGAAATTCCATAATAATTCGAACTGGCGAGCCTTGTTTTTCCATTCTTGTTCAGTACTTGGAACCTGTAACCAATTTAAAACAATGATTTACAGGATGGCAGTGCCTCAACCCAGCCGTCAAATACACCGCCAACTGTGCCGCCGCCACCGCCAACATCACAACTGCCACTGCCACCGCCGCCACTGCCACCGCCACTTCCACAGTCAAACAACTCCAAAAAGAGGAAGTGTGACGAGAATCTCAATGAAATGTATGAAATTATGAAAAGTGCCAAAAAGAAGATGGAGGAACCTAAAGACGAATTTGAAATTTATGGCCAGTATGTGGCATCTGAATTGAAAAATGTGAAAAACCAAAGAGCACTGTTACAGGCCAAGTATTACATAAATAATATATTGCTACAAGCGAGAATGGGCAATTTCGATAGTAATTATTTTGGTGGATATCAAGGCTATGGAGATGGATGGCTCGGCTATGGCGACGGATACCGCACCACATCATCAACGTCGACATATGCTGATGCATCTACACCAACGCAGACACCAGAACCCCAAGTCCATACTGCTACTGGTGACGAGTTGCGCTTTAGTAATCTTGACGAAATAGTTTCCCAGTTGGAAGATGACACACAATAAATAAATTGATGTGATTTGATTTAAATATTTGATAAATACCTACTTGAGTGATTTGAATTTATTTTATTTTACTCACCTTTACATAGTCCTTTAAAACTTTTGTCAATTCCTGACAAACTTCTCGTATAATCTTGCTGATTAATTGTTTTGATACTTTAAAAGTATATGACAGTGAGCCATATGAGTCACCTGTTGCAAGAAACCTTAAAGTTATAACTAGTCTTCTCTGGGGCTCAATAGGATGCCGAAATTTCGTTTCCTGTTTTGTTATGGCTGGTCCAATCAATCTCAGTAAAATTTCAAAATCTGATGTTGACATATTCTCGTGAAATTTTGAAAAGACCCTCGTGGATTTGATATCCACGAAGGTCATGAAATACATAACTTCTATTTAAAAGATAATTTCGAATCCACCACCTTTTCTTCTTTTTTTTGTAGTAGCACTCTTATGTAATATTATATAAGCAGCACAGAGCATCACTACCTCCTCGGGCGACATCCTGGCAACAACTGAGAAGTGTGGACTGCCAAGTTTCAGAAACAGTGTTTACGGTAAACTTGTTAATAAACCCGTCATAAACAGTTTATTAACAAATGTTGCCTAATGAATACCCGGCTTAATTCATCGATTTCATATACTTTCGAACAAATGTCTTCAAGCAAATGTTATTCGAGCAATCGTCATTTGATTTTAAGTAAGGTTCCCCCTCATTTCCCTGCGACATATATATTTTATTTTATTTATTTAACAATTTATGTACTTAGGTACACACTTACATTTTTAAAGAAAATACATTATAGAAGAAATTGTACAAAGGTACTGCTTATTTCGCAAAGAAATTTCTTCCAGCAGACCCGCGAAAGAAGGTAGAAGGAATAGATATTAGTGTGTAGAAATAGGAAAGAGATAGGTAGTGAAAATTAAATCATAAATACTTATATAACTTAAACTAATAATAAATACATACCAGTTATATACCTATAGCAGTTAGTTATAGTTATATTTTAGCCTTGAAAAGTGAGATAGTTTTCAGATCTCGAATGTTCCACAACCTTACTGCATGGACAGAAAAAGAGTAGGAGTAATAGCTGAATTAATGAGGAGGGGATTTGAGAAGGGATCTAAGATGTGATCTACACGGTGCTTCGCTAGGGCGAGAGTAGGAAAATCGGTCACGAAGGGAGGAGGGGTAGGAGGGGTTGTGTAGGATGTTGAAAAGCAGACATAATATCCGATATATGTTTTTAACTCTAAATTATTTTTTCTACACAACACAGCATGAACAGCTCCCTCATCGCAAATTGGACAGGCCATGGAATAGGTTTCCGCAAGACAGTAAGACGGTTTAAACCTCCACTGGGCCGAGAAGATACCCCGAATGTACTGATATTCGGGTTCGATTCCACGTCGAAAAACGGTTTTATACGGAATATGCCGAAGAGTTACAAACATCTTAAGGATCAAGTCAATGCAACGATGCTTAATGGGTATTTATGATATTTACTAACTTGACGCTACTAACTTATTTATTTATTTATTATATACTTTATTGTACACCAAGACATATATGATACATTGAAAGTGAAACCTGCAATAAAAAACATACAATCGGCGGCCTTATCGCACTCGGCGATTTCTTCCACCACGAACTTAACTTTAACTTACTACTTGAGCAGTGGTGGCCGAGTGGTAAAGGCTCCGACTTACGAGTTTAAACCCAGCCAGGCTCATTACTTTGTGTAATTTATTTCATCACCACTGCTCTCAAAACGGTGAAGGAAAACATCGTGAGGAAACCGGCATGTCCTAGAATCAAAAATTCGAAGACATGTGACATCCACCGATCCGCACTGGGCCCGCGCGGTGGATTATGGCCCATTCCCTCTCCTAGAGAGGAGGCCTGTGTCAGTGGGAACATTAAAAAGGCTGATGATGATGATGATGATATTTTACAGGTATAATATACTGGGAGACGGAACGCCAGCAGCCCTCTTTCCGTTATTAACAGGGAAGGCTGAATTAGAGATGCCTGATAGTCGGAAAACCTTACACAATCACACGTTGGACTACATGCCTTTTATATTCTACAAACTTACGGAAGATGGGTGAGTTCAATCACTATTATGTAATTTATGACAGATGCCATAGATAAAATATGTCATTTAATGGAGACCAAGGCAACTGGTATAGGTATATGGCTATTCAGCCTAGTGTCGATGGTACAACAGATAAAACAGATTGTAATATTACGTGCGTCTATTTTGGGCAAAATAAACACTGTTTCTTTTTTTCTATTTCTATTTCTACCTTATGAACTTCGGACATCAATGTACTAGATCAAGGATTAAGAACACACCGCTGGAGGCGCGGTAGAGCGCAATTGAAGACAACAATCTTACTAATATTATAAATGCGAAAGTTACGATGTTTGGATGTTTGTTACTCAATCACGCCAAAACGGCTGGACGGATCTGGATGGGCACAGGCATAGGATACACTACGGATTAGGACATAGGCTACTTTTTATCCCGGAAACCCAAACCCCAACCCCAATACCACGCGAGCGAAGCCGCGGGCAAAGTCTTGTTAAATATAAACCTTAACTACCTTAACATACGATCTACAAACTAAGTGGCCCAGAATTGTTACGTTTATATCTCTTAGAGAAATAAAGACAGAAGTTTAATGTAGCAATAAGTTCAGTTAATTATAAACGAAAGTCTTTTGCGGGAGATTTGGGCCGTAGGCTCGAAGAGGCAATGGGTGACTCCCGATCTAGGTCGTTCTTGATGCAAACGCTGGCCATTGCTATTCAGCGAGGTAATGTGGCGAGTGTTATGGGCACTTTTGCACCTAGAATGATCAGAGGTGGGTTATTTAATGATTGACTTTTTATTTATTTGTCTTTTTATTTAATGATAAATTTATTTTTGTATCGTTTTGACTGCTAACTAAAATTTTTACTATTAAATCCATATAAGTATTATCCTCCTGGAGCCTAGGGTGGTGCAAACTGGTACCTCGACTCTAGGAATAAGGCAAGGAAGGTACGGGGTAGGTTTTTTAATCAGTAAGAGTCTGACACTGGTCTCCCGCTCCGCCCAAGAGCGGGTTTCGTCATTCGATGATTTTCACCTACCATAAAAAAATATATATATATAAGTATTAGGTATAAACCTTAAATTACAAAAATAAACTAAGTGTAATATCGTTTCAATTTCAGCTACCGTACCGCATACTTCGAAGACATGCCATCAATAGGAACCTTCCAATACCGCTTCAATGGGTTCAAGCGCCAACCAACTGACCACTACCTGCGAGCCTTTTACAGAGACCTCGCATATCACAATGCCAAATATCACTGTGTCGGCGATACTCCACAGTTTAAAGTGATGATAAATATCACTGATCAGGTATTTGGATAGCCTCCACGTACACTCACACTCGAATTTAACTCCTTTCCCTTGGCGAACGCCCGCCTTCGCGCGGGTTTTAACGGAAAGTTGCTTATTTTCCAAATTTAAATTTATTTGCCTATAAAACTTTTTATTTGCTTTCTTGGATAAATATCAAAATACCCTATAAAAAAATGCTCAAATATTGTATATTCTATTTTTGAAAATTTGACAACCAATTTGACAACGAAATCATGCGCGAGCGCTGGCGCTCGCTTCGGTTTTAAGCGAAAAAAATGACGTTTGCGTTGCGGAACATATCTGTCCGATACAAGCTTGATGAGGTTGAGAAGTTGAGACAATTGAGAGGCAATCTAGGAGCGTGGGTCATATACAATGAAGTTAAAGTCAAAATATTTTTACTTCACATAAGCCTCTTAGTGCCACACGAGCACTTATAAAATGTCAAAAGCTAGTGCACGGTTCCAAATTGGTTATTTCTTATGGAGAAGAATGGCAAAAAACTCCATGGAACCGGCAAGAAACTCCAAGGAACCGGCAAAAAACTCTATGGTACCGGCAAGAAACTCCTTGGTTGTCGGATGCTCTTGTCAAGTTGAGGCTTCAGTAGAGCATTGACGTCAAGTTACCAGCCTCCTTTCATTCACGTACTATACTAACGTTAACGTTAGCATAATTCGTGTACGTGAGGAGTGGTATGAAAGACAAGGGGTCCTATGATTGCATGAGAGGTGACTGAATGGAAGAAAAACATATTGCGCCGACTCCAATTTACACAGGACAAGGACAGGAAATTGATGATGACTGTAATAAAAAGTTTACTACCTTTATTTAGCAGTTGGATTGATGAATCACTATTTTCTTCAAGCGCACAGACTACCGTTTTAACATAATAGTGCTTTTGTGTATTTTCATAATCATAATTTCAGCCGAAAGGCATCCACTGCTGGACATAGGACTTCTCCGAGTGATATATTATAACGACCGGTCCTAAGCATCTTGCATGCACCGGATTCCTGCGATCCTCAACAGATCATTGGTCCACCTTGTAGGAGACCTTCTATCTGAAGCGATCACGCAAGCATGACTTTGAATTTTAGTTACTTTGTGTCGTTATTGATGTCGCTATATAAATATTATCATCATCATCATCATCATCATCATCATCCTTTCAGACAAAAGATATCCAATATTGAACAAAGGCCCCATAAAGTTTCGCCACAGTAAATGGTCCTTTGTGTCTCGCATCCATCGGATTCCCGTGACCTTTTCCAAGACAGCGGTCCCCCATGTAGGAGGCCTTCCAAATCTGTGTCAAACGGTATGCGGTCGCCTCTCTTTCGGCCTCAACACCCATCCGTTCTGCTAGTAATGTCCCCTGCACATTGCTAGGTACTTTAGTTCGGAGATCGATGAATCGCCAAGTTTTTTATGCGGTAACCTTGGTTCTCCTTGGGCTATCTTTATTCCTGATTCTACCACATGCCCTTTCTATACATAGATAACATACGTACACAACTTTCACCGGAATTTCGACTTTCTCCAGTTCCACCGTTTGGACGGCAAGCGGTTTAGTTTCACATTCATCGCAGATATCACACACGATCACTGCATGGTGTCTGTAGCTGACGATGCCATGGTGGATCTACTGAAGACCCTGGAGCAGAGAAACGTCTTCGAAGACACACTGCTCATTGTCATGGGGGACCATGGACCTAGGTAAGGAAGACATCAAATGAGTCAAATTCGACGTGACGTGGTTGAGTGCTTGATTGCTGCTCAGCGTGTTCTTGGTTCAATCTTTATTAATATTTTAGTTTTTTTTTATTATTTATAAGTACGTCCTCCTCCCTCAGGCTGATGACGAAATGCATGACCCGCCCAATTCGAATCAATTCGAAAAGAAAAAGCAGTATTTTGTCTCAGTGTTACGTTAGTTATTCTCTCGGGTATTTCGACGTCTTTTTTTTAGGTATTGCAAACCAATGCTATCTCTAGCTGTACAAACTGTTTGCCCGTACACTTGAGATGTGTTTGTTGTGTAGTGTGTTGTCAACAAAGACGGGAAGTTCACAGAAATAAGATCACTGTTTTTGTATCCGTTTTCGAAGAGAGATATTTATTGTACTAAATTAGTAAATCGTAACTATAAATAAAATGTAATTACAACAGTAGGTTGCGCAATGAAGGCGCCCGCCGTTGCCAATTCAGCGCAATGTAGCACATGTAAATACAGCATAATAAGTTAAAAACGAAAACAATAAATTAAAATCATAGGGCGATGCTCGTACACTAGCTCTTGGGCAGATCGTGAGGGTGTGTCAGAGTTTTACTAGACTTAAACCCTCTCCTATTCCTGCTTTGCCTTCGTTCCACGGCTCCAGATTTTTTTTCACTTGACCCATGGCACCAGTAAGCTTTGACCCTTCTGGGCCCCTAAGGTTTTGCTGACACATCTTGGGGACGCGACCACCTCTTTCGGACGGGTAATTTCGGCACCTAGACTGAAGACATTATAATTATTTTTAACTACAGGTATACTGAACAACGTGACACAATGCAAGGAAAATTGGAAGAGCGGTTGCCTTTAATGATGATTCGTTTACCAGACAAGTTGAAACGTATGCGTCCACTCGTGCAGGCGCAGCTAGAGGCCAATGCTAACGCGCTGACCACGCCGCACGATATCCACGCCACCATACTGGACGTTCTGGACTGGCCCGAGTACATGAACCCTCTCAAGATAAAAGGAGCAGACATTCCGAGAGCAATGACGTTGTTGGAACCGGTAAGTGATTTTTCCACTGTTGATTTCATATTAAATGTGGATGGACGGAGTGGGAGAGGGAGACCAAAGAAAATATGGATGGATTGTGTGAGAAGTGATATGAAAGAAAGAGGAGTTAGTGATAGCGTGACGGGTGACAGGACAGAGTGGAAGAAAAAGACATTGCACCGAACCCAAATAAAACGGGACAAGGGCAGGAAGATGATGATTTGCATTCCATAATGTCAATTATACAGATGTTAAAATAATAATGCTTATAGCTAGGTACAATTATGGACCCTGTAGGGCAAAGCAAAAATGAAAACTTAGGCGGCACACACACAAGTTACAACACTTTTAACTCGAGATCGGCTAGACCAATTTCCATGGTTCGTTGGATTTGACTAAACATTAACAAACCTTTCGCCCGCGTGAAAGTAGGGTTCTCCTTATAAACTTTAGACCCCATTTACATACTTTTTGAAGCTCAATTTTGAAAAACCCTTTTTTAGTGTTGGCCTACGTCATAAAAGGAAGTTTTGTGCAAAATTTCACGCTCCTAGTCCCAGTAGTTTTGGTTGTGCGTTTATGTCAGTCATTCAGTTTCTCCTTTTATATATATAGACTAGCTACCCGCCCCAGCTTCGCACGGGTGCAATGTTGATATTATGCATGTATATATATACAAACCTTCCTCTCGGATCACTCAATCTAATAAAAAAAACCGCATCGAAATCCGTTGCTTAGTTTTATAGATCTAAGCATACATAGGAACAGGGCGACTTTGTTTTATACTATGTAATGATAATGATAGACTATAATTTCCCAGATCCCTAAGAACAGGTCCTGCAGCGAAGCGGGCATAGAGTCTCATTGGTGCGCATGTGTCAAGTGGAAGAACGTAACGGATCAAGAAATCATACACAAGGCTGCCTACTCGTTCCTAAATTTTATCAACGAGCTGACTGATGGCCAAAGGTAGGTGTTTGTTGCTGACGACGCGAGACCAATTGACGCCGATGCCTGACAAGGCTGGCACGCATAACAACAGCTGAAGAAACACTGGATATTGGTCAGTAAACTTCTGACACGAACACAGGGAGAAGTAATTGAATGATTTTTAGGGACGATACCGGGCCCGGCTATTTATACCGGGTCCAGTGACCGAGCCCAGTAGGTACGAAAACTGCGGCACGGAATCCCCAACTCATAGAAAATTGGCATTGCAAGCGCTGCGAAAGCGCCAATGACGTTTGGCATGTCAGAATGACAACACCGGTTTGCAATCCCTAATGATTTACCTCATTAAATCGGTGTCTTGAAGGGTAGAATAAATAGGCTTTTAATAAACTAATGCGCCTCACCATCAACGATTGCATCAATGCTTACCATCGGGTGGGATCGCAGTCAAACATCAGTTAGTTACCGCCCGCGACTTAACTCATATCCTAAAAACGATACTTATTACATTTTCAATTTTTGTAAACAGTTATTTTACTTTTTACTTTCAGGTCAAAATGCTTGCCTCGCACGCTAACCGAAATCCGGTGGGTGATGAGTCAGAGGCCCAACAGCGAAGTTCTTTCATTCATATCAAGCAACGACAGCGACGGGTACATTGCCAAATATGGGGCTGAAACCAAGATAGCCCAAGAGAACTATCAAATAAAGGTATTCATAAAATTAGCAGACCATTTCTTCTGTAGAATATAATAGAATAAATCTTTATTGTACACCAAAAAAGTAACAATTTCACAGAAACTTATATGAATGGATACAAAGGCGGTCTTATCGCTGACAGCAATATCTACCAGACAACCTTGGAAGCAACCAAGGATGGAGTATAAGAACTTGAACTAAAAAATAAATTCTGTACGCTTTTTTTATGTTGGGCGAAAATCATCCAACGACGAATCCCGTTCTTGAGAGGAGCGGGAACCAGTGTCAGACTCTTACTGACTGACCACCCCACCCCGTTCCTTCTTTGCCTTTCGCACTGGGGCCAAACCTTCCTTTCAGAAAAAGACTCTGGGCCCCAGTAGGCTTCGACCCTTTTGCATTGTCCCTACGGTTTTGCTTACAACTCCTTGAGGCACGCGGGAACAGAGCGCGCCATTATGGATTTGGCTTGTACCGGACTGTTATCAGACGACAGAACGGCGAGCTACCCATTGCTCGCCCTCCATGAGCATGACCATGGCTTGAACCAAGGTCTGGCGCGAGAGGTCGTTGCCGCCGATCACCCCCACTAGGACACGGTGATGCTCTTCCCAAGCGGGGCACACCTCTACCGTGTGCTCCACCGTGTCCTCCGGGCGGGCCACACAGTGGCGACACCCGGGTGTCTCTTCCGCATGAATCCGGTGCAGGAACCTCCCGAACTTGCCATGTCCGGTGAGAACCTTCGTCATGCGGATGGTGAGGACGCCGTGAGGTCTATCCAGCCACGCCTCAAAGAGGGGACTTACCGCTGAGATTATAGCATGCCCAATCGCTTTCCAACCGATAAGATTGTGGTCAAGCGTGAGCCTGTCAATAATAATAGTAAAAAATCTTATTCTTCCAGGTGGTAGTCGGCCCTGGTCACGGGATTTACGAAGCCACAATGGCGTATGTCAAAGATGAAGACAAATTCATTATTAGTACAAGGGACATATCTAGAACTAACGCGTAAGTAATTAAACAAGCTGCCAAGATTTTTGATTATGCGAGGGTCTTCTAATTGAATGGGAATATTTATATTTTTAGGATGATGTACGTCCTTCTGTCTGTCTGTTAGTGAACTTTATTTTTTGAAACGTAATAGGAACACAGTTGGAATTCTCTATTTTTTTAAATTTTATATAGGCTCGCGATTGACTACAATCTCACCTGATAGTAAGCGATGATGTGATCGACGATGGAGCACGCTTGCCGAGAAGCCACAGCCTTCGTGCAGTCACCATATCGCGACATCATCATCACTTTCTCATATATTTTTTTTTATTTACCAATGTTAGACAAATTAATAAATGATAATGACTACATGCACACTGTTAAAGTTGATCTAGCGACACTGTGCAGGTAGTTAATAATTCGGTCATCATCACTTTCTCATACATTTTTTTTTTTATCGTAGGTATGGAAACGAGCCTAGCTGCATAAGCGCCACGCTGCCTCATTTAAACCCGTATTGCTACTGCAGCGACTATGTCCCACAAGCAGTGCAAGTATAACAGTACCTAAAGGGAATAAGCAGAATGCAAGGCCGTCGGAAAATACAATGTACATAATGTATAGTTCGTTTTTTAATCCTAGTCTGCGGGCGCGACCACGTCCCGTCACGCCCCGCCGGCAGTGTGACTACTACATACGTAAACCAAACAACAACACAAAGCGTCAGCGTCCTGAGGGCGCTGCGCTCGCGTCCCGCCGCGCCCGTCCTCGCCGCTTCTGACTTGCATTCCCGCTCGATGCGGCGGCGGCGTGGCGTTTTAAGTTGTCAAATTATAATTAGACAACTTAAAATGTCAAACTTCAGAAAATTGGGAACATTATTTCTAGAGTGTGACATTCTGAGTTGTCAAATCGTAGTCTGGAATTAAAAAACGAACTATAGCTAATTTAAGAGGCGTATGATACTCGCAATTTCAAGTTGACGCGTGTTCAAAATTCGTTCGCAGAATATTACTATCTCTGTTTCATAAAAATCAAATGACGGATTGACTTGTTGTATAATATATGTGTATAAACGTATTACATTATTTTTTAGTAAAATTAGATGAGTTCATTATTTGCTTTGGTTAGTAGTTTTGGCAAAAAAAAAAATGTTTTTTTGGTGAAATCATCCGACGAATGAATGAACAGCCGACGGCGAAGTGACAGCAGTTATATCACGCGCGTGGTCTCCTCCTTCGCTAGCTTTACTACTTCGCAGCATGAGGCGACTGCCTGTCACTTCTCGTCGCTTCGGAACATGGCATGCCACTAGATTTCATGATAGCAGCCTATTGCAAGCTCACCGCTTCACTTATTTTAACGAAATTTCATCCATCATCGTCATCATCAGCCTTTTTAATGTTCCGACTGCTGGGACACAGGCCTCCTCATAGGAGAGGTAATGGGCCATAATCCACCACGAGGACCCAGTGCGGATTGGTGAAAAATGATTGTAACTATTATATTTTGTCATCTTTATTATATATATTATTATATTATTCCCTTTATATATTTGCTTCACATATTTTTAACAGTGAGTGAGAGCAGTAGTGGCACAGTGGTAACGATACCGACTTGCGATTTGGTCACGGATTCAAACCCAGCCAGGCGTGTAAATTATTTCGTCACCACTGCTCTCAAAACGGTAAAGGAAAACATCGTGAGGAAACCGGTATGTCCTAGAACCAAAAATTCGAGGACATGTGACATCCACCAATCCGCACTGGGCCCGCGTGGTGGTCCATTCCCTCTCCTAGAGAGGAGGCCTGTGTCCCAACACTGGGAACTTCACATTAAAAAAAAAGCTGTACATGATGATAATATTTTTAACATTGTATGGTTTGTTACTGTACGTCTTTTGTTGATTGATATTGATTGATAGGGATGCTGAGTGATATTAAGTAAAACTATGTAAGTCACTTAATACGTGTATTGAGTCCACGACCTTAACTAATGATGAATGAGGTGTTGCTATGACGCGGTCCGAATGTGAACTGAAGTTGACTTGAAATTAGTGTAAATTAAATACAATTCAATTTTGATGAGAGTGCATTTATACAATGTGCGGTTGCACCGTACAAACATATTTAAATATTTTCTAAACACATACAAAAAACTTGCACACTGCGCGCGCACATACCGTTTTATTTATTTATATTCATTTAGTACAGCAAATTAGCCATTAATACTAAATTAATTAACCCTTTCACTCCGTCTTCTCACAGAATCGTAAACTTTCGTTTTAATATATGGAAAAAGATGCGAATGGTACATGCTCGGTTCGTGCGCGTCCTCTTATGAAATGTATACAATGGGGTAAATAGAAACACAAGGGGTAAATAGAAACAACATTTTTATTAGGATTATTATTTTGATTTCATACTTTTACTTTTAATAAGGTATTTTTGTTTTCAATATTGAATTTATAAAAATATTTAAATGCTGTAAACAATTTTTAAATAACGTGAATCATCTTCCTGCCCTTGTCCCGTTTTATTTGGGGTCGGCGCAATATGTCTTTTTCTTCCACTCTGTCCTGTCACCCGTCTCGCTATCACTAACTCCTCTTTCTTTCATATCCCTTCTCACACAATCCATCCATATTTTCTTTGGTCTCCCTCTCCCTCTCCATCCATCCACATGTATACTCATGGCTTTTTTTGTAACATGCGTTTCATCCCGCCTTTTTACATGGCCATACCAAGACAGACGGTTCCCTTTCAACTTTTCAGTCACTGGCACCACTTTCAAACTTCCTCTAATATACTCATTTCTCACTTTATCCATTCTCGTTACACCACACATCCATCTCAGCATTCTCATCTCTGCTACATGCAATCTCTTTTCATCCGTCTTTTTTATAGCCCAACATTCTGACCCATAAAGTAGGACAGGCCTTATCACGGACTTGTAGATTTTTTTGATAGATTTTTTAAATAACGTGAAAAAAACAACAAAATGTTGCTATTCGACCCCGATTTGTTTCACCCTATTTTACGGTACGTTACAGCGGTTTGCTCGAAAGCCGGGCTTAAAAGGTTTCAGTCGCGCCGCGGAAAAAAAATACCTGGCTTTTCTTAGTGTATCTAGTAACCACAGATTGGTAGGGTCAACGATGGCTACATTGTCGCACAAAACAGAAATGAAACAGCGATTGAGTGATGAAGTGGTTGGCACACAGTGTAGCCTGCTGATAGGGCCGTTCTAATGACGAATCGGAATTTGTCATTAGAAGAGCGGGATTTGTCATTAGAAGGGCGGGATTAGTCATTAGATGATTTTTCCCTTAAAAAAAAACTCTTCACTATTGATGCTACAGAAATAAAAAAAAACACAACTCATTGAAATACTTAATTGAAAAACATTATATCAACACTTTAATATCAAAAACTTCAAAAATACATCATTTTCTCTCTTCTAAAGACTGTAGCTTTCTGGAAACACAGACTCCGACTCAGAACTCCACTTCTTAGTGCTTTACGCACAATTAATATCTCCCAAAAACATTTTAAGCATATAGGATGGCTGTCACATGCTATAATAAACCATTTCTTCTTGATTTCCGACACCCATGGTCGGTACAGCCGCATAGCTACTATCAGAAGCAGCTACACTCTCCAAATGGGTATGCACTCTATTTATAATCTTCACTAACATTTGTAAACGAACGCCAAAGAATTTGGCAACCTTCTCCTCACTAAAACCAGTATGTTTTTTCATTAAATACATAGCCAAAGCCTTTTGAATGTGCCAGACTTTCTTCCTGATCGGTTGGATGTCTTTGAGCATTTTCTCAAACGTCTCATATCCAGTGCCTAGAAGATATTGGCAAAAATAATCGTCTTGTTTGATTTGAAATATGAAACTTCTGCAAAAAAACTTGCATTTAGTGTTTTTGAGTATAGAAAGTAAGTTGTCTATGTGAGCTGCAGTGAAATCCGTGATGGTAGCGCTATCTACCAATTCTCTCCAGATTTCATGACTGTTGATTTGGTGTCGTTCGCAAATTCGTGAATAAGGGGGTAGGTAGAACGAATAGTCTATCAGTAGACGTTCTTTGATACACCTAGGTGGAGCCACTGTAGCTTGTCTTGAACAGGTCTTGAAAATGCAATGGCGGGAAGTGTCTGCGGCTCTCTTGTAAGTGTTCAAAGTTATTGAGTGAGGTTGTGGATGCTTATCAGGGGTGGTCTCTTCTTCTGAGGAGTCCTGTGGGTGTGGTGATGCCGGGATGTCCACTTCACCGTATCCAAGCTGTTCTAATTTTATCTTCATGTGTTCTTTACTGTCTTTGGCATGTCCACTGTTAGTTTTTTCATACAAGCGTTTTAATCTTGAATGGCATCTCCAACAAACATACTCTAGACGCTTTACCTGAAAATAATTGTATTTCCTCAGTTTTAAGACAATTTTAAACTTGCCAGACAGAGAGTAGTGGTGGCCCAGTGTTAACGGCCCTGCCTTGCGAGTTTTAGGTCGTGATTTTAAACCCAGCCAGACACATTGTTTTGCGTAATTTATCAATTTTTAATTTATTTATCTCTAAAAGATAAACCACCACAATGCTCCTACCACAATGTTGTCTTTTTTTAACCCAAAGGTTGACTGGTAGAGAATGCCTTGTTGCATTAAGTCCGCCTATGTACCACTACTGTACATGAAGATTAAATAAATAAATAAAAGATTCTACTCAATACTTCGTGAAGAAAACGGCATGTCCTAGAACCGAAAATTCGGAATATGTGACATCCACTACCGGACCCTACAAGATGAATTATGGCCCATTACCTCTCCTAAAGAGAAAGGAACATTAAAAGGCTCATTATAGATACTATTCGAACAAAAAATCGTAAGAGATAATAAAACTCCACTGTATGTTTTTCCTCTGGGCAGTTCATACCCGGGCGTTTTGTCCGCACGAATCAGGTGCAGTAACCTCCCGCACTAACCATGTTCGTGAGGACCTGCGTCATTCAGTGAGGACGCTATGACCATTCCTCAAAGAGGGGACTTAACACACTAATATGGCGTGCCCAGTGGACTACCCTGGCATTTTCTCCTTATTTTTTTTTTTAAACATAAATATGTACGACATGCGGCAAATATACGTAGCAGCCATCTGGTTAAATTAGCCATCCAAATGGACGCCTAGGGCGTTCGTTAAAAGCCGGCATCCAATTGGATGCATAGGCCAATAGTTGTATAAACGAAAATCACTCAACTTTTAACAGCTATCCTACTAAACTAAATGAATACACAACGTTCAGCCATCTGGTTAAACGTTGCAGTTAACAACATGGCTAGATGTTTTTCAGCCATTTAATTAGATGGCCGGCGTTTAACGAACGCCCTATGTGTCCAATTGGGTGGCTAATTTTACCAGATGGCTGCGACATATAAATATATATAGGGTGACAAGTATTAGTGACCGATACTTAAAGACGTGATGGTACTCGTAGTTATGATACCTAACAAACAACTTTTACTATGGGACCAAACCTGAAATCAGCAAGTTCAGTATATTTTGACCCAGTTAGGCGAACATAAATGTACTGACCAGCAGATTTTTTTCATGATTTCAGGTTTGGTCCCGTAAAAGTTGTATGTATACTTAAACAAGTATCAGTCACTGATTACCAGTCACCCTAAGTTGAACTAAAATGGCAATATCAGATTCAATGCGCAATTGCAGACCAAAGCATCTGTAGCGCCATCTATGGCGTCACATAAGAACTACAAGAATCCTGCATCGCGCAATGAAAGTTCTCCGCGCGATTAGAACATATACGAAAGCCCCAAATTAACTATCGGGCAGTAACCCTCCAGTCTATAACACCTATCTGTAGCCTAATTCTCGTAATGAAAACCGTAGCGATATCGTAGCGACTGACATTTTCGTATTCACATCCAAATCCATTAATCGAGTTTGAACGACACCGATTTTCAACTCGTTCGAGAGTCGTTGAAGCGTATTCGGCGTATTCGTTCGATCGTCTTTCAATCGTTGTCGGATAGGACGTCAAAGGCTAAACGTCAAATATTGTGGTTCAAAATGTTCAAATATCGTGAATACCGATTTTGGATAAGACTACGATCGAACGACAATAGCCGCGTACTGACCAAGCGAGCAGCCTCGCGAGGCTGCCTCACGAGCCAAATCCTCGGTCCGTCAAGACGTGCCTCGGCCCGAGCCGAGCGTTGTCAGTTTTTGTCGATGCTCAAAGGCGCCTCAGTACGTTTGCCGCGCTTACTCAAGACGGTAGTGTTTTGCCTCACCTTCGCTCGACAGCTTTCCAAATGTGCGGCCTCATGGTGGTCTCGGGCAAACTATACGCACGCGCGGTCTCTATTCGATATCAAGTTAAACTGAGCGTCGATGCTCACGGTGGCTCGGCCTTGCCGCGCGAGGCAGCCTCCTTACAGATCGTGACTGCCCCGCGCAGGATGCGTACTAGCGGCAAATGTCCGAGGCTGCCTCGCGAGACCGCTCGCTTGGTCTGCGGCTAATGGAACGATGGAATTGGGGTTGTTTAATTTTACGTGAATTAGGGCACAGGTCGGAGGATCCTCCCTTTTCAACGGAGGTTTGTGGGAATACTCTCTATTCCGCATACCCCCAAACAACGGCCATTTTCGTCCAACTTCGCCGCGAATCGTGTATTTTCTTGTCTTTTACCTGATGTGATGGGATCCACTGAGTGATGAAAACTTTATATTCGGGTTGTGTGTCCAATCTTGGGGACTTTCTCGTCTTATTTATTGACACCCCACATGAAAAGCATACCACTTTATGGCCAAATCTTCTAGACTTGTTCTCACTTTCAAGAGCTGAGTGTAATAGAGAACAGCATGGGAAGCAAAGAGCCTCGTTGTCTTCCAGCTGTAAAAAGAACAGGTTTTTTTTTTACAATTTTCACACGCACAATGTCATGTAACCTAAACTAAGCAGAGCTTGTGTTATGAATACTAGGTAACTGATAAACATATTATTATCATGACATAGTTTTATTTTATATATAAAAATGAATCGCAAAATGTGTTTGTAAGCGCAAAACTCGAGAGTAGCTTGAACCGATTTCGCTAATTCTTTTTTGTTGTGTTTGTTATTGTCAGGAGAAACTTCCTATGAATAGGGCCTTGTCTGAGTTTTTAACTCAGACACAAAACAAATGTTCTTGTTCATCATACAAGTATTTGTTTTACATGGGAATTGTACCCACAACTATCAATTATAGAATATTAAACTAGCTAGTACCCGCAACTTCGTCTGTGTCAGCACTGCTGTTGAACAATATAATAATACTAGCTTATGCCTGCGGCTTCGCTCCCGGCAACAGAAAAATATTATAAAAAAAGAACAGCTCCACCGATTTTGTGCAAACTTCACATAAACCATCTACTAAATAGTCCAAATAAAGCCTAAAAATTTTGTTTGGATAGGTGAGCCTGTTCTTAAGTTATAAAATAACAACGAAAAGTGGCATTGATTTTTTTTATATATAGACTTGCGACCCGCTCCAGCTTCTCACGGATACTGGTATTGAATATTTTATGCATGTATTATACATAAACCTTCCTCTTGAATCACTCTATTTAATAAAAAGAACCGTATCAAAACACGTTGCGTACTTTTGAAGATATAAGCATACATAGGGACAGCGATAAGCAACTTTGTTTTATACTATGTAATGATATATGGAGAGCAGTGGTGGCCGAGTGGTAACGGCCCCGACTAACGAGTCGAAGGTCGCGGGTTCAAACCCAGCCAGGCGCATTACTTTGTGTAATTTATTTCATCACCACTGCTCTCAAAACGGTGAAGGAAAACATGAGGAAACCGGCATGTCCTAGAACCAAAAATTCGAAGACATTTGACATCCACCAAACCGCACTGGGCCTGCGTGGTGGATTATGGCCCATTCCCTCTCCTAGAGAAAGGAGGCCTGTGTCCCTGCAGTGGGAACATTAAGAGGATGATGATGATACTATGTAATGATATATAGATGTAGTTTAATATAACATCTCAATTACCTCTTTACATATCCAATCTGTCAATAACTGTTGTGATTCTTCATTTTCTTCAGCCACCCATTGTCTTCGAACATGGTTTAATTTGATACCGCAATTAACGCATTGAAGAAAGTCTTTAATACTCGGGCTCATTTTTTTTTTGTTTTAATGGCAACTGAGCCGGTGTCGCCTATTCTGCCAGTGTCAAGTGATGCCGACGGCGCCGTAAGGTAGACCATCGACTTTGCACTTTGTGGTAGATCTAACGTGTTAATGGCTGAAAGAACAACACAATTATTTGTTAGTTAACATTGAATTAAAATAAACACAAATAGACATTGATATTTACAAAACGCAGAGACCCACCAGACTATATTTTAATTTAAGAATTTTGATAGTATTTGGATAACTTTAGGGGAGAAGAATGTTAAAAGGGAATGGAAGTTAATAGGGAGGGGAATTTTGATTGACTTTTATTTCAGTTGTTTTAATAATGTCTATAGTTAAATTTTTATGGTTATGGCTCCAACAATGAATTTTGATGTTGTGGTTGTTTGTTGTTGTTGTTTTGTTGTTGTTTTTTTTATTTATTTTTTTCTATTTTACATGTCAAGGTACATGGAAATATTCAGTCCTTAGTTCAGTGTTATACAATTATTAACGTTGACTCCTTAATTCCAAAGTGCAGATCCACACAAGACACAATAGATTTTTTATTATGTCTCTACTAACGGCATACAAAGCTGAATCAGTTTTTGTAGAGATGGTATATCGGTTGTCTCGTCTACTGAAAAAGGAATAAAATATTTTTAGTTAGTAGACATAAAAAGAAAAACATCAAATACAAGGGTGTCTAGTAATTAGTGACCGATACTTAAAAATGTGATTGTAGTCATGATAATAAGCAACTTTTACCAAACCCGAAATAGCTAAAAAATCTGCCAGTCACCCTTTGACCTTTCGACAATTGTAAATACAGACACAATTAAACTCTTGAGCTTCAAGCAAACGCTTTATTTATTACTAGCTGGTACCTGCGACTTTGCGTCTTTTTTTCGCAATAAAAGATAGCCTATGTCCTTTCTCAGGGTCTAAAAATTGTCTGTGCCAAATTTCATCAAAATCGTTTGAGAGCTTTAAGCGGGAAAGCATTACAGACAGACAGATAGACAGACAGAGTTACTTTCGCATTTATAATATTAGTAAGATGTATCTAATTACTGTTTCCAAAGGGTTAAATGACAAAAGATGTGCGGCCACCGGTGTCCTCTTGCTTAATGAACTAATACACAATTAGAAATACTAGCTGCTACTGGATTTATCTTGGTAGTTTCATATGACAAAGAAGGTTGAAATACATGTTACAAAAGAGTTATGAATACACATGTAGACAGATGGTGCTCATCATCAGCTCATCATCTTGGGCAATGGGCTTAAGGCAAAGGACGCGAAAGACCGAGCGAAGTGGAGGTGTCTGTGTAGGAAAGCGGACTCCGGGCACCGAGGTGAAAGCCAAGGTGTGCAACCGGGAATGGCGCTAAGATGATGATGATGATGATGATCAACTCATCATCTTCCTGACACTCAGACGCACTTTATCCAAGTGAAAGATGTTTTGTGGGAATTAAAGTCATGCTGTGTCAGTATCCATACTAATACCTATTATAAATGCGAAAGTAACTCTGTCTGTCTGTCTGTTATGCTTTAACCTCTCAAAAAATTTTGATGAAAGTGTTGTGAAAGCTCCTACGTTGAACATCTTCAAAAATCAATTGGACAGACTAAATATCTACTATATGAAACACATGCATCAGCTTGTAGCTGGTAGTGTGTCTTACCAAATAATAATAATAATAAATTTGGCACAGACAATCTTTAGACCCTGAGAAAGGACATAGGCTACCTTTTATTGCGAAAAAAAGGACGCAGACGAAGTTGCGAGTACCAACTAGTAATTAATAAAAAAGGTACTTAAACATTGGGTGAAGATTTGAAGAATACAACCAGATACTTACTTATAAGGCCTATGGGCTTATGGTTTATTTATAAGGGTGAGCTATTTTGTTAGTCTTCCTATCGAGCATCTTGAAATCACTCTCAAAACTAAATTAGTGCCTAAAATGCTAAATTACTATAACCAAACACCACTAAACATCACAATACAACCGCTAAAAAAAGATTCTGTGAGGTTAACAAACTCTTAATCTCACCCAGACAACAGCAAAATTCAACCAACTTTAGCTTCACACTTTTCTTAACTCTTATAAAGTTTAAATACAACAAAACGTAAATAAAATTCCGACAAAAAAACACTTTCAACACAAAACACAATCGTTCAACTGTCAAAAATTGTTTGACAAGTTTTGACAATTGATTGTCCTGACAGTGACAATCTATTTACAGTATTGCCAAAAAATTTCAAGCAGCCGAAGTATTTATGTGAGTATTTTATGCTTATTTATTTATTACTATGTCAAACTATTTTTTTGCTCACATTACTTTATATAATATATTTCATTGCCACTACTCTCAAAACGGTGAAGAAACATGGTAAGGAAACCGGCATGTCCTGAAACAAAAACTTCAAAGACATAATATAAAACATCCACCAACCAACCCGCACTGGACCCGCGGGGTAAATTATGTCCCATCCCTCTCCTAGAGAGGAGGTCTGAGGCCTAGCAGTGGGAACTTTATAAGGCTGATGCTATGCTATCATATTATATTTTTTTTACTATATTCAATAAAATATAGTTTGAAATAAGCATAAGCTCCTAAAATATAATTAGAGAGGCAGATCCATCTAAAGAGTACAATATATATACCTATAGCAAGAGGCTCGAAAATATTAAGTACCTACCTAAATTGTATAATTATAAATCTAAAACAATTTTTATTTTTATTTAGTATAAAAATCATTAGAGATAAGTCCCACTTACCTTCTAGATTACTTCGTGAAGAATCGTTAGCTAACCCCAAATATCTTTGCAAATCCATAATGAGATGAACACGTTTTAGCTCCATTGAGGTGGTCCCACGACAGTGATATTACAATTTCCTTGCAAACAATAGTTCTGACTGATTGCAACTGTCATAACTATTGTTTGCAATGAATTGATAACTCACTCAGACTTCGCGTTTATCTTCGCAAGCCCATAATAATAATAATAAACATTTATTTCGGAATAAATTCCATATTTGTTAGAAATAGTGCAAACTTAAAAACTAGTGTTAGTAACTACATTATTGTTAGTAACAGTATGAACTTATTAACTAGTGTTAGTAACATAATGAGATGAACACGTTAGCTATATTGAGGTGGTCCCCCGACAGTGTAAGTATTACAATTTCCTTGCAAACAAAAGTTTTAACTGATTACAACTGTGAAAACTTTTGTGTGCAATGAATTGATAACTCAGGCTTCACATTTTCAGAATCAGGCCCCGTTCAGCTTCCTTACAGGAGCTAACTAGACAATAAAAGAACATTGGACATATATGTAGGGTTTTTTTTATGGTAGGTAAAAATCATCCAATGACGAGTCTCGCTCTTGGGCGGAGCGGAAAACAAGTGTCAGACTCTTACTGACTAAACAACCTACCCCGTTCCTACATCGCCATACATATCAGGGCCAGAGCCTTCCTTTTCAGACGCAAACCCGTGGCCCTGATTGGCTTCGACCCTTCTGCAGGGTCCCTACGGATATATGTAGGTTTACGTCCAAATTCATAATGAAACATATACATGAACACGTTTCAACTGCATGTAGGTAGTCCCGCGACAGTGATGTTACAATTTCCTTGCAAGCAATAGTTCTGGCAGATTGCAACTGTAAGGATTATTGCTTGCAATGAATTGATAACTCACTCAGGCTTCGTGTTCTTCAGAATCAGGCCGCTATTAGCTTCGTAGGACTTCATTCCTTATAGTAGCTAACTATACAACAAAAGAACATTAAACATATAGGTTTACATCCAAGTCCGTAATGATACATAATGTATGAACACGTCTCATCTGCATGTAGATGGTCCCTTGACAGTGATATTACAATTTCCTTGCAAGCAATAGGTCTGGATTACTACCATCTGCTGCGCGAGCTCACGTGATCCATTTCCATGGCTGCGAAGTTTGAAATGAAGAGTGCTAGAGCTTCTGTTTGCGCTGACTGCTATCCTATTTCTTGAATAGATGATGTCTAAAACATGTTACTTCCTGTTTCTAATCAGATAAAGTCGAAAACGTGTACTTCACTGTTTCTAATCTGAGACTGTCGAAAACATGGTAATTGGTTTATGAGGTAATGATAACTGGTTTACATCCAAGTTCATAATGAGACATAGGTAATTATACATGAACACGTTTCATTATGCAAATGTAGGTAGTCCCGCGACAGTGATGTTACAATTTCCTTGCAAGCAATAGTTCTGGCAGATTGCAACTGTAAGGAGTATTGCTTGCGATGAATTGATAACTCACCCAGACTTTGTGTTCTTCAGAATCAGGCCCCGTTTAGCTTGTTCATCGTCGTTCATCTCCTTTCATCTGCATGTAGGTGGTCCCGCGACAGTGATATTACAATTTCCTTGCAAGCAATAGTTCTGGCAGATTGCAACTGTAAGGATTATTGCTTGCAATGAATTGATAACTCACTCAGACTTCGTGTTTTTCAAGATCAGGCTTCCTTTATCTTCATAGCTTCTTTTCCTTTGTTCCTTTGTTCTTGCAGAAGGAAAGTCTTGTTGAGGCCGGCCTAGAAAGAAGTGGCAGTATTATTTGGACGCGTACTACGAGGATAGTGCTGAAGAAGTTTTGGTAGGACTTAGGAATTTGGCCGTAAATTAAAATAAAACTGACTTCCGAAAATAAAGATCGTTTGTACTTTTTAGGATTCCTAACCTTATTCGGTTTACTATAAATGAGACTGTTGTCCGTCTGTACGCCTGTCAGTCTGTCTGTCAAGACCCTTTTTACTCAGGAACGCGTAAATATAATAAGCTGAAATTGAAATAAAATAGTCAAGTTTGCTAATGTTTACAACAGCAGTGAAATAATCAAACTCGTAAGTAAACAATCTAAAATATAAGGACGATTATGCTTCGTTTATGGCACATTTGCGCAGAAAATCAAAATCTATAAAGTACCTAGTTCCCGTTGATTTCGAATCCTGAAAGGGAAGAAGTAAGGTACCTACATAAGGAACTCACAATAATAGTAAATTTGAAGTTACAACACAAAAAAAAATCCTACAGAACTAAAAGCCTAGTGGCTAGGTTCTTTAAAAAAAATTAGTTGTATTACCAGCTCCTATCTTAAGAATTGTACGTTAGGCCACTCTTAAGGCGAGATCATAACACACTCGTAATGACAAACTTTCTGCATTTAAGTAATTAAAAAAGGCTTACCTCATCTTTTCATGGTGACACATCCACATGACACGACGAAGTGGTTACCTCCTTTTGCGAAGCATTATTCCCATGAACATCCTTCTTCACACCTCAGCCGCCGGGATTCCTACCCCAATTTCCAGCCACCGTGGAATTGTGGACAACAAGTAGTAGGTAGATCATCTGGTAACCATCCGGACTGAACTTGAGTCGTCGATGACGCGTAGATAGTATTTCACGCGCGTCTCAAGGAGATAGAATAGAATAATAATCTTTATAGTGCACAAAATTGTTTTTTGAATACTCTTACTCGGAACCCGCTGTTATCTCACCGTTTACAGATATGCAATGAACTATTTTCTACACTAGTGCGGAAAAAAGAACGTGCTACAATATTACTGTAATAAAATAGTCTATCTTATAAGGCTGGGCGCGAGTCGTCCCCCACGAGGCGCAAGTCGACTCTCACGAGATCAGAAACAGATTGGAGCAGATTATAATGATATTTTTTCATATCTTGTTTTTTATTTATATCTGCTGTATGTGCTATTAAAAAAGACCGCATCAAAATCCATTGCGTAGTTTTTAAAGATCTAAACATACACAGACACAGATAACGGGAAGCGACTTTGTTTTATACTAAGTAGTGATATAATATAAACTTACCCTAAAAGTAGAGATGGGCCAATTTGATGTAACAGAAAAAAAAAACGACAAAATACTAATTCAAAATATTTTTTTTTGTGCAACAGTTACTAGTGAATTACAAAAGTAAAATGTCATTAAAACTAACATGAATTTATAAACCGCTTTATTATCTATTATATTATGCATCCGGCCTCACTGATAACCTCAGAGCAGTGTGGATAAGAGTTATTAAAAAACCGGACAAGTGCGATTCGGACACGCGAACAGAGCGTTTTTAGGGTTCCGTAGTCAACAGAACCCTTATAATTTTGCCATGTCTGTCTGTCTGTCGGTCCGTCTGCGGGTAATCTCAGCGACCGTCAATCTTCGTCGACAGCGCCATCTCTCGGGAAATTGGGTTACTAATTTTTACCTACATGGGCTACTGGGTTCTGTTACATTGTGAGAAATTTGTGACGGACGGGAAACTATGGAACCCTACACTGAGCGTGGCCCGACACGCTCTTGGCCGATATTATTTTTTTATGGTGGGAAAAATCATCTAATGACGAATCCCACCCTTGGGTGGGGTGGGAAACAGTGTCAGACTCCTACTGAGTAAACAACCCACCCCATTCCTTCTTAGCCGGGGTCGGACTTTCCTTTCAGAAGCCGGACTGGCTCCCAGTAGGCTCCGGCACTGCAGAGGGGCCTCTACATTTACGAAACAATACGTGCTATCGACGACTTGGGCTTGGTTCGGACGTTTACCGAACAATCGGACGGCGAGCAATGGGTGGCTCGCAGTCTGCGTCTCTTCCGCACGAATCCGGTGTGGGTACTTTCCGAACTTGCCATGTTTGGTGAGAAGCTGCGTCATGCGGAAGGTGAGGACGCCGTGAGGTCTTTGCAGCCACGCCTCAAGGAGGGACCTGGGGAGGGTTACCGCCATAATTGTAGCGTTCCCAATCCCATAACGAAAAAAAAACCATTTAAGGATTCCGTGTTTCCTTTTGTGGTACGGAACCCTAAAAATACAATGCTGTATTATTATTTTTTTGTTTTATAAAGTTCATATAAATAAATGATAACATATTATGTTTAATTAAACATATCGATGCCTCCCACGTAAGTTGTTGTAACCCCAAAAATGCAATTTTACAGGAGAGCGTTTTAAAGATACTTTTTGCGATACAAGCCACATTTTTCAAAGAATCTTTTTGAAATTCGGAATGAGCATATAGTTTTTAATATGTTATCGTTTACTATATGTCATTACTTTATAATTTTAACGGTTTCTTGAATTTTGTTGTTACAACTGTTTACCGCAACATGAGGTCCTTACAAAATGTTGTAACTATCACTTACATTATTATACACGGGACTTCAAGAGCCGATTTGGATCATATCTGATACTTACATCAATTTACGTCGATTACAAATAAAAAAAAGGTGTGGTATGTGTGTTTTATTATATCATTACTTGATATAATAAAATAAATACAATGTTTTTTCAGCCTAATTTCGTTTAAGACAATACCTTTTCGTTGATACGTTACCAAAATACAAAAATGCAGAATATTTTCAATCAAGTTTATCAAAATTTTACATTTTAGGGTTTAGAGTTTAGAATAAGAAACGATATTTTAAAGATTAGGAAAACATTAAAGATTAAGATTAATAATCATTTTAAAAAATCTGAAAATAAAAATTTAAGCTTTTTCTTAATTTAAATTATACTTTCAATTAATTACATCGTCCTTTAATCAAATTTTTACTACAGTTTAAATAATCAAAACTCAAAAAAGTATCGTAACCAAAATGATTAAGAAAATTCTAGTAACCAATGAAATTTAAAAATAAGTAAATCATCATCATGTTCCTATGTTAGTGAAATGTGATTTGGAGTCGGTGAAACAAGCTTATTCTTCTATTTTGTCGTATCACCCGTCTCACTAACACTAACCTTTTCTTTCATATTACTCCTCCCACAATCTTTACTTTGTAATCTTTTCCTTTCTCCATTTTTTCAAGTGACTATAATTATAGCTCATTCTGTAATATGCTTTATTCTTCTTCTTTTCATAACCATATCCAAGACAAACGATAGGTAAAAAAGTAATGTTTAATAACTTACACTGAATCTAGAAAAGCCCGCAAATATTAAGTTTTGCTCGTAATATAATACAATAGAGGGTTTGTTTCCCGACCCCAAAAAGCTGGTTTCATGTACCTAACTGGTGTATTCATATCATCAGCATTTTAAGATGCCGAAATGCTGATGATATGAATACACCAGTTAGGTGCATGAAACCAGCTTAAGGCATTGTTGTTGAACAACAATACCTTAAGATACCATGATGCCTGATGAAAACATTAAATTAATATTGAATCTTCAGAACAAACTGGTACCTCTTTTATTTTTACGATATTATTATCTTTCAGATCTTGTTTTCTCTGTGTACCCTTTAGGCAAAAACTATACGTTGTTATTATATACACTAAAAGTTAAAACCTCTGTCTTAATATAATATTAGTGAATTTAGTCAAACGTAGTGTGACTCAACTTGCAAGCAAGTTGAAAAGACTTGAAATGGTCACAAACGATGGTTTTGACAGACCCAGACCTTTTCACAGTCTGTTAAATATCTCTTTGATCGGGATTAATACTGCTGTTGGTATATCAAATTTAACTAACACCTTATTAAGAACTTAATCACTTATAGAAATGGGAAAACTGTTGTTTACACACGTCTGAAGTTTGAAGTTTCAGTAACGACAACAGGCAATTTATTCTTATTTACTTATGTCTCACAATAGTATCAGCATAAATTCTAAGCTTGGCTCTTATGGATCGATAGATAGTTATACATCGTTTTCTCTGTCACCTTTTTAGTTTAATTTATTTAAATAGTGCTTACAGCAGACTCAATAGACCAGTTTTCCTACTGGCTGTTTTTTATTGATATTTTATTAGAAAGGTTTTTCTTTGACGTTGTTAGTCCTTTTTGAAAAATCTCTAGTCATTAAATGTGTACTTTTTTCATTACCTTTTTCAAACGATACTTTATTCAATCAAATAACTGATAGTGGACTTAGCTTAAAGAGTTCAACAGTGCAGAAACATGCAGGTGGTGACTAAGGTAAAAGTAACGAACAACGTTTTCTGATATGGGAAACTAGGAATAAACACGAGCAAAAAGGAAAGTCCTGGTGAGTTTTAATCAGTAAAAGTTGCTTTTACTGACTAAAACTCACATGTAATCTTTTGGTGCCTTTTGTGTTCCATGCCCACATTTCCTCGACACGACCTGGATGCCTTCCTTGAGAATTGGTACGATAAAGCGAGTAACTAAGATAACTGGAAAAATGAAAGGAGGCCTTTGCCCAGCAGTATGACAGAACAGGCTAACGATAATAATATAATATAAACAAAAATGGCTATAACAGTCGTAATCCAAATGATTATTATACTGCTATGAAATGCGACTAAGTGAGCAGTTTCAAGGACCAAAGTTACGAATATGCCATAATCTGTTAATTTAGTCATTTAAAACTTCTCAGATTCATTGAAAATGGTTGTCTAGAATGACTCTGACTTCAGTGATATTCATAAAACACTCCCTGAAAAATACATACAGCGTACTTATTTCAAACGAATAGCGACGTAAATCATTGTATGTGATGTTACAACTTATTTTTACATATCTAGCATCGAAGTAAAATGTTGTGCGTATCACTTAACATAAAATAATTTTAAAATTACCGACGTAAATTGTTGTATGTTATCAATACCATATTTTAAATGGTTATCATGTTAGTTAAAGATAAGATTAAACGGAATAGTAATTACTAGAATATTAAATTAACAACGTAAAAATTGCGTAAGAGGTGCAACTGGAAGTGAATTCCAGCGTAATCTGTGATATGTGTTACATACAACGGACGCACGTGGGCTTTTCTCCGTTGTAAACCATTGCAAGTAATAAATACTACAGTCTACGCCGGAATCGTTCGAAATATACAACATTATACGTTTCAAAAGTACCTTAAATAATAGGTTTTTTGGACTTTTTGTTTTCTTGTAGGATAGTTTACATAAAATTAGACTCTTTTACATAAAAAACCCAAAATCGCCATTTTGTGGGTTACAACAACTTACGTGGGAGGCATCGATATATATGAAATATATACCTATATGATATGATCGACACTTATTGCACAACGCCGTCTAGTCCCAAGCTAAGCAGAGCTTGTGTTATGAGTACTAGACAACTGATAAATATATTTTTCTTTCTAAACACACACATATTTTAGATGTAAATAACACCCAGACACAGAACAAATGATCGTGCTCATCACACAAATATTTGTCATTGGTGGGAATTTAACTCACGATCTAGCAGTCAGGGTCACCAACCACTAGACCAGACAGACCAGTCAATAATAATATGGGTTCCAAGAACTCCCGCCCTAGGGTGGAGCGGGAGATAGTGTCAGACTTTTATTAACTAAAACTCACCCGGTTCCTTCTTTGCCTTAGTTTCAAGGCCCCAGGAAGCATTGACCTTGCTGAGCCCGTACAATTTGCTGAAAACTCCTTGAGGCGCGCGGGAACACGCTGTCAAAGAGTTGGGCGGACAGTGAGCTACCCATTGCTCACGCGTGGCCGGAAATCGGGAACAGGGAAATGATCAAATAACTTCTCTCGCTCTAAGGAGAAACGTGAAGACTTTGTCAGACTTTTGATTGACTATAATAACACTGACGCTCTTTTTAAAGATCTAAGCATACACAGGGACATAGCAACTTTGTTTATAGGTACTATGTAATGATATGTACTAATTAAAGTTTAACAGCCCAAAATAATCTATCGGGCAGTGCGTTCCAGACATAACATCCGTCTGTTGGGTTGATAGTGACTTTGGATTAGGCACATCAGCTGTCTACACGCGCTTAAACAAGCGAGGTCATCTGTGTTGGGCTAGATTACAGTACGGCCGTCGAATCTTGGCGAGTCTAAAGTTAGACTGCGAATTTCGCTTGAAAACTCCTACAAATATAAAGATAAAAAAAATGCCAATAATAGTTTTGAATATCAATAACAACTGCAAATTGCTTTATTCATTAGAGCACGCGTATTATGCGTTCCAAATAAGAACAGGAACCCCGAAAAAGCTCGATCTGTCAAATTTTGAGTTAAAAGTATGGTTTGCAAAAAAATCTTATTTGCGTATCAGTAAAAAGTTTTTTTTTTGCTTTTTATTACAATATTTTAGTTAATTCTAGTTGAAGTAAAAACATAAGGGTTTAATATAAATTTGCCAAATATATTGTTTTAATAAGTCATAAATAGTTTACAAGAAAAACTATTTCCTTTCTTATTTTCATTGTTAGAAACAATTCGCCTTTTACTTCTATTTACCACTACTCAGACACATCACACAGTGAAACAGAGATAAACAAAATTGAAAAATTGTATTTTGATTAAACTTTTTTCATTGATTTTTGATTATTGAGATTCGTACGTAAATTAATTTTTTTATATCTTTTTTTGTTCACTCTACGTAATTTCTTCGATTTGACAGTTCGATGTGACGTCACAACATGGCCATCGATCCTATTCTCATTTGGAACGGGTTGTACGTGCGTGTGTACGAATTGTCAACAAAATGTATGTGCCGACAAAGGCTTGGACTCGGTCAGGATGTTTACCGGACGGTCGGACGGCGAGCTACAGCAGAGAAAAATACCGAAAAAAACTCAGAGGTCAAAGTGTCTTTTAAAAATCGACACAGCTTACATGTAATGGTTTCTTTTATTTTTTTTTCTTACTTCTATAATAGTCTCTTTCAATAATGTGAATGTGAGAACATTGTAGACGCAAATCTTATTACTTCCTATCATTTTTACAGTACGAGTACAATATTGACTGGTCTGCACTGTCCTTACATATTTTATGTGTTAATACTGTAATACCTATATAATATATTTTTTAAAGGGTTGGAGTTTCTTACCGATTCTTCTCCATAGGAAACGACCAATTTGGAACCGTGCACTAGCTTCTGACGTTTTACAAGTACCCATGTAGGCCTATGTGAAATAAAAATATTTGGACTTTGACAAAACATGGACCCGTTGTAGCCCATCATCGACCCTTGGGTCATAAAATAAATAAATACCTATCGGAAAAATTCTTCTCATAATAAATTACAGAGCAAAAGAAACAAACTCACATTCGTGTGTGACTTTTAAACATAAAGAAAGAAAGAAAATATGTTTATTTGGCACTCCATGGACCAATATAAAATAAACAATTACAATTAAAACATATGTTACTAATACATTCTCTGTTGATTTGCTCATAATAATCGTACAGGCGTTTGGCTCGAAAAGATACTGTTCTAACCAAACTTTGTGGCGGTGACCTCTCGGGCTGGACTTTGGTTCAGAACATAACATGCGGTCGCCTCCTTCTGCGAAGCAGTAGCGCTAGCAAAGGAGGAGGCCGACTGCATCTCGCTTCCACGCCGCCGCGATTCAGATCCCGATTTCTGGCCACCGCAGGCGCGGGCTTGCGAACTTGTCGGACAGCGAGCAATCGGTAACTCGCTGTCCGGCCGTCTGGACCGAACCCAAGTCGTCGACGGCTTGTACTGTTCCCGCGCGCCTCAAGGAGTGGTCAGCAAAGTGTAGGGCCCCAACAGGATCGAAGCTTCCTGGGATCAGCAGAAGAAACGAAGACAACGAAGGAACGGGGTTGGTTTTTTAGTCAGTAAAAATCTGACACTATCTCCCGCCCTGCCCAAGGCCGGGAAAAGCCACTGGATAATTTTAGCACACCATAAAAAATAACCAAATCTTGTAGGTATTATTTATTTGTTCTGTGACCAAACTTGAATTAATTTTGCAAATATTTTAAGAAGCAGTTTTTTCAAGGTGATAAAATTTTAAAATGTTCTTATTTCACATAGGCCTACATGGGTATTTATAAAAATTAGAAACTGGTAATACGGCTCCAATTGTCAACTGGCAAAAATCACGATTACACATTAAAATAATATAATTTTATTGATTACGTTGATGAAATTGTTTACATTATAATGATTAATATTAAAACAACAACGGAGCATTTTTAGGTGCCATTAGTGTATACAATTAAAACTGAGGCGGCAAAGTCGGTGCTCGGCTTGTCCAGGGGCGGCCGCAGGTGTGACAAGGAGACTTGGTGGTGGGATGACACAGTCCAGAGGGAGATCAGAGAGAAGAAAGCCCTCTTCAAAACGTGGCAAGCTTCCAAATCTCCCGAAGACCGCGACGCATACAGAACCGCAAAACGTGCCGCCAAGAGGGCCGTAGCCAGAGCCAGACGAGACCACTTACAGCCACTTTATGATAAGTTGGAATCGTCTGAGGGGCAAAAGCTCATTTATAAGTTGGCACGTTCCAGGGTCAAAGCGGCACTGGATATCTCTAAGTGCCGCTGTGTAAGAGACCCTGACGGCAATCTGTTATGCGAGGACCTCGCGGTGAAGGAGAGATGGCGCTCGTACTTCCACGAGCTGCTGAACAAGCAGCACAAAGAGGTGTTGTCTCCGGTTCTCCCTCCAAATCAGGGACTTGTGCCCCCGGTTACGCCTGAAGAAGTGCATGTGGCTCTTCGCCGCATGAAGAACCGGAAAGCTGTCGGTGCCGATGGAGTCCCCATTGAAGCCTGGAAGGCGATGGGTCCTCATGGTGTGGGCATCTTAACCCACTTATTTAACCGCATGCTCCTCACCGGAAAGATCCCTAGTCAATGGAGACTGAGTATTATCACTCCAGTCTTCAAAGGCAAGGGATCGGTGCAGGAGTGTGGCGACTACCGGGGGATTAAGGTTATGTCCCACACCATGAAGCTCTTCGAGCGAGTGATTGACTCTCGGATCCGACAGGAGTGCACCGTCTCGGGATGTCAATATGGGTTTCGACCAGGCCATGGCGCCATGGATCCCATTTTTGCCCTAAGGGTTACCATGGAGGGATACAGATCGAAGAATACGCCTCTGCACCTCTTGTTCCTAGACATGCAGAAGGCCTTCGACTGTGTCCCCCGTGATGTGATCTGGTGGGCGCTGAGATCCAAACGAGTGCCCGAGACCTATGTTGACATCATCCGAGATATGTACCGAGACTCCGGTTCTGTGGTTCGGACCGCTGTTGGCGATACGAAACCCTTCCCCATCACCGTCGGAGTTCACCAGGGCTCTGTCCTTAGTCCGTTTCTGTTCAGCGTGGTGCTGGACGTGCTGTCCTCCACCATCAGGGACTTACATGAGCAGCCGCCATGGCTGCTCATGTATGCAGACGACATCGCGCTGGCGGACTCGGACAGTGGGCGCTTGGTTCGACGTGTGCGTGGAAGGAATCGCTGGAAAACGGCGGTCTGAAAATTAATGCGGCGAAGACCGAGTACTTGGCCTGTAACACAATTAACGCTGCTCCTGTTCGCATTGGCGAAGACACAGTTGAGCGCACGGAACAGGTTAGGTACTTGGGATCGGTGCTCCACGAGTCCGGGGACGTCGATTGCGACGTCGAGTCACGTATCTCGGCGGCCTGGGCGAAATGGCGTGAGGTGGCGGGGGTTATCTGTGACCCCAAAATGCCGGTTAGGCTCAAAGGACAGGTCTATAAGACCATCATTAGGCCTGTCCTTTTGTATGGCAGTGAAGCGTGGCCTGTACTTGAGCGACATAAGCAAAGCCTGCGTGTCACGGAAATGAATATGCTGCGCTGGATGTCTGGAGTTTCGCGGAAAGACCGCATTAAGAACTCCCGCATCCGGGGCAGCCTTCAGGTCCGTGACATAGCAGATAAACTGCAGGAGGGTCGCTTACGCTGGTATGGCCACGTTTTACGAAAACCGGCAGACTACGTGGGTAACAGATGCCTCGCCATGCCGCCTCCGCCGGGACCCGGAAAACGAGGTAGGCCTAAGAGGCGTTGGATCGACGTCGTAAGGGACGATATGCGTGCTAATGGGCTTAAGGCAGAGGACGCAAAAGACCGAGCGAAGTGGAGACGACTAGTCAGGAAAGCGGACCCCGGGCACCGAGGTGAAAGCCAAGGTAGCAACCGGGACTTATGCTAGGCTGATGATGATGAAGTGTATACAATTAAAAAATAATAAAAATCTAGAAGTTATACAATAAAAAAAAATTGTTACAAAATTATAGCAAATCGGCAAGTAAGGAGATGACTGGTTACGAATTCATTTCATCAGCCGCCCTCGCCAAGTTCCTGTCGTTTCGTTAACGTCGAACGCTTGGAATAGATCACGCCACGATTTCCTTAGTTCTGACCACGTAACTGAGCGTTGAGATGACACCAGAACAAAGAAATTTGCGGCGTGGCCAACTCAAAGCGTTCGACGTTAACAAAACGAAAGTAACTTGGCTAGGGGGTCATGCAAGATAAAATTTTATTCCATTGAATGTACGTAACGATGACAGCAAGGGTTAGAGGTGAAAGATTGGATAGAGATGGTACTCTTCAATATCTTCACTCCTCGTGCTAGAACTGTGCTGAAGAAGAGACAACAGTCTTCTATACTTCAGACCAAATTTGAAGCACAAGTCGACTCCATTGCTTTGTTCAGAGCGACCGGCTCCTCTCTACTCTTGTAAGCGTATAAGAAACATTTGATTAGGAAGGCGGGAACGTCGCATCTTTCACCCTCGTAGTCTGCTGGGCACCGGCACACTGGCTCTCTCTTCTCATCCAGGGAACAGAAACCGCCGTTGAGGCAATACTGATGGCATGCGTTGACTTTGTTTTCCTCAGAAGTATTGGCATCACTAATGAAACAAGAAACATTTTAATCAGAGAAGTATATCAATGAGAATTTTTTTACGCCTAATTTGTACGCCTTGCAAGGCAAAACATAGTGAGACAACATCATTTTTTTATATACCATGTACTACATATTACCCATGTTTAACAAATAAATTACTTTGACTTTGACTTTGAGAGTAGTGGTGGCCGAGTGGTAACAACCTCGACTTACGAGTAAGTAGGTCGCGAATTCAAACTCCAATTCAGCCAGGTGCATTACCTTGTATTATATTTAACGAAACGACCGCACGAACATCATTGGTCGTTCTTACTTATACCAGCGCTTAAAAACACTTTCAAAGTCAAATGAAAAAGAAGTCATTTCTAAGATCACATTTTGGAAATTTTTCTCCCGAACGGTCTGCACTATAGTCAGACTCGGGCGTTTCTTCCACCTAAATCCGGCGTAGGAACCTCCCGAACATATCGTCCCCATTATAACTATGTACAAATATACAAAAAATCATCATCATCATCATTTCAGCCGAAAGACGTCCACTGCTGGACATAGGCCTCCCCCAAGCGCCGCCACAAAGACCGGTCCTGTGCGTCTTGCATCCATCGGCTTCCAGCAACCCTGACCAGGTCATCGGTACACCTTGTGGGAGGCCTTCCAACGCTTCGTCTTCCGGTGCGCGGTCGCCACTCCAGAACCTTTCGGCCCCAGCGGCCATCCGTTCTGCGTGCAATGTGCCCTGCCCATTGCCACTTAAGTTTGGCGATTCTTTTCGCTATGTCGGCAACCTTGGTTCTCTTGCGGATATCCTCATTTCTGATTCTATCACGCAAGGATACTCCGAGCATAGCCCTTTCCATTGCCCTTTGAGTGACCTTGAGTCTTTTTATAAGGCCCATTGTAAACGACCACGTTTCAGAGCCATACGTCATCACTGGCAACACGCACTGATTATAGACAAGATATACAAAAAAGATATACAAAAAATATACCTACTTATATCTTAATATCTACAAAAAATACAATCTTAGTAACAATATACATTAACAAAGGAATAAGAATACTTGAGCATTAACAAATGATTATACACGGTGTCATTGACATGTTAACGCAAACGAATACCATGGATCCAGTACATGATTCTGGACCCCCCAGTGGTGGAATTTTTCGTCGGTCTTTTCATCATTTAAAAAAAAAAAAACTGAGTTTTTTTTAATAAAAACTGTATAAAATCGTTAATCTAATCAACCCCAATGACATTTTTAATAAAAAACTGATTATTTAATTTTTTACACTAAAAAACGCAATGTAAATAAAATTAGAGTAGGTATCTGCTCAGCTGTTCTATTAAAGTTCACTGAGAGGTCACCGATACCCACTACACGCACACATTGCTCTTTGCGGCGACTGACAAATGCGTGTCGACAAACGCTTTGCGTGTGTGACGCTAGTGACGCAACAACTTATGAATCTAACAGAAGCGACACGTTAGACATTTTAATCTTTGAAAAACAAATTGATGTCCCATTGACTACATTAAATGAGACTTAGTATGAGGAAAAGTTTCTGTAAGCCTTCACCGAAATAAGTAGTGAAAATAAAAAAAGTAAATGAATTACCGTTCACTGCTAATGACATGATTTTTACATCAATTTGTCTATTATCAGCATTAAATTAAATCTAATAATGCAATAGAACTTTCTTAATTACTGTTTCGTAAAAACCACACACATTTCGTTCTTACATCGAAATAATTATTTTACGAGTAGTGACACTTAGGATTGTACAGTCTATCGTTTTATTGATCTATGCGTGCGGTGAAGTTCAAAGGCTTTGTCGGCTTAAAATGCATTTCTTATTTTATTTATTTTTTTCTTTTGATTTTCGCCGAATTACTGGTCAGTTCCTTATTTTCGTTCGCGTCATAAAGACGTGCTTCACGTGCTGTTTGCCTCGAATTTGAGTCGATTTCGTTAGTTATCAAAAATAAAAGTATTTAATGTTCTCTCTGTTTGTATGTGTCTGTGTGTTTGTATGATTTATGTGATCGTTCGTTTTGTTTGTTAAGTGGTTTTGTAAAAACACCCTTGTGCCCAAGGATATGTGGATACGTTCATGTCGTCGATGCATGTTTTGTATGTTTTCGTAAGGACGAAGCGAACTTTATGAAGGTAAGTTACTTCATTAATTTGAATTGAAGATTACATTGCCCCGGACCGGCTACCGCAATTAAGTTTGCTGATACACGTTTGCTGGCCACGTGGGGGTAGTCGGCGGCGGCAACCTCTCGCGCGGGGCCTTGGTTCAGGCCATGGTCCGCAGCGAGGAGAAGTGGCAGGTGGTCGCCTCCTTCTGCGAGGCAGTAATGCTAGTGAAATAGGAAGCCGACCGCATTAGGCAAAGGCAACGACGCACGGGCCGTAGCCGTCGCCGCCGCGATCTCGCCGATATCCGGCCACCGTAGACACTGGCTCGCGGACAGTGAGCTATGGGTAGCTCGCCGTCTGGTCGTCTGGTAACAGTCCAGACCAAGCCCAAGTCGTCGCCGGCGCGCACTGTTCCCGCGCGCCTCAAGGAGTTGTCAGCAAACTGTTTGGGCCCTTCAGGGTCGAAGCCTCCAGGAGCCAAGGGTTGGTGCGAAAGCGTTATACCGGGGCTCTTGGAATAAGGCAAGGGAGGAACGGGGTAGGTTCTTTAGTAAGAGTCTGACGTTTCCTGCTCCGCCCACGAGCGGGACTCGTCATTGGATGATTTTTACCTACCAAAAAAAAAACTTGCTGCCAAATACAAACCGTTAGAATGTGTAACATCCGAATTATTCCCGCTCAGCTGATTACTAGAGTTCACATGCGAGGTCAACGACTAATACCTACTGGCCGGGCGGTTGCTTTCAAACGCACAGCAAATCACACGACCACAAAAAATCAAAGAGACGGCTAGCTTTTTAGTTAGCCGACAACTCTTTGGCGGCACCGCTCAAAGAAAATTGTCGGCAATGTACACTTGCTGGCCGAAAAATTAAGACGACATAAAAATATTTGTCACCAACAAAATAATAAATTAATATTGTTCGCTTGTTACCACTCACGAGTATAGCTATCGCTGTATCTGTCGTATCAATGATACGCCCCCCCGCTCTACTGGGGCAAACCTTAGGGCCAAGCAGGGCCGATGCCTAGTGGGGCCATGGGTTGAGTGAAAGTGAACCCGGGACACTGGAACGATGGCAAAGAAGGAATAGAAGATTTTTAGTCAGTAAAAGTATGACACCTTTCCTGCCGCTCCATCCAGGAGCGGGAGAAGAAACTGTTTACTATCAGGTGGGATCGCAATCAAGCACGGGTTAAAAAACTCACTTATTAATTAATAAACGTATGTACGTTTATTAATTAATAAGTGAGGTTTTTTTTGTGTTTTAATTGACAATTAAGTCCCTTGCCTAATATTCTGATTTTTTATTAAGATTTTATAGGTGTTTAACTTTTGGCCAGAAGTGTAATGCTTTTGCATTTCACCGATATTTTTACTTTATTAACGTATAATTTTTGTCTGTTCCTTGTTGATCGCGAGCGAATGTGTTATTTTTTGCAAATCGAAGTACCTACCTTATCGGAAGTTTATTATCTATCTATTTCTGAGTGTTTGTGTGTATCTGTGTACGTGTTTAGAATAATGAATAACTATTCGAAAAATGTCTTCTGGTCCTGGATGTGAGTGTTTTAGTGCACAAGAATAATTAGGTATCATTTTTTCTAAAAGTGGTTCACGTATGATGGTTTTACCCAGATCTGAGATTAGGTACCTAATAAAAAAAAAAAAAAAATACCATAGTACCTCGCTCGCTGGATGGATTACTGTCGTAAATGTATTTTTATGACGTAAGTAATTTGAATAATAAATAATAATAATAATAATAAGGTAATAATTGTGTTTGGGGTTGAGAAAGTGTGTGTCTTTATGCATTAAAGTATAAGTGTAGGTTTCTTTTGTAATGGTGGGCAAAGATCATCCTAATGACGAATCCCGGCCTTTCAGTCCCTGCGAAGTATCAGTGTAGGTATTACTTTAGACGAAACCAAAACATAACGTTCCAACATAATTGTTGCATTTATGTTAATAATTATCAAACGAGTTAGGGACCTTACAGACATAAACCAAAATTCATACTATTTTTGCTACAAAAAAAAATTTAAATAGGGTACCTAATTAATTTTTTTTTTTCGTAGGTACATTAATGACGACTTCAATGTACGTGTCTATGCGACCTTGTAGGTATACTCACACAAACACAGCGCGGCGTGCGTCTCAACGTTATGCGCGGTCGTGCCTGTGTGCGTAGGTAACTACGCGCTCACGCAAGCGAGCGTAATAAGGTAGCGTTGGTATCGCATTGTTTACATTACATTGCGCGCTCTAAAATTGCAATTATCGAAACCGCTCATTAACGACATAAATGACTATCATGATTTTGTTAGTGTCTGGCAGTTCAGCCTTTTTGCGAAGTTTGCGTTAACATGTCAATGACACCGTGTATATTGTAATGTTTTCATGAAAGAATAAATAAATATGGCCTCGGAAAGGGTTCTTTATTTCTTTCTTTAGTTCTTTATTGTACACCAAAGAGTATATAAAAAAGAGGATTATAATATATATACACCGTTAAATTTTAGTCGTTTTAATCCCGAAGAGGGTCGATCCAGTACATGAAACACTATCGATCTGTGTAGATAAAATAAAAAAATGAAGTACTTTTTTTCTAAATCTCTTATTGATATACGCATTTACGAAATTAATTTCTTTAAGTAAACGAGTCATTGACCTTGTAGGTAGTTGTCGGTCGTTGCGTACTAACTACCTACGGGTCATTGAACTCGCCCAGCTGACGTTTACTTAAAGAAATCAATTTAGAACATGCGTAAATTAATTCGAGTTTTAAAAAAAAGTACTTTGTTTTTTCATTCTAACTTTACCAATCGATAGTGTTTCATGTACTGAATCGATCCTCCAAGGGATTAAAACGACTAAAATTTAACGGTGTATGTACAAAGGCGTGCTTAACTCAAAATTGAGAATTGATTGATTGGGTTCGATTAAAGTGAAAATGACATTAACATTTTTGCGAAGGCAACCAGTATTTTTTTAGTTCCTTGGAGCACATTCTTTCAGCTGATGCTTGTTTTTTTCAAATAACAGATGAGGGTAAATTTGGTCAAAAATGTAGTAACAAACTTTAATATTTAACATCATTTGCACTAAATTTAGCGAGGCAACCTCAGCGCAATGTATTAATAAATGCGTTATCTAGCATGTAATATTTACCATAATCGAATAACATATGAGGGGTCATCCTTGTTAGATAGATAGATAGATAGATTATTATTATTATTGATTGTTATTATTGATTATGATTTTTTTTTTATTATTTTATTCTATTTTAATTTTGATTTTCTATGTATCTTAGATCAATAACTCATCAATTCTGTTACAGGTATCAAAATGAGGATCGCGGAATATCTGAACTTAATTGTAACAGAAGAAACTCAACCATTTACTCTAAAGAACCGTTCCGTCGTCATTGATGGACAGACCTACTTTTACAACATGTATAAAAACAGCAAAATCCCTTTCGTCTTTGGTTGTGAAACCGATAAGTACGCTGAGTACTTGAAAAAACACTTCGCGATGTATAAACAGGCTAATGTTAAATGTTACATCCTGTTCAAAGGTGGTGACAAGGACATGGAAAAGAAAATTAAAAAGTTTCGACAAGAATTCTTCGATTTTGATACAAATTGCGTTTTTGTACCACCGATATTTTTAAAAGACGCCACTGTAGAAGTGTTAAATGCGATGGACTTTGATTGTGCTTTCTGCGTCACTGACACCAAAGATGAGTGTGTAGCCTTAGCTCTACAACTAGAATGTCCTATCATCAGCTTTGATATAGAATACTGCTTTAGAAGAGCCCCTTATATACACTCCACTACAATGGAATTCGACAGTAGAACAAAATCAATCGAATGTCGCCAGTACAAACTAGAAAAATTCCTTCGAAAGAATTTTCTGACTGAAGAAAAACTTGCTATTTTTGCTGCTATAACTGACTCAACAGTATTTCCTTCAGATTTTTTCGATTCACTATTTGAAACTTGGGATGTATTTTGCAACCCTCAAAACATAAAACTCAGACATCTGATAATGTGGCTCTCGAGACATAGTTTGCGAGAAACAGAAGAGGGAATTTTACAAAAAATTACAACCGAAGAGGACAGCAGCAAGTTTTGGTCCAATTATGATAACATTTTAGAAAATATGAAGATTAGCAAACCTGGATTTGTAACTATGTACCTACTTGGTTTGAATATCTCGATAATGAAACAAGATCCTAAATGGTTTGAAAAAGGAGTGGTTTGTCAATTCGTGCCGCCAGTATACATCAATTTGTACAGATGGAAAGTTATTGACGGATCTTGGATTATGGATGTGAAATCTCAAGACAGTATTTTTCTATCGATTAGTATGATAAAATATGCATACAATTTACTCACGAATTACAAGGGAGGTAAAATTAAAGTGTACCAGGATGCCATCAATTTTAAAGAGATACTGACTGATGACCCGAATGTTTCTAGACCAGTCTACGATTGCAAGGAGTCGGTGTTCGAGAATGGATGGGATGAAGTCAAGCAGTTGAAGCTGTTTGAGCATTTCCTAACTGAGAAAGGAATAAACACTGAGGATTTGGCTAAACTACCTCCAGATTATGTGGTACTGTTTACAGCTCTTGTGTATTTTGCCTGTAAAAAGGAGCTAAAAATTAAAAAGGAGGATGTGACCAGAGAAGTGTGTGCAGTTGTGTTGTCATACGTCCTGATGAGCTTAGAGTACAATACAGAAATAATAAATTCTGAGGAACATTTAAAAATTAAAAATGTCACAGCAAAGTATTTTCAGTACGATGACGTAGAAGCTAAGAGAATTTTTGACGGAGAAGTATCCAAAAAATTATCCGAACTTCAGTTCTGTATCCAGCATATGAATTATTTGAACACTTTATGTGGTTCACCGTATGAATCTACCCAGTACACTAAAATGTATAACGGCACGTTTATATACAAGATATGCAGTGAAATGCGTGACAGAAATGTTGAAGATTTCGTAAACGAATTGTTTCAGACTACTCCAACACTTTTAGGAGAAGTAAAAAGGTTCATTCAAGATTTATCGGTCAGCCTCCAGCGTATTCTGGGAGGGGACACTAACCTGCTTGTTCGTGGCTTTGGCCAAAATGTCACGCAAATAGCCACCATACCTGGAGTACGCGACCAGCCCGAAGTACGTGAAGGGGAAACCCGGAACGAAAAAGGGCTGGACGTGGAAACACGCAAGCAAGGATTCACCAGATCTGAAAGTCCGCGCCCCATACAGGACCCTGCTGAGTGTGCAACAGCGGGCGCCTTCAAATCTCAACCTGGACGAAACGGCTGGGGGGTGATGAAGAGGAAGCACCCGGATGATACGGCTTCAGCGAGCGCGCTGCAGGTGGACCCAAAGCGGGTAAGGACCCAGTCTACTTTAGGGGGGCCTAAGACCTTCGCGCTGGCCATAAAGCATATACCGGCGCGGTTTGCCGTAGCAATCTGCTTCTCTCCCCCCTCCAGAGACTTGACACTCGAAGACGCCACAATAATAACAAAGGAACTCGAACGACTGCTGACGGAGTCCGACCTCACACCGCTCCCGGCTTTCCGTGGATCCCCTCGGGTGGCGGACGGCACCGTGCAAATGTGTTGTGAGGACGAGAACTCCCTGACCTGGCTGACCCAGAATATACCACGAATACGACTCCCAGACACCGACTTGACACTAACCATCATGCGACAGTCAGACATGCCTACCCGTGTCCAAGCCGCGCTATTTGTTCCAAGGTATAAAGGGGACGGAGCACGGCTCCAGAGTATATTGACTCGTCAGAACCCTTGGTACGATATTGGGAGGTGGTCGCTGTACAAGGCAACAAGCGTCGGTGGTGATAACCACGGAACATGTTTGACACTGGGAATACCGGCCGACGAAGTTGACAAGGTTCTTGATCGGGAGCGATGCATATCGTACCTATTTGGGACAATATACGTTTGCTTCTATCCCAGGGCACATCCTACTGACGAAATAACAGACACTACGGAAACCCCGAACCCGACACCGACTGACACCGACATGGCCAAACTGGAAGAAGAGATGCTTGAAGCAGCGATGGCTGATGTAAAAATAGATGCTGCACCTACATCACCCGGATGGACGACGCAGCTGCTCGCATCCTCTTCCTGCGACAATTTGCGTGAGACGGAGGATGAAGGTGAACTCTCAGATGGATCCGTCTCTATCTAACTCCGTCCCATTGCCATCGATACCTACATCCAATCGTATCCCGATACCACAAATAAACCTCCAGCATAACAAGACTGCTATGGCTAGATAACGGGTGATACTGGAGATGAAATTCCGATCAATTGCACTGATCCAAGAGCCAATGGTTATGAAAAACAAGATAGAAATCTTGTGGTCTGATTATCTTTGAGCCCAAACCCATCTTGCCAAAACCCCTGGTCAGCTGTGTGTTTGGCTACGAAAGGACAGCGGAACGGTGGTGCTCTCTGGCAATCGGGCTGCAGACTGGATAAAGAAATCGTGCCATTCTTTGAATAGAACCCGAACCAGCAACCTTCTGCGACTGGACAGAGATGGCCTGAGTCTAGAGCACCGTCATCGGACCCTGATCACTGAACAAACACTCTTTGACAATGAATATGTTAGAGGATGTATAGAGTCAGAGGAAACAATCACAAACGTGTTCCTCGAGTACACAGCCGTCTGCGAAATAAGAACACGAACCTTAAAGGAACCGAGTTCACTCAAAGACGTTCTGGACAAACTAAAACTGCTCATCTACTTCTGGAGGTGCACTGGTTGGAGTGAAGGCTTCTATAGGACATATAAAATTGTCAATTTTGGACTAAATGCGGAAACTTGACCAGAATAGAACATTCATAAGTGTACCATGATTTTTAGAAAAGGGAATCATTGTATTGTTGTGTTTATCTATTTCGTATTGGATTAAACAAAATATATTCTGTTAATAATAGCATCTTCGTGATAGAGGCTGTTCCTAATAGATTTTATTTAGTTATGAGTCATTTGTTTAGATTCTTAATTGAATGTTAATAATCTTCACGTGTCTTTATCTAAAAATGTTTACAATTAGCTATTTAGCGAAACCAATGTTAGATAATTAAGTAAATTTATAATCTTTGTACGTCTTCTTTATAAATTTTTAAAATAAAAGAACATATCAGGATTTCATTGTTTGTAAATATTGTTCTAGTAGAGATTGTCAGACAGTATTGTTCTTGTATGTTTTGTTTTGTCTCGTCTTTGTTTGTCTAACCTAGAAGTGACGTCACAGGCCACTTCTGAACTTAGACGACTAGTTACTAACTCAATGAATATCTGTGATGGTGTGGTGTTATTGTGGACATTGTTATTGTTATATTCCATACCATTTAATTAATTAACCTTTTTAATTTATAATTAATACTTTTATTATAATTAAGTGAAATTTAAAAAAAAAGATGTCATTTACACCCGGTTTCCGAGAACCCGATCAACGTAAAAATCAACTAGGTGTCAAATCTCTTGTCAAGGGTCGATTGACGTGCCTGTAGCGTGATCAGCGACTTTGATTTGATCATCTCGTTAGTTGACAACGTAATCATATGCCACAGACTAGTTAATTTTTTGCTAAGCATCGTTTCAGTAACCCAAATTAGTTTGCCACAGCTGTTAATTTAACAGTTGTGTCAATTGATTGACAATTTGATCGGGCTTTCAGAAACTGGGTGTTAATTTGGTGACCGTAGTTATTTAATTTAGTATATAATTTGTTATTTTAGTTTAAATTCTCATGTTAAAATGATTCAACTTCTTTATTGTTTTCTTGTATTTTTAGTGAGAGTCTAAATTAATGTTTTCTTTTATTTCTTTCTTTGATACAATATGTAATATGGATTTAGTCATCTTAGAAAAAATAAAATTTTATTATGCTTCTATGATTTTTTTTATCATTTAGATTTTTTTATATTACGTGGTCGAATCTAATCAGTTCGTAATTATTCTTTTATTTTTTACTATGATTTTATATATTTTAATTTCGCCTAGCCCGTTCCATCATCGGACGGCATTGCGCCACCGGTACATGGTGGATATCCCACATATACGTACAAAACGTTTTGGGAACACATTCATGCGTACAGCCTAGGAATGGAATTCCTCGCCAGAGTCAGTGTTTCCTGATGCAATTTTTTTTCCAATCGTACCAGTAGTTCCAGAGATTACCTCCTACAAAAAAAAACAAAGAAACAAACTTTACTTCTTTATTATATTAGTGTAGATATACTATATACTATATAGCAATCTCATAGAAATCAAAATTCTTGATGACTTAGAACCTTGGCATGAAGCAGGGAAATAATATTTTTTTTAGTGTGGGAAATAATCAAATGGGCTCTCCCGTCCTAGGGTGAAGCGAAAAGATATCTCAGACTTTTAACGACTCCTACGTTTCTTCGGTTGCCTTTTGCGTTCTAAAACGGTGGGGGTATCCAGGGCATAGACCCTTACGGGATGAAAGTTGGTATAGCGAAAGACATTCGTTACCTACGTTATAAAAAAGAATATTTTTTGCTGCGATTCGGAAAAAAACGAAAATTGAGTAATAATAATAATACAATGTCAATGTCACCCTGACATCGTAACGCAAACGAATACCGTAGATCTAGTACATCTGCAGGGGCCCTTCGGGGTCGAAGCCTCCTGGAGCCTAGAGGGTGGTGGGAAACTGTTACCTCGACTCCAGGAATAAGGCAAGGAAGGTACGGGGTAGGTTTTTTAGTCAGTAAGAGTCTGACACTGGTCTCCCGCTCCGCCCAAGAGCGGGTTTCGTCATTGGATGATTTTCACCTACCATAAAAAAAAAGATCTAGTAAGTACATGATTTTAGACCTCCTAGTGGTGGAATTTTTTTGTCGGTTTTTTCTTTTTTTTTAATGATTTTTCTTTATTTTAAATTAATCCGTATAAAAACGTCATTTTAACAGTTTTTGCGAAAAATATGAATGAATTACATTCCAAATTTAAAATGTCATCGGGGGCTCAGTGCGGATTGGTGGATTTCACATGTCTTCAAATTTTTGGTTCTAGGACATGCCGGTTTCCTCACGATGTTTTCCTTCACTGTTTTGAGAGCAGTGGTGATGAAATCAATTACACAATGTAATGCGCCTGGCTGGGTTTGAACCCGCGACCTACAACTCGTAAGTAGGGGCCGATACCACCCGGGCACCAGCAAATATATTTAGTTTTTAATTAATATAGGATTATTACGATATTTAAATTAATTTATCAAATGGAATGTTTTAACAATAAAATGTATTATGGATTAGCTCCGGTGATAAGAACGGGAAACAGAAGGGGACCTGCCAATTAGATTAACCTAATTAGGTAGTTCATTAAAAATAAATATTTATCAAAGTGTCGACGAGTATACGAGAATGGATAAAGTGAGAAATGAGTATATTAGAGGAAGATTGAAAGTGGCGCCAGTGACTGAAAAGTTGAAAGGAAACCGTTTGTCTTGGTATGGCCATGTAAAAAGGAGGGATGAAACGCATGTAACAAAAAGCCATGAGTATAAATGTGGATGGATGGAGAGGGAGAGGGAGACCAAAGAAGATATGGATGGATTGTGTGAGAAGTGATATGGAAGACAGAGGAGTTAGTGATAGCGTAACGGGTGACAGGACAGAATGGAAGAAAAAAACATATTGCGCCGACCCCAAATAAAACGGGACAAGGGCAGGAAGATGATTATGATGAGTATAAAACAAAGTTTGCTTTCCCTATGTATGCTTAGATCTTTAAAAGTAGGTAGCTCGCCGTCCAGTCGTCTGGTAATCGTCCGGACCAAGCCCAGTCGTCGACGGCGCGCACTGTTCCCGCGCGCCTCAAGGAGTTGTCAGCAACCGTAGGGACCCTGCAGAAGGGTAGAAGCCAATTTGGGCCACGGGTTTGCGTCTGAAAAGGAAGGCTCTGGCCCTGGTATGTATGGCGATGTAGGAACGGGGTAGGTTGTTTAGTCAGTAAGCGTCTGACACTTGTTTTCCGCTCCGCCCAAGAGCGGGACTCGTCATTGGATGATTTTTACCTACCATAAAAAAAAAGATCTTTAAAAGTACGCAACGGATTTTGATGCGGTTTTATTTAGTAGACGATATGACGTGTATAATACTATAATACGAGTACATGCATAATATATTCAATATTAGTACCCGTGCGAAGCTGGGGTGGGTCTCTCGTATAGTATATTTTTATAAAATACACTGGGCCGCCAATATAACGGGATACGTAGAAAAATTACGAATCTTCCAAGAGCGCTTTTTTTTCACGGGTCGCTCGTATAGATAATCTGAGCTGATTGACTAAGATATTAAACTGACTGAACAAGATAATGATCAAAGTTCGGTAAAATTCATGCCCTAAAGTAATGAAATGAATTATAAGCAAATCTAAAGTTTTTATAGACAACCTATTTTTTTGCAGGCGAAGCCGCTACCAGAAGCTAGTATATTATAAATATATTAGTAATTCCTATTATATATCTTGAATGACATTTCGTTTGTTCGAATTATAGTTAAAAAAAAAAAACAGGTATTCTAAACTTCAAAAAAACAACAACATTCAAAATAAGGACTTTTGTCTTTTGCTGTAAAACTGACTGATATTAAAAAAAAAAACTTGGGTTAATTATAGTATGTAGTGTAACATCATGTTGTCATTAATATTTGAATAATGTTCACGAATTATTACGAACTAGCGCCTCGCCCCAGCTTCGCACGGGTGCAATGTATATTGTACCTATAAACCTTCCTCTTGAATTACTCTATCAAATAAAAAAACCACATCACAATCCGTTGTGTACTTTTAAAGATCTAAGCATACATAGGGACAGAGCGACTTTATTTTATACTATGTAATGATGCTATTTTTACAAGAAGAAGGGACAACTCGGTGTAGCAATCCAAAGAGTCGTCTAGCAATTTCAAGATACAACTAAAATCTAAAAATTTCTACTTACGTCAATTTTTTTCCATTCCTAAATATCTTCTAAGACTCAATTGGGGAATTGAATAATTTACATACTTGTACGGAACCCTCAGAGCGCGGATCCGCTTGCTCTTAGCCAGTTTTTTTATAGTAATATATTTTGCGTTTATTATTAAAATTTAATAATGCGTGCAAAACGTGTTCTCTATATATTTTTTTTTTAAATCAGTTACTCATCATATTAGCCGAACGCCCATTGCTGGGCATAGTCCTCCCCCAAGGATCTCCACAACGATCGGTCCTGTGCTGTCCGCATCCAGCGGCTTCCCGTGACCTTCATCAGATCGTCGGTCCACCTTGTAGAGGGCCTGCCCACGGAGCGTCATCTGGTACGCGGTCCCCATTCGAGAACCTTTCCACCCCAACGGCCATCAGTTCTCCGCTAACAAAATATAATTTATTTAACTCTAGTTACTACTAGAGTTAAATATTTCTCATTTTATTTTATAGGTATTTAATACAGTAACTATACTTTTATGGGTAACCTAAGTGCAGTTATTATTAACAATTTTTGTAATGTTTATCGGTAATGCAGACTTCCTTCTAGATAATGTGAGTATGGCAAAATTAATGAGACTGTGTTGCATAATGCACTATTTATATCGTCCAGGCAAAAAATATCGGTTATGTGTACATTATTTAAAAAAGAGTGGTTCAAATTGGTTTTTCCTTTTTTATATACGTAAAATTAGAATAGCATTATAATAAATAATAGTAATAATAATATGTCCACAACTATCACACAACGTCGTCTAGTCCCAATCTAAGCAGAGCTTGTGTTATGGGTACTAGACAACTGATAAACATACTTATATATTTCTAAATACATACATATTATAGATAAATTACACCCAGACGCAGAACAAATGGTCGTGCTCGTCACACAAACACTTGTCCTGGGTGGGAATCGAACCCACGACCTCCCGCTTAGCAGTCAGGGTCACTAACTACTAGACTGACAGGCCAGTCAAAGCATTGCATCATTATCATCATCATCATCATCCTACCCTTATCCCATGTTACTTGGGGTCGGTGCAACATGTCATTAGCATAGCATTGCATCAGCTTTATAATGTTCCCAACTGCTGGAACTCAGGCTTCCTCTCTAGGAGAAGGAATGGGCCGTAATCAACCAAGCAGGCCCAGTACGGGTTGGTGGATGTCACCTGTCTTCGAATTTTGGTATATTTTATTATTTTATCGTTTTGAGAACAGTGCTGATGAAATAAATGATACAAAGTAATGCACCTGGCTAAGTTTGAACCCACGACCTATAACTCGTAAGTCGGGGCTAATATTCGTAATGTTAATAAAACCGTTCAAGAGTGTGTCGGTCCACGCTCAGTGTAGAGTTCTGTAGTTTCTCGTCCGTCACAAATGAATTTAAGGGAACAGTGTGTATCACGCAAACTATTCAGTTTAGAAAAATAAATGAATTAGAAACTTCAAAATCATTTTAAAGACCAATTCATCGATACTCAACACGTATGGGTTTGATGAAAGAAAAATTTTGTGTTTCAGTTCTAGGTATATATGAGGAACCCGAAAATTTATCTTTTTTTTTCTATTTTTTGTACAAATCTTAAAGCGGTTCACAGAATACAATCGACTTATCTTTCAGCGGTATAGTTCTTATGGTTTTGGAAAAAAGTGGCTGTGACGTATGGACGGACAGAAAAATATACAGACATGACGAATTTATAAGTATTTATAAAAACTGAAGTGAAGTAGAAATAATAATGTGAATGTAAGAACATTGTAGACGCAAATTTTGAATGACTTCCTACCATTTTAACGGTAGGAGTTCAATATTGACTGGTCTGCACTGTCCTTACATAATTTATGTGATGTAATATGGAAATATTGTAAAGATAACAATTTTTTTAAAAGAGTAACCATGGAGTTTCTTGCCGGTTCTTCTCCATAGGAAACGACCAATTTGGAACCGTGCACTAGCATCTGACGTTTTGTAAGTGCCCATGTAGGCCCATGTGAAATAAAAATTTTTGACTTTGACTTTGACTTTGAAGTGTAGAAGTGCGAGTAGGACTCACTGAAGGTTCCGTACAAACATGCCTGTGGAAATAATGCCTAAATCAAATCCCTAATTGAGTTACGAAAATTTAACAACAAAACAGTTTGCAGATTATTTCCTATAGGTACTTATGCTATGAGACCTCGTTTCATGCCAGGTTTCAGGGTTCAACGTCAGCAGAAAGTACCCGTGTATTTTGATTCCATTGAGAGTGTCAAAATACACGATTTTTGACAAATAAACGGTAGTATCTTCTTTTTTATTGATTATTTAGAATTTTGTATTTTTTATAACTTGAGACCGCAGAGTTAAGTATAATAAGGTTCTAATTCCAACTCGATATCTCGATATCTCGCACTTGAGTTGTAGGTCGCGGGTTCAAACCCAGCCAGACGCATTACTTTGTGTAATTTATTTCATCACCACTGCTCTCAAAACGGTGAAGGAAAACATCGTGAGGAAACCGGCATGTCCTAGAACCAAAAATTCGAAGACATGTGACATCCACGAATCCGCACTGGGCCCGCGTGGTGGATTATGGCCCATTCCCTCTCCTAGAGAGAGGAGTCCTGTGTCCCTGCAGTGGGAACATTAAAAAGGCTGATGATGATGATGATCTCCACGCGTTCGCGAGATAAAGAGTCTTGATAGACAAACAATATGACGATAAAGTGATCCTATAAGGGTTCCATTTTTTCCTTTTGAGTACGGAACCCTAAAAATGGAAAAACACAAACTAAAAATGGGGCTTTTTTATGACTTACTGAATTATTATTGATGTGAATAATAATTTAGTAAGTCATAGTCTTAAGTGGCAATGGGCAGGGCACATTGCACGCAGAACGGATGGCCGCTGGGGCCGAAAGGTTCTGGAGTGGCGACCGCGTACCGAAAGACGTAGCGTTGGAAGGCCTCCCACAAGGTGGACCGATAGCCTGGTCAGGGTTACTGGAAGCCGATGGATGCGAGACGCACAGGACCGGTCTTTGTGGCGGCGCTTGGGGGAGGCCTATGTCCAGCAGTGGACGTCTTTTTCACGATGATGAAGTCATAAAAAAAAATGAATAACAGATGCCTCGCCATGCCGCCTCCGCCGGGACCCGGAACACGAGGAAGGCCTAAGAGGCGTTGGATCGATGTCGTAAGGGACGATATGCGTGCTAATGGGCTTAAGGCAGAGGACGCAAAAGACCGAGCGAAGTGGAGGCGTGTTTGTTGGAAAGCGGACCCCGGGCACCGAGGTGAAAGCCAAGTGTAGCAACCGGGACTGGCGCTAAGTTAATGATGATGATGATGACTAAATTATTATTTATGGTAAAAAAAATATGCACTAGTTAAAAACTTTTCTTGAATAATGTTTGTTAGGATTTGTTAGGATAGACTCGACAATATACAAAATTCTATATATTATTATGATGAAAAAAAAAACATAGAAGTATAATAATATTTTATTTAAAATACAAGAAAACATTATTAAAAAGAAAAATACAGACCTGTGCGATGCCAATAAGGAAAAAAGTAAAAAGGTTGAACAATTTTAAAATCAGAATTTGGTATTACCTTATAACAAATTATATACTACATTAAATAACTACGGTCACCAAATTAACACCCAGTTTCTGAAAGCCCGATCAAATTGTCAATCAATTGACACAACTGTTAAATTAACAGCTGTGTCAAATTGATTTGGGTTAATAAAACGATGCTTAGCAAAAACTTAACTAGTCTGTGGCATATGATTACGTTGTTAATCTAACAAGATGATCAAATCAAAGTCGCTGATCACGCTACAGGCACGTCAATTGACCCTTGACAAGAGATTTGACACCTAGTTGATTTTTACGTTGATCGGGTTCTCGGAAACCGGGTGTAAATGACATGGATTTTTTTTAATTTTTACTTAATTAAATTAAAGTTATTAATTATAAATCTAAAAGGTTAATTAATTAAATGGAAATATGGAAAAAAAAATATGGAATGGAATATAAAAATAACAATGTCCACAATAACACCACACCATCACAGATATTCATTGAGTTAGTAACTAGTCGTCTAAGTTCAGAAGTGGCCTGTGACGTCACTACTAGGTTAGACAAACAAAGACAGGACAAAACAAAACATACAAAAACAATATTGTTTGACAATCTCTACTAGAACAATATTTACAAACAATTAAATTCTGATATGTTTTTTTTATTTTAAAAATTCATAAAGAAGACGTACAAAGATTATAAATTTACTTAAGAGGCCGGTTCGGGACGATTTATCCATACAAACGTAATACCAAAATCATTTGCAAGTCGAGCATATTTCAACCATATTATGGTGATATTTGGATTTAGACAATATTTATCTAGGTTCCCAGGGGCCCTACACAAGTGGCAATCGCTCCGTGTCGAATCCATTTCTAAGTTCGATTTCGCCTTAACGATGTCGACCACAAAATGGTAGACAAAGTGACATCGACTAACATATCGATAAGTCGAAGTGTTGGTTCGATAAAATAACAACTTCTTGGCTATGGTTATCGAATTAAAACGTCCAATTTGACGTATACACAATTAATAACAATTAGCGAATCGAAAACGTTTGACCACGTGACTTTTCGAAGGCTTATGTCAGTTCCATACATTTGGAGTTTCGAATTTCGTTATCGTTAGTGAGAATGTGACTATGTCTAAGCCCCCCGATCTTTAAACAAGCTTTTTTAAAAAAGAAAGATCTGGGAACCTAGATAAATATTGTCTAAATCCAAATATCACCATAATATGGTTGAAATATGTTCGAATTGCAAATGATTTTGGTATTACGTTTGTATGGATAAATCGTCCCGAACCAGCCTCTTAATTATCTAACATTGGTTTCGCTAAATAGCTAATTGTAAACATTTTTAGATAAAGACATGTGAAGATTATTAACATTTAGTTAAGAACCTAAACAAATGGAGAATAACTGATGAACTAAATAAAATCTATTAAGAACAGCCTCTATCACGAATATGCTATTAATAACAGAATATATTTTATTTAATCCAATACGAAATAGACACAATAATACATTGATTCACTTTTCTAAAGTTCATGGGACACAATTATGAATGTTCTATTCTGGTCAAGTTTCCGCATTTAGTCCAAAATTGACAATTTTATATGTCCTATGGAAGCCTTCACTCCAACCAGTGCACCTCCAGAAGTAGACGAGCATTTTTAGTTTGTCCAGGGCGTCTTTGAGTGAACTCGGTTCCTCTAAGGTTCGTGTTCTTATTTCGCAGACGGCTGTGTACTCGAGGAACACGTTTGTGACTGTATCCTCTGACTCTATACATCCTCTAACATATTCATTGTTAAGGAGTGGTTGTTCAGTAAGCAGTGTACGGTAATAGTGTCCGGTATCAGACGCAAGCCATCTCTGTCTAGTCGCAGAAGGTTGCTGGTTCAGGTTCTATTCAAAGAATAGCACGGTTTCTTTATCCAGCCTGCAGCCCGATGCCAGAGAGCACCACCGTTCCGCTGTCCTTTCGTAGCCAAACACGCAGCTGAGCAAAGGATATTGGCACGACGGGTTCAGGCTCAAAAACCTCTGTATCAGACCCCAAGATTGCTGTCAGGTCTCTGGTGTGATATCTTGGGGTATGCATATGTTCGTGGTTTTTCTGTGTTTTGAGTACTGAGTGTTTCTTTATCTCCAATGATTCCAAATACGCATATCTTGTTTTTCGTAACCATTGGCTCTTGGATCAGTGATCGGAATTTCATCTCCAACATCCCCCGTAAGCTAGCAGTCTAGTTATGTTGAAGGTTTATTTGTAGTATTGGTTAGATTTATTTGTAGGATGGGATTGGATGTAGGTGTCGGTGGCTATGGGACGGAGTTAGATGGAGACGGATCCATCTGAGATTTCACCTCCATCCTCCGTCTCACACAAATTGTCGCAGGGAGAGGATGCGAGCAGCTGCGTCGTCCATCCGGGTGATGTAGGTGCAGCATCTATTTTTGCATCAGCCATCGCTGCTTGAAGCATCTCTTCTTCCAGTTTGGCCATGTCGGTGTCAGTCGGTGTCGGGTTCGGGGTTTCAATAGCGTCTGTCTTTACGTCAGCAGGATGTGTCCTGGGGTAGAAGCAAACGTATATCGTCCCAAATAGGTACGATATGCATCGCTCCCGATCAAGAACCTTGTCAACTTGGTCAGCTGGGATTCCCAGTGTCAAAAATGTCCCGTGGTTATCACCACCGACGCTTGTTGCCTTGTACAGCGACCACCTCCCAATATCGTACCAAGGGTTCTGACGAGTCAAAATACTCTGGAGCCGTGCTCCGTCCCCTTTATACCTCGGAACAAATAGCGCGGCTCGGACACGGGTAGGCATGTCTGACTGTCGTATGACGGTTAGTGTCAAGTCGGTGTCTGGGAGTCGTATTCGTGGTGTATTCTGGGTCAGCCAGGTCAGGGAGTTCTCGTCCTCACACCACATTTGCACGGTACCGTCCGCCACGCGAGGGGATCCACGGAAAGCCGGGAGCGGTGTGAGGTCGGACTCCGTGAGCAGTCGTTCGAGTTTCCTTGTTATTATTGTGGCATCTTCGTGTGTCAAGTCTCTGGAGGGGGGAGAGAAGCAGATTGCTACGGCTAACCGCGCCGGTATATCCTTTATGGTCAGCGTGAAGGTCTTGGGCCCACCTAAAGTAGACTGGGTCCTTACCCGCTTTGAATCCACCTGCAGCGCGCTCGGTGAAGCCGTATCATCCGGGTGCTTCCTCTTCATCACCTCCCAGCCGTTTTGTCCAGGTTGTGATTTGAAGGCGCCCGATGTAGTAGGCTCAACAGGGTCTTGAATAGGGCGTGGGTGCTCAACCCGTTCCCTCCTCGTCTTGGCATTCTGTGTGTTTGTCAGGTCCTGGTTCAAACTTCCAGATCTGGTGGATCCTTGCTTGCGTGTTTCCACGTCCAGCCCTTTTTCGTTCAGGGTTTTCCCTTCACGTACTTCGGGCTTGTCGCGTACTCCAGGTATGGCGACTGTTTGCGTGCCATTCTGGCCAAAGCCACGAACAAGCAGGTTAGTTTCCCCTTCCAGAATATGCTGGAGGCTGACCGATAAATCTTGAATGAACCTTTTTACTTCTCCTAAAAGTTTTGGAGTAGTCTGAAACAATTCGTTTACGAAATCTTCAACATTTCTGTCACGCATTTCACTGCATATCTTGTATACAAACGTGCCGTTATACATTTTAGTGTATTGGGTAGATTCATACGGTGAACCACATAAAGTGTTCAAATAATTCATATGCTGGATACAAAACTGAAGTTCGGATAATTTTTTGGATACTTCTCCGTCAAAAATTCTCTTAGCTTCTACTTCATCGTACTGAAAATACTTTGCTGTGACATTTTTAATTTTTAAATGTTCCTCAGAATTTATTATTTCTGTATTGTACTCTAAGCTCATCAGGACGTACGACAGCACAACTGCACACACTTCTCTGGTCACATCCTCCTTTTTACATGCAAAATACACAAGAGCTGTAAACAGTACCACATAATCTGGAGGTAGTTTAGCCAAATCCTCAGTGTTTATTCCTTTCTCAGTTAGGAAATGCTCAAACAGCTTCAACTGCTTGACTTCATCCCATCCATTCTCGAACACCGACACCTTGCAATCGTAGACTGGTCTAGAAACAAACGGATCATCAGTCAGTATCTCTTTAAAATTGTTGGCATCCTGGTACACTTTAAATTTACCTCCCTTGTAATTCGTGAGTAAATTGTATGCATATTTTATCATACTAATTGATAGAAAAATACTGTCTTGAGATTTCACATCCATAACCCAAGATCCGTCAATAACTTTCCATTTGTACAGATTGATATACACTGGCGGCACGTGTTTACAAACCACTCCTTTTTCGAACCATTCAGGATCTTGTTTCAATATCGAGATATTCGAACCAAGTAGATACTTAGTTACATGCCCGAGTTTACTATTCTTCATGTTTGCTAAAATGTTTTCATAATTGGACCAAAACTTGCTGTGGTCCTCTCCGGTTGTAATTTTTTGTGAAATTCCCTCTATCGCTTCTTGCAAACTATGTCTCGAGAGCCACATGATCAGATACCTGAGTTTTAGATTTTGACGGTTGCATAATAAATCCCAAGTTTCAAATAGTGAATCGAAAAAATCTGATGGAAATACTGTTGTGTCAGTTATTGCAGCAAAAATAGCAAGTTTTTCTTCAGTCAGGGAATTGTCTTGGAGGAATTTCTGTAGTTTGTACTGGCAACATCGGATTGATTTTGTTCTACTGTCGAATCTCATTGTTGTGGAGTGTATATAAGGGGCTCTTCTAAAGCAGTATTCTATATCAAAGCTGATGATAGAACATTTTAGTTGTAGAGCTAAGGCTACACACTCATCTTTGGTGTCAGTGACGCAGAAAGCACAGTCAAAGTCCATCGCATTTAATACTTCTACAGTGGCGTCTCTTAAAAATATTGGTGGTACAAAAACGCAGTTTGTATCAAAATCGAAGAATTCTTGTCGAAACTTTTTAATTTTCTTTTCCATGTCTTTGTTACCACCTTTAAAAAGGATGTAACATTTAACATTAGCCCGTTTATACATCGCGAACCGTCTTTTCAAGTACTCAGCGTACTTATCGGTTTCACAACCAAAGACGAAAGGGATTTTGCTGTTTTTATACATGTTGTATAAGTAGGTCTGTCCATCAATGACGACGGAACAGTTCTTTAGAGTAAATGGTCGAGTTTCCTCTGTTACAATTAAGTTCAGATATTCCGCGATCCTCATTTTGATACCTGCAACAGAATTGATGAGTTATTGTTTTTGTTAATAACATCAAACCAGCCCTCAACCTGATTTTTTTTTTACGGTATGTAAAAATCATAAAATGACGAGTTCCGCTCTTGGGCGGAGCGGAAAACAAGTGTCAGACTCTTACTGACTAAACAACCTACCCCGTTCCTACATCGCCATACATACTAGGGCCAGAGCCTTCCTAGCCCTCAACCTAATCACCATTTTGTGTAGTCATATTTTTTAACTGTTTTCGAATACAGAAAAGAAAATTTGAGAGAGGGGGAGGGGAGTTTGTTGGTACGGTTGGCGTAGCTGCTTTTTTAGGTGAGAAAATCCACTACAGACGTCTCCCACCGTTGGGCAGAGCAGGAGATTGTTTCAGACTTTTACTGAATAAAAACCTATTCCTGTTCCTTCGTTGCTCTTCATACCCGCGCCTATTATTCCCTTTAGAAGCAGATACTTGGCCGCAATAGGTTTCGACCTTGCTTGGCCCCTTACGGTTTTGTACCTACCTACTCTTTGTTTTTTTTGGTTTGGTTAAATCCAATGAGAAATGCCGCTCTTGGGCGGAGCGGGAAACAGTGTCAGGCTCTTATAGACTAAACACCCCACCCCGTTGCTTCATTCAATTCGCAGTTGGTCTAAAGGAATCAAAAATTCATAAGAATAAAAAAAATTGTTGAAGTTTACGCTTAGAGTTACTATGCAGCAAAGAAAAGCAAAAAAAAAAGATTTTGATTAAAAAAAATTTGCACCAACTGCGGATAGGACCAATAGACCAGTGCAGATAGCTTTTGAAACGGAACAAAATACTAGTAGAATGAAACCCATTGGAAAAGGATATCTTCCTTTTAGCAAATATAGCAAAAATTTAAGGAATAATAAATTAAGGTCGATCTGAGGTCAGGAAGTGGATGGGTGTGCGGTTTTAAGGGTAAAAAATGGTCTGGCAAAACTATTGGTTTTATGGAAAAATGTCTAATAGCAAACTTGTAGGTAATAAAAAGATTTTGTATTTATACTTTTTCACACAGCTTCAAAATCTATGTGAAAAGTCCAAAAAACCGAGTTTTTTAATTTAATTTTTATCTCCTTTAAAAATCACTTTTTTTTTACAAAATTTGGTGAAGTTTCCTTGTTATGTCTCAAACTTACTATATTTTTTTTTTATTTAAAATATTCACAGTTGTGCTTTATTTTGACTTAACATCGAAAAAACAGCCTATTTTTCAATCGAAAAATCTCACGTAAAAATATGTGATTTTTTTAACCGACTTCAAAAAAAAGGAGGTGGTTTTCAATTCGATTGTATTTTTTTATTATTATTATTTAACGAAATTGTAGATAAATTAGCAAAAACGGGAACATATGAAAGAACTACTATCGGTCATCTACCCTTCTTTACAGATATACTTAGAGATGTTAAATTTGATTGCAGTATATTATGGAAAGAGTACTTTGACAAAAGATCTGAAGAGAAGGGTATATGGTACAAGACAATTCAGTCTGAACCTCCAAGAATTCCTTGGTTTACTGAAACACCGATGAATAGACGGATATTAGTAACAAGTATGCGCCTACGATCCGGGCACATTCCGTTGAATGCGTTCGGGCATCTTATGAAAGTTGTTGACACCCCAAACTGTCTTACTTGCAAGGTTAGGGAGGATACCTACCACGCTTTGGTGGAGTGTGCTCGGATTGATGCAGAACGCAAAGCATTAGAATTAGAAAATAAATTATGTTTAAGAGATGTAGGTACATGTAATCTGATTTTATCTAAACCTACATCTAAACTAGCTGTTAAGTTGTACCTTTTGTTCCTTAAGTTAATTAAGTTAAGATCATAGAATTAAATTTATTTTAATTTTTTTGTAAAACTACAAGGTTGGCATAATCGCTCTGCGATTAAAACCTTTTCTAAATAAAGATTAAAAAAAAAAAAATTATTATTTTTTTTATGTTTGTTACCTCAGAACTCCGTTGTTTATGGATGGATTTGCAAAATTTTTTTGTACTTGAAAGGATATACTTCCAGATTGGGACCATTTTTTTTAAAATCGAGTTTTGATGATGGAATCCATGAGAAATTGAGGGAACTCCTCAAATATTATAGGCAACTATACAGTTTTTTTTATATTTTCATCGAGAACTCAAGCATTTACAGTCAAAAAGTAACATTTGATGAGGTGGAACTGGTGAAGAAGATCAGAAATGGCTAACGAAACTTGACAATCGCATGGATATCACAATCAAGGTAGTTAAGCAACTATGAAAATGCACTATAAACCAATGATCTTAAATAATTATGTTGAAAATGTTATCATCAAACTGATCTGATGATGATGATGGAGCTGAAAGGTAGGCACTGGAACTGTGTAACTAATTAATATATCCTAGCCGTGTTTGGGCTTGTTAGAATTGTCATAAGATGCACTTTGGCTGTAAGGTACTATTGAACTGATGTGATGATGAAGCTGGAAGGTGGAAGGTATGGGCATGGGAACTTCAAAATAAAATAATGTATCCTAGCATTGTTTGAGCTTATTAGAGCTGTCATGGGTAATGCTGTCAAGGGCAATGGAAAGGGCTATGCTCGGAGTTTCCTTGCGTGTTCGAATCAGAAATGAAGAAATGCGCAGGAGAACCAGGGTCACCGACATAGCCCGAAGAATTGCCAAACTTAAGTGGCAGTGGGCAGGGCACATTGCTCGTAGAACAGATGGCCGATGGGGCCGAAAGGTTCTAGAGTGGGGACCGCACACCAAAAGACGCAGCTTTGGAAGACCTCCCAAAAGGTGGACGGACGACCTGGTCAGAATCACGGGAACGCGATGGATGCGAGTCGCACAGAATCGGTCTTTGTGGCGACGCTTGGGGGAGGCCTACGTCCAACAGTGGACGTTTTCTGGCTGAAATGATGATGATGATGAGAGCTGTCATGATATGTACTCATGAGATGAATCATAAGTATTTCATGCATCATATCATCTCTCCACGAGATCAAAACGATTACACTGTAACAATGTACCTATAATATGTATTCCTACTTATATGACATTGGTAACTTTTTCAAAAGAAATGTAGGAACGATATTGACTTCGTTGCATAAAAAACACTAAACGGCTACAAATAAAAAAAAACTTTTTACAAAAAAAAAACCGCCTTCAAAAAAAGCCAAACAATAAAAGTTCCTACACTAAAAAGTTGAAAATAAAAATTTGAATTGCTGTAAAGAAACTTAATTTATAGGTAAACTTATTTGATATTAATATTTTGCAAATATTCAAAATTTATTACTTCTTTTTGGAGTCGGTGCCAGCCAAGGCAAGGAATTACGAATGGGCAACAATCCCTTGAAAAAATACCCCTAACTTAACTATAAAACTACTTAGTACCTATTTGCATACTCAAATATATAATACTTAATTAAGACATAAATACATATTCTCTAAAAAAAATCGTCCGATTTGCACATTTTTTTAAAATAAATAATATATACCTACTTACAAAAACCTGCCACATTTTAAGTACATTGAAAATGTTTAAGCATTATGTATGAAAAATACCACCGGATATCAAAAAGCTACCTAACATTAAGTTTCTATAATAAAAATGCTGGCACCGACTCCAAAAAGAAGTAATAAATTTTGAATATTTGCAAAATATTAATGTCAAATAAGTTTACCTATAAATTAAGTTTCTTTACAGCAATTCAAATTTTTATTTTCAACTTTTTAGTGTAGGAACTTTTATTGTTTGGCTTTTTTTGAAGGCGGCTTGTTTTTGTAAAAAGTTTTTTTTTATGTTTGTTGGCTTCTTATTCATTGAAATCTTTACTTTTTGATGATGTAAAAAAGTATACATTAATACAGTAAGTTTTTTCAAAAAATGCAAAAATCTAAAAAATCTCGAATCAGAAATTACTTTTGTTTAATCATTATTAGCGACCCCCTCCAGCTTCGCGTGGGTGTAAAGGTGATATATTATACATATAAACCTTCCTCTGGAATCACTCTATCTATTAAAAAAAACCGCATCAAAATCCGTTGCGAACTTTTAAAGATCTAAGCATACACAGGGATAAGCAACTTTGTTTTATACTATGTAATGATGTACTGAGGTATTTATTAATTTTTTTGTAAGATTTTAAGGGGATTTCATGTAGGAAATGTGGCTGCTGTAATTGCGTTACTTACATAATGCTCCAATGTGGAAGAACAAACCTACAAGGAAGTTAATGATTCAGGTGATGAATTTCATCATCTGATTCCAGAGGAAGGTTTATATGTGTAATATATCACCTTTGCACCCGCACGAAGTTGGAGCGGGTCGTTTATAATTATTAAACAAAAGTAATTTCTGATTCGAGATTTTTTAGTTTTTTGCATTTTCTGAAAAAACTTACTGTATTAATGTATACTTTTTTACATCATCAAAAAGTAAAGATTTCAATGAATAAGAAGCCAACAAATTTAAAAAAAAATCACATATTTATACGTGAGATTTTTCGATTGAAAAATAGGCTGTTTTTTCGATGTTAAGTCAAAATAAAGAGCAATTGTGAATATTTTAAATCAAAAAAATTATAGTAAGTTTGAGACATGAAAAGGAAACTTTTCACCAAATTTTGTGAAAAAAAAAGTAATTATTAAAGGAGATAAAAATTAAATTCAAAAACCCGGTTTTTTGGACTTTTTACATAAATTTTGAGGCTATGTGAAAAAGTGTAAATACAAAAGTCGTAGATCTTTTTATAACCTATAACTTTGCTATTAGACTTTTTTCCATAGAACCGATAGTTTTGCCGGAATTAGAGATAAACCATTTTTTACCCTTAAAACTGCACACCCATCCACTTCCGACCTCAGATCGACCGTAATTTAGTTTTCCTTAAATTTTTGCTAAATTATCTTCCTTTTCTAATGGGTTTCATTCTACTACTATTTAGGTCCACTTTTTATCTTTAACAGTGCTAATTGCACTGGACTACAAGTGCACTTAATGAAATAACTTAAAACCACACAATATATATTATTTTTATTTTTTTATCATAAACAATGAATGAAGTTGATAACGCTACTTGTACGCACACAAGCGCACGTGTCTATACGCATTACAACTACAACTATAGATCACCCACGCCTGTAAGATAAAAGAACCGTACCACAAAAATATGGTTTAAGGCGCTGCCTATACCGGGCACCATAGATATATCAAACAGTAGAGATATGTTATCAACACAAATTTGTTCCAGTTCAGATGTCTCCAAACTACGCCCATTTTTTCACTAACACAAAAACAAAATCTATACGTACGCCACACGTGCTCACATGTCTCACACATAGAGATATAGATATCAACACATATGAACTTTTTTATGAAACACACTCAAAAAAGAGGTGGAGCATCCTCTTGTAACTACGGGCTCAGTATATACACACATATGTAAATTATACAATTAGTGATGTCAAGTAGCCGAGAAAACAATATCGATGAAATTCAGAGTTGTAAAGTTTTATGTCACCAAGGCAATCTTTGATGATTATACGTTACGAATTATACGTTAATGACTTTTTATTCCATTTGCAGCTGTATTTTTTATGACACGGAAAACTGTATCATAAAAAATATAGCTGATACTTACGCAGGAACAATATGTAACGGTTAAGGTCTCATGTCAAATAAAACACGGACACTCAATTCGTTAGCATATATTAATAAAAAAAAAACATATATCCCAGGGATGGGTTAAAAGGCCGTATGCCGAGTTCCAACTCTCCGGTCGTAAAGTTCAGTGTTACTTCCTTTCCCTTGTTGTTGGCTGGGGTAGGCAGGCAGGTGTGGTAGGCCCCTGAACGCTGCTGCTACTGCTACGACGTACGACGTCCACGGGAGGGTGATGCGCAGCGGATGACGTCCGATGGGAAAGTTCAAACCGTAGTATTGAACCCTAGAAGTACAGGTGCAATAAGTAGCTATTCAGGAGGTGACCTTGACCAGCCAATTGCCATTCCCAGGGTGATGAAGCGGAAAATAAGCACCTAACTTTACCTGGTAGGCAATGAATGTGGCTGATGGTCACGAGAACAGAGATATAGCAGTGAGAAAATGAGTACAATATAAAATTAGGTTAAAATATTGAACAAAGAAATTGTACGATTTACAAAATGATATGTGGAGGGTAGAAGTTTATTAAATTGCAAAGCCAACTACTTTATTGAAAGTTATTTAAAACTACGTTGCTAATTTTGATCACTGACAAGGTAATAATAAAAGCATGAAAAGAGGATTAATGTCCACCACATATAATAAATAGGAAAAGCTACCATACACTGTAAAATATACAATTGTTCGCCACTTACCGATATACGGGTCTTCAACACTACTCAGAATTTAGTATTTGTAATACAAGCAGAATTTAGAAAAAAGTTCAAACTGGTGCCGCGCTGAGAAGAGCTACGTAAGTACTATCGTTAGACAGAACACAGAGTTTTAAAAAAAACGCGCTGAGAAGAGCTACGTCTGTCCTCTGATTAGTCTGGCTGCCGAATGGCGGGTGCCGAGCTGCAAGTGACCGGCCGCTACTAAACTGACCGGACGGGTTTTAAAAAAATGTCGCAGTCAAAATGCGCAATCAGACAATGTTTGTGTTGACCAACTTCAGCTAGTTATATTATAAATAATGCTTAAGTATTTTAAATTGGTGACCCCTGTAAGCAGTAAGTGATGTTTGTATAATAGTGTTTTTGTTTGTATATATTAGTATTAATTAAGTGTAGGTTTAAGTTTTAATTATATTATTAAATTTTTATTTAGTTAATAATTTTTATTTTAAATAATTATTTGTAAACACGCGTACAACGTTACAGTACCCGCTCGCGCTCCCAAGGATTTTATTATTAAACTCCTTTATTGTTTAAATAATAAAATCCGCATTATTAAGTAATACGTTCATCTTTTTACCTTGCATACATCACCTTTCATAATATCCAAACATACTATCACCAGTCGAACAGCCGTAGTAAACATTACTAGAATGCTATGGCAGACACAATTCTAAGTTTTTTTTTCAGCAATTATTTCTGATTAACTTAAATAAACGTGTAGTTTAATGCAACAAATGAGAGATAATATAGAACACAGCGCTATGGGTATTGCAACTGTTAGTAAACATGATAGAACAAATTAATAGTTATTAGCTAATTTGATGTCTTTGATATGCCATGTACCTAGGTCTTTCCCTGACATATCAGCTAAAATATACACTAAAGGTGACTTTTTACCAGTTATACGGCATTTAATATATTTCGGTGCTAACTTTTTGCTAAAATACTTGTCTTTATCGCTCAAAACGTACGCTCTTTTCATGACAACGTCACCGACTTTAAATTCAGCTGGTTTACGCCTCAAGTTGTAATGACTCGTATTTTTCACGTGAGCTTGCCATAGCTTGAACTGGACGTTGTCGAATATTTTTGACAAACATCCCAGATTTTCGGCATAAACATCACGGGGAAGAAATGTCACTTCATTGGCAACCTCGTTATCTACGTAATGTGAACCGCAAGTGATTAGCTCTCTACCGTAAACAAGAAAAGACGGAGTATAACCAGTAGCTTCGTTGACGGAGTTGTTAATAGCGAACTGAACGGATGAAATTTTGGTGTCCCAAGATCTTTGGTCATCGTCAATGAATGTTGACAAGCAAGTGATAATTGTTCTGTTGTAACGCTCAACGGTATTTACTTGAGGTGTGTACTTAGGCGTAAAATATATATTAGGTATATTATATTTTTTAAATAAACTTTCAGTGAGGTTACTGGTAAATTGAGTTCCATTATCTAAAAACACAGTCTGAGGGACTCCATGTACTAGGAAAACCGAATCTTCTAAAATTTTTGTAATTATTTGTGAGGTAGCATTACGAATAGGAAAAATTAAACAGAATTTGGAAAAGCAACATGTAACCACGAAAATATAAGAATTTTGTTTACGTGTTGTAGGTAAAGGACCCATCAAATCAATGGATAACATTTGAAATGGACGAGAGCATTGAGAGCATTTAGGTCGTCCCATTTCGCCTAAAGTTGTATGGTTTTGTATTTTGTGAGATAAGCATTTATCACAAGCTGACACAAAATTAACGACATCCTTATGCATGCCGGGCCAATAGTAACGTAACGCAAGACGTCTATAAGTTTTGAAAATGCCTAAATGTCCGGCTATAGGCTCGGAGTGGTTTTCAAAAATGACTTGCTCACGTAATTCACTAGGTATAACCTCTTTCCAAGAAAATTCTGTAGTAAATTGACATTTTTCTTTACTAAGCCTAAACAATTTATTATTTTTAACAATAAAATTTTGAAAATTTTGTGGATTGTTAATGCAACCATTATAAATGTTACTATACCAGGAATCGTTAGTGGTCTTTATAGCATCAGATGTGCTAATAGCACTCACTGGAACCGCTCGAGAAAGAGCATCTGGTACGACATTATCGGAACCACGACGGTGCTTGATCTCAAAATGAAAAGACGATAATCGAACACCCCAGCGAGCCAGCCTACCTGTCGGATTATTCAGTGACAGAAACCACTTAAGCGCGCTATGATCGGTATATACCGTGAACATCTTACCATTCTCCAAGTAGCACCTCCAATGCTCTAAAGCGGTAATTACAGCCAAAGTCTCACGCTCAGTGATGCTGTAATTCCTCTCTGATGCTGACAATGATCTACTCATGTAGGCTATTGGATGCTCTTTGGAATTTATAGTTTGGGTAAGCATTGCACCGATACCATAGTTGCTAGCATCTGTGTGGACTTCGAAAGGACGATTATAATCAGGACAGGATAGTACTGGGGCTGATATCAGACATTCCTTTAATTTTAAGAAAGCGGCGTCAGCCTCGTCAGTCCATTTAAATGGTGGAGCACTCTTCTTATTAGACGTCAACTTATTTAAAGGGGCAGCTATGGTGCTGAAATTAGGTACGAAGCGACGGTACCAAGTGGCGGTTCCTAAAAACCGTTTAACGTCCTTTTTATTTGAAGGTGTAGGATATTGAAGGATAGCCTGCACTTTTTCAGGATCAGTTCTTAGACCACCACTGTCAACAACATAACCTAGGTATTTGAGACGGTCTCTAAAAAATTTGCACTTATCTAAGTTAACAGTCAGGTTCGCATGTTTTAGCTTATTAAGTACACGAACTAGCAACGAAACATGGCTGTTAAAATCGTTACTAACAATGATAATGTCGTCAAGAAAAGCAAAGACTCTTTGTTCGAATTCCCCGAAAAGTGTATCGACCAAACGTTGTTGAGTGGCAGGGGCATTAGTCAAACCAAAAGCTGTGCGCTTAAACCTAAATGTACCACGACCTGGGACATAGAAAGCCGTCTTATCACGATCCTCTGGATGAATATTAATCTGCCAAAAAGCTTTTGACAAATCGATGCTGGACAAATAACGAGCATCACGAAGATTGTCCAAGATCTCTGAGATGTATGGCAGATTATAGGCGTCTTTCTTGGTGACTGAATTAAGTTTTCGACTGTCCAAACAAAAACGTGGCTCACCGTTCTTTTTAGTAACGATTAAAACAGGTGAAGACCAAGCACTTTCACACGGTTCGACAACATCAAGACTAAGCATTTCGTCAACCTGTTCAATGAGGATTCGTTGCTTTTCTGGTGACATCCTATAGTAACGCTGTCGAATAGGTTGAGTATCTCCTGTGTCGATTCGATGCGTAATCACATTCGTATTGCCTAAACCTTTGACCTTAAAAGATATCTCTTCGAATTGGCGTATGATATTATCAGCCACTACTCTTTGGGCTGTATCGAGAGTATCATAATTCTGCAAATGAGTATTGTCAGTATTGACTGACGCTATATTATTGTTAATTTGTCCAATACTAATGGAATATAAATACTTGGGACAGATTTGAAACTTACGCCAAAAATCTATACCCAAAATAAGATTATTATTAATTTCAGGTACGACTAGAGCTTCAATAATATGAAATTGGTCTTCAAAATGAATGGGAAGATTCATAGAACCAATACTGTTTAGCCTTTGTCCTCCTGCGGCAATAAGAAATGTGGGATAGGAATTGTTTGCAGTTAGGTGAAGTCCCTTACTAATAAGTACTTTATGCGCATTATTACCTATGATTGTCACAGCTGAACCTGAATCTAATAAACCTACCATAACTAATTCATCCATTTTAACAGAGACATAAGGTCTGGAATCATTAGAAGGAATGTTGGTAAGAACTGAAGCAACTTTATAAATGTTGAAAAAATTTTTAATAGTTTGGAGCCAATTTTGCCAATCATCTTTGTCAAAATTGCTATTGCTACAGTTCTGACCACCTAGTTTTTTGAATTAGATTTATTAGTCTTTGTTTTGTTGCAATCTGGGCACTGCGGTGTCTTGACGTCCTTTTTGCCACAAACAAAACAAAAAATGTCCGTTTTGTCTGCTGCACAATTGACGTAAGCCATGAGAATCTGTACGGCATCTTGGGCAATAACGTCGAGGTTTTGGTGTATCGATGGCATGTAAATTATTATTATTGTATTTATTTTGATTATTGCTGTAACTGTTATTGTTTTGTTTATTATTATTTTGCGAATAATTAATCTTAGTTGGCCTTGACTTTGTATACGCGAACTCCGGTGCTACAGTATCAGATGATGGAACTGGTGGTTCATGAAAATAAGAAAGACGTGCCTGAACTTTTTCGAAGTTAGTACACAGGGATCTCAATTCGTTAATTGATTTAATTTCGGGAACGGAAGCTAATATACTTGAATAGCAAGGTCGGATGTTGTGCAAAATAATCTCTAACTTGCTATCTTCTGAGAGAGGTTTCGACGGTCGTGAAAACAGTCCAGACATAATAGCCAAATAAATTACTATATTCTCTGTTTCACCCTGTGTTCTCAGACGGATCTCAGACAAAAGTCTGTAATCATAATCAGCTTTATCAAAATCGTTTTTTAAACATAACAGAAGATTATCCCAGTCCGAAATGAGTTCTCTGTTGCTACGGAACCAATGAAGTGCATCTCCCGTGAATATCTCAGTTGCATATGAGAGCAACTTTTCATTTGAAATGTTTCTCGCAAGTTTAAATTCGTTTGCCCTTTGGATGAAGGAACGAACGCAACTTTTGCCGTCATATTTTAATTTATTAACATCTTGTGAAGTACGGTCACAAGAAACTGAGACATTAATAGGTTTAACCGATGACAAGGTCTCACTGCTAGTTGAAGGAACCAAAGGGTCAGCAAGATATTTATCCTTTAAAGAATTTAATTTATTTAAGTAAAGCTTAAATTGGTCAACACAATAATTGTAAACGGCTGCATCTGTTTCAGTGCGACTTATTCTGTTAATGCGGTGATAAAGATGATTTAATAAATTTTGTATTCTTAAAAAACTATTACGGTCCAACTCGTTATCAAAACCTACTTGGATTTTAGTTAAAACATTTGAAACTCCCCTGAGATCATCAGCTGGGCTTAATGGCGAGTCCAAAATGTCCTCAGAAGGAAAAAGTGAGATTAATTTTACTATTTGTTTACGGAGTTCAGACACTGTGCTCTCTGGAGTGGAGCCTCTAATGGAAACTTCATATTCCAATTCACTCTTCTGAAGCGACAGAAATTTAATCGTAAAAGCCATGACTAAAATTTTACCCTATATTAGTAAATGACGAACAGTGTATAATTTAGCAATGAAAACAAAACAACTAAAAGAATACCTCTGTCCCTTACAATTAACCAAGCTATCTAGTAACGCATTGGTTGATATTAGTTAAGCAGAAAATAGTAGTGAAAGAAACAAAATTTTTTTTCCGTTTAAAAAAAAAACTGCTGAAAAATAAAAAGAAAAAATAGCACAGAATTGCAACTAATGTGTAATGCTTAAAACAGACAAAGATGGAACAAGAACTAGTTACTCTAAAAAACGTCTGAATTAGTGACTGCTACATAAGTTTAACAAATTTTTCCAAATTTTATGACGGTATTAGTAAAAAAAAATTCCAACTAACGGTTATTTTTCGTTTTAATACGAACAAATTATAGAAATGCTTTTAAATTAATAACAGGCTTGTTTTGCTTACACTTTAGTTGCTGGCAACCAAAAATAAAAACCAAACCAAACGTTTCACAAAAATAAAATAAAAAGAAGCACACAAACATGCACTACCCCTAGAAAATTAGAACTACGGCATATAATTTTGTAACGAAAATTAAACTAACCACGTAAGGCGCCAATGTAACGGTTAAGGTCTCATGTCAAATAAAACACGGACACTCAATTCGTTAGCATATATTAATAAAAAAAAAACATATATCCCAGGGATGGGTTAAAAGGCCGTATGCCGAGTTCCAACTCTCCGGTCGTAAAGTTCAGTGTTACTTCCTTTCCCTTGTTGTTGGCTGGGGTAGGCAGGCAGGTGTGGTAGGCCCCTGAACGCTGCTGCTACTGCTACGACGTACGACGTCCACGGGAGGGTGATGCGCAGCGGATGACGTCCGATGGGAAAGTTCAAACCGTAGTATTGAACCCTAGAAGTACAGGTGCAATAAGTAGCTATTCAGGAGGTGACCTTGACCAGCCAATTGCCATTCCCAGGGTGATGAAGCGGAAAATAAGCACCTAACTTTACCTGGTAGGCAATGAATGTGGCTGATGGTCACGAGAACAGAGATATAGCAGTGAGAAAATGAGTACAATATAAAATTAGGTTAAAATATTGAACAAAGAAATTGTACGATTTACAAAATGATATGTGGAGGGTAGAAGTTTATTAAATTGCAAAGCCAACTACTTTATTGAAAGTTATTTAAAACTACGTTGCTAATTTTGATCACTGACAAGGTAATAATAAAAGCATGAAAAGAGGATTAATGTCCACCACATATAATAAATAGGAAAAGCTACCATACACTGTAAAATATACAATTGTTCGCCACTTACCGATATACGGGTCTTCAACACTACTCAGAATTTAGTATTTGTAATACAAGCAGAATTTAGAAAAAAGTTCAAACTGGTGCCGCGCTGAGAAGAGCTACGTAAGTACTATCGTTAGACAGAACACAGAGTTTTAAAAAAAACGCGCTGAGAAGAGCTACGTCTGTCCTCTGATTAGTCTGGCTGCCGAATGGCGGGTGCCGAGCTGCAAGTGACCGGCCGCTACTAAACTGACCGGACGGGTTTTAAAAAAATGTCGCAGTCAAAATGCGCAATCAGACAATGTTTGTGTTGACCAACTTCAGCTAGTTATATTATAAATAATGCTTAAGTATTTTAAATTGGTGACCCCTGTAAGCAGTAAGTGATGTTTGTATAATAGTGTTTTTGTTTGTATATATTAGTATTAATTAAGTGTAGGTTTAAGTTTTAATTATATTATTAAATTTTTATTTAGTTAATAATTTTTATTTTAAATAATTATTTGTAAACACGCGTACAACGTTACAGAGTCTAAACACACATCCAGGATTGTCACCACCTTCGTGGGATACGACCTCCCTACACCAATTATCTTCTATTTAACTAAAAAATATCTTTACTTAAAAAAAAGCTATAAAATTCGAGTTACGAGATGTTTAATAGAAATGTAATTCTATACAAGCGGAAGATCTAATTTATAATCATAAATTGCAATAGAAATTAAATTTTGTAAACACTATCTAGGTACAAAGTATTCATAGTTTTAATAAACAGTAGCTGTTAACTTCTAATATATTAAAAATTGGTATACTTCAAAACTATTTTCTTTCATGGAAATCTATAAAAAAACACGAAAAAAAAGCCACGAACAATCTCAGATTATTTTTCAAAGTTATTTGTGTTTTTATTTACTTAATAAATGTTCAAATTATTTCCTAGCTTTCTTTATCGATGCCTCATGTTTCTAAAAAAATTAAATTAAAAGACAGTGGATATGATTGAACGAATGATGCAGGAATATCACAAGAAAATATAAATTAATAGTTTCCTTTAACATTTATTTCGTTTCATCATGCCTGGTTCCGTCAGTTCCCAAAAGTGTATTTTATTACCAATTAGTTTACAACATTTTTGTTGCTAAAAATTATTATTTTCAGCCTAATGACTTTTGGAAAGATATTATAGAAAGCCCAGGATGTGGATTATTTGAAATATTTACTAAAATAAAATACCTACAAGAGGTAATGTAGAGAAAGAAATATACATACATAATAATTATTAGATATTTTTTAGAATAGACATATCAACATAGAAACGCGTGGGGATCATGAAAAACATCGATAACCACAAATATTACTTCACATCCTTAACAAACAAAAGACTAACGCACGATCTTCCGTTAAATACACATCCATTGTACATCTAGGACAGCTGATTAATTGGTCGATCTGTACTTAACAAACAATGATATTGTTCTCAATTCAAAGAATTGACTTCACATATAATTGCGTTTTTTAGTACCGGGAAGAAGTATGCCGGCCTAGTTGTGTTCCCAAGAACCACGCCTCCTTGCCATATCTCTACTGTTTGATATATCTATGCCGGGCACCGTAAAAACGTCCTCTTTTTCGTTGCGAAGTTAGCCGTATTGCTACACAGTACAAACACCAAAAAAATACAGTGTACCTACAGTCTAATATATAAGTAAAAGACTTATGCAAAAACATTTTCTAAAAATAATTCAGAATGTTGAGAAAAAAATCGCAAGAAAGTACACGAAAACAATTTTTCGTCTCGAAATACTGAGTATTTTGAGTGATAACTATTATTTTATTTGTAACTACCAAAATGGAAATTTAACCAACTAAAGAGAAATGTAAAAATATTTACAAAAATCGTTGTACTTTTTTTTTAATATTAAAAAAACTGCCTAAATCCTTCATATTTTCTTTTTTTTTAATTTTTGACATTCTTAAATTTATTGATAATTCAGTACTGTGTGATAATTTAGTGGTTTTTGCATAATCTTGTAATACAAATTTGAAATCTCTTTACGAATATAGAAATAAGTACTACCTACTAACATTTATTGTGGACCAAATGTTGTCTTTTATAAATAAATTATTATATTATTATTATATTAGCGGGCACGAGATTCAACTAAAATCAAATGCATAGCCATTTTTAACCTTATTTGTTCGCAGCGATGCACCACCCGGAATTACCTAAAGATTTGCTGCTTACAGCGCCTTAAATTTTAACTTAGGAGCGGCCAACCCGAGGTACATTGTCATACAACCGCTCTTACGTGATTTTGATGTTATTACACATCTTTCTTCAGATATTTTGGATACACACATATCTTATGGATATTATCTAGGCTTCTAAACAAATCAAAATATAAATTTGTGTAAAAATAATCCAGTAAAGAGTTCTGAAAACCTGCAATTTTTTAAATATAAAAAAGTACTTCTATAGAGGCCTTGCGCATTTAATCGAGATTCTAAATGACGTAATTTTATTTTTTCAAAAATTCTTAAGTGTTTAATAAAAACACGTATTTCGTGGAACAATTAATTAGGAACATTCGAATATATCGTAGAATTACTGAATGTCAACAAGGTTTCCAGGTGTTACTTTCTTTTTTCGCATTACTTTTGCATCAAACATTTTTTTGGATTGCGCTAAATAAAGCAACAAGCTTTTAAACCATGCGCGACGTTGACGATAAGCGAGTGAGGAAGGCCCACTTTAATACTTCCACGCGTAATTGAGATAAAGAGTGTTGACAAATAAAATGTAATATTTCGTACCTAAATGACTTGTAAGAATCAATCCTATAAAGTTTAAAACATACGCGCGGGCTTGCGGACGGCGAGCAATGGGCAGCTCGCTGCCCACCGTCTGATAACTGTCCGGACTGAGCCCAAGCACGCGCGTCTCAAGGAGTTGTCAGCAAACCGTAGGGGCTCAGCAGAGTGGAAGCCTACTGGGGCCAATGATCGGTTTCTGAAAGGAAAGTTCGGCCCCCGTATGAAAGGCAGCGAAGGAACAAGAGTGGGATTTTAGTCAGTAAAAGTTTGAGACTATTTCCGAGTCCCGGCCCGCCTAAGAGCGCGAAGATATCATTGGACAATTTTCCCAGCTACAAAAAACGTGTCAATAGTTTTGGTTTTTAATGTATACTAGCAACCCGCCCCAGCTTCGCCCGTGGGCATAATATTGAATATATTAAGCATGTATTATCCACATAAACCTTCCTCATGAATCACTCTATCTATAAAAAAACTGCATCAAAATCCGCGTAGCTTTAAAAGCGTAGTTTGAAAGATTAAAGCATACATATAACGATAGGATTGCTTTATACTATGTAATGATGATTCTGGTAAGGGAATAAAATAAAATAATAAATATTTTTACTCCGCCTGTTCGGAATTAATTAAATAATATTCAATTGAAACTTACAGACAAGTAATACGCAGGTAATATTCACACAACCGCACACTTTGCTAATCTAGACTTAACTGTATAATGATTAAATGTAACACACACATGTTAAAATTTAAAAATAGCCGTATTAATGTAGGTACTTATGATACACAAAGATTGTTGCAGTCAAAATAAAAATGTTAGTCATTCTAACGTTTGCCTACATGATTATATCTTACTAGCTTTTGCCCGCGGCTTCACTCGCGTGGTATTGAGGTTGGGATTGGGGTTTCCGGGATAAAAGTGAAAGTTACGATGTTTGGATGTTTGTTACTCAATCACGCCAAAACGGCTGGAAGGATCTGGATGAAATTTGGCACAGGTATAGGATAGACTCCGGAATAGGACATAGGCTACTTGTTATCCCGGAAACCCCAACCCCACCCTAATACCACGCGAGCGAAGCCGCGGGCAAAATCTAGTTTATAATAAATTTAAAAAAAAAGATCCTATCTACGATCACTTAACACCACCACCTCACACCCCACCCCTCACCTTGTTCACCTGAACAGGGTACACTATGAAAGTTGTGAATCATTATGCGTACAGCCAAGGAGAGGAATTCCTTGCCGGAGTCGGTGTTTCCTGATACCTAGCTACAATCCGGGTATCTTTAAGTCATGAGTGAATAGGTTACTTCTAGGTAAGCGCGCTCCATCGTCGACCGCATCGTCGCTTTCCATCAGGTGAGATAGCAGTCAAGCGCGAACCTATAATCAATAATAAAAAAAAATGTGTTCTTTGAGAGGGTCGTTTTTGCGACATGAACGGCTGAATCCTTTTTTTTCGTGAACTAAGAAGTTTTGTTTTTTCACAGATTCAAGGGACCGCACACTTAAGTACACAGTTTCAACCCGATACCTTTTTTCATTGTGGGAAAAATCATCTAATGACGAATCCCACCCTTGAATGGAGCGGGAAACAGTGTCAGTGTCAGTGAAACAGACTCGTACTGACTAAACGACCCCCCTAATTCCTTCTTAGCCTTCATACCAGAATCAGACCTTCCTTTCAGAAGCCGGACCGGGGCCCCAGTAGGCTTCGGCTCTGCAGTTGGGCTATTCATTGGTAGACAACTCCTTGAGGCGCGCGGGAACAGAGCGCGCCGTCGACGACTGGCTTGGTGCGGAATATTACCAGACAACCGGACGGCGAGCTACCCATTGCACACCGTATCCTAGCCCGCGCTTACGGTGGCTAGAAATCGGGATCGGAATCGCAGAACTCGATACCTTCACACATTCTCGAGATATAGGGTTTTGACAGACAGGACTACGACATAAATGAATTCGACACTTCCGATTAATTTTGCACGATAAATTTTAATCGAAATGAGGATTCCGGAATTTGTATGGCCACTGTCCCCACCCATCAACAAATCATTACATAGTATAAAACAAAGTTGTTTAGATCCTATGTATGCTTAAATCTTTAAAACTGCGCAACGGATTTTGATGGGACTTTTTTTAATAGATAGAGTGATTCAATAGGAAGGTTTATAGATATACTATATTACCTTTGCACCCAAACGAAAGCTGGGGCGGGTCGCTAGTTTGAAATAAAAGCTAATCCAGACTGTTTCCAAATTTGGGTCCGATACAATACTTGACCATTTCTGTTACATCCCTACTATGTACATATAAACAGTCTATAGGTACCTATGTTTAAATCATCATCAGCCTTTTTAATGTTCCCACTGCAGGGACACAAGCCTCCTCTCTAAGAGTGGGCCGTAATCCACCACGCGGGCCCAGTGCGGGTTGGTGGATGTCACATGTCTTCGAATTTTTGGTGCTAGGACATGCCGGTTTCCTCACGATGTTTTCCTTCACCGTTTTAAGAGCAGTGGTGGCCGAGTGGTAACGGCCCCGAGTTACGTATTGTAGGTCGCAGGTTCAAACCCTGCCAGGCACATTACTTTGTGTAATTTATTTCATCACCAATGCTCTTAAAACGGTGAAGGTATTTTTAAATATCTCATCATATTATTTCAGCCGAAAAACGTACAGTGTTGGACATAGGCCTCCTTGAAGTATCGTCATAACCATCTGTCTTGTGCATCTTGCATTCATTGGATTCCCGTGACCCTCACCAGGTCAGCGGTCCACCTGGTAGGAGGCCTTCCAACGCTACGTCTTCTGGTAAGTGGTCGCCATTCTAGAACTTTTTAATATATTACTAGCTTTTGTCAGCGGCTTCGCCAGCGGACATAAAATATAGCCTATGTCACTCAGGAGTAAAGAAGCTTTCTATTGTTGCTAAAATTTTTCCAATCGGACCAGTAGTTCCAGAGATTACCTCCTCCAATAAAAAAAAAACAAACTTTACCTCTTTATTATATTAGTGTAGACTATCATGATTTCACAACATGCCTGCAGCATTCCATTTATAAAGTTTTGGTGGATTTACCCGTTGGATGTAGATGATACTTGGGATTTCCCGCGTTCGCTCTCCGAAAACGAATTTCAGATAGTGAACGCGGTAAATCCCATTATACTTTTCAACTTATATTTGCTTTATATGACTTGACACCAAATTAAATTGTATAAAAACGTCAATTTAACATTTTTTGCGAAAAAAAAGAGTGCATTGCATTCCAAATTAAAAATGTCATCGGGTTTGATTAGAATAACGACTTTATTTGTCTCGATGACTTTTTTTAAATTTTTATTTTGTAAAAAAAAATTTTTTCTTTTTTTTTTAAGTATCATTGGGATTGGTCAGAATAACGAATTTATACAGATAAAAATTTAAAAAAACAAAACGTTTTTTTTTCGAAAATTAAAAGAAAACCGACGAAAAATTCCACCACTGGGGGGTTCAGAATCATGTACTGGATCTATGGTATTCGTTTGCGTTAACATGCCAATGACACCTTGTATAGCTGATTAAACTATAGCCTTATAAATAATAAAAAAGAATGAAAGACATTTAAATAAATAAAGGTTAAATAAGTTGAATTAGAGCCTTATTTATTTATATATACTTTATTCTAAACCAATATGATAAATTACAGTTTTTCAGTGCTTTAATCTTAAATATACAATCGGCGGCCTTATAGTATCTCTTCCAGACAACCTGGAATGGTAAAGATTGCCTGGACATAAAACAAGGCACTTCAAGTATTTCAAAACAAGTTATACCCCTTTCTTACTATAAAATTTTACTATTCGGACAGTCATGACTCAAGTTTGAAGTTTGTTTGTTTCAAGTTTAAGCGTCATAGGTCAAATCTCGGCTTGATAATATTCATCGAGATAAGTCATAGTAATTCACGTTCGAAGATTAATCTGCTGCATTCCGATGTTTCCAATTCTGGAGATTTTCGTTCAGTGCGCAGTAATACACCAGAAGGGCATTACACCAGCATCGCCACACGTACGCGATTTAGGAATCTAAAACAAATAGTGGAACACGTTTAACTATGAATATGAATAAATGGATTTTTCTTTCTTTGTTTCTTTCTTTATTTATTTCTTTCGTTCTTTCGTTCTTTCTTTTGTGTTTTATTTCTTTCTTTGGTACCTATAACATTTATAAAAACTATGGCCTGATAGATTGCAGTCATGTTGGTTAGGTTCAGTCAAGCCCAAACATTCATAATTGAAATACACAAAATAGTGCTTTGATGGCCATTCTACCAGCGGCTTCGCCCGCGTAAAAGTAGGATTTTACATACAAACTTTGGACCTCTCATAATTCATAATTATGTTTTCGTCGAGTTTTCATTATTTTTTAGATGTATTCTGCTATTCGGGGCGCAAACAAATTCAACGAAAAAAAAAACCATGAAAATTGGTCTAGCCTATCTCGAGTTATAAGTGTTATAACAATGCTGACTTTGTTTTATATATATAATATATAATAATATGTCCACAACTATCACACAACGTCATCTAGTCCCAAGCTAAGCAGAACTTGTGTTATGGGTACAAGACAACTGATAAACATACTTATATATTTCTAAATACATACATATTATAGATAAATTACACCCAGACACAAAACAAATGATCGTGCTCATCACACAAACATTTGTCCTGGGTGGGAATCGAACCTACGACCTCCCGCATAGCAGTCAGGGTCACTAACTACTAGACTGACAGGCCAGTCATATACAAATAAATTATGGATAGGTTTGCGCTTGACCGCTATCTTAAGATGTGGTCGATGATGGAGCACGCTTGCCTAGAAGTAACCTATTTAATCTTGATTTTGAAGATGTAGTTATAAAGTTTTATTGCATCGGTTTCAGTTACGTCAGTTCCATTCCAGGTACATCATCATTAGCCTTTTTAATGTTCCCATTGCTGGGATACAGGCCTCCTCTCTAAGAGAGGCAATGGGCCTTAATCCATCACGCATTCGGACCTCTTCGAGGCGTGGCTGGATAGACCTCACGGCGTCCTCACTTTCCGCATGACGCAGGTTCTCACCGGACATGGGAAGTTCGGGAGATTCCTGCACCGGATTCGTGCGGAAGAGACGTCCGGGTGTCGCCACTGTGAGGCGAGCCCGGAGGACACGGTGGAGCACACGGTGGAGGTGTGCCCTGCTTGGGAAGAGCATCGCCGTGTCCTCGTGGGGGTGATCGGCGGCGGCGACCTCTCGCGTCGGGCCCTGGTTCAGGCCATGGTCCGCAGCGAAGAGGAATGGCAGGCGGTCGCCTCCTTCTGCGAAGCAGTAATGCTCGTAAAGGAGGAGGCCGACCGCATAAGGCAAAGGCAACGGCGTACTCGCCGTAGCCGTCGCCGCCGCGATCCTGCCGATATCCGGCCACCGTAGACACTGGCTCGCGGACGGTGAGCAATGGGTAGCTCGCCGTCCGATCGTCTGGTAAGACCGAGTCCAAGTCGTCAACGGCGCGCACCGTTCCCGCGCGCCTCAAGGAGTTGTCAGCAAACTGCAGGGGCCCTTCAGGGTCGAAGCCTCCTGGAGCCTAGAGGGTATGTGAAAATTGTAACCTCGACTCCAGAAATAAGGCAAGGAAGGTACGGGGTAGGTTTTTTAGTCAGTAAGAGTCTGACACTGGTCTCCCGCTCCACCCAAGAGTGGGTTTCGTCATTGGATGATTTTCACCTACCATAAAAAAAAAAAAAAAAAAAAAAAAAAAAAAAAAATTGGATTCACGCATTCGGATTGGTGGATGGAATGGAATGAGTTTATATCATCACCACTGCTCTCAAAATGGTGAAGGAAAACATCGTGAGGAAACCAGCATGTCCTAGAACCAAAAATTCAAAGACATGTGACATGTCTTTGAATTTTTGGAAAACATCGTCAGGAAACCGGCATGTCCTAGAACCAAAAATTCAAAGACATGTGACATGTCTTTGAATTTTTGGAAAACATCGTCAGGAAACCGGCATGTCCTAGAACCAAAAATTCAAAGACATGTGACATGTCTTTGAATTTTTGGAAAACATCGTCAGGAACCGGCATGTCCTAGAATCAAAAATTCAAAGAACCAAAAAATCAAAGACATGTCACATGTCTTTGAATTTTTGGTTCTAGGACATGCCGGTTTCCTGACGATGTTTTCTTTCACCGTTTTGAGAGCATGTGAGCAATGTAAGGTACAATATACGTAAAATGAATGTGTTTCCAAAGCGTTTTATAATATAAGTAAACTTATGCGGTGTATACTATTTTGTTAAGCATATACGAAATAAATATCTTTAAAAAAATCAGTTGAGCGAGTTCAATGACTTGTTGGTAGTTGTAAGTCGTTGTGTAACTACCTACAGGTCATTGAACTCGCTCATTTAGCAATAGATATATAGATAACATTACCAGTTCTAGTAAAGACATCGCTTTCAAGTGTTTATTTTTATTATTCTTCAGATTCAATACGTCTAAAATTGTCGCGTGTATGTCAAAAGGAGTTGTTAAGACATTTTTGTTACTTTTCAACGTCATCAAAGCTGTAGGCCTTTTAGTTTTCAATTGTTCTGGCAAAAGAATAGCCATTAGAGGCAAGCGATCTTCTAGCTTGCTTTGAGCAGTTTTTCGGATTGAAGAGAATCTGAAATGGAGATTTTATGAAATATTACTTTGTTAAGGTCTTTGTATGAAATAAATTGAAGAAACTATGAAAAGAAATCAATTGATGATATAAACAAAAATAAGTTATCGTTAACTGTTTAACTTGACTGTTTAAGAGAGCAGTGGTAACGGCCCCGACTTACGAGTACGGGTTACGGGTTCGGACTCAGCCAGGCGCATTACTTTGTGTAATTTATTTCATCACCACTGCTTTCAAAACGGTGAAGGAAAACATTGTAAGGAAACCGGCATGACCTAGAACCAAAAATTCGAAGACATGTGACATCCACCAATCCGCACTGGGCCTGCGTGGTGGATTACGGCCCATTCCCTCTCCTAGAGAGGAGGCCTGTGTCCCAGCAGTGGGAACATTAAAAGGCTGGTGATGATGATGATGATGACTGTTTAATAATTACGATAATTATTAATTTTAGCACCTCAATGGTAATCTAATTATAGCAACTCTGCAATTCCTTTTTTAGCTGTCAAAAACATAATCTGTGACACACTCAACATGGACACTAGACTACGAAAATACATTTATGCTTTTTCTTATAATTTGTTTTATTAATCTTATTCTGAAAACTGACAGCGATATCTAATAGGCTAACTATAGGAACTTAATAAAAAGAGATAGTCTGCGGTGTGCTGTTAGTAAATTAGGGTAAAACCGGGATAGTTGCCCCACTTTTTGAAATCACTCCATATCTCAGAGTAGAAAAAGTGAAATGCGTTATTTGTAAGACTAGCAGTTACTTTGGTTTTTCATTGACAAATCTATAATAATTTAAAAACATTTTATAGTTTTCGAGTATTCGCGATTTTAGCGGACCTCTATATTTTGTGACATCTATCCTGCGTATGGGATAGTTGCCTGATCCATATAAATCCTTTACAGGATAGATGCCCTTCCCACAAAACGGGCAACTATCCCCTAAAAACTTTGATTGTATTTTGTCTTATCATACAATCACATAGAGACGTAAGACACGGTCAACATAGTAGTAGCTGGAAAGTCTTTTGATTAATAATTGAAATAGTATACGATTAATTCGCAAAACTAGAGTAATCGATATCGGGGCACCTATCCCACTGGGGCATCTATCTCGGCTTTATCCTAATCGAAAGCGATAGACAGAATTGCTTTCACATTAGTTAAATATGGAGGTTAACAAAGTAATGTTAACACCTAAACAAGCCTCATTTTATTTAAATAATGTATGTGTATAATGTATGTGTATGTGTCAATTTGTTTTTAAACTTATTTACAAAATAAATAGACTTTATAAACTAGTGCGCTTCATCATCAACGATTGCATCACTGCTTACCATCAGGTGGAGCAATCCCAGCTGAGATCCCAGTCAAGCACCGGTTTGTATCAATAAAAAAAAATGTATAATGAGAACGTTTCCAGAAATTAATGAATTCTTTTGCTCGGTGATCAACACCTATAAATTCAATTGACCAAAAGTTACCTTGATCCGTGGTCTCCCATGATTAAAACAAGGGTATCTTCAAGTGCCTTTCTTGCAGACAAGGTCCGAAGGAATGATAGAAGAGTTTCATCTACTGTTGGTAGCACTGTAAAGTTGTCATACGCCAAGTCTTCCACGAATGTAAAACAGAACTTCATGCCGTGTAGTTGTAGGAACTGTTGTAACATCAGAAAAAACTAAATTAATTTAAGTATAATATAATAATAATATATTCGACAACGATCACACAACGCCATCTAGTCTCAAGCTAAGCAGAGCTTGTGTTATGAGTACTAGACAACTGATAAACATACTTATATAGTTCTAAATACATACATATTATAAATAAATAACACCCAGACAATGAACAAATGATCATGCTCATCACACAAACGTTTATCCAGGGCGGGAATCGAACCCACGAGCTCCGGCGTAGCAGTCAGGGTCACTAACTACTAGGCTGACAGGCCAGTCAACATATGAATACAAGGTGTCATTGACATCGTCTCACAAACGAATACCAGTGATCCAGTACATGATTCTGGACAGCAGTGAAATTTATCGTCAGTTTTTATTTCAAACTAGATTTTGCCCGCGGCTTCGCCCGCATGGTATTGGGGTTAGGGTTGAGGTTTCCGGGATAAAAAGTAGCCTATGTCCTATTCCGGAATGTATCCTATGCCTGTGCCAAAATTCATCCAGATCCGTCCAGCCGTTTTGGCGTGATTGAGTAACAAACATCCAAACATCGTAACTTTCGCATTTATAATATTAGTAAGATACTCATTAAGACCTTTCGGAAAACTACAAACACCTTATGGTTATCTAATTGTTTATTTTTATATGGAGTTCCTATGGCCACCTTCCAACACCACCATCAGACCCTGACTACCATATAGGACAAAAGTACTCGTCAATACGAATCCAATGAGCCCAAACACGATAAGGTTGAGTTGTTTTATTACTGAGCTCTTATACCTTCCAGCTCCATCATCAAATCAGCTCCATGTTATCATAATATTGCATTGTCATGCGATTTACACCTGCATGCAAAATTGTAGCTCAATCGGGTGAAGAAATCTGCTTCAAAAATGAGTTGCATGATTTGAGCCGAACATACATAGTTACATTGCAAGCTAATAAAAAGCTTGTAAAAACTAAATTAATTTAAATTTGAATACAAGGTGTCATTGACATCGTCTCACAAACAAATACCAGTGATCCAGTACATGATTCTGGAGCCCCCAGTGGTGAAATTTATCGAATGTTTTTAATTTTTTTAATTTTTGAAAAAATTTTTATTTTTTTCACCTGTATAAAATGGTTATTCTAAATTGCCCGCTATATTACAACACACGATGCGGCTTTACTCACCTCATCAGCTAGATCCATCATTAGTTTGTAATGTGGCTTGGCTCCAAAGCAGTGGTCAGCAGGACGGCCTTGGTACCAGTTCTTATTTCGATTCCAGTTCTCGCCTTTGCCGATATCAGTCAGTAACGACGTTTGGAGGTAGTGGTCAATCGGTTGTCTTCGAAACTGATTAAACTTGTTTTGACTTGTGTCTTTCCTGGGCATATCTTCGAAGTACGCTATTAGATAGCTGTAGAGGGCATTTAAAGAAAATTTGTATATGAATCTTTAGCTCGACAATCAAATCTCGAACAATGGTTTATCAAGTTATGGTAAGTGTGGTGTGATGTGTGAGTGTGATGATTTAGTTGTGGTTATGATAAGTGTTACACTGTCACAACTGTGATGGTTGTTAAAAATTTGACACGACCGTTCGCTCTCCTCTGAGTGGTTTTATAGTTCAAATATCCAGTTATATGATGACTTCCAAACCTCAAATGACTAGTAGTATATCGTCGACAAACCGAAGGTGAGTATAAGATAGATTGTAATCTATCTTATGTATGTATAAAGTATTAGCTTTTGCTCGCGGTTTCGCTCCCAGAAACAGAAAATGGTATAAATAAAGAACCGCTCGACTGAATTGTACAAATTTCATATAAACCATCTCATAAATAGTCGGAACAAAGCCAACATTTGGTTTGGATGGTTGAGACCGTTCTGGAGTTGTAAAATTACAACGAAAATTGGAATTGATATATATACTATATATATTGATTAATGATTAATAGCTGTTCTTTAGTCTCGCTAAAACTTAAGGATGGCTGAACTGATTTGACCCATTTTGGTCTTGAAATATTTATGATACTCCAGGGAAAGTTGAAAACTACGATGAGAAAATATGGACGAAATTTACCGGGTCAGTCAATCAAAATAATCCTATGGCACATTATTTGACCCAAAAACTCACCCAATTTCCTTTAATAAATGGAAAATAAACTTCTTAGAGTCGTGATATCTCTTTTTTGTAGATCGCTTTCTATGATATTTGAGTTCTTCTTCGAATTTTCCTGTGAGAATCTGATATAGTGCTTCTGTTGTACCATTTCCGATGATATTATAACTGAAAGTAAGGAAATAAGACCTATTTATTGATCCACTGAACTAAAGCAAATACTTCAAGCAAACTGGTAATTAACCCCTATATTCCAGCCACCGGGATTCCGATCCCGACGGCGAGCAAAGGGTAACTTGCCATCCGGTCGTCTGGTAACAGTCCGGACTGTCAACGAGTTTGCTTGGTCCGGACCAAGCAAAGTCGTCGACGGCTCGGTCTGTTCTCGCGCGCCTCAAAGAATTGTTAACAAAACCGTAGGGACTCTGCAAAAGGGTCGAAGCCTACTGGGGCCCTAAGGAAGGCTTGGCACCAGTGCGAAAGGCTAAGAAAAAACGGGGTGGGGTGTTTAGTCAGTAAGAGTCTGACACTGTTTCCCGCTCCGCCCAAGGGCGGGATTCGTCATTGAATGATTTTTGCCCACTATAAAAAAACCCAATATTCCAAGTAATACTCCATGGATGTAGAGGGAAGGGGAGGCGAAAGAAAAGATGGATGGATTGTGTGAGAAATGATATAAAAACAAGTTGGTGGTAGTATAACTGTTGACAGGGCAGAATTATAGAGGAAAGTGTGGCGACAAAGGCAGGAGATGATGATGTTGATGACTTTCAGTAATACACACATTACAATAAAACTTTGTATGAAAAGGTAATTTAATTCTGCAGGAGTTTGACTGCTCTGCATGCGTCATGAAATCTGCACGATATAAAAACACCCTTAAGGTGCACCTTCCTCACTCGCCTATCGTCTACGTCGCGCATGGTTTAAAAGCTTATTGCTTCATCATCATCATCAGCCTTTTAAATGTTCCCACTGCTGAGACACAGGTCTCCTCTCTAGGAGAAGGAACGCTATTGCTTCATTAACACAATCCAAAGTGATGTTTGATACAAAATTTATGTGAAAAAGAAAGATAACACCCGAAAACGTAGGCTTTCGACAATTCTAAGATTAACTCGAATGTTTTTCAAAACATTAAATAGCAGATTTTCGGAGGTCTTTACTCTTACACAAATTTATGTTTTAATTTCTATAGTAGCCTAGATAATACCCGCAAGATCCAAAATACCTGAAGAAAGATGTGTAATAACATTACAATCACGCGGTTGTATAAAAATTCACCTCGGGTTGGCCGATCTTAAGACTATTAGGATGATGAAATCGATCATTGCTTAACTTGATTTTAAAACTGACCTGTTCAAGATAACAGCATTCAACTGTTTAGTCATGTACTGGTAGCTCTTTCGCATTTTTCTAATGAATCCGTCGCGTGATGTGGAGCCGAAATACAAGATCATAACGTTAAAAGAATCCTTTCCGTCCAGGACTGATTTAGTTGGCACCGGTCTCAACCCAAACCCATAGCCAGACCAATGAGCATGTAATGAACTGAAAAAGAAAAGTCGATAACTAAAGAGAAAATAAAGAACCATTTATTCGTAAAACAAATGAATTGTTCTTTCTTTTACAAGCTTTTATTTACTTTCACCTGTCCCGTTGTCTGTCGTTCTGTAATCAAATCTTGCAACTTAAATTTGATCCACTTCCCGGTTTCCGATTGAGCTGAAATTTGGTATACACGTTTAGTTCGGATGACAATGCAATATTATGATGACATGGAGCTGATCTGATGATGGAATCGCGAGGTAGCCATAGGAACTCTGTAATTAAACGGCATAACCACGTCGAGTTTGGGCTCGTGTGAATCGTCTTGACGAGTTTTATTTATATAAGCATAGACCACCGCTATAAAAGCTTGTAATGAAAAAAAATTTTTTCATTGAAAACTTGTTCTGTTTCAGCTGGTTTCGGTAAATAAGTAGAAATCTCCCACACGGCTAAGCACAGACCCTGACCGTGACTGAGACCAGAATATCGATAAAAATATACATAAAAAAACATAATATTAGTTATTTCTATATATAATATATATACTAGCGACCCGCCCCAGCTTCGCACGGGTGCAATGGTGATATTAAATAGGTATATTATACATGTATAATATATTTAATATCACCATTGCATATAAAACTTTTTTTTTTTTAATTGCTATAAACTAGTGCTTGACTGCGATACCACCTGATGGTAAGCAGTGATGCAATCGTTGGTGCTAAGGCGCACTAGTTTATTAAGAGCCTATTCACTCTAGCCTTGAAGACACCTAACTTCCTCTTGAATCACTCTATCTAGTAAAACAAACCGCAACTTGCTTTTAAAGTTCTAAGCGTACATAGGGACGAAGCAACTTTGTTTTGTACTATGTAATGATGATAGAAAAAAAAATCAAAATGACTAATATTAGGTAGAAACACTACAATTGCGGCAAACTTAAATAAAGAATTATTTTTGTCAACAAATGCCAAAAAAATACATCAGATTTTTTTAATGAAAATTTACTGTCAAAAATGAAATGAATCAAATGTCAAAAATGAAATGAATCAAATGTCAAAAAAATGTAATGTCAATAAAAACATAATTTTAGATTTTGATGCGGTTTTTTTAATAGATAGAGTGATTCAAGAGGAAGGTTTATGTGTATTATACATGCATAATATATTTAATATCAGTACCCGTGCGAAGCTGGGGTGGGTCGCTAGTATAACATAAAACAAACCAAAACATACACTTATTTTATTTTGTCATTTAGAAACTCTTTCAATGTGTAGCTTGGTTTATATCCAAGTAGCCCTAACACAAAACACACAAAACCTTGGTTGGCTTGTAGTGTTGTGTTAGTAGTGTAGTTTTGTAGTGTTAGTAGTGTAGTGTAATAGTGTTAGTAGTGTAGTGTTGTAGTGTTAGTAGTGTAGTGTTGTAGTGTAGTGTTGTAGTGTAGTGTTGTAGTGTAGTGTTGTAGTGTAGTGTTGTAGTGTTGTAGTGTAGTGTTAGTAGTGTAGTGTTAGTAGTGTAGTGTTAGTAGTGTAGTGTTAGTAGTGTAGTGTTAGTAGTGTAGTGTTAGTAGTGTAGTGTTGTAGTGTTAGTAGTGTAGTGTTGTAGTGTTAGTAGTGTAGTGTTGTAATGTGGGCCACTCTAGCTATCCTACTAATTTAATAACATCAAACCTCGTCCTATCCTTGCCCGTACAATCAACTTTGACGTGATCACTTTTGTTCAGCACGTACTTTTCATTTCCATTAACTGTAATTGGGTTACCGAAGTAAACGTTTCTATCATCCAAGTAAAAAACATCTTTGTAAATGCAGACTATTTCTTTTACAGTTTTCTGGATTTCCATTGCAATGCTGCATTCAGATTTCTGTAAAAAATAGCATTTGTTTTATCATTACATAGTATAAAATAAAGTCGCTGTCTGTCCCCATGTATGCTTAGATTTTCCATTCATCATCATTTTGATTGAAAAAGGAAATTTTATATGTACCTATAATACATGCATATTATATTTAATATCACCATTGCACCCGTGCTAGCGTAGCTATAAATTATTTCAATCTTTGTAGAAACAAAAACAACCTATAAAACGAAGTATTAAAAAATCAATTAAGGCACAGTAACGCCATCTAGTAACAATAAAATGTAATGTTATCGATAACAATATTTTAATCTGATTTTACGCTAGATGGCCTCATTTCGCGCTTCACACGATTTTTATTCTGAACTACCCAAGCACTTTTACAGTTCAGTGTACAGACAAAGCACATTAAAATGATTAAAATTAGATTAACCTTTCGAGTAGCGTAATTAGATACATTATTTAAAGACAATAGGTGTACAAACGCCGGCGTTCGCACGAGGGCTCAAGGGTTTAAATGTCAATAGTAATTTTACTGACTGCTTCGTTGACCAACACTACTAAAATATCTGGCACATAAGATAAACCAAAATGGCGATCGAACTTCAATACGCTGTAACAGATTTTTGGGGGCTCAATCGGAATAGTGCCGAGTGCTCGGCCGAGCGCTTATCTCTACGACTCACTTACATCACTGTCTCATCAACGTTGACAAAGTGAAACGCATAATGCAATACAGTTCTGGCGATGATCATCGGCAGATTTGATTGCTGTTACATCGGACATTGCATCAGACATATTTCTGGCTGTGTCCGACAGTATCTTGTATTATCGGACAGCCAAAAACATGTCTGCTATGGTTTATGTGTGTATAACATTTTGTGGTTACTATAGGGGTACTATGGTAGCCTAAATTAATCGTTCGACTACCGTAATTACAGACACAATTAAAAGACAATATGGTTGCGGACACCGATGTCCTCTTGTGCCTCAATTAATTAAATGCAATTTTTTTGTCTGGACCGTAGAGCCGTCAGCATGTACTACATTTAGCCCATCATGACCAATGCTAGGCAAAGGCTTCTCTCTCCCTTTTCCACACACTTCTGTTCCATTACGAGCCAGTCCCTCTGTTAATTATCCAGCTGATCTACCTACTTATGCTGATATACTTACATAACAATTAACCCAGTCCATCCCCTCACACTTTACAATCGGTACGTCTTCAGTGAACTTCGCAATGTCTTCGGAAAGTGGATCAACTAGTGACGACACATTGCAGTCTCTACCTTTATCTTGTTCTGCATTATTCTTTTGACCCTTCTCGATGAAGCTAGAAATAAATTCATTAATATTGTTTCTGCAATTTAAACGTTATGGAATGTTAAAAGATGATGATGATGAATTTTAAAGAATGTAATGGTGGCCGAATGGTATAGCCCCTGACTCGCAGGTTCAAAACCCAGCCAGGCACATTACTTTGTGTAATTTATTTCATCACCACTGCTCTCTAAGCCGTGATGGACAAGCCGGTTTCCTCACGATAAAACATCGTGAGAAAACTGGCATGTCCTAGAACCAAAAATTCGAAGACATGTGACATCAATCAATTCGCACTAGGCCCGCGTGGTGGATTACACTCCAATCCCCTTTCTTAGAGAGGAGGCCTGAGTTCAAGTAGTGGGAACATTATAAGGGACATGCTATCTTATGTTGCAATTTTTATAGTGACGGTGGAGAACTAGCTTCTACCAGTATTTTCGTTCTCGTGAAAGAAGGTTTCTTAATAACAACTTTGTACCTTCATTTAAGGTGTTAAAGCAAAAGCTCTCAACAACGCCACGTAATGCCTTCGATCATGCATTACGTGTCCTATACCTGTACACCTTGGAACCTAATCACAGCATCGGTGAACATCATTGTCTCTAATTACGGAACTCGAAGGGTAATAAACTAGTACGCCTCGCCAGCAACGATTGCATCACTACTTACCATCAGGTGGGATCACAGTCAAGCATTACTTTATATCAAGGAAAAAGAAAGTTACCTGTTAACTTCCATCAGATCTACAATAATATCTTTAGCTCGATCCATCATGAAGATCAATATTGGACTAAGAGGCAACACCAGGAGAACTGCAAGAAATCCACGCCTTGATCGCCAGAGCCTCTCTGATATTGGTAACTTCTGGAAATGTAGCATAACACAGCATTAGCCTTACAATGTCCCCACTGCTGAGACTCAAGCCTCCTCTTTAGGAGAAAGAAAGGGCCGTTATCAACCACGCTGCCTAGTGCGGGTTGGTGGTTATCACTACGAATTCTATTCGCAACTGTATCGATACAAACGCACTACAGCACCGCGACTGTACCGATGCGAACGCGCTACAGTATCGCGACTGTATCTATGCAAACGCGCTACAGTATCGCGACTGTATCGATGCGAACGCGCTATAGCATCGCGACTGTTTCGATGCGAACGCGCTACAGCATCGCGACTGTATCGATGCGAACGCGCTACAGTATCGCGACTGTATCCATGCAAACGCGCTACAGTATCGCGACTGTATCGATGCGAACGCGCTATAGCACCGCGACTGTATCGATGCGAACGCGCTACAGCATCGCGACTGTATCGATGCGAACGCGCTACAGCATCGCGACTGTTTCGATGCGAACGCGCTACAGCATCACGACTGTATCGATGCGAACGCGCTACAGCATCGCGACTGTATCGATGCGAACGCGCTATAGCATCGCGACTGTTTCGATGCGAACGCGCTACAGCATCGCGACTGTATCGATGCGAACGCGCTACAGTATCGCGACTGTATCCATGCAAACGCGCTACAGCATCGCGACTGTATCGATGCGAACGCGCTACAGCATCGCGACTGTATCGATGCGAACGCGCTACAGCATCGCGACTGTATCGATGCGAACGCGCTACAGCATCACGACTGTATCGATGCGAACGCGCTACAGCATCGCGACTGTATCGATGCGAACGCGCTATAGCATCGCGACTGTTTCGATGCGAACGCGCTACAGCATCGCGACTGTATCGATGCGAACGCGCTACAGTATCGCGACTGTATCCATGCAAACGCGCTACAGTATCGCGACTGTATCGATGCGAACGCGCTATGGCATCGCGACTGTTTCGATGCGAACGCGCTACAGCATCGCGACTGTATCGATGCGAACGCGCTACAGCATCGCGACTGTATCGATGCGAACGCGCTACAGTATTGCGACTGTATCGATGTGAACGTGCTACAGTATCGCAACTGTATCCATGCAAACGCGCTACAGCATCGCAACTGTATCGATGCGAACGCGCTACAGCATCGCCACTGTATCGATGCGAACGCGCTACAGCATCGTGACTGTATCGATGCGAACGCGCTACAGCATCGTGACTGTATCGATGCGAACGCGCTACAGCATGACTACAAAAAGTCGCCGTGGGCAAAGGGCCTTACAGCCAAAGGAATAATGAGTGAAATATAAATAAACTAGCGACCCGCCCCAGCTTCGTACGGGTGCATATATTATACACATAAACCAACCTTTTGGATCACTCTATTTATTAAAAAAAATCGCATCAAAATCTGTTACGTAGTTTTAAAGATCTAAACATACATAGGGCCAGACAGCGACTTTGTTTTATACTATGTAATGAAGTGAAACATCGTACCTTTGCCATTTTCTCTTCAAATACTCAACTTTTACTCTTAAATAATGGCCTTTGTGGAAGAGACACCACAATTTTGCCAATAAACCACCTGCGAAATAAACTATCAAACGCTGGAGAGTATTTAGTGCGAATTATTCGAATATTCATTAGTTATCTGGTACAACTTCAATACTTCAATAATGACATTATAGCAAATAGAGACCTACAGATAATAAAACTATAAATATTCGTTAGAATCATTATATAGTATAAAAACTTTTTACAAAAAAATATACCGACTTCACTAAAAAGTGAAGTTAGTAAAAAGTTTTTTTAGCGTATTGCACACCGTTTTTTTTTTTATGGTAGGTGAAAATCATCAAATGACGAAACCTGCTCTTGGGCGGAGCGGGAGACCAGTGTCAGACTCTTACTGACTAAAAAACCTACCCCGTACCTTCCTTGCCTTATTCCTAGAGTCGAGGTAATATTGCACACCGTTGGAAAGGGCATAAACTAGAAAACTTTATGAAAGAATTCGAAGATCTCCAACGCTTTTAGTTTTTTTTTTATAGAAATTTAAAGTTGAGTTTTAAAATTATTTTGTTTAAATTATCCCATACACTTTGTAGGTATTTTATTAAAAAATTACACGTTACTAGCAAGTAATTTATGATCTATCCTGTCGGCCAAATCAATTTGGCAAACGATGCACCAAACACCCTGTATTATGTATGTATTATACATATAAACCTTCCTCTTGAATCACTCTATCTATAAAATCAAAATCCGTTGCGTGCTTTTAAAGATCTAAGCATATATGGGACAGACAGCGACTTTGTTTTATACTATGTAATGATGTGGTGATTTTGAGAATGTTCCAAATCATCTTTTGCAAAGAAATCGAAACTATTTGGTATGAACCTAACTTCAAAAATACGTCTTGGTGTGTCAGTTTTGTTAATGTCAGTCGACAACAAAACTAAAAATCAAGGATGTTAGATGTTTTTCTATATCTTATGGAAAATATTGATTTGTTTTCGACACACATTCTGCAATTGGTATTTAAATACCAAAGGTAAGTAAGGGTAAATTAAAAGTTTACTAAAAGTGTTTATTAAAAGTTTAGGTTTTTTATAAGAAATAAAGAAAATTTACCGAAAATCCTATATGTGCAGCCGTGATATCCTGCAGGATTTTCTTAGGCCCGTTACGCCGGCGGGATGGCATCTGATCACGCTAATTCAGCACGCTGAACAACAATAGCTTTGCAGCAGTTGTATCCTCAATTCTGAAGTCCATATTGCAGATCAGAACTTTGGACACCTCAATCATCACACCCAGCTTCTGCTGCAGTAAAGCCAACAAGTCCTGTGTTTCGTAACATAACCTTAACAAGGAATTCTATTCGTAAAAGTCCTTGAAAATGGGCTAGTTTTACGACAATTTCTTGCTGCAATTCTATAGGCATCCAGCACAAAGCAACAATTGCAGCAATTTAGCAGTGTAGCTCGGCGATATAGCCAAGATATTTTAATGAAGGAAGGAACGAAATACGTCAGCAATTCAATCGCAGAATTTTGCTGCACTATATTCGGAAATATATTGCTATATGTTGATCAGTATTGCGCAATAAGATTGCCAACAAAATGCAATTTTTATAGCCCGTTTACAGGGGTCATAAGCTCAAACTATATATCTACATAGCTATACGCACAAAGTGTTCAATAAATGTTTTGTGCTTATAAAAAAAACTGCCTCGATGCACCGGTGGCGTAACGCCGTACGTCTAGTTGTCCGTATTTATTTTATAATTTTTGTACACACATACAAATATATAGGAAGGAGAGATACAGTATTCTAGACAAAATATACAAAGGTACTTTCATTTCTAAAAGGAATGAATTCCAGCAGACCTGCAGAACGAGAGATAAGAAGAAATGTAGACTATAAATAGTGTGTAGAAATAAAAAGAGGAGTTTATGAAATCTTAAATTACAGTAGTAGTTACACATATAACTATATATACCTTATATTAAAATTATGCTTATTAAGTTTTGGTGTACAAAAGAGATACGACGTTTTTGTGGTATGAATTGTCAGGATCCCTATTCATTTGGGTTTTATTTGGCTCTCATCTTATAGTGAGCGTTGATGTGGTCGACAATCGAGCATACTTTTCTAGTAGTAATCAGTAGTCAGTACACTTGGTTTAACTGATATTTCATATTCTCTCCCATTAGTCTGGACCACCCACCGAAATATCCTCATTTCAACCTGTAAACCTGTTACCAGTAGTCAATCAGAACTTTGCTGAAATACCGTATATTGTCAATCCTAAACGAAATGAAGGTAATTCCTGATTAATTCAAATCATTTAATTCAGACATAATCTATAATTACATAAAAAATATAGCAGAACGGTTTCAGACAGGAGCACTCCAATACTAAACAATTCCACAGAATTTGTAATAAAATAAAAGCCTGAAGGTAAAATTGTACTGTTTTTCGGCTTTTCTTGACATCCAACAAGCTTTCGATAGAATTTAACATAAGGACCTACTCTACAAGATGAAGATGAGCCTTCCCTTTCAGTATTACTCACTGCTGAAATCTTAGATACCTGTCACAAATATTCTTTCAAATAAAAATTGCAGAATCGAAGTCCAGATTATAAAACATGGGAGCTGGGGTCCCTCAGGGTTACGTTTTGGGCCCTACTCCGTTTACACTGCTGATTCATCAGTAAAATTTGCTGTCGTTTAACCTTGACGTAGGTTTTACTCATGACACAGTCACTTCCCATTGCCTGTCCGTATGTATGCTTAAATCTTTAAAACTACGCAACGGAATTTGATGCAGGTTTTTTAAATAGATAGAGTGATTCAAGAAAACAGGAAGGTTTATACATAGAAAACATACATAGTATATCTAATAACACCAACGTACCCGTGCGAACCTGGGGTGGATCGATAGTAAGTAATAAAAAACATTTTATTGTAAAAGCCTGTAGGGGCCAATTGTTTTAGGCACCCTACACTATAACTTTGTTTTTTTTTTGGTTTAGTAGTTGTTGTAGACAGAAAAGCAAACAAGTTTAAAATAAAGGTAGGTACATATTTAAATATAAGTAGGCTATCAAGTAAAAAAAGTATCAATCAACCATTCCTTGATTGTATCAACCATTCCACAAATGACAACAAATAAAAGCAAAATCCTAGGTAAAAAGTTAGAGTAGGGTAAGTAGGTAGAGTAAGGTAGTGTAAGGTAGGGTAAAGACAACAAATAAATGCAAAATACTAGGTAAATAGTTAGGGTAGGGTAGGTGGGTAGGGTAACGTAGTATAAGGTAGGGTAAGGTAAGCAAGGGTAAGGTAGGTAGGTAGGGTAACGTAGTGTTAGGTAGGGTAAGGTAAGCTTGGGTGAGGTAGGTAGGGTAAAATAGGTAAGTAGGGTAACGTAATGTAAGGTAGGGTAGGTAGGTGAGGTAGGGTAGGTAAGTAGGATAGGTAGAAAATGTAGTTAGTTGATGGAGAGTTTCACTTTTGGCGAAAAAAAGGCAACAATGTGCGGTAAAATTTTCATACCCTTTCCTTGTTTTTTTTTTCAGATGACAGTGACAGTGAAGCAATGGTATCATTTGCGGAGAAACCAGTATAGTATATTGATTATATTAAGTTTATTATGTACCGTAAATTATATATGCTTAAATAATAATTTGCAACAAATATCCGAAGTGGAAATTTTGATGAGGTAAATATATTCTACAAAGTATTATTAGTTTAGTACGGCAAATATCAACCCTTACGTTGTTAAGACACCTGCGGCCCAGACTAAGCGTTTTACCTCGTCGTTTATACCGCGTACATCGAGGGACTGGAACAATCAGCCGGCTGCAGTATTTCCGTCCGATTATAATTTACTCGTAGGTGTCTTCAAGGCTAGAGTGAATAGGCTCTTAACTAGTGCGCCTTACCATCAACGATTGCATCACTGCTTACCGTCAAGTGGGATCGCAGTCAAGCACTAGTAGCAATTAATAAAAAAAAAGTAGGTGTTTTACAAAAAATATTAAAAAATATAATAAGTTTGGCAGTGGCGGCCGACCGGCCGTAACGGCTAACGGCGGGGCCGTAACGGCCCCGACTTACGAGTCGTAGAACGCGCGGGTTCAAACTCAGGCAGGCGTATTACTTTGTGTAATTTATTTCATCACCACTGCTCTCAAAACGGTAAAGGAAAACATCGTAAATAAACCTGCATATCCTAGAATCAAAAATTCGAAGAAATCACCAACCAGGAAGACATCCACCAATTCGCAATGGGCCCGCGTGATGGATTATGGCCCATACTCTCTCCTAGTGTTAAGGCTGAAACGAAACCATAGAAAGACTAACAATTTTTTTTGAACTTTTGATGGCGAGTTGTCGACTACCTCGATAGATGGCGTTGACGTCGAGTTAGATCGCGCTATGGTTTCGTTACCGGCATTAAACTAAGGTACATGATTGAGCTTTCTTGTGTGAGTTAATATCCATAAACACCATATACCGAACAATGCTATGTTATTTACTCCAGTCATCGTAAAATGGACCCACGGTAGTAGTATATACTCCTAGAAAGAAGGCCTGTGTCCCAGCCATGGGAACATTAAAAAGGCTGATGATGATGACGGTGTTTGTATTTACCAGATCCACAGTTTTAATGCAAGCTAAAAGCCAAAGCAAACTTTTGGCATGACTTTTCTTTTCGCCAGAAATGAAACCTGGGTTATATGTTAAAGGACGATAAGACAAATCAATAGCAAAAAAAAATAGGTCCTTGAGAGCGGCCAACCCTACGTACATTTTCATACAACCGCTCTTACGTGATTATGATGTTATTACACATCTTTCTTCAGATATTTTGGATACACAGATATCTTGTGGATATTATCTAGGCTTCTATAGAAATTAAAAAAATAATTTGTGTAAGAGTAATCGAGTGAAGAGTTCTGAAAATCAGAAAATCATCATCTTTTCATATTAAAAATATAAAAAGTACTTCTATAGAAGTACTTTATATATATACGCAAAAAAATATGAAACGGATTTTGATGAAACTTGGCACGCAGGTAGACTATGTCATAGAATAACACATAGGGTCTTTATACCCTGGGTAGAGATATAATAATATAGAGGATAGAAATTTAAACAGAGGGAACACAACAGTTTGAAAATCACTTTTAAAACAAAACATTATATAAAAAAAAATAGAATTTAGATGATCGCAAAAATGAATGGATTATTTTTAGTCATCGGGTTAGATAACGACTTTATTTGCCTCGATAATTTTTTATTATTTTTTTATTTTCTAAAAATATTATTGTGGTTGGTTAGAATAACGATTTTATACTGGTAAAAACAACTCTTCTTTTTCAAGTAAGTACTATTTGAATAAAACTGTCGAAAAATTTTACCAGGGGTCCAGAATCATGTACTGGATCAGTGGTAGGTATACATTTGTGCTACGATATCAATGACACCTTGTATGATATTCGCGAAATTAATTGTAAGATCTTACTCTTCATGATTCTGCTAATAAATTGTAAAGTGATTCATATTAAGTGAACCATTTTAAGAATGTGCTGTCAAATAGACCCATCTATCAAAAAATGGTCAGATGAATCGCAGACTAAAAATATTAATGTTTACGAATCATAATAGGAACTGCCAATGCGTGAACATTTTGATATTTTTGACATTATTCATATAATGAATAATAATATGAACTGCTAAAGTGGCCTTTTTAGACCCCTGACCTCTACTTTCTGAGCCACAGAACGCCAGCCCCACCTCGAACATCTATCTATTACTTTAGTAGTACCAAAAGCAACGCGTGTCATAGTGTACCTCCATAATTAATCGGACGGACTTGGAAGACCAAAATCGCCAATCGTCTCAGTTAGATTCTCAGACTCAAGTAGACAACTTGAGTCTTAGTCACAGACACGACAGCAGCGTTTAATTCACTTATAGATCACGTAAGATACGTTCTGAATGATAGTTCAAGGGAGATTACAGTAACTGAAGACCGCCGAACGTACACCTCTTGTCTCTACTCTATAGTGTTCTGTTCAATCTTAAAATTCCCGCTTATCTTAAAGAACGTTTCAAGTTCCTTCATGACACACATTCAACATATCTTAGGTCATCAGAAAACTTGAGACTAGATATGCCAAACCACTCCACCAATTTTTACTACCAATTAGGGCGATGCTAACTACAAACGTTCACGTTGAACAAAATTATTGAACTTGGCTAGGGGCAGATAAGATGATCAAGGTGGGGCTTTCGTTCAGTGGCTAGGAAAAGTTGAGGTCAACACATTGTTTGGTGGTAAACGTCAGCTACCCGGAAGTTTCTCTTCAAACTCTAACTCATTGTTTTCCACGGTAGACGTCATCTTGCGCGTACGACCCCTACGACAGGAGAAACGATATTCGAGGGCAGGTAGGTTTTGGCGGTGTCTTTGGACATCACCAACGCCTTTAATTCCCTGCCCTAGAGTAACATTGGGAGGACACTTCGGTATCACCGAGTGCATCCTTCCTGTAGGACACTTGCCCTTATCCTTGATGATGTATGATGATCTACTTACATCATCTACTCGATCACCAGGAAAAATGGAAACGTCGAGAGATTTCGTGAGGTGTTCCGCAAGGATCTGTATTGGGGCCGCCATTGTGGAACATCGGATACTTCTATGTGCTGAGTGGCGACTTCTCTAATGGGGTCAGCGTCGTCTGTTACGTAAGCGACACGTTAGTCCTGGTGCAGGGAGAGTCGTACCAAGCGGTGGTAGAACTCGTGACACGTGAGGTTGTAACAGTCGTGGTGAGAATCGAGCAGTTGCGACTCGAGGTGACGCTGCACAAATCCGAGGTCATGTGACTTCATGGCTCTCGGAACGAGCTAATGTCGGGTTCCCCATTAACGGTGTAGGAGGAGTTCGCATCGGCGTCGGGTTGACAAGTACCTGGGATTTTTCCTCGAGAGCTGGAGGAATTTGGAAAAAAAGGGGTACAGAATTCCTGTGGGACACCGTACGACATCTTTCACCATTTCCAATCTCCCTGATGACACGTAGGCCTCGATCACACGACAGAGGTAGTCAGGCACCCGGAGTGATCTCCCAATGCTACTCCAGGGCAGGGAATTAAAGGCGTTGGCGCCACCGCCTTTTGTAAGGTAGGTAGGTAGGTAGGTATTTGTAAGGTAGGTTGGTAGGTAGGTAAGGTAGGTAGGTATAAGTACAAAAAATAAGATAAGTAGTAGGTAGGTAGTAGTAGTAGTTAGCCTATTATGTCCCACAGCTGGGCAAGGTCCTTTCTCCCTTTCACACACGTGTCTGTCCCCAGCCATTAGGGCAATCCCCCAGTAATTTCAGGATGAGGATGACAGGATAGATTCATAGTTTCCGGATCTTAAAGAAGATCTTTCACTAACCAAAAGCTCCATCAGGTGCGTCGAGCTACTTATTTAATTTATCTAGTCACGCCTGAAACACCCGATTACCCGACCCGGACCCGATGAACCCGGACCCGACCCGGATGACCCGGTTTTTTGCCTGATTTATCTAGTGACGCCGCTCTTTGGTCAAGATAGACGTAGGCAGGTATTTCTGGACTTACACATTCTCCAATGAATAAGAGATATTTTAAAATTCAACTCATAAGCATATTACATAACGGGAACATTTTCAGGGTTTTTTTTTTGTGGTGAGCACAAATCATCCAATAACGAATCCCGACCTTAGGTGGAGCGGAAAACTGCGTCAGACTCTTACTAACTAAATACCCTATCCCTTTCCTTCTGTACCCTTTGCACTGGGAGCGAAAGGTACAGAAGGAAAGGATATAATGACGGTTAAATTATGCATAGGTTCTGTCACCTCATAAAAAATTGCCAGTGGTTTTAAAGCCACGCTGAACCTCAGCGCTGTATACATTTGGTATGCACAAGCGTATTTCAACTTGTACAAACTCTCTAAAGGTCATAGCTAACCCACCTGACACCTAATCAGCATCACTTCGTCACTCGCTGTCGACAAGTGGTCCAAAGTTAGATGCCAATCTGTAAACGTCAATTTGTCCACTGGTAGATGCCGTGTGATTAACGAATGGTCATTGCGTTGCCAGCGTATACGAGGAGTAGTTTGTCAAGGATTGTCACTAGATCCACACTTTTATTGTTAAAAAAAAAAGAAAATCATAATCATTTATTATTTGTGTAACGTAGGTAGGTGTTATGTCTGCCTTTAAAAATCGTGAATTGGCTCTTAAAGATGTCATGCTAAATATACAGGTTGTCAATGACATCGTACCACAAAAGAATATCATGGATCCAGTACATGATTTTAGACCCCCAGTAGTTGAATTTTTTGTCGGTTTTTTCTTAATGTTTTTTTTAAGTTTTTTTAATTAAACTGTATAAAAACGTTATTTTAACATTTTTGCGAAAAAAAAAAATGAATGAGTTACATTCCAAATCAAAATTGTCATCGGGTTTGATTAGGATAACGACTTTATTTGTCTCGATAATCTCTTCATTATTATTTTTTTCGTAACAGAAAAATTTCTTTTTTTTTCTAATTGAATTGTGACGATGTCAATGACAACTTGTATATAGTACTCGTGCGTGAACCACTCGCGAGGTGATGCTGGTCTTATGTCAAGTGGCTCCAAATTATCCAATAATATCTTTGAATCAATTTGTTTCTTAGTACTTAAAAGAGTTAAAATCGCGTAACCAAACACTGTATTTCTCTTTCTATCAGATATATAGAACGTAAGATCCAGGAAGCTCTGAAAGAGGACAAAGGGACTGGATGTGAGATCCCGCAGCTGGATCCTTTTGCGAAAGAAATTATGCAATTCGAAAAAAAATATCCCCCAGTCACCTGCGAAGGACAGGACTGGGTGAAGTGTTATGTAAGTACGTCGATTTATTTTATGAGTATCATCATTGTAGAGTGCAGCTCTCCAAATCTTATATTTGTAACTGCAAACACTAAATTATTTATTTATTAAAACTTTATGCACATAACACTGTACAAAGTACTACAAAGGTGGACTTAATGCCTTAGGTATTTTGTACCAATCGACCTTAGGGTGGTGCAGAAAAATAACATGGTAGGTGCAATTTCAAAAAAAAAGATAGACAAAAAGAAAGGAAACAAAATATAATAATAGATCATTGTCATCATCATCAGCCTTTTAATGTTCCCACTGCTGGGACACAGACTTCCTCTCTAGGGGAGGGAATGGGTCATAATCCACCACGCAGACCCAGAACGGATTGGTGGATGTCACATGTCTTCGAATTTTTGGTTCTAGGATATGCCGGTTTCCTCACGATGATTTCCTTCACCGTTTTGAGAGCAGTGGTGATGAAATAAATTACACAAAGCAATGCTCCTGGCTGGGTTTGAACCCGTGACCTACAACTCGTAAGTCGATGCCTTTACCACTCTGCGGCCACTGCTCTCCAATCTCTCTCTAATAATAAATACATGCATATAAATAAGCAAGGTCATTGTGAAAACAAATCCAACCAATCAGTGCTAAAACAGGTCCGCCAACTGCTCGCGAATGTAGTCTCGTGCCTTTACCTTAAAAGACAATCGGCTGGTCGCCATCCTGATATTCGGAGAGAGCGGGGAATTATGACACTATTACAAGAATCATCAACTTGAATAGTTCTCTTTTATTTTGCATACATCACTCCAATACATGTATAGCAACCCTTAGCCAGCAGTTAAAATTTTGCAACATACGTAGAATACAAAAGTAGCTGAATAAATTATAAAGAAATACAAATAATGAAGATTAGAAGTTAGTGAAGATGAACAATAAGAAGAAAGAAAGTAAAGAAGATTCGAAATATAGAAGACAGAAGAACCCTCACAGAAGATTGATTTGGATGAAGCAAAGAAAACCACAAAGAAGACCGAACAGGGTGTTGCTGCCGGGTGCCGGGAGTATGCTCAAGTCTTATGATAAGAGAATATGAGATAAATTGTACGGATCCGATGTGGAGCAGCTGGGAGTCAGTTCGAGTCCAGTGCTGGGTTTCCATTCACCCATGCTACGTGAGACGTCATGACCTGCATAAACGAACCCTAAGCCACCCACCCTTATCCTTAGCTCGCCTAACCTTATATTTATAACTGCACACACTAAATAATGACAATATTAAGGTGCTGATAGACTTAAGCATTCACTTGTATCGAGCATTCGCCGTTTTTCTATTTGTCGAACTGAACAACGAGCCGAGCCAGCATAGAGCCAAACATTGCTTACAGCATTTTCAAGAGCACTCTCGCGAAAGAACCGTCCTTCTCTAGAATGTTAGCTAGAATGCTCGCTAGAACGCTCGATAGAATGCTCGCTAAAATGTTCTCGTATTCTACACTAATATAATAAAGAGGTGAAGTTTGTTTTTTTATTTTTTTGTTTGTAGGAGGTAATCTCTGGAACTACTGGTCCGATTGGAAAAATTTAGCAACAATAGAAAGCTGCTTCACTCCTGAGTGACATAGGCTATATTTTATGTACGCGGGCGAAGCCGCTGACAAAAGCTAGTTTTCTATAATGTAACATTCGCAAGAATGCTCATTACCTACAAGTGAATGCTCAAGTTTTCAGCACCTTTACACGAATCGTCGACTTGGCCGTTTTTTTTTGAAAAAAATTTTTTTCAGCTCTCCGAATGTAAGGTGGTTGACGAAATATTAGAAACATTTACAAGTATAGCGTGTGCCTATCAAGATATTATACATATTAATGACAGTAATTACTATTACGGAAGTTGGAGCAGAAAGATTAAAGGAAAGAACCCACACACACTCTATGAAAGTGACCACGTCAGAGTCAAGTGCAAAGGGTTTAACCGACAAAGGTAAGCTGTACTATTGTTTTTTACCCGACTACGGCAAAGCAAAAGGAGGGTTATGATTTTGACAGACTATGTATGTATACAACCGACATCGCTCAAAGGATTGCATCGCTGAAGTGGCAGTGGGCGAGACACATACCGCGGAGAACCGATGGCTGTTGGGGTGGAAAGGTTCTTGAATGGCGACCGCGTACCGGACGACGCTCCGTGGACAGGCCCCCTACAAGGTGGACCGACGATCTGGTGAAGGTCGCGGGAAGCCGCTGGATGCGGACAGCACAGGACCGATCGTTGTGGAGATCCTTGCGGGAGGCCTATGCCCAGCAGTGGGCGTCGCTCGGCTGATATGATGATGATGATGATGATGATGTATGTCCATCTGATGTTCATCTGTTCCTGTTCTGATGTCTGTCATGTGATGATCATCTCGATGCCTCCCACGTAAGTTGTTGTAACCCCAAAAATGCAATTTTACAGGAGAGCATTTTAAAGATACTTTTTGCGATACAATCCACATTTTTCAAAGAATCTTTTTGAAATTCGGTATGAGCATATAGTTTTTAATATGTTATCGTTTACTACATGTCATTACTTTATAATTTTAACGGTTTCTTGAATTTTGTTGTTACAACTGTTTACCGCGACATGAGGTCCTCACAAAATGTTGTAACTATCACTTACTTTATTATACACGGGAGTTCAAGAGCCGATTTGGATCATATCTGATACTTACATCAATTTACGTCGAACACAAATAAAAAAAAGGTGTGGTATGTGTATCATTACTTGATATAATAATATAAATACAATGTTTTTTCAGCCTAATTTCGATTAGGACAATACCTTTTCGTTGATACGTTACCGAAATACAAAAAAGCAGAATATTTTCAATCAAATTTTACATTTTAGGGTTTAGAGTTTAGAATAAGAAACGATATTTTAAAGATTAGGAAAACATTAAAGATTAAGATTAAAAATCATTTTAAGAAATCTGAAAATAAAAATTTAAACTTTTTCTAAATTTAAATTATTCTTTCAATTAATTACATCGTCCTTTAATCAAATTTTTACTACAATTTAAATAATCAAAACTCAAAAAAGTATCGTAACCAAAATGGTTAAGAAAATTCTAGTAACCAATGAGATTTAAAAATAGGTAAATGATCATTATGTTCCTATCTTAGTCCAATGTGATTTGGAGTCGGTGGAACAAGCTTATTCTTCCATTTTGTCGTATCACCCGTCTCACTATCACTAACCTTTTCTTTCATATCACTCCTCCCACAATCTTTACTTTGTAATCTTTTCCTCTCTCCATTTTTTCAAGTGACTTTACTTATAGCTCATTCTGTAATATGCTTTATTCTTCTTTTTTTCATTACCATATCTAAGACAAACGATAGGTAAATAAGTAATGTTTAATAACTTACACTGAATCTAGAAAAGCCCGCAAATATTAAGTTTTGCTCGTAATATAGGTACAATAGAGGGTTTGTTTCCCGACCCCAAAAAGCTGGTTTCATGCACCTAACTGGTGTATTAATATCATCAGCATTTCGACATCTTAAGGTATTGTTGTTGAAAGAAGTGGTCATCACCTTACAGTCTGATAAAACATTAAATTAATATTGAATCTTCAGAACAAACTGGTACCTCTTTTATTTTTACGATATTATTATCTTTCAGATCTTGTTTTCTCTGTGTACTCTTTAGGCGAAAGCTTTACGTCATTACTATATACACTAAAAGTTTAAACCTCGGTCTTAATATAATATTAATGAATTTAGTCAAACATAGTGTGACTCAACTTGTAAGCAGTTGAAAAGACTTGAAATGGTCACAAACGATGGTTTTGACAGACCCAGACTTTTTCACAGGCTGTTAAATATCTCTTTGATCGGAGATTAATACTGCTGTTGGTATATCAAATTTAACTAACACCTTATTAAGAACTTAATCACTTATAGAAATGGGAAAACTGTTGTTTACACACGTCTGAAGTTTGAAGTTTCAGTGACGGCAACAGGCAATTTATTCTTATTTACTTATGTCTCACAATAGTATCAGCATAAATTCTAAGCTTGGCTCATCGTTTTCTCTGTCACCTTTTTAGTTTAATTTATTGAAATAGTGCTTACAGCAGATTCAATAGACCAGTTTTCCTACTGGCTGTTTTTGATATTTTACTAGAGAGGTTTTTCTTTGACGTTGTTAGTCCTTTTTGAAAAATCTCTGGTCTTTAAATGTGTATTTTTTTTCATTACCTTTTTCAAACGATACTTTATTCAATCAAATAACTGATAGTGGACTTAGCTTAAAGAGTTCAACAGTGCAAAAACATGCAGGTGGTGACTAAGGTAAAAGTAACGAACAACGTTTTCTGATTTGGGAAACTAGCAATAAACACGAGCAAAAAGGAAAGTCCTGATGAGTTTTAATCAGTAAAAGTTGTTTTTACTTACTAAAACTCACATGTAATCTTTCGGTGCATTTTGTGTTCCAGGCCCACATTTCCTCGACTCGACCTGGATGCTTTCCTTGAGAATTGGTACTATAAAGCGAGTAACTAAGATAACTGGAAAGAATGGAGGAAGGCCTTTGCCCAGTAGTTAAGTAGGACAGCACAGGCTAGCTATAATAATAATAATAATATAAACAAAAATGGCTATAACAGTCGTAACCCAAATGGTTATTATACTACACAGCTATGAAATACGAGTAAGTGAGCAGTTTCAAGGTCCAAAGTTACGAAAATGCTATCATCTGTTAATTTAGTCATTTAAAACTTCTCAGATTCATTGAAAATGGTTGCCTAGAATGACTCTGACTTCAGTGATATTCATAAAACACTCTCTGAAAAATACATACAACGTACTTATTTCAAACGAATAGCGACGTACATCGTTGTATGTGATGTTACAACTTACTTTTACATATCTAGCATCGAAGTAAAATGTTTTACGTATCATTTAACATAAAATAATTTTAAAATTAGTGACGTAAATTGTTGTATGGGATCAATACCATATTTTAAATGGTTATCATGTTAGTTAAAGATAAGATTAAACAGAATAGTAATTACTAGCATATTAAATTAACGACGTGAAAATTGCGTTAAAGGTGCAACTGGTAGCGAATTCTAGCGTAATCTGTGATATGTGTTACATACAACGGACGCACGTGTGCTTTTCTCCGTTGTAAACCATTGCAAGTAATAAATACTACAGTCTACGCCGCAATCGTTCGAAATATACAACATTATACGTTTCAAACGTACCTTAAATAATAGGTTTTTTGGACTTTTTGTTTTTTTGGAGGATAATTTACATAAAATTAGACTCTTTTACATAAAAAACCCAAAATCGCATTTTGTGGGTTACAACAACTTACGTGAGAGGCATCGATCTGTTTCCTCGTAAATTCTAAACTACTTATCAGAATTCGACAAATTAATGACATAATTACAAGCGTCTTAATTGTCCGCTGGTTAAAGATAAATTTTCATGTTTGGAAAGGCGTAGTCACACGTCAATATACCTACCTACCGTAGCACTTTGACAATTTGTGACTGCGGTTTTCCAAACATGAAAATTGATCTCTACATAGTGAATATTGCATACTTCAGAATAGTATTGTATGAAATTATTGTCAATTTACAACGAAGGCATCTTGGTAGAGTCTACTGTGTCCATTTACTTGCAACTACATAAGCAACTTTGTTCAGTTCAGTATTCTGAACAATCTTGTTTTATACTTTTTCAGCGTCGTTTTTTGTCGTAGTTGGGTTTTAGTTTTTTTACTTTTTTAGAGCAGTGGTGAGCGAGTGGTAACGGCCCCGACTTGCGTGTAGTAGGTCGCGGGTTCAAACCCAGCCAGGCGCATTACTTTGTGTAATTTATTTCATCACCACTGCTCTCAAAACGGTGAAGGAAAACATCGTGAGGAAACCGGCATATCCTAGAACCAAAAATTCGAAGACATGTGACATCCACCAACCCGCACTGGGCCCGCGTGGTGGATTACGGCCCATTCCCTCTCTTAGAGAGGAGGCCTGTATCCCTGCAGTGGGAACATTAAAAAGGCTGATGATGATGATGACTTTTTTATTATTTGTTAAATACAATAAACTCTCAGTCGGGTTCCCTACTTGAAATCGAAGTGCGTTCTTCGTCTAGAAGTAGCAAAGAACCAAAAATATTGGAATAACAGAAGGGAGGCCTTTGTCTTGCAGTTGGTCATAGCTGGCTCATAATAATAATTGATGTTTCAAAATAAAGTGCTTCCGATGATTCGACCTTATAGCTTTCGAGATTTTGATGCATCGAGATAGTGAACTGTCGCGCTCATAATTCATCGATTCGAAATGTTTTCAAGCAAATGTTATTCGAGCAATCGTCATTCGATTTCAAGTAGGGTTCTCCCTCATTTACCTGCGACATATACAGGGTGTCATTGACATGTTAACGCAAACGAATACCATAAATCCAGTTCATGATTCTAGACCCCCCAGTGGTGAAAATTTTTGTCGGTTTTTTCTTATTTCTTTTTTATGATTTTTTTACGTTTTTTAAATTAAACTGTATAAAACCGACATTTTAACATTAATTTCGAAATAATGAGTGGATTACATACTAAATTAATAATGTCATCGGGTTTGATTAGAATAACGACTTTATTTGCCTCGATGATTTTTTTATAATTTTTTTTTTTGTAATTTTTTTTTTCCTTTCCTTTCTAAAAATATCATTGGGATTGATTAGCGTAACGATTTTATACAGGTAAAAATAAAAAAACAAAACTTTCTTTTTTTCAAAAATTTGAAAAATACCTACGAAAAATTCCACCACCAGGGTGTCCAGAATCATGTACTGGATCTATGGTATTCGTTTGCGTTAACATGTCAATGACACCTTGTATATGTTTTTAATTCTATTTTTTTTTTCCACACAACACAGCATGAACAGCTCCCTCATCGCAAATTGGACGGGCCATGGAATAGGCTTCCGCAAGACAGTAAGACGGTTTAAACCTCCACTGGGCCGAGAAGATACCCCGAATGTACTGATATTCGGGTTCGATTCCACGTCGAAAAACGGTTTTATACGGAATATGCCGAAGAGTTACAAACATCTTAAGGATCAAGTCAATGCAACGATGCTTAATGGGTATTTATGATATTTACTAACTTGACACTACTAATTTACTACTTGAGCAGTGGTGGCCGAGTGGTAAAGGCCCCGACTTACGAGTTTAAACCCAACCAGGCTCATTACTTTGTGTAATTTATTTCATCACCACTGCTCTCAAAACGGGGAAGGAAAACATCGTGAGGAAACCGGCATGTCCTAGAATCAAAAATTCGAAGACATGTGATATCCACCAATCCGCACTGGGCCCGCGCGGTGGATTATGGCCCATTCCCTCTCCTAGAGAGGAGGCCTGTGTCCCAGCAGCGGGAACATTAAAAAGGCTGATGATGATGATGATGATATTTTACAGGTATAATATACTGGGAGACGGAACGCCAGCAGCCCTCTTTCCGTTATTAACAGGGAAGGCTGAATTAGAGATGCCTGATAGTCGGAAAACCTTACACAATCACACGTTGGACTACATGCCTTTTATATTCTACAAACTTACGGAAGATGGGTGAGTTCAATCACTATTATGTAATTTATGACAGATGCCATAGATAAAATATGTCATTTAATGGAGACCAAGGCAACTGGTATAGGTATATGGCTATTCAGCCTAGTGTCGATGGTACAACAGATAAAACAGATTGTAATATTACGTGCGTCTATTTTGGGCAAAATAAACACTGTTTCTTTTTTTCTATTTCTATTTCTACCTTATGAACTTCGGACATCAATGTACTAGATCAAGGATTAAGAACACACCGCTGGAGGCGCGGTGGAGCGCAATTGAAGACAACAATCTTACTAATATTATAAATGCGAAAGTTACGATGTTTGGATGTTTGTTACTCAATCACGCCAAAACGGCTGGACGGATCTGGATGGGCACAGGCATAGGATACACTACGGATTAGGACATAGGCTACTTTTTATCCCGGAAACCCAAACCCCAACCCCAATACCACGCGAGCGAAGCCGCGGGCAAAGTCTTGTTAAATATAAACCTTAACTACCTTAACATACGATCTACAAACTAAGTGGCCCAGAATTGTTACGTTTATATCTCTTAGAGAAATAAAGACAGAAGTTTAATGTAGCAATAAGTTCAGTTAATTATAAACGAAAGTCTTTTGCGGGAGATTTGGGCCGTAGGCTCGAAGAGGCAATGGGTGACTCCCGATCTAGGTCGTTCTTGATGCAAACGCTGGCCATTGCTATTCAGCGAGGTAATGTGGCGAGTGTTATGGGCACTTTTGCACCTAGAATGATCAGAGGTGGGTTATTTAATGATTGACTTTTTATTTATTTGTCTTTTTATTTAATGATAAATTTATTTTTGTATCGTTTTGACTGCTAACTAAAATTTTTACTATTAAATCCATATAAGTATTATCCTCCTGGAGCCTAGGGTGGTGCAAACTGGTACCTCGACTCTAGGAATAAGGCAAGGAAGGTACGGGGTAGGTTTTTTAATCAGTAAGAGTCTGACACTGGTCTCCCGCTCCGCCCAAGAGCGGGTTTCGTCATTCGATGATTTTCACCTACCATAAAAAAATATATATATATAAGTATTAGGTATAAACCTTAAATTACAAAAATAAACTAAGTGTAATATCGTTTCAATTTCAGCTACCGTACCGCATACTTCGAAGACATGCCATCAATAGGAACCTTCCAATACCGCTTCAATGGGTTCAAGCGCCAACCAACTGACCACTACCTGCGAGCCTTTTACAGAGACCTCGCATATCACAATGCCAAATATCACTGTGTCGGCGATACTCCACAGTTTAAAGTGATGATAAATATCACTGATCAGGTATTTGGATAGCCTCCACGTACACTCACACTCGAATTTAACTCCTTTCCCTTGGCGAACGCCCGCCTTCGCGCGGGTTTTAACGGAAAGTTGCTTATTTTCCAAATTTAAATTTATTTGCCTATAAAACTTTTTATTTGCTTTCTTGGATAAATATCAAAATACCCTATAAAAAAATGCTCAAATATTGTATATTCTATTTTTGAAAATTTGACAACCAATTTGACAACGAAATCATGCGCGAGCGCTGGCGCTCGCTTCGGTTTTAAGCGAAAAAAATGACGTTTGCGTTGCGGAACATATCTGTCCGATACAAGCTTGATGAGGTTGAGAAGTTGAGACAATTGAGAGGCAATCTAGGAGCGTGGGTCATATACAATGAAGTTAAAGTCAAAATATTTTTACTTCACATAAGCCTCTTAGTGCCACACGAGCACTTATAAAATGTCAAAAGCTAGTGCACGGTTCCAAATTGGTTATTTCTTATGGAGAAGAATGGCAAAAAACTCCATGGAACCGGCAAGAAACTCCAAGGAACCGGCAAAAAACTCTATGGTACCGGCAAGAAACTCCTTGGTTGTCGGATGCTCTTGTCAAGTTGAGGCTTCAGTAGAGCATTGACGTCAAGTTACCAGCCTCCTTTCATTCACGTACTATACTAACGTTAACGTTAGCATAATTCGTGTACGTGAGGAGTGGTATGAAAGACAAGGGGTCCTATGATTGCATGAGAGGTGACTGAATGGAAGAAAAACATATTGCGCCGACTCCAATTTACACAGGACAAGGACAGGAAATTGATGATGACTGTAATAAAAAGTTTACTACCTTTATTTAGCAGTTGGATTGATGAATCACTATTTTCTTCAAGCGCACAGACTACCGTTTTAACATAATAGTGCTTTTGTGTATTTTCATAATCATAATTTCAGCCGAAAGGCATCCACTGCTGGACATAGGACTTCTCCGAGTGATATATTATAACGACCGGTCCTAAGCATCTTGCATGCACCGGATTCCTGCGATCTTCAACAGATCATTGGTCCACCTTGTAGGAGACCTTCTATCTGAAGCGATCACGCAAGCATGACTTTGAATTTTAGTTACTTTGTGTCGTTATTGATGTCGCTATATAAATATTATCATCATCATCATCATCATCATCATCATCCTTTCAGACAAAAGATATCCAATATTGAACAAAGGCCCCATAAAGTTTCGCCACAGTAAATGGTCCTTTGTGTCTCGCATCCATCGGATTCTCGTGACCTTTACCAAGACAGCGGTCTACCATGTAGGAGGCCTTCCAAATCTATGTCAAACGGTATGCGGTCGCCTCTCTTTCGGCCCCAACACCCATCCGTTCTGCTAGTAATGTCCCCTGCACATTGCTAGGTACTTCAGTTCGGGGATCGATGAATCGCCAAGTTTTTTATGCGGTAACCTTGGTTCTCCTGGGGTTATCTTTATTCCTGATTCTACCACATGCCCTTTCTATACGTAGATAACATACGTACACAACTTTCACCGGAATTTCGACTTTCTCTTCACCAGTTCCACCGTTTGGACGGCAAGCGGTTTAGTTTCACATTCATCGCAGATATCACACACGATCACTGCATGGTGTCTGTAGCTGACGATGCCATGGTGGATCTACTGAAGACCTTGGAGCAGAGAAACGCCTTCGAAGACACACTGCTCATTGTCATGGGGGACCATGGACCTAGGTAAGGAAAACATCAAATTAATCATATCCGACGTGACATGGTTGAGTGCTTGATTGCTGCTCAGCGTGTCCTCGGTTCAATCTTTATTACCTAATATTTAAGTTTTTTTATTTATTTATACGTCCTCTTTCCACAGGCTGATGACGAAATAAATGCATGACCCGCCCAATTCGAATCAATTCGAAAAGAAAAAGCAGTATTTTGTCTCAGTGTTACGTTAGTTATTCTCTCGGGTATTTCGACGTCTTTTTTTTAGGTATTGCAAACCAATTCTATCTCTAGCTGTACAAACTGTTTGCCCGTACACTTGAGATGTGTTTGTTGTGTACTGTGTTGTCAACAAAGACGGGAAGTTCACAGAAATAAGATCACTGTTTTTGTATCCGTTTTCGAAGAGAGATATTTATTGTACTAAATTAGTAAATCGTAACTATAAATAAAATGTAATTACAACAGTAGGTTGCGCAATGAAGGCGCCCGCCGTATCGCCAATTCAGCGCAATGTAGCACATGTAAATACAGCATAATAAGTTAAAAACGAAAACAATAAATTAAAATCATAGGGCGATGCTCGTACACTAGCTCTTGGGCAGATCGTGAGGGTGTATCAGAGTTTTACTAGACTTAAACCCTCTCCTATTCCTGCTTTGCCTTCGTTCCACGGCTCCAGATTTTTTTTCACTTGACCCATGGCACCAGTAAGCTTTGACCCTTCTGGGCCCCTAAGGTTTTGCTGACACATCTTGGAGATGCGACCACCTCTTTCGGACGGGTAATTTCGGCACCTAGACTGAAGACATTATAATTATTTTTAACTACAGGTATACTGAACAACGTGACACAATGCAAGGAAAATTGGAAGAGCGGTTGCCTTTAATGATGATTCGTTTACCGAACAAGTTGAAACGTATGCGTCCACTAGTGCAGGCGCAGCTAGAGGCCAATGCTAACGCGCTGACCACGCCGCACGATATCCACGCTACCATATTGGATGTTCTGGACTGGCCCGAGTACATGAACCCACTCAAGATAAAAGGAGCAGACATTCCGAGAGCAATGACGTTGTTGGAACCGGTAAGCGATTTTTCCACTGTTGATTTCATATTAAATGTGGATGGATGGAGAGGGAGAGGGAGACCAAAGAAAATATGGATGGATTGTGTGAGAAGTGATATGAAAGAAAGAGGAGTTAGTGATAGCGTGACGGGTGACAGGACAGAGTGGAAGAAAAAGACATTGCGCCGAACCCAAATAAAACGGGACAAGGGCAGGAAGATGATGATTTGCATTCCATAATGTCAATTAAAATAATATAATCAAAATAATAATGCTTATAGCTAGGTACAATTATGGACCCTGTAGGGCAAAGCAAAAATGAAAACTTAGGTAGCGTGCATTCTAGATTTGTTTTGCCTTACAAACTTTATGTGGCACACACACAAGTTACAACACTTTTAACTCGAGATCGGCTAGACCAATTTCCATGGTTTTTGTTGGATTTGACTAAACATTAACAAACCTTTCGCCCGCGTGAAAATAGGGTTCTCCTTGTAAACTTTAGACCCCCATTACATACTTTTTGAAGCTCAATTTTGAAAAACCCTTTCTTAGTATTCGCCTACGTCATAAAAGGAAGCTTTGTGCAAAATTCCACGCTCCTAGTCCCAGTAACTTTGGCTGTGTGTTGATATGTCAGTCATTCAGTTTCTCCTTTTATATATATAGACTAGCTACCCGCCCCAACTTCGCACGGGTGCAATGTTGATATTATGCATGTATATATATACAAACCTTCCTCTCGGATCACTTAATCTAATAAAAAAACCCGCATCGAAATCCGTTGCTTAGTTTTATAGATCTAAGCATACATAGGATTATAATTTCCCAGATCCCTAAGAACAGGTCCTGCAGTGAAGCAGGCATAGAGTCTCACTGGTGCGCTTGCGTCAAGTGGAAAAACGTAACGGATGAAGAAATCATACACAAGGCTGCTTACTCGTTCCTTAATTTTATCAACGAGCTGACTGATGCCCAAAGGTAGGTAGGATTTGTTCCTATCGACACGAAACCAGGGGCCCAAGTCTGCTATTTTCAAAATATTGTCATGCCAACACGATTCATTATCATTTTGCTAAAAGTTCGTAATCTGTTAATTCATAATGGCTGATCAATTGGGCGGTCAGTAGCGTCGTAATAGAATTCTGGTACGAGCTGTTTTGTAACGAATTAAAAACAATAACTGCACAGTAAAATTCTAATCGTAAGTCACTGATTAAAAAAATTACTTATCCAATTTTTATTAATTTACTGCAAAATTATTTCAAATACTCATTTGTCATTACGTACGAGATTACCATTCTAAAAAATGTCTTTCAATGAATTGTCACTGGTTGATCATTGGAAAGTCATAATGACGCCATCATGTTAGTAGATTACGAAACTTGTCAAAACAACAGTCTTGAAATCAATGATCAACTATTCTGACACTAGTAATAGCAGACTTGAGGCCCAGTTGACGTCAATGTCACACAAGGCTAGCACATAAGAACAGCTGAAGAAACACTAGATTTTAGTCAGTAAACTTCTGACACGAACACAGGGAGAAGTAATTGAATGATTTTCCACATTAAATGAGTGTGCAGGGGCCCTTCAGGGTCGAAGCCTCCTGGAGTCTAGAGGGTGGTGGAAAACTGTTACCTCGACTCCAGGAATAAGGCAAGGAAGGTACGGGGTAGGTTTTTTAGTCAGTAAGAGTCTGACACTGGTCTCCCGCTCCGCCCAAGAGCGGGTTTCGTCATTGGATGATTTTCACCTACCATAAAAAAAAAAAAAAAAACATTAAATGAGTGTATTCAAGGGTAAAATAAATAGGCTATTAAAAAACGAATTCGCCTCACCATCAACGCTTGCATCAATCCTTACCATCGGGTGGGATCGCAGTCAAGCATCAGTTAGTTACCGCCCGCGACTTAACCCCTATCCTAAAAACGAAACTTATTATATTTTATAACACGACGCCTAACGCCATCTATCGGATTGCATGCACAATGCTACGCCACCCGAGTTAATCAAATCGTAAACAAGATGAAGACATCGATAAAACAATAACACTACTAGCGACATCTATCATAAGACGTGTGAAGTGTCTGTGACGTCAGCGAATTACTACTACATACAAATATGAGATGTTGGACGCACACAATAGCGGCCAAAACCGACTATATAAACCGGCACCGTGAAGGAATTGGACACTCGCTAATTAGCAGGCACAGTGGACGATAGCCCCGCAGTCACCACTGTTGTCTAAAGCTTGACCTGAGCGGAGGCCCCGTCGCCCTCAGGAACAGCCGAGCTAGGAGGTTAAGGGATAGGATAGCCCCGCAGTCCATCCCTAGGACCACTCATAGGTTTATACGTCAGTCTCCCTTTGTTTGCTTACAATCTGTCAAGTGTTTGAAGTATAGTAAATAAACCCTATCTGTCATCCGACGTGGTTTCATTCCACCGCCACCCTTACAATTTTAAATTTTAGTAAACAGTTATTTTACTTTTTACTTTCAGGTCAAAATGCTTGCCTCGCACGCTAACCGAAATCCGGTGGGTGATGAGTCAGAGGCCCAACAGCGAAGTTCTTTCATTCATATCAAGCAACGACAGCGACGGGTACATTGCCAAATATGGGGCTGAAACCAAGATAGCCCAAGAGAACTATCAAATAAAGGTATTCATAAAATAAGCAGACCATTTCTTCTGTAGAATAGAATAGAATAATACTTTATTGTACACCAAAAAAGTAACAATTTCACAGAAACTTATATGAATGGATACAAAGGCGGTCTTATCGCTGACAGCAATATCTACCAGACAACCTTAGGATGGAGTATAAGAACTTGAACTAAAAAATAAATTCTGTACGCTTTTTTTATGTTGGGCGAAAATCATCCAACGACGAATCCCGTTCTTGAGAGGAGCGGGAACCAGTGTCAGATTCTTACACCCGTATTCACAAACGTTACTATGCGGTCTCACAGTGCTCGCGAGCGCACAGGGCAGGGTTTGTGAACTACGCAACACAAACGAACCAATCACAGAGCTCTATTTCAACGCTGTGCGTTTGCTTAGTCAAGGGTCGTTTGAGTATTGTTTGTGAATACGGGTGTTACTGACTGACCACCCCACCCCGTTCTTTCTTTGCCTTTCGCACTGGGGCCAAACCTTCCTTTCAGAAAGAGACTCTGGGCCCCAGTAGGCTTCGACCCTTTTGCATTGTCCCTACGGTTTTGCTTACAACTCCTTGAGGCACGCGGGAACAGAGCGCGCCATTATTGATTTGGCTTGTACCGGACTGTTATCAGACGACAGAACGGCGAGCTACCCATTGCTCGCCCTCCATGAGCATGACCATGGCTTGAACCAAGGCCTGGCGCGAGAGGTCGTTGCCGCCGATCACCCCCACTAGGACACGGTGATGCTCTTCCCAAGCGGGGCACACCTCTACCGTGTGCTCCACCGTGTCCTCCGGGCGGGCCACACAGTGGCGACACCCGGGTGTCTCTTCCGCATGAATCCGATGCAGGAACCTCCCGAACTTGCCATGTCCGGTGAGAACCTTCGTCATGCGGATGGTGAGGACGCCGTGAGGTCTATCCAGCCACGCCTCAAAGAGGGGACTTACCGCTGAGATTATAGCATGCCCAATCGCTTTCCAACCGATAAGATTGTGGTCAAGCGTGAGCCTGTCAATAATAATAGTAAAAAATCTTATTCTTCCAGGTGGTAGTCGGCCCTGGTCACGGGATTTACGAAGCCACAATGGCGTATGTCAAAGATGAAGACAAATTCATTATTAGTACAAGGGACATATCTAGAACTAACGCGTAAGTAATTAAACAAGCTGCCTAGGTTTTTGATTATGCGAGGGTCTTCTAATTGAATGGGAATATTTATATTTTTAGGATGCTGTCTGTCTGTCAGTAAACTTTATCTTTTGAACCATAGTAAGAAAACAGTTGGAATTCACAAAGTGTGCACTTCTTTAATTTTTTTAATTCTAGATAGGCTTGCGTTTGACCACAATCTCACCTGATAGTAAGCGATAATGTGGTCGACGATGGAGCACGCTTGCCTAGAAGTAACTTAAAATAACAATAATAAACAGCAGTAGTATAAATAGCTAGTATCGCGCTGTCTGTTTCATACATATTTTTGTATCCTCTAAGCCCATACTGCGTATCCAGTGTCGATCGCCATTTTAGTTCAACTACCTATAATAAGTGGTAGGTATGCGGGTATAGGTAGGTATAGATTCTACACACTGATCCGTATGCCTCCAAACTGATGACCCTCAATAATAAACATCAATACAGCCTTCGTGCAATTACCATATCGCGACGTCATCATCACTTTCTCATTTTTTTTTTTACTTACCTATGTTAAACAAATGAATAAATAATTATGATTATGACTACATGCACACCTTTAAAGTTGATCTAGCTACACTGTGCAGGTAGCTAATATTTCGGTCATTATCACTTTCTCATATTTTTTTTATTTACCTATGTCAAACAAATGAATAAATGATTATGATTATGACTACATGCACACTGTTAAAGTTGATCTAGCGACACTGTGCAGGTAGTTAATAATTCGGTCATCATCACTTTCTCATACTTACATTTTTTTTTATCGTAGGTATGGAAACGAGCCTAGCTGCATAAGCGCCACGCTGCCTCATTTAAACCCGTATTGCTACTGCAGCGACTATGTCCCACAAGCAGTGCAAGTATAACAGTACCTAAAAGGGATAAGCAGAATGCGAGTCCATCGGAAAATACAACGTACATAATGTACCTATAGTTCGTTTTTTAATCCTAGACTATGATTTGACAACTTAAAATTTCAAACTCCAGAAAATTGGAAACATTATTTCTAGTCTGTGACATTCTGAGTTGTCAAACTAAAAAACGAACTACCTATAGCTAATTTAAGAGGCGTATGATACTCGCAACTTCAAGTTTTCGCGTGTTCAAAATTCGTTCGCAGAATATTACTATCTCTGTTTCATAAAAATCAAATGACGGATTGACTTGTTGTATAATATATATATGTGTATAAACGTATTACATTATTTTTTAGTAAAATTAGATGATTATTTGCTGTAGTTAGTGGTTTTGTCAAAAAAAAAATGTTTTCTTGGTGAAATCATCCGACGTATGAATGACTCGCCGACAGCGGAGTGACAGCAGTTATATCACAAGCGTGGTCTCCTCCTTCGCTAGCTTTACTGCTTCGTAAAATGAGACGACTGCTTGCCACTTCGCTTCACTTCGGAACATGGCATGCCTCTAGATTCCATGATAGCAGCCTATTGCAGGCTCCCCGCTTCACTTATTTCTAACGAAATTTCTTCCATTATCATCACCATCAGCCTTTTTAATGTTCCCACTGCTGGGACACAGGCCTCCTCTCTAGGAGGGTAATGGGCCATAATCCACCACGGGGACCCAGTGCGGATTGGTGGATGTCACATGTCTTCGAATTTTTGGTTCTAGGACATGCCGGTTTCCTCACGATGTTTTTCTTCACCGTTTTGAGAGCAGATGTTTTTCCGTTGTATCCGTTTTCTCAAATATTCTAAATAAAAATAATAATTAAATTAGAATTAGTTTTAGAAATGTAAGTTATTTAATAGTAACGGAGATCCTATTTTTATTGGTAGTAAATTAAATACGTTGTTTTTTTTTCATTTATAACAATTATCTTTTTTCTTGTTGTTAATTTAAATGTGAAATAAAAATGATTGATTGTAGGTAACTATCATATTTTGTCATCTTTATTATATATATTATTATATTATTCCCTTTATATATTTGCTTCACATATTTTTAACAGTGAGTGAGAGCAGTAGTGGCACAGTGGTAACGGTACCGACTTGCGATTTGGTCACGGATTCAAACCCAGCCAGGCGTGTAATTTATTTCGTCACCACTGCTCTCAAAACGGTAAAGGAAAACATCGTGAGGAAACCGGTATGTCCTAGAACCAAAAATTCGAGGACATGTGACATCCACCAATCCGCACTGGGCCCGCGTGGTGGTCCATTCCCTCTCCTAGAGAGGAGGCCTGTGTCCCAGCACTGGGAACTTCACATTAAAAAAAAAGCTGTACATGATGATAATATTTTTAACATTGTATGGTTTGTTACCGTACGTCTTTTGTTGATTGATATTGATTGATAGGGATGCTGAGTGATATTAAGTAAAACTATGTAAGTCACTTAACACGTGTATTGAGTCCACGACCTTAACTAATGATGAATGAGGTGTTGCTATGACGCGGTCCGAATGTGAACTGAAGTTGACTTGAAATTAGTGTAAATTAAATACAATTCAATTTTGATGAGAGTGCATTTATACAATGTGCGGTTGCACCGTACAAACATATTTAAATATTTTCTAAACACATACAAAAAACTTGCACACTGCGCGCGCACATACCGTTTTATTTATTTATATTCATTTAGTACAGCAAATTAGCCATTAATACTAAATTAATTAACCCTTTCACTCCGTCTTCTCACAGAATCGTAAACTTTCGTTTTAATATATGGAAAAAGATGCGAATGGTACATGCTCGGTTCGTGCGCGTCCTCTTATGAAATGTATACAATGGGGTAAATAGAAACACAAGGGGTAAATAGAAACAACATTTTTATTAGGATTATTATTTTGATTTCATACTTTTACTTTTAATAAGGTATTTTTGTTTTCAATATTGAATTTATAAAAATATTTAAATGCTGTAAACAATTTTTAAATAACGTGAATCATCTTCCTGCCCTTGTCCCGTTTTATTTGGGGTCGGCGCAATATGTCTTTTTCTTCCACTCTGTCCTGTCACCCGTCTCGCTATCACTAACTCCTCTTTCTTTCATATCCCTTCTCACACAATCCATCCATATTTTCTTTGGTCTCCCTCTCCCTCTCCATCCATCCACATGTATACTCATGGCTTTTTTTGTAACATGCGTTTCATCCCGCCTTTTTACATGGCCATACCAAGACAGACGGTTCCCTTTCAACTTTTCAGTCACTGGCACCACTTTCAAACTTCCTCTAATATACTCATTTCTCACTTTATCCATTCTCGTTACACCACACATCCATCTCAGCATTCTCATCTCTGCTACATGCAATCTCTTTTCATCCGTCTTTTTTATAGCCCAACATTCTGACCCATAAAGTAGGACAGGCCTTATCACGGACTTGTAGATTTTTTTGATAGATTTTTTAAATAACGTGAAAAAAACAACAAAATGTTGCTATTCGACCCCGATTTGTTTCACCCTATTTTACGGTACGTTACAGCGGTTTGCTCGAAAGCCGGGCTTAAAAGGTTTCAGTCGCGCCGCGGAAAAAAAATACCTGGCTTTTCTTAGTGTATCTAGTAACCACAGACTGGTAGGGTCAACGATGGCTACATTGTCGCACAAAACGGAAATGAAACAGCGATTGAGTGATGAAGTGGTTGGCACACAGTGTAGCCTGCTGATAGGGCCGTTCTAATGACGAATCGGAATTCGTCATTAGAAGAGCGGGATTTGTCATTAGAAGGGCGGGATTAGTCATTAGATGATTTTTCCCTTAAAAAAAACTCTTCACTATTGATGCTACAGAAATAAAAAAAACACAACTCATTGAAATACTTTAATTACTTTAATTGAAAAACATTATATCAACACTTTAATATCAAAAACTTCAAAAATACATCATTTTCTCTCTTCTAAAGACTGTAGCTTTCTGGAAACACAGACTCCGACTCAGAACTCCACTTCTTAGTGCTTTACTCACAATTAATGTCTCCCAAAAACGTTTTAAGCATATAGGATGGCTGTCACATGCTATAATAAAACATTTCTTCTTGATTTCCGACACCCATGGTCGGTACAGCCGCATAGCTACTATCTGTAGCAGCTACACTCTCCAAATGGGTATGCACCCTATTTATAATCTTCACTAACACGTTTAAACGAACGCCAAAGAATTTGGCAACCTTCTCCTCACTAAAACCAGTATGTTTTTTCATTAAATACATAGCCAAAGCCTTTTGAATGTGCCAGACTTTCTTCCTGATCGGTTGGATGTCTTTGAGCATTTTCTCAAACGTCTCATATCCAGTGCCTAGAAGATATTGGCAAAAATAATCGTCTTGTTTGATTTGAAATATGAAACTTCTGCAAAAAAACTTGCATTTAGTGTTTTTGAATATAGAAAGTAAGTTGTCTATGTGAGCTGCAGTGAAATCCGTGATGGTAGCGCTATCTACCAATTCTCTCCAGATTTCATGACTGTTGATTTGGTGTCGTTCGCAAATTCGTGAATAAGGGGGTAGGTAGAACGAATAGTCTATCAGTAGACGTTCTTTGATACACCTAGGTGGAGCCACTGTAGCTTGTCTTGAACAGGTCTTGAAAATGCAACGGCGGGAAGTGTCTGCGGCTCTCTTGTAAGTGTCCAAAGTGATTGAGTGAGGTTGTGGATGTTTATCAGGGGTGGTCTCTTCTTCTGAGGAGTCCTGTGGGTGTGGTGATGCCGGGATGTCCACTTCTCCATATCCAAGCTGTTCTAATTTTATCTCCATGTGTTCTTTACTGTCTTTGGCACGTCCGCTGTTAGTTTTTTCATACAAGCGTTTTAATCTTGAATGGCATCTCCAACAAACATACTCTAGACGCTTTACCTGAAAATAATTGTATTTCCTCAGTTTTAAGACAATTTTAAACTTCCCAGAGAGTAGTGGTGGCCCAGTGTTAACGGCCCAGCCTTGCGAGTTTTAGGTCGTGATTTTAAACCCAGCCAGACACATTGTTTTGCGTAATTTATCAATTTTTAATTTATTTATCTCTAAAAGATAAACCACCACAATGCTCCTACCACAATATTGTCTTTTTTAACCCAAAGGTTGACTGGTAGCGAATGCCTTGTTGCATTAAGTCCGCCTATGTACCACTACTGTACATGAAGATTAAATAAATAAATAAAAGATTCTACTCAATACTTCGTGAAGAAAACGGCATGTCCTAGAACCGAAAATTCGGAATATGTGACATCCACTACCGGACCCTACAAGATGAATTATGGCCCATTACCTCTCCTAAAGAGAAAAGAACATTAAAAGGCTCATTATAGATACTATTAGAACAAAAATTCGTAAGAGATAATAAAACTCCACTGTATGTTTCACAGTGTCCTCTGGGCAGTTCATACCCGGGCGTTTTGTCCGCACGAATCAGGTGCAGTAACCTCCCGGACTAACCATGTTTGTGAAGACCTGCGTCATTCGGAATTCCTCAAAGAGGGGTCTTAACACACTAATATGGCGTGCCCAGTGGACTACCCTGGCATTTTCTCCTTATTTTTTTTTAAACATAAATATGTACGACATGCGGCAAATATACGTCACAGCCATCTGATTAAATTAGCCATCCAAATGGACGCCTAGGGCGTTCGTTAAAAGCCGGCATCCAATTGGATGCATAGGCCAATAGTTGTATAAACGAAAATCACTCAACTTTTAACAGCTATCCTACTAAACTAAATGAATACACAACGTTCAGCCATCTGGTTAAACGTTGCGGTTAACAACATGGCTAGTTATTTTTCAGCCATTTAATTAAATGGCCGGCGTTTAACGAACGCCCTATGTGTCCAATTGGGTGGCTAATTTTACCAGATGGCTGCGACATATAAATATATATAGGGTGACAAGTATTAGTGACCGATACTTAAAGACGTGATGGTACTCGTAGTTATGATACCTAACAAACAACTTTTACTATGGGACTAGGGTTGCCATCTTTAAAATTTGGAAAACAGGACAAGACGCGTGAAAACCCCGGATTTTAGAGTCCGAAAGCCGGACATATCAACGAGATCTTTTAAATCTTTTTAATCGTGGTGTGCGAGCATAGTGCGTGTCCCGCAGGCGGCCCAATTTTTTTAAATTTATATATTTTTTTAAGCTCGGTCTACAAATGAAACCTTCCCCGGACGCTCCCCGGACGTCCTCTAAACTAGGACAAATCCGGGGAAACCCGGACGGATGGCAACCCTATATGGGACCAAACCTGAAATCGGCAAGTTCAGTATATTTTGACCCAACTGGGTCAAAATATACTGAACTTGCCGGGTCAGCACATTTATGTTCGCCTAACTAGGCGAACATAAATGTGCTGACCAGCAGATTTTTTTTTATGATTTCAGGTTTGGTCCCGTAAAAGTTGTATGTATACTTAAACAAGTATCAGTCACTGATTACCAGTCACCCTAAGTTGAACTAAAATGGCAATATCAGATTCAATGCGCAATTGCAGACGCTGCGCGTAACCAAAGCATATGTAGCGCCATCTATGGCGTCACATAAGAACAACAAGAATCCTACATCGCGCAATGAAAGTTCTCCGCGCGATTAGAACATATACGACAGCCCCAAATTAACTATCGGGCAGTAACCCTCCAGTCTATAACACCTATCTGTAACCTAATTCTCGTAATGAAAACCGTAGTTATATCGTAGCGACTGACATTTTCGTATTCACATCCAAATCCATTAATCGAGTTTGAACGACACCGATTTTCAACTCGTTCGAGAGTCGTTGAAGCGTATTCGGCGTATTCGTTCGGTCGTCTTTCAATCGTTGTCGGATAGGACGTCAAAGGCTAAACGTCAAATATTGTGGTTCAAAATGTTCAAATATCGTGAATACCGATTTTGGATAAGACTACGATCGAACGACAATAGCCGCGTACTGACCAAGCGAGCAGCCTCGCGAGGCTGCCTCACGAGCCAAATCCTCGGTCGGTCAAGACGTGCCTCGGTCGAGGCAAACGCATGCGCTGCCTCGGCCGAGCGGGCCGCGGCCCGAGCCGAGCGTTGTCAGTTTTTGTCGATGCTCAAAGGCGCCTCAGTACGTTTGCCGCGCTTACTCAAGACGGTAGTGTTTTGCCTCGCCTTCACTCGACAGCTTTCCAAATGTGCGGCCTCATGGTGGTCTCGGGCAAACTATACGCACGCGCGGTCTCTATTCGATATCAAGTTAAACTGAGCGTCGATGCTCACGGTGGCTCGGCCTTGCCGCGCGAGGCAGCCTCCTTACAGATCGTGACTGCCTCGCGCAGGATGCGTACTAGCGGCAAATGTCCGAGGCTGCCTCGCGAGGCCGCTCGCTTGGTCTGCGGCTAATGGAACGATGGAATTGGGGTTGTTTAATTTTACGTGAATTAGGGCACAGGTCGGAAGATCCTCCCTTTTCAACGGAGGTTTGTGGGAATACTCTCTATTCCGCATACCCCCAAACATCAACGGCCATTTTCGTCCAACTTCGCCGCGAATCGTGTATTTTCTTGTCTTTTACCTGATGTGATGGGATCCACTGAGTGATGAAAACTTTATATTCGGGTTGTGTGTCCAATCTTGGGGACTTTCTCGTCTTATTTATTGACACCCCACATGAAAAGCATACCACTTTATGGCCAAATCTTCTAGATTTGTTCTCACTTTCAAGAGCTGAGTGTAATAGAGAACAGCATGGGAAGCAAAGAGCCTCGTTGTCTTCCAGCTGTAAAAAGAACAGGTTTTTTTTTACAATTTTCACACGCACAATGTCATGTAACCTAAACTAAGCAGAGCTTGTGTTATGAATACTAGGTAACTGATAAACATATCATCATTACATAGTATAAAACAAAGTTACTTAGATCCTATGTGTGCTTAGATCTTTAAAAGCACGCAACGGATTTTGATGCGGTTTTTTTAATAGATAGGAGTGATTCAAGAGGAAGGTTTATATGTATAATAGATGCATAATATATTCAATATCAGTACCCGTGCGAAACTGGGGCGGGTCACTAGTCTATATATGTAAGAATCAATGCCTTTTCATTTTTATTTTCAACAAGCAAACTTCCTCTTGAATCACTCTATCTAAAAAAAGAAACCGCATCAAAATCCGTTGCGTACTTTTAAGGATATAGGGACAGCGATAAGCAACTTTGTTTTATACTATGTAATGTTATATAGATGTAGTTTAATATTTAAAATCTCGATTACCTCTTTACATATCCAATCTGTCAATAACTGCTGTGATTCTTCATTTTCTTCAGCCACCCATTGTCTTCGAACATGGTTTAATTTGATACCGCAATTAACGCATTGAAGAAAATCTTTAATACTCGGGCTCATTTTTTTTTTTTTGTTTTAATGGCAACTGAGCCGGTGTCGACTATTCTGCCAGTGTCAAGTGACTTGTCGACTATTCTGCCAGTGTCAAGTGACTTGTCGACTTTGCACTTTGTGGTAGATCTAATGTGTTAGTGGCTGAAAGGACAACACAATTTTTTGTTAGTTAACATTGAATTAAAATATAACAACACAAATAGACATTGATATTTACAAAACGCAAACCTCTACCCAACAGACTACATTTTAATCTTCTTATATATAAAAATGAATCGCAAAATGTGTTGGTAAGCGCAAAACTCGAGAATAGCTGAACCAATTTCGCTAATTCTTTTTTTATTGTGTTTGTTATTGTCAGGAGAATGTTCTTATGAAAAAAAATTAGGGTATAGTAGGGTAAAATAAAATAATCTCTTGCCGGGAGCGAAGCCGCCGGCAAAAGCTAGTATTATTATAATTTAAGAATTTTGATAGGATTTGGATAACTTTAGGGGAGAAGAATGTTAAAAGGGAATGGAAGTTAATAGGGAGGGAAATTTTGATTGACTTTTATTTCAGTTGTTTTAATAATGTCTATAGTTAAATTTTTATGGTTATGGCTCCAACAATGAATGTTGATGATGTTGTTGTTTGTTGTTGTTGTTTTGTTGTTGTTTTTTTTTATTTATTTTTTTCTATTTTACATGTCAAGGTACATGGAAATATTCAGTCCTTAGTTCAGTGTTATACAATTTTTAATGTTGACTCCTTAATTCCAACGTGCAGATCCACACAAGACACAATCGATTTTTTATTTTGTTTCTACTAGGCATACAAAGCTGAATCAGTTTTTGTAGAGATAACATTTATTGGTTGTCTCATCATCATACTGAAAAAGGAATAAAATATTTTTAGTTAGTACTTAGACATAAAAAGAAAATCATCAGTCAGCTAGGAAACACCGGACTCATCTAGTTTAAACTGACAAAAAAAAATACGTGTAAAAGTGTTAAGAAAAACCTATTTGCAAAAATAAATATCATTTATCAAATATAAGGTTGTCTGGTAAATAGTGACCGATACTTAAAAATGTGATTGTAGTCATGATAATAAGCAAGTTTTACTATGAGACCAAACCTGAAATAGCTAAAAAATCTGCCAGTCACCCTTTAACCTTTCGACTATCGTAAATACAGACACAGAGAAACTCTTGAGCTTCAAGCGAACACTTTATTTATTACTAGCTGGTACCCGCGACTTTGCGTCTTTTTTTCGCAATAAAAGATAGCCTATGTCCTTTCTCAGGGTCTAAAAATTGTCTGTGCCAAATTTCATCAAAATCGTTTGAGAGGTTTAAGCGGGAAAGCATTACAGACAGACAGATAGACAGACAGAGTTACTTTCGCATTTATAATATTAGTAAGATGTCTCTAATTACTGTTTCCAAAGGGTTAAAAGACAAAAGATGTGCGGCCACCGGTGTCCTCTTGCTTAATGAACTAATACACAATTAGAAATACTAGCTGCTACTGGATTTATCTTGGTAGTTTCATATGACAAAGAAGGTTGAAATACATGTTACAAAAGAGTTATGAGTACACATGTAGACAGATGGTGCTCATCATCAGCTCATCATCTTGGGCAATGGGCTTAAGGCAAAGGACGCGAAAGACCGAGCGAAGTGGAGGTGTCTGTGTGGGAAAGCGGACCCTGGGCACCGAGGTGAAAGCCAAGGTGTGCAACCGAGAATGGCGCTAAGATGATGATGATGATGATGATCAACTCATCATCTTCCTGACACTCAGACGCATTTTATCCGAGTGAAAGATGTTTTGTGGGAATTAAAGTCACGCTGTATCAGTATCCATACTAATACCTATTATAAATGCGAAAGTAACTCTGTCTGTATGTCTGTTACGCTTTAACCTCTTAAACAATTTTGATGAAAGTGTTGTGAAAGCTACTACGTTGAACATCTTCAAAAATCAATTGGACAGACTAAATATCTCCAAACTATATGAAACACATGCATCAGCTTGTAGCTGGTAGTGTGTCTTACCAAATAATAATACTTAATAATAAATTTGGCACAGACAATCTTTAGACCCTGAGAAAGGACATAGGCTACCTTTTATTGCGAAAAAAAGGACGCAGACGAAGTTGCGAGTACCAACTAGTAATTAATAAAAAAGATAGGTACTTAAAACATTGGGTGAAGATTTGAAGAATACAACTAGATACTTACTTAGATACTTACTTATAAGGCCTATGAGCTTATGGTTTATTTCTAAGGGTGAGCTATTTTGTTAGTCTTCCTATCGAGCATCTTGAAATCACTCTCAAAACTAAATTAGTGCCTAAAATGCTAAATTACTATAACCAAACACCACTAAACATCACAATACAACCGCTAAAAAAAGATTCTGTGAGGTTAACAAACTCTTAATCTCACCCAGACAACAGCAAAATTCAACCAACTTTAGCTTCACACTTTTCTTAACTCTTATAAAGTTTAAATACAACAAAACGTAAATAAAATTCCGACAAAAAACACTTTCAAGTTTCAACACATAACACAATCGTTCAACTGTCAAAAATTGTTTGACAAGTTTTGACAATTGATTGTCCTGACAGTGACAATCTATTTACAGTATTGCCAAAAAATTTCAAGCAGCCGAAGTATTTATGTGAGTATTTTATGCTTATTTATTTATTACTATGTCAAACTATTTTGTTGCTCACATTACTTTATGTAATATATTTCATTCCCACTACTCTCAAAACGGTGAAGAAACATGGTAAGGAAACCGGCATGTCCTGAAACAAAAACTTCAAAGACATAATATAAAACATCCACCAACCAACCCGCACTGGACCCGCGGGGTAAATTATGTCCCATCCCTCTCCTAGAGAGGAGGTCTGAGGCCTAGCAGTGGGAACTTTATAAGGCTGATGCTATGCTATCATATTATATTTTTTTTACTATATTCAATAAAATATAGTTTGAAATAAGCATAAGCTCCTAAAATATAATTAGAGAGGCAGATCCATCTAAAGAGTACAATATATATACCTATAGCAAGAGGCTCGAAAATATTAAGTACCTACCTAAATTGTATAATTATAAATCTAAAACAATTTTTATTTTTATTTAGTATAAAAATCATTAGAGATAAGTCCCACTTACCTTCTAGATTACTTCGTGAAGAATCGTTGGCTAACCCCAAATATCTTTGCAAATCCATAATGAGATGAACACGTTTTAGCTCCATTGAGGTGGTCCCACGACAGTGATATTACAATTTCCTTGCAAACAATAGTTCTGACTGATTGCAACTGTCACAACTATTGTTTGCAATGAATTGATAACTCACTCAGACTTCGGGTTTTTCAGAATCAAGGCCCCGTTTAGCTTTTTCATCGTCGTTCATCTCCTTTCATCTGCATGTAGGTGGTCCCTTGACAGTGATATTACAATTTCCTTCGTAGGTCATTCCTGGCAAATAAGTTGGACCAAAATGGCCGTCATTTGCGATGGTCACGCGCAGCAGCGCTTTCATTAAGACCCGAAAATCTATTACTGCACATCGAAGGTTGACCACCATTTTAGTTCAACTTTTAAACATTACCTGAGACCTGAGACCGGGAACACTGACATAATCTGTAGACCACACAAAAAGACATTTGCTTTGACTCACTAACAGAGGTTATATTCAGTGTTAAAGTCTAAGGACCTCAACATGAGTTCCAGCTATGGAAGTTTCTTTCGCTTATCCAAGTCCCACTTTACCTCTTCGATTTTCACTGTATGTGCTTTCTTCAAGATTCGTTGGTTAACCCCCAAATATATTTGCAAGTCCATAATGAGATATGGATGGTTTTAGGTATTCCCTTGACAATGATATTACAATTTCCTTGCAAACAAAAGTTTTGACTGATTGCAACTGTGAAAACTTTTGTGTGCAATGAATTGATAACTCAGGCTTCACATTTTCAGAATCAGGCCCCGTTCAGCTTCCTTACAGGAGCTAACTAGACAATAAAAGAACATTGGACATATATGTAGGTTTACGTCCAAATTCATAATGACACATATACATGAACACGTTTCATCTGCATGTAGGTGGTCCGTCGACAGTGATATTACAATTTCCTTGCAAGCAATAGTTCTGGCAGATTGCAACTGTAAGGATTATTGCTTGCAATGAATTGATAACTCACTCAGACTTCGTATTCTTTAGAATCAGGCCCCTTTTAACTTCGTAGAACTTCATTCCTTATAGTAGCTAACTACACAACAAAAGAACATTAAACATATAGGTTTACATCTAAGTCCATAATGAGATGAACATGTTTTATCTGCTTGTAGGTGGTCCATCGACAGTGATATTACAATTTCCTTGCAAGCAATAGTTCTGGCAGATTGCAACTGTAAGGAGTATTGCTTGCAATGAATTGATAACTCACTCAGGCTTCGTGTTCTTCACAATCAGGCCCCGTTCAGCTTCTTAGGTCTTTGTTCCTTAAAGTACCTAGTTAACTACACAATTAAAGAAGATTGGACATATAGGTTTACATCTAAGTCCATAATGAGATGAACACGTTTCATCTGCATGTAGATGGTCCCGTGACAGTGATATTACAATTTCCTTGCAAGCAATAGTTCTGGCAGATTGCAACTGTAAGGAGTATTGCTTGCAATGAATTGATAACTCACTCAGACTTCGCGTTTTTCAAGATCAGGCTTTCTCTATCTTCATAGCTTCCTTTCCTCTGTTCCTTTGTTCCTGCAAAAGGAAAACGCCGTCGAGGCCGGACTAGAAAGAGGTTTTTTTATGGTGAGCAAAAATCATCGAAAATCAAGGAAACAGTGTCAGACTCTTACTGACTAAACACCCCACCCCGTTCCTTCTTTGCCCTTCGCACTGGGGCCAAGCCTTCCTTTCAGAAAGAGACCCTGGGCCCCAATAGGCTTCAACCCTTTTACAGAGCCCTCCGGGCCTAGAAAGAGGTTGCAGTATGATCTGGACCCATACCACGAGGATAGTGTTGGAGAAAGGTTGGTTTTAGTTTGGAAGGATAAAAATAAAACTGAATTAAAGTCATTGCACACTTTTTCATTGAATACTACAAATGAGACTTTCTTGTCCGTCTGTACGCCTGTCAGTCTGTCTGTCAAGACCCTTTTTTTCAGAAACGCGTAAATATATTAAGCTGAATTTGAAATAAAATAGTCAAGTTCGCTAATCTTTACAGCAGCAGTGAAATAATCAAACTTGTAAGTAAACAATCTAAAATAAAAGGACGATTATGCTTCGTTTATGGCAAATTTGCGCAGAAAATCAAAATCTATAAAGTACCTAGTTCCCGTTGATTTCGAATCCTGAAAGGGAAGAAGTAAGGTACCTACATAAGGAACTTACAATAAAAGTAAATTTGAAGTTACAACACAAAAAAATCCCACAAAACTAAAAGCCTAGTGGCTAGGTTCTTTAAAAAAAAATAGTTGTATTACTATCTTAAGAATTGTACATTGGGCCATTCTTAAGGCGGGATCATAACACATTCGTAATGACAAACTTTCTGCATTTAATTTAAAAGAGGCTTACCTCATCTTCTCACCGTGACATATCCACATGACACGGCGAAGTGGTTACCTTCTTTTGCGAAGCAGTATTCCCATGAACATCTTTCTTCACACCTCAGCCGCCGGGATTCCTACTCCAATTTCCAGCCACTGTGGACTTGCGAATAACAAGTAGTAGGTAGATCGTCCGGTAACCGTCCGGACTGCGTTTGAGTCGTCGATGACGCGTAGTATTCCACGTGCGTCTCAAGGAGATAAAATACAATAGAATAATCTTTGTCGTACACAAAATAGTTTTTTCAATACACTTACCCGGAAACCCGCTCTTATCTCACCGTTTATAGATATGCAATGGACTATTTTCTACACTAGTGCGGAAAAAAGAACGTGCTACAATATTATTGTAATAAAATAGTTTATCTTATAAGGCTGGGCGCGAGTCGTCCCCCACGAGGCGCAAGTCGACTCTCACGAGATCAGAAACAGATTGGAGCAGATTATAATGATATTTTTTTATATCTTGTTTTTTATTTTATATCTGCTGTATGTGCTATTAAAAAAGACCGCATCAAAATCCGTTGCGTAGTTTTAAAGATCTAAACATACACAGACACAGACACAGATAACGGGAAGCGACTTTGTTTTATACTAAGTAGTGATATAATATAAACTTACCCTAAAAGAAGAGATGGGCCAATTCGACGTAACAGAAAAAAAAACGACAAAATACTAATTCAAAATATTTTTTTTTGTGCAACAGTTACTAGTGAATTACAAAAGTAAAATGTCATTAAAACTAACATGATTTTATAAACCGCTTTATTATTATATTATGCATCCGGCCTTACTGATAACCTCAGAGCAGTGTGGATAAGAGTTATTAAAAAACCGGACAAGTGCGAATCAGACACGCGGGCAGAGGGTTTTTAAGGTTCCGTAATCAACAAGGAACCCTTATAGTTTCGCCATGTCTGTCTGTCTGTCCGTTTGCGGATAATCTCAGCGACCGTCAATCTTCGTCGACAGCGCCATCTCTCGGGAAATTGGGTTACTAATTTTTACATGGGCTACTGGGTTCTGTTACATTGTGAGAAATTTGTGGCGGACGGGAAACTATGGAACCCTACACTGAGCGTGGCCCGACACGCTCTTGGCCGATTTCATTTTTTTTATGGTGGGAAAAATCATCTCATGACGAATCCCACCCTTGGACGGGTTGAGAAACAGTGTCAGACTCCTACTGAGTAAACAACCCACCCCATCCCTTCTTAGCCGGGGTCGGACTTTCCTTTCAGAAGCCGGACTGGCTCCCAGTAGGCTCCGGCACTGCAGAGGGGCCTCTACATTTACGAAACAATACGTGCTATCGACGACTTGGGCTTGGTTCAGACGGTTACCAAACAATCAGATGGCGAGCAATGGGTGGCTCGCTGTCCGCGTCTCTTCTGCACGAATCCGGTGTGGGTACGTCCCGAATTTGCCATATTTGGTGAGAACCTGCGTCATGCGGAAGGTGAGGACGCCGTGAGGTCTTTGCAGCCACGCCTCAAGGAGGGACCTGGGGAGGGTTACCGCCATAATTGTAGCGTTCCCAATCCCATAACGAAAAAAAAAACCATTTAAGGATTCCGTGTTTCCTTTTGTGGTGCGGAACCCTAAAAATACAATGCTGTATAATTTTTCTCATTTTATAAAGTTCATATAAATAAATGATAACATATTATGTTTAATTAAACATATATATGAAATATATACCTATATGATATGATCGACACTTATTGCACAACGCCGTCTAGTCCCAAGCTAAGCAGAGCTTGTGTTATGAGTACTAGACAATTGATAACCCATGTAGGCCTATGTGAAATAAAAAGATTTTGACTTTGACTTTGATAAACATATGGTATGGTATGGTATATCGGACTGGTGTCCGCAACTCCATGACGATGTACGATAAACATATTTATATATATTTCTTTCTAAACACACACATATTTTAGATAAATTACACCCAGACACAGAACAAATGATCGTGCTTATCACACAAACATTTGTCGTAGGTGGGAATTGAACCCACGACCTCTGGCATAGCAGTCATGTTTACCAACCACTGGACCTTCTTTGTCTAAGTTCCAGGGCACCAGAAAGCTTCTCCCCGGCTGAGTCCCCACAGTTTGCTGACAACTCCTTGAGGCACGAAACAGTGCGTGCCGACCGACGACGACTTGGGCGGACAGTGACCTACCCATTACTCACCGTCCGCAAACCCGCGCCTACGGGCCCAGAAATCGTTGTCATAGAAATCATCAAATTACAAACACAGTAAAAAAGAAATAACAAACACGGTAAAAAAAGAATTACTTAGCGAAATCGGTTCAATTATTCTCGAGATTTACGCTTAGCAATACATTCAGCGATTCATTTTTATATTATAGACTACTTACCTACCATTTTTACAGTATGAGTACTATTTTGACTGGCCTGCACTGTCCTTACATAATTTATGTGTTAATACTGTAATATGGAAATATTGTAACAAACCTTTTTTTTTAAAGGGTTGAAGTTTCTTACCGATTCTTCTCTATAGGAAACGACCAATTTGGAACCGTGCACTAGCTTCTGACGTTTTACAAGTGCCCATGTAGGCCTATGTGAAATAAAAATATTTTGACTTTGACAAAACATGGACCCGTTGTAGCCCATCATCGACCCTTGGGTCATAAAATAAATAAATATCAGAAAAATTCTTCTCATAATAAATTACAGAACAAAAGAAACAAACTCACATTCGTGTGTGACTTTTAAACATAAAGAAAGAAAGAAAAGAAAGAAAATATGTTTATTTGGCACTCCATGAACCAATATAAAATAAACAATTACAACATATGTAACTAATACATTCTCTGTTGATTTGCTCATAATAATCGTACAGGCGTTTGGTTCGAAAAGATACTGTTCTAACCAAACTTAGTGGCGGCGACCTCTCGAGCTGGACTTTGGTTCAGAACATGGCAGGCGGTCGCCTTCTTCTGTGAAACAGTAACGCTAGCAAAGGAGGAGGCCGACTGCATCAAGCAATGGCAACAGCGCTCACGCCCTCGCTTCCACGCCGCCGCGATTCAGATCCCGATTTCTGGCCACCGAAGGAGCGGGGGGCTTGTGGACTTGTCGGACAGCGAGCAATGGGTGACTCGCTGTCCGGCCGTCTGGACCGAACCCAAGTCGTCGACGGCTTGTACTGTATCCGCGCGCCTCAAGGAGTGGTCAGCAAAGTGTAGGGCCCCAACAGGATCGAAGCTTCCTGGGATCAGCAGAAGAAACGAAGACAACGAAGGAACGGGGTTGGTTTTTTAGTCAGTAAAAATCTGACACTATCTCCCGCCCTGCCCAAGGCCGGGAAAAGCCACTGGATGATTTTTGCCCACCATAAAACAATAACCAAAGCTTGTATTATTTATTTGTTCTGTGACCAAACTTGAATTAATTTTGCAAATATTTTAAGAAGCAGTTTTTTCAAGGTGATAAAATTTTAAAATGTTCTTATTTCACATAGGCCTACATGGGTATTTATAAAACTTAGAAACTGGTAATACGGCTCCAATTGTCAACTGGCAAAAATCACGATTACACATTAAAATAATATAATTTTATTGATTACGTTGATGACATTGTTTACATTATAATGATTAATATTAAAACAACAACGGAGCATTTTTAGGTGCCATTAGTGTATACAATTAAAAAATAATAAAAATCTAGAAGTTATACAATAAAAAAAAATTGTTACAAAATTATAGCAAATCGGCAAGTAAGGAGATGACTGGTTACGAATTCATTTCATCAGCCGCCCTCGCCAAGTTCCTGTCGTTTCGTTAACGTCGAACGCTTGGAATAGATCACGCCACGATTTCCTTAGTTCTGACTACGTAACTAAGCGTTGAGATGACACCAGAACAAAGAAATTTGCGGCGTGGCCAACTCAAAGCGTTCGACATTAACAAAACGAAAGTAACTTGGCTAGGGGGTCAGGCAAGATAAAATTTTATTCCATTGAATAGTACGTAACGATGATGGCAAGGGTTAGAGGTGAAAGATTTGATAGAGTAGACTCTTCAATATCTTCACTCCTCGTGCTAGAACTGTGCTGAAGAAGAGACAAGAGTCTTCTATACTTCAGACAACATTTGAAGCACAAGTCGACTCCATTGCTTTGTTCAGAGCGACCGGCTCCTCTCTACTCTTGTAAGCGTATAAGAAACATTTGATTAGGAAGGCGGGAACGTCGCATCTTTCACCCTCGTAGTCCGCTGGGCACCGGCACACTGGCTCTCTCTTCTCATCCAGGGAACAGACACCGCCGTTGAGGCAATACTGATGGCATGCGTTGACTTTGTTTTCCTCAGAAGTATCGGCATCACTAATGAAACAAGAAACATTTTAATCAGAGAAGTATCGCAATGAGAGCAGTGGTGGCCAAGTTGTAACAACCCCGACTTATAAGTAAGTAGGTCGCAAATTCAAACTCCAATTCAGCCAGGTGCATTACCTTGTGTTATAGTTTTGACGGCTCGGCTGGCGCAGTGGTTAAGCGATTGACTGCTGCGCTAAGAACAAATATTTGTATGACCTACAGATAGATGTTCCGGGTCTGGGTATCTTGTGTATGTGACTTTACATGTTTGTGTACGCACCCACGACACAGGATTAATTCCTAGTGTGGGGCAACGTTTTTAAAAAAGAAAAAAAAAAAAAAAAGGAAAGTTAACGAAAGGACCGCACGAACATCATTGGTCGTTCTTACTTATACCAGCGCTTAAAAACACTTTCAAAGTCAAATGAAAACGAAGTCATTTCTAAGATCACATTTTGGCAAGTTTTCTCCCGAACGGTCTGCACTATAGTCAGACTCGGGCGTTTCTTCCACCTAAATCCGGCGTAGGAACCTCCCGAACATATCGTCCCCATTATAACTATGTACAAATATACAAAAAATCATCATCATCATCATTTCAGCCGAAAGACGTCCACTGCTGGTCCACCTTGTGGGAGGCCTTCCAACGCTACGTCTTCCGGTACGCGGTCGCCACTCCAGAACCTTTCGGCCCCAGCGGCCATCCGTTCTGCGTGCAATGTGCCCTGCCCATTGCCACTTAAGTTTGGCGATTCTTTTCGCTATGTCGGCAACCTTGGTTCTCTTGCGGATATCCTCATTTCTGATTCTATCACGCAAGGATACTCCGAGCATAGCCCTTTCCATTGCCCTTTGAGTGACCTTGAGTCTTTTTATAAGGCCCATTGTAAACGACCACGTTTCAGAGCCATACGTCATCACTGGCAACACGCACTGATTATAGACAAGATATACAAAAAATATACCTACTTATATCTTAATATCTACAAAAAATACAAACTTAGTAACAATATACATTAACAAAGGAATAAGAATACTTGGGCATTAACAAATGATTATATACTTATATGCAACGCCTTCCTCTCTTCTAACTTACTATTTGCTGTGCCCATCAGGGTCCACGATTGCTACCATGTTATTTATATTACCATCAGATCTTTACAATCTGGATTTGCGATAAAGAATATGAATACGAAACTAGCGTACAATAAAAATAACAAGGTGTTAAGTACCTGAATTTATTTGGTCCCTCAGCACCAGAACATTTGTCCGTACTGGCGGTAACTTCGCATCTTTCACCATCGTAATCTGCTGAACACTGACAGACTGGCTCTCCTTCTTCATTCAGGGAACAGACACCACCGTTTAAACAATAGTCTTGGCACGCGTAGACTTCACACCTTTCTCCAGAGTAACCGGCGACACAGCTGAAATGACAAAGGACTAGATGTAGATGATGATTTTAAAGTAGGGGAGACTCCGAGGTCACAGACTCTCAAAGTGGCAACTCTGTCTGCCCGCTGACTGTATTTAAGAAAGGCAGGGGCTTAGTGATCACGTGCTGCTGTGCACTACGAGGTTCAGAGGAGACCCCTCACATTCTCCTCATGGATGTGCCCAAACAGGCGTTATTTTTTTATGTTGGGAAAAAATCCGTGTCAGACTCTTTACTGACTAAACACCCCACCACATATTTTCTTCTTTGCCCTTCGCACTGGGGCCAAGACTGTGTCGTATTCACTCCTGACTTAAACACTCCTACGTCAGGGAACACAGATTCTGACAGGGAATTCTACTCCTTAGCTGTACCCGCAACGAATGTTAGGATGGCCACCATGTAAAAATAAATGCCTATAACAACTGCAAATTGCATTTTTTTTTAAACCATTAATTTTTTTACGAGTTTACAAGCGCTAAATTTCGCAGAGCCCAACTTCAGACTCGCCAAGACCAGACAGCCGTACTTTACCGTTGGCGCATCAACCTACATCTAGTGTTTTGGATGATGGACCGTATTTGTATTATCTATACCACAACTTTCACAAATAATATGATTTACCTGCACTTAGGCTCGCCATCAGCACTGATACTACAATTTCCTTGCAAACAGTAGTCCTGGCAAATGGGAATCTCACATCTGTCACCGTAGTAATCTGTTGAGCACTGGCAGACTGGTTCATCTGCCTTACTCAAGGAACAGACACCGCCGTTTAAACAATACCCGTTACATGCTTTTTCCTCACACCTCTTCCCAGAATAACCGGCCTTACAACTGAAATAACAAAAAGTTATATAATTTTTATTATAGTTACATTTAAGCACAAGAAGGAAGGTGGTGGTCCCTGGCACCGGAATGCACGCAGGCTAAAGAAGCCATGCCATACTTAAATAACATCGTAACCAGTAACCTTCTGCGACTGAACAGGGGAGTCCTGCGTCTGGTGGCAAGGATCATCACCGGGCACTGCTCCCTGAACAAACACTTCTTCACAGCATCAGCATCCTCTGCACAGAAGACTATTCCTGACATTCATTTCACGATGCGTAAGGCATTAAGTCCGCCTCTGTACATTTGTGCATGAAGTATTAAATAAATAAATTTAGTGTATGTATGCAGTGTAAATTTTATTGACTGTTATAATTAATTACTGTTGTAAAAGCGTTTGACATGGTTTCTTACAATGTTCTGTGGAGAAAGATGAGGCTAAACACCAGTCTGCCTGTGGAAGTAATTAATTTATTTAAGTATTGGTATGATAACCAAAGCAATTTTGTCAGATGGATGGGCGAATGCTCAGATAAATATAGGATGAAGTGTGGAGTAAGGCAGGGGGGTTTGACCTCACCTACTTTATTTAATCTGTATGTAAAAGGACTGATTGAGGAGCTCAGCAGTGCCGGTGTCGGATGTTCAGTAGATGGTATTTTTACGAATAACATAAGCTACGCTGATGACATGGTGCTGCTGGGGCCCTCAATCAGTTCTGTGAGGACACTATTGTCGATATGTGAACGGTATGCATTGGCCCATGGGCTCAAGTATAATGTTGAGAAGAGTGAGCTGCTACTTTTTAAGGCTGGTACTAAAACTTACACTGTTCCTCCAATCACACTTAATGGAACAATCCTACAGCAAGTGTCTAAGTTTGAGTACTTGGGTCACTGGGTCAATGAGAAACTAACCGATGATATGGACATGGATAGGGAGCGCAGGGCATTGTCGGTAAGGGGTAACATGCTTTCTCGCAGGTTTGCGCGATGCTCTCGTGATGTTAAAGTCACACTATTTAAAAGCTACTGTCAAACGTTATACACGTGCAACCTGTGGAGCTGTTACACTAAAAAAGCCTACAATGCTCTGCGCATCCAGTATAACAACGCATTCAGGGGTCTGTTGGGGCTCCCATGGCGGTGTAGTGCTTCCGGAATGTTCGTTGAGCACAGCACGGACGGCTTCCAGGCGGTACTTCGTAAAAGAACGGCCTCCCTGTGGTCACGCTTAAAGGGTAGCACCAACACGCTGCTGAGTGTGGTGTCGAATAGAGTGGACAGCGAAATCCTTGGGCAGTGGTCACTCATGCATGTCCAAAGCAATAAGCATTTTAAATTTTACTAACATAGTTATAAGTTTTCATCTACTAACAAAATATGGACTTGTATAATCTCTATGTGCATAGTCTGAAATAAATATTTTCAATTCAAATTCAATTCAATTATATTTATATGTATTATATGGGTTTGATTTTAGTGTATTTTAAGTTTTATGAATTACCTACTAGCTGGTACCCGCGACTTCGTCTGCTTCTTTTTAAAAGGTAGCCTATGTTCTTTCTCAGGGTCTAAAGATTGTCTGTGCCAAATTTCATCAAAATCGTTTGAGAGGTTTAAGCGGGAAAGCGTAACAAACAGACAGACAGACAGAGTTACTTTCATATTTATAATATTAGTTAAATTTAGTGTATGCATGCAGTGTACATTTTATTTACTGTGGATATGCATATATGTATTATATGAGTTTAGTTTGAGTGTATATTAAGTTTTATGAATTATTTATATTTATGCACACTGTGTCTACATTTCTCATCCAACTCTCCTGTCGTAGGTCTGCTGGAAGAAATTTCGTTAGAAATAAGCAGTACTTTTGTACTCTTCTATCTGTATGTGTTCTATTCTTTTTGTATTTGCTGTGTACCTACGTAAATAAATAAACGAAGATAACAAACAGCTTTACTCGACTCCTATGGAACCCAAAAAAAAATTATGACTAGTTGATACAAACACTCATAAATTCGCCGAACTAAAATGGGACTGCGCCGCATGTGAATGACATGGTTCCATAAAATACGGAATTGGTGCTCAAACAAGATAGAATGCCCTGGATATCTCCCTTAAAAGCCGCCAACCCGACGTACATTTTCATACAACCGCTCTTATGTGATTATGATGTTATATTACAGATCTTTCAGATATTTTGGAATATCTAGTAGGTAGATAGTATCTAGGCTTCTATAGAAATCAAAACGTAAAATTATGTAAGAGAAATCCAGTAAAGAACTCTGAAAATCTGCTATTTTACGTGAACTTTGACTCTCCATAATGTCCTCCCATATAAAAAAAATATTAAAAGTACTTCTGTAGAAACCTAGCGCATTTAATCGAGATTCTAAATGTAGTCAATTTTTTTTTTTCAAAAATCCTTAAGAGTTTAATAAAAACAGAATTACACAGTAAATCGTAGAATTACTGAATACCAATAAAGTTTTCAGGTGTTATAGGTATCTCATTTATGGCATTACTTTTGCATAAAAAAATTACATTAGATTGCTTAAGGTGAAGCCACAAGCTTTTAAACCATGCTCGACGTAGACAATATGCGAGTCGTTAAGGCCCACCTTAAGGATTGGAAACGAGAAGTGAGGAACGTGGAAATCCCCTTGCGTTAGATTACTTTAACCATCACAAAGAGAAATAGGAGGCTCTCGCAATTGGCCTCCATCAACTCTACCCGACCCATCTGAAATGAACTTGAAAGATGTTTGTACACATTTCACCAACATAAAAGCACAAGCGAATATAATAGAACCAGTACATGATTTTAGACCCCAGGTGGTGGAACATTTCGTTGGACATTTCTTAATTTAAACAAAAAATTTGTACTGTTTTTAAAGTAATCTGTATAAACTCTATTTTTTTTTTATCTTACTAATATTATAAATGCGAAAGTTACGATGTTTGGATGTCTGTTACTCAATCACGCCAAAACGGCTAGACGGATCTAGATGAAATTTGGCACAGGCATTTTTTTTTTTTTTTTTTTTTATGGTAGGTGAAAATCATCCAATGACGAAACCCGCTCTTGGGTGGAGCGGGAGACTAGTGTCAGACTCTTACTGACTAAAAACCTACCCCGTACCTTCCTTGCCCTATTCCTGGAGTCGAGGTAACAGTTTCCCACTTCCCTCTAGACTCCGGGAGGCTTCGACCCTGAAGGGCCCCTGCAGCGGCACAGGCATAGGATATACTCCGGAATAGGACATAGGCTACTTTTTATCCCGGAAACCCTAGATGCTCTAGGCATTTTTTGCGATTTGTCTAAGGCCCTCGATTGCGTTCTCCATGACACATTAATCAGGAAACTACACCATTACGGAATCCGAAACTCCTCCCTGGATCTTCTTACATCATATCCGAGTGAAAGGATTCAGAGAGTTGACGTAAACGGAAAAAGATCTCCCGGATCTGTATTAAGAATGGGTGTCACATAAAAATAAATGTATGTTTAAAAAATACAGTGATGTTCATAATTTTAATACTAGGAACAAAAATAAATATGTAGTTCCTGCTACCAGGCCCAAAAAATAGGGGGCTCATTTAGATGCCAATGTATACGCTTCTATAATAAACTTCCTAGTAATATCCAACAACTAAGCCTTAATAACCTTAAAGCCTTTGTTAAGCGTAAACTTTGCAAAAAAGCCTTTTATAGTGTAAAGGATTATATTGAGGACGAAAAGGCTTGGGATTGACCTGCTCCAGTACTCACTTCAACTGTTGAAACGTTTTCTTTGTTTTTATAATTATTATCTTCTCTCGATTTGACATTAATGTTTATTTTTTACAATTTTACATTTGTAAACTATATATATATTATTATTGTGAACGTGAGGACTATGTGGATTAAGCTATACGTTTTTTATTTTGTTTCTGTCTCTGTTTTCTTCTCAGTAAATTTAGCGTATGTCTGGCAATTTGAGTATTTAACGGCCTACTCAAATGTCCTTTTCTTGGTATTGTTCGTCGGGTCGTGTTGAGCTCCTTAGTAGTCCTGAGTTGAGCTTTGCGAATACTGACAAATGCTTGCACTGACTGGACAGGTCTACTCAAATTTGTATGGATCTTTCTTCAAAAGACCATCTCAGACAAATCTGCATGGTTCTTATGTGATTTGACCAATACATATTTTCTGTATGGACTTTAAAAGAGAGTTTGAACCCTGAGTTTGTTTCGGTGTTTCTTCTCAGGGTAGTCCGCTAGGAAACACCGGACTCATCTAGCATGAAAAAATTGACGTGTAAAAGTGTTTTTTAAAACCTACTTACAAAATAAAGATCATTTATCATTTATTTATCATTTATGAAAAAATATTTTCATTTAAAATTTGATTGGTGAAAAAGTAATAAATTAGGACCGATCATTGTGGCGGCACTTCGGGAGGCCTAAATCTAAGGCGCTGTCTCCACGAGCGAGAGAATCGATATTATCGCCGTGCCATGTTTTTCTATACACTGTCTATGGAACCGTCTCCACACGACGATATTATCGCCGCGATGCGACGAGGGGCAACGAGTGAGCAAAACGTCATTACATCGTGCATCGTCGCTAGCCTACCGCGACTAGCAACGCGGCCGCCGCGCGCTCGCGGCGCTCTCGCGGCGCTCTCGCGACGAGCGCGCGGCGGGCACGCTGTCAAAAGCAGCGTCATTTCAGCATTGCCTCTCGTTAAGCAAAGACGTTTCTAGAAGCTTTTTTTGAACGTGACGTCGAGGAAACGCCGCGATACCGTTACGAGTCGCCGCGGAATCGACGCGATTCCATAACGACTTGCGACGATACGCGGCGGAATTATCGCTCGTTCGTGGAGATTATCCGACGATATAAGGGCGGACTCGTCACGATTCTCTCGCTCGTGGAGACAGCCCCTTAGACATCTTTCGGCTGAGATGAGACGTAATAAGATGAACACGTTTTACCTGCAATTCGGTAATCCCTCAGCACTGACACTACAATTTCCATTCAAACAATAGTTATAACATATTGATACTGTAGACTCCGGCTTCGAGTTATTCTGGATCAAATATTGTACATTTTCGCAGCTCTTTACTCCCTGAATTTGTTCCTCTAATGTGTAGTAGGTAGCTATACGTTGACAATACATACAATTTGAGCTAGCAATTGCAAATTGTGTTTTTTCTATTCGTTCTGATGCATTCTTTGGCAATTGCCAAATTCGCAATTGATTATTATTCATAAAGTAGATGAAATTTTTCGATATAGCCAATGCATCTGAATCACTATAGTTTAATGTTTTATATAATGTTGTGCGGTTCTTTCCACGGAAATTGGTACTTTCGATTGACATCTGATATCCACCAATGGCATAAATTGTCTCAGTCCAGTAAATTTTCTGGGATTGTAGATCGATGGCCAAGCTATAATGCCACCCAGCCATACTGTCTACTAAAACTTCACTTTCGGACCCATCTAGTCGCATCCTGCCTATGTCGTCGTCTGTGATCCAATAAATATACCTGTAATTTATAAATATCATTAAAAAGTGGTGGCCAAGTGATAAAGGCCCCGACTTACAAGCCAGGCGCATTACTTTGTGTAATTTATTTCATCACCACTGTTCTCAAAACGGTGAAGGAAAACATCGGGAGTAATCCAGCATGTCCTAGAACTAAAAATTTGAAGACGTGTGATATCCACCAATTCGCACTGGGCCCGCGTGGTGGATTATGGCCCATTCCCTCTCCTAGAGAGGAGGCCTGTGTCCCAGCAGTGGGAACATTAATAAGGTTGATGATGATGATTATAAATATCACAAAATTCAAAACTAATTTGATGACTGGCCTGTCAGCCTAGTAGTTAGTGACCCTGACTGCTGTGCCGGATGGGGTCGATTCCCACCCAGGACAAATGTTTGTGTGATGAGCACGATAATTAGTTGTGTCATAAATATACTTAAACAAGATCAAACAAAGTAAAACCGAATATTTTTTGACAGAATATTTATATCAAACATTTATTTACTCATTTAAAGATAAAGAAAAGATTCATAAACCATATCTCTTAACCTTTCAAATACCATAATTACAGACGCAATTAAAGAACAATAGATGTGCTTACACCGGTGTCCTCTTGAGGCTTAATGAACTAGACTAGGAGACCTGTGAATCTGTCTTTATATTGAAATTCAGTAAAACTAAAAGTAACGAGAGTTCCCTACTTGAAATCTTTGGTTCGAATAACACTTGCTCGAAAAAGTTTGTTCGACAGTACATGGAATTGATGAATTATGAACGCGACAGTTCATTATCCCCATGCACCAAAATCCCTAAAGCTATTTTGAAACATTCGATTTGCAGAATATTTATATTTCTACGCGGTAATGAAACGATAATGTATATCATATATGTTAAAAATAACGTGCCGTCCAGCTGTCCACTGCGATATCGTTATAACTGTGACACTACAATCTCCATTCACACAATAGTTATGACAGATTCATACTGTAACTCTAATGAAATCATAGATATATCAAACAGTAGAGATATGGCAAGGAGGCGTGGTTCTTAGGAACACAACTAGGCTATACTTATTCCCGGTACCAAAAAACGCACGCAGAACAAATATCATTGCTTGCTTAGTACAGATCGACCAATTAATCAGATGGCCTAAATGCACAATGGATGTGTATTTAACGGAAGAACATGCGTTAGTTTTTTGTTTGTTAAGGATGTGAAGTAATATTATTTTGTGGTTGTCGATGTTTTTCATGATCCCCACGCATTTCTATGTAGATATGTCTATTCGCAAGAAACTCAAAAAAAAAAAACTGAAGGGAATTTCATGTGGTTGGGATTTATTGTTGGGATGAAAAATTATTTATAAAAAATATCTAAAATTATTATGTTTGTATATTTCTTGCTCTACATTACCTCTTCTAGGTATTTTATTTTAGTAAATATTTCAAATAATCCACATCCTGGGCTTTCTACAATATCTTTCCAAAAGTCTTTAGGCTGAAAATAATAATTTTTAGCAACAAAAATGTTGTAAATTAATTGGTAATAAAATACACTTTTGGGAACTGACGGAACCAGGCGTGATAAAACAAAATAAATGTTGTAGGAAACTATTAATTTATATTTTCTTGTGATATACCTGCATCATTCGTTCAATCACTATCAATCATACCCACTGTCTTTTAATTTAAATTTTTTAGGAACCCAAAATCGCCATTTTGTGGGTTACAACCACTTACGAGAAGTAGGATAAAGAAAGTTAGGAAATAATTTGAACATTTATTAAGTAAATAAAAACACAAATAACTTCAAAAAAAAATCTGAGATTTTTCGTGTTTTTTTAGATTTCCATGAAAGAAACTAATTTTGAAGTATACAAATTTTATTACCTATATTAGAAGTTAACAGCTACTGTTTATTAAAACTATGAATACTTTGTAAATAGTGTTTACAAAATTTAATTTGTATTGCAATTTATGATCAAAAGATCTTTCGCTCGTATAGAATTACGTTCCTATTAAACATCTCGTAACTCGAATTTTTTAGCTTTTTTTTAAGTAAAGATATTTTTGAATTAAATAGAAGGTGCAGGTGTAGGGAGATCCTGTCCCACGAAGGTGGTGACAATCCTGGATATGTGTGTAGACTCATTAGACATTGTTCCTGTGTAAGCATCAGCTATATTTTCTATGACACAGTTTTCCGTGTCATAAAAAATATAGTTGCAAATGGAATAAAAAGTCATTAACGTATAATTCATCAAAGATTGCCTTGGTGAGATAAAAATAAATTTTAAAACTTGAATTTCATAGATATTTTTTCCTCGGCTACTTGACGTCACTAATTGTATAATTTGCATATGTGTGTTTATACTGATCCCGTAGTTATAAGAGGATGCTCCACCTCTTTTTTGAGTGTGTTTCATAAAAAAGTTCATAGGTGTGGATATCTATATCTCTGTGTCCGTGAGACATGTGAGCACGTGTGGCGTACGTATAGATTTTGATTTTGTGTTAGTGAAAAAATGGGCGTAGTTTGGAGACATCTGAACTAGAACAAATTTGTGTTGATAACATATCTCTACTGTTTGATATATCTATGAATGAAATGATAAAGTAACTTACCCTCCACAGCTGTCCATTGCGATATCATTACAACTGTGATCCAAAGTTGCCAAAAGATTTCCATCCAGTATTTTGTCAGGAGACGCAGGATTCGATGAGAATGAATATATACTCCGATGTTGGTTCCAAAAGAGTACTTGAGTGATAGGATCGTAGACTACTCGCGCGTAGTACCCGTATGATTCTCTCGTTACTATTTTTTTTATTTTCCCACTTGTCAAGTCATAGCTGGATATCGAGATACCCGGGTCGATGAAGTCGGCAAAAAACACCCTATAGTGAACCGGATCGTAAGATACTGATGTAATATAATTAGCAAAAGGGATATTTTCTGTATGCGTTATTGTTCCATTGTAATAAAAATCTAATCGCGTTATTTCGCTCACGACGATTTCTGAAACATAAAAATAAAAGAATTATCGGAAGTTATATGTTTGAGGCGTTTTGGGGTTGAAACACTAGAACCATGGCGTCCGAGCGCCCGTCGTATTGTCTGTGACATCAGCAAACAGCTGGTCGACTCTTTGCGAGACCAGATGCTTGGGCTTTTAGTATGTTTTTCCTCAGATCTCAACTTTGGGCGGTTCATTGAGTCCAAAGCCAAGGTAGCTGCTAGGAAACTCGGCGTTCTTGCAAAAGTCCGACGGTACTTCACACTGAGACAGCTTCTAATGTCGTACAAAGCACAGGTCCGATCGTGTGTGGAGTACTACAGCCACATATGGGCTGGTGCTGAAAAATACCACCTAGCGGCTTTGGATTCGATGGAATGGCGTGCAAAGGTGATCCAGATTTGGTTGGGTCCAATCTTCAAAGCCTCAAGCACAGGCACAGTAGCCAACCTTTCGGTTTTCTACAGGATGCATTTTGGAGAGTGTGCGCGGGAATTGCACGATTTGATTTGTTTTGCATTTACGAGTTTTCAAGCGCTAAAGTTCGCAGAGCCTAAATTCGAAGACTCGCCAAGATCCCACGGCCATACTGTACCTATCATTTGTTTCCCCACCACCCCACCTGATGATAAGCAGTGATGCAATCGTTGTTGATAGGTAAATAGCTCTAATTTAGAGCCTATTCACTCTAGCTTTAAAGACACCTAAATTATAATCGGACGGGAAGACGCACCAGGAAAATCATTCTATTTCTTCGATATACGCGGTATAAACGACGAGGTGAAACGCTTAGTCCATATACCTAGATTTTTTATTCTTTTTTTCTAGCCTTTAAATTAACAATTCATGCTCTTATACTCACCCCATAAGAAGGAATGCGTGGACCTTACGAGAAGTATTACCAACGTCAAAACACATGAGCTATACATCATCTTCTCTTCAGACCAGTTTATTCAGCAGATGAAACGTCCAATCTCGGTGACCGCTCGAAGGACACTAGAGCAAAGTGTTGGCTAATCGGGACCAATGTCGCTATATCCTGTTGGAGTAAAATTCACAGATAAGCTGGCTTGTATGTGTTAATCTCATATTATAATTTGTAAATTTAGGGTCTCTTACGTCAATCGACTTATGAAGCGTTATTAAAAATGGGATAAAAACTCAAAATAGGTGCTTAACTTACACAGATTATAGTCCATCACACTATTTTTTTAATTCTTGATAGGCTCGCGTTTGACCGTAATCTTTCTGATGGTAAGCGATGATGTGGTCGACGATGGAGCACGCTTGCCTAGAAGTAAGCTATTTACTCATGATTTAAAGACCCCTAGGTTGAAGCTATCAGGAAACACAGACTCCGGCAGAGAATTCCACTCCTAAGCTGTACGAATAATGAATGTGTGCGATCTCCACTATGTACCGGTGGCGTAATGCTGTACTTCTGGTCGTCCGATGATGGAAGGGTGGGATCAAATTGTGAAATTCCAATGCACACTCCTTGAAATGCAAACGATAGAAAACCGACAGGCTAGCAACTCGGTGTCGATGCTTTGACTCGACAAGGCACCTTACTAAAAACAGGCCAAGTTGATGATGAGTTATCTCTAGGAAACCAGCATGGTCTTCTTCACAGTGATCACGTGATGCCGTGCACAAAGAGGCTCAAAGGAGACCATTGCTGAGTCTCCTAAAAGATGTGCCCTAATAGGCGTTGCACAGAGGGGCTCTGGAATGATCTTTTAAGTGGTAACGGCGCCCCTTCCATGTAAATTGTCCCCTCGAAAACAAAAAATTAGGTAATCAGTGTTTTTTATAGTGGGAAAAATCATCGAATGACCAATCCCACCCTTGGGCGGAGCGGGAGACAGTGTCAGACTTCTACTGACTAAACGGCCCTCCGTTCCTTCTTGCCTTAGTTCCAGGGCCCTTGGCCCTAGAACGCTTCGACCCTGCTTGGCCCCTACTGTTGCTTACAACTCAAGGTGATCAGCGTGGTACCGCTCTAAGCGTCCCCAACACGCCGTTGCGTCCTGCTGTCTCTACCCTCGTAGTCACGCAGTATCTGAACATTTTTCCTTTACTTCACTTCACGAAGATTAAAGAACTCTGCTCACTCTTGGAGTAATGAAAAAATATACTTCTAAAGCAACTCAATCTAAAGAAAAAGCAGTATGCTCTGTTTATTGCGTATTTTGACGCTCGTATTTTAATAAAAAGCTATAAGGTATTAGGGTTTTTTAGGGTACTTCACGTAGGCTTACAATCTAAAAAAATGACAAGGAAAATTGGACGCAGCTAAGCAGAAAGGAAAAAATTCCTTATGCAACTTATTATATATTGAGTATTTTCTGCTTAACTACATCTAATTTGCGCATGATTCGACACAGTTTGAGTATCTAATCGAGATAAAACACAATTTGTGTTTTGTTTTAAATAATCGCGTTTAGTTTTATTTCTGAAATTTGTCTCTTAATTAAGAAAAACAACTTCAAAACTCGATTAATATAATCCTATAACTCTATAGGACTCGAAGTTTTGTACGGAACCCTTGTCACACGAGTCCCGCTCACATTTGACAGGTTTTTTTAGATATAAACATCCGCATACATCGCTGGTTTGCTGCTAAAATAATATTTTTTAGCAATGGGCTTATCATGTCCTTACTTAATCCTCAGCTACGCCCACGGGACTTCTAGAATCGTTAAAACTTATTGTCAAAAAATGACATCTTGTAGTTCGCCGTCTGGTCGTCTGGTAACTGTCTGGACCAAGCACAGTCGTCGACGGCGCGCGCCTCAAGAAGTTGTCAGCAACCGTAAGGAACCCTGCAGAAGAGTCAAAGCCAACTAGGGCCAAGGGTTCGTGTCTGAAAGGAAGGTTCTGGCCCAAGTATGTATGGCAATGTAGGAACGGGGACGTTGTTTAGTCAGTAAGAGTCTCACACTATTTCCCGCTCTACCCAAGGGCGGGATTCGTCATTGGTTAATTTTTACCTACCAAAAAAAAATCTAAAAAAAGGGGAGGAAGAGGGAGGCCGAAGAAGAGATGGATGGATTGTGTGAGGAGTGATATGAAAGAAAAGGGAGTTAGTTATAGTGTGACGGGTGACAGACCAGAGTGGAAGAAAAAAACATGTTGCGCCGACCCCAAGTAATATGGGATAAGGGTAGGATGATGATGATCTCTCTAGGTCGTTGCTATGGCTATGGGCAGCCCCCCGATCCAATTGAGACTCAAAAATCTGTTACTGCACATTAAAGGATAAACAAAAATACATAGAAATATTTATGTTGTTCTTTTATATTTTAACACATTCTAAACTAGGTACTCAAAAACCTGAAGCATAATTACTTCTAGTATTACTTTTAGTAGGTACTTAATAGTTACTACTACCTACTGATAATAATAGTTACAAATAGCAATACAGTATCTATAGTTACTAATAATAATAGTTAATAGTTACTTTATAATTACTTAATAGTAGTTGGTAGTTATTATTTAGTAGTTAATTACTTCTAGTACTGTTCCTTTTTTCACTTTTTGAAGTTTTTAGATCTTGGCTTCGTACTCATCAATTTGTTGAGAGAACAATTGCAAAATACGTTTTAGATGGTTCACTTCGGTGCGAAGATCTTGTAGTATATGCTGTGTTGTGTTGTCAGCATCAGTATGTATGATAGCAACATCACATCTTTCACCCTCGTAGTCAGCTGTGCACTCACAAACTGGCTCATCCTCCTCATTAAGATAACAGATACCATTGTTTAAACAATGCTTATAGCATACGTTTACTTCGCATCTTTCTCCAGAGTATCCGGCTTGACAACTGAATCAAACAAATAAAAATGTTAAAAGAGTTACTCTACCACGTGTAACGTAAATGGCGCCAAACCTGAAAATGAAGTGCTCAGGATAACGAGCAGAATCAAGGGTGTTACCACACGAATCGATCGATCGTCAATCGATGACATCGATCGACGTCTTTCGACGTTGATCGTTCGGTGTAGTAGCTTTAATTGATCGACGGATACCGGTCGACTAACCAATCAATTTATTGCCGGTCGACGGCATCGGTCGACGTAGATCGATTGACGCTGGCTATATTCCATCAGTTTCCACCATCGATCGATCATCGATCGACATCGACTAATTTATTCTACCATCGATCTCATCGATCATCGTCATCGGCTATTCGCCTATTCCCAGAGTAACCGGCCTTACAACTGAAATAACGAAAAGTTATATATTATAGTTATGTATTATTATCATTATTTATTGCATCGTATATATCGTGTCCATTTTATTTAAAAAGAAAGAAAACTATTTTATTTGACACAAAGACACACACAATACAGAAACGACAATAACAACAGATTTTAGTGTATTTTAAGTTTTATTATTTACTAGCGACCCGCCCCAGCTTCGCACGGGTACTGATATTGAAGATATTATACATGTATTATACAACAATAAACCTTCCTCTTGAATTACTCTATCTATTAAAAAAAATTGCATCAAAATCCGTATCAAAATCCGTTGCGTATTTTTAAAGATTTAAGCATACATAGGGACAGTGCAACTTTGTTTTATACTATGTAATGATTTAAATTTATGCACACTGTCTACATTTCTCATCCAACTCTCCTGTCACAGGTCTGCTGGAAGAAATTTCGTTAGAAATAAACAGTACTTTTGTACTCTTCTATCTGTATGTGTTCTTTTCTTTTTGTAAGTGTTTGTGTGTACATTAATACATAAATTAATAAACGAAGACAACAAACAAAAAAAATACTAGTTGAAACAAACACTCAAAAATCTACCCAACTTAAATAGGACTGGGCCGCATGTGTGTGATGTGGTTCCATAAAAAACGAAATTGGTCCTCAAACATGATGTGATGACCTGATTATCTTCCTGGAGGATTGGAAACAGGAAGTGAGGAACGAGGAAATCCCCTTGTGTTAATTTGTTTTAATCTCACAGAGAGAAATAGGAGGCCCTCGCAATTGTCCTCCATCTACTCTACCCAAGCCGTTTGCTACCTTAACAAGTCGAAGCGTGGCGGACAGAGCTCCGGTGTGGGATCTCATGGTGAAATGGAAGCTGTCTGAAATTAACTTGAAAGATGTTTGTACATATTTCACCAATATTAACGCACAAGCGATTACTATGGAACCAGTTCATTTTGGACCCCAGTTGGTGGAATATTTAGCAGGAATTGTTTTAATAAAAAATAAATAATCTGTACTGTTTTTAAAGTAATCTGTATGAATTTGTTATTTTTATTATTAATTTTATTTGGCAACAGATTATTCTACTCTATCCTTTATTTACTCTACGCTTTATTAGATTAGGTATTTTAGTTAAATTAATTAGGGTTATGTAGTTTTAAGGTTAAAGTGGTCAAAATTAAATAAATAAATTGTCTCTATACTCTATTTTTTTTCATAAGAACCTTCTCCTGGCAGTAACAAATACAAAAAAAACGAATCAGCAAAATCGGTTCAGCTGTTCTCGAGTTTTGCACTTACCAACACATTTAGCTAATTATTTTTATATTGTAGAAGATACGCTAATGCTTCATGCGATCCCACCTAATGGTAAGCAATGATGTAATCATTAATGGTGATATTTTTAGTGAAAAAGTAATAAATTAGGACCGCTCATTGCGGCGGCACTTCGGGAGGCCTAAACCTAAGACATCTTTCGGCTGAGATGAGACGTAATAAGATGAACACGTTTTACCTGCAATTCGGTAATTCCTCAGCACTGACACTACAATCTCCATTCAAACAATAGTTATAACATATTGATACTGTAGACTCCGGCTTCGAGTTATTCTGGATCAAATATTGTACATTTTCGCAGCTCTTTACTCCCTGAATTTGTTCCTCTAATGTGTAGTAGGTAGCTATACGTTGACCAAACTCAAAGTTTGAGCTAGCAATTGCAAATTGTGTTTTTTCTATTCGTTCTGATGCATTCTTTGGCAATTGCCAAATTCGCAATTGTTCATTCATAAAGTAGATGAAATTTTTCGATATAGCCAATGAATTTAAATTACCATCGTTTAATGTGCTATATAATGTTGTTCGGTTCTTTCCACGGAAATTGGCACTTTTGATTGAGAACTGATATAAACCAATGGCATGAATGGTCTCAGTCCAGTAAATTTTCTGGGTTTGTAGATCGATGACCAAGCTGATACGCAACCAAGCACTACTGTCTACTAAAACTTCTCTTTCGGACCCATCTAGTCGCATCCTGCCTATTTCATCGTCTGTGATCCAATAAATATACCTGTAATTTATAAATATCATTAAAAAGTGGTGGCCAAGTGATAAATGCCCCGACTTACAAGCCAGGCGCATTACTTTGTGTAATTTATTTCATCACCACTGCTCTCAAAACGGTGAAGGAAAACATCGGGAGTAAACCAGCATGTCCTAGAACTAAAAATTCAAAGACGTGTGGCATCCACCAATCGCACTGGGCCCGCGTGGTGGATTATGGCCCATTCCCTCTCCTAGAGAGGTGACCTCTGTCCCAGCAGTGGGAACATTAATAAGGTTGATGATGATAATTATAAATATCACAAAATTCAAAACTAATTTGATGACTGGCCTGTCAGCCTAGTAGTTAGTGACCCTGACTGCTGTGCCGGATGGGGTCGATTCCCACCCAGGACAAATGTTTGTGTGATGAGCACGATATAGTTCTGGCATAAATATACTTAAACAAGATCAAACAAAGTAAAACCGAATATTTTTTTGACAGAATATTTATATCAAACATTTATTTACTCATTTAAAGATAAAGAAAAGATTCATAAACCATATCTCTTAACCTTTCACCATAATTACAGACGCAATTAAAGAACAATAGATGTGCTTACACCGGTGTCCTCTTGAGGCTTAATGAACTAAACTAGGAGACCTGTGAATCTGTCTTTATATTGAAATTCAGTAAAACTAAAAGTAACGAGAGTTCCCTACTTGAAATCTTTGGTTCGAATAACACTTGCTCGAAAAAGTTTGTTCGACAGTACATGGAATTGATGAATTATGAACGCGACAGTTCATTATCCCCATGCACCAAAATCCCTAAAGCTATTTTGAAACATTCGATTTGCAGAATATTTATATTTCTACGCGGTAATGAAACGATAGTGTATATCATATATGTTAAAAATAACTTGCCCTCCACAGCTGTCCACTGCGATATCGTTATAGCTGTGACACTACAATCTCCATTCACACAATAGTTATGACAGATTCATACTGTAACTCTAATGAAATGATAAAGTAACTTACCCTCCACAGCTGTCCACTGCGATATCATAACAAATGTGATCCAACGTTGCTAAAAGATTTCCATCCAGTATTTTGTCAGGAGACGCAGGATTCAATGAGAATGAGTATATACTCCGATGTAGCTTCCAAAAGAGTACTTGAGTGATAGGATCGTAGACTACTCGCGCGTAGTACCCGTATGATTTTCTCGTCCCTAATTTTTTTATTTTCCCAGTTGTCAAGTCATAGCTGGATATCGAGATATCCCCGTCGATACCCGTGTCGATGAAGTCGGCAAAAAACACTCTATAGTGAACCGGATCGTAAGATACTGATGTAATATAATTAGCAAAAGGGATATTTTCTGTATGCGTTATTGTTCCATTGTAATAAAAATCTAACCGCGTTATTTCGCTCACGACGATTTCTGAAACATAAAAATAAAAGAATTATCGGAAGTTATATGTTTGAGCCGTTTTGGGGTTGAAACACTAGAGCTATGGCGTCCGAGCGCCAATCGTGTTGTCTGTAATCAACATGTGAACAGACGTTTGGGCTTTTCGTATGTTTTTTCTCAAATCTCCACTTTTGGGCGGTTCATTGAGTCCAAAGCCGTTCTTGCAAAAGTCCGACAGTACTTCACACCGAGTCAGCTTCTAATGTTGTACAAAGCACAGGTCCGATCGTGTGTGGCTTTGGATTCGGTTGAAAGGCGTACAAAGGTGATCCAGATTTGGTTGGGTCCAATCTTCAAAGACTCGAGCACAGACGTAGAGTAGCCAGCCGTTCGGTTTTCTACAGGAAGCATTTTGGAGAGTGTGCGCGGGAATTGCACGATTTGATTTGTTTTGCATTTATTTTTCTACAAGTTTTCAAGCGCTAAAATTCGCAGAGCCAAACTTCAGACTCGCCAAGATCCCACGGCCATACTGTACCTATCATTTGTTTCCCCACCACCCCACCTGATGATAAGCAGTGATCCAATCGTTGTTGATAAATCGCTCTAATTTAGAGCCTATTCACTTTAGCTTTGAAGACACCTAAATTATAATGGGACGGAAAGATCGCACCAAGAAAATCATTCCAATCCTTCGATGTATGCGGTATAAACGACAAGGGGAAACGCTTAGTCCGTTATATATACGAGTACTTAGATTTTTTATTCTTTTTTTCTAGCCTTCAAGGCTTATTTTTATTAACCGACTTCAAAAAAAAGGAGGAGGTTCTCAATTCGATTGTATTTTTTATTTTATTATTATTTTTTTTTTATGTTTGTTACCTCAGAACTCCGTTGTTTATGGATGGATTTGCAAAATTTTTTTTGTACTTGAAAGGATATGCTTCCAGATTGGTCCCATTTTTTTCAAAATCGAGTTTTGATAATGGGATCCATGAAAAATCGAGAGAACTCCTCAAATATTATAGGCAACTATATAGTTTTTTTTATATTTTCATCGAGAACTCAAGCATTTACAGTCAAAAAGTAACATTTGATGAGGTGGAACTGGTGAAGAAGATCAGAAAATGGCTAACGAAATTTGACACTCGCATAGATATCACAATCAAGGTAGTTAAGCAACTATGAAAATGCACTATAAACCAATGATCTTAAATAATTATGTTGAAAATGTTATCATCGAACTGATCTGATGATGATGATGGAGCTGAAAAGTAGGCACTGGAACTGCGTAACTAATTAATATATCCTAGCCGTGTTTGGGCTTGTTAGAATTGTCATAAGATGCACTTTGGCTGTAAGGTACTATTGAACTGATGTGATGATGAAGCTGGAAGGTGGAAGGTCGGCACTGGAACTGCGTAACTAATTAATATATCCTAGTCGTGTTTGGGCTTGTTAGAATTGTCATAAGATGCACTTTGGCGGTAAGGTACTATTGAACTGATATGATGATGAAGCTGGAAGGTGGAAGGTTGGCATGGGAACTTCAAAATAAAATAATGTACCCTAGCATTGTTTGAGCTTATTAGAGCTGTCATGGGCAATGCTGTCAAGGGCAATGGAAAGGGCTATGGTCGAAGTTTCCTTGCGTGTTCGAATCAGAAATGAAGAAATGCGCAGGAGAACCAGGGTTACCGACATATCCCGAAGAATTGCCAAACTTAAGTAGCAGTGGGCAGGGCACATGGCTCGTAGAACAGATGGCCGATGGGGCCGAAAGGTTCTAGAGTGGCGACCGCGCACCAAAAGACGCAGCTTTGGAAGGCCTCCCACAAGGTGGACCGACGACCTTGTGAGAATCACGGGAACGCGATAGATGCGAGTCGCACAGAATCGGTCGTTGTAGCGACACTTGGGGGAGGTCTATGTCCAACAGTGGACGTTTTCTGGCTGAAATGATGATGATTATGAGAGCTGTCATAAGATGTACTCATGAGATGAATCATAAGTATTTCATGCATCATATCATCTCTGCACGAGATCAAAACGATCACACTGTAACAATGTACCTATATAATATGTATTCCTACTTATATGACATTGGTAACTTTTCCAAAAGAAATGTAGAAACGATATTGACTTCGTTGCCATAACACTTTATAATAAAAAACACAAAACGGCTACAAATAAAAAAAACTTTTTACAAAAAAAAAACCGCCTTCAAAAAAAGCCAAACGATAAAAGTTCCTACACTAAAAAGTTGAAAATAAAAATTTGAATTGCTGTAAAGAAACTTAATTTATAGGTAAACTTATTTGACATTAAAATTTTGCAAATATTCAAAATTTATTACTTCTTTTTGGAGTCGGTGCCAGCCAAGACAAATTTAGGAATTCAACAATCCCTTGAAAGGTAGTTTTTCAAGGGATTGTTGAATTTCTTGTTCTAACTTAACTATAAAACTACTTAGTACCTATTTGCATACTCAAATATATAATACTTAATTAAGACATAAATACATATTAGACTTCTCTTAAATAAAAACATCCGATTTGCACATTTTTTTAAATAAAAAATATATACTTACAAAAACCATCTGCCACATTTTAAGTACATTGAAAATGTTTAACCATTATGTACGAAAAATGGCACCGGATATTAAAAAGCTACGTAACATTAAGTTTCAACAATAAAAATGCTGGCACCGACTCCAAAAAGAAGTAATAAATTTTGAATATTTGCAAAATATTAATGTCAAATAAGTTTACTATAAATTAAGTTTCTTTACAGCAATTCAAATTTTTATTTTCAACTTTTTAGTGTAGGAACTTTTATCGTTTGGCTTTTTTTGAAGGCGGTTTTTTTTTTTGTAAAAAGTTTTTTTTTATATGTTAACAAACAATAATTATAAATCACGCTCTCATACTCACCCCATAAGAAAGAATGCGTGGACCTTACGAGAAGTGTTACCAACGTCAAAACACATGAGCTATACATCATCTTCTCTTCAGACCAGTTTATTCAGCAGATGAAACGTCCAATCTCGGTGACCGCTCGAAGGACACTAGAACAGTGTTGGCTAATCGGGACCAGTGTCGCTATATCCTGTTGGAGTCAAATTCCTCAGATAAGCTGGCTTGTATGTGTTAATCTCATAGTATAATTTGTAAATTTAGGGTCTCTTACGTCAATCGACTTTTTTTTTTTATATAGCCTATTGTATGTCCCACTGCTGGGCAAAGGCCTCCCCTTTTTCCTTCCAGACCTCTCTGTCTGCGGCGACCTCCGGCCATGTTTGCCCCGCGAACATGATGAGATCGTCACTCCACCTTCGCCGCGGTCGACCTGGACGGTGTCGACCTCCCTCAGGTGTCCAGTGAGTGACAATCTTCGCCCATCTGTCCGGGTGCATTCGTGCGACGTGGCCAGCCCACTCCCACTTCAACTTGGCTGTTTTTTCTCCAACAACTGCTATTTGAGTTATGGAGCGCAGCGTGGTGTTCCTAACCCGATCTATTCGCTTAACACCTATTATGCTGCGCTCCATTGCCCTTTGACAAATCTTAAGTTTGGACTTTTGTTGTTCAGTAATGAAGCGTTATTAAAAATGGGATAAAAACTCAAAATAGGTGCTTAACTTACACAGATTATAGTCCATCACACTATTTTTTTAATTCTTGATAGGCTCGCGTTTGACCGTAATCTTTCCGATGGTAAGCGATGATGTGGTCGACGATGGAGCACACTTACCTAGAAGTAAGCTATTTACTCATGATTTAAAGGCCCCTAGGTTGAAGCTATCAGGAAACTCAGACTCCGGCAGGGAATTCCACTCCTTAGCTGTACGAATAATGAATGTGTGCAATCTCCACTATGTATGTACCGGTGGCGTAATGCTGTACGTCTGGTCGTCCGATGATGGAAAGGACTAGGTGGAATCAAATTGTGAAATTCCAATGCACACTCATTGAAATGCAAACGATAGAAAACCGACAGGCTAGCAACTCGGTGTCGATGCTTTGACTCGACAAGGCTCCTTACTAAAAACAGGCCAAGTTGATGATGAGTTATCTCTAGGAAACCAGCATGGTCTTCTTCACAGTGATCACGTGATGCCGTGCACAAAGAGGCTCAAAGAAGACCATTGCTGAGTCTCCTAAAAGATGTGCCCTAATAGGCGTTGCACAGAGGGGCTCTGGAATGATCTTTTAAGTGGTAACGGCGCCCCTTCCATGTAAATTGTCCCCTCGAAAACAAAAAATTAGGTAATCAGTGTTTTTTATAGTGGGAAAAATCATCGAATGACAAATCCCACCCTTGGGCGGAGCGGGATACAGTGTCAGACTTCTACTAACTAAACGGCCCTCCGTTCCTTCTTGCCTTAGTTCCAGGGCCCTTGGCCCTAGAACGCTTCGACCCTGCTTGGCCCCTACTGTTGCTTACAACTCAAGGTGATCAGCGTGGTACCGCTCTAAGCGTCCCCAACACGCCGTTGCGTCCTGCTGTCTCTACCCTCGTAGTCACGCAGTATCTGAAAATTTTTCCTTTACTTCACTTCACGAAGATTAAAGAACTCTGCTCACTCTTGGAGTAGTGAACAAATATACTTCTAAAGCAACTCAATCTAAAGAAAAAGCAGTATGCTCTGTTTATTGCGTATTTTGACGCTCGTATTTTAATCAAAACCTAGAAGGTATAAGGGTTTTTTAGGGTACTTCACGTTGGCTTACAATCTAAAAAAATGACAAGGAAAATTGGACGCGGCTAAGCAGAAAGGAAAAAATTCCTTATGCAACTTATTATATACTGAGTATTTTCTGCTTAACTACATCTAATTTGCGCGTGATTTGACACAGTTTGAGTATCTAATCGAGATAAAACACAATTTGTGTTTTGTTTTAAATAATCGCGTTTAGTTTTATTTCTGAAATTTGTCTCTTAATTAAGAAAAACAACTTCAAAACTCGATTATATATAATCCTATAACTCTATAGGACTCGAAGTTTTGTACGGAACCCTTGTCACACGAGTCCCGCTCACATTTGACAGGTTTTTTTAGATATAAACATCCGCACACATCGCTGGTTTGCTGCTAATATAATATTTTTTAGCAACGGGCTTATCATGTCCTTACTTTATCCTCAGCTACGCCCACGGGACTTCTAGAATCGTCAAAACTTATTGTCAAAAAATGACATCTTGTAGTTCGCCGTCTGGTCGTCTGGTAACTGTCCGGACCAAGCCCAGTCGTCGACGGCGCGCGCCTCAAGGAGTTGTCAGCAACCGTAGGGAACCCTGCAGAAGGGTCAAAGCCAACTAGGGCCAAGGGTTCGTGTCTGAAAGGAAGGCTCTGGCCCAAGTATGTACCTATGGCAATGTAGGAACGGGGTACGTTGTTTAGTCAGTAAGAGTCTCACACTATTTCCCGCTCTACCCAAGGGCGGGATTCGTCATTGGCTAATTTTTACCTACCAAAAAAAAACAAGCTCAAGTAATATGGGATAAGAGTAGGATGATGATGATCTCTCTACGTCGTTGCTATGGCTATGGGCAGCCCCCCGATCCAATTGAGACTCAAAAATCTGTTACTGCACATTAAAGAATAAACAAAAATACATAGAAATATTTATATTGTTCTTTTATATTTTAACACATTCTAAACTAGGTACTCAAAAACCTGAAGCATAATTACTTCTAGTATTACTTTTAGTAGGTACTTAATAGTTACTACTACTTATTGATAATCATCATCTTCCTGCCCTTGTCCCGTTTTATTTGGGGTCGGCGCAATATGTTTTTTTCTTCCATTCTCTTTTTTTTTTTTCATTCTTCACTAACTCCTCTGTCTTCCATATCACTTCTCACACAATCCATCCATATCTTCTTTGGTCTCCCTCTCCCTCTCCATCCATCCACCTTTATACTTTATACTACTTACTGATAATAATAGTTACAAATAGCAATACAGTACCTATAGTTACTAATAATAATAGTTAATAGTTACTTTATAATTACTTAATAGTAGTTGGTAGTTATTATTTAGTAGTTAATTACTTCTAGTACTGTTCCTTTTTTCACTTTTTGAAGTTTTTAGATCTTGGCTTCGTACTCATCAATTTTTTGAGAGAACAATTGCAAAATACGTTTTAGATGGTTCACTTCGGTGCGAAGATCTTGTAGTATATGCTGTGTTGTGTTGTCAGCATCAGTATGTATGATAGTAACATCACATCTTTCACCCTCGTAGTCAGCTGTGCACTCACAAACTGGCTCATCCTCCTCATTAAGATAACAGATACCATTGTTTAAACAATGCTTATAGCATACGTTTACTTCGCATCTTTCTCCAGAGTATCCGGCTTGACAACTGAATCAAACAAATAAAAATGTTAAAAGAGTTACTCTACCACGTGTAACGTAAATGGCGCCAAACCTGAAAATGAAGTGCTCAGGATAACGAGCAGAATTAAGGGTGTTACCACACGAATCGATCGATCGTCAATCGATGACATCGATCGACGTCTTTCGACGTTGATCGTTCGGTGTAGTAGCTTTAATTGATCGACGGATACCGGTCGACTAACCAATCAATTTATTGCCGGTCGACGGCATCGGTCGACGTAGATCGATTGACGCTGGCTATATTCCATCAGTTTCCACCATCGATCGATCGTCGATCGACATCGACTAATTTATTCTACCATCGATCTCATCGATCATCGTTATCAGCTATCGATCGATTGAAATGATTTGGTGTGACACATTGTATAATGAAAGGTCAAATTTGACGGAATACTCTATTGATGTTTTTTCCACGAGGGCTATTAGCGAAGACATTGATGATAGATGTAGGATATCTTTTCTAGTCTGTAATAAAATAAACACATTTTACCTGCACTTATGTTCACCCTCAGCACTGACACTGCAATTTCCATACACACAGTAATTGTGACAGATCGATAATGCACACTCAGGCTTCTCATCATTCGAGACCAAATACTGCACACCTTCACATCTCCTAACTCCTTGATTTTGATCCTTTAGTGTGTAGTTTGCTGCCAAACGGTGACAACCACCACAGGTTGATTCAGATATGATACGTAGATTTCTTTCCAAATATCCCGTAGGTTTCTTTTGCAATTGCCAAAGTCTTGTTTCCAATGAGTCTGTACTGATCAGGTAAAGGGAATCTCTTGAAATGGCCAATGAACCAGCATTAAGCTGTATTTTATTTTTTTCAACATGTATTGTGGTATGGTTTTTTCCATAAAAATCGGCACTTTCAATAGACGACTCATATCCACGATTATCATTGTAGATTATCTCAGTCCAATATATTTTTTCTGTTTGTTGGTCAATGGCAAAGGTCAGTCGGGAAACATGACTATGTATTAAAACTTCTCTCTTGGACCCATTTAGCCGAGCTTTTTCTATTCCAAAATCTGTCATCCAGAAAATGTACCTGCAATTTTTAATCAATCAATCAATCATTTATTTCGTATAAAACTCTGGCCTTCTGTCAGCCGCTTCACCCGCGTGAAAATAGGGTTCTCCATACAAAGTTTAGAACCCCATTACATCCCTTTAGGAGCTGAATTTTGAAAAACCCTTTCTTAGTGTTCGCTTACGTTATAAAAGGAAGCCTTGTGCAAAATTTCACGCTCCTAGTCCCAGTAGTTTCGGCTGTGCGTTGATATGTCAGTCAGTCAGTTTCTCTTTTTATAAATGTATATAGATTAGTGAATTAAAAGGTAAGCTTCAACCGTCTAATCATCATATCATCATCAGCCTTTTTAATGATCCCACTGCTAAGGTTTAAGCCTCCTCTCTAGGAGAGGGAATGAGCCCTAATCCATCATGCGAGCCCAGTGCGGGTTAATAGATGTCATACATCTTCGAATTTTTGATTCTAGGACATGCTGGTTTCCACACGATGTTTTATAAATGTTATAAATTGAATACTAACTTCAGGTTCACCAAGATCCGTCGGCCGAGCTGTGCTGCGTACGTGGTCGATCACCATTTAAGTTCAGCTTATATATGTATTATTCTAAAGTATACATACCCTCCACAGCTGTCCACTGCGATGTCACGGCATGGGTAGTCGTGATCCAACGATACAACAAGATTCCCGTCTGCTTGGTTAGATGATGCAGAATTTAGTGAATACGAATAAATACTATATCCCTCTATCCAAAATAGTAACTGGGTGACGGGATCGTAGATTACTCTTGATATGTAGTAACCATTTGATTTCTTCGCAAGTATAAGTTGTATGTTCCTCGTCGGTATCTCAAAGCTGTATATGGTTATATTCGGGTAGGTATAATCGGCAAAAAACACCCTGTAGTGAACAGGATCATAAGCTACCGCAGTAATCTCTTTAGCCGATGGAATGTTTTCTGCGTGAATAAGTAATCCATTATAATAAAATTCTAGTCGTTTTTCTTTTCCACCCACGACTACATCTGAAACATACAATAGTACATTTTGATACAAGTGGAGAAAAAGTTTGTGATTGCAATAGAAGCGAAATTCCACAAAGCCGTAGGTACGGGTTCCCTACTTGTTTTCGAAAGTTGATGATTCGATTTTTATTATATCGAACACGGTGTGTCGATAATTCAGTTGTACGATGTTTTATTCTTAGTGCGATGTAACGTTTGTGCGAAAAATTCTTTAACGAAAAACCCCACAACGATTGCTCATTTGTTCGGTAATTTATATTACTTCGTAAGTATGTAGGTTTTAAAAGCCTACTGTTGCCCGTGATGTTGTCCGTGACTTAATCCTATTATTTTTCAGAAAAATTTTTTTTTAGAATGCCCATTTATTTTAGGATTTTGTTTTTTAGAATAATAATAATAATATGTCTCTAATTATGGTATTCAATAGGTTAAAAAACCTCGGGCTTGCGGTCGGCGAGCATTGGGTAGCTCTCCGTCCGGTCGTCTGATAATCATCTGGACCAAGCCCAGTCGTCGACGTCGCGAAATTCGTCATTGGATGATTTTTACCTACCATAAAAAAAGGTTAACAAACCTAAATTGTAATCGGATGGGAACACTGCAGCAGGAAAATTACTCCAGTCCTTCGATGTATCATCATCTAGGTTCATTTTGGCAGCGTTTCTGTCTCATGATCGCGATGGCATGCGGTGTACACTAATTCTTTTACTCACCCCAAGAAAAAGACTCAGCCAACCCTACGAGCACCACGAACAGCCCCAACACGCGCTGCTACACATCTTGTGGTACTACACTATTACAGTGAACAGTCGCTAAATATACTTACAAGCTAAGTGCTGAATAAGTGTTAACACGAACCTTTATATATATAGCTACATGGCTGGTGTTATGGATTATTTTCCTGTTTTGAAGCCGTTCCTCTGATAAAGTGGGTTTTCTATGGATTAATCCTGATTAGAGTTCAAATGATTCGTTATTATTTGCTAGCTCCTGCCTGTGGCTTTGTCCGTTTGTTACGCAAGCATAGTCGATGCAAGTCACTATAGTGTGCACCACCCTGAATCCACGTTACGACATCGACAGCGCGATACCCAGAAGCTGACGCGGCACATCTGACATCGTCTCCGCGGGTGGTCGCCGATTTCAATATTTCAAGTTTACGTGGGTACGGCACTTTTTGGTCAATCGCTGATCAAATCGCACCTTTAATTATTAGTTCGATTTAACGTTATAATTGTAATTTCCTTTTATTTAAATTAAACATTAATTAGATAAAATTGGTTTTTTTTTGCATCTTCTGCTGCCTCCGAAGTTAATTGGCGCAGCCGGTAGGATACTCGTAGTATATTAGGTACGTGACGCGTCAAGATTTCCCCTAAAATCGGACCGAAGTCCCGCGTGGCTTACCGATTCGCGAGTATCCTGAATCTACATACATCGTGAGGCGCCAGCAGAGGTGAATCCAGACATCGATTCGGCAAAGAAGACCATGTTGTAAGTGCTTTGAATCTTTCAAATCCTTACTGTCCTATTCTTAATCTTGATTTTTACCCATCATTTACTATAAACTATTTTCATTATTCGTTTTCCCTTCAGTTCTAGTTATAATTATAGTTAATTCTACGTGTATGATTTCTTTTAGCAATTGTGCGTATTAGTTTTCAAGATTTTCCACCCAAGAGTGTCGCGTAATCGTAGTTTAGACAGTAGTAGGTCGAATAGGCATATTGCTATAGACGAGCATAGACTATTAGGTGAATCAGTATTACCGGATACAAAAATGTCTCATGACAAAGTAGGAGAAATTTTTAATTCGCTCCGGATTCTGCCTGAATTCGATGGCAACCCTAATGTGTTAACCCGTTTTGTAAATCTTTGTGACCAACTAGTACTCGCATATTTCAAGACTGAACCGGGTAATGAGTTAACCAATTTGGCACTCATAAATGGCATTTTAAACAAGGTTACAGGTTCCGCGGCTCGATTAATAAATAGTAACGGTATTCCCGAGAATTGGATTGGTATTAGAAGCGCGCTAATTAACAATTTTGCTGATCATCGTGACGAGACCGCTTTATATAATGACTTGTCCTTACAGACTCAGGGGTCTTCTACCCCACAGGAATTCTATGAGCGATGTCAGAACTTGTTCAGCACAATTATGACATATGTCACATTGCATGAAACTGTGTCTACTACAGTTACGGCGAAGCGAGACCTTTATAAGAAGTTGACCCTACAGTGTTACTTACGCGGTTTAAAAGATCCCTTAGGCTCTAGGGTTCGTTGCATGCGTCCCGAGACGATGGAAAAAGCACTCGAATTCGTCCAGGAGGAGCTTAACACACTTTATATGCAGCAGCGTATCGAAAGCGGGTCTAGTAAGAAAGATAACAATCAGCAGCCTCCCAAGCCTAACTCCAACCTACCTCTTAACCAGTTTATGCAGCAATTCCCTACAATGGGCGTACCCGGTAACTCGAAGCCACAGTTATATAGCATGCCCGGTCTTCCGCGTCCCCAACATTTCTTCCCTCAACCTAATCAGGGTTGGCGGCAAAATATGCCTCAATTACAACTACCTCGTGGCCCTACTCGGACTCAGCAGATGTTCCGAGCACCACCTCCCAATTATAACGCCCAGAGTAATGCCTTTAGACCTCCGAATGGTGTACCCGTACAACAAAATACTAGCTATAATAGTACGCCGCGTCCCATGAGTGGCGTCACCCACTTTATGCCTAAACCATTGCCTCCCATAAGACACGACTGGCGTACAGCCGGCAATCCGCCACCTAACAATTACTTTAAAACGCGGGAAGTTAATAACTATGATTTGGTTTATGATCCCTATTATGATTTTGTATGTTCAGCCTATAACCAGGACTATGATCCTTATCAAGAATACTTAGACTATTATTTTAACTGTGGGCAGTACGAAACCCCAGTGGTAGAAGAAATTAAACCAGATAACGAAACTGGAAATGAAAATCAGAAGCAAGACGGAAATTTTCCCCAAACTCCGAAATCAGAAAAGCCAAAATAGACGTAAATTTTAACATACAGAGGCAACTTGGTTATATTCAAACCCATAACCCACCTTTGAAATTTCTCATAGACACTGGAGCGAATCAATCGTTTATATCACCGCAAGCAGTTGAAAAGTATTTTTCTAATGTACCTCTTAACTATAGCCCATTTGAAGTAACTAACGTGCGTACCGTTTATAAAAATAATTATTCGATAACTTTGCCTAATTTTCCCGAATTTAAAGAAGAAGGAAACATCACTTTATTCATCCTAGACTTCCATAACTATTTTGATGGATTAATCGGCTTTGATTTATTAGATTCATGGGGCACTAACATTGACTTACGAAATAAAAAGTTAGTCACTAGAAACACGGAAATACCCATTACTATGTATGACTCTCGCAACGCTAACATTTATGAAGAAATCATACCAGCCCAGACATCTAAATTAGTAAGATTGCCTATAAATTCCCATGATGGCGATGTATTCGTTCCCGACCAAATAATTTGTAATTGCTTAATTTCTGACTGTTTCACAACCGTAAAAAATAATAGGGGTTGGGTACAAATTTCAAATGAATCACCTAATGACGTAATTTTCTCTATGGATCGTCCCGTTACTGCCGAACTATTCAATGTAGAAAGCGAACAGGTAGATCAATTAAGTAACCGTACGGAGGAAGTTTTACGACGCCTCCGGACCGACCATTTAAATCCAGAAGAACTAGCAAACCTAAAAACTTTATGTGCCCGGTACTCTGACGTTTTTTATCTTGAAGGAGAGCCTCTAACATTTACAAATAAAATAAAACATAGGATTAGAACGACCGATGAAATCCCCGTCCACACTAAAAGTTACAGATATCCGTATATCCATAAACAAGAAGTTAAAGAACAAATTAGTAAGATGCTCGAACAGAATATAATCAGGCCTTCAGACTCTGCGTGGAGCTCTCCCATTTGGGTGGTCCCCAAAAAGGCAGATGCTTCTGGTAAAACCAAGTGGCGAATTGTCATAGATTTTCGTAAAGTCAACGAAAAAACTATTGACGATAGATATCCTATACCTAACATTTCGGACGTATTAGACAAATTAGGTAAATGCCAATATTTTAGTACACTCGACCTTGCCAGCGGATTTTACCAGGTGGAATTAGACCCCTCTGATATACACAAAACTGCCTTCAACGTAGAAAATGGCCACTATGAATTCCTGAGAATGCCGATGGGATTGAAAAATTCCCCGGCAACGTTTCAGCGTGTAATGGATAATATCCTTAGAGACCTCCAGGATATCTGCTTGGTATATTTGGATGACGTCATCCTGTTCAGCACATCCCTGCAAGAACATATTATTAACTTAGAAAGGGTTTTTAAAAGACTGCGAGAATCCAACTTCAAGATACAAATGGACAAGTCCGAGTTCTTGAAACTGGAGACAGAATTTTTAGGCCATGTCATATGTAAAGACGGAGTTAAACCGAATCCAGATAAAATTAGCATTATCAAAGATTACCCATTACCTAAAACTACTACAGAAATTAAGCGTTTTCTCGGTCTACTCGGATATTATAGGAAATTTATACCGGATTTTGCACGTATCACTAAACCCATGACCCAATGCTTAAAAAAGGGAGCTAAAATAGTCTGTGATCAGAATTACATCAGCTGTTTTGAGCATTGTAAGAAATTACTGACAAATGACCCGATATTACAATATCCAGATTTCACCAAAGAATTTTTATTGACCACCGATGCTTCTAACGTCGCATTGGGGGCCGTATTATCTCAGGGTCCAATAGGTTCCGACAAGCCCATTGCATACGCTTCTAGAACCTTAAATTCAAGCGAACTTAACTACAGCACAATAGAGAAGGAATTGCTTGCTATCGTATGGGCTTGCAAATACTTTCGACCTTACCTATTTGGCAGGAAATTCAAAATTACTACTGACCATAAGCCTCTGCAATGGGTCATGAGCCTCAAAGAGCCTAATTCCAGACTTACACGATGGCGTTTGAAATTATCAGAGTATGATTTTTCCGTTATTTATAAGCAGGGCAAATTTAATACCAATGCGGACGCCCTATCCCGCTTAGAGATTCACAATGATGAAGTAAGCTCAATAATTGCTAACCCGTCCGAACACTGAACCGATGATTCCCGGACAATCACAGCCTCAGAGGCCTCGAGTAACTCCCACACCTTAACTGTCCATACCGACCACGAAAACCCCATTTTAGAAATCCCAATTACAGAGCAACCACTTAACAAATTTACTAAACAGTTAGTACTCACTATCGTAGGCGATATCAAAGGGAGACCAACAGTCACAAAACCCTTTGAAACGCACACGCGTACTGCTGTTCAACTATCAGAATCGAATCTTGAAGAAGATGTCATCAGTGCTATTAAAGAATATGTCCATCCCAAAATCAAAACTGGCCTACTAATAAATCCACCATTAGCAATGTATACGGTTATCCCAATAATTCAAAAGACATTTAAAGATTCGGCCATGAATCTTACGCTTACGAAAATCGAACTCGAAAACGTAAGAGAATATTTAAAGCAACAAGAAATAATTAACAAATATCACGACGGTAAAACAAATCATAGAGGTATAACCGAATGCTACCTAGCCCTATCTCACAAGTACTTTTGGCCTAAAATGAAAGAGCACATTACTAAAATTATTAATGAATGCACAGTTTGCGGTCAGGCCAAGTATGACCGACACCCTCTAAAACAACAGTATCGTCTTGTCCCACCACCAAGTAAACCTTTCGAAACTGTCCATTTAGACCTGTTAACTATACAGAGCGAGAAATTCCTAACTATCGTTGACGCTTTCTCAAAGTACGCTCAAGCGTATTACTTAAGGGACGGGACAGCAGTAAGTGTAGTGCAAGCGTTATTAAAATTCTGTACCCATCACGGAGTGCCGTATACAATAGTGACAGACAACGGACCAGAGTTCACAAACCAGCTATTTGCCGAGTTCGCAAGACTACATAAAATCCAGCACCACAAAATAGCACCCCACACTCCCAGTGAAAACGGAATTGTAGAGCGATTCCACTCAACAATCTTGGAACACCTACGTATCTTAAAGGTGGAACAAAAGAATGAACTCATTGTAAACTTGATAAATTATGCCCTTCTGGCTTACAACAGTTCCATACATAGTTTGACTAAATGCAGACCAATAGATGTTATTACAGGACATTTCGACCCACGTGACCCACTGGATATAGATTTAACCTCCCATTTGTTACAACAGTATACAGTAGAACATAAGAACAAAATGACTAATGCTTATAATTTAATTCATGAGTCCAGCTTAATCCAACGTAAAGATTTAATAGATGCTCGTAATAAGACTAGAGAGACGGAAAACCAATACTCACCCGAACAACAAATATTTGTGAAAAATCCCCTTGCCTCTCGACAAAAGATAGCACCCCGCTATACGCATGACACCGTCATGGCCAACTTACCAATACATATCTATACGCGCAAAAAGCGTGGACTAATTGCTAAATCTAGGTTAAAGAGAGTGCCTAAAAGTGCCCAATTGTTGCAGGACTCTCCTAGTACTTCATCTGCTCCTGCATTCGGCTCTAACACAGGAGATAAAACTTGAAAATCTTGACGATGGCCCAGGTGTATTACCCTTTAAACTAGGTCCTTGTAACATAATATCTCATTACCATTCGTTTCTGCAACACGTAAACCTTCAGGAGTTACAAGATAAGGTTAATGTCGTTCATAATCAATTAAAAGAAATAAGTCCCGATCTTCACAATAAGAGCCTTTCTTTATTCCAACCTCATATTGAATACTTAGAGGATCAGCTTAAAACCGTCCTTGACCAACTGCAGTCATTCGAAACTACTCGTTCTAAAAGAGGTCTCGTAGATGGTCTCGGTTCTGTCGTTAAAAGCATAACCGGTAACCTTGATTATACAGATGCGATACACTTTAATAATGCGATCAAATCTCTTCAAGATAATGAAAACAAATTATTAACGGAATTTAACAACCACGTGAGTTTAACTAAAACTTGGATAACTCAGCACTCTAAGATAGTAGATAACATGGTAGATAACCAAAATAAATTAACAGCTTTAGTCAGAAATATGAGTCGAAGTCTAGAGAAAGGAAATCATGAATTAGTTCAATATGCTCATCTAGGACAAACGATCTTAATAGTTAGTGACAACGTTGACAGATTATCGCGAGAAATATCTAAATTACAGAACGTACTAGCGTTTATACGGACGTCTACAGCACACCATGACGTCATTAGTTTAAATACCACTAGATCTATAATAAGTAAATTAACTAGGCTTTATGGTAGTGATAAGGTATTAGATATAGGAGCTCGTGAATATTACGACGTCATACAGTTAGGTTCATATTACGTAGGTAATGAAATAGTTATAGTCTACAAATTCCCAATCATCCTACCTCTGACATATGATCTATACAAAATATCCATAGTTCCTAACAAAAACCATGAGATTCTTGTCCCTCGTTTCCAATTCCTTGCGATCCATTCGAAAGATTTCAAGTACATAGAGGCTGAATGCCCGAAGTCCACCAAGGGGTATCTATGTGAAGAGATACACAACGTACAAAGCCGAACGTCACCGGACTGTATTGGAACCCTCATCACGCAGCAGCAGAGACTTCCCGAATGCAAACCAGTCGCAATATCACTTCAAAAACCAGCCTATGAGAAACTCGACGATCGTCATTATACTATCAACCTCCCGACTCTGACGAAAGTACGCCTGTCATGCGAACAAGATCTCCACAAGTTACTGCAAGGAAGTTATCTCGTCGTGCTTCCTCACAACTGTTTTATTCAGACAACAGAGTTCGTCATCTCAAACTCCAACGACCGATTGAAAGGTCAAGCCTTGAAGATAATAGATATCCCTAAGAAAGATACACCTAGCCCAGCAGCATACCCACTATTCAAACTCAACTCTATCAACTTGGATGATCTACACGCGACCAATAAGGAGATTTCACTGCAGTCGCCAGTACACTTTGACACACATGAAGATAGCAGCCTCTATCATACAACTATACCACTGTATGCATTACTACTCAGTGCATGTGCACTATTCGCTTATTTCATTTACCGAAGATATCACCTGAAACAGATAAAGATTAAGAAAGAATCTGCCAGCGACCAAGAGGCTCAGCAGCATAGCATCCATACCGCTCCAGAGACTCAAAGGAGTGGTACAGATCATCTCCCAGCGCAATTTACGACCAAGGTCTTCAATAGTCGCTGTTCTACGGGGGGAGGTGTTACGCAAGCATAGTCGATGCAAGTCACTATAGTGTGCACCACCCTGAATCCACGTTACGACATCGACAGCGCGATACCCAGAAGCTGACGCGGCACATCTGACATCGTCTCCGCGGGTGGTCGCCGATTTCAATATTTCAAGTTTACGTGGGAACGGCACTTTTTGGTCAATCGCTGATCAAATCGCACCTTTAATTATTAGTTCGATTTAACGTTATAATTGTAATTTCCTTTTATTTAAATTAAACATTAATTAGATAAAATTGGTTTTTTTGCATCTTCTGCTGCCTCCGAAGTTAATTCGTTCGAAAATATTTTTAGTATCCCATGGGAACATTTATTTATATTGATTGAAGTCTGTACGCGATTTATAACCATACTTTAAAAGCGCGGGCTTGTGGATGGCGAGCAATGGGTTGCATGCCCTCCAATCGTCTGGTAACCGTCCGGACCAAGCCCAGTCGTCGACGGCGCGCACTGTTCCCGCGCGCCTCAAGGAGTTGTCAGCAAACCGTAGGGACCCTGCAGAAGGGTCGAGGCCAACTGGAGCCAAGGGTTCGCGTCTTAAAGGAAGGCTCTGGCCCTATATATGGCAACGTAAGAATGGGGTAGGTTGTTTAGTTAGTAAGAGTATGACATTGTTTCCCACTCCGCCCAAGGGCGTGATTCGTCATTGGATGATTTTTAGCTACCATTAAAAAAAAAACATACTTCAAAAAGGGAGAAGTCGAGTACCTATGAATAGTAGGAGTATCTTTATTCATGCTTTATTCACTTTACTCCATCTTCAGAAGAACAGAACATGCTTAAATCTTCCTCCTCTTTGCGCCGTAGCTATTCCTCAATGCTGAGGGTAGTGACTACCCATCTTCATCAGTTCCGGTCTTATGATGTTTCTCCATATATTCCTGCCTCTGGTGGAGTGAAGGGCTCTATATACCGTTGAGTCAAGAGCGGTGAGGACTAGATCCTCGAGATTGCCACCGTCTAATGTAATGTGACCAAAATATTGTAAAATCTAGCCAGCCCACCTTATCATCTACACTAATCTACATCTACATCTACACTAATATAATAAAGAGGTAAAGTTTGTTTTTTTATTTTTTTGTTTGTAGGAGGTAATCTCTGGAACTACTGGTCCGATTGGAGAAATTTTAGCAATAATAGAAAGCTGCTTTACTCCTGAGTGACATAGGCTATATTTTATGTACGCGGGCGTAGCCGCTGACAAAAGCTAATGCTAGGATAAGAATAATACTTTATTGTGCAACTAACAATTTGACAGAAACTTATATGAATGGATACAAACGCGGTCTTATCGCTGACAGCGATATCTACCAGACAACCTTAGGATGAAGTATAAGAGTTTGAACTAAAAAAGGGATAAGATGCATTATTAAATGATAACTATTACTAAAATAAAAAGAACATGAAAAAACCTTCTGCGTTTTTTGGGCAAAGTCGCGGGTACAGCTATAGTTTATAAAGATTTTTTTTTAAGTTATTTGCAATAGTATAGTTAATTCAGTGTACCCTTGGGATCCACTGCGGAAATTACAGTCAAAGTCAAAATATTTTATTTCACATAGTCCTACATGGGCACTTATAAACGTCAGAAGCCAGTGCAGGATTCCAAATTGGTCTTTTCTTAAGGAGAAGAACCGGCAAGAAACTCCATGGTTAGTCTTTCGAAAAAAAATAGTTTTTTTTTTACAATATTTCCTTATAATATTCCATATTAAATTATGGAAAGAAAAGATTTTTGTTGTATAGTTATTAAATCTGGGCATTATTTAAGCTACATTTTATTTTGAAAAATGTAACACATGAAGTAGAACCGCAACAGACCAACTAAAATGACCCAGAATTTTTGGAGCTTAGTGTACTCGTTATTCGCAATATTTTTTTGTTTTTGCAGTATTTATCGCTAATAGGAACCGACTTCCTTCTTGATAATGTGAACATGGTAGCGACTAATGAGTCTCTGTTGCATATACGATAATAATAATCATTTATTCAGTAACATATAAATTATATTTTTTAACATTTTAATAAAAATATAACAAAATAGTGTCCCACCGGGATCGGGAACAGGGTGCAAGCTACCGGCGGTTAGGCCTCCAGAGAAAGGAATCTCCTGACTATACGAGCCGTGTCCAGGAGCACCGCTTTCTGAATCAAGCCATTGATCATTTTATTTTAGGTAAACAGTACATGTCACCGATATCTTACAGACTAACATACATAACTATATTAAATTGCTATAATGTTTTTGTTAGTAGAATAGAATAGAATAATACTTTATTGTACACCAAAAAAGTAACAATTTCACGGAAACTTATATGAATGGGTACAAAGGCGGTCTTATCGCTGACAGCGATATCTACCAGACAACCTTAAGATGGAGTATAAGAGCTTGAAATAAAAAAGGTATATATAGTAAATATAATTTAAAACTGAGATTTGGGCCGTAGGCTCGGAGAGGCAACGGGTGACTCCCGATCTAGGTCGTTCTTCATGCAAAGGCTGGCCATTGCTATTCAGCGAGGTAATGCGGCGAGTGTTATGGGCACTTTTGCACCGGGAACGATCAGAGGTGGGTTATTTGACGATTAATTTTTTATTTATTTGACTTTTATTTAATGACTAGCTGTGCCCGCGACTTCGTCCGCGTGGAATAGTTATTTTGGGCATCATATTTATTTTTGCAAACAACCTCCTCAGCTTTATAAATTATAGCTATTACCCACGACTTTGCCCGTATCAATTTCTGTTATTATTTTAGACAATTTAGTTTTTAAAAGAACATAATTATCTTAAAGTACTTCATAGAGCTACACCCCAACTTGGGCACGCCATAATCTCGGCGGTAAGTCCCCTCTTTGAGGCGTGATGTCGCTCACGGCATCCTCACCTTCCGCATGACGCAGGTTCTCACCGGAGATGGGAAGTTCAGGAGATTCCTGCGCGCCGGATTCGTGCGGAAGAGACGCCCGGGTGTCGCCACTGTATGGTCAGCCTGGAGGATTCGGTGGAGCACACGGTGGAGGTGTGCCCCGCTTGAGAAGAGCATCGCCGTGTCCTCGTGGGGGTGATCAGCGGCGGCGACCTCTTGCGCCGGGCCTTGGTTTAGGCCATAGTTCGCAGCGAAGAAGAATGGCAAGCGATCGCCTCCTTCTGCAAGGCAGTAATGCTCGTAAAGGAGGAGGCCGACCGCATAAAGCAAAGGCAACAGCGCTCTCGCCGTAGCCGTCACCGCCGTGATCCCGCCGATATCCGGTCTCCGTAGACGCTGGCTTGTGGACGGTGAGCAATGGGTAGCTCGCCGTCCGGTTGTCTGGTAACAGTCCAGACCGAGACCAAGTCGTCGACGGCGTGCACTGCTCCCGCGCACCTCAAGGTGTTGTCAGCAAATTGTGGGTCCCTTCAGGGGCGAAGTCTCCTGTAACTGAGGGTTGGTGCGAAAGCGTTATACCGGGGCTCTGGGAATAAGGCAAGGGAGGAACGGGGTAGGTTGTTTAGTCAGTAAGAGTCTGACACTGTTTCCCGCTCCCATCCCGTTTCACATCACGTGTGAATTTTATATCGGAGTCATTTTAAAATTGTAATAACTTCTAAGATGTTCATTGAAATTAAATGATGTCAAAGACAATTTTGTTTACAATTACATACTCTTAATCATTAACACATTTATTTGGATAAAGATTATATTATTATGTTGATACAACTCTAACAAATAATCGGTAAAAATTGGCTAATAACCGTTTTTATGCGAATCAATCGCATAAAAACGGTTCTAGTAAGTTAATCTTAAAAGATAGACATATACTGTCGCGGATATTTTTTTAGATCATTTCAAGAGGAATAATTCTTTCATACATATTTTTTTGGTATCTTAAACCGTTTTGGCAGCGCACGCAACGGAAGCCCTCAAAGATGAATAATTTTCCCCGTTTTTTCCACATTTTCCGTTGTTTCTTCGCTCCTATAAGTCGCAGCGTGATGTTATATAGCCTAAAGCCTTCCTCGATAAATGGTCTATTCAACACAAAAAGAATTTTTCAATTCGAACCAGTAGTTCCTGAGATTAGCGCGTTCAAACAAACAAACAAACAAACAAACTCTTCAGCTTTATAATATTAGTATAGATTAGTATAGATAATTTTATTTAATGTAATAATTTGTGTATTTTAATTTTGATTGACATAATAAATATTTAAAACTAAAATTCCTGAGAAATAAAAATAAATGGCCCTTTGCTGTTATGCAGGGGCGTAGCTACAATCAATATCCCCGGCGATACAGGGGCTCCAATGTAGGCAAAAACTCGCAACATGTTATCCACAACCGTTTCGTAGAGTAAACCAAGCAATTGTAAAAAAAAAATATGCTTTTCATACCCCCCCCGTAGGACTTTTGATACGAGGCCCCTGTGGGACTAGCAATACCACTACTGATATGTGTACTGTGGTGTCTCCAAAGAGACCACGTAACTAACCAACGAACTGGCTTTTGGACTTTGAAAATAGAAAAAAAAAACTGGCTGGCGTTTTATGAAGGAAGAAGTGACGTTGGAATAAAAATGAAATAAGTTGATAAAGAGAGATGAATAAGTTGATAATAGAGCAGTGGTGGCCGAGTGGTAAAAGCCTCGACTTACGAGTTGTAGGTCACGGGTTCAAACCCAGCCAGGCGCATTACTTTGTGTAATTTATTTCATCACAACTGCTCTCAAAACGGTGAAGGAAAACATCGTCAGGAAACCGGCATGTCCTAGAACTAAAAATTCGAAGACATGTGACATCCACCAATCCGCACTGGACCCGCGTGGTGGATCATGACCCATTCCTTCTCCTAGGAGAATGTTGTTTAAGGCGTCTCTAGAGACACTTACACTACACTACACTACACTACACTACACTACACTTTATGTTTGTTATTTTTTTAACGTTTGTTGTGTGTTTTTGTAACTGTTGTGCTGTTTCTGTACCTACTGAATAAATTCATTTCTATTCTATTCTTTCTATTCTATTCTAAAAAAATTAAAAAACCTGGGAGCGATGCCGCAAGGCAAGTTATCACTTGACAACTTTGAAAGTTATGGAGCATTTCATTATCCAACAAGTCGTGATGGTACGAACATAAACAAAGATTTGGGCGACAGTCGTGCGGGCACAGTTTATAGGCGCACGAAAACCATTCACTAGGATCACTGAAATTAACCAAATTGCTGGAATTTACAGTTTTGACATCAGAGGCAAAAGTAGAGACAACAAGCTCTTAAAAAACTGGTTAAAATTTTTTTTACTATATTATGACCAAACGCCTAGTAAAAAACAAAACATTATATAAATTTTGCACAATACTTTGTGCAAATTATTTCATTGCCTCTGCTCTCAAAACGGTGAAGAAAAACATCGTGAGGAAACCGGCATGTCCTAGAACCAAAAATTCGAAGACATGAGACATCCACCAACCCGCACTGGGCTCGCGTAGTAGATTACGGCCCATTCCTTCTCCTAGGAGAATGTTGTTTAAGGCGTCTCTAGAAACGCCTCAAACAACATTAAAAAAAAAGGCTGATGATGATGGTATAAATTAGTTGGCTCATAAAAAAAATCGCGAATCTAAACCTAATTTACGATTTGTATTACGTTACGAAAAAATTTGAAAGTCACAAAAAAGAAAAATCTTGTTTTTTAAAACCGCCTCGTTAAAAAAAATCTAGTAGGTATAGTTATTGTTTTTTTAATAAAAATGAAACCGCGAAATCGACATAGACCTAGGAGTTCATATAATAGTAATTATTTTTTAAAACCATTATTTTTGCGTTTAAAATTCACAGACCCTAACTTCAGACTCGCCAAGATCCGATGGCCGTACTGTAGGCAGTGACTTTTTTTTTTTTATTGATTATAGGTTCGCGCTTGACCGCTATCTCACCTGATGGAAAGCGACGATGCGGTCAACGATGGAGCGCGCTTACCTAGAAGTAACCTATTCACTCTTGACTTAAAGATTCCCGGATTGTAGCTATCAGGAAACACCGACTCCGGCAAAGAATTCCACTCCTTGGCTGTACGCATAATGAATGTGCTCCCAAAACGTTTTGTACGTATATGTGGGATTTCCACATGTACCGGTGGCGCAATGCCGTACGTCTGGTGGTCCGATGATGGAACGGGCTAGGCGGAATTAAATTATGTAATTCCGACGCACACTCCCCGAAATGCAACCGGTAGAAAACCGACAGGCTAGCAACTCGGCGTCGATGCTCAAGACTTTGAAGTCTCGACTCGACAAGTGCATCATCGCCAATGATCCTCTTGGCTCGCCTCTCAATAGACTCAAGCGCAACTACAACCAGCACTTAATTTATTTAACTATTTATGTACCTACACACATATAATTAATAGATAAATGCTTAATGTTGTTATGTGCCAATTTGTATGCCTTAAAAAGCCTGGCTTCCTGGAGCCCAAGTCAACTATTTTCAAATTATTGTCTTTCCAATACGATTCCATTGTCATTTTGCTAAAAGTTCGTAATCTTTTAATTCATAATGGCTGATCATTGAGCGGTCAGTGGTTTCGTAATAGAATTGGTAGTACGAGCTATACACCGTTAAATTTTAGTCGTTTTAATCCCGAAGAGGGTCGATCCAGTACATGAAACACTATCGATTTGTGTAGATAAAATAAAAAAATAACGTACTTTTTTTCTTAATCTCTTATTGATAAACGCATTTACGAAATTAATTTCTTTAAGTAAACGAGTCATTGACCTTGTAAGTAGTTGTCGGTCGTTGCGTACTAACTACCTACAGGTCATTGAACTCGCCCAGCTGACGTTTACTTAAAGAAATCAATTTAGAACATGCCTAAATTAATTCGAGTTTTAAAAAAAAGTACTTCGTTTTTTTATTCTAACTTTACCAATCGATAGTGTTTCATGTACTGAATCGATCCTCCAAGGGATTAAAACGATCAAGATTTAACGGTGTATGTATTGTAACGAATTAAAAACAATAAGTGCACAATAACATTCTAAAATCACTGATTGAAGGAACAGTCAAAATTTTAGTAATTTACCGCATATGTCAAATATTCATTTGTCATTATGTACGAGATTACCATTCTAAAAAAAATATTTCAATGAAGTGTCACTGGTTGATCATTGAAAAGTCATAATGACGCCATCATATTAGTAGATAACCAAACTTGTCAAAATCAACAATTAATGAAATCAATGATCGACTATTCTGACAGTATTGTAATAGCAGGACCTCAATTCGCCCTGGAGAAATGACCACGGGACCAAAGTCGCGGCAAATACCTAATGTTTCTACTAAATCAATCAATCAACATCACAACATGTGAGCAAACATTATTGGGTGTAATGAAAGTCTTCGTACGAGAAAACTCTTCCGTGGTTACAACATTCTAAAATCATATTTATACTTTAATTTAAACTAGCGACCCGCCCCAGTTTCGTACGGGTACAATGGTGATATTAAATATACAATGCATGTATTATACACATAAAACTTCCTCTTGAATCACTCTATCTGTTAAAAAAACCGCATCAAAATCCGTTGCGCAGTTTTAAAGATTTAAGCATACAGCGGGAAGCGACTTTGTTTTATACCTACTATCAGTATTATCTTTAAACACAGTTAAATTATGATCGTTTTTTCACTAACATTTTTACTTTAGATTTGTAAAGATAAAATTTAAAAAAAAAATATTTTTTAATTAAGAAAATACAAAATTACGAAATTCACTCAGCCTATTCACTCTAGCTTTGAAGACACCTAAATTAAATCGGAAAAATGAAGATTTTTTTTCGTAACTCTTATTTAGAAAGAAAGAAAAATTTTACGAAAAGTAAACGAGTCAATGACCTTTTTTTTTCGACCACGGGATTAAAAAACCGGACAAGTGCGAATCAGACACGCGAACAGAGCGTTTTTGGGTTCCGTAGTCAATAAGGAACCCTTATAGTTTCGCCATGTCTGTCTGTCTGTCCGTCCGCGGATAATCTGAGCGACTGTCAATCTTCGTCGACAGCGCGATCTCTCGGGAAATTGGGTTACTAATTTGTACATGGGCTACTGGGTTCTGTTACATTGAGGTGACGTCGGACCTTCCTTTCAGAAGCCGGACCGCCTCCCAGTAGGCTTCGGCACTGTAGTGAGGCCTCTACATCGACGATCTGACTTGGTGTGGACCATTACCAGACGACCGAACGGTGGCCGGAATCGGGATCGAAATCCCGGCGGCTTCCGGGGCGTGTGCACTGTTGCCTTATGCGGTCGGCTTCCTCCTTTGCTAGCATTATTGTTTCGCAGAAGGAGGCGTCCGCCTGTCACTCCTCCTCGCTTCGGACTATGGGCTCTACCAGAGCCCGGACGTGAACAGAGGCTTCCGTACAAACTTACTTATGAAAACAGTTTAATTCCCGAATGGAGACTCGAAGATTTTTCCAAATCGCAATTTTTATGACCTTACAATCCCTGTTTTATTAGATTTAATCCTATACCTGTGCAAAAAGACCTTATTTTATACCATGTTTTAAGATTCTTGGCTCGTTGGCCAAGGATCTTAAAATATGGCATAGCACACTTTTTCCTGTGGGCAAAAATCATCCAGTGACATCTCCCGCCCATGCGCGGAGTAGGAGATATTGTCAGACTTTTACTGACTAAAAAGCCATCCCGTTCCTTCGTTGCCTTGGTTTTAGGGCTCTGGTGTATACTTTCACATTTACCCATGGTCCCAGGAGGCGTTAACCCTACTGGACCTTTACAGGTTGCTGACAATTCTTTGAGGCGCGCGGAAATAGTACGTGCTATTGACGTCTTGGGCTTGGTTCGGACGGTTACCTAACAATCGGACGGCGAGCAATGGGTGGCTCGCAGTCCGCGTCTCTTCCGCACGAATCCGGTGTGGGTACCTACTTCCCGAACTTGTCATGTTTGGTACAAACCTGCGTCATCGGAAGGTGAGGACGCCGTGATGTCTTTGCAGCCACGCCACAATGCCCTCCTTGAGGCGTGGCCCCTACCTGGTCCACCAGGTCTACCAGGTAGGTCCCTACCTGGGGGAGGGTTACCGCCATAATTGTAGCGTTCCCAATCCCATAACGAAAAAAAATCCACTAAAGGGTTCCGTTTTTCCTTTTGTGGTGCGGAAGCGGAACCCTAAAAATACAATGCTGTACCTATATTTTTTCTCATTTTATAAAGTTCATATTTAAATAAATGAAACATATCATGTTTTAATTAAATGTATGTATGAAATACAAATATGATCGACAACTATTGCACGACGCCGTCTAGTCTAGTATCTATCTGTCCTACTCTACCCTATTATTTCTTTCATAATAATTTTCTCCTAACAATAACAAACACAGTAAAAAAGAATAAGCGAAATCATTTCAATTATTTTCGAGATTTTCGCTTAGCAACACATTCAGCGATTCATTTTTATATTATAGAAGATTTATATCTATTAAAGTTTCAACCAAAATAATCTATGGGGCAGTGCGTTCCAGACATAACATCCGTCTGTTTCGTTGATAGTGACTCTGGATTAGACACATCCGTTGTCTACACGCGCTTAAACAAGCGAGGTCATTGGTGTTGGTCTAGATAACAGTAGGTACGGCCTTCGAATCTTGGCGAGTCTGAAGTTAGGCGCTGCGAATTTTAGCGCTTGAAAACTCATACGAAAATAAGGATTAAAAAAAAGCCAATAATAGTTTTTAATAGCAACAACAACTGCAAATTGCTTTATTCATTAAAGCACGCGTATTATGCGTTCCAAATAAGAACAGGAACCTCGAATAACCTCGATCTGTCAAATTTTGAGTGAAAAGTACGGTTTGCAAAAAAAACTTATTTGCGTATCAGTAAAAAGTTTCTTTTTTGCTTTTTATTACAACATTTTAGTTAATTCTAGTTGAAGTAAAAACATAAGGGTTTAATATAAATTTGCCAAATATATTGTTTTAATAAGTCTGTTATGTCCGTACTCAGGTAAGTAAATGAAAGCGTCGTTCTTTAGCAAGCGTATAATGCAAACTGAAGCGATACATACTGTGACATCTTATTAATAGTGGGTGATAATTTATACATGTGGGTTCTAATACATTACAACTCTCCACCCTAAACAATACATATCCTTATATCTAAATTGTTAAAACTATAACACAATCTTTGCAACAACAATGCAATACAATGTAATTAAACTCAATACAATTTCACAAAATAGGGTAATACTAAGCTAATAAAACATCGGTGACCTTCCTTACAATCGACATAATATGTAGGTACTATTTACCGGTTCCTCTCGTTATTACTAGTACTTGCTATCTAACACATATAATATGGTTATTTTTACGATCACAATATTTTGGTGGCTTTTTAATACGACATTCCCGTATAGGACGGGTACGAATTAATTCTGGAACATTGTCGGCATTAGGAGCACTTATACATATATCGGGGCTGGAAACATTGGGGAGAGAAACGGGACTGGCCGCGGATGTGGACGGTAACACTTCGTCTGTCGCGGCTCGGTTCGGACTACCACCCCTTACGCTCTGGGGGGACCGGGACTCAACCTGTGGATGCGGTAACTCTGTGCTGACTACAGCCGGCGTCACCTCCGGCACCATGGGAGACACTGGTCCTAGAGAACTCCGTTCAGTATTACTGGTGGGACAAATCAAAGAACTACGAGATCGCTGTCTTATCTGGTCAATATGCCTATGTGTCTCTTTCCCGGATTCATCTACAACCCTGTAGTCTGTAGCTCCCATTTTTTTCACTATTTTCCCAGGAAGCCATTTTTCATTACCTCTATACTGCCTCATCCATATTTCCTCTCCTAACTGTAAGGAACGTTTTGTACCGGCCCTTTGTTGTCGCTCCTGCACCCTTTTCATTTTCTGTTCTCTGTTAGGTCTTAGAGCATCTAATTTTGTACGTAAACTTCTACCTAACATTAGTGTCGCTGGACTTTCCCCTGTAGAACAGTGTTCCGTGTTACGGTAATGTAATAAAAAGGTACTCAAAAATGTAAGTATATTTTCTTTTTGTTTTACCGCTTTTTTAATTGTTTTTTTAACCGTGCGCACTGCGTTTTCTGCTGCCCCATTTGAAGCTGGGTGGTATGGGGCAGAAAATACCTGTTCTACCCCCTGATTTGCTAAAAAGTCAGATAATTCTTTACTCGTAAATGGGGGGCCATTGTCAGACACTATTTGTCTGGGTAAACCCCATCTAGAAAAAACCTCCGTGAGCCTTTCTATAGTATAACTAGCAGCTGTACTGGGTACAGGAAATACTTCCAACCATTTAGTCCTTGCGTCTACCATTACTAAATAGATTTTACCCCAAATAGGGCCTAGGAAATCTAAGTGTACCCTCTCCCAGGGTCTGGAAGGCCACGGCCACGGTGTTACGGCATGGCGCTGCGGCGAATCTGCCTCCCCCGCGCACACCGCGCACTCCCGACACGTCGCCTCCACCGCCTCGTCGATGCCCGGCCACCAAACATAGCTCCTAGCTGACGCTTTTGTCTTTACAATGCCCATGTGAGGTACATGTAATTCGCGTAATACCCTAGCTCGACACCCTTCCGGAATCACTACTCTGTGTCCCCACATGACACAGCCTAGCTCCTCGTAAAGCTCGTTACGACGGTTAAAATACGGCTGTAATTCCCGTATTTCATTTTCCGTAGGCCACCTATCTCGTATATAACTTATAACTCTGCTTAACATCGGATCTCTTCCAGTCTGTTGCTTAATTACATTATAATCGAGTAACAACGCATTCTGAGCGAAATGTAAATAGGTTTGCTCAGGTAGTGCGTATGACTCATCGCTACTACATGGGACGGGTAATCTCGACAGACCGTCCGCACCGTTTTGTTTTGTGTTGACGTATTCAATATCGTACGTATAAGCAGATAAAATGATCGCCCAACGCTGCAACCTACTCGCCGCCATGGTCGGTACGCCGTGCTTGGGACCAAATATGCTTACTAATGGCTTATGATCAGTACGCAGTGTGAAACGCCGGCCATAAACGAACTGATGTAATTTTTTTAAACAAAATACAATAGCTAACGCTTCCCGATCTATCTGAGAATAATGTTTCTCCGCGTTGTTTAATGCGCGTGACGCTGTATGAGCACCCCGCCTATACCGCGCGCACTGGCGTCACATGTCAACACTAACGGCTTATTTGGGTCGTAATGAGCCAAAACTTCAGCACCTATTAATATTTTTTTTACTCTTAACATTGCTTCTTCACACCGGCTACTCCAATGCCATTTTTCCTCTTTTTTTAAAAGATCATAAAGTGGTGACAGTATACTACTCAAATTTTTGACAAATTTTGCATAAAAATTTACTAACCCTAAGAATGAACGCAACTCGGTACATCTCTCGGCCTAGGAATTTTTACAATGGCTTCTACCTTGTCCGTATCTACTTTTATACCGTCTTTAGAAATGACATACCCTAAATATTTGACCTCATCTACCATGAATTGACACTTACTTCTTTTGAGCTTCATTCCGTGATCTTGTAACCTTTTTAGCACTTTTTCTAAGGTTTCTAAGGTTTCATTTTGTGTCCCTGACGTACTTATGATTATATCATCAAGGAACACTTCCACGCCAGGTATGCCATTAAGAAGATTGGACATAATCCGCTGGAAGATGCCTGGACTTGAGGACAACCCAAACACGAGCCTATTATATTTAAAAAGACCTCGATGTGTGTTAATTACTGTTAATTCTCTAGTATCATCCAATTCTATCTGATTGTACGCTTGGGATAAATCAATTTTCGAAAAAAACGTAGCCCCGTTTAAACTGACTAACACGTCATCAATTTTAGGAAGAGGATATCTATTGACCAGTAATACAGGATTTAACGTGACTTTGTAGTCGGCACAGATACGGAGTCCTCCGTCAGCTTTACGTACCGGTACCAATGGTGTCGCCCAGTCCGAGCAATCGACGGGCTCGATGATGCCCGCGCGCAGCATGGCATCCAGCTCCGCATCCACTTGACCCTTCAGAGCGTAAGGCAGTGGCCGCGCCCGGCAATACACGGGAGTCGCCCCCTCCCGCAACTGGAGTGTCGCCTTACCGCCTGTGTACCGTCCCAATCCGCCGCTGAATAATTCCTTATACCTATTTAACAAAACAAGGGCAGGATCAGTTTTTTTATTCGAGATTTGGCCATAATTAATATTTTGTTGGAATGGGGGTATTTTTATTTCCATTTCAGATAACCACTGGCGGCCTAATAATGACGTTGTACCTCCATCGATCACAAAAAGTTCTAAGTTTTTAATTTTGTCTTTGTACCGAACTTCCGGCCTTATGACACCTAACGGCTTAATATTACTTCCGTCATAAAACTTTAACACTAAGTTAAATAGTTCTATTGGTCTTGTACTAAAATATTTTTCATAGGTTTTTTTACTTATACAAGAAACAGCTGAGCCTGTATCGATCTCCATCTTGATAACATGGTCATCAACCCGTAACGATAAGCTTACCGGGTTGTACTCGTTCAAACACAGTTGGTGTAATTCTTCTTCCAGCTCGTCCGAACTAGAATCGCCTGTTGATCCACCCGGCTGCCCTCGCCCCGCAGCTTCGACGTGGTTCACTCCGCGCCTCTTCGCTCTTCCTGCGCTCGAATGTGCCTTAGGGCACACGCGCCGCAAATGTCCACTCTGTTTGCATTTGCTGCATACAAAATGCTTATAGCGGCACTCATCGATGGCATGCCCGCACCAGCCGCACGCCGTGCAGCTCCCGGCGCCCTTGCCCGTTCCCTGTGACGCGACCTTTCGACCGCCACGCTGGTCACGCTCCCGAAGTTTTGTCTTCAACACGTGCACGTTTGCTGGTACCTCCGCACTTGCTTTATGCTCCACCACGGCTGCATCTCGCTCCGCCGCTTCCAATCCACACGCCAACTTAACGGCCCCTGAATACGTCAGATTGTCCTCTGCGAATAGTCTTTGTCTGATGACCTCACTTTTAACTCCGCATACCAACTGATCCCGTAGATTCTCCTCCAAATTGCCACCAAACTCACAAGTTTTTGATAATTTTTTAATCTCGGTTAGGTATTGAGTTATATTCTCGTCATCCCTTTGTCTTCTTTGGCGAAACCGGAAACGCTCCGCCATGACAGCTGGTTTCGGTTGAAGATGATTTTTCAACATTTTAACGGCTTTTTCGTAGGTTAACTCCGACGGTTTGTCTGGGCTGCACAACGTGCTCAGTAGCTCGTACGTCTGATCACCAATGCCGGTGATTAAAATCGCCAACCACATGTTCTTGTCTACGTTATTGACTTTAAAATACATCTCCAATCGTTCTACGTACAAGGTCCAATTTCCTGACGTCATATCAAAGTCTCTGATTTTACCAATCTGTCCACTCGCCATTTTATTGTCTATACGTTAACTGCACACACAATATACGAAAAGTACTATACGGTTAACCTCGTCGCCACTGTTATGTCCGTACTCAGGTAAGTAAATGAAAGCGTCGTTCTTTAGCAAGCGTATAATGCAAACTGAAGCGATACATACTGTGACATCTTATTAATAGTGGGTGATAATTTATACATGTGGGTATTAATACATTACAAAGTCATAAATAGTTTACAAGAAAAACTATTTCCTTTCTTATTTTCATTGTTAGAAACAATTCGCCTTTTACTTCTATTTACTACTACTCAGACACATCACACAGTGAAACAGAGATAAACAAAATTGAAAAATTGTATTTTGATTAAACTTTTTTCATTGATTTTTGATTATTGAGATTCGTACGTAAATTAATTTTTTTATATCTTTTTTTGTTCACTCTACGTAATTTCTTCGATTTGACAGTTCGATGTGACGTCACAACATGGCCATCGATCCTATTCTCATTTGGAACGGGTTGTACGTGCGTGTGTACGAATTGACAACAAACTGTACGTGCCGACAAAGGCTTGGACTCGGTCAGGATGTTTACCGGACGGTCGGACGGCGAGCTACAGCAGAGAAAAATACCGTAAGATGGGGCTATTTGGTACATTTTTTATGAAAAATTACGTTTTTCACAAAAACTACTTAGGTTATGAACTTAGACAATTTTTTTTACGACTAACCTTATCAATACCTTCTAGAAAAATGCGCTTGTATTTATGTATTGAATATAGTTACAGAGATATCTTTTTTCAAAAGTGCAATTCCAAATATCTCCGGTTTGGGGCTTTTTGTAATCGACATATTCTAATTTTGTTTTTCATCGACCGTTGGAGCTGTATCAATTTAAACAGGTCTTGCGACATTTAGACCAACAGAAGGATAAACAGCCTTTCATTGTATCATAGTTTTGTGGTTTAATTTTAAATAAAAAGCCAAATATTTAGCATCGAAACATTTATTATAAAAAAGCGATTCGCAACTTTTGGGCTATTTGGAATCTGTAGTAAAACCTTATACTTACAATTGTTTATGAATTATGGCAATATTTGGAACATTTAAGGGGAAGCTAAAAATATACTTAAACATAGAGATCTTTATAAACCGTGAAATAGGTACCTACCTACCTAAGTAAGAAGGTGCCTAACAACTTAAAATAAAATGTGAAATAGATAAAAAATAAATATTTGGCAAGGAATTAACCACAATTAAAATCTGGGTTACTTATACTTATGATAAACAATACAGGATGGAGGGGCCGCATCGACGCACAATCGATTAGTTACCACGTAGGTATTCAGTAGGTACGTACATGATTCTGAACGCCTAACACAGCAATTATTCTTCATAGCGTACTCTTAGGTATGTCATAAGTATCGGCAGCATCAGTTAGCTAAAGTTTTCCAGACTTAACCGCCCCACTTTACGGTAGGTACATGGAACGAAAAAAAGGAAACTAAATAATAACTATTGATCATTCAGGTATGAAAATCAAACATGCAGGAAAAGTTCTCTAGTTTTATACAGCAGTATAGGTAGGTACCTAAATTATTTAGTGAGTACTTAAGCCGAAAAATATCTTGCCCTTAACATGCTCAAAATACGCAATCGGGTCTATTTGGAACTACGATAAAATTCCTTGGCAATGTATAACACATTTTAGAGGGGCTATTTGTAACTACGTTCCAATTAACCCCAAAACAGAAACCAAATGGCCCCATTTAGAAAAATCGAAATATCTGCCAGCTCGTAAAAGGTAGAAACGAGCAAATGGAAACACTGAAAAGCGCATTAAACAAACTATAACTTAGTTTATTCAATTTCTTACAAACCTGTCTAGATTTTGTGTGGCAGACGAAAGTTATCAAGGTACAAAATGAACAAAAAATACAACCTTTTTTAAAATTACGTTTTAACCCACTTAGAAAGCCGTTATGTGTCAAAATTCCTTTGTGACATTGACATTAGATGTCACTGTATTGCCAAATGGTAAAATATAATTCCTACTGTTCTTAGATATAAAGATACACACGATCAAAACTTTTTTTTAGGTAATTCCAAATAGCCTCGTGGTTTGCAAATAGCCTCATCGTACGGTACCGAAAAAAACTCAGAGGTCAAAGTGTCTTTTAAAAATCGACACAGCTTACATGTAATGGTTTCTTTTATTTTTTTTCTTACTTTTATAATAGTCTCTTTCAATAATGTGAATGTGAGAACATTGTAGACGCAAATTTTATTACTTCCTACCATTTTTACAGTATGAGTACAATATTGACTGGCCTGCACTGTCCTTACATAATTTATGTGTTAATACTGTAATATGCACAGGACCGATCATTGTGGAGATCCTTGGGGGAGGCCTATGCCCAGCAGTGGGCGTCGCTCGGCTGACATGATGATGATGACTGTAATATGGAAATATTGTAACATACTTTTTTTTTTAAAGGGCTGAAGTTTCTTACCGATTCTTCTCTACAGGAAACGACCAATTTGGAACCGTGCACTAGCTTCTGACGTTTTACAAGTGCCCATGTAGGCCCATGTGAAATAAAAATATTTTGACTTTGACAAAACATGGACCCGTTGTAGCCCATCATCGATCCCGGGTCATAAAATAAATAAATATCGGAATAATTCTTCTCATAATAAATTACAGAGCAAAAGAAACAAACTCCATTCGTGTGTGACTTTTAAACATATGTAAGTAATACATTCTCTGTTGATTTGCTCATAATAAACGTACAGGCGTTTGGCTCGAAAAGATACTGTTCTAACCAAACTTTGTGGCGGCGACCTCTCGAGCTGGACTTTGGTTCAGAACATGGCAGGCGGTCGCCTCCTTCTGCGAAGCAGTAACGCTAGCAAAGGAGGAGGCCGATTGTATCAGGCAATGGCAACAGCGCTCGCGCCCTCGCTTCCACGCCGCCGCGATTCAGATCCCGATTTCTGGCCACCGAAGGAGCGGGGGGCTTGTGGACTTGTCGGACAGCGAGCAATGGGTGACTCGCTGTCCGACCGTCTGGACCGAACCCAAGTCGTCGACGGCTTGTACTGTTCCTGCGCGCCTCAAGGAGTGGTCAGCAAAGTGTAAAGACCCAGCAGGATTGAAGCCTCCTGAGATAAGCATAAGGAACGAAGACAACGAAGGAACGGTGTTGGTTTTTTAGTCAGTAAAAATCTGACACTATCTCCCGCCCTGTCCAAGGCCGGGAAAAATAAAAATGAACTATAGGAACTTAAAATTAAACGACTTAAAATTAAACGACCCACGGATGCCCCTCAAGTTGAAGGGTAAAATTTACAAGTCCGTGATAAGACCTGTCCTACTGTATGGATCAGAATGTTGGGCTGTGAAAAAGACGGATGAAAAAAGACTGCATGTAGCGGAGATGAGAATGTTGAGATGGATGTGTGGTGTGACGAGAATGGATAAAGTGAGAAATGAGTATATTAGAGGAAGTCTGAAAGTGGCGCCAGTGACTGAAAAGTTGAAAGGAAATCGTTTGTCTTGGTATGGTCATGTGAAGAGGAGAGATGAAACGCATGTCACAAAAAGGGTTTTGAGTTTACACGTAGATGGATGGAGAGGAAGGGGGAGACCAAAGAAGAGATGGATGGATTGTGTGAGGAGTGATATGAAAGAAAAGGGAGTTACTGATAGTGTGACGGGTGACAGGACAGAGTGGAAGAAAAAAACATGTTGCACCGACCCCAAATAAAATGGGATAAGGGTAGGATGATGATGAGGAACTTAAAATTAAAAGAGTGTCACAATGGGCGGTCTTAACGCTAAAAGCTTTGGATGAATTTGACAAAGAAGGAAAAGAAAGAGACGTAGGTTCATGGTGTACTATTTACATATATACAATACGAAACTAATAAAATACATACAATATATATAGAATATATGAAGTCAGAAAAAAATGCATCTAATTTATTTTGTAATTATTTTAAAACAACAGTTTTGTCAAGGTGATAAAATTTAAAATGTTCTTATTTCACATAGGCCTACATGGGTATTTATAAAACTTAGAAACTGGTAATACGGCTCCAATTGTCAACTGGCAAAAATCACGATTACACTTTAAAATAATATAATTTTATTGATTACGTTGATGACATTGATTAAATTATAATGATTAATACTAAAACAACAACAGAGCATTTTTAGGTGCCATTAGTGTATACAATAAAAAAATTATTAAAAATCAAGAAGTTATACAATAAAAAAAAAATTGTTACAAAATCATAGCAAATCGGCAAGTAAGGAGATGACTGGTTACGAATTCATTTCATCAGCCGCCCTCGCCAAGTTCCTGTCGTTTCGTTAATGTCGAACGCTTGGAATAGATCACGCCACGATTTCCTTAGTTCTGACCACGTAACTGAGCGTTGAGATGACACCAGAACAAAGAAATTTGCGGCGTGGCCAACTCAAAGCGTTCGACGTTAACAAAACGAAAGTAACTTGGCTAGGGGGTCATGCAAGATAAAATTTTATTCCATTGAATGTACGTAACGATGACAGCAAGGGTTAGAGGTGAAAGATTGGATAGAGATGGTACTCTTCAATATCTTCACTCCTCGTGCTAGAACTGTGCTGAAGAAGAGACAACAGTCTTCAATACTTCAGACCAAATTTGAAGCACAAGTCGACTCCATTGCTTTGTTCAGAGCGACCGGCTCCTCTCTACTCTTGTAAGCGTATAAGAAACATTTGATTAGGAAGGCGGGAACGTCGCATCTTTCACCCTCGTAGTCTGCTGGGCACCGGCACACTGGCTCTCTCTTCTCATCCAGGGAACAGAAACCGCCGTTGAGGCAATACTGATGGCATGCGTTGACTTTGTTTTCCTCAGAAGTATCGGCATCACTAATGAAACAAGAAACATTTTAATCAGAGAAGTATATCAATGAGAATTTTTTTTACGCCTAATTTGTACGCCTTGCAAGGCAAAACATAGTGAGACAACATCATTTTTTTATATACCATGTACCACATATTACCCATGTTTAACAAATAAATTACTTTGACTTTGACTTTGAGAGTAGTGGTGGCCGAGTGGTAACAACCTCGACTTACGAGTAAGTAGGTCGCGAATTCAAACTCCAATTCAGCCAGGTGCATTACCTTGTGTTATATTTAACGAAACGACCGCACGAACAACATTAGTCGTTTTAACTTATACCAGCGCTTAAAAACACTTTCAAAGTCAAATTGAAAAAGAAGTCATTTTAAGATCACATTTTGGGAAATTATCCTCCGAGCGGTCTACACTATAGTCACACTCGGGCGTTTCTTCCACCTAAATCCGGCGTAGGAACCTCCCGAACATATCGTCCCCATTATAACTATGTACAAATATACAAAAAATATAGGTACCTACTTATATCTAAATACCTACAAAAAATACAAACTTAATGGCAATATACATTGAAAAGGGATAAGAATACTTGAGCATTAACAAACCATTATACGCCGTTAAATCTTGATCGTTTTAATCCCTTGGAGGATTGATTCAGTACATGAAACACTATCGATTGGTAAAGTTAGAATGAAAAAACAAAGTACTTTTTTTTAATACTCGAATTAATTTATGCATGTTCTAAATTGATTTCTTTAAATAAACGTCAGCTGGGCGAGTTCAATGACCTGTAGGTAGTTAGTACGCAACGACCGACAACTACCTACAAGGTCAATGAATCGTTTACTTAAAGAAATTAATTTCGTAAATGCGAATATCTATAAGAGATTTGAAAAAAAGTACTTTATTTTTTTTATTTTATCTACACAAATCGATAGTGTTTCATGTACTGGATCGACCCCCTTCGGGATTAAAACGACTAAAATTTAACGGTGTATACTTATATGCAACGCCTTCCTCACTTCTAACTTACTATTTGCTGTGCCCATCAGGGTCCACGATTGCTACCATGTTATTTATATTACCATCATCTTTATGTTGATCTTTACACCTTTACATTGTGGATTTGCAATAAAGAATAGATATGAATATGAAACTAGCGTACAATAACAAGGTGTTAAGTACCTGAATTTATTTGTTCCCTCAGCACCAGAACATTTGTCCGTACTGGCGGTAACTTCGCATCTTTCACCATCGTAATCTGCTGAACACTGACAGACTGGCTCCCCTTCTTCATTCAGGGAACAGACACCACCGTTTAAACAATAGTCTTGGCACGCGTAGACTTCACACCTTTCTCCAGAGTAGCCGGCGATACAGCTGAAATGACAAAGGACTAGATGTAGATGATGATCATGATGATGATGGTAGATGGGTCAGAACAGATCTCTCACATTATCCTCAGGGACGTGCTTGTAAAAGTTAGTGGTGGCAATAAATGGATTGGCGCTGGTGTATTGCCGATATGCAATACTTTAGAAAATAATGATCCTGGACAAACTTTAATAATCAAATCTAATCAAATCAAATCAAAATGGTTTTTATTTCACATAGGTCTACATGGGCACTTATAAAACGTCAGAAGCTAGTGCACGGTGCAAATGCAAATGCCAATAACAGATAGCAATAACAACTGCAAATTGCATTTATTCTTTTAAACCATTAATTTTTTTACGAGTTTACAAGCGCTAAATTTCGCAGAGCCCAACTTCAGACTCGCTAAGATCAGACAGCCGTACTTTACCGTTGGCGCATCAACCTACATCTAGTGGTCTGATAATGGACTGTGTATGTATTATCTATACTTACTTACTTTCACAAAAAATATGATTTACCTGCACTTAGGTTCGCCAGCACTGATACTACAATTTCCTTGTAAACAGTAGTCCTGGCAAATGGGAATCTCACATCTGTCACCGTAGTAATCTGCTGGGCACAGGCAGACAGGTTCATCTGCCTTACTCAAGGAACAGACACCGCCGTTTAAACAATACCCGTTACATGCTTTTTCCTCACACCTCTTCCCAGAGTAACCGGCTTTACAACTGAAATAACGAAAAGTTACCTACTCGTAATTTTTTTTATAGTTACATTTAGTGTATGTATGTATGTGTACATTTTATTTACTGTTATAGTTATATTTATATGTAATATATGGGTTTGATTTTAGTATATTTTAAGTTTTATGAATTATTTATATTTATGCACACTGTGTCTACATTTCTCATCCAACTCTCCTGTCGCAGGTCTGCTGGAAGAAATTTCGTTAGAAATAAGCAGTACTTTTGTACTCTTCTATCTGTATGTGTTCTATTCTTTTTGTATTTGCTGTGTACCTACGTAAATAAATAAACGAAGATAACAAACAGCTTTACTCGATTCCTATGGAACCCAAAAAAAAATTATGACTAGTTGATACAAACACTCATAAATTCGCCGAACTAAAATGGGACTGCACCGCATGTGAATGATATGGTTCCATAAAATACGGAATTGGTGCTCAAACATGATAGAATGCCCTGGATATCTCCCTTAAAAGCCGCCAACCCGACGCACATTTTCATACAACCGCTCTTATGTGATTATGATGTTATATTACAGATCTTTCAGATATTTTGGAATATCTAGTAGGTAGATAGTATCTAGGCTTCTATAGAAATCAAAACGTAAAATTATGTAAGAGAAATCCAGTAAAGAACTCTGAAAATCTGCTATTTTACGTGAACTTTGACTCTCCATAATGTCCTCCCATATTAAAAAAATATCAAAAGTACTTCTATAGAAGCCTAGCGCATTTAATCGAGATTCTAAATGTAGTCAATTTTTTTTTTTCAAAAATCCTTAAGAGTTTAATAAAAACACGTATTTCCTGGAACAAGTTTTGTGAAACATTCGAGTAAATCGTAGAATTACTGAATACCAACAAAGTTTTCAGGTGTTATATCTCATTAATGACATTACTTTTGCATAAAAAAATCACATTAGATTGCTTAAGGTGAAGCCACAAGCTTTTAAACCATGCTCGACGTAGACAGACAATATGCGAGTCGTTAAGGCCCACCTTAAGGATTGGAAACGAGAAGTGAGGAACATGGAAATCCCCTTGCGTTAGATTACTTTAACCATCACAAAGAGAAATAGGAGGCTCTCGCAATTGGATGGACAACTCTACCCGACCCATCTGAAATGAACTTGAAAGATGTTTGTACACATTTCACCAACATAAAGGCACAAGCGAATATAATAGAACCAGTACATGATTTTAGACCCCAGGTGGTGGAACATTTCGTTGGACATTTCTTAATTTAAACAAAAAATTTGTACTGTTTTTAAAGTAATCTGTATAAACTCTATTTTTTTTTATCTTACTAATATTATAAATGCGAAAGTTACGATGTTTGGATGTTTGTTACTCAATCACGCCAAAACGGCTAGACGGATCTAGATGAAATTTGGCACAGGCATAGGATACACTCCGGAATAGGACATAGGCTACTTTTTATCCCGGAAACCCCAACGCCAACCCCAATACCACGCGGGCGAAGCCGCGGGCAAAAGCTAGTTTGATATAAGCTAATGCTTAACTGCACCTAACGGTAAGCAATGATGCAATCGTTAATGTTCATATTTTACAAGCTTTATTTTCTCCTATCCCGATGTTTGAAAATCAAATTTTATCTACTTCCCGATTACCGATTGAGCAGAAATCGTGTGACATATGACCATTATGATGACATGGAGCTGATCTGACGTGAGAGCTGTAAGGTAGCCATAGGAACTTAGCAATAAAACAATACAACCTTCTCGAGTTTGGGCTAGTTTGATTTGTATTGGCGAGTACTTTGATATTATATGGTAATCAGGGTCTGTTTATCTAGCTGGAAGATGATAATTAAATAACATAACCCTATCGAGTTTGGGCTCGTATGATTCATCTTGACAAGTTTTAAATATATGTATAGGTATTTGCCGCGCTATAAAAGCTTGCTATGAAAAAATATTTTCATTTAAAATTTGATTGGTGAAAAGTAATAAATTAGGACCGCTCATTGCGGCGGCACTTCGGGAAGCCTAAATCGAAGGCGCTGTCTGCACGAGCGAGAGAATCGCGGCGATATTATCGCCGTGCCACGTTTTTCTATACACTGTCTATGGAACCGTCTCCACACGGCGATATTATCGCCGCGATGCGACAAGGGGCAACGAGCGCACAAAACGTCATTACATCGTCGCTAGCCCGCCGCGACTAGCAACGCGGCCGCCGCGCGCTCGCGGCGCTCTCGCGACGAGCGCGCGGCGGGCACGCTGTCAAACGCAGCGTCATTTCAGCATTGCCTCTCGTTAAGCAAAGACGTTTCTAGAAGCTTTTTTTGAACGTGACGTCAAGGAAACGCCGCGATACCGTTACGAGTCGCCGCGAAATCGACGCGATTCCGTAACGACTTGCGACGATACGCGGCGGAATTATCGCTCGTTCGTGGAGATTATCCGACGATATAAGGGCGGACTCGTCGCGATTCTCTCGCTCGTGGAGACAGCCCCTTAGACATCTTTCGGCTGAGATGAGACGTAATAAGATGAACACGTTTTACCTGCAATTCGGTAATCCCTCAGCACTGACACTACAATTTCCATTCAAACAATAGTTATAACATATTGATACTGTAGACTCCGGCTTCGAGTTATTCTGGATCAAATATTGTACATTTTCGCAGCTCTTTACTCCCTGAATTTGTTCCTCTAATGTGTAGTAGGTAGCTATACGTTGACAATACTCACAGTTTGAGCTAGCAATTGCAAATTGTGTTTTTTCTATTTGTTCTGATGCATTCTTTGGAAATTGCCAAATTTGCAATTGATTATTCATAAAGTAGATGAAATTTTTCGATATAGCCAATGAATTTGAACTACCATCGTTTAATGTGTCATATAATGTTGTTCGGTACTTTCCACGGAAATTGGCACTTTCGATTGAGATCTGATATAATCCACCAATTTCATGAATGGTCTCAGTCCAGTAAATTTTCTGGGATTGTAGATCGATGGCCAAGCTGATACGCAACCAAACACTACTGTCTACTAAAACTTCTCTCTCGGACCCATCTAGTCGCATCCTGCCTATTTCGTCGTTTGTGGTCCAATAAATATACCTGTAATTTATAAATATCATTAAAAAGTGGCGGCTAAGTGATAAAGGCCCCGACTTACAAGTTGTAGGTCGTGGGTTCAAACCCAGCCAGGCGCATTACTTTATAAATAACTAGCTTTTGTCAGCGGCTTCGCCCGCGCACATAAAATATAGCCTATGTCACTCAGGAGTAAAGCAGCTTTCTATTGTTGCTAAAATTTTTCCAATCGGACCCGTAGTTCCAGAGATTACCTCCTACAAACAAAAAAACAAACTTTACCTCTTTATTATATCAGTGAAGTGAAGATAATAATAAATAAATAATAATTTATTTGACTGCATCACATTGTACAAGCAAACACAAACAACACAAAAACAAAGACATACATTAATGAATACAAATAGTATGTTGGTAGTATTTGTAATGAATTCTGGTACCCAAGGAAAGATTTAACTTGTGTTATGGATACCAGGATTCTCACACTAGTTTTATAGCTTTAGACACATCAGAAAGTAACAAACAATCAGCCAAAAATAACAAAATAATAATTATTAAATCAGTAACAAGTATAGCCCTTTCCTGTAATACACCTGTAATAAAACTTTGGTTATGGTATATGGTTAAAAGTAACTTACCCTCCACAGCTGTCCACTGCGATATCATAACAAATGTGATCCAACGTTGCTAAAAGATTTCCATCCAGTATTTTGTCAGGAGACGCAGGATTCAATGAGAATGAGTATATACTCCGATGTAGCTTCCAAAAGAGTACTTGAGTGATAGGATCGTAGACTACTCGCGCGTAGTACCCGTATGATTTTCTCGTCCCTAATTTTTTTATTTTCCCAGTTGTCAAGTCATAGCTGGATATCGAGATACCCGGGTCGATGAAGTCGGCAAAAAACACTCTATAGTGAACCGGATCGTAAGATACTGATGTAATATAATTAGCAAAAGGGATATTTTCTGTATGCGTTATTGTTCCATTGTAATAAAAATCTAACCGCGTTATTTCGCTCACGACGATTTCTGAAACATAAAAATAAAAGAATTATCGGAAGTTATATGTTTGAGCCGTTTTGGGGTTGAAACACTAGAGCTATGGCGTCCGAGCGCCAATCGTGTTGTCTGTAATCAACATGTGAACAGACGTTTGGGCTTTTCGTATGTTTTTTCTCAAATCTCCACTTTTGGGCGGTTCATTGAGTCCAAAGCCGTTCTTGCAAAAGTCCGACAGTACTTCACACCGAGTCAGCTTCTAATGTTGTACAAAGCACAGGTCCGATCGTGTGTGGCTTTGGATTCGGTTGAAAGGCGTACAAAGGTGATCCAGATTTGGTTGGGTCCAATCTTCAAAGACTCGAGCACAGACGTAGAGTAGCCAGCCGTTCGGTTTTCTACAGGAAGCATTTTGGAGAGTGTGCGCGGGAATTGCACGATTTGATTTGTTTTGCATTTATTTTTCTACAAGTTTTCAAGCGCTAAAATTCGCAGAGCCAAACTTCAGACTCGCCAAGATCCCACGGCCATACTGTACCTATCATTTGTTTCCCCACCACCCCACCTGATGATAAGCAGTGATCCAATCGTTGTTGATAAATCGCTCTAATTTAGAGCCTATTCACTTTAGCTTTGAAGACACCTAAATTATAATGGGACGGAAAGATCGCACCAAGAAAATCATTCCAATCCTTCGATGTATGCGGTATAAACGACAAGGGGAAACGCTTAGTCCGTTATATATACGAGTACTTAGATTTTTTATTCTTTTTTTCTAGCCTTCAAGGCTTATTTTTATTAACCGACTTCAAAAAAAAGGAGGAGGTTCTCAATTCGATTGTATTTTTTATTTTATTATTATTTTTTTTTTTATGTTTGTTACCTCAGAACTCCGTTGTTTATGGATGGATTTGCAAAATTTTTTTTGTACTTGAAAGGATATGCTTCCAGATTGGTCCCATTTTTTTCAAAATCGAGTTTTGATAATGGGATCCATGAAAAATCGAGAGAACTCCTCAAATATTATAGGCAACTATATAGTTTTTTTTATATTTTCATCGAGAACTCAAGCATTTACAGTCAAAAAGTAACATTTGATGAGGTGGAACTGGTGAAGAAGATCAGAAAATGGCTAACGAAATTTGACACTCGCATAGATATCACAATCAAGGTAGTTAAGCAACTATGAAAATGCACTATAAACCAATGATCTTAAATAATTATGTTGAAAATGTTATCATCGAACTGATCTGATGATGATGATGGAGCTGAAAAGTAGGCACTGGAACTGCGTAACTAATTAATATATCCTAGCCGTGTTTGGGCTTGTTAGAATTGTCATAAGATGCACTTTGGCTGTAAGGTACTATTGAACTGATGTGATGATGAAGCTGGAAGGTGGAAGGTCGGCACTGGAACTGCGTAACTAATTAATATATCCTAGTCGTGTTTGGGCTTGTTAGAATTGTCATAAGATGCACTTTGGCGGTAAGGTACTATTGAACTGATATGATGATGAAGCTGGAAGGTGGAAGGTTGGCATGGGAACTTCAAAATAAAATAATGTACCCTAGCATTGTTTGAGCTTATTAGAGCTGTCATGGGCAATGCTGTCAAGGGCAATGGAAAGGGCTATGGTCGAAGTTTCCTTGCGTGTTCGAATCAGAAATGAAGAAATGCGCAGGAGAACCAGGGTTACCGACATATCCCGAAGAATTGCCAAACTTAAGTAGCAGTGGGCAGGGCACATGGCTCGTAGAACAGATGGCCGATGGGGCCGAAAGGTTCTAGAGTGGCGACCGCGCACCAAAAGACGCAGCTTTGGAAGGCCTCCCACAAGGTGGACCGACGACCTTGTGAGAATCACGGGAACGCGATAGATGCGAGTCGCACAGAATCGGTCGTTGTAGCGACACTTGGGGGAGGTCTATGTCCAACAGTGGACGTTTTCTGGCTGAAATGATGATGATTATGAGAGCTGTCATAAGATGTACTCATGAGATGAATCATAAGTATTTCATGCATCATATCATCTCTGCACGAGATCAAAACGATCACACTGTAACAATGTACCTATATAATATGTATTCCTACTTATATGACATTGGTAACTTTTCCAAAAGAAATGTAGAAACGATATTGACTTCGTTGCCATAACACTTTATAATAAAAAACACAAAACGGCTACAAATAAAAAAAACTTTTTACAAAAAAAAAACCGCCTTCAAAAAAAGCCAAACGATAAAAGTTCCTACACTAAAAAGTTGAAAATAAAAATTTGAATTGCTGTAAAGAAACTTAATTTATAGGTAAACTTATTTGACATTAAAATTTTGCAAATATTCAAAATTTATTACTTCTTTTTGGAGTCGGTGCCAGCCAAGACAAATTTAGGAATTCAACAATCCCTTGAAAGGTAGTTTTTCAAGGGATTGTTGAATTCCTTGTTCTAACTTAACTATAAAACTACTTAGTACCTATTTGCATACTCAAATATATAATACTTAATTAAGACATAAATACATATTAGACTTCTCTTAAATAAAAACATCCGATTTGCACATTTTTTTAAATAAAAAATATATACTTACAAAAACCATCTGCCACATTTTAAGTACATTGAAAATGTTTAACCATTATGTACGAAAAATGGCACCGGATATTAAAAAGCTACGTAACATTAAGTTTCAACAATAAAAATGCTGGCACCGACTCCAAAAAGAAGTAATAAATTTTGAATATTTGCAAAATATTAATGTCAAATAAGTTTACTATAAATTAAGTTTCTTTACAGCAATTCAAATTTTTATTTTCAACTTTTTAGTGTAGGAACTTTTATCGTTTGGCTTTTTTTGAAGGCGGTTTTTTTTTTTTGTAAAAAGTTTTTTTTTATATGTTAACAAACAATAATTATAAATCACGCTCTCATACTCACCCCATAAGAAAGAATGCGTGGACCTTACGAGAAGTGTTACCAACGTCAAAACACATGAGCTATACATCATCTTCTCTTCAGACCAGTTTATTCAGCAGATGAAACGTCCAATCTCGGTGACCGCTCGAAGGACACTAGAACAGTGTTGGCTAATCGGGACCAGTGTCGCTATATCCTGTTGGAGTCAAATTCCTCAGATAAGCTGGCTTGTATGTGTTAATCTCATAGTATAATTTGTAAATTTAGGGTCTCTTACGTCAATCGACTTTTTTTTTTTATATAGCCTATTGTATGTCCCACTGCTGGGCAAAGGCCTCCCCTTTTTCCTTCCAGACCTCTCTGTCTGCGGCGACCTCCGGCCATGTTTGCCCCGCGAACATGATGAGATCGTCACTCCACCTTCGCCGCGGTCGACCTGGACGGTGTCGACCTCCCTCAGGTGTCCAGTGAGTGACAATCTTCGCCCATCTGTCCGGGTGCATTCGTGCGACGTGGCCAGCCCACTCCCACTTCAACTTGGCTGTTTTTTCTCCAACAACTGCTATTTGAGTTATGGAGCGCAGCGTGGTGTTCCTAACCCGATCTATTCGCTTAACACCTATTATGCTGCGCTCCATTGCCCTTTGACAAATCTTAAGTTTGGACTTTTGTTGTTCAGTAATGAAGCGTTATTAAAAATGGGATAAAAACTCAAAATAGGTGCTTAACTTACACAGATTATAGTCCATCACACTATTTTTTTAATTCTTGATAGGCTCGCGTTTGACCGTAATCTTTCCGATGGTAAGCGATGATGTGGTCGACGATGGAGCACACTTACCTAGAAGTAAGCTATTTACTCATGATTTAAAGGCCCCTAGGTTGAAGCTATCAGGAAACTCAGACTCCGGCAGGGAATTCCACTCCTTAGCTGTACGAATAATGAATGTGTGCAATCTCCACTATGTATGTACCGGTGGCGTAATGCTGTACGTCTGGTCGTCCGATGATGGAAAGGACTAGGTGGAATCAAATTGTGAAATTCCAATGCACACTCATTGAAATGCAAACGATAGAAAACCGACAGGCTAGCAACTCGGTGTCGATGCTTTGACTCGACAAGGCTCCTTACTAAAAACAGGCCAAGTTGATGATGAGTTATCTCTAGGAAACCAGCATGGTCTTCTTCACAGTGATCACGTGATGCCGTGCACAAAGAGGCTCAAAGAAGACCATTGCTGAGTCTCCTAAAAGATGTGCCCTAATAGGCGTTGCACAGAGGGGCTCTGGAATGATCTTTTAAGTGGTAACGGCGCCCCTTCCATGTAAATTGTCCCCTCGAAAACAAAAAATTAGGTAATCAGTGTTTTTTATAGTGGGAAAAATCATCGAATGACAAATCCCACCCTTGGGCGGAGCGGGATACAGTGTCAGACTTCTACTAACTAAACGGCCCTCCGTTCCTTCTTGCCTTAGTTCCAGGGCCCTTGGCCCTAGAACGCTTCGACCCTGCTTGGCCCCTACTGTTGCTTACAACTCAAGGTGATCAGCGTGGTACCGCTCTAAGCGTCCCCAACACGCCGTTGCGTCCTGCTGTCTCTACCCTCGTAGTCACGCAGTATCTGAAAATTTTTCCTTTACTTCACTTCACGAAGATTAAAGAACTCTGCTCACTCTTGGAGTAGTGAACAAATATACTTCTAAAGCAACTCAATCTAAAGAAAAAGCAGTATGCTCTGTTTATTGCGTATTTTGACGCTCGTATTTTAATCAAAACCTAGAAGGTATAAGGGTTTTTTAGGGTACTTCACGTTGGCTTACAATCTAAAAAAATGACAAGGAAAATTGGACGCGGCTAAGCAGAAAGGAAAAAATTCCTTATGCAACTTATTATATACTGAGTATTTTCTGCTTAACTACATCTAATTTGCGCGTGATTTGACACAGTTTGAGTATCTAATCGAGATAAAACACAATTTGTGTTTTGTTTTAAATAATCGCGTTTAGTTTTATTTCTGAAATTTGTCTCTTAATTAAGAAAAACAACTTCAAAACTCGATTATATATAATCCTATAACTCTATAGGACTCGAAGTTTTGTACGGAACCCTTGTCACACGAGTCCCGCTCACATTTGACAGGTTTTTTTAGATATAAACATCCGCACACATCGCTGGTTTGCTGCTAATATAATATTTTTTAGCAACGGGCTTATCATGTCCTTACTTTATCCTCAGCTACGCCCACGGGACTTCTAGAATCGTCAAAACTTATTGTCAAAAAATGACATCTTGTAGTTCGCCGTCTGGTCGTCTGGTAACTGTCCGGACCAAGCCCAGTCGTCGACGGCGCGCGCCTCAAGGAGTTGTCAGCAACCGTAGGGAACCCTGCAGAAGGGTCAAAGCCAACTAGGGCCAAGGGTTCGTGTCTGAAAGGAAGGCTCTGGCCCAAGTATGTACCTATGGCAATGTAGGAACGGGGTACGTTGTTTAGTCAGTAAGAGTCTCACACTATTTCCCGCTCTACCCAAGGGCGGGATTCGTCATTGGCTAATTTTTACCTACCAAAAAAAAACAAGCTCAAGTAATATGGGATAAGAGTAGGATGATGATGATCTCTCTACGTCGTTGCTATGGCTATGGGCAGCCCCCCGATCCAATTGAGACTCAAAAATCTGTTACTGCACATTAAAGAATAAACAAAAATACATAGAAATATTTATATTGTTCTTTTATATTTTAACACATTCTAAACTAGGTACTCAAAAACCTGAAGCATAATTACTTCTAGTATTACTTTTAGTAGGTACTTAATAGTTACTACTACTTATTGATAATCATCATCTTCCTGCCCTTGTCCCGTTTTATTTGGGGTCGGCGCAATATGTTTTTTTCTTCCATTCTCTTTTTTTTTTTTCATTCTTCACTAACTCCTCTGTCTTCCATATCACTTCTCACACAATCCATCCATATCTTCTTTGGTCTCCCTCTCCCTCTCCATCCATCCACCTTTATACTTTATACTACTTACTGATAATAATAGTTACAAATAGCAATACAGTACCTATAGTTACTAATAATAATAGTTAATAGTTACTTTATAATTACTTAATAGTAGTTGGTAGTTATTATTTAGTAGTTAATTACTTCTAGTACTGTTCCTTTTTTCACTTTTTGAAGTTTTTAGATCTTGGCTTCGTACTCATCAATTTTTTGAGAGAACAATTGCAAAATACGTTTTAGATGGTTCACTTCGGTGCGAAGATCTTGTAGTATATGCTGTGTTGTGTTGTCAGCATCAGTATGTATGATAGTAACATCACATCTTTCACCCTCGTAGTCAGCTGTGCACTCACAAACTGGCTCATCCTCCTCATTAAGATAACAGATACCATTGTTTAAACAATGCTTATAGCATACGTTTACTTCGCATCTTTCTCCAGAGTATCCGGCTTGACAACTGAATCAAACAAATAAAAATGTTAAAAGAGTTACTCTACCACGTGTAACGTAAATGGCGCCAAACCTGAAAATGAAGTGCTCAGGATAACGAGCAGAATTAAGGGTGTTACCACACGAATCGATCGATCGTCAATCGATGACATCGATCGACGTCTTTCGACGTTGATCGTTCGGTGTAGTAGCTTTAATTGATCGACGGATACCGGTCGACTAACCAATCAATTTATTGCCGGTCGACGGCATCGGTCGACGTAGATCGATTGACGCTGGCTATATTCCATCAGTTTCCACCATCGATCGATCGTCGATCGACATCGACTAATTTATTCTACCATCGATCTCATCGATCATCGTTATCAGCTATCGATCGATTGAAATGATTTGGTGTGACACATTGTATAATGAAAGGTCAAATTTGACGGAATACTCTATTGATGTTTTTTCCACGAGGGCTATTAGCGAAGACATTGATGATAGATGTAGGATATCTTTTCTAGTCTGTAATAAAATAAACACATTTTACCTGCACTTATGTTCACCCTCAGCACTGACACTGCAATTTCCATACACACAGTAATTGTGACAGATCGATAATGCACACTCAGGCTTCTCATCATTCGAGACCAAATACTGCACACCTTCACATCTCCTAACTCCTTGATTTTGATCCTTTAGTGTGTAGTTTGCTGCCAAACGGTGACAACCACCACAGGTTGATTCAGATATGATACGTAGATTTCTTTCCAAATATCCCGTAGGTTTCTTTTGCAATTGCCAAAGTCTTGTTTCCAATGAGTCTGTACTGATCAGGTAAAGGGAATCTCTTGAAATGGCCAATGAACCAGCATTAAGCTGTATTTTATTTTTTTCAACATGTATTGTGGTATGGTTTTTTCCATAAAAATCGGCACTTTCAATAGACGACTCATATCCACGATTATCATTGTAGATTATCTCAGTCCAATATATTTTTTCTGTTTGTTGGTCAATGGCAAAGGTCAGTCGGGAAACATGACTATGTATTAAAACTTCTCTCTTGGACCCATTTAGCCGAGCTTTTTCTATTCCAAAATCTGTCATCCAGAAAATGTACCTGCAATTTTTAATCAATCAATCAATCATTTATTTCGTATAAAACTCTGGCCTTCTGTCAGCCGCTTCACCCGCGTGAAAATAGGGTTCTCCATACAAAGTTTAGAACCCCATTACATCCCTTTAGGAGCTGAATTTTGAAAAACCCTTTCTTAGTGTTCGCTTACGTTATAAAAGGAAGCCTTGTGCAAAATTTCACGCTCCTAGTCCCAGTAGTTTCGGCTGTGCGTTGATATGTCAGTCAGTCAGTTTCTCTTTTTATAAATGTATATAGATTAGTGAATTAAAAGGTAAGCTTCAACCGTCTAATCATCATATCATCATCAGCCTTTTTAATGATCCCACTGCTAAGGTTTAAGCCTCCTCTCTAGGAGAGGGAATGAGCCCTAATCCATCATGCGAGCCCAGTGCGGGTTAATAGATGTCATACATCTTCGAATTTTTGATTCTAGGACATGCTGGTTTCCACACGATGTTTTATAAATGTTATAAATTGAATACTAACTTCAGGTTCACCAAGATCCGTCGGCCGAGCTGTGCTGCGTACGTGGTCGATCACCATTTAAGTTCAGCTTATATATGTATTATTCTAAAGTATACATACCCTCCACAGCTGTCCACTGCGATGTCACGGCATGGGTAGTCGTGATCCAACGATACAACAAGATTCCCGTCTGCTTGGTTAGATGATGCAGAATTTAGTGAATACGAATAAATACTATATCCCTCTATCCAAAATAGTAACTGGGTGACGGGATCGTAGATTACTCTTGATATGTAGTAACCATTTGATTTCTTCGCAAGTATAAGTTGTATGTTCCTCGTCGGTATCTCAAAGCTGGATATGGTTATATTCGGGTAGGTATAATCGGCAAAAAACACCCTGTAGTGAACAGGATCATAAGCTACCGCAGTAATCTCTTTAGCCGATGGAATGTTTTCTGCGTGAGTAAGTAATCCATTATAATAAAATTCTAGTCGTTTTTCTTTTCCACCCACGACTACATCTGAAACATACAATAGTACATTTTGATACAAGTGGAGAAAAAGTTTGTGATTGCAATAGAAGCGAAATTCCACCAAGCCGTAGGTACGGGTTCCCTACTTGTTTTCGAAAGTTGATGATTCGATTTTTATTATATCGAACACGGTGTGTCGATAATTCAGTTGTACGATGTTTTATTCTTAGTGCGATGTAACGTTTGTGCGAAAAATTCTTTAACGAAAACCCCACAACGATTGCTCATTTGTTCGGTAATTTATATTACTTCGTAAGTATGTAGGTTTTAAAAGCCTACTGTTGCCCGTGATGTTGTCCGTGACTTAATCCTATTATTTTTCAGAAAAATTTTTTTTTAGAATGCCCATTTATTTTAGGATTTTGTTTTTTAGAATAATAATAATAATATGTCTCTAATTATGGTATTCAATAGGTTAAAAAACCTCGGGCTTGCGGTCGGCGAGCATTGGGTAGCTCTCCGTCCGGTCGACTGATAATCATCTGGACCAAGCCCAGTCGTCGACGTCGCGAAATTCGTCATTGGATGATTTTTACCTACCATAAAAAAAGGTTAACAAACCTAAATTGTAATCGGATGGGAACACTACAGCAGGAAAATTACTCCAGTCCTTCGATGTATCATCATCTAGGTTAATTTTGGCAGCGTTTCTGTCTGATGATCGCGATGGCATGCGGTGTATACTAATTCTTTTACTCACCCCAAGAAAAAGACTCAGCCAACCCTACGAGCACCGCGAACAGCCCCAACACGCGGGTGCTACACATCTTGTGGTACTACACTATTACAGTGAACGGTCGCTGAATATACAAGCTAAGTGCAGAATATATGTTAACACCAACCTTTATATAAATAGCTAAATGGCTGGTGTTATGGATTATTTTCCTGTTTTGAAGCCGTTCCTCTGATAAAGTGGGTTTTCTATGGATTAATCCTGATTAGAGTTCAAATGATTCGTTATTATTTGCTAGCTCCTGCCTGTGGCTTTGTCCGTTCGAAAATATTTTTAATATCCTATGGGAACATTTATTTATATTGATTGAAGTCTGTACGCGATTTATAACCATACTTTAAAAGCGCGGGCTTGTGGATGGCGAGCAATGGGTTGCATGCCCTCCAATCGTCTGGTAACCGTCCGGACCAAGCCCAGTCGTCGACGGCGCGCACTGTTCCCGCGCGCCTCAAGGAGTTGTCAGCAAACCGTAGGGACCCTGCAGAAGGGTCGAGGCCAACTGGGGCCAAGGGTTCGCGTCTTAAAGGAAGGCTCTGGCCCTATATATGGCAACGTAAGAATGGGGTAGGTTGTTTAGTTAGTAAGAGTATGACATTGTTTCCCACTCCGTCCAAGGGCGTGATTCGTGATTGGATGATTTCTAGCTACCATTAAAAAAAAACATACTTCAAAAAGGGAGAAATCGAGTACCTATGAATAGTAGGAGTATCTTTATTCATGCTCCATAGAGCACTTCACTCCATCTTCAGAAGAACAGAACATGCTTAAATCTTCCTGCTCTTTGCGCCGTAGCTATTCCTCAATGCTGAGGGTAGTGACTACCCATCTTCATCAGTTCCGGTCTCATGATGTTTCTCCATATATTCCTGCCTCTGGTGGAGTGAAGGGCTCTATATACCGTTGAGTCAAGAGCGGTGAGGACTAGATCCTCACTCGAGAATCCAGCCCAACGAATTGTGCTGCGTTTTCGAGACTTTTTCTATCTATTTTCTCGATGACAATGAGCTTTTCGAGATTGCCACCGTCTAATGTAATGTGACCAAAATATTGTAAAATCTAGCCAGCCCACCTTATCATCTACACTAATCTACACTAATATAATAAAGAGGTAAAGTTTGTTTTTTTATTTTTTTGTTTGTAGGAGGTAATCTCTGGAACTACTGGTCCGATTGGAGAAATTTTAGCAATAATAGAAAGCTGCTTTACTCCTGAGTGACATAGGCTATATTTTATGTACGCGGGCGTAGCCGCTGACAAAAGCTAATGCTAGGATAAGAATAATACTTTATTGTGCAACTAACAATTTGACAGAAACTTATATGAATGGATACAAACGCGGTCTTATCGCTGACAGCGATATCTACCAGACAACCTTAGGATGAAGTTTAAGAGTTTGAACTAAAAAAGGGATAAGATGCATTATTAAATGATAACTATTACTAAAATAAAAAGAACATGAAAAAACCTTCTGCGTTTTTTGGGCAAAGTCGCGGGTACAGCTATAGTTTATAAAGATTTTTTTTAAGTTATTTGCTATAGTATAGTTAATTCAGTGTACCCTTGGGATCCACTGCGGAAATTACAGTCAAAGTCAAAATATTTTATTTCACATAGTCCTACATGGGCATTTATAAACGTCAGAAGCCAGTGCAGGATTCCAAATTGGTCGTTTCCTATGGAGAAGAACCGGCAAGAAACTCCATGGTTAGTCTTTCGAAAAAAAATAGTTTTTTTACAATATTTCCTTATAATATTCCATATTAAATTATGGGAAGAAAAGATTTTTGTTGTATAGTTATTAAATCTAGGCAACATTTAAGCTACATTTTATTTTGAAAAATGTAACACATGAAGTAGAACCGCAACAGACCAACTAAAATGACCCGGAATTTTTGGTGCTTAGTGTACTCGTTATTCGCAATATTTTGTTGTTTTTGCAGTATTTATCGCTAATAGGAACCGACTTCCTTCTTGATAATGTGAACATGGTAGCGACTAATGAGTCTCTGTTGCATATACGATAATAATAATCATTTATTTAGTAACATATAAATTATATTTTTTAACATTTTAATAAAAATATAACAAAATAGTGTACCACCGGGATCGGGAACAGGGTGCAAGCTACCGGCGGTTAGGCCTCCAGAGAAAGGAATCTCCTGACTATACGAGCCGTGTCCAGGAGTACCGCTTTCTGAATCAAGCCATTGATCATTTTATTTTAGGTAAACAGTACATGTCACCGATATCTTACAGACTAACATACATAACTATATTAAATTGCTATAATGTTTTTGTTAGTAGAATAGAATAGAATAATACTTTATTGTACACCAAAAAAGTAACAATTTCACAGAAACTTATATGAATGGGTACAAAGGCGGTCTTATCTCTGACAGCGATATCTACCAGACAACCTTACGATGGAGTATAAGAGCTTGAAATAAAAAAGGTATATATAGTAAATATAATTTAAAACTGAGATTTGGGCCGTAGGCTCGTAGAGGCAACGGGTGACTCCCGATCTAGGTCGTTCTTGATGCAAAGGCTGGCCATTGCTATTCAGCGAGGTAATGCGGCGAGTGTTATGGGCACTTTTGCACCGGGAACGATCAGAGGTGGGTTATTTGACGATTAATTTTTTATTTATTTGACTTTTATTTAATGATAATTTTATTTAATGTAATAATTTGTGTATTTTAATTTTGATTGACATAATAAATATTTAAAACTAAAATTCCTGAGAAATAAAAATAAATGGCCTTTTGCTGTTATGCAGGGGCGTAGCTACAATCAATATCCCGGCGATACAGGGGCCCCAATGTAGGCAAAAACTCGCAACATGTTATCCACAACCGTTTCGTAGAGTAAACCAAGCAATTGTAAAAAAAAAAATTATGCTTTTCATACGGGGCCCCCGTAGGACTTTTGATACGAGGCCCCTGTGGGACTAGCAATACCACTACTGATATGTGTACTGTGGTGTCTCCAAAGAGACCACATAACTTACTAACCAACGAACTGGCTTTTGGACTTTGAAAATAGAAAAAAAAAATCTGGCTGGCGTTTTATGAAGGAAGAAGTGACGTTGGAATAAAAATGAAATAAGTTGATAAAGAGAGATGAATAAGTTGATAATAGAGCAGTGGTGGCCGAGTGGTAAAAGCCCTGACTTACGAGTTGTAGGTCACGGGTTCAAACCCAGCCAGGCGCATTACTTTGTGTAATTTATTTCATCACAACTGCTCTCAAAACGGTGAAGGAAAACATCGTCAGGAAACCGGCATGTCCTAGAACTAAAAATTCGAAGACATGTGACATCCACCAATCCGCACTGGGCCCGCGTGGTGGATCATGGCCCATTCTCTCTCCTAGAGAGAGGAGGCCTGTGTCCCTGCAGTGGGAACATTAAAAAGGCCGATGATGATGAAGTTGATAGAGTTATGAAACTCCACCCTTAACCTTTCGATCTTGTAATTACAGACACAATCAAAGTACAATAGGTGTGTGTTCGCTCATTAATTAAGGTAAATTAGGAATGGGAATTATTAAGGGAATAAACCGCCTTTAACGAGGGCGAAGCCGCTGGTAGATAGAAGCTAGAAAACAAATAAAATCTACTGTACCGCTGAAGACTATAAACTAGATATATATATATATATTCGACAACCATCACACAACGCCGTCTAGTCTCGAGCTAAGCAGAGCTTGTGTTATGACTTATGAGTACTAGACAACAGATAAACTAAACATACTTATATATTTCTAAATACATATCTACATATTATAGATAAATTACACCCAGACACAGAACAAATGATCGTGCTCATCACACAAACATTTGTCCTGGGTGGGAATCGAACCCACGACCTCCGGTATAGCAGTCAGGGTCACTAACTACTAGGCTGACAGGCCAGGTATAAGTTGTATGTCGAAAAATCAGCGCTGGGTGTCTGACGCCCAGCAAATGCTGAGGTGGTCACCCTTTCGGTTCGGGCACGCTCAGCGTACACTTTATGTTTGTTATTTTTTTAACGTTTGTTGTGTTTTTTGTAACTGATGTGCTGTTTCTGTAATATCCAACAAGTCGTGATGGTACGAACATAAACAAAGATTTGGGCGACAGTCGTGCGGGCACAGTTTATAGGCGCACGAAAACCATTCACTAGGATCACTGAAATTAACCAAATTGCTGGAATTTAGAGTTTTGACATCAGAGGCAAAAGTAGAGACAACAAGCTCTTAAAAAACTGGTTAAAATTTTTTTTACTATATTATGACCAAACGCCTAGTAAAAAACAAAACATTATATAAATTTTGCACAATACTTTGTGCAAATTATTTCATTGCCTCTGCTCTCAAAACGGTGAAGGAAAACATCGTGGGAAAACCGGCATGTCCTAGAATTAAAAATTCGAAGACATGAGACATCCACCAACCCGCACTGGGCTCGCGTAGTGGATTACGGCCCATTCCTTCTCCTAGGAGAATGTTGTTTAAGGCGTCTCTAGAGACGCCTCAAACAACATTAAAAAAAAGGCTGATGATGATGGTATAAATTAGTTGGCTCATAAAAAAAAATCGCGAATGTAACCCTAATTTACGATTTGTATTACGTTAAGAAAAAATTTGAAAGTCACAAAAAAGAAAAATCTTGTTTTTTAAAACCGCCTCGTTAAAAAAAATATAGTATATGTAGTCATTGTTTTTTTAATAAAAATGAAACCGCGAAGTCGACATAGACCTAGGAGTTCATATAATGGTAATTATTTTTTAAAACCATTATTTTTGCGTTTAAAATTCACAGACCCTAACTTCAGACTCGCCAAGATCCGACGGCCGTACTGTAGGCAGTGACTTTTTTTTTTTTATTGATTATAGGTTCGCCCTTGACCGCTATCTCACCTGATGGAAAGCGACGATGCGGTCGACGATGGAGCGCGCTTACCTAGAAGTAACCTATTCACTCTAGACTTAAAGATACCCGGATTGTAGCTATCAGGAAACACCGACTCCGGCAAGGAATTCCACTCCTTGGCTGTACGCATAATGAATGTGCTCCCAAAACGTTTTGTACGTATATGTGGGATTTCCACCATGTACCGGTGGCGCAATGCCGTACGTCTGGTGGTCCGATGATGGAACGGGCTAGGCGGAATTAAATTATGTAATTCCGACGCACACTCCCCGAAATGCAACCGGTAGAAAACCGACAGGCTAGCAACTCGGCGTCGATGCTCAAGACTTTGAAGTCTCGACTCGACAAGTGCATCATCGCCAATGATCCTCTTGGCTCGCCTCTCAATAGACTCAAGCGCAACTACAACCAGCACTTAATTTATTTAACTATTTATGTACCTACACACATATAATTAATAGATAAATGCTTAATGTTGTTATGTGCCAATTTGTATGCCTTAAAAAGCCTGGCTTCCTGGAGCCCAAGTCAACTATTTTCAAATTATTGTCATTCCAATACGATTCCATTGTCATTTTGCTAAAAGTTCGTAATCTGTTAATTCATAATGGCTGATCATTGAGCGGTCAGTGGTTTCGTAATAGAATTGGTAGTACGAGCTATACACCGTTAAATTTTAGTCGTTTTAATCCCGAAGAGGGTCGATCCAGTACATGAAACACTATCGATTTGTGTAGATAAAATAAAAAAATAACGTACTTTTTTTCTTAATCTCTTATTGATAAACGCATTTACGAAATTAATTTCTTTAAGTAAACGAGTCATTGACCTTGTAAGTAGTTGTCGGTCGTTGCGTACTAACTACCTACAGGTCATTGAACTCGCCCAGCTGACGTTTACTTAAAGAAATCAATTTAGAACATGCCTAAATTAATTCGAGTTTTAAAAAAAAGTACTTCGTTTTTTTATTCTAACTTTACCAATCGATAGTGTTTCATGTACTGAATCGATCCTCCAAGGGATTAAAACGATCAAGATTTAACGGTGTATTGTAACGAATTAAAAACAATAAGTGCACAATAACATTCTAAAATCACTGATTGAAGGAACAGTCAAAATTTTAGTAATTTACCGCATATGTCAAATATTCATTTGTCATTATGTACGAGATTACCATTCTAAAAAAAATATTTCAATGAAGTGTCACTGGTTGATCATTGAAAAGTCATAATGACGCCATCATATTAGTAGATAACCAAACTTGTCAAAATCAACAATTAATGAAATCAATGATCGACTATTCTGACAGTATTGTAATAGCAGGACCTCAATTCGCCCTGGAGAAATGACCACGGGACCAAAGTCGCGGCAAATACCTAATGTTTCTACTAAATCAATCAATCAACATCACAACATGTGAGCAAACATTATTGGGTGTAATGACAGTCTTCGTACGAGAAAACTCTTCCGTGTTTACAACATTCTAAAATCATATTTATACTTTAATTTAAACTAGCGACCCGCCCCAGTTTCGTACGGGTACAATGGTGATATTAAATATACAATGCATGTATTATACACATAAAACTTCCTCTTGAATCACTCTATCTGTTAAAAAAAACCGCATCAAAATCCGTTGCGCAGTTTTAAAGATTTAAGCATACAGCGGGAAGCGACTTTGTTTTATACCTACTATCAGTATTATCTTTAAACACAGTTAAATTATGATCGTTTTTTCACTAACATTTTTACTTTAGATTTGTAAAGATAAAATTAAAAAAATATATATTTTTTAATTAAGAAAATACAAAATTACGAAATTCACTCAGCCTATTCACTCTAGCTTTGAAGACACCTAAATTAAATCGGAAAAATGAAGATTTTTTTTCGTAACTCTTATTTAGAAAGAAAGAAAAATTTTACGAAAAGTAAACGAGTCAATGACCTTTTTTTTTCGACCACGGGATTAAAAAACCGGACAAGTGCGAATCAGACACGCGAACAGAGCGTTTTTGGGTTCCGTAGTCAATAAGCAACCCTTATAGTTTCGCCATGTCTGTCTGTCTGTCCGTCCGCGGATAATCTGAGCGACTGTCAATCTTCGTCGACAGCGCGATCTCTCGGGAAATTGGGTTACTAATTTGTACATGGGCTACTGGGTTCTGTTACATTGAGGTGACGTCGGACCTTCCTTTCAGAAGCCGGACCGGCTCCCAGTAGGCTTCGGCACTGTAGTGAGGCCTCTACATCGACGATCTGGCTTGGTGTGGACCATTACCAGACGACCGAACGGTGGCCGGAATCGGGATCGAAATCCCGGCGGCTTCCGGGGCGTGTGCACTGTTGCCTTATGCGGTCGGCTTCCTCCTTTGCTAGCATTATTGCTTCGCAGAAGGAGGCGTCCGCCTGTCACTCCTCCTCGCTTCGGACTATAGGCTCTACCAGAACCAGAGCCCGGACGTGAACAGAGGCTTCCGTACAAACTTACTTATGAAAACAGTTTAATTCCCGAATGGAGACTCGAAGATTTTTCCAAATCGCAATTTTTATGACCTTACAATCCCTGTTTTATTAGATTTAATCCTATACCTGTGCAAAAAGACCTTATTTTATACTATGTTTTAAGATTCTTGGCTCGTTGGCCAAGGATCTTAAAATATGGCATAGCACACTTTTTCCTGTGGGCAAAAATCATCCAGTGACATCTCCCGCCCATGCGCGGAGTAGGAGATATTGTCAGACTTTTACTGACTAAAAAGCCATCCCGTTCCTTCGTTGCCTTGGTTTTAGGGCTCTGGTGTATACTTTCACATTTACCCATGGTCCCAGGAGGCGTTAACCCTACTGGACCTTTACAGGTTGCTGACACTTCTTTGAGGCGCGCGGAAATAGTACGTGCTATTGACGTCTTGGGCTTGGTTCGGACGGTTACCTAACAATCGGACGGCGAGCAATGGGTGGCTCGCAGTCCGCGTCTCTTCCGCACGAATCCGGTGTGGGTACCTACTTCCCGAACTTGTCATGTTTGGTACGAACCTGCGTCATCGGAAGGTGAGGACGCCGTGATGTCTTTGCAGCCACGCCACAAGGCCCTCCTTGAGGCGTGGCCCCTACCTGGTCCACCAGGTCTACCAGGTAGGTCCCTACCTGGGGGAGGGTTACCGCCATAATTGTAGCGTTCCCAATCCCATAACGAAAAAAAATCCACTAAAGGGTTCCGTTTTTCCTTTTGTGGTGCGGAAGCGGAACCCTAAAAATACAATGCTGTACCTATATTTTTTCTCATTTTATAAAGTTCATATTTAAATAAATGAAACATATCATGTTTTAATTAAATGTATGTATGAAATACAAATATGATCGACAACTATTGCACGACGCCGTCTAGTCTAGTATCTATCTGTCCTACTCTACCCTATTATTTCTTTCATAATAATTTTCTCCTGACAATAACAAACACAGTAAAAAAGAATAAGCGAAATTATTTCAATTATTTTCGAGATTTTCGCTTAGCAACACATTCAGCGATTCATTTTTATATTATAGAAGATTTATACCTATTAAAGTTTCAACCAAAATAATCTATGGGGCAGTGCGTTCCAGACATAACATCCGTCTGTTTCGTTGATAGTGACTCTGGATTAGACACATCCGTTGTCTACACGCGCTTAAACAAGCGAGGTCATTGGTGTTGGTTGGCGAGTCTGAAGTTAGCCGCTGCGAATTTTAGCGCTTGAAAACTCATACAAAAATAAAGATAAAAAAAATGCCAATAATAGTTTTTAATAGCAACAACAACTGCAAATTGCTTTATTCATTAAAGCACGCGTATTATGCGTTCCAAATAAGAACAGGAACCTCGAATAACCTCGATCTGTCAAATTTTGAATGAAAAGTATGGTTTGCAAAAAAATCTTATTTGCGTACCTATCAATAAAAAGTGTTTTTTTTGCTTTTTATTACAACATTTTAGTTAATTCTAGTTGAAGTAAAAACATAAGGGTTTAATATAAATTTTCCAAATATATTGTTTTAATAAGTCATAAATAGTTTACAAGAAAAACTATTTCCTTTCTTATTTTCATTGTTAGAAACAATTCGCCTTTTACTTCTATTTACCACTACTCAGACACATCACTCAGTGAAACAGAGATAAACAAAATTGAAAAATTGTATTTTGATTAAACTTTTTTCATTGATTTTTGATTATTGAGATTCGTACGTAAATTAATTTTTTTTATATCTTTTTTTGTTCACTCTACGTAATTTCTTCGATTTGACAGTTCGATGTGACGTCACAACATGGCCATCGATCCTATTCTCATTTGGAACGGGTTGTACGTGCGTGTGTACGAATTGTCAACAAAATGTATGTGCCGACAAAGGCTTGGACTCGGTCAGGATGTTTACCGGACGGTCGGACGGCGAGCTACAGCAGAGAAAATTACCGAAAAAAACTCAGAGGTCAAAGTGTCTTTTAAAAATCGACACAGCTTACATGTAATGGTTTCTTTTATTTTTTTTTCTTACTTCTATAATAGTCTCTTTGAATGAATGAATGTGAGAACATTGTAGACGCAAATCTTATTACTTCCTATCATCTTTACAGTACGAGTACAATATTGACTGGTCTGCACTGTCCTTACATATTTTATGTGTTAATACTGTAATACCTATATAATATATTTTTTAAAGGGTTGGAGTTTCTTACCGATTCTTCTCCATAGGAAACGACCAATTTGGAACCGTGCACTAGCTTCTGACGTTTTACAAGTGCCCATGTAGGCCTATGTGAAATAAAAATATTTGGACTTTGACAAAACATGGACCCGTTGTAGCCCATCATCGACCCTTGGGTCATAAAATAAATAAATACCTATCGGAAAAAATCTTCTCATAATAAATTACAGAGCAAAAGAAACAAACTCACATTCGTGTGTGACTTTTAAACATAAAGAAAGAAAGAAAATATGTTTATTTGGCACTCCATGAACCAATATAAAATAAACAATTACAATTAAAACATATGTAACTTATACATTCTCTGTTGATTTGCTCATAATAATCGTACAGGCGTTTGGCTCGAAAAGATACTGTTCTAACCAAACTTTGTGGCGGCGACCTCTCGAGCTGGACTTTGGTTCAGAACATGGCAGGCGGTCGCCTCCTTATGTGAAGCAGTAACGCTAGCAAAGGAGGAGGCCGACTGCATCAGGCAATGGCAACAGCGCTCGCGACCTCGCTTCCACGCCGCCGCGATTCAGATCCCGATTTCTGGCCACCGCAGGCGCGGGGGGCTTGTAGACTTGTCGGACAGCGAGCAATGGGTGACTCGCTGTCCGACCGTCTGGACCGAACCCAAGTCGTCGATGGCTTGTACTGTTCCCGCGCGCCTCAAGGAGTGGTCAGCAAAGTGTAGGGCCCCAACAGGATCGAAGCTTCCTGGGATCAGCAGAAGAAACGAAGACAACGAAGGAACGGGGTTGGTTTTTTAGTCAGTAAAAATCTGACACTATCTCCCGCCCTGCCCAAGGCCGGGAAAAGCCACTGGATAATTTTAGCACACCATAAAAAATAACCAAATCTTGTAGGTATTATTTATTTGTTCTGTGACCAAACTTGAATTAATTTTGCAAATATTTTAAGAAGCAGTTTTTTCAAGGTGATAAAATTTTAAAATGTTCTTTATTCACATAGGCCTACATGGGTATTTATAAAACTTAGAAACTGGTAATACGGCTCCAATTGTCAACTGGCAAAAATCACGATTACACTTTAAAATAATATAATTTTATTGATTACGTTGATGACATTGTTTACATTATAATGATTAATATTAAAACAACAACGGAGCATTTTTAGGTGCCATTAGTGTATACAATTAAAAAATAATAAAAATCTAGAAGTTATACAATAAAAAAAAATTGTTACAAAATTATAGCAAATCGGCAAGTAAGGAGATGACTGGTTACGAATTCATTTCATCAGCCGCCCTCGCCAAGTTCCTGTCGTTTCGTTAATGTCGAACGCTTGGAATAGATCACGCCACGATTTCCTTAGTTCTGACCACGTAACTGAGCGTTGAGATGACACCAGAACAAAGAAATTTGCGGCGTGGCCAACTCAAAGCGTTCGACGTTAACAAAACGAAAGTAACTTGGCTAGGGGGTCATGCAAGATAAAATTTTATTCCATTGAATGTACGTAACGATGACAGCAAGGGTTAGAGGTGAAAGATTGGATAGAGATGGTACTCTTCAATATCTTCACTCCTCGTGCTAGAACTGTGCTGAAGAAGAGACAACAGTCTTCTATACTTCAGACCAAATTTGAAGCACAAGTCGACTCCATTGCTTTGTTCAGAGCGACCGGCTCCTCTCTACTCTTGTAAGCGTATAAGAAACATTTGATTAGGAAGGCGGGAACGTCGCATCTTTCACCCTCGTAGTCTGCTGGGCACCGGCACACTGGCTCTCTCTTCTCATCCAGGGAACAGAAACCGCCGTTGAGGCAATACTGATGGCATGCGTTGACTTTGTTTTCCTCAGAAGTATTGGCATCACTAATGAAACAAGAAACATTTTAATCAGAGAAGTATATCAATGAGAATTTTTTTACGCCTAATTTGTACGCCTTGCAAGGCAAAACATAGTGAGACAACATCATTTTTTTATATACCATGTACTACATATTACCCATGTTTAACAAATAAATTACTTTGACTTTGACTTTGAGAGTAGTGGTGGCCGAGTGGTAACAACCTCGACTTACGAGTAAGTAGGTCGCGAATTCAAACTCCAATTCAGCCAGGTGCATTACCTTGTATTATATTTAACGAAACGACCGCACGAACATCATTGGTCGTTCTTACTTATACCAGCGCTTAAAAACAATTTCAAAGTCAAATGAAAAAGAAGTCATTTCTAAGATCACATTTTGGAAAGTTTTCTCCCGAACGGTTTGCACTATAGTCAGACTCGGGCGTTTCTTCCACCTAAATCCGGCGTAGGAACCTCCCGAACATATCGTCCCCATTATAACTATGTACAAATATACAAAAAATCATCATCATCATCATTTCAGCCGAAAGACGTCCACTGCTGGACATAGGCCTCCCCCAAGCGCCGCCACAAAGACCGGTCCTGTGCGTCTTGCATCCATCGGCTTCCAGCAACCCTGACCAGGTCATCGGTACACCTTGTGGGAGGCCTTCCAACGCTACGTCTTCCGGTGCGCGGTCGCCACTCCAGAACCTTTCGGCCCCAGCGGCCATCCGTTCTGCGTGCAATGTGCCCTGCCCATTGCCACTTAAGTTTGGCGATTCTTTTCGCTATGTCGGCAACCTTGGTTCTCTTGCGGATATCCTCATTTCTGATTCTATCACGCAAGGATACTCCGAGCATAGCCCTTTCCATTGCCCTTTGAGTGACCTTGAGTCTTTTTATAAGGCCCATTGTAAACGACCACGTTTCAGAGCCATACGTCATCACTGGCAACACGCACTGATTATAGACAAGATATACAAAAAATATACCTACTTATATCTTAATATCTACAAAAAATACAATCTTAGTAACAATATACATTAACAAAGGAATAAGAATACTTGAGCATTAACAAATGATTATATACTTATATGCAACGCCTTCCTCTCTTCTAACTTACTATTTGCTGTGCCCATCAGGGTCCACGATTGCTACCATGTTATTTATATTACCATCAGATCTTTACAATCTGGATTTGCGATAAAGAATATGAATACGAAACTAGCGTACAATAAAAATAACAAGGTGTTAAGTACCTGAATTTATTTGTTCCCTCAGCACCAGAACATTCGTCCGTACTGGCGGTAACTTCGCATCTTTCACCATCGTAATCTGCTGAACACTGACAGACTGGCTCCCCTTCTTCATTCAGGGAACAGACACCACCGTTTAAACAATAGTCTTGGCACGCGTAGACTTCACACCTTTCTCCAGAGTAGCCGGCGATACAGCTGAAATGACAAAGGACTAGATGTAGATGATGATCATGATGATGATGGTAGATGGGTCAGAACAGATCCCTCACATTCTCCTCAGGGACGTGCTTGTTAAACTTAGTGGTAGCAATAAGTGGATTGGCGCTGGTGTATGGCCGATATGCAATACTTTAGAAAATACAATGATCCTGGACAAACAGTGATTTTTTAATAATCAAATCAAATTAAAATGGTTTTTATTTCACATAGGCCTACATAGGCACTTATAAAACGTCAGAAGCTAGTGTACGGTTCCAAATTGGTCGTTTCCTATAGGGAAGAACCGGTAAGAAACTTCATGGTAATTCTTTAAAAAAAAAGAATCTTCCAATGATATCTCTCAATAATAGTGTCAGACTTTTACTGACTAAAAACCTACCCCATTCCTTCTTTGCCTTAGTTTCAGGGCCCTTGTGTACACTTTCACGATACCATGACCCCGGGAAGCTCCAAACCCGCTGGGATCTCTCCTGATAGTAAGCTATAAAGAGGCCGACGATGCAGCACGCTTGCCTAGAAGTAACCTATTCACTCCTGACTTAAAGACCCCTACGTTGTAGATTTCAGGGAACACAGATTCTGACAGGGAATTCTACTCCTTAGCTGTACCCGCAACGAATGTTAGGATGGCCAACGTGTAAAAATAAATGCCTATAACAACTGCAAATTGCATTTATGTTTTTAAACCATTTATTTATTTTACGAGTTGCATATGCATATAATCTCATAAAATCATACCTATCTAATAGGCAACAGATTACAGAGATAAGGAAAGTAAACATAGTCACAAAAACAGAAGAAAATTATGCGTCTGAATCTAGAACGGTAGAACTTGGCGTTCCACAAGGGGGTATTTTATCCGCCCCTCTCTTCCTTGTATATATAAACAACATGCCTTCGGTAATAAATCATGAAATGACATTATTTGCTGATGATAGCACTGTGCTATTCACTAATGACAATACAATTAATTTAGAATCTGACATTAATCAAACTTTAGTATTAGTAAATGACTGGCTTAATTTAAATAAATTAATGATTAATATTGACAAGACCAAAATAATGAATTTCAAAACAAGAACTCGACGTACGGGAACCTTAAATATTAAGGATCTAGATAAAGACATTGAAGAAACAGAAACAACAAAATTCCTAGGATTATTCGTGGATGACAAAATAAAATGGAAAATGCACGTTGAGTATGTTTGTAAAAAGCTAAGTAAGTTCTCGTACGCCCTTCATAGACTACGGAAAATTGCAAATCTACCAACACTACTAACGGTAACGGCATACCATGGTTACATCAGCTCTAACCTTAGATACGGTCTGATCTTCTGGGTCAATAGTGTCGATAAAGAACGCGCGTTCATTGCACAGAAACGATGTGTCAGAGCTATTTTCAACCTACAAAAAACTGAGTCTTGTGAACCATTTTTCAAAAAAATGAATGTATTACCGTTACCTTGTCTATATATTTTTGAGGTCGCAGTCTTTGTCAAAGGTAATATTGAGCTATTCAAATATCGAACCCGTATGCGGCATCAGGACAAGCTAGACATAGTTCCTAGTAAAACGCATTTCTTACACAAAAGTATTGTCTGCTCAGCTCCGCGTATATACAATAACATTCCAAAGCCTATAAGAGCAATTACTGAAATAAAATCATTTAAAAAGAAACTCCATGAACTGTTAGTGAACAAATGCTATTACTCTATGAAGGACTTCTTTGACGACAAATCACTAATAAAATACAATCTGCCTGAGTCATAATGCGTTTTTGTATAAAAATTACATTTTTTTTCTTTTAAATACTAACTATTTGACTGTAAAAACTTGTTACTCCAACTTATTGCTGACATGCATGTAAACTCACTGTAGGTTACAACATTGTATTGTACGCCCTAAGGGTAGGACATGGCTGTTCTTAAAATATTTGATTAATACCATCTGTATATTGTACCTGTGATCCACAATAAAGATGAATTGAATTGAATTGAGTTTACAAGCGCTAAATTTCGCAGAGCCCAACTTCAGACTCGCTAAGATCAGACAGCCGTACTTTACTGTTGGCGCATCAACCTACATCTAGTGGTCTGATGATGGACTGTGTATGTATTATCTATACTTACTTACTTTCACAAAAAATATGATTTACCTGCACTTAGGTTCGCCAGCACTGATACTACAATTTCCTTGTAAACAGTAGTCCTGGCAAATGGGAATCTCACATCTGTCACCGTAGTAATCTGCTGGGCACAGGCAGACTGGTTCATCTGCCTCACTCAAGGAACAGACACCGCCGTTTAAACAATACCCGTTACATGCTTTTTCCTCACACCTCTTCCCAGAGTAACCGGCTTTACAACTGAAATAACGAAAAGTTATATACCTACTCGTAATTTTTATTATAGTTACATTTAGTGTATGTATGCAGTGTACATTTTATTTACTGTTATAGTTATATTTATATGTAATATATGGGTTTGATTTTAGTATATTTTAAGTTTTATGAATTATTTATATTTATGCACACTGTGTCTACATTTCTCATCCAACTCTCCTGTCGCAGGTCTGCTGGAAGAAATTTCGTTAGAAATAAGCAGTACTTTTGTACTCTTCTATCTGTATGTGTTCTATTCTTTTTGTATTTGCTGTGTACCTACGTAAATAAATAAACGAAGATAACAAGCAGCTTTACTCGACTCCTATGGAACCCAAAAAAAAATTATGACTAGTTGATACAAACACTCATAAATTCGCCGAACTAAAATGGGACTGCGCCGCATGTGAATGATATGGTTCCATAAAATACGGAATTGGTGCTCAAACATGATAGAATGCCCTGGATATCTCCCTTAAAAGCCGCCAACCCGACGTACATTTTCATACAACCGCTCTTATGTGATTATGATGTTATATTACAGATCTTTCAGATATTTTGGAATATCTAGTAGGTAGATAGTATCTAGGCTTCTATAGAAATCAAAACGTAAAATTATGTAAGAGAAATCCAGTAAAGAACTCTGAAAATCTGCTATTTTACGTGAACTTTGACTCTCCATAATGTCGTCCCATATTTCCAAAAATATTAAAAGTACTTCTATAGAAGCCTAGAGCATTTAATCGAGATTCTAAATGTAGTCAATTTTTTTTTTCAAAAATCCTTAAGAGTTTAATAAAAACACGTATTTCCTGGAACAAGTTTTGTGAAACATTCGAGTAAATCGTAGAATTACTGAATACCAACAAAATTTTCAGGTGTTACTCGTATATCTCATTTATGGCACTACTTTTGCATCAAAAATCACATTAGATTGATTTAGGTGAAGCCACAAGCTTTTAAACCATGCTCGACGTAGACGATATGCGAGTTGTTGAAGCCCACCTTAAGGATTGGAAACAGGAAGTGAGGAACGAGGAAATCCTCTTGTGTTAATTTGTTTTAATCCTCACAGAGAGAAAAAGGAGGCCCTCGCAATTGTCCTCCATCAACTCTACCCGACCCATCTGAAATTAACTTGAAAGATGTTTATACATATTTCACCAACATAAAAGCACAAGCGAATATACAAGGTGTCATTAACGTGTTAACGCAAACGAATACCATAGATCCAGTGCATGATTCTGGACACCCCAGTGGTGGAATTTTTCGTCGTTTTGTTTTTTATTTTATACCTGTATAAAATCGTTATTCTGACCAATCCCAAAGATATTTTTAGAAAAAAAAAAGATTTTTATTTACAAAAAAAAAAATAATCGAGGCAAATAAAGTCGTTGTTCTAATCAAACCCGATGACATTATTAATTTAGAACGTAAATCACTCATTCCTTTTCGCAAAAAAATTTAAAATGACGTTTTTATATAGTTTAATTTAAAAAACGTAAAAAAATAATAAAAAAAAAATAAGAAAAAGCTGACAAAAAATTCCATCACTGGGGGGTCTAGAATCATGTACTGGATTTATGGTATTCGTTTGCGTTAACATGTCAATGACACCCTGTAAAGAACCATGATTTTGGACCCCAGGTGGTGGAATATTTCGCTGGATATTATTATTTTTCGCTTAATTTGAACAAAAATCTGTACTGTTTTTAAAGTAATCTGTATGAACTCTTTTTTTTATTTGACATAATGCTTGACTGCGCCTAATGGTAAGCAATGATGCAATAGTTAATTGTTATATTTTACAAGCTTTATTTTCACCTATCCCGATGTTTGTGATCAAATCTTGAAAATCAAATTTTATCTACTTCCCGATTACCGATTGAGCTGAAATTTTGCATGCATGTGTCAATCGTGTGACATATGACAATTATGGTGACATGGAACTGATCTGGTGTGAGAGCTGTAAGGTAGCCATAGGAACTTAGCAATAAAACAATACGACCCCTTCGAGTTTGGGCTAGTTTGATTTGTATTGGCGAGTACTTTGATCTTATATGGTAATCAGGGTCTGTTTATGTAGCTGGAAGATGGCTATAGAAACTAATTAAATAAATAACATAACCCCATAGATTTTGGACTCATATGATTCGTTTTGACAAGTTTTAAATATATGTATAGGTATTTACCGCGCTATAAAAGCTTGCTATGAAAAAATATTTTCATTTAAAATTTGTGAAAAAGTAATAAATTCCTAATTTATTATTCCGCTCATTGCGGCGGCACTTCGGGAGGCCTAAATCTAAGACATCTTTCGACTGAGATGAGACGTAATAAGACCCACCGTAGGCGCGGGCTTGCGGACGGTGAGCATTGGGTAGCTCGCCGTCCGGTCGTCTGGTAATCGTCCGGACCAAGCCCAGGCGTCGATGGCGCGCACTGTTCCAGCGCGCCTCAAGGAGTTGTCAGCAACCGTAGGGACCCTGCAGAAGTGTCGAAACCAATCAGGGCCACGGGTTTGCGTCTGAAAAGGAAGACTCTGGCCCTGGTATGTATGGCGAAGTAGGAACGGGGTAGGTTGTTTAGTCAGTAAGAGTCAGACACTTGTTTTCCGCTCCGCCCAAGAGCGGGACTCGTCATTGGATGATTTTTACCTACCATAAAAAAAGACGTAATAAGACAAATACGTCTGTTACTTTACCTGCAACTCGGTAGATCCTCAGCACTGACACTACAATCTCCATTCAAACAATAGTTATAACATATTGATACTGTAGACTCCGGCTTCGAGTTATTCTGGATCAAATATTGTACATTTTCGCAGCTCTTTACTCCCTGAATTTGTTCCTCTAATGTGTAGTAGGTAGCTATACGTTGACAATACCCACAGTTTGAGCTAGCAATTGCAAATTGTGTTTTTTCTATTCGTTCTGATGCGTTCTTTGGCAATTGCCAAATTCGCAATTGATTATTCATAAAGTAGATGAAATTTTTCGATATAGCCAATGAATTTGAATTACTATCGTTTAATGTTTTATATAATGTTGTTCGGTTCTTTCCACGGAAATTGGCACTTTCGATTGAGATCTGATATCCACCAATGGCATGAATTGTCTCAGTCCAGTAAATTTTCTGGGATTGTAGATCGATGGCCAAGCTGATACGCAACCAAGCACTACTGTCTACTAAAACTTCTCTCTCGGACCCATCTAGTCGCATCCTGCCTATTTCATCGTCTGTGATCCAGTAAATATACCTGTAATTTATAAATATCATTAAAAAAAGGGTGGCTGAGTGATAAAGGCCCCAACTTACAAGTTGTAGGTCGCAGGTTCAAAGTGTTCAAACCCAGCCAGGCGCATTACTTTGGGTATGGTATATGGTTAAAAGTAACTTACCCTCCACAGCTGTCCACTGCGATATCATTACAACTGTGATCCAAAGTTGCCAAAAGATTTCCATCCAGTATTTTGTCAGGAGACGCAGGATTCAATGAGCACGAATATATACTCCGATGTTGCTTCCAAAGGAGTACTTGAGTGATAGGATCGTAGACTACTCGCGCGTAGTAACCGTATAATTCTCTCGTACCTAATTTTTTTATTTTCCCACTTGTCAAGTCATAGCTAGATATCGACATACCCGGGTCGATGAAGTCGGAAAAAAACACCCTATAGTGAACCGGATCGTAAGATACTGATGTTATATAATGAGCAAAAGGGATATTTTCTGTATGCGTTATTGTTCCATTGTAATAAAAATCTAGCCTCGTTATTTCGCTCACGACGATTTCTGAAACATAAAAATAAAAGAATTATCGGAAGTTATATGTTTGAGGCGTTTTGGGGTTGAAACACTAGAACCATGGCGTCCGAGCGCCCGTCGTATTGTCTGTGACATCAGCAAACAGCTGGTCAACTCTTTGCGAGACCAGATGCTTGGGCTTTTCGTATGTTTTTCCTCAGATCTCAACTTTGGACAGTTCATTGAATCCAAAGCCAAGATGGTAGCTGCTAGGAAACTCGGCGTTCTTGCAAAAGTCCGACGGTACTTCACACCGAGTCAGCTTCTAATGTTGTACAAAGCACCGGTCCGATCGTGTGTGGAGTACTGCTGAAAAATGCCACCTAGCGGCTTTGGATTCAGTGAAAAGGCGTGCAAAGAGGCTGATTGGTGATCCAAATTTGGTTGGGTCCAATCTTCAAAGCCTCGAGCACAGACGTAGAGTAGCCAGCCGTTCGGTTTTCTACAGGATGCATTTTGGAGAGTGTGCGCGGGAATTGCACGATTTGATTTGTTTTGCATTTATGAGTTTTCAAGCGCTAAAGTTCGCAGAGCCTAATTTCGAAGACTCGCCAAGATCCCACGGCCATACTGTACCTATCATTTGTTTCCCCACCACCCCACCTGATGATAAGCAGTGATGCAATCGTTGTTGATAAATCGCTATAATTTAGAGCCTATTCACTCTAGCTTTGAAGACACCTAAATTATAATGGGACAGAAAGATCGCACCAAGAAAATCATTCCAATCCTTCGATGTATGCGGTATAAACGACAAGGGGAAACGCTTAGTCCGTTATATATACGAGTACTTAGATTTTTTATTCTTTTTTTCTAGCCTTCAAGGCTTATTATTGTATATGTTAACAAACAATACTTATAAATCACGCTCTCATACTCACCCCATAAGAAGGAATGCGTGGACCTTACGAGCAGTGTTACCAACGTCAAAACACATGAGCTATACATCATCTTCTCTTCAGACCAGTTTATTCAGCAGATGATACGTCCAATCTCGGTGAACGCTCGAAGGACACTAGAGCAAAGTGTTGGCTAATCGGGACCAATGTCGCTATATCCTGTTGGAGTAAAATTCCGCAGATAAGCTGGCTTGTATGTGTTAATCTCATATTATAATTTGTATACTTTTAGGGTCTCTTACGTCAATCTACATATATTATTATTATTATGGCTAGCCTGTGCTGTCCCACTGCTAAGCAAAGGCCTCCCTCCATTATTTCCAGTTATCTCGGTTATTTGCTTCATCGTTCCAATTCACAAGGAAGAAGATATCCAGGTCGTTTCGCCATCTCCTTCGTGGTCTGCCGCGGCCCCGTGTCTCTGTGTCTGGGCACCAATCCTGTGTTTTATAATCTTACTAATATTATAAATGCGAAAGTTACGATGTTTGGATGTTTGTTACTCAATCACGCCAAAACGGCTGGACGGATCTGGATGAAATTTGGCACACTCCGGAATAGGACATAGGCTACTTTTTATCCCGGAAACCCCAACCCCAATACCAGGCGGGCGAAGCTGCGGGCAAAAGCTAGTCTACTTATAAGAGCTGCGTGCACAAAGAGGCTCAAAGGAGATCATTGCAGAGTCTCCTAAAAGATGTGCCGTAGGTAATAGGCGTTGCATAGAGAGGCTCTGCTTAGTCTGCTTGCTCTGAGTAGTTGCTACTTCGTAGTCGCCGGGCATTTTTGCTGAACTGGACCTAATTGGCGCAGCCACACAATTTTATTTTTTTCCCTTTTTATCATTATTATGTCTGCGTGTGGTTTCTGTATTGTGTGTTTATATGTCAAATATTTTTTTTCTTTTTCTTTCTTTCTTTCTAGGGTGATCTTTTAAGAGGTAACGGTGCCCTTTCTATGTGTCGATGATGATCACCGAGGTGGTTTTAATCCCACACTCCCTGGATTTATCCCGAAAGTCTGGGAAAATTTCCTCTCGAGAACAAAAATAAGGTGATCAGTGTAGTAACGCTTTAAGCGTCCCCAAGTCACCGTTGCGTCCTGCTGTCTCTACCCTCGTAGTCACGCTTTATCTGAACCTTTTTCCTTTACTTCACTTCACGAAGATTAAAAAACTCTGCTCACTCTTGGAGTAGTGAAAAAATATACTTCTAAAGCAACTCAATCTAAAGAAAAAGCAGTATGCTCTGTTTATTGCGTATTTTGACGCTCGTATTTTAATAAAAAGCTATAAGGTATTAGGGTTTTTTAGGGTACTTCACGTAGGCTTACAATCTAAAAAAATGACAAGGAAAATTGGACGCAGCTAAGCAGAAAGGAAAAAAATCCTTATGCAACTTATTATATATTGAGTATTTTCTGCTTAACTACATCTAATTTGCGCATGATTTGACACAGTTTGAGTATCTAATCGAGATAAAACACAATTTGTGTTTTGTTTTAAATAATCGCGTTTAGTTTTATTTCTGAAATTTGTCTCTTAATTAAGAAAAACAACTTCAAAACTCGATTAATATAATCCTATAACTCTATAGGACTCGAAGTTTTGTACGGAACCCTTGTCACACGAGTCCCGCTCACATTTGACAGGTTTTTTTAGATATAAACATCCGCACACATCGCTGGTTTGCTGCTAAAATAATATTTTTTAGCAATGGGCTTATCATGTCCTTACTTTATCCTCAGCTACGCCCACGGGACTTCTAGAATCGTCAAAACTTATTGTCAAAAATGATATATTGTAGTTCGCCGTCTGGTCGTCTGGTAACTGTCTGGACCAAGCCCAGTCGTCGACGGCGCGCGCCTCAAGGAGTTGTCAGCAACCGTAAGGAACCCTGCAGAAGAGTCAAAGCCAACTAGGGCCAAGGGTTCGTGTCTGAAAGGAAGGCTCTGGCCCAAGTATGTATGGCAATGTAGGAACGGGGACGTTGTTTACTCAGTAAGAGTCTCACACTATTTCCCGCTCTACCCAAGGGTGGGATTCGTCATTGGATAATTTTTACCTACCAAAAAAAAATCTAAAAAAAGGGGAGGAAGAGGGAGGCTGAAAAAGAGATGGATGGATTGTGTGAGGAGTGATATGAAAGAAAAGGGAGTTAGTTATAGTTTGACGGGTGACAGACCAGAGTGGAAGAAAAAAACATGTTGCGCCGACCCCAAGTAATATGGGATAAGGGTAGGATGATGATGATCTCTCTAGGTCGTTGCTATGGCTATGGGCAGCCCCCCGATCCAATTGAGACTCAAAAATCTGTTACTGCACATTAAAGGATAAACAAAAATACATAGAAATATTTATGTTGTTCTTTTATATTTTAACACATTCTAAACTAGGTACTCAAAAACCTGAAGCATAATTACTTCTAGTATTACTTTTAGTAGGTACTTAATAGTTATTACTACTTACTGATGAGAGCAGTGGTGGCCGAGTGGTAACGGCCCCGACTTACGAGTCGTAGGTCGCGGGTTCAAACCCAGCCAGGCGCATTACTTTGTGTAATTTATTTCATCACCACTGCTCACAAAACGGTGAAGGAAAACATCGTGAGGAAACCGGCATGTCCTAGAACCAAAAATTCGAAGACATGTGACATCCACCAACCCGCACTGGGCCCGCGTGGTGGATTACGGCCCATTCCCTCTCTTAGAGAGGAGGCCTGTGTCCCTGCAGTGGGAACATTAAAAAGGCTGATGATGATGATGATGATGACTTACTGATAATCATCATCTTCCTGCCCTTGTCCCGTTTTATTTGGGATCGGCGCAATATGTTTTTTTTCTTCCATTCTGTCCTGTCACCCGTCACGCTATCACTAACTCCTCTGTCTTCCATATCACTTCTCACACAATCCATCCATATCTTCTTTGGTCTCCCTCTCCCTCTCCATCCATCCAGGATGGATGGAGAGGGAGAGGGAGACCAAAGAAGTTTTTACTTGAACTTTATACTTTATACTGATAATAATAGTTACAAATAGCAATACAGTACCTATTGTTACTAATAATAATAGTTAATAGTTACTTTATAATTACTTAATAGTAGTTGGTAGTTATTATTTAGTAGTTAATTACTTCTAGTACTGTTCCTTTTTCACTTTGGTAGTTATTATTTAGTAGTTAATTACTTCTAGTACTGTTCCTTTTTCACTATGGTAGTTATTATTTAGTAGTTAATTACTTCTAGTACTGTTCCTTTTTTCACTTTGGTAGTTATTATTTAGTAGTTAATTACTTCTAGTACTGTTCCTTTTTTCACTTTGGTAGTTATTATTTAGTAGTTAATTACTTCTAGTACTGTTCCTTTTTCACTTTGGTAATTATTATTTAGTAGTTAATTACTTCTAGTACTGTTCCTTTTTTCACTTTTTGAAGTTTTTAGATCTTGGCTTCGTACTCATCAATTTTTTGAGAGAACAATTGCAAAATACGTTTTAGATGGTTCACTTCGGTGCGAAGATCTTGTAGTATATGCTGTGTTGTGTTGTCAGCATCAGTATGTATGATAGTAACATCACATCTTTCACCCTCGTAGTCAGCTGTACACTCACAAACTGGCTCATCCTCCTCATTAAGGTAACAGATACCATTGTTTAAACAATGCTTATAGCATACGTTTACTTCGCATCTTTCTCCAGAGTATCCGGCTTGACAACTGAATCAAACAAATAAAAATGTTAAAAGAGTTACTCTACCACGTGTAACGTAAATGGCGCCAAACCTGAAAATGAAGTGCTCAGGATAACGAGCAGAATCAAGGGTGTTACCACACGAATCGATCGATCGTCAATCGATGACATCGATCGACGTCTTTTGACGTTGATCGTTCGGTGTAGTAGCTTTAATTGATCGACGGATACCGGTCGACTAACCAATCAATTTATTGCCGGTCGACGGCATCGGTCGACGTAGATCGATTGACGCTGGCTATATTCCATCAGTTTCCACCATCGATCGATCGTCGATCGACATCGACTAATTTATTCTACCATCGATCTCATCGATCATCGTTATCAGCTATCGATCGATTGAAATGATTTGGTGTGACACATTGTATAATGAAAGGTCAAATTTGACGGAATACTCTATTGATGTTTTTTCCACGAGGGCTATTAGCGAAGACATTTATGATAGATGTAGGATATCTTTTCTAGTCTGTAATAAAATAAACACATTTTACCTGCACTTATGTTCACCCTCAGCACTGACACTGCAATTTCCATACACACAGTAATTGTGACAGATCGATAATGCACACTCAGGCTTCTCATCATTCGAGACCAAATACTGCACACCTTCACATCTTCTAACTCCTTGATTTTGATCCTTTAGTGTGTAGTTTGCTGCCAAACGGTGACAACCACCACAGGTTGATTCAGATATGATACGTAGATTTCTTTCCAAATATCCCGTAGGTTTCTTTTGCAATTGCCAAAGTCTTGTTTCCAATGAGTCTGTACTGATCAGGTAAAGGGAATCTCTTGAAATGGCCAATGAACCAGCATTAAGCTGTATTTTATTTTTTTCAACATGTATTGTGGTATGGTTTTTTCCATAAAAATCGGCACTTTCAATAGACGACTCATATCCACGATTATCATTGTAGATTATCTCAGTCCAATATATTTTTTTCTGTTTGTTGGTCAATGGCAAAGGTCAGTCGGGAAACATGACTATGTATTAAAACTTCTCTCTTGGACCCATCTAGCCGAGCTTTTTCTATTCCAAAATCTGTCATCCAGAAAATGTACCTGCAATTTTTAATCAATCAATCAATCATTTATTTCGTATAAAACTCTAGCCTTTTGACAGCCGCTTCACCCGCGTGAAATTAGGGTTCTCTATACAAACTTTAGGACCCCATTACATCCCTTTAGGAGCTGAATTTTGAAAAACCCTTTCTTAGTGTTCGCTTACGTTATAAAAGGAAGCCTTGTGCAAAATTTCACGCTCCTAGTCTCAGTAGTTTTGGCTGTGCGTTGATATGTCAGTCAGTCAGTTTCTCCTTTTATAAATGTATATAGATTAGTGAATTAAAAGGTAAGCTTCATATCATCATCAGCCTTTTTAATGATCCCACTGCTAAGGTTCAAGCCTCCTCTCTAGGAGAGCGAATGAGCCCTAATCCATAACGCGAGCCCAGTGCGGGTTAATAGATGTCATACATCTTCGAATTTTTGGTTCTAGGATTGCTGGTTTCCACACGATGTTTTACAAATGTTATAAATTGAATACTAACTTCAGGTTCACCAAGATCCGTCGGCCGAGCTGTGCTGCGTACGTGGTCGATCACCATTTAAGTTCAGCTTATATACATATTATTCTAAAGTATACATACCCTCCACAGCTGTCCACTGCGATGTCACGGCATGGGTAGTCGTGATCCAACGATACAACAAGATTCCCGTCTGCTTGGTTAGATGATGCAGAATTTAGTGAATACGAATAAATACTATATCCCTCTATCCAAAATAGTAACTGGGTGACGGGATCGTAGATTACCCTTGATATGAAGAAACCATTTGGTTTCTTCGCAAGTATAAGTTGTATGTTTCTCGTCGGTATCTCAAAGCTGGATATGGTTATATTCGGGTAGGTATAATCGGCAAAAAACACCCTGTAGTGAACAGGATCATAAGCTACCGCAGTAATCTCTTTAGCCGATGGAATGTTTTCTGCGTGAGTAAGTAATCCATTATAATAAAATTCTAGTCGTTTTTCTTTTCCACCCACGACTACATCTGAAACATACAATAGTACATTTTGATACAAGTGAAGAAAAAGTTTGTGATTGCAATAGAAGCATAACTATTTAATAATCTGTGATAGAAGCGAAATTCCACCAAGCCATAGGTACGGGTTTCCTACTGGTTTTCGAAAGTTGATGATTCGAGTTTTATTATATCGAACACGGTGTGTCGATAATTCAGTTGTACGATGTTTTATTCCGTCGATGCGTTATTGGTGCGATGTAACGTTTGTGTATAGATAGATTAGGATTATTTTAATATATTTACTTGATGTAAATATTAAACAAAAATTATATATTTTTTTCAATAAAAGGAATGTATTTTCTTAACTTCTATAATGCAACATAAGATTATTAATTAAATGTCACAGACAACAGTAGGCTTTTCAAACCTACATACTTACGAAGTAATATAAATTACCGAACAAATGAGCAATCGTTGTGGGGTTTTTCGTTACAGAATTTTTCGCACAAACGTTACATCGCACCAATAATGCATCGACGGAATAAAACATCGTACAACTGAATTATCGACACACCGTGTTCGATATAATAAAAATCGAATCATCAACTTTCAAAAACAAGTAGGGAACCCGTAGATACGGGCAAGAGTGCTAAAGAACCGAGTGCTACAGTGCAAAATTTTCCAGGTGTATTAAGCGATATTTTTCAATACATTTAAGAAGAAATACTTTCTCTGAAAATGTATGGTAACTTTCCAAAGTTAGTTTTGATTTAATGGGCTATCGCACGTACATTTTTCTTCATTTACAATGTATATCTAAAGAATTATATTCAAATCTTAAATGCAACTTGTTTAGGGTACCGTACCTTAAAAGGAAAAAACTGAATCCATAAAAAAAACACCTTATTGTCCACCTTAGTGTCTGTCAAGATCCTTTATATCGGTAACCCGTGTACGTTTATGCGTGTATTTGAAGAAGTCTTTCTATTATGTCTCTAATTATGGTATTCAATAGGTTAAGAAACCTCGGGCTTGCGGGCGGCGAGCATTGGGTAGCTCTCCGTCCGGTCGTCTGGTAATCATCTAGACCAAGCCCAGTCGTCGACGTCGCGAAATTCGTCATTGGATGATTTTTATCTACCATAAAAAAAGGTTAACAAACCTAAATTGTAATCGGATGGGAACACTACAGCAGGAAAATTACTCCAGTCCTTCGATGTATCATCATCTAGGTTCACTTTGGCAGCGTTTCTGTCTGATGATCGCGATGGCATGCGGTGTATACTAATTCTTTTACTCACCCCAAGAAAAAGACTCAGCTAACCCCACGAACATCGCGAACAACGCCAACACGCGCGTGCTACACATCTTATGGTACTACACTATTACAGTGAACAGTCGCTAAATATACTTACAAGCTAAGTGCTGAATAAGTGTTAACACGAACCTTTATATATATAGCTACATGGCTGGTGTTATGGATTATTTTCCTGTTTTGAAGCCGTTCCTCTGATAAAGTGGGTTTTCTATGGATTAATCCTGATTAGAGTTCAAATGATTCGTTATTATTTGCTAGCTCCTGCCTGTGGCTTTGTCCGTTCGAAAATATTTTTAGTATCCTATGGGAACATTTATTTATATTGATTGAAGTCTGTACGCGATTTATAACCATACTTTAAAAGCGCGGGCTTGTGGATGGCGAGCAATGGGTTGCATGCCCTCCAATCGTCTGGTAACCGTCCGGACCAAGCCCAGTCGTCGACGGCGCGCACTGTTCCCGCGCGCCTCAAGGAGTTGTCAGCAAACCGTAGGGACCCTGCAGAAGGGTCGAGGCCAACTGGGGCCAAGGGTTCGCGTCTTAAAGGAAGGCTCTGGCCCTATATATGGCAACGTAAGAATGGGGTAGGTTGTTTAGTTAGTAAGAGTATGACATTGTTTCCCACTCCGCCCAAGGGCGTGATTCGTCATTGGATGATTTTTAGCTACCATTAAAAAAAAACATACTTCAAAAAGGGAGAAGTCGAGTACCTATGAATAGTAGGAGTATCTTTATTCATGCTTTATTCACTTCACTCCATCCTCAGAAGAACAGAACATGCTTAAATCTTCCTCCTCTTTGCGCCGTAGCTATTCCTCAATGCTGAGGGTAGTGACTACCCATCTTCATCAGTTCCGGTCTTATGATGTTTCTCCATATATTCCTGCCTCTGGTGGAGTGAAGGGCTCTATATACCGTTGAGTCAAGAGCGGTGAGGACTAGATCCTCACTGCACTCGAGAACCCAGCCCAACGAATTGTGCTGCGTTTTCGAGACTTTTTCTATCTATTTTCTCGATGACAATGAGCTTTTCGAGATTGCCACCGTCTAATGTAATGTGACCAAAATATTGTAAAATCTAGCCAGCCCACCTTATCATCTACACTAATCTACACTAATATAATAAAGAGGTAAAGTTTGTTTTTTTATTTTTTTGTTTGTAGGAGGTAATCTCTGGAACACTGGTCCGATTGGAGAAATTTTAGCAATAATAGAAAGCTGCTTTACTCCTAAGTGACATAGGCTATATTTTATGTACGCGGCTAAAAGCCGCTGACAAAAGCTAATGCTAGGATAAGAATAATTTATTGTGCAACTAACAATTTGGCAGAAACTTATATGAATGGATACAAACGCGGTCTTATCGCTGACAGCGATATCTACCAGACAACCTTAGGATGAAGTTTAAGAGTTTGAACTAAAAAAGGGATAAGATGCATTATTAAATGATAACTATTACTAAAATAAAAAGAACATGAAAAAACCTTCTGCGTTTTTTGGGCAAAGTCGCGGGTACAGCTATAGTTTATAAAGATTTTTTTTTAAGTTTTTTGCAATAGTATAGTTAATTCAGTGTACCCTTGGGATCCACTGCGGAAATTACAGTCAAAGTCAAAATATTTTATTTCACATAGTCCTACATGGGCACTTATAAACGTCAGAAGCCAGTGCAGGATTCCAAATTGGTCGTTTCCTATGGAGAAGAACCGGCAAGAAACTCCATGGTTAGTCTTTCGAAAAAAAATAGTTTTTTTACAATATTTCCTTATAATATTCCATATTAAATTATGGGAAGAAAAGATTTTTGTTGTATAGTTATTAAATCTAGGCAACATTTAAGCTACATTTTATTTTGAAAAATGTAACACATGAAGTAGAACCGCAACAGACCAACTAAAATGACCCGGAATTTTTGGAGCTTAGTGTACTCGTTATTCGCAATATTTTGTTGTTTTTGCAGTATTTATCGCTAATAGGAACCGACTTCCTTCTTGATAATGTGAACATGGTAGCGACTAATGAGTCTCTGTTGCATATACGGTAATAATAATCATTTATTTAGTAACATATAAATTATATTTTTTAACATTTTAATAAAAATATAACAAAATAGTGTCCCACCGGGATCGGGAACAGGGTGCAAGCTACCGGCGGTTAGGCCTCCAGAGAAAGGAATCTCCTGACTATACGAGCCGTGTCCAGGAGTACCGCTTTCTGAATCAAGCCATTGATCATTTTATTTTAGGTAAACAGTACATGTCACCGATATCTTACAGACTAACATACATAACTATATTAAATTGCTATAATGTTTTTGTTAGTAGAATAGAATAGAATAATACTTTATTGTACACCAAAAAAGTAACAATTTCACAGAAACTTATATGAATGGGTACAAAGGCGGTCTTATCTCTGACAGCGATATCTACCAGACAACCTTACGATGGAGTATAAGAGCTTGAAATAAAAAAGGTATATATAGTAAATATAATTTAAAACTGAGATTTGGGCCGTAGGCTCGTAGAGGCAACGGGTGACTCCCGATCTAGGTCGTTCTTGATGCAAAGGCTGGCCATTGCTATTCAGCGAGGTAATGCGGCGAGTGTTATGGGCACTTTTGCACCGGGAACGATCAGAGGTGGGTTATTTGACGATTAATTTTTTATTTATTTGACTTTTATTTAATGATAATTTTATTTAATGTAATAATTTGTGTATTTTAATTTTGATTGACATAATAAATATTTAAAACTAAAATTCCTGAGAAATAAAAATAAATGGCCTTTTGCTGTTATGCAGGGGCGTAGCTACAATCAATATCCCGGCGATACAGGGGCCCCAATGTAGGCAAAAACTCGCAACATGTTATCCACAACCGTTTCGTAGAGTAAACCAAGCAATTGTAAAAAAAAAAATTATGCTTTTCATACGGGGCCCCCGTAGGACTTTTGATACGAGGCCCCTGTGGGACTAGCAATACCACTACTGATATGTGTACTGTGGTGTCTCCAAAGAGACCACATAACTTACTAACCAACGAACTGGCTTTTGGACTTTGAAAATAGAAAAAAAAAATCTGGCTGGCGTTTTATGAAGGAAGAAGTGACGTTGGAATAAAAATGAAATAAGTTGATAAAGAGAGATGAATAAGTTGATAATAGAGCAGTGGTGGCCGAGTGGTAAAAGCCCTGACTTACGAGTTGTAGGTCACGGGTTCAAACCCAGCCAGGCGCATTACTTTGTGTAATTTATTTCATCACAACTGCTCTCAAAACGGTGAAGGAAAACATCGTCAGGAAACCGGCATGTCCTAGAACTAAAAATTCGAAGACATGTGACATCCACCAATCCGCACTGGGCCCGCGTGGTGGATCATGGCCCATTCTCTCTCCTAGAGAGAGGAGGCCTGTGTCCCTGCAGTGGGAACATTAAAAAGGACGATGATGATGAAGTTGATAGAGTTATGAAACTCCACCCTTAACCTTTCGATCTTGTAATTACAGACACAATCAAAGTACAATAGGTGTGTGTTCGCTCATTAATTAAGGTAAATTAGGAATGGGAATTATTAAGGGAATAAACCGCCTTTAACGAGGGCGAAGCCGCTGGTAGATAGAAGCTAGAAAACAAATAAAATCTACTGTACCGCTGAAGACTATAAACTAGATATATATATATATATTCGACAACCATCACACAACGCCGTCTAGTCTCGAGCTAAGCAGAGCTTGTGTTATGACTTATGAGTACTAGACAACAGATAAACTAAACATACTTATATATTTCTAAATACATATCTACATATTATAGATAAATTACACCCAGACACAGAACAAATGATCGTGCTCATCACACAAACATTTGTCCTGGGTGGGAATCGAACCCACGACCTCCGGTATAGCAGTCAGGGTCACTAACTACTAGGCTGACAGGCCAGGTATAAGTTGTATGTCGAAAAATCAGCGCTGGGTGTCTGACGCCCAGCAAATGCTGAGGTGGTCACCCTTTCGGTTCGGGCACGCTCAGCGTACACTTTATGTTTGTTATTTTTTTAACGTTTGTTGTGTTTTTTGTAACTGATGTGCTGTTTCTGTAATATCCAACAAGTCGTGATGGTACGAACATAAACAAAGATTTGGGCGACAGTCGTGCGGGCACAGTTTATAGGCGCACGAAAACCATTCACTAGGATCACTGAAATTAACCAAATTGCTGGAATTTAGAGTTTTGACATCAGAGGCAAAAGTAGAGACAACAAGCTCTTAAAAAACTGGTTAAAATTTTTTTTACTATATTATGACCAAACGCCTAGTAAAAAACAAAACATTATATAAATTTTGCACAATACTTTGTGCAAATTATTTCATTGCCTCTGCTCTCAAAACGGTGAAGGAAAACATCGTGGGAAAACCGGCATGTCCTAGAATTAAAAATTCGAAGACATGAGACATCCACCAACCCGCACTGGGCTCGCGTAGTGGATTACGGCCCATTCCTTCTCCTAGGAGAATGTTGTTTAAGGCGTCTCTAGAGACGCCTCAAACAACATTAAAAAAACCGGCCAAGTGCGAGTCGGGCTCGCGCACAAAGGGTTCCGTAGCAGCAAATATAATAATATATAATATAATAATGTACAATACTGTAGTATATTTTTTGATCTATCTTATAAGGTTCAGCCATCGTTTTCAGTGTAAGCACAATAACTTAACCAAAATTACAGTTAAATCAACCTATCTCAAAAACTATAAGAGATACTTTGATCAAACCAAAAATCGTTGAAAGAGTTAATTAGCATGCATCACCTCTATTTTTTTTAGAATTTTATACCCCGTAGTTATAAAAATAGAGGGGGGGGGACATACTTTTTACGACTTTGAGAGCTGATATCTCAAAAACCGTTCACTTTAAGAAAAATGTTTTTTAGAAAACTTTATATCATTTTAAAAGACCTTTCCATTGATACCCCACACGGGTATGTACATCGAAAAAAAAATTTTCATCCCTCAGTTACATGTATGGGGGGCCCCACCCCCAATTCTTTTTTTTACTATTTAGTGTCATAATTTTGTAGCGGTTCATACAACACATATTCCCATCAAATTTCATCACTGTAGTACTTATAGTTTCCGAGTAAATCGGCTGTGACAGACGGACAGACGGACAGACGGACAGACGGACAGACGGACATGACGAAACTATAAGGGTTCCGTTTTTGCCATTTTGGCTACGGAACCCTAAAAAAGGCTGATGATGATGGTATAAATTAGTTGGCTCATAAAAAAAAATCGCGAATGTAACCCTAATTTACGATTTGTATTACGTTAAGAAAAAATTTGAAAGTCACAAAAAAGAAAAATCTTGTTTTTTAAAACCGCCTCGTTAAAAAAAATATAGTATATGTAGTCATTGTTTTTTTAATAAAAATGAAACCGCGAAGTCGACATAGACCTAGGAGTTCATATAATGGTAATTATTTTTTAAAACCATTATTTTTGCGTTTAAAATTCACAGACCCTAACTTCAGACTCGCCAAGATCCGACGGCCGTACTGTAGGCAGTGACTTTTTTTTTTTTATTGATTATAGGTTCGCCCTTGACCGCTATCTCACCTGATGGAAAGCGACGATGCGGTCGACGATGGAGCGCGCTTACCTAGAAGTAACCTATTCACTCTTGACTTAAAGATACCCGGATTGTAGCTATCAGGAAACACCGACTCCGGCAAGGAATTCCACTCCTTGGCTGTACGCATAATGAATGTGCTCCCAAAACGTTTTGTACGTATATGTGGGATTTCCACCATGTACCGGTGGCGCAATGCCGTACGTCTGGTGGTCCGATGATGGAACGGGCTAGGCGGAATTAAATTATGTAATTCCGACGCACACTCCCCGAAATGCAACCGGTAGAAAACCGACAGGCTAGCAACTCGGCGTCGATGCTCAAGACTTTGAAGTCTCGACTCGACAAGTGCATCATCGCCAATGATCCTCTTGGCTCGCCTCTCAATAGACTCAAGCGCAACTACAACCAGCACTTAATTTATTTAACTATTTATGTACCTACACACATATAATTAATAGATAAATGCTTAATGTTGTTATGTGCCAATTTGTATGCCTTAAAAAGCCTGGCTTCCTGGAGCCCAAGTCAACTATTTTCAAATTATTGTCATTCCAATACGATTCCATTGTCATTTTGCTAAAAGTTCGTAATCTGTTAATTCATAATGGCTGATCATTGAGCGGTCAGTGGTTTCGTAATAGAATTGGTAGTACGAGCTATACACCGTTAAATTTTAGTCGTTTTAATCCCGAAGAGGGTCGATCCAGTACATGAAACACTATCGATTTGTGTAGATAAAATAAAAAAATAACGTACTTTTTTTCTTAATCTCTTATTGATAAACGCATTTACGAAATTAATTTCTTTAAGTAAACGAGTCATTGACCTTGTAAGTAGTTGTCGGTCGTTGCGTACTAACTACCTACAGGTCATTGAACTCGCCCAGCTGACGTTTACTTAAAGAAATCAATTTAGAACATGCCTAAATTAATTCGAGTTTTAAAAAAAAGTACTTCGTTTTTTTATTCTAACTTTACCAATCGATAGTGTTTCATGTACTGAATCGATCCTCCAAGGGATTAAAACGATCAAGATTTAACGGTGTATTGTAACGAATTAAAAACAATAAGTGCACAATAACATTCTAAAATCACTGATTGAAGGAACAGTCAAAATTTTAGTAATTTACCGCATATGTCAAATATTCATTTGTCATTATGTACGAGATTACCATTCTAAAAAAAATATTTCAATGAAGTGTCACTGGTTGATCATTGAAAAGTCATAATGACGCCATCATATTAGTAGATAACCAAACTTGTCAAAATCAACAATTAATGAAATCAATGATCGACTATTCTGACAGTATTGTAATAGCAGGACCTCAATTCGCCCTGGAGAAATGACCACGGGACCAAAGTCGCGGCAAATACCTAATGTTTCTACTAAATCAATCAATCAACATCACAACATGTGAGCAAACATTATTGGGTGTAATGACAGTCTTCGTACGAGAAAACTCTTCCGTGTTTACAACATTCTAAAATCATATTTATACTTTAATTTAAACTAGCGACCCGCCCCAGTTTCGTACGGGTACAATGGTGATATTAAATATACAATGCATGTATTATACACATAAAACTTCCTCTTGAATCACTCTATCTGTTAAAAAAAACCGCATCAAAATCCGTTGCGCAGTTTTAAAGATTTAAGCATACAGCGGGAAGCGACTTTGTTTTATACCTACTATCAGTATTATCTTTAAACACAGTTAAATTATGATCGTTTTTTCACTAACATTTTTACTTTAGATTTGTAAAGATAAAATTAAAAAAATATATATTTTTTAATTAAGAAAATACAAAATTACGAAATTCACTCAGCCTATTCACTCTAGCTTTGAAGACACCTAAATTAAATCGGAAAAATGAAGATTTTTTTTCGTAACTCTTATTTAGAAAGAAAGAAAAATTTTACGAAAAGTAAACGAGTCAATGACCTTTTTTTTTCGACCACGGGATTAAAAAACCGGACAAGTGCGAATCAGACACGCGAACAGAGCGTTTTTGGGTTCCGTAGTCAATAAGCAACCCTTATAGTTTCGCCATGTCTGTCTGTCTGTCCGTCCGCGGATAATCTGAGCGACTGTCAATCTTCGTCGACAGCGCGATCTCTCGGGAAATTGGGTTACTAATTTGTACATGGGCTACTGGGTTCTGTTACATTGAGGTGACGTCGGACCTTCCTTTCAGAAGCCGGACCGGCTCCCAGTAGGCTTCGGCACTGTAGTGAGGCCTCTACATCGACGATCTGGCTTGGTGTGGACCATTACCAGACGACCGAACGGTGGCCGGAATCGGGATCGAAATCCCGGCGGCTTCCGGGGCGTGTGCACTGTTGCCTTATGCGGTCGGCTTCCTCCTTTGCTAGCATTATTGCTTCGCAGAAGGAGGCGTCCGCCTGTCACTCCTCCTCGCTTCGGACTATAGGCTCTACCAGAACCAGAGCCCGGACGTGAACAGAGGCTTCCGTACAAACTTACTTATGAAAACAGTTTAATTCCCGAATGGAGACTCGAAGATTTTTCCAAATCGCAATTTTTATGACCTTACAATCCCTGTTTTATTAGATTTAATCCTATACCTGTGCAAAAAGACCTTATTTTATACTATGTTTTAAGATTCTTGGCTCGTTGGCCAAGGATCTTAAAATATGGCATAGCACACTTTTTCCTGTGGGCAAAAATCATCCAGTGACATCTCTCGCCCATGCGCGGAGTAGGAGATATTGTCAGACTTTTACTGACTAAAAAGCCATCCCGTTCCTTCGTTGCCTTGGTTTTAGGGCTCTGGTGTATACTTTCACATTTACCCATGGTCCCAGGAGGCGTTAACCCTACTGGACCTTTACAGGTTGCTGACACTTCTTTGAGGCGCGCGGAAATAGTACGTGCTATTGACGTCTTGGGCTTGGTTCGGACGGTTACCTAACAATCGGACGGCGAGCAATGGGTGGCTCGCAGTCCGCGTCTCTTCCGCACGAATCCGGTGTGGGTACCTACTTCCCGAACTTGTCATGTTTGGTACGAACCTGCGTCATCGGAAGGTGAGGACGCCGTGATGTCTTTGCAGCCACGCCACAAGGCCCTCCTTGAGGCGTGGCCCCTACCTGGTCCACCAGGTCTACCAGGTAGGTCCCTACCTGGGGGAGGGTTACCGCCATAATTGTAGCGTTCCCAATCCCATAACGAAAAAAAATCCACTAAAGGGTTCCGTTTTTCCTTTTGTAGTGCGGAAGCGGAACCCTAAAAATACAATGCTGTACCTATATTTTTTCTCATTTTATAAAGTTCATATTTAATTATATGAAACATATCATGTTTTAATTAAATGTATGTATGAAATACAAATATGATCGACAACTATTGCACGACGCCGTCTAGTCTAGTATCTATCTGTCCTACTCTACCCTATTATTTCTTTCATAATAATTTTCTCCTGACAATAACAAACACAGTAAAAAAGAATAAGCGAAATTATTTCAATTATTTTCGAGATTTTCGCTTAGCAACACATTCAGCGATTCATTTTTATATTATAGAAGATTTATACCTATTAAAGTTTCAACCAAAATAATCTATGGGGCAGTGCGTTCCAGACATAACATCCGTCTGTTTCGTTGATAGTGACTCTGGATTAGACACATCCGTTGTCTACACGCGCTTAAACAAGCGAGGTCATTGGTGTTGGTTGGCGAGTCTGAAGTTAGCCGCTGCGAATTTTAGCGCTTGAAAACTCATACAAAAATAAAGATAAAAAAAATGCCAATAATAGTTTTTAATAGCAACAACAACTGCAAATTGCTTTATTCATTAAAGCACGCGTATTATGCGTTCCAAATAAGAACAGGAACCTCGAATAACCTCGATCTGTCAAATTTTGAATGAAAAGTATGGTTTGCAAAAAAATCTTATTTGCGTACCTATCAATAAAAAGTGTTTTTTTTGCTTTTTATTACAACATTTTAGTTAATTCTAGTTGAAGTAAAAACATAAGGGTTTAATATAAATTTTCCAAATATATTGTTTTAATAAGTCATAAATAGTTTACAAGAAAAACTATTTCCTTTCTTATTTTCATTGTTAGAAACAATTCGCCTTTTACTTCTATTTACCACTACTCAGACACATCACTCAGTGAAACAGAGATAAACAAAATTGAAAAATTGTATTTTGATTAAACTTTTTTCATTGATTTTTGATTATTGAGATTCGTACGTAAATTAATTTTTTTTATATCTTTTTTTGTTCACTCTACGTAATTTCTTCGATTTGACAGTTCGATGTGACGTCACAACATGGCCATCGATCCTATTCTCATTTGGAACGGGTTGTACGTGCGTGTGTACGAATTGTCAACAAAATGTATGTGCCGACAAAGGCTTGGACTCGGTCAGGATGTTTACCGGACGGTCGGACGGCGAGCTACAGCAGAGAAAATTACCGAAAAAAACTCAGAGGTCAAAGTGTCTTTTAAAAATCGACACAGCTTACATGTAATGGTTTCTTTTATTTTTTTTTCTTACTTCTATAATAGTCTCTTTGAATGAATGAATGTGAGAACATTGTAGACGCAAATCTTATTACTTCCTATCATCTTTACAGTACGAGTACAATATTGACTGGTCTGCACTGTCCTTACATATTTTATGTGTTAATACTGTAATACCTATATAATATATTTTTTAAAGGGTTGGAGTTTCTTACCGATTCTTCTCCATAGGAAACGACCAATTTGGAACCGTGCACTAGCTTCTGACGTTTTACAAGTGCCCATGTAGGCCTATGTGAAATAAAAATATTTGGACTTTGACAAAACATGGACCCGTTGTAGCCCATCATCGACCCTTGGGTCATAAAATAAATAAATACCTATCGGAAAAAATCTTCTCATAATAAATTACAGAGCAAAAGAAACAAACTCACATTCGTGTGTGACTTTTAAACATAAAGAAAGAAAGAAAATATGTTTATTTGGCACTCCATGAACCAATATAAAATAAACAATTACAATTAAAACATATGTAACTTATACATTCTCTGTTGATTTGCTCATAATAATCGTACAGGCGTTTGGCTCGAAAAGATACTGTTCTAACCAAACTTTGTGGCGGCGACCTCTCGAGCTGGACTTTGGTTCAGAACATGGCAGGCGGTCGCCTCCTTATGTGAAGCAGTAACGCTAGCAAAGGAGGAGGCCGACTGCATCAGGCAATGGCAACAGCGCTCGCGACCTCGCTTCCACGCCGCCGCGATTCAGATCCCGATTTCTGGCCACCGCAGGCGCGGGGGGCTTGTAGACTTGTCGGACAGCGAGCAATGGGTGACTCGCTGTCCGACCGTCTGGACCGAACCCAAGTCGTCGATGGCTTGTACTGTTCCCGCGCGCCTCAAGGAGTGGTCAGCAAAGTGTAGGGCCCCAACAGGATCGAAGCTTCCTGGGATCAGCAGAAGAAACGAAGACAACGAAGGAACGGGGTTGGTTTTTTAGTCAGTAAAAATCTGACACTATCTCCCGCCCTGCCCAAGGCCGGGAAAAGCCACTGGATAATTTTAGCACACCATAAAAAATAACCAAATCTTGTAGGTATTATTTATTTGTTCTGTGACCAAACTTGAATTAATTTTGCAAATATTTTAAGAAGCAGTTTTTTCAAGGTGATAAAATTTTAAAATGTTCTTTATTCACATAGGCCTACATGGGTATTTATAAAACTTAGAAACTGGTAATACGGCTCCAATTGTCAACTGGCAAAAATCACGATTACACTTTAAAATAATATAATTTTATTGATTACGTTGATGACATTGTTTACATTATAATGATTAATATTAAAACAACAACGGAGCATTTTTAGGTGCCATTAGTGTATACAATTAAAAAATAATAAAAATCTAGAAGTTATACAATAAAAAAAAAATTGTTACAAAATTATAGCAAATCGGCAAGTAAGGAGATGACTGGTTACGAATTCATTTCATCAGCCGCCCTCGCCAAGTTCCTGTCGTTTCGTTAATGTCGAACGCTTGGAATAGATCACGCCACGATTTCCTTAGTTCTGACCACGTAACTGAGCGTTGAGATGACACCAGAACAAAGAAATTTGCGGCGTGGCCAACTCAAAGCGTTCGACGTTAACAAAACGAAAGTAACTTGGCTAGGGGGTCATGCAAGATAAAATTTTATTCCATTGAATGTACGTAACGATGACAGCAAGGGTTAGAGGTGAAAGATTGGATAGAGATGGTACTCTTCAATATCTTCACTCCTCGTGCTAGAACTGTGCTGAAGAAGAGACAACAGTCTTCTATACTTCAGACCAAATTTGAAGCACAAGTCGACTCCATTGCTTTGTTCAGAGCGACCGGCTCCTCTCTACTCTTGTAAGCGTATAAGAAACATTTGATTAGGAAGGCGGGAACGTCGCATCTTTCACCCTCGTAGTCTGCTGGGCACCGGCACACTGGCTCTCTCTTCTCATCCAGGGAACAGAAACCGCCGTTGAGGCAATACTGATGGCATGCGTTGACTTTGTTTTCCTCAGAAGTATTGGCATCACTAATGAAACAAGAAACATTTTAATCAGAGAAGTATATCAATGAGAATTTTTTTACGCCTAATTTGTACGCCTTGCAAGGCAAAACATAGTGAGACAACATCATTTTTTTATATACCATGTACTACATATTACCCATGTTTAACAAATAAATTACTTTGACTTTGACTTTGAGAGTAGTGGTGGCCGAGTGGTAACAACCTCGACTTACGAGTAAGTAGGTCGCGAATTCAAACTCCAATTCAGCCAGGTGCATTACCTTGTATTATATTTAACGAAACGACCGCACGAACATCATTGGTCGTTCTTACTTATACCAGCGCTTAAAAACAATTTCAAAGTCAAATGAAAAAGAAGTCATTTCTAAGATCACATTTTGGAAAGTTTTCTCCCGAACGGTTTGCACTATAGTCAGACTCGGGCGTTTCTTCCACCTAAATCCGGCGTAGGAACCTCCCGAACATATCGTCCCCATTATAACTATGTACAAATATACAAAAAATCATCATCATCATCATTTCAGCCGAAAGACGTCCACTGCTGGACATAGGCCTCCCCCAAGCGCCGCCACAAAGACCGGTCCTGTGCGTCTTGCATCCATCGGCTTCCAGCAACCCTGACCAGGTCATCGGTACACCTTGTGGGAGGCCTTCCAACGCTACGTCTTCCGGTGCGCGGTCGCCACTCCAGAACCTTTCGGCCCCAGCGGCCATCCGTTCTGCGTGCAATGTGCCCTGCCCATTGCCACTTAAGTTTGGCGATTCTTTTCGCTATGTCGGCAACCTTGGTTCTCTTGCGGATATCCTCATTTCTGATTCTATCACGCAAGGATACTCCGAGCATAGCCCTTTCCATTGCCCTTTGAGTGACCTTGAGTCTTTTTATAAGGCCCATTGTAAACGACCACGTTTCAGAGCCATACGTCATCACTGGCAACACGCACTGATTATAGACAAGATATACAAAAAATATACCTACTTATATCTTAATATCTACAAAAAATACAATCTTAGTAACAATATACATTAACAAAGGAATAAGAATACTTGAGCATTAACAAATGATTATATACTTATATGCAACGCCTTCCTCTCTTCTAACTTACTATTTGCTGTGCCCATCAGGGTCCACGATTGCTACCATGTTATTTATATTACCATCAGATCTTTACAATCTGGATTTGCGATAAAGAATATGAATACGAAACTAGCGTACAATAAAAATAACAAGGTGTTAAGTACCTGAATTTATTTGTTCCCTCAGCACCAGAACATTCGTCCGTACTGGCGGTAACTTCGCATCTTTCACCATCGTAATCTGCTGAACACTGACAGACTGGCTCCCCTTCTTCATTCAGGGAACAGACACCACCGTTTAAACAATAGTCTTGGCACGCGTAGACTTCACACCTTTCTCCAGAGTAGCCGGCGATACAGCTGAAATGACAAAGGACTAGATGTAGATGATGATCATGATGATGATGGTAGATGGGTCAGAACAGATCCCTCACATTCTCCTCAGGGACGTGCTTGTTAAACTTAGTGGTAGCAATAAGTGGATTGGCGCTGGTGTATGGCCGATATGCAATACTTTAGAAAATACAATGATCCTGGACAAACAGTGATTTTTTAATAATCAAATCAAATTAAAATGGTTTTTATTTCACATAGGCCTACATAGGCACTTATAAAACGTCAGAAGCTAGTGTACGGTTCCAAATTGGTCGTTTCCTATAGGGAAGAACCGGTAAGAAACTTCATGGTAATTCTTTAAAAAAAAAGAATCTTCCAATGATATCTCTCAATAATAGTGTCAGACTTTTACTGACTAAAAACCTACCCCATTCCTTCTTTGCCTTAGTTTCAGGGCCCTTGTGTACACTTTCACGATACCATGACCCCGGGAAGCTCCAAACCCGCTGGGATCTCTCCTGATAGTAAGCTATAAAGAGGCCGACGATGCAGCACGCTTGCCTAGAAGTAACCTATTCACTCCTGACTTAAAGACCCCTACGTTGTAGATTTCAGGGAACACAGATTCTGACAGGGAATTCTACTCCTTAGCTGTACCCGCAACGAATGTTAGGATGGCCAACGTGTAAAAATAAATGCCTATAACAACTGCAAATTGCATTTATGTTTTTAAACCATTTATTTATTTTACGAGTTGCATATGCATATAATCTCATAAAATCATACCTATCTAATAGGCAACAGATTACAGAGATAAGGAAAGTAAACATAGTCACAAAAACAGAAGAAAATTATGCGTCTGAATCTAGAACGGTAGAACTTGGCGTTCCACAAGGGGGTATTTTATCCGCCCCTCTCTTCCTTGTATATATAAACAACATGCCTTCGGTAATAAATCATGAAATGACATTATTTGCTGATGATAGCACTGTGCTATTCACTAATGACAATACAATTAATTTAGAATCTGACATTAATCAAACTTTAGTATTAGTAAATGACTGGCTTAATTTAAATAAATTAATGATTAATATCGACAAGACCAAAATAATTAATTTCAAAATAAGAACTCGACGTACGGGAACCTTAAATATTAAGTATCTAGATAAAGACATTGAAGAAACAGAAACAACAAAATTCCTAGGATTATTCGTGGATGACAAAATAAAATGGAAAATGCACGTTGAGTATGTTTGTAAAAAGCTAAGTAAGTTCTCGTACGCCCTTCATAGACTACGGAAAATTGCAAATCTACCAACACTACTAACGGCATACCATGGTTACATCAGCTCTAACCTTAGATACGGTCTGATCTTCTGGGTCAATAGTGTTGATAAAGAACGCGCGTTCATTGCACAGAAACGATGTGTCAGAGCTATTTTCAACCTACAAAAAACTGAGTCTTGTGAACCATTTTTCAAAAAAATGAATGTATTACCGTTACCTTGTCTATATATTTTTGAGGTCGCAGTCTTTGTCAAAGGTAATATTGACCTATTCAAATATCGAACCCGTATGCGGCATCAGGACAAGCTAGACATAGTTCCTAGTAAAACGCATTTCTTACACAAAAGTATTGTCTGCTCAGCTCCGCGTATATACAATAACATTCCAAAGCCTATAAGAGCAATAATTACTGAAATAAAATCATTTAAAAAGAAACTCCATGAACTGTTAGTGAACAAATGCTATTACTCTATGAATGACTTCTTTGACGACAAATCACTAATAAAATATAATCTGCCTGAGTCATGATGCGTTTTTGTATAAAAATGTCATTTTTTGTCTTTTAAATACTAACTATTTGACTGTAAAAATTTGTTACTCCAACTTATTGCTGACATGCATGTAAACTCACTGTAGGTTACAACATTGTATTGTACGCCCTAAGGGTAGGACATGGCTGTTCTTAAAATATTTGATTAATACCATCTGTATATTGTACCTGTGATCCACAATAAAGATGAATTGAATTGAATTGAGTTTACAAGCGCTAAATTTCGCAGAGCCCAACTTCAGACTCGCCAAGATCAGACAGCCGTACTTTACTGTTGGCGCATCAACCTACATCTAGTGGTCTGATGATGGACGGTGTTTGTATTATCTATACTTACTTACTTTCACAAATAATATGATTTACCTGCACTTAGGTTCGCCAGCACTGATACTACAATTTCCTTGTAAACAGTAGTCCTGGCAAATGGGAATCTCACATCTGTCACCGTAGTAATCTGTTAAGCACAGGCAGACAGGTTCATCTGCCTTACTCAAGGAACAGACACCGCCGTTTAAACAATACTCTTTACATGCTTTTTCCTCACACCTCTTCCCAGAGTAACCGGCTTTACAACTGAAATAACGAAAAGTTATATATTTTATTTATTTATTTTATTTATACACAAAGTATATTACAGAGTAAATGCTATATAGTAAGCTATGGCTAATAACAGGTTTCCCTTCTAACTAGGGCTAGCTAGCTAGTGTAAATATAATTTTTATTATAGTTACACTAGCTGGTACCCGCGACTTCGTCTGCGTCAATAAAAGGTAGCCTATGTCCTTTCTCAGGGTCAGGGGAGGCAAGATTGTCTGTGCCAAATTACATCAAAATCGTTTAAGAGGTTTAAGCGGGAAAGCGGGAAAGCGTAACAGACAGGCAGACAGACAGAGTTACTTTTGCATTTATAATATTAATATGGATTTAGTGTATGCATGCAGTGTAGGTACATTTTATTTACTGTTATGGATATATTTATATGTATTACATGAGTTTGATTTGAGTGTATTTTAAGTTTTGTGAATTATTTATATTTATACACACTGTGTCTACATTTCTCATCCAACTCTTCTGTCGCAGGTCTGCTGGAAGAAATTTCGTTACAAATAAGTAGTACTTTTGTACTCTTCTATCTGTATGTGTTCTTTTCTTTTTGTAAGTGTTTGTGTGTACGTATATAAATAAACGAAGATAACAAAAAAAATTATTTGATTCCAATGGAACCCAAAAAAAAATTATGACTAGTTGATACAAACATAGAACCAGTACATGATTTTGGACCCCAGGTGGTGGAATATTTTGTTGGATATTTCTTAATAAAAAAAAAATCTGTTGTGTTTTACAGTAATACCTTTGTATTTGATTTCATTTGGCAACAGATTATTCTACTCAACCCTACTCTAGAACCTTCTCCTGACAATAACATACACAACAAAAGAATTAGCAAAATCGGTTCAGCTGTTCTCGAGTTTTGCTCTTACCAATACAATTTAGCTATATTTTTATATTATAGAAGATACGCTAATGCTTAACTGCGATCCCACCTAATGGTAAGCAATGATGCAATCATTAATTGTGATATTTTTAGTGAAAAAGTAATAAATTAGGACCGCTCATTGCGGCGGCACTTCGGGAGGCCTAAATCTAAGACATTTTTCGGTTGAGATGAGACGTAATAAGATGAACACGTTTTACCTGCAATTCGGTAATCCCTCAGCACTGACACTACAATCTCCATTTAAACAATAGTTATGACATATTGATACTGTAGACTCCGGCTTCGAGTTATTCTGGATCAAATATTGTACATTTTCGCAGCTCTTTACTCCCTGAATTTGATCCTCTAATGTGTAGTAGGTAGCTATACGTTGACAATACCCACAGTTTGAGCTAGCAATTGCAAATTGTGTTTTTTCTATTCGTTTTGATGCGTTCTTTGGCAATTGCCAAATTCGCAATTGATTATTCATAAAGTAGATGAAATTTTTCGATATAGCCAATGAATTTGAATTACTATCGTTTAATGTTTTATATAATGTTGTTCGGTTCTTTCCACGGAAATTGGCACTTTCGATTGAGATCTGATATCCACCAATGGCATGAATTGTCTCAGTCCAGTAAATTTTCTGGGATTGTAGATCGATGGCCAAGCTGATACGCAACCAAGCACTACTGTCTACTAAAACTTCTCTCTCGGACCCATCTAGTCGCATCCTGCCTATTTCATCGTCTGTGATCCAGTAAATATACCTGTAATTTATAAATATCATTAAAAAAAGGGTGGCTGAGTGATAAAGGCCCCAACTTACAAGTTGTAGGTCGCAGGTTCAAAGTGTTCAAACCCAGCCAGGCGCATTACTTTGGGTATGGTATATGGTTAAAATAACTTACCCTCCACAGCTGTCCACTGCGATATCATTACAACTGTGATCCAAAGTTGCCAAAAGATTTCCATCCAGTATTTTGTCAGGAGACGCAGGATTCAATGAGCACGAATATATACTCCGATGTTGCTTCCAAAAGAGTACTTGAGTGATAGGATCGTAGACTACTCGCGCGTAGTAACCGTATAATTCTCTCGTACCTAATTTTTTTATTTTCCCACTTGTCAAGTCATAGCTAGATATCGACATACCCGGGTCGATGAAGTCGGAAAAAAACACCCTATAGTGAACCGGATCGTAAGATACTGATGTTATATAATGAGCAAAAGGGATATTTTCTGTATGCGTTATTGTTCCATTGTAATAAAAATCTAGCCTCGTTATTTCGCTCACGACGATTTCTGAAACATAAAAATAAAAGAATTATCGGAAGTTATATGTTTGAGGCGTTTTGGGGTTGAAACACTAGAACCATGGCGTCCGAGCGCCCGTCGTATTGTCTGTGACATCAGCAAACAGCTGGTCAACTCTTTGCGAGACCAGATGCTTGGGCTTTTCGTATGTTTTTCCTCAGATCTCAACTTTGGACAGTTCATTGAATCCAAAGCCAAGATGGTAGCTGCTAGGAAACTCGGCGTTCTTGCAAAAGTCCGACGGTACTTCACACCGAGTCAGCTTCTAATGTTGTACAAAGCACCGGTCCGATCGTGTGTGGAGTACTGCTGAAAAATGCCACCTAGCGGCTTTGGATTCAGTGAAAAGGCGTGCAAAGAGGCTGATTGGTGATCCAAATTTGGTTGGGTCCAATCTTCAAAGCCTCAAGCACAGGCACAGTAGCCAACCTTTCGGTTTTCTACAGGATGCATTTTGGAGAGTGTGCGCGGGAATTGCACGATTTGATTTGTTTTGCATTTATGAGTTTTCAAGCGCTAAAGTTCGCAGAGCCTAATTTCGAAGACTCGCCAAGATCCCACGGCCATACTGTACCTATCATTTGTTTCCCCACCACCCCACCTGATGATAAGCAGTGATGCAATCGTTGTTGATAGGTAAATAGCTCTAATTTAGAGCCTATTCACTCTAGCTTTGAAGACACCTAAATTATAATCGGACGGGAAGACGCACCAGGAAAATCATTCTATTTCTTCGATATACGCGGTATAAACGACGAGGTGAAACGCTTAGTCCATTTACCTAGATTTTTTATTCTTTTTTTCTAGCCTTGAAATTAACCAACAGTACTTATAAATCACGCTCTCATACTCACCCCATAAGAAGGAATGCGTGGACCTTACGAGAAGTATTACCAACGTCAAAACACATGAGCTATACATCATCTTCTCTTCAGACCAGTTTATTCAGCAGATGAAACGTCCAATCTCGGTGACCGCTCGAAGGACACTAGAGCAGTGTTAGCTAATCGGGACCAGTGTCGATATATCCTGTTGGAGTAAAGTTCCTCAGATAAGCTGGCTTGTATGTGTTAATCTCATATTATAATTTGTAAATTTAGGGTCTCTTACGTCAATCGACTTATAAGCGTTATTAAAAATGGGATAAAAACTCAAAATAGGTGCTTAACTTACACAGATTATAGTCCATCACACTATTTTTTTAATTCTTGATAGGCTCGCGTTTGACCGTAATCTTTCCGATGGTAAGCGATGATGTGGTCGACGATGGAGCACGCTTGCCTAGAAGTAAGCTATTTACTCATGATTTAAAGACCCCTAGGTTGAAGCTATCAGGAAACACAGACTCCGGCAGGGAATTCCACTCCTTAGCTGTACGAATAATGAATGTGTGCGATCTCCACTATGTACCGGTGGCGTAATGCTGTACTTCTGGTCGTCCGATGATGGAAGGGACTAGGTGGAATCAAATTGTGAAATTCCAATGCACACTCCTTGAAATGCAAACGATAGAAAACCGACAGGCTAGCAACTCGGTGTCGATGCTTTGACTCGACAAGGCACCTTACTAAAAACAGGCCAAGTTGACGATGAGTTATCTCTAGGAAACCAGCATGGTCTTCTTCACAGTTATCACGTGATGCCGTGCACAAAGAGGCTCAAAGGAGACCATTGCTGAGTCTCCTAAAAGATGTGCCCTAATAGGCGTTGCACAGAGGGGCTCTGGAATGATCTTTTAAGTGGTAACGGCGCCCCTTCTATGTGTCGATGGTGATCACCGAGGTGGTTTTAATCCTACACTCCCTAGATTTATCCCGAAAGTACAAAAAAAATATTTCTTGAGAACAAAAAATTAAGTAATCAGTGTGGTACCGCTTTAAGTGTCCCCAACTCGCCGCTGCGTCCTGCTGTGCCTACAAGGTAGCTGTACATTTCTTTCTACATCACTTCATGAAGATTAAAGGACTCTGCTCACGCTTGGAGTAGTGAAAAAATATACTTCTAAACCAACTCCCACTAAACCAAACATCAGTATGTGCTCTGTTTATTGCGTATTTAGACGCTCGTATTTTAATCAAAACCAAGAAGGTATTAGGGTTTTTAGAGTACTTCACGTTGGCTAACAATCTAAAAAAATGACAAGGAAAATTGGACGCAGCTAAGCAGAAAGGAAAAAATCCTTCATCATCCTACCCTTATCCCATTTTATTTGGGGTCGGTGCAACATGTTTTTTTCTTCCACACAAGAAAAAAATCCTTATGCAACTTATTATGGATTGAGTCCTTTGCTGAAACAACGTCCAATTAGCGCGCGATTTGACATAGTTTGAGCTTTGTTTTAAATGATATCGTTTAGTTTTATTTATGAAAAATAACTTCAAAACTCGATTCACGATTCGAAATTCTGTACGGAACCCTCAGTACACGAGTTCCGCTCACATTTGACAGGTTTTTTTAGATATAAACATCCGCATACATCGCTGGTTTGCTGCTAAAATAATATTTTTTAGTAATGGGCTTATCATGTCCTTACTTTATCCTCAGCTACGCCCACGGGACTTCTAGAATCGTCAAAACTTATTGTCAAAAATGACATATTGTAGTTCGCCGTCTGGTCGTCTGGTAACTGTCTGGACCAAGCCCAGTCGTCGACGGCGCGCGCCTCAAGGAGTTGTCAGCAACCGTAAGGAACCCTGCAGAAGAGTCAAAGCCAACTAGGGCCAAGGGTTCGTGTCTGAAAGGAAGGCTCTGGCCCAAGTATGTATGGCAATGTAGGAACGGGGACGTTGTTTACTCAGTAAGAGTCTCACACTATTTCCCGCTCTACCCAAGGGCGGGATTCGTCATTGGATAATTTTTACCTACCAAAAAAAGAAAAAAACCTAAAAAAAGGAGAGGAAGAGGGAGGCTGAAAAAGAGATGGATGGATTGTGTGAGGAATGATATGAAAGAAAAGGGAGTTAGTTATAGTTTGACGGGTGACAGACCAGAGTGGAAGAAAAAAACATGTTGCGCCGACCCCAAGTAATATGGGATAAGAGTAGGATGATGATGATCTCTCTACGTCGTTGCTATGGCTATGGGCAGCCCCCCGATCCAATTGAGACTCAAAAATCTGTTACTGCACATTAAAGGATAAACAAAAATACATAGAAATATTTATGTTGTTCTTTTATATTTTAACACATTCTAAACTAGGTACTCAAAAACCTGAAGGATAATTACTTCTAGTATTACTTTTAGTAGGTACTTAATAGTTACTACTACCTACTGATAATAATAGTTACAAATAACAATACAGTATCTATAGTTACTAATAATAATAATTAATAGTTACTTTATAATTACTTAATAGTAGTTGGTAGTTATTATTTAGTAGTTAATTACTTCTAGTACTGTTCCTTTTTTCACTTTTTGAAGTTTTTATATCTTGGCTTCGTACTCATCAATTTGTTGAGAGAACAATTGCAAAATACGTTTTAGATGGTTCACTTCGGTGCGAAGATCTTGTAGTATATGCTGTGTTGTGTTGTCAGCATCAGTATGTATGATAGCCACATCACATCTTTCACCCTCGTAGTCAGCTGTGCACTCACAATCTGGCTCATCCTCCTCATTAAGATAACAGATACCGTTGTTTAAACAATGCTTATAGCATACGTTTACTTCGCATCTTTCTCCAGAGTATCCGGCTTGACAACTGAATCAAACAAATAAAAATGTTAAAAGAGTTACTCTACCACGTGTAACGTAAATGGCGCCAAACCTGAAAATGAAGTGCTCAGGATAACGAGCAGAATCAAGGGTGTTACCACACGAATCGATCGATCGTCAATCGATGACATCGATCGACGTCTTTCGACGTTGATCGTTCGGTGTAGTAGCTTTAATTGATCGACGGATACCGGTCGACTAACCAATCAATTTATTGCCGGTCGACGGCATCGGTCGACGTAGATCGATTGACGCTGGCTACATTCCATCAGTTTCCACCATCGATCGATCGTCGATCGACATCGACTAATTTATTCTACCATCGATCTCATCGATCATCGTCATCGGCTATTCGCCTATTCCCAGAGTAACCGGCCTTACAACTGAAATAACGAAAAGTTATATATTATAGTTATGTATTATTATCATTATTTATTGCATCGTGTATATCGTGTACATTTTATTTAAAAAGAAAGAAAACTATTTTATTTGACACATAGACACACACAATACAGAAACGACAATAACAACCGATTTTAGTGTATTTTAAGTTTTATTATTTACTAGCGACCCGCCCCAGCTTCGCACGGGTACTGATATTGAAGATATTATACATGTATTATACGACAATAAATCTTCCTCTTGAATTACTCTATCTATTAAAAAAAATTGCATCAAAATCCGTATCAAAATCCGTTGCGTATTTTAAGCATACATAGGGACAGCGCAACTTTGTTTTATACTATGTAATGATTTAAATTTATGCACACTGTCTACATTTCTCATCCAACTCTCCTGTCACAGGTCTGCTGGAAGAAATTTCGTTAGAAATAAACAGTACTTTTGTACTCTTCTATCTGTATGTGTTCTTTTCTTTTTGTAAGTGTTTGTGTGTACATTAATACATAAATTAATAAACGAAGACAACAAACAAAAAAAAAATACTAGTTGAAATAAACACTCAAAAATCTACCCAACTTAAATGGGACTGGGCCGCGTGTGTGTGATGTGGTTCCATAAAAAACGAAATTGGTGCTCAAACATGATGGGATGACCTGATTATCTTCCTGGAGGATTGGAAAAAGGAAGTGAGGAACGAGGAAATCCCCTTGTGTTAATTTGTTTTAATCTCACAGAGAGAAATATATATAATATAATTTATTCAATTAAAGACAACTTTTGGTCCACATTATGTGTTAGTATTACTTATATCTATGTTAGTTTGACATTGACATTAAAATAATCATAAATAAAATATTTCCGACCAGATTTTAAAATAAAATTCTAAAATTAGTCAGTACGTGAACCATGTAACAGTGGTTCACGTACTGACAGTCGACACGTTCGGCAAAAGCGGCCAGGATACTATTGCAGCTGGCTCGCACCCTACGCACCAGGGATGTGCACCTCTTCCGCATGATTGCATGGAAGCAATCCATGCGCGCCTCCGCAAACATCCCCGATGCGCTACAAGAGCGAGGCAGCCCCAACAGTACCCTGAATGCATTGTTGTATTGAACACGTAGAGCGCTGTACTGTTTCTGCGTGTAGTTTACCCAAAGACTGCTGGTATAGAAGGACGTACAAAAAGCCCTGAACAGGGCTATTTTGACGCCCCCCGAACACCGAGCAAATCTGCGGGCTATCATATTAGCACGAACAGACAGCGCCCTACGCTCCCTTTCAATATCTGCATCATCCCTCAGGTCAGAGGTTAATAAGTGTCCGAGATATTTAAACGTATCAACTTTATTAAGTGTACATCCGTTGAGCTTAATTGCCGGTAAGTAATCTAAGAAATAGGAGCCCCTCGCAATTGTCCTCCATCTACTCTACCCAAGCCGTATGCTGCCTTAACAAGTCGAAGCGTGGCGGACAGAGCTCCGGTGGGATCTCATGGTGAAATGGAAGCTGTCTGAAATTAACTTGAAAGATGTTTGTACATATTTCACCAATATTAACGCACAAGCGATTACTATGGAACCAGTTCATTTTGGACCCCAGGTGGTGGAATATTTAGCAGGAATTGTTTTAATAAAAAATAAATAATCTGTACTGTTTTTAAAGTAATCTGTATGAATTTGTTATTTTTATTATTAATTTTATTTGGCAACAGATTATTCTACTCTATCCTTTATTTACTCTACGCTTTATTAGATTAGGTATTTTTAGTTAAATTAATTAGGGTTATGTAGTTTTAAGGTTAAAGTGGTCAAAATTAAATAAATAAATTGTCTCTATACTCTATTTTTTTTTTCATAAGAACCTTCTCCTACAAAAAAAATCAAATACAAAAAAAAAAGAATTAGCAAAATCGGTTCAGCTGTTCTCGAGTTTTGCACTTACCGACACATTTAGCTAATTATTTTTATATTGTAGAAGATACGCTAATGCTTCATGCGATCCCACCTAATGGTAAGCAATGATATTGTAATCATTAATGGTGATATTTTGATGAGATGAGACGTAATAAGATGAACACGTTTTACCTGCAATTCGGTAATCCCTCAGCACTGACACTACAATCTCCATTCAAACAATAGTTATAACATATTGATACTGTAGACTCCGGCTCCGAGTTATTCTGGATCAAATATTGTACATTTTCGCAGCTCTTTACTCCCTGAATTTGTTCCTCTAATGTGTAGTAGGTAGCTATACGTTGACAATACCTACAATTTGAGCTAGCAATTGCAAATTGTGTTTTTTCTATTCGTTCTGATGCATTCTTTGGCAATTGCCAAATTTGCAATTGATTATTCATAAAGTAGATGAAATTTTTCGATATAGCCAATGAATTTGAACCACCATCGTTTAATGTGTTATATAATGTTGTTCGGTTCTTTTCACGGAAATTGGCACTTTCGATTGAGGTCTGATATATACCAATGGCACGAATTGTCTCAGTCCAGTAAATTTTCTGGGATTGTAGATCGATGGCCAAGCTGATACGCAACCAAACTGTACTGTCTACTAAAACTTCTCTTTCGGACCCATTTAGTCGCATCCTGCCTATTTCGAAGTCTGTGATCCAATAAATATACCTGTAATTTATAAATATCATTAAAAAGTGGTGGCTAAGTGATAAAGGCCCCGACTTACAAGTTGTAGGTCGTGGGTTCAAACCCAGCCAGGCGCATTACTTTATAAATAACTAGCTTTTGTCAGCGGCTTCGCCCGCGCACATAAAATATAGCCTATGTCACTTAGGAGTAAAGCAGCTTTCTATTGTTGCTAAAATTTTTCCAATCGGACCCGTAGTTCCAGAGATTACCTCCTACAAACAAAAAAACAAACTTTACCTCTTTATTATATCAGTGAAGATAATAATAAATAAATAATAATTTATTTGACTGCATCACATTGTACAAGCAAACACAAACAACACAAAAACAAAGACATACATTAGTGAATACAAATAGTATGTTGGTAGTATTTGTAATTAATTCTGGTACCCAAGGAAAGATTTGTGTTATAGATACCAGGATTCTCACACTAGTTTTATAGCTTTAGACACATCAGAAAGTAACAAACAATCAGCCAAAAATAACAAAATAATAATTATTAAATCAGTAACAAGTATAGCCCTTTCCTGTAATACACCTGTAATAAAACTTTGGTTATGGTATATGGTTAAAAGTAACTTACCCTCCACTGCTGTCCACTGCGATATCATTACAATTGTGATCCAACGTTGCTAAAAGATTTCCATCCAGTATTTTGTCAGGAGACGCAGGATTCAATGAGAACGAATATATACTCCGATGTAGCTTCCAAAAGAGTACTTGAGTGATAGGATCGTAGACTACTCGCGCGTAGTACTCGTATGATTCTCTCGTCCCTAATTTTTTTATTTTCCCAGTTGTCAAGTCATAGCTGGATATCGAGATACCCGGGTCGATGAAGTCGGTAAAAAACAGCCTATAGTGAACCGGATCGTAAGATACTGATGTAATGTAATTAGCAAAAGGGATATTTTCTGTATGCGTTATTGTTCCATTGTAATAAAAATCTAACCGCGTTATTTCGCTCACAACGATTTCTGAAACATAAAAATAAAAGAATTATCGGAAGTTATATGTTTGAGCCGTTTTGGGGTTGAAACACTAGAGCTATGGCGTCCGAGCGCCAATCGTGTTGTCTGTAATCAACATGTGAACAGACGTTTGGGCTTTTCGTATGTTTTTTCTCAAATCTCCACTTTTGGGCGGTTCATTGAGTCCAAAGCCGTTCTTGCAAAAGTCCGACAGTACTTCACACCGAGTCAGCTTCTAATGTTGTACAAAGCACAGGTCCGATCGTGTGTAGCTTTGGATTCGGTTGAAAGGCGTACAAAGGTGATCCAGATTTGGTTGGGTCTAATCTTCAAAGACTCAAGCACAGACGTAGAGTAGCCAGCCGTTCGGTTTTCTACAGGAAGCATTTTGGAGAGTGTGCGCGGGAATTGCACGATTTGATTTGTTTTGTATTTACGAGTTTTCAAGCGCTAAAGTTCGCAGAGCCTAATTTCGAAGACTCGCCAAGATCCCACGGCCATACTGTACCTATCATTTGTTTCCCCACCACCCCACCTGATGATAAGCAGTGATGCAATCGTTGTTGATAGGTATTATGCGTTCCAAATAAGAACAGGAAAGTCAATAACCTCGATTTGTCAAATTTTGAGTGAATAGTACGGTTTGCAAAAAAATCTTATTTGCGTATCAATAAAAAGTTTTTTTTTGCTTTTTATTACTAAAAATTAGTTAATTCTAGTTGAAGTAGAAACGTTAGGGTTTAATATAAGTTTGCCAAATATATTGTTTTAAGTCATAAATAGTTTACGAGAAAAACTATTTTGTTTCTTATTTTCATTGTTAGAAACAATTCGCCATTTTCTTTTATTTACCACTACTTAGACACATCACGCAGTTCACTGCAGAGATAAACAAAATTGAAAAACTGTATTCTGATTAAACTTTTTTCATTCACGATTCGTACGTAAATTATTTTTTTAAACATCTTTTTTTGTTCACTCTACCTAATTTCTTCGATTTGACAGTTCGACGTGACGTCACAACATTGCTATCGATCCTATTCTCATTTGGAACGGATTGTAAATAGCTCTAATTTAGAGCCTATTCACTCTAGCTTTGAAGACACCTAAATTATAATCGGACGGGAAGACGCACCAGGAAAATCATTCTATTTCTTCGATATACGCGGTATAAACGACGAGGTGAAACGCTTACTCCATATACCTACATTTTTTATTCTTTTTTTCTAGCCTTTAAATTAACAATTCATGCTCTTATACTCACCCCATAAGAAGGAATGCGTGGACCTTACGAGAAGTATTACCAATGTCAAAACACATGAGCTATACATCATCTTCTCTTCAGACCAGTTTATTCAGCAGATGAAACGTCCAATCTCGGTGACCGCTCGAAGGACACTAGAGCAGTGTTGGCTAATCGGGACCAGTGTCGCTATATCCTGTTGGAGTAAAGTTCCTCAGATAAGCTGGCTTGTATGTGTTAATCTCATATTATAATTTGTAAATTTAGGGTCTCTTACATCAATCGACTTATGAAGCGTTATTAAAAATGGGATAAAAACTCAAAATAGGTGCTTAACTTACATAGATTATAGTCCATCACACTATTTTTTTAATTCTTGATAGGCTCGCGTTTGACCGTAATCTTTCCGATGGTAAGCGATGATGTGGTCGACGATGGAGCACGCTTGCCTAGAAGTAAGCTATTTACTCATGATTTAAAGACCCCTAGGTTGAAGCTATCAGGAAACACAGACTCCGGCAGAGAATTCCACTCCTAAGCTGTACGAATAATGAATGTGTGCGATCTCCACTATGTACCGGTGGCGTAATGCTGTACTTCTGGTCGTCTGATGATGGAAGGGTGGGATCAAATTGTGAAATTCCAATGCACACTCCTTGAAATGCAAACGATAGAAAACCGACAGGCTAGCAACTCGGTGTCGATGCTTTGACTCGACAAGGCACCTTTGAGTTATCTCTAGGAAACCAGCATGGTCTTCTTCACAGTGATCACGTGATGCCGTGCACAAAGAGGCTCAAAGGAGACCATTGCTGAGTCTCCTAAAAGATGTGCCCTAATAGGCGTTGCACAGAAAGGGCTCTGGAATGATCTTTTAAGTGGTAACGGCGCCCCTTCCATATAAATTGTCCCCTCGAAAACAAAAAATTAGGTAATCAGTGTTTTTTATAGTGGGAAAAATCATCGAATGACCAATCCCACCCTTGGGCGGAGCGGGAGACAGTGTCAGACTTCTACCAACTAAACGGCCCTCCGTTCCTTCTTGCCTTAGTTCCAGGGCCCTTGGCCATAGAACGCTTCGTCCCTGCTTGGCTCTGCCCTGCTTGCCCTACTGTTGCTTACAACTCAAGGTGATCAGCGTGGTACCGCTCTAAGCGTCCCCAACACGCCGTTGCGTCCTGCTGTCTCTACCCTCGTAGTCACGCAGTATCTGAACATTTTTCCTTTACTTCACTTCACGAAGATTAAAGAACTCTGCTCACTCTTGGAGTAATGAAAAAATATACTTCTAAAGCAACTCAATCTAAAGAAAAAGCAGTATGCTCTGTTTATTGCGTATTTTGACGCTCGTATTTTAATAAAAAGCTATAAGGTATTAGGGTTTTTTAGGGTACTTCACGTAGGCTTACAATCTAAAAAAATGACAAGGAAAATTGGACGCGGCTAAGCAGAAAGGAAAAATTCCTTATGCAACTTATTATATATTGAATATTTTCTGCTTAACTACATCTAATTTGCGCATGATTTGACACAGTTTGAGTATCTAATCGAGATAAAACACAATTTGTGTTTTGTTTTAAATAATCGCGTTTAGTTTTATTTCTGAAATTTGTCTCTTAATTAAGAAAAACAACTTCAAAACTCAATTAATATAATTCTATAACTCTATAGGACTCGAAGTTTTGTACGGAACCCTTGTCACACGAGTCCCGCTCACATTTGACAGGTTTTTTTAGATATAAACATCCGCATACATCGCTGGTTTGCTGCTAAAATAATATTTTTTAGCAATGGGCTTATCATGTCCTTACTTTATCCTCAGCTACGCCCACGGGACTTCTAGAATCGTCAAAACTTATTGTCAAAAAATGACATCTTGTAGTTCGCCGTCTGGTCGTCTGGTAACTGTCTGGACCAAGCCCAGTCGTCGACGGCGCGCGCCTCAAGGAGTTGTCAGCAACCGTAGGGAACCCTGCAGAAGGGTCAAAGCCAACTAGGGCCAAGGGTTCGTGTCTGAAAGGAAGGCTCTGGCCCAAGTATGTATGGCAATGTAGGAACGGGGTACGTTGTTTAGTCAGTAAGAGTCTCACACTATTTCCCGCTCTACCCAAGGGCGGGATTCGTCATTGGCTAATTTTTACCTACCAAAAAAAAAATCTAAAAAAAGGGGAGGAAGAGGGAGGCCGAAGAAGAGATGGATGGATTGTGTGAGGAGTGATATGAAAGAAAAGGGAGTTAGTTATAGTGTGACGGGTGACAGACCAGAGTGGAAGAAAAAAACATGTTGCGCCGACCCCAAGTAATATGGGATAAGGGTAGGATGATGATGATCTCTCTAGGTCGTTGCTATGGCTATGGGCAGCCCCCCGATCCAATTGAGACTCAAAAATCTGTTACTGCACATTAAAGGATAAACAAAAATACATAGAAACATTTATATTGTTCTTTTATATTTTAACACATTCTAAACTAGGTACTCAAAAACCTGAAGCATAATTACTTCTAGTATTACTTTTAGTAGGTACTTAATAGTTACTACTACTTACTGATAATAATAGTTACAAATAACAATACAGTACCTATAGTTACTAATAATAATAGTTAATAGTTACTTTATAATTACTTAATAGTAGTTGGTAGTTATTATGTAGTAGTTAATTACTTCTAGTACTGTTCCTTTTTTCACTTTTTGAAGTTTTTAGATCTTGGCTTCGTACTCATCAATTTGTTGAGAGAACAATTGCAAAATACGTTTTAGATGGTTCACTTCGGTGCGAAGATCTTGTAGTATATGCTGTGTTGTGTTGTCAGCATCAGTATGTATGATAGCCACATCACATCTTTCACCCTCGTAGTCAGCTGTGCACTCACAATCTGGCTCATCCTCCTCATTAAGATAACAGATACCGTTGTTTAAACAATGCTTATAGCATACGTTTACTTCGCATCTTTCTCCAGAGTATCCGGCTTGACAACTGAATCAAACAAATAAAAATGTTAAAAGAGTTACTCTACCACGTGTAACGTAAATGGCGCCAAACCTGAAAATGAAGTGCTCAGGATAACGAGCAGAATCAAGGGTGTTACCACACGAATCGATCGATCGTCAATCGATGACATCGATCGACGTCTTTCGACGTTGATCGTTCGGTGTAGTAGCTTTAATTGATCGACGGATACCGGTCGACTAACCAATCAATTTATTGCCGGTCGACGGCATCGGTCGACGTAGATCGATTGACGCTGGCTACATTCCATCAGTTTCCACCATCGATCGATCGTCGATCGACATCGACTAATTTATTCTACCATCGATCTCATCGATCATCGTCATCGGCTATTCGCCTATTCCCAGAGTAACCGGCCTTACAACTGAAATAACGAAAAGTTATATATTATAGTTATGTATTATTATCATTATTTATTGCATCGTGTATATCGTGTACATTTTATTTAAAAAGAAAGAAAACTATTTTATTTGACACATAGACACACACAATACAGAAACGACAATAACAACCGATTTTAGTGTATTTTAAGTTTTATTATTTACTAGCGACCCGCCCCAGCTTCGCACGGGTACTGATATTGAAGATATTATACATGTATTATACGACAATAAACCTTCCTCTTGAATTACTCTATCTATTAAAAAAAATTGCATCAAAATCCGTATCAAAATCCGTTGCGTATTTTAAGCATACATAGGGACAGCGCAACTTTGTTTTATACTATGTAATGATTTAAATTTATGCACACTGTCTACATTTCTCATCCAACTCTCCTGTCACAGGTCTGCTGGAAGAAATTTCGTTAGAAATAAACAGTACTTTTGTACTCTTCTATCTGTATGTGTTCTTTTCTTTTTGTAAGTGTTTGTGTGTACATTAATACATAAATTAATAAACGAAGACAACAAACAAAAAAAAAATACTAGTTGAAATAAACACTCAAAAATCTACCCAACTTAAATGGGACTGGGCCGCGTGTGTGTGATGTGGTTCCATAAAAAACGAAATTGGTGCTCAAACATGATGGGATGACCTGATTATCTTCCTGGAGGATTGGAAAAAGGAAGTGAGGAACGAGGAAATCCCCTTGTGTTAATTTGTTTTAATCTCACAGAGAGAAATATATATAATATAATTTATTCAATTAAAGACAACTTTTGGTCCACATTATGTGTTAGTATTACTTATATCTATGTTAGTTTGACATTGACATTAAAATAATCATAAATAAAATATTTCCGACCAGATTTTAAAATAAAATTCTAAAATTAGTCAGTACGTGAACCATGTAACAGTGGTTCACGTACTGACAGTCGACACGTTCGGCAAAAGCGGCCAGGATACTATTGCAGCTGGCTCGCACCCTACGCACCAGGGATGTGCACCTCTTCCGCATGATTGCATGGAAGCAATCCATGCGCGCCTCCGCAAACATCCCCGATGCGCTACAAGAGCGAGGCAGCCCCAACAGTACCCTGAATGCATTGTTGTATTGAACACGTAGAGCGCTGTACTGTTTCTGCGTGTAGTTTACCCAAAGACTGCTGGTATAGAAGGACGTACAAAAAGCCCTGAACAGGGCTATTTTGACGCCCCCCGAACACCGAGCAAATCTGCGGGCTATCATATTAGCACGAACAGACAGCGCCCTACGCTCCCTTTCAATATCTGCATCATCCCTCAGGTCAGAGGTTAATAAGTGTCCGAGATATTTAAACGTATCAACTTTATTAAGTGTACATCCGTTGAGCTTAATTGCCGGTAAGTAATCTAAGAAATAGGAGGCCCTCGCAATTGTCCTCCATCTACCTACCTAGATACCCAAGCCGTATGCTGCCTTAACAAGTCGAAGCGTGGCGGACAGAGCTCCGGTGGGATCTCATGGTGAAATGGAAGCTGTCTGAAATTAACTTGAAAGATGTTTGTACATATTTCACCAATATTAACGCACAAGCGATTACTATGGAACCAGTTCATTTTGGACCCCAGGTGGTGGAATATTTAGCAGGAATTGTTTTAATAAAAAATAAATAATCTGTACTGTTTTTAAAGTAATCTGTATGAATTTGTTATTTTTATTATTAATTTTATTTGGCAACAGATTATTCTACTCTATCCTTTATTTACTTTACGCTTTATTAGATTAGGTATTTTTAGTTAAATTAATTAGGGTTATGTAGTTTTAAGGTTAAAGTGGTCAAAATTAAATAAATAAATTGTCTCTATACTCTATTTTTTTTTTTCATAAGAACCTTCTCCTACAAAAAAAATCAAATACAAAAAAAAAAGAATTAGCAAAATCGGTTCAGCTGTTCTCGAGTTTTGCACTTACCGACACATTTAGCTAATTATTTTTATATTGTAGAAGATACGCTAATGCTTCATGCGATCCCACCTAATGGTAAGCAATGATATTGTAATCATTAATGGTGATATTTTGATGAGATGAGACGTAATAAGATGAACACGTTTTACCTGCAATTCGGTAATCCCTCAGCACTGACACTACAATCTCCATTCAAACAATAGTTATAACATATTGATACTGTAGACTCCGGCTCCGAGTTATTCTGGATCAAATATTGTACATTTTCGCAGCTCTTTACTCCCTGAATTTGTTCCTCTAATGTGTAGTAGGTAGCTATACGTTGACAATACCTACAATTTGAGCTAGCAATTGCAAATTGTGTTTTTTCTATTCGTTCTGATGCATTCTTTGGCAATTGCCAAATTCGCAATTGATTATTCATAAAGTAGATGAAATTTTTCGATATAGCCAATGAATTTGAACCACCATCGTTTAATGTGTTATATAATGTTGTTCGGTTCTTTTCACGGAAATTGGCACTTTCGATTGAGGTCTGATATATACCAATGGCACGAATTGTCTCAGTCCAGTAAATTTTCTGGGATTGTAGATCGATGGCCAAGCTGATACGCAACCAAACTGTACTGTCTACTAAAACTTCTCTTTCGGACCCATTTAGTCGCATCCTGCCTATTTCGAAGTCTGTGATCCAATAAATATACCTGTAATTTATAAATATCATTAAAAAGTGGTGGCTAAGTGATAAAGGCCCCGACTTACAAGTTGTAGGTCGTGGGTTCAAACCCAGCCAGGCGCATTACTTTATAAATAACTAGCTTTTGTCAGCGGCTTCGCCCGCGCACATAAAATATAGCCTATGTCACTTAGGAGTAAAGCAGCTTTCTATTGTTGCTAAAATTTTTCCAATCGGACCCGTAGTTCCAGAGATTACCTCCTACAAACAAAAAAACAAACTTTACCTCTTTATTATATCAGTGAAGATAATAATAAATAAATAATAATTTATTTGACTGCATCACATTGTACAAGCAAACACAAACAACACAAAAACAAAGACATACATTAGTGAATACAAATAGTATGTTGGTAGTATTTGTAATTAATTCTGGTACCCAAGGAAAGATTTGTGTTATAGATACCAGGATTCTCACACTAGTTTTATAGCTTTAGACACATCAGAAAGTAACAAACAATCAGCCAAAAATAACAAAATAATAATTATTAAATCAGTAACAGGTATAGCCCTTTCCTGTAATACACCTGTAATAAAACTTTGGTTATGGTATATGGTTAAAAGTAACTTACCCTCCACTGCTGTCCACTGCGATATCATTACAATTGTGATCCAACGTTGCTAAAAGATTTCCATCCAGTATTTTGTCAGGAGACGCAGGATTCAATGAGAACGAATATATACTCCGATGTAGCTTCCAAAAGAGTACTTGAGTGATAGGATCGTAGACTACTCGCGCGTAGTACTCGTATGATTCTCTCGTCCCTAATTTTTTTATTTTCCCAGTTGTCAAGTCATAGCTGGATATCGAGATACCCGGGTCGATGAAGTCGGTAAAAAACAGCCTATAGTGAACCGGATCGTAAGATACTGATGTAATGTAATTAGCAAAAGGGATATTTTCTGTATGCGTTATTGTTCCATTGTAATAAAAATCTAACCGCGTTATTTCGCTCACGACGATTTCTGAAACATAAAAATAAAAGAATTATCGGAAGTTATATGTTTGAGCCGTTTTGGGGTTGAAACACTAGAGCTATGGCGTCCGAGCGCCAATCGTGTTGTCTGTAATCAACATGTGAACAGACGTTTGGGCTTTTCGTATGTTTTTTCTCAAATCTCCACTTTTGGGCGGTTCATTGAGTCCAAAGCCGTTCTTGCAAAAGTCCGACAGTACTTCACACCGAGTCAGCTTCTAATGTTGTACAAAGCACAGGTCCGATCGTGTGTAGCTTTGGATTCGGTTGAAAGGCGTACAAAGGTGATCCAGATTTGGTTGGGTCTAATCTTCAAAGACTCGAGCACAGACGTAGAGTAGCCAGCCGTTCGGTTTTCTACAGGAAGCATTTTGGAGAGTGTGCGCGGGAATTGCACGATTTGATTTGTTTTGCATTTATTTTTCTACAAGTTTTCAAGCGCTAAAATTCGCAGAGCCAAACTTCAGACTCGCCAAGATCCCACGGCCATACTGTACCTATCATTTGTTTGCCCACCACCCCACCTGATGATAAGCAGTGATCCAATCGTTGTTGATAAATCGCTCTAATTTAGAGCCTATTCACTTTAGCTTTGAAGACACCTAAATTATAATGGGACGGAAAGATCGCACCAAGAAAATCATTCCAATCCTTCGATGTATGCGGTATAAACGACAAGGGGAAACGCTTAGTCCGTTATATATACGAGTACTTAGATTTTTTATTCTTTTTTTCTAGCCTTCAAGGCTTATTTTTATTAACCGACTTCAAAAAAAAGGAGGAGGTTCTCAATTCGATTGTATTTTTTATTTTATTATTATTTTTTTTTTATGTTTGTTACCTCAGAACTCCGTTGTTTATGGATGGATTTGCAAAATTTTTTTTGTACTTGAAAGGATATGCTTCCAGATTGGTCCCATTTTTTTCAAAATCGAGTTTTGATAATGGGATCCATGAAAAATCGAGAGAACTCCTCAAATATTATAGGCAACTATATAGTTTTTTTTATATTTTCATCGAGAACTCAAGCATTTACAGTCAAAAAGTAACATTTGATGAGGTGGAACTGGTGAAGAAGATCAGAAAATGGCTAACGAAATTTGACACTCGCATAGATATCACAATCAAGGTAGTTAAGCAACTATGAAAATGCACTATAAACCAATGATCTTAAATAATTATGTTGAAAATGTTATCATCGAACTGATCTGATGATGATGATGGAGCTGAAAAGTAGGCACTGGAACTGCGTAACTAATTAATATATCCTAGCCGTGTTTGGGCTTGTTAGAATTGTCATAAGATGCACTTTGGCTGTAAGGTACTATTGAACTGATGTGATGATGAAGCTGGAAGGTGGAAGGTCGGCACTGGAACTGCGTAACTAATTAATATATCCTAGTCGTGTTTGGGCTTGTTAGAATTGTCATAAGATGCACTTTGGCGGTAAGGTACTATTGAACTGATATGATGATGAAGCTGGAAGGTGGAAGGTTGGCATGGGAACTTCAAAATAAAATAATGTACCCTAACATTGTTTGAGCTTATTAGAGCTGTCATGGGCAATGCTGTCAAGGGCAATGGAAAGGGCTATGGTCGAAGTTTCCTTGCGTGTTCGAATCAGAAATGAAGAAATGCGCAGGAGAACCAGGGTTACCGACATATCCCGAAGAATTGCCAAACTTAAGTAGCAGTGGGCAGGGCACATGGCTCGTAGAACAGATGGCCGATGGGGCCGAAAGGTTCTAGAGTGGCGACCGCGCACCAAAAGACGCAGCTTTGGAAGGCCTCCCACAAGGTGGACCGACGACCTTGTGAGAATCACGGGAACGCGATAGATGCGAGTCGCACAGAATCGGTCGTTGTAGCGACACTTGGGGGAGGTCTATGTCCAACAGTGGACGTTTTCTGGCTGAAATGATGATGATTATGAGAGCTGTCATAAGATGTACTCATGAGATGAATCATAAGTATTTCATGCATCATATCATCTCTGCACGAGATCAAAACGATCACACTGTAACAATGTACCTATATAATATGTATTCCTACTTATATGACATTGGTAACTTTTCCAAAAGAAATGTAGAAACGATATTGACTTCGTTGCCATAACACTTTATAATAAAAAACACAAAACGGCTACAAATAAAAAAAACTTTTTACAAAAAAAAAACCGCCTTCAAAAAAAGCCAAACGATAAAAGTTCCTACACTAAAAAGTTGAAAATAAAAATTTGAATTGCTGTAAAGAAACTTAATTTATAGGTAAACTTATTTGACATTAAAATTTTGCAAATATTCAAAATTTATTACTTCTTTTTGGAGTCGGTGCCAGCCAAGACAAATTTAGGAATTCAACAATCCCTTGAAAGGTAGTTTTTCAAGGGATTGTTGAATTCCTTGTTCTAACTTAACTATAAAACTACTTAGTACCTATTTGCATACTCAAATATATAATACTTAATTAAGACATAAATACATATTAGACTTCTCTTAAATAAAAACATCCGATTTGCACATTTTTTTAAATAAAAAATATATACTTACAAAAACCATCTGCCACATTTTAAGTACATTGAAAATGTTTAACCATTATGTACGAAAAATGGCACCGGATATTAAAAAGCTACGTAACATTAAGTTTCAACAATAAAAATGCTGGCACCGACTCCAAAAAGAAGTAATAAATTTTGAATATTTGCAAAATATTAATGTCAAATAAGTTTACTATAAATTAAGTTTCTTTACAGCAATTCAAATTTTTATTTTCAACTTTTTAGTGTAGGAACTTTTATCGTTTGGCTTTTTTTGAAGGCGGTTTTTTTTTTTGTAAAAAGTTTTTTTTTATATGTTAACAAACAATAATTATAAATCACGCTCTCATACTCACCCCATAAGAAAGAATGCGTGGACCTTACGAGAAGTGTTACCAACGTCAAAACACATGAGCTATACATCATCTTCTCTTCAGACCAGTTTATTCAGCAGATGAAACGTCCAATCTCGGTGACCGCTCGAAGGACACTAGAACAGTGTTGGCTAATCGGGACCAGTGTCGCTATATCCTGTTGGAGTCAAATTCCTCAGATAAGCTGGCTTGTATGTGTTAATCTCATAGTATAATTTGTAAATTTAGGGTCTCTTACGTCAATCGACTTTTTTTTTTTATATAGCCTATTGTATGTCCCACTGCTGGGCAAAGGCCTCCCCTTTTTCCTTCCAGACCTCTCTGTCTGCGGCGACCTCCGGCCATGTTTGCCCCGCGAACATGATGAGATCGTCACTCCACCTTCGCCGCGGTCGACCTGGACGGTGTCGACCTCCCTCAGGTGTCCAGTGAGTGACAATCTTCGCCCATCTGTCCGGGTGCATTCGTGCGACGTGGCCAGCCCACTCCCACTTCAACTTGGCTGTTTTTTCTCCAACAACTGCTATTTGAGTTATGGAGCGCAGCGTGGTGTTCCTAACCCGATCTATTCGCTTAACACCTATTATGCTGCGCTCCATTGCCCTTTGACAAATCTTAAGTTTGGACTTTTGTTGTTCAGTAATGAAGCGTTATTAAAAATGGGATAAAAACTCAAAATAGGTGCTTAACTTACACAGATTATAGTCCATCACACTATTTTTTTAATTCTTGATAGGCTCGCGTTTGACCGTAATCTTTCCGATGGTAAGCGATGATGTGGTCGACGATGGAGCACACTTACCTAGAAGTAAGCTATTTACTCATGATTTAAAGGCCCCTAGGTTGAAGCTATCAGGAAACTCAGACTCCGGCAGGGAATTCCACTCCTTAGCTGTACGAATAATGAATGTGTGCAATCTCCACTATGTATGTACCGGTGGCGTAATGCTGTACGTCTGGTCGTCCGATGATGGAAAGGACTAGGTGGAATCAAATTGTGAAATTCCAATGCACACTCATTGAAATGCAAACGATAGAAAACCGACAGGCTAGCAACTCGGTGTCGATGCTTTGACTCGACAAGGCTCCTTACTAAAAACAGGCCAAGTTGATGATGAGTTATCTCTAGGAAACCAGCATGGTCTTCTTCACAGTGATCACGTGATGCCGTGCACAAAGAGGCTCAAAGAAGACCATTGCTGTGTCTCCTAAAAGATGTGCCCTAATAGGCGTTGCACAGAGGGGCTCTGGAATGATCTTTTAAGTGGTAACGGCGCCCCTTCCATGTAAATTGTCCCCTCGAAAACAAAAAATTAGGTAATCAGTGTTTTTTATAGTGGGAAAAATCATCGAATGACAAATCCCACCCTTGGGCGGAGCGGGAGACAGTGTCAGACTTCTACTAACTAAACGGCCCTCCGTTCCTTCTTGCCTTAGTTCCAGGGCCCTTGGCCCTAGAACGCTTCGACCCTGCTTGGCCCCTACTGTTGCTTACAACTCAAGGTGATCAGCGTGGTACCGCTCTAAGCGTCCCCAACACGCCGTTGCGTCCTGCTGTCTCTACCCTCGTAGTCACGCAGTATCTGAAAATTTTTCCTTTACTTCACTTCACGAAGATTAAAGAACTCTGCTCACTCTTGGAGTAGTGAACAAATATACTTCTAAAGCAACTCAATCTAAAGAAAAAGCAGTATGCTCTGTTTATTGCGTATTTTGACGCTCGTATTTTAATCAAAACCTAGAAGGTATAAGGGTTTTTTAGGGTACTTCACGTTGGCTTACAATCTAAAAAAATGACAAGGAAAATTGGACGCGGCTAAGCAGAAAGGAAAAAATTCCTTATGCAACTTATTATATACTGAGTATTTTCTGCTTAACTACATCTAATTTGCGCGTGATTTGACACAGTTTGAGTATCTAATCGAGATAAAACACAATTTGTGTTTTGTTTTAAATAATCGCGTTTAGTTTTATTTCTGAAATTTGTCTCTTAATTAAGAAAAACAACTTCAAAACTCGATTATATATAATCCTATAACTCTATAGGACTCGAAGTTTTGTACGGAACCCTTGTCACACGAGTCCCGCTCACATTTGACAGGTTTTTTTAGATATAAACATCCGCACACATCGCTGGTTTGCTGCTAATATAATATTTTTTAGCAACGGGCTTATCATGTCCTTACTTTATCCTCAGCTACGCCCACGGGACTTCTAGAATCGTCAAAACTTATTGTCAAAAAATGACATCTTGTAGTTCGCCGTCTGGTCGTCTGGTAACTGTCCGGACCAAGCCCAGTCGTCGACGGCGCGCGCCTCAAGGAGTTGTCAGCAACCGTAGGGAACCCTGCAGAAGGGTCAAAGCCAACTAGGGCCAAGGGTTCGTGTCTGAAAGGAAGGCTCTGGCCCAAGTATGTACCTATGGCAATGTAGGAACGGGGTACGTTGTTTAGTCAGTAAGAGTCTCACACTATTTCCCGCTCTACCCAAGGGCGGGATTCGTCATTGGCTAATTTTTACCTACCAAAAAAAAACAAGCTCAAGTAATATGGGATAAGAGTAGGATGATGATGATCTCTCTACGTCGTTGCTATGGCTATGGGCAGCCCCCCGATCCAATTGAGACTCAAAAATCTGTTACTGCACATTAAAGAATAAACAAAAATACATAGAAATATTTATATTGTTCTTTTATATTTTAACACATTCTAAACTAGGTACTCAAAAACCTGAAGCATAATTACTTCTAGTATCACTCTTAGTAGGTACTTAATAGTTACTACTACTTACTGATAATAATAGTTACAAATAACAATACAGTACCTATAGTTACTAATAATAATAGTTAATAGTTACTTTATAATTACTTAATAGTAGTTGGTAGTTATTATTTAGTAGTTAATTACTTCTAGTACTGTTCCTTTTTTCACTTTTTGAAGTTTTTAGATCTTGGCTTCGTACTCATCAATTTGTTGAGAGAACAATTGCAAAATACGTTTTAGATGGTTCACTTCGGTGCGAAGATCTTGTAGTATATGCTGTGTTGTGTTGTCAGCATCAGTATGTATGATAGCAACATCACATCTTTCACCCTCGTAGTCAGCTGTGCACTCACAAACTGGCTCATCCTCCTCATTAAGATAACAGATACCATTGTTTAAACAATGCTTATAGCATACGTTTACTTCGCATCTTTCTCCGGAGTATCCGGCTTGACAACTGAATCAAACAAATAAAAATGTTAAAAGAGTTACTCTACCACGTGTAACGTAAATGGCGCCAAACCTGAAAATGAAGTGCTCAGTATAACGAGCAGAATCAAGGGTGTTACCACACGAATCGATCGATCGTCAATCGATGACATCGATCGACGTCTTTCGACGTTGATCGTTCGGTGTAGTAGCTTTAATTGATCGACGGATACCGGTCGACTAACCAATCAATTTATTGCCGGTCGACGGCATCGGTCGACGTAGATCGATTGACGCTGGCTATATTCCATCAGTTTCCACCATCGATCGATCGTCGATCGACATCGACTAATTTATTCTACCATCGATCTCATCGATCATCGTTATCAGCTATCGATCGATTGAAATGATTTGGTGTGACACATTGTATAATGACAGGTCAAATTTGACGGAATACTCTATTGATGTTTTTTCCACGAGGGCTATTAGCGAAGACATTTATGATAGATGTAGGATATCTTTTCTAGTCTGTAATCAAATAAACACATTTTACCTGCACTTATGTTCACCCTCAGCACTGACACTGCAATTTCCATACACACAGTAATTGTGACAGATCGACAATGCACACTCAGGCTTCTCATCATTCGAGACCAAATACTGCACACCTTCACATCTTCTAACTCCTTGATTTTGATCCTTTAGTGTGTAGTTTGCTGCCAAACGGTGACAACCACCACAGGTTGATTCAGATATGATACGCATATTTCTTTCCAAATATCCCGTAGGTTTCTTTTGCAATTGCCAAAGTCTTGTTTCCAATGAGTCTGTACTGATCAGGTAAAGGGAATCTCTTGAAATGGCCAATGAACCAGCATTAAGCTGTATTTTATTTTTTTCAACATGTATTGTGGTATGGTTTTTTCCATAAAAATCGGCACTTTCAATAGACGACTCATATCCACGATTATCATTGTAGATTATCTCAGTCCAATATATTTTTTCTGTTTGTTGGTCAATGGCAAAGGTCAGTCGGGAAACATGACTATGTATTAAAACTTCTCTCTTGGACCCATCTAGCCGAGCTTTTTCTATTCCAAAATCTGTCATCCATTAAATGTACCTGCAATTTTTAATCAATCAATCAATCATTTATTTCGTATAAAACTCTAGCCTTCTGACAGCCGCTTCACCCGTGTGAAATTAGGGTTCTCCATACAAACTTTAGGACCCTTTTACATCCCTTTAGGAGCTGAATTTTGAAAAACCCTTTCTTAGTGTTCGCTTACGTTATAAAAGGAAGCCTTGTGCAAAATTTCACGCTCCTAGTCCCAGTAGTTTCGGCTGTGCGTTGATATGTCAGTCAGTTTCTCCTTTTATAAATGTATATAGGTTAGTGAATTAAAAGGTAAGCTTCAACCGTCTAATCATCATATCATCATCAGCCTTTTTAATGATCCCACTGCTAAGCCTCCTCTCTAGGAGAGGGAATGAGCCCTAATCCATCACTCGAGCCCAGTGCGGGTTAATAGATGTCATACATCTTCGAATTTTTGGTTCTAGGATTGCTGGTTTCCACACGATGTTTTACAAATGTTATAAATTGAATACTAACGTCAGGTTCACCAAGATCCGTCGGCCGAGCTGTGCTGCGTACGTGGTCGATCACCATTTAAGTTCAGCTTATATACATATTATTCTAAAGTATACATACCCTCCACAGCTGTCCACTGCGATGTCACGGCATGGGTAGTCGTGATCCAACGATACAACAAGATTCCCGTCTGCTTGGTTAGATGATGCAGAATTTAGTGAATACGAATAAATACTATATCCCTCTATCCAAAATAGTAACTGGGTGACGGGATCGTAGATTACCCTTGATATGAAGAAACCATTTGGTTTCTTCGCAAGTATAAGTTGTATGTTTCTCGTCGGTATCTCAAAGCTGGATATGGTTATATTCGGGTAGGTATAATCGGCAAAAAACACCCTGTAGTGAACAGGATCATAAGCTACCGCAGTAATCTCTTTAGCCGATGGAATGTTTTCTGCGTGAGTAAGTAATCCATTATAATAAAATTCTAGTCGTTTTTCTTTTCCACCCACGACTACATCTGAAACATACAATAGTACATTTTGATACAAGTGGAGAAAAAGTTTGTGATTGCAATAGAAGCGAAATTCCACAAATACTTGTTTTCGAAAGTTGATGATTCGAGTTTTATTATATCGAACACGGTGTGTCGATAATTCAGTTGTACGATGTTTTATTCTTAGTGTGTTTGTGCGAAAAATTCTGTAACGAAAAACCCCACAACGATTGCTCATTTGTTCGGTAATTTATATTACTTCGAAAGTATGTAGGTTTGAAAAGCCTACTGTTGTCCGTGACTTAATCCTATTATTTTTCAGAAAAAAATTTTTTTAGACTGCCAATTTATTTTAGGATTTTGTTTTTTAGAATAATAATAATAATATGTCTCTAATTATGGTATTCAATAGGTTAAAAAACCTCGGGCTTGCGGGCGGCGAGCATTGGGTAGCTCTCCGTCCGGTCGTCTGATAATCATCTGGACCAAGCCCAGTCGTCGACGTCGCGAAATTCGTCATTGGATGATTTTTACCTACCATAAAAAAAGGTTAACAAACCTAAATTGTAATCGGATGGGAACACTACAGCAGGAAAATTACTCCAGTCCTTCGATGTATCATCATCTAGGTTCACTTTGGCAGCGTTTCTGTCTGATGATCGCGATGGCATGCGGTGTATACTAATTCTTTTACTCACCCCAAGAAAAAGACTCAGCCAGCCCCACGAACATCGCGAACAACCCCAACACGCGCGTGCTACACATCTTATGGTACTACACTATTACAGTGAACAGTCGCTAAATATACTTACAAGCTAAGTGCTGAATAAGTGTTAACACGAACCTTTATATATATAGCTACATGGCTGGTGTTATGGATTATTTTTTCCTTCCTTCCTCTGATAAAGTGGGTTTTCTATGGATTAATCCTGATTAGAGTTCAAATGATTCGTTATTATTTGCTAGCTCCTGCCTGTGGTTTTGTCCGTTCGAAAATATTTTTAGTATCCCATGGGAACATTTATTTATATTGATTGAAGTCTGCACGCGATTTATAACCATACTTTAAAAGCGCGGGCTTGTGGATGGCGAGCAATGGGTTGCATGCCCTCCAATCGTCTGGTAACCGTCCGGACCAAGCCCAGTCGTCGACGGCGCGCACTGTTCCCGCGCGCCTCAAGGAGTTGTCAGCAAACCGTAGGGACCCTGCAGAAGGGTCGAGGCCAACTGGGGCCAAGGGTTCGCGTCTTAAAGGAAGGCTCTGGCCCTATATATGGCAACGTAAGAATGGGGTAGGTTGTTTAGTTAGTAAGAGTATGACATTGTTTCCCACTCCGCCCAAGGGCGTGATTCGTCATTGGATGATTTTTAGCTACCATTAAAAAAACATACTTCAAAAAGCGAGAAGTCGAGTACCTATGAATAGTAGGAGTATCTTTATTCATGCTTTATTCACTTCACTCCATCTTCAGAAGAACAGAACATGCTTAAATCTTCCTCCTCTTTGCGCCGTAGCTATTCCTCAATGCTGAGGGTAGTGACTACCCATCTTCATCAGTTCCGGTCTTATGATGTTTCTCCATATATTCCTGCCTCTGGTGGAGTGAAGGGCTCTATATACCGTTGAGTCAAGAGCGGTGAGGACTAGATCCTCACTCGAGAACCCAGCCCAACGAATTGTGCTGCGTTTTCGAGACTTTTTCTATCTATTTTCTCGATGACAATGAGCTTTTCGAGATTGCCACCGTCTAATGTAATGTGACCAAAATATTGTAAAATCTAGCCAGCCCACCTTATCATCTACACTAATCTACATCTACATCTACACTAATATAATAAAGAGGTAAAGTTTGTTTTTTTATTTTTTTGTTTGTAGGAGGTAATCTCTGGAACTACTGGTCCGATTGGAGAAATTTTAGCAATAATAGAAAGCTGCATTACTCCTGAGTGACATAGGCTATATTTTATGTACGCGGGCGTAGCCGCTGACAAAAGCTAATGCTAGGATAAGAATAATACTTTATTGTGCAACTAACAATTTGACAGAAACTTATATGAATGGATACAAACGCGGTCTTATCGCTGACAGCGACATCTATCAGACAACCTTAGGATGAAGTTTAAGAGTTTGAACTAAAAAAGGGATAAGATGCATTATTAAATGATAACTATTACTAAAATAAAAAGAACATGAAAAAACCTTCTGCGTTTTTTGGGCAAAGTCGCGGGTACAGCTATAGTTTATAAAGATTTTTTTTTAAGTTATTTGCAATAGTATAGTTAATTCAGTGTACCCTTGGGATCCACTGCGGAAATTACAGACAAAGTCAAAATATTTTATTTCACATAGTCCTACATGGGCACTTATAAACGTCAGAAGCCAGTGCACGGTTCCAAATTGGTCGTTTCATTTGAAAAAAAATAGTTTTTTTACAATATTTCCTTATAACATTCCATATTAAATTATGGGAAGAAAAGATTTTTGTTGTATAGTTATTAAATCTGGGCAACATTTAAGCTACATTTTATTTTGAAAAATGGAACACATGAAGTAGAACCGCAACAGACCAACTAAAATGACCCGGAATTTTTGGAGCTTAGTGTACTCGTTATTCGCAATATTTTGTTGTTTTTGCAGTATTTATCGCTAATAGGAACCGACTTCCTTCTTGATAATGTGAACATGGTAGCGACTAATGAGTCTCTGTTGCATATACGATAATAATAATCATTTATTTAGTAACATATAAATTATATTTTTTAACATTTTAATAAAAATATAACAAAATAGTGTCCCACCGGGATCGGGAACAGGGTGCAAGCTACCGGCGGTTAGGCCTCCAGAGAAAGGAATCTCCTGACTATACGAGCCGTGTCCAGGAGTACCGCTTTCTGAATCAAGCCATTGATCATTTTATTTTAGGTAAACAGTACATGTCACCGATATCTTACAGACTAACATACATAACTATATTAAATTGCTATAATGTTTTTGTTAGTAGAATAGAATAGAATAATACTTTATTGTACACCAAAAAAGTAACAATTTCACGGAAACTTATATGAATGGGTACAAAGGCGGTCTTATCGCTGACAGCGATATCTACCAGACAACCTTAAGATGGAGTATAAGAGCTTGAAATAAAAAAGGTATATATAGTAAATATAATTTAATACTGAGATTTGGGCCGTAGGCTCGGAGAGGCAACGGGTGACTCCCGATCTAGGTCGTTCTTCATGCAAAGGCTGGCCATTGCTATTCAGCGAGGTAATGCGGCGAGTGTTATGGGCACTTTTGCACCGGGAACGATCAGAGGTGGGTTATTTGACGATTAATTTTTTATTTATTTGACTTTTATTTAATGATAATTTTATTTAATGTAATAATTTGTGTATTTTAATTTTGATTGACATAATAAATATTTAAAACTAAAATTCCTGAGAAATAAAAATAAATGGCCCTTTGCTGTTATGCAGGGGCGTAGCTACAATCAATATCCCCGGCGATACAGGGGCCCCAATGTAGGCAAAAACTCGCAACATGTTATCCACAACCGTTTCGTAGAGTAAACCAAGCAATTGTAAAAAAAAAAATATGCTTTTCATACGGGGCCCCCGTAGGACTTTTGATACGAGGCCCCTGTGGGACTAGCAATACCACTACTGATATGTGTACTGTGGTGTCTCCAAAGAGACCACATAACTTACTAACCAACGAACTGGCTTTTGGACTTTGAAAATAGAAAAAAAAAACTGGCTGGCGTTTTATGAAGGAAGAAGTGACGTTGGAATAAAAATGAAATAAGCTGATAAAGAGAGATGAATAAGTTGATAATAGAGCAGTGGTGGGCGAGTGGTAAAAGCCCCGACTTACGAGTTGTAGGTCACAGGTTCAAACCCAGCCAGGCGCATTACTTTGTGTAATTTATTTCATCACAACTGCTCTCAAAACAGTGAAGGAAAACATCGTCAGGAAACCGGCATGTCCTAGAACTAAAAATTCGAAGACATGTGGCATCCACCAATCCGCACTGGGCCCGCGTGGTGGATCATGGCCCATTCCCTCTCCTAGAGAGAGGAGGCCTGTGTCCCTGCAGTGGGAACATTAAAAAGGCCGATGATGATGAAGTTGATAGAGTTACGAAACTCCACCCTTAACCTTTCTATCTTGTAATTACAGACAAAATTAAAGAACAATAGATGTATGTTCGCTCATTAATTAAGGGAAATTAGGAATGGGAATTATTAAGGGAATAAACCGCCTTTAACTAGGGCGAAGCCGTTGGTAGACAGAAGCTAGTAAACAAATAAAATCTACTGTACCGCTGAAGACTATAAACTAGATATATATATATGTATATATTCGACAACCATCACACAACGCCGTCTAGTCTCGAGCTAAGCAGAGCTTGTGTTATGACTTATGAGTACTAGACAACAGATAAACTAAACATACTTTATATATTTCTAATTACATATCTACATATTATAGATAAATTACACCCAGACACAGAACAAATGATCGTGCTCATCACACAAACATTTGTCCTGGGTGGGAATCGAACCCACGACCTCCGGTATAGCAGTCAGGGTCACTAACTACTAGGCTCACAGGCCAGGTATAAGTTGTATGTCGAAAAACCAGCGCTGGGTGTCTGACGCCCAGCAAATGCTGAGGTGGTCACCCTTTCGGTTCGGGCACGCTCAGCGTACACTTTATGTTTGTTATTTTTTTAACGTTTGTTTTGTGTTTTTGTAACTGTTGTGCTGTTTCTGTACCTACTGAATAAATTCATTTCTATTCTATTCTTTCTATTCTATTCTAAAAAAAATAAAAAACCTGTGCGCTATGCCGCAAGACAAGTTATCACTTGACAACTTTCAAAGTTATGGAGCATTTCAATATCCAACAATAGTCGTGATGGTACGAACATAAACAAAGATTTGGGCGACAGTCGTGCGGGCACAGTTTATAGGCGCACGAAAACCATTCACTAGGATCACTGAAATTAACCAAATTGCTGGAATTTAGAGTTTTGACATCAGAGGCAAAAGTAGAGACAACAAGCTCTTAAAAAACTGGTTAAAAATTTTTTTACTATATTATGACCAAACGCCTAGTAAAAAACAAAACATTATATAAATTTTGCACAATACTTTGTGCAAATTATTTCATTGCCTCTGCTCTCAAAACGGTGAAGGAAAACATCGTGAGAAAACCGGCATGTCCTAGAACCAAAAATTCGAAGACATGAGACATCCACCAACCCGCACTGGGCTCGCGTAGTGGATTACGGCCCATTCCTTCTCCTAGGAGAATGTTGTTTAAGGCGAGAGACGCCTCAAACAACATTAAAAAAAAAGGCTGATGATGATGGTATAAATTAGTTGGCTCATAAAAAAAAATCGCGAATGTAACCCTAATTTACGATTTGTATTACGTTACGAAAAAATTTGAAAGTCACAAAAAAGAAAAATCTTGTTTTTTAAAACCGCCTCGTTAAAAAAAATCTAGTAGGTATAGTTATTGTTTTTTTAATAAAAATGAAACCGCGAAGTCGACATAGACCCAGGAGTTCATATAATAGTAATTATTTTTTAAAACCATTATTTTTGCGTTTAAAATTCACAGACCCTAACTTCATACTCGCCAAGATCCGATGGCCGTACTGTAGGCAGTGACTTTTTTTTTTATTGATTATAGGTTCGCGCTTGACCGCTATCTCACCTGATGGAAAGCGACGATGCGGTCAACGATGGAGCGCGCTTACCTAGAAGTAACCTATTCACTCTTGACTTAAAGATACCCGGATTGTAGCTATCAGGAAACACCGACTCCGGCAAAGAATTCCACTCCTTGGCTGTACGCATAATGAATGTGCTCCCAAAACGTTTTGTACGTATATGTGGGATTTCCACATGTACCGGTGGCGCAATGCCGTACGTCTGGTGGTCCGATGATGGAACGGGCTAGGCGGAATTAAATTATGTAATTCCGACGCACACTCCCCGAAATGCAACCGGTAGAAAACCGACAGGCTAGCACCTCTTCCAGTGACGTACGCACATGCACTCAAAGTTTTTACAATATTATTTACAATCTTTTTGATACTTGTATCCCCAAAAAAACCCGAAACAGTAAAACAACTAAAAGGTATCCCACCTGGTTTACATGTGATATAATCAGAGATATACAGACAAAAGTTAAACTACACTCAGCCTGGAAACGAACCAAATGTGATTTAATATATAAAGAATTTTCAGAACTCAGGGCTAGCCTAAAATCCCGTATTGCCTCTGCTTATGACGCTTACATTAGGTCCATTGAGGGAAACATTAAGAAAAACCCCAAAGAATTTTGGCGGCACGTAACCAACCTTCGGTCGAAAGGGGGATTTGAACCTAATGTAACACATAAAGGGAAAATCTGCAGTGGGGTTGCGGCCGCTGATGCATTTGCAGAATACTTCGCGAGTGTTTTCCAAACCCAAGTACCAAATTTAGATCCGGATAACGTTACCCATCCAAGCAAATGTAATGTCAGTAACTATATTAATATAATTAATTTTACTGAGAATGATATAAGCAAAGGGATAGATAAACTAAAACCTAATAGCTCTATTGGACCTGATAATATTCCTCCCTGGTTCTTAAAACAGGGTAAAAAGTTTCTCACTTTACCTCTTAGCTACATCTTCAACTTAGCTTTAAAAACTGGGGTTTATCCATCCCAGTGGAAGCTGTCGCGCGTTACTCCTATACCAAAATCTGTAAATAAATCATCTGTAGACGGGTATCGCCCGATTGCGATACTATCTTCTGCAGCGAAAGTCTTCGAGAACGTCCTGCACGATGGTATCTACAGTCAGGTGAAACAGCATCTTTGCAATGAACAGCATGGCTTTCGCACTAAAAGGTCAGTTAACTCTAATCTGCTGACACTTGTTGATTTTATCTCCACCAGTCTTGACCGCAGACGTCAGGTCGATGTTCTCTACTTCGACTTTCGAAAGGCGTTTGATAGAGTCAACAATGACGTCCTGCTATCTAAGCTTAGCGCGATAGGTGTTGCTCCAGGACTTCTGCGGCTTCTTGCTGACTACTTACGAGATCGACAGCAATTTGTAAGACTTGGACTATACGAGTCGCTACCGTATCACACTCGCTCAGGAGTAAGCCAAGGTTCAGTGCTTGGTCCTCTCCTCTTCATTTTAATGGTCAATGACCTACCTGACGTTATTAAAAATGCCAAATGCCTCTTATATGCCGATGATTTAAAACTTTTCTACGAAATAAAATCTGAGTTTGATTGTCTAGCCCTGCAAGCTGATATAGACTCAGTGTATAGGTGGAGTTTGGATAACCAAATGGATTTCAATACCTCAAAGTGTTATGTAATGACTTTTGGTCGAATGCGGCGCCCATTATACTTCGGATACAAGCTCGATAACGATCCCATTGCACGAACAGATGCCATGAAAGACCTGGGCGTCACATTTGATCAAAAACTTACATTTCACAATCACATAGTATCCACCGCCAAGGAGTCCTTTAGACGTCTTGGTTTTGTTTTAAGAAACTGTCGTGATTTTCATAGTCCCCATGTCATCAAACTAGTTTTCGGTGCGTTAGTTCGTAGTAAGCTTGAGTCAAGTGCGTGCGTTTGGAATCCTTTTGAAAAACAATACACGTTAACTTTAGAAAAAGTGCAAAAAGCATTCCTTAGGAATCTTTATAAACGTCTTTATGGCTATTATCCTTTTCTATATCCCACGAAATTTCTTCTGGGTTGCTTGGGTTTCAATTCCTTAGAAGCTAGACGCTCTCGTGACCAGATGATTGTGGCATTCAAAATACTCAGGGGAATTATAGATGCTCCTGACCTACAAAACCTCCTATGTAATTTGTATGTGCCAAATAACTACAGCCGTGGCAGGAAACATCGTCTCCTAGCAGTTCCGACGTGTCGTACAGTTGCGCATTCCAAATCACCCATACCACGGACACTCTCTGCGCTTAACGCTCTCCTAGAAAAGAACACTGATTTTGATATGTTTGGGGAAGAATGGAAGACGATACTATCAGAATGTATGAAATTCTGCGAGATGAATGTATGACTGTGTTTAATGCCTATTAAATGACCCCTGAAAGTCCTGCGCGACTTTTCAATTATCTGTTGTTTATATATATATTTTTTTTCTTTTTGTAATTATTGTTTTATATTTTATAGTTTTATTTCTACTTTTGTGTGTTTAAATAGTGTAATTGGCTTCGGCCGTACTGTTTAATAATAAATAAATAAATAAATAAATAAATAAATAAATAAATAACTCGGCGTCGATGCTCAAGACTTTGAAGTCTCGACTCGACAAGTGCATCATCGCCAATGATCCTCTTGGCTCGCCTCTCAATAGACTCAAGCGCAACTACAACCAGCACTTAATTTATTTAACTATTTATGTACCTACACACATATAATTAATAGATAAATGCTTAATGTTGTTATGTGCCAATTTGTATGCCTTAAAAAGCCTGGCTTCCTGGAGCCCAAGTCAACTATTTTCAAATTATTGTCTTTCCAATACGATTCCATTGTCATTTTGCTAAAAGTTCGTAATCTGTTAATTCATAATGGCTGATCATTGAGCGGTCAGTGGTTTCGTAATAGAATTGGTAGTACGAGCTATACACCGTTAAATTTTAGTCGTTTTAATCCCGAAGAGGGTCGATCCAGTACATGAAACACTATCGATTTGTGTAGATAAAATAAAAAAATAACGTACTTTTTTTCTTAATCTCTTATTGATAAACGCATTTACGAAATTAATTTCTTTAAGTAAACGAGTCATTGACCTTGTAAGTAGTTGTCGGTCGTTGCGTACTAACTACCTACAGGTCATTGAACTCGCCCAGCTGACGTTTACTTAAAGAAATCAATTTAGAACATGCCTAAATTAATTCGAGTTTTAAAAAAAAGTACTTCGTTTTTTTATTCTAACTTTACCAATCGATAGTGTTTCATGTACTGAATCGATCCTCCAAGGGATTAAAACGATCAAGATTTAACGGTGTATTGTAACGAATTAAAAACAATAAGTGCACAGTAACATTCCAAAGTCCCTGATTAAAGGAACAGTCAAAATTTTAGTAATTTACCGCATATGTCAAATATTCATTTGTATGTACCAGATTACCATTCTAAAAAAAAATATTTCAATGAAGTGTCACTGGTTGATCATTGAAAAGTCATAATGACGCCATCATATTAGTAGATAACCAAACTTGTCAAAATCAACAATTAATGAAATCAACGATCGACTATTCTGACAGTATTGTAATAGCATTACCTCAATTCGCCCTGGAGAAATGACCACGGGACCAAAGTCGCGGCAAATACCTAATGTTTCTACTAAATCAATCAATCAACATCACAACATGTGAGCAAACATTATTGGGTGTAATGACAGTCTTCGTACGAGAAAACTCTTCCGTGTTTACAACATTCTAAAATCATATTTATACTTTAATTTAAACTAGCGACCCGCCCCAGTTTCGTACGGGTACAATGGTGATATTAAATATACAATGCATGTATTATACACATAAAACTTCCTCTTGAATCACTCTATCTGTTAAAAAAAACCGCATCAAAATCCGCGCAGTTTTAAAGATTTAAGCATACATCGGGAAGCGACTTTGTTTTATACCTACTATCAGTATTATTTTTAAACACAGTTAAATTATGATCGTTTTTTCACTAACATTTTTACTTTAGATTTGTAAAGATAAAATTAAAAAAAAATATATTTTTTAATTAAGAAAATACAAAATTACGAAATTCACTCAGCCTATTCACTCTAGCTTTGAAGACACCTAAATTAAATCGGAAAAATGAAGATTTTTTTTCGTAACTCTTATTTAGAAAGAAAGAAAAATTTTACGAAAAGTAAACGAGTCAATGACCTTTTTTTTTCGACCACGGGATTAAAAAACCGGACAAGTGCGAATCAGACACGCGAACAGAGCGTTTTTGGGTTCCGTAGTCAATAAGGAACCCTTATAGTTTCGCCATGTCTGTCTGTCTGTCCGTCCGCGGATAATCTGAGCGACTGTCAATCTTCGTCGACAGCGCGATCTCTCGGGAAATTGGGTTACTAATTTGTACATGGGCTACTGGGTTCTGTTACATTGAGGTGACGTCGGACCTTCCTTTCAGAAGCCGGACCGGCTCCCAGTAGGCTTCGGCACTGTAGTGAGGCCTCTACATCGACGATCTGACTTGGTGTGGACCATTACCAGACGACCGAACGGTGGCCGGAATCGGGATCGAAATCCCGGCGGCTTCCGGGGCGTGTGCACTGTTGCCTTATGCGGTCGGCTTCCTCCTTTGCTAGCATTATTGCTTCGCAGAAGGAGGCGTCCGCCTGTCACTCCTACTCGCTTCGGACTATAGGCTCTACCAGAGCCCGGACGTGAACAGAGGGTTCCGTACAAACTTACTTGTAAAAACAGTTTAATTCCCGAATGAAGACTCGAAGATTTTTCCAAATCGCAATTTTTATGACCTTACAATCCCTGTTTTATTAGATTTAATCCTATACTTGTGCAAAAAGACCTTATTTTATACCATGTTTTAAGATTCTTGGCTCGTTGTCATGTCGTAATATGGCATAGTACACTTTTTCCTGTGGGCAAAAATCATCCAGTGACATCTCCCGCCCATGCGCGGAGTAGGAGATATTGTCAGACTTACTGACTAAAAAGCCATCCCGTTCCTTCGTTGCCTTGGTTTCAGGGCCCTGGTGTACACTTCACATTTACCCATGGCCCCAGGAGACGTTGACCCTACTGGGCCTTTACCGGTTGCTGACAATTCTTTGAGGCGCGCGGAAACACTACGCTCTATCGACGACATGGGCTTGGTTCGGACTTTTACCGAACAATCAGATGGCGAGCAATGGGTGGCTCGCTGTCCGCGTCTCTTCTGCACGAACCCGGTGTGGGTACTTTCCGAACTGGCCATGTTTGGTGAGAAGCTGCGTCATGCGGAAGGAGAGGATGCCGTGAGGTCTTTGCAGCCACGGTTCTAAGAGGGACGTGGGAAAGGGTTTATTGGCATAATTTTAGCGTGCCTAATCTCATAACAAATCCATTAAAGTGTTCCGTTTTTCCTTTTGTGGTGCGGAACCCTAAAAATACAATGCTGTATTATTATTTTTTTGTTTTATAAAGTTCATATAAATAAATGATAACATATGTTTAATTAAACATATATATGAAATATAAATATATATGATATGATCGACACTTATTGCACAACGCCGTCTAGTCCCAAGCTAAGCAGAGCTTGTGTTATGAGTACTAGACAACTGATAACCCATGTAGGCCTATGTGAAATAAAAAGATTTTGACTTTGACTTTGATAAACATATGGTATGGTATATCGGACTGGTGTCCGCAACTCCATGACGATGTACGATAAACATATTTATATATATTTCTTTCTAAACACACACATATTTTAGATGTAAATAACACCCAGACACAGAACAAATGATCGTGCTCATCACACAAATATTTGTCATAGGTGGGAATTTAACCCACGATCTAGCAGTCAGGGTCACCAACCACTAGACCAACAGACCAGTCAATAATAATATGGGTTCCAAGAACTCCCGCCCTAGGGTGGAGCGGGAGATAGTGTCAGACTTTTATTAACTAAAACTCACCCGGTTCCTTCTTTGCCTTAGTTTCAAGGCCCCAGGAAGCTTTGACCTTGCTGAGCCCGTACAATTTGCTGAAAACTCCTTGAGGCGCGCGGGAACACGCTGTCAAAGAGTTGGGCGGACAGTGAGCTACCCATTGCTCACGCGTGGCCGGAAATCGGGAACAGGGAAATGATCAAATAACTTCTCTCGCTCTAAGGAGAAACGTGAAGACTTTGTCAGACTTTTGATTGACTATAATAACACTGACGCTCTTTTTAAAGATCTAAGCATACACAGGGACAGCAACTTTGTTTATACTATGTAATGATATGTACTAATTAAAGTTTAACAGCCCAAAATAATCTATCGGGCAGTGCGTTCCAGACATAACATCCGTCTGTTGGGTTGATAGTGACTTTGGATTAGGCACATCATTCAGCTGTCTACACGCGCTTAAACAAGCGAGGTCATCTGTGTTGGGCTAGATTACAGTACGGCCGTCAGATCTTGGCGAGTCTAAAGTTAGACTGCGAATTTCGCTTGAAAACTCGTACAAATATAAAGATAAAAAAAATGCCAATAATAGTTTTGAATATCAATAACAACTGCAAATTGCTTTATTCATTAAAGCATGCGTATTATGCGTTCCAAATAAGAACAGGAATCTCGAATAACCTCGATCTGTCAAATTTTGAGTTAAAAGTATGGTTTGCAAAAAAATCTTATTTGCGTACCTATCAATAAAAAGTTTTTTTTTGCTTTTTATTACAACATTTTAGTTAATTCTAGTTGAAGTAAAAACATAAGGGTTTAATATAAATTTGCCAAATATATTGTTTTAATATGTCATAAATAGTTAACAAGAAAAACTATTTCCTTTCTTATTTTCATTGTTAGAAACAATTCGCCTTTTACTTCTATTTACCACTACTCAGACACATCACACAGTGAAACAGAGATAAACAAAATTGAAAAATTGTATTTTGATTAAACTTTTTTCATTGATTTTTGATTATTGAGATTCGTACGTAAATTAATTTTTTTATATCTTTTTTTGTTCACTCTACGTAATTTCTTCGATTTGACAGTTCGATGTGACGTCACAACATGGCCATCGATCCTATTCTCATTTGGAACGGGTTGTACGTGCGTATGTACGAATTGTCAACAAACTGTATGTGCCGACAAAGGCTTGGACTCGGTCAGAATGTTTACCGGACGGTCGGACGGCGAGCTACAGCAGAGAAAAATACCGAAAAAAACTCAGAGGTCAAAGTGTCTTTTAAAAATCGACACAGCTTACATGTAATGGTTTCTTTTATTTTTTTTTTCTTACTTCTATAATAGTCTCTTTCAATAATGTGAATGTGAGAACATTGTAGACGCAAATCTTATTACTTCCTATCATTTTTACAGTACGAGTACAATATTGACTGGTCTGAACTGTCCTTACATATTTTATGTGTTAATACTGTAATACCTATATAATATATTTTTTAAAGGGTTGGAGTTTCTTACCGATTCTTCTCCATAGGAAACGACCAATTTGGAACCGTGCACTAGCTTCTGACGTTTTACAAGTGCCCATGTAGGCCTATGTGAAATAAAAATATTTGGACTTTGACAAAACATGGACCCGTTGTAGCCCATCATCGACCCTTGGGTCATAAAATAAATAAATACCTATCGGAAAAATTCTTCTCATAATAAATTACAGAGCAAAAGAAACAAACTCACATTCGTGTGTGACTTTTAAACATAAAGAAAGAAAGAAAATATGTTTATTTGGCACTCCATGAACCAATATAAAATAAACAATTACAATTAAAACATATGTAACTAATACATTCTCTGTTGATTTGCTCATAATAATCGTACAGGCGTTTGGCTCGAAAAGATACTGTTCTAACCAAACTTTGTGGCGGTGACCTCTCGGGCTGGACTTTGGTTCAGAACATGGCAGGCGGTCGCCTCCTTATGTGAAGCAGTAACGCTAGCAAAGGAGGAGGCCGACTGCATCAGGCAATGGCAACAGCGCTCGCGCCCTCGCTTCCACGCCGCCGCGATTCAGATCCCGATTTCTGGCCACCGAAGGAGCGGGGGGCTTGTGGACTTGTCGGACAGCGAGCAATGGGTGACTCGCTGTCCGACCGTCTGGACCGAACCCAAGTCGTCGATGGCTTATACTGTTCCCGCGCGCCTCAAAGAGTAGTCAGCAAAGTGTAGGGGTCCAACAGGATCGAAGCCTCCTGGGTTCAGCAGAAGAAACTAAGACAACGAAGGAACGGTGTTGGCTTTTTAGTCAGTAAAAATCTGACACTATCTCCCGCCCAGCCCAAGGCCGGGAAAAGCCAATGGATGATTTTTGCCCACCATAAAACAATAACCAAACCTTGTATTATTTATTTGTTCTGTGACCAAACTTGAATTAATTTTGCAAATATTTTAAGAAGCAGTTTTTTCAAGGTGATAAAATTTTAAAATGTTCTTATTTCACATAGGCCTACATGGGTATTTATAAAACTTAGAAACTGGTAATACGGCTCCAATTGTCAACTGGCAAAAATCACGATTACACTTTAAAATAATATAATTTTATTGATTACGTTGATGACATTGTTTACATTATAATGATTAATATTAAAACAACAACGGAGCATTTTTAGGTGCCATTAGTGTATACAATTAAAAAATAATAAAAATCTAGAAGTTATACAATAAAAAAAAATTGTTACAAAATTATAGCAAATCGGCAAGTAAGGAGATGACTGGTTACGAATTCATTTCATCAGCCGCCCTCGCCAAGTTCCTGTCGTTTCGTTAACGTCGAACGCTTGGAATAGATCACGCCACGATTTCCTTAGTTCTGACCACGTAACTGAGCGTTGAGATGACACCAGAACAAAGAAATTTGCGGCGTGGCCAACTCAAAGCGTTCGACGTTAACAAAACGAAAGTAACTTGGCTAGGGGGTCATGCAAGATAAAATTTTATTCCATTGAATGTACGTAACGATGACAGCAAGGGTTAGAGGTGAAAGATTGGATAGAGATGGTACTCTTCAATATCTTCACTCCTCGTGCTAGAACTGTGCTGAAGAAGAGACAACAGTCTTCTATACTTCAGACCAAATTTGAAGCACAAGTCGACTCCATTGCTTTGTTCAGAGCGACCGGCTCCTCTCTACTCTTGTAAGCGTATAAGAAACATTTGATTAGGAAGGCGGGAACGTCGCATCTTTCACCCTCGTAGTCTGCTGGGCACCGGCACACTGGCTCTCTCTTCTCATCCAGGGAACAGACACCGCCGTTGAGGCAATACTGATGGCATGCGCTGACTTTGTTTTCCTCAGAAGTATCGGCATCACTAATGAAACAAAAAACATTTTAAGCAGAGAAGTATAGCAATGAGAGCAGTGGTGGCCAAGTTGTAACAACCCCGACTTATAAGTAAGTAGGTCGCAAATTCAAACTCCAATTCAGCCAGGTGCATTACCTTGTGTTATAGTTTTGACAGCTCGGCTGGCGCAGTGGTTAAGCGATTGACTGCTGCGCTAAGAACAAATATTTGTATGACCTACAGATAGATGTTCCGGGTCTGGGTATCTTGTGTATGTGACTTTAGATGTTTGTGTACGCACCCACGACACAGGATTAATTCCTAATGTGGGGCAACGTTTTTAAAAAAGAAAAAAAAAAAAAAGGAAAGTTAACGAAAGGACCGCACGAACATCATTGGTCGTTCTTACTTATACCAGCGCTTAAAAACACTTTCAAAGTCAAATGAAAACGAAGTCATTTCTAAGATCACATTTGGCAAGTTTTCTCCCGAACGGTCTGCACTATAGTCAGACTCGGGCGTTTCTTCCACCTAAATCCGGCGTAGGAACCTCCCGAACATATCGTCCCCATTATAACTATGTACAAATATACAAAAAATCATCATCATCATCATTTCAGCCGAAAGACGTCCACTGCTGGACATAGGCCTCCCCCAAGCGCCGCCACAAAGACCGGTCCTCTGCGTCTTGCATCCATCGGCTTCCAGCTACCCTGACCAGGTCATCAGTCCACCTTGTGGGAGGCCTTCCAACGCTACGTCTTCCGGTACGCGGTCGCCACTCCAGAACCTTTCGGCCCCAGCGGCCATCCGTTCTGCGTGCAATGTGCCCTGCCCATTGCCACTTAAGTTTGGCGATTCTTTTCGCTATGTCGGCAACCTTGGTTCTCTTGCGGATATCCTCATTTCTGATTCTATCACGCAAGGATACTCCGAGCATAGCCCTTTCCATTGCCCTTTGAGTGACCTTGAGTCTTTTTATAAGGCCCATTGTAAACGACCACGTTTCAGAGCCATACGTCATCACTGGCAACACGCACTGATTATAGACAAGATATACAAAAAATATACCTACTTATATCTTAATATCTACAAAAAATACAAACTTAGTAACAATATACATTAACAAAGGAATAAGAATACTTGGGCATTAACAAATGATTATATACTTATATGCAACGCCTTCCTCTCTTCTAACTTACTATTTGCTGTGCCCATCAGGGTCCACGATTGCTACCATGTTATTTATATTGCCATCAGATCTTTACATTCTGGATTTGCGATAAAGAATATGAATACGAAACTAGCGTACAATAAAAATAACAAGGTGTTAAGTACCTGAATTTATTTGGTCCCTCAGCACCAAAACATTTGTCCTTACTGGCGGTAACTTCGCATCTTTCACCATCGTATTCTGCTGAGCACTGACAGACAGGCCCACCTTCCTCATTCAGGGAACAGACACCACCGTTTAAACAATAGTCTTGGCACGCGTAGACTTCACACCTTTCTCCAGAGTAACCGGCGACACAGCTGAAATGACAAAGGACTAGATGTAGATGATGATTTTAAAGTAGGGGAGACTCCGAGGTCACAGACTCTCAAAGTGGCAACTCTGTCTGCCCGCTGACTGTATTTAAGAAAGGCAGGGGCTTAGTGATCACGTGCTGCTGTGCACTACGAGGTTCAGAGGAGACCCCTCACATTCTCCTCATGGATGTGCCCAAACAGGCGTTATTTTTTTATGTTGGGAAAAAATCCGTGTCAGACTCTTTACTGACTAAACACCCCACCACATATTTTCTTCTTTGCCCTTCGTACTGGGGTCAAGACTGTGTCGTATTCACTCCTGACTTAAACACTCCTACGTCAGGGAACACAGATTCTGACAGGGAATTCTACTCCTTAGCTGTACCCGCAACGAATGTTAGGATGGCCACCATGTAAAAATAAATGCCTATAACAACTGCAAATTGCATTTTTTTTTTTAACCATTTATTTTTTTACGAGTTTACAAGCGCTAAATTTCGCAGAGCCCAACTTCAGACTCGCCAAGATCAGACAGCCGTACTTTACTGTTGGCGCATCAACCTACATCTAGTGGTCTGATGATGGACTGTGTATGTATTATCTATACTTACTTACTTTCACAAAAAATATGATTTACCTGCACTTAGGTTCGCCAGCACTGATACTACAATTTCCTTGTAAACAGTAGTCCTGGCAAATGGGAATCTCACATCTGTCACCGTAGTAATCTGCTGGGCACAGGCAGGCAGGTTCATCTGCCTTACTCAAGAAACAGACACCGCCGTTTAAACAATACTCTTTACATGCTTTTTCCTCACACCTCTTCCCAGAGTAACCGGCTTTACAACTGAAATAACGAAAAGTTACCTACTCGTAATTTTTTTTATAGTTACATTTAGTGTATGTATGCAGTGTACATTTTATTTACTGTTATAGTTATATTTATATGTAATATATGGGTTTGATTTTAGTATATTTTAAGTTTTATGAATTATTTATATTTATGCACACTGTGTCTATATTTCTCATCCAACTCTCCTGTCGCAGGTCTGCTGGAAGAAATTTCGTTAGAAATAAGCAGTACTTTTGTACTCTTCTATCTGTATGTGTTCTATTCTTTTTGTATTTGCTGTGTACCTACGTAAATAAATAAACGAAGATAACAATCAGCTTTACTCGACTCCTATGGAACCCAAAAAAAAATTATGACTAGTTGATACAAACACTCATAAATTCGCCGAACTAAAATGGGACTGCGCCGCATGTGAATGATATGGTTCCATAAAATACGGAATTGGTGCTCAAACATGATGGAATGCCCTGGATATCTCCCTTAAAAGCCGCCAACCCGACGTACATTTTCATACAACCGCTCTTACGTGATGTGATTATGATGTTATATTCCAGATCTTTCTTTAGATATTTTGGAATATTTAGTAGGTAGATAGTATCTAGGCTTCTATAGAAATCAAAACGTAAAATTATGTAAGAGAAATCCAGTAAAGGCCTCTGAAAAAATCTGCTATTTTACGTGAACTTTGACTCTCCATAATGTCCTCCCATATTAAAAAAAATATTAAAAGTACTTTTATAGAAGCCTAGCGCATTTAATCGAGATTCTAAATGTAGTCAATTTTTTTTTTCAAAAATCCTTAAGAGTTTAATAAAAACACGTATTTCCTGGAACAAGTTTTGTGAAACATTCGAGTAAATCGTAGAATTACTGAATACCAACAAAATTTTCAGGTGTTACTCGTATATCTCATTTATGGCACTACTTTTGCATCAAAAATCACATTAGATTAATTTAGGTGAAGCCACAAGCTTTTAAACCATGCTCGACGTAGACGATATGCGAGTTGTTGAAGCCCACCTTAAGGATTGGAAACAGGAAGTGAGGAACGAGGAAATCCTCTTGTGTTAATTTGTTTTAATCCTCACAGAGAGAAAAAGGAGGCCCTCGCAATTGTCCTCCATCAACTCTACCCGACCCATCTGAAATTAACTTGAAAGATGTTTATACATATTTCACCAACATAAAAGCACAAGCGAATATACAAGGTGTCATTAACGTGTGAACGCAAACGAATACCATAGATCCAGTACATGATTCTGGACACCCCAGTGGTGGAATTTTTCGTCGGTATTTTTTCAAATTTTTTAAAAAAAAGTTTTGTTTTTTATTTTATACCTGTATAAAATCGTTATTCTGACCAATCCCAAAGATATTTTTAGAAAAAAAAAAAGATTTTTATTTACAAAAAAAAAAAAAAAATCGAGGCAAATAAAGTCGTTGTTCTAATCAAACCCGATGACATTATTAATTTAGAAAGTAAATCACTCATTCCTTTTCGCAAAAAAATTTAAAATGACGTTTTTATACAGTTTAATTTAAAAAACGTAAAAAAATAATAAAAAAAAATAAGAAAAAGCTGACAAAAAATTCCATCACTGGGGGGTCTAGAATCATGTACTGGATTTATGGTATTCGTTTGCGTTAACATGTCAATGACACCCTGTAAAGAACCATGATTTTGGACCCCAGGTGGTGGAATATTTCGCTGGATATTATTATTTTTCGCTTAATTTGAACAAAAATCTGTACTGTTTTTAAAGTAATCTGTATGAACTCTTTTTTTTATTTGACATAATGCTTGACTGCGCCTAATGGTAAGCAATGATGCAATAGTTAATTGTTATATTTTACAAGCTTTATTTTCTCCTATCCCGATGTTTGTGATAAATCTTGAAAATCAAATTTTATCTACTTCCCGATTACCGATTGAGCCGAAATTTTGCATGCCTGTGTAAATCGTGTGACATATGACAATTATGATGACATGGAGCTGATCTGACGTGAGAGCTGTAAGGTAGCCATAGGAACTTAGCAATAAAACAATACAACCTTCTCGAGTTTGGGCTAGTTTGATTTGTATTGGCGAGTACTTTGATATTATATGGTAATCAGGGTCTGTTTATCTAGCTGGAAGATGATACTTAAATAACATAACCCTATCGAGTTTGGGCTCGTATGATTCGTCTTGACAAGTTTTAAATATATGTAGAGGTATTTGCCGCGCTATAAAAGCTTGCTATGAAAAAATATTTTCATTTAAAATTTGATTGGTGAAAAAGTAATAAATTAGGACCGCTCATTGTGGCGGCACTTCGGGAGGCCTAAATCTAAGGCGCTGTCTCCACGAGCGAGAGAATCGCGGCGATATTATCGCCGTGCCACGTTTTTCTATACACTCTCTATGGAACCGTCTCCACACGGCGATATTATCGCCGCGATGCGACGAGGGGCAACGAGCGCGCAAAACGTCATTACATCGTGCATCGTCGCTAGCCTACCGCGAGTAGCAACGCGGCCGCCGCGCGCTCGCGGCGCTCTCGCGGCGCTCGCGCGGCGGGCACGCTGTCAAAAGCAGCGTCATTTCAGCATTGCCTCTCGTTAAGCAAAGACGTTTCTAGAAGCTTTTTTTGAACGTGACGTCGAGGAAACGCCGCGATACCGTTACGAGTCGCCGCGGAATCGACGCGATTCCATAACGACTTGCGACGATACGCGGCGGAATTATCGCTCGTTCGTGGAGATTATCCGACGATATAAGGGCGGACTCGTCACGATTCTCTCGCTCGTGGAGACAGCCCCTTAGACATCTTTCGGCTGAGATGAGACGTAATAAGATGAACACGTTTTACCTGCAATTCGGTAATCCCTCAGCACTGACACTACAATTTCCATTCAAACAATAGTTATAACATATTGATACTGTAGACTCCGGCTTCGAGTTATTCTGGATCAAATATTGTACATTTTCGCAGCTCTTTACTCCCTGAATTTGTTCCTCTAATGTGTAGTAGGTAGCTATACGTTGACAATACCTACAATTTGAGCTAGCAATTGCAAATTGTGTTTTTTCTATTCGTTCTGATGCATTCTTTGGCAATTGCCAAATTCGCAATTGATTATTATTCATAAAGTAGATGAAATTTTTCGATATAGCCAATGCATCTGAATCACTATAGTTTAATGTTTTATATAATGTTGTTCGGTTCTTTCCACGGAAATTGGCACTTTCGATTGACATCTGATATCCACCAATGGCATAAATTGTCTCAGTCCAGTAAATTTTCTGGGATTGTAGATCGATGGCCAAGCTATAATGCCACCCAGCCATACTGTCTACTAAAACTTCACTTTCGGACCCATCTAGTCGCATCCTGCCTATGTCGTTGTCTGTGATCCAATAAATATACCTGTAATTTATAAATATCATTAAAAAGTGGTGGCCAAGTGATAAAGGCCCCGACTTACAAGCCAGGCGCATTACTTTGTGTAATTTATTTCATCACCACTGTTCTCAAAACGGTGAAGGAAAACATCGGGAGTAATCCAGCATGTCCTAGAACTAAAAATTTGAAGACGTGTGATATCCACCAATTCGCACTGGGCCCGCGTGGTGGATTATGGCCCATTCCCTCTCCTAGAGAGGAGGCCTGTGTCCCAGCAGTGGGAACATTAATAAGGTTGATGATGATGATTATAAATATCACAAAATTCAAAACTAATTTGATAACTGGCCTGTCAGCCTAGTAGTTAGTGACCCTGACTGCTGTGCCGGATGGGGTCGATTCCCACCCAGGACAAATGTTTGTGTGATGAACACGATAATTAGTTGTGTCATAAATATACTTAAACAAGATCAAACAAAGTAAAACCGAATATTTTTTGACAGAATATTTATATCAAACATTTATTTACTCATTTAAAGATAAAGAAAAGATTCATAAACCATATCTCTTAACCTTTCAAATACCATAATTACAGACGCAATTAAAGAACAATAGATGTGCTTACACCGGTGTCCTCTTGAGGCTTAATGAACTAGACTAGGAGACCTGTGAATCTGTCTTTATATTGAAATTCAGTAAAACTAAAAGTAACGAGAGTTCCCTACTTGAAATCTTTGGTTCGAATAACACTTGCTCGAAAAAGTTTGTTCGACAGTACATGGAATTGATGAATTATGAACGCGACAGTTCATTATCCCCATGCACCAAAATCACTAAAGCTATTTTGAAACATTCGATTTGCAGAATATTTATATTTCTACGCGGTAATGAAACGATAATGTATATCATATATGTTAAAAATAACGTGCCGTCCAGCTGTCCACTGCGATATCGTTATAACTGTGACACTACAATCTCCATTCACACAATAGTTATGACAGATTCATACTGTAACTCTAATGAAATCATAGATATATCAAACAGTAGAGATATGACAAGGAGGCGTGGTTCTTAGGAACACAACTAGGCTATACTTATTCCCGGTACCAAAAAACGCACGCAGAACAAATATCATTGCATGCTTAGTACAGATCGACCAATTAATCAGATGGCCTAAATGCACAATGGATGTGTATTTAACGGAAGAACATGCGTTAGTTTTTTGTTTGTTAAGGATGTGAAGTAATATTATTTTGTGGTTGTCGATGTTTTTCATGATCCCCACGCATTTCTATGTAGATATGTCTATTCGCAAGAAACTCAAAAAAAAAAAACTGAAGGGAATTTCATGTGGTTGGGATTTATTGTTGGGATGAAAAATTATTTATAAAAAATATCTAAAATTATTATGTTTGTATATTTCTTGCTCTACATTACCTCTTCTAGGTATTTTATTTTAGTAAATATTTCAAATAATCCACATCCTGGGCTTTCTACAATATCTTTCCAAAAGTCTTTAGGCTGAAAATAATAATTTTTAGCAACAAAAATGTTGTAAATTAATTGGTAATAAAATACACTTTTGGGAACTGACGGAACCAGGCGTGATAAAACAAAATAAATGTTGTAGGAAACTATTAATTTATATTTTCTTGTGATATACCTGCATCATTCGTTCAATCACTATCAATCATACCCACTGTCTTTTAATTTAAATTTTTTAGGAACCCAAAATCGCCATTTTGTGGGTTACAACCACTTACGAGAAGTAGGATAAAGAAAGTTAGGAAATAATTTGAACATTTATTAAGTAAATAAAAACACAAATAACTTCAAAAAAAAATCTGAGATTTTTCGTGTTTTTTTAGATTTCCATGAAAGAAACTAGTTTTGAAGTATACAAATTTTATTACCTATATTAGAAGTTAACAGCTACTGTTTATTAAAACTATGAATACTTTGTAAATAGTGTTTACAAAATTTAATTTGTATTGCAATTTATGATCAAAAGATCTTTCGCTCGTATAGAATTACGTTCCTATTAAACATCTCGTAACTCGAATTTTTTAGCTTTTTTTTAAGTAAAGATATTTTTGAATTAAATAGAAGGTGCAGGTGTAGGGAGATCCTGTCCCACGAAGGTGGTGACAATCCTGGATATGTGTGTAGACTCATTAGACATTGTTCCTGTGTAAGCATCAGCTATATTTTCTATGACACAGTTTTCCGTGTCATAAAAAATATAGTTGCAAATGGAATAAAAAGTCATTAACGTATAATTCATCAAAGATTGCCTTGGTGAGATAAAAATAAATTTTAAAACTTGAATTTCATAGATATTTTTTCCTCGGCTACTTGACGTCACTAATTGTATAATTTGCATATGTGTGTTTATACTGATCCCGTAGTTATAAGAGGATGCTCCACCTCTTTTTTGAGTGTGTTTCATAAAAAAGTTCATAGGTGTGGATATCTATATCTCTGTGTCCGTGAGACATGTGAGCACGTGTGGCGTACGTATAGATTTTGATTTTGTGTTAGTGAAAAAATGGGCGTAGTTTGGAGACATCTGAACTAGAACAAATTTGTGTTGATAACATATCTCTACTGTTTGATATATCTATGAATGAAATGATAAAGTAACTTACCCTCCACAGCTGTCCATTGCGATATCATTACAACTGTGATCCAAAGTTGCCAAAAGATTTCCATCCAGTATTTTGTCAGGAGACGCAGGATTCGATGAGAATGAATATATACTCCGATGTTGGTTCCAAAAGAGTACTTGAGTGATAGGATCGTAGACTACTCGCGCGTAGTACCCGTATGATTCTCTCGTTACTATTTTTTTTATTTTCCCACTTGTCAAGTCATAGCTGGATATCGAGATACCCGTGTCGATGAAGTCGGCAAAAAACACCCTATAGTGAACCGGATCGTAAGATACTGATGTAATATAATTAGCAAAAGGGATATTTTCTGTATGCGTTATTGTTCCATTGTAATAAAAATCTAATCGCGTTATTTCGCTCACGACGATTTCTGAAACATAAAAATAAAAGAATTATCGGAAGTTATATGTTTGAGGCGTTTTGGGGTTGAAACACTAGAACCATGGCGTCCGAGCGCCCGTCGTATTGTCTGTGACATCAGCAAACAGCTGGTCGACTCTTTGCGAGACCAGATGCTTGGGCTTTTAGTATGTTTTTCCTCAGATCTCAACTTTGGGTGGTTCATTGAGTCCAAAGCCAAGGTAGCTGCTAGGAAACTCGGCGTTCTTGCAAAAGTCCGACGGTACTTCACACTGAGACAGCTTCTAATGTTGTACAAAGCACAGGTCCGATCGTGTGTGGAGTACTACAGCCACATATAGGTTGGTGCTGCAAAATGCCACCTAGCGGCTTTGGATTCGATGGAATGGCGTGCAAAGGTAATCCAGATTTGGTTGGGTCCAATCTTCAAAGCCTCGAGCACAGACGTAGAGTAGCCAGCCGTTCGGTTTTCTACAGGAAGCATTTTGGAGAGTGTGCGCGGGAATTGCACGATTTGATTTGTTTTGCATTTACGAGTTTTCAAGCGCTAAAGTTCGCAGAGCCTAAATTCGAAGACTCGCCAAGATCCCACGGCCATACTGTACCTATCATTTGTTTCCCCACCACCCCACCTGATGATAAGCAGTGATGCAATCGTTGTTGATAAATCGCTCTAATTTAGAGCCTATTCACTCTAGCTTTGAAGACACCTAAATTATAATCGGACGGGAAGACGCACCAGGAAAATCATTCTATTTCTTCGATATACGCGGTATAAACGACGAGGTGAAACGCTTAGTCCATATACCTAGATTTTTTATTATTTTTTTCTAGCCTTGAAATTAACAAACAGTACTTATAAATCACGCTCTCATACTCACCCCATAAGAAGGAATGCGTGGACCTTACGAGCAGTGTTACCAACGTCAAAACACATGAGCTATACATCATCTTCTCTTCAGACCAGTTTATTCAGCAGATGAAACGTCCAATCTCGGTGAACGCTCGAAGGACACTAGAGCAAAGTGTTGGCTAATCGGGACCAATGTCGCTATATCCTGTTGGAGTAAAATTCCGCAGATAAGCTGGCTTGTATGTGTTAATCTCATATTATAATTTGTATACTTTTAGGGTCTCTTACGTCAATCTACATATATTATTATTATTATGGCTAGCCTGTGCTGTCCCACTGCTAAGCAAAGGCCTCCCTCCATTATTTCCAGTTATCTCGGTTATTTGCTTCATCGTTCCAATTCACAAGGAAGAAGATATCCAGGTCGTTTCGCCATCTCCTTCGTGGTCTGCCGCGGCCCCGTGTCTCTGTGTCTGGGCACCAATCCTGTGTTTTATAATCTTACTAATATTATAAATGCGAAAGTTACGATGTTTGGATGTTTGTTACTCAATCACGCCAAAACGGCTGGACGGATCTGGATGAAATTTGGCACACTCCGGAATAGGACATAGGCTACTTTTTATCCCGGAAACCCCAACCCCAATACCAGGCGGGCGAAGCTGCGGGCAAAAGCTAGTCTACTTATAAGAGCTGCGTGCACAAAGAGGCTCAAAGGAGATCATTGCAGAGTCTCCTAAAAGATGTGCCGTAGGTAATAGGCGTTGCATAGAGAGGCTCTGCTTAGTCTGCTTTCTCTGAGTAGTTGCTACTTCGTAGTCGCCGGGCATTTTTGCTGAACTGGACCTAATTGGCGCAGCCACACAATTTTATTTTTTTCCCTTTTTATCATTATTATGTCTGCGTGTGGTTTCTGTATTGTGTGTTTATATGTCAAATATTTTTTTTCTTTTTCTTTCTTTCTTTCTAGGGTGATCTTTTAAGAGGTAACGGTGCCCTTTCTATGTGTCGATGATGATCACCGAGGTGGTTTTAATCCCACACTCCCTGGATTTATCCCGAAAGTCTGGGAAAATTTCCTCTCGAGAACAAAAATAAGGTGATCAGTGTAGTAACGCTTTAAGCGTCCCCAAGTCACCGTTGCGTCCTGCTGTCTCTACCCTCGTAGTCACGCTTTATCTGAACCTTTTTCCTTTACTTCACTTCACGAAGATTAAAAAACTCTGCTCACTCTTGGAGTAGTGAAAAAATATACTTCTAAAGCAACTCAATCTAAAGAAAAAGCAGTATGCTCTGTTTATTGCGTATTTTGACGCTCGTATTTTAATAAAAAGCTATAAGGTATTAGGGTTTTTTAGGGTACTTCACGTAGGCTTACAATCTAAAAAAATGACAAGGAAAATTGGACGCGGCTAAGCAGAAAGGAAAAAATTCCTTATGCAACTTATTATATATTGAGTATTTTCTGCTTAACTACATCTAATTTGCGCATGATTTGACACAGTTTGAGTATCTAATCGAGATAAAACACAATTTGTGTTTTGTTTTAAATAATCGCGTTTAGTTTTATTTCTGAAATTTGTCTCTTAATTAAGAAAAACAACTTCAAAACTCGATTAATATAATCCTATAACTCTATAGGACTCGAAGTTTTGTACGGAACCCTTGTCACACGAGTCCCGCTCACATTTGACAGGTTTTTTTAGATATAAACATCCGCACACATCGCTGGTTTGCTGCTAAAATAATATTTTTTAGCAATGGGCTTATCATGTCCTTACTTTATCCTCAGCTACGCCCACGGGACTTCTAGAATCGTCAAAACTTATTGTCAAAAATGATATATTGTAGTTCGCCGTCTGGTCGTCTGGTAACTGTCTGGACCAAGCCCAGTCGTCGACGGCGCGCGCCTCAAGGAGTTGTCAGCAACCGTAAGGAACCCTGCAGAAGAGTCAAAGCCAACTAGGGCCAAGGGTTCGTGTCTGAAAGGAAGGCTCTGGCCCAAGTATGTATGGCAATGTAGGAACGGGGACGTTGTTTACTCAGTAAGAGTCTCACACTATTTCCCGCTCTACCCAAGGGTGGGATTCGTCATTGGATAATTTTTACCTACCAAAAAAAAATCTAAAAAAAGGGGAGGAAGAGGGAGGCTGAAAAAGAGATGGATGGATTGTGTGAGGAGTGATATGAAAGAAAAGGGAGTTAGTTATAGTTTGACGGGTGACAGACCAGAGTGGAAGAAAAAAACATGTTGCGCCGACCCCAAGTAATATGGGATAAGGGTAGGATGATGATGATCTCTCTAGGTCGTTGCTATGGCTATGGGCAGCCCCCCGATCCAATTGAGACTCAAAAATCTGTTACTGCACATTAAAGGATAAACAAAAATACATAGAAATATTTATGTTGTTCTTTTATATTTTAACACATTCTAAACTAGGTACTCAAAAACCTGAAGCATAATTACTTCTAGTATTACTTTTAGTAGGTACTTAATAGTTATTACTACTTACTGATGAGAGCAGTGGTGGCCGAGTGGTAACGGCCCCGACTTACGAGTCGTAGGTCGCGGGTTCAAACCCAGCCAGGCGCATTACTTTGTGTAATTTATTTCATCACCACTGCTCACAAAACGGTGAAGGAAAACATCGTGAGGAAACCGGCATGTCCTAGAACCAAAAATTCGAAGACATGTGACATCCACCAACCCGCACTGGGCCCGCGTGGTGGATTACGGCCCATTCCCTCTCTTAGAGAGGAGGCCTGTGTCCCTGCAGTGGGAACATTAAAAAGGCTGATGATGATGATGATGATGACTAGAGACCGGATAATATGCATTTGCATATTTGCATATGCATTTTGCATATTTAAGCGATTTTCAAAACTAATAGCATATTTTTACTAATATCTAGTGATGATGCATATTATTGCTATAATTTACAGTAGGTAGGTATTTTTCGAGCGTAGCGCACTCGGCAGCTGCGCGTATTTTGTTTTGGTAGGTACTCAAAAAAAAATATTTTGAATGATCGAAGACATAATCTTACCACTGAACATTTGGAACAATACTTGATTGTTAATGTTTACAAAAATATTAAATAATGTCTACTGTATCGATTAACATCTATCAATGGATAGTTTTCTATAAATAAATGCTGATTTTTTAATTAAAAATATAAAACTTAATAGTTTTTTTATTTTATCAAATAACAATAAATTAAAAAGATACATACATAATAAAGTAAAACATAAATAAGACAAGTATTTACTAACAAAATACTTAAATCTAAAGGAATAATATTTACAAAACAAAAAAAAACTCATTTAATGTTGCATATTCTGTCTGTTTTCGTGCATATTTTAGGCATTTTTCGTGCATATTTGCATGCATATTTCAAGCTTTTTATGTTGCATATTATCCGGTCTCTAATGATGACTTACTGATAATCATCATCTTCCTGCCCTTGTCCCGTTTTATTTGGGATCGGCGCAATATGTTTTTTTCTTCCATTCTGTCCTGTCACCCGTCACGCTATCACTAACTCCTCTGTCTTCCATATCACTTCTCACACAATCCATCCATATCTTCTTTGGTCTCCCTCTCCCTCTCCATCCATCCAGGATGGATGGAGAGGGAGAGGGAGACCAAAGAAGTTTTTACTTGAACTTTATACTTTATACTGATAATAATAGTTACAAATAGCAATACAGTACCTATTGTTACTAATAATAATAGTTAATAGTTACTTTATAATTACTTAATAGTAGTTGGTAGTTATTATTTAGTAGTTAATTACTTCTAGTACTGTTCCTTTTTCACTTTGGTAGTTATTATTTAGTAGTTAATTACTTCTAGTACTGTTCCTTTTTCACTATGGTAGTTATTATTTAGTAGTTAATTACTTCTAGTACTGTTCCTTTTTTCACTTTGGTAGTTATTATTTAGTAGTTAATTACTTCTAGTACTGTTCCTTTTTTCACTTTGGTAGTTATTATTTAGTAGTTAATTACTTCTAGTACTGTTCCTTTTTTCACTTTGGTAGTTATTATTTAGTAGTTAATTACTTCTAGTACTGTTCCTTTTTTCACTTTTTGAAGTTTTTAGATCTTGGCTTCGTACTCATCAATTTTTTGAGAGAACAATTGCAAAATACGTTTTAGATGGTTCACTTCGGTGCGAAGATCTTGTAGTATATGCTGTGTTGTGTTGTCAGCATCAGTATGTATGATAGTAACATCACATCTTTCACCCTCGTAGTCAGCTGTACACTCACAAACTGGCTCATCCTCCTCATTAAGGTAACAGATACCATTGTTTAAACAATGCTTATAGCATACGTTTACTTCGCATCTTTCTCCAGAGTATCCGGCTTGACAACTGAATCAAACAAATAAAAATGTTAAAAGAGTTACTCTACCACGTGTAACGTAAATGGCGCCAAACCTGAAAATGAAGTGCTCAGGATAACGAGCAGAATCAAGGGTGTTACCACACGAATCGATCGATCGTCAATCGATGACATCGATCGACGTCTTTTGACGTTGATCGTTCGGTGTAGTAGCTTTAATTGATCGACGGATACCGGTCGACTAACCAATCAATTTATTGCCGGTCGACGGCATCGGTCGACGTAGATCGATTGACGCTGGCTATATTCCATCAGTTTCCACCATCGATCGATCGTCGATCGACATCGACTAATTTATTCTACCATCGATCTCATCGATCATCGTTATCAGCTATCGATCGATTGAAATGATTTGGTGTGACACATTGTATAATGAAAGGTCAAATTTGACGGAATACTCTATTGATGTTTTTTCCACGAGGGCTATTAGCGAAGACATTTATGATAGATGTAGGATATCTTTTCTAGTCTGTAATAAAATAAACACATTTTACCTGCACTTATGTTCACCCTCAGCACTGACACTGCAATTTCCATACACACAGTAATTGTGACAGATCGATAATGCACACTCAGGCTTCTCATCATTCGAGACCAAATACTGCACACCTTCACATCTTCTAACTCCTTGATTTTGATCCTTTAGTGTGTAGTTTGCTGCCAAACGGTGACAACCACCACAGGTTGATTCAGATATGATACGTAGATTTCTTTCCAAATATCCCGTAGGTTTCTTTTGCAATTGCCAAAGTCTTGTTTCCAATGAGTCTGTACTGATCAGGTAAAGGGAATCTCTTGAAATGGCCAATGAACCAGCATTAAGCTGTATTTTATTTTTTTCAACATGTATTGTGGTATGGTTTTTTCCATAAAAATCGGCACTTTCAATAGACGACTCATATCCACGATTATCATTGTAGATTATCTCAGTCCAATATATTTTTTTCTGTTTGTTGGTCAATGGCAAAGGTCAGTCGGGAAACATGACTATGTATTAAAACTTCTCTCTTGGACCCATCTAGCCGAGCTTTTTCTATTCCAAAATCTGTCATCCAGAAAATGTACCTGCAATTTTTAATCAATCAATCAATCATTTATTTCGTATAAAACTCTAGCCTTTTGACAGCCGCTTCACCCGCGTGAAATTAGGGTTCTCTATACAAACTTTAGGACCCCATTACATCCCTTTAGGAGCTGAATTTTGAAAAACCCTTTCTTAGTGTTCGCTTACGTTATAAAAGGAAGCCTTGTGCAAAATTTCACGCTCCTAGTCTCAGTAGTTTTGGCTGTGCGTTGATATGTCAGTCAGTCAGTTTCTCCTTTTATAAATGTATATAGATTAGTGAATTAAAAGGTAAGCTTCATATCATCATCAGCCTTTTTAATGATCCCACTGCTAAGGTTCAAGCCTCCTCTCTAGGAGAGCGAATGAGCCCTAATCCATAACGCGAGCCCAGTGCGGGTTAATAGATGTCATACATCTTCGAATTTTTGGTTCTAGGATTGCTGGTTTCCACACGATGTTTTACAAATGTTATAAATTGAATACTAACTTCAGGTTCACCAAGATCCGTCGGCCGAGCTGTGCTGCGTACGTGGTCGATCACCATTTAAGTTCAGCTTATATACATATTATTCTAAAGTATACATACCCTCCACAGCTGTCCACTGCGATGTCACGGCATGGGTAGTCGTGATCCAACGATACAACAAGATTCCCGTCTGCTTGGTTAGATGATGCAGAATTTAGTGAATACGAATAAATACTATATCCCTCTATCCAAAATAGTAACTGGGTGACGGGATCGTAGATTACCCTTGATATGAAGAAACCATTTGGTTTCTTCGCAAGTATAAGTTGTATGTTTCTCGTCGGTATCTCAAAGCTGGATATGGTTATATTCGGGTAGGTATAATCGGCAAAAAACACCCTGTAGTGAACAGGATCATAAGCTACCGCAGTAATCTCTTTAGCCGATGGAATGTTTTCTGCGTGAGTAAGTAATCCATTATAATAAAATTCTAGTCGTTTTTCTTTTCCACCCACGACTACATCTGAAACATACAATAGTACATTTTGATACAAGTGAAGAAAAAGTTTGTGATTGCAATAGAAGCATAACTATTTAATAATCTGTGATAGAAGCGAAATTCCACCAAGCCATAGGTACGGGTTTCCTACTGGTTTTCGAAAGTTGATGATTCGAGTTTTATTATATCGAACACGGTGTGTCGATAATTCAGTTGTACGATGTTTTATTCCGTCGATGCGTTATTGGTGCGATGTAACGTTTGTGTATAGATAGATTAGGATTATTTTAATATATTTACTTGATGTAAATATTAAACAAAAATTATATATTTTTTTCAATAAAAGGAATGTATTTTCTTAACTTCTATAATGCAACATAAGATTATTAATTAAATGTCACAGACAACAGTAGGCTTTTCAAACCTACATACTTACGAAGTAATATAAATTACCGAACAAATGAGCAATCGTTGTGGGGTTTTTCGTTACAGAATTTTTCGCACAAACGTTACATCGCACCAATAATGCATCGACGGAATAAAACATCGTACAACTGAATTATCGACACACCGTGTTCGATATAATAAAAATCGAATCATCAACTTTCAAAAACAAGTAGGGAACCCGTAGATACGGGCAAGAGTGCTAAAGAACCGAGTGCTACAGTGCAAAATTTTCCAGGTGTATTAAGCGATATTTTTCAATACATTTAAGAAGAAATACTTTCTCTGAAAATGTATGGTAACTTTCCAAAGTTAGTTTTGATTTAATGGGCTATCGCACGTACATTTTTCTTCATTTACAATGTATATCTAAAGAATTATATTCAAATCTTAAATGCAACTTGTTTAGGGTACCGTACCTTAAAAGGAAAAAACTGAATCCATAAAAAAAACACCTTATTGTCCACCTTAGTGTCTGTCAAGATCCTTTATATCGGTAACCCGTGTACGTTTATGCGTGTATTTGAAGAAGTCTTTCTATTATGTCTCTAATTATGGTATTCAATAGGTTAAGAAACCTCGGGCTTGCGGGCGGCGAGCATTGGGTAGCTCTCCGTCCGGTCGTCTGGTAATCATCTAGACCAAGCCCAGTCGTCGACGTCGCGAAATTCGTCATTGGATGATTTTTATCTACCATAAAAAAAGGTTAACAAACCTAAATTGTAATCGGATGGGAACACTACAGCAGGAAAATTACTCCAGTCCTTCGATGTATCATCATCTAGGTTCACTTTGGCAGCGTTTCTGTCTGATGATCGCGATGGCATGCGGTGTATACTAATTCTTTTACTCACCCCAAGAAAAAGACTCAGCTAACCCCACGAACATCGCGAACAACGCCAACACGCGCGTGCTACACATCTTATGGTACTACACTATTACAGTGAACAGTCGCTAAATATACTTACAAGCTAAGTGCTGAATAAGTGTTAACACGAACCTTTATATATATAGCTACATGGCTGGTGTTATGGATTATTTTCCTGTTTTGAAGCCGTTCCTCTGATAAAGTGGGTTTTCTATGGATTAATCCTGATTAGAGTTCAAATGATTCGTTATTATTTGCTAGCTCCTGCCTGTGGCTTTGTCCGTTCGAAAATATTTTTAGTATCCTATGGGAACATTTATTTATATTGATTGAAGTCTGTACGCGATTTATAACCATACTTTAAAAGCGCGGGCTTGTGGATGGCGAGCAATGGGTTGCATGCCCTCCAATCGTCTGGTAACCGTCCGGACCAAGCCCAGTCGTCGACGGCGCGCACTGTTCCCGCGCGCCTCAAGGAGTTGTCAGCAAACCGTAGGGACCCTGCAGAAGGGTCGAGGCCAACTGGGGCCAAGGGTTCGCGTCTTAAAGGAAGGCTCTGGCCCTATATATGGCAACGTAAGAATGGGGTAGGTTGTTTAGTTAGTAAGAGTATGACATTGTTTCCCACTCCGCCCAAGGGCGTGATTCGTCATTGGATGATTTTTAGCTACCATTAAAAAAAAACATACTTCAAAAAGGGAGAAGTCGAGTACCTATGAATAGTAGGAGTATCTTTATTCATGCTTTATTCACTTCACTCCATCCTCAGAAGAACAGAACATGCTTAAATCTTCCTCCTCTTTGCGCCGTAGCTATTCCTCAATGCTGAGGGTAGTGACTACCCATCTTCATCAGTTCCGGTCTTATGATGTTTCTCCATATATTCCTGCCTCTGGTGGAGTGAAGGGCTCTATATACCGTTGAGTCAAGAGCGGTGAGGACTAGATCCTCACTGCACTCGAGAACCCAGCCCAACGAATTGTGCTGCGTTTTCGAGACTTTTTCTATCTATTTTCTCGATGACAATGAGCTTTTCGAGATTGCCACCGTCTAATGTAATGTGACCAAAATATTGTAAAATCTAGCCAGCCCACCTTATCATCTACACTAATCTACACTAATATAATAAAGAGGTAAAGTTTGTTTTTTTATTTTTTTGTTTGTAGGAGGTAATCTCTGGAACACTGGTCCGATTGGAGAAATTTTAGCAATAATAGAAAGCTGCTTTACTCCTAAGTGACATAGGCTATATTTTATGTACGCGGCTAAAAGCCGCTGACAAAAGCTAATGCTAGGATAAGAATAATTTATTGTGCAACTAACAATTTGACAGAAACTTATATGAATGGATACAAACGCGGTCTTATCGCTGACAGCGATATCTACCAGACAACCTTAGGATGAAGTTTAAGAGTTTGAACTAAAAAAGGGATAAGATGCATTATTAAATGATAACTATTACTAAAATAAAAAGAACATGAAAAAACCTTCTGCGTTTTTTGGGCAAAGTCGCGGGTACAGCTATAGTTTATAAAGATTTTTTTTTAAGTTTTTTGCAATAGTATAGTTAATTCAGTGTACCCTTGGGATCCACTGCGGAAATTACAGTCAAAGTCAAAATATTTTATTTCACATAGTCCTACATGGGCACTTATAAACGTCAGAAGCCAGTGCAGGATTCCAAATTGGTCGTTTCCTATGGAGAAGAACCGGCAAGAAACTCCATGGTTAGTCTTTCGAAAAAAAATAGTTTTTTTACAATATTTCCTTATAATATTCCATATTAAATTATGGGAAGAAAAGATTTTTGTTGTATAGTTATTAAATCTAGGCAACATTTAAGCTACATTTTATTTTGAAAAATGTAACACATGAAGTAGAACCGCAACAGACCAACTAAAATGACCCGGAATTTTTGGAGCTTAGTGTACTCGTTATTCGCAATATTTTGTTGTTTTTGCAGTATTTATCGCTAATAGGAACCGACTTCCTTCTTGATAATGTGAACATGGTAGCGACTAATGAGTCTCTGTTGCATATACGGTAATAATAATCATTTATTTAGTAACATATAAATTATATTTTTTAACATTTTAATAAAAATATAACAAAATAGTGTCCCACCGGGATCGGGAACAGGGTGCAAGCTACCGGCGGTTAGGCCTCCAGAGAAAGGAATCTCCTGACTATACGAGCCGTGTCCAGGAGTACCGCTTTCTGAATCAAGCCATTGATCATTTTATTTTAGGTAAACAGTACATGTCACCGATATCTTACAGACTAACATACATAACTATATTAAATTGCTATAATGTTTTTGTTAGTAGAATAGAATAGAATAATACTTTATTGTACACCAAAAAAGTAACAATTTCACAGAAACTTATATGAATGGGTACAAAGGCGGTCTTATCTCTGACAGCGATATCTACCAGACAACCTTACGATGGAGTATAAGAGCTTGAAATAAAAAAGGTATATATAGTAAATATAATTTAAAACTGAGATTTGGGCCGTAGGCTCGTAGAGGCAACGGGTGACTCCCGATCTAGGTCGTTCTTGATGCAAAGGCTGGCCATTGCTATTCAGCGAGGTAATGCGGCGAGTGTTATGGGCACTTTTGCACCGGGAACGATCAGAGGTGGGTTATTTGACGATTAATTTTTTATTTATTTGACTTTTATTTAATGATAATTTTATTTAATGTAATAATTTGTGTATTTTAATTTTGATTGACATAATAAATATTTAAAACTAAAATTCCTGAGAAATAAAAATAAATGGCCTTTTGCTGTTATGCAGGGGCGTAGCTACAATCAATATCCCGGCGATACAGGGGCCCCAATGTAGGCAAAAACTCGCAACATGTTATCCACAACCGTTTCGTAGAGTAAACCAAGCAATTGTAAAAAAAAAAATTATGCTTTTCATACGGGGCCCCCGTAGGACTTTTGATACGAGGCCCCTGTGGGACTAGCAATACCACTACTGATATGTGTACTGTGGTGTCTCCAAAGAGACCACATAACTTACTAACCAACGAACTGGCTTTTGGACTTTGAAAATAGAAAAAAAAAATCTGGCTGGCGTTTTATGAAGGAAGAAGTGACGTTGGAATAAAAATGAAATAAGTTGATAAAGAGAGATGAATAAGTTGATAATAGAGCAGTGGTGGCCGAGTGGTAAAAGCCCTGACTTACGAGTTGTAGGTCACGGGTTCAAACCCAGCCAGGCGCATTACTTTGTGTAATTTATTTCATCACAACTGCTCTCAAAACGGTGAAGGAAAACATCGTCAGGAAACCGGCATGTCCTAGAACTAAAAATTCGAAGACATGTGACATCCACCAATCCGCACTGGGCCCGCGTGGTGGATCATGGCCCATTCTCTCTCCTAGAGAGAGGAGGCCTGTGTCCCTGCAGTGGGAACATTAAAAAGGACGATGATGATGAAGTTGATAGAGTTATGAAACTCCACCCTTAACCTTTCGATCTTGTAATTACAGACACAATCAAAGTACAATAGGTGTGTGTTCGCTCATTAATTAAGGTAAATTAGGAATGGGAATTATTAAGGGAATAAACCGCCTTTAACGAGGGCGAAGCCGCTGGTAGATAGAAGCTAGAAAACAAATAAAATCTACTGTACCGCTGAAGACTATAAACTAGATATATATATATATATTCGACAACCATCACACAACGCCGTCTAGTCTCGAGCTAAGCAGAGCTTGTGTTATGACTTATGAGTACTAGACAACAGATAAACTAAACATACTTATATATTTCTAAATACATATCTACATATTATAGATAAATTACACCCAGACACAGAACAAATGATCGTGCTCATCACACAAACATTTGTCCTGGGTGGGAATCGAACCCACGACCTCCGGTATAGCAGTCAGGGTCACTAACTACTAGGCTGACAGGCCAGGTATAAGTTGTATGTCGAAAAATCAGCGCTGGGTGTCTGACGCCCAGCAAATGCTGAGGTGGTCACCCTTTCGGTTCGGGCACGCTCAGCGTACACTTTATGTTTGTTATTTTTTTAACGTTTGTTGTGTTTTTTGTAACTGATGTGCTGTTTCTGTAATATCCAACAAGTCGTGATGGTACGAACATAAACAAAGATTTGGGCGACAGTCGTGCGGGCACAGTTTATAGGCGCACGAAAACCATTCACTAGGATCACTGAAATTAACCAAATTGCTGGAATTTAGAGTTTTGACATCAGAGGCAAAAGTAGAGACAACAAGCTCTTAAAAAACTGGTTAAAATTTTTTTTACTATATTATGACCAAACGCCTAGTAAAAAACAAAACATTATATAAATTTTGCACAATACTTTGTGCAAATTATTTCATTGCCTCTGCTCTCAAAACGGTGAAGGAAAACATCGTGGGAAAACCGGCATGTCCTAGAATTAAAAATTCGAAGACATGAGACATCCACCAACCCGCACTGGGCTCGCGTAGTGGATTACGGCCCATTCCTTCTCCTAGGAGAATGTTGTTTAAGGCGTCTCTAGAGACGCCTCAAACAACATTAAAAAAAAGGCTGATGATGATGGTATAAATTAGTTGGCTCATAAAAAAAAATCGCGAATGTAACCCTAATTTACGATTTGTATTACGTTAAGAAAAAATTTGAAAGTCACAAAAAAGAAAAATCTTGTTTTTTAAAACCGCCTCGTTAAAAAAAATATAGTATATGTAGTCATTGTTTTTTTAATAAAAATGAAACCGCGAAGTCGACATAGACCTAGGAGTTCATATAATGGTAATTATTTTTTAAAACCATTATTTTTGCGTTTAAAATTCACAGACCCTAACTTCAGACTCGCCAAGATCCGACGGCCGTACTGTAGGCAGTGACTTTTTTTTTTTTATTGATTATAGGTTCGCCCTTGACCGCTATCTCACCTGATGGAAAGCGACGATGCGGTCGACGATGGAGCGCGCTTACCTAGAAGTAACCTATTCACTCTTGACTTAAAGATACCCGGATTGTAGCTATCAGGAAACACCGACTCCGGCAAGGAATTCCACTCCTTGGCTGTACGCATAATGAATGTGCTCCCAAAACGTTTTGTACGTATATGTGGGATTTCCACCATGTACCGGTGGCGCAATGCCGTACGTCTGGTGGTCCGATGATGGAACGGGCTAGGCGGAATTAAATTATGTAATTCCGACGCACACTCCCCGAAATGCAACCGGTAGAAAACCGACAGGCTAGCAACTCGGCGTCGATGCTCAAGACTTTGAAGTCTCGACTCGACAAGTGCATCATCGCCAATGATCCTCTTGGCTCGCCTCTCAATAGACTCAAGCGCAACTACAACCAGCACTTAATTTATTTAACTATTTATGTACCTACACACATATAATTAATAGATAAATGCTTAATGTTGTTATGTGCCAATTTGTATGCCTTAAAAAGCCTGGCTTCCTGGAGCCCAAGTCAACTATTTTCAAATTATTGTCATTCCAATACGATTCCATTGTCATTTTGCTAAAAGTTCGTAATCTGTTAATTCATAATGGCTGATCATTGAGCGGTCAGTGGTTTCGTAATAGAATTGGTAGTACGAGCTATACACCGTTAAATTTTAGTCGTTTTAATCCCGAAGAGGGTCGATCCAGTACATGAAACACTATCGATTTGTGTAGATAAAATAAAAAAATAACGTACTTTTTTTCTTAATCTCTTATTGATAAACGCATTTACGAAATTAATTTCTTTAAGTAAACGAGTCATTGACCTTGTAAGTAGTTGTCGGTCGTTGCGTACTAACTACCTACAGGTCATTGAACTCGCCCAGCTGACGTTTACTTAAAGAAATCAATTTAGAACATGCCTAAATTAATTCGAGTTTTAAAAAAAAGTACTTCGTTTTTTTATTCTAACTTTACCAATCGATAGTGTTTCATGTACTGAATCGATCCTCCAAGGGATTAAAACGATCAAGATTTAACGGTGTATTGTAACGAATTAAAAACAATAAGTGCACAATAACATTCTAAAATCACTGATTGAAGGAACAGTCAAAATTTTAGTAATTTACCGCATATGTCAAATATTCATTTGTCATTATGTACGAGATTACCATTCTAAAAAAAATATTTCAATGAAGTGTCACTGGTTGATCATTGAAAAGTCATAATGACGCCATCATATTAGTAGATAACCAAACTTGTCAAAATCAACAATTAATGAAATCAATGATCGACTATTCTGACAGTATTGTAATAGCAGGACCTCAATTCGCCCTGGAGAAATGACCACGGGACCAAAGTCGCGGCAAATACCTAATGTTTCTACTAAATCAATCAATCAACATCACAACATGTGAGCAAACATTATTGGGTGTAATGACAGTCTTCGTACGAGAAAACTCTTCCGTGTTTACAACATTCTAAAATCATATTTATACTTTAATTTAAACTAGCGACCCGCCCCAGTTTCGTACGGGTACAATGGTGATATTAAATATACAATGCATGTATTATACACATAAAACTTCCTCTTGAATCACTCTATCTGTTAAAAAAAACCGCATCAAAATCCGTTGCGCAGTTTTAAAGATTTAAGCATACAGCGGGAAGCGACTTTGTTTTATACCTACTATCAGTATTATCTTTAAACACAGTTAAATTATGATCGTTTTTTCACTAACATTTTTACTTTAGATTTGTAAAGATAAAATTAAAAAAAAATATATTTTTTAATTAAGAAAATACAAAATTACGAAATTCACTCAGCCTATTCACTCTAGCTTTGAAGACACCTAAATTAAATCGGAAAAATGAAGATTTTTTTTCGTAACTCTTATTTAGAAAGAAAGAAAAATTTTACGAAAAGTAAACGAGTCAATGACCTTTTTTTTTCGACCACGGGATTAAAAAACCGGACAAGTGCGAATCAGACACGCGAACAGAGCGTTTTTGGGTTCCGTAGTCAATAAGCAACCCTTATAGTTTCGCCATGTCTGTCTGTCTGTCCGTCCGCGGATAATCTGAGCGACTGTCAATCTTCGTCGACAGCGCGATCTCTCGGGAAATTGGGTTACTAATTTGTACATGGGCTACTGGGTTCTGTTACATTGAGGTGACGTCGGACCTTCCTTTCAGAAGCCGGACCGGCTCCCAGTAGGCTTCGGCACTGTAGTGAGGCCTCTACATCGACGATCTGGCTTGGTGTGGACCATTACCAGACGACCGAACGGTGGCCGGAATCGGGATCGAAATCCCGGCGGCTTCCGGGGCGTGTGCACTGTTGCCTTATGCGGTCGGCTTCCTCCTTTGCTAGCATTATTGCTTCGCAGAAGGAGGCGTCCGCCTGTCACTCCTCCTCGCTTCGGACTATAGGCTCTACCAGAACCAGAGCCCGGACGTGAACAGAGGCTTCCGTACAAACTTACTTATGAAAACAGTTTAATTCCCGAATGGAGACTCGAAGATTTTTCCAAATCGCAATTTTTATGACCTTACAATCCCTGTTTTATTAGATTTAATCCTATACCTGTGCAAAAAGACCTTATTTTATACTATGTTTTAAGATTCTTGGCTCGTTGGCCAAGGATCTTAAAATATGGCATAGCACACTTTTTCCTGTGGGCAAAAATCATCCAGTGACATCTCCCGCCCATGCGCGGAGTAGGAGATATTGTCAGACTTTTACTGACTAAAAAGCCATCCCGTTCCTTCGTTGCCTTGGTTTTAGGGCTCTGGTGTATACTTTCACATTTACCCATGGTCCCAGGAGGCGTTAACCCTACTGGACCTTTACAGGTTGCTGACACTTCTTTGAGGCGCGCGGAAATAGTACGTGCTATTGACGTCTTGGGCTTGGTTCGGACGGTTACCTAACAATCGGACGGCGAGCAATGGGTGGCTCGCAGTCCGCGTCTCTTCCGCACGAATCCGGTGTGGGTACCTACTTCCCGAACTTGTCATGTTTGGTACGAACCTGCGTCATCGGAAGGTGAGGACGCCGTGATGTCTTTGCAGCCACGCCACAAGGCCCTCCTTGAGGCGTGGCCCCTACCTGGTCCACCAGGTCTACCAGGTAGGTCCCTACCTGGGGGAGGGTTACCGCCATAATTGTAGCGTTCCCAATCCCATAACGAAAAAAAATCCACTAAAGGGTTCCGTTTTTCCTTTTGTGGTGCGGAAGCGGAACCCTAAAAATACAATGCTGTACCTATATTTTTTCTCATTTTATAAAGTTCATATTTAAATAAATGAAACATATCATGTTTTAATTAAATGTATGTATGAAATACAAATATGATCGACAACTATTGCACGACGCCGTCTAGTCTAGTATCTATCTGTCCTACTCTACCCTATTATTTCTTTCATAATAATTTTCTCCTGACAATAACAAACACAGTAAAAAAGAATAAGCGAAATTATTTCAATTATTTTCGAGATTTTCGCTTAGCAACACATTCAGCGATTCATTTTTATATTATAGAAGATTTATACCTATTAAAGTTTCAACCAAAATAATCTATGGGGCAGTGCGTTCCAGACATAACATCCGTCTGTTTCGTTGATAGTGACTCTGGATTAGACACATCCGTTGTCTACACGCGCTTAAACAAGCGAGGTCATTGGTGTTGGTTGGCGAGTCTGAAGTTAGCCGCTGCGAATTTTAGCGCTTGAAAACTCATACAAAAATAAAGATAAAAAAAATGCCAATAATAGTTTTTAATAGCAACAACAACTGCAAATTGCTTTATTCATTAAAGCACGCGTATTATGCGTTCCAAATAAGAACAGGAACCTCGAATAACCTCGATCTGTCAAATTTTGAATGAAAAGTATGGTTTGCAAAAAAATCTTATTTGCGTACCTATCAATAAAAAGTGTTTTTTTTGCTTTTTATTACAACATTTTAGTTAATTCTAGTTGAAGTAAAAACATAAGGGTTTAATATAAATTTTCCAAATATATTGTTTTAATAAGTCATAAATAGTTTACAAGAAAAACTATTTCCTTTCTTATTTTCATTGTTAGAAACAATTCGCCTTTTACTTCTATTTACCACTACTCAGACACATCACTCAGTGAAACAGAGATAAACAAAATTGAAAAATTGTATTTTGATTAAACTTTTTTCATTGATTTTTGATTATTGAGATTCGTACGTAAATTAATTTTTTTTATATCTTTTTTTGTTCACTCTACGTAATTTCTTCGATTTGACAGTTCGATGTGACGTCACAACATGGCCATCGATCCTATTCTCATTTGGAACGGGTTGTACGTGCGTGTGTACGAATTGTCAATAAACTGTATGTGCCGACAAAGGCTTGGACTCGGTCAGGATGTTTACCGGACGGTCGGACGGCGAGCTACAGCAGAGAAAAATACCGAAAAAAACTCAGAGGTCAAAGTGTCTTTTAAAAATCGACACAGCTTACATGTAATGGTTTCTTTTATTTTTTTTTTCTTACTTCTATAATAGTCTCTTTCAATAATGTGAATGTGAGAACATTGTAGACGCAAATCTTATTACTTCCTATCATTTTTACAGTACGAGTACAATATTGACTGGTCTGCACTGTCCTTACATAATTTATGTGTTAATACTGTAATACCTATATAATATATTTTTTAAAGGGTTGGAGTTTCTTACCGATTCTTCTCCATAGGAAACGACCAATTTGGAACCGTGCACTAGCTTCTGACGTTTTACAAGTGCCCATGGAGGCCTATGTGAAATAAAAATATTTGGACTTTGACAAAACATGGACCCGTTGTAGCCCATCATCGACCCTTGGGTCATAAAATAAATAAATACCTATCGGAAAAATTCTTCTCATAATAAATTACAGAGCAAAAGAAACAAACTCACATTCGTGTGTGACTTTTAAACATAAAGAAAGAAAGAAAATATGTTTATTTGGCACTCCATGAACCAATATAAAATAAACAATTACAACATATGTAACTAATACATTCTCTGTTGATTTGCTCATAATAATCGTACAGGCGTTTGGTTCGAAAAGATACTGTTCTAACCAAACTTTGTGGCGGTGACCTCTCGGGCTGGACTTTGGTTCAGAACATGGCAGGCGGTCGCCTCCTTATGTGAAGCAGTAACGCTAGCAAAGGAGGAGGCCGACTGCATCAAGCAATGGCAACAGCGCTCGCGCCCTCGCTTCCACGCCGCCGCGATTCAGATCCCGATTTCTGGCCACCGAAGGAGCGGGGGGCTTGTGGACTTGTCGGACAGCGAGCAATGGGTGACTCGCTGTCCGGCCGTCTGGACCGAACCCAAGTCGTCGACGGCTTGTACTGTTCCCGCGCGCCTCAAGGAGTGGTCAGCAAAGTGTAGGGCCCCAACAGGATCGAAGCTTCCTGGGATCAGCAGAAGAAACGAAGACAACGAAGGAACGGGGTTGGTTTTTAGTCAGTAAAAATCTGACACTATCTCCCGCCCTGCCCAAGGCCGGGAAAAGCCACTGGATAATTTTAGCACACCATAAAAAATTACCAAATCTTGTAGGTATTATTTATTTGTTCTGTGACCAAACTTGAATTAATTTTGCAAATATTTTAAGAAGCAGTTTTTTCAAGGTGATAAAATTTTAAAATGTTCTTATTTCACATAGGCCTACATGGGTATTTATAAAAATTAGAAACTGGTAATACGGCTCCAATTGTCAACTGGCAAAAATCACGATTACACATTAAAATAATATAATTTTATTGATTACGTTGATGACATTGTTTACATTATAATGATTAATATTAAAACAACAACGGAGCATTTTTAGGTGCCATTAGTGTATACAATTAAAAAATAATAAAAATCTAGAAGTTATACAATAAAAAAAAATTGTTACAAAATTATAGCAAATCGGCAAGTAAGGAGATGACTGGTTACGAATTCATTTCATCAGCCGCCCTCGCCAAGTTCCTGTCGTTTCGTTAACGTCGAACGCTTGGAATAGATCACGCCACGATTTCCTTAGTTCTGACCACGTAACTGAGCGTTGAGATGACACCAGAACAAAGAAATTTGCGGCGTGGCCAACTCAAAGCGTTCGACGTTAACAAAACCAAAGTAACTTGGCTAGGGGGTCAGGCAAGATAAAATTTTATTCTATTGAATAGTACGTAACGATGATGGCAAGGGTTAGAGGTGAAAGATTTGATAGAGTAGACTCTTCAATATCTTCACTCCTCGTGCTAGAACTGTGCTGAAGAAGAGACAAGAGTCTTCTATACTTCAGACAACATTTGGAGCACAAGTCGACTCCATTGCTTTGTTCAGAGCGACCGGCTCCTCTCTACTCTTGTAAGCGTATAAGAAACATTTGATTAGGAAGGCGGGAACGTCGCATCTTTCACCCTCGTAGTCTGCGGGGCACCGGCACACTGGCTCTCTCTTCTCATCCAGGGAACAGACACCGCCGTTGAGGCAATACTGATGGCATGCGCTGACTTTGTTTTCCTCAGAAGTATCGGCATCACTAATGAAACAAAAAACATTTTAATCAGAGAAGTATAGCAATGAGAGCAGTGGTGGCCGAGTGGTAAAAACCTCGACTTACGAGGTCTCGTATTCAAACCCAGCCAGGTGCATTACCTTGTGTTATATTTTAACAAAACGACCGCACGAACAACATTAGTCGTTTTAACTTATACCAGCGCTTAAAAACACTTTCAAAGTCAAATTGAAAAAGAAGTCATTTTAAGATCACATTTTGGGAAATTATCCTCCGAGCGGTCTACACTATAGTCACACTCGGGCGTTTCTTCCACCTAAATCCGGCGTAGGAACCTCCCGAACATATCGTCCCCATTATAACTATGTGCAAATATACAAAAAAATATAGGTACCTACTTATATCTTAATACCTACAAAAAATACAAACTTAATGGCAATATACATTGAAAAGGAATAAGAATACTTGAGCATTAACAAATGATTATACGCCGTTAAATCTTGATCGTTTTAATCCCTTGGAGGATTGATTCAGTACATGAAACACTATCGATTGGTAAAGTTAGAATGAAAAAACAAAGTACTTTTTTTTAATACTCGAATTAATTTATGCATGTTCTAAATTGATTTCTTTAAATAAACGTCAGCTGGGCGAGTTCAATGACCTGTAGGTAGTTAGTACGCAACGACCGACAACTACCTACAAGGTCAATGAATCGTTTACTTAAAGAAATTAATTTCGTAAATGCGAATATCTATAAGAGATTTGAAAAAAAGTACTTTATTTTTTTATTTTATCTACACAAATCGATAGTGTTTCATGTACTGGATCGACCCCCTTCGGGATTAAAACGACTAAAATTTAACGGTGTATACTTATATGCAACGCCTTCCTCACTTCTAACTTACTATTTGCTGTGCCCATCAGGGTCCACGATTGCTACCATGTTATTTATATTACCATCATCTTTATGTTGATCTTTACACCTTTACATTGTGGATTTGCAATAAAGAATATGAATATGAAACTAGCGTACAATAACAAGGTGTTAAGTACCTGAATTTATTTGTTCCCTCAGCACCAGAACATTTGTCCGTACTGGCGGTAACTTCGCATCTTTCACCATCGTAATCTGCTGAACACTGACAGACTGGCTCCCCTTCTTCATTCAGGGAACAGACACCACCGTTTAAACAATAGTCTTGGCACGCGTAGACTTCACACCTTTCTCCAGAGTAGCCGGCGATACAGCTGAAATGACAAAGGACTAGATGTAGATGATGATCATGATGATGATGGTAGATGGGTCAGAACAGATCTCTCACATTATCCTCAGGGACGTGCTTGTAAAAGTTAGTGGTGGCAATAAATGGATTGGCGCTGGTGTATGGCCGATATGCAATACTTTAGAAAATACAATGATCCTGGACAAACAGTGATTTTTTAATAATCAAATCAAATTAAAATGGTTTTTATTTCACATAGGCCTACATAGGCACTTATAAAACGTCAGAAGCTAGTGTACGGTTCCAAATTGGTCGTTTCCTATAGGGAAGAACCGGTAAGAAACTTCATGGTAATTTAAAAAAAAAAAAGAATCTTCCAATGATATCTCTCAATAATAGTGTCAGACTTTTACTGACTAAAAATCTACCCCATTCCTTCTTTGCCTTAGTTTCAGGGCCCTTGTGTACACTTTCACGATACCATGACCCCGGGAAGCTAAAAACCCGCTGGGATCTCTCCTGATAGTAAGCTATAAAGAGGCCGACGATGCAGCACGCTTGCTTAGAAGTAACCTATTCACTCCTGACTTAAAGACCCCTACGTTGTAGCTTTCAGGGAACACAGATTCTGACAGGGAATTCTACTCCTTAGCTGTACCCGCAACGAATGTTAGGATGGCCAACGTGTAAAAATAAATGCCTATAACAACTGCAAATTGCATTTATGTTTTTAAACCATTTATTTATTTTACGAGTTGCTTAAGCATATAATCTCATAAAATCATACCTATCTAATAGGCAACAGATTACAGAGATAAGGAAAGTAAACATAGTCACAAAAACAGAAGAAAATTATGCGTCTGAATCTAGAACGGTAGAACTTGGCGTTCCACAAGGGGGTATTTTATCCGCCCCTCTCTTCCTTGTATATATAAACAACATGCCTTCGGTAATAAATCATGAAATGACATTATTTGCTGATGATAGCACTGTGCTATTCACTAATGACAATACAATTAATTTAGAATCTGACATTAATCAAACTTTAGTATTAGTAAATGACTGGCTTAATTTAAATAAATTAATGATTAATATTGACAAGACCAAAATAATTAATTTCAAAATAAGAACTCGACGTACGGGAACCTTAAATATTAAGTATCTAGATAAAGACATTGAAGAAACAGAAACAACAAAATTCCTAGGATTATTCGTGGATGACAAAATAAAATGGAAAATGCACGTTGAGTATGTTTGTAAAAAGCTAAGTAAGTTCTCGTACGCCCTTCATAGACTACGGAAAATTGCAAATCTACCAACACTACTAACGGCATACCATGGTTACATCAGCTCTAACCTTAGATACGGTCTGATCTTCTGGGTCAATAGTGTCGATAAAGAACGCGCGTTCATTGCACAGAAACGATGTGTCAGAGCTATTTTCAACCTACAAAAAACTGAGTCTTGTGAACCATTTTTCAAAAAAAATGAATGTATTACCGTTACCTTGTCTATATATTTTTGAGGTCGCAGTCTTTGTCAAAGGTAATATTGACCTATTCAAATATCGAACCCGTATGCGGCATCAGGACAAGCTAGACATAGTTCCTAGTAAAACGCATTTCTTACACAAAAGTATTGTCTGCTCAGCTCCGCGTATATACAATAACATTCCAAAGCCTATAAGAGCAATAATTACTGAAATAAAATCATTTAAAAAGGAACTCCATGAACTGTTAGTGAACAAATGCTATTACTCTATGAAGGACTTCTTTGACGACAAATCACTAATAAAATATAATCTGCCTGAGTCATGATGCGTTTTTGTATAAAAATGACATTTTTTGTCTTTTAAATACTAACTATTTGACTGTAAAAATTTGTTACTCCAACTTATTGCTGACATGCATGTAAACTCACTGTAGGTTACAACATTGTATTGTACGCCCTAAGGGTAGGACATGGCTGTTCTTAAAATATTTGATTAATACCATCTGTATATTGTACCAGTGATCCACAATAAAGATGAATTGAATTGAATTGAGTTTACAAGCGCTAAATTTCGCAGAGCCCAACTTCAGACTCGCTAAGATCAGACAGCCGTACTTTACTGTTGGCGCATCAACCTACATCTAGTGGTCTGATGATGGACTGTGTATGTATTATCTATACTTACTTACTTTCACAAAAAATATGATTTACCTGCACTTAGGTTCGCCAGCACTGATACTACAATTTCCTTGTAAACAGTAGTCCTGGCAAATGGGAATCTCACATCTGTCACCGTAGTAATCTGCTGGGCACAGGCAGACAGGTTCATCTGCCTTACTCAAGGAACAGACACCGCCGTTTAAACAATACCCGTTACATGCTTTTTCCTCACACCTCTTCCCAGAGTAACCGGCTTTACAACTGAAATAACGAAAAGTTATATATTTTATTTATTTATTTTATTTATACACAAAGTATATTACAGAGTAAATGCTATATAGTAAGCTATGGCTAATAACAGGTTTCCCTTCTAACTAGGGCTAGCTAGCTAGTGTAAATATAATTTTTATTATAGTTACACTAGCTGGTACCCGCGACTTCGTCTGCGTCAATAAAAGGTAGCCTATTTCACAACACTTTTACACGTAATTTTTGTTTTTTTTTTTGTCAGTTTAAACTAGATGAGTCCGGTGTTTCCTAGCTGACTACCCTGAGAAGAAAAACCGAAACAAACTCAGGGGTCAAAGTCTCTTTTAAAGTCCATACAGTAATAGTCAAATCTTATGAGAACAATGCAGATTAGCGTCTGAGATGGTCTTTTGAGGAAAGAACCATACAGATTTGAGTGGACCTGTCCAGTCAGTGCAAGCATTTGTCAGTATTCGTATAGCTCAACTTAGGAAAACTAAGGAGCTCAACGATTTGACGATCAATGCCAAAGAAGGGCCATTTGGGTAGGCCGCAGAAATACTCAAACTGCCAGACATGCGTCAAAATAATTGAACATACGGAAAAAAAAAGAAATATTCCACATAGTCCTCATATTCACAATAAAATACAGAAGTGTAGAAAATTGTAATATTTAACAAAGTAAATATTTTGGTCAAATATAAATTAAAAAAAAAAAAAATTAATATATACATATTGTAAAATAAAAACAAATATGAAGGTCAAATTGTAAACAATATAAGTACAAAAGCACAACTGAAATATAAAAAATCAGAAGAGAACAATTGTAGAACATACCGGAGCAGGTCAATCCCAAGCCTTTTTGTCCTCAAGATAGTCTTTTACATTGTAAAAAGCCTTTAGCAAAAGTTTCCGTTTTACAAATGATTTGAATTTATTAAGGCTTAGTTCCTGAATATGATTAGGAAGCTTATTATAATAATGTATACACTGACATTTGAATGATTCCTCTATTTTTTTGAGCCTGGTAGCAGGCGCCACAAATTTATGTTTATTCCTAGTATTAAAATCATGAATATCACTATATTTCTTAAACGTGTTTTTATTTTTATGGGCATACAAGATATTTTCGTAAATATACTGAGAAGGTACAGTCAGTATATTAATCTCTTTAAATTTATCTTTAAGAGAGTGTTTGGGACTTAATTTATAAATAAAACGAATAGCTCTTTTCTGCAGAACGAAAGTTATCTGAATATCAGCGGCATTTCCCCACAATAAAATACCGTACGACATGAGACTATGAAAATAACTAAAGTAAACTAAACGTGCTGTCTCTAAGTCAGTTAAGTTTCGTATTTTTCTTACAGCATATGCAGCAGAGCTGAGTTTTTTAGATAATTTGTCTATATGGGGGCCCCATTGAAGCTTAGCATCCAAAGTTATGCCCAAAAACACTGTAGTATCTTCAGGACTCAACTCTTTACCTTTTATTAACACACTAGTTTCTACTTGCTTAACATTAGGCATGGTAAACTTAATACATTTCGTTTTTTTTTCATTAAGTAGCAAGTTATTTACGCTAAACCAATGTACTATTTTTGAAACAGCGCTATTTATATCGTCAGTAACCGGCTGTTGGCGTTTAAGTTTAAATTAAAGTGATGTGTCATCAGCAAACAAAACTATATTTTGGTTATCTTTAATGAGGTAAGGCAAATCGTTAATATAAATAAGAAACAAAAAAGGACCTTGAATTGAGCCCTGGGGGACACCCATTTTTACTACAGACCCGGGAGATCTTTTTCCGTTCACATCAACTCTCTGAATCCTTTCACTAAGATACGACGTAAGAAGATCCAGGGAGGAGTTTCGGATCCCGTAGTGGCGTAGTTTCCTGATTAATGTTTCATGGTGAACGCAATCGAAAGCCTTAGACAAATCGCAAAAAATATCCAGGGCATCGCATTTGTCTTCCCATGCATCATAAATATGTCCTAAAAGTTCAACACCGGCATCGGTTGTTGAACGACCCCTTGTGAAACCAAACTGTTTAGTATGCAACAAGTTATTTCTATTAAAAAATCTTTGCAATTGCTCTAAAATAAGCTTTTCAAATATTTTACTAAAGGCAGGTAGTACAGAAATGGGTCTGTAATTCGTGGGGTCAGATGTACTACCCGTTTTGAATAATGGTATTATTTTACTATACTTCATTAGATCAGGAAACTCACCGCGATCGATACAATTAGTGAAAATTAAAGCTAAAGAAGGAGCTACAATGTGGATTATAGACTTTACAACGTCCACAGAATTACCCCATAAATCTGCAGTCTTTTTAACATTTAAGGAGTTAAAGGTTTTAATAATACTAACGCAAGTTACATGTTCGAAACTAAAATCGAAATCGCAAACTTTAACATTATCTTTAAGTAGAGACTCTGCTGCAGTAGATGAAGAGTTCAGAGATTTTGTTGTTGATACGGGGATCTCTGAGAAGAAGTTTTCAAATGCCGCAGCAACCTGTGCGTCCGATGTGATCACATTGTCTTCAATTACAAGTTTATAATCGCTTGATGGTCTTGTAGACCTTCCAGTTTCTCTATTTATAATATTCCAAGTCGTTTTAATTATATTATTACTGTTTTTAATTTTGGAACTTAAGTCAAGCGATTTTGCTAAAAAACAAACTTTTTTTAAACAATTTTGAATAATTTCTAACATATAAACTAAATTCTGCAGTGTTAACAAAAATCCTTTCTTCATACAATTCGTAAAGTCGGATTCTACTTTTTAACCGACTTCAAAAAAAAGGAGGTGGTTCTCAATTCGATTGTATTTTTTTTTTTTTTTTTTATGTTTGTTACCTCAGAACTCCGTTGTTTATGGATGGATTTGCAAAATTTTTTTTGTACTTGAATGGATATGCTTCCAGATTGGTCCCATTTTTTTCAAAATCGAGTTTTGATGATGGGATCCATGAGAAATCGAGGGAACTCCTCAAATATTATAAGCAACTATATAGTTTTTTTTATATTTTCATTGAGAACTCAAGTATTTACAGTCAAAAAGTAACATTTGATGAGGTGGAACTGGTGAAGAAGATCAGAAATGGGTAACGAAACTTGACACTCGCATAGATATCACAATCAAGGTAGTTAAGCAACTATTAAAATGCACTATAAACCAATGATATTAAATAATTATCATCTGATGATGATGATGGAGCTGGAAGGTAGGCACTGGAACTGCGTAACTAATTAATATATCCTAGCCGTGTTTGGGCTTGTTAGAATTGTCATAAGATGCACTTTGGCTGTAAGGTACTATTGAACTGATGTGATGATGAAGCTGGAAGGTGGAAGGTCGGCATGGGAACTTCAAAATAAAAAAACGTATCCTAGCATTGTTTGAGCTTATTAGAGCTCTCGTGGGCAATGCTGTCAAGGGCAATGGAAAGGGCTATGCTCGGAGTTTCCTTGCGTGTTCGAATCAGAAATGAAGAAATGCGCAGGAGAACCAGGGTCACCGACATAGCCTGAAGAATTGCCAAACTTAAGTGGCAGTGGGCAGGGCACATTGCTCGTAGAACAGATGGCCGATGGGGCCGAAAGGTTCTAGAGTGGCGACCGCTCACCAAAAAACGCAGCTTTGGAAGACCTCCCAAAAGGTGGACGGACGACCTGGTGAGAATCACGGGAATGCGATGGATGCGAGTCTCACAGAATCGGTCGTTGTGGCGACGTTTGGGGGAGGCCTATGTCCAGCAGTGGACGTTTTCTGGCTGAAATGATGATGATGATGAGAGCTGTTATGAGATGTACCCATGAGATGAATCATAAGTATTTCATGCATCATATCATCTCTCCACGAGATCAAAACGATTACACTGTAACAATGTACCTATAATATGTATTCCTACTTATATGACATTGGTAACTTTTTCAAAAGAAATGCAGGAACGATATTGACTTCGTTGCCATAACACATTATAATAAAAAACACTAAACGGCTACAAATAAAAAAAACGTTTTACAAAAAAAAAAAACCGCCTTCAAAAAAAGCCAAACGATAAAAGTTCCTACACTAAAAAGTTGAAAATAAAAATTTGAATTGCTGTAAAGAAACTTAATTTATAGGTAAACTTATTTGACATTAATATTTTGCAAATATTCAAAATTTATTACTTCTTTTTGGAGTCGGTGCCAGCCAAGGCAAGGAATTACGAATGGGCAACAATCCCTTGAAAAACTACCTCTAATTTAACTATAAAACTACTTAGTACCTATTTGCATACTCAAATATACATATAATACTTAATTAAGAGACAAATACATAAAAAAAAAACAAACATATAAACATACATACAAAAAACACACACATATACATACACATAAAAAACACACAAAAACACATACATAAATATATATATAAATATGTATATACATTGAAAATGTTTAAGCATTATGTACGAAAAATGGCACTGGTTAAAAAGCTACCTAACATTAAATTTCAACAATAAAAATGCTGGCACCGACTCCAAAAAGAAGTAATAAATTTTGAATATTTGCAAAATATTAATGTCAAATAAGTTTACCTATAAATTAAGTTTCTTTACAGCAATTCAAATTTTTATTTTCAACTTTTTAGTGTAGGAACTTTTATCGTTTGGCTTTTTTTGAAGGCGGTTTTTTTTTTTTGTAAAAAGTTTTTTTTTTATGAATACCATTGGTAGCCCATTCACTGAACGATACGTCACTGTTAACAGAAATAGTCTTAGGTATAAAAGTAGAATTAAATTGATTACAGTATATATTAAAAAATTCTTCATATTGGTGATTGACATCATTAAGTGTAGACAAATCCGGCAAATTATAAATGAGTTTATTTTTAAAAGTTTCTAAACGACTTGCAGTTTTAGGGTTAACAGTGATATTCTTTTTAGCCACAGAGTTATTTTGGGTTTGAAATGTAATTAATTGCCCACAGTGATCAGAATATTAATATATATTAATAATAAATAGAATAAAAAAGAATATTAATATGGATTTAGTGTATGCATGCAGTGTACATTTTATTTACTGTTATGGATATATTTATATGTATTAAATGAGTTTGATTTGAGTGTATTTTAAGTTTTGTGAATTATTTATATTTATACACACTGTGTCTACATTTCTCATCCAACTCTTCTGTCGCAGGTCTGCTGGAAGAAATTTCGTTACAAATAAGTAGTACTTTTGTACTCTTCTATCTGTATGTGTTCTTTTCTTTTTGTAAGTGTTTGTGTGTACGTATATAAATAAACGAAGATAACAAAAAGCTTTATTTGATTCCAATGGAACCAAAAAAAAAAAAAGACTAGTTGATACAAACATAGAACCAGTCAGTTAACAATAATGCATCTTTTGGTGAATGGGCTACCGTTGGTATTCACAAAAGTAGAAATCAGCTTTATGAGTTATATGATGAAAAGATTTATGTTAACACTGCTGAATTTAGTTTGTATGTAAGAAATTATTCCAAATTATTTAAAAAAGTATGTTCTGTTGCAAAGTCGCGTTATTTGAGTTCCAAAATAAAAAATAGTAATAATATAATTAAAACGACTTGGAATATTATAAACAGTGAAACCGGAAGATCTACAAAACAATGTAGTGACTATAAATTTGTAATAGACGACAATGTCATTCAATCGGACTCTCAAGTTGCTGCGGCTTTTGAAAACTTCTTTTCAGAGATACCCATATTAACAACTAAATCTCTGAACTCATCACCCATTGCTGCAGAGTCTCTGCTTAAAGAAAATGTTAAAGTTTGCGATTCCGAGTTTAGTTTTGAACATGTAACCTACAGAGACATAATTAAAACTTTTAACACTTTAAACGTCAAAAAGACAACAGATCTATGGGGAAATTCTGTGAATGTTGTAAAATCGATTATCAACGTTGTAGCTCCTAGTTTAGCACATATTTTTAATAGTTGTATTGATTGTGGTGAGTTTCCTGACTTAATGAAGTATAGTAAATTAATGCCATTGTTTAAAACGGGTAGTACAACAGACCCCACGAATTATAGACCCATTTCAGTACTACCTACCTTTAGTAAAATATTTGGAAAACTTATTCTAGAACAGTGACAAAGATTTTTTAATAAACATAAATTGTTACATACGAAGCAATTCGGTTTTACAAGGGGTCGTTCAACAACCGACGCTGGTGTTGAACTTTTAGGACATATCTATAACGCATGGGAACCCGTTTTTATTTCTAGTTTATATAAATGATTTACCTTACCTAATAAAGGATTACCACGATATAGTGTTGTTTGCAGACGACACTTCACTTTTGTTTAAACATAAACGTCAGCAGTCAAATACTGACGATATAAATATTGCTCTGTCTAAAATAGTACACTGGTTTAACGTCAACAACCTGCATTTAAATGAAAAAAAAAAAACAAATTTATTAAGTTTACAATGCCTCGTGTTAGGCAAGTTGAAACTAGTGTACAAATAAAAGGTAAAGATTTGAGTCCTGAAGATACCATAGTGTTTTTGGGTATTACTCTAGATTCTTAGCTTCAGTGGGGTCCTCACATTGATAAATTGTCTAAAAAACTTAGCTCTGCAGCATACGCTGTCAGAAAAATTCGTAATTTAACTGACTTAGAGACAGCCCGTTTAGTTTATTTCAGCTATTTTCATAGTGTCATGTCCTACGGCATTCTACTGTGGGGAAAAGCCGCCGATATTCAGACAATTTTTGTATTACAGAAAAGGGCTATTCGTTCTATTTATAAATTAAGTCCTAGATACTCACTAAGAGATAAATTTAAAAACATTAATATGGGTGTAACTGTGCCTTGTCAATACATCTTTGATAATATTTTGTATGTGCATAAAAATAAAAACATGTTTAAAAAATACAGTGATATCCATAACGTTAATACTAGGAACAAACATAAATTTGTGGTTCCTACAACCAGGCTCAAAAAAATTGGGGGCTCATTTAGATGCCAATGTGTACACTTATAATAAGCTTCCCAGTAACATTCAAGAACTTAGCCTGAATAAATTTTAATTGTTTGTAAAGCGAAAACTTTGTCAAAAGGCTTTTTATACTGTTAAGGAGTATCTTGAGGATAAGACGGCTTGGGATTGACCTGCTCCAGCACTATTATTGTAGTTGTATTTTATTTTTATTTATTTTTTTAACTTTGGACTTGCAATAATTTATTTTGCAGTTACATTTTTGTATTTTTTTTATTTTTTATTATTGTGAATGTGGGGACTATGTCGATTACTTTTCCTTTTCCGTAATTTTAATATGATGTCTGACAGATTTGAGTATTTGATGCGGCCTACACAAATGTCCTTTCTTTGGTATTGATCGTCAAGTCGTTGAGCTCCTTAGTAGTCCTAAGTTTGAGCTACACGAATACTGACAAATGCTTGCACTGACTGGACAGGTCCACTCAAATCTGTATGGTTCTTTCCTCAAAAGACCATCTCAGACACTAATCTGCATGGTTCTCATATGATTTGACCAATACATGATTACTGTATGGACTTTAAAAGAGACTTTGACCCCTGAGTTTGTTTCGGTGTTTCTTCTCAGGGTAGTCAGCTAGGAAACACCGGACTCATCTAGCTTTAACTGACGAAAAGAAAAAAATATTGACGTGTAAAAGTGTTATTTTAAAACCTATTTACAAAATAAATATCATTTATCATTTACCAGTACATGATTTTGGACCCCAGGTGGTGGAATATTTTGTTGGATATTTCTTAATTAAAAAAAAAATCTGTTGTGTTTTTACAGTAATACCTTTGTATTTGATTTCATTTGGCAACAGATTATTCTACTCAACCCTACTCTAGAACCTTCTCCTGACACTAACAAACACAACAAAATAAGTATTAGCAAATCTTAATTATATTATAAATCGGTTCAGCTGTTCTCGAGTTTTGCTCTTACCAATACAATTTAGCTATATTTTTATATTATAGAAGATACGCTAATGCTTTACTGCGATCCCACCTAATGGTAAGCAATGATGCAATCATTAATTGTGATATTTTTAGTGAAAAAGTAATAAATTAGAACCGCTCATTGCGGCGGCACTTCGGGAGGCCTAAATCTAAGACAACTTTCGGCTGAGATGAGACGTAATAAGATGAAAACGTTTTACCTGCAATTCGGTAATCCCTCAGCACTGACACTACAATCTCCATTCAAACAATAGTTATAACATATTGATACTGTAGACTCCGGCTTCGAGTTATTCTGGATCAAATATTGTACATTTTCGCAGCTCTTTACTCCCTGAATTTGTTCCTCTAATGTGTAGTAGGTAGCTATACGTTGACAATACCCACAGTTTGAGCTAGCAATTGCAAATTGTGTTTTTTCTATTCGTTCTGATGCATTCTTTGGCAATTGCCAAATTCGCAATTGATTATTCATAAAGTAGATGAAATTTTTTGATATAGCCAATGAATTAGAATTACTATCGTTTAATGTTTTATATAATGTTGTTCGGTTCTTTCCACGGAAATTGGCACTTTCGATTGAGATCTGATATCCACCAATGGCATGAATTGTCTCAGTCCAGTAAATTTTCTGGGATTGTAGATCGATGGCCAAGCTGATACGCAACCAAGCACTACTGTCTACTAAAACTTCTCTCTCGGACCCATCTAGTCGCATCCTGCCTATTTCATCGTCTGTGATCCAGTAAATATACCTGTAATTTATAAATATCATTAAAAAAAGGGTGGCTGAGTGATAAAGGCCCCAACTTACAAGTTGTAGGTCGCAGGTTCAAAGTGTTCAAACCCAGCCAGGCGCATTACTTTGGGTATGGTATATGGTTAAAATAACTTACCCTCCACAGCTGTCCACTGCGATATCATTACAACTGTGATCCAAAGTTGCCAAAAGATTTCCATCCAGTATTTTGTCAGGAGACGCAGGATTCAATGAGCACGAATATATACTCCGATGTTGCTTCCAAAAGAGTACTTGAGTGATAGGATCGTAGACTACTCGCGCGTAGTAACCGTATAATTCTCTCGTACCTAATTTTTTTATTTTCCCACTTGTCAAGTCATAGCTAGATATCGACATACCCGGGTCGATGAAGTCGGAAAAAAACACCCTATAGTGAACCGGATCGTAAGATACTGATGTTATATAATGAGCAAAAGGGATATTTTCTGTATGCGTTATTGTTCCATTGTAATAAAAATCTAGCCTCGTTATTTCGCTCACGACGATTTCTGAAACATAAAAATAAAAGAATTATCGGAAGTTATATGTTTGAGGCGTTTTGGGGTTGAAACACTAGAACCATGGCGTCCGAGCGCCCGTCGTATTGTCTGTGACATCAGCAAACAGCTGGTCAACTCTTTGCGAGACCAGATGCTTGGGCTTTTCGTATGTTTTTCCTCAGATCTCAACTTTGGACAGTTCATTGAATCCAAAGCCAAGATGGTAGCTGCTAGGAAACTCGGCGTTCTTGCAAAAGTCCGACGGTACTTCACACCGAGTCAGCTTCTAATGTTGTACAAAGCACCGGTCCGATCGTGTGTGGAGTACTGCTGAAAAATGCCACCTAGCGGCTTTGGATTCAGTGAAAAGGCGTGCAAAGAGGCTGATTGGTGATCCAAATTTGGTTGGGTCCAATCTTCAAAGCCTCGAGCACAGACGTAGAGTAGCCAGCCGTTCGGTTTTCTACAGGATGCATTTTGGAGAGTGTGCGCGGGAATTGCACGATTTGATTTGTTTTGCATTTACGAGTTTTCAAGCACTAAAGTTCGCAGAGCCTAATTTCGAAGACTCGCCAAGATCCCACGGCCATACTGTACCTATCATTTGTTTCCCCACCACCCCACCTGATAATAAGCAGTGATGCAATCGTTGTTGATAAATCGCTCTAATTTAGAGCCTATTCACTCTAGCTTTGAAGACACCTAAATTATAATCGGACGGGAAAACGCACCAGGAAAATCATTCTATTTCTTCGATATACGCGGTATAAACGACGAGGTGAAACGCTTAGTCCATATACCTAGATTTTTTATTCTTTTTTTCTAGCCTTGAAATTAACAAACAGTACTTATAAATCACGCTCTCATACTCACCCCATAAGAAGGAATGCGTGGACCTTACGAGCAGTGTTACCAACGTCAAAACACATGAGCTATACATCATCTTCTCTTCAGACCAGTTTATTCAGCAGATGAAACGTCCAATCTCGGTGAACGCTCGAAGGACACTAGAGCAAAGTGTTGGCTAATCGGGACCAATGTCGCTATATCCTGTTGGAGTAAAATTCCGCAGATAAGCTGGCTTGTATGTGTTAATCTCATATTATAATTTGTATACTTTTAGGGTCTCTTACGTCAATCTACATATATTATTATTATTATGGCTAGCCTGTGCTGTCCCACTGCTAAGCAAAGGCCTCCCTCCATTATTTCCAGTTATCTCGGTTATTTGCTTCATCGTTCCAATTCACAAGGAAGAAGATATCCAGCTCGTACCGCCATCTCCTTCGTGGTCTGCCGCGGCCCCGTGTCTCTGTGTTTGGGCACCAATCCTGTGTTTTATAATCTTACTAATATTATAAATGCGAAAGTTACGATGTTTGGATGTTTGTTACTCAATCACGCCAAAACGGCTGGGCGGATCTGGATGAAATTTGGCACAGGCATAGAATACACTCCGGAATAGGACATAGGCTACTTTTTATCCCGGAAACCCCAACCCCAATACCAGGCGGGCGAAGCTGCGGGCAAAAGCTAGTCTACTTATAAAGTGTTATTAAAAATGGGAGAAAAACTCGAAATAGGTGCTGAACTTACACAGAAGTCCGTCGCTCCTTGCAAAATCAGGCTAAGTTGATAAAGAGGAAACCCTAGGAAACCAGCGTGGTGTTCTTCATGATCCCAAAGAAGACGGTGACACATGGAACATGAGCTGCGTGCACAAAGAGGCTCAAAGGAGATCATTGCAGAAAGATGTGCCGTAGGTAATAGGCGTTGCATAGAGAGGCTCTGCTTAGTCTGCTTGCTCTGAGTAGTTGCTACTTCGTAGTCGCCGGGCATTTTTGCTGAACTGGACCTAATTGGCGCAGCCACACAATTTTATTTTTTCCCCTTTTCATCATTATTATGTCTGCGTGTGGTTTCTGTATTGTGTGTGTTTATATGTCAAATATTTTTTTTCTTTTTCTTTCTTTCTTTCTAGGGTGATCTTTTAAGAGGTAACGGTGCCCTTTCTATGTGTGGATGATGATCACCGAGGTGGTTTTAATCCCACACTCCCTGGATTTATCCCGAAAGTCTGGGAAAATTTCCTCTCGAGAACAAAAATAAGGTGATCAGTGTAGTAACGCTTTAAGCGTCCCCAAGTCGCCGTTGCGTCCTGCTGTCTCTACCCTCGTAGTCACGCATTATCTGAACCTTTTTCCTTTACTTCACTTCACGAAGATTAAAAAACTCTGCTCACTCTTGGAGTAGTGAAAAAATATACTTCTAAAGCAACTCAATCTAAAGAAAAAGCAGTATGCTCTGTTTATTGCGTATTTTGACGCTCGTATTTTAATAAAAAGCTATAAGGTATTAGGGTTTTTTAGGGTACTTCACGTAGGCTTACAATCTAAAAAAATGACAAGGAAAATTGGACGCAGCTAAGCAGAAAGGAAAAAATTCCTTATGCAACTTATTATATATTGAGTATTTTCTGCTTAACTACATCTAATTTGCGCGTGATTTGACACAGTTTGAGTATCTAATCGAGATAAAACACAATTTGTGTTTTGTTTTAAATAATCGCGTTTATTTCTGAAATTTGTCTCTTAATTAAGAAAAACAACTTCAAAACTCGATTAATATAATCCTATAACTCTATAGGACTCGAAGTTTTGTACGGAACCCTTGTCACACGAGTCCCGCTCACATTTGACAGGTTTTTTTAGATATAAACATCCGCATACATCGCTGGTTTGCTGCTAAAATAATATTTTTTAGCAATGGGCTTATCATGTCCTTACTTTATCCTCAGCTACGCCCACGGGACTTCTAGAATCGTCAAAACTTATTGTCAAAAATGACATCTTGTAGTTCGCCGTCTGGTCGTCTGGTAACTGTCTGGACCAAGCACAGTCGTCGACGGCGCGCGCCTCAAGAAGTTGTCAGCAACCGTAAGGAACCCTGCAGAAGAGTCAAAGCCAACTAGGGCCAAGGGTTCGTGTCTGAAAGGAAGGCTCTGGCCCAAGTATGTATGGCAATGTAGGAACGGGGACGTTGTTTAGTCAGTAAGAGTCTCACACTATTTCCCGCTCTACCCAAGGGCGGGATTCGTCATTGGATAATTTTTACCTACCAAAAAAAAATCTAAAAAAAGGGGAGGAAGAGGGAGGCCGAAGAAGAGATGGATGGATTGTGTGAGGAGTGATATGAAAGAAAAGGGAGTTAGTTATAGTGTGACGGGTGACAGACCAGAGTGGAAGAAAAAAACATGTTGCGCCGACCCCAAGTAATATGGGATAAGGGTAGGATGATGATGATCTCTCTAGGTCGTTGCTATGGCTATGGGCAGCCCCCCGATCCAATTGAGACTCAAAAATCTGTTACTGCACATTAAAGGATAAACAAAAATACATAGAAATATTTATGTTGTTCTTTTATATTTTAACACATTCTAAACTAGATACTCAAAAACCTGAAGCATAATTACTTCTAGTATTACTTTTAGTAGGTACTTAATAGTTATTACTACTTACTGATGAGAGCAGTGGTGGCCGAGTGGTAACGGCCCCGACTTACGAGTCGTAGGTCGCGGGTTCAAACCCAGCCAGGCGCATTACTTTGTGTAATTTATTTCATCACCACTGCTCACAAAACGGTGAAGGAAAACATCGTGAGGAAACCGGCATGTCCTAGAACCAAAAATTCGAAGACATGTGACATCCACCAACCCGCACTGGGCCCGCGTGGTGGATTACGGCCCATTCCCTCTCTTAGAGAGGAGGCCTGTGTCCCTGCAGTGGGAACATTAAAAAGGCTGATGATGATGATGATGATGACTTACTGATAATCATCATCTTCCTGCCCTTGTCCCGTTTTATTTGGGGTCGGCGCAATATGTTTTTTTCTTCCATTCTGTCCTGTCACCCGTCACGCTATCACTAACTCCTCTGTCTTCCATATCACTTCTCACACAATCCATCCATATCTTCTTTGGTCTCCCTCTCCCTCTCCATCCATCCAGGATGGATGGAGAGGGAGAGGGAGACCAAAGAAGTTTTTACTTGAACTTTATACTTTATACTGATAATAATAGTTACAAATAGCAATACAGTACCTATAGTTACTAATAATAATAGTTAATAGTTACTTTATAATTACTTAATAGTAGTTGGTAGTTATTATGTAGTAGTTAATTACTTCTAGTACTGTTCCTTTTTTCACTTTTTGAAGTTTTTAGATCTTGGCTTCGTACTCATCAATTTGTTGAGAGAACAATTGCAAAATACGTTTTAGATGGTTCACTTCGGTGCGAAGATCTTGTAGTATATGCTGTGTTGTGTTGTCAGCATCAGTATGTATGATAGCAACATCACATCTTTCACCCTCATAGTCAGCTGTGCACTCACAAACTGGCTCATCCTCCTCATTAAGATAACAGATTCCATTGTTTAAACAATGCTTATAGCATACGTTTACAACAAACAAATAAAACAACAAATAAAGTAACAAATAAAAATGTTAAAAGAGTTACTCTACCACGTGTAACGTAAATGGCGCCAAACCTGAAAATGAAGTGCTCAGGATAACGAGCAGAATCAATTACCACACGAATCGATCGATCGTCAATCGATGACATCGATCGACGTCTTTCGACGTTGATCGTTCGGTGTAGTAGCTTTAATTGATCGACGGATACCGGTCGACTATCCAATCAATTTATTGCCGGTCGACGGCATCGGTCGACGTAGATCGATTGACGCTGGCTATATTCCATCAGTTTCCACCATCGATCGATCGTCGATCGACATCGACTAATTTATTCTACCATCGATCTCATCGATCATCGTTATCAGCTATCGATCGATTGAAATGATTTGGTGTGACACATTGTATAATGAAAGGTCAAATTTGACGGAATACTCTATTGATGTTTTTTCCACGAGGGCTATTAGCGAAGACATTTATGATAGATGTAGGATATCTTTTCTAGTCTGTAATAAAATAAACACATTTTACCTGCACTTATGTTCACCCTCAGCACTGACACTGCAATTTCCATACACACAGTAATTGTGACAGATCGATAATGCACACTCAGGCTTCTCATCATTCGAGACCAAATACTGCACACCTTCACATCTTCTAACTCCTTGATTTTGATCCTTTAGTGTGTAGTTTGCTGCCAAACGGTGACAACCACCACAGGTTGATTCAGATATGATACGCATATTTCTTTCCAAATATCCCGTAGGTTTCTTTTGCAATTGCCAAAGTCTTGTTTCCAATGAGTCTGTACTGATCAGGTAAAGGGAATCTCTTGAAATGGCCAATGAACCAGCATTAAGCTGTATTTTATTTGTTTCAACATGTATTGTGGTATGGTTTTTTCCATAAAAATCGGCACTTTCAATAGATGACTCATATCCACGATTATCATTGTAGATTATCTCAGTCCAATATATTTTTTCTGTTTGTTGGTCAATGGCAAAGGTCAGTCGGGAAACATGACTATGTATTAAAACTTCTCTCTTGGACCCATCTAGCCGAGCTTTTTCTATTTCAAAATCTGTCATCCAGAAAATGTACCTGCAATTTTTAATCAATCAATCAATCAATCATTTATCTATATATATAAAAATCAATTGCTGTTCGTTAGTCTCGCTAAAACTCGGGATCGGCTGGACCGATTTGGCTGATTTTGGTCTTGAAATATTCGTGATAGTTCAGGGAAGGTTTAAACGGTGAGAACGAAAAAAAAAAAAAATAGGCGAAACGAAGTTTGCCGGGACAGCTAGAACCGATTTAGCTGAAAATTGGCAGGGAGGTAGTTTAGAGCCAGGAGAATGACATAGGATACATTTTTTTTTTTTTTTTTTTTAGAGTAGGGTAGAGTAGGGTAGAGTAGGGTAGAGTAGGGTAGAGTAGGGTAGAGTAGGGTAGAGTAGGGTAGAGTAGGGTAGAGTAGGGTAGAGTAGGGTAGAGTAGGGTAGAGTAGGGTAGAGTAGGGTAGAGTAGGGTAGAGTAGGGTAGAGTAGGGTAGAGTAGGGTAGAGTAGGGTAGAGTAGGGTAGAGTAGGGTAGAGTAGGGTAGAGTAGGGTAGAGTAGGGTAGAGTAGGGTAGAGTAGGGTAGAGTAGGGTAGAGTAGGGTAGAGTAGGGTAGAGTAGGGTAGAGTAGGGTAGAGTGGGGTAGAGTGGGGTAGAGTGGGGTAGAGTGGGGTAGAGTGGGGTAGAGTGGGGTAGAGTGGGGTAGAGTGGGGTAGAGTGGGGTAGAGTGGGGTAGAGTAGAGTAGGGTAGAGTAGGGTAGAGTAGGGTAGAGTAGGGTAGAGTAGGGTAGAGTAGGGTAGAGTAGGGTAGAGTAGGGTAGAGTAGGGTAGAGTAGGGTAGAGTAGGGTAGAGTAGGGTAGAGTAGGGTAGAGTAGGGTAGAGTAGGGTAGAGTAGGGTAGAGTAGGGTAGAGTAGGGTAGAGTAGGGTAGAGTAGGGTAGAGTAGGGTAGAGTAGGGTAGAGTAGGGTAGAGTAGGGTAGAGTAGGGTAGAGTAGGGTAGAGTAGGGTAGAGTAGGGTAGAGTAGGGTAGAGTAGGGTAGAGTAGGGTAGAGTAGGGTAGAGTAGGGTAGAGTAGGGTAGAGTAGGGTAGAGTAGGGTAGAGTAGGGTAGAGTAGGGTAGAGTAGGGTAGAGTAGGGTAGAGTAGGGTAGAGTAGGGTAGAGTAGGGTAGAGTAGGGTAGAGTAGGGTAGAGTAGGGTAGAGTAGGGTAGAGTAGGGTAGAGTAGGGTAGAGTAGGGTAGAGTAGGGTAGAGTAGGGTAGAGTAGGGTAGAGTAGGGTAGAGTAGGGTAGAGTAGGGTAGAGTAGGGTAGAGTAGGGTAGAGTAGGGTAGAGTAGGGTAGAGTAGGGTAGAGTAGGGTAGAGTAGGGTAGAGTAGGGTAGAGTAGGGTAGAGTAGGGTAGAGTAGGGTAGAGTAGGGTAGAGTAGGGTAGAGTAGAATAATCTGTTGCCGGGAGCGAAGCCGCGGGCAAAAGCTAGTTTCGTATAAAACTCTAGCCTTCTGTCAGCCGCTTCACCCGCGTGAAATTAGGGTTCTCCATACAAACTTTAGAACCCCATTACATCCCTTTAGGAGCTGAATTTTGAAAAACCCTTTCTTAGTGTTCGCTTACGTTATAAAAGGAAGCCTTGTGCAAAATTTCACGCTCCTAGTCCCTGTAGTTTCGGCTGTGCGTTGATATGTCAGTCAGTCAGTTTCTCCTTTTATAAATGTCTATAGATTAGTGAATTAAAAGGTAAGCTTCATATCATCATCAGCCTTTTTAATGATCCCACTGCTAAGGTTTAAGCCTCCTCTCTAGGAGAGGGAATGAGCCCTAATCCATCACGCGAGCCCAGTGCGGGTTAATAGATGTCATACATCTTCGAATTTTTGGTTCTAGGATTGCTGGTTTCCACACGATGTTTTACAAATGTTATAAATTGAATACTAACTTCAGGTTCACCAAGATCCGTCGGCCGAGCTGTGCTGCGTACGTGGTCGATCACCATTTAAGTTCAGCTTATATACATATTATTCTAAAGTATACATACCCTCCACAGCTGTCCACTGCGATGTCACGGCATGGGTAGTCGTGATCCAACGATACAACAAGATTCCCGTCTGCTTGGTTAGATGATGCAGATTTTAGTGAATACGAATAAATACTATATCCCTCTATCCAAAATAGTAACTGGGTGACGGGATCGTAGATTACCCTTGATATGAAGAAACCATTTGGTTTCTTCGCAAGTATAAGTTGTATGTTTCTCGTCGGTATCTCAAAGCTGGATATGGTTATATTCGGGTAGGTGTAATCGGCAAAAAACACCCTGTAGTGAACAGGATCATAAGCTACCGCAGTAATCTCTTTAGCCGATGGAATGTTTTCTGCGTGAGTAAGTAATCCACTATAATAAAATTCTAGTCGTTTTTCTTTTCCACCCACGACTACATCTGAAACATACAATAGTACATTTTGATACAAGTGAAGAAAAAGTTTGTGATTGCAATAGAAGCGAAATTCCACCAAGCCGTATCTACGGGTTCCCTACTTGTTTTCGAAAGTTGATGATTCGATTTTTATTATATCGAACACGGTGTGTCGATAATTCAGTTGTACGATGTTTTATTCTTAGTGCGATGTAACGTATGTGCGAAAAATTCTGTAACGAAAAACCCCACAACGATTGCTCATTTGTTCGGTAATTTATATTACTTCGAAAGTATGTAGGTTTGAAAAGCCTACTGTTGTCCGTGACTTAATCCTATTATTTTTCAGAATGCCAATTTATTTTAGGAATTTGTTTTTTAGAATAATAATAATAATATGTCTCTAATTATGGTATTCAATAGGTTAAAAAACCTCGGGCTTGCGGGCGGCGAGCATTGGGTAGCTCTCCGTCCGGTCGTCTGATAATCATCTGAACAAGGCCAGTCATCGACGTCGCGAAATTCGTCATTGGATGATTTTTACCTACCATAAAAAAAGGTTAACAAACCTAAATTGTAATCGGATGGGAACACTACAGCAGGAAAATTACTCCAGTCCTTCGATATATCATCATCTAGGTTCATTTTGGCAGCGTTTCTGTCTGATGATCGCGATGGCATGCGGTGTATACTAATTCTTTTACTCACCCCAAGAAAAAGACTCAGCCAACCCTACGAGCACCGCGAACAACCCCAACACGCGCGTGCTACACATCTTATGGTACTACACTATTACAGTGAACAGTCGCTAAATATACTTACAAGCTAAGTGCTGAATAAGTGTTAACACGAACCTTTATATATATAGCTACATGGCTGGTGTTATGGATTATTTTCCTGTTTTGAAGCCGTTCCTCTGATAAAGTGGGTTTTCTATGGATTAATCCTGATTAGAGTTCAAATGATTCGTTATTATTTGCTAGCTCCTGCCTGTGGCTTTGTCCGTTTGTTACGCAAGCATAGTCGATGCAAGTCACTATAGTGTGCACCACCCTGAATCCACGTTACGACATCGACAGCGCGATACCCAGAAGCTGACGCGGCACATCTGACATCGTCTCCGCGGGTGGTCGCCGATTTCAATATTTCAAGTTTACGTGGGTACGGCACTTTTTGGTCAATCGCTGATCAAATCGCACCTTTAATTATTAGTTCGATTTAACGTTATAATTGTAATTTCCTTTTATTTAAATTAAACATTAATTAGATAAAATTGGTTTTTTTTTGCATCTTCTGCTGCCTCCGAAGTTAATTGGCGCAGCCGGTAGGATACTCGTAGTATATTAGGTACGTGACGCGTCAAGATTTCCCCTAAAATCGGACCGAAGTCCCGCGTGGCTTACCGATTCGCGAGTATCCTGAATCTACATACATCGTGAGGCGCCAGCAGAGGTGAATCCAGACATCGATTCGGCAAAGAAGACCATGTTGTAAGTGCTTTGAATCTTTCAAATCCTTACTGTCCTATTCTTAATCTTGATTTTTACCCATCATTTACTATAAACTATTTTCATTATTCGTTTTCCCTTCAGTTCTAGTTATAATTATAGTTAATTCTACGTGTATGATTTCTTTTAGCAATTGTGCGTATTAGTTTTCAAGATTTTCCACCCAAGAGTGTCGCGTAATCGTAGTTTAGACAGTAGTAGGTCGAATAGGCATATTGCTATAGACGAGCATAGACTATTAGGTGAATCAGTATTACCGGATACAAAAATGTCTCATGACAAAGTAGGAGAAATTTTTAATTCGCTCCGGATTCTGCCTGAATTCGATGGCAACCCTAATGTGTTAACCCGTTTTGTAAATCTTTGTGACCAACTAGTACTCGCATATTTCAAGACTGAACCGGGTAATGAGTTAACCAATTTGGCACTCATAAATGGCATTTTAAACAAGGTTACAGGTTCCGCGGCTCGATTAATAAATAGTAACGGTATTCCCGAGAATTGGATTGGTATTAGAAGCGCGCTAATTAACAATTTTGCTGATCATCGTGACGAGACCGCTTTATATAATGACTTGTCCTTACAGACTCAGGGGTCTTCTACCCCACAGGAATTCTATGAGCGATGTCAGAACTTGTTCAGCACAATTATGACATATGTCACATTGCATGAAACTGTGTCTACTACAGTTACGGCGAAGCGAGACCTTTATAAGAAGTTGACCCTACAGTGTTACTTACGCGGTTTAAAAGATCCCTTAGGCTCTAGGGTTCGTTGCATGCGTCCCGAGACGATGGAAAAAGCACTCGAATTCGTCCAGGAGGAGCTTAACACACTTTATATGCAGCAGCGTATCGAAAGCGGGTCTAGTAAGAAAGATAACAATCAGCAGCCTCCCAAGCCTAACTCCAACCTACCTCTTAACCAGTTTATGCAGCAATTCCCTACAATGGGCGTACCCGGTAACTCGAAGCCACAGTTATATAGCATGCCCGGTCTTCCGCGTCCCCAACATTTCTTCCCTCAACCTAATCAGGGTTGGCGGCAAAATATGCCTCAATTACAACTACCTCGTGGCCCTACTCGGACTCAGCAGATGTTCCGAGCACCACCTCCCAATTATAACGCCCAGAGTAATGCCTTTAGACCTCCGAATGGTGTACCCGTACAACAAAATACTAGCTATAATAGTACGCCGCGTCCCATGAGTGGCGTCACCCACTTTATGCCTAAACCATTGCCTCCCATAAGACACGACTGGCGTACAGCCGGCAATCCGCCACCTAACAATTACTTTAAAACGCGGGAAGTTAATAACTATGATTTGGTTTATGATCCCTATTATGATTTTGTATGTTCAGCCTATAACCAGGACTATGATCCTTATCAAGAATACTTAGACTATTATTTTAACTGTGGGCAGTACGAAACCCCAGTGGTAGAAGAAATTAAACCAGATAACGAAACTGGAAATGAAAATCAGAAGCAAGACGGAAATTTTCCCCAAACTCCGAAATCAGAAAAGCCAAAATAGACGTAAATTTTAACATACAGAGGCAACTTGGTTATATTCAAACCCATAACCCACCTTTGAAATTTCTCATAGACACTGGAGCGAATCAATCGTTTATATCACCGCAAGCAGTTGAAAAGTATTTTTCTAATGTACCTCTTAACTATAGCCCATTTGAAGTAACTAACGTGCGTACCGTTTATAAAAATAATTATTCGATAACTTTGCCTAATTTTCCCGAATTTAAAGAAGAAGGAAACATCACTTTATTCATCCTAGACTTCCATAACTATTTTGATGGATTAATCGGCTTTGATTTATTAGATTCATGGGGCACTAACATTGACTTACGAAATAAAAAGTTAGTCACTAGAAACACGGAAATACCCATTACTATGTATGACTCTCGCAACGCTAACATTTATGAAGAAATCATACCAGCCCAGACATCTAAATTAGTAAGATTGCCTATAAATTCCCATGATGGCGATGTATTCGTTCCCGACCAAATAATTTGTAATTGCTTAATTTCTGACTGTTTCACAACCGTAAAAAATAATAGGGGTTGGGTACAAATTTCAAATGAATCACCTAATGACGTAATTTTCTCTATGGATCGTCCCGTTACTGCCGAACTATTCAATGTAGAAAGCGAACAGGTAGATCAATTAAGTAACCGTACGGAGGAAGTTTTACGACGCCTCCGGACCGACCATTTAAATCCAGAAGAACTAGCAAACCTAAAAACTTTATGTGCCCGGTACTCTGACGTTTTTTATCTTGAAGGAGAGCCTCTAACATTTACAAATAAAATAAAACATAGGATTAGAACGACCGATGAAATCCCCGTCCACACTAAAAGTTACAGATATCCGTATATCCATAAACAAGAAGTTAAAGAACAAATTAGTAAGATGCTCGAACAGAATATAATCAGGCCTTCAGACTCTGCGTGGAGCTCTCCCATTTGGGTGGTCCCCAAAAAGGCAGATGCTTCTGGTAAAACCAAGTGGCGAATTGTCATAGATTTTCGTAAAGTCAACGAAAAAACTATTGACGATAGATATCCTATACCTAACATTTCGGACGTATTAGACAAATTAGGTAAATGCCAATATTTTAGTACACTCGACCTTGCCAGCGGATTTTACCAGGTGGAATTAGACCCCTCTGATATACACAAAACTGCCTTCAACGTAGAAAATGGCCACTATGAATTCCTGAGAATGCCGATGGGATTGAAAAATTCCCCGGCAACGTTTCAGCGTGTAATGGATAATATCCTTAGAGACCTCCAGGATATCTGCTTGGTATATTTGGATGACGTCATCCTGTTCAGCACATCCCTGCAAGAACATATTATTAACTTAGAAAGGGTTTTTAAAAGACTGCGAGAATCCAACTTCAAGATACAAATGGACAAGTCCGAGTTCTTGAAACTGGAGACAGAATTTTTAGGCCATGTCATATGTAAAGACGGAGTTAAACCGAATCCAGATAAAATTAGCATTATCAAAGATTACCCATTACCTAAAACTACTACAGAAATTAAGCGTTTTCTCGGTCTACTCGGATATTATAGGAAATTTATACCGGATTTTGCACGTATCACTAAACCCATGACCCAATGCTTAAAAAAGGGAGCTAAAATAGTCTGTGATCAGAATTACATCAGCTGTTTTGAGCATTGTAAGAAATTACTGACAAATGACCCGATATTACAATATCCAGATTTCACCAAAGAATTTTTATTGACCACCGATGCTTCTAACGTCGCATTGGGGGCCGTATTATCTCAGGGTCCAATAGGTTCCGACAAGCCCATTGCATACGCTTCTAGAACCTTAAATTCAAGCGAACTTAACTACAGCACAATAGAGAAGGAATTGCTTGCTATCGTATGGGCTTGCAAATACTTTCGACCTTACCTATTTGGCAGGAAATTCAAAATTACTACTGACCATAAGCCTCTGCAATGGGTCATGAGCCTCAAAGAGCCTAATTCCAGACTTACACGATGGCGTTTGAAATTATCAGAGTATGATTTTTCCGTTATTTATAAGCAGGGCAAATTTAATACCAATGCGGACGCCCTATCCCGCTTAGAGATTCACAATGATGAAGTAAGCTCAATAATTGCTAACCCGTCCGAACACTGAACCGATGATTCCCGGACAATCACAGCCTCAGAGGCCTCGAGTAACTCCCACACCTTAACTGTCCATACCGACCACGAAAACCCCATTTTAGAAATCCCAATTACAGAGCAACCACTTAACAAATTTACTAAACAGTTAGTACTCACTATCGTAGGCGATATCAAAGGGAGACCAACAGTCACAAAACCCTTTGAAACGCACACGCGTACTGCTGTTCAACTATCAGAATCGAATCTTGAAGAAGATGTCATCAGTGCTATTAAAGAATATGTCCATCCCAAAATCAAAACTGGCCTACTAATAAATCCACCATTAGCAATGTATACGGTTATCCCAATAATTCAAAAGACATTTAAAGATTCGGCCATGAATCTTACGCTTACGAAAATCGAACTCGAAAACGTAAGAGAATATTTAAAGCAACAAGAAATAATTAACAAATATCACGACGGTAAAACAAATCATAGAGGTATAACCGAATGCTACCTAGCCCTATCTCACAAGTACTTTTGGCCTAAAATGAAAGAGCACATTACTAAAATTATTAATGAATGCACAGTTTGCGGTCAGGCCAAGTATGACCGACACCCTCTAAAACAACAGTATCGTCTTGTCCCACCACCAAGTAAACCTTTCGAAACTGTCCATTTAGACCTGTTAACTATACAGAGCGAGAAATTCCTAACTATCGTTGACGCTTTCTCAAAGTACGCTCAAGCGTATTACTTAAGGGACGGGACAGCAGTAAGTGTAGTGCAAGCGTTATTAAAATTCTGTACCCATCACGGAGTGCCGTATACAATAGTGACAGACAACGGACCAGAGTTCACAAACCAGCTATTTGCCGAGTTCGCAAGACTACATAAAATCCAGCACCACAAAATAGCACCCCACACTCCCAGTGAAAACGGAATTGTAGAGCGATTCCACTCAACAATCTTGGAACACCTACGTATCTTAAAGGTGGAACAAAAGAATGAACTCATTGTAAACTTGATAAATTATGCCCTTCTGGCTTACAACAGTTCCATACATAGTTTGACTAAATGCAGACCAATAGATGTTATTACAGGACATTTCGACCCACGTGACCCACTGGATATAGATTTAACCTCCCATTTGTTACAACAGTATACAGTAGAACATAAGAACAAAATGACTAATGCTTATAATTTAATTCATGAGTCCAGCTTAATCCAACGTAAAGATTTAATAGATGCTCGTAATAAGACTAGAGAGACGGAAAACCAATACTCACCCGAACAACAAATATTTGTGAAAAATCCCCTTGCCTCTCGACAAAAGATAGCACCCCGCTATACGCATGACACCGTCATGGCCAACTTACCAATACATATCTATACGCGCAAAAAGCGTGGACTAATTGCTAAATCTAGGTTAAAGAGAGTGCCTAAAAGTGCCCAATTGTTGCAGGACTCTCCTAGTACTTCATCTGCTCCTGCATTCGGCTCTAACACAGGAGATAAAACTTGAAAATCTTGACGATGGCCCAGGTGTATTACCCTTTAAACTAGGTCCTTGTAACATAATATCTCATTACCATTCGTTTCTGCAACACGTAAACCTTCAGGAGTTACAAGATAAGGTTAATGTCGTTCATAATCAATTAAAAGAAATAAGTCCCGATCTTCACAATAAGAGCCTTTCTTTATTCCAACCTCATATTGAATACTTAGAGGATCAGCTTAAAACCGTCCTTGACCAACTGCAGTCATTCGAAACTACTCGTTCTAAAAGAGGTCTCGTAGATGGTCTCGGTTCTGTCGTTAAAAGCATAACCGGTAACCTTGATTATACAGATGCGATACACTTTAATAATGCGATCAAATCTCTTCAAGATAATGAAAACAAATTATTAACGGAATTTAACAACCACGTGAGTTTAACTAAAACTTGGATAACTCAGCACTCTAAGATAGTAGATAACATGGTAGATAACCAAAATAAATTAACAGCTTTAGTCAGAAATATGAGTCGAAGTCTAGAGAAAGGAAATCATGAATTAGTTCAATATGCTCATCTAGGACAAACGATCTTAATAGTTAGTGACAACGTTGACAGATTATCGCGAGAAATATCTAAATTACAGAACGTACTAGCGTTTATACGGACGTCTACAGCACACCATGACGTCATTAGTTTAAATACCACTAGATCTATAATAAGTAAATTAACTAGGCTTTATGGTAGTGATAAGGTATTAGATATAGGAGCTCGTGAATATTACGACGTCATACAGTTAGGTTCATATTACGTAGGTAATGAAATAGTTATAGTCTACAAATTCCCAATCATCCTACCTCTGACATATGATCTATACAAAATATCCATAGTTCCTAACAAAAACCATGAGATTCTTGTCCCTCGTTTCCAATTCCTTGCGATCCATTCGAAAGATTTCAAGTACATAGAGGCTGAATGCCCGAAGTCCACCAAGGGGTATCTATGTGAAGAGATACACAACGTACAAAGCCGAACGTCACCGGACTGTATTGGAACCCTCATCACGCAGCAGCAGAGACTTCCCGAATGCAAACCAGTCGCAATATCACTTCAAAAACCAGCCTATGAGAAACTCGACGATCGTCATTATACTATCAACCTCCCGACTCTGACGAAAGTACGCCTGTCATGCGAACAAGATCTCCACAAGTTACTGCAAGGAAGTTATCTCGTCGTGCTTCCTCACAACTGTTTTATTCAGACAACAGAGTTCGTCATCTCAAACTCCAACGACCGATTGAAAGGTCAAGCCTTGAAGATAATAGATATCCCTAAGAAAGATACACCTAGCCCAGCAGCATACCCACTATTCAAACTCAACTCTATCAACTTGGATGATCTACACGCGACCAATAAGGAGATTTCACTGCAGTCGCCAGTACACTTTGACACACATGAAGATAGCAGCCTCTATCATACAACTATACCACTGTATGCATTACTACTCAGTGCATGTGCACTATTCGCTTATTTCATTTACCGAAGATATCACCTGAAACAGATAAAGATTAAGAAAGAATCTGCCAGCGACCAAGAGGCTCAGCAGCATAGCATCCATACCGCTCCAGAGACTCAAAGGAGTGGTACAGATCATCTCCCAGCGCAATTTACGACCAAGGTCTTCAATAGTCGCTGTTCTACGGGGGGAGGTGTTACGCAAGCATAGTCGATGCAAGTCACTATAGTGTGCACCACCCTGAATCCACGTTACGACATCGACAGCGCGATACCCAGAAGCTGACGCGGCACATCTGACATCGTCTCCGCGGGTGGTCGCCGATTTCAATATTTCAAGTTTACGTGGGAACGGCACTTTTTGGTCAATCGCTGATCAAATCGCACCTTTAATTATTAGTTCGATTTAACGTTATAATTGTAATTTCCTTTTATTTAAATTAAACATTAATTAGATAAAATTGGTTTTTTTGCATCTTCTGCTGCCTCCGAAGTTAATTCGTTCGAAAATATTTTTAGTATCCCATGGGAACATTTATTTATATTGATTGAAGTCTGTACGCGATTTATAACCATACTTTAAAAGCGCGGGCTTGTGGATGGCGAGCAATGGGTTGCATGCCCTCCAATCGTCTGGTAACCGTCCGGACCAAGCCCAGTCGTCGACGGCGCGCACTGTTCCCGCGCGCCTCAAGGAGTTGTCAGCAAACCGTAGGGACCCTGCAGAAGGGTCGAGGCCAACTGGAGCCAAGGGTTCGCGTCTTAAAGGAAGGCTCTGGCCCTATATATGGCAACGTAAGAATGGGGTAGGTTGTTTAGTTAGTAAGAGTATGACATTGTTTCCCACTCCGCCCAAGGGCGTGATTCGTCATTGGATGATTTTTAGCTACCATTAAAAAAAAAACATACTTCAAAAAGGGAGAAGTCGAGTACCTATGAATAGTAGGAGTATCTTTATTCATGCTTTATTCACTTTACTCCATCTTCAGAAGAACAGAACATGCTTAAATCTTCCTCCTCTTTGCGCCGTAGCTATTCCTCAATGCTGAGGGTAGTGACTACCCATCTTCATCAGTTCCGGTCTTATGATGTTTCTCCATATATTCCTGCCTCTGGTGGAGTGAAGGGCTCTATATACCGTTGAGTCAAGAGCGGTGAGGACTAGATCCTCGAGATTGCCACCGTCTAATGTAATGTGACCAAAATATTGTAAAATCTAGCCAGCCCACCTTATCATCTACACTAATCTACATCTACATCTACACTAATATAATAAAGAGGTAAAGTTTGTTTTTTTATTTTTTTGTTTGTAGGAGGTAATCTCTGGAACTACTGGTCCGATTGGAGAAATTTTAGCAATAATAGAAAGCTGCTTTACTCCTGAGTGACATAGGCTATATTTTATGTACGCGGGCGTAGCCGCTGACAAAAGCTAATGCTAGGATAAGAATAATACTTTATTGTGCAACTAACAATTTGACAGAAACTTATATGAATGGATACAAACGCGGTCTTATCGCTGACAGCGATATCTACCAGACAACCTTAGGATGAAGTATAAGAGTTTGAACTAAAAAAGGGATAAGATGCATTATTAAATGATAACTATTACTAAAATAAAAAGAACATGAAAAAACCTTCTGCGTTTTTTGGGCAAAGTCGCGGGTACAGCTATAGTTTATAAAGATTTTTTTTTAAGTTATTTGCAATAGTATAGTTAATTCAGTGTACCCTTGGGATCCACTGCGGAAATTACAGTCAAAGTCAAAATATTTTATTTCACATAGTCCTACATGGGCACTTATAAACGTCAGAAGCCAGTGCAGGATTCCAAATTGGTCTTTTCTTAAGGAGAAGAACCGGCAAGAAACTCCATGGTTAGTCTTTCGAAAAAAAATAGTTTTTTTTTTACAATATTTCCTTATAATATTCCATATTAAATTATGGAAAGAAAAGATTTTTGTTGTATAGTTATTAAATCTGGGCATTATTTAAGCTACATTTTATTTTGAAAAATGTAACACATGAAGTAGAACCGCAACAGACCAACTAAAATGACCCAGAATTTTTGGAGCTTAGTGTACTCGTTATTCGCAATATTTTTTTGTTTTTGCAGTATTTATCGCTAATAGGAACCGACTTCCTTCTTGATAATGTGAACATGGTAGCGACTAATGAGTCTCTGTTGCATATACGATAATAATAATCATTTATTCAGTAACATATAAATTATATTTTTTAACATTTTAATAAAAATATAACAAAATAGTGTCCCACCGGGATCGGGAACAGGGTGCAAGCTACCGGCGGTTAGGCCTCCAGAGAAAGGAATCTCCTGACTATACGAGCCGTGTCCAGGAGCACCGCTTTCTGAATCAAGCCATTGATCATTTTATTTTAGGTAAACAGTACATGTCACCGATATCTTACAGACTAACATACATAACTATATTAAATTGCTATAATGTTTTTGTTAGTAGAATAGAATAGAATAATACTTTATTGTACACCAAAAAAGTAACAATTTCACGGAAACTTATATGAATGGGTACAAAGGCGGTCTTATCGCTGACAGCGATATCTACCAGACAACCTTAAGATGGAGTATAAGAGCTTGAAATAAAAAAGGTATATATAGTAAATATAATTTAAAACTGAGATTTGGGCCGTAGGCTCGGAGAGGCAACGGGTGACTCCCGATCTAGGTCGTTCTTCATGCAAAGGCTGGCCATTGCTATTCAGCGAGGTAATGCGGCGAGTGTTATGGGCACTTTTGCACCGGGAACGATCAGAGGTGGGTTATTTGACGATTAATTTTTTATTTATTTGACTTTTATTTAATGACTAGCTGTGCCCGCGACTTCGTCCGCGTGGAATAGTTATTTTGGGCATCATATTTATTTTTGCAAACAACCTCCTCAGCTTTATAAATTATAGCTATTACCCACGACTTTGCCCGTATCAATTTCTGTTATTATTTTAGACAATTTAGTTTTTAAAAGAACATAATTATCTTAAAGTACTTCATAGAGCTACACCCCAACTTGGGCACGCCATAATCTCGGCGGTAAGTCCCCTCTTTGAGGCGTGATGTCGCTCACGGCATCCTCACCTTCCGCATGACGCAGGTTCTCACCGGAGATGGGAAGTTCAGGAGATTCCTGCGCGCCGGATTCGTGCGGAAGAGACGCCCGGGTGTCGCCACTGTATGGTCAGCCTGGAGGATTCGGTGGAGCACACGGTGGAGGTGTGCCCCGCTTGAGAAGAGCATCGCCGTGTCCTCGTGGGGGTGATCAGCGGCGGCGACCTCTTGCGCCGGGCCTTGGTTTAGGCCATAGTTCGCAGCGAAGAAGAATGGCAAGCGATCGCCTCCTTCTGCAAGGCAGTAATGCTCGTAAAGGAGGAGGCCGACCGCATAAAGCAAAGGCAACAGCGCTCTCGCCGTAGCCGTCACCGCCGTGATCCCGCCGATATCCGGTCTCCGTAGACGCTGGCTTGTGGACGGTGAGCAATGGGTAGCTCGCCGTCCGGTTGTCTGGTAACAGTCCAGACCGAGACCAAGTCGTCGACGGCGTGCACTGCTCCCGCGCACCTCAAGGTGTTGTCAGCAAATTGTGGGTCCCTTCAGGGGCGAAGTCTCCTGTAACTGAGGGTTGGTGCGAAAGCGTTATACCGGGGCTCTGGGAATAAGGCAAGGGAGGAACGGGGTAGGTTGTTTAGTCAGTAAGAGTCTGACACTGTTTCCCGCTCCCATCCCGTTTCACATCACGTGTGAATTTTATATCGGAGTCATTTTAAAATTGTAATAACTTCTAAGATGTTCATTGAAATTAAATGATGTCAAAGACAATTTTGTTTACAATTACATACTCTTAATCATTAACACATTTATTTGGATAAAGATTATATTATTATGTTGATACAACTCTAACAAATAATCGGTAAAAATTGGCTAATAACCGTTTTTATGCGAATCAATCGCATAAAAACGGTTCTAGTAAGTTAATCTTAAAAGATAGACATATACTGTCGCGGATATTTTTTTAGATCATTTCAAGAGGAATAATTCTTTCATACATATTTTTTTGGTATCTTAAACCGTTTTGGCAGCGCACGCAACGGAAGCCCTCAAAGATGAATAATTTTCCCCGTTTTTTCCACATTTTCCGTTGTTTCTTCGCTCCTATAAGTCGCAGCGTGATGTTATATAGCCTAAAGCCTTCCTCGATAAATGGTCTATTCAACACAAAAAGAATTTTTCAATTCGAACCAGTAGTTCCTGAGATTAGCGCGTTCAAACAAACAAACAAACAAACAAACTCTTCAGCTTTATAATATTAGTATAGATTAGTATAGATAATTTTATTTAATGTAATAATTTGTGTATTTTAATTTTGATTGACATAATAAATATTTAAAACTAAAATTCCTGAGAAATAAAAATAAATGGCCCTTTGCTGTTATGCAGGGGCGTAGCTACAATCAATATCCCCGGCGATACAGGGGCTCCAATGTAGGCAAAAACTCGCAACATGTTATCCACAACCGTTTCGTAGAGTAAACCAAGCAATTGTAAAAAAAAAATATGCTTTTCATACCCCCCCCGTAGGACTTTTGATACGAGGCCCCTGTGGGACTAGCAATACCACTACTGATATGTGTACTGTGGTGTCTCCAAAGAGACCACGTAACTAACCAACGAACTGGCTTTTGGACTTTGAAAATAGAAAAAAAAAACTGGCTGGCGTTTTATGAAGGAAGAAGTGACGTTGGAATAAAAATGAAATAAGTTGATAAAGAGAGATGAATAAGTTGATAATAGAGCAGTGGTGGCCGAGTGGTAAAAGCCTCGACTTACGAGTTGTAGGTCACGGGTTCAAACCCAGCCAGGCGCATTACTTTGTGTAATTTATTTCATCACAACTGCTCTCAAAACGGTGAAGGAAAACATCGTCAGGAAACCGGCATGTCCTAGAACTAAAAATTCGAAGACATGTGACATCCACCAATCCGCACTGGACCCGCGTGGTGGATCATGGCCCATTCCTTCTCCTAGGAGAATGTTGTTTAAGGCGTCTCTAGAGACACTTACACTACACTACACTACACTACACTACACTACACTTTATGTTTGTTATTTTTTTAACGTTTGTTGTGTGTTTTTGTAACTGTTGTGCTGTTTCTGTACCTACTGAATAAATTCATTTCTATTCTATTCTTTCTATTCTATTCTAAAAAAATTAAAAAACCTGGGAGCGATGCCGCAAGGCAAGTTATCACTTGACAACTTTGAAAGTTATGGAGCATTTCATTATCCAACAAGTCGTGATGGTACGAACATAAACAAAGATTTGGGCGACAGTCGTGCGGGCACAGTTTATAGGCGCACGAAAACCATTCACTAGGATCACTGAAATTAACCAAATTGCTGGAATTTACAGTTTTGACATCAGAGGCAAAAGTAGAGACAACAAGCTCTTAAAAAACTGGTTAAAATTTTTTTTACTATATTATGACCAAACGCCTAGTAAAAAACAAAACATTATATAAATTTTGCACAATACTTTGTGCAAATTATTTCATTGCCTCTGCTCTCAAAACGGTGAAGAAAAACATCGTGAGGAAACCGGCATGTCCTAGAACCAAAAATTCGAAGACATGAGACATCCACCAACCCGCACTGGGCTCGCGTAGTAGATTACGGCCCATTCCTTCTCCTAGGAGAATGTTGTTTAAGGCGTCTCTAGAAACGCCTCAAACAACATTAAAAAAAAAGGCTGATGATGATGGTATAAATTAGTTGGCTCATAAAAAAAATCGCGAATCTAAACCTAATTTACGATTTGTATTACGTTACGAAAAAATTTGAAAGTCACAAAAAAGAAAAATCTTGTTTTTTAAAACCGCCTCGTTAAAAAAAATCTAGTAGGTATAGTTATTGTTTTTTTAATAAAAATGAAACCGCGAAATCGACATAGACCTAGGAGTTCATATAATAGTAATTATTTTTTAAAACCATTATTTTTGCGTTTAAAATTCACAGACCCTAACTTCAGACTCGCCAAGATCCGATGGCCGTACTGTAGGCAGTGACTTTTTTTTTTTTATTGATTATAGGTTCGCGCTTGACCGCTATCTCACCTGATGGAAAGCGACGATGCGGTCAACGATGGAGCGCGCTTACCTAGAAGTAACCTATTCACTCTTGACTTAAAGATTCCCGGATTGTAGCTATCAGGAAACACCGACTCCGGCAAAGAATTCCACTCCTTGGCTGTACGCATAATGAATGTGCTCCCAAAACGTTTTGTACGTATATGTGGGATTTCCACATGTACCGGTGGCGCAATGCCGTACGTCTGGTGGTCCGATGATGGAACGGGCTAGGCGGAATTAAATTATGTAATTCCGACGCACACTCCCCGAAATGCAACCGGTAGAAAACCGACAGGCTAGCAACTCGGCGTCGATGCTCAAGACTTTGAAGTCTCGACTCGACAAGTGCATCATCGCCAATGATCCTCTTGGCTCGCCTCTCAATAGACTCAAGCGCAACTACAACCAGCACTTAATTTATTTAACTATTTATGTACCTACACACATATAATTAATAGATAAATGCTTAATGTTGTTATGTGCCAATTTGTATGCCTTAAAAAGCCTGGCTTCCTGGAGCCCAAGTCAACTATTTTCAAATTATTGTCTTTCCAATACGATTCCATTGTCATTTTGCTAAAAGTTCGTAATCTTTTAATTCATAATGGCTGATCATTGAGCGGTCAGTGGTTTCGTAATAGAATTGGTAGTACGAGCTATACACCGTTAAATTTTAGTCGTTTTAATCCCGAAGAGGGTCGATCCAGTACATGAAACACTATCGATTTGTGTAGATAAAATAAAAAAATAACGTACTTTTTTTCTTAATCTCTTATTGATAAACGCATTTACGAAATTAATTTCTTTAAGTAAACGAGTCATTGACCTTGTAAGTAGTTGTCGGTCGTTGCGTACTAACTACCTACAGGTCATTGAACTCGCCCAGCTGACGTTTACTTAAAGAAATCAATTTAGAACATGCCTAAATTAATTCGAGTTTTAAAAAAAAGTACTTCGTTTTTTTATTCTAACTTTACCAATCGATAGTGTTTCATGTACTGAATCGATCCTCCAAGGGATTAAAACGATCAAGATTTAACGGTGTATGTATTGTAACGAATTAAAAACAATAAGTGCACAATAACATTCTAAAATCACTGATTGAAGGAACAGTCAAAATTTTAGTAATTTACCGCATATGTCAAATATTCATTTGTCATTATGTACGAGATTACCATTCTAAAAAAAATATTTCAATGAAGTGTCACTGGTTGATCATTGAAAAGTCATAATGACGCCATCATATTAGTAGATAACCAAACTTGTCAAAATCAACAATTAATGAAATCAATGATCGACTATTCTGACAGTATTGTAATAGCAGGACCTCAATTCGCCCTGGAGAAATGACCACGGGACCAAAGTCGCGGCAAATACCTAATGTTTCTACTAAATCAATCAATCAACATCACAACATGTGAGCAAACATTATTGGGTGTAATGAAAGTCTTCGTACGAGAAAACTCTTCCGTGGTTACAACATTCTAAAATCATATTTATACTTTAATTTAAACTAGCGACCCGCCCCAGTTTCGTACGGGTACAATGGTGATATTAAATATACAATGCATGTATTATACACATAAAACTTCCTCTTGAATCACTCTATCTGTTAAAAAAACCGCATCAAAATCCGTTGCGCAGTTTTAAAGATTTAAGCATACAGCGGGAAGCGACTTTGTTTTATACCTACTATCAGTATTATCTTTAAACACAGTTAAATTATGATCGTTTTTTCACTAACATTTTTACTTTAGATTTGTAAAGATAAAATTAAAAAAAAAAATATTTTTTAATTAAGAAAATACAAAATTACGAAATTCACTCAGCCTATTCACTCTAGCTTTGAAGACACCTAAATTAAATCGGAAAAATGAAGATTTTTTTTCGTAACTCTTATTTAGAAAGAAAGAAAAATTTTACGAAAAGTAAACGAGTCAATGACCTTTTTTTTTCGACCACGGGATTAAAAAACCGGACAAGTGCGAATCAGACACGCGAACAGAGCGTTTTTGGGTTCCGTAGTCAATAAGGAACCCTTATAGTTTCGCCATGTCTGTCTGTCTGTCCGTCCGCGGATAATCTGAGCGACTGTCAATCTTCGTCGACAGCGCGATCTCTCGGGAAATTGGGTTACTAATTTGTACATGGGCTACTGGGTTCTGTTACATTGAGGTGACGTCGGACGTTCCTTTCAGAAGCCGGACCGGCTCCCAGTAGGCTTCGGCACTGTAGTGAGGCCTCTACATCGACGATCTGGCTTGGTGTGGACCATTACCAGACGACCGAACGGTGGCCGGAATCGGGATCGAAATCCCGGCGGCTTCCGGGGCGTGTGCACTGTTGCCTTATGCGGTCGGCTTCCTCCTTTGCTAGCATTATTGCTTCGCAGAAGGAGGCGTCCGCCTGTCACTCCTCCTCGCTTCGGACTACAGCCTCTACCAGAGCCCGGACGTGAACAGAGGGTTCCGTACAAACTTACTTATGAAAACAATTTAATTCCCGAATGGAGACTCGAAGATTTTTCCAAATCGCAATTTTTATGACCTTACAATCCCTGTTTTATTAGATTTAATCCTATACTTGTGCAAAAAGACCTTATTTTATACCATGTTTTAAGATTCTTGGCTCGTTGGCCAAGGATCTTAAAATATGGCATAGCACACTTTTTCCTGTGGGCAAAAATCATCCAGTGACATCTCCCGCCCATGCGCGGAGTAGGAGATATTGTCAGACTTTTACTGACTAAAAAACCATCCCGTTCCTTCGTTGCCTTGGTTTCAGGGCTCTGGTGTACACTTTCACATTTACCCATGGTCCCAGGAGGCGTTGACCCTACTGGACCTTTACAGGTTGCTGACAATTCTTTGAGGCGCGCGGAAATAGTACGTGCTATTGACGTCTTGGGCTTGGTTCGGACGGTTACCTAACAATCGGACGGCGAGCAATGGGTGGCTCGCAGTCCGCGTCTCTTCCGCACGAATCCGGTGTGGGTAACTACTTCCCGAACTTGTCATGTTTGGTACGAACCTGCGTCATCGGAAGGTGAGGACGCCGTGATGTCTTTGCAGCCACGCCACAAGGCCCTCCTTGAGGCGTGGCCCCTACCTGGTCCACCAGGTCTACCAGGTAGGTCCCTACCTGGGGGAGGGTTACCGCCATAATTGTAGCGTTCCCAATCCCATAACGAAAAAAAATCCACTAAAGGGTTCCGTTTTTCCTTTTGTGGTACGGAACCCTAAAAATACAATGCTGTACTTACCTATATTTTTCTCATTTTATAAAGTTCATATTTAAATAAATGAAACATATCATGTTTTAATTAAATGTATGTATGAAATACAAATATGATCGACAACTATTGCACGACGCCGTCTAGTCTAGTATCTATCTGTCCTACTCTACCCTATTATTTCTTTCATAATAATTTTCTCCTGACAATAACAAACACAGTAAAAAAGAATAAGCGAAATCATTTCAATTATTTTCGAGATTTTCGCTTAGCAACACATTCAGCGATTCATTTTTATATTATAGAAGATTTATACGTTGTTTATATAGTGCGTTCCAGACATAACATCCGTCTGTTTCGTTGATAGTGACTCTGGATTAGACACATCCGTTGTCTACACGCGCTTAAACAAGCGAGGTCATTGGTGTTGGTTGGCGAGTCTGAAGTTAGCCGCTGCGAATTTTAGCGCTTGAAAACTCATACAAAAATAAAGATAAAAAAAATGCCAATAATAGTTTTTAATAGCAACAACAACTGCAAATTGCTTTATTCATTAAAGCACGCGTATTATGCGTTCCAAATAAGAACAGGAACCTCGAATAACCTCGATCTGTCAAATTTTGAATGAAAAGTATGGTTTGCAAAAAAATCTTATTTGCGTACCTATCAATAAAAAGTGTTTTTTTTGCTTTTTATTACAACATTTTAGTTAATTCTAGTTGAAGTAAAAACATAAGGGTTTAATATAAATTTGCCAAATATATTGTTTTAATAAGTCATAAATAGTTTACAAGAAAAACTATTTCCTTTCTTATTTTCATTGTTAGAAACAATTCGCCTTTTACTTCTATTTACCACTACTCAGACACATCACTCAGTGAAACAGAGATAAACAAAATTGAAAAATTGTATTTTGATTAAACTTTTTTCATTGATTTTTGATTATTGAGATTCGTACGTAAATTAATTTTTTTATATCTTTTTTTGTTCACTCTACGTAATTTCTTCGATTTGACAGTTCGATGTGACGTCACAACATGGCCATCGATCCTATTCTCATTTGGAACGGGTTGTACGTGCGTGTGTACGAATTGTCAACAAACTGTACGTGCCGACAAAGGCTTGGACTCGGTCAGGATGTTTACCGGACGGTCGGACGGCGAGCTACAGCAGAGAAAAATACCGAAAAAAACTCAGAGGTCAAAGTGTCTTTTAAAAATCGACACAGCTTACATGTAATGGTTTCTTTTATTTTTTTTCTTACTTTTATAATAGTCTCTTTCAATAATGTGAATGTGAGAACATTGTAGACGCAAATCTTATTACTTCCTATCATTTTTTAACCGACTTCAAAAAAAAGGAGGTGGTTCTCAATTCGATTGTATTTTTTTTTTATTTTTTTATGTTTGTTACCTCAGAACTCCGTTGTTTATGGATGGATTTGCAAAATTTTTTTTGTACTTGAAAGGATATGCTTCCAGATTGGTCCTATTTTTTTCAAAATCGATTTTTGATGATGGGATCTATGAGAAATCGAGGGAACTCCTCAAATATTATAGGCCACTATATAGTTTTTTTTATATTTTCATCGAGAACTCAAGCAATTACAGTTAAAAAGTAACATTTGATGAGGTGGAACTGGTGAAGAAGATCAGAAATGGCTAACGAAACTTGACACTCGCATAGATATCACAATCAAGATAGTTAAGCAACAATGAAAATGCACTATAAACCAATGATCTTAAATAATTATGTTGAAAATGTTATCATCGAACTGATCTGATGATGATGATGGAGCTGGAAGGTAGGCACTGGTACTGCGTAACTAATTAATATATCCTAGCCGTGTTTGGGCTTGTTAGAATTGTCATAAGATGCACTTTGGCTGTAAGGTACTATTGAACTGATGTGATGATGAAGCTGAAAGGTGGAAGGTCGGCATGGGAACTTCAAAATAAAATAATGTATCCTAGCATTGTTTGAGCTTATTAGAGCTGTCATGGGCAATGGAAAGGGCTATGCTCGGAGTTTCCTTGCGTGTTCGAATCAGAAATGAAGAAATGCGCAGGAGAACCAGGGTCACCGACATAGCCCGAAGAATTGCAAAACTTAAGTGGCAGTGGGCAGGGCACATTGCTCGTAGAACAGATGGCCGATGGGGCCGAAAGGTTCTAGAGTGGCGACCGCGCACCAAAAGACGCAGCTTTGGAAGACCTTCCAAAAGGTGGACCGACGACCTGGTGAGAATCACGGGAACGCGATGGATGCGAGTCTCACAGAATCGGTCGTTGTGGCCACGCTTGGGGGAGGCCTATGTCCAGCAGTGGACGTTTTCTGGCTGAAATGATGATGATGATGAGAGCTGTTATGAGATGTACCCATGAGATGAATCATAAGTATTTCATGCATCATTATCATCTCTCCACGAGATCAAAACGATTACACTGTAACAATGTACCTATAATATGTATTCCTACTTATATGACATTGGTAACTTTTTCAAAAGAAATGTAGGCACGATATTGACTTCGTTGCCATAACACATTATAATAAAAAACACTAAACGGCTACAAATAAAAAAAACTTTTTACAAAAAAAAAACCGCCTTCAAAAAAAGCCAAACGATAAAAGTTCCTACACTAAAAAGTTGAAAATAAAAATTTGAATTGCTGTAAAGAAACTTAATTTATAGGTAAACTTATTTGACATTAATATTTTGCAAATATTCAAAATTTATTACTTCTTTTTGGAGTCGGTGCCAGCCAAGGTAAGGAATTACGAATGGGCAACAATCCTTTGAAAAACTACCTCTATCTTAACTATAAAACTACTTAGTATCTATTTGCATACTCAAATATATAATACTTAATTAAGAGATAAATACATATTAGACTTCTCTAAAAAAATTCATCCGATTTGCAAATTTTGCCACATTTTAAGTACATTGAAAATGTTTAAGCATTATGTACGAAAAATGGCACTGGATATTAAAAAGCTACCTAACATTACGTTTCAACAATAAAAATGCTGGCACCGACTCCAAAAAGAAGTAATAAATTTTGAATATTTGCAAAATATTAATGTCAAATAAGTTTACCTATAAATTAAGTTTCTTTACAGCAATTCAAATTTTTATTTTCAACTTTTTAGTGTAGGAACTTTTATCGTTTGTCTTTTTTTGAAGGCGGTTTTTTTTTTGTAAAAAGTTTTTTTTATACAGTACGAGTACAATATTGACTGGTCTGCACTGTCCTTACATATTTTATGTGTTAATACTGTAATACCTATGGAAATTTTGTAACAAACCTTTTTTTTTTAAAGTGTTGGAGTTTCTTACCGATTCTTCTCCATAGGAAACGACCAATTTGGAACCGTGCACTAGCTTCTGACGTTTTACAAGTGCCCATGTAGGCCTGTGTGAAAAAAATATATTATGATTTTGACTTTGACAAAACATGGGCCCGTTGTAGCTGACTTTGACAAAACATGGGCCCATTGTAGCCGATCATCGACCTCTGGGTCATAAAATAAATAAATATCGGAAAAATTCTTCTCATAATAAATTACAGAGCAAAAGAAACAAACTCACATTCGTGTGTGACTCTTAAACATATGTAAGTAATACATTCTCTGTTGATTTGCTCATAATAAACGTACAGGCGTTTGGCTCGAAAAGATACTGTTCTAACCAAACTTTGTGGCGGCGACCTCTCGAGCTGGACTTTGGTTCAGAACATGGTAGGCGGTCGCCTCCTTCTGCGAAGCAGTAACGCTAGCAAAGGAGGAGGCCGACTGTATCAGGCAATGGCAACAGCGCTCACGCCCTGGCCTTCTGGCCACCGCAGGCGCGGGTTTGTGGACTTGTCGGACAGCGAGCAATGGGTAACTCGCTGTCCGACCGTCTGGACCGAACCCAAGTCGTCGATGGCTTGTACTGTGCCTGCGCGCCTCAAGGAGTGGTCGGCAAAGTGTAGGGACCCAACAGGATCGAAGCCTCCTGGGATCAGCAGAAGGAACAAAGACAACGAAGGAACGGGGTTGGGATTTTTAGTCAGTAAAAATCTGACACTGTCTCGTGACGTCTCATTTGTTCTGTGACCAAACTTGAATTTATTTAGATAGATAGATATATATTCTTTATTGTTTATTGCACACTAAAAATAAAAATAAAGAATAGGAACTTAAAATTAAAAGAGTGTCACAATGGGCGGTCTTATCGCTAAAAGCGATTTTTTAAAGACAACCTTTGAATGGATTTGACAAAGAAGGAATATAAAGATGCGTAGGTTCATGGTCATTGTAATGCCTAGATATCTGATGGATGTACTTTTTAAGATACAAGGACAATTGCATATGCCCGCTGGATTATTTATACATCTATGTGCCCATAATATTGTGGTATAACATCGGTAATTGGTGTCTTATGCATTGAAAACTGAATAAATTTGGTCTTGTCCGCATTTAATGTTAGAAAATTAGAACAAAGCCAAGTATTAACCGAATCAAAAGCTATTTGAGCATTGCTGTACAATTCAGTGTTAGTATTGGATGAAAAAATTAATGCAGTGTCAACGGCGTATGATATTAGTTTCCCATGATGCATGTTGAGATTACATAAGTCGTTGATATAAATAAAAAATAATGTAGGACCTAAAATACTACCTTGTGCAACTCCAAAACTAGCATTTATCTGATATGAACTTATAACATTATCTATTCTACCACACTGGGAGCGATCATATAGATAATCAGCAAACAGATTCAGTTGTGCGCCTCTGATTCCTATATATTCCAACTTCTTTAGAAGCAGTGGAATTGACACAGTATCAAAAGCTTTGACAAGATCAATAAAAATACCCAGATTACACTTTAAAATAATATAATTTTATTGATTACGTTGATTGCATTGATTACATTATAATGAGTAATAAGTACTAAAACAACAACGGAGCATTTTTAGGCGCCATTAGTGTATACAATTAAAAAATATTAAAAATCTAAAAGTTAAACAATAAAACAAAATTATAGCAAATCGACAAGTAAGGAAATGACTGGTTATGAATTCATTTCACCAGCCCCCCTCGCCAAGTTACTCTCGGTTCGTTTACATCGAACGCTTGGAATAGGTCACGCCACGATTTCATTGGTTCTGACCACGTAACTGAGCGTTGAGATGACACCAGAACAAAGTGAGGAGGAGTGGCAAAGTGAGGAGGAGTGGCAGGCGGTCGCCTCCTTCTGCGAAGCAGTAATGCTAGCAAAGGAGGAGGCGGACCGCATAAGGCAACGGCGTTTGCGCCCCAGACGCCGCCGCGATTCCGATCCTGACTTCCGGCCACCGTAGGCGCGGGCTTGCGGACGGTGAGCATTGGGTAGCTCGCCGTCCGGTCGTCTGGTAATCGTCCGGACCTTGGGCTTGCCCAGTCGTCGACGGCGCGCACTGTTCCCTCGCCTCAAGGAGTTGTCAGCAACCGTAGGGACCCTGCAGAAGGGTCGAAGCCAATCAGGGCCACGGGTTTGTGTCTGAAAAGGAAGGCTCTGGCCCTGGTATGTATGGCGATATAGGAATGGGGTAGGTTGTTTACTCAGTTATTTAAGAGTCTGACACTTGTTTTCCGCTCCGCCCAAGAGCGGGACTCGTCATTGGATGATTTTTACCTACCATAAAAAAAAAAAACACCAGGACAAAGAAATTTGCGGCGTGGCCAACTCAAAGAGTTCGACGTTAACAAAACCAAAGTAACTTGGCTAGGGGGTCAGGCAAGATAAAATTTTATTCCATTGAATGTACGTAACGATGACAGCAAGGGTTAGAGGTGAAAGATTGGATAGAGATGGTACTCTTCAATATCTTCACTCCTCGTGCTAGAACTGTGCTGAAGAAGAGACAACAGTCTTCTATACTTCAGACCAAATTTGAAGCACAAGTCGACTCCATTGCTTTGTTCAGAGCGACCGGCTCCTCTCTACTCTTGTAAGCGTATAAGAAACATTTGATTAGGAAGGCGGGAACGTCGCATCTTTCACCCTCGTAGTCTGCTGGGCACCGGCACACTGGCTCTCTCTTCTCATCCAGGGAACAGAAACCGCCGTTGAGGCAATACTGATGGCATGCGTTGACTTTGTTTTCCTCAGAAGTATCGGCATCACTAATGAAACAAGAAACATTTTAATCAGAGAAGTATATCAATGAGAATTTTTTTACGCCTAATTTGTACGCCTTGCAAGGCAAAACATAGTGAGACAACATCATTTTTTTATATACCATGTACTACATATTACCCATGTTTAACAAATAAATTACTTTGACTTTGACTTTGAGAGTAGTGGTGGCCGAGTGGTAACAACCTCGACTTACGAGTAAGTAGGTCGCGAATTCAAACTCCAATTCAGCCAGGTGCATTACCTTGTATTATATTTAACGAAACGACCGCACGAACATCATTGGTCGTTCTTACTTATACCAGCGCTTAAAAACACTTTCAAAGTCAAATGAAAAAGAAGTCATTTCTAAGATCACATTTTGGAAAGTTTTCTCCCGAACGGTCTGCACTATAGTCAGACTCGGGCGTTTCTTCCACCTAAATCCGGCGTAGGAACCTCCCGAACATATCGTCCCCATTATAACTATGTACAAATATACAAAAAATCATCATCATCATCATTTCAGCCGAAAGACGTCCACTGCTGGACATAGGCCTCCCCCAAGCGCCGCCACAAAGACCGGTCCTGTGCGTCTTGCATCCATCGGCTTCCAGCAACCCTGACCAGGTCATCGGTACACCTTGTGGGAGGCCTACCAACGCTACGTCTTCCGGTGCGCGGTCGCCACTCCAGAACCTTTCGGCCCCAGCGGCCATCCGTTCTGCGTGCAATGTGCCCTGCCCATTGCCACTTAAGTTTGGCGATTCTTTTCGCTATGTCGGCAACCTTGGTTCTCTTGCAAATGAATCAGAAATGAGGATATCCCCTCATTTCTGATTCTATCACGCAAGGATACTCCGAGCATAGCCCTTTCCATTGCCCTTTGAGTGACCTTGAGTCTTTTTATAAGGCCCATTGTAAACGACCACGTTTCAGAGCCATACGTCATCACTGGCAACACGCACTGATTATAGACAAGATATACAAAAAATATACCTACTTATATCTTAATATCTACAAAAAATACAATCTTAGTAACAATATACATTAACAAAGGAATAAGAATACTTGAGCATTAACAAATGATTATATACTTATATGCAACGCCTTCCTCTCTTCTAACTTACTATTTGCTGTGCCCATCAGGGTCCACGATTGCTACCATGTTATTTATATTACCATCAGATCTTTACAATCTGGATTTGCGATAAAGAATATGAATACGAAACTAGCGTACAATAAAAATAACAAGGTGTTAAGTACCTGAATTTATTTGGTCCCTCAGCACCAAAACATTTGTCCTTACTGGCGGTAACTTCGCATCTTTCACCATCGTAATCTGCTGAACACTGACAGACTGGCTCCCCTTCTTCATTCAAGGAACAGACACCACCGTTTAAACAATAGTCTTGGCACGCGTAGACTTCACACCTTTCTCCAGAGTAGCCGGCGATACAGCTGAAATGACAAAGGACTAGATGTAGATGATGATCATGATGATGATGGTAGATGGGTCAGAACAGATCTCTCACATTATCCTCAGGGACGTGCTTGTAAAAGTTAGTGGTGGCAATAAATGGATTGGCGCTGGTGTATTGCCGATATGCAATACTTTAGAAAATAATGATCCTGGACAAACTTTAATAATCAAATCTAATCAAATCAAATCAAAATGGTTTTTATTTCACATAGGTCTACATGGGCACTTATAAAACGTCAGAAGCTAGTGCACGGTGCAAATGCAAATGCCAATAACAGATAGCAATAACAACTGCAAATTGCATTTATTCTTTTAAACCATTAATTTTTTTACGAGTTTACAAGCGCTAAATTTCGCAGAGCCCAACTTCAGACTCGCTAAGATCAGACAGCCGTACTTTACCGTTGGCGCATCAACCTACATCTAGTGGTCTGATAATGGACTGTGTATGTATTATCTATACTTACTTACTTTCACAAAAAAAATTTGATTTACCTGCACTTAGGTTCGCCAGCACTGATACTACAATTTCCTTGTAAACAGTAGTCCTGGCAAATGGGAATCTCACATCTGTCACCGTAGTAATCTGCTGGGCACAGGCAGACAGGTTCATCTGCCTTACTCAAGGAACAGACACCGCCGTTTAAACAATACTCTTTACATGCTTTTTCCTCACACCTCTTCCCAGAGTAACCGGCTTTACAACTGAAATAACGAAAAGTTACCTACTCGTATTTTTTTTTATAGTTACATTTAGTGTATGTATGCAGTGTACATTTTATTTACTGTTATAGTTATATTTATATGTAATATATGGGTTTGATTTTAGTATATTTTAAGTTTTATGAATTATTTATATTTATGCACACTGTGTCTACATTTCTCATCCAACTCTCCTGTCGTAGGTCTGCTGGAAGAAATTTCGTTAGAAATAAGCAGTACTTTTGTACTCTTCTATCTGTATGTGTTCTATTCTTTTTGTATTTGCTGTGTACCTACGTAAATAAATAAACGAAGATAACAAACAGCTTTACTCGACTCCTATGGAACCCAAAAAAAAATTATGACTAGTTGATACAAACACTCATAAATTCGCCGAACTAAAATGGGACTGCGCCGCATGTGAATGATATGGTTCCATAAAATACGGAATTGGTGCTCAAACATGATAGAATGCCCTGGATATCTCCCTTAAAAGCCGCCAACCCGACGCACATTTTCATACAACCGCTCTTATGTGATTATGATGTTATATTACAGATCTTTCAGATATTTTGGAATATCTAGTAGGTAGATAGTATCTAGGCTTCTATAGAAATCAAAACGTAAAATTATGTAAGAGAAATCCAGTAAAGGCCTCTGAAAAAATCTGCTATTTTACGTGAACTTTGACTCTCCATAATGTCCTCCCATATTAAAAAAAATTATTAAAAGTACTTTTATAGAAGCCTAGCGCATTTAATCGAGATTCTAAATGTAGTCAATTTTTTTTTTTCAAAAATCCTTAATAGTTTAATAAAAACACGTATTTCCTGGAACAAGTTTTGTGAAACATTCGAGTAAATCGTAGAATTACTGAATACCAACAAAATTTTCAGGTGTTACTCGTATATCTCATTTATGGCACTACTTTTGCATCAAAAATCACATTAGATTGATTTAGGTGAAGCCACAAGCTTTTAAACCATGCTCGACGTAGACGATATGCGAGTTGTTGAAGCCCACCTTAAGGATTGGAAACAGGAAGTGAGGAACGAGGAAATCCTCTTGTGTTAATTTGTTTTAATCCTCACAGAGAGAAAAAGGAGGCCCTCGCAATTGTCCTCCATCAACTCTACCCGACCCATCTGAAATTAACTTGAAAGATGTTTATACATATTTCACCAACATAAAAGCACAAGCGAATATACAAGGTGTCATTAACGTGTTAACGCAAACGAATACCATAGATCCAGTACATGATTCTGGACACCCCAGTGGTGGAATTTTTCGTCGTTTTGTTTTTTATTTTATACCTGTATAAAATCGTTATTCTGACCAATCCCAAAGATATTTTTAGAAAAAAAAAAGATTTTTATTTACAAAAAAAAAATAATCGAGGCAAATAAAGTCGTTGTTCTAATCAAACCCGATGACATTATTAATTTAGAACGTAAATCACTCATTCCTTTTCGCAAAAAAATTTAAAATGACGTTTTTATATAGTTTAATTTAAAAAACGTAAAAAAATAATAAAAAAAAAATAAGAAAAAGCTGACAAAAAATTCCATCACTGGGGGGTCTAGAATCATGTACTGGATTTATGGTATTCGTTTGCGTTAACATGTCAATGACACCCTGTAAAGAACCATGATTTTGGACCCCAGGTGGTGGAATATTTCGCTGGATATTATTATTTTTCGCTTAATTTGAACAAAAATCTGTACTGTTTTTAAAGTAATCTGTATGAACTCTTTTTTTTATTTGACATAATGCTTGACTGCGCCTAATGGTAAGCAATGATGCAATAGTTAATTGTTATATTTTACAAGCTTTATTTTCACCTATCCCGATGTTTGTGATCAAATCTTGAAAATCAAATTTTATCTACTTCCCGATTACCGATTGAGCTGAAATTTTGCATGCATGTGTCAATCGTGTGACATATGACAATTATGGTGACATGGAACTGATCTGGTGTGAGAGCTGTAAGGTAGCCATAGGAACTTAGCAATAAAACAATACGACCCCTTCGAGTTTGGGCTAGTTTGATTTGTATTGGCGAGTACTTTGATCTTATATGGTAATCAGGGTCTGTTTATGTAGCTGGAAGATGGCTATAGAAACTAATTAAATAAATAACATAACCCCATAGATTTTGGACTCATATGATTCGTTTTGACAAGTTTTAAATATATGTATAGGTATTTACCGCGCTATAAAAGCTTGCTATGAAAAAATATTTTCATTTAAAATTTGTGAAAAAGTAATAAATTCCTAATTTATTATTCCGCTCATTGCGGCGGCACTTCGGGAGGCCTAAATCTAAGACATCTTTCGACTGAGATGAGACGTAATAAGACCCACCGTAGGCGCGGGCTTGCGGACGGTGAGCATTGGGTAGCTCGCCGTCCGGTCGTCTGGTAATCGTCCGGACCAAGCCCAGGCGTCGATGGCGCGCACTGTTCCAGCGCGCCTCAAGGAGTTGTCAGCAACCGTAGGGACCCTGCAGAAGTGTCGAAACCAATCAGGGCCACGGGTTTGCGTCTGAAAAGGAAGACTCTGGCCCTGGTATGTATGGCGAAGTAGGAACGGGGTAGGTTGTTTAGTCAGTAAGAGTCAGACACTTGTTTTCCGCTCCGCCCAAGAGCGGGACTCGTCATTGGATGATTTTTACCTACCATAAAAAAAGACGTAATAAGACAAATACGTCTGTTACTTTACCTGCAACTCGGTAGATCCTCAGCACTGACACTACAATCTCCATTCAAACAATAGTTATAACATATTGATACTGTAGACTCCGGCTTCGAGTTATTCTGGATCAAATATTGTACATTTTCGCAGCTCTTTACTCCCTGAATTTGTTCCTCTAATGTGTAGTAGGTAGCTATACGTTGACAATACCCACAGTTTGAGCTAGCAATTGCAAATTGTGTTTTTTCTATTCGTTCTGATGCGTTCTTTGGCAATTGCCAAATTCGCAATTGATTATTCATAAAGTAGATGAAATTTTTCGATATAGCCAATGAATTTGAATTACTATCGTTTAATGTTTTATATAATGTTGTTCGGTTCTTTCCACGGAAATTGGCACTTTCGATTGAGATCTGATATCCACCAATGGCATGAATTGTCTCAGTCCAGTAAATTTTCTGGGATTGTAGATCGATGGCCAAGCTGATACGCAACCAAGCACTACTGTCTACTAAAACTTCTCTCTCGGACCCATCTAGTCGCATCCTGCCTATTTCATCGTCTGTGATCCAGTAAATATACCTGTAATTTATAAATATCATTAAAAAAAGGGTGGCTGAGTGATAAAGGCCCCAACTTACAAGTTGTAGGTCGCAGGTTCAAAGTGTTCAAACCCAGCCAGGCGCATTACTTTGGGTATGGTATATGGTTAAAAGTAACTTACCCTCCACAGCTGTCCACTGCGATATCATTACAACTGTGATCCAAAGTTGCCAAAAGATTTCCATCCAGTATTTTGTCAGGAGACGCAGGATTCAATGAGCACGAATATATACTCCGATGTTGCTTCCAAAGGAGTACTTGAGTGATAGGATCGTAGACTACTCGCGCGTAGTAACCGTATAATTCTCTCGTACCTAATTTTTTTATTTTCCCACTTGTCAAGTCATAGCTAGATATCGACATACCCGGGTCGATGAAGTCGGAAAAAAACACCCTATAGTGAACCGGATCGTAAGATACTGATGTTATATAATGAGCAAAAGGGATATTTTCTGTATGCGTTATTGTTCCATTGTAATAAAAATCTAGCCTCGTTATTTCGCTCACGACGATTTCTGAAACATAAAAATAAAAGAATTATCGGAAGTTATATGTTTGAGGCGTTTTGGGGTTGAAACACTAGAACCATGGCGTCCGAGCGCCCGTCGTATTGTCTGTGACATCAGCAAACAGCTGGTCAACTCTTTGCGAGACCAGATGCTTGGGCTTTTCGTATGTTTTTCCTCAGATCTCAACTTTGGACAGTTCATTGAATCCAAAGCCAAGATGGTAGCTGCTAGGAAACTCGGCGTTCTTGCAAAAGTCCGACGGTACTTCACACCGAGTCAGCTTCTAATGTTGTACAAAGCACCGGTCCGATCGTGTGTGGAGTACTGCTGAAAAATGCCACCTAGCGGCTTTGGATTCAGTGAAAAGGCGTGCAAAGAGGCTGATTGGTGATCCAAATTTGGTTGGGTCCAATCTTCAAAGCCTCGAGCACAGACGTAGAGTAGCCAGCCGTTCGGTTTTCTACAGGATGCATTTTGGAGAGTGTGCGCGGGAATTGCACGATTTGATTTGTTTTGCATTTATGAGTTTTCAAGCGCTAAAGTTCGCAGAGCCTAATTTCGAAGACTCGCCAAGATCCCACGGCCATACTGTACCTATCATTTGTTTCCCCACCACCCCACCTGATGATAAGCAGTGATGCAATCGTTGTTGATAAATCGCTATAATTTAGAGCCTATTCACTCTAGCTTTGAAGACACCTAAATTATAATGGGACAGAAAGATCGCACCAAGAAAATCATTCCAATCCTTCGATGTATGCGGTATAAACGACAAGGGGAAACGCTTAGTCCGTTATATATACGAGTACTTAGATTTTTTATTCTTTTTTTCTAGCCTTCAAGGCTTATTATTGTATATGTTAACAAACAATACTTATAAATCACGCTCTCATACTCACCCCATAAGAAGGAATGCGTGGACCTTACGAGCAGTGTTACCAACGTCAAAACACATGAGCTATACATCATCTTCTCTTCAGACCAGTTTATTCAGCAGATGATACGTCCAATCTCGGTGAACGCTCGAAGGACACTAGAGCAAAGTGTTGGCTAATCGGGACCAATGTCGCTATATCCTGTTGGAGTAAAATTCCGCAGATAAGCTGGCTTGTATGTGTTAATCTCATATTATAATTTGTATACTTTTAGGGTCTCTTACGTCAATCTACATATATTATTATTATTATGGCTAGCCTGTGCTGTCCCACTGCTAAGCAAAGGCCTCCCTCCATTATTTCCAGTTATCTCGGTTATTTGCTTCATCGTTCCAATTCACAAGGAAGAAGATATCCAGGTCGTTTCGCCATCTCCTTCGTGGTCTGCCGCGGCCCCGTGTCTCTGTGTCTGGGCACCAATCCTGTGTTTTATAATCTTACTAATATTATAAATGCGAAAGTTACGATGTTTGGATGTTTGTTACTCAATCACGCCAAAACGGCTGGACGGATCTGGATGAAATTTGGCACACTCCGGAATAGGACATAGGCTACTTTTTATCCCGGAAACCCCAACCCCAATACCAGGCGGGCGAAGCTGCGGGCAAAAGCTAGTCTACTTATAAGAGCTGCGTGCACAAAGAGGCTCAAAGGAGATCATTGCAGAGTCTCCTAAAAGATGTGCCGTAGGTAATAGGCGTTGCATAGAGAGGCTCTGCTTAGTCTGCTTGCTCTGAGTAGTTGCTACTTCGTAGTCGCCGGGCATTTTTGCTGAACTGGACCTAATTGGCGCAGCCACACAATTTTATTTTTTCCCCTTTTTATCATTATTATGTCTGCGTGTGGTTTCTGTATTGTGTGTTTATATGTCAAATATTTTTTTTCTTTTTCTTTCTTTCTTTCTAGGGTGATCTTTTAAGAGGTAACGGTGCCCTTTCTATGTGTCGATGATGATCACCGAGGTGGTTTTAATCCCACACTCCCTGGATTTATCCCGAAAGTCTGGGAAAATTTCCTCTCGAGAACAAAAATAAGGTGATCAGTGTAGTAACGCTTTAAGCGTCCCCAAGTCACCGTTGCGTCCTGCTGTCTCTACCCTCGTAGTCACGCAGTATCTGAACATTTTTCCTTTACTTCACTTCACGAAGATTAAAGAACTCTGCTCACTCTTGGAGTAGTGAAAAAATATACTTCTAAAGCAACTCAATCTAAAGAAAAAGCAGTATGCTCTGTTTATTGCGTATTTTGACGCTCGGATTTTAATAAAAAGCTATAAGGTATTAGGGTTTTTTAGGGTACTTCACGTAGGCTTACAATCTAAAAAAATGACAAGGAAAATTGGACGCAGCTAAGCAGAAAGGAAAAATTCCTTATGCAACTTATTATATATTGAGTATTTTCTGCTTAACTACATCTAATTTGCGCGTGATTTGACACAGTTTGAGTATCTAATCGAGATAAAACACAATTTGTGTTTTGTTTTAAATAATCGCGTTTAGTTTTATTTCTGAAATTGGCATGAGCAGCCGCCATGGCTGCTCATGTATGCAGACGACATCGCGCTGGCGGACTCGGACAGTGGGCGCTTGGTTCGACGTGTGGCAGCGTGGAAGGAATCGCTGGAAAACGGCGGTCTGAAAATTAATGCGGCGAAGACCGAGTACTTGGCCTGTAACACAATTAACGCTGCTCCTGTTCGCATTGGCGAAGACACAGTTGAGCGCACGGAACAGGTCAGGTACTTGGGATCGGTGCTCCACGAGTCCGGGGACGTCGATTGCGACGTCGAGTCACGTATCTCGGCGGCCTGGGCGAAATGGCGTGAGGTGGCGGGGGTTATCTGTGACCCCAAAATGCCGGTTAGGCTCAAAGGACAGGTCTATAAGACCATCATTAGGCCTGTCCTTTTGTATGGCAGTGAAGCGTGGCCTGTACTTGAGCGACATAAGCAAAGCCTGCGTGTCACGGAAATGAATATGCTGCGCTGGATGTCTGGAGTTTCGCGGAAAGACCGCATTAAGAACTCCCGCATCCGGGGCAGCCTTCAGGTCCGTGACATAGCAGATAAACTGCAGGAGGGTCGCTTACGCTGGTATGGCCACGTTTTACGAAAACCGGCAGACTACGTGGGTAACAGATGCCTCGCCATGCCGCCTCCGCCGGGACCCGGAAAACGAGGTAGGCCTAAGAGGCGTTGGATCGACGTCGTAAGGGACGATATGCGTGCTAATGGGCTTAAGGCAGAGGACGCAAAAGACCGAGCGAAGTGGAGACGACTAGGCGGGAAAGCGGACCCCGGGCACCGAGGTGAAAGCCAAGGTAGCAACCGGGACTTACGCTAGGCTGATGATGATGATGAGTTTTATTTCTGAAATTTGTCTCTTAATTAAGAAAAACAACTTCAAAACTGGATTATATATAATCCTATAACTCCATAGGACTCGAAGTTTTGTACGGAACCCTTGTCACACGAGTTCCGCTCACACTTGACAGGTTTTTTTTGACATAAACATCCGCATACATCGCTGGTTTGCTGCTAAAATAATATTTTTTAGCAATGGGCTTATCATGTCCTTACTTTATCCTCAGCTACGCCCACGGGACTTCTAGAATCGTCAAAACTTATTGTCAAAAATGACATCTTGTAGTTCGCCGTCTGGTCGTCTGGTAACTGTCTGGACCAAGCCCAGTCGTCGACGGCGCGCGCCTCAAGGAGTTGTCAGCAACCGTAAGGAACCCTGCAGAAGAGTCAAAGCCAACTAGGGCCAAGGGTTCGTGTCTGAAAGGAAGGCTCTGGCCCAAGTATGTATGGCAATGTAGGAACGGGGACATTGTTTAGTCAGTAAGAGTCTCACACTATTTCCCGCTCTACCCAAGGGCGGGATTCGTCATTGGATAATTTTTACCTACCAAAAAAAAATCTAAAAAAAGGGGAGGAAGAGGGAGGCCGAAGAAGAGATGGATGGATTGTGTGAGGAGTGATATGAAAGAAAAGGGAGTTAGTTATAGTGTGACGGGTGACAGACCAAAGTGGAAGAAAAAAACATGTTGCGCCGACCCCAAGTAATATGGGATAAGGGTAGGATGATGATGATCTCTCTAGGTCGTTGCTATGGCTATGGGCAGCCCCCCGATCCAATTGAGACTCAAAAATCTGTTACTGCACATTAAAGGATAAACAAAAATACATAGAAATATTTATGTTGTTCTTTTATATTTTAACACATTCTAAACTAGGTACTCAAAAACCTGAAGCATAATTACTTCTAGTATTACTTTTAGTAGGTACTTAATAGTTACTACTACCTACTGATAATAATAGTTACAAATAGCAATACAGTACCTATAGTTACTAATAATAATAGTTAATAGTTACTTTATAATTACTTAATAGTAGTTGGTAGTTATTATTTAGTAGTTAATTACTTCTAGTACTGTTCCTTTTTCACTATGGTAGTTATTATTTAGTAGTTAATTACTTCTAGTACTGTTCCTTTTTTCACTTTGGTAGTTATTATTTAGTAGTTAATTACTTCTAGTACTGTTCCTTTTTTCACTTTGGTAGTTATTATTTAGTAGTTAATTACTTCTAGTACTGTTCCTTTTTCACTTTGGTAATTATTATTTAGTAGTTAATTACTTCTAGTACTGTTCCTTTTTTCACTTTTTGAAGTTTTTAGATCTTGGCTTCGTACTCATCAATTTTTTGAGAGAACAATTGCAAAATACGTTTTAGATGGTTCACTTCGGTGCGAAGATCTTGTAGTATATGCTGTGTTGTGTTGTCAGCATCAGTATGTATGATAGCAACATCACATCTTTCACCCTCGTAGTCAGCTGTACACTCACAAACTGGCTCATCCTCCTCATTAAGATAACAGATACCCTTGTTTAAACAATGCTTATAGCATACGTTTACTTCGCATCTTTCTCCAGAGTATCCGGCTTGACAACTGAATCAAACAAATAAAAATGTTAAAAGAGTTACTCTACCACGTGTAACGTAAATGGCGCCAAACCTGAAAATGAAGTGCTCAGGATAACGAGCAGAATCAAGGGTGTTACCACACGAATCGATCGATCGTCAATCGATGACATCGATCGACGTCTTTCGACGTTGATCATTCGGTGTAGTAGCTTTAATTGATCGACGGATACCGGTCGACTAACCAATCAATTTATTGCCGGTCGACGGCATCGGTCGACGTAGATCGATTGACGCTGGCTATATTCCATCAGTTTCCACCATCGATCGATCGTCGATCGACATCGACTAATTTATTCCACCATCGATCTCATCGATCATCGTCATCAACTATCGATCGATTGAAATGATTTGGTGTGACACATTGTATAATGAAAGGTCAAATTTGACGGAATACTCTATTGATGTTTTTTCTTCGAGGGCTATTAGCGAAGACATTTATGATAGATACAGGATATCTTTTCTAGTCTGTAATCAAATAAACACATTTTACCTGCACTTAGGTTCACCCTCAGCACTGACACTGCAATTTCCATACACACAGTAATTGTGACAGATCGACAATGCACACTCAGGCTTCTCATCATTCGAGACCAAATACTGCACACCTTCACATCTCCTAACTCCTTGATTTTGATCCTTTAGTGTGTAGTTTGCTGCCAAACGGTGACAACCACCACAGGTTGATTCAGATATGATACGCATATTTCTTTCCAAATATCCCGTAGGTTTCTTTTGCAATTGCCAAAGTCTTGTTTCCAATGAGTCTGTACTGATCAGGTAAAGGGAATCTCTTGAAATGGCCAATGAACCAGCATTAAGCTGTATTTTATTTTTTTCAACATGTATTGTGGTATGGTTTTTTCCATAAAAATCGGCACTTTCAATAGACGACTCATATCCACGATTATCATTGTAGATTATCTCAGTCCAATATATTTTTTCTGTTTGTTGGTCAATGGCAAAGGTCAGTCGGGAAACATGACTATGTATTAAAACTTCTCTCTTGGACCCATTTAGCCGAGCTTTTTCTATTCCAAGATCTGTCATCCAGAAAATGTACCTGCAATTTTTAATCAATCAATCAATCATTTATTTCGTATAAAACTCTGGCCTTCTGTCAGCCGCTTCACCCGCGTGAAAATAGGGTTCTCCATACAAAGTTTAGAACCCCATTACATCCCTTTAGGAGCTGAATTTTGAAAAACCCTTTCTTAGTGTTCGCTTACGTTATAAAAGGAAGCCTTGTGCAAAATTTCACGCTCCTAGTCCCAGTAGTTTCGGCTGTGCGTTGATATGTCAGTCAGTCAGTTTCTCCTTTTATAAATGTATATAGATTAGTGAATTAAAAGGTAAGCTTCAACCGTCTAATCATCATATCATCATCAGCCTTTTTAATGATCCCACTGCTAAGGTTTAAGCCTCCTCTCTAGGAGAGGGAATGAGCCCTAATCCATCATGCGAGCCCAGTGCGGGTTAATAGATGTCATACATCTTCGAATTTTTGATTCTAGGACATGCTGGTTTCCACACGATGTTTTATAAATGTTATAAATTGAATACTAACTTCAGGTTCACCAAGATCCGTCGGCCGAGCTGTGCTGCGTACGTGGTCGATCACCATTTAAGTTCAGCTTATATACATATTATTCTAAAGTATACATACCCTCCACAGCTGTCCACTGCGATGTCACGGCATGGGTAGTCGTGATCCAACGATACAACAAGATTCCCGTCTGCTTGGTTAGATGATGCAGAATTTAGTGAATACGAATAAATACTATATCCCTCTATCCAAAATAGTAACTGGGTGACGGGATCGTAGATTACTCTTGATATGTAGTAACCATTTGATTTCTTCGCAAGTATAAGTTGTATGTTCCTCGTCGGTATCTCAAAGCTGGATATGGTTATATTCGGGTAGGTATAATCGGCAAAAAACACCCTGTAGTGAACAGGATCATAAGCTACCGCAGTAATCTCTTTAGCCGATGGAATGTTTTCTGCGTGAATAAGTAATCCATTATAATAAAATTCTAGTCGTTTTTCTTTTCCACCCACGACTACATCTGAAACATACAATAGTACATTTTGATACAAGTGGAGAAAAAGTTTGTGATTGCAATAGAAGCGAAATTCCACCAAGCCGTAGGTACGGGTTCCCTACTTGTTTTCGAAAGTTGATGATTCGGTTTTTATTATATCGAACACGGTGTGTCGATAATTCAGTTGTACGATGTTTTATTCCGTCGATGCGTTATTGGTGCGGTGTAACGTTTGTGTATAGAAAGATTAGGATTATTTTAATATATTTACTTGATGTAAATAATAAACAAAAATTATATATTTTTTTCAATAAAAGGAATGTATTTTCTTAACTTCTATAATGCAACATAAGATTATTAATTAAATGTCACAGACAACAGTAGGCTTTTCAAACCTACATACTTTCGAAGTAATATAAATTACCGAACAAATGAGCAATCGTCGTAGGGTTTTTCATAACAGGATTTTTCGCACAAACGTTACATCGTACCAATAACGCATCGACGGAATAAAACATCGTACAACTGAATTATCGACACACCGTGTTCGATATAATAAAAATCGAATCATCAACTTTCAAAAACAAGTAGGGAACCCGTAGATACGGGCAAGAGTGCTAAAGAACCGAGTGCTACAGTGCAAAATTTTCCAGGTGTATTAAGCGATATTTTTCAATACATTTAAGAAGAAATACTTTCTCTGAAAATGTATGGTAACTTTCCAAAGTTAGTTTTGATTTAATGGGCTATCGCACGTACATTTTTCTTCATTTACAATGTATATCTAAAGAATTATATTCAAATCTTAAATGCAACTTGTTTAGGGTACCGTACCTTAAAAGGAAAAAACTGAATCCATAAAAAAAACACCTTATTGTCCACCTTAGTGTCTGTCAAGATCCTTTATATCGGTTACCCGTGTACGTTTATGCGTGTATTTGAAGAAGTCTTTCTATTATGTCTCTAATTATGGTATTCAATAGGTTAAGAAACCTCGGGCTTGCGGGCGGCGAGCATTGGGTAGCTCTCCGTCCGGTCGTCTGGTAATCATCTAGACCAAGCCCAGTCGTCGACGTCGCGAAATTCGTCATTGGATGATTTTTATCTACCATAAAAAAAGGTTAACAAACCTAAATTGTAATCGGATGGGAACACTACAGCAGGAAAATTACTCCAGTCCTTCGATGTATCATCATCTAGGTTCATTTTGGCAGCGTTTCTGTCTGATGATCGCGATGGCATGCGGTGTATACTAATTCTTTTACTCACCCCAAGAAAAAGACTCAGCCAACCCTACGAGCACCGCGAACAGCCCCAACACGCGGGTGCTACACATCTTGTGGTACTACACTATTACAGTGAACGGTCGCTGAATATACAAGCTAAGTGCTGAATATATGTTAACACGAACCTTTATATATATAGCTACATGGCTGGTGTTATGGATTATTTTCCTGTTTTGAAGCCGTTCCTCTGATAAAGTGGGTTTTCTATGGATTAATCCTGATTAGAGTTCAAATAATTCGTTATTATTTGCTAGCTCCTGCCTGTGGCTTTGTCCGTTCGAAAATATTTTTAGTATCCCATGGGAACATTTATTTATATTGATTGAAGTCTGTACGCGATTTATAACCATACTTTAAAAGCGCGGGCTTGTGGATGGCGAGCAATGGGTTGCTCGCCCTCCAATCGTCTGGTAACCGTCCGGACCAAGCCCAGTCGTCGACGGCGCGCACTGTTCCCGCGCGCCTCAAGGAGTTGTCAGCAAACCGTAGGGACCCTGCAGAAGGGTCGAGGCCAACTGGGGCCAAGGGTTCGCGTCTTAAAGGAAGGCTCTGGCCCTATATAACGCAACGTAAGAATGGGGTAGGTTGTTTAGTTAGTAAGAGTCCGACATTGTTTCCCACTCCGCCCAAGGGCGTGATTCGTCATTGGATGATTTTTAGCTACCATTAAAAAAAAACATACTTCAAAAAGGGAGAAGTCGATTACCTATGAATAGTAGGAGTATCTTTATTCATGCTTTATTCACTTCACTCCATCCTCAGAAGAACAGAACATGCTTAAATCTTCCTCCTCTTTGCGCCGTAGCTATTCCTCAATGCTGAGGGTAGTGACTACCCATCTTCATCAGTTCCGGTCTTATGATGTTTCTCCATATATTCCTGCCTCTGGTGGAGTGAAGGGCTCTATATACCGTTGAGTCAAGAGCGGTGAGGACTAGATTCTCACTCGAGAACCCAGCCCAACGAATTGTGCTGCGTTTTCGAGACTTTTTCTATCTATTTCTCGATGACAATGAGCTTTTCGAGATTGCCACCGTCTAATGTAATGTGACCAAAATATTGTAAAATCTAGCCAGCCTACCTTATCATCTACACTAATCTACACTAATTATAATAAAGAGGTAAAGTTTGTTTTTTTATTTTTTTGTTTGTAGGAGGTAATCTCTGGAACACTGGTCCGATTGGAGAAATTTTAGCAATAATAGAAAGCTGCTTTACTCCTAAGTGACATAGGCTATATTTTATGTACGCGGCTAAAAGCCGCTGACAAAAGCTAATGCTAGGATAAGAATAATACTTTATTGTGCAACTAACAATTTGACAGAAACTTATATGAATGGATACAAACGCGGTCTTATCGCTGACAGCGATATCTACCAGAAAACCTTAGGATGAAGTTTAAGAGTTTGAACTAAAAAAGGGATAAGATGCATTATTAAATGATAACTATTACTAAAATAAAAAGAACATGAAAAAACCTTCTGCGTTTTTTGGGCAAAGTCGCGGGTACAGCTATAGTTTATAAAGATTTTTTTTTAAGTTATTTGCAATAGTATAGTTAATTCAGTGTACCCTTGGGATCCACTGCGGAAATTACAGACAAAGTCAAAATATTTTATTTCACATAGTCCTGGACATGGGCACTTATAAACGTCAGAAGCCAGTGCAGAATTCCAAATTGGTCGTTTCCTATGGAGAAGAACCGGCAAGAAACTCCATGGTTAGTCTTTCGAAAAAAAATAGTTTTTTTACAATATTTCCTTATAATATTCCATATTAAATTATGGGAAGAAAAGATTTTTGTTGTATAGTTATTAAATCTAGGCAACATTTAAGCTACATTTTATTTTGAAAAATGGAACACATGAAGTAGAACCGCAACAGACCAACTAAAATGTCCCGGAATTTTTGGAGCTTAGTGTTGGTACTTGTTATTCGCAATATTTTGTTGTTTTTGCAGTATTTATCGCTAATAGGAACCGACTTCCTTCTTGATAATGTGAACATGGTAGCGACTAATGAGTCTCTGTTGCATATACGATAATATGTAATAATCATTTATTCAGTAACATATAAATTATATTTTTTAACATTTTAATAAAAATATAACAAAATAGTGTCCCACCGGGATCGGGAACAGGGTGCAAGCTACCGGCGGTTAGGCCTCCAGAGAAAGGAATCTCCTGACTATACGAGCCGTGTCCAGGAGTACCGCTTTCTGAATCAAGCCATTGATCATTTTATTTTAGGTAAACAGTACATGTCACAGACTAACATACATAACTATATTAAATTGCTATAATGTTTTTGTTAGTAGAATAGAATAGAATAATACTTTATTGTACACCAAAAAAGTAACAATTTCACAGAAACTTATATGAATGGGTACAAAAGCGGTCTTATCTCTGACAGCGATATCTACCAGACAACCTTACGATGGAGTATAAGAGCTTGAAATAAAAAAAAGGATATATAGTAAATATAATTTAAAACTGAGATTTGGGCCGTAGGCTCGGAGAGGCAACGGGTGACTCCCGATCTAGGTCGTTCTTCATGCAAAGGCTGGCCATTGCTATTCAGCGAGGTAATGCGGCGAGTGTTATGGGCACTTTTGCACCGGGAACGATCAGAGGTGGGTTATTTGACGATTAATTTTTTATTTATTTGACTTTTATTTAATGATAATTTTATTTAATGTAATAATTTGTGTATTTTAATTTTGATTGACATAATAAATATTTAAAACTAAAATTCCTGAGAAATAAAAATAAATGGCCCTTTGCTGTTATGCAGGGGCGTAGCTACAATCAATATCCCGGCGATACAGGGGCCCCAATGTAGGCAAAAACTCGCAACATGTTATCCACAACCGTTTCGTAGAGTAAACCAAGCAATTGTAAAAAAAAAAATTATGCTTTTCATACGGGGCCCCCGTAGGACTTTTGATACGAGGGATATGTGTACTGTGGTGTCTCCAAAGAGACCACATAACTTACAAACCAACGAACTGGCATTTGGACTTTGAAAATAGAAAAAAAAAACTGTCTGGCGTTTTATGAAGGAAGAAGTGACGTTGGAATAAAAATGAAATAAGTTGATAAAGAGAGATGAATAAGTTGATAATAGAGCAGTGGTGGGCGAGTGGTAAAAGCCCCGACTTACGAGTTGCAGGTCACGGGTTCAAACCCAGCCAGACGCATTACTTTGTGTAATTTATTTCATCACAACTGCTCTCAAAACGGTGAAGGAAAACATCGTCAGGAAACCGGCATGTCCTAGAACTAAAAATTCGAAGACATGTGACATCCACCAATCCGCACTGGGCCCGCGTGGTGGATCATGGCCCATTCCCTCTCCTAGAGAGAGGAGGCCTGTGTCCCTGCAGTGGGAACATTAAAAAGGCCGATGATGATGAAGTTGATAACCTTTCGATCTTGTAATTACAGACACAATCAAAGTACAATAGGTGTGTGTTCGCTCATTAATTAAGGTAAATTAGGAATGGGAATTATTACGGGAATAAACCGCCTTTAACGAGGGCGAAGCCGCTGGTAGACAGAAGCTAGTAAACAAATAAAATCTACTGTACCGCTGAAGACTATAAACTAGATATAAATATATATATATTCGACAACCATCACACAACGCCGTCTAGTCTCGAGCTAAGCAGAGCTTGTGTTATGACTTATGAGTACTAGACAACAAATAAACATAATTATATATTTCTAAATACATACGTATTATAGATAAATTACACCCAGACACAGAACAAATGATCGTGCTCATCACACAAACATTTGTCCTCGGTGGGAATCGAACCCACGACCTCCGGTATAGCAGTCAGGGTCACTAACTACTAGGCTGACAGGCCAGGTATAAGTTGTATTCAGAAAAACCAGCGCTGGGTGTCTGACGCCCAGCAAATGCTGAGGTGGTCACCCTTTCGGTTCGAGCACGCTCAGCGTACACTTTATGTTTGTTATTTTTTAAATGTTTGTTGTGTTTTTTGTAACTGTTGTGCTGTTTCTGTACCTACTGAATAAATTCATTTCTATTCTATTCTTTCTATTCTATTCTAAAAAAATTAAAAAACCTGGGAGCGATGCCGCAAGGCATGCTATCACTTGACAACTTTCAAAGTTATGGAGCATTTCAATATCCAACAAGTCGTGATGGTAGGAACATAAACAAAGATTTGGGCGACAGTCGTGCGGGCACAGTTTATAGGCGCACGAAAACCATTCACTAGGATCACTGAAATTAACCAAATTGCTGGAATTTAGAGTTTTGACATCAGAGGCAAAAGTAGAGACAACAAGCTCTTAAAAAACTGGTTAAAATTTTTTTTACTATAATATGACCAAACGCCTAGTAAAAAACAAAACATTATATAAATTTTGCACAATACTTTGTGCAAATTATTTCATTGCCTCTGCTCTCAAAACGGTGAAGGAAAACATCGTGAGAAAACCGGCATGTCCTAGAACCAAAAATTCGAAGACATGAGACATGCACCAACCCGCACTGGGCTCGCGTAATGGATTACGGCCCATTCCTTCTCCTAGGAGAATGTTGTTTAAGGCATCTCTAGAGACGCCTCAAACAACATTAAAAAAGGCTGATGATGATGGTATAAATTAGTTGGCTCATAAAAAAAAATCGCGAATGTAACCCTAATTTACGATTTGTATTACGTTACGAAAAAATTTGAAAGTCACAAAAAAGAAAAATCTTGTTTTTTAAAACCGCCTCGTTAAAAAAAATCTAGTAGGTATAGTTATTGTTTTTTTAATAAAAATGAAACCGCGAAATCGACATAGACCTAGGAGTTCATATAATAGTAATTATTTTTTAAAACCATTATTTTTGCGTTTAAAATTCACAGACCCTAACTTCAGACTCGCCAAGATCCGATGGCCGTACTGTAGGCAGTGACTACAACCAGCACTTAATTTATTTAACTATTTATGTACTGCGACGCCTCGAGTCCCCTCGAGAGGCGCCCAACATTCAGGGACGTGGTAACTTTACTAAAACCACGTTTAACTTTATATTTTTCTATATTTTATCTTTTACGGCTCGACATACATTCTTAATGTTTTTACATGACAACCTAATCTAATTCTTTTTTAATAAGTTTAAACCACGAATAGTCTGCGAACGTCTTGCCAGCCAATATGCTAATTCGGGGCACATGTGATCTCCTTAGAGATGGCACAGTACACACATATAATTAATAGATAAATGCTTAATGTTGTTATGTGCCAATTTGTATGCCTTAAAAAGCCTGGCTTCCTGGAGCCCAAGTCAGCTATTTTCAAATTATTGTCGATCCAATACGATTCCATTGCCATTTTGCTAAAAGTTCGTAATCTGTTAATTCATAATGGCTGATCATTGAGCGGTCAGTGGTTTTATAATAGAATTGTAGTACGAGCTATATTGTAACGAATTAAAAACAATAAGTGCACAATAACGCAAATTAGCTTCAATGAAAATCATGCTAAGTGCAAATTAGCTTCAATTTTGACTGTTCAAAAGTGCCTATAAATGGTCTATTTGAAATAAATGATTTTGAGTTTGAGTTTAACATTCTAAAGTCTGATTAAAGGAACAGTCAAAATTTTAGTAATTTACAGCTTATTTCAAATATTCATTTATCATTATGTACGAGATTACCATTAAAAAAAAAAATATTACAATGAAGTGTCACTGTTGAGTGACACTTCATGTGAGTGGTTGATCATTGAAAAGTCATAATGACGCCATCATATTAGTAGATAACCAAACTTGTCAAAATCAACAATTAATGAAATCAATGATCGACTATTTTGACAGTATTGTAATAGCAGGACCTCAATGCGCCCTGGGGAAATGACCACGGGAACAAAGTCGCGGCAAATACCTAATGTTTCTACTAAATCAATCAATCAACATCACAACATGTGAGCAAACATTATTGGGTGTAATGACAGTCTTCGTACGAGAAAACTCTTCCGTGTTTACAACATTCTAAAATCATATTTATACTTTAATTTAAACTAGCGACCCGCCCCAGTTTCGTACGGGTACAATGGTGATATTAAATATACAATGCATGTATTATACACATAAAACTTCCTCTTGAATCACTCTATCTGTTAAAAAAACCGCATCAAAATCCGTTGCGCAGTTTTAAAGATTTAAGCATACATCGGGAAGCGACTTTGTTTTATACCTACTATCAGTATTATTTTTAAACACAGTTAAATTATGATCGTTTTTTCACTAACATTTTTACTTTAGATTTGTAAAGATAAAATTAAAAAAAAATATATTTTTTAATTAAGAAAATACAAAATTACGAAATTCACTCAGCCTATTCACTCTAGCTTTGAAGACACCTAAATTAAATCGGAAAAATGAAGATTTTTTTCCGTAACTCTTATTTAGAAAGAAAGAAAAATTTTACGAAAAGTAAACGAGTCAATGACCTTTTTTTTTCGACCACGGGATTAAAAAACCGGACAAGTGCGAATCAGACACGCGAACAGAGCGTTTTTGGGTTCCGTAGTCAATAAGGAACCCTTATAGTTTCGCCATGTCTGTCTGTCTGTCCGTCCGCGGATAATCTGAGCGACTGTCAATCTTCGTCGACAGCGCGATCTCTCGGGAAATTGGGTTACTAATTTGTACATGGGCTACTGGGTTCTGTTACATTGAGGTGACGTCGGACCTTCCTTTCAGAAGCCGGACCGGCTCCCAGTAGGCTTCGGCACTGTAGTGAGGCCTCTACATCGACGATCTGACTTGGTGTGGACCATTACCAGACGACCGAACGGTGGCCGGAATCGGGATCGAAATCCCGGCGGCTTCCGGGGCGTGTGCACTGTTGCCTTATGCGGTCGGCTTCCTCCTTTGCTAGCATTATTGCTTCGCAGAAGGAGGCGTCCGCCTGTCACTCCTCCTCGCTTCGGACTATAGGCTCTACCAGAGCCCGGACGTGAACAGAGGCTTCCGTACAAACTTACTTATGAAAACAGTTTAATTCCCGAATGGAGACTCGAAGATTTTTCCAAATCGCAATTTTTATGACCTTACAATCCCTGTTTTATTAGATTTAATCCTATACCTGTGCAAAAAGACCTTATTTTATACTATGTTTTAAGATTCTTGGCTCGTTGGCCAAGGATCTTAAAATATGGCATAGCACACTTTTTCCTGTGGGCAAAAATCATCCAGTGACATCTCCCGCCCATGCGCGGAGTAGGAGATATTGTCAGACTTTTACTGACTAAAAAGCCATCCCGTTCCTTCGTTGCCTTGGTTTTAGGGCTCTGGTGTATACTTTCACATTTACCCATGGTCCCAGGAGGCGTTAACCCTACTGGACCTTTACAGGTTGCTGACAATTCTTTGAGGCGCGCGGAAATAGTACGTGCTATTGACGTCTTGGGCTTGGTTCGGACGGTTACCTAACAATCGGACGGCGAGCAATGGGTGGCTCGCAGTCCGCGTCTCTTCCGCACGAATCCGGTGTGGGTACCTACTTCCCGAACTTGTCATGTTTGGTACGAACCTGCGTCATCGGAAGGTGAGGACGCCGTGATGTCTTTGCAGCCACGCCACAAGGCCCTCCTTGAGGCGTGGCCCCTACCTGGTCCACCAGGTCTACCAGGTAGGTCCCTACCTGGGGGAGGGTTACCGCCATAATTGTAGCGTTCCCAATCCCATAACGAAAAAAAATCCACTAAAGGGTTCCGTTTTTCCTTTTGTGGTGCGGAAGCGGAACCCTAAAAATACAATGCTGTACCTATATTTTTTCTCATTTTATAAAGTTCATATTTAAATAAATGAAACATATCATGTTTTAATTAAATGTATGTATGAAATACAAATATGATCGACAACTATTGCACGACGCCGTCTAGTCTAGTATCTATCTGTCCTACTCTACCCTATTATTTCTTTCATAATAATTTTCTCCTGACAATAACAAACACAGTAAAAAAGAATAAGCGAAATTATTTCAATTATTTTCGAGATTTTCGCTTAGCAACACATTCAGCGATTCATTTTTATATTATAGAAGATTTATACCTATTAAAGTTTCAACCAAAATAATCTATGGGGCAGTGCGCAGTGACATAACATCCGTCTGTTTCGTTGATAGTGACTCTGGATTAGACACATCCGTTGTCTACACGCGCTTAAACAAGCGAGGTCATTGGTGTTGGTTGGCGAGTCTGAAGTTAGCCGCTGCGAATTTTAGCGCTTGAAAACTCATACAAAAATAAAGATAAAAAAAATGCCAATAATAGTTTTTAATAGCAACAACAACTGCAAATTGCTTTATTCATTAAAGCACGCGTATTATGCGTTCCAAATAAGAACAGGAACCTCGAATAACCTCGATCTGTCAAATTTTGAATGAAAAGTATGGTTTGCAAAAAAATCTTATTTGCGTACCTATCAATAAAAAGTGTTTTTTTTGCTTTTTATTACAACATTTTAGTTAATTCTAGTTGAAGTAAAAACATAAGGGTTTAATATAAATTTTCCAAATATATTGTTTTAATAAGTCATAAATAGTTTACAAGAAAAACTATTTCCTTTCTTATTTTCATTGTTAGAAACAATTCGCCTTTTACTTCTATTTACCACTACTCAGACACATCACTCAGTGAAACAGAGATAAACAAAATTGAAAAATTGTATTTTGATTAAACTTTTTTCATTGATTTTTGATTATTGAGATTCGTACGTAAATTAATTTTTTTTATATCTTTTTTTGTTCACTCTACGTAATTTCTTCGATTTGACAGTTCGATGTGACGTCACAACATGGCCATCGATCCTATTCTCATTTGGAACGGGTTGTACGTGCGTGTGTACGAATTGTCAATAAACTGTATGTGCCGACAAAGGCTTGGACTCGGTCAGGATGTTTACCGGACGGTCGGACGGCGAGCTACAGCAGAGAAAAATACCGAAAAAAACTCAGAGGTCAAAGTGTCTTTTAAAAATCGACACAGCTTACATGTAATGGTTTCTTTTATTTTTTTTTTCTTACTTCTATAATAGTCTCTTTCAATAATGTGAATGTGAGAACATTGTAGACGCAAATCTTATTACTTCCTATCATTTTTACAGTACGAGTACAATATTGACTGGTCTGCACTGTCCTTACATAATTTATGTGTTAATACTGTAATACCTATATAATATATTTTTTAAAGGGTTGGAGTTTCTTACCGATTCTTCTCCATAGGAAACGACCAATTTGGAACCGTGCACTAGCTTCTGACGTTTTACAAGTGCCCATGGAGGCCTATGTGAAATAAAAATATTTGGACTTTGACAAAACATGGACCCGTTGTAGCCCATCATCGACCCTTGGGTCATAAAATAAATAAATACCTATCGGAAAAATTCTTCTCATAATAAATTACAGAGCAAAAGAAACAAACTCACATTCGTGTGTGACTTTTAAACATAAAGAAAGAAAGAAAATATGTTTATTTGGCACTCCATGAACCAATATAAAATAAACAATTACAATTAAAACATATGTAACTAATACATTCTCTGTTGATTTGCTCATAATAATCGTACAGGCGTTTGGCTCGAAAAGATACTGTTCTAACCAAACTTTGTGGCGGCGACCTCTCGAGCTGGACTTTGGTTCAGAACATGGCAGGCGGTCGCCTCCTTATGTGAAGCAGTAACGCTAGCAAAGGAGGAGGCCGACTGCATCAGGCAATGGCAACAGCGCTCGCGCGGCGGCGTGGAAGCGAGGTTCCACGCCGCCGCGATTCAGATCCCGATTTCTGGCCACCGCAGGCGCGGGGGGCTTGTGGACTTGTCGGACAGCGAGCAATGGGTGACTCGCTGTCCGACCGTCTGGACCGAACCCAAGTCGTCGATGGCTTGTACTGTTCCCGCGCGCCTCAAAGAGTGGTCAGCAAAGTGTAGGGCCCCAACAGGATCGAAGCCTCCTGGGATCAGCAGAAGAAACTAAGACAACGAAGGAACGGTGTTGGCTTTTTAGTCAGTAAAAATCTGACACTATCTCCCGCCCTGTCCAAGGCCGGGAAAAATAAAAATGAACAATAGGAACTTTAAATTAAAAGAGTGTCACAATGGGCGGTCTTAACGCTAAAAGCTTTGGATGAATTTGACAAAGAAGGAAAAGAAAGAGACGTAGGTTCATGGTGTACTATTTACATATATACAATACGAAACTAATAAAATACATACAATATATATAGAATATATGAAGTCAGAAAAAAATGCATCTAATTTATTTTGTAATTATTTTAAAACAACAGTTTTGTCAAGGTGATAAAATTTTAAAATGTTCTTATTTCACATAGGCCTACATGGGTATTTATAAAACTTAGAAACTGGTAATACGGCTCCAATTGTCAACTGGCAAAAATCACGATTACACTTTAAAATAATATAATTTTATTGATTACGTTGATGACATTGTTTACATTATAATGATTAATATTAAAACAACAACGGAGCATTTTTAGGTGCCATTAGTGTATACAATTAAAAAATAATAAAAATCTAGAAGTTATACAATAAAAAAAAATTGTTACAAAATTATAGCAAATCGGCAAGTAAGGAGATGACTGGTTACGAATTCATTTCATCAGCCGCCCTCGCCAAGTTCCTGTCGTTTCGTTAACGTCGAACGCTTGGAATAGATCACGCCACGATTTCCTTAGTTCTGACCACGTAACTGAGCGTTGAGATGACACCGGAACAAAGAAATTTGCGGCGTGGCCAACTCAAAGCGTTCGACGTTAACAAAACGAAAGTAACTTGGCTAGGGGGTCATGCAAGATAAAATTTTATTCCATTGAATGTACGTAACGATGACAGCAAGGGTTAGAGGTGAAAGATTGGATAGAGATGGTGCTCTTCAATATCTTCACTTCTCGTGCTAGAACTGTGCTGAAGAAGAGACAAGAGTCTTCTATACTTCAGACAACATTTGAAGCACAAGTCGACTCCATTGCTTTGTTCAGAGCGACCGGCTCCTCTCTACTCTTGTAAGCGTATAAGAAACATTTAATTAGGAAGGCGGGAACGTCGCATCTTTCACCCTCGTAGTCTGCGGGGCACCGGCACACTGGCTCTCTCTTCTCATCCAGGGAACAGACACCGCCGTTGAGGCAATACTGATGGCATGCGCTGACTTTGTTTTCCTCAGAAGTATCGGCATCACTAATGAAACAAAAAACATTTTAATCAGAGAAGTATAGCAATGAGAGCAGTGGTGGCCGAGTGGTAACAACCTCGACTTACGAGGTCTCGTATTCAAACCCAGCCAGGTGCATTACCTTGTGTTATATTTAACGAAACGACCGCACGAACAACATTAGTCGTTTTAACTTATACCAGCGCTTAAAAACACTTTCAAAGTCAAATTGAAAAAGAAGTCATTTTAAGATCACATTTTGGGAAATTATCCTCCGAGCGGTCTACACTATAGTCACACTCGGGCGTTTCTTCCACCTAAATCCGGCGTAGGAACCTCCCGAACATATCGTCCCCATTATAACTATATACAAATATACAAAAAATCATCATCATCATCATTTCAGCCGAAAGACGTCCACTGCTGGACATAGGCCTCCCCCAAGCGCCGACACAAAGACCGGTCCTGTGCGTCTTGCATCCATCTGCTTCCAGCAACCCTGACCAGGTCATCGGTACACCTTGTGGGAGGCCTTCCAACGCTACGTCTTCCGGTGCGCGGTCGCCACTCCAGAACCTTTCGGTCCCAGCGGCCATCCGTTCTGCGTGCAATGTGCCCTGCCCATTGCCACTTAAGTTTGGCGATTCTTTTCGCTATGTCGGCAACCTTGGTTCTCTTGCGGATATCCTCATTTCTGATTCTATCACGCAAGGATACTCCGAGCTTAGCCCTTTCCATTGCCCTTTGAGTGACCTTGAGTCTTTTTATAAGGCCCACTGTAAACGACCACGTTTCAGAGCCATACGTCATCACTGGCAACACGCACTGATTATAGACAAGATATACAAAAAATATACCTACTTATATCTTAATATCTACAAAAAATACAAACTTAGTAACAATATACATTAACAAAGGAATAAGAATACTTGGGCATTAACAAATGATTATATACTTATATGCAACGCCTTCCTCTCTTCTAACTTACTATTTGCTGTGCCCATCAGGGTCCACGATTGCTACCATGTTATTTATATTACCATCAGATCTTTACAATCTGGATTTGCGATAAAGAATATGAATACGAAACTAGCGTACAATAAAAATAACAAGGTGTTAAGTACCTGAATTTATTTGGTCCCTCAGCACCAAAACATTTGTCCTTACTGGCGGTAACTTCGCATCTATCACCATCTTATTCTGCTGAGCACTGACAGACAGGCTTCTTTTCCTCATTCAGGGAACAGACACCACCGTTTAAACAATAGTCATGGCACGCGTATACTTCACACCTTTCTCCAGAGTAGCCGGCGACACAGCTGAAATGACAAAGGACTAGATGTGGATGATGATAATGATGATGGTAGATGGGTCACAACAGATCTCTCACATTATCCACAGGGACGTGCTTGTAAAAGTTAGTGGTGGCAATAAGTGGATTGGCGCTGGTGTATTGACGATATGCAATACTTTAGAAAATACAATGATCCTGGACAAACTTTAATAATCAAATCTAATCAAATCAAATCAAAATGGTTTTTATTTCACATAGGTCTACATGGGCACTTATAAAACGTTAGAAGCTAGTGCACGGTGCAAATGCAAATGCCAATAACAGATAGCAATAACAACTGCAAATTGCATTTATTCTTTTAAACCATTAATTTTTTTACCAGTTTACAAGCGCTAAATTTCGCAGAGCCCAACTTCAGACTCACTAAGATCAGACAGCCGTACTTTACCGTTGGCGCACCAACCTACATCTAGTGGTCTGATGATGGACTGTGTATGTATTATCTATACTTACTTACTTTCACAAAAAATATGTTTTACCTGCACTTAGGTTCGCCAGCACTGATACTACAATTTCCTTGTAAACAGTAGTCCTGGCAAATGGGAATCTCACATCTGTCACCGTAGTAATCTGCTGGGCACAGGCAGACAGGTTCATCCGCCTTACTCAAGGAACAGACACCGCCGTTTAAACAATACCCGTTACATGCTTTTTCCTCACACCTCTTCCCAGAGTAACCGGCCTTACAACTGAAATAACAAAAAGTTATATAATTTTTATTATAGTTACATTTAAGCACAAGAAGGAAGGTGGTGGTCCCTGGCACCGGAATGCACGCAGGCTAAAGAAGCCATGCCATACTTAAATAACATCGTAACCAGTAACCTTCTGCGACTGAACAGGGGAGTCCTGCGTCTGGTGGCAAGGATCATCACCGGGCACTGCTCCCTGAACAAACACTTCTTCACAGCATCAGCATCCTCTGCACAGAAGACTATTCCTGACATTCATTTCACGATGCGTAAGGCATTAAGTCCGCCTCTGTACATTTGTGCATGAAGTATTAAATAAATAAATTTAGTGTATGTATGCAGTGTAAATTTTATTTACTGTTATAATTATATTTATATGTATTATATGGGTTTGATTTTAGTGTATTTTAAGTGTTATGAATTACCTACTAGCTGGTACCCGCGACTTCGTCTGCTTCTTTTTAAAAGGTAGCCTATGTTCTTTCTCAGGGTCTAAAGATTGTCTGTGCCAAATTTCATCAAAATCGTTTGAGAGGTTTAAGCGGGAAAGTGTAACAGACAGACAGACAGAGTTACTTTCATATTTATAATATTAGTTAAATTTAGTGTATGCATGCAGTGTACATTTTATTTACTGTGGATATGCATATATGTATTATATGAGTTTGGTTTGAGTGTATATTAAGTTTTATGAATTATTTATATTTATGCACACTGTGTCTACATTTCTCATCCAACTCTCCTGTCGTAGGTCTGCTGGAAGAAATTTCGTTAGAAATAAGCAGTACTTTTGTACTCTTCTATCTGTATGTGTTCTATTATTTTTGTATTTGCTGTGTACCTACGTAAATAAATAAACGAAGATAACAAACAGCTTTACTCGACTCCTATGGAACCCAAAAAAAAATTATGACTAGTTGATACAAACACTCATAAATTCGCCGAACTAAAATGGGACTGCGCCGCATGTGAATGATATGGTTCCATAAAATACGGAATTGGTGCTCAAACATGATAGAATGCCCTGGATATCTCCCTTAAAAGCCGCCAACCCGACGCACATTTTCATACAACCGCTCTTATGTGATTATGATGTTATATTACAGATCTTTCAGATATTTTGGAATATCTAGTAGGTAGATAGTATCTAGGCTTCTATAGAAATCAAAACGTAAAATTATGTAAGAGAAATCCAGTAAAGAACTCTGAAAATCTGCTATTTTACGTGAACTTTGACTCTCCATAATGTCGTCCCATATTTCCAAAAATATTAAAAGTACTTCTATAGAAGCCTAGAGCATTTAATCGAGATTCTAAATGTAGTCAATTTTTTTTTTTCAAAAATCCTTAATAGTTTAATAAAAACACGTATTTCCTGGAACAAGTTTTGTGAAACATTCGAGTAAATCGTAGAATTACTGAATACCAACAAAGTTTTCAGGTGTTATATCTCATTAATGACATTACTTTTGCATAAAAAAATCACATTAGATTGCTTAAGTTGAAGCCACAAGCTTTTAAACCATGCTCGACGTAGACAGACAATATGCGAGTCGTTAAGGCCCACCTTAAGGATTGGAAACGAGAAGTGAGGAACGTGGAAATCCCCTTGCGTTAGATTACTTTAACCATCACAAAGAGAAATAGGAGGCTCTCGCAATTGGCCTCCATCAACTCTACCCGACCCATCAGAAAAGAACTTGAAAGATGTTGGTACACATTTCACCAACATAAAGGCACAAGCGAATATAATAGAACCAGTACATGATTTTAGACCCCAGGTGGTGGAACATTTCGTTGGAAATTTCTTAATTTAAACAAAAAATTTGTACTGTTTTTAAAGTAATCTGTATAAACTCTATTTTTTTTATCTTACTAATATTATAAATGCGAAAGTTACGATGTTTGGATGTTTGTTACTCAATCACGCCAAAACGGCTAGACGGATCTAGATGAAATTTGGCACAGGCATAGGATATACTCCGGAATAGGACATAGGCTACTTTTTATCCCGGAAACCCCAACCCCAACCCCAATACCACGCGGGCGAAGCCGCGGGCAAAAGCTAGTTTGATATAAGCTAATGCTTAACTGCACCTAACGGTAAGCAATGATGCAATCGTTAATGTTGATATTTTACAAGCTTTATTTTCTCCTATCCCGATGTTTGTGATAAATCTTGAAAATCAAATTTTATCTACTTCCCGATTACCGATTGTGCCGAAATGTTGCATGCCTGTGTAAATCGTGTGACATATGACAATTATGATGACATGGAGCTGATCTGACGTGAGAGCTGTAAGGTAGCCATAGGAACTTAGCAATAAAACAATACAACCTTCTCGAGTTTGGGCTAGTTTGATTTGTATTGGCGAGTACTTTGATATTATATGGTAATCAGGGTCTGTTTATCTAGCTGGAAGATGATAATTAAATAACATAACCCTATCGAGTTTGGGCTCGTATGATTCGTCTTGACAAGTTTTAAATATATGTATAGGTATTTGCCGCGCTATAAAAGCTTGCTATGATGGCAATGAGATCACATCAGATTCGCAGGTTGCAGCGGCTTTTGAGAATTTCTTTTCAGAGATTCCCATATCAATAACGAAATCTCTGAACTCATCACCATCTGCTGCAGAGTCCCTGCTTAAAGAACACGTTAAAGTTTGTGAATCTGTTTTTAATTTTGAACATGTGACTTGTGTGGATATTGTCAAGACGTTTAACTCCTTAAATGTAAAAAAGACTAAAGATTTATGGGATAATTCTGTGGACGTTGTTAAGTCTATAATCCACATTATAGCTCCTTCTTTAGCTTTTATTTTTAATAATTGTATCGATCGTGGTGAGTTTCCTGACTTAATGAAGAATAGTAAAATAATACCATTGTTCAAAACGGGTAGTACATCTGACCCCACGAATTATAGACCTATTTCAGTGCTACCTACTTTTAGTAAAATATTTGAAAAACTTATTTTAGAGCAACTTCAAAGAATTTTTTAACAGACATAAATTATTGCATACTAAACAGTTTGGTTTTACTAGGGGTCGTTCAACAACCGATGCCGGTGTTGAACTTTTAGGACACATTTATGATGCATGGGAAGACAAATGCGATGCTCTAGGCATTTTTTGCGATTTGTCTAAGGCCCTCGATTGCGTTCTCCATGACACATTAATCAGGAAACTACACCATTACGGAATCCGAAACTCCTCCCTGGATCTTCTTACATCATATCCGAGTGAAAGGATTCAGAGAGTTGACGTAAACGGAAAAAGATCTCCCGGATCTGTATTAAGAATGGGTGTCCACCAGGGCTCAATTCTTGGTCCATTTTTGTTCCTTATTTATATAAATGCCCTTATAGTACCTTACCTCATAGAAGATAATCATAATATTGTATTGTTTGCTGACGACACTTCACTTTTATTCAAACTTAAACGTCAGCAGCCGGTTACTGACGACATAAATATATCTCTTTCTAAAATAGTACATTGGTTTAATGTAAATAACCTACATCTTAATGAAAAAAAAACAAAATGTATCAAGTTTACCATGCCTCATGTTAGGCAAGTAGAAACTAGTGTACTAATAAAAGGTAAAGAGTTGAGTTCTGAAGATACTACAGTGTTCTTGGGCATAACTTTAGATGCCAAGCTTCAATGGGGCCCACATTTAGACAAATTATGTAAGAAACTTAGCTCTGCAGCATACGCTGTTAGACAAATTAGAAATTTAACTGATGTAGACACAGCCCGTTTAGTTTACTTTGGCTATTTCCATAGCGTCATGTCGTACGGTATTTTACTGTGGGGGAATGCCGCCGACATCCAAACAGTTTTTATTTTGCAGAAAAGGGCTATTCGTTCGATATATAAATTAAGTCCCAGATACTCCCTCAGGGATAAATTTAAAGATATAAATATAATGACTGTCCCATCGCAGTATATTTACGAAAATATTTTGTATGCACATAAAAATAAATGTATGTTTAAAAAATACAGTGATGTTCATAATTTTAATACTAGGAACAAAAATAAATATGTAGTTCCTGCTACCACGCTCAAAAAAATAGGGGGCTCATTTAGATGCCAATGTATACGCTTCTATAATAAACTTCCTAGTAATATCCAAGAACTAAGCCTTAATAACCTTAAAGCCTTTGTTAAGCGTAAACTTTGCAAAAAAGCCTTTTATAGTGTAAAGGATTATATTGAGGACGAAAAGGCTTGGGATTGACCTGCTCCAGTACTCACTTCAACTGTTGTAACGTTTTCTTTGTTTTTATAATTATTATCTTCTCTCGATTTGACATTAATGTTTATTTTTTACAATTTTACATTTGTAAACTATATATATATTATTATTGTGAACGTGAGGACTATGTGGATTAAGCTATACGTTTTTTATTTTGTTTCTGTCTCTGTTTTCTTCTCAGTAAATTTAGCGTATGTCTGGCAATTTGAGTATTTAACGGCCTACTCAAATGTCCTTTTCTTGGTATTGTTCGTCGGGTCGTGTTGAGCTCCTTAGTAGTCCTGAGTTGAGCTTTGCGAATACTGACAAATGCTTGCACTGACTGGACAGGTCTACTCAAATTTGTATGGATCTTTCTTCAAAAGACCATCTCAGACAAATCTGCATGGTTCTTATGTGATTTGACCAATACATATTTTCTGTATGGACTTTAAAAGAGAGTTTGAACCCTGAGTTTGTTTCGGTGTTTCTTCTCAGGGTAGTCCGCTAGGAAACACCGGACTCATCTAGCATGAAAAAATTGACGTGTAAAAGTGTTTTTTAAAACCTACTTACAAAATAAAGATCATTTATCATTTATTTATCATTTATGAAAAAATATTTTCATTTAAAATTTGATTGGTGAAAAAGTAATAAATTAGGACCGATCATTGTGGCGGCACTTCGGGAGGCCTAAATCTAAGGCGCTGTCTCCACGAGCGAGAGAATCGATATTATCGCCGTGCCATGTTTTTCTATACACTGTCTATGGAACCGTCTCCACACGACGATATTATCGCCGCGATGCGACGAGGGGCAACGAGCGAGCAAAACGTCATTACAGCGTGCATCGTCGCTAGCCTACCGCGACTAGCAACGCGGCCGCCGCGCGCTCGCGGCGCTCTCGCGACGAGCGCGCGGCGGGCACGCTGTCAAAAGCAGCGTCATTTCAGCATTGCCTCTCGTTAAGCAAGACGTTTCTAGAAGCTTTTTTTGAACGTGACGTCGAGGAAACGCCGCGATACCGTTACGAGTCGCCGCGGAATCGACGCGATTCCATAACGACTTGCGACGATACGCGGCGGAATTATCGCTCGTTCGTGGAGATTATCCGACGATATAAGGGCGGACTCGTCACGATTCTCTCGCTCGTGGAGACAGCCCCTTAGACATCTTTCGGCTGAGATGAGACGTAATAAGATGAACACGTTTTACCTGCAATTCGGTAATCCCTCAGCACTGACACTACAATTTCCATTCAAACAATAGTTATAACATATTGATACTGTAGACTCCGGCTTCGAGTTATTCTGGATCAAATATTGTACATTTTCGCAGCTCTTTACTCCCTGAATTTGTTCCTCTAATGTGTAGTAGGTAGCTATACGTTGACAATACCTACAATTTGAGCTAGCAATTGCAAATTGTGTTTTTTCTATTCGTTCTGATGCATTCTTTGGCAATTGCCAAATTCGCAATTGATTATTATTCATAAAGTAGATGAAATTTTTCGATATAGCCAATGCATCTGAATCACTATAGTTTAATGTTTTATATAATGTTATTCGGTTCTTTCCACGGAAATTGGTACTTTCGATTGACATCTGATATCCACCAATGGCATAAATTGTCTCAGTCCAGTAAATTTTCTGGGATTGTAGATCGATGGCCAAGCTATAATGCCACCCAGCCATACTGTCTACTAAAACTTCACTTTCGGACCCATCTAGTCGCATCCTGCCTATGTCGTCGTCTGTGATCCAATAAATATACCTGTAATTTATAAATATCATTAAAAAGTGGTGGCCAAGTGATAAAGGCCCCGACTTACAAGCCAGGCGCATTACTTTGTGTAATTTATTTCATCACCACTGTTCTCAAAACGGTGAAGGAAAACATCGGGAGTAATCCAGCATGTCCTAGAACTAAAAATTTGAAGACGTGTGATATCCACCAATTCGCACTGGGCCCGCGTGGTGGATTATGGCCCATTCCCTCTCCTAGAGAGGAGGCCTGTGTCCCAGCAGTGGGAACATTAATAAGGTTGATGATGATGATTATAAATATCACAAAATTCAAAACTAATTTGATGACTGGCCTGTCAGCCTAGTAGTTAGTGACCCTGACTGCTGTGCCGGATGGGGTCGATTCCCACCCAGGACAAATGTTTGTGTGATGAGCACGATAATTAGTTGTGTCATAAATATACTTAAACAAGATCAAACAAAGTAAAACCGAATATTTTTTGACAGAATATTTATATCAAACATTTATTTACTCATTTAAAGATAAAGAAAAGATTCATAAACCATATCTCTTAACCTTTCAAATACCATAATTACAGACGCAATTAAAGAACAATAGATGTGCTTACACCGGTGTCCTCTTGAGGCTTAATTAACTAAACTAGGAGACCTGTGATTCGGTCTTTAAATTGAAATTCAATAAAACTAAAAGTAACGAGAGTTCCCTACTTGAAATCTTTGGTTCGAATAACACTTGCTCGAAAAAGTTTGTTCGAGAGTACATGGAATTGATGAATTATGAACGCGACAGTTCATTATCCCCATGCACCAAAATCCCTAAAGCTATTTTGAAACATTCGATTTGCAGAATATTTATATTTCTACGCGGTAATGAAACGATAGTGTATATCATATATGTTAAAAATAACGTGCCGTCCACAGCTGTCCACTGCGATATCGTTATAACTGTGACACTACAATCTCCATTCACACAATAGTTATGACAGATTCATACTGTAACTCTAATGAAATCATAGATATATCAAACAGTAGAGATATGGCAAGGAGGCGTGGTTCTTAGGAACACAACTAGGCCGGCATACTTATTCCCGGTACCAAAAAACGCACGCAGAACAAATATCATTGCTTGCTTAGTACAGATCGACCAATTAATCAGATGGCCTAAATGCACAATGGATGTGTATTTAACGGAAGAACATGCGTTAGTTTTTTGTTTGTTAAGGATGTGAAGTAATATTATTTTGTGGTTGTCGATGTTTTTCATGATCCCCACGCATTTCTATGTAGATACGTCTATTCGCAAGAAACTCAAAAAAAAAAACTGAAGGGAATTTCATGTGGTTGGGATTTATTGTTGGGATGAAAAATTATTTATAAAAAATATCTAAAATTATTATGTTTGTATATTTCTTGCTCTACATTACCTCTTCTAGGTATTTTATTTTAGTAAATATTTCAAATAATCCACATCCTGGGCTTTCTACAATATCTTTCCAAAAGTCTTTAGGCTGAAAATAATAATTTTTAGCAACAAAAATGTTGTAAATTAATTGGTAATAAAATACACTTTTGGGAACTGACGGAACCAGGCGTGATAAAATAAAATAAATGTTGTAGGAAACTATTAATTTATATTTTCTTGTGATATACCTGCATCATTCGTTCAATCACTATCAATCATACCCACTGTCTTTTAATTTAAATTTTTTAGGAACCCAAAATCGCCATTTTGTGGGTTACAACCACTTACGAGAAGTAGGATAAAGAAAGTTAGGAAATAATTAGAACATTTATTAAGTAAATAAAAACACAAATAACTTCAAAAAAAAATCTGAGATTTTTCGTGTTTTTTTAGATTTCCATGAAAGAAACTAGTTTTGAAGTATACAAATTTTATTACCTATATTAGAAGTTAACAGCTACTGTTTATTAAAACTATGAATACTTTGTAAATAGTGTTTACAAAATTTAATTTGTATTGCAATTTATGATCAAAAGATCTTTCGCTCGTATAGAATTACGTTCCTATTAAACATCTCGTAACTCGAATTTTTTAGCTTTTTTTTAAGTAAAGATATTTTTGAATTAAATAGAAGGTGCAGGTGTAGGGAGATCCTGTCCCACGAAGGTGGTGACAATCCTGGATATGTGTGTAGACTCATTAGACATTGTTCCTGTGTAAGCATCAGCTATATTTTCTATGACACAGTTTTCCGTGTCATAAAAAATATAGTTGCAAATGGAATAAAAAGTCATTAACGTATAATTCATCAAAGATTGCCTTGGTGAGATAAAAATAAATTTTAAAACTTGAATTTCATAGATATTTTTTCCTCGGCTACTTGACGTCACTAATTGTATAATTTGCATATGTGTGTTTATACTGATCCCGTAGTTATAAGAGGATGCTCCACCTCTTTTTTGAGTGTGTTTCATAAAAAAATTCATAGGTGTGGATATCTATATCTCTGTGTCCGTGAGACATGTGAGCACGTGTGGCGTACGTATAGATTTTGATTTTGTGTTAGTGAAAAAATGGGCGTAGTTTGGAGACATCTGAACTAGAACAAATTTGTGTTGATAACATATCTCTACTGTTTGATATATCTATGAATGAAATGATAAAGTAACTTACCCTCCACAGCTGTCCATTGCGATATCATTACAACTGTGATCCAAAGTTGCCAAAAGATTTCCATCCAGTATTTTGTCAGGAGACGCAGGATTCGATGAGAATGAATATATACTCCGATGTTGGTTCCAAAAGAGTACTTGAGTGATAGGATCGTAGACTACTCGCGCGTAGTACCCGTATGATTCTCTCGTTACTATTTTTTTTATTTTCCCACTTGTCAAGTCATAGCTGGATATCGAGATACCCGTGTCGATGAAGTCGGCAAAAAACACCCTATAGTGAACCGGATCGTAAGATACTGATGTAATATAATTAGCAAAAGGGATATTTTCTGTATGCGTTATTGTTCCATTGTAATAAAAATCTAATCGCGTTATTTCGCTCACGACGATTTCTGAAACATAAAAATAAAAGAATTATCGGAAGTTATATGTTTGAGGCGTTTTGGGGTTGAAACACTAGAACCATGGCGTCCGAGCGCCCGTCGTATTGTCTGTGACATCAGCAAACAGCTGGTCGACTCTTTGCGAGACCAGATGCTTGGGCTTTTAGTATGTTTTTCCTCAGATCTCAACTTTGGGCGGTTCATTGAGTCCAAAGCCAAGGTAGCTGCTAGGAAACTCGGCGTTCTTGCAAAAGTCCGACGGTACTTCACACTGAGACAGCTTCTAATGTCGTACAAAGCACAGGTCCGATCGTGTGTGGAGTACTATAGCCACATATAGGTTGGTGCTGCAAAATGCCACCTAGCGGCTTTGGATTCGATGGAATGGCGTGCAAAGGTGATCCAGATTTGGTTGGGTCCAATCTTCAAAGCCTCAAGCACAGGCACAGTAGCCAACCTTTCGGTTTTCTACAGGATGCATTTTGGAGAGTGTGCGCGGGAATTGCACGATTTGATTTATTTTAAATTAATTTTTCTACGAGTTTTCAAGCGCTAAAATTCGCTGAGCCTAATTTCAGACTCGCCAAGATCCCACGGCCATACTGTACCTATCATTTGTTTCCCCACCACCCCACCTGATGATAAGCAGTGATGCAATCGTTGTTGATAGGTAAAAAGCTCTAATTTAGAGCCTATTCACTCTAGCTTTGAAGACACCTAAATTATAATCGGACGGGAAGACGCACCAGGAAAATCATTCTATTTCTTCGATATACGCGGTATAAACGACGAGGTGAAACGCTTAGTCCATTTACCTAGATTTTTTATTCTTTTTTTCTAGCCTTGAAATTAACAAACAGTACTTATAAATCACGCTCTCATACTCACCCCATAAGAAGGAATGCGTGGACCTTACGAGCAGTGTTACCAACGTCAAAACACATGAGCTATACATCATTTTCTCTTCAGACCAGTTTATTCAGCAGATGAAACGTCCAATCTCGGTGACCGCTCGAAGGACACTAGAGCAGTGTTAGCTAATCGGGACCAGTGTCGATATATCCTGTTGGAGTAAAGTTCCTCAGATAAGCTGGCTTGTATGTGTTAATCTCATATTATAATTTGTAAATTTAGGGTCTCTTACGTCAATCGACTTATGAAGCGTTATTAAAAATGGGATAAAAACTCAAAATAGGTGCTTAACTTACACAGATTATAGTCCATCACACTATTTTTTTAATTCTTGATAGGCTCGCGTTTGACCGTAATCTTTCCGATGGTAAGCGATGATGTGGTCGACGATGGAGCACGCTTGCCTAGAAGTAAGCTATTTACTCATGATTTAAAGACCCCTAGGTTGAAGCTATCAGGAAACACAGTACGAATAATGAATGTGTGCGATCTCCACTATGTACCGGTGGCGTAATGCTGTACTTCTGGTCGTCCGATGATGGAAGGGACTAGGTGGAATCAAATTGTGAAATTCCAATGCACACTCCTTGAAATGCAAACGATAGAAAACCGACAGGCTAGCAACTCGGTGTCGATGCTTTGACTCGACAAGGCACCTTACTAAAAACAGGCCAAGTTGATGATGAGTTATCTCTAGGAAACCAGCATGGTCTTCTTCACAGTGATCACGTGATGCCGTGCACAAAGAGGCTCAAAGGAGACTATTGCTGAGTCTCCTAAAAGATGTGCCCTAATAGGCGTTACACAGAGGGGCTCTGGAATGATCTTTTAAGTGGTAACGGCGCCCCTTCCATGTAAATTGTCCCCTCGAAAACAAAAAATTAGGTAATCAGTGTTTTTTATAGTGGGAAAAATCATCGAATGACCAATCCCACCCTTGGGCGGAGCGGGAGACAGTGTCAGACTTCTACTAACTAAACGGCCCTCCGTTCCTTCTTGCCTTAGTTCCAGGGCCCTTGGCCCTAGAACGCTTCGACCCTGCTTGGCCCCTACTGTTGCTTACAACTCAAGGTGATCAGCGTGGTACCGCTCTAAGCGTCCCCAACACGCCGTTGCGTCCTGCTGTCTCTACCCCTGTAGTCACGCAGTATCTGAACATTTTTCCTTTACTTCACTTCACGAAGATTAAAGAACTCTGCTCACTCTTGGAGTAGTGCAAAAATATACTTCTAAAGCAACTCAATCTAAAGAAAAAGCAGTATGCTCTGTTTATTGCGTATTTTGACGCTCGTATTTTAATAAAAAGCTATAAGGTATTAGGGTTTTTTAGGGTACTTCACGTAGGCTTACAATCTAAAAAAATGACAAGGAAAATTGGACGCAGCTAAGCAGAAAGGAAAAAATTCCTTATGCAACTTATTATACATTGAGTATTTTCTGCTTAACTACATCTAATTTGCGCATGATTTGACACAGTTTGAGTATCTAATCGAGATAAAACACAATTTGTGTTTTGTTTTAAATAATCGCGTTTAGTTTTATTTCTGAAATTTGTCTCTTAATTAAGAAAAACAACTTCAAAACTCGATTAATATAATCCTATAACTCTATAGTACTCGAAGTTTTGTACGGAACCCTTGTCACACGAGTCCCGCTCACATTTGACAGGTTTTTTTAGATATAAACATCCGCACACATCGCTGGTTTGCTGCTAAAATAATATTTTTTAGCAATGGGCTTATCATGTCCTTACTTTATCCTCAGCTACGCCCACGGGACTTCTAGAATCGTCAAAACTTATTGTCAAAAATGATATATTGTAGTTCGCCGTCTGGTCGTCTGGTAACTGTCTGGACCAAGCCCAGTCGTCGACGGCGCGCGCCTCAAGGAGTTGTCAGCAACCGTAAGGAACCCTGCAGAAGAGTCAAAGCCAACTAGGGCCAAGGGTTCGTGTCTGAAAGGAAGGCTCTGGCCCAAGTATGTATGGCAATGTAGGAACGGGGACGTTGTTTAGTCAGTAAGAGTCTCACACTATTTCCCGCTCTACCCAAGGGCGGGATTCGTCATTGGATAATTTTTACCTACCAAAAAAAAATCTAAAAAAAGGGGAGGAAGAGGGAGGCTGAAAAAGAGATGGATGGATTGTGTGAGGAGTGATATGAAAGAAAAGGGAGTTAGTTATAGTTTGACGGGTGACAGACCAGAGTGGAAGAAAAAAACATGTTGCGCCGACCCCAAGTAATATGGGATAAGGGTAGGATGATGATCCCCCTCCCCATCCCCCCCCCCCCTCCCTCTCCCTCTCCCTCTCCATCCATCCTGGATGGATGGAGAGGGAGAGGGAGACCAAAGAAGTTTTTACTTGAACTTTATACTTTATACTGATAATAATAGTTACAAATAGCAATACAGTACCTATAGTTACTAATAATAATAGTTAATAGTTACTTTATAATTACTTAATAGTAGTTGGTAGTTATTATTTAGTAGTTAATTACTTCTAGTACTGTTCCTTTTTCACTTGGGTAGTTATTATTTAGTAGTTAATTACTTCTAGTACTGTTCCTTTTTCACTATGGTAGTTATTATTTAGTAGTTAATTACTTCTAGTACTGTTCCTTTTTTCACTTTGGTAGTTATTATTTAGTAGTTAATTACTTCTAGTACTGTTCCTTTTTTCACTTTGGTAGTTATTATTTAGTAGTTAATTACTTCTAGTACTGTTCCTTTTTCACTTTGGTAATTATTATTTAGTAGTTAATTACTTCTAGTACTGTTCCTTTTTTCACTTTTTGAAGTTTTTAGATCTTGGCTTCGTACTCATCAATTTTTTGAGAGAACAATTGCAAAATACGTTTTAGATGGTTCACTTCGGTGCGAAGATCTTGTAGTATATGCTGTGTTGTGTTGTCAGCATCAGTATGTATGATAGTAACATCACATCTTTCACCCTCATAGTCAGCTGTGCACTCACAAACTGGCTCATCCTCCTCATTAAGATAACAGATACCATTGTTTAAACAATGCTTATAGCATACGTTTACTTCGCATCTTTCTCCAGAGTATCCGGCTTGACAACTGAATCAAACAAATAAAAATGTTAAAAAAGTTACTCTACCACGTGTAACGTAAATGGCGCCAAACCTGAAAATGAAGTGCTCAGGATAACGAGCAGAATCAATTACCACACGAATCGATCGATCGTCAATCGGTGACATCGATCGACGTCTTTCGACGTTGATCGTTCGGTGTAGTAGCTTTAATTGATCGACGGATACCGGTCGACTAACCAATCAATTTATTGCCGGTCGACGGCATCGGTCGACGTAGATCGATTGACGCTGGCTATATTCCATCAGTTTCCACCATCGATCGATCGTCGATCGACATCGACTAATTTATTCTACCATCGATCTCATCGATCATCGTTATCAGCTATCGATCGATTGAAATGATTTGGTGTGACACATTGTATAATGAAAGGTCAAATTTGACGGAATACTCTATTGATGTTTTTTCCACGAGGGCTATTAGCGAAGACATTTATGATAGATGTAGGATATCTTTTCTAGTCTGTAATCAAATAAACACATTTTACCTGCACTTATGTTCACCCTCAGCACTGACACTGCAATTTCCATACACACAGTAATTGTGACAGATCGATAATGCACACTCAGGCTTCTCATCATTCGAGACCAAATACTGCACACCTTCACATCTCCTAACTCCTTGATTTTGATCCTTTAGTGTGTAGTTTGCTGCCAAACGGTGACAACCACCACAGGTTGATTCAGATATGATACGTAGATTTCCAAATATCCCGTAGGTTTCTTTTGCAATTGCCAAAGTCTTGTTTCCAAGGAGTCTGTACTGATCAGGTAAAGGGAATCTCTTGAAATGGCCAATGAACCAGCATTAAGCTGTATTTTATTTTTTTCAACATGTATTGTGGTATGGTTTTTTCCATAAAAATCGGCACTTTCAATAGACGACTCATATCCACGATTATCATTGTAGATTATCTCAGTCCAATATATTTTTTCTGTTTGTTGGTCAATGGCAAAGGTCAGTCGGGAAACATGACTATGTATTAAAACTTCTCTCTTGGACCCATCTAGCCGAGCTTTTTCTATTTCAAAATCTGTCATCCAGTAAATGTACCTGCAATTTTTAATCAATCAATCAATCATTTATTTCGTATAAAACTCTAGCCTTCTGTCAGCCGCTTCACCCGCGTGAAATTAGGGTTCTCTATACAAACTTTAGAACCCCATTACATCCCTTTAGGAGCTGAATTTTGAAAAACCCTTTCTTAGTGTTCGCTTACGTTATAAAAGGAAGCCTTGTGCAAAATTTCACGCTCCTAGTCCCTGTAGTTTTGGCTGTGCGTTGATATGTCAGTCAGTCAGTTTCTCCTTTTATAAATGTATATAGATTAGTGAATTAAAAGGTAAGCTTCAACCGTCTTATCATCATATCATCATCAGCCTTTTTAATGATCCCACTGCTAAGGTTTAAGCCTCCTCTCTAGGAGAGGGAATGAGCCCTAATCCATCACGCGAGCCCAGTGCGGGTTAATAGATGTCATACATCTTCGAATTTTTGGTTCTAGGACATGCTGGTTTCCACACGATGTTTTACAAATGTTATAAATTGAATACTAACTTCAGGTTCACCAAGATCCGTCGGCCGAGCTGTGCTGCGTACGTGGTCGATCACCATTTAAGTTCAGCTTATATATGTATTATTCTAAAGTATACATACCCTCCACAGCTGTCCACTGCGATGTCACGGCATGGGTAGTCGTGATCCAACGATACAACAAGATTCCCGTCTGCTTGGTTAGATGATGCAGAATTTAGTGAATACGAATAAATACTATATCCCTCTATCCAAAATAGTAACTGGGTGACGGGATCGTAGATTACCCTTGATATGAAGAAACCATTTGGTTTCTTCGCAAGTATAAGTTGTATGTTTCTCGTCGGTATCTCAAAGCTGGATATGGTTATATTCGGGTAGGTATAATCGGCAAAAAACACCCTGTAGTGAACAGGATCATAAGCTACCGCAGTAATCTCTTTAGCCGATGGAATGTTTTCTGCGTGAGTAAGTAATCCATTATAATAAAATTTTAGTCGTTTTTCTTTTCCACCCACGACTACATCTGAAACATACAATAGTACATTTTGATACAAGTGAAGAAAAAGTTTGTGATTGCAATAGAAGCGAAATTCCACAAAGCCGTAGGTACGGGTTCCCTACTTGTTTTCGAAAGTTGATGATTCGATTTTTATTATATCGAACACGGTGTGTCGATAATTCAGTTGTACGATGTTTTATTCTTAGTGCGATGTAACGTTTGTGCGAAAAATTCTGTAACGAAAAACCCCACAACGATTGCTCATTTGTTCGGTAATTTTATTACTTCGTAAGTATGTAGGTTTGAAAAGCCTACTGTTGTCCGTGACTTAATCCTATTATTTTTCAGAAAAAAAATTTTTTAGAATGCCAATTTATTTTAGGATTTTGTTTTTTAGAATAATAATAATAATATGTCTATAATTATGGTATTCAATAGGTTAAGAAACCTCGGGCTTGCGGGCGGCGAGCATTGGGTAGCTCTCCGTCCGGTCGTCTGATAATCATCTGGACCAAGCCCAGTCGTCGACGTCGCGAAATTCGTCATTGGATGATTTTTACCTACCATAAAAAAAGGTTAACAAACCTAAATTGTAATCGGATGGGAACACTACAGCAGGAAAATTACTCCAGTCCTTCGATGTATCATCATCTAGGTTCACTTAGGCAGCGTTTCTGTCTGATGATCGCGATGGCATGCGGTGTATACTAATTCTTTTACTCACCCCAAGAAAAAGACTCAGCCAACCCCACGAACATCGCGAACAACCCCAACACGCGCGTGCTACACATCTTATGGTACTACACTATTACAGTGAACAGTCGCTAAATATACTTACAAGCTAAGTGCTGAATAAGTGTTAACACGAACCTTTATATATATAGCTACATGGCTGGTGTTATGGATTATTTTCCTGTTTTGAAGCCATTCCTCTGATAAAGTGGGTTTTCTATGGATTAATCCTGATTAGAGTTCAAATGATTCGTTATTATTTGCTAGCTCCTGCCTGTGGCTTTGTCCGTTCGAAAATATTTTTAGTATCTCATGGGAACATTTATTTATATTGATTGAAGTCTGTACGCGATTTATAACCATACTTTAAAAGCGCGGGCTTGTGGATGGCGAGCAATGGTTTGCTCGCCCTCCAATCGTCTGGTAACCGTCCGGACCAAGCCCAGTCGTCGACGGCGCGCACTGTTCCCGCGCGCCTCAAGGAGTTGTCAGCAAACCGTAGGGACCCTGCAGAAGGGTCGAGGCCAACTGGGGCCAAGGGTTCGCGTCTTAAAGGAAGGCTCTGGCCCTATATATGGCAACGTAAGAATGGGGTAGGTTGTTTAGTTAGTAAGAGTATGACATTGTTTCCCACTCCGCCCAAGGGCGTGATTCGTCATTGGATGATTTTTAGCTACCATTAAAAAAAAACATACTTCAAAAAGGGAGAAGTCGAGTACCTATGAATAGTAGGAGTATCTTTATTCATGCTTTATTCACTTCACTCCATCTTCAGAAGAACAGAACATGCTTAAATCTTCCTCCTCTTTGCGCCGTAGCTATTCCTCAATGCTGAGGGTAGTGACTACCCATCTTCATCAGTTCCGGTCTTATGATGTTTCTCCATATATTCCTGCCTCTGGTGGAGTGAAGGGCTCTATATACCGTTGAGTCAAGAGCGGTGAGGACTAGATCCTCAGTGCACTTGAGAACCCAGCCCAACGAATTGTGCTGCGTTTTCGAGACTTTTTCTATCTATTGTCTCGATGACAATGAGCTTTTCGAGATTGCCACCGTCTAATGTAATGTGACCAAAATATTGTAAAATCTAGCCAGCCCACCTTATCATCTACACTAATCTACACTAATATAATAAAGAGGTAAAGTTTGTTTTTTTATTTTTTTGTTTGTAGGAGGTAATCTCTGGAACTACTGGTCCGATTGGAGAAATTTTAGCAATAATAGAAAGCTGCTTTACTCCTGAGTGACATAGGCTATATTTTATGTACGCGGGCGTAGCCGCTGACAAAAGCTAATGCTAGGATAAGAATAATACTTTATTGTGCAACTAACAATTTGACAGAAACTTATATGAATGGATACAAACGCGGTCTTATCGCTGACAGCGATATCTACCAGACAACCTTAGGATGAAGTTTAAGAGTTTGAACTAAAAAAGGGATAAGATGCATTATTAAATGATAACTATTACTAAAATAAAAAGAACATGAAAAAACCTTCTGCGTTTTTTGGGCAAAGTCGCGGGTACAGATATAGTTTATAAAGATTTTTTTTTAAGTTATTTGCAATAGTATAGTTAATTCCGTGTACCCTTGGGATCCACTGCGGAAATTACAGTCAAAGTCAAAATATTTTATTTCACAGGGGCACTTATAAACGTCAGAAGCCAGTGCAGGATTCCAAATTGGTCGTTTCCTATGGAGAAGAACCGGCAAGAAACTCCATGGTTAGTTTTTCGAAAAAAAATAGTTTTTTTACAATATTTCCTTATGATATTCCATATTAAATTATGGGAAGAAAAGATTTTTGTTGTATAGTTATTAAATCTAGGCAACATTTAAGCTACATTTTATTTTGAAAAATGTAACACATGAAGTAGAACCGCAACAGACCAACTAAAATGACCCGGAATTTTTGGAGCTTAGTGTACTCGTTATTCGCAATATTTTTTTGTTTTTGCAGTATTTATCGCTAATAGGAACCGACTTCCTTCTTGATAATGTGAACATGGTAGCGACTAATGAGTCTCTGTTGCATATACGATAATAATCATTTTATTTATTTAGTAACATATAAATTATATTTTTTAACATTTTAATAAAAATATAACAAAATAGTGTCCCACCGGGATCGGGAACAGGGTGCAAGCTACCGGCGGTTAGGCCTCCAGAGAAAGGAATCTCCTGACTATACGAGCCGTGTCCAGGAGTACCGCTTTCTGAATCAAGCCATTGATCATTTTATTTTAGGTAAACAGTACATGTCACCGATATCTTACAGACTAACATACATAACTATATTAAATTGCTATAATGTTTTTGTTAGTAGAATAGAATAGAATAATACTTTATTGTACACCAAAAAAGTAACAATTTCACGGAAACTTATATGAATGGGTACAAAGGCGGTCTTATCTCTGACAGCGATATCTACTAGACAAACTAACGATGGAGTATAAGAGCTTGAAATAAAAAAGGTATATATAGTAAATATAATTTAAAACTAAAATTCCTGAGAAATAAAAATAAATGGCCCTTTGCTGTTATGCAGGGGCGTAGCTACAATCTATATCCCCGGCGATACAGGGGCCCCAATGTAGGCAAAAATTCGCAACATGTTATCCACAACCGTTTCGTAGAGTAAACCAAGCAATTGTAAAAAAAAAATATGCTTTTCATACGGGGCCCCCGTAGGACTTTTGATACGAGGCCCCTGTGGGACTAGCAATACCACTACTGATATGTGTACTGTGGTGTCTCCAAAGAGACCACATAACTTACTAACCAACGAACTGGCTTTTGGACTTTGAAAATAGAAAAAAAAAACTGGCTGGCGTTTTATGAAGGAAGAAGTGACGTTGGAATAAAAATGAAATAAGTTGATAAAGAGAGATGAATAAGTTGATAATAGAGCAGTGGTGGCCGAGTGGTAAAAGCCTCGACTTACGAGTTGTAGGTCACGGGTTCAAACCCAGCCAGGCGCATTACTTTGTGTAATTTATTTCATCACAACTGCTCTCAAAACGGTGAAGGAAAACATCGTCAGGAAACCGGCATATCCTAGAACTAAAAATTCGAAGACATGTGACATCCACCAATCCGCACTGGGCCCGCGTGGTGGATCATGGCCCATTCCTTCTCCTAGGAGAATGTTGTTTAAGGCGTCTCTAGAGACACTTACACTACACTACACTACACTTTATGTTTGTTATTTTTTTAACGTTTGTTATGTGTTTTTGTAACTGTTGTGCTGTTTCTGTACCTACTGAATAAATTCATTTCTATTCTATTCTTTCTATTCTATTCTAAAAAAATTAAAAAACCTGGGAGCGATGCCGCAAGGCATGTTATCACTTGACAACTTTCAAAGTTATGGAGCATTTCAATATCCAACAAGTCGTGATGGTACGAACATAAACAAAGATTTGGGCGACAGTCGTGCGGACACAGTTTATAGGCGCACGAAAACCATTCACTAGGATCACTGAAATTAACCAAATTGCTGGAATTTACAGTTTTGACATCAGAGGCAAAAGTAGAGACAACAAGCTCTTAAAAAACTGGTTAAATTTTTTTTTACTATATTATGACCAAACGCCTAGTAAAAAACAAAACATTATATAAATTTTGCACAATACTTTGTGCAAATTATTTCATTGCCTCTGCTCTCAAAACGGTGAAGGAAAACATCGTGAGAAAACCGGCATGTCCTAGAACCAAAAATTCGAAGACATGAGACATCCACCAACCCGCACTGGGCTCGCGTAGTGGATTACGGCCCATTCCTTCTCCTAGGAGAATGTTGTTTAAGGCGTCTCTAGAGACGCCTCAAACAACATTAAAAAAAAAGGCTGATGATGATGGTATAAATTAGTTGGCTCATGAAAAAAATTGCGAATGTAACCCTAATTTACGATTTGTATTACGTTAAGAAAAAATTTGAAAGTCACAAAAAAGAAAAATCTTGTTTTTTAAAACCGCCTCGTTAAAAAAAATCTAGTAGGTATAGTTATTGTTTTTTTAATAAAAATGAAACCGCGAAGTCGACATAGACCTAGGAGTTCATATAATAGTAATTATTTTTTAAAACCATTATTTTTGCGTTTAAATTTCACAGACCCTAACTTCAAACTCGCCAAGATCCGATGGCCGTACTGTAGGCAGTGACTACAACCAGCACTTAATTTATTTAACTATTTATGTACTGCGACGCCTCGAGTCCCCTCGAGAGGCGCCCAACATTCAGGGACGTGGTAACTTTACTAAAACCACGTTTAACTTTATATTTTTCTATATTTTATCTTTTACGGCTCGACATACATTCTTAATGTTTTTACATGACAACCTAATCTAATTCTTTTTTAATAAGTTTAAACCACGAATAGTCTGCGAACGTCTTGCCAGCCAATATGCTAATTCGGGGCACATGTGATCTCCTTAGAGATGGCACAGTACACACATATAATTAATAGATAAATGCTTAATGTTGTTATGTGCCAATTTGTATGCCTTAAAAAGCCTGGCTTCCTGGAGCCCAAGTCAACTATTTTCAAATTATTGTCATTCCAATACGATTCCATTGTCATTTTGCTAAAAGTTCGTAATCTGTTAATTCATAATGACTGATCATTGAGCGGTCAGTGGTTTTATAATAGAATTGTAGTACGAGCTATATTGTAACGAATTAAAAACAATAAGTGCACAATAACGCAAATTAGCTTCAATGAAAATCATGCTAAGTGCAAATTAGCTTCAATTTTGACAGTTCAAAAGTGCCTATAAATGGTCTATTTGAAATAAATGATTTTGAGTTTGAGTTTAACATTCTAAAGTCTGATTAAAGGAACAGTCAAAATTTTAGTAATTTACAGCTATGTCAAATATTCATTTATCATTATGTACGAGATTACCATTAAAAAAAAAAAATATTACAATGTGTGTCACTGTTGAGTGACACTTCATGTGAGTGGTTGATCATTGAAAAGTCATAATGACGCCATCATATTTGTAGATAACCAAACTTGTCAAAATCAACAATTAATGAAATCAATGATCGACTATTTTGACAGTATTGTAATAGCAGAACCTCAATGCGCCCTGGGGAAATGACCACGGGACCAAAGTCGCGGCAAATTCCTAATGTTACTACTAAATCAATCAATCAACATCACAACATGTGAGCAAACATTATTGGGTGTAATGACAGTCTTCGTACGAGAAAACTCTTCCGTGTTTACAACATTATAAAAACATGTTTATACTTTAATTTAAACTAGCGACCCACCCCAGTTTCGCACGGGTACAATGGTGATGTTAAATATATAATGCATGTATTACACACATAAACCTTCCTCTTGAATCATTCTATCTGTTAAAAAAAATCGCATCAAAATCCGTTGCGCAGTTTTAAAGATTTAAGCATACAGCGGGAAGCGACTTTGTTTTATACCTACTATCAGTATTATCTTTAAACACAGTTAAATTATGATCGTTTTTTCACTAACATTTTTACTTTAGATTTGTAAAGATAAAATTAAAAAAAAATATATTTTTTAATTAAGAAATTACGAAATTCACTCAGCCTATTCACTCTAGCTTTGAAGACACCTAAATTAAATCGGAAAAATGAAGATTTTTTTTCGTAACTCTTATTTAGAAAGAAAGAAAAATTTTACGAAAAGTAAACGAGTCAATGACCTTTTTTTTTCGACCACGGGATTAAAAAACCGGACAAGTGCGAATCAGACACGCGAACAGAGCGTTTTTGGGTTCCGTAGTCAATAAGGAACCCTTATAGTTTCGCCATGTCTGTCTGTCTGTCCGTCCGCGGATAATCTGAGCGACTGTCAATCTTCGTCGACAGCGCGATCTCTCGGGAAATTGGGTTACTAATTTGTACATGGGCTACTGGGTTCTGTTACATTGAGGTGACGTCGGACCTTCCTTTCAGAAGCCGGACCGGCTCCCAGTAGGCTTCGGCACTGTAGTGAGGCCTCTACATCGACGATCTGACTTGGTGTGGACCATTACCAGACGACCGAACGGTGGCCGGAATCGGGATCGAAATCCCGGCGGCTTCCGGGGCGTGTGCACTGTTGCCTTATGCGGTCGGCTTCCTCCTTTGCTAGCATTATTGCTTCGCAGAAGGAGGCGTCCGCCTGTCACTCCTCCTCGCTTCGGACTATAGGCTCTACCAGAGCCCGGACGTGAACAGAGGGTTCCGTACAAACTTACTTATGAAAACAGTTTAATTCCCGAATGGAGTCTCGAAGATTTTTCCAAATCGCAATTTTTATGACCTTACAATCCCTGTTTTATTAGATTTAATCCTATACCTGTGCAAAAAGACCTTATTTTATACCATGTTTTAAGATTCTTGGCTCGTTGTCATGTCGTAATATGGCATAGTACACTTTTTCCTGTGGGCAAAAATCATCCAGTGACATCTCCCGCCCATGCGCGGAGTAGGAGATATTGTCAGACTTTTACTGACTAAAAAGCCATCCCGTTCCTTCGTTGCCTTGGTTTCAGGGCCCTGGTGTACACTTCACATTTACCCATGGCCCCAGGAGACGTTGACCCTACTGGGCCTTTACCGGTTGCTGACAATTCTTTGAGGCGCGCGGAAACACTACGCTCTATCGACGACATGGGCTTGGTTCGGACTTTTACCGAACAATCAGATGGCGAGCAATGGGTGGCTCGCTGTCCGCGTCTCTTCTGCACGAACCCGGTGTGGGTACTTTCCGAACTGGCCATGTTTGGTGAGAAGCTGCGTCATGCGGAAGGAGAGGATGCCGTGAGGTCTTTGCAGCCACGGTTCTAAGAGGGACGTGGGAAAGGGTTTATTGGCATAATTTTAGCGTGCCTAATCTCATAACAAATCCATTAAAGTGTTCCGTTTTTCCTTTTGTGGTGCGGAACCCTAAAAATACAATGCTGTATTATTATTTTTTTGTTTTATAAAGTTCATATAAATAAATGATAACATATGTTTAATTAAACATATATATGAAATATAAATATATATGATATGATCGACACTTATTGCACAACGCCGTCTAGTCCCAAGCTAAGCAGAGCTTGTGTTATGAGTACTAGACAACTGATAACCCATGTAGGCCTATGTGAAATAAAAAGATTTTGACTTTGACTTTGATAAACATATGGTATGGTATATCGGACTGGTGTCCGCAACTCCATGACGATGTACGATAAACATATTTATATATATTTCTTTCTAAACACACACATATTTTAGATGTAAATAACACCCAGACACAGAACAAATGATCGTGCTCATCACACAAATATTTGTCATAGGTGGGAATTTAACCCACGATCTAGCAGTCAGGGTCACCAACCACTAGACCAACAGACCAGTCAATAATAATATGGGTTCCAAGAACTCCCGCCCTAGGGTGGAGCGGGAGATAGTGTCAGACTTTTATTAACTAAAACTCACCCGGTTCCTTCTTTGCCTTAGTTTCAAGGCCCCAGGAAGCTTTGACCTTGCTGAGCCCGTACAATTTGCTGAAAACTCCTTGAGGCGCGCGGGAACACGCTGTCAAAGAGTTGGGCGGACAGTGAGCTACCCATTGCTCACGCGTGGCCGGAAATCGGGAACAGGGAAATGATCAAATAACTTCTCTCGCTCTAAGGAGAAACGTGAAGACTTTGTCAGACTTTTGATTGACTATAATAACACTGACGCTCTTTTTAAAGATCTAAGCATACACAGGGACAGCAACTTTGTTTATACTATGTAATGATATGTACTAATTAAAGTTTAACAGCCCAAAATAATCTATCGGGCAGTGCGTTCCAGACATAACATCCGTCTGTTGGGTTGATAGTGACTTTGGATTAGGCACATCATTCAGCTGTCTACACGCGCTTAAACAAGCGAGGTCATCTGTGTTGGGCTAGATTACAGTACGGCCGTCAGATCTTGGCGAGTCTAAAGTTAGACTGCGAATTTCGCTTGAAAACTCGTACAAATATAAAGATAAAAAAAATGCCAATAATAGTTTTGAATATCAATAACAACTGCAAATTGCTTTATTCATTAAAGCATGCGTATTATGCGTTCCAAATAAGAACAGGAATCTCGAATAACCTCGATCTGTCAAATTTTGAGTTAAAAGTATGGTTTGCAAAAAAATCTTATTTGCGTACCTATCAATAAAAAGTTTTTTTTTGCTTTTTATTACAACATTTTAGTTAATTCTAGTTGAAGTAAAAACATAAGGGTTTAATATAAATTTGCCAAATATATTGTTTTAATATGTCATAAATAGTTAACAAGAAAAACTATTTCCTTTCTTATTTTCATTGTTAGAAACAATTCGCCTTTTACTTCTATTTACCACTACTCAGACACATCACACAGTGAAACAGAGATAAACAAAATTGAAAAATTGTATTTTGATTAAACTTTTTTCATTGATTTTTGATTATTGAGATTCGTACGTAAATTAATTTTTTTATATCTTTTTTTGTTCACTCTACGTAATTTCTTCGATTTGACAGTTCGATGTGACGTCACAACATGGCCATCGATCCTATTCTCATTTGGAACGGGTTGTACGTGCGTATGTACGAATTGTCAACAAACTGTATGTGCCGACAAAGGCTTGGACTCGGTCAGAATGTTTACCGGACGGTCGGACGGCGAGCTACAGCAGAGAAAAATACCGAAAAAAACTCAGAGGTCAAAGTGTCTTTTAAAAATCGACACAGCTTACATGTAATGGTTTCTTTTATTTTTTTTTTCTTACTTCTATAATAGTCTCTTTCAATAATGTGAATGTGAGAACATTGTAGACGCAAATCTTATTACTTCCTATCATTTTTACAGTACGAGTACAATATTGACTGGTCTGAACTGTCCTTACATATTTTATGTGTTAATACTGTAATACCTATATAATATATTTTTTAAAGGGTTGGAGTTTCTTACCGATTCTTCTCCATAGGAAACGACCAATTTGGAACCGTGCACTAGCTTCTGACGTTTTACAAGTGCCCATGTAGGCCTATGTGAAATAAAAATATTTGGACTTTGACAAAACATGGACCCGTTGTAGCCCATCATCGACCCTTGGGTCATAAAATAAATAAATACCTATCGGAAAAATTCTTCTCATAATAAATTACAGAGCAAAAGAAACAAACTCACATTCGTGTGTGACTTTTAAACATAAAGAAAGAAAGAAAATATGTTTATTTGGCACTCCATGAACCAATATAAAATAAACAATTACAATTAAAACATATGTAACTAATACATTCTCTGTTGATTTGCTCATAATAATCGTACAGGCGTTTGGCTCGAAAAGATACTGTTCTAACCAAACTTTGTGGCGGTGACCTCTCGGGCTGGACTTTGGTTCAGAACATGGCAGGCGGTCGCCTCCTTATGTGAAGCAGTAACGCTAGCAAAGGAGGAGGCCGACTGCATCAGGCAATGGCAACAGCGCTCGCGCCCTCGCTTCCACGCCGCCGCGATTCAGATCCCGATTTCTGGCCACCGAAGGAGCGGGGGGCTTGTGGACTTGTCGGACAGCGAGCAATGGGTGACTCGCTGTCCGACCGTCTGGACCGAACCCAAGTCGTCGATGGCTTATACTGTTCCCGCGCGCCTCAAAGAGTAGTCAGCAAAGTGTAGGGGTCCAACAGGATCGAAGCCTCCTGGGTTCAGCAGAAGAAACTAAGACAACGAAGGAACGGTGTTGGCTTTTTAGTCAGTAAAAATCTGACACTATCTCCCGCCCAGCCCAAGGCCGGGAAAAGCCAATGGATGATTTTTGCCCACCATAAAACAATAACCAAACCTTGTATTATTTATTTGTTCTGTGACCAAACTTGAATTAATTTTGCAAATATTTTAAGAAGCAGTTTTTTCAAGGTGATAAAATTTTAAAATGTTCTTATTTCACATAGGCCTACATGGGTATTTATAAAACTTAGAAACTGGTAATACGGCTCCAATTGTCAACTGGCAAAAATCACGATTACACTTTAAAATAATATAATTTTATTGATTACGTTGATGACATTGTTTACATTATAATGATTAATATTAAAACAACAACGGAGCATTTTTAGGTGCCATTAGTGTATACAATTAAAAAATAATAAAAATCTAGAAGTTATACAATAAAAAAAAATTGTTACAAAATTATAGCAAATCGGCAAGTAAGGAGATGACTGGTTACGAATTCATTTCATCAGCCGCCCTCGCCAAGTTCCTGTCGTTTCGTTAACGTCGAACGCTTGGAATAGATCACGCCACGATTTCCTTAGTTCTGACCACGTAACTGAGCGTTGAGATGACACCAGAACAAAGAAATTTGCGGCGTGGCCAACTCAAAGCGTTCGACGTTAACAAAACGAAAGTAACTTGGCTAGGGGGTCATGCAAGATAAAATTTTATTCCATTGAATGTACGTAACGATGACAGCAAGGGTTAGAGGTGAAAGATTGGATAGAGATGGTACTCTTCAATATCTTCACTCCTCGTGCTAGAACTGTGCTGAAGAAGAGACAACAGTCTTCTATACTTCAGACCAAATTTGAAGCACAAGTCGACTCCATTGCTTTGTTCAGAGCGACCGGCTCCTCTCTACTCTTGTAAGCGTATAAGAAACATTTGATTAGGAAGGCGGGAACGTCGCATCTTTCACCCTCGTAGTCTGCTGGGCACCGGCACACTGGCTCTCTCTTCTCATCCAGGGAACAGACACCGCCGTTGAGGCAATACTGATGGCATGCGCTGACTTTGTTTTCCTCAGAAGTATCGGCATCACTAATGAAACAAAAAACATTTTAAGCAGAGAAGTATAGCAATGAGAGCAGTGGTGGCCAAGTTGTAACAACCCCGACTTATAAGTAAGTAGGTCGCAAATTCAAACTCCAATTCAGCCAGGTGCATTACCTTGTGTTATAGTTTTGACAGCTCGGCTGGCGCAGTGGTTAAGCGATTGACTGCTGCGCTAAGAACAAATATTTGTATGACCTACAGATAGATGTTCCGGGTCTGGGTATCTTGTGTATGTGACTTTAGATGTTTGTGTACGCACCCACGACACAGGATTAATTCCTAATGTGGGGCAACGTTTTTAAAAAAGAAAAAAAAAAAAAAGGAAAGTTAACGAAAGGACCGCACGAACATCATTGGTCGTTCTTACTTATACCAGCGCTTAAAAACACTTTCAAAGTCAAATGAAAACGAAGTCATTTCTAAGATCACATTTGGCAAGTTTTCTCCCGAACGGTCTGCACTATAGTCAGACTCGGGCGTTTCTTCCACCTAAATCCGGCGTAGGAACCTCCCGAACATATCGTCCCCATTATAACTATGTACAAATATACAAAAAATCATCATCATCATCGTTTCAGCCGAAAGACGTCCACTGCTGGACATAGGCCTCCCCCAAGCGCCGCCACAAAGACCGGTCCTCTGCGTCTTGCATCCATCGGCTTCCAGCTACCCTGACCAGGTCATCAGTCCACCTTGTGGGAGGCCTTCCAACGCTACGTCTTCCGGTACGCGGTCGCCACTCCAGAACCTTTCGGCCCCAGCGGCCATCCGTTCTGCGTGCAATGTGCCCTGCCCATTGCCACTTAAGTTTGGCGATTCTTTTCGCTATGTCGGCAACCTTGGTTCTCTTGCGGATATCCTCATTTCTGATTCTATCACGCAAGGATACTCCGAGCATAGCCCTTTCCATTGCCCTTTGAGTGACCTTGAGTCTTTTTATAAGGCCCATTGTAAACGACCACGTTTCAGAGCCATACGTCATCACTGGCAACACGCACTGATTATAGACAAGATATACAAAAAATATACCTACTTATATCTTAATATCTACAAAAAATACAAACTTAGTAACAATATACATTAACAAAGGAATAAGAATACTTGGGCATTAACAAATGATTATATACTTATATGCAACGCCTTCCTCTCTTCTAACTTACTATTTGCTGTGCCCATCAGGGTCCACGATTGCTACCATGTTATTTATATTGCCATCAGATCTTTACATTCTGGATTTGCGATAAAGAATATGAATACGAAACTAGCGTACAATAAAAATAACAAGGTGTTAAGTACCTGAATTTATTTGGTCCCTCAGCACCAAAACATTTGTCCTTACTGGCGGTAACTTCGCATCTTTCACCATCGTATTCTGCTGAGCACTGACAGACAGGCCCACCTTCCTCATTCAGGGAACAGACACCACCGTTTAAACAATAGTCTTGGCACGCGTAGACTTCACACCTTTCTCCAGAGTAACCGGCGACACAGCTGAAATGACAAAGGACTAGATGTAGATGATGATTTTAAAGTAGGGGAGACTCCGAGGTCACAGACTCTCAAAGTGGCAACTCTGTCTGCCCGCTGACTGTATTTAAGAAAGGCAGGGGCTTAGTGATCACGTGCTGCTGTGCACTACGAGGTTCAGAGGAGACCCCTCACATTCTCCTCATGGATGTGCCCAAACAGGCGTTATTTTTTTATGTTGGGAAAAAATCCGTGTCAGACTCTTTACTGACTAAACACCCCACCACATATTTTCTTCTTTGCCCTTCGTACTGGGGTCAAGACTGTGTCGTATTCACTCCTGACTTAAACACTCCTACGTCAGGGAACACAGATTCTGACAGGGAATTCTACTCCTTAGCTGTACCCGCAACGAATGTTAGGATGGCCACCATGTAAAAATAAATGCCTATAACAACTGCAAATTGCATTTTTTTTTTTAACCATTTATTTTTTTACGAGTTTACAAGCGCTAAATTTCGCAGAGCCCAACTTCAGACTCGCCAAGATCAGACAGCCGTACTTTACTGTTGGCGCATCAACCTACATCTAGTGGTCTGATGATGGACTGTGTATGTATTATCTATACTTACTTACTTTCACAAAAAATATGATTTACCTGCACTTAGGTTCGCCAGCACTGATACTACAATTTCCTTGTAAACAGTAGTCCTGGCAAATGGGAATCTCACATCTGTCACCGTAGTAATCTGCTGGGCACAGGCAGGCAGGTTCATCTGCCTTACTCAAGAAACAGACACCGCCGTTTAAACAATACTCTTTACATGCTTTTTCCTCACACCTCTTCCCAGAGTAACCGGCTTTACAACTGAAATAACGAAAAGTTACCTACTCGTAATTTTTTTTATAGTTACATTTAGTGTATGTATGCAGTGTACATTTTATTTACTGTTATAGTTATATTTATATGTAATATATGGGTTTGATTTTAGTATATTTTAAGTTTTATGAATTATTTATATTTATGCACACTGTGTCTATATTTCTCATCCAACTCTCCTGTCGCAGGTCTGCTGGAAGAAATTTCGTTAGAAATAAGCAGTACTTTTGTACTCTTCTATCTGTATGTGTTCTATTCTTTTTGTATTTGCTGTGTACCTACGTAAATAAATAAACGAAGATAACAATCAGCTTTACTCGACTCCTATGGAACCCAAAAAAAAATTATGACTAGTTGATACAAACACTCATAAATTCGCCGAACTAAAATGGGACTGCGCCGCATGTGAATGATATGGTTCCATAAAATACGGAATTGGTGCTCAAACATGATGGAATGCCCTGGATATCTCCCTTAAAAGCCGCCAACCCGACGTACATTTTCATACAACCGCTCTTACGTGATGTGATTATGATGTTATATTCCAGATCTTTCTTTAGATATTTTGGAATATCTAGTAGGTAGATAGTATCTAGGCTTCTATAGAAATCAAAACGTAAAATTATGTAAGAGAAATCCAGTAAAGGCCTCTGAAAAAATCTGCTATTTTACGTGAACTTTGACTCTCCATAATGTCCTCCCATATTAAAAAAAATATTAAAAGTACTTTTATAGAAGCCTAGCGCATTTAATCGAGATTCTAAATGTAGTCAATTTTTTTTTTCAAAAATCCTTAAGAGTTTAATAAAAACACGTATTTCCTGGAACAAGTTTTGTGAAACATTCGAGTAAATCGTAGAATTACTGAATACCAACAAAATTTTCAGGTGTTACTCGTATATCTCATTTATGGCACTACTTTTGCATCAAAAATCACATTAGATTAATTTAGGTGAAGCCACAAGCTTTTAAACCATGCTCGACGTAGACGATATGCGAGTTGTTGAAGCCCACCTTAAGGATTGGAAACAGGAAGTGAGGAACGAGGAAATCCTCTTGTGTTAATTTGTTTTAATCCTCACAGAGAGAAAAAGGAGGCCCTCGCAATTGTCCTCCATCAACTCTACCCGACCCATCTGAAATTAACTTGAAAGATGTTTATACATATTTCACCAACATAAAAGCACAAGCGAATATACAAGGTGTCATTAACGTGTTAACGCAAACGAATACCATAGATCCAGTACATGATTCTGGACACCCCAGTGGTGGAATTTTTCGTCGGTATTTTTTCAAATTTTTTAAAAAAAAGTTTTGTTTTTTATTTTATACCTGTATAAAATCGTTATTCTGACCAATCCCAAAGATATTTTTAGAAAAAAAAAAAGATTTTTATTTACAAAAAAAAAAAAAAAATCGAGGCAAATAAAGTCGTTGTTCTAATCAAACCCGATGACATTATTAATTTAGAAAGTAAATCACTCATTCCTTTTCGCAAAAAAATTTAAAATGACGTTTTTATACAGTTTAATTTAAAAAACGTAAAAAAATAATAAAAAAAAATAAGAAAAAGCTGACAAAAAATTCCATCACTGGGGGGTCTAGAATCATGTACTGGATTTATGGTATTCGTTTGCGTTAACATGTCAATGACACCCTGTAAAGAACCATGATTTTGGACCCCAGGTGGTGGAATATTTCGCTGGATATTATTATTTTTCGCTTAATTTGAACAAAAATCTGTACTGTTTTTAAAGTAATCTGTATGAACTCTTTTTTTTATTTGACATAATGCTTGACTGCGCCTAATGGTAAGCAATGATGCAATAGTTAATTGTTATATTTTACAAGCTTTATTTTCTCCTATCCCGATGTTTGTGATAAATCTTGAAAATCAAATTTTATCTACTTCCCGATTACCGATTGAGCCGAAATTTTGCATGCCTGTGTAAATCGTGTGACATATGACAATTATGATGACATGGAGCTGATCTGACGTGAGAGCTGTAAGGTAGCCATAGGAACTTAGCAATAAAACAATACAACCTTCTCGAGTTTGGGCTAGTTTGATTTGTATTGGCGAGTACTTTGATATTATATGGTAATCAGGGTCTGTTTATCTAGCTGGAAGATGATACTTAAATAACATAACCCTATCGAGTTTGGGCTCGTATGATTCGTCTTGACAAGTTTTAAATATATGTAGAGGTATTTGCCGCGCTATAAAAGCTTGCTATGAAAAAATATTTTCATTTAAAATTTGATTGGTGAAAAAGTAATAAATTAGGACCGCTCATTGTGGCGGCACTTCGGGAGGCCTAAATCTAAGGCGCTGTCTCCACGAGCGAGAGAATCGCGGCGATATTATCGCCGTGCCACGTTTTTCTATACACTCTCTATGGAACCGTCTCCACACGGCGATATTATCGCCGCGATGCGACGAGGGGCAACGAGCGCGCAAAACGTCATTACATCGTGCATCGTCGCTAGCCTACCGCGAGTAGCAACGCGGCCGCCGCGCGCTCGCGGCGCTCTCGCGGCGCTCGCGCGGCGGGCACGCTGTCAAAAGCAGCGTCATTTCAGCATTGCCTCTCGTTAAGCAAAGACGTTTCTAGAAGCTTTTTTTGAACGTGACGTCGAGGAAACGCCGCGATACCGTTACGAGTCGCCGCGGAATCGACGCGATTCCATAACGACTTGCGACGATACGCGGCGGAATTATCGCTCGTTCGTGGAGATTATCCGACGATATAAGGGCGGACTCGTCACGATTCTCTCGCTCGTGGAGACAGCCCCTTAGACATCTTTCGGCTGAGATGAGACGTAATAAGATGAACACGTTTTACCTGCAATTCGGTAATCCCTCAGCACTGACACTACAATTTCCATTCAAACAATAGTTATAACATATTGATACTGTAGACTCCGGCTTCGAGTTATTCTGGATCAAATATTGTACATTTTCGCAGCTCTTTACTCCCTGAATTTGTTCCTCTAATGTGTAGTAGGTAGCTATACGTTGACAATACCTACAATTTGAGCTAGCAATTGCAAATTGTGTTTTTTCTATTCGTTCTGATGCATTCTTTGGCAATTGCCAAATTCGCAATTGATTATTATTCATAAAGTAGATGAAATTTTTCGATATAGCCAATGCATCTGAATCACTATAGTTTAATGTTTTATATAATGTTGTTCGGTTCTTTCCACGGAAATTGGCACTTTCGATTGACATCTGATATCCACCAATGGCATAAATTGTCTCAGTCCAGTAAATTTTCTGGGATTGTAGATCGATGGCCAAGCTATAATGCCACCCAGCCATACTGTCTACTAAAACTTCACTTTCGGACCCATCTAGTCGCATCCTGCCTATGTCGTTGTCTGTGATCCAATAAATATACCTGTAATTTATAAATATCATTAAAAAGTGGTGGCCAAGTGATAAAGGCCCCGACTTACAAGCCAGGCGCATTACTTTGTGTAATTTATTTCATCACCACTGTTCTCAAAACGGTGAAGGAAAACATCGGGAGTAATCCAGCATGTCCTAGAACTAAAAATTTGAAGACGTGTGATATCCACCAATTCGCACTGGGCCCGCGTGGTGGATTATGGCCCATTCCCTCTCCTAGAGAGGAGGCCTGTGTCCCAGCAGTGGGAACATTAATAAGGTTGATGATGATGATTATAAATATCACAAAATTCAAAACTAATTTGATAACTGGCCTGTCAGCCTAGTAGTTAGTGACCCTGACTGCTGTGCCGGATGGGGTCGATTCCCACCCAGGACAAATGTTTGTGTGATGAACACGATAATTAGTTGTGTCATAAATATACTTAAACAAGATCAAACAAAGTAAAACCGAATATTTTTTGACAGAATATTTATATCAAACATTTATTTACTCATTTAAAGATAAAGAAAAGATTCATAAACCATATCTCTTAACCTTTCAAATACCATAATTACAGACGCAATTAAAGAACAATAGATGTGCTTACACCGGTGTCCTCTTGAGGCTTAATGAACTAGACTAGGAGACCTGTGAATCTGTCTTTATATTGAAATTCAGTAAAACTAAAAGTAACGAGAGTTCCCTACTTGAAATCTTTGGTTCGAATAACACTTGCTCGAAAAAGTTTGTTCGACAGTACATGGAATTGATGAATTATGAACGCGACAGTTCATTATCCCCATGCACCAAAATCCCTAAAGCTATTTTGAAACATTCGATTTGCAGAATATTTATATTTCTACGCGGTAATGAAACGATAATGTATATCATATATGTTAAAAATAACGTGCCGTCCAGCTGTCCACTGCGATATCGTTATAACTGTGACACTACAATCTCCATTCACACAATAGTTATGACAGATTCATACTGTAACTCTAATGAAATCATAGATATATCAAACAGTAGAGATATGACAAGGAGGCGTGGTTCTTAGGAACACAACTAGGCTATACTTATTCCCGGTACCAAAAAACGCACGCAGAACAAATATCATTGCATGCTTAGTACAGATCGACCAATTAATCAGATGGCCTAAATGCACAATGGATGTGTATTTAACGGAAGAACATGCGTTAGTTTTTTGTTTGTTAAGGATGTGAAGTAATATTATTTTGTGGTTGTCGATGTTTTTCATGATCCCCACGCATTTCTATGTAGATATGTCTATTCGCAAGAAACTCAAAAAAAAAAAACTGAAGGGAATTTCATGTGGTTGGGATTTATTGTTGGGATGAAAAATTATTTATAAAAAATATCTAAAATTATTATGTTTGTATATTTCTTGCTCTACATTACCTCTTCTAGGTATTTTATTTTAGTAAATATTTCAAATAATCCACATCCTGGGCTTTCTACAATATCTTTCCAAAAGTCTTTAGGCTGAAAATAATAATTTTTAGCAACAAAAATGTTGTAAATTAATTGGTAATAAAATACACTTTTGGGAACTGACGGAACCAGGCGTGATAAAACAAAATAAATGTTGTAGGAAACTATTAATTTATATTTTCTTGTGATATACCTGCATCATTCGTTCAATCACTATCAATCATACCCACTGTCTTTTAATTTAAATTTTTTAGGAACCCAAAATCGCCATTTTGTGGGTTACAACCACTTACGAGAAGTAGGATAAAGAAAGTTAGGAAATAATTAGAACATTTATTAAGTAAATAAAAACACAAATAACTTCAAAAAAAAATCTGAGATTTTTCGTGTTTTTTTAGATTTCCATGAAAGAAACTAGTTTTGAAGTATACAAATTTTATTACCTATATTAGAAGTTAACAGCTACTGTTTATTAAAACTATGAATACTTTGTAAATAGTGTTTACAAAATTTAATTTGTATTGCAATTTATGATCAAAAGATCTTTCGCTCGTATAGAATTACGTTCCTATTAAACATCTCGTAACTCGAATTTTTTAGCTTTTTTTTAAGTAAAGATATTTTTGAATTAAATAGAAGGTGCAGGTGTAGGGAGATCCTGTCCCACGAAGGTGGTGACAATCCTGGATATGTGTGTAGACTCATTAGACATTGTTCCTGTGTAAGCATCAGCTATATTTTCTATGACACAGTTTTCCGTGTCATAAAAAATATAGTTGCAAATGGAATAAAAAGTCATTAACGTATAATTCATCAAAGATTGCCTTGGTGAGATAAAAATAAATTTTAAAACTTGAATTTCATAGATATTTTTTCCTCGGCTACTTGACGTCACTAATTGTATAATTTGCATATGTGTGTTTATACTGATCCCGTAGTTATAAGAGGATGCTCCACCTCTTTTTTGAGTGTGTTTCATAAAAAAGTTCATAGGTGTGGATATCTATATCTCTGTGTCCGTGAGACATGTGAGCACGTGTGGCGTACGTATAGATTTTGATTTTGTGTTAGTGAAAAAATGGGCGTAGTTTGGAGACATCTGAACTAGAACAAATTTGTGTTGATAACATATCTCTACTGTTTGATATATCTATGAATGAAATGATAAAGTAACTTACCCTCCACAGCTGTCCATTGCGATATCATTATAACTGTGATCCAAAGTTGCCAAAAGATTTCCATCCAGTATTTTGTCAGGAGACGCAGGATTCGATGAGAATGAATATATACTCCGATGTTGGTTCCAAAAGAGTACTTGAGTGATAGGATCGTAGACTACTCGCGCGTAGTACCCGTATGATTCTCTCGTTACTATTTTTTTTATTTTCCCACTTGTCAAGTCATAGCTGGATATCGAGATACCCGTGTCGATGAAGTCGGCAAAAAACACCCTATAGTGAACCGGATCGTAAGATACTGATGTAATATAATTAGCAAAAGGGATATTTTCTGTATGCGTTATTGTTCCATTGTAATAAAAATCTAATCGCGTTATTTCGCTCACGACGATTTCTGAAACATAAAAATAAAAGAATTATCGGAAGTTATATGTTTCAGGCGTTTTGGGGTTGAAACACTAGAACCATGGCGTCTGAGCGCCCGTCGTATTGTCTGTGACATCAGCAAACAGCTGGTCGACTCTTTGCGTGACCAGGTGCTTGGGCTTTTCGTATGTTTTTCCTCAGATCTCAACTTTGGACAGTTCATTGAGTCCAAAGCCAAGATGGTAGCTGCTAGAAAACTCGGCGTTCTTGCAAAAGTCCGATGGTACTTCACACTGAGACAGCTTCTAATGTTGTACAAAGCACAGGTCCGATCGTGTGTGGAGTACTATAGCCACATATAGGTTGGTGCTGCAAAATGCCACCTAGCGGCTTTGGATTCGATGGAATGGCGTGCAAAGGTAATCCAGATTTGGTTGGGTCCAATCTTCAAAGACTCGAGTACAGACGTAGAGTAGCCAGCCTTTCGGTTTTCTACAGGAAGCATTTTGGAGAGTGTGCGCGGGAATTGCACGATTTGATTTGTTTTGCATTTATTTTTGTACGAGTTTTCAAGTGCTAAAATTCGCAGAGCCTAACTTCAGACTCACCAAGATCCCACGGCCATACTGTACCTATCATTTGTTTCCCCACCACCCCACCTGATGATAAGCAGTGATGCAATCGTTGTTGATAGATAAATAGCTCTAATTTAGAGCCTATTCACTCTAGCTTTGAAGACACCTAAATTATAATCGGACAGGAAGACGCACCAGGAAAATCATTCTATTTCTTCGATATACGCGGTATAAACGACGAGGTGAAACGCTTAGTCCATATACCTAGATTTTTTATTCTTTTTTTCTAGCCTTTAAATTAACAATTCATGCTCTTATACTCACCCCATAAGAAGGAATGCGTGGACCTTACGAGCAGTGTTACCAACGTCAAAACACATGAGCTATACATCATCTTCTCTTCAGACCAGTTTATTCAGCAGATGAAACGTCCAATCTCGGTGACCGCTCGAAGGACACTAGAGCAGTGTTGGCTAATCGGGACCAGTGTCGATATATCCTGTTGGAGTAAAGTTCCTCAGATAAGCTGGCTTGTATGTGTTAATCTCATATTATAATTTGTAAATTTAGGGTCTCTTACGTCAATCGACTTATGAAGCGTTATTAAAAATGGGATAAAAACTCAAAATAGGTGCTTAACTTACACAGATTATAGTCCATCACACTATTTTTTTAATTCTTGATAGGCTCGCGTTTGACCGTAATCTTTCCGATGGTAAGCGATGATGTGGTCGACGATGGAGCACGCTTGCCTAGAAGTAAGCTATTTACTCATGATTTAAAGACCCCTAGGTTGAAGCTATCAGGAAACACAGACTCCGGCAGGGAATTCCACTCCTTAGCTGTACGAATAATGAATGTGTGCGATCTCCACTATGTACCGGTGGCGTAATGCTGTACTTCTGGTCGTCCGATGATGGAAAGGACTAGGTGGAATCAAATTGTGAAATTCCAATGCACACTCATTGAAATGCAAACGATAGAAAACCGACAGGCTAGCAACTCGGTGTCGATGCTTTGACTCGACAAGGCTCCTTACTAAAAACAGGCCAAGTTGATGATGAGTTATCTCTAGGAAACCAGCATGGTCTTCTTCACAGTGATCACGTGATGCCGTGCACAAAGAGGCTCAAAGAAGACCATTGCTGAGTCTCCTAAAAGATGTGCCCTAATAGGCGTTGCACAGAGGGGCTCTGGAATGATCTTTTAAGTGGTAACGGCGCCCCTTCCATGTAAATTGTCCCCTCGAAAACAAAAAATTAGGTAATCAGTGTTTTTTATAGTGGGAAAAATCATCGAATGACAAATCCCACCCTTGGGCGGAGCGGGATACAGTGTCAGACTTCTACTAACTAAACGGCCCTCCGTTCCTTCTTGCCTTAGTTCCAGGGCCCTTGGCCCTAGAACGCTTCGACCCTGCTTGGCCCCTACTGTTGCTTACAACTCAAGGTGATCAGCGTGGTACCGCTCTAAGCGTCCCCAACACGCCGTTGCGTCCTGCTGTCTCTACCCTCGTAGTCACGCAGTATCTGAAAATTTTTCCTTTACTTCACTTCACGAAGATTAAAGAACTCTGCTCACTCTTGGAGTAGTGAACAAATATACTTCTAAAGCAACTCAATCTAAAGAAAAAGCAGTATGCTCTGTTTATTGCGTATTTTGACGCTCGTATTTTAATCAAAACCTAGAAGGTATAAGGGTTTTTTAGGGTACTTCACGTTGGCTTACAATCTAAAAAAATGACAAGGAAAATTGGACGCGGCTAAGCAGAAAGGAAAAAATTCCTTATGCAACTTATTATATACTGAGTATTTTCTGCTTAACTACATCTAATTTGCGCGTGATTTGACACAGTTTGAGTATCTAATCGAGATAAAACACAATTTGTGTTTTGTTTTAAATAATCGCGTTTAGTTTTATTTCTGAAATTTGTCTCTTAATTAAGAAAAACAACTTCAAAACTCGATTATATATAATCCTATAACTCTATAGGACTCGAAGTTTTGTACGGAACCCTTGTCACACGAGTCCCGCTCACATTTGACAGGTTTTTTTAGATATAAACATCCGCACACATCGCTGGTTTGCTGCTAATATAATATTTTTTAGCAACGGGCTTATCATGTCCTTACTTTATCCTCAGCTACGCCCACGGGACTTCTAGAATCGTCAAAACTTATTGTCAAAAAATGACATCTTGTAGTTCGCCGTCTGGTCGTCTGGTAACTGTCCGGACCAAGCCCAGTCGTCGACGGCGCGCGCCTCAAGGAGTTGTCAGCAACCGTAGGGAACCCTGCAGAAGGGTCAAAGCCAACTAGGGCCAAGGGTTCGTGTCTGAAAGGAAGGCTCTGGCCCAAGTATGTACCTATGGCAATGTAGGAACGGGGTACGTTGTTTAGTCAGTAAGAGTCTCACACTATTTCCCGCTCTACCCAAGGGCGGGATTCGTCATTGGCTAATTTTTACCTACCAAAAAAAAACAAGCTCAAGTAATATGGGATAAGAGTAGGATGATGATGATCTCTCTACGTCGTTGCTATGGCTATGGGCAGCCCCCCGATCCAATTGAGACTCAAAAATCTGTTACTGCACATTAAAGAATAAACAAAAATACATAGAAATATTTATATTGTTCTTTTATATTTTAACACATTCTAAACTAGGTACTCAAAAACCTGAAGCATAATTACTTCTAGTATTACTTTTAGTAGGTACTTAATAGTTACTACTACTTATTGATAATCATCATCTTCCTGCCCTTGTCCCGTTTTATTTGGGGTCGGCGCAATATGTTTTTTTCTTCCATTCTCTTTTTTTTTTTTCATTCTTCACTAACTCCTCTGTCTTCCATATCACTTCTCACACAATCCATCCATATCTTCTTTGGTCTCCCTCTCCCTCTCCATCCATCCACCTTTATACTTTATACTACTTACTGATAATAATAGTTACAAATAGCAATACAGTACCTATAGTTACTAATAATAATAGTTAATAGTTACTTTATAATTACTTAATAGTAGTTGGTAGTTATTATTTAGTAGTTAATTACTTCTAGTACTGTTCCTTTTTTCACTTTTTGAAGTTTTTAGATCTTGGCTTCGTACTCATCAATTTTTTGAGAGAACAATTGCAAAATACGTTTTAGATGGTTCACTTCGGTGCGAAGATCTTGTAGTATATGCTGTGTTGTGTTGTCAGCATCAGTATGTATGATAGTAACATCACATCTTTCACCCTCGTAGTCAGCTGTGCACTCACAAACTGGCTCATCCTCCTCATTAAGATAACAGATACCATTGTTTAAACAATGCTTATAGCATACGTTTACTTCGCATCTTTCTCCAGAGTATCCGGCTTGACAACTGAATCAAACAAATAAAAATGTTAAAAGAGTTACTCTACCACGTGTAACGTAAATGGCGCCAAACCTGAAAATGAAGTGCTCAGGATAACGAGCAGAATTAAGGGTGTTACCACACGAATCGATCGATCGTCAATCGATGACATCGATCGACGTCTTTCGACGTTGATCGTTCGGTGTAGTAGCTTTAATTGATCGACGGATACCGGTCGACTAACCAATCAATTTATTGCCGGTCGACGGCATCGGTCGACGTAGATCGATTGACGCTGGCTATATTCCATCAGTTTCCACCATCGATCGATCGTCGATCGACATCGACTAATTTATTCTACCATCGATCTCATCGATCATCGTTATCAGCTATCGATCGATTGAAATGATTTGGTGTGACACATTGTATAATGAAAGGTCAAATTTGACGGAATACTCTATTGATGTTTTTTCCACGAGGGCTATTAGCGAAGACATTGATGATAGATGTAGGATATCTTTTCTAGTCTGTAATCAAATAAACACATTTTACCTGCACTTATGTTCACCCTCAGCACTGACACTGCAATTTCCATACACACAGTAATTGTGACAGATCGACAATGCACACTCAGGCTTCTCATCATTCGAGACCAAATACTGCACACCTTCACATCTCCTAACTCCTTGATTTTGATCCTTTAGTGTGTAGTTTGCTGCCAAACGGTGACAACCACCACAGGTTGATTCAGATATGATACGCATATTTCTTTCCAAATATCCCGTAGGTTTCTTTTGCAATTGCCAAAGTCTTGTTTCCAATGAGTCTGTACTGATCAGGTAAAGGGAATCTCTTGAAATGGCCAATGAACCAGCATTAAGCTGTATTTTATTTTTTTCAACATGTATTGTGGTATGGTTTTTTCCATAAAAATCGGCACTTTCAATAGACGACTCATATCCACGATTATCATTGTAGATTATCTCAGTCCAATATATTTTTTCTGTTTGTTGGTCAATGGCAAAGGTCAGTCGGGAAACATGACTATGTATTAAAACTTCTCTCTTGGACCCATCTAGCCGAGCTTTTTCTATTCCAAAATCTGTCATCCATTAAATGTACCTGCAATTTTTAATCAATCAATCAATCATTTATTTCGTATAAAACTCTAGCCTTCTGACAGCCGCTTCACCCGTGTGAAATTAGGGTTCTCCATACAAACTTTAGGACCCTTTTACATCCCTTTAGGAGCTGAATTTTGAAAAACCCTTTCTTAGTGTTCGCTTACGTTATAAAAGGAAGCCTTGTGCAAAATTTCACGCTCCTAGTCCCAGTAGTTTCGGCTGTGCGTTGATATGTCAGTCAGTTTCTCCTTTTATAAATGTATATAGGTTAGTGAATTAAAAGGTAAGCTTCAACCGTCTAATCATCATATCATCATCAGCCTTTTTAATGATCCCACTGCTAAGCCTCCTCTCTAGGAGAGGGAATGAGCCCTAATCCATCACTCGAGCCCAGTGCGGGTTAATAGATGTCATACATCTTCGAATTTTTGGTTCTAGGATTGCTGGTTTCCACACGATGTTTTACAAATGTTATAAATTGAATACTAACGTCAGGTTCACCAAGATCCGTCGGCCGAGCTGTGCTGCGTACGTGGTCGATCACCATTTAAGTTCAGCTTATATACATATTATTCTAAAGTATACATACCCTCCACAGCTGTCCACTGCGATGTCACGGCATGGGTAGTCGTGATCCAACGATACAACAAGATTCCCGTCTGCTTGGTTAGATGATGCAGAATTTAGTGAATACGAATAAATACTATATCCCTCTATCCAAAATAGTAACTGCGTGACGGGATCGTAGATTACCCTTGATATGAAGAAACCATTTGGTTTCTTCGCAAGTATAAGTTGTATGTTTCTCGTCGGTATCTCAAAGCTGGATATGGTTATATTCGGGTAGGTATAATCGGCAAAAAACACCCTGTAGTGAACAGGATCATAAGCTACCGCAGTAATCTCTTTAGCCGATGGAATGTTTTCTGCGTGAGTAAGTAATCCATTATAATAAAATTCTAGTCGTTTTTCTTTTCCACCCACGACTACATCTGAAACATACAATAGTACATTTTGATACAAGTGGAGAAAAAGTTTGTGATTGCAATAGAAGCGAAATTCCACAAATACTTGTTTTCGAAAGTTGATGATTCGAGTTTTATTATATCGAACACGGTGTGTCGATAATTCAGTTGTACGATGTTTTATTCTTAGTGTGTTTGTGCGAAAAATTCTGTAACGAAAAACCCCACAACGATTGCTCATTTGTTCGGTAATTTATATTACTTCGAAAGTATGTAGGTTTGAAAAGCCTACTGTTGTCCGTGACTTAATCCTATTATTTTTCAGAAAAAAATTTTTTTAGACTGCCAATTTATTTTAGGATTTTGTTTTTTAGAATAATAATAATAATATGTCTCTAATTATGGTATTCAATAGGTTAAAAAACCTCGGGCTTGCGGGCGGCGAGCATTGGGTAGCTCTCCGTCCGGTCGTCTGATAATCATCTGGACCAAGCCCAGTCGTCGACGTCGCGAAATTCGTCATTGGATGATTTTTACCTACCATAAAAAAAGGTTAACAAACCTAAATTGTAATCGGATGGGAACACTACAGCAGGAAAATTACTCCAGTCCTTCGATGTATCATCATCTAGGTTCACTTTGGCAGCGTTTCTGTCTGATGATCGCGATGGCATGCGGTGTATACTAATTCTTTTACTCACCCCAAGAAAAAGACTCAGCCAGCCCCACGAACATCGCGAACAACCCCAACACGCGCGTGCTACACATCTTATGGTACTACACTATTACAGTGAACAGTCGCTAAATATACTTACAAGCTAAGTGCTGAATAAGTGTTAACACGAACCTTTATATATATAGCTACATGGCTGGTGTTATGGATTATTTTTTCCTCCCTTCCTCTGATAAAGTGGGTTTTCTATGGATTAATCCTGATTAGAGTTCAAATGATTCGTTATTATTTGCTAGCTCCTGCCTGTGGTTTTGTCCGTTCGAAAATATTTTTAGTATCCCATGGGAACATTTATTTATATTGATTGAAGTCTGCACGCGATTTATAACCATACTTTAAAAGCGCGGGCTTGTGGATGGCGAGCAATGGGTTGCATGCCCTCCAATCGTCTGGTAACCGTCCGGACCAAGCCCAGTCGTCGACGGCGCGCACTGTTCCCGCGCGCCTCAAGGAGTTGTCAGCAAACCGTAGGGACCCTGCAGAAGGGTCGAGGCCAACTGGGGCCAAGGGTTCGCGTCTTAAAGGAAGGCTCTGGCCCTATATATGGCAACGTAAGAATGGGGTAGGTTGTTTAGTTAGTAAGAGTATGACATTGTTTCCCACTCCGCCCAAGGGCGTGATTCGTCATTGGATGATTTTTAGCTACCATTAAAAAAACATACTTCAAAAAGCGAGAAGTCGAGTACCTATGAATAGTAGGAGTATCTTTATTCATGCTTTATTCACTTCACTCCATCTTCAGAAGAACAGAACATGCTTAAATCTTCCTCCTCTTTGCGCCGTAGCTATTCCTCAATGCTGAGGGTAGTGACTACCCATCTTCATCAGTTCCGGTCTTATGATGTTTCTCCATATATTCCTGCCTCTGGTGGAGTGAAGGGCTCTATATACCGTTGAGTCAAGAGCGGTGAGGACTAGATCCTCACTCGAGAACCCAGCCCAACGAATTGTGCTGCGTTTTCGAGACTTTTTCTATCTATTTTCTCGATGACAATGAGCTTTTCGAGATTGCCACCGTCTAATGTAATGTGACCAAAATATTGTAAAATCTAGCCAGCCCACCTTATCATCTACACTAATCTACATCTACATCTACACTAATATAATAAAGAGGTAAAGTTTGTTTTTTTATTTTTTTGTTTGTAGGAGGTAATCTCTGGAACTACTGGTCCGATTGGAGAAATTTTAGCAATAATAGAAAGCTGCATTACTCCTGAGTGACATAGGCTATATTTTATGTACGCGGGCGTAGCCGCTGACAAAAGCTAATGCTAGGATAAGAATAATACTTTATTGTGCAACTAACAATTTGACAGAAACTTATATGAATGGATACAAACGCGGTCTTATCGCTGACAGCGACATCTATCAGACAACCTTAGGATGAAGTTTAAGAGTTTGAACTAAAAAAGGGATAAGATGCATTATTAAATGATAACTATTACTAAAATAAAAAGAACATGAAAAAACCTTCTGCGTTTTTTGGGCAAAGTCGCGGGTACAGCTATAGTTTATAAAGATTTTTTTTTAAGTTATTTGCAATAGTATAGTTAATTCAGTGTACCCTTGGGATCCACTGCGGAAATTACAGACAAAGTCAAAATATTTTATTTCACATAGTCCTACATGGGCACTTATAAACGTCAGAAGCCAGTGCACGGTTCCAAATTGGTCGTTTCATTTGAAAAAAAATAGTTTTTTTACAATATTTCCTTATAACATTCCATATTAAATTATGGGAAGAAAAGATTTTTGTTGTATAGTTATTAAATCTGGGCAACATTTAAGCTACATTTTATTTTGAAAAATGGAACACATGAAGTAGAACCGCAACAGACCAACTAAAATGACCCGGAATTTTTGGAGCTTAGTGTACTCGTTATTCGCAATATTTTGTTGTTTTTGCAGTATTTATCGCTAATAGGAACCGACTTCCTTCTTGATAATGTGAACATGGTAGCGACTAATGAGTCTCTGTTGCATATACGATAATAATAATCATTTATTTAGTAACATATAAATTATATTTTTTAACATTTTAATAAAAATATAACAAAATAGTGTCCCACCGGGATCGGGAACAGGGTGCAAGCTACCGGCGGTTAGGCCTCCAGAGAAAGGAATCTCCTGACTATACGAGCCGTGTCCAGGAGTACCGCTTTCTGAATCAAGCCATTGATCATTTTATTTTAGGTAAACAGTACATGTCACCGATATCTTACAGACTAACATACATAACTATATTAAATTGCTATAATGTTTTTGTTAGTAGAATAGAATAGAATAATACTTTATTGTACACCAAAAAAGTAACAATTTCACGGAAACTTATATGAATGGGTACAAAGGCGGTCTTATCGCTGACAGCGATATCTACCAGACAACCTTAAGATGGAGTATAAGAGCTTGAAATAAAAAAGGTATATATAGTAAATATAATTTAATACTGAGATTTGGGCCGTAGGCTCGGAGAGGCAACGGGTGACTCCCGATCTAGGTCGTTCTTCATGCAAAGGCTGGCCATTGCTATTCAGCGAGGTAATGCGGCGAGTGTTATGGGCACTTTTGCACCGGGAACGATCAGAGGTGGGTTATTTGACGATAAATTTTTTATTTATTTGACTTTTATTTAATGATAATTTTATTTAATGTAATAATTTGTGTATTTTAATTTTGATTGACATAATAAATATTTAAAACTAAAATTCCTGAGAAATAAAAATAAATGGCCCTTTGCTGTTATGCAGGGGCGTAGCTACAATCAATATCCCCGGCGATACAGGGGCCCCAATGTAGGCAAAAACTCGCAACATGTTATCCACAACCGTTTCGTAGAGTAAACCAAGCAATTGTAAAAAAAAAAATATGCTTTTCATACGGGGCCCCCGTAGGACTTTTGATACGAGGCCCCTGTGGGACTAGCAATACCACTACTGATATGTGTACTGTGGTGTCTCCAAAGAGACCACATAACTTACTAACCAACGAACTGGCTTTTGGACTTTGAAAATAGAAAAAAAAAACTGGCTGGCGTTTTATGAAGGAAGAAGTGACGTTGGAATAAAAATGAAATAAGCTGATAAAGAGAGATGAATAAGTTGATAATAGAGCAGTGGTGGGCGAGTGGTAAAAGCCCCGACTTACGAGTTGTAGGTCACAGGTTCAAACCCAGCCAGGCGCATTACTTTGTGTAATTTATTTCATCACAACTGCTCTCAAAACAGTGAAGGAAAACATCGTCAGGAAACCGGCATGTCCTAGAACTAAAAATTCGAAGACATGTGGCATCCACCAATCCGCACTGGGCCCGCGTGGTGGATCATGGCCCATTCCCTCTCCTAGAGAGAGGAGGCCTGTGTCCCTGCAGTGGGAACATTAAAAAGGCCGATGATGATGAAGTTGATAGAGTTACGAAACTCCACCCTTAACCTTTCTATCTTGTAATTACAGACAAAATTAAAGAACAATAGATGTATGTTCGCTCATTAATTAAGGGAAATTAGGAATGGGAATTATTAAGGGAATAAACCGCCTTTAACTAGGGCGAAGCCGTTGGTAGACAGAAGCTAGTAAACAAATAAAATCTACTGTACCGCTGAAGACTATAAACTAGATATATATATATGTATATATTCGACAACCATCACACAACGCCGTCTAGTCTCGAGCTAAGCAGAGCTTGTGTTATGACTTATGAGTACTAGACAACAGATAAACTAAACATACTTTATATATTTCTAATTACATATCTACATATTATAGATAAATTACACCCAGACACAGAACAAATGATCGTGCTCATCACACAAACATTTGTCCTGGGTGGGAATCGAACCCACGACCTCCGGTATAGCAGTCAGGGTCACTAACTACTAGGCTCACAGGCCAGGTATAAGTTGTATGTCGAAAAACCAGCGCTGGGTGTCTGACGCCCAGCAAATGCTGAGGTGGTCACCCTTTCGGTTCGGGCACGCTCAGCGTACACTTTATGTTTGTTATTTTTTTAACGTTTGTTTTGTGTTTTTGTAACTGTTGTGCTGTTTCTGTACCTACTGAATAAATTCATTTCTATTCTATTCTTTCTATTCTATTCTAAAAAAAATAAAAAACCTGTGCGCTATGCCGCAAGACAAGTTATCACTTGACAACTTTCAAAGTTATGGAGCATTTCAATATCCAACAATAGTCGTGATGGTACGAACATAAACAAAGATTTGGGCGACAGTCGTGCGGGCACAGTTTATAGGCGCACGAAAACCATTCACTAGGATCACTGAAATTAACCAAATTGCTGGAATTTAGAGTTTTGACATCAGAGGCAAAAGTAGAGACAACAAGCTCTTAAAAAACTGGTTAAAATTTTTTTTACTATATTATGACCAAACGCCTAGTAAAAAACAAAACATTATATAAATTTTGCACAATACTTTGTGCAAATTATTTCATTGCCTCTGCTCTCAAAACGGTGAAGGAAAACATCGTGAGAAAACCGGCATGTCCTAGAACCAAAAATTCGAAGACATGAGACATCCACCAACCCGCACTGGGCTCGCGTAGTGGATTACGGCCCATTCCTTCTCCTAGGAGAATGTTGTTTAAGGCGAGAGACGCCTCAAACAACATTAAAAAAAAAGGCTGATGATGATGGTATAAATTAGTTGGCTCATAAAAAAAAATCGCGAATGTAACCCTAATTTACGATTTGTATTACGTTACGAAAAAATTTGAAAGTCACAAAAAAGAAAAATCTTGTTTTTTAAAACCGCCTCGTTAAAAAAAATCTAGTAGGTATAGTTATTGTTTTTTTAATAAAAATGAAACCGCGAAGTCGACATAGACCCAGGAGTTCATATAATAGTAATTATTTTTTAAAACCATTATTTTTGCGTTTAAAATTCACAGACCCTAACTTCATACTCGCCAAGATCCGATGGCCGTACTGTAGGCAGTGACTTTTTTTTTTATTGATTATAGGTTCGCGCTTGACCGCTATCTCACCTGATGGAAAGCGACGATGCGGTCAACGATGGAGCGCGCTTACCTAGAAGTAACCTATTCACTCTTGACTTAAAGATACCCGGATTGTAGCTATCAGGAAACACCGACTCCGGCAAAGAATTCCACTCCTTGGCTGTACGCATAATGAATGTGCTCCCAAAACGTTTTGTACGTATATGTGGGATTTCCACATGTACCGGTGGCGCAATGCCGTACGTCTGGTGGTCCGATGATGGAACGGGCTAGGCGGAATTAAATTATGTAATTCCGACGCACACTCCCCGAAATGCAACCGGTAGAAAACCGACAGGCTAGCACCTCTTCCAGTGACGTACGCACATGCACTCAAAGTTTTTACAATATTATTTACAATCTTTTTGATACTTGTATCCCCAAAAAAACCCGAAACAGTAAAACAACTAAAAGGTATCCCACCTGGTTTACATGTGATATAATCAGAGATATACAGACAAAAGTTAAACTACACTCAGCCTGGAAACGAACCAAATGTGATTTAATATATAAAGAATTTTCAGAACTCAGGGCTAGCCTAAAATCCCGTATTGCCACTGCTTATGACGCTTACATTAGGTCCATTGAGGGAAACATTAAGAAAAACCCCAAAGAATTTTGGCGGCACGTAACCAACCTTCGGTCGAAAGGGGGATTTGAACCTAATGTAACACATAAAGGGAAAATCTGCAGTGGGGTTGCGGCCGCTGATGCATTTGCAGAATACTTCGCGAGTGTTTTCCAAACCCAAGTACCAAATTTAGATCCGGATAACGTTACCCATCCAAGCAAATGTAATGTCAGTAACTATATTAATATAATTAATTTTACTGAGAATGATATAAGCAAAGGGATAGATAAACTAAAACCTAATAGCTCTATTGGACCTGATAATATTCCTCCCTGGTTCTTAAAACAGGGTAAAAAGTTTCTCACTTTACCTCTTAGCTACATCTTCAACTTAGCTTTAAAAACTGGGGTTTATCCATCCCAGTGGAAGCTGTCGCGCGTTACTCCTATACCAAAATCTGTAAATAAATCATCTGTAGACGGGTATCGCCCGATTGCGATACTATCTTCTGCAGCGAAAGTCTTCGAGAACGTCCTGCACGATGGTATCTACAGTCAGGTGAAACAGCATCTTTGCAATGAACAGCATGGCTTTCGCACTAAAAGGTCAGTTAACTCTAATCTGCTGACACTTGTTGATTTTATCTCCACCAGTCTTGACCGCAGACGTCAGGTCGATGTTCTCTACTTCGACTTTCGAAAGGCGTTTGATAGAGTCAACAATGACGTCCTGCTATCTAAGCTTAGCGCGATAGGTGTTGCTCCAGGACTTCTGCGGCTTCTTGCTGACTACTTACGAGATCGACAGCAATTTGTAAGACTTGGACTATACGAGTCGCTACCGTATCACACTCGCTCAGGAGTAAGCCAAGGTTCAGTGCTTGGTCCTCTCCTCTTCATTTTAATGGTCAATGACCTACCTGACGTTATTAAAAATGCCAAATGCCTCTTATATGCCGATGATTTAAAACTTTTCTACGAAATAAAATCTGAGTTTGATTGTCTAGCCCTGCAAGCTGATATAGACTCAGTGTATAGGTGGAGTTTGGATAACCAAATGGATTTCAATACCTCAAAGTGTTATGTAATGACTTTTGGTCGAATGCGGCGCCCATTATACTTCGGATACAAGCTCGATAACGATCCCATTGCACGAACAGATGCCATGAAAGACCTGGGCGTCACATTTGATCAAAAACTTACATTTCACAATCACATAGTATCCACCGCCAAGGAGTCCTTTAGACGTCTTGGTTTTGTTTTAAGAAACTGTCGTGATTTTCATAGTCCCCATGTCATCAAACTAGTTTTCGGTGCGTTAGTTCGTAGTAAGCTTGAGTCAAGTGCGTGCGTTTGGAATCCTTTTGAAAAACAATACACGTTAACTTTAGAAAAAGTGCAAAAAGCATTCCTTAGGAATCTTTATAAACGTCTTTATGGCTATTATCCTTTTCTATATCCCACGAAATTTCTTCTGGGTTGCTTGGGTTTCAATTCCTTAGAAGCTAGACGCTCTCGTGACCAGATGATTGTGGCATTCAAAATACTCAGGGGAATTATAGATGCTCCTGACCTACAAAACCTCCTATGTAATTTGTATGTGCCAAATAACTACAGCCGTGGCAGGAAACATCGTCTCCTAGCAGTTCCGACGTGTCGTACAGTTGCGCATTCCAAATCACCCATACCACGGACACTCTCTGCGCTTAACGCTCTCCTAGAAAAGAACACTGATTTTGATATGTTTGGGGAAGAATGGAAGACGATACTATCAGAATGTATGAAATTCTGCGAGATGAATGTATGACTGTGTTTAATGCCTATTAAATGACCCCTGAAAGTCCTGCGCGACTTTTCAATTATCTGTTGTTTATATATATATTTTTTTTCTTTTTGTAATTATTGTTTTATATTTTATAGTTTTATTTCTACTTTTGTGTGTTTAAATAGTGTAATTGGCTTCGGCCGTACTGTTTAATAATAAATAAATAAATAAATAAATAACTCGGCGTCGATGCTCAAGACTTTGAAGTCTCGACTCGACAAGTGCATCATCGCCAATGATCCTCTTGGCTCGCCTCTCAATAGACTCAAGCGCAACTACAACCAGCACTTAATTTATTTAACTATTTATGTACCTACACACATATAATTAATAGATAAATGCTTAATGTTGTTATGTGCCAATTTGTATGCCTTAAAAAGCCTGGCTTCCTGGAGCCCAAGTCAACTATTTTCAAATTATTGTCTTTCCAATACGATTCCATTGTCATTTTGCTAAAAGTTCGTAATCTGTTAATTCATAATGGCTGATCATTGAGCGGTCAATGGTTTCGTAATAGAATTGGTAGTACGAGCTATACACCGTTAAATTTTAGTCGTTTTAATCCCGAAGAGGGTCGATCCAGTACATGAAACACTATCGATTTGTGTAGATAAAATAAAAAAATAACGTACTTTTTTTCTTAATCTCTTATTGATAAACGCATTTACGAAATTAATTTCTTTAAGTAAACGAGTCATTGACCTTGTAAGTAGTTGTCGGTCGTTGCGTACTAACTACCTACAGGTCATTGAACTCGCCCAGCTGACGTTTACTTAAAGAAATCAATTTAGAACATGCCTAAATTAATTCGAGTTTTAAAAAAAAGTACTTCGTTTTTTTATTCTAACTTTACCAATCGATAGTGTTTCATGTACTGAATCGATCCTCCAAGGGATTAAAACGATCAAGATTTAACGGTGTATTGTAACGAATTAAAAACAATAAGTGCACAGTAACATTCTAAAGTCCCTGATTAAAGGAACAGTCAAAATTTTAGTAATTTACCGCATATGTCAAATATTCATTTGTATGTACCAGATTACCATTCTAAAAAAAAATATTTCAATGAAGTGTCACTGGTTGATCATTGAAAAGTCATAATGACGCCATCATATTAGTAGATAACCAAACTTGTCAAAATCAACAATTAATGAAATCAACGATCGACTATTCTGACAGTATTGTAATAGCATTACCTCAATTCGCCCTGGAGAAATGACCACGGGACCAAAGTCGCGGCAAATACCTAATGTTTCTACTAAATCAATCAATCAACATCACAACATGTGAGCAAACATTATTGGGTGTAATGACAGTCTTCGTACGAGAAAACTCTTCCGTGTTTACAACATTCTAAAATCATATTTATACTTTAATTTAAACTAGCGACCCGCCCCAGTTTCGTACGGGTACAATGGTGATATTAAATATACAATGCATGTATTATACACATAAAACTTCCTCTTGAATCACTCTATCTGTTAAAAAAAACCGCATCAAAATCCGTTGCGCAGTTTTAAAGATTTAAGCATACAGCGGGAAGCGACTTTGTTTTATACCTACTATCAGTATTATCTTTAAACACAGTTAAATTATGATCGTTTTTTCACTAACATTTTTACTTTAGATTTGTAAAGATAAAATTAAAAAAATATATATTTTTTAATTAAGAAAATACAAAATTACGAAATTCACTCAGCCTATTCACTCTAGCTTTGAAGACACCTAAATTAAATCGGAAAAATGAAGATTTTTTTTCGTAACTCTTATTTAGAAAGAAAGAAAAATTTTACGAAAAGTAAACGAGTCAATGACCTTTTTTTTTCGACCACGGGATTAAAAAACCGGACAAGTGCGAATCAGACACGCGAACAGAGCGTTTTTGGGTTCCGTAGTCAATAAGCAACCCTTATAGTTTCGCCATGTCTGTCTGTCTGTCCGTCCGCGGATAATCTGAGCGACTGTCAATCTTCGTCGACAGCGCGATCTCTCGGGAAATTGGGTTACTAATTTGTACATGGGCTACTGGGTTCTGTTACATTGAGGTGACGTCGGACCTTCCTTTCAGAAGCCGGACCGGCTCCCAGTAGGCTTCGGCACTGTAGTGAGGCCTCTACATCGACGATCTGGCTTGGTGTGGACCATTACCAGACGACCGAACGGTGGCCGGAATCGGGATCGAAATCCCGGCGGCTTCCGGGGCGTGTGCACTGTTGCCTTATGCGGTCGGCTTCCTCCTTTGCTAGCATTATTGCTTCGCAGAAGGAGGCGTCCGCCTGTCACTCCTCCTCGCTTCGGACTATAGGCTCTACCAGAACCAGAGCCCGGACGTGAACAGAGGCTTCCGTACAAACTTACTTATGAAAACAGTTTAATTCCCGAATGGAGACTCGAAGATTTTTCCAAATCGCAATTTTTATGACCTTACAATCCCTGTTTTATTAGATTTAATCCTATACCTGTGCAAAAAGACCTTATTTTATACTATGTTTTAAGATTCTTGGCTCGTTGGCCAAGGATCTTAAAATATGGCATAGCACACTTTTTCCTGTGGGCAAAAATCATCCAGTGACATCTCCCGCCCATGCGCGGAGTAGGAGATATTGTCAGACTTACTGACTAAAAAGCCATCCCGTTCCTTCGTTGCCTTGGTTTCAGGGCCCTGGTGTACACTTCACATTTACCCATGGCCCCAGGAGACGTTGACCCTACTGGGCCTTTACCGGTTGCTGACAATTCTTTGAGGCGCGCGGAAACACTACGCTCTATCGACGACATGGGCTTGGTTCGGACTTTTACCGAACAATCAGATGGCGAGCAATGGGTGGCTCGCTGTCCGCGTCTCTTCTGCACGAACCCGGTGTGGGTACTTTCCGAACTGGCCATGTTTGGTGAGAAGCTGCGTCATGCGGAAGGAGAGGATGCCGTGAGGTCTTTGCAGCCACGGTTCTAAGAGGGACGTGGGAAAGGGTTTATTGGCATAATTTTAGCGTGCCTAATCTCATAACAAATCCATTAAAGTGTTCCGTTTTTCCTTTTGTGGTGCGGAACCCTAAAAATACAATGCTGTATTATTATTTTTTTGTTTTATAAAGTTCATATAAATAAATGATAACATATGTTTAATTAAACATATATATGAAATATAAATATATATGATATGATCGACACTTATTGCACAACGCCGTCTAGTCCCAAGCTAAGCAGAGCTTGTGTTATGAGTACTAGACAACTGATAACCCATGTAGGCCTATGTGAAATAAAAAGATTTTGACTTTGACTTTGATAAACATATGGTATGGTATATCGGACTGGTGTCCGCAACTCCATGACGATGTACGATAAACATATTTATATATATTTCTTTCTAAACACACACATATTTTAGATGTAAATAACACCCAGACACAGAACAAATGATCGTGCTCATCACACAAATATTTGTCATAGGTGGGAATTTAACCCACGATCTAGCAGTCAGGGTCACCAACCACTAGACCAACAGACCAGTCAATAATAATATGGGTTCCAAGAACTCCCGCCCTAGGGTGGAGCGGGAGATAGTGTCAGACTTTTATTAACTAAAACTCACCCGGTTCCTTCTTTGCCTTAGTTTCAAGGCCCCAGGAAGCTTTGACCTTGCTGAGCCCGTACAATTTGCTGAAAACTCCTTGAGGCGCGCGGGAACACGCTGTCAAAGAGTTGGGCGGACAGTGAGCTACCCATTGCTCACGCGTGGCCGGAAATCGGGAACAGGGAAATGATCAAATAACTTCTCTCGCTCTAAGGAGAAACGTGAAGACTTTGTCAGACTTTTGATTGACTATAATAACACTGACGCTCTTTTTAAAGATCTAAGCATACACAGGGACAGCAACTTTGTTTATACTATGTAATGATATGTACTAATTAAAGTTTAACAGCCCAAAATAATCTATCGGGCAGTGCGTTCCAGACATAACATCCGTCTGTTGGGTTGATAGTGACTTTGGATTAGGCACATCATTCAGCTGTCTACACGCGCTTAAACAAGCGAGGTCATCTGTGTTGGGCTAGATTACAGTACGGCCGTCAGATCTTGGCGAGTCTAAAGTTAGACTGCGAATTTCGCTTGAAAACTCGTACAAATATAAAGATAAAAAAAATGCCAATAATAGTTTTGAATATCAATAACAACTGCAAATTGCTTTATTCATTAAAGCATGCGTATTATGCGTTCCAAATAAGAACAGGAATCTCGAATAACCTCGATCTGTCAAATTTTGAGTTAAAAGTATGGTTTGCAAAAAAATCTTATTTGCGTACCTATCAATAAAAAGTTTTTTTTTGCTTTTTATTACAACATTTTAGTTAATTCTAGTTGAAGTAAAAACATAAGGGTTTAATATAAATTTGCCAAATATATTGTTTTAATATGTCATAAATAGTTAACAAGAAAAACTATTTCCTTTCTTATTTTCATTGTTAGAAACAATTCGCCTTTTACTTCTATTTACCACTACTCAGACACATCACACAGTGAAACAGAGATAAACAAAATTGAAAAATTGTATTTTGATTAAACTTTTTTCATTGATTTTTGATTATTGAGATTCGTACGTAAATTAATTTTTTTATATCTTTTTTTGTTCACTCTACGTAATTTCTTCGATTTGACAGTTCGATGTGACGTCACAACATGGCCATCGATCCTATTCTCATTTGGAACGGGTTGTACGTGCGTATGTACGAATTGTCAACAAACTGTATGTGCCGACAAAGGCTTGGACTCGGTCAGAATGTTTACCGGACGGTCGGACGGCGAGCTACAGCAGAGAAAAATACCGAAAAAAACTCAGAGGTCAAAGTGTCTTTTAAAAATCGACACAGCTTACATGTAATGGTTTCTTTTATTTTTTTTTTCTTACTTCTATAATAGTCTCTTTCAATAATGTGAATGTGAGAACATTGTAGACGCAAATCTTATTACTTCCTATCATTTTTACAGTACGAGTACAATATTGACTGGTCTGAACTGTCCTTACATATTTTATGTGTTAATACTGTAATACCTATATAATATATTTTTTAAAGGGTTGGAGTTTCTTACCGATTCTTCTCCATAGGAAACGACCAATTTGGAACCGTGCACTAGCTTCTGACGTTTTACAAGTGCCCATGTAGGCCTATGTGAAATAAAAATATTTGGACTTTGACAAAACATGGACCCGTTGTAGCCCATCATCGACCCTTGGGTCATAAAATAAATAAATACCTATCGGAAAAATTCTTCTCATAATAAATTACAGAGCAAAAGAAACAAACTCACATTCGTGTGTGACTTTTAAACATAAAGAAAGAAAGAAAATATGTTTATTTGGCACTCCATGAACCAATATAAAATAAACAATTACAATTAAAACATATGTAACTAATACATTCTCTGTTGATTTGCTCATAATAATCGTACAGGCGTTTGGCTCGAAAAGATACTGTTCTAACCAAACTTTGTGGCGGTGACCTCTCGGGCTGGACTTTGGTTCAGAACATGGCAGGCGGTCGCCTCCTTATGTGAAGCAGTAACGCTAGCAAAGGAGGAGGCCGACTGCATCAGGCAATGGCAACAGCGCTCGCGCCCTCGCTTCCACGCCGCCGCGATTCAGATCCCGATTTCTGGCCACCGAAGGAGCGGGGGGCTTGTGGACTTGTCGGACAGCGAGCAATGGGTGACTCGCTGTCCGACCGTCTGGACCGAACCCAAGTCGTCGATGGCTTATACTGTTCCCGCGCGCCTCAAAGAGTAGTCAGCAAAGTGTAGGGGTCCAACAGGATCGAAGCCTCCTGGGTTCAGCAGAAGAAACTAAGACAACGAAGGAACGGTGTTGGCTTTTTAGTCAGTAAAAATCTGACACTATCTCCCGCCCAGCCCAAGGCCGGGAAAAGCCAATGGATGATTTTTGCCCACCATAAAACAATAACCAAACCTTGTATTATTTATTTGTTCTGTGACCAAACTTGAATTAATTTTGCAAATATTTTAAGAAGCAGTTTTTTCAAGGTGATAAAATTTTAAAATGTTCTTATTTCACATAGGCCTACATGGGTATTTATAAAACTTAGAAACTGGTAATACGGCTCCAATTGTCGACTGGCAAAAATCACGATTACACTTTAAAATAATATAATTTTATTGATTACGTTGATGACATTGTTTACATTATAATGATTAATATTAAAACAACAACGGAGCATTTTTAGGTGCCATTAGTGTATACAATTAAAAAATAATAAAAATCTAGAAGTTATACAATAAAAAAAAATTGTTACAAAATTATAGCAAATCGGCAAGTAAGGAGATGACTGGTTACGAATTCATTTCATCAGCCGCCCTCGCCAAGTTCCTGTCGTTTCGTTAACGTCGAACGCTTGGAATAGATCACGCCACGATTTCCTTAGTTCTGACCACGTAACTGAGCGTTGAGATGACACCAGAACAAAGAAATTTGCGGCGTGGCCAACTCAAAGCGTTCGACGTTAACAAAACGAAAGTAACTTGGCTAGGGGGTCATGCAAGATAAAATTTTATTCCATTGAATGTACGTAACGATGACAGCAAGGGTTAGAGGTGAAAGATTGGATAGAGATGGTACTCTTCAATATCTTCACTCCTCGTGCTAGAACTGTGCTGAAGAAGAGACAACAGTCTTCTATACTTCAGACCAAATTTGAAGCACAAGTCGACTCCATTGCTTTGTTCAGAGCGACCGGCTCCTCTCTACTCTTGTAAGCGTATAAGAAACATTTGATTAGGAAGGCGGGAACGTCGCATCTTTCACCCTCGTAGTCTGCTGGGCACCGGCACACTGGCTCTCTCTTCTCATCCAGGGAACAGACACCGCCGTTGAGGCAATACTGATGGCATGCGCTGACTTTGTTTTCCTCAGAAGTATCGGCATCACTAATGAAACAAAAAACATTTTAAGCAGAGAAGTATAGCAATGAGAGCAGTGGTGGCCAAGTTGTAACAACCCCGACTTATAAGTAAGTAGGTCGCAAATTCAAACTCCAATTCAGCCAGGTGCATTACCTTGTGTTATAGTTTTGACAGCTCGGCTGGCGCAGTGGTTAAGCGATTGACTGCTGCGCTAAGAACAAATATTTGTATGACCTACAGATAGATGTTCCGGGTCTGGGTATCTTGTGTATGTGACTTTAGATGTTTGTGTACGCACCCACGACACAGGATTAATTCCTAATGTGGGGCAACGTTTTTAAAAAAGAAAAAAAAAAAAAAGGAAAGTTAACGAAAGGACCGCACGAACATCATTGGTCGTTCTTACTTATACCAGCGCTTAAAAACACTTTCAAAGTCAAATGAAAACGAAGTCATTTCTAAGATCACATTTGGCAAGTTTTCTCCCGAACGGTCTGCACTATAGTCAGACTCGGGCGTTTCTTCCACCTAAATCCGGCGTAGGAACCTCCCGAACATATCGTCCCCATTATAACTATGTACAAATATACAAAAAATCATCATCATCATCATTTCAGCCGAAAGACGTCCACTGCTGGACATAGGCCTCCCCCAAGCGCCGCCACAAAGACCGGTCCTCTGCGTCTTGCATCCATCGGCTTCCAGCTACCCTGACCAGGTCATCAGTCCACCTTGTGGGAGGCCTTCCAACGCTACGTCTTCCGGTACGCGGTCGCCACTCCAGAACCTTTCGGCCCCAGCGGCCATCCGTTCTGCGTGCAATGTGCCCTGCCCATTGCCACTTAAGTTTGGCGATTCTTTTCGCTATGTCGGCAACCTTGGTTCTCTTGCGGATATCCTCATTTCTGATTCTATCACGCAAGGATACTCCGAGCATAGCCCTTTCCATTGCCCTTTGAGTGACCTTGAGTCTTTTTATAAGGCCCATTGTAAACGACCACGTTTCAGAGCCATACGTCATCACTGGCAACACGCACTGATTATAGACAAGATATACAAAAAATATACCTACTTATATCTTAATATCTACAAAAAATACAAACTTAGTAACAATATACATTAACAAAGGAATAAGAATACTTGGGCATTAACAAATGATTATATACTTATATGCAACGCCTTCCTCTCTTCTAACTTACTATTTGCTGTGCCCATCAGGGTCCACGATTGCTACCATGTTATTTATATTGCCATCAGATCTTTACATTCTGGATTTGCGATAAAGAATATGAATACGAAACTAGCGTACAATAAAAATAACAAGGTGTTAAGTACCTGAATTTATTTGGTCCCTCAGCACCAAAACATTTGTCCTTACTGGCGGTAACTTCGCATCTTTCACCATCGTATTCTGCTGAGCACTGACAGACAGGCCCACCTTCCTCATTCAGGGAACAGACACCACCGTTTAAACAATAGTCTTGGCACGCGTAGACTTCACACCTTTCTCCAGAGTAACCGGCGACACAGCTGAAATGACAAAGGACTAGATGTAGATGATGATTTTAAAGTAGGGGAGACTCCGAGGTCACAGACTCTCAAAGTGGCAACTCTGTCTGCCCGCTGACTGTATTTAAGAAAGGCAGGGGCTTAGTGATCACGTGCTGCTGTGCACTACGAGGTTCAGAGGAGACCCCTCACATTCTCCTCATGGATGTGCCCAAACAGGCGTTATTTTTTTATGTTGGGAAAAAATCCGTGTCAGACTCTTTACTGACTAAACACCCCACCACATATTTTCTTCTTTGCCCTTCGTACTGGGGTCAAGACTGTGTCGTATTCACTCCTGACTTAAACACTCCTACGTCAGGGAACACAGATTCTGACAGGGAATTCTACTCCTTAGCTGTACCCGCAACGAATGTTAGGATGGCCACCATGTAAAAATAAATGCCTATAACAACTGCAAATTGCATTTTTTTTTTTAACCATTTATTTTTTTACGAGTTTACAAGCGCTAAATTTCGCAGAGCCCAACTTCAGACTCGCTAAGATCAGACAGCCGTACTTTACTGTTGGCGCATCAACCTACATCTAGTGGTCTGATGATGGACTGTGTATGTATTATCTATACTTACTTACTTTCACAAAAAATATGATTTACCTGCACTTAGGTTCGCCAGCACTGATACTACAATTTCCTTGTAAACAGTAGTCCTGGCAAATGGGAATCTCACATCTGTCACCGTAGTAATCTGCTGGGCACAGGCAGACAGGTTCATCTGCCTTACTCAAGGAACAGACACCGCCGTTTAAACAATACCCGTTACATGCTTTTTCCTCACACCTCTTCCCAGAATAACCGGCCTTACAACTGAAATAACGAAAAGTTATATACCTACTCGTAATTTTTATTATAGTTACATTTAGTGTATGTATGCAGTGTAAATTTTATTTACTGTTATAGTTATATTTATATGTAATATATGGGTTTGATTTTAGTGTATTTTAAGTTTCATGAATTACCTACTAGCTGGTACCCGCGACTTCGTCTGCGTCTTTTTTTCGCAATAAAAGGTAGCCTTTGTCCTTTCTCAGGGTCTAAAGATTGTCTGTGCCAAATTACATCAAAATCGTTTGAGAGGTTTAAGCGGGAAAGCATAACAGACAGACAGACAGAGTTACTTTCGTATTTATAATATTAGTATGGATTTAGTGTATGCATGCAGTGTACATGTTATTTACTGTTATGGATATACATATATGTATTATATGAGTTTATTTTGAGTGTATTTTAAGTTTTATGAATTATTTATATTTATGCACACTGTGTCTACATTTCTCATCCAACTCTCCTGTCGCAGGTCTGCTGGAAGAAATTTCGTTAGAAATAAGCATTACTTTTTAACTCTTCGACGAGTATCTGTATGTGTTCTTTTCTTTTTGTGTTTGCTGTGTACCTACGTAAATAAATAAACGAAGATAACAAACAGCTTTACTCGATTCCTATGCTGCCCTGCATGCCCTAAAACGCAGTAAGAGCAAAAAAGCAGTTTCGAGAAAAACGCAAAAAACACTTTGACGTCGTATATTTTATAGTAATAATGTTTTATGGTAGATTTTTTTTTGCCTAGAGGATTAAGGCAATTGCAAAGAATGAATTTTGAAAAAAAGCGTGTTATTTAGTCCATTCAATTAAAAATTAAATGGATTTTTCGAAAATCATGTCTATTACTGCATGCGAAAAAGTATAGATATACAGATTTAAATGCAGTAAAACATACTTGATACTGCAAAAACTCATCAGTTAATAGTCGTATTAACCGATTTCACAGAATAATTTGCAGTATAAGTATTTTTTACTGCATTTTAATAAGCACGTTTAACTAATTGTACATGCAGTATGTGACAAATTTTGGAAAATAATTAGGTCGTGTAGGCATTTATAAAGAAAACAAGACATTTTTGTTTGTATTTTCTTCTGTAGAAACTTTTTTTTTACCATTTCTGCTAATTTAAACTTAAAAAGAAATGCTAAAAACAGAACAAAATAAGTATTTAAGTGGGTGTTCTCATGCAACAAACGTGATTTTACCATTTTTCTTGATATTAATTACGGCAATACGAAGACTACATAGCTTGAAAGGCTTACAGCACATATAACTGTATATTTACTTTAAAAACCTGTAATTTAATTAACTTAAAAACATTTAAGAAGGGATCCCATACAACAAACATGATTTTTCCGCATACATGTAATGTCTAATCTTGTATAAATAATGGTGCAACACCGTCGTGTAAGCGAGTCCGACTCGCACTTGCCTGGTTTATTACCTTTTTTGCTGATTTTTGTACAATATTTGCAAGTTTTCTTTGTCTTACTTTATCCTTTATTGAAGATTACTTCTATATCTGCTGTAGTATGGTATTGGCTATTGTATTGTTTAAGATTAAAAGTCTCTTCTGTCTGCTACCGAAACGTGTGAATCTTCAACACTACCTGTGTCTCGGTAATAAATGTTGTCGTGACCTAACATCAGTCTCAGTAATATTAACACGCTTGCAGCCACCTGATTTGTAAGCATTACTGTTCTGAACGTGGAAGCCGCCGCCTCACTCCGGACTAGGACCCAGCGTAAGAAGCCATTGCCGCAAATCTTCCACTCGGGACCACCTTACTCGTGTGGAGTACCAACTCTTACGCGGGGCACATCTCCACTGTATGCTCCACCGTGTTCTCCGGGCAGTCCATACAATGGTGATACTCGGGCTTTTTTGCACGGATCGGGTGCAGTTATCTCCTGAATTTACCATTTCCGGTGAAGATCTAGGTCATACAGAAGGTGAAGACGCTGTGAAGTCTTTCCAGACCATAATTATAGCGGATAGCCTTCACAGACTTCACAGCGTTCTCACCTTCCGCTGGACTTATTATTGTTAAGTTTTTCATTGTGTTGATGCCAGTCAATAAAGCAAATTAAAACTAATTCGTTTCTAAAGTTGATCTGTACAAGCTATGAGTTGATGAACAGTATTAAAACTATTTACTTGGAATATTTTGATGTACCAATTCTAACTTCAGAAAATGCTAAATAAACTATTATTACTAATGTGTGGATGCGATGATACTTTTTTTTAATTCTTTATTTAATTTAGGGACTTTTATATAAAATACATATCAGAAATACTTTTAAAGTGATATTCTAATGTGGAAAATAGGTAGATATTATTACGTAATATTTTTTTCCAACAAAAGATAAAATACTAGTCGTTCACTTTGATGTGTATGTTTCCTCCCGTTGCTTACCCATCTTAAGTCAGACCTTAGGCCCTACCACGATCCGTTTTATGACCTAAACTGAACTATTTTATAACTGCTACTATAACTGCTAAAGCCCATGGTTAACTTGGATGGCAAACTTACGTTTGTTTGCAAAGCTTTGTCGTGATGTTATTTTGTAACTATCAACGACAGCCATCTCGAATGAATAGTTTGTAGGTAATTATTTTTATCTTAAAGTCTTGGATGATTAATTTTAGCTGGAACAGACAGTCCATTTGAGCAGAAGGTCTAGCTTAGAAATGAACTCAATCATCGGATCCAGCTCGACTGGGCTGGGAAGCTGTGCCATAATTTCTTGTTAAATATGCCACAAAGTCTGAAGAGGAAAGTCTATGACCAGTAAGGCTTTAATAGAAGGTTTAAAGACACCTAACACAATGGAAATTTTCTTCCGTCATCTTGGTAGTGAAATGAAGATTATCCACAAGACAATCAAGATTACCGATATAGCCCAAAGAATTGACTAATCTGTTAGTACAGATTCCCTGATTTCTATGTGACTATGGACAAGCACGATCAAGCTGTCTGTGACTGATTGAGAGACAATTCCTGACTAGAACGCAGTATAGTCTAATCGTGACACCAGTAAAACTTAGTAGCTTTGTTCGAGTTACTAATTATAATGCAGTAAATGTGACTTATACTGCCATTTAATAAAAAAATAGTTTTCAACTTTAGAACGATACAGACTACAGTGCAGTAAATACTCAACTTACTGCAATTTAGTTTGATTTTCAATCATTCGTCATCAATGCAGTATTACTATTTTCGGTACAAAAAGGGCTTACTGCGTTTTAATTTATATTGCATAATATTTCTTTAGTTGTGGTTTACAGATTTTATGAGGTAATAGATACATTTACTGCGTTTAAGTTGGTAAAGTGATAGGCCGATTTAGCCGTAACAGCTTTAACTGCATTTTAGTAAGTATAACAATGAATTTTGGCATATAATTTTGTGTTACTGCATTAGTAAATTTCGTTTTTCTGCCCAGTAAATCATCGAATCAAAACCTAGGTAAGACGAATATGTTCCTTATAAAATGCCTTTTCAGAATCAATATTTAACTCAAATACCTAAAAAAGCCTGTTACTGCGTTTTAGTGTCAGCACGGCAGTATGGAACCCAAAAAAAATATGACTAGTTGATACAAACACACATAAATTCGCCGATCTAAAATGGCACTGGGCCGCATGTGAATGATATGGTTCCATAAAATACGGAATTGGTGCTCAAACATGATGGAATGATCTGGATATCTTCCTTAAGAGCGGCCAACCCGACGTACATTTTCATACAACCGCTCTTATGTGATTATGATGTTATGTTACAGATCTTTCTTCAGATATTTTGGAATATCTAGTAGGTAGATATTATCTAGGCTTCTATAGAAATCAAAACGTAAAATTATGTAAGAGAAATCCAGTAAAGTCCTCTGAAAAAATCTGCTATTTTACGTGAACTTTGACTCTCCATAATGTCCTCCCATATTAAAAAAAATATTAAAAGTACTTTTATAGAAGCCTAGCGCATTTAATCGAGATTCTAAATGTAGTCAATTGTTTTTTTCAAAAATCCTTAAGAGTTTAATAAAAACACGTATTTCCTGGAACAAGTTTTGTGAAACATTCGAGTAAATCGTAGAATTACTGAATACCAACAAAATTTTCAGGTGTTACTCGTATATCTCATTTATGGCACTACTTTTGCATCAAAAATCACATTAGATTGATTTAGGTGAAGCCACAAGCTTTTAAACCATGCTCGACGTAGACGATATGCGAGTTGTTGAAGCCCACCTTAAGGATTGGAAACAGGAAGTGAGGAACGAGGAAATCCTTTTGTGTTAATTTGTTTTAATCCTCACAGAGAGAAAAAGGAGGCCCTCGCAATTGTCCCCCATCAACTCTACCCGACCCATCTGAAATTAACTTGAAAGATGTTTATACATATTTCACCAACATAAAAGCACAAGCGAATATACAAGGTGTCATTAACGTGTTAACGCAAACGAATACCATAGATCCAGTACATGATTCTAGACACCCCAGTGGTGGAATTTTTCGTCGGTATTTTTTCAAATTTTTGAAAAAAAAGTTTTGTTTTTTATTTTATACCTGTATAAAATCGTTATTCTGACCAATCCCAAAGATATTTTTAGAAAAAAAAAAAGATTTTTATTTACAAAAAAAAAATAATAAAAAATAATCGAGGCAAATAAAGTCGTTGTTCTAATCAAACCCGATGACATTATTAATTTAGAACGTAAATCACTCATTCCTTTTCGCAAAAAAAATTTAAATGACGTTTTTATACAGTTTAATTTAAAAAACGTAAAAAAATAATAAAAAAAAAATAAGAAAAAGCTGACAAAAAATTCCATCACTGGGGGGGTCTAGAATCATGTACTGGATTTATGGTATTCGTTTGCGTTAACATGTCAATGACACCCTGTAAAGAACCATGATTTTGGACCCCAGGTGGTGGAATATTTCGCTGGATATTATTATTTTTCGCTTAATTTGAACAAAAATCTGTACTGTTTTTGAAGTAATCTGTATGAACTCTTTTTTTTATTTGACATAATACTTGACTGCGCCTAATGGTAAGCAATGATGCAATAGTTAATTGTTATATTTTACAAGCTTTATTTTCACCTATCCCGATGTTTGTGATCAAATCTTGAAAATCAAATTTTATCTACTTCCCGATTACCGATTGAGCTGAAATTTTGCATGCATGTGTCAATCGTGTGACATATGACAATTATGGTGACATGGAACTGATCTGGTGTGAGAGCTGTAAGGTAGCCATAGGAACTTAGCAATAAAACAATACGACCCCTTCGAGTTTGGGCTAGTTTGATTTGTATTGGCGAGTACTTTGATCTTATATGGTAATCAGGGTCTGTTTATGTAGCTGGAAGATGGCTATAGAAACTAATTAAATAAATAACATAACCCCATAGATTTTGGACTCATATGATTCGTTTTGACAAGTTTTAAATATATGTATAGGTATTTACCGCGCTATAAAAGCTTGCTATGAAAAAATATTTTCATTTAAAATTTGATTTGTGAAAAAGTAATAAATTCCTAATTTATTATTCCGCTCATTGCGGCGGCACTTCGGGAGGCCTAAATCTAAGACATCTTTCGACTGAGATGAGACGTAATAAGACCCACCGTAGGCGCGGGCTTGCGGACGGTGAGCATTGGGTAGCTCGCCGTCCGGTCGTCTGGTAATCGTCCGGACCAAGCCCAGGCGTCGATGGCGCGCACTGTTCCAGCGCGCCTCAAGGAGTTGTCAGCAACCGTAGGGACCCTGCAGAAGTGTCGAAACCAATCAGGGCCACGGGTTTGCGTCTGAAAAGGAAGACTCTGGCCCTGGTATGTATGGCGATGTAGGAACGGGGTAGGTTGTTTAGTCAGTAAGAATCAGACACTTGTTTTCCGCTCCGCCCAAGAGCGGGACTCGTCATTGGATGATTTTTACCTACCATAAAAAAAGACGTAATAAGACAAATACGTCTGTTACTTTACCTGCAACTCGGTAGATCCTCAGCACTGACACTACAATCTCCATTCAAACAATAGTTATGACATATTGATACTGTAGACTCCGGCTTCGAGTTATTCTGGATCAAATATTGCACATTTTCGCAGCTCTTTACTCCCTGAATTTGTTCCTCTAATGTGTAGTAGGTAGCTATACGTTGACAATACCCACAGTTTGAGCTAGCAATTGCAAATTGTGTTTTTTCTATTCGTTCTAATGCATTCTTTGGCAATTGCCAAATTCGCAATTGATTATTCATAAAGTAGATGAAATTTTTCGATATAGCCAATGAATTAGAATTACTATCATTTAATGTTTTATATAATGTTGTTCGGTTCTTTCCACGGAAATTGGCACTTTCGATTGAGATCTGATATCCACCAATGGCATGAATGGTCTCAGTCCAGTAAATTTTCTGGGATTGTAGATCGATGGCCAAGCTGATACGCAACCAAGCACTACTGTCTACTAAAACTTCTCTCTCGGACCCATCTAGTCGCATCCTGCCTATTTCATCGTCTGTGATCCAGTAAATATACCTGTAATTTATAAATATCATTAAAAAAAGGGTGGCTGAGTGATAAAGGCCCCAACTTACAAGTTGTAGGTCGCAGGTTCAAAGTGTTCAAACCCAGCCAGGCGCATTACTTTGGGTATGGTATATGGTTAAAAGTAACTTACCCTCCACAGCTGTCCACTGCGATATCATTACAACTGTGATCCAAAGTTGCCAAAAGATTTCCATCCAGTATTTTGTCAGGAGACGCAGGATTCAATGAGCACGAATATATACTCCGATGTTGCTTCCAAAAGAGTACTTGAGTGATAGGATCGTAGACTACTCGCGCGTAGTAACCGTATAATTCTCTCGTACCTAATTTTTTTATTTTCCCACTTGTCAAGTCATAGCTAGATATCGACATACCCGGGTCGATGAAGTCGGAAAAAAACACCCTATAGTGAACCGGATCGTAAGATACTGATGTTATATAATGAGCAAAAGGGATATTTTCTGTATGCGTTATTGTTCCATTGTAATAAAAATCTAGCCTCGTTATTTCGCTCACGACGATTTCTGAAACATAAAAATAAAAGAATTATCGGAAGTTATATGTTTGAGGCGTTTTGGGGTTGAAACACTAGAACCATGGCGTCCGAGCGCCCGTCGTATTGTCTGTGACATCAGCAAACAGCTGGTCAACTCTTTGCGAGACCAGATGCTTGGGCTTTTCGTATGTTTTTCCTCAGATCTCAACTTTGGACAGTTCATTGAATCCAAAGCCAAGATGGTAGCTGCTAGGAAACTCGGCGTTCTTGCAAAAGTCCGACGGTACTTCACACCGAGTCAGCTTCTAATGTTGTACAAAGCACCGTCCGATCGTGTGTGGAGTACTGCTGAAAAATGCCACCTAGCGGCTTTGGATTCAGTGAAAAGGCGTGCAAAGAGGCTGATTGGTGATCCAAATTTGGTTGGGTCCAATCTTCAAAGCCTCGAGCACAGACGTAGAGTAGCCAGCCGTTCGGTTTTCTACAGGATGCATTTTGGAGAGTGTGCGCGGGAATTGCACGATTTGATTTGTTTTGCATTTACGAGTTTTCAAGCGCTAAAGTTCGCAGAGCCTAATTTCGAAGACTCGCCAAGATCCCACGGCCATACTGTACCTATCATTTGTTTCCCCACCACCCCACCTGATGATAAGCAGTGATGCAATCGTTGTTGATAAATCGCTTTAATTTAGAGCCTATTCACTCTAGCTTTGAAGACACCTAAATTATAATGGGACGGGAAGACGCACCAGGAAAATCATTCTATTTCTTCGATATACGCGGTATAAACGACGAGGTGAAACGCTTAGTCCATATACCTAGATTTTTTATTCTTTTTTTCTAGCGTTGAAATTAACAAACAGTACTTATAAATCACGCTCTCATACTCACCCCATAAGAAGGAATGCGTGGACCTTACGAGCAGTGTTACCAATGTCAAAACACATGAGCTATACATCATCTTCTCTTCAGACCAGTTTATTCAGCAGATGTAACGTCCAATCTCGGGGACCGCTCGAAGGACACTAGAGCAAAGTGTTGGCTAATCGGGACCAATGTCGCTATATCCTGTTGGAGTAAAATTCCTCAGATAAGCTGGCTTGTATGTGTTAATCTCGTATTATAATTTGTAAATTTAGGGTCTCTTACGTCAATCGACTTATGAAGCGTTATTAAAAATGGGATAAAAACTCAAAATAGATGCTTAACTTACATAGATTATAGTCCATCACACTATTTTTTAAATTCTTGATAGGCTCGCGTTTGACCGTAATCTTTCCGATGGTAAGCGATGATGTGGTCGACGATGGAGCACACTTGCCTAGAAGTAAGCTATTTACTCATGATTTAAAGACCCCTAGGTTGAAGCTATCAGGAAACACAGACTCCGGCAGGGAATTCCACTCCTTAGCTGTACGAATAATGAATGTGTGCGATCTCCACTATGTACCGGTGGCGTAATGCTGTACCTCTGGTCGTCCGATGATGGAAGGGACTAGGTGGAATCAAATTGTGAAATTCCAATGCACACTCCTTGAAATGCAAACGATAGAAAACCGACAGGCTAGCAACTCGGTGTCGATGCTTTGACTCGACAAGGCACCTTACTAAAAACAGGCCAAGTTGATGATGAGTTATCTCTAGGAAACCAGCATGGTCTTCTTCACAGTGATCACGTGATGCCGTGCACAAAGAGGCTCAAAGGAGACCATTGCTGAGTCTCCTAAAAGATGTGCCCTAATAGGCGTTGCACAGAGGGGCTCTGGAATGATCTTTTAAGTGGTAACGGCGCCCCTTCCATGTAAATTGTCCCCTCGAAAACAAAAAATTAGGTAATCAGTGTTTTTTATAGTGGGAAAAATCATCGAATGACCAATCCCACCCTTGGGCGGAGCGGGAGACAGTGTCAGACTTCTACTAACTAAACGGCCCTCCGTTCCTTCTTGCCTTAGTTCCAGGGCCCTTGGCCCTAGAACGCTTCGACCCTGCTTGGCCCCTACTGTTGCTTACAACTCAAGGTGATCAGCGTGGTACCGCTCTAAGCGTCCCCAACACTCCGTTGCGTCCTGCTGTCTCTACCCTCGTAGTCACGCAGTATCTGAACATTTTTCCTTTACTTCACTTCACGAAGATTAAAGAACTCTGCTCACTCTTGGAGTAGTGAAAAAATATATTTCTAAAGCAACTCAATCTAAAGAAAAAGCAGTATGCTCTGATTATTGCGTATTTTGACGCTCGTATTTTAATAAAAAGCTATAAGGTATTAGGGTTTTTTAGGGTACTTCACGTAGGCTTATACAATCTAAAAAAATGACAAGGAAAATTGGACGCAGCTAAGCAGAAAGGAAAAAATTCCTTATGCAACTTATTATATATTGAGTATTTTCTGCTTAACTACATCTAATTTGCGCGTGATTTGACACAGTTTGAGTATCTAATCGAGATAAAACACAATTTGTGTTTTGTTTTAAATAATCGCGTTTAGTTTTATTTCTGAAATTTGTCTCTTAATTAAGAAAAACAACTTCAAAACTCGATTATATATATAATCCTATAACTCTATAGGACTCGAAGTTTTGTACGGAACCCTTGTCACACGAGTCCCGCTCACATTTGACAGGTTTTTTTAGATACAAACATCCGCATACATCGCTGGTTTGCTGCTAATATAATATTTTTAGCAACGGGCTTATCATGTCCTTACTTTATCCTCAGCTACGCCCACGGGACTTCTAGAATCGTCAAAACTTATTGTCAAAAAATGACATCTTGTAGTTCGCCGTCTGGTCGTCTGGTAACTGTCCGGACCAAGCCCAGTCGTCGACGGCGCGCGCCTCAAGGAGTTGTCAGCAACCGTAGGGAACCCTGCAGAAGGGTCAAAGCCAACTAGGGCCAAGGGTTCGTGTCTGAAAGGAAGGCTCTGGCCCAAGTATGTATGGCAATGTAGGAACGGGGTACGTTGTTTAGTCAGTAAGAGTCTCACACTATTTCCCGCTCTACCCAAGGGCGGGATTCGTCATTGGCTAATTTTTACCTACCAAAAAAAAAATCTAAAAAAAGGGGAGGAAGAGGGAGGCCGAAGAAGAGATGGATGGATTGTGTGAGGAGTGATATGAAAGAAAAGGGAGTTAGTTATAGTGTGACGGGTGACAGACCAGAGTGGAAGAAAAGAACATGTTGCGCCGACCCCAAGTAATATGGGATAAGGGTAGGATGATGATGATCTCTCTAGGTCGTTGCTATGACTATGGGCAGCCCCCCGATCCAATTGAGACTCAAAAATCTGTTACTGCACATTAAAGGATAAACAAAAATACATAGAAACATTTATATTGTTCTTTTATATTTTAACACATTCTAAACTAGGTACTCAAAAACCTGAAGCATAATTACTTCTAGTATTACTTTTAGTAGGTACTTAATAGTTACTACTACTTACTGATAATAATAGTTACAAATAACAATACAGTACCTATAGTTACTAATAATAATAGTTAATAGTTACTTTATAATTACTTAATAGTAGTTGGTAGTTATTATGTAGTAGTTAATTACTTCTAGTACTGTTCCTTTTTTCACTTTTTGAAGTTTTTAGATCTTGGCTTCGTACTCATCAATTTGTTGAGAGAACAATTGCAAAATACGTTTTAGATGGTTCACTTCGGTGCGAAGATCTTGTAGTATATGCTGTGTTGTGTTGTCAGCATCAGTATGTATGATAGCCACATCACATCTTTCACCCTCGTAGTCAGCTGTGCACTCACAATCTGGCTCATCCTCCTCATTAAGATAACAGATACCGTTGTTTAAACAATGCTTATAGCATACGTTTACTTCGCATCTTTCTCCAGAGTATCCGGCTTGACAACTGAATCAAACAAATAAAAATGTTAAAAGAGTTACTCTACCACGTGTAACGTAAATGGCGCCAAACCTGAAAATGAAGTGCTCAGGATAACGAGCAGAATCAAGGGTGTTACCACACGAATCGATCGATCGTCAATCGATGACATCGATCGACGTCTTTCGACGTTGATCGTTCGGTGTAGTAGCTTTAATTGATCGACGGATACCGGTCGACTAACCAATCAATTTATTGCCGGTCGACGGCATCGGTCGACGTAGATCGATTGACGCTGGCTACATTCCATCAGTTTCCACCATCGATCGATCGTCGATCGACATCGACTAATTTATTCTACCATCGATCTCATCGATCATCGTCATCGGCTATTCGCCTATTCCCAGAGTAACCGGCCTTACAACTGAAATAACGAAAAGTTATATATTATAGTTATGTATTATTATCATTATTTATTGCATCGTGTATATCGTGTACATTTTATTTAAAAAGAAAGAAAACTATTTTATTTGACACATAGACACACACAATACAGAAACGACAATAACAACCGATTTTAGTGTATTTTAAGTTTTATTATTTACTAGCGACCCGCCCCAGCTTCGCACGGGTACTGATATTGAAGATATTATACATGTATTATACGACAATAAACCTTCCTCTTGAATTACTCTATCTATTAAAAAAAATTGCATCAAAATCCGTATCAAAATCCGTTGCGTATTTTAAGCATACATAGGGACAGCGCAACTTTGTTTTATACTATGTAATGATTTAAATTTATGCACACTGTCTACATTTCTCATCCAACTCTCCTGTCACAGGTCTGCTGGAAGAAATTTCGTTAGAAATAAACAGTACTTTTGTACTCTTCTATCTGTATGTGTTCTTTTCTTTTTGTAAGTGTTTGTGTGTACATTAATACATAAATTAATAAACGAAGACAACAAACAAAAAAAAAATACTAGTTGAAATAAACACTCAAAAATCTACCCAACTTAAATGGGACTGGGCCGCGTGTGTGTGATGTGGTTCCATAAAAAACGAAATTGGTGCTCAAACATGATGGGATGACCTGATTATCTTCCTGGAGGATTGGAAAAAGGAAGTGAGGAACGAGGAAATCCCCTTGTGTTAATTTGTTTTAATCTCACAGAGAGAAATATATATAATATAATTTATTCAATTAAAGACAACTTTTGGTCCACATTATGTGTTAGTATTACTTATATCTATGTCAGTTTGACATTGACATTAAAATAATCATAAATAAAATATTTCCGACCAGATTTTAAAATAAAATTCTAAAATTAGTCAGTACGTGAACCATGTAACAGTGGTTCACGTACTGACAGTCGACACGTTCGGCAAAAGCGGCCAGGATACTATTGCAGCTGGCTCGCACCCTACGCACCAGGGATGTGCACCTCTTCCGCATGATTGCATGGAAGCAATCCATGCGCGCCTCCGCAAACATCCCCGATGCGCTACAAGAGCGAGGCAGCCCCAACAGTACCCTGAATGCATTGTTGTATTGAACACGTAGAGCGCTGTACTGTTTCTGCGTGTAGTTTACCCAAAGACTGCTGGTATAGAAGGACGTACAAAAAGCCCTGAACAGGGCTATTTTGACGCCCCCCGAACACCGAGCAAATCTGCGGGCTATCATATTAGCACGAACAGACAGCGCCCTACGCTCCCTTTCAATATCTGCATCATCCCTCAGGTCAGAGGTTAATAAGTGTCCGAGATATTTAAACGTATCAACTTTATTAAGTGTACATCCGTTGAGCTTAATTGCCGGTAAGTAATCTAAGAAATAGGAGGCCCTCGCAATTGTCCTCCATCTACCTACCTAGATACCCAAGCCGTATGCTGCCTTAACAAGTCGAAGCGTGGCGGACAGAGCTCCGGTGGGATCTCATGGTGAAATGGAAGCTGTCTGAAATTAACTTGAAAGATGTTTGTACATATTTCACCAATATTAACGCACAAGCGATTACTATGGAACCAGTTCATTTTGGACCCCAGGTGGTGGAATATTTAGCAGGAATTGTTTTAATAAAAAATAAATAATCTGTACTGTTTTTAAAGTAATCTGTATGAATTTGTTATTTTTATTATTAATTTTATTTGGCAACAGATTATTCTACTCTATCCTTTATTTACTCTACGCTTTATTAGATTAGGTATTTTTAGTTAAATTAATTAGGGTTATGTAGTTTTAAGGTTAAAGTGGTCAAAATTAAATAAATAAATTGTCTCTATACTCTATTTTTTTTTTCATAAGAACCTTCTCCTACAAAAAAAATCAAATACAAAAAAAAAAGAATTAGCAAAATCGGTTCAGCTGTTCTCGAGTTTTGCACTTACCGACACATTTAGCTAATTATTTTTATATTGTAGAAGATACGCTAATGCTTCATGCGATCCCACCTAATGGTAAGCAATGATATTGTAATCATTAATGGTGATATTTTGATGAGATGAGACGTAATAAGATGAACACGTTTTACCTGCAATTCGGTAATCCCTCAGCACTGACACTACAATCTCCATTCAAACAATAGTTATAACATATTGATACTGTAGACTCCGGCTCCGAGTTATTCTGGATCAAATATTGTACATTTTCGCAGCTCTTTACTCCCTGAATTTGTTCCTCTAATGTGTAGTAGGTAGCTATACGTTGACAATACCTACAATTTGAGCTAGCAATTGCAAATTGTGTTTTTTCTATTCGTTCTGATGCATTCTTTGGCAATTGCCAAATTTGCAATTGATTATTCATAAAGTAGATGAAATTTTTCGATATAGCCAATGAATTTGAACCACCATCGTTTAATGTGTTATATAATGTTGTTCGGTTCTTTTCACGGAAATTGGCACTTTCGATTGAGGTCTGATATATACCAATGGCACGAATTGTCTCAGTCCAGTAAATTTTCTGGGATTGTAGATCGATGGCCAAGCTGATACGCAACCAAACTGTACTGTCTACTAAAACTTCTCTTTCGGACCCATTTAGTCGCATCCTGCCTATTTCGAAGTCTGTGATCCAATAAATATACCTGTAATTTATAAATATCATTAAAAAGTGGTGGCTAAGTGATAAAGGCCCCGACTTACAAGTTGTAGGTCGTGGGTTCAAACCCAGTCAGGCGCATTACTTTATAAATAACTAGCTTTTGTCAGCGGCTTCGCCCGCGCACATAAAATATAGCCTATGTCACTTAGGAGTAAAGCAGCTTTCTATTGTTGCTAAAATGTTTCCAATCGGACCCGTAGTTCCAGAGATTACCTCCTACAAACAAAAAAACAAACTTTACCTCTTTATTATATCAGTGAAGATAATAATAAATAAATAATAATTTATTTGACTGCATCACATTGTACAAGCAAACACAAACAACACAAAAACAAAGACATACATTAGTGAATACAAATAGTATGTTGGTAGTATTTGTAATTAATTCTGGTACCCAAGGAAAGATTTGTGTTATAGATACCAGGATTCTCACACTAGTTTTATAGCTTTAGACACATCAGAAAGTAACAAACAATCAGCCAAAAATAACAAAATAATAATTATTAAATCAGTAACAAGTATAGCCCTTTCCTGTAATACACCTGTAATAAAACTTTGGTTATGGTATATGGTTAAAAGTAACTTACCCTCCACTGCTGTCCACTGCGATATCATTACAATTGTGATCCAACGTTGCTAAAAGATTTCCATCCAGTATTTTGTCAGGAGACGCAGGATTCAATGAGAACGAATATATACTCCGATGTAGCTTCCAAAAGAGTACTTGAGTGATAGGATCGTAGACTACTCGCGCGTAGTACTCGTATGATTCTCTCGTCCCTAATTTTTTTATTTTCCCAGTTGTCAAGTCATAGCTGGATATCGAGATACCCGGGTCGATGAAGTCGGTAAAAACACAGCCTATAGTGAACCGGATCGTAAGATACTGATGTAATGTAATTAGCAAAAGGGATATTTTCTGTATGCGTTATTGTTCCATTGTAATAAAAATCTAACCGCGTTATTTCGCTCACGACGATTTCTGAAACATAAAAATAAAAGAATTATCGGAAGTTATATGTTTGAGCCGTTTTGGGGTTGAAACACTAGAGCTATGGCGTCCGAGCGCCAATCGTGTTGTCTGTAATCAACATGTGAACAGACGTTTGGGCTTTTCGTATGTTTTTTCTCAAATCTCCACTTTTGGGCGGTTCATTGAGTCCAAAGCCGTTCTTGCAAAAGTCCGACAGTACTTCACACCGAGTCAGCTTCTAATGTTGTACAAAGCACAGGTCCGATCGTGTGTAGCTTTGGATTCGGTTGAAAGGCGTACAAAGGTGATCCAGATTTGGTTGGGTCTAATCTTCAAAGACTCGAGCACAGACGTAGAGTAGCCAACCTTTCGGTTTTCTACAGGATGCATTTTGGAGAGTGTGCGCGGGAATTGCACGATTTGATTTATTTTAAATTAATTTTTCTACGAGTTTTCAAGCGCTAAAATTCGCTGAGCCTAATTTCAGACTCGCCAAGATCCCACGGCCATCAAAATCAAAAATCAAAATCAAAATGGTTTTTATTTCATATAGGCCTACATGGGCACTTATAAAACGTCAGAAGCTAGTGCACGGTTCCAAATTGGTCGTTTCCTATGGAGAAGAACCGGCAAGAAACTCCATGGTTACTCTTTTAAAAAAATGGTTTCTTACAATATTATCTCGTTATTACAGTATTTATATCATTATGTAAGAACAGTGTAGACCAGTCAATATTGTACTCAAAAGCACAATAAAAATAATCATAATAATAAAAAATTAAAGGTGAGTCGTAATAGGATTTGCGAAGTCTACAGTGTTCTTACTTTACAACGTGAATTGTAAAAAAATATTATATAAAACAAAAAAATTAATAAGTATGAAAAAAAAAAACATTTATCATCACAACAGTTACACTGCGAGATGCTAACAAAATAAATTAATATTTAATTTAAAAGTTTTTAGATCTTAATAATATAAATATTGCAAAAGCCATGTAAAAAGAGGGAAAATAAAGTGTATATAAAAACAAAGATGGAGCAGTTAATAGACATAAATACACAATATGAATGAGTTACCAGGGAGCCACATGTGCAGGAGCAGTCATTGCCAAACAAGCTTGTCTTCTACATACTGTACCTATCATTTGTTTCCCCACCACCCCACCTGATGATAAGCAGTGATGCAATCGTTGTTGATAAATCGCTCTAATTTAGAGCCTATTTACTCTAGCTTTGAAGACACCTAAATTATAATCGGACGGGAAAACGCACCAGGAAAATCATTCTATTTCTTCGATATACGCGGTATAAACGACGAGGTGAAACGCTTAGTCCATATACCTAGATTTTTTATTCTTTTTTTCTAGCCTTGAAATTCACAAACAGTACTTATAAATCACGCTCTCATACTCACCCCATAAGAAGGAATGCGTGGACCTTACGAGCAGTGTTACCAACGTCAAAACACATGAGCTATACATCATCTTCTCTTCAGACCAGTTTATTCAGCAGATGAAACGTCCAATCTCGGTGAACGCTCGAAGGACACTAGAGCAAAGTGTTGGCTAATCGGGACCAATGTCGCTATATCCTGTTGGAGTAAAATTCCGCAGATAAGCTGGCTTGTATGTGTTAATCTCATATTATAATTTGTATACTTTTAGGGTCTCTTACGTCAATCTACATATATTATTATTATTATGGCTAGCCTGTGCTGTCCCACTGCTAAGCAAAGGCCTCCCTCCATTATTTCCAGTTATCTCGGTTATTTGCTTCATCGTTCCAATTCACAAGGAAGAAGATATCCAGGTCGTTTCGCCATCTCCTTCGTGGTCTGCCGCGGCCCCGTGTCTCTGTGTCTGGACACCAATCCTGTGTTTTATAATCTTACTAATATTATAAATGCGAAAGTTACGATGTTTGGATGTTTGTTACTCAATCACGCCAAAACGGCTGGACGGATCTGGATGAAATTTGGCACACTCCGGAATAGGACATAGGCTACTTTTTATCCCGGAAACCCCAACCCCAATACCAGGCGGGCGAAGCTGCGGGCAAAAGCTAGTCTACTTATAAGAGCTGCGTGCACAAAGAGGCTCAAAGGAGATCATTGCAGAGTCTCCTAAAAGATGTGCCGTAGGTAATAGGCGTTGCATAGAGAGGCTCTGCTTAGTCTGCTTGCTCTGAGTAGTTGCTACTTCGTAGTCGCCGGGCATTTTTGCTGAACTGGACCTAATTGGCGCAGCCACACAATTTTATTTTTTCCCCTTTTTATCATTATTATGTCTGCGTGTGGTTTCTGTATTGTGTGTTTATATGTCAAATATTTTTTTTCTTTTTCTTTCTTTCTTTCTAGGGTGATCTTTTAAGAGGTAACGGTGCCCTTTCTATGTGTCGATGATGATCACCGAGGTGGTTTTAATCCCACACTCCCTGGATTTATCCCGAAAGTCTGGGAAAATTTCCTCTGGAGAACAAAAATAAGGTGATCAGTGTAGTAACGCTTTAAGCGTCCCCAAGTCACCGTTGCGTCCTGCTGTCTCTACCCTCGTAGTCACGCATTATCTGAACCTTTTTCCTTTACTTCACTTCACGAAGATTAAAGAACTCTGCTCACTCTTGGAGTAGTGAAAAAATATACTTCTAAAGCAACTCAATCTAAAGAAAAAGCAGTATGCTCTGTTTATTGCGTATTTTGACGCTCGTATTTTAATAAAAAGCTATAAGGTATTAGGGTTTTTTAGGGTACTTCACGTAGGCTTACAATCTAAAAAAATGACAAGGAAAATTGGACGCGGCTAAGCAGAAAGGAAAAATTCCTTATGCAACTTATTATATATTGAGTATTTTCTGCTTAACTACATCTAATTTGCGCATGATTTGACACAGTTTGAGTATCTAATCGAGATAAAACACAATTTGTGTTTTGTTTTAAATAATCGCGTTTAGTTTTATTTCTGAAATTTGTCTCTTAATTAAGAAAAACAACTTCAAAACTCGATTAATATAATCCTATAACTCTATAGGACTCGAAGTTTTGTACGGAACCCTTGTCACACGAGTCCCGCTCACATTTGACAGGTTTTTTTAGATATAAACATCCGCACACATCGCTGGTTTGCTGCTAAAATAATATTTTTTAGCAATGGGCTTATCATGTCCTTACTTTATCCTCAGCTACGCCCACGGGACTTCTAGAATCGTCAAAACTTATTGTCAAAAATGATATATTGTAGTTCGCCGTCTGGTCGTCTGGTAACTGTCTGGACCAAGCCCAGTCGTCGACGGCGCGCGCCTCAAGGAGTTGTCAGCAACCGTAAGGAACCCTGCAGAAGAGTCAAAGCCAACTAGGGCCAAGGGTTCGTGTCTGAAAGGAAGGCTCTGGCCCAAGTATGTATGGCAATGTAGGAACGGGGACGTTGTTTAGTCAGTAAGAGTCTCACACTATTTCCCGCTCTACCCAAGGGTGGGATTCGTCATTGGTTAATTTTTACCTACCAAAAAAAAATCTAAAAAAAGGGGAGGAAGAGGGAGGCCGAAGAAGAGATGGATGGATTGTGTGAGGAGTGATATGAAAGAAAAGGGAGTTAGTTATAGTGTGACGGGTGACAGACCAGAGTGGAAGAAAAAAACATGTTGCGCCGACCCCAAGTAATATGGGATAAGGGTAGGATGATGATGATCTCTCTAGGTCGTTGCTATGGCTATGGGCAGCCCCCCGATCCAATTGAGACTCAAAAATCTGTTACTGCACATTAAAGGATAAACAAAAATACATAGAAATATTTATGTTGTTCTTTTATATTTTAACACATTCTAAACTAGGTACTCAAAAACCTGAAGCATAATTACTTCTAGTATTACTTTTAGTAGGTACTTAATAGTTACTACTACCTACTGATAATAATAGTTACAAATAACAATACAGTATCTATAGTTACTAATAATAATAGTTAATAGTTACTTTATAATTACTTAATAGTAGTTGGTAGTTATTATGTAGTAGTTAATTACTTCTAGTACTGTTCCTTTTTTCACTTTTTGAAGTTTTTAGATCTTGGCTTCGTACTCATCAATTTGTTGAGAGAACAATTGCAAAATACGTTTTAGATGGTTCACTTCGGTGCGAAGATCTTGTAGTATATGCTGTGTTGTGTTGTCAGCATCAGTATGTATGATAGTAACATCACATCTTTCACCCTCGTAGTCAGCTGTGCACTCACAAACTGGCTCATCCTCCTCATTAAGATAACAGATACCATTGTTTAAACAATGCTTATAGCATACGTTTACTTCGCATCTTTCTCCAGAGTATCCGGCTTGACAACTGAATCAAACAAATAAAAATGTTAAAAGAGTTACTCTACCACGTGTAACGTAAATGGCGCCAAACCTGAAAATGAAGTGCTCAGGATAACGAGCAGAATCAAGGGTGTTACCACACGAATCGATCGATCGTCAATCGATGACATCGATCGACGTCTTTCGACGTTGATCGTTCGGTGTAGTAGCTTTAATTGATCGACGGATACCGGTCGACTAACCAATCAATTTATTGCCGGTCGACGGCATCGGTCGACGTAGATCGATTGACGCTGGCTATATTCCATCAGTTTCCACCATCGATCGATCATCGATCGACATCGACTAATTTATTCTACCATCGATCTCATCGATCATCGTCATCGGCTATTCGCCTATTCCCAGAGTAACCGGCCTTACAACTGAAATAACGAAAAGTTATATATTATAGTTATGTATTATTATCATTATTTATTGCATCGTATATATCGTGTCCATTTTATTTAAAAAGAAAGAAAACTATTTTATTTGACACAAAGACACACACAATACAGAAACGACAATAACAACAGATTTTAGTGTATTTTAAGTTTTATTATTTACTAGCGACCCGCCCCAGCTTCGCACGGGTACTGATATTGAAGATATTATACATGTATTATACAACAATAAACCTTCCTCTTGAATTACTCTATCTATTAAAAAAAATTGCATCAAAATCCGTATCAAAATCCGTTGCGTATTTTTAAAGATTTAAGCATACATAGGGACAGTGCAACTTTGTTTTATACTATGTAATGATTTAAATTTATGCACACTGTCTACATTTCTCATCCAACTCTCCTGTCACAGGTCTGCTGGAAGAAATTTCGTTAGAAATAAACAGTACTTTTGTACTCTTCTATCTGTATGTGTTCTTTTCTTTTTGTAAGTGTTTGTGTGTACATTAATACATAAATTAATAAACGAAGACAACAAACAAAAAAAATACTAGTTGAAACAAACACTCAAAAATCTACCCAACTTAAATAGGACTGGGCCGCATGTGTGTGATGTGGTTCCATAAAAAACGAAATTGGTCCTCAAACATGATGTGATGACCTGATTATCTTCCTGGAGGATTGGAAACAGGAAGTGAGGAACGAGGAAATCCCCTTGTGTTAATTTGTTTTAATCTCACAGAGAGAAATAGGAGGCCCTCGCAATTGTCCTCCATCTACTCTACCCAAGCCGTTTGCTACCTTAACAAGTCGAAGCGTGGCGGACAGAGCTCCGGTGTGGGATCTCATGGTGAAATGGAAGCTGTCTGAAATTAACTTGAAAGATGTTTGTACATATTTCACCAATATTAACGCACAAGCGATTACTATGGAACCAGTTCATTTTGGACCCCAGTTGGTGGAATATTTAGCAGGAATTGTTTTAATAAAAAATAAATAATCTGTACTGTTTTTAAAGTAATCTGTATGAATTTGTTATTTTTATTATTAATTTTATTTGGCAACAGATTATTCTACTCTATCCTTTATTTACTCTACTCTATTAGATTAGGTATTTTAGTTAAATTAATTAGGGTTATGTAGTTTTAAGGTTAAAGTGGTCAAAATTAAATAAATAAATTGTCTCTATACTCTATTTTTTTTCATAAGAACCTTCTCCTGGCAGTAACAAATACAAAAAAAAAGAATCAGCAAAATCGGTTCAGCTGTTCTCGAGTTTTGCACTTACCAACACATTTAGCTAATTATTTTTATATTGTAGAAGATACGCTAATGCTTCATGCGATCCCACCTAATGGTAAGCAATGATGTAATCATTAATGGTGATATTTTTAGTGAAAAAGTAATAAATTAGGACCGCTCATTGCGGCGGCACTTCGGGAGGCCTAAACCTAAGACATCTTTCGGCTGAGATGAGACGTAATAAGATGAACACGTTTTACCTGCAATTCGGTAATTCCTCAGCACTGACACTACAATCTCCATTCAAACAATAGTTATAACATATTGATACTGTAGACTCCGGCTTCGAGTTATTCTGGATCAAATATTGTACATTTTCGCAGCTCTTTACTCCCTGAATTTGTTCCTCTAATGTGTAGTAGGTAGCTATACGTTGACCAAACTCAAAGTTTGAGCTAGCAATTGCAAATTGTGTTTTTTCTATTCGTTCTGATGCATTCTTTGGCAATTGCCAAATTCGCAATTGTTCATTCATAAAGTAGATGAAATTTTTCGATATAGCCAATGAATTTAAATTACCATCGTTTAATGTGCTATATAATGTTGTTCGGTTCTTTCCACGGAAATTGGCACTTTTGATTGAGATCTGATATAAACCAATGGCATGAATGGTCTCAGTCCAGTAAATTTTCTGGGTTTGTAGATCGATGGCCAAGCTGATACGCAACCAAGCACTACTGTCTACTAAAACTTCTCTTTCGGACCCATCTAGTCGCATCCTGCCTATTTCATCGTCTGTGATCCAGTAAATATACCTGTAATTTATAAATATCATTAAAAAGTGGTGGCCAAGTGATAAATGCCCCGACTTACAAGCCAGGCGCATTACTTTGTGTAATTTATTTCATCACCACTGCTCTCAAAACGGTGAAGGAAAACATCGGGAGTAAACCAGCATGTCCTAGAACTAAAAATTCAAAGACGTGTGGCATCCACCAATCGCACTGGGCCCGCGTGGTGGATTATGGCCCATTCCCTCTCCTAGAGAGGTGACCTCTGTCCCAGCAGTGGGAACATTAATAAGGTTGATGATGATAATTATAAATATCACAAAATTCAAAACTAATTTGATGACTGGCCTGTCAGCCTAGTAGTTAGTGACCCTGACTGCTGTGCCGGATGGGGTCGATTCCCACCCAGGACAAATGTTTGTGTGATGAGCACGATATAGTTCTGGCATAAATATACTTAAACAAGATCAAACAAAGTAAAACCGAATATTTTTTTGACAGAATATTTATATCAAACATTTATTTACTCATTTAAAGATAAAGAAAAGATTCATAAACCATATCTCTTAACCTTTCACCATAATTACAGACGCAATTAAAGAACAATAGATGTGCTTACACCGGTGTCCTCTTGAGGCTTAATGAACTAAACTAGGAGACCTGTGAATCTGTCTTTATATTGAAATTCAGTAAAACTAAAAGTAACGAGAGTTCCCTACTTGAAATCTTTGGTTCGAATAACACTTGCTCGAAAAAGTTTGTTCGACAGTACATGGAATTGATGAATTATGAACGCGACAGTTCATTATCCCCATGCACCAAAATCCCTAAAGCTATTTTGAAACATTCGATTTGCAGAATATTTATATTTCTACGCGGTAATGAAACGATAGTGTATATCATATATGTTAAAAATAACTTGCCCTCCACAGCTGTCCACTGCGATATCGTTATAGCTGTGACACTACAATCTCCATTCACACAATAGTTATGACAGATTCATACTGTAACTCTAATGAAATGATAAAGTAACTTACCCTCCACAGCTGTCCACTGCGATATCATTACAACTGTGATCCAAAGTTGCCAAAAGATTTCCATCCAGTATTTTGTCAGGAGACGCAGGATTCAATGAGAACGAATATATACTCCGATGTTGCTTCCAAAAGAGTACTTGAGTGATAGGATCGTAGACTACTCGCGCGTAGTACCCGTATGATTCTCTCGTACCTAATTTTTTTATTTTCCCACTTGTCAAGTCATAGCTGGATATCGACATACCCGGGTCGAGGGAGTCGGTAAAAAACACCCTATAGTGAACCGGATCGTAAGATACTGATGTAATATAATGAGCAAAAGGGATATTTTCTGTATGCGTTATTGTTCCATTGTAATAAAAATTTAGCCGCGTTATTTCGCTCACGACGATTTCTGAAACATAAAAATAAAAGAATTATCGGAAGTTATATGTTTGAGCCGTTTTGGGGTTGAAACACTAGAGCTATGGCGTCCGAGCGCCAATCGTGTTGTCTGTGATATGAGCAAACAGCTGGTCGACTCCTTGCGAGACCAGATGCTTGGACTTTTCGTATATTTTTCCTCAGATCTCAACTTTGGGCGGTTCATTGAGTCCAAAGCCAAGATGGTAGCTGCTAGGAAATTCGGCGTTTTTGCAAAAGTCCGACGATACTTCACACTGAGACAGCTTCTAATGTTGTACAAAGCACAGGTCCGATCGTGTGTGGAGTACTACAGCCACATATGGGCTGGTGCTGAAAAATACCACCTAGCGGCTTTGGATTCGATGGAATGGCGTGCAAAGGTGATCCAGATTTGGTTGGGTCCAATCTTCAAAGCCTCAAGCACAGGCACAGTAGCCAACCTTTCGGTTTTCTACAGGATGCATTTTGGAGAGTGTGCGCGGGAATTGCACGATTTGATTTATTTTAAATTAATTTTTCTACGAGTTTTCAAGCGCTAAAATTCGCTGAGCCTAATTTCAGACTCGCCAAGATCCCACGGCCATACTGTACCTATCATTTGTTTCCCCACCACCCCACCTGATGATAAGCAGTGATGCAATCGTTGTTGATAGGTAAATAGCTCTAATTTAGAGCCTATTCACTCTAGCTTTGAAGACACCTAAATTATAATCGGACGGGAAGATCGCACCAGGAAAATCATTCTATTTCTTCGATATACGCGGTATAAAAGACGAGGTGAAACGCTTAGTCCATTTACCTAGATTTTTTATTCTTTTTTTCTAGCCTTGAAATTAACAAACAGTACTTATAAATCACGCTCTCATACTCACCCCATAAGAAGGAATGCGTGGACCTTACGAGCAGTGTTACCAACGTCAAAACACATGAGCTATACATCATCTTCTCTTCAGACCAGTTTATTCAGCAGATGAAACGTCCAATCTCGGTGACCGCTCGAAGGACACTAGAGCAGTGTTGGCTAATCGGGACCAGTGTCGATATATCCTGTTGGAGTAAAGTTCCTCAGATAAGCTGGCTTGTATGTGTTAATCTCATATTATAATTTGTAAATTTAGGGTCTCTTACGTCAATCGACTTTTGAAGCGTTATTAAAAATGGGATAAAAACTCAAAATAGGTGTTTAACTTACACAGATTATAGTCCATCACACTATTTTTTTAATTCTTGATAGGCTCGCGTTTGACCGTAATCTTTCCGATGGTAAGCGATGACGTGGTCGACGATGGAGCACGCTTGCCTAGAAGTAAGCTATTTACTCATGATTTAAAGACCCCTAGGTTGAAGCTATCAGGAAACACAGACTCCGGCAGAGAATTCCACTCCTAAGCTGTACGAATAATGAATGTGTGCGATCTCCACTATGTACCGGTGGCGTAATGCTGTACTTCTGGTCGTCCGATGATGGAAGGGACTAGGTGGAATCAAATTGTGAAATTCCAATGCACACTCCTTGAAATGCAAACGATAGAAAACCGACAGGCTAGCAACTCGGTGTCGATGCTTTGACTCGACAAGGCACCTTACTAAAAACAGCCCAAGTTGATGATGAGTTATCTCTAGGAAACCAGCATGGTCTTCTTCACAGTTATCACATGATGCCGTGCACAAAGAGGCTCAAAGGAGACCATTGCTGAGTCTCCTAAAAGATGTGCCCTAATAGGCGTTGCACAGAGGGGCTCTGGAATGATCTTTTAAGTGGTAACGGCGCCCCTTCCATGTAAATTGTCCCCTCGAAAACAAAAAATTAGGTAATCAGTGTTTTTTATAGTGGGAAAAATCATCGAATGACCAATCCCACCCTTGGGCGGAGCGGAGACAGTGTCAGACTTCTACTAACTAAACGGCCCTCCGTTCCTTCTTGCCTTAGTTCCAGGGCCCTTGGCCCTAGAACGCTTCGACCCTGCTTGGCCCTTACTGTTGCTTACAACTCAAGGTGATCAGCGTGGTACCGCTCTAAGTGTCCCCAACACGCCGTTGCGTCCTGCTGTCTCTACCCTCGTAGTCACGCAGTATCTGAACATTTTTCCTTTACTTCACTTCACGAAGATTAAAGAACTCTGCTCACTCTTGGAGTAGTGAAAAAATATACTTCTAAAGCAACTCAATCTAAAGAAAAAGCAGTATGCTCTGTTTATTGCGTATTTTGACGCTCGTATTTTAATAAAAAGCTATAAGGTATTAGGGTTTTTTAGGGTACTTCACGTAGGCTTACAATCTAAAAAAATGACAAGGAAAATTGGACGCAGCTAAGCAGAAAGGAAAAAATTCCTTATGCAACTTATTATATATTGAGTATTTTCTGCTTAACTACATCTAATTTGCGCATGATTTGACACAGTTTGAGTATCTAATCGAGATAAAACACAATTTGTGTTTTGTTTTAAATAATCGCGTTTAGTTTTATTTCTGAAATTTGTCTCTTAATTAAGAAAAACAACTTCAAAACTCGATTAATATAATCCTATAACTCTATAGGACTCGAAGTTTTGTACGGAACCCTTGTCACACGAGTCCCGCTCACATTTGACAGGTTTTTTTAGATATAAACATCCGCACACATCGCTGGTTTGCTGCTAAAATAATATTTTTTAGCAATGGGCTTATCATGTCCTTACTTTATCCTCAGCTACGCCCACGGGACTTCTAGAATCGTCAAAACTTATTGTCAAAAATGATATATTGTAGTTCGCCGTCTGGTCGTCTGGTAACTGTCTGGACCAAGCCCAGTCGTCGACGGCGCGCGCCTCAAGGAGTTGTCAGCAACCGTAAGGAACCCTGCAGAAGAGTCAAAGCCAACTAGGGCCAAGGGTTCGTGTCTGAAAGGAAGGCTCTGGCCCAAGTATGTATGGCAATGTAGGAACGGGGACGTTGTTTAGTCAGTAAGAGTCTCACACTATTTCCCGCTCTACCCAAGGGCGGGATTCGTCATTGGATAATTTTTACCTACCAAAAAAAAATCTAAAAAAAGGGGAGGAAGAGGGAGGCTGAAAAAGAGATGGATGGATTGTGTGAGGAGTGATATGAAAGAAAAGGGAGTTAGTTATAGTTTGACGGGTGACAGACCAGAGTGGAAGAAAAAAACATGTTGCGCCGACCCCAAGTAATATGGGATAAGGGTAGGATGATGATGATCTCTCTAGGTCGTTGCTATGGCTATGGGCAGCCCCCCGATCCAATTGAGACTCAAAAATCTGTTACTGCACATTAAAGGATAAACAAAAATACATAGAAATATTTATGTTGTTCTTTTATATTTTAACACATTCTAAACTAGGTACTCAAAAACCTGAAGCATAATTACTTCTAGTATTACTTTTAGTAGGTACCTACTGATAATAATAGTTACAAATAACAATACAGTACCTATAGTTACTAATAATACTAATAATAATAGTTAATAGTTACTTTATAATTACTTAATAGTAGTTGGTAGTTATTATTTAGTAGTTAATTACTTCTAGTACTGTTCCTTTTTTCACTTTTTGAAGTTTTTAGATCTTGGCTTCGTACTCATCAATTTGTTGAGAGAACAATTGCAAAATACGTTTTAGATGGTTCACTTCGGTGCGAAGATCTTGTAGTATATGCTGTGTTGTGTTGTCAGCATCAGTATGTATGATAGTAACATCACATCTTTCACCCTCGTAGTCAGCTGTGCACTCACAAACTGGCTCATCCTCCTCATTAAGATAACAGATACCATTGTTTAAACAATGCTTATAGCATACGTTTACTTCGCATCTTTCTCCAGAGTATCCGGCTTGACAACTGAATCAAACAAATAAAAATGTTAAAAGAGTTACTCTACCACGTGTAACGTAAATGGCGCCAAACCTGAAAATGAAGTGCTCAGGATAACGAGCAGAATCAAGGGTGTTACCACACGAATCGATCGATCGTCAATCGATGACATCGATCGACGTCTTTCGACGTTGATCGTTCGGTGTAGTAGCTTTAATTGATCGACGGATACCGGTCGACTAACCAATCAATTTATTGCCGGTCGACGGCATCGGTCGACGTAGATCGATTGACGCTGGCTATATTCCATCAGTTTCCACCATCGATCGATCGTCGATCGACATCGACTAATTTATTCTACCATCGATCTCATCGATCATCGTTATCAGCTATCGATCGATTGAAATGATTTGGTGTGACACATTGTATAATGAAAGGTCAAATTTGACGGAATACTCTATTGATGTTTTTTCCACGAGGGCTATTAGCGAAGACATTTATGATAGATGTAGGATATCTTTTCTAGTCTGTAATAAAATAAACACATTTTACCTGCACTTATGTTCACCCTCAGCACTGACACTGCAATTTCCATACACACAGTAATTGTGACAGATCGATAATGCACACTCAGGCTTCTCATCATTCGAGACCAAATACTGCACACCTTCACATCTTCTAACTCCTTGATTTTGATCCTTTAGTGTGTAGTTTGCTGCCAAACGGTGACAACCACCACAGGTTGATTCAGATATGATACGTAGATTTCTTTCCAAATATCCCGTAGGTTTCTTTTGCAATTGCCAAAGTCTTGTTTCCAATGAGTCTGTACTGATCAGGTAAAGGGAATCTCTTGAAATGGCCAATGAACCAGCATTAAGCTGTATTTTATTTTTTTCAACATGTATTGTGGTATGGTTTTTTCCATAAAAATCGGCACTTTCAATAGACGACTCATATCCACGATTATCATTGTAGATTATCTCAGTCCAATATATTTTTTCTGTTTGTTGGTCAATGGCAAAGGTCAGTCGGGAAACATGACTATGTATTAAAACTTCTCTCTTGGACCCATCTAGCCGAGCTTTTTCTATTTCAAAATCTGTCATCCAGTAAATGTACCTGCAATTTTTAATCAATCAATCAATCATTTATTTCGTATAAAACTCTAGCCTTCTGTCAGCCGCTTCACCCGCGTGAAATTAGGGTTCTCTATACAAACTTTAGAACCCCATTACATCCCTTTAGGAGCTGAATTTTGAAAAACCCTTTCTTAGTGTTCGCTTACGTTATAAAAGGAAGCCTTGTGCAAAATTTCACGCTCCTAGTCCCTGTAGTTTTGGCTGTGCGTTGATATGTCAGTCAGTCAGTTTCTCCTTTTATAAATGTATATAGATTAGTGAATTAAAAGGTAAGCTTCAACCGTCTTATCATCATATCATCATCAGCCTTTTTAATGATCCCACTGCTAAGGTTTAAGCCTCCTCTCTAGGAGAGGGAATGAGCCCTAATCCATCACGCGAGCCCAGTGCGGGTTAATAGATGTCATACATCTTCGAATTTTTGGTTCTAGGACATGCTGGTTTCCACACGATGTTTTACAAATGTTATAAATTGAATACTAACTTCAGGTTCACCAAGATCCGTCGGCCGAGCTGTGCTGCGTACGTGGTCGATCACCATTTAAGTTCAGCTTATATATATATTATTCTAAAGTATACATACCCTCCACAGCTGTCCACTGCGATGTCACGGCATGGGTAGTCGTGATCCAACGATACAACAAGATTCCCATCTGCTTGGTTAGATGATGCAGAATTTAGTGAATACGAATAAATACTATATCCCTCTATCCAAAATAGTAACTGGGTGACGGGATCGTAGATTACCCTTGATATGAAGAAACCATTTGGTTTCTTCGCAAGTATAAGTTGTATGTTTCTCGTCGGTATCTCAAAGCTGGATATGGTTATATTCGGGTAGGTATAATCGGCAAAAAACACCCTGTAGTGAACAGGATCATAAGCTACCGCAGTAATCTCTTTAGCCGATGGAATGTTTTCTGCGTGAGTAAGTAATCCATTATAATAAAATTCTAGTCGTTTTTCTTTTCCACCCACGACTACATCTGAAACATACAATAGTACATTTTGATACAAGTGGAGAAAAAGTTTGTGATTGCAATAGAAGCGAAATTCCACCAAGCCGTAGGTACGGGTTCCCTACTTGTTTTCGAAAGTTGATGATTCGATTTTTATTATATCGAACACGGTGTGTCGATAATTCAGTTGTACGATGTTTTATTCTTAGTGCGATGTAACGTTTGTGCGAAAAATTCTGTAACGTAAAACCCCACAACGATTGTATGTAGGTTTGATAAGCCTACTGTTGTCCGTGACTTAATCCTATTATTTTTCAGAAAAAAATTTTTTTAGAATGCCAATTTATTTTAGGATTTTGTTTTTTAGATAAGTAAAAAAAAAAAAAAGTTTTTTAGAATAATAATAATAATATGTCTCTAATTATGGTATTCAATAGGTTAAAAAACCTCGGGCTTGCGGGCGGCGAGGGTAGCTCTCCGTCCGGTCGTCTGATAATCATCTGGACCAAGCCCAGTCGTCGACGTCGCGAAATTCGTCATTGGATGATTTTTACCTACCATAAAAAAAGGTTAACAAACCTAAATTGTAATCGGATGGGAACACTACAGCAGGAAAATTACTCCAGTCCTTCGATGTATCATCATCTAGGTTCACTTTGGCAGCGTTTCTGTCTGATGATCGCGATGGCATGCGGTGTATACTAATTCTTTTACGCACCCCAAGAAAAAGACTCAGCCAGCCCCACGAACATCGCGAACAACGCCAACACGCGCGTGCTACACATCTTATGGTACTACACTATTACAGTGAACAGTCGCTAAATATACTTACAAGCTAAGTGCTGAATAAGTGTTAACACGAACCTTTATATATATAGCTACATGGCTGGTGTTATGGATTATTTTCCTGTTTTGAAGCCGTTCCTCTGATAAAGTGGGTTTTCTATGGATTAATCCTGATTAGAGTTCAAATGATTCGTTATTATTTGCTAGCTCCTGCCTGTGGCTTTGTCCGTTCGAAAATATTTTTAATATCCTATGGGAACATTTATTTATATTGATTGAAGTCTGTACGCGATTTATAACCATACTTTAAAAGCGCGGGCTTGTGGATGGCGAGCAATGGGTTGCATGCCCTCCAATCGTCTGGTAACCGTCCGGACCAAGCCCAGTCGTCGACGGCGCGCACTGTTCCCGCGCGCCTCAAGGAGTTGTCAGCAAACCGTAGGGACCCTGCAGAAGGGTCGAGGCCAACTGGGGCCAAGGGTTCGCGTCTTAAAGGAAGGCTCTGGCCCTATATATGGCAACGTAAGAATGGGGTAGGTTGTTTAGTTAGTAAGAGTATGACATTGTTTCCCACTCCGCCCAAGGGCGTGATTCGTCATTGGATGATTTTTAGCTACCATTAAAAAAAAACATACTTCAAAAAGGGAGAAGTCGAGTACCTATGAATAGTAGGAGTATCTTTATTCATGCTTTATTCACTTCACTCCATCTTCAGAAGAACAGAACATGCTTAAATCTTCCTCCTCTTTGCGCCGTAGCTATTCCTCAATGCTGAGGGTAGTGACTACCCATCTTCATCAGTTCCGGTCTTATGATGTTTCTCCATATATTCCTGCCTCTGGTGGAGTGAAGGGCTCTATATACCGTTGAGTCAAGAGCGGTGAGGACTAGATCCTCACTGCACTCGAGAACCCAGCCCAACGAATTGTGCTGCGTTTTCGAGACTTTTTCTATCTATTTTCTCGATGACAATGAGCTTTTCGAGATTGCCACCGTCTAATGTAAAGTGACCAAAATATTGTAAAATCTAGCCAGCCCACCTTATCATCTACACTAATCTACACTAATATAATAAAGAGGTAAAGTTTGTTTTTTTATTTTTTTGTTTGTAGGAGGTAATCTCTGGAACTACTGGTCCGATTGGAGAAATTTTAGCAATAATAGAAAGCTGCTTTACTCCTGAGTGACATAGGCTATATTTTATGTACGCGGGCGTAGCCACTGACAAAAGCTAATGCTAGGATAAGAATAATACTTTATTGTGCAACTAACAATTTGACAGAAACTTATATGAATGGATACAAACGCGGTCTTATCGCTGACAGCGATATCTACCAGACAACCTTAGGATGAAGTTTAAGAGTTTGAACTAAAAAAGGGATAAGATGCATTATTAAATGATAAATATTACTAAAATAAAAAGAACATGAAAAAACCTTCTGCATTTTTTGGGCAAAGTCGCGGGTACAGCTATAGTTTATAAAGATTTTTTTTTGTTAGTTAAAATTCAAGTAATTTGCAATAGTATAGTTAATTCAGTGTACCCTTGGGATCCACTGCGGAAATTACAGTCAAAGTCAAAATATTTTATTTCACATAGTCCTACATGGGCACTTATAAACGTCAGAAGCCAGTGCAGAATTCCAAATTGGTCGTTTCCTATGGAGAAGAACCGGAAAGAAACTCCATGGTTAGTCTTTCGAAAAAAAATAGTTTTTTTACAATATTTCCTTATAATATTCCATATTAAATTATGGGAAGAAAAGATTTTTGTTGTATAGTTATTAAATCTAGGCAACATTTAAGCTACATTTTATTTTGAAAAATGTAACACATGAAGTAGAACCGCAACAGACCAACTAAAATGTCCCGGAATTTTTGGAGCTTAGTGTACTTGTTATTCGCAATATTTTGTTGTTTTTGCAGTATTTATCGCTAATAGGAACCGACTTCCTTCTTGATAATGTGAACATGGTAGCGACTAATGAGTCTCTGTTGCATATACGATAATAATAATCATTTATTTAGTAACATATAAATTATATTTTTTAACATTTTAATAAAAATATAACAAAATAGTGTCCCACCGGGATCGGGAACAGGGTGCAAGCTACCGGCGGTTAGGCCTCCAGAGAAAGGAATCTCCTGACTATACGAGCCGTGTCCAGGAGTACCGCTTTCTGAATCAAGCCATTGATCATTTTATTTTAGGTAAACAGTACATGTCACCGATATCTTACAGACTAACATACATAACTATATTAAATTGCTATAATGTTTTTGTTAGTAGAATAGAATAGAATAATACTTTATTGTACACCAAAAAAGTAACAATTTCACAGAAACTTATATGAATGGGTACAAAGGCGGTCTTATCTCTGACAGCGATATCTACCAGACAACCTTACGATGGAGTATAAGAGCTTGAAATAAAAAAGGTATATATAGTAAATATAATTTAAAACTGAGATTTGGGCCGTAGGCTCGTAGAGGCAACGGGTGACTCCCGATCTAGGTCGTTCTTGATGCAAAGGCTGGCCATTGCTATTCAGCGAGGTAATGCGGTGAGTGTTATGGGCACTTTTGCACCGGGAACGATCAGAGGTGGGTTATTTGATGATTAATTTTTTATTTATTTGACTTTTATTTAATGATAATTTTATTTAATGTAATAATTTGTGTATTTTAATTTTGATTGACATAATAAATATTTAAAACTAAAATTCCTGAGAAATAAAAATAAATGGCCTTTTGCTGTAATGCAGGGGCGTAGCTACAATCAATATCCCCGGCGATACAGGGGCTCCAATGTAGGCAAAAACTCGCAACATGTTATCCACAACCGTTTCGTAAAGTAAACCAAGCAATTGTAAAAAAAAAATTATGCTTTTCATACGGGGCCCCCGTAGGACTTTTGATACGAGGCCCCTGTGGGACTAGCAATACCACTACTGATATGTGTACTGTGGTGTCTCCAAAGAGACCACATAACTTACTAACCAACGAACTGGCTTTTGGACTTTGAAAATAGAAAAAAAAAAACTGGCTGGCGTTTTATGAAGGAAGAAGTGACGTTGGAATAAAAATGAAATAAGTTGATAAAGAGAGATGAATAAGTTGATAATAGAGCAGTGGTGGCCGAGTGGTAAAAGCCCTGACTTACGAGTTGTAGGTCACGGGTTCAAACCCAGCCAGGCGCATTACTTTGTGTAATTTATTTCATCACAACTGCTCTCAAAACGGTGAAGGAAAACATCGTCAGGAAACCGGCATGTCCTAGAACTAAAAATTCGAAGACATGTGACATCCACCAATCCGCACTGGGCCCGCGTGGTGGATCATGGCCCATTCCCTCTCCTAAAGAGAGGAGGCCTGTGTCCCTGCAGTGGGAACATTAAAAAGGACGATGATGAAGTTGATAGAGTTACGAAACTCCACCCTTAACCTTTCGATCTTGTAATTACAGACAAAATTAAAGAACAATAGATGTGTGTTCGCTCATTAATTAAGGGAAATTAGGAATGGGAATTATTAAGGGAATAAACCGCCTTTAACTAGGGCGAAGCCGTTGGTAGACAGAAGCTAGTAAACAAATAAAATCTACTGTACCGCTGAAGACTATAAACTAGATATATATATATATATATATTCGACTACTATCACACAACGCCGTCTGGTCTCAAGCTAAGCAGAGCTTGTGTTATGAGTACAAGACAACAAATAAACATAATTATATATTTCTAAATACATATCTATATATTATAGATAAATTACACCCACACAGGACATATGATCATGCTCATCACACAAACATTTGTCCTGGGTGGGAATCGAACCCACGACCTTCGGTATAGCAGTCAGGGTCACTAACTACTAGGCTGATAGGCCAGGTATATGTTGTATGTCGAAAAAAAATTGTAATAAAACTTGGGAGCGATGCCGCAAGGCAAGTTATCACTTGACAACTTTCAAAGTTATGGAGCATTTCAATACCCAACAAAAGTCGTGATGGTACGAACATAAACAAAGATTTGGGCGACAGTCGTGCGGGCACAGTTTATAGGCGCACGAAAACCATTCACTAGGATCACTGAAATTAACCAAATTGCTGGAATTTACAGTTTTGACATCAGAGGCAAAAGTAGAGACCACAAGCTCTTAAAAAACTGGTTAATTTTTTTTTTACTATATTATGACCAAACGCCTAGTAAAAAACAAAACATTATATAAATTTTGTACATTACTTTGTGCAAATTATTTCATTGCCTCTGCTCTCAAAACGGTGAAGAAAAACATCGTGAGGAAACCGGCATGTCCTAGAACCAAAAATTCGAAGACATGAGACATCCACCAACCCGCACTGGGCTCGCGTAGTGGATTACGGCCCATTCCTTCTCCTAGGAGAATGTTGTTTGAGGCGTCTCTAGAGACGCCTTAAACAACATTCTTAAAAAAAAAGGCTGATGATGATGGTATAAATTAGTTGGCTCATAAAAAAAAATCGCGAATGTAACCCTAATTTACGATTTGTATTACGTTACGAAAAAATTTGAAAGTCACAAAAAAGAAAAATCTTGTTTTTTAAAACCGCCTCGTTAAAAAAAATCTAGTAGGTATAGTTATTGTTTTTTTAATAAAAATGAAACCGCGAAGTCGACATAGACCCAGGAGTTCATATAATAGTAATTATTTTTTAAAACCATTATTTTTGCGTTTAAAATTCACAGACCCTAACTTCAGACTCGCCAAGATCCGACGGCCGTACTGTAGGCAGTGACTTTTTTTTTTATTGATTATAGGTTCGCGCTTGACCGCTATCTCACCTGATGGAAAGCGACGATGCGGTCAACGATGGAGCGCGCTTACCTAGAAGTAACCTATTCACTCTTGACTTAAAGATACCCGGATTGTAGCTATCAGGAAACACCGACTCCGGCAAAGAATTCCACTCCTTGGCTGTACGCATAATGAATGTGCTCCCAAAACGTTTTGTACGTATATGTGGGATTTCCACATGTACCGGTGGCGCAATGCCGTACGTCTGGTGGTCCGATGATGGAACGGGCTAGGCGGAATTAAATTATGTAATTCCGACGCACACTCCCCGAAATGCAACCGGTAGAAAACCGACAGGCTAGCAACTCGGCGTCGATGCTCAAGACTTTGAAGTCTCGACTCGACAAGTGCATCATCGCCAATGATCCTCTTGGCTCGCCTCTCAATAGACTCAAGCGCAACTACAACCAGCGCCTTATTTATTTAACTATTTATGTACCTACACACATATAATTAATAGATAAATGCTTAATGTTGTTATGTGCCAATTTGTATGCCTTAAAAAGCCTGGCTTCCTGGAGCCCAAGTCAACTATTTTCAAATTATTGTCATTCCAATACGATTCCATTGTCATTTTGCTAAAAGTTCGTAATCTGTTAATTCATAATGACTGATCATTGAGCGGTCAGTGGTTTTATATTATTGTAGTACGAGCTATATTGTAACGAATTAAAAACAATAAGTGCACAATAACGCAAATTAGCTTCAATGAAAATCATGCTAAGTGCAAATTAGCTTCAATTTTGACAGTTCAAAAGTGCCTATAAATGGTCTATTTGAAATAAATGATTTTGAGTTTGAGTTTAACATTCTAAAGTCTGATTAAAGGAACAGTCAAAATTTTAGTAATTTACAGCTTATGTCAAATATTCATTTATCATTATGTACGAGATTACCATTAAAAAAAAATATTACAATGAAGTGTCACTGTTGAGTGACACTTCATGTGAGTGGTTGATCATTGAAAAGTCATAATGACGCCATCATATTAGTAGATAACCAAACTTGTCAAAATCAACAATTAATGAAATCAATGATCGACTATTTTGACAGTATTGTAATAGCAGGACCTCAATGCGCCCTGGGGAAATGACCACGGGACCAAAGTCGCGGCAAATACCTAATGTTTCTACTAAATCAATCAATCAACATCACAACATGTGAGCAAACATTATTTATTGGGTGTAATGACAGTCTTCGTACGAGAAAACTCTTCCGTGTTTACAACGTTCTAAAATCATATTTATACTTTAATTTAAACTAGCGACCTGCCCCAGCTTCGCACGGGTACAATGGTGATATTAAAAATATAATGCATGTATTATACACATAAAACTTCCTCTTGAATCACTCTATCTGTTAAAAAAACCGCATCAAAATCCGTTGCGCAGTTTTAAAGATTTAAGCATACAGCGGGAAGCGACTTTGTTTTATACCTACTATCAGTATTATCTTTAAACACAGTTAAATTATAATCGTTTTTTCACTAACATTTTTACTTTAGATTTGTAAAGATAAAATTAAAAAATAAAATATTTTTTAACTAAAAAAATACAAAATTACGAAATTCACTCAGCCTATTCCCTCTAGCTTTGAAGACACCTAAATTATAATCGGAAAAATGAAGATTTCTTTTCGCAACTCTTATTTAGAAAGAAAGAAAAATTTTACGAAAAGTAAACGAGTCAATGACCTTTTTTTTTGACCATGGGATTAAAACGACCAAAATTTAACGGTGTATAATATTAGCATTGCACCCGAACAAAGTTGGGCGGGTCGCTAGTAAGTAAGGGTAGGATGATGATGATCTCTCTAGGTCGTTGCTATGGCTATGGGCAGCCCCCCGATCCAATTGAGACTCAAAAATCTGTTACTGCACATTAAAGGATAAACAAAAATACATAGAAATATTTATATTGTTCTTTTATATTTTAACACATTCTAAACTAGGTACTCAAAAACCTGAAGCATAATTACTTCTAGTATTACTTTTAGTAGGTACTTAATAGTTACTACTACCTACTGATAATAATAGTTACAAATAACAATACAGTACCTATAGTTACTAATAATAATAGTTAATAGTTACTTTATAATTACTTAATAGTAGTTGGTAGTTATTATTTAGTAGTTAATTACTTCTAGTACTGTTCCTTTTTTCACTTTTTGAAGTTTTTAGATCTTGGCTTCGTACTCATCAATTTTTTGAGAGAACAATTGCAAAATACGTTTTAGATGGTTCACTTCGGTGCGAAGATCTTGTAGTATATGCTGTGTTGTGTTGTCAGCATCAGTATGTATGATAGCAACATCACATCTTTCACCCTCGTAGTCAGCTGTACACTCACAAACTGGCTCATCCTCCTCATTAAGATAACAGATACCATTGTTTAAACAATGCTTATAGCATACGTTTACTTCGCATCTTTCTCCAGAGTATCCGGCTTGACAACTGAATCAAACAAATAAAAATGTTAAAAGAGTTACTCTACCACGTGTAACGTAAATGGCGCCAAACCTGAAAATGAAGTGCTCAGGATAACGAGCAGAATCAAGGGTGTTACCACACGAATCGATCGATCGTCAATCGATGACATCGATCGACGTCTTTCGACGTTGATCATTCGGTGTAGTAGCTTTAATTGATCGACGGATATACGGAATACCTCCCAATATATTAGAACTCAATGAAATTAAATTTAAATCTTGTGTTAAACGCACACTATGTAGACAAGCTTATTATAAGTTAGAGGATTATATACAAGATAAAAATGCTTGGCTCATTGCTGGTCCAGCTCCACTACCACTAGTCCCTACGAATTGATTATTATTTTTAATCTTAAATGTTGACATTATTCTAGTGTTGTATAATGTAGAAGCAGTTTTTTTCAATGTTTGTAAATGTGAGTACCATGGAGTAATTTATGGTTTAAAGTTGTTTGACGTAAATGACCATGGCAGTTGAGAGTTTGTCATGCTCACTCAAATGTCTCGCTGATGGTGGCGCGTGTGTTGGATCATTCGGTTCCCTTCATAATGGTTGAGCTGAGTGGTGCTGATATACGCGTCATGTCCGTGAACGGGCGCTGTCAGTTGGGACTGGTCATCTCATAGCTGCCAGTGGTTTATTTTAATTGGTTTAGAACATACTTTACGTACTCTTTTATTATTTTAGTTACATTGTTCTCGCATCATAGCAGCGACAAAAATATGTAACCTATATATTTGTAAAACACAACATGATTAAAAAGAGTGTCCATGGAGTTTCTTGCACATTCTTCTCCATTGAGACCTACTTTTTGGAATGTGCAATTAGCGTCATTTTTTTTCCTGACAGACCGACTTTATGACTTTTCAAAAGTGCCTGTAAAGGTTTATTTGAAATAAACGCTTTGAATTTGAATTTGAATTTGGATACCGGTCGACTAACCAATCAATTTATTGCCGGTCGACGGCATCGGTCGACGTAGATCGATTGACGCTGGCTATATTCCATCAGTTTCCACCATCGATCGATCGTCGATCGACATCGACTAATTTATTCTACCATCGATCTCATCGATCATCGTCATCAACTATCGATCGATTGAAATGATTTGGTGTGACACATTGTATAATGAAAGGTCAAATTTGACGGAATACTCTATTGATGTTTTTTCTTCGAGGGCTATTAGCGAAGACATTTATGATAGATACAGGATATCTTTTCTAGTCTGTAATCAAATAAACACATTTTACCTGCACTTAGGTTCACCCTCAGCACTGACACTGCAATTTCCATACACACAGTAATTGTGACAGATCGACAATGCACACTCAGGCTTCTCATCATTCGAGACCAAATACTGCACACCTTCACATCTCCTAACTCCTTGATTTTGATCCTTTAGTGTGTAGTTTGCTGCCAAACGGTGACAACCACCACAGGTTGATTCAGATATGATACGCATATTTCTTTCCAAATATCCCGTAGGTTTCTTTTGCAATTGCCAAAGTCTTGTTTCCAATGAGTCTGTACTGATCAGGTAAAGGGAATCTCTTGAAATGGCCAATGAACCAGCATTAAGCTGTATTTTATTTTTTTCAACATGTATTGTGGTATGGTTTTTTCCATAAAAATCGGCACTTTCAATAGACGACTCATATCCACGATTATCATTGTAGATTATCTCAGTCCAATATATTTTTTCTGTTTGTTGGTCAATGGCAAAGGTCAGTCGGGAAACATGACTATGTATTAAAACTTCTCTCTTGGACCCATCTAGCCGAGCTTTTTCTATTCCAAAATCTGTCATCCAGTAAATGTACCTGCAATTTTTAATCAATCAATCAATCATTTATTTCGTATAAAACTCTAGCCTTCTGTCAGCCGCTTCACCCGCGTGAAATTAGGGTTCTCTATACAAACTTTAGAACCCCATTACATCCCTTTAGGAGCTGAATTTTGAAAAACCCTTTCTTAGTGTTCGCTTACGTTATAAAAGGAAGCCTTGTGCAAAATTTCACGCTCCTAGTCCCTGTAGTTTTGGCTGTGCGTTGATATGTCAGTCAGTCAGTTTCTCCTTTTATAAATGTATATAGATTAGTGAATTAAAAGGTAAGCTTCAACCGTCTTATCATCATATCATCATCAGCCTTTTTAATGATCCCACTGCTAAGGTTTAAGCCTCCTCTCTAGGAGAGGGAATGAGCCCTAATCCATCACGCGAGCCCAGTGCGGGTTAATAGATGTCATACATCTTCGAATTTTTGGTTCTAGGACATGCTGGTTTCCACACGATGTTTTACAAATGTTATAAATTGAATACTAACTTCAGGTTCACCAAGATCCGTCGGCCGAGCTGTGCTGCGTACGTGGTCGATCACCATTTAAGTTCAGCTTATATATGTATTATTCTAAAGTATACATACCCTCCACAGCTGTCCACTGCGATGTCACGGCATGGGTAGTCGTGATCCAACGATACAACAAGATTCCCGTCTGCTTGGTTAGATGATGCAGAATTTAGTGAATACGAATAAATACTATATCCCTCTATCCAAAATAGTAACTGGGTGACGGGATCGTAGATTACCCTTGATATGAAGAAACCATTTGGTTTCTTCGCAAGTATAAGTTGTATGTTTCTCGTCGGTATCTCAAAGCTGGATATGGTTATATTCGGGTAGGTATAATCGGCAAAAAACACCCTGTAGTGAACAGGATCATAAGCTACCGCAGTAATCTCTTTAGCCGATGGAATGTTTTCTGCGTGAGTAAGTAATCCATTATAATAAAATTCTAGTCGTTTTTCTTTTCCACCCACGACTACATCTGAAACATACAATAGTACATTTTGATACAAGTGGAGAAAAAGTTTGTGATTGCAATAGAAGCGAAATTCCACCAAGCCGTAGGTACGGGTTCCCTACTTGTTTTCGAAAGTTGATGATTCGATTTTTATTATATCGAACACGGTGTGTCGATAATTCAGTTGTACGATGTTTTATTCTTAGTGCGATGTAACGTTTGTGCGAAAAATTCTGTAACGTAAAACCCCACAACGATTGTATGTAGGTTTGATAAGCCTACTGTTGTCCGTGACTTAATCCTATTATTTTTCAGAAAAAAATTTTTTTAGAATGCCAATTTATTTTAGGATTTTGTTTTTTAGATAAGTAAAAAAAAAAAAAAAAGTTTTTTAGAATAATAATAATAATATGTCTCTAATTATGGTATTCAATAGGTTAAAAAACCTCGGGCTTGCGGGCGGCGAGGGTAGCTCTCCGTCCGGTCGTCTGATAATCATCTGGACCAAGCCCAGTCGTCGACGTCGCGAAATTCGTCATTGGATGATTTTTACCTACCATAAAAAAAGGTTAACAAACCTAAATTGTAATCGGATGGGAACACTACAGCAGGAAAATTACTCCAGTCCTTCGATGTATCATCATCTAGGTTCACTTTGGCAGCGTTTCTGTCTGATGATCGCGATGGCATGCGGTGTATACTAATTCTTTTACTCACCCCAAGAAAAAGACTCAGCCAGCCCCACGAACATCGCGAACAACCCCAACACGCGCGTGCTACACATCTTATGGTACTACACTATTACAGTGAACAGTCGCTAAATATACTTACAAGCTAAGTGCTGAATAAGTGTTAACACGAACCTTTATATATATAGCTACATGGCTGGTGTTATGGATTATTTTCCTGTTTTGAAGCCATTCCTCTGATAAAGTGGGTTTTCTATGGATTAATCCTGATTAGAGTTCAAATGATTCGTTATTATTTGCTAGCTCCTGCCTGTGGCTTTGTCCGTTCGAAAATATTTTTAGTATCTCATGGGAACATTTATTTATATTGATTGAAGTCTGTACGCGATTTATAACCATACTTTAAAAGCGCGGGCTTGTGGATGGCGAGCAATGGGTTGCTCGCCCTCCAATCGTCTGGTAACCGTCCGGACCAAGCCCAGTCGTCGACGGCGCGCACTGTTCCCGCGCGCCTCAAGGAGTTGTCAGCAAACCGTAGGGACCCTGCAGAAGGGTCGAGGCCAACTGGGGCCAAGGGTTCGCGTCTTAAAGGAAGGCTCTGGCCCTATATATGGCAACGTAAGAATGGGGTAGGTTGTTTAGTTAGTAAGAGTATGACATTGTTTCCCACTCCGCCCAAGGGCGTGATTCGTCATTGGATGATTTTTAGCTACCATTAAAAAAAAACATACTTCAAAAAGGGAGAAGTCGAGTACCTATGAATAGTAGGAGTATCTTTATTCATGCTTTATTCACTTCACTCCATCTTCAGAAGAACAGAACATGCTTAAATCTTCCTCCTCTTTGCGCCGTAGCTATTCCTCAATGCTGAGGGTAGTGACTACCCATCTTCATCAGTTCCGGTCTTATGATGTTTCTCCATATATTCCAGCCTCTGGTGGAGTGAAGGGCTCTATATACCGTTGAGTCAAGAGCGGTGAGGACTAGATCCTCAGTGCACTCGAGAACCCAGCCCAACGAATTGTGCTGCGTTTTCGAGACTTTTTCTATCTATTGTCTCGATGACAATGAGCTTTTCGAGATTGCCACCGTCTAATGTAATGTGACCAAAATATTGTAAAATCTAGCCAGCCCACCTTATCATCTACACTAATATAATAAAGAGGTAAAGTTTGTTTTTTTATTTTTTTGTTTGTAGGAGGTAATCTCTGGAACTACTGGTCCGATTGGAGAAATTTTAGCAATAATAGAAAGCTGCTTTACTCCTGAGTGACATAGGCTATATTTTATGTACGCGGGCGTAGCCGCTGACAAAAGCTAATGCTAGGATAAGAATAATACTTTATTGTGCAACTAACAATTTGACAGAAACTTATATGAATGGATACAAACGCGGTCTTATCGCTGACAGCGATATCTACCAGACAACCTTAGGATGAAGTTTAAGAGTTTGAACTAAAAAAGGGATAAGATGCATTATTAAATGATAACTATTACTAAAATAAAAAGAACATGAAAAAACCTTCTGCGTTTTTTGGGCAAAGTCGCGGGTACAGATATAGTTTATAAAGATTTTTTTTTAAGTTATTTGCAATAGTATAGTTAATTCAGTGTACCCTTGGGATCCACTGCGGAAATTACAGTCAAAGTCAAAATATTTTATTTCACATGGGCACTTATAAACGTCAGAAGCCAGTGCAGGATTCCAAATTGGTCGTTTCCTATGGAGAAGAACCGGCAAGAAACTCCATGGTTAGTTTTTCGAAAAAAAATAGTTTTTTTACAATATTTCCTTATGATATTCCATATTAAATTATGGGAAGAAAAGATTTTTGTTGTATAGTTATTAAATCTAGGCAACATTTAAGCTACATTTTATTTTGAAAAATGTAACACATGAAGTAGAACCGCAACAGACCAACTAAAATGACCCGGAATTTTTGGAGCTTAGTGTACTCGTTATTCGCAATATTTTTTTGTTTTTGCAGTATTTATCGCTAATAGGAACCGACTTCCTTCTTGATAATGTGAACATGGTAGCGACTAATGAGTCTCTGTTGCATATACGATAATAATCATTTTATTTATTTAGTAACATATAAATTATATTTTTTAACATTTTAATAAAAATATAACAAAATAGTATCCCACCGGGATCGGGAACAGGGTGCAAGCTACCGGCGGTTAGGCCTCCAGAGAAAGGAATCTCCTGACTATACGAGCCGTGTCCAGGAGTACCGCTTTCTGAATCAAGCCATTGATCATTTTATTTTAGGTAAACAGTACATGTCACCGATATCTTACAGACTAACATACATAACTATATTAAATTGCTATAATGTTTTTGTTAGTAGAATAGAATAGAATAATACTTTATTGTACACCAAAAAAGTAACAATTTCACAGAAACTTATATGAATGGGTACAAAGGCGGTCTTATCTCTGACAGCGATATCTACCAGACAACCTTACGATGGAGTATAAGAGCTTGAAATAAAAAAGGTATATATAGTAAATATAATTTAAAACTGAGATTTGGGCCGTAGGCTCGTAGAGGCAACGGGTGACTCCCGATCTAGGTCGTTCTTGATGCAAACGCTGGCCATTGCTATTCAGCGAGGTAATGCGGTGAGTGTTATGGGCACTTTTGCACCGGGAACGATCAGAGGTGGGTTATTTGACGATTAATTTTTTATTTATTTGACTTTTATTTCATGATAATTTTATTTAATGTAATAATTTGTGTATTTTAATTTTGATTGACATAATAAATATTTAAAACTAAAATTCCTGAGAAATAAAAATAAATGGCCTTTTGCTGTTATGCAGGGGCGTAGCTACAATCAATATCCCGGCGATACAGGGGCCCCAATGTAGGCAAAAACTCGCAACATGTTATCCACAACCGTTTCGTAGAGTAAACCAAGCAATTGTAAAAAAAAAAAATTATGCTTTTCATACGGGGCCCCCGTAGGACTTTTGATACGAGGCCCCTGTGGGACTAGCAATACCACTACTGATATGTGTACTGTGGTGTCTCCAAAGAGACCACATAACTTACTAACCAACGAACTGGCTTTTGGACTTTGAAAATAGAAAAAAAAAAACTGGCTGGCGTTTTATGAAGGAAGAAGTGACGTTGGAATAAAAATGAAATAAGTTGATAAAGAGAGATGAATAAGTTGATAATAGAGCAGTGGTGGCCGAGTGGTAAAAGCCTCGACTTACGAGTTGTAGGTCACGGGTTCAAACCCAGCCAGGCGCATTACTTTGTGTAATTTATTTCATCACAACTGCTCTCAAAACGGTGAAGGAAAACATCGTCAGGAAACCGGCATGTCCTAGAACTAAAAATTCGAAGACATGTGACATCCACCAATCCGCACTGGGCCCGCGTGGTGGATCATGGCCCATTCCTTCTCCTAGGAGAATGTTGTTTAAGGCGTCTCTAGAGACACTTACACTACACTACACTACACTTTATGTTTGTTATTTTTTTAACGTTTGTTATGTGTTTTTGTAACTGTTGTGCTGTTTCTGTACCTACTGAATAAATTCATTTCTATTCTATTCTTTCTATTCTATTCTAAAAAAATTAAAAAACCTGGGAGCGATGCCGCAAGGCATGTTATCACTTGACAACTTTCAAAGTTATGGAGCATTTCAATATCCAACAAGTCGTGATGGTACGAACATAAACAAAGATTTGGGCGACAGTCGTGCGGGCACAGTTTATAGGCGCACGAAAACCATTCACTAGGATCACTGAAATTAACCAAATTGCTGGAATTTACAGTTTTGACATCAGAGGCAAAAGTAGAGACAACAAGCTCTTAAAAAACTGGTTAAAATTTTTTTTACTATATTATGACCAAATGCCTAGTAAAAAACAAAACATTATATAAATTTTGCACAATACTTTGTGCAAATTATTTCATTGCCTCTGCTCTCAAAACGGTGAAGGAAAACATCGTGAGAAAACCGGCATGTCCTAGAACCAAAAATTCGAAGACATGAGACATCCACCAACCCGCACTGGGCTCGCGTAGTGGATTACGGCCCATTCCTTCTCCTAGGCTGAAAAAAAAAGGCTGATGATGATGGTATAAATTAGTTGGCTCATGAAAAAAATTGCGAATGTAACCCTAATTTACGATTTGTATTACGTTAAGAAAAAATTTGAAAGTCACAAAAAAGAAAAATCTTGTTTTTTAAAACCACCTTGTTAAAAAAAATCTAGTAGGTATAGTTATTGTTTTTTTAATAAAAATGAAACCGCGAAGTCGACGTAGACCTAGGAGTTCATATAATAGTAGTATATATATATAATAGTAGTGGATATGGTCCTACTGTGTCCATCTGTCAGTGCAATGAGAAAGCTTCTCAAAATTTGTGAAAGTTATGCGGTGGCTCACGGTCTCAAATACAATACCCTTAAGAGTGAATGGCTGGTTTTTAAATCTGGTACTGTAACCTACGAACAGCTGCCTGAACTCTCTCTCTGGGTCTCCCTTAGGTCGGGTTACAAAGTTCAAGTATTTGGGTCATTGGATCACTGATGACTTAAAAGACAATGTAGACATAGACAGAGAGCGCAGGTCGCTGGCTGTCCGTTGCAACATGCTGGCCCGCAGGTTTACAAGATGTACGGACTCAGTAAAAATAACGCTTTTTAAGGCCTTCTGCCAGTCGTTTTATACATGCAGCCTGTGGACCAAGTATACTCAGCGGGCATATAGCGACCTGCGCGTTCAGTACAACAACGCATTCAGAGTGCTTTTGGGGTTGCCATGGCGTTGTAGCGCGTCAGGGATGTTCGCGGACGCATGTGTTGATGGGTTTGCCGCGATCATGCGGAAGCGATGCGCTTCCATGTTGGCGCGCCTGCGCTCCTCCTCCAATGGCATTCTGAGTGTGTTTTCAGACCGGTGGGACTCTCCCCTCTTGCGAAGGTGGATAAGTGTCCAGACACACTTATCCCCATAGACTGATGAACCATTGAACGATCTGTGCAATGGTTCATTAGTTATATATTTTATTATAATTTAATACTAACATTAGGCTAAGTTTTACTATTACTAACATATATGGATGTTTATCTGAAATAAATGATTTAAAAAAAAAAAATAGTAATTATATTTTAAAACCATTATTTTTGCGTTTAAAATTCACAGACCCTAACTTCAGACTCGCCAAGATCCGACGGCCGTACTGTAGGCAGTGACTACAACCAGCACTTAATTTATTTAACTATTTATGTACTGCGACGCCTCGAGTCCCCTCGAGAGGCGCCCAACATTCAGGGACGTGGTAACTTTACTAAAACCACGTTTAACTTATATTTTTCTATATTTTATCTTTTACGGCTCGACATACATTCTTAATGTTTTTACATGACAACCTAATCTAATTCTTTTTTAATAAGTTTAAACCACGAATAGTCTGCGAACGTCTTGCCAGCCAATATGCTAATTCGGGGCACATGTGATCTCCTTAGAGATGGCACAGTACACACATATAATTAATAGATAAATGCTTAATGTTGTTATGTGCCAATTTGTATGCCTTAAAAAGCCTGGCTTCCTGGAGCCCAAGTCAGCTATTTTCAAATTATTGTCATTCCAATACGATTCCATTGTCATTTTGCTAAAAGTTCGTAATCTGTTAATTCATAATGACTGATAATTGAGCGGTCAGTGGTTTCGTAATAGAATTGGTAGTACGAGCTATACACCGTTAAATTTTAGTCGTTTTAATCCCGAAGAGGGTCGATCCAGTACATGAAACACTATCGATTTGTGTAGATAAAATAAAAAAATAACGTACTTTTTTTCTTAATCTCTTATTGATAAACGCATTTACGAAATTAATTTCTTTAAGTAAACGAGTCATTGACCTTGTAAGTAGTTGTCGGTCGTTGCGTACTAACTACCTACAGGTCATTGAACTCGCCCAGCTGACGTTTACTTAAAGAAATCAATTTAGAACATGCCTAAATTAATTCGAGTTTTAAAAAACAAGTACTTCGTTTTTTTATTCTAACTCTACCAATCGATAGTGTTTCATGTACTGAATCGATCTTCCAAGGGATTAAAACGATCAAGATTTAACGGTGTATTGTAACGAATTAAAAACAATAAGTGCACAATAACATTCTAAAATCACTGATTGGAGGAACAGTCAAAATTTTAGTAATTTACCGCATATGTCAAATATTCATTTGTCATTATGTACGAGATTACCATTCTAAAAAAAAAATATTTCAATAAAGTGTCACTGGTTGATCATTGAAAAGTCATAATGACGCCATCATGTTAGTAGATAACCAAACTTGTCAAAATCAACAATTAATGAAATCAATGATCGACTATTTTGACAGTATTGTAATAGCAGGACCTCAATGCGCCCTGGGGAAATGACCACGGGACCAAAGTCGCGGCAAATACCTAATGTTTCTACTAAATCAATCAATCAACATCACAACATGTGAGCAAACATTATTGGGTGTAATGACAGTCTTCGTACGAGAAAACTCTTCCGTGTTTACAACATTATAAAAACATGTTTAAACTTTAATTTAAACTAGCGACCCGCCCCAGCTTCGCACGGGTACAATGGTGATGTTAAATATATAATGCATGTATTATACACATAAACCTTCCTCTTGAATCATTCTATCTGTTAAAAAAAAATCGCATCAAAATCCGTTGCGCAGTTTTAAAGATTTAAGCATACAGAGGGACAGCGGGAAGCGACTTTGTTTTATAGTATCAGCATTATCTTTATAAACAGTTAAATTATGATCGTTTTTTCACTAACATTTTTACTTTAGATTTGTAAAGATAAAATTAAAAAATAAAATATTTTTTAATAAAGAAAATACAAAATTACGAAATTCACTCAGCCTAATCACTCTAGCTTTGAAGACACCTAAATTATAATCGAAAAAAATGAAGATTTTTTTTCGTAACTCTTATTTAGAAAGAAAGAAAAATTTTACGAAAAGTAAACGAGTCAATGACCTTTTTTTGACCACGGGATTAAAACGACCAAAATTTTACGGTGTATAATATCTATCAGCATTGCACCCTAGCAAAGTTGGGGCGGGTCGCTAGTAATATAAACCTTACGTATTATACCTTAGATACCGTAAATATATACAGACTAAACTATATATGAAGTAAATAGGGTTTTTTGTTAAAAAACAAAATTTGTGTTAGTAGCAAATTTACTGTACTAAATGGTCCTATACAGGATGTCATTGACATGTTAACGCAAACGAATACCATAGATCCAGTACATGATTCTAGACCCCCCAGTGATGGAATCTTTTGTCGCTTTATTCTTATTTTTTTTAATGAATTTTTAACGTTTTTTTTATTAAACTGTATAAAAACGTCAATTTAACATTTTTTGCGAAAAAAATGAGTGCACTACATTCCAAAATAAAAATGTCATTGGGTTTGATTAGAATAACGACTTTATTTTCCTCGATGATTTTTTTATTAATTTAAAAAAAAAACTATTTTTTTTTCTAAAAATATCATTGGGATTGGTCCGAATAACGATTTTATACAGGTAAAAAAGAAAAAACAAAACTTTTTTTCAAAAATTTGAAAAAAAAACCGACGAAATATTCCACCACTGGGGGGTCCAGAATCATGTACTGGATCCATGGTATTCGTTTGCGTTAACACGTCAATGACACCTTGTATATACTTTAGATACCGTAGATATATACAGATTAACAAATATATGAAGTAAATAGGGATTTTTGTTAAAAAATAAAATTTATATTAGTAGCAGATTCACTGTAGGTACTAAATGGTCCTATATAATAGTCGTACTACGGTATAGCGATTATATTATTACGTGCAATCTAATTCCCAACTGCTTTCACACAACCAATTAGTAAAAGTTACAAGCTGGCGAATTTGCAAATATGAGTATAAGCATAATAAGATAGTACCTGCGTCGTGACAGAAGAAAATTACAATTATTTGTTCAGTGTGGTACAAGTCATAAGAGTCAGGATTTTTTTTATTTCTTTTTTTATGGTGGGTAAAAATCATCCAATACCAAATTCTGCCCTTGGGCAGAGCGGTAAAGAGTAATATAATGATTTGACAAATCATGTACAAAGAGGGGGTTTATTCAACAATGAGTTTTCTCCCAGCAAACCTTTATAGTGTACAATCTACTACTTAAATATGTCTAATATATATTTACTAGCTGCTGCTCGCGACATTGTCTGCGTGAAGGCTCTACAGCACTACAAATACCTAAGATGCCAGTGTCGCTATAGCATAATAAGTAAACAACTTTTAAAATAGCATCTTATACATAAAATTTTCGTATCACAGTTTTCGTTCCCATACTCCTCCGAAACGGCTAGACCGATTCTCATGAAATTTTGTGAGCGTATTGAGTAGGTCTGAGAATCGGCCAACATCTATTTTTCATCCCCCTAAATGTTAGGGGTAGTCCACCCGAGCGAAGCCGGGGCGGGTCGCTAGTTAAAATATAAGATTTTTTTTGCAAGCGAAGCAATTGTGATGAAAGTTATATGGCAATCCTCCTGAATTCATATATATTCATAATTATATATACCTAGGTACATACATAAACATAGGTAATATACATGTACTTTTTTTTTATGGTAGGTAAAAATCATCGAATGACGAATCCCACTCTTGGGCGGAGCGGGAAACAGTGTCAGACTCTTACTGACTAAAGAACCTACCCCGTGCCTTCCTTGCCTTATTCCCAGAGCCCTGGTGTAACGCTTTCGCATCAACCCTCAGCTCCGGGAGGCTTCGACCCTGTAGGGCCCCTACGGTGTGCTGACAACTCCTTGAGGCGCGCGGGAACGGAGCGCGCCGTCGACGACTTGGGCTCGGTCTGGACTGCTACCAGACGACCGGACGGCGAGCTACCCATTGCTCACCGTCCGCAAGCCAGTGTCTACGGTGGCCGGATATCGGCAGGATCGCGGCGGCGACGGCTACGGCGAGTGCGCCGTTGCCTTTGCCTTATGCGGTCAGCCTCCTCCTTTACGAGCATTACTGCCTCGCAGAAGGAGGCGACCGCCTGCCACTCCTCCTCGCTGCGGACCATGGCCTGAACCAAGGCCCGGCGCGAGAGGTCGCCGCCGCCGATCACCCCCACGAGGGCACGGCGTTGCTCTTCCCAAGCGGGGCACACTTCTACCGTGTGCTCCACCGTGTCCTCCGGGCTGGCCACACAGTGGCGACACCCGGGCGTCTCTTCCGCACGAATCCGGTGCAGGAACCTCCCGAACTTGCCATGTCCGGTGAGGACCTAATATACATGTACTAATATACCATTAATATAATAACAATAGGAACTTAGAATCAATAGGGTGTCACAATGGACGGTCTTATCGCTAAAAGCGGTTTATCTCCACTTCTCGCTTCCTCTTATGACTTGCGCCACGCTGCACCTAATTGATCGATATTGGAACCGGCGCGGCGGCGCACGATCCGAACTTACGCAACACACGCTTGACGCTAAATATACTGAACATGCCAGTTATAGTGAAGGAAGCATCAAACTCTGACGTCAGTGCAAGACTTACTGACATACTTTGCCAACAGACAGTATTTTCTTATTATTTAGATCCTTTATCGTATTTCTTAGAAACTTGGGTTTTCTTGGGATAAACCAAGCACTCAAACAGTGTTGACATGGTAAGTTCGGGATGTTCCTGCATCGGATTCGTGCGGAAGAGACGCCCGGATGTCGCCAATGTGTGGACCGCCCGGAGAACACGGTGGAACACACGGTCGAGGTGTGCTCCGCTTGGGCAGTGCATCGCCGTGTCCTCGTGGAGGCAATCGGCGGTGGCGATCTCTCGCGCCGGGCCTTGATTGAGGCCACGGTCCGAGGATGAGTGGCAGGCGCTCACCTCCTTCTGCGAAGCTGTAATGCTTGCGAAGGAGAAGTCAGGCTGCATAAGGCAACGGTGCTCACACCCCAGACGCCGCCGCGATCCCGATCCCGATTTCCGGTGAACAGCGAGCAATGGGTAGCTCGCCGTCCGGTCATCTGGTAACAGTCTGAACCAAACCAGGTCGTCGACGGCGCGCTCTGTTCCCGCGCGCCTCAAGGAGCCGTCAGCAACCGTAGGGACTCTGTAAAGGGTTGAAGCCTATTGGGGCTCTTTCTGAAAGGAAGGCTTGGCCCCAGTGTGAAGGGCATAGTTGGAACGGGGTAGGGTGTTTAGTCAGTAAGAGTCTGACACTGTTTCCTGCTCCGCCCAAGAGCGGGATTCGTCATGGGATGATTTTTGCATACCATAAAAAAAAACCCTCCACGGGAATAAAACGATCAAAATTTAATGGTGAATAAACTTAGTAAATCAAATAAAAACAGCTGATTAGTAATCTGAGAGCAGTGGTAGCCGAGTGGTAAAGACCTCGACTTACGAGTTGTAGGTCGCGTGTTCAAACCCAACCAGGCGCATTACTTTGTGTAATTTATTTCATCACCACTGCACACAAAACGGTGAAGGAAAACATCGTGAGGAAACCGGCATGTCCTAGAACCAAAAATTCGAAGACATGTGACATCCACCAATCCACACTGGGCCCACGTGGTGGATTACGGCCCATTCCCTCTCCTAGAGAGGAGGCCTGTGTCCCAGCAGTGGGAACATTAAAAAGCCTGATGATGATGATGATGATGAGTAATCATTTATGATGGCCTCGTTATCGATACATGTTGGAAGGAAGGGACTCTTTGATCAAACCACACATTTTGAAGGACAAATCCTTTTTTGAATAATTTATATAATAATCGACATATTCTATCCCTGATACCTCTGTTACGTACCACAACCGAGAGTTTTGTTAGGAAATTTTTGGGCGTCCCATCAAAATAATGAGGTTTCTTATATTCCTTTTTCTTTTCTAGCGATCCGCCCCAGCTCCGCACGGATGCAATGGCGATATTAAGTATAATATACCTTCCTCTTGAATCACTCTATCTATTTAAAATAACCGCATCAAAATCCGTTGCGTAGTTTTAAAGATCTAAGCATACATAGGGACAGCGGCGGAAAGCGACTTTGTTTTATACTATTTAATGATTCTACACATATATTGTCAAATTACAAAAATACAGAACAGGTGATATACACAGGCGAGCTCAACCCACAATTGGGTTTTCTTACAGCAAACCTTAAAAGTAATAATTGAAGTAATTTTAAATACTTGAGGATATCACATTGTGCACAACATATTATTATACCTTTTCCTTACAATGTTTTATTTGTAAATAAAAAAGTCTTTTTTAATTTCTTTTTTCATGTTCATTTTTATTCCATTAGTTAATCGTCAAATTAATATCTATTGGGTATCGGAGGGAAAGGCAAAGCGCGTATACCCTATAAATATTTGAAGCGCTTGAGTATTTCCATGTAACTATTTTATTTTTTTACAATTTTTGAAAAGTTTTATATATATGCTCTCCTCCCCTCTAAAACTAAAACTTTTCATAGACTTTTTTTGCATTTTTCGCATTTGCCTTCCCTCCTATTTTACCCAATCCTAAGATGAATTTGAACCCGCGACTTACAACTCCGAAATCGAGACCGTTACCACTAGGCCACCGCTCACGAAAGTATACATACATAAACATTGGCACTCCTACAACAGTATTCCTCGATCGAATTGCAAAACCAGCGCACGAGTCTCTATTATGACAATCGAGTCGATACCGAGTCGTAATCGATACATCGGTATTCGACTAATCGAGAGCAAGGTCTAAATTAAATGAGTATATTCATTGAATTGCACATCTTTTATTACAGCAGTTAATTTTAACTACGTTTATCTTTAGGTACTTATATCTTAAAGTTTGTCTAGGGATCGTTAAATAAGTTGTCCTGTTACTGAAATAATGAGAGGAGTTGTTAAAATGATTTATAGATGATTGGAACACGTTATGTTTGGAGACGGTGTCCCAACTGACACTTTTCAATTTCTTTTTTAGAGACGGTTCAGACACCGATTAAGACTTTTGTAACCGATTAATTAATATTTTGTAGTCAGGTAAAAAAGTTTTCTTTGATAAATAATTGATGTAATTAAATTAATCAAATCTACACTTCTACACTAATATAATAAAGAGGTAAAGTTTGTTTTTTTTTATTATTTTGTTTATTTGTTTGTAGGAGGTAATCTCTGGAACTACTGGTCCGATTGGAAAAATTTTAGCAACAATAGAAAGCTGCTTTACTCCTGAGTGACATAGGCTATATTTTATGTACGCGGGCGAAGCCGTGGACAAAAACTAGTAAGAAATATTTCGTCAACAATCACATTGATTGATGTTAACAGTGTTGATATTTATTTTGACACATTTAAGTACTACTTATCTTTTGAGTGAGTATACTATTGCGAAAAATTTTTACACAGGACTAGCGGCCGTGTCTATGGTGCTGAAATTAGTACATGACCTTATTTTTCATATAGGTTTCATATAAAATAGGTATATATTATACTAGCTTTTGTCCGCGGCTCTGCCCACGTACATAAAATATAGCCTATGTCACTCAGGAGTAAAGCAGCTTTCTATTGTTGCTAATTTTTTTCCAATCGGACCAGTAGTTCCAGAGATTACCTCCTACAAACAAAAAAACAAAAAAATAAAAAAACAAACTTTACCTCTTTATTATATTAGTGTAGATATCTTCTTCTTTTCGTGTCGATTTGACTCAAATTTTGTCCGACCAATATTTAGCCACCTGAACAGCTCTCTCATTGGGGTCGTACAAGTCATTGTAGGTGCAGGTGGTAGTGCACGCTGAGCAGGAAAGGAGGTGATGCATATCCTGTGAAGGGGCTCCACACTGGCACTGTACTTGCGATGGGTCAAGGAAGCCCCATTTGGCCAGATTATCTCTGCAGCGACCAACTTGAACCCGCTATCGGTTCAGGTATTTTTTTATTTATACCTATATATAGATATATTTCCTACAATAATAGATTTCTTATAGGTCTGAAGGTGACGTCTCTGAGCGCTTCTATTTTATGACTACATTTGTTGCCTTGGGTGTGCCTGTCCAAACAATTGTTGTGTTGATAATAATAAATGATTCCTGCAGCAGGAATAACAGGAATACAAACAAAATTAATTTGAAACACAATAATACTTCAAAGTACTGTACACTTATCTCGAATGGGTACCCATTTGCATTATACGTCAAATTAGTTCACTGTACGCTCGCGAGTGGCGCTTCAAATAGGCACAAAAAATTAGCTGTCAACATAATATATTGTGGAACAGCCTGTCCAGTAAGTAGTCGAGGTCAGTGCCTGCTATGGGAGACCACTGTCACAAGGCTTTGCCAATTAGTTAGTTCACAAGTGGAAAAAGAAATGGCACAGCAAGTCCTGATTCCTTACAACCTAAGACCTTGATTGATTCCGGTCCCATTTTCTGGACACCGTAGACACGGGTTTGCAGACGGTGAGCAATGGGTAGCTCACCGCCCGGTTGTCTGGTCCGGACCAAGCCAGTGGTCAACACCGCGTTATGTTCCCGCGTGCCTCAAGGAGTTGTCAGCAAATGGAGAGGCCCAACTTCACGGCCGGAGCTTACTAGGGCCCCGGTCCGGTTTCTAAAAGGAAGGTCCCTCCTTGGTATGAAGGCTAAGAAGGAATAGGGTGGGTCGTTTAGTCAGTAAGAGTCTGACACTGTTTCCTGCTCCGCCTAAGGGCGGGATTCGTCATTATAGTTCGTTTTTTAATTCTAGACTACGATTTGACAACTCAGAATGTCATACTCTAGAAATATGTCCCCAATTTTCTGGAGTTTGACATTTTAAGTTGTCAAATCGTAGTCTAGTATTAAAAAACGAACTATAGATGATTTTTCCAACCATAAAAAATACCTCGGTTTATTAAGTAATTATTAAAGAGCAAAATAACACTGGTCAGTAACTACTTAATTGAACTTTTGATTCAATTACGAAAATGGGTCCAATAAGAATTTTAGATTTCCCTCGTAAACTCGTAATGTAAGGAGGCTGATGCTGTGGCAATCAAACTGTTTTATATCGGAATTTTAATTTGTATTTTGTGCACGAATGTTTGCTGGTCATTGGTGAATTAATTACAGTCTGTATTTATACTAGGATAGCAAGATATGAAATAGTTATATTTATTTTAAGTAAAGCATGCAATAACAAGTTAAAATCAAGGAGTCAAGAGTGAATAAGTTACTCCTAGGTAACGCGCCCATCGTCGACCGCATCGTCGTTTTCCATCAGGTTTTTTTTTTCGGTAGTTAATTCCTTCCATTCCTTTTCGCTGTGGAACATGGCCTGAACCAAGGCCCGGCGCGAGAGGTCGCCGCCGCCGATCGCCCCCACAAGGACACGGCGATGCTCTTCCCAAGCGGGGCACACCTCTGTGTGCTCCACCGGAGTGGGGTGTTCAGTCAGTAAAAGTCTGACACTATTTCCCGCGTCGCCCAAGGCCGGGATTCATCATTGGATTATTTTTGCCCATAAAAAAACCCCACTACGGTGTATAAGAAGATATCTAATTTAACGTTTGTGCGATTCAAAGTCCTTGAGAAAAATTAACATTTATATCTCAAACCGTGCCTGATACAGTTACACATCCTCGCCGATCACTGTCTATACAGTAATGGCTGAAGCGTGCTAGTCTACCACCATCACCACAAGGAGCATATCTCACTAAATTGAAAAAAGGAAATAAGATTTGATATGGATAAATTACTGTATGAGGGAGAGGGAGAACAAAGAAAATATGGATGGATTGTGTGAGAAGTAACATGAAAGAAAGAGGAGTTAGTGATAGCGTAACAGGTGATAGGACAGAATGGAAGAAAAAAAAAACATATTGCACCGACCCCAAATAAAACGGGACGAGGGCAGGAAGATGACGATGATGATGATGGATAAATTACTCCTATTGTCATTATGCGAGTTGTTTATGAGATAAGAGTAAAGACATCTAAGTATTGTTATATAATCTAAATCAAAGTCATCATCATCATCAGCCTTTTTAATGTTCCCACTGCTGGGACACAGGCCTCCTCTCTCTAGGAGAGGGAATGGGCCATAATCCACCACGCGGGCCCCCGTGCAGATTGGTAGATGTCACATGTCTTCGAATTTTTGGTTCAAGGACATGCCGGTTTCCTCACGATGTTTTCCTTCACCGTTTTGAGAGTTTCGACAATAACGTCCACATATAAAAATGTAAACTAAATTTGTTTCGATTTGAGATAGATTCATGATAGCACAAGTTTAAACCTTAGTGGTTTTTTGGTTGCTATTTTACCTAAATAGTTCTGTAATTTTCTGTATAAATGATAAATAAATAAAAAAAAATATGCATAGATTACTCCCATTGTAATGTACAAACTATTGTTATGTATAAAAATCGATGTAAAGAAATATTTATTTTTAAAAAGTGCACACCCTAAAAACTACAATAAATAACAACAAACTAAAACATTTTTTACATATGTAGTTATTTTGAGAGGCTTAGGGGTTATAAGAAATTTAGGATATAAAAAAAGAAAAAAAAATCACTCACATAATAAATAATAATATAATAAAAATATATTTTTTTGTATAAAATTTGAATGGATATTTTATTTTAAATTAATAATCAAGAATAATTATTATATTTTGAAACATAGGTACTACATTCAGGATAGTAACGTTTAGTTAAATGTTGTATTATCTGTATAAAAATAAACACATTTAAAAATGAAAGGAATTAACACAGCTATTCTGCGATACTAGATTTTTCATTAGTGTTTGTGTATTATTAAGGTGGCCCTTCCTCATTCGCCTAAAGTCAACATCGCGCGTGGTTCAAAAGGCTGTTGCTTCATTTAACGCAATCCAGAATGATGTTTGATGCGATTCGACTGGCCTATTGGTCTAGTAGTTAGTAGCCCTGACTGCTACGCCGGAGGTCGTGGGTTCGATTCCTACCCAAGACAAATGTTTCGATGCCTCCCACGTAAGTTGTTGTAACCCACAAAATGTCGATTTTGGGTTTTTTATGTAAAAGTGTCTAACTTTATGTATACTATCCTACAAAAAAACAAAAAGTCCAAAAAACCTATTATTTAAGGTACTTTTGAAACGTATAATGTTGTATATTTCGAACGATTCCAGCGTAGACTGTAGTATTTATTACTTGCAATGGTTTACAACGGGGAAAAGCGTACGCGCGCCCGTTGTATGTAACACATATCACAGATTACGCTGGAAATCGCTGCCAGTTGCACAGCTCACGTAATTTTTACGTCGTTAATTTAATATTCTAGTAATTACTATTCCGTTTAACTTTATCTTTAACTAACGTGATAACCTTTTAAAATATGGTATTGATCCCATACAACAATTTACGTCGATAATTTTCAAAATATTTTATGTTAAGTGATACATACAATATTTTACTTCGATGCTAGATATGTAAAAGTGAGTTGTAACATCACATACAACGATTTACGTCGCTATTCGTTTGAAATGAGTACGTTGTATATATTTTTCAAGGAGTGTTTTATGAATATCACTGGAGTCAGAGCCATCCTAGACAACCATTTTCATTGAATCTAAGAAGTTTTAAATGACTAAATTAACAGATGATGGCATATTCGTAATTTTGAACCCTAAAACTACAGATCATTTTCTCCTCATTAAACTTTAAACTGCTCACTTACTCGTATTTCATAGCTGTGTAGTATAATAACCATTTGGATTATGACTGTAATTGCCATTTTTGTTTATATTATATCATAATAATTATAGCTAATAACAACTTGGCAAAATGGGGGATTATAGACCCCGGTGACACACAGTGCGAGTGCGGTGTCTCTGACCAAACAATGGCCCACCTATTGGAGTGCTCAAAATGTCCCTACAAGTGCACGCTGGAAGACCTTAAGAATGCCAATGAAGCTGCTATAAATGTGGCAAGCTACTGGGCCCAAAAACTTTGAGGGAAGCGGAATCCATCGATTGGAGAAGAAGAAGAAGAATTATAGCTAGACTGTGCTGGGCAAAGGCCTCCCTCCATTCTTTCCAGTTATCTCAGTTTTTCGCTTTATCGTACCAATTCTCAAAGAAAGCATCCAGGTCGTGTCGAGTAAATGTGGGCCTGATTGCCTGTAAAGTACCGAAAGATTACAAGTGAGTTTTAGTCAATAAAAGCAACTTTTACTAATTAAAAGCCACCAGGACTTTCCTTCTTGTTCGTGTTTATTGCCAGTTTCCCAAATCAGAAAACGTTGTTCGATACTTTTACCTTAGTCACCATCTGCATGTTTCTGCACTGTTGAACTCTTCAAGCTAAGTCCACTATCAGTTATTTGATTAAATGAAGTATCGTTTGATAAAGGTAATGAAAAAAATACACATTTAAAGACTACAGATTTTTCAAAAAGGACTAACAAAAACAAAGAAAACCTTTCTAGTAAAATATTAAAAACAGCCGGAAAACTGGTCTACTGAGTCTGCTGTAAGCACTATTTCAATAAATTAAACTAAAAAGACGACAAAGAAAACAATCGATGTATAATTATGGCTAATTTAGTTACAGGAGAGCCCAGCTTAGAATTTATGCTGATACTATTGCGAGACATAAGTAAATAAGATTAAATTGCCTGTTACCGTTACTGAAACTTCAAACTTCAGACGTGTGAAAACAACAGTTTTCCCATTTCTATAAGTGATTAAGTTCTTAATAAGGCATTAGTTAAATTTGATATACCAACAGCAATATTAATCCCCGATCAAAGAGATAATTATACTGTTAATAATAACAGCCTATGAAAAAGTCTGGGTCTGTCAAAACTATAGTTTGTGACTATTTCAAGAGCTTTTCAACTTCTTGCAAATTGAGTCAAATTATGCTTGACAAAATCCACAAATGTTATATTAGACAGAGGTTTCAACTTTTAGTGTATATAGTAATAATGTGTAGCTTTTGCCTAAAGGGTACACAGAGAAAGCGAAATCTGAAAGATAATAATATTGTGAAGATAAAAGGGGTACAAGTTGGTTCTGAAGATTCAATATTACTATAATGTTTTTTCGGACTGTAACGTGATGACCATTTCTTCTCGGTTGGGAAACAATGGCTATTTCTCCTTTTTTTTAAATGCATATTACAGAATGAGCTTTAAGTAAAGTCACTTGGAAAGATGGAGAGGGGAAAGATAGATATAAAGTAAAGACTGTGGGAGAAGTTATATGAAAGAAAAGGGAGTCAGTGATAGCGAGACGGGTGATACGACAAAATGGAAGAATAAACTTGTTATACCGACTCCAAATAACATAGGATTAAAGCAGGAACATGTTAATTATTTACCTATTTTTAAATCTCACTCGGTTACTAGAATTTTCATAATCAAAATCTTAAAATACTTTTTTGATTTTTGATTATTTAAACTGTAATTAAATTTGATTAAAGAACGACGTAATTAATTCAAAGTATAATTTAAATCAAGAGAACACTTAAATTTTCAGTTTTATATATTTTTTAATTATTTTTAATCTTAATCTTTAATATTTTTCTAATCTTTAAAATATAGTTTGTTATTTTAAACTTTAAATCCAAAAACGCAAAATGTTGAAAACCAGTTTGAAAATATTCAACTTTTTTGAATTTCGGAAATGTATTAACAAAACAGTATTGTCCTAAACGAAATTAGGCTGAAAAAACCTGGTATTTATTTTATTATATCAATTAATGATACACATACCACACCCTTTTTTTTATTTGTAGTCGACGTACATTGATGTAAGTATCATATATGATTAAAAACGGCTCTTATACTCCCGTGTATAATAATGTAAGTAATAGTTACAACATTTTGCAAGGACCTCATGTCGCGGTAAACAGTTGTAACAACAAAATCCAAGAAACTGTTAAAATTATAAAGTAATGACATATAGTAAACAATAACGTAATAAAAACTATACTCTCATACCGAATTTCATAAAGATTCTTTGAAAAATGTGGTTTGTATCGCAAAAAGAATCTTTAAAACGCTCTCCTGTAAAATTGCATTTTTGGGGTTACAACAACTTACGTGGGAGGCATCGGTTTGTGTGATGAGCATGATCATTTGTTCTGTGTCTGGGTGAAATTTATGTATAATATGTAAGTATTTAGAAATATATAAGTATGTTTATTATTTGTCTAGTACCCATAACATAAGCTCTACTTAGCTTGGCACTAGATGGCGTTGTGTGAAAATTGTGAAATATATTATAAAAAAAAAAATAGTAATGTGAAAAAAAATTGGATAACACCTGAAAACTCTGTTGGCTTTCGGTAATTCTACGATTTACTCGAAAGTTTTACAAAACTTGTTTAATGAAATACGTGTTTTTATTAAACCATTAAAGGATTTTTATAAAAAAAAATATATCTTTTAGAATCTCAATTAAGTGGGCAAGGCTTCTATAGAAATACTTTTTATATTTTTAATATAGGAGTTTCTTATAAAGATTCAAAATTTACGTAAAATAGCAGATTTTCAGAGAACTTTACTAGATTACTCTTACGCAAATTTATGTTTTGATTTCTATAGAAGCCTAGATAATATTCACACGATTTCTTTGTATCTAAAATATCTGAAGAAAGATGTGTAATAACATCAAAATCACGTAAAAGCGGTTGTATGAAAGTCTCAATCGGGTTGGCCGCTCTTAAGTCGTGGTCACACTTAACTGTCCTGTATGTCAAGTGGTTAGTGGCCCTGACTGAAGTAAATAAACTTCTCATCAAAAAAATCGAAACACTTCCGTTTTCATTGTTTCTGTCCGAATTTAACACAAAAAAGAATTCATACGATGAAAAAAAATACATATATTATAGCTGGCAGTTTGGCCATTACAGTAATAAGCGAAAATTCTAAATTCAAAATTAGAATTTCATTTGTTTATCTTATAAACGAAATGAATCACTGTTTTGAGACAAATGTGTGTTTAGGGTTGGAGTACATTTAGCGTTTAAAAACTAAAAATTGGCGCCTATCCTTAAACTTTTTGTTTTTTATTTCAATACTGTGACTTTGGGACGTCTGAAAAAAGGTTTTTTTTCTAAAACGTATGGATACTTCGCCCACAGAAGCCGCCCAAGTTGTGGCATTGCTGGATTCTGGCCTTAGTCAGCGTGTTGTGGCTGCAAGACTGCATCTAAGCCTGTCATCTGTTCATAGAGTCTATAAACGTTATCGGGAGACTGGTTTGTTCACGCGCCGTTCAGGATCTGGCAGGAATCGGGTCACTTCTGAGCGAGATGATCGATTTATTGTAACAACTTCTTTAAGAAATCGACGTCTTAACGCTTTTCAACTGCAGCGGCGGCTTCGTGTTGTACGAAGGGTGGCTGTAAGTGACTCTACAATTAGAAGAAGGTTGAAGGATCGTGGACTGGTACCGCATAAGCCAGCAAATGGGCCGAAATTAACTGCAGACCATCGAAGAGCGCGCCTTAACTTTGCACGTGAGCACCTAAATTGGTCATACCTACAGTGGAGCAAAGTTCTCTTTTCTGATGAGTGTAAAATTATGCTGTAAGGTAACGACGGAAGGAACAAGGTCTACAGAAGAGACGGAGAACGCTATGCACAATGCTGCATTGAAGAAAAGGTCAGCTATGGTGGCGGTTCGTGGACGGTTTGGGGAGGAATCAGCGCCGACGGTAAGACAGAGCTTGCTTTCGTGTCTGGGCCACGTCTGCCTGCACTAAACTGTCATCGGTACGTCGAAGAGTGTCTCGAGCCTCATGTGATGCCCTATGCACATTTTATTGGCAACGGCTTCATATTCATGCACGACAATGCTAGGGCTCACACCGCGGGCGTCGTACGAGATTATCTTAACGAAGTCGATATCTCTATTATGGAATGGCCAGCAAGAAGCCCGGACATGAATCCCATTGAACATCTATGGGATGAATTAAAGAGACGAATTCGAGCAAGAGATCCTGCCCCAGAAACACTTAGCCAGCTGCAAGATGCAATCCAAGAGGAATGGGACAATATACCACAGCATGTGATCGTGACTCTCATCCGATCGATGAAGAACCGTATGGAAGCAGTAATTAGAGCTCGAGGAGGGAATACAAGTTATTAAATAAACGTTTTTTAGCTTTTTTTTTCATTTACGTGTGTTGTTTTATCCATTTCCTTTATACTCCATACGGAATAAAAATGACTCATTTAACAAAATACGAAACCTATGAAAAATTCATTTAAATTTAGAACATTAACATTAAGATTTGATAAGCTCATATTACTCACTATTAAACGACATTTAACATTTATTCCTAAATGTACACATTTTTCTGATAATCCTGACAAAACGTAAACTTGCAAGGTGTTTCGATTTTTTTGATGAGAAGTGTATATTTTACTAAGCGCACTTTTTTTTAACGGTAGATATAAATCAGCAGAAACTAGTTCTTAACTGCTATCCCAATTAATTGTAAGCAGTGATGCAATCGTTGATGGTGAGGCGCACTAGTTTATTAAGAGCCTATTCACTCAGATCAGATCAAGGCCGCAACTAAGTGCTCGGTCTACGAATGCACCCGGAAAGCTGCAGTTCGTGATGAATGGCGCCGTATGACCAAGATGATCACTCATCGTGATCCAGTGATGACCACAACCACTCTGACAAGAGTGTAACTGAGAAGAAGAATGCATTCTAGCCTTGAAAACACCTAAATGTACTAGATTGTATTTATGGTGTACCTACAATAAAGAATATATCTATCTATCTAAATTATAATTATTACAAGCTTTTTATTAGCTTGCAATGTAACTATGTATGTTCGGCTCAAATCTTGCAACTCAATTTTGAAGCAGATATCTTCAACCGATTGAGCTGCAATTTTGCATGCGAATTAAATCCCATGACAATGCAATATTATGATGACATGGAGCTGATCTGATGATGTAATCGCGAGGTAGCCGGAGGAACTCTGTAAGTAAACAGCACAACCACGTCGAATTTGGGCTCGTGTGAATCGTCTTGACGAGTTTTAATGGATTAAGTTCAGAAAATTTATTTCATATATAATTAGATATCTAACCTTAAAACTACATAACCCTAATTAACTTAACTAAAAATACCTAATCTAATAAAGCTTCAAAAAACTCTTCCACATCGCTGTCGACCGGTAAAGTGCCCAAAAGGCTGGCCGCATTGCCACGCTGTATGGCAATACTTATTCTTTGCCCAAGGTAAAAGCCAGCCCTTGGGTCACGCGAAGTGGCAACAACCCGTTTAGAAAGTTCATTAAACAACTTGTGGGCACTCGGACCCCACGATCCGAGAGTTTTAATTAAATAAGTATAGACCACCGCTATAAAAGCTTGTTAACAAAAAAAAAATCATTGAAAGGTTGTTTTAAAATGTAAATAACTATTTGCACAAAACGTGAGATGCGCCCTTTTTATAAGCAGCCAGTAATATACAGCGATGTACTCAGATAGGTAATAGTCATCACGACGAGACGCGGGCCCATCTCCGATATTATGCGAAATTATTCGATTAACGCAATCGAATCGCAATCGGTATGCGTTTTATCGATTCATTACTTTTACACGAATTTATGTTTACCTAGTTTGTGCTCATGGTTTGGCCTGCTTAAAATATTACATTTTGATACAAGTGTAGAATGATTGTCATTGCGATCGAGGCGAAATTCGCACGAGCCGCAGGTGTGTTATAGAGCCGAGGACTGCAATGACAAACTTTGAGTAACAATGACAATAAACTAAGTAAAAAAAAAATCACCCTTGACCGTGACGATAAGGAGAGAATAAAAAAGCCCTTGTTGTGATAAACTCAAAAAAGCACTTGAGTGATGTACATGCTATATTGAACCTAATAGGAGTGTGATAAGAGGCAGTTTTCGAGTAAGTGTATTGAAAAGTAATTTATTACTCGATGGGAACTTGGTCTTCCCGTCAGATATAATTAAAGCTAGAGTGAATCTACACTAATATAATAAAGAGGTAAAGTTTGTTTTTTATTTTTTTGTTTGTAGGAGGTAATCTTTGGAACTAATGGTTCGATTGGAAAAATTGAAGCTATAATAGAAAGCTGCTTTACTCCTGAGTGACATAGGCTATAAATTATTTATATAACTTGGAAATAACCGAGTTATCACAATTTTTGTCTCACAAATTTTCCGCGGACGAAGTCGCGGGCAGAAGCTAGTAGGTTAATAAACTAGTGCGGTTAAGCATCAACGATTGCATCACTGCTTACCATCAAGTAGGAAGTCACAGTCAAGCACTATAGTTTATATCTTAACCTTTCGAATACCGTGATTAGAGACATAATAATATATAATATATTCCATAACTATCACACAACGGCGTTTAGTCCTAAGTTAAGCAGAGCTTGTGTTATGAAAGTCAATGAGTACTAAACAACTGATAAATATACTTATATATTTCTAAATACATACATATTATAGATAAATTAGTCACAGAACAAATTATCGTGCTCATCACATAAACATTTGTCCTAAGTGGGAATCGAACCCACGACCTCCGGCATAGCAGTCATTGCCACTAACCAGGCCCGTTACATAATAGAAAAAGTTCGCGTCGGGCTCTAGAATTGAAATAGATTCTTATTTTTTCTTGGGGTCTCTAAATCAAGAGTGAATAGGTTACTTCTAGGCAAGCGTGCTCTATCGTCGGTTACAACATCGCTTACCATCAGATTTCTCACCTAAAAAATAGCCACCGGGACTCCGATTTCAAAGGTTTGAAGCAAGAAGCAGAAGGGTTGAAGTCAACTGGGGCCAAGGGTTCGCGTCCGAATGGAAGGCTCTGGCCCCAGTACAAAAGCAACGTAGGAACGAGGTGAATTGGGACGTCAGTCTGAGGGCAGATTTATTTATTTAATAGCAAACCAACAGCATGCATACAGGAATATCACATAAAATAATACGAAATACTTTATACTGGTATACATGCCTATTACAGGTATGCACAGCTTACACTATAAATTTGGTTGAAAAAATTAACACATAAAATAGAAAAACATGCACTCAAAAAAATAAAATAAAAAGTTGGCTAAAAATCTAAAATGAATTGTAAAAAAGGGGATAGGTAAATATAACATACAGATGTTAACATTCAAAAGAAAAGTTTGCTTTAGTTCATACCTCCGAGACTGCTCTCCTAAACTTGTAAAATGAAACACCATGTAAATCTGTGTGTGGTGATTTGCAAAAAAAAAGATTTGTCATTGGATGATTTTTGCCCACCACAAAAAGAGTCAGAGTGTATCACTGTATGCCAAAGTTTATTAAAATCAATTACAAGAAGTACACAGACAGACTGACAGATAAATTATCTAATAATAAATAATTGCATGAATTTAGAACGATTTTAGTGATTAAGTGTTGCGAAATTATACACTCGTGAGCAACCAAATCGACTCAAACTTTCATTGCGCACATATACATCAATTTTACATAATTTCCACGTGGTATTCATGACAGCAATATGCCATTTGAAAGCTTAAGATGTCAGCTTTCCAATGCGCATCAATACCTTTTATAAAAAAAAAAAACCCCTATTCACTTACGCAATTTAATTGAGCGATACAGTAAATTTGTTCAATAGCTTACCCACGACTTGCGCTAATTACTCTGCTGTGAAAGCCCTCCGCAACCCGCTATCCTCATCAGTCGCTTATCACAAGTTGACAAGTACACATCTCCGTAAATTACATTCATTGTTTGTACAAGAACATGGATACCATACCAGAAGAAGCCGCTCAAGCTGTTGCCCTTTTGCAACAAGGGCTTAGTCAGCGAGCAGTGGCTACCCAACTCATTTGAGTCAGTCTGCTGCATCCAGTATATACAGACGATATCAAGAGACAGGTGCCTTTACTCGGAGACCGAGGACCAGCCGCCACCGATGCTCTTCCGAAAGAGACGACCGTTTCATAGTGTCAACCTCGTTGCGTAATCGCCATTTAACGGGTGTTGATGTGCAACAAGAACTGAGACGTGTACGAGGGGTGGCTGTTAGCGAGTGGACAGTAAGAAGACGCTTCAAGGAAGCCAATTTAACTCCAAAAAGGCCTGCGACTGGCCCCAAATTGACTGCTGGTCACCGTTAAGCGCGGCTGCGGTTTGCTCGAGAACATGTAGATTGGGACATAGTGCAATGGCGGTCAGTCTTGTTCACTGACGAGTGCAGAATGTGCCTACATGGAAGTGACAGAAGAGGCCGAGTCTACAGACGTCCGGGTGAACGATTTGCACAATGTTGTTTCGCTGAAACAGTTACATACGGGGGCGGTTCTTGCATGATGTGAGCTAGGATCTTCTTAGAAAGCAAAACCGAGCTTGTTTATATGCCTGGGGGAGGCCGTGGGGGCGGGCTAACGGCTGATCGGTATATCACCGACATATTGCAGGATCATGTTATTCCCTACGCAGAGTTTATTGGCAAAGACTTCGTTTTAATGTACGACAACGCCCGTTGTCACACGTCGCGGATCACTTGACAGTTTCTTGAAGAAGTCGAAATACGCGTAATGGACTGGCCTGCGCTCAGTCCAGACATGAATCCCATTGAGCACTTATGGGATGAGCTCAAACGAAGAGTATGGGCTAGAAATCCAGTACTTGCAAGCGTGGAAGAACTTAAAACAGCGTTATTAGAGGAGTGACACGGCATTCCTCAAGAGACCGTCAAAAAATTAATAAGGTCGTTGAAAAGCAGACTGCAGGCTGTAATTAGAGCTAGGGGAGGCAATACCGAATATTGATTAAATAACTTTTTTATGTTTTTCCAACGTTTTTTGTTTTTTTTGGAAAGCACCAGACGCTAACCCTTTGTCTTAAATTTCCGTTTTTTGCCTACACTTACATTTTTTACATTATTAATTATTTTTTTTAAGTAATATCATTAAATTAAAGTTGATATCTTAGGCTTTCAAATGGCACATTGCTGTCATGAATACCACGTGTAGATTTTGTAAAATTGATGTATATATGCGCAATGAAAGTTTGAGTCGATTTGGTTGCTCGCGAGTGTAGATCGGTTTTAATAGGAGATTAGGATTTGCGTAGGCTCTAATATCTTTAATCATGTTTTTATGAGACTAGTTGAGAAATTGGCGAATTTCTTAGTTCATCTGCTTTCGTTGCGGATCATACATCTATATACACCGTTAAATTATGGTAGTTTTAATCCCGTGGGTCGATCCGGAACATTAACCACTATCCGATTCTTCTTCTTCTTCTTCTCGAATCGATGGATTCCGCTTCCCTCAAAGTTTTTGGGCCCAGTAGATTGCCACATTTATAGCAGCTTCAGTGGCATTCTTAAGGTCTTCCAGCGTGCACTTGTAGGAGAAAATTAAAAATTAAAGTAAGTATTTTTTTTTTCTAAAACTGAAATTATTTTTCGCTTATACGAAATTCATTTCTTTTAAGTAAACAACAGCTGAGCGGGTTCAATGACTGTAGGTTGTCTGTCGTTGCGTACTAATTACCTACGATCATTAGATATTGATATTGATGACAGTGTTTCATGTACCGGATCGCCCCTTCACGGGATTAAAATTAAACAAAATTTAACGGTCTATATGAAAGCGAAATACCACTCACTGATTAATCATGAAACCTTAGAAGCTATAACACCTACAAACTTAAAATTTAGCTCGTAGAGTCCTTATAGAGTATAGACAATCGCAAAGAATTTTTCGAAATTAAGGGGATAATACGGGTGTTGGAAGTTTCTATGGGTATACCCAGCTACACGCAGGCGAAGCCTCTAGCGAAGGCTAATAACCTACACATTTATTAGTACCGCACATTTTATATTCAGAAATCTATAAAGTCTCTTTTTTACAAGAGGATATATATTGCATGTGGATGGTATATAAATGTGGATGGATGGAGAGGAAGACCGAGGCCAAAAAATATTTTTTTTTTTGTAAACCATTGCATTAACAATTTTATGAAAAAAAACTTGTTTTCTTTTTGGCGTTTGTCGACTTATCTCCGAAACGGCTTGATTGATTTTGAAGGGACTTTTACTAATGGATAGTTAATGTTATAATAACCCCCAATTCTGAAAGGATTTTAAACTTCTAAAGTCGGTCGCCACCGTAGTCACTGAGGCGAGGAGAAGAAAAAGTGGGAGTGTAAATGAAAACTCGGGGTTAATAAATACACAAAATAGAAAATAAATAGCTGTGCTGTCAGACTATCTATATTCACCTACCTACTCCAGTCAGATCACGAGGCAGAATTATTTAATATGCTACAGCCAAATACGCAGTTCTCTGATACCTAGATTATATTTCACAATCTAACATAATTGATCAACGATTAGACCTAAGCAGGTAAATAAAATAAGCATGCACTTACCGTCTAGCAATTTTTTTAGGGTTGCGTTGCATCGGCAAAAAGGAGCGCCTTTTTTATGGTAGGTAAAAATTATCGAATGGAGTTAACTCTAATGACGTCACAGGGTAAAATACCCAACACTCGCATTTTTTCAACCGACCCTGCCCGAAGTTAGAGTTACTTGTTACGTTGTTGTACGAAGTTAGGGTTAACTCTAGGGTAGCTACTACACTACTCTGGTTATTTTTTAATCCAGCCCAAACCAAAGTAGCGCACATCAGCGCTGCTGTCCTTTGACCAAGCATTTTGCAATCTGGCATGAAGAAAAGTCTAAAAAAAGTCTTTAAAAGTGTAAATTTGTAATTACTTGGATTTATACCCGAAAATAGTTTTTTGCACATTAAAAGTGGACATACGCCAAACGCCATATTGTTCCAACTTATAAACCGCGTATTCTACCTACCTAACCTAACAAACTACAATTATTTTATTATTATAGCTAGCCAGTGCTGCCCCACTGCTGGGCAAAGGCCTCCCTCAATTCCTTCCAGCTATCTCGGTTAGTCGCTTTATTTATTTACTAGCTGTGCCCGCGACTTCGTCCGCGTGGAATAGTTATTTTGGGCATCATATTTATTTTTGCAAACAACCTCCTCAGCTTTATAAATTATAGCTGTTACCCACGACTTTGCCCGTGTCAATTTCTGTTATTATTTTAGACAATTTAGTTTTTAAAAGAATATAATTATCTAAAAGTACTTCATAGAGCTACACCCCAACTTGGGCACGCCATAATCTCGGCGGTAAGTCCCCTCTTTGAGGCGTGATATCTATCACGGCATCCTCACCTTCCGCATGACGTAGGTTCTCACCGGACATGGGAAGAAGGAAGAGACGCCCGGGTGTCGCCACTGTATGGTCAGCCCGGAGGATACGGTGGAGCACACGGTGGAGGTGTGCCCCGCTTGAGAAGAGCATCGCCGTGTCCTCGTGGGGGTGATCAGTGGCGGTGACCTCTCGCGCCGGGCCTTGGTTCAGGCCATAGTTCGCAGCGAAGAAGAATGGGAAGCGGTCGCCTCCTTCTGCAAAGCAGTAATGCTGGTAAAGGAGGAGGCCGACCGCATAAGGCAAAGGCAACAGCGCCCTCGCCGTAGCCGTCACCGCCGCGATCCCGCCGATATCCGGTCTCCGTAGACGCTGGCTTGTGGACGGTGAGCAATGGGTAGCTCGCCGTCCGGTTGTCTGGTAACAGTCCAGACCGAGACCAAGTCGTCGACGGCGTGCACTGCTCCCGCGCGCCTCAAGGTGTTGTCAGCAAACTGTGAGGCCCTTCAGGGGCGAAGCCTCCTGCAACTGAGGGTTGGTGCGAAAGCGTTATACCGGGGCTCTGGGAATATGGCAAGGGAGGAACGGGGTAGGTTGTTTAGTCAGTAAGAGTCTGACACTGCTTCCCGCTCCACCCAAGAGCGGGATCCGTCATTGGATGATTTTTACCTACCATAAAAAAAACCCATCCGCGTCGCCCGCAAGCAACCCCTCTCCTCGCCCGCCGGCCAGGCACAGCGTCAAGTTTAGCACATCATGCATCGCGTGTGAATTTTATATCGGAGTTATTTTAAAATTGTAATATCTTCTAAGATGTTCATTGAAATTAAATGATGTCAAAAACAATTGTGTTTACAATTACATACTCTTAATCAACAACACATTTATTTGGATAAAGAATATATTATTATGTTGATACAACTCTAACAAATAATCGGTAAAAATTGGCTAAATTTGATTCGCATAAAAACAGTTCTAGTAAGTTAATCTTAAAAGATAGACATATACTGTCGCGGACATTTTTTTAGATAATTTTAAGAGGAATAATTCTTTCATACATATTTTTTTGGTATCTTAAACCGTTTTGGCAGCGCACGCAACGGAAGCCCTCAAAGATGAATAATTTTCCCCGTTTTTTCCACATTTTCCGTTATTTCTTCGCTTCTATTAGTCGCAGCGTGATGTTATATAGCCTAAAGCCTTCCTCAATAAATGATCTATTCAACACAAAAAGAATTTTTCATTTCGAACCAGTAGTTCCTGAGATTAGCGCGTTCAAACAAACAAACAAACAAACAAACTCTTCAGCTTTATAATATTAGTATAGATTTAAACTTCATGTACAGTAGTGGTACATAGGCGGACTTAATGCTACAAGGCATTCTCTACCAGTCAACCTTTGGGTTAAAAAAGACAACACTGTGGTAGGTGTGCACAATAAATAAATAACAGATATTTTAGACCAACAGGCCAGTCAATAAGAGTACGTAGCTACTAGCTATAGTAGGTATAGTGCGTAGCTACTAGCTATAATATAGTCGTCGTTGCTATGATAACGTAAAGGCCGCCCCTTTTTTATGGTGGGAAAAAATCATATAATGATGAAGCACTTCGTCATCATCATCAGCCTTTTTTTTCACTGTTGGGACACAGGCCATCTCTCTAGGAGAGGATGCCGCACTTACGAATATTGTTACTGCGCTTTAAAAGTCGACCGCCATTTTGGTTCAACTTATAAACTGCGTATTCTATCTACAAACAAACTACAATATTTCATTTAACTCAGCTACACGACCCTCGACCATCTATCGAAATCTAACCTTACGCGGTCAACCAGTATCAAATGAAAAGTAAAAAAAATCAATTAAACCGCTATAGATCTCAGTAGCAGTCACGATCTAGATCAGCACGATGCGTTGCGCAGACGCAGGCGGACGATAAATCATGCGAAGCGAAGATTTTAGTTGAGCAATCGCTGTTCAGAATTTGAGAGGTCCTGTTTGTTTATCGCTCCTGGATTTAGGCTGTTGTATTTAGTGTTTAAACTTTGAGCCTCAAGCGAATGCCGCTTTCCTATTGTTCTTTAATTATGTCTGCAATTACCAAAGTCGAATGATTATTGAATCGATTTTTTTTTGTACAATCCCAGAGTAATAAAAAAACAATTACTACATAATATAAAACAAAGTCACTTCCCGCTGTATGTATGCTTTGATATATTTACAACGACGCAACAGTTTTTTTTGCAATGCGGTTTTTTTAATATATAGAGTGATTCAAGAAGTTTATAATATAAAACAAAGTCACTTCCCGCTGTATGTATGCTTTGATATATTTACAACGACGCAACGGTTTTTTTTGCAATGCGGTTTTTTTTTTAATATATAGAGTGATTCAAGAAGTTTATAATATAAAACAAAGTCACTTCCCGCTGTATGTATGCTTTGATATATTTACAACGACGCAACGGTTTTTTTTGCAATGCGGTTTTTTTTAATATATAGAGTGATTCAAGAAGTTTATAATATAAAACAAAGTCACTTCCCGCTGTATGTATGCTTTGATATATTTAAAACGACGCAACGGATTTTTTTGCAATGCGTTTTTTTTTAATATGCATGTATATCAAGAAGTTTATATGGATAATACGTGCATAATATACATGCTTAATATATTCAATATTATGCCCACGGGCGAAGCTGGGGCGGGTCGCTAGTCTATTATAAAAATAACAGAGCAGTGATGTCCAAGGTCGTAGGTTCAAACCGAGCTAGGGAAATATCCCTAATAAAACCCTATATCAAAGTAATAACTTTGAGTAATTTTTTTCATCGCCATTGCTCTCAAAACGTTGAAGGAAAACATTGTAAGAAAACCGGTATGTCCTAGAACTAAAAAATCGAAGACATGTGAATTCTACCAAGCCGCTCAGAGCCCGCGTGGTGTGTTACGATCTATTCCCTCTCCTAGAGAGGAGGCCCGAGTCCCAGCAGTGGGAATATTTATAAATAATGCTAAAAATGCTAATGAAAATAACGGTACTAATGACGATAAAATATTACTTAAAAGTTTTATTGTACCATTCTAACTAGTGGGTCATATTGTGGTAAGTAACAAACATAATAACCCAAATTGGTCCAAAAAAAATCCAAAAGTTTCATCTCATCGATCCTTCTGAGGTGTTCCTGTCCTATTATAATTTAGGTATCTTCAAGGCAACAGAGAAAAGGCCCAATAAAATAGTGCGCCTCACCATCAACGATTGCATCACTGCTTACAATCAGGTGGAGTCGCAGTCACGCACTAGTTCATATACATAAATAAAAATTGTGGATTTGTTTAAATAAATAAATATCTAACTACATCAACCATCCGTTCTACGAGAAATATGCCCTGCCCACTAGCACTTAAGTGTAGCAATTCTTCATGGCATGTTCGATTTTGAATCTCCTACGGTTTTCTTTATTCCTGATGCAATCATGAAAGCATAGCCGTTTCCATTGGCATTAGGTTTTTTTTTATGGTAGGCAAAAATCATCCAATGACGAATCCCTCTCTTGAAAGAAAAGAAATAGTGTCATTTGCTATGAAATCTATAGGTAAATCACTCTCACTGACTAAATATGCCACTCTTACTGACTAAATACCCCACCCAGTTTCTTCTTCGCTCTTCGTACTGGGGCCAAGCCTTCCTTTCAGAAAGAGGGCCCCAGTAGGCTTCGACCGTTTTGATTGCCCTTAGGGTAACTTTCATTACTCTTAGCTTTACAGTGTATTTGTTCACAAGTTTTTTTTACAACTATCACACAACGCCAAACAAACCAGAGCTTGTGTTATGAGTACTAGAAAAGAGATATAAATACGACTATAGATAAATTACACCCAGATACAGATCAAATGATCGTGCTCATCTTACAGACATTTGTCCTGGGTATGAAACAAACCCACGACCTCCGGCTTAGCAGTCAGAGCCACTTACCACTAGACCAACAGGCCCATTGAAACCCAGAAGTGCATACGTAGCTACTATTTGAGTGGCTAATGGCTCATTCACTCAACAAATAATTGGTAGTTTAAACCCCTAGTTACGGTCATTCACATTGTTATAAAAATTGCACAAAAAGTCATGTAGGCTTAATTTTCTTTGCAACCAGACTATTTTTGGCACTTTTATAGCCAGTTGTTTCGATGATGTAGTGGTTGTAATTGCAATTAATGAGTACAACCGTCATACAACGCCCTCTAGTCTCAAGCTAAGCAGAGCTTGTGTTATGAGTACTAGACAACTGATAAACATACTTATATATTTCTAAATACATACATATTATAGATAAATTACACCCAGACACAGAACAAATGATCGTGCTCATCACACAAACATTTGTCCTGGGTGGGAGTCGAACCCACGACCTCCAACATAGTAGTCAGGGCCACTAACTACTAGGCTGACAGACCAGTCAAACATTTCAGTAATAAAAGGGATTAGCTTAATTTTAAGTCCATGTTCAATTTATTGTGGTACTTACGTGGAATTAATTAAATAAGACCTTCTCTACCAGTCAATCGAACTGAAGGAGTTGTCAGCAAACTGTATAGCCCTTCAGGGTCGAAGCCTCCTGGAGCTGCCGGTTTGAGTGAAACTGTTACCGCGGCTCTGGGAATAAGGCAAGGAAGGTACGGGGTAGGTTTTTTAGTCAGTAAGAGTCTGACACTGGTCTCCTGGTCCGCCCAAGAGCAGGTTTCGTCATTCGATGATTTTACCCTACCATAAAAAAAAACCAGTCAATCAAATTAAAATAAAAAACCCAGGTAAGTACTTAGGAGTTGTAATTGCACACTAGTGGTTCCATATAAACTGGAACAGTTTGCCGGCTGCAGTCTTTCCATCCGATTATAATTTAGGTGTCTTCAAGGCTAGAGTGAATAAGCTCTTAATAAACTAGTGCAATAGGTGTAATGAAGCGTGGCCCGTACTTGAGCGGCATAAGCAAAGCCTGCGTGTCACGGAAATGAATATGCTGCGCTGGATGTCTGGAGTTTCGCGGAAAGAACGCATTAGAAACTCCCGCATCCGGGGCAGCCTTCAGGTCCGTGACATAGCGGATAAACTGCAGGAGGGTCACTTACGCTGGTATGGTCACGTTTTACGAAAACCGGCAAACTACGTGGGTAACAGATGCCTCGTCATGACACCTCCGCCGGGACCCGGAAAACGAGGAAGGCCTAAGAGGCGTTGGATCGACGTCGTAAGGGACGATATGCGTGCCAATGGGCTTACGGCAAAGGACGCGAAAGACCGAGCGAAGTGAAGGCGTTTGAGTTGGAAAGCAGACCCCGGGCACCGAGGTGAAAGCCAAGGTAGCAACCGGGACTGGCGCTGAGATGATGATGATGATGAAACTAGTGCAATAGGTGGAGCGACAATCTCGTCATGTTCGCGGGGCAAACGAGGCCGGAGGTCGCCCTAGACAGAGAGGTTTGGAAGAAAAAATGGGAGGCCTTTGCCCAGCAGTATGACATACAATAGGCCTTACCATCAACGATTGCATCACTGTTTACCATCAGGTGGGATCGCAGTCAAGCACTAGTTTATTGCAATAAAAAAAAACTTAAGTACCTTTCTTTTTTTTTATGGTAGATGAAAATCATCCAATGACGAAACCCGCTCTTGGGCGGAGCGGGAGACCAGTGTCAGACTCTTACTGACTAAAAAACCTACCCCGTACCTTCCTTGCCTTATTTCTGGAGCCGAGGTAACAGTTTGCACATACCCTCTATAACTTAAGTACCTTTGAAAACAATTCAATTCCCGAATTGAGTTATAAAGATTTTTCCGAATGTAAAGAAAGAAAGAAAAACAGTTTATTCACGCGAAATGACGCACCCTTAAAGCTATTAGACAATCATTAAATTTTATAGAAAACAATGCATTGCATTTGCGCAAAAATGGCCAAACGCTCAGCATTATGCTGTGGTCCCATGTATAATGCGAATCGCTTACATTACAATAGTGGCATTACTACAAATTTATAGTTTTCAAATTTTATTTTAAATTCAAATTCAAAACATTTATTTCAAATAAACCTTTACAGGAACTTTTGAAATGTCAAAAATTCGGTCTGTCAGGAAAAAAATGACGCTAATTGCACATTCCAAAAAGTAGGTCTCAATGGAGAAGAATGTGCAAGAAACTCCATGGACACTCTTTTTAATCATGTTGAGTTTTACAGATATATATGTTACATATTTTTGTCGCTGCTATGATGTGAGAACAATGTAACTAAAAGAATAAAAAGTACATGTTCTAAACAAATTAAAATAAACCACTGGCAGCTAAGAAATGACCAGTCCCAAGTCCAACAGACAGCGCCAGTTCACGGACATGACGCGTATATCAGCACCACTCAGCTCAACCATTATGAAGGGAACCGAATGATCCAACACACGCGCCACCAGATGGTGACATCCATTTGAGTGAGCATGACAAACTCTGTTATACTTAACCATGGAGTTTCTTGCCGGTTCTTCTCCATAGGAAACGTCGAATTTGGTACCGTGCACTAGCTTCTGACGTTTTACAAGTGCCCATGTAGACCTATGTGAAATAAAAAGATTTTGACTTTGACTTATGCTATGAGACCTTGCTTCATGCCAAACAGGATTCTAGGTCAACGGGAAATACCGGAAGAAACATAGATTATTCACTTTTCCTATCTCTTTTATTGCACCTACCACTGTTTGCCACTCCATCACCCTAAGGTTGACTGGTAGAAAATGCCTAAGGCATTTATTCCGTCTCTGTACTTTGGGTAAGAAGTGTTTAATAAATAGATCAATAAAAGAGGTATAGTTTTATTCAGTAAAAATCTGATCGCGCTCCACCCACCGTAGGGACCCTGCAGAAGGGTCGAAGACCGTAGGGACCCTGCAGAAGGATCGAAGCCAATTAGGGCCAAGGGTTTGCGTCTGAAAGGAAGGCTCTGGTCCTGGTATGTATGGCGATGTAGGAACGGAGTAGGTTGTTTAGTCAGTAAGAGTCTGACACTTGTTTTCCGCTCCGCCCAAGAGCGGGACTCGTCATTGGATGAATTTTACCTACCATAAAAAAAATCGCGCTCCACCCTAGAACGGGAGAAGACAATGATACGGTACCGGTGGTCATACAACCACCGGTACTTATCGTGATCTTATGTTATGGTATTTTAGTATATTTACATAGCTATAAATACATCTTTCAAACGCTCTACTTTCAAAGATTATTTTGAAATTAATTGTCCACAATTTCACACCATGAATTTATACACTCCTACGCAAACATTAGCCACCTTAACTTTAAGCTGTAAGGAATTATAAATCTTATCTTCTAAAGCAAAGAGTTTATTTCACATTGCCTCTAAAAATCTTCTACGGCCCTTTAAACAGAATGGGTTATTCTGAAATCAACTTAATTCAGATTACGATAGAGTTGAAATTCATGTATCTATTTGGATTTAGTATTTCTCCATCAAATCCATGATTGTCGTGACAAATGCAACCTGTCACAGTATTTATTAGGAATTCTGAATTTATAACATACTAGCTTTTGCCCCCGGCTTCGCCCGCGTGGTATTGGGGTTGGGGTTTCCGGGATAAAAAGTAGCCTATGTCCTATTCCGGAGTGTATCCTATGCCTGTGCCAAATTTCATCCAGATCCGTCCGACCGTTTTGGCGTGATTGAGTAACAAACATCCAAACATCGTAACTTTCGCATTTAAAATATTAGTAAGATTCTGAATTTATAACATACTAGTTGCATACTGGTATGTCTCTTGCTTGAACTATGCGATAATGTTAACCTTAATTAGGAATATATTTCAAGTAATTAAGTAAGAACGAAGACAATCCAGTTGGGTAGATCTAACTTTGAGAAAGAGGTCAATCGTCGAATCCGACTCGGCTGGGCAGCGTTTGGGAAGCTACGCGGTGTCTTCTCGTCTAATATCCCACAATGCCTCAAGACGAAAGTCTATAATCAGTGCGTGTTGCCAGTGATGACGTATGGCTCTGAAACGTGGTCGCTTACAATGGGCCTTATAAAAAGACTCAAGGTCACTCAAAGGGCAATGGAAAGGGCTATGCTCGGAGTATCCTTGCGTGATAGAATCAGAAATGAGGATATCCGCAAGAGAACCAAGGTTGCCGACATAGCGAAAAGAATCGCCAAACTTAAGTGGCAATGCGCAGGGCACATTGCACGCAGAACGGATGGCCGCTGGGGTCGAAAGGTTCTGGAGTGGCGACCGCGTACCGGAAGACGTAGCGTTGGAAGGCCTCCCACAAGGTGGACCGATGACCTGGTCAGGGTTGCTGGAAGCCGATGGATGCAAGACGCACAGGACCGGTCTTTGTGGCGGCGCTTGGGGGAGGCCTATGTCCAGCAGTGGACGTCTTTCGGCTGAAATGATGAATGATGATGATGAATTAAGTAAACTTTAAGCGTCGTTCGTAGTCCAAAATCCCAGCAGCATTTGCTCTTATTAGTTCTAACGGAGATCTTATAAAGGAAATGGACTTCTAATAGGAGAAATATTAATACCTAATAATGTGTGAAGATATCGGTAATTCGAAATTTTAGTTGTTTGTTCCCACATCGTACATTAAAGATATTTTTTAATTCAATTAAATGTCTTTGTCGACCACATCGCCCATACTTAAAGATATTTATTTATATACAGGGTGTCATTGACATGTTAAAGCAAACGAAAACCATAAATCCAGTACATGATTCTAGACCCCCCAGTGGTGGAATTTTTTGTCGGTCTTTTCTTATTTTTTTTTTTATAAATTTTTTACGTTTTTTAAATTAAACTGTATAAAAACGTCATTTTAACATTTTTTGCGAAAAAATGGTTGCCTGTAAAGTCGGTTTTACGGGCGAAGATTTTACGTGACAACGTCTTTTTCTCGGTAGAATATTTATTGATATGAATATAATTAAATTGCACAATAGGAACAAGGAATTGAATGAAAATAAGCCGATCATAGTTGAGTGGGAGAGAGACGCAAGGCATTCGGCGGGCCTCTCTCTCGTTCGGTGACTCATCGTAACGTTACCGAGCGTTACACTTTTTCATAAGTGACTCCCAGCCGCAACCTAATTTAAGACGTTGTCACGTCAAAAAATGAGTGAATTACATTCTAAATTAGTAATGTCGTCGGGTTTGACAAGAATAACGACTTTATTTGCCTCGGTGATTTTTTTATTATTTTTTTTTTTTTTTTTTTAAATTTTTTTTCTTTTTTTTTCTAAAAATATCATTGGGATTGGTTAGAATAACGATTTTATACAGGTAAAAAATAAAAAAACAAAACTTTTTTTTCAAAATTTTGAAACAAAACCGACGAAAAATTCCACTACTAGGGTGTCCAGAATCATGTAATGGATCAATGGTATTCGTTTGCGTTAACATGTCAATGACACCTTGTATACACTTTATTGTACACATACAAGAAAAAAGAAAAGTATAACACATTTATACAATGGACGGCCTTATCGCATTAGAATTCTGCGATCTCTTCCAGGCAACCTGGAATGGACAGTAAATGTCTGGACAAGATATTGGGCTGTCATTGGTGTGACTACAAAATATTAATAACATACTATTATATAATATAATAGATCCACAGATATATTCATATGTTATATAATAAACTAGCGTCCTGCCCCAGCTTCGCACGGGTACTGATATTGAATATATTTTGCATATATTATACACGTAAACCCTCCTCTTGAATCACTCTATCTATTAAAAAAACCGCATCAAAATCCGTTGCATACTTTTAAAGATCTAAGCATACATAGGGAAAGCGGTAAGCAACTTTGTTTTATACTATGTAATGATATTGATAACTAGAGAATATAAAATTACTTTTTGATAAATTATATTTCTTTATTTATTCGCATAGGCACACCAACGATTTACTGACAATTTAATTTAAACAATATAATAATTTATACATACAGAGTGACCGGTAATTAGTGACCGATACTTAAACACGTGATTATAGTCATGATAACAAACAACTTTTACTATGGGAGCAAGCACCTGAAATCGCGAAAAAATCAGCTTGTCAGTACATTTATGGACTCTGCAAAAAGGTCGAAGCCTACTGGGGCCCACGGTCTCTTTCTGAAAGGAAGGCTTGGCCCCAGTGCGAAGCGCAAAGAAGCAACGGGTTGGGGTATTTAGTCAGTAAGAGTCTGACACTGTTTCGTCATTGGATGATATTTGCCCACAACAAAAATAAAAAAAGCTTGTCAGTACATTTATGCTCGACTAACTGGTCAAAATGTACTTACCGATTTTTTACACTATTTTTTTTGTACTAAATATGGGGGCGTTCAAGTATTACGTAACGCGATTTGGGGGGGAGGGGGTGTGTCGTAAAACGTTACGATGCGTTACAGGGACGGGGGGGGGTCTTTCTTACTACACGTTACGTAACACTGTTTTTTTTTTAAATAAAAAATTAGGAAATCAAAACTCCCAAAATGGCAACATTTTTCATATACGTGGTACTTTTCATTTAGGAATCCCTCGATTGTATTAGTCTGGTCTTAGACAACGGCTAAAAAAAGCTGAAAAATAAAGAAAAGTTTAGGTAAAAATGCTCACTTTGAATGTTACGTAACGTTTAGAGAGGGGTACGGAAAAAAGTTACGGTGCGTTACAAAGGGGGGAGGGGGGGTCAAAAATCTTCAAAAATTGCGTTACGTAATACTTGAACGCTCCCTATGTACTTAAGTAACTGATGTATTACGCGAATGACTCCACGGAAACTCAATTGCGCTTAATTAGATAAAATTTAATCAATCTAGACTACCTAGTCTAGATACCTCTCCAAAACCTCAATTAAAATTATTGTACTGAGAAGTATCATACCAAATCAATTAGTATTGCTTAATCAGGCAGATGTTAAATTCTCACAATGAAATGTGTATCTTTTAGCGTAGTAAATAAAGTTCTATTTTGAGTCACTCTATCGAAATGTGCAGCGCCGCGTCGCAACGCGTCTCGGTGTGTACTGACCCTAAGGGCCCTCGCCCACGGGCGACTTTTTGTAGCGATGCAGTCGCGATGCTCTCGCGCGTAGCATCGATACAGACGCGAAGCAGTCGCTAGCTGTGTGCCCGCGCCCACGGGACCAGATTCAGTCGCGATGCAAACGCGATTCGGTCGCGATGCAAACGCGATTCAGTCGCGATGCAAACGCGATTCGGTCGCGATGCAAACGCGATTCGGTCGCGATGCAGTTACGATACAAAAATACCTTGGATCAGTACAGTTGCAAGATGGACTCCGTTGAGGCAACATTAGTTACGTTGTCTTTGGTGCTGCTTTTACGTAAGCAGCCGAAGCGTAGGCAACGGAAGCAGCGTCAATATTGGATGCATCCATTTAATACCCAGAGATTACTTTGTGGACATCATGTAACAACATTCAAACAACTCAAAAATTATGATCTTAAATTCAAAAGTTGTTATAGAATGTCATATTCGACGTTTTGTGAATTGCTTTCCATTGTAAAACCAGAGTTGACACGCAGAAATACAATGATGAGACAATATATATCAGGTCGCGCGTTTGTATCGATACAATCGCGATGCAGTAGCGCGTTGCAAACGCGACTAACACGCGTTAGAAGTGATGCAGTCGCGCGTTTGCTAAACGCGCGACTGCATCGCTACAAAAAGTCGCCGTGGGCGAGGGCCCTAAGACAATCGCAAAGTTCGTTATTGCTGACTCTGTTTTCATCTGTAATTTGTGTTGTATCTACGTGTTTCATCTTATCAATGTTCGTTTGTTTAACCTTTGCATCGAAATTGACCTCTGCCCTTAAGTGAACCAGTTACCAGCTGATTATTGTTTACGGACAGATAAATATCTAGGTAGGTACTTAAAGTCAAGCGCAAGTTCGATCTTGTATGAAGTACTGCTCTCATCTTTGGGACGGATCTGCCCGATAGCAGCTTGATGCGCTTGAAACTATTAAGAGGCGAGTTGAGAGGATTATTAAAAATGGTCCACTCGTCGAGTCGAGGCTTCAAAGTCTTGAGGATCTGCTAAAGGCGGAATTTGTCATTGAATGATTTTTACCCACCATAAATAAACCCCTAAACTATATTGACGGTTAAGAATCAATAACGTCTATCTCAATTTTTTAAATTTTCTACTTTTTTAAATCAGTAGATTTAAAGTCCAATTTGGCATAGGTTATTTAAGCTGCTATCTCAATATTCACAATATTTTCTAAATTATAAGAATTTGCCATAGAAATATCACCTATGTTGGGAACGTAAATTTTTCTGCCAATATGGTCTATCTCTCCTAAAAACGTCTACATCTCTGCTGTTTGTGTCCTTTCTAGTGACTTATTATCTCGAGCAAAGAAATATTTTTTTTCATCAACTGTAAAGTTAACTTTAGTGAGATAGACACTATTGTTTTTTAACCGTCGATATAAGATATTCGTTTGGGTATAGACCAGCAATTTTATACATAAGAAGGTAGACTTCTTAACCATTGGTGGACAACGACATTCTGGCACTAAAAACGTAAATGAAAGAAAAGATGGCATGCTGCTCCAATTGAAAAATGGCATTTGATGATGAATAATACGTAGGTATGCCTAAAGGCATATTGCGCCGGCTTCTCATTTGGATAGGGAAAGCAACAATTCTAACTTATGATTTAAGAAAACCACTCCACTTGGCCGCCGTTATGCAACTTAGGGCCACATTCACTAATGAAACTAATCGCAATATTAGTTCAAAATAAACTCATTTTGAGCATTTAATGGAGATTATAGTTTCATTTCGCAAAACGAAACGCAATCTCACAACTATAAATTGAATCTAGTTTATGCTAAACTCAATTATAATGAGAATAGGATCGATTTTCATGTTTTAAAGTTTTTGTCAAATCGAGGAGAGAAATTATTAAAATTTAATTTATTTACGAAAAAGTTGTTTTTTTTTACGTACACCATAAAAAAATCTCGTTGGGTTTACTTTCTTTAAATAAATAACCATCTCAAATATTAATCTGTTAGTCTAACCGTTCACAAATGATTTGACCATTACATGTTTGCTGTATGGACTTTAAAAGAGATTTTGAGATCTGAGTTTGTTTCGGTATTTATCAAACACGTCAAACTATACTAATGTCATCAACGTAAAGGTGTATGGCCTGCAGATCACCTAAGTCAAGTAAAGTGACTGTACGGTACACTTTATCTAGTGCAGGCATCGATATATATGTACTAACATATAATATATCCATACTAATATTATAAATGCGAAAGTAACTCTGTCTGTCTGTCTGTTACGCTTTCCCGCTTAAACCTCTCAAACGATTTTGATGAAATTTGGTACAGACAATCTTTAGACCCTGAGAAAGGAGGCTACCTTTTATTGCGAAAAAAAGACGCAGACGAAGTCGCGGGTACCAGCTAGTATGTAATATAGGTATATCGATGCCTGCAAGTCGTACAGAACCGTACAAACTATTTCAATAGCAAGAGATAACTGAAGGAGACCGTATGGTTTAGTTAGTAATGACGTTCGGCGATTATTCACCCTTAGGTTATTCCATCGAAGGCGCGGGTTTGCAGAGGGCGAGCAACGGGTAGTTCGCTGCCTGACCGTTCGGTAACCTTCCAGGCCGAGCTCAAATTTTCGACGGCGCGTACTGTTCCCGCGCGCCTCAAGGAGTTGTCAGCAAACTGTAGAGACCCAGCAGAAGGGTCGATGCCAACTGGGGCCAAGGGTTCGCCTCTGAAAGGAAGGCTCTGGCCCTAGTATGGCAACGTAGGAACGGGGTTAGTTGTTTAATCGGTAAGAGTCTGACACCCCCACGAGTACACGACGATGCTGTGCCCAAGCGGGGCGCAACTCAACAATGTGCTCCACGAATCCGATGCAGATACCTCCCGAACTTACCATGTCCGGTGTGAACCTGCGTCATGCGGAAAGTGAGAACGCCGTGAGGTCTTTCTAGACACACCCCTAGAGGACTTAACTACTGCCATAATTGTTGCGTGCCCAGCACTAAGTTGCGATAGCCGCTGACGCGATTTACACTATACTATACTATACTTGAGCAGTGGTGGCCGAGTGGTAACGGCCCCGACTTACGAGTCGTAGGTCGCGGGTTCAAACCCAGCCAGGCGCATTACTTTGTGTAATTTATTTCATCGCCACTGCTCTCAAAACGGTGAAGGAAAACATCGTGAGGAAACCGGCATGTCCTAGAACCAAAAATTCGAAGACATGTGACGTCCACAAATCCGCACTGGGCCCGCGTGGTGGATTATGGCCCATTCCCTCTCCTAGAGAGAGGAGGCCTGTGTCCCAGCAGTGGGAACATTAAAAGGCTGATGATGATGATGATACTATACTAGGGCGAAAAAAATCACCAAAAAAATATTTTTCGATTTAAAAAAAATCCTTGAACAAGCGTCTTTCTGTTCGCGTCTTCTATATATTGTGAGGAGGGTCTTCGCCCTACTATGAGCTAACAACAGGCTTATATTGCACTAGTGTAATAGTAATTGTATGTTTAATGTTCGTAGCTTGTAAAACATGAGTGAATTAGCTCAATTCCATGTTGAGCGCACCCTCCTTTATGGTTTTTAGGCGAACGTAGCTCAAACGACGGGAAAGGTGCTCTATTTACCTTGGACTACATAATCTACACTAATATAATAAAGAGGTAAAGTTTGTTTTTTTGTTAGTTTGTTTTTTTGTTTGTAGGAGGTAATCTCTGGAACTACTGGTCCGATTGGAAAAATTTCAGCAACAATAGAAAGCTGCTTTACTCCTGAGTGACATAGGCTATATTTTATGTACGCGAGCGAAGCCGCTGACAAAGGCTAGTATTATATAATAACACTAGCTTTCTGCCAGCGGCTCCACCCGCCAGTAAGCAGGTTTTTCCATACAAACTTTTGATCCCCATAGGAGGTGAATTTAGGGAAGGCCTTTCTTAGTGCTGGCTTACACCATAAATGAAAACCTTGTGCAAAATTTCACGCTCTTAGTCAGTAGAATCGGCTGTCAGTCAGTCAGTTTCTCCTTTTATAAATATAGATTTATATTTATTTTATTTTCTCTTTCTCTTAGAATAGAAGCCTGAGTCCTAACAGTGGGAACATAATAACATGTAATATAAAGGTAGTTTTGAAAATTTGTAATATTTCCAATACAACTATCACACAAACGCCGTCTAGTGCCAAACCCAAGCAAAGCTTGTCTTATGTCTTATTATATCATACTTACATATTTATATATTTCTAAAAAAATACATATTATACATAAATTAGAATTACTGCCTGGCATAGAACAAAAAATCATGCTCATCACACCCTGATCGAGTGAACCTGACTGACCTATCGGGTTTTCCGATACTCGGGGTTAGTATAACCAAGTTTAAGTTATTAAAAGTTTGATACGTTCTCACACTCCACCCTAAAGCGGAAAACGTCATTGGAAGTTTTGTACCTACATCAATATAAATTAAAAAAAAACTAATTATAGTATTAAACATAAAAAACCAATAACCAATAATCACTTCAATGTCAAATCTACATCATTATCAAAAGTAAACAAAATCTGTACAGGCGTGCCATGACATTGACCCTACAGTAATTCACTCTAAAGTAGAGCAACATTCTAACCATCTCACCGAAGCAGATGCGCCAATCTCCGCGCACACACATACACAAGATACGCACACATATACATAAGGTCTATGTACGCAGTAAAGATGTACATACATTACATGTAATAAGTAATCACTTACATTATGGTATATAAGCGGTTAGGATCCAATACGGATCATCATTCGTGTAACATCGCCCATTCTCGTGCGGTGTTCGAAATTTAAATATTTTTGAAAATAACCGTTGAGTGAAGTGTTTGGTGAAGGTTTGTTATGTTTTGTTTTTTTTTTTTAACATATACAACCTATTTTGGTTGAGGTAACATAAAACATACCTACAGTTTAGGTACCCGTAAAACGGGGTGAATAGAAACAAATCGGAGTTGAATAGAAACTACATTTTGTTGCTTTTTCACGTTATTTAAAGATGGTTTGCAGCATTTTAATATTTTTATAAATACAATATTGAAAACCACAATGCTTTATTAAAACAGAAAATATGAAATCAAAATAATAATCCTAATAAAAATTTTGTTTCTCTTCACCCCCTGAGTTTCTATTCACCCCATTTTACCCGGTACGTAGAACGGGGTAAAATGGGGTGAATTTAATTTTCACGAATTAAATTAAATTAATTATTGTTATGTTTTATATTAGCTGCTACTAGTGACTTTGTTTGCAAGGAATTTAAAAACATTATTCTACTTTCTTGACGAAATCGTAAAAATCAATTCGTAAAAAATCTACTCACTGGGAATGAAATCCCCTTCTACAATAAAAATTAGCTTCATTTAAATAATGTTACATCAGCTATCTATCAGTGAAAGTCCCGTCAAAATGGGTTCAGCCGTTTCAGAGATCGCCACCGCAACAAACATACAAACAAAAAATCGAATTATTGCTAAAATTTGTAATTATTGCTTGTCCAATAAACTTTCATATGCATAAAAATATATTTTAATGTAACAAACAGACACTTCAGTTTTATAGACTAACCCCTGAGTTTGTTTCGGTGTTTCTTCTCACGACACGGTCAGCTAGAAAACACGGACTTCATCTTATTTAAAGTGAGAAATCTGAAAGGCCTTACCAGCTTTTGGAGAGAAGTTGGGCTGGTTGGAATAAGCCCACCATAGTTTATGGCCGCCATGGCTCACGTACAATGGTCTGCATATGACTAAGTGCGGAAACCATACTCAGACATAACATAACATATTTTTTATCTGTTGACATTGTAATTACCAATTTTTGTATTTTTTTTTTAATTGTTACTAACTTTTAATTTTATTTATTGACATTACAATTATTATTTTTGACATCATTAATAATAATTCTAATTTTTGACATTAAATGACATTGGTATTTTTGCATATATTGTAAGGTTTTATAACGGTTCATAATTTTATTATATAATTTTAATCATTTTTACATTATACTTTTATCTTATTGGGAATGTAATTCAATTTTGAGCAATGCAGTATTAATTTCTACTACTCTTCTATTTCTGTTACTAGTTTGTCAGCCTTAATATTCATACACAACGTAAATTGTTTCTGGAATAAATCAATCAATCATACCCGTTCTGGATTCAGTGTTTTGTGTATGTGCGGTTACATATTTTGTGAAGGCACCCATGTTATAGGAGTCATACTAGAGTTTTTTCCAATTTTTATTCATTGCGTAATGAAATTTGTAAGTAATCGCAGATAGGTGCTCTGTAAATCGCAGATAGGTGCTCTGTAAATCGCAGATAGGTGCTCTGTAAATCGCAGATAGGTGCTCTGTAAATCGCAGATAGGTGCTCTGTAAATCGCAGATAGGTGCTCTGGAGTGGCGCCACTTGCACGTGGAGTTGCCCAGAAGCAAAAAAATTATAAATCTCAAACAAGGGTACGGACGTACCTAATGTCTGTCGATGAAACGTAAGGCAGGAGTGCGGTTTTAGTCAGTAGGAGTCTGACACTGCCCAAACTGGCTCGTTTGTGAGGCAGCCTGGGACGTCCATGAAGAATTTCCCATTCCTACCGAAAAAAAAAATGAAATCCGTGAAATGATACGAGTATTAGGGTATTTTTAATATGGTGCGGATTTTATCATGCATGCGGGTTTACTCCGCACATGTCCTTTTCATATAAATATTTATTGTAATACGTGGAATACGCACGCGGGACGCGGCGCGTGATCTCATTCAGAAGGCTGCACGCGAAGCAATCCCGCATGCGTGCATATTATAAACATACTAATACGTACTTTTCATAATGTTACAGGTAATCCATTTCGTGTAAGGAAAGTCCGAAATACCTCAAAACATGAAGGTAAGTTTTTTATCATTTGAATTTCGTTTTCAGTTCTGCCGAAATATGTCCAAGATGTATACACCGTTAAATTTTAGTCGTTTTAATCCCGAAGAGGGTTGATCCAGTACATGAAACACTATCGATTTATGAAGATAAAATAAAGTACTTTTTTCTAAATCTCTCATTGATATGCGCATTTGCGAAATTAATTTTCTTTAAGTAAACGAGTCATTGACCTTGTCGGTCGTTGCGTACTAACTACCTACAGGTCATTGAACTCGCCCAGCTGACGTTTACTTAAAGAAATCAATTTAGAACATGCGTAAATTAATTCGAGTTTAAAAAAAGTACTTTGTTTTTTTATTCTAACTTTACCAATCGATAGTGTTTCATGTACTGAATCGATCCTCCAAGGGATTAAAACGATCAAGATTTAACGGTGTATAATATAATATATAATATTCCACAACTATCACACAACGTCGTCTAATCCCAAGCTAAGCAGAGCTTGTGTTATGGGTAGATACTAGATAACTGATAAACATACTTACCTATGTATTTCTAAATACACACATATTATATAGGTACCTATATATTATCTATAGATAAATTACACCTAGACACAGGACAAATGATCGAGCTCATCACACAAACATTTGTCCTGGGTGGGAATCGAACCCACGACCTCTGGCATAGCAGTCAAAGTCAAAGTCAAAGTCAAAAATTTTTATTTCACATGGGCCTACATGGGCACTTATAAAACGTCAGATGCTAGTGCACGGTTCCAAATTGGTCGTTTCCGATGGAGAAGAACCGGCAAGAAACTCCATGGTTACTCTTTTTAAAAAAATTGTTATCTTTACAATATTTCCATATTACAACACATAAATTATGTAAGGACAGTGCAGACCAGTCAATATTGAACTCCTACCGTTAAAATGGTAGGAAGGCATCTAAAATTTGCGTCTACAATGTCAGTCAGGGCCACTAAACCTAAACATTAGACCAACTGGCCGGACATGTATTAAAATGACATGCGAGCGACAAAGCGAGCTGGAACTATACATCCCTTATAGCTCCATTCCTTTAACAATTCAATTTAGGTCATAAAATGAATCGCTCTTGGTTAGGTCCCTGCTTTCTTACAGTGGGTACGTATCAGGCTGATCATGTTCTCCATTCTCAGATCCTCATAATCAGCGTGCTAGCAGCAGTGTGCCTGGCGGAGCCTCCGGTAGACAACAGGTACCTTCCTCCTGGTGCGGGGGGCGGAGCACCCTCGCAGCTGTACGGCACCCCTGGGGCACCAGGGCTTCAGAGACAAACTGATGCTTTGTTCAGGTACGAACTTATGTTATGTCTGAGTATAGTTTCCGCACTTAGTCCTATGTAGACCATTGTACGTGATCATTGTACTGGTACGAACGAACATACGACAACTAAGCAACAAATGCTATGGGGTCAACAAAAAAAAATAGCCTCTCTCTTGTTATGTTGGTGTTTTATTTTTTTTTATTAAATCCAACCAAAATCACCCATAATGATAAAAGTATGGGGTAAAGCACTGTTCATCTTAAGTAATATTCAAAAAAAATAATTTTAATATTCAAAATAGTGTTTTTTTTTAACAATAGATACATTTCCATTTTTGAAAAACCACTTGTGTCGAACTGTCAAATCCTTATCTACTTTTGGCAATTTTGGCAAAATTGGAGAAAACAGATTTAAGTAAAATTTAAGAATTGGATTCTGTTTATTTTTTTTTTTTCATTCATAGTTCGTAACTAAATTAAATTTTTCGTTAATAAATTAAATAAAGAAATACTTCCTTCCTCGATTTGACAGTAAATCGTGACGTCACAACATGGCAATTGAACCTATTCTTATTTAGAACGCATTGTATCTTAATTTTACGAGTTTAAACTTCTCACTTCACCGAGGAATACACCATACCACAACGCATTGCAAATTTTCAAAATACTAAACCGTTTATTCCAGAAGCCGTGGCGCATCTCGTGGAGGAGCCCGTCGTCCATCATCCCAATACGGAGCTCCCCAAGGCCAATTCAACGCCCCATCTGCTCAATACGGAGCCCCTGGACAAGGGAGCCAACCCTCCTCGCAATACGGCGCTCCTGGTCTAGGCAGTCAGCCTTCTTCACAGTATGGAGCCCCCTCATCTCAATACGGAGCCCCTTCAGGCCAATTCGGAGCCCCCTCTTCCCAATACGGCGCGCCTTCAGGCCAATTTGGAGCCCCTTCATCTCAATACGGTGCCCCATCAGCTAACGCTCCTTCTCAACAATATGGAGCTCCTGGATTTGGAGCTGGTGGTAAGTTTATTTAAACCTTATCGTTATATTTTGAAATTCTCTCTCTCTTACTTTATTGTCTCTGAAACTTTCATATTTGCATAAAAGCAAAGGGAAGTCTTTGCCTTTATCCAAATATGAAAGTTTCAATAACAAAATGGACTGATGACTTGGCCTATCCATGTCATCTTATAGTTGCGGGAATCTGATGAATACGAGACGCAAAGGACCGTTCACTGTGCAGGATCTGGAAGGATACTTCTTTGTAGAATGAAGTCAGTTTTGTGTACAAAATGTGAAATTTAACAGTAGTAGAGAAAGATCAAACAAACGATGACTGGACAGTGTAAAAGATTAAAGGGCTAGGAAAGAAGCGACTAATATTGATATGAAACAGTGGCGTAGTTATTCTAGTCCCACAGGTGCTCTATATCAAAAGTCTTACGGGGGCATATAAAAATGTTTTTTTTTACATATGCTTGGTTTACATTATGAGACAGTTGTGGATAACACGATGCGTCATTTTTACTTACGTCATGCGATACAGGGGACAGAGGTCCCGTATCATTGATACGGCAGATTAAGCGGTAGCTACGCCTTTGATATTAATTCTTCTTCTTCTTTTCGAATCGATGATAAACTTTAAATTGTTTGTGCCCAGTAGGTGGTTACGTTAACAGCAGCTGCGGTGGCATTCATTAGGTCCTCCATATTGCAGGTGTATGGGCACTTAGGGCACTCCAGCAAGTGGCTCATGTTTTGAACGAAGGCACCGCACTCACAGTGAGCATCCGAGGGGTCTATAAAACCCCATTTCGCCAAGTTATATTTAACCGATTTAGTGCTTTCCATACAGGCCACTGCAATTCGTGTCCAGGGGGAAGAATTATATAATAATTATATAATTATGATATTAATTGTGTGACAAAGACGATAAGATGATTTAAAAAAAAAAAATTAAGTAAGCTCTAGAGTAACACGAACATCCAACTTTACAGGTCACTCGCAAGGAGGTTCCTTCGGAGGTCAGTCTTTCAGAGGCCAGGAACAGAGTCGTCAGTACCTGCCACCTGGGTCAGGAGGGTACGGCAGTGATGATGGCAGCAATGGGGTGAGTTCACAACTTTTTTACTAATTAGTGACTCATATTCTATACTGAAAGAGCAGTGGTGGCCGAGTGGTAACGGCCCCGACTTACGAGTTGTAGGTCGTGGGTTCAAACCCAGCCAGGCGCATTACTTTGTGTAATTTATTTCACCACCACTGCTCTCAAAACGGTGAAGGAAAACATCGTGAGGAAACCGGTATGTCCTAGAATTAAAAATTAGAAGACATGTGACATCCACCAATCCGCACTGGGTCCGCGTGGTGGATTATGGCCCATTCCCTCTCCTAAAGAGGAGGCCTATGTCCCAGCAGTGGGAACATTAAAAGGCTGATGATGATGATTATATACTGTAGGTTTTGCAGGTCAATAGGTCGAGTATCATGATTGAGCCCAGCCTAGCTTACTTACTGCAAAGCTGGCATTCTTTTTTAACAGAGATAAAGATAGCTTTTGTTTTATTATTCTAGATAGGCTCGCGTTTGACCACAATCTCACCTGATGGTAAGCGATGATGTGGTCCACGATGCAGCACGCTTCCCTAGAAGTAACCTATTCACTCTTGACTTGAAGACCCCTAGGTTTTAGCTATCAGGAAACAGACGCCGGCAGGGAATTCTACTCCTTAGCTGTACGCACAATGAATGTGTCCCCAAAACGCTTTGTACGTAGCTTTAGTTTAAACTGCAGGCTTTAGGGCATAGAAGGCAGGTAAGTCCTAAACATTTGAGGAACACATTCATTATGCCATGGAATTCCTTACCAGAGTCTGTATTCCCTGATATTTCAACCAAAGTAAAGATCAACGATTGCATCACTGCTTACCATCAGGTGGGATCGCAGTCAAGCACTAATTCATTGCAATTAAAAAAAAAGAGTGGACCATGTATAAGTGACTTCTAGGCAAGCGAGCGCCACCACTGACGACATTGTCACTTTTCTTCAGGTAGGATAGTGGTCAAGTGTGAGCCTATATAAAAAAAGTTGATGTAAAATAAACTAGAACACTCCACCAGATTGAAGCTGTATCTTCAGCTATATGTCGTCAGTGGCGGGGCAAGACCTAAATTTGATGTGTCCGAGATATATTTTGCGAGGCCCCTTGATGTAGGATGGTTTTTTTTTTAAAGCCAAAATTTTTCTACTATGTCTTAGATAGATCTTTAAAAAAAGCGAGTATCTGGCAATACTAACCTACCATATTGGTAGGCTAGTATTGCCAGATACTCGTGAGCCGGTATTGTAAAATTATTTATTGCTAGTAAAACAATTATGCTAGCCCTCCCGCCGCCAACACCTTACGTCGCCTCTGTATGTCGTACTTGCGGCAATGAAAAGCTGTATTAAGTATTCCTTCATAATTTCCAGGAGCCCGCTAACTACAACTTCGAATATATGGTGAAAGATGATGCGTCCGGCAACGACTTCGGCCACCGCGAGTCGAGGCAGGGAGACAGAGCCGAGGGTCTTTACTATGTGCTGCTTCCCGATGGCAGGAAACAGGTGAGGACTTAGTGAACTACCTCCACAGGTTTTTAAGTTAAGTTTGAATATACTGATACTTTATGGGATCAGAAATGATGATATCCGCAGAAGAACCAAGTTGACCGATATAGTCCGAAAAATTACCAAACTTAATGGGCAGACAGGCTTGCATAACAGATGATCGATGGGGCTGAAGGATTTTAGAGAGTCGAATGCGCACCGGAAGACACAGTGCTGGTAGGCTTCCCACAAGACGGATGCAAGATATGACGTTCGTCGACGAGCCGGCGCTTCGGGAGGCCTATGTGCTATCTCCTCGTCGGCGCGTAGTGTTCCACGCGCACCTCAAAGAGTTGACAGCAAAACCGAAGGGCCGAGCAAGGTCAAAGCCTCTGAGGCCATGGGTAATATGAAACTAAACATCAGGGCCCTGAAACTAAGGTAACGAAAGGACGGGGTGGGTTTCTGATTTTTCACCACCAAAACGAAACCCTCACCAATCAACTCTACTGCAAAGCTTTGTACTCAACATTTATCCAATACGTTCTCACATTCACAGACCGTTCAATACGAAGCTGATCAAGACGGTTACAAGCCCAAGATCTCGTACGAAGACACCGGTTTGGGCCAGGGAGGCTACGACAGAAACAGCCAGCAATCTGGCTACAATGGCTACAACCAGGGACAGGGAGGCTACTAATACCAACCAATATCTTCGGAATGAGGTCCAAGTCTAAAAAGTATCAAAATTTTGTTTAAAAAGTTTTTCGTATTATTTTAGACTGGCAACATTTTTATCAGTTTTTTTTTTAAAGAATATTGTAATGTTAGGAAAATCTTAAAAGAAATTGATAATATGATGCCTTGGACCGGATAAAGTATGTAAATTGTTACATATCCTCAATTGATTAACAGTTAATATATTTGACAGTAACAGACAGATTTGACAGTCGATATATCTGACAGTTAATATATTTGACAGTTGACATATTTTATCTATGACTGCATTTTGGCGGGAATCTCTTTGAGTGTAAGTGAAAAACGAAAATTTTATTTCTCAGTGTTGTGCCGTATTTTTTTAGGAAAAGTCTATTTCTCATTAGTAAGTATGTATATTTTAAAGGATTCTATGCTATGTTTTAAATAGTGTGGATATGAAAATAATATTTTCGTTTTTGACATGTATTTTGATTGTTTTAATATAGACGACGACTTCTGCTGTAATTAAAGGAAACGAGTCAATAAAAGACTATTGTACAAAACGCTTATTTAGAAATAGTTGTTAAAAATTAAAATGACAAAATAATATATATTTTTTACATACTTACTTATAATGATTTTCCAACTTTCATTTGAAAATAGGTATTATTTTTTTTATATTTTTAATCTGTAAACTGACCAGAAAAATGAAAATATTTATTAAAATTTATTAATTAAATAAATTTCATCATTTTTCTGATCAGATTTGTATATTTTACGACAAAAATGGCCAGTTATCCAAAAAAGACATTTCAAATGCATTTTAAAATGCGAAATCTTCTCTCTTGTCTGTCAATAATCTAGAAATAGTAAAGGACGAATAATAGAAACCGACATTATAATGTAATGAGCCCTTGCTATGTATTTATATTTACTTATCGATGTATTATTTACTAGTACCCTTAGATCGCGTAACTCAATATTTTGTAAATAAATGATTTAATTAAAACTAAGTATGTTTCAATTACTTCAAATATCTTAAGGGTTTTTACCATGATGTGTTTAACCTTTCGTATTCGTATCTTCGGAACGCAGATCTACGCGAGACAATAACTTTTTAATTGTGTCTCTAATTGCGGCATACGAGAGGTTAAATGTCAAGCGACCGATAAAGAGAGACGGAACTATACGCCATATACATCGTTAAATTTTGGTCATTTTAATCCCCTGGAGAGTCGATCCGGTACATGAAAAACTATCGATTTGTAAAAATAAAGTACCTACCTTTTTCTAAATTTCACATTGACATAGACATTTACAAAATTCATTTCTTTAAGTAAATGTCAGCTGGGTGAGTTCAATGACTTGTAGGTAGTTAGTTAGTACGCAACGACCGACAACTACCTATAAGGTCATTGACTCGTTTACTTCAAGAGATTAATTTTGTATAATATGCGTAAATTAAGTCGAGATTTAGAAAAAAAAGTACTTAATTTTTTTCATTTTATATATAGGTATCGCGCTAGTGGGTAATGCCGTTAGACGCTGGTGTAGCCCCAGCATTAGGAAAATAAAAACACAAAACTTTGATTCAAAACAAATTTATATTTATCTAAATAAAATTCAACAAGTAATATATTAAGATTGATTTATGAAAAGTTGTGTAGAAGCTGACTGTGCCAAAAATATTGAAACATGATTTTTAAAAAATCAACAAAAAATGAGTTCAATCCGTAATATCTGAAAAGAAAGAAACACAATATTATTAATAAATTTCATATTTGTTTTTAAGACTGCATGTAGCGGAGATGAGAATGTTGAGATGGATGTGTAGTGTGACGAGAATGGATAAAGTGAGAAATGAGTATATTAGAGGAAGTCTGAAAGTGGCGCCAGTGACTGAACAGTTGAAAGGAAATCGTTTGTCTTGGTATGGACATGTGAAGAGGAGAGATGAAACGCATGTCATAAAAAGAGTTCTAGAGTTTACACGTGGATGGATGGAGAGGAAGAGTGATATGAAAGAAAAGGGAGTTATAGTGTGACGGGTGACAGGACAGAGTGGAAGAAAAAAATATGTTGCACCGACCCCAAGTAAAATGGGATAAGGGTAGGATGATGATGATTTGTTTTTAAGAGTTTTATCAAGGGAAGTCACTTCTGTATTACAATGCATCAGCCTTATATTGTTCTCACTACTGGGACTTAGGCCTCCTCTCTAGGAGAGGGAATGGGCCGTAATCCACTACGCGGGCCGGTTCCTTCTTTACTTCTTTCCAGGCCCCCCTGGTGTTCACTTTCACTTTTACCCATGGCCCCAGTAGGCTTCGACCCTGCTGACAACTCCCTGAGGCGTGCGGAAACAGTACGCGCCGTCGACGACTTAAACTCGGTCAGGACGGTCGGACAGCGAGCTACCCATTACTTGCCGTCCGCAAGCCCGGGCTTACGGTAGCTGGAAGATGGGATCAAGATCCCTATACTCCACTCCACATTGTTTTTTTTAATATATATATTCCACAACTATCACACAACGCCGTCTAGTCCCAAGCTAAGCAGAGCTTGTGTTATGAGTACTAGACAACTGATAAACATACATATATATTTCTAAATACATACATATTATAGATAAATTACACCCAGACACAGAACAAATGATTGTGCTTATCACACAAACATTTGTCCCGAGTGGGAATCGAACCCACGACCTCCGGCGTTGCAGTCAGGGCCACTAACTACTAGACTAACAGGCCAGTCAAACGTCTGTGGACGTTGGAACTCACCGAGTGATCACATATCCAAGTGTTCGGGACAGATGATGCCGAAGCATTTGGTGCAGTAGTCGATGCAGGGACGATCTGATACCTTGAGCGCCTCGCCCTTCGGACACCATTGTAGCACACTGGAAACCAAATACAAATTATTTAAAATTATAACACGACGCCTAACGCCATCTATCGGTTTGCATGCACAATGCTACGCCACCCGAGTTGATCAAATTTTTTTAAAGGTTTTTTTTTACAAAAAATAAATTGATAATAAAATCATCGAGGTACATAAAGTTGTTCTATTCATCTTTTTTTTCATAAACTGTTAAAATAACGTTTGTATGCAGTTTAATTTAAAAAAACTAAAAAAATCTTTAAAAAAAAAGAAAATTCCACCACTTGGGTGTCCAGAATCATGTACTGGATCTATGTTATTAATTTGCTTTACGATGTCTATGACACCTTGTGCTGTGGGTGAATCTAAACATATAAATATCCGATGTAGGTAGTTAAAAAGTTAAAGCGTATGCTTCTTATTTATTTATTAGAACTTCATGCAACACAAAGGTACACAGGCGGACTTAATGCCTTAGGCATTCTCTATCAGCCAACCAAGGGTGGTGAAGAGAAAACATGGTAGGTGCATAACAAAAAAAAAATAATAATAATAATATTAATAAGATCCAGGGTTAAAATATATATATATATACGAATAAAATAAACATACATATAATATTTATATATATAATATACCTACATATACATATTATCTATATATAGTAAAAGAAAGGGGTTTTGAGACGACTCTGCTATTTGTGGAGAAAATAATTCCGCAACATCAGCTTAAATGAATACCGACTGGTGATCTTCTTACCCATAGTCTCCCGTCTGCATCCACTTGGGGTCGCGCTGATTGAGAAGGTCCCATCTGCCCTTCGGCAGACCACAGATCGTCTCTGACTTGACCGTCCGCACTGCTATGATGGGTGCCGGCAGGAAACCTGGACCGAAAGCAATGTTTGAACCAGGCTAGACTGTATATCGTGTGAAAAAAAATTTTTTCAATACACTTTTGCGAAAATCCACTCTTATCCCACCGCTGACAGGGACACAATGGACTGTTTTCCGCACTAGTCGGGAAAAAAATGTGTGTTCCCCCGCCACAACATCATTACATTGTATAAAACAAAGTTACGCTGTCCCTATGTATGCTTAGATCTTTAATAATACGCAACGGATTTTGATGCAGTTTATTTTAATAGATAGAGTGATTCAAGAGGAAGGTTTATGTGCATAATACATGCATAAGTAATATATTCAATATCAGTACCCGTTCGAAGCTGGGGCGGGTCGCTCGTTATTGTAATAAAATACATAGTTTATGTATCAGGCTGAGTGGAAGTCAACTCCCATGAGGTGCAGGTCAAACATCATGAAAGTGTATTGAAAAACGTCGTTACATAATCTTACCAATTTATCACTGCAGCCATATCACACCCGCCTACGGCTCGTGCAAATTCCGCCTCGGATGCAATGACAAACTTTCTACACTTGTACCAAAATGGACTATTACACTAAAATTACTCGCAAACACACATTTAACACGCGGAAAATAAGTTCAACCAAAATGGCCGCCATTTTTACACGCAGAATAGAATAATACTTTATTGTACACCAAAAAAGTAACTATTTCACAGACACTAATTGTATATGAATGGTACAAAGGCGGTCTTATCGCTGACAGCGATATCTACCAGACAACCTTACGATGGAGTATAAGAGCTTTTTTTTTTTTAATTGCTATAAACTAGTGCTTGACTGCGATTCCACCTGATGGTAAACAGTGATGCAATCGTTGATGGTAAGGCGCACTAGTTTATTAAGCTTGAACTAAAAAAAAAGCAGCCCCGCTTCGATCGAGATCCGAACATCTCTCAGTGCGCATCGCATGCGAAGGTCGATCGCCATTTAGGGTCAACTTATATTACTGTACGTACCTTGCAGAGAAGCTTGTAGTTTAAGATAAGGATTAGCATTAACATCTCCCATCAGCTTGCGGTAGTTCAAATCGCCTTTGAACATAATTGCGACCGCCAGTTGCAGTTTCCTGTACAAGTTGGGGTCGATTTTCTTCATCTCTTTAAAACAGTGAGGGTATGTCCAGAAGTCTTCATCCTTTAGGAAAAAAGAAAAAAGATAATTTAACAAAAAAATTAAACAGAATTTAAAGCGGCTATAGGAAGGTAGTACGTAACGACCGACTACTGCTCTCAAAACGGTGAAGGAAAACATCGTGAGGAAACCGGCATGACCTAAAACCAAAAATTCGAAGACATGTGTCTTCCACCAATCCGCACTGGGCCCGCGTGGTGGATTATGGCCCATTCCCCCTCCCAGAGAGGAGGCCTGTGTCCCAGCAGTGGGAAAATTAAAAAGGCTGATGATGATGACCGACTACTACCTAAAGGTCATTGACCCGCTCAGCTGATGTTTACTTAAAGAAATTAATATCGTACTTGCATAAATATATTTTTTATTTATTTATTTAATCTTCATGTACAGAAGTGGTACATAGGCGGACTTAATGCAACAAGGCATTGTCAATACAGGGTGTCATTGACATGTTAACGCAAACGAAAACCATAAATCCAGTACATGATTCTAGACCCCCCAGTGGTGGAATTTTTTGTCGGTCTTTTCTTATTTTTTTTTTTATAAATTTTTTACGTTTTTTAAATTAAACTGTATAAAAACGTCATTTTAACATTTTTTGCGAAAAAAATGAGTGAATTACATTCTAAATTAATAATGTCGTCGGGTTTGACAAGAATAACGACTTTATTTGCCTCGGTGATTTTTTTATTAATTTTTTTTTGAAAAAAAATTTTTTTTTTCTTTTTTTTTCTAAAAATATCATTGGGATTGGTTAGAATAGCGATTTTATACAGGTAAAAAATAAAAAAACAAAACTTTTTTTTCAAAATTTTGAAACAAAACCGACGAAAAATTCCACCACTGGGGGGTCCAGAATCATGTACTGGATCAATGGTATTCGTTTGCGTTAACATGTCAATGACACCTTGTATATGAGAGTTTTAGAAAAAAAGTACACTTATTTTTAATTTTATCTTTACAAATCGATATTGTTTCACGGGAATCAACATCATCATCATTCCAGTCGAAAGACGTCCACTGTTGGACACAGGCCTCCCCCAAGCGCCGCTACAACGACTGGTCCTGTGCGTCTCGCATCCATCGGATTCTACGGTATTAAACCGATCAAAATTTTGCCTTGTGTTAAAATGAATAACTGTTCATTAGTTTTGCTAAAACTTGAGATCAGCTGGACCGATTTGACTAATTTTAGTCTTGAAATACAGGGTGTCATTGACATGTGACATGACAACGCAAACGAATACCTTAGATCCAGTACATGATTCTAAAGCCCCCAGTGGTGGAATTTTTGGTCGGTTTTTCCTTTTTTTTAATGAATTTTTTACGTTTTTTAAATTAAACTGTATAAAAACGTTATTTTAACATTTTTTGCGAAAAAAATGAGTGAATTACATTCTAAATAAAAAATGTCATCAGGTTTGATTAGAATAACGACTTTATTTGCCTCGATGATTTTTGTTATGAATTTATTTATGTAATTTTTCTTTTCTAAAAATATCATTGGGATTGATTAGAATATCGATTTTATACTGGTAAAAAATTTAGAAACAAAACTTTTTTTTCAAAAATTTGAAAAAAAAACGACGAAAAATTCCACCACTAGGGTGTCCAGAATCATGTACTGGATCTATGGTATTCGTTTGCGTTAACATGTCAATGACACCTTGTATAGATAAAGTCGATGAAAAATATGGATAGATAAATATGAAAAAACTACGTACCATAACCAGAAAGATGCCCTCATCAGCGTATTTCTTCCATTGTTCGCCAAGCACCTTCAAGTTATCAGATTTTATCACCTTAGGAGTACCATCCTCCTCAACCGCCCCTGTGAAGACACAACTCATTAATCAAATCAAAGCATTTATTTCTCAATAGCTCTCATCATCATCATCATGTCAGCCGAGCGACGCCCACATAGGCCTCCCCCGCGGATCTCCACAACGCTCGGTCCTGTGCTGTCCGCACCCAGCGGCTTCCCGCGACCTTCCCCAGCTCGTCGCTCCACCTTGTAGGGGGCGCGCACGGAGCGTCGTCCGGTACGCGGTCGCCATTCGAGAACCGCCCCACCCCAACGGCCATCGGTTCTCCGCGCTATGTGTCCCGCCCACTGCCACTTCAACGACGCAATCCCTCGAGCGATCTCGGTTGTTTTGGTTCTCCTACGGATCTCATCATTCCTGATTCGATCAAGCAGGGAAATACCAAGCATCGCTCTCTCCATTGCTCGTTGGGTGGCCTTGAGTCTTCTTATGAGACCCATAGTAAGCGACCACGTCTCACTACCATAGGTCATCACTGGCAACACACACTGGTCTTTAGCTGTAGTACACGGCAAATAAAAGGACAAAAGAATGTATAACTTCAGGCATGCTCAACGTACACTTTATTTATGTTATTTTTTAACGTGTGTTTTGTAACTGTTGTGTTGTATCTATATCGAATAAATGTATTAATTTAGAAATATATAATTATGTTTATCAGTTGTCTAGTACTCATAAAACAAGCTCTGCTTAGCTTGGGGTGCTTAGCTTGTAGCTCTGCTTAGCTTGTGACAGTTGTGGAATATATTATCTTACTAATATTATAAATGCGAAAGTAATTCTGTCTGTCTGTCTGTTATGCTTTTCTGCTTAAACCTCTCAAACGATTTTGATGAAATTTGGCACAGACAATCTTTAGACCTTGAGAAAGGACATAGGCTACCTTTTATTGCGAAAAAAAGACGCAGACGAAGTCGCGGGTACCAGCTAGTATTATATATATCTGGTTGGGAGGCTGGTTTGCAACCATTTGGTCACCCCATTTGTGGCAATCGACCATGAATGCGAAAAAACAGATTTTCGAGTTTGAATAGAAGCGGGGGGGTGCACGTAATGATACCAAAGAGTTCTACTTACTTGCCGCATACTATAACTAGAGAGACTGAGGAGATATCATTTGACCGGGGTTTTTTTATGGTGGTAAAAACTATTTAATGACCAATCCCGCCCTTGGGCGGAGTAGAATACAGTGTCAGAATCTTATTGACTATACGACCCAACCCATTCCTTCTTAATCTTCATACCAGAGTCGGACCTTCCTTTAAGAAACTGGACTGGGGTCCCAGTAGGTTTCGGCCCTGCAGTGGGGCCTCTACATTTGCTGACAATTCCTTGAGGTGCGCGGGAACAGAGCGCGCCGTCGACGACTGGCTTGGTCCGGACTGTTTCCAGACAACCGGACGGCGAGCTACCAATTGCTCACTGTACGTGACGCAAAAGGAATTCAATGAAGAAAGGGAAGCAATTTCCTTTGTGACTTACCCGTCGACGATGGCTGACTGAACTGGGCATTACAGCAAGCCTCTATCAAGAACCTAAGAGAAAAACAATAATCATTACATAGTACAAAACAAACTCGCTTCCTGTCCCTATGTATGCTTATATCTTTAAAACTACGCAACGGATTACGATGCGGCTTTTTTACCAGATAGAGTGATTCAAGAGAAAGGTTTGTATGCATAATACATGCGTAATATATTCAATATCAGTACCCGTGCGCTAAGTTGGGGCGGGCCGCTAGTTGAGTCACAAAAAAACTCGTTGAGCAATCGCTACGTCCCTGTTAAGGGGCGTGACAGGCGAGATCCGGGTTTCACCCCAAGGTCGCAGAGTCATTTACCCCCGCTAAAACGGGTGGTTCGCTGGGTTGCCTGTTCAGCCATAAAAACTATGACGTTCATTGACTCACGGAAAATCTGAACTGTGCGATTCAGAGATTTGACGTCACACGACAGCGCCATCTAGTGTCGAGTAGCGAAAGCAGCTGTGTGGGTAGTTGTGAAAAGTTTTGTTATGTTCATCATCATCATCAATTCAGCCGAAAGACGTCCACTGCTGGACATAGGCCTCCCCCAAACGTCGCCACAACGACCGGTCTCGTGAGTCTCGCATCCATCGAATTCCAGCAACCTTGACCAGGTCGTCAGTCCAACTTGCGGGAGGCCTACCAACACTGCGTCTTCCGGTACGCGGTCGCCACTCCAGAACCTTTCGGCCCCAGCGGCCATCTGTTCTGCGTGCGATGTGCCCTGCCCATTGGCACTTAAGTTTGGCGATTCTTTTCGCTACGTCAGCAACCTTGGTTCTCTTGCGGATCTCTTCATTTCTGATTCGATCACGCAAGGGAACTCCGATCATAGCTCTTTCTTCTTTCATAGCTTTTTTCTTTGTTATGTTACTTACTTGAAATCTCGTACCGTGACATCTGAGACGAACCATGGCATATTCTTGACGTGGAATCTAATCTGTAAACAAATAAAAAAAAATCATTTCAGCTATAGTTGAAAGAAAACCTTTTAGCGGTGCTTTTAAAATTAAAAAAAAAAAACAAGTATTTCTATTTCACATAGGTCTGTATCATGAAAAATAACAAAGATTTAAGCTTGATATGTTACTTTGTTATCCACATAAACACATGGTCATCAGACCACCCAGTTCGCGCGGGCATTAACGGAAAGTTGCTAATTTACCATATTTAAATTTATTTGTCTATTAACTTTTTTATTTACTTTCTTGGATAAATATCAAAATACCCTATAAAAAAACGCTCAAAATTTTATCATCATCAGCCTTTTCAATGTTCCCACTGCTGGGGCACACAGGCCTCCTCTCTAGAAGAGGGAATGGGTCATAATCCAGCACGCGGGCCCAGTGCGGATTGGTGGATGTCACATGTCTTCGAATTTTTGGTTCTAGAACATGCCGGTTTCTTCACGACGTTTTCCTTCACCGTTTTGAGAGCAGTGGTGATGAAATAAATTACACAAAGTAATGCACCTGACTGCGTTTGAACCCGCGAGTCGGAGCCGATAACACTCGGCCACCACTGCTCTCAAAATTTTATAATCTATTCAAATGTTTGTTGTTCAACCGAATTGAACGAAATCACGCGCGAATGCGTACACTTGGGGATTAACAGCTTTTCTGGATGTCTTACCTTTTGCACAATTTTCTGTTCTATCAAAAAGTGCGCGAGGCACATATCTGCGAACAGTTCGTATCCAGCGTTGTCACATACGATATCTATCAACAAATACACCATCATTATTTGCCTAATCTCTGCTATTTACTTCACCTCTATATATATTTTCAAATTTCACCATATTTACATCGACGTTTCAAAGGTTAACCCACGGAGTAAATATAAAGAGGAGTTGCTGTATCAAGATTGTCCTAAGAAACAGCGCGTGACATTTTACGGGGTGAAGGGGTGTTACACTCCGCCCATTTCTTTAATTTCCATCTGCCGGTCAATAGTCAAACTACTCGCTCGTTCTGTCGATTTTGTCTTGATGTTACGTATCCATCACTAGATGTCGCTAAGTACAGGGTTCCGTACCGTTGTATTTTCGATGTACGAAAGTGACTTTTCTACAGACTTATTATAATATACCATATTTTATTTATAGATTTTGATATCCAGCGTATTTATTGTTTTAGATGAAACAGCCACGGGACATAGGTAAAATAATTGGAATCTAATTACGGACCTATCTTTTTGTTCTGTTTCTTTTTGTTGACGATAGATGGCGGTCTGTTTACGTTCACGAAGTTGTGCACCGGACGAATGCCAACAATACACTGACTTAAGCCACGGCCACCATGATGACGTCAGGACCGTGCTGAGAATCACAGTGCACAGCCGTTTAGGCCATCTCCTCTTTATATTTACTCCGTGGGTTAACCTTTGTCTTTATTTTTATCATTGTCTTTATTTTGGTGGTCTGAATGATGTGTGAAATTTTGTCCATCTATTTTAATGGGACCCTATACAGGAATTTTTTTTAACCAGTGCGCAAATTTAGACATAATAAACTTGAATCCATTTTAATGAAAGGTATTTTTTATTTAGACATGTATCAATAGTAAAAAATTAAGTTAACGCTTACAAGACTTGTTTACTAAGAAAGTTATTCTATGGACGTCGCTTGGGTCAAAGGGACAAAGTAGAAAAATGAGAAAAAAAATGTTATAAACTAAAAATGGAAATGTGTTCTATTGCCTACACTGAGCCACCGAAAAAAATTTACGCAGTGGTTAAAAAATTACCCGGTATAGGGAGCGTTACGCAATATTTGAAGATTTTTGACCACCCCTCCCCCCTTTGTAACGCACCGTAACGTTTTTCTGTACCCCCCCCATCCCCTCTCTAAACGTTACGTAACACTCAAGTGACCATTTTTATCTTCACTTTTTTTTATTTTTTAACTTTTCTTTAGCCGTTGTCGACGACCAGACTAATACAATCGAGGGATTTCTAAATGAAAAGTACTACCTAAATGAAAAGGGTTGCCAATTTGGGAGTTTCGATTCCTAATTTTTTATTTAAAAAAAAAAAGACAATGTTCCGTAACGTGTTGTAAGATAGACCCCCTCCCGCCCCTGTAACACATCGTAACGTTTTACGAGACACCGCCTCCCCCCAAATAGCGTTACGTAATACTTGAACGCCCATATAGCTAAAACTCACCAAACATAACAGTCTGAGGTACGGTCAGCTTGGCAGGGCAGGGTATCTTGGGAGGCTCCGGCTTGGCTGCAGCTCCCTCCCCGCCCTCTCCCTCAGCAGCCGGAGGAGGCGGAGGTGGTTCCAGGGGCTGATCGTCCGGATCCGGTTTTGGAGTCTAAAATGTGTAGTTTTGACTTATAATAGTGTACTTATAAAAATAGAGTTAGGTATTTATTTGTTTAGTAAAGCAAAAGCTGGGTGTTAAATTTCTTGGCTTAGGGCACAACTAAAATCTCCGTTCTACAAATAATCGTCTTCTACGATGTCCCTCACACCGCTCTGGGTTTATCCATTTCTCGCGGCCGTCATCACTTGACACTGGCAGAATAGTCGACACTGGCTCAGTTGCCATTAAAACAAAAAAAAAAATGAGGCCGAGTATTAAAGATTTTCTTCAATGCGTTAATTGCGATATCAAATTAAACCACGTACGAAGACAATGGGTGGCTGAAGAAAATGAAGAATCACAGCAGTTATTGACAGATTGGATATGTAAAGAGGTAATTGAGATGTTATATTAAACTACATCTATATATCATTACATAGTATCATCATCATCCTCTTAATGTTCCCACTGCTGGGACACAGGCCTCCTCTCTAGGAGAATGAATGGGCCATAATCCACCACGCGAGCACAGTTTTTTTTTATGGTAGGTAAAAATCATACAATGACGAATCCCACTCTTGGGCAGAGCGGGAAACAGTGTCAGACTCTTACTGACTAAACAACCTACCCCGTTCCTCCCTTGCCTTATTCCCAGAGCCCCGGTAACACGCACCAACCCTCGGCTCCAGGAGGATTCGACCCTAAAGGGCCCCTACAGTTTGCTGACAACTCCTTGAGGCAACGCGGGCCCAGTGCGGATTGGTGGATGTCACATGTCTTCGAATTTTTAGTTCTAGGACATGCCGGTTTCCTCACGATGTTGTCCTTCACCAGAGAGCAGTGGTGATGAAATAAATTACACTAAGTAATGCGCCTGACTGTGTTTGAACCTGCGACCTGCAACTCGTAAGCCACCACTACTCTCAACACAAGCGATAACACTCTGGAATGCGCTCCATGAATGTCAGGATGGCTACCAGCATTTTTCTTTTAAGGCGAAGGCACGAGAGTACATTTGCAAGAAGTTGACATAATCATCACAGCACTGATTGGTTTTTTTATGGCAGGTAAAAATCATCCAAAGCTAAACCCCGCTGGTGGGCAGAGCGGGAAACAGTGTCAGACTCTTACTGACTAAACAACCTACCCCGTTCCTCCCTTGCCTTATTCCCAGAGCCCCGGTATAACGCTTTCGCACCAACCCACGGCTCCAGGAGGCTTCGACCCTGAAGGGCCCCTACAAGGCACTGATTGGTTGGATTTGTTTCATTTTCACAATAAGGCGCCAAACAAAGCTCTCCTCTAAGTCGTTGTCATCCGAAAATGTGCCCTGAAGACTGGCAGCATTGCCACGTTGAATGGCAATGCTAATTCTTTGAGCGAAGAAACAGCCAGCACTTTGATCACGCAAAGTGTCTATTAGTCGGTGGGTATTACAGTCGAATTGAATTCTGGATTTAAATGTAAATGTATTCTGAATTGAATTTAAAGCATCAGCTTTATAAATCTACACTGATATAATTAAGAGGTAAAGTTTGTTTTTTTGTTTGTAGGAGGTAATCTCTGGAACTACTGGTGCGACTGGAAAAAAATTAAGCCCGCCTTTGTACTGTGTTATGTGCATAAAGTTTTTAATAAATAAATAAATAAAAAAGCCGCTTTACTCCTGAGTGACATAGGCTATATTTTATGTACGCGGGCGAAGCCGCAGACAAAAGCTAGTAATATAATAAAGAGATAGTTTGTTTTTTTTTTGTTTGTAGGAGGTAATCTCTGGAACTACTGGTCCGATTGAAAAAAAAAATTGTGTTGGATAGTCAATTTTTGGAGAAAGGTTATAAGCTATATAACATCACGCTATGGCCTATAGGGGCGGAGCAGTAATCACAGACGCGGGTGAAGCCGCTGGTATTGCTAACATCACGCAGGTGAAAACGCAGGCAAAAGCTAGTTATAAATAGTTCCAACCCAACAACTGCAGACCTTTTTGAGAGAAGACTTTTGGCCGAAAGGTGTGCTGTACCGACGTTTCCGGGGACGGTTACGCGACACCACACAGCGGAACACGACGCCGATGTCACGTGTATAATTATAATGGTTTTATGTTATTTTTATATGTATTAGTTTATTAAGTATTTTGTAAAATGTTAATGTTATGTATTTTATCTATGGGCCTTAGTTGCCTGACAATAAATTAATAAATAAAAAAAAATTATATATATAAGTACTTACTGGGTCCTCACAAATGGGCATTCCCTGTTGTTTCGCTAGTCTGTTACAACTACATTGAGTTTTGAAGGCCAGCGCTTGTTGTGCCTGTAACACACACACATACAACTTTAATATAAAATATATATACTTCATCATTGCATAGTATAAAAACAAAGCCGCTTCCTGTCCCTATGTATGCTTAAATCTTTAAAACTACGCAACGGATTTTGATGCGTTTTTTTTTAATATATAAAGTGATTCAAGAGGAACGTTTCTGGGCATAATACATGTATAATATATTCAATATCAGTACCCGTGCGAAGTTGGGGCGGGTCGCTAGTTGCATAATATAAAACAAAGTTGCTTATGCCCTATGTATGTTTATACCTTATAGTATATATTCTTCTTCTCAGATACTCAATTTTTTATTCATAACAAAAACATATCGTCGAATTGATAACCTCCTTCTTTTTGAAGTCGGTTAGAAATGCAAACTTCTTCCTTGTAATTATTTTACATTATTAAATATACTCAACTATCAGTAAAGAAAACAATCATATTTGCGTTTGGGGTTGGTGGTTGCTGAAAATCAGCTCCGTAGATCGTTGGCAGTATCCATCGTTCACGGTGTAAGCTGAGCAACGACCCATTTTCGCCCAGATGCGACGCACAGTTCTGTTTATATTATGTAACTGTTTTCTTTTATTTTAGTAATGTTATAAGTATTATACACGTTGTTTTGTTTTTTGTTTGTTGTTGTAGAAAAATATGTAATTTATGACAGATGCCATAGACAAAATATGTCATTTAATTAGTCATAGTCATAGTCATTTATTCATTAACAATAAATTGTATCTGAAATTACAAACACGTTAAAGTTACAATAATACAAAAAAAAAACATAAAATACAACACTGGATTGACCTCAGAGATCATCAACAGTATACAGACACCTGCTCAATAGAAATTCCTTGAGTTGTTTTTTAAAAGTGCTGCAGTAAATAGCGCTTTTTAAATGTAAAGGCAATTTGTTAAACAATATAACCGATTGATATTTTGGACAGTGCTTCACAATATTTAAATTAGGCTGTATTTTGGACAGTTTTATATCTTGTCTTCGCGTGCCTTCTCTGATCTTTCGTTCATCCGCAGTCTCATATTCGTGTATGTATTTTGCCATGTTACTTAAAATCACGAATATATAAATACTTGGTACTGTCAGTATACCTAGTTTGGCGAAGTACTCACGGCAGCTCTCTGTTTGCGGAATACGAACTATAGTGCGAATTGCTCGTTTTTGTAAAACAAAAGCTCTTTTGATGTTATAACCATAACTATTTCCCCAAAACATTATGCTATATCTAATTTTTGATTCTACCAACGCAAAGTATACCATTTTTAATTGTTCAATGCCAATTTCTGATCTTAGTGATCTCAACGCGTAACATGCAGAACATATTGATGCGTTTATCGCATTTAATTCATTTTTCCAATTTAGCATTTCGTCTATATGGATACCTAAAAATTTAACTTCCTTCACGAGAACAATTTTGTCACCATTTAAAACCACATCTAAATGGTCCTTATTTCGTGCAGTGGTTCTAAATAATAGTACTTTGGTCTTATCTGTATTAATTAATAAATTATTCTCAGTGAACCACACGTGAAAAGCATGTAATACGTCATTTACTATTTTTGTTAATGTATTCATGTCTTTAGCCGCTATAATGGCATTCGTGTCATCTGCAAAAATTACTATATCAATGTCAGGTAAAATAGTATTCATGTAATTAATAAGGTCATTAATAAATAATATAAATAAAATTGGTCCTAATATGGATCCTTGCGGAACACCCGTAGTTATGATAACTGTCCGTGATTTGTAAACTTTCTTGTAGCCATTTTGTATTTTGTCAATTTCTACGTACATTTTTCTGTTTTTCAGATATGATGAGAATAGTTTCAAGGCCTTACCCTTAATTCCATAATGCATCATTTTTTTTAGAAGTAATTATAATGCATCATTTTTTTTAGAAGTAATTGAGACTAAGGCGACTGTATTCTGCCTAGTGTCTATGTTGCAAAACATAAAACCTAGTTTTCACTTAACAGATTGTATTTTGGGCAAAATAAATACTGTTTCTTTCTTCTTTCTTTCTTTCTTGGTTCTTAGAGGTGCGAGGCCCCATGGACCGTCGCCCACGCCTAAACACGCCTCTGTCTGTAACTACGGTAGTCGAAAGGTTAATACATACCGCAACGACTTTATCCATCATGACCGCAGCTTTATTCACCACCTGGTCGGCAATCTTGTTGGAGTCATCTGCTATGGTCTGGAAATATAATAATATAATATACCACAACATTCGCACTACTATATACATATCATCATTTCATTACATAGTATAAAACAAAGTTTGCTTTCTCTATTTATGCTTAGATCTTTAAAAGTACGCAACGGATTTTGATGCGGCTTTTTTTAATAGATAGAATGATTCAAGAGGAAGGTTTATGTGTATAATACATGCATAATATATTCAATATTAGTAACCGTGCGAATCTGGGACGGGTCGCTAGTATAATATATTCCACAACATTCGCACAACGTCGTCTAGTCCCAAGCTAAGTAAAGCTTATGTTACGAGTACTAGACAACTGATAAACATCATCATCATCATCATATAAACCCTTTCTTAATGTTCGCCTACGTCATAAAAGGAAGCCTTGTGCAAAATTTCACGCTCCTACGAGCGTTGATATGTCAGTCAGACAGTTTCTCCTTTTATAATATGTATGTATCTAGAAATATATAAGTATATTTATCAGTTATCTAGTACTCATAACACAAGCTCTGCTTAGCTTGAGCATCATCATCATCCTACCCTTATCTCATTTTACTCGGGGTTGGTGCAACATGTTTTTTTTTTCCACTACTTCTTAGCAGTTACCTTATCCTTCAAGTCCACGATCATCTGGAAGGGGTCAGCACTGATGATGATGGGTCCGGCAGGCGCGGCATTCTTCCCTTTCTTCCCCTTGCCTTTGGTGGGCGGCGGGGGGGGAGGGTTCAGACGAAGCTTCTCGGTGGCGTCTTTGGCAGCCTGGATCAAATCTACTTGCGAGCCCAGAGACAGGGAGAGGTCGCATCTGTTGGCCCACAGGCAGAGCTGAAATGGAAAGAGTATTTAGATTAAAGCGTTTTGGTATGGTTTAAATGTGTATTTTTTTATATCAATATAGGGTTACTGGTAATTATAATTAGTAATTGATACTAAACACATGATTTTAAGTTATGATAACAAACAACTTTTACTATGGGACCAAAAAAAAACATTACATAGTATAAGACAAAGTCGCTTCCCGCTGTCCCGATTTTGATGCGATTTTTTTTAATGGATAGTGATTCAAGAGGAAGGTTTATGGGCATAATACATACATAATATATTCAATATCAGTACCCGTGCTTAGCTGGGGCGGGTCGCTAGTCTTTTTATAAATAAAAATGAATAGCAAAATGTGTTGCTAAGCGCAAATCTCGAGAACAGCTGAACCGATTTCGCTAATTTCTTTGTTGTGTTTGTTATAGGGTAGAGTAGGGTAATGTAGGGTAGTTTTTTTTATGGTAGGTAAAAATCATCCAATTACGAGTCCCACTCGTGGTCGGAGCGGGAAACAGTGTCAGACTCTTACTGACTAAAGAACCTACCCCGTTCCACCCTTGCCTTATTCCCAGAATCCTGTATAACGCTTTCGCACCAACCCTCGGAGCCCAGGAGGCTTCGACCCTGAAGGGTTGTTTGTACAGTTTGCTAACAATGTAGGGTAGAGTGGAGTTTAGTAGAAAAATCTGTTGCTGAGAGCAAAACCGCGGGCAAAAGCTAGTATTATTATAAATCTTCATCAACTTATGTCAAACTTTTCACAATTTAAAATTAAAATTTACCTTTAGTAGAGTCACAAAGTCAGCTTTTCGTTTATTCGGCTCAGAAACGGCTATCATATCCGCCATTCTATCAGCCACTAAACACATGATCTCTATATTATTCTGAAACGCTTTCCTCTTTTGTTCCTCGAAATAATCGAAATTCTTCAATGTTTTTCTGTAATAAAATATTTATTTTTAAATTAATTTCCATGCCATCTAGTGGCGAAGTTTGGAACTTGTCTGTAGTAATTTTTTATTATTGATAACCTTGGTTTTTGAAACTTAATTAAGATAATTCTAATCATATTTCAATATTGATACTAGATTAATACGAATATTGATACTAATCATTTTTGAACAAAACAAAAAAATATTAATTGTGCCTTTAATTCAGCGCCATCTATTGGTGGACATTGTAAACTGAACATCAATTTCCCACAAACGAAACTAGATGTCGCTGTTGCTACTGAAATATAACTTATCCTATTTTCATTTTTACTTACGTTAATTCACAACCTTCTTTTAATCTTCGATAAACATAACACTCGGTAAACATCCAGTTATTCAAGAAATATTTTTTATTATCTTGATTCTCGATCCAGAGGTTCCATTTCTCTGTGTCCGGGCTTTTCATTTTCAACGGCGCATATTCTTTATTCGTCACTAAATCATTTTTTAATTTGGTCACTTCTCGCATAAATTTAACAACATCTTCTTCTGTCTGTAAACATTAATATTTAAATTAGTACGCGGCAAATAAATTGGACCAAAATGGCTGTCGTTGCTATTGTTAAGCGCAGCCATTTCGAGTGAGACTCGAAAATCTGTTACTAACCATTGAAGACCCACTATTTTAGTTCAAGTTATATATACGACACATATTATATGAGATGATACTTCATTGGTACTTTTTTAGTTTAAAAAAAAATTGTGCTAATTTTTTTTTTGCAATGATTTGAATTACCACTACAAAATGTGTAAAAATACCTATTTACACAAAACTGAATTTATACAGAACATTTTCTGCATTTAAAAAAATATTTCTATTTTTTTTTTAATCTTTGATAAGTCCTTGAATGCCTGATAAATATTTAAAGATTATTAAAAAAAACTGGCAGAATAATTTTATTATAACTAAGTACTGATGACCTAGCAAGGGTTGTGGAAATCTGATGGATGCGAGATGCACAGGACCGTTTATAGTGGCGACAATTGGGGGAGGCCCATGTCCAACAGTTGACTGATTATGATGACCTGGCCAGGGTTATTGGAATCCGATGGATGCGAGACGCACGGAATCGGTAGTAGTGGCGACGCTTGGGGGAGACCTATGTCCAGCAGTGGCCGTCTTTCGGCTGAAATGATGATGATGATGAAAGACTAGAACTTTTTATCGGCTAGAAAATATTCAAATAATACATACCGCTTTTTGATCTCTAATAATTTTTTCTTTTTCCCTGGACAAGTAATCAATGATTTTTGTTAAAATAACCGGCAACCGTTCTTTCAGCGAATAATAGGCAAAACTCCTGAAAAAAAGAAAAACATATTATAATTAGAAATAAATAATCAAAAAATACTTAATAAAAACAAAAAGGAAATCGTAAACATAAAAAATAAGAATAAATCGTGAATTCTGGTCTAAAATTTTCAATAAAAGAAGTTTCATTGTTTTTTATTTAAAAAAAAAATGCTAAAAACAAAAAAAAATAATCGTAATATAACAAAAAAATAAAAACAAAACGCAAAAAGTAACCGCCCGAACAGGGACTTGAACCCTGGACCCTTGGATTAAAAGTCCAATGCTCTACCGACTGAGCTATCCGGGCTCTGCGTATGACGCTGAAATTATTGACTAGATTCCACAAACAAGAACGTAAAACATGACGTCTTTACATTTCAAGCTGATAATGAACTTTATTGCTTTAGCAATAAAATTTTTAATGCTTTGTGTGAACAAGTATTTTACAACAGTTGATTCAAATAAAACTACGAATAATTTGGCAAGGTTTTGTGCGAAATTGCTAAAAATAGTGTCAATTATGATATTAGTCATGAGTTTTGATACTGTTTTAAGAAAATTAATAAGCTATCATTAATATTATTTGTTGCAGTTGCGGCACGAAAGTTGAACTAAAATGGCCATAGTTGTTATGGTTTCGCCCAGCCCCCGCCTCGGTCACCCGAAAAACTGCGTATTTATCGATTTTTCGATTCAATTAAAAAAACGAGCTGGAAGATCATGATGGGCCGTGCGAAAGTTGTGACATGGAAATTGTAAGCGCGATCAATTTCCGTTACATATAAACGCGCCTCAAGACGATTTTAAACCACTAGCGACCCGTCCCAGCTTCGCACGGGTACTGATATTGAATATATTATGCATGTATTAAACACATAAACCTTCCTCTTGAATCACTCTATCTTTTAAAAAAAACCGCATCAAAATCCGTTGAGTACTTTTAAAGATCTAAGCATACATAGAGACAGTGGTAAGCAACTTTGTTTTATACTATGTAATGATGATATCAACCAATAGATAATATCATAGGCTAAAACAACTTTATAATAAGTAAATAGCACTCTTAGCAATATTTAAGGTCTCTGCACACAGCGGGCGCGGCGCGGCGGGACCGGGCGGCGACGCGACGACGCCATACTGATCCGAGGTTACCGTCGCGTCGAGCGGGACGGCTCTGTGTGGCGACGCACAGTGTATTTTTCGCCCAAAAAATCGGACATGGCATTTTTACTATCTAATTTCATAGGATTTGTGATTATAAATGCGAGACGAAAACTCCTGATTGCCCTTTTGCTATAAAATATTGAAAATTAGTACTTGAAAAAAATGTCTATGGTTTCCAGAAAAACCATAGAAACAGTTATAACTTAAAAGTTTGACTTCTTTTTAAGAATCTATTGACGGCATTAAATAGTGTCTTAAAATCCCTCCTATAACAAAAAACATCTAGGCTTTATTTATTCAAGATAACAGATTTATGGCTGATTTTGTAAATTTATGTTTTCTTTTTTTTACCGCCATATTATTACATATTTGGATTTGTAACTAGGATCGAAATGTTCTTTTTATTTATGCTTATGATCCTACAAATTCTTGGATCCTAATTATGCAGGATCTCGGAGTTGTTAAAATTCAGATTTTTCTGGATAGGGTTGTCGCCTCATAATTTAATAAACATAATATTTGAAGTAATTTTTTTAAATGTCAGTTTTTCCAACGCAGTTTATAATATTATCTGAATAAATTATCTTGGTCTTATTTACTTATTGAAACATATCAACAACAATAAAAAAAAAAAATATATCTTACGAATATTATGAATGCGAAAGTTACAATGTTTGGATGTTTGTTACTCAATCACGCCAAAGCGGCTGGACGGATCTGGATGAAATTTGGCACAAGCATAGGATACACTCCGGAATAGGACATAGGCAACTTTTTATCCCGGAAAAACACAAGGTTCCTGTGGGATATATAAGGTGCTTTTAAAATATATGCCAGGCTTTTTATGAAGTATAGTATTATGTTTATAGATTACAATAGTAAAGATAAAATGTTGATAATTTGTGTTATTCTTTTTTCGCATAAAACCATCCTCCGGTGTTACGATATTACGATACGCTGTTGCCGCTCCGCGCCGCAAAACACCGGCGCCATTCATACTACGATTGTCATTCATTTCAAACGAATGCCGCCTGCGCGCCGGCCACTCGGTCGTTACTGCACAGCAACCCCCCCCCCCTTCCCGCCCCCGCGCGCACTACCCCGTTCGCCGCACGCGCTGGCCGACCACCCGCTTGCCAGTCGCCTCCCGCCCGCCACGGGATTTAGTTTTATTATTATCGCGCGCGTTTTTATTAAAAACATTTAGCCAAGTGAACAGTAAAACGGACACATTGAACAAAGTGAAAACCCATTTGTGTGCAACGCAGAGATGGACTTGTGCAACAGTTTCAAAATCGGTAGGGAGTGTGTAAATAACTTTTAAATACGTTGGTGTCGGATAACTTTTAAATACGCCAAGTTCCTGTAATTTATCGTTATTTGATATTACACTTTTGAGCCCTAAGCGAACGCCGGCGTTTTGTTCTTTAATTGTGTCTGTAATTACAAAAGTCGAAAGGTTAATCTAAGTACCTATTGTTTAAACTAACTTAAACTGAACTGTTTAAGTGTGATGTGAAGTTTATCATCGTAACTGGTAACTACTGGTAAGTAATTGCACTTTAAAACACTTGTTTGCCTACGTATTATTGCGTACCTAGTGAATTAGGTAGGGACAAGCTAGTCAGCTGATTTTAGTTATCATTCGTAGAACGAATGGAAAGAGATAGCAGCTGTTTCATTGACGAAGAGAAACATCGCGCGTAATTTGTGAACCACGTTGTGCAGAATAGAGTCAATATTTATTTAACTACTTTATTTTCTCAAACTGGATTAACTGTTCCTGGGCACGAAAGCTCTTCACTATTGTAATCTATAAACACAACAGTACACCTCCCAAAAAGCCTGGCATATATTTTAAAAGCACCTTATATAACTTCTTATTTTGGTTTGGTTACTCAATCACGCCAAAACGGCCTGATGAATCTGTATGAAATTTGGCCCAAGGATAGCGTATACTTCATAATAGCACATATGTTACTTTTTATCCTGGAAAACATAAGGTTCCCGTGGGATATACAACTTCTTATTAGGCAACCCCAATACCACGCGGGCGAAGCCGCGGGCAAAAGCTAGTAATTAAATAAAGTTTTAAAATCTTCAGTTTAAAATCCAATGAAAGGTGATATGTGGTTCAGGGAAGGGGTCCGTCCTCGTTAGGCTACGGCTAAAACCTTGCACCAACACATATTTCCTGGAGGAACGGGGGTGAGGCACCATGGAGCCGTCAAAGACCCATGGCGCCACTTTGCCTCAACAGGACCTGACCCGGCCTGTTGAGGGATGTCTGTCCGGGCTCCGACCGGCTGACTTACTGCAAGGAGGGCATGAGGGCGCCAACCCTCATGTTGGTCCACGAGTGGCAGTTGATGGAGTTGTGGATAACGCCACAGCCGGTACTCTTCATCCTCCGGGAGTATTCGCAAGTACACAAGGAGACGTAATTAGTAGGCTCGATGCCTATAAGATGTTGATCACCAAATCAAAAGAAATGGGATTGAAAATTCGCCCTACTGACCTGCCTTTACAAGAAAGGTCAAACCTTATTTTGAATATTTTAGGATTTTCCGAAACTGATGTCAATGATAAGAAAAGATTCAAAGAAGCAATAGCTAAATTCACGTCTAAATGTGAAATCCTCTACAAAAACTGTAAATATAATATGACCTTTTTTGCAAAGAAGAATAACACGTGGCTTAAAGAATCGATACAAAATGATTTGAATAAATTTTTAATTAGCGAACATCCAACTTTACAAGATGCATCACTTTCCGACTCTGTGGTTATTCCTGACTCTGAAATTAATATTATGAGCCAATCGCTTGACAGATATGAATTTGCACCTCATCATCAGCAACAAATTTCAGAGTCCAATACTGATCCAAATCATAGTGTTCAAGATTTACATATAGTCCCTGAACAAAATATTTTTGATATTGCCGTGTCGCCCACAATCGATGCCATTCCTTCGACTTCTTCATGTTTGGTCTATGAATCACTTAGTGGCAGACAAAAACGAAGGGTGTGCAAAGAACTCCAGTATTCTTTAGAAAGTGAACCACCGGCAAAAGTTATCAAAGCTGTTTCTAGTGCATTAGAAGCAAAAGGTCAAAAATTAAAAACCAATGCATCAAAAGATTTGCAATTTGTTATAAATTCTTGTCTTGAAAGTCCAACACGACCGACTAAGCTAGCAACCAAACTTCGCGAAGACCCCCGTCCTTATTCTCCAGAGGAAGCTTTAGCAGTATTTATAGACAGAAAATTTACAGTAGCTACATACAATTTTTTGCAACATGATTTAAAATCAAGAGGTTTTCCAGCATTTCCTACATATAAAAAAGTATTCGACGCAAAACAAAAATGTTATCCGGATAGTGCAGTTCAAGTAACAGAGAGAGAAGCCTTTGTCCCATTAGCTAGTTTACTTTCTCACACTCTTCAAAGGTTAGTACACTCATGCGACGAAATTATATCAGCATATTGTGAACAAAAAAACCTTGATACTGTAGATTGTATTTTTGAAGGTAGTTGGGGGTTTGATGGTAGTTCGGGTCAATCATTGTATAAACAAAATTTTTCTGATAATCAAGACCCTGAAAACAGTTTATTTGCCACTACATTCATTCCATTGCGGATAAAAACAAAAAAAGACTTTGTTCTTTGGTTAAACCCAACTCCACAATCATACAGGTTTTGCCGCCCGATTCATATCCAATATCGAAAAGAGACGAAAGATTTAATACTCAATGAACAGAAGTGGATAGATGACCAAATTAAGGATTTAACTACATTAGAAGCAACGACATCTAACAAGAAGACAATAAGGGCAAAACCACAACTGTATTTGACATGCATAGATGGCAAAGTTCTGAATACAATAACAGAGACTTCTTCTCAACTTAAATGTTCGTTTTGCAAAGCAACCTCTACACAATTCAACAAATTAGATATTATTTATTCGCGGCCAATAGATGTGTCGGTTTTCAAATACGGAATAAGCCCCTTGCATGCATGGATTCGGGTATTGGAGTTTTTACTTCATTTGGGCTACAAGCTTCCTGTTAAGAAATGGAGGGTAAGCAAATGTTCACTGGAATCAAACACTGTAGAGGAAACAAAGAAACGTGTGCAAGAGAGAGTGCGAAAAGAACTGAAAGTGCTGGTTGATGTTGTGAGACCCAATGCTGGAACAACAAATGACGGCAACACAGCCCGAACCGTTCTATCTGATCAAAATCGTGCAGTGTTTGCAGAAATATTAGGCCTTAGTCAGTGGTTGTTGGACGATCTTCACACGATTCTGGTCACCTTATCTTGTAGTCTACCTGTAGATGCTGATAAGTTTGGAGATTTTTGCAAAACCGTAGCATCTAAATACGTGGCAGAATATGGTTGGTACCCAATGACAGTAACTATGCACAAAATCCTCATTCACGGCAAAGATATTATTAATAGCTCAGCTCTTCCAGTGGGTCTATTATCAGAACAAGCCGGTGAAGCGCGGAATAAGTTCTGGCGTTATGACAGAGAACACCATAGCCGAAAATCCGACCGTGAAAAAACAATGTTGGACCTATTTCACAGGGCACTGGAATCGTCAGATCCAGAAATTTCCTACATTAGGCTTCAGAATAGGTTGAAAAAACTCAAATCTTTGCCTTTACCATCCAAGGTAGTGGAGTTACTGAAACCGTATGAAATCTCAGCTGAAGACGATTTTGAGGCGGCAACAGAAAATGAAATTGAAATTATTGAAGGTCATACCGATAGCGACAACATAACAGAAATTCTTTCGGCCGATCAGGATGAAGAATAATAATTGTTACCCTAACCACCATTTTTTAATTCAAAAGAAAATAAATTTCAAAAGAAATATTGACAACCCTAAAACCATAATTACCATAGAAAACTTTAGAAGCCTCTAAGTTAGAGATCCTTCATTATTTGGATCTGATTTTTTTTTCTAAGCTTCTAACACATTTTATTAACAATTCTAAAGAAAAATAAAATCCAAATAATTGAAAATACGACCATAAAAAAATAAAATAAAAAATGCTTAAATTGTAAATAAATCTCTTAAAACTCAATTAAAAAATATATAAATCAATTAGTATTATGTGTTTTGAGATTATTGTGGATCAGAAAAACCAAGAAGAAAATTTGTGAAATATTTCAAAAGTTATGGATGATTTACTATTTCACTATAAAAAAGAATAAAGTGGTTTTATTTCTCCATAATGAGAAATAGGTGCACGAGTGTTCTATTAATTAATTCATAAAACATTTATGTATAAGATTTCACAAAAAAAAAGGCATGTCCGATTTTTTGGGGAAAAAATACACTGTGCGACGTCCGTACTATCTAGTACATTACAACTGCTCAGCGTCGCGTCGCCGCCCGGTCCCGACGCGCCGTGCCCGCGCCGTGCAGACACCTTTATCTAATGCCTTAATGACTGTAATATACTATTACTGTTTTATGATCACGATTGTGGCATAAAATAATGAGTTCAGATTAAAAAGATTATGGTAGATCATGAACAAAGGTGACAATAATATTGTCACCTTTGTTGTTTACTAGCGACCCGCCCCAGCTTCGCACGGGTACTGATATTGAATATATTAAGCATGTATTATACATATAAACCTTCCTCTTGAATCACTCTATCTAATAAAAAAAACCGCATCGAAATCCGTTGCTTAGTTTTATAGATCTAAGCATACATAGGGACAGGGTGACTTTGTTTTATATATATCGTCGCAAAAATATATTTTAATGAGAAATAATTAAAATAGACTCGTATTTTAATTATTTCTCATTAGTTTTTTTTTTATTATACTCGCTATAAATGAAACGAAACAGTTTTTTTCCTCTACTGAAAAGTTGCTATTATTGACATACGCGGTGTTAGAACTTAAGCAACGATATGTAATGATGATTTTTTTTTTTGTTTTTTATTTTTTTTTAGTAAGGATTATCATCCAATGACATTTTGATTACTGATGCCCTTGAGTGGGAGACAGTGTCAGAATTTTACAAACTAAAAACCCACACCAGTTCTTACTTTGCTTTCGTTCCAGGGCCCTGTCTGACTGGCTGTCAAACTTTGACAGGTTTTTTTTTTATTCTAAATTGGCTCAGATTTGACCACAATCTTACCTGAATATTCAGGTAGTCAGGGAAAAAAAGTTTGACCAAAAATCTATAAAAAAAGTATTGGGTAATCCAGTAAATAGGTTATAGAGCTCTTTGGCAGTCTCTCTATATAAAAACCAAACATTCTATTTAGACCCCAAGCTATTTAGGGAAAAGCTAGGGAAATAGATGGAGTTTACTCAGTTGTAAGCGTGCTCCATCACCAGGTATCATGGTAGTAGTTTGGCTATCAATAAATAATAAGTAACTGCATGAATGCATGAGGAAAGCAGCCATCAGGGAGGAGTGGTAGCATGTAAGGAAGCATGCCACCAATATCTGTTATGATGATATAATATAATATATTCGACAACTATCACACAACGCCGTCTAGTCTCAAGCTAAGCAGAGCTTGTGTTATGAGTACTAGACAACTGATAAACATACTTATACATTTCTAAATATATACATATTATAGATGAATTACACCCATGATGACAACCACCACTCAGTCAAGAGTGATTGCAACAAAGATGAAGAACTAACATACATCTCAACCTAAGTTAGCTCTTCGTCATAATTTTGTCATATTTTAAGTTGTCTGTAAAAAATCCCTTTTACCAATAAGACCACCCAATAATTAGTAATTTAAAGTTCCTAATGTACCAAGTTGTGTTTATGGTGTACCTACAATAAAGAGTATATCTATCTACAGTATTTATTAGTTTATAATTTTAGCTTATATAGGTACATATTTTATTATTATAAGTAACTTGTTTTAATGATACTACATCATATTTTTTTATATTATCTGATATTTATTTACTGTGCACACCTACCAAAGTGTTATTTTTTTTAACCCAAAGGTTCACTGGTAAGGTCCGCCTATGTACCACTACTGTACATGAAGATTAAATAAATAATTAACCTTTCTAATACCGTAATCAGAGATATGATAGACAGTGTAGTAATAAAAAAAACAGTGTGCAAATGCCAGCATTCACTTGGGGCTTAAAAGTTTAAATAAACAAAGTTTAAATAAAAAACAATAAGTTATGTCATGTCTGAGTATGGTTTCCGCACTTAGTCTTGTGTAGACCATTGTACGTGAAAAAAACAATAAGTTTTCAACAGATAGACGTTAAAAGTGCAATACATACTTTCGAAATGTTCCCTGTAGCGGAACAAGCCGAGGTGTATCAATATCCAAAAACGGGGAAGGCAGCTTCACTGCTATAAATGGGCCTCCATAAATAAAGTCAGGACGCGTGTAATATTCTTCATCCTGGACCTGCGGTACGAAGCCACCACTGCCAATCGCCTTTTGCAGTTGACTTGTAGGAGACTTTTTTGACTTTACTGATTCAGGTGTAGATTTCCCACTTGGCGACTTAGGTGATGCGGGCGTAGGTGATCCCGCCTTTGGCGATCCGGGAGTGGGAGACCCGGATTTTGGCGGTGAGCCCGTCGGCGATCCTGCTTTTGGCGTTGAGGTAGGTGATCCCGGTTTAGAACCAGCTTGTGGACTAGAACTCATTTTTTCTTGATTTTAAGTTTATTTTATGCCATAACCGAATAGATATTAGGGTTATTTGTTTTGAGAAAACATTCGAATGTTGTGATTGTGATGGATGACATTGCATTGACATTGACAATTTGACAGCGAAGAGCGTTTACGAATCCCGCCAAGGACAAAAAGATTCTAATAAGAAAAGTTTATTTCCTAATTTTATATTTTAAAAGATATCCGTTCACAGCGATATCGAGTACCAAACTGCACTTATTATTATGTAATCTTTGGTACATTAAAAACATTAGAAAGTTAACATTTACTAACCTGCCATATATTCCACATGCCTCCACATTAAATGGAGTCATTACACGCATTATGGGATAATTCTCCGTGTCTATGTAAATTCCATTGTTATAGTTTTCATCCTCGAATTCCTCATCGTATTCCTCATCGCTGCTACCCATTTTAAATTGATTTATTTCAGAAATGTCGTATCCAAAACACAACACTTGCTAGACCGAATAAGCGCACTTCTGTAAACACAACGCTGAACTAAAAATAGTTTTAGCTCGCTGGCACTTTTAGCTTATTTTCAACACGCGTCTGAATACTTTCACCATCTGTTCCAACTTTGTGGTGGTCTGATATGGATGGTCGATGATTGAAGTACCAATGAATGAAAGTTGTAACTTGTTATTGTTATCATAGCTGACTGACGTAACATTGATCTAACCTTGACGGTAATCAATGCGTTTTTCGTTCTAGACTTATATACTAGATGGCGTTGAAACAAATTTGTACAGCAAACAACAAATTATATTATAAAGTTAAGTACCTACCTACTTTTTTTTAAATCAAAAAATCAAAATGGTTTTTATTTCACATAGGCCTACATGGGCACTTATAAAAAGTCAGGCGCTAGTGCACGGTTCCAAATTGGTCGTTTCCTATGGAGAAGAACCGGTAAGAAACTCCATGGTTACTCTTTTAAAAAAATGGTTTCTTACAATATTATCTCGTTATTACAGTATTTATATCATTATGTAAGAACAGTGTAGACCAGTCAATATTGTACTCAAAAGCACAATAAAAATAATCATAATAATAAAAAATTAAAGGTGAGTCGTAATAGGATTTGCGAAGTCTACAGTGTTCTTACTTTACAACGTGAGATGTAAAGAAAGAAATATTATATAAAACAAAAAAATTAATAAGTATGAAAAAAAATAAGTACATTTATCACCACAACAGTTACACTGCGAGATGCTAACAAAATAAATTATTATTTAATTTAAAAGTTTTTAGATCTTAATAATATAAATATTGCAAAAGTCGAAAAAAGAGGGAAAAAAAGTGTATATAAAAACAAAGATGGAGCAGTATAGCATAGTAGAGCCACAGTAGGTAGGGGAGAGTGGGGTAATTGCGAACACCTAAGGGAAAATTGTAATAAAACAAAAAAACACAGTATAACAAAAGTTATTTATTGACAAATGTCAACTTAAACTAATCATTATTATATTGTCATAATTAAATTAGATATTTTTTTAGCGTAACATCAAAATTTAAAGGAAAAACAAAAGTTTGGTGTCCGGGTTTACCCGAACCATGTCGGGTAATTGCGACGGCTTATGGGGTAATCACGAACATAGCCTAATCGGCACAGAAATCACAGAAAAATCCTCTAGATGTACTTTCTCCACTGGTAAAATTTTCATGGGCCCAGTGATTATAATTATAGCATATTATCCAGTCTTCGATTATTGAAGTTTCATATTTTGATCATCACTTGTGGTCATGTTGACTTGTTTGTCTTTTTGGAGCTAATATCTTTGAATTTCTTTGTACATTTGAAATACCAGTTTCTTTATTTTATTACATACAATTATTTATGTATAAATATGAATATATAATATTATTTTATTTTTAATTTTTGTTTTACCATAAAATAGTTTGCTATATTTTAAAATACAATGTTCTAATTCCTTTTCTCGCCCTTGGTAAATACGGGAGGAAGCCCGTATTTATGAATAATATGAAGATGAAACTGGAAGGAATTCCAGTTTGTGGCATCTTCACAATGTCTTTGTTGCGATAGTCGTGAATAGTGTTGTTTTGGAACAGCTTATGCAGTGGCTGCTTTTTCAAGATCTTCTATTTTATATTTGGTCTCCACCTTTCTTTTGTAGATACACGGCATCTGAAATATTTTTGGAGTTTTAAAACTTGTTAAATCCTTAGCTGTAGGCGGTAAAAACAATAGTTAATTATGACACGGGGTAATCATGGACGTCCGAGATTGCCCCACTCAAATCGTCCGCTATTACCCGATACGTACCAAAAAGTAAAACTATTTAATTTTTTGACGTTGGAAACTAGCAATGAACGTGGTAATTATTGAAACAAGTTACATATTTAGTCGTTATTTCACAAAAAAAATATCAGATTCCTACGTTTTGCATGGAGTTATTATACACGCATTGTCTTACAAAATTAGATGAATGTACTAAAAAAAATAAAAAATCACTTACCTTTGACATCGTGCGCAGCCTCAACTCACTAGTTACTGTTCGGCACTAAGGTCGGGTCCGACTTGCGAATGCATCATTCGAAATATCTACTATCTCTTTCTAACATCCTAATACCCTAGTGTTCGCCATTACCCGCCGTCCGTGATTCCCCACTCTCCCCTAGAGCTTAAATTAAATAATTAAATTAAATCAAAGTTGAGTTTTCTTTCAGCAAACCATTGCAAAGTCTAATCCTTAGTTAATTGTTAACAGCCCCGGATCTAGGGGGTAGCAAGCCGGGGCCTACGCCCCGGGCGGCAAATTCAGGGGGCGGCAAAATCAGGGGGCGGCCAAATTCACACTTCACAGACCAATGGATAACTCATCATTTATTTAACTTTGACCACGGAATAAATAATAGCACAAGTACAGCGATTTTATGGCCATATCAACTTGACCGATACCCTGAGCGCGGAGTGAGATATGCTGCACGACTGCACGAACATTTATTATTCGCGAGGCGCGTAGGCATAGTTCAAAATACGCACCCGGCTCCCGCTCGCCTGCAGAAATCTCAGATCGCTGCAGGCGTCTGGTTACCGTGAGTGCGAAAGAGATAAAGCTATATTCGAAAACATCCTCGTCGATCTCTCTCCACGACAGTGTTTTGTTTCAAGGCCAGACTCCGTCGGCCCGCCACCACCACCGCCGCCGCCGCAGCCGCTTCTAATGCCGCTGCCGCTGTCGCCGTCGCCGCAACCACTGCGGCAGTGCCCTTATAGAGGGCTCGCGAGGAGACAATGGACTGCCAATTACGGCGCCATTTCGTCTCCTCCAGGCGAATGTCAACCACTGCGCCCCCGCTCAGGATCTGTTACTCCAGAGCGTGGCGCGGTGGTCGATAAACGTCACCGTGGTCTCCAAGCCATACTTTGTCCTGCCCAGAGCTGACTGGGTTCAGGATCTGAGCGGCTCGGTGATCCTTATCTTGTCGGCCACCGCCGATACCCCAACCCTTGATGGTCATGGCCGTCCGGTTGGTGCGGGGATACCGCACGGTGTCCCGCGAGACGACGAGCCTCCTTGCTGGCCTACCACCATAGGAATTGGGGGCAACAGTCCTTGCACGCATGCGCGATCTGCGCGTGGAGATGCAACGCCAGGGCGAAACTCCGCTGCCTGAACATGTCGAGGCGTGGCGGAAAGAGCTCCGGTGGGATCTCATGGTGAAGTGGAAACAGCCACTGTCGCAACCCAGGCCATAAACTCGGCGGTAAGTCCCCTCTTTGAGGCGTGGCTGGGTAGACCTCACGGCGTCCTCACCTTCCGCATGACGCAGGTTCTCACCGGACATGGGAAGTTCGGGAGATTCCTGCACCGGATTCGTGCGGAAGAGACGCCCGGGTGTCGCCACTGTATGGCAAGCCCGGAGGACACGGTGGAGCACACGGTGGAGATGTGCCCTGCTTGGGAAGAGTATCGTCGTGTCCTCGTGAGGGTGATCGGCGGCGGCGACCTCTCGGGCCGTGCCTTGGTTCAGTCCATGGTCTGCAGCGAAGAGGAATGGCGGGCGGTCGCCTCCTTCTGCGAAGCAGTAATGCTTGTAAAGCAGGAGGCCGACCGCATAAGGCAAAGGCAACAGCGCCCTCGCCGTAGCCGTCACCGCCGCGATCCCGCCGATATCCGGCCACCGTAGACACTGGCTCGCGGACAGTGAGCAATGGGTAGCTCGCCGTCCGGTCGTCTGGTAACTGTCCAGACCGATTCCAAGTCGTCAACGGCGCGCATTGTTCCCGCGCGCCTCAAGGAGCTGTCAGCAAACTGTAGGGGCCCTTCATGGTCGAAGCCTTCTGGAGCCGAGGATTGGTGCGAAAGTGTTACCGCGGCTCTGGGAATAAGGCAAGGAAGGAATGGGGTAGGTTTTTTAGTCAGTAAGAGTCTGACACTGTCTCCCGCTCCGCCCAAGAGCGGGATTCGTCATTGGGTGATTTTCACCTACCATACAAAAAAAACATATTGACAGCTGAAATTATATGGATGATCAAGGTGAAAATAAACATAAGTAGGTAGGCGGGCGGCATTTTTCAGTTTTTGCCCCGCCTAAAAAAAATTGAAGATCCGGGGCTGATTGTTAAATAAAATAGAAAGTCCAACGTTAAATGGCTAATAAATCCAACAAACTTCTGTATGGTAAGCCGTCTCCCTTATGCGTAGGGGACTCATCTTCAATGTCATCCTGAAAACTATAGCAGGCATCGTGGTATCGAAATAAAGTAACATGAATTCTAAGGCTAAGGACTCACGGAGCGGTTTGCACCCGCGCCCGCCGGCGGTGGCGGGATGGAGTTTTTTTTTCCAAACTCACGAGATCGCAGTTTTCTGCGGTAACGCAGCCGCCGCGGTTGCGATTATCAACCGCAAACGTGGCGGTTGATTATCGCAGGACGGGCGGTTGCAAGACGGGTGGTTAAACGATCAGTTCAGTTCCAGACCGTCATGGATACACACCAGAAACGAGCTGTTATCCCATATAACTGGCCTATCTTGAACCAAAGTAATTAGTAGATCGACTTCAATATCAGTATCCATTTTGTTGACAAACGTGCGCGTGCGTGCGTAACGAACAACGAGTCATAACAACAAGTTACTGCCTGCAAGCAAATTGGCGTCGGATTTCTAACCTCCTCCCCCGCCACCCCGCTGCCAATGCGCGGTCGCCCGCCAACCGATCGCAGAGCGCGCGGGTGCAAACCGCCGCGGCTGCGGGACCGCACCCGCGCCCGCCGGTAGAAAATGACCGCCGGTGCAGCGGGGCCCGCAAATAATCGCACCCGCCGCGGGCGTAAAACGCGCCGTGAAATGTGCTTTTATTTTTTACATAAATATCTGTATTCTACAAAGGCTGCGGGCCCGCAACCGCGGCGGGCGCGGGTACAAACCGCTTCGTGAGTCCTTAGCCTAACTTCATTGAAATAAGATTCAAAATAACTAGATTAGTATTAAAATTGTTTGCCGTGCCATGCCGCCAGTGGGCGCCGGCCCTAAAGCATTCTCTACCTGTCAACGTTTGGGTTAAAGACTGTTTAGTGACACGTCATCATCATCATCATGTCCGCCGAGCGACACCCACTGCTGGGCATAGGCCTACCCCAAGGAACTCCACAACGATCGGTCTTGTGCTTTCCGCATCCAGCGGCTTCCCGCGACCTTCACCAGATCGTCGGTCCACCTTGTAGGGGGCCTGCCCACGGAGCGTCGTCCGGTACGCGGTCCGGTACCTTTCCACCCCAACGGCCATCGGTTCTCCGCGCTATGTGTCCCGCCCACTGCCACTTTAGTGACACAGCAACAGATAATCTGGAAATAATCCCATACGATCGACGATCGCATGGGCGTTGCGTAAAGCGGGAGAGCTTTGCGCAACGTTGGCCCTAATGGTTTTTGGGCTGACACATGCGTCGATTCTTCTCTTCTTCATTATGATTTCAACTTCTCTACAGTACGGTGTCGGATTTGGCGAGTCTGAAGTTATGCTCTGAGAATTTTAGCGCTTGAAAACTCGTCAAAAAATAAATGGTGCTATTTGCAGTTGTTATTGCTGTTAAAACTGTTATTGGTATCAATTTTTTAAACCTTTATTTTTCTAAGTGTTCTAAAGCTAAAATTCGCAGAGCCTAATATCAGACTCGAAGATCCAACAAGTTCCGCTAGCTAATTTAATTTGTCGCAGTTCAGGCAAAGTTAATAAAAGAAAAAAATAGTTTAAAAAAAGTTTTATTTTAAAACATGCGGATAAGTTTGTACTTTTATAGTAACATTACTTACGAATACATAAAATCAGTACTTAGTGTACATTAAAATAGTAAATAATTATTAAAAATCCTCATTACATGGAAGTCGACTTATAGTGACCACTATTTTAGGAAAATACTAGAAAATTTTATAATTATTTGTTATTTGACAGTAATTATCAAAATATAAATGCCAATATTTTTTAATAGCATATGTTAGAACATTTCAGAATTATAAAACCACTATTTTTTTTCATAAAACACATTCATGAACAAACAATACTAAAATCAGTACTTAGTGTACATTAAAATAGTAAATAATTATTAAAAATCCTCATTACATGGAAGTCGACTTATAGCGACCACTGTTTCAGGAAAATACTAGAAAATTTTATTGTTATTTGACAGTAATTACCCAAATATAAATGCCAACATTTTTGAATAACAATGTTTAGAACATTTCAGAATCATAAAACCACTATTTTTTCATAAAACACATTTATGAACAAACACTACAAAACGAGAATAAAATCTAAAAAAAAACTAAAAACATTCTAACTCTTAATAAAATCATTTGAACCATAATCAGCCTTAAATACTAGGAACATTTAAATTAGTTCTAAAACTAATAATACAAACAATACTCTCAAAGAAATCTTATTACAAAAGAAAGTTTAACAGTTCATAACTAAAATCATATTAATCATTCTTACATTTCATAGTAGTCAAGAGTTAAAAATCTTATAAACTAAATCTAAAGATGGGTTCAATCTTGGAACATAAGTTGGAACAAAATGGCGATCGACCTTCAATGCGCAATAACGGATTTCAGAATCGAAGCCCCTCGCTTAAATTTATAAGGATCTTGTCGCTGAAGCTACCTCACAATTTAACTTATTTGACCCTTGCGAACATGCACTATGTTCGCGAACCCTTTGCGCAACACGCTCCTGCAACTGCTACACATAGTGGATATGTTCGCGCTCCAGGATTGTGCAACGCGATCCCCTCTCAAAGCAACGATTTTTACGTTGAACGGGCTCTCGGAAACGGGTGTAAATCTCAAATATGTAAAATGTCCCAACATTATGTGTAACAACATATCCTGCGTCACGTAACTGCGTTGCAACATGTTGTAGGACAAGTTGCGTTAAGCATCAGATTAGAGGACATTTTGATCCCTATGTATTTGGGTCTTTTAAGTAGTATCTTATTCAATAGACATAATAAAGCATAGCTAACATTTGGGACACATTAATAATACAATATTTATTTAGTTATTCATCAGTCTGCGTCAAAAATAGGTACAGTATCGGATATTGGCGAGCCTGAAGTTAGGCCCTGAGAATTTTAGCACTTGAAAAATAATACAAAAATAACTGGTTTAAACAAATAAATGCAATTTGCAGTTGTTATTGCTATTAAAAACTGTTATAGTCACTTATTTTTTATAAAACCTTTATTTTTGTACGAATTTTCAAGCGTTAAAATTCGCAGAACCTATCTTCAGACTCGCCAATATCTGAAGGCTGTACTGTAATATTTACTGGTAAACATTTTATTAAAAACAAATTCGAGGATGCAACTGGTCTGCACGATGGATAGGTATTATGAGGTCTATGCTATGTCCTAGTGGACTATAATTATTTTGTAGTAATTTTATACTATCTAGCTAGATCAGTTCTTTGAGAAGACTACACATATTTACTGAGGACAGACTATTTATTTATAGTACTTAAAAAAAATCAAAATTTAACACCCGTATTTATAAAAAAGTAGAAATAATTACTTGAGTGAAAGCAATTTTCATTCTAGTTAATTAAAAAAAAAAATGTTATGAATATTTGTAACATCAAGTAATGACTTAAAAAGAAATTACTTAGCCACAAGTAATTACTTCTTTATAAATACAGGTGTAACCATGTAAGTCTAATGAGTGAAATTATTTCGAGGAACATGATTATTTGTTTTATCTGTCAAAATCTTATTAATAATGATGAAGAAAATCATATCGATCGTCATAGTAATATTACAAACATGATAATTGAAAAAATAAATCGTCATAGTAATATTACAAGATATTTGAAAAAATAGTTTGTCAAATGCTATTGAAAATTATCTAATTTTTGGGTCAATTTTTGTTCCATAGACTGGGAGTGAGATTCGCAATTGTGAACAAATAGTTAGATCGTTAAAACACGCTCGAACTTGGTGCAACAGATTTGGTCTGTCCGTACTAATTTGAGCGTGTGTTAACACTAATTAGATTAAGTCACGTTCGACCTTGGTCCGGCCGGACCACGACCTTTATCTTTGTCATACCAAGTTGAAGCGTATTTTAATACTAGTTATTAGATACAATATTCGGACAAAGGACAGGAGCTTTTTAAAAAAATACCTTAAACATTGATAAATACGAACTTGACTGCAGCTTATTTTAAAATGTTATGTAATATATTTTTTTAATAATTATTACCTTATAATATTCAGTCTTATTATAGCCACAGACAGAGCAGACATGGTATGTATTTATGATAAATGTCGACAAAAATATAGGCACACAATTAAAAAAAATAACTTCTTTATTGTCAGTTGTTAATTGGTGTTCCTCTAATAAGGAGTACCCATGATGTCAAATGTGATTAAAAAATGAATAAGTCAAAACGATAAAAGGATCCAAAGAATCATGATTTTTTAACATAAAATTAGTCAATAGTTAAGTACTTAAATAATCTTCAAATAGTTTTATCAAACGATCGATCTTAGTACGACGAATTTGGTTCGTCCGTACCAATCTCAAGTGTGACTCGGCGCAATTAGTATAAACACGCGCTCGTACTTTGTAGGAAACTCACACGGTATCTCTCGACCTTGGTACGGTCGGACCGAATCCATCGTGCCAAGATCGAATGTGTTAACACTAAAATTAATCATGATGAATGGGTAGTCATTGTCATAAAAAAGATTGGGTAAGTATAAAAAGATACACATAGCTAATAAAAAATGCAGTAGAAAATGCAGATATATTATTTCTGAAGTTAAGTCAGGGAGATGAATTAATAATAAATTTTTACCTATTTTTAAGAGATACTACATAAGTTATGGCAGATTGAATCACGTCGTTTCTTAACATAAAATAAATGACATAATAAACATTTCCCTGACCATAAAAAATACATACATAAATTAGGAAATAAATTGAGCGATTTTAGTATTTTTCATTAAATTATGATTATGATAAAAGGGAAACAAAGTACGGAAAAAATATCTTGACCAATACGAAATTCGAACAATTGACTGTGCAGTTTCATATTTTTTTACAAGGCAAATATGTACTCGTATTGCTTATTATTTTGAGTAAAATAAAGGCTCGGAACGCCAACTTCAGAGTGGTCAACATATTTTTACTGGTACCTACCAAGTGCATATGGTGGGTAGTTATAAAAAATGTGCTCTAAAAGAATTATAGTAATATAATAAAATTATCATCCGTGATTGTCATATCATATGTCATTCGTCAAAATATCTGTCAAGTTAAAAAATCTAATCCAATTGTCACAATTATTATAATAAGTACAAAACTTGTCAAAACGAATTGTCCATAAAACATAATTAGTAGGAAACTTTATATTTACAAATAAAGATCAGGGGCTTTACCATGACTTGTTAAAAAGCCAGGCGAGCGAGTGAGAAAGAGGGATGAAGCCAGTGGCGTAACTAGTCGGTGGCAAGGCATGGGCTCAGGAACAAGTAACCCAAAATTACAAAATTTATTAGGTAAAATTCAAACACAATGAAATTTTTTTGGGGCTCTCCATCCAATAAATTTGCCACGGGTATATAGTATACATATAGTTACGCCACTGGAGGAACCTTTTTAACAGTTAGGTCGATGGATAGCTACTTCTAGCATAGCCTTTGCAAACATTTAGGACTGCATACTTAATATAATATACCTAGTTGTTAATAAGAACTTTCGTTACATTAGTTATAATTATTTAAAATCATGTTTTGAGATCATCAGTTACATGTTAAGTTTGGTAAAACTTGAAGCAAATAAATGGTATTCATAAACTATTAGACCATCTGGACAAGTCAGATAATAAAAACAATAAATCATACACACAGGTCAATAAATCAATGGGATCACATATTCCATAATTGAGCATTCTCTTGGAGAAATTCTTAAGGTCAACTCACACCGAAAGAGCGGCGAAGGGCAATGAAGCGGAACTTAGTATCAGTGTCATATGAATTTTAACTTTATTTTCATTATTATATTTGGTTTCTTTTCTTTTTGTCTATCCTTTTTAAGTTGCACCTACCATGTTACGTTTCTGCACCACCCTAAGGTCGACTGGTAGAAAATGCCTAAGGCATTAAGTCCGCCTTTGTACATTGTTTTGTGCATAAAGTTTTAATAAATAAATAAATTTATTATCGCATGAGAAACTTCCCCAGAGAAATTCCCCGGAATTCATCCGCATCCGCGCGAAACGTTCGAGTTTCTCATGCGATAATAAATATTATATTAATGAAAATAAAGTTAAAATTCATATGACATTGAAACTGCGTTCTGCTTCGTTGCCCTTCGCCGCTCTTTCGGTGTGAGTTGACCCTTATAAAATCTAAGACATAATTAAGCCTAAGGCTAATAGAAATAATAAGTCTATAATAATAGATTGCTCTCGAATTTGGCAAAAAACTTCAGATGAACAGAGTAAGGCACAATTTTTAATTAACTATTCATATATCATACACAGTAAAATTTTGATAATTTTAATTCCGCGGAAGGTCGATTCGGTATATAAAACACTAGCTTTTGTCAGCGGCTTCGCCCGCGTACATAAAATATAGCCTATGTCACTCAGGAGTAAAGCAGCTTTCTATTGTTACTAAAATTTTTCTAATTGGACCAGTAGTTCCAGAGATTACCTCCTACAAACAAAAAAACATAAAAACAAAAAAACAAACTTTACTTCTTTATTATATTAGTGTAGACTATCGAATTGTAAAGGTAAAATTATAGAATAAAATACTATTTTTTATAATCGAATTAATTTACGAATGTACGAAATTAATTTCTTTAAGTAAACGTCTGCTGGGCGAGTCCAATTACCTGTAAGGTAGTTAGTACGCAACAATTGACAACTACCTACAAAGTCATTGACTCGTTTACTTCAAGAGATTAATTTTGTACATGCATATAATAATGCGAGTTTTAGAAAAAAAAAGTACTTTATATTTTTATCTTTACAAATCGATAGTTTTTCATATACCGAATCGACTCTCCACAGGATTAAAAAGACCAAAATTTTACGGAATATATCAACTTGTTTTGGTCTTTATTTTTTCTTAATTAATTACGAACACAAATGACAGTAGTAAATTGAAACTCCACGACAAGCTATCCATTTCTCATCCACGACTACGGGGGGCGAAGTCAGGGTCGTGGTCACCCATTTCCCCGCATCCTAGACCTTGGCCAGGCGCGACAGGTCTTCCTTCACAACCATAGTGTTGCTAGCTAACCTAATTTGACCTTGTAGATCTAAAAATAATAATTACTGTTTAAAATCGTCTCCTACCATTGCTCTTAATCCTCGTGTTCTTCAGGGTGATGGTGGTGGACTGCAGTGGTCTGCCATTGTTGCTGCTTCGAAGTACCGGGCAGTATGTACTGGAAAGAGAAATAATATTTTGATTCAGTATCAACCCACACTGTCGACGGCTCCTCCTGGGCCAAGGGTTGATGCGAAAGCGTAACACCAGGGCCTGGGAATAAGGCAATGAAGGAATGGGGTAGGTTTTATAGTCAATAAGAGTCTAACACTGTCTCTCGCTACGCCCAAGAGCGGAATTGGTCATTGGATGATTTTTACGTACCAAAAAAAAAAACACTGTCGACGGCTCGTTTGGCGCAATGGTTGAGCGAGTGACTGCTGCGCTGAGGCTCGCGGGTTCGATTCCCGCACGGAACAAATATTTTTATAGCCTACAGATAGGTGTTCCGAGTCTTGTGTATGTAACTTTACATGTTTGTGGACACACCCACGACACAGGAGATGTGGAGGAGTGTGGGGGCAATGTTTAAAAAAAAAAGAAAAAACACTGGGTCTGTGTGGTAGTTTGTAGCGTATTCCCTCTCCAAGAGAGGAGGCCAGAGTCACAGTAGGGCAACTTTAGAAGGCTGATATTATGCAATGCTATATCAACCTTATAGTATACTAGCGACCCGCCCCAGCTTCGCCCGGGGGCATAATATTGAATATATTATGCATGTATTATACATATAAACCTTCCTCTTGAATCACTATCTATTAAAAAAAACTGCATCAAAATCCGTTGCGTAGTTTCAAAGATTTAAGCATACAAAGGGACATAGGGACAGAGAAAGCGACTTTGTTTTAGACTATGTAGTGATTTATCACACTTATATGACTGTAAATACGAAAGTTTGTGAGTGTATGTATGTAAGTGTGTTTGTTACTTCTTTACACACGAACGGCTGAAAGGATTGCGATGAAATTTGGTAAATGGGTAGACCAAGTCCATTACATTGGATAGTTTTTAACCAAGGAATATGTCTCTTTGAGGTAATTTTCTATCACGCAGATGAAGCCTTTTTTTTAGGTGGGACATCATTACAAAGACTTCTCACTCTAGAGCGGAGCGAAAGCGCGAGTCACACATTTACTGAATAAAACTGACTTCTATGTTCCTTCCATGCCTTTGTTCCAGGGTCCTGGGGTTCTCTTTCAAACAACCTATCGATGACTTGGGCTTTGGCCAATTGGAAGGTTTCCTTCGGGTAACCTTCTGGATCGCTAGTCGGACGGCGAGCTACCTATTGCTCACCGTCCGCGTATCAGAAGATAATTATAGTTTTTCACAGGATAGACCGTTATCAAATGTGCAGTAGCTACTTTTAAAAATAATGAACAGATTGTGACTTAATGAGAGTACAAATAATACTTACATGGTATGAGCCTGATCTCCAGACGCTCCACATGTTGAGCAGACATGTGACCTCAATATTGGGCATGTCACAATACTCTGGCTACCAACATTCTCTCTCACAGAATGCGTCATGTACACCAACGGAGTCTCTCCATTCTTACGGCAAAACGTACACATCTTTCCTGCCTTTGTATCTTGATGCTTAGAAGAACTAGGCCCATAATTTGGCCGACTGGGCACCCTAAACGGCGAAGTCGGCATACGAGGTGGCAGAACTTTCGCCGAATTCAGCGGCTGTGTTGGCGAAAAATTCGACGAAACCAGCTTGTAGTTTGGAACAGGAGGCGATGGAATGGGCGGTTTAAATTCATAGCCCCGTTTCTCAGTCGGGAACAGCTCGTAGAAATTTTTCTGTTCAATATGGCTGTTTGGTGGTGTAGGTGGGAATAAGTGGTGTTCAGTATCCGGCTGCCATATTGCATTTGGGAATTCAATATCTTGGTCATAACGTTTGTATGTTGGCTCCAATATTGGTGCAGCACGGTCTGGATTATCAAATATTTTCCTTCCAATGATTGGACGTTGGCGTCTGACGATGAAAGGAGTTTCATTTACGTGTCTCTCAATGTCCAAGCGATGAGAGATATCTGGGAATGAATCTGGGGACATGGAGTCGGCTGAGCTTGATGAACGATTAGCTGGGGTTGACTGCCTGAATGGTGAGTACTGATTTGGGTTGAGTATAGTGTTCGGGGACCGGAATACATCTGGAAATTAAATGTTTTTAGGCATTACAATAGGTAATGTTTTTGAATACAAAGTTATCCAGAATGTGCAGTCAATGCAACATGCTCTAAGACAGATGTGTGTTTTGAACAATTTTGATGAATTGAGATATTTATGGGTAATTTGTTTTTTGTCTGGCCTTTTGGTTCCACCTAGAAACAAAGAATAGAAATCAATGGAAGAAGTTAGAGGCCTTTGCCAAAAGGCACACTGAACTCCAGGACATTTTATAACTCAAATGTAAAACAACATTAAAAAGTACCACATCAAAGTAGTCTAGGATCAAATGGCTATTAAAATTGAAAATGTTGTCTTGTCACTATAACCCACACTGGGCCTGCATTGTGGATTATGGCCCATTCCATCTCTTAGAGCCCTGGGCCTGCATTGTGGATTATGGTCCATTCCCTGTCTTAGAGAGGAGGCCTGTGTCCCAGCAGAACATCAACAGGCTGACTATGCGCTAATTTGTGGTGGACATAATCCTTACAGAATTTAATCACAACTTACAATACTTTAGTGACTCTAATGTTTACAATAAGTTCAGATATCTTCCAAATGTGTTTTTTAACTCACAGATAACACCTGGGACAGAATTGTTTGCAGTATCATTTTATTACAAAAACATCGTAAGCCATTCGTTTGTTTTTGTTTCGAGATTCATTTGTTTTTCTTATGACAGGGCTTATAAAAAGTGCTTGAAGAAAAGCAAAACTTCGATCTACGGGTATTGTGATACTATCGAACCATATTATAAAACTTTTCATACACAATTTTGCAAAAAAAATCTAGGAATGTAGACACAGTATAATGCTTACCATTTTCATTATTCCTAGGAAACAAGCGGTTTATTTCAGTCATGTAATCAAACGTACTCTTCGATGGATACATTTTTGGATCTGAAATAATCACCAAAACAATAGTAAAAAATAAATAAAAAAAACACTATTTACATTTTTACGTAAAGAAAAAAAAGTCACCCATTTTGAAAGTTGAAAGACAGACGGAAATGTCGTTTGAAAGTTCTGATAGTCGAAATATGTTCTTTTAATAATTTTCTTAACAGTTAACTATCAAAATATACATATAATTAGACGTAAAAATTTACATAATTTAATAGATTACATTATGTTATGTTTTCGTATTGAAGAGTGAACTTCTTTCAATAGGTACCTAAGTACCTATTAGACGTAAACAAACACAACATTCTGAACAATTTTTTTAAAATTTATTAATATTTTGGGGCGTAATTCAAGAGTGTTTTATATAATTTAAATTATGTATGAAGTAATGATTATCATTAACAACACTACATGTTATAATTATGGCATTAAAATTAAGTTTTTAATAAAGAGAAATACTTTAGTCACATTTCGTTCTGAAGAATTAATCGAATTTTTAATTGGAATCTATCAATCCTATCAATAATGGAGAAATTAAGTAATTTTGAATGGTTTATATCGTCGAACCTTACGTAAATAGCGTAAAAAGAAAGAAAACAACATTAAAAAACACAATCTATCTAGTTTCACGAAATAAGACCACGTAAACAATAAAAAAATAATAATAAATATTTGTAAATAATTACGAGAAACAAAACTTACCGATGATAGAGCACATCTAACAAGCTAACGCGTCTACACTTCACGAAGTTCTCCAACGAAATGAAAATAAAAACAAATATTTTTTCGCCTTTCGGCATCGCTCAAAGGATACCGACGACTATTTAGGTTCAGTGGTGAAACGTAATATTGGCAGCAGGTTCGATTACTTGTCACTCCTGGTGGTTTTAATTTTTGTTTGTTAATTTGATGTATTTTTGTATGTTGTTATGTAAACATATGCAAAATACATAAAAGGTGGCATAAAATAAAAAAAATGATTTTAACCTAGCTTTAGTGTTGATAAGTAAATAAAACTCTTCGAATCTCTAAGTCTCGAGTAAAGTATTAATATTATATGCATAGTTAAATATATTCCTGGTATATTGACCAAAACGTTGCGAAAATCAATGAAAAAACGATTTTTACAAACGCTTTTTAAAAGTGAAGCTATATTTTTGTCAAAGGAAAAGCCGCCAATGCGCGGCACGTGCGGCCTCAGATCAAAGAAGTGCCGCCGAGTAGCGCAGTTGTTTCTACTCCATACTAGATGGCGCTGTTCAGAATAAAATTATTCATAATAAAATATTTATTTAATATTTAAATCAGTTTTTTTTGTTTATCTTACTTCATATTATATTTAATTCAGATTGTTTTTGTCTTATTTCTTATAAGCATTATTAGAAAACGTAGAAATTCAATAAATACTACCGAAAAGTTGCGTAGTTTAAATAATCCAAACGATAATAGATGGCGCTTTTTGAAGTCCAGCGTTTTGAAAAAATAAAAATAGGCGGTTCATACGATGAATGAAATTAGTCTCATAGTATAATTATACTAAACTTTTTATTATAAGCTTTAGTACTAAAAATATTATTTTGGTAGTCTTTAGTGTCATACGTTAAAAAAAAACGCATGACGTCGTTATTTTTTTAATTAAACAAGCACTCAATAGATGTCGTTACATACAATTTGGTAAGTATTATGCGATCATATTTAAAAGGGGAAGAACCCGGAGATGGGGTGATAAATATGAAGTTGGTTTATTGCAAGGAGTTGTCCATTAATCATTTGTGATGAATTTTTTAGTAACTTTTCTTGATATAAACTAGTGCTTGACTGTGATCCCATCTAATGGTAAGGGCCAAAGCGTAGTGTGGCCACACGCGGGCGCCCGTCGACATTTGTCGCCTGTCGCCTCGTGTGTTTATAGAGTACGGCCGTCGGATCTTGGCGAGTCTGAAGTTAGGCTCTGCAAATCAGTGGCGTAGCTAGTCCCATAGGGGCCCCGAATCAGAAGTCCTTCGGGGGCCCCGTATAAAAAAAAAAACATATTTTAATTACAGATGCTTAGCTGCCCTATGAGACGGTTGTGGATAACATGTTGCGAATTTTTGCCTAAGTCGGGGCCCCTGTACCGCGGGGGCCCCGTATAATTGATACGGCAGATACGGCGGTAGCTACGCCCCTGCTGCAAATGTAAAAATTAAATAAAATTTGCAGTTATTATTGTGCTGTTAAAAAATGTTATTGGCATTTATTTTTTTTAAACCTTTTTTTTTAGTACGAGTTTTCAGGCGCTAAAATTCGCAGTGTCTAACTCGAAAAGATCCGACAAGGCCGTACTGTAATTTTGGAGAATTAGGATAAATAATTAAAAAAAAAAACTACCTAAATGCAATTAAATTCTAACTTAACTTTATTTCTTAATTGGGGGTTTTAGGTTGTACCTACATTATTTATTTATTTGTTATATTATTTATTGTACACCGTATAAACAAAAAAAAATATAATGGACAAGCATAGCATAGCAGTCTTATTAATCTACACTAATATAATAAAGAGGTAAAGTTTGTTTTTTTATTTTTTTGTTTTTTTGTTTGTAGGAGGTAATCTCTGGAACTAATGGTTCGATTGGAAAAATTGAAGCTATTATAGAAAGCTGCTTTGCTCCTGAGTGACATAGGCTATAAATTATTTATATAACATGGATATTAACCGAGCTATCACAATTTTTGTCTCACAAATTTTCCGCGGACGAAGTCGCGGGCAGAAGCTAGTATTAGATATGTTCCTACTGCTGGGACTCAGGCCTTGTCTCTAAGAGAGGGAATGGGCCGTAATTCATGACGCGGGCCCATTGGCGGATATCAAATGTCTTCGAATTTCTAGTTCTAGGGCACGCCAGTTTCCTTACGATGTTTTCCTTCACCGTTTTGAGAGCAGTGGTGATAAAATAAATTACACAAAGTAATGCGCCTGCCAGGGTTTGAACCCGCGACCTACTTCTCATAAATCGTGGCCGCTACCATAGGACAAACATTTTTTTAAATAAGACTGCAATGGCGGGTCTTATGGCACAGGGCAATTTCTTCTAGACAACATTTGGATGGACTGTTTATACCAGAAAGGTACATATTGTATTATGTACATTACGTATCATTCATAGACTACAAGTGCCGATGAAGCAACCTCCTTGCTTTCAAACCTTTGGCCTTCCCAAGTTCAAGATGGCCGCTATTAAAAACAAAATAAGAACAATATGGCGGTTCACGGTTGCACCACGGCAATTACAAAAGCTTGACCACCCACAAACGAAGTGATCCAGATCGGAAAACACCATGCGTTTTGTTATTGCTGTGTGTTTTGGGACAAAGATCGCGTTTGTGCAGATGGGTCAAAATTTTTTTACCTATTTTTATCCGACGACAAAAAGGAGGAGGTTTCTCAATTCGACCGTATATATGCTATTTTTTAAATAGCACATTTTGATACAAGTGGAGAAAGTTTGTCTCTAGCATAGTATATGATGCTTTATAATGTTCCCACTGCTGAGACTTTGGCCTCCTCTCTAGAAGAATAGTACTAGAGTACTAGGAGAATAGTACTAGAGTACTAGGAGAAAAGTATAGGAGAATAATAAATATTCACGAATTCTACTCACCTAGTTTTTTTTAATTCTTTTTTCTACCATAATTAAAAGACAATAGATGTGCGGACACCGGTGTACTCTTGGGGCTTCATGAACTAAAAGCACGAAGGAGTATCGGTAAGTAAAAGATGGTTCTATTATATAATATAACTAGCGACCCGCCCCAGCTTCGCGCGAGTACTGATATTGAATATATTATGCATGTCTTATACACATAAACCTTCGTCTTGAATCACTCTATCTTTTTAAAAAAAACCGTATCAAAATCCGTGGCGTACTTTTAAAGATATAAGCATACATAGGGACAGCGGTAAGCAACTTTGTTTTGTACTATGTAATGATTATACAATGGTTTTTATCACTTTCTGAATAAAATCTAGGATTTAAAGGTTTTTGATTAGTTAGGTACTCCTTTTTTGCTAGTTTCTTGCCTACGGCCACGTCTGCACAGCTCGTCTGCTCTATCAAAGTAACAAATACGTGAGGGGATTTGGAGCAAGGTCAGTGGATTGCAATTATGGTCTGATTGTGTGTCCGGTGTCTTCCATAGGAGGCGTATGCTACAAGCGGACGCGATTATAAAAATAATAAACATAATCAGCTTTTTACGAAAATAATACTTTTTAGCAATTAATATTCATATATTTCAAACTGAAATCCATATTTTCTTAACACTTTTTTGAAAATCATTAAATCATCATCATCATCATCAGCCTTTTTACTGTTCCCACTGCTGGGACACAGGCCTCCTCTCTAGGAGAGGGAATGGGCCATAATCCACCACGCGGGCCCAGTGCGGATTGGTGGATAATCATTGATTGAAAATCATTAAATACTTGACATTAATTTTAATTCTTATTTTGGTTTTTTTTTTATTTATTTATTTTACTATCTAGGTACACGCATATACTTAATTCAAAGAAACAGAACAATTACAATAAAAAATAATGTACAATGTGCCCATTTAAAAAAGAAATTTCTTCCAGCAGACCTGCTAAAGGAGAAATTGGAAGAAATGTTTTTATTAACCGATTGAATTGTTATTTTCTTTAATTTGTTTTAGTTTTCTTTCTTTTCTAAACTCTGTGGTTTAGAGGTCAAATAAACTTATGTGTTTTCTTTTGTATCCTTAGTTTTTTTTAGCTTTTTAGATATCTACATGATCGTTCACACATTATTTTACATAATAAGTTAAATACTGTTTGTAAAAGTAATATCGATTTGATGTATAATAATCATTATTTTATTTTTTAAATTGCTATAAAATAGTGCTGGACTGCGATCCCACCTGATGGTAAGTAGTGAAACCGAAAATTCTTTTAAACTAGCTTGAAAAGTTAAGACACGCTTCTCCCTTATAACTTGCGCCAAACAAAAAGACATACAATGATCGTTTTGTTTATTGTTTTTATATACATTTGACGAGATTGACGTAATGAGATGTATCGCTTATTATTGAGAAGAAAGCAAGGCCATGTCTGTTAGAATTTGATGGCACTATGGTGCTGTACTCTATGAGGCTATGGTTTGTTATGTAATCATTACATAGGTAGTGTAAAACAAAGTTGCTTACCACTGTCCCTATGTATGCTTTGATCTTTCAAACTACGCAACGGATTTCGATGCGGTTTGTTTTTAATGGATAGAGTGATTCAAGAGGAAAGTTTATATGTATAATACATGTATTACATATTTAATATTAGCATTGCCCCCGTGCGAAGCTGGGGCGGGTCGCTAGTATAAAACAAAGTTGCTTACTACTGTCCCTATGTATGCTTAGATCTTTAAAACTACGCAACGGATTTTGATGCGGTTTGTTTTTAATGGATAGAGTGATTTAAGAGGAAGATTTATATGTATAATACAATATATTTAATATCACCACCCGTGCGAAGCTGGGACTGGTCGCTAGTAGTGGATAATGAAAGATTTTTTGGTGGGATTATTTTTAGTAATTTTTTTTTCTTCTGTGTGCTAATACAGTGGCTATTTGAAGTGGGGTTTGAAAAGAAAGGTAGGGGAATATAAAACGAGAAAAGCAGTGGAATTTGGAACAACATGGCGTCGTTGCAAAAAATCCCTTTTGTGTCATCATCTCATGGAAGTTTTCAACTGCAGGGCCGAAGTCTACTGGGGCCCCGGTCTAGTTTGAAGTGAATGTAAAGAAGGACCGGGGTAGGTTGTTTAGTCAGTAAGAGTCTGACACTGTTTCCCGCTTCGCCCAAGCAAGGTTTTGACTGGCCTGTCGGTATTGTAGTTAGTGACCCTGACTGCTATGCCGGAGGTCGTGGGTTCGATTCCCACCCAGGACAAATGTTTATGTGATGAGCACGATCATTTGTTCTGTGTCTAATTTATCTATAATATGTATGTTTTTAGAAATATATAAGTATGTTTATCAGTTGTCTAGTACTCATAACACAAGCTCTGCTTAGCTTGAGACTAGACGGCGTCGTCGAATATTAATATTAATAATATTAAGGGCGGGATTTGTCATTGGATGATTTTTACCTACCATAAAAAAAAACCTGATGGTAAGCAGTGATGCAATTGTTGATAGTAAGGCGCACTATTTTGACTATGTATGGGCATGGGCATCTCAACAACTGTATATGTTCATAACATAGCATTTTTATATCATGGCGGTTTCTTTTAAAGTTTTAATGAGTCCAGCACGACTTTACATGATTATTATTAAGTAGTTAGATTTTAATCTAGGTTTTTAAGGATTCTAAAAACTTGAAATAACTTTGGCTTAATATAACTGAAGTTGCAAAGGCGTTGAGTAGATTCCTAGAATTATTATCTACATATATACAAAAACAGACTGACAAGAAACTGACTGACTGACATATCAATGCACAGCCAAAACTACTGGGCCTAGGAGTGTGAAATTTTGCACAAGGCTTCCTTTTATGACGTAGGTGAACACTAAGTAAGAGTTTTTCAAAATTCAGCTCCTAAAGGGGTGTAATGGGGGTCTAAAGTTTGTATGGAGAACCTTACTTTAACGGGGGCGAAGCCTCTGGCAGAGGGCTAGTATTATTATATCTAACCTTATGCTGTTCCACTGCTGGGCAAACGCCTCCCTCCATTCTTGTCAGTGTTCCCAGCTCTGAACCACTTCTTTCCAATTTCTAAGGAACACCTAAATAGTCCCGCCATCTTCTTGGTCTGCCGCGAGCCCGCGACCGCTTACGTGATTTAATAGAGTTGTACAAACAACACCAACAAATAATTTTATCGGTAGTTATATGTTTGAGCCGTTTGGAGGTTTTTTTATGTTGGGAAAAATCATCTAATGACGAAACCTGCCCTTGGGCAGAGCAGGAATCAGTCCAGACTCTTACTGACTAAATGTCCCACCCTATTCCTTCTTAGGTCTCAATATCGGGGTCGGACCTTCCTTTCGGAAACCGGACCGGGGCCCCAGTAGACTTTGGCCCTGCAGTTGGGCCTCTACATTTGCTGACAACTCCTTGAGCCACGCGGGAACAGTGTGCGCCGTCGACGGCTGGGCTTGGTCCGGATGATTACCAGACGACCGGATGGCGAGCTACCCACTGGTGGCCGGAAATCGAGATAGGAATCCCGGCGGTGTCTGGGGCGTGGGCGTCGTTGAGCCATTTGGGGTTGAACCATCTTAGCGTTCATCGAGTTGTTCGAGATATCAGCTAACAGCTAGTTGACTCTTTCCATGACCAGAGGGCTGGGCTCTTCGGTTAACGAATCCCACTCGTGCCACGTTGGATGGCAATGCTGCCAGCGTTCTGGACACTTTCCCATTGATATCGATGTGGATTAATTTTTTAATGCCCTATGAGTTTGTTTTTTTTCTACCTTTTTCATATTATTATTTTAAGGTTGTATATACTGGTATACTGCAAAACTTTAGTATTTGTAATTGTGTAAATAAAGGCATAATGGAAGACAAAAAAAAGATAAATTCTGATACATCCTTCTCTTTGAAATAATGTAATTGGAAATAATGATTGTCTTTTGGTAGTTAATTGTATAAAAATAATAGAGACAGGAAAAGGAAATGTAATAAAAACAAAATTGATATCAATTATTCTTAGTTTTATTGAATTAAAAATAATTAAACAGTACTTCTTTGTGTAACGACTTCTAAACTGAATTCATTAAAACTCGAAACCTATAAAGCATGATCGGCCTTGTAATGTTCCCACTGCTGGGACTAAGGCCTCCTCTCTAGGACAGGGAATGAGCTAAACCACACGGTCCCAGTGTATTCTAAGCATATATATTTTTTTATGCTACTGTCACACACCGTCTAGTCCCAAACTAAGCAGAGCTAGTGTTATGGGTACTAGACAACTGATAAACATACTTATATATTTCATAATACATAGGGTAAGGGGAGATATATTGATGATATAAGTAAATTGATGATATTTTTTTAAAGAGGATACTACACAGTTCCAAGCTAGTTCATTCATGAGGCAGCGCTAGGGAGTTGTTACGAGTGTGAGGAAATAGATATCCTCATACTCATAATACCTACATCATGAGTAGGAAACCGAATGGTATTTCAAATTACTTATATTACCAATATATCTCCCCTTACTATACATATTATAGATAAATTACACCCAGATACAGAAAAAATAATTGAGCTCATCACACAAACATTTTTGTCCTTAGTGGGAATCAAACCCACGGCCTCCGGCGTAGTAGTCAGGGCCTCTAACCACTAGGCCAAGGGACCAGTCGAGTTGGTTCACATCTGTTTTAAAAAAAAAAACATACTGGCGGAGCGACAAATAGTGTCAAACTCTTCTTGACTTATCAACCCCCCTTTCCTACGTTGCCTTTACACCTGGGCCAGAGCCTTCCTTTCAGGCGTACACCCTTGGCGCCGTGGTTGGTTCATGTCTTAAATTTTTTTTTCTAGGACATGCCAGTTTCCTCACGATGTTTTACTCTGCTAGATGAGTTTTGTGGGTTTTGTGTATTCAAATGTCTAGTGATCTTTTATCAATCTCAGGATTTTATCTCACAATTTTAGTACCTACTAAATTATTACAGAAACATATTACAAAATAGTAATTTATTGGCTCCATAAGCACTTATCTGGCATCATTAAAAAAAAATCATTCGCGATGACGAAATTTTTGTTGGCGCGCTTTGTTGTTTGAAATTCGAACGTGCTCTATGGGTCCTTGGAGGAAAGATGTCCGCCATGATTGTGCTCTAGTATTGAGTTATAGACAACCTCTTTACATCTGGATGAACATATTTTGTTTATCATTCAATCATTACTTAGATTTTAATAAAGATCAAAGTACGCGGCAAATAAGTTGACCCAATATGGCCATCGTCTCTATGCTTACGGGCTTTCACTTCAATTGAAATCCGAAAATCTGCTACTGCGCATTTAAAGTCGATCACCATTTTGGTTTAACTTTTAAGCCGCGTATTGTAATAGCCGATGTCTGTTTGACCTACGTGATTGTTCGAGAAAAATCACTGTGGCTCTGAAATGCAAAAGGCAACTGAAGGAAACGGGTGTTTTTTAGCTGACTAAAAAACACCCGTTTCCTTCAGTTGCCTTTAGACTTATACTGATATAAGTGTTAGACTCCGTCTCAGTCCACCTAAAATGGACGAAGTCATTGGATGATTTTTCATTTTTCTCCGTAAAAATAGTACCCTTCGCATTTTACGCTTTTCTATTAACAGTTTCCCTGTAAGTATTTTTCCGAGTCATACATATCAGGGCGCCTTCAAATTATCAATTTGCGGCTAATTTCTGCGAAGCAGTAAGGGAATCGTGACCACCGAGCCCGATTCGTCAACGGCGTGTAGTATACACCGTTAAATTTTAGTCGTTTTAATCCCTTGGAGGATCGATTCAGTACATGAAACACTATCGATTGGTAAAGTTAGAATGAAAAAATAAAGTACTTTTTTTTTAAACTCGAATTAATTTACGCATGTTATAAATTGATTTCTTTAAGTAAACGTCAGCTGGGCGAGTTCAATGACCTGTAAGTAGTTAGTACGCAACGACCGACAACTACCTACAAGGTCAATGACTCGTTTACTTCAAGAAATTAATTTCGTAAATGCGTATATCATTAAGAGATTTAGAAAAAAAGTACTTTATTTTTTTATTTTATCTACATAAATCGATAGTGTTTCATGTACTGGATCGACCCTCTTCGGGATTAAAACGACTAAAATTTAACGGTGTATATTAGCCTGCACACCTCAAAGAGATCTGGGGCCCTAGACATGTGGCAATCGCTCCGTGTCGAATCCATTTCTAAGTTCGATTTCGCCTTAACGATGTCGACCACAAAATGGTAGACAAAGTGACATCGACTAACATATCGATAAGTCGAAGTGTTGGTTCGATAAAATAACAACTTCTTGGCTATGGTTATGGAATTAAAACGTCCAATTTGACGTATAAACAACTAATAACAATTAGCGAATCGAAAACGAATGGAGTTTCTTGCCGGTTCTTATGGAGTTTCTTGCCGGTTCTTCTCCATAGGAAACGACCAATTTGGAACCGTGCACTAGCTTCTGACGTTTTATAAGTGCCCATGTAGGCCTATATGAAATAAAAACCATTTTGATTTTTTGATTTTTGAAATGTTTGACCACGTGACTTTTCGAAGGCATATGTCAGTTCCATACATTTCGGAGTTTCGAATTTCGTTATCGTTAGTGAGAATGTGTGACTTTGTCTAAGCCCCCTGGGGCCAAGGGTTCGTGTCTGAAGGTCTTAAAGATCCCCGTAAGGGTACATTTTATTTTTATAAAAAAAACCATAGCTATTCACCATTTTGGTTTTTGCGAGGGCCTTTTAAAAAAAAGTCTTATTTTTTTGTAACTTTCAAATATCCGTGACGTAGTATCGTAAATAGACACAATTGAAGTCGAAAGTTTGGGTCAGTTTCACGATTTTTTTTTGGGCCAACTCATTTATATCATGTTCTGATTTTCGGAAGGCGTTTATTCATATAGTTAATTTATTAAAATAATTTTTCATGGATTTCTCGATTGTTTTTATGGATTTCCAGAGGTTTAAAAAGTTTAAAACTTATAGAACCTGACCTTAAAAGCTATAATAACTGGAATTAAAACGAGTTTATTTAGGTAAACATCAGCTAAGCGAGTTCAATGATCTGCAGGTAGTTAGTACACAACCACCGACAACTGCCTACACGTCACCCGCTCAGCTGCAGTTTACTTACTTAAAGAAATAAATTTCGTACATGCGTACCGTATATTAATTCAAGTTTTAGAAAAAAAGTCTTTCACAAATCGATAGTGTTTAATATACCGGATCGACCCTCGATGATCAAAATCAAACGGTGTGTTCCTAACAACATGTTACATACGCCATTTTATTGCAAAAACACATGCCTATAGTAGCAATAACAAGCGCGTAAGTGCATTATTAACGATTGCAATAAGATGAATTAAAATCTAGTATTGTGATTACGAAACATGATTGCGTTGTGATCATCAAAACAACTGATTTGGGTAATTAGGTACCTATTCGCAATGATAGATAAAGAAAATTGTATTTCTTGCTGTGAGGTCCATAACGTCTGTAGGAGAGGGAATGGGCCATAATCCACCACGCGGGCCCAGTGTGGGTTGGTGGATGTCACATGCCTTCGAATTTTTGGTTCTAGGACATGCCTGTTGTCTCACGATGTTTTCTTTCACCGTTTTGAGAGCAGTGGTGATGAAATAAATTACACAAAGTAATGTGCCTGGCTGGGTTTGTACAACTCGTAAGTCGGGGCCGTTACCACTCGACCACCACTGCTCCGATATAACATAGTGCCTAATAATATATTGCAACGGTGATAGACCTCCAAATAAGATGGTCTGATGACCTGGGACCCAAGTCTGCTATTTTCATAATATTGTCATTCCAACACCATTCCATTATCATTTTGTTAAAAGTTTGTAAGCTGTTAATTCATAATGGCTGATCATTGGGCGGTCAGTGGTGTCGTAATAGAAATGTGATACGATCTGTCTTGTAACGAATTAAAAACTATAACTAAACAATACAATTTTATTTGTAAGTCACTGATTAAAGGATCTGTCAAAATTTTAATAATTTACCGCATAATTATGTCAAAATATTAATTTGTAATTAAGTTCGAGATTGCCATTCTAAAAAAAAAATCGATGAAGTGTCACTGGTTGATCATTGGAAAGTCATAATGATGCCATCATATTTCTGGGGTCCCAGTAGTCTTCGGCCCTGCAGTTGGGCCTCTAAATTTTCTGACAACAACTTGAGGCGCGCGGGAACAGAGCGTCCCGTCGACGACTTGGCTTGGTCCGGAAACCTTTCAAGCAAGCCTTTCAGCCGTTATCTCACTTTTTCGCATTGCTTTTTCATCGACCATCGCGTTAAAGGAAGCAACAAGCTTTTAAACCATGCTCGATGTTTTTTTTTATGGTAGGTAAAAATCATCCAATGACGAGTCCCGCTCTTGGTCGGAGCGGAAAACAAGTGTCAGACTCTTACTGACTAAACAATCTACCCGGTTCCTACATCGCCAGAGCCTTCCTTTTCAGACGCAAACCCTTGGCCCTAATTGGCTTCCACCCTTCTGCAGGGTCCCTTCGGTTGCTGACAACTCCATGAGGCGCGCGGGAACAGTGCGCAACGTCGACGACTGGGCTTGGTCCGGACGATTACCAGACGACCGGACGGCGAGCTACTCAATGCTCACCGTCCGTAAGCTCGCGCCTACGGTGGCCGGAAGTCAGGATTGGATTCGCGGCGGCGTCTGGGACGCAAACGCCGTTGCCTTATGCGGTCAGCCTCCTCCTTTTGCTAGCATTACTGCTTCGCAGAAGGAGGCGACCGCCTGCCACTCCTCCTCACTCCGAACCATGGCTTCTACCAAGGCCCGGCGCGAGAGATCGCCGCCAGCGATACCATGCTCGATGTTGACGATAGGCGAGTGAGACTTGCCGCCTAAAAACATAATGAAAGAAACGCTCAACACTGTGTCTGATAGCATCTGTTCCTTCTAAGATTAAGTAATATCTGGGCATCTTGCTTAACTAAAAGTTTACCGCGTTAGTATTACATGTAAAAGAAACTAATTTTCTCATACAATGGTGTATAAAGAATTAAGGCAAACACAAAGGAGTAACAATTAGAATAAAATTATTTTGCAATTGAAGTGAGGTACAAGTTCCGTTGATTTCAAGGTCTTTCCCACGAGTATTAGAAAAACAACTCTCTGAACATTATCTAAGGATATACCACGGGGCCATAACTAGAGTTGTAAGGTAGGGCAGCAGTAATTACACGAGGGAACTAAATTCATGAACGTAGGCCCCGCAAGGCCCTCCAGAATCTGCGTTTTAGGTGTAGCATAGTATCAGCCTTAAAATGTTGACACTGCTGGGCCCGCGTGGAGGATTATGGCCCATTCTCTCTCAGAGAGGAGAGGAGTCCTGTGTCCCAGCAATGGGAACATCAATAAGGCTAATGATGATGATACGTAAATTAATTCGAGTTAAAGAAAGCTCGAAACCTTCGTGGTAGAGCTTCTAAATTTCTGATTCTCATTGCGAACTTCAATCTCTCGAATCTCATAGTGTAACTGTTGCAGTGATAGATGTATTTTTTTCTCATACTTTTTTTATTTTTTATTTTATACTAGCGACCCACCCCAGCTTCGCACGGGTGCTGATGTTGAATATATTATGCATGTATTATACACATAAACCTTCCTCTTGAATCACTCTATCTATTAAATAAAACCGCATCAAAATCCGTTGCGTACTTTAAAAGATCTTAGTATACATAGGGACAGCGGTAAGCAACTTTGTTTTATACTATGTAATGATAACATTTCTTTACAATGTGAAAGTAACAACACTGTAGACTTCGCAAATCTTATTAAGACCCACCTTTTTTATTATGCTTATTTTTATTGTGCTTTTGGGTACAATATTGACTGATCTACATTGTCTGTAATTTCATTCCGGTTCTTCTCCATAGGAAACGACCAATTTGGAACCGTGCACTAGCTTCTGACGTTTTATAAGTGCCCATGTAGACCTATATGAAATAAAAACCATTTTGTTTTTTTTTACACCTGTACATTTGGTACTAATTTGGGCAGAGAAAGCGATTGGTATCTGCACAGATTGTAATACTGCGGTATCAGCCGTCGCGAGCAATTACCTATGACCTTGGATTATGAACAACGCGAAGTGGGCGTGCTCAACAATTTGAAGGGCCGGATTAAGTTCAAATGCGTCATGTCCGTGAACCGTCGTCTGTTTGATTGAGGTGATACCATGAGCTCTTAATGCGATACTTTTGTCGACCTAAAGTGAATCGTTAAAGGGATAGAACTATACACCGATAAAATTTTGGTCGTTTTAATCCCGTGGGTCGACTCGGTACATAAACACTATCGATTTGTAAAAACAAATTTAAGAATAGCGCGGGTAAAATAAGTGAATAATCAATAACGCGTACGCGTTCAGGGCGGTTTTGGGGCTGCCCCGATTCTGTAGTGCCTCGGGTATGTTTGCAGAAGCGCGCACCGACTGTTTTCACACCACCATGCGCAAGCGGTGCGCGTCCTTGGTGCGCAGGGTGCGGGGCAGCTCCAATACTGTTCTGGCGATGATTGCCGGCAGATTGGATTGCCCTAATATCGGACATTGTTGTAGCAGGCATGTTGCTGGCTGTGTCCGATAGTGTATGTGTTTTCTTTATATATTTTCTTTATTTATTTCTTGTTTTTATGATCACTGTATGGGTTTTTTTAATTGCCTGAAATAAATGCTTTTAATTTAATTTAATTTTAATAATCAATGGCTGTAGGTAGTTAGTATGCATTGACCGACAACTACCTACGGCTATTCAACACGCTCAGCTGTTCTTTACTTAAAGATATGAATTTCGTATACGCGTAAATTAATTTTAGTTTTAGAAAAAAAGTACATTATTTTTTAATTTTATCTTTACAAATCGATTTTGTTTCATGTGAAAATGATCAAAATTTAACGGTGTATAGTGTAACTGGCAACTTGTGATCGATATTAAGTATATATCACGTGATGGTAGTCATAATAACAAACAACTTTTATTAGGAGACTAAAAAATAGTTCAAGTATATTTTGAACACATCATCATCAGCCTTTTAATGTTCCCACTGCAGGGACACAGGCCTCCTCTCTCTAGGAGAGGGAATGGGCCATAATCCACCACGCGGGAACAATGCGGATTAGTGGATGTCACATGTCTTCGAATTTTTGGTTCCAGGACATGCCGGTTTCCTCACGATGTTTTCCTTCACCGTTTTGAGAGCAGTGGTGATGAAATAAATTACACAAAGTAATGCGCCTGGCTGGGTTTGAACCCGCGACTTACGACTCGTAAGTCGGGGCCGTTACCACTCGGCCACCACTGCTCTCTTTTTCTCTCTTCTCTATTTTGAACACATAGGCGAACATAAATGTCTAACAGAATTTGTTTGTTATTATGATTACAATCACGCGTTTAAATATTGGTCACTAATTACCAGTCAACCTATACGAGTGTATAGATAAAAGCGAAATACCACTAACTGATTAATCACGAAATCCCAGAAACTATAACACCTACAAACTTGAAATTTGGCTGATAGGTTCCTCATACGGTGTAGACGTAGAGCAGTGGTGGCCGAGCGGTAACGACCCCGACTTACGAGTCGTAGGTCGCGGGTTCAAACCCAGCCAGGCGCATTACTTTGTGTAATTTATTTCATCACCACTGCTCTCAAAACGGTGAAGGAAAACATCGTGAGGAAACCGGCATATCCTAGAACCAAAAATTCGAAGACATGTGACATACACCAATCCGCACTGGGCCCGCGTGGTGGATTATGGCCCATTCCCTCTCCTAGAGAGAGGAGGCCTGTGTCCCTGCAGTGGGAACAATTAAGAGCCTGATGATGATGACGGTGTAGACGTACGCTAAGAATAAAAAACTTCACCCCTAATGAGGCTGGGGCTAAGGGTCGATGCGAACGTGGACACCGGGGCCTTGGAACTATGGCCAGGGCTAAGAAGGAATGGGGTTGGTCGTTTAGTCAGTAAGAGTCTGACACTGTTTCTCGCTCCGCCCAAGAACGGGATTCGTCATTGGATGATTTTTCCCACTATAAAAAAATCCCTAGGGCGTTAAACCAAATTTCACGCGGTTGAAGCCGCTGGCAAAAGCTAGTATGTATACAAATGCTCTAAATCTTGAATGTTTGCAGACAAGGAGCCCATTACTAAGCACCTATCTATTAAAAAGAGCCAAACGAAATACTACAGTAATTATGGGTACCGTGCTTACTCCAAACAACCCGTTGAGAGTTGCAAACCTCCACTAGTCTCCGCAATAAATCAAATTTGATAGCTCCACAGCATTTCGCTTGCGCAAACGTCGGTACCTTTGTGGAGTTACCGATTGGCGCTCATTGCTTTAGTTTTCTATTGTAATACACTAATTAGCAGCCATGGTTAATGTTGAAGATACATTGAAGTGCGTCGTTTTGAGAGCAGTGGTTTTTTTATGGTTGGTAAAAATCATCCAATGACAAATCCTTCCCTTAGGCGGAGCGGGTAACAGTGTCAGACTCTTACTTACTAAACAGCATACCCCGTTCCTACATCGGCATCTATACCAGGGCTAGAGCCTTCCTTTCAGACACGAATCCTTAGCCCCAGTTGGCTTTAACCCTTCTGCAGGGTCCCTACGGTTTACTGACAACTCCTAGAGGCGCGCGGAAACAGTGCACGCAGTCGACGACTAGGCTTGGTATGGACGATTACCAGACGACCGGACGGCGAGCTGCCCATTGCTCACCGTCCGCAAGCCTGCGCTTACGGTGGCCAGAAATCGGGGTCGGAATCCCGGCGGCGTCCTCCGGGCAGTCCACACTCGAGAGCAGTGGTTAGAGTTGTAGGTCGCGGATTCCAATGCAGCCAGGCGCATTACTTCCTGTAATGTATTACATCACCACTCCTCTCAAAACGGTGAAGGAAAACATCGTGAGGAAACCGGCATGTCCCAGAACCAAAACGCCATATTCAGCTAGGAATCTTACTAATATTATAAATGCGAAAGTTAGGATGTTTGGATGTTTGTTACCCAATCACGCCAAAACGGCTGGACGGATCTGGATGAAAGTTGACACAGGCATAGGATATACTCCGGAGTAGGACATAGGCTACTTTTTATCCCGGAAACCCCAACCCCAATACCACGCGGGCGAAGCCGTGGGCAAAAGCTAGTATTTTATAAAGCCATATTCCTAACTGAATACGGCGTCATAAAACTCCTTCGCATCGCTGTCGACTGGTAGTGTGCCCAAGTGTCTGGCAGCATTGCCACGTGGTATGGCAAAGCTTAATTTCTGACCGAGGTAGAAGCTAGCCCTTGGGTCACGTGAAGAGTCAACTAAACATTTTTATAACTCTCAAAAAATTTGACTAGCCTGTTGGTCTTGTGGTTAGTGGCCCTGACTGCTATGCCTGAGGTCGTGGGTTCGATTCCCACCCAAGACAAATATTTGTTTGATGAGCGATTTGTCTCTACTAATTCTACTTTTTGAATCCAATACGGTCTGCCATTGTTTTAGACGGCTAGACTTCATCACTTCACTCAGGTTTCTAAATTATAATATAAACTCCTTACTCAGGAGTTGATTATATAAAGCCCTCTCTCGCTTCGAAATTAAATCTTAGCAATCTTCTTTTTTTTATAATATGTCCATTACTATCACACAACGCCATTTAGTCCCAAGCTAAGCAGAGCTTGTGTTATGGGTACTAGACAACTGATAAACATACTTATATATTTCTAAATACATACATATTATAGATAAATTACACCCAGACACAACAAATGATAGTGCTCATCATAAACATTTGTCCTGGGTGGGAATCGAACCCACGACCTCCCGCATAGCAGTCAGGGTCACTAACTACTAGACTGACAGGCCAGTCAAGGTCAGTCAATCTGACAGGTCAGTCAATCTTCGTATATTTCTCTAATGGTAATTGGTGTCAGTTTCTTGTCTTTTAATTAGTAACTCTCCTTTTTTGATCCAACACGGCCTGTCATTGTCTTAGACGGCTTGACTTCACCACCTCACTCAAATTTCTATATAAAAATGGAATAGAATAGAATAGAAATAAATTTATTCAGTACAGACACAGCACAACAGTTACAAAAAACACAACACACGTTAAAAATAACAAAAATAAAATATGCGCTGAGCGTGCCTGAACCGAAAGGGTGACCACCTCAGCATTCCCCTCCCTCCCTCGCATACTCAGGAGTTAATTATATAAACCCCTCTCTTGCTTCGGGATTAAAACTTAGCAACGTTCGTTTCGTTCAGAATTCAGCATGCCACCCACGACTTAAAGACACTGCCTTATCACCTAGTCACATCAATCCTCTTCAAAATCAAAATCTGATCAAAAAACCCACACAATCTGTTTATTTGGTACGTGTTTCCGTTTCAAAGATGACATTCGGAACATCACGTCCATAAGATTAAGTTACAAGGTCAGGTTCTGGAAGGTTTTTGATTGGCATCAGTTGAAACAATGAATCATGGCTCTGTCGAAGATTTGGATATATAATTGTTAGCTTCCTGCGAAGGTAACGCTTGCTGTGTGTTTTATACCAAGTTGTGGATTATGGTACTTGTGGCTTGATTGATGTTTGGTATCTCAGTCTCAAATCTAATAATAGAACAAATGTTACGCATAATTATGTAAAACTAGCTAAACTAGCCTTATGTCGTTCCTCTGTCCTTCCGTCAAAATCCTTTTTTAAATAAAAAGTAAAAAAAAACTAAAACCTAACTACGACAAAAAACGACGCTGAAAAAGTATAAAACAAGATTTTCAGAATACAAACTGAACAAAGTTGCTAATGTAGTTGCAAGTAAATGGACACAGTAGACTCTACCAAGATGCCTTCGTTGTAAATTGACAGTAATTTCATACTATTCTGAAGTATGCAATATTCACTATGTAGAGATACATTTTTATGTTTGGAAAACCGCAGTCACAAATTGTCAAAGTGCTACGGTAGGTAGGTATATGTAACGTGTGACTACGCCTTTCCAAACATGAAAATAGATCTCTACATAGTGAATATTGCATACTTCAGAATAGTATTGTATGAAATTACTGTCAATTCACAACGAAGGCATCTTGGTAGAGTCTACTGTGACCATTCACTTGCAACTATATCAGCAACTTTGTTCAGTTCAGTATTCTGAAAATCTTGTTTTATACGTTTTCAGCGTCGTTTTTTGTCGTAGTTGGGTTTTAGTTTTTTTACTTTTTATTATTTGTACTATTTTGGTGTTAAAGTGTATTTGTGTGTATATTAACAAAAGTTAAATTGATGGACTAATAATTTAATATTAACATAGAACATTTTGTCCGCTAGAGGGCGCAATAGTGCAGTGCTGCAGTGGTCTTATTCTAATAAGTAGTAAAGAAGCTATGAACGAAAAGATGTGAATTATATGCAATCAGCCCATGAATACAGGTAAAGTCACAAGCAAATGCTAGTAATATATATATTCAAAATTTACAAGTAAAGCGCTTTCAAATGATACCAAACACGGCATATTTAACTTAACTTTATTTTTTTACTCTGTATGTCTTGTCCGCTAGAGGGCGCCACATTAGATTTTTTTGAAACCTCATATAGACAATAACCAGCGGACAATTAAGACGCTTCTAATGTCATTTGCCGAATTCTGATAAGTAGTTTAGAAGTTACGAGGGTACAGATGAACATACATACATAAATACACTGCCTCTTAAGACACAGGTCTCCTAGTTTAAGAGGCAGGGTTTATAATTTTTGGTTATATAGATTCAGTTGAATAATTTGTATGTATGACCTACCACTTTGTGTATAATTTGTATAATTACTTTTGGGTAAATAAATACTTTTATTATTTTTATTATATTATTATATAGCCTGTCAAAATCATAACCCTCCTTTTGCTTTGCCGTCGTCGGGTAAAAAGTTATCGAAACGTTTAGTTGACTATTCGCGTGACCCAAGGGCTTTTTTATGGTGGGAAAAATCATTGAATGACGAATCCCGCCCTTGGGCGGAGCAGGAGACAGTGTGTGACTTCTACTGACTAAACGACCCACCGTTTCTTACTGCTTTAGTTCCAGGGACCCGGTGTTCCGCTTTCGCTTCAACCCGTGTCTCCAAAAGAAAAAAAATATCGCAGTAAATATCGCGTTAGTGGGCATTGACGTTGGATGTTAGTGTGACTCCAGCTTAATAGAATCTTTCATTATTCGATTTCTTAATAGTCTACCTACCTAGAAAGTGTCAAATAGCCCTAAGCTATGTACTTCGCGTGTCACGATTTCATTAACTCAAGAGTAGCAATGGCCACCGCACATAGTTTTGCCATACGAATAAATTGCATGCATTTTTAGGGTTCAGTACCTCAAAAGAAAAAACGGTACCCATTAAGGACCACTTTCTTGTCCGTCTGTCTGTTTGTCAAGACCCTTTAGTCTCGGGAACGCGCGAAGGTATCGAGTTGAAATTTAATCCATATACCTAGTCAAATCTGTGGTTCATTTTAATTGTGGAAAAATTAAACTTCTAAGTTAATAAAAAAACAAAAATTATCTTATATACAAAATTATCTTTATAAAGATTACCATTATCTTTGTTTTTTCGTTAGCTTAGAATTTTTATTTTATTTTATTTATGCCCCACTTACGAGTTGTAGGTTCAAGTCGAGTAATGCGGATGAGAGCACTGCTCTCAAAACGGTGAAGGAAAAATCACGGAAAACATTATAGGAGGGGAGGGGAGGATGCTAAATTTGCATTGGAATGGGGTGGGTCACTTAGTCAGTAAGAGTCTGACACTTGTTTCCTGCTCCGCCCAAGGGTGGGATTCATCATTAGATGATTTTTCCCACCATTAAAAAAATGGGGACCTATTAGATTGTGGAGATTAGGTTTTAAAATGAAAAAAAAAATCTATGGCAAATTTTCATTTTAGTGGGGAGTAAAGTAGTAGATTAAAAAATAATAAACAAAAGACAAATAGCCACATGGAAATACTCGAGCGCATCAGATATTCATAGGGTGGCCATGACCGATGTTATTTTTTCAACTTTGTGACCGCCCATTTAATTTTCCTTATGCTACACTTAAATTGACAGAAAATTGAAATATACACCCTTCTGCATGTACTCAACTTATACATATATTTACTTATCTCTTCATCGTCTTTTTACAGATTTATTATATACTAGCTCTTTCCAGCGGCTTCGCCCGCGTACATAAAATATAGCCTATGTCACTCAGGAGTAAAGCAGCTTTCTATTGTTGCTAAAATTTTTCCAATCGGACCAGTAGTTCCAGAGATTACCCCCTACAAGCAAAAAAACATAAAAACAAAAAAACAAACTTTACCTCTTTATTATATTAGTGTAGACTTACAGATTTTTTACTACAAATAAATAAATACAATTTTAAAAGTCGAAACATTTTTTAAATAGAGTACCCATGGAGATTATTAATCCAGTAACGGTTGGAAATGGTCGTTTCTTACAGAGGAAAACAATTTTCCTCTATAGGATATTGCGAAATTGCGATTGGGAAATTGCGTTTCCTATAGAGGAAAATTGTTTTCATTTTATTTATTTATTTATTTAACAATTTATGTACATACACACAGTAGATAGCAGGAGAAAGAAATACAGAAAACAGGAGAAGAAGTACAAAGGTGATGCTTATTTCTTAAGAAATCTCTTCCAGCATACCTGCGAAAGGAGAATTGGAAAAAAAAGAGTTGTAAACGCGTGTAGACATGAAAGGAAAATATTAAAGTTACTAATATTACATTTATCAATTAAATATGCAATTATATATATATATAATTTCCTCTGTAAGAAACGACCATTCCAACCGTGCACTGTCTTCTGCGTCTGACATTATTTTATTATAAACGCTATGTATGTAGGCCTACATGAGCACTAAAATAATACATAAACATACTATGCGAATTAAATATTCTGTTTGTTTTGAAAGTTCTAAGTTAAGAAACAAAAAATTTTTTTTGTACAACATCATTGATGAGTAGCGAAATTTTTTCCTAAGCTTGCGTGAGAATTATGGACCTAGGTTCATAATTCTCGCAAAGATCGAGAAGAAAGAACTGAAGAAAATATTTTTTTTCTCAATTTGCATGAAAATTAAAAAAAAATTCTAAAATACCACCAGTAGGAAGAAAAGAAGAAACGAAGGATTTGGTCGCCGTTTTCCCTGAAGCACCGAAAACGGCGCCTATTTTCAAGTCAAGCACTATAATTAAACAAATTAATTACATAATTAGTTTATATAAATTAAAAAAGGGACATTTCAGAGCTTCTCATTTGCGTAAATTCTTCATTTTATAAGTGTCCATTTAGGCCCATGCTAAATATATAATAAAGGAGAAACTGACTGACTGACATATCAACGCACAGCCGAAACTACTGGGCCTAGGAGCGTAAAATTTTGCACAGGGCTTCCTTTTATGACGTAGGCGAACACAAAAAAAATGGGTTTTTCAAAATTCATCTCCTAAAGGGATGTAATGGGGGTCTAAAGTTTGTATGGACAACCCTACTTTCACGCGGGCGAAGCCGCTAACAGAAGACTAGTTATTCAATAAATTGGAGTAAAAATAAAAATCAATCAAAGAATCGACAGAAAAATCAAACAAGGCCATCATTTTTTTACTATAGGTTGTATGAAGATGCGCTTGCAACAAGCCACCATATATATAAAAACAACATGACGCCTAAACTGTATCAGTGCGTTAACAGAACTGGGCCAGTGCGTTCCATTCTAAATTCTAATTCGCCCGCCATTTTTATTGCGAACTTACAATCAAATTAGTGACTTTTAATTTTGATATTGTGTTTCATTTGGATAAAAAGGTAATTAATTTGCTTATTTATTTTTTTCTGATTTAGTTAGTTTTGGGGATAATCAAGATTAATTCTGATAATGTAGAGATTCTATATTATAATACATAGCAGGCAATTGAGTTATGTAGGTAACATACAAATACCTAAGTTATATGTGAAAATTAATTAATTTAAATAATCTATAAATTAGCAAATTAATGCACAGTAACTAACTTGTTATACATTTCTCCGATTATTAAAAGAAATAGGTAACTAACAACATAAACAATGAGCAGTGGTGGCCGAGTGGTAACGTCCCCGGCTTACGAGTTGTAGGTTGCGGGTTCATACCCAGCCGGGTGCATTATTTAGAGTTATTTTTTCATCACCACTGCTCTCCTATTGTTTGCATTTTTTTTTAATTTATTTATCGTACCTATTTCATCATCATCATATTATTATTGTACCTATTTACTTTTCGCATTTTCAAGTCTGTGGAGAAAGATGTAGATATATCACATTTGTAAAACTTTTGCGAATCGTTTCTTTTTGCAATATTGAATGTATTATAGTTTTGTCGTAGTAGTCTTAATCAATAACATAAATAATAGAATAGATGTTACCTACATACGGTGTCATTTCGTAAAAAAAAAACATTTTTTTTTCCCAAAAAAGTAAACAGTGGGATAACTCGGAAAATGTAGTTTTCTATTATTTTAACAGTAGATTTTTGTTAGTAACTTTTTACTGGTATATATCGAATAACCTATCGATACAGTAGAGTATTTCGTTCACTCTGTCACAAAAAAAAAAAAACAATATATTGAGGGGTTCCCTAAGATGCACGACTCCATTGTTCTTAAAAAATTGAAAGTTCGAACATATTTTCCAATGAGTCCATATCATTTTAAAATAGATATATTTTTTACTAGCTTTTGCCCGCAGCTTCGCCCGCGTGGTATTGGGGTTGGGGTTAAAAAGTAGCTTATGTCCTATTCCGGAGTGTATATGTAGGAACACTTACACGTTTTTATTTTCATGGACCATTGGGAATAACGAACCACCCATATTGACACGTAATCTTACTAATATTATAAATGCGAAAGTTACGATGTTTGTTACCCAATCACGCCAAAACGGCTGGACGGATCTGGATGAAATTTGGCACAGGCATAGGATACACTCCGGGATAGGACATAGGCTACTTTTCATCCCGGAAATCCTAACCCCAATACCACGCGGGCGAAGCCGCGGGAAAAAGCTATTATGTATATACCCTGTTTTGAGGTAGAAAATCATCAAATTTCGCCTAATTTTTTTCCTTATCTAGGGTGGAGCGAGAGAGCATGTCAGACTTTTACTAACTAACACCCATTTGCGCCCTTCAGTTATTTTTTTGCATTCGAAGACTAGAGATAGGTACTTAATTTTATCTTAAATTCCTGCTGTAAAAGTCATGTGTGAGTCATGAATTTTTTGCAAAGATATTCTAATTTCTTATAGGTATATAATAATTTATTTAATTAATATTTTATTTGCTATTAATATTTTATAAACTAATGCTTGACTGCGATCCCAGCTGATATTAAGCAGTGATGCAATCGTTGATGGTGAGGCCGCATTATTTTATTAAAAGCCTGTTCACTCTAGCTTGGAAGACACCCAAATTATAATCGGAAGGGAAGACTGCAGCAAGCAATTTCACTTTACTTTATTTTAATTTTATTTCATGTATAGTAGGGGTAAAATTGACAAAAACTATTTTGAGAAAAGTTCTAATTAAACACACGACCAACTTCAGAACACCATGATTATATTATGTTATTGATAGAAACTCAATGACTAGTTATAGTAGGGTAGTTCGCCGTCCGGTCTTCTGGTAACAGTCCGGAACAAGTCAAGTCGTCGACGGCGCGCTCCGTTCCCACTCCTCATAGAGTTGTCAGCAAATGTAGAGACCCAACTTCAGGGCTGAAGCCTTCTGGAGCCCCGTTCCAGTTTCTGAAAGGAAGGTCCGACCCTGGTATGAAGGCTAAGAAGGGACGGGGTGGGTCGTTTAGTCAGTAAGAGTCTGACACTGTTTCCCACTTCGCCCAAGATTTTACCCACCATAATAAAAAAACTTCCATGACTGAACAGTATGTGTTTTAGTTCAAGTGTTATTACTGATGTGTGACGAAAATGAAAAGCATGTTGAGTGTTATAATATAAATACTATCATTTAGTATAAGTACCATCGAAATTTGATAGTTTTTTTTATATAGTATAATATCCGTGTCTTATCGAGAAGAAAGAATTTACAATCTCGAAAGATTTATAACAAAGTTACGGTACGTGTGTTACGGAGGTTTTTTTGATGGTAGGTAAAAATCATCTTATAAAGAATCCCGCCCTTGGGCAGAGAGGGAAGCAGTCTCAGGATCTTACTGCCTAACAACTTACCCCATTCCTACGTTGCCATATATACCAGGGCCAGAGCCTTCCTTTCAGACACGAACCCGTGGCCCCAGTTGGCATCGACCTTTCAGCAGTGTCCCTTATGTTACGGAGGTCCAATTTCGTTTGACGATAACCTTTAAACGGAATTTGTGTTGGAGTCACTAACAAGTTTTCCATGACTTGCTCGAAAATGCTTTTTTAGGGTTCCGTAGTCCACAAGGAACCCTTTTAGTTTCGCCAAGTCTGTCTGTCGGATAATCTCAGCGACTGTTAGCACTAGAAAGCTGAATTTTGGTAAAATGTTTATCAATCACGCCGACAAAGTGTAAAACTAAAAAAGTGAAAAAATAAATTTTATTATTGTAGGTACCTCCTCTACACTTATTAATTAATTTATTTATTTATAAGAACTTCATGCAACACAAAGGTACACAGGCGGACTTATGCCTTAGTCATTCTCTACCAGTCAACCTAGTGTGGTGAAGAGAAAACATGGCAGGTCTTAAGATAAGAAGTGATTTTTTTTTCATTTCTACCATCCATTTAAAAATTATTAACCGTCTTGTAAAACTAAGTTTTTGATAATGTTAATATTTTCGGAAATAATCGCTTCAAACGTAAAAAACAATGCGTCCTTCCCGCCTCTAACTTTTGATCTATAAGTTTAGAAAGTATGAAAAGAATCTCAAAAGTAGAACTTTACCAACTTTACAAAGTCTTTCAAGGAAAATTATTTTGAACTTTTGTAAATATTTCTGAAATAAAATTGTAATTTAACCATATTTATAAGCATTTTTATAACATTTTTATATATTTTATTATCCTGAACATATCTTCTTTCGAATAACAAATATTCAATCCGTTCACGCAATCCAAAACTATCACCGGGTACAGCGCCATCTGTCGGGAAATTGGGTTACTAATTTATACATGAGCTACTGGATTCTGTTACATTGGGAGATATTTGTGACGGACAGGAAACTACGGTCCTCTACACTGAGCGGGGCCCGACACGCTCTTGGCGAAAAAACTATTGTCTGGCCCGTACCAATTAGCAGAATAGGTACCTATCAGTTTCTTAACGATGTTTACCTCAATAAACAAAGAATAATTGCCACATAATTAACAGTTTTCGTTAAAGCGGTAAAAACTATACAAAACTATGGGAAAACCATAATCTGATCACCGTAAATCTTCTCCTAAACTTTTATGTAATTGTTTTATTGTGAACGCATTTTCTAAGACGTTTCTTACATAAGAGATAAGACGCCATCTTGCGTGGGAGTGGGCCATTGTGTACATGAGATGGTAGATGGCCGAGGATTAGATTTTAGATTTAGAAGGTGTAGAGATACAGTACGGCCGTACTAACTTGGCGAGCCTGAAGCTTTCGATCTTCAGCGCCATGCGCAATTTATTTGTAGTGTTAAATATGGGCAGCAATTACTTAATGATGACTTTATGATGATGATGTTGACTTTATTAATAAGGTGAAATTTACACAATCATTGAAGTTAAATAAACATTTGTATGCTTCTGAGCAAAACATAGAGGATCTAACTGTCTTTAATAGCTCACACTCTGCTGTAAATTGACCTGTGCTTACAAATAAAATAACTATTCTGATTCTGTGGACTTGGAAAAAAAGAAATGGTTTTTAAGAATAAATGCCTTCAATACAAATTCAAAGGGAACTTTTCTTTGACCTAGAACCTTGATATTTGGCATAAAGCAACGTCGTATAGCACAAATATAGGAAAAAAAACTGAAAATCTGTACAAACTTATGTAAAAAAAAACTTCCTTTCGGAAAAATCTTAAAGACTAGATTCAGGAACTATTTACATAAGTTAGTTTAGTAAGTTCAGTTTGCGAGTAGTTACGACTCACACTTGGCCAGTTTATTTATTGATTTATAGGTTTACCTTGGCTACTATCTCACTTGATTACAATCAAAGTAATTTCTTGTGAAGCATGCTTCCTCGCCGATCACATCATAATTTGTAAATTGTGTCAAAATATTTCCAAGGTCAAAATATTTTATTTCACATAGGCCTACATGGGCACTCGTTAGACGTCAGGAGCTAGTGCACGGAATATCGTTTCTTTTATACACCGTGAAATTTAAATGGTTGTTTTCCCGCGGCAGAATGAATTGCCATAAGGAGTACTTTTGAAGCATACAGTAAAAATAAAAAAAATAAAAAGTTTTTTTTATAAATAATTATTAAAAATATTCATCAACTTCAAAAAGCGAAAACAATAGTAACATTAGACGTAATTTGTAGGTACTACTAGAGTCGCACGCGCAGCACGCCGTCAAAGGTAACCGATTCATTAAATATTTAAACCAAAATAAGCTCTCGCACGTTGTGATACGTCATAATTGGCTTGCACTCTACAGGTCCTTTTTTTGTTTTTGATATTTTATTTTTTTATCAAACGTTTGTATTACCAAGACACAACCATTTCGCTGAGGGAAAACAACCATTAAAATTTCACGGTGTATGTTGCGAGGTTTAGACCAGTGCAAATAGCTTTTGAAAGGGACTTAAATAGTAGTAGAATGAAACCCATTGGAAAAGGAAGATAATATAGCAAAAATTTAAGGAAAAATAAATTACGGTCGATCTGAGGTCGGGAAGTGGATGGGTGTGCGCTTTTAAGGGGAAAAAATGGTTTATCTCTAATTCCGGCAAAACTACTGGTTCTAGGGGAAACATTCAAATGGCAAACTTGTAGATCATAAAAAGATCTACCACTTTTGTATTTACACTTTTTTGACATAACTCCAAAATCTATGTGAAAAGTCCAAAAAACTGTGTTTCTAGTTTTTATTTTTTATCTTCTTTAAAAATCACTTTTTTTTCACAAATCTTTGTGAAAAGTTACCTTTTAATGTCCCAAACTTACCCTAATTTTTTTGATTTAAAATATTCACTGTAGCTCTTTATTTTGACTGAACATCGAAAAAATAGACTATTTTTCAATCGAAAAATCTCACGTAAAAATATGTGATTTTTTTAAAACGTTTGTTGGCTTCTTATTCGTCGAAATTTTTACTTTTTGATGGTGTAAAAAAATATATACATTACCATAGTAAATTTTCTCAGAAAATGCGAAAAACTAAAAAATCTCGAATCAGAAATTACTTTTGTTTAATCATTATTAGCGACCCGCTCCAGCTTCGCGTGGGTGCAAAGGTGATATATTATACCTATAAACCTTCCTCTGGAATCATTCTATCTATTAAAAAAAACCGCATCAAAATCCGTTGCGATTTTTTTTTGCTTTTAAAGATCTAAGCATACCCATGGATAAGCAACTTTGTTTTATACTATGCAATGATGTACTGAGGTATTTATTTAATTTTTTATATAAGATTTAAAGGGTATTTCATGTAGGAAATGTGATTGCTGAAATTTTATGCAGTAAAAACGTTGTCTTATTAAATTTTAGCTTCGTTTAATCAGTCAACGTTATTTATAATCATTACATATGTTTAAATAATATAATCTTGCCTCATATATTTTATCTTACATTCTAATCATTTATTAGTTTTTACCATTAGTTTTTGTCTCTTTGATAGCATTTCTTCATGGTTAAATTCGAAAAACTTACTGACTTATTATTCAGATGATGAAATTCATCATCTGAATCATTAACTTCCTCGTAGGTTTGTTCTTCCACATTGGAGCATTATGTAAGCATACGCAATTGCAGCAGCCACATTTCCAACATGAAATCCCCTTTAAATCTTATAAAAAATTTAATAAATACCTCAGTACATTATTACATAGTATAAAACAAAGCTGCTTATCCCTGTGTATGCTTAGATCTTTAAAAGTTCGCAACGGATTTTGATGCGGTTTTTTTAAATAGATAGAATGATTCCAGAGGAAGGTTTACAGGTATAATATATCACCTTTGCGCCCCTGCGAAGCTGGAGCGGGTCGCTAATAATGATTAAACAAAAGAAATTTCTAATTTGAGTTTTTTTAGTTTTTCGCATTTTCTGAGAAAATTTACTAGTAATGTATATATTTTTTTACACCATCAAAAAGTAAAAATTTCGACGAATAAGAAGCCAACAAACGTTTTAAAAAAATCACATATTTTTACGTGAGATTTTTCGATTGAAAAATAGTCTATTTTTTCGATGTTCAGTCAAAATAAAGAGCTACAGTGAATATTTTAAATCAAAAAAATTAGGGTAAGTTTGGGACATTAAAAGGTAACTTTTCACAAAGATTTGTGAAAAAAAAGTGATTTTTAAAGAAGATAAAAAATAAAAACTAGAAACACAGTTTTTTGGACTTTTCACATAGATTTTGAAGTTATGTCAAAAAAGTGTAAATACAAAAGTGGTAGATCTTTTTATGATCTACAAGTTTGCCATTTGAATGTTTCCCCTAGAACCAGTAGTTTTGCCGGAATTAGAGATAAACCATTTTTTCCCCTTAAAAGCGCACACCCATCCACTTCCCGACCTCAGATCGACCGTAATTTATTTTTCCTTAAATTTTTGCTACATTATCTTCCTTTTCCAATGGGTTTCATTCTACTACTATTTAGGTCCACTTTTTATCGTTAACGGTGCTATTTGCACTGGACTAGTTAACTTCCAGTTGTAATTTCCATATCTACATTATATTATTAATTTTACAATTTATGTAACTCTATTAATTTGTTAATGTGTATTCTTTGCAGGTGTCGAATAATCTCTCTACAATGGTGCATTATAAGGTATGTTATAGCAATAGATGGGAAATTCTTACTTAGTGTTCAGAGATTAGTTGTTTTATAGTAAGTAAAAGTAGCGGAAAACAGTGTCAGACTCTTACTGAATAAACAACCTACCCCATTCCTACATTGCCGTATATACCAGTACCAGAGCCTTCCTTTCAGATGCGAACTCACGGCCCCAGTTAGCATCGACCCTTCTGCAGGGTCCCTACGGTTTGCTGACAACCCTTTGAAGCGCGCGGGAACAGTGCGCGCCGTCGACGACTGGGCATGGTCCTGATGGTTACCAGACAATTGGATAGCGAGCTACCCATTGCTCGCAATCCACAGGCCTATGCCTACAGTGGTCGGAAATCGGGATCGGACTCCTAGCGGCGTCTGGAGCATGAGCGCCATTGCCTTATGCGCTCGGCGTCCTCCTTTGCTAGCGTTACTGCTTCGCAAAAGGAAGCCACCGTCTGAAACTCCTCGCTCCGGGCTGTGCGTTGTTATGTCAATCAGTTAATTCTCCTTTTATTTAGCAAAGCGTAGCGTAGCATCAGCCTTGTAATGTTCCTACTGTTGCAACTTGAGCCTCTTCTGTTGGAGAGGTAATGGGCTGTAACCACCACACGGGCTCTAACTGCAGAACGCCACGTCACGCATCTGACACTGAAGGTGATCAGGTGGCTGAAGATCTTGAGAACGGCCAGTTTGGTTTTTGGAAGAGCTCTAAGATGGACACAGTTTCCCGGAGCAAATGTGTCTTGACCGTATCTCTAGACACTTTTTTTTTTTGTGTGTAAAATTTTGTTGTGTGCGTATCATTACATAGTATAAAACAAAGTCACTTCCTCCCTATGTATGCTTAAATCTTTAAAACTACGCAACGGATTTTGATGCAGCTTTTTTAATAGATAGAGTAATTGAACAGGAAAATTTATACATATGTATAATACATGCGTAATATATTTAATATCCGCATTGCCCCAGTGGGAAGCTAGGGCGGGTAGCTGGTATTAAATAAATTACCAAATACTTTTAAAGTCCTAAAATACAGACTTTAAAATGCAATTGTATGACCGGCTGAATGAACATTAGACCCTGTGCAGATAGCTTTTGAAAGGGAACAAAATGGTAGTAGGATGAAACTCATTGGAAAAGGAAGATAATATAACAAAAATTTAAGGAAAAATAAATTATGGTCGATCTGAGGTCGGGAAGTGGATGGGTGTGCGGTTTTAAGGGTAAAAAATGGTTTATCTCGATTTCCGGCAAAACTACTGGTTCTATGGAAAAAAGTCTAATGGCAAACTTGTAGGTCATAAAAAGATATACCACTTTTGTATTTACACTTTTTCTCATAACCTCAAATTCTATGTGAAAGTCCAAAAAAGAGTTTTTGGATTTAATTTTTATCTTCTTTAAAAAATATTTTTTTTATTCACAAAATTTTGTGAGAGTTTCCTTTTTATGTATTAAACTTACTATAATATTTTTTTATTAAAAATATTCACATATGCTCTTTATTTTGATTTAACATCGAAAAAACAGCCTATTTTTCAATCGAAAAGTCTCACGTAAAAATATGTGATTTTTTTAAAAAGGCTTCTTATTCATCGAAATCTTTACTTTTTGATGGTGTAAAAAAAGTATGCATTACTACAGTCAATTTTCTCAGAAAATGCAAAAAACTAAAAAACTCGAATAAGAAATTTCTCTTAATCAGTTAGATTCCATATTACAGTGATAAAAAAATTGTAAATAAAAAAAAAATCAAAAATGTTCTAATGTTCTAAAAATTAATTATAAGATTTAAATGGGATTTTATGTAGGAAATGTGGCTACCGCGCGTAGCCACGCTATAAATAATAATAATAATAAATGTTTTAATTTATACCAAATATACCCATTTACATTTCCAAACAACACAATAAATAAAACAGAACAGAAAAAATATAAAATGAAAGTAAAAAAAAACACGAATCCCGCCCTTGGGCGAAGCGGGAAACATTGCCAGATTCTTAATGACTAAACAACCTACCCCATTTATACGTTGCCATATAAACAGTTAAACCTTGATCGTTTTAATCCCTTGGAGGATCGATTCAGTACATGAAACACTATCGATTGGTAAAGTTAGAATGAAAAATTATTAAAAAACAAAGTACATTTTTTTAAAACTCGAATTAATTTACGCATGTTCTAAATTGATTTCTTTAAGTAAACGTCAGCTGGGCGAGTTCAATGACCTGTAGGTAGTTAGTACGCAACGACCGACAACTACCTACAAGGTCAATGACTCGTTTACTTAAAGAAATTAATTTCGTAAATGCGTATATCAATAAGAGATTAAGAAAAAAAGTACTTTATTTTTTTATTTTATCTACACAAATCGATAATGTTTCATGTACTGGATCGACCCTCTTCGGGATTAAAACGACTAAAATTTAACGGTGTATACCTGGGCCAGAACCTTTCTTCAAACACGAACCTTTGGCCCCAGTTGGCTTCGACTCTTCTGCCGGGTCTCTACGGTTTGCTGACAACTCTTTGAGGCGCGCGGGAACTCTGCGCAACGTCGTCGACTGGGCTTGGTCCGGACGGAGCATTATTTATTTATTTATTTATTTATACTTTATTGTACACCACATTATACAAATATAGGACAAACATTGTTATAAAAATAAGGGTACAATGGGCGGTCTTATCGCACAAGGCAATTTCTTACAGATAACCTTTGGATGGACTGCGCGAAAGGAGATAAATCTAGGGTTGGATTTTTTTTTTTTACGAGTTTTCGAGCGCTAAAATTCGCAGAGCTTAACTTCAGACTGGCTAGGATTTTTTTTTTTTACTTGCAATAAACTAGTGCTTGACTGCGATCCCACCTGATGGTAAGCAGTGATGCAATCTTTGATGGTAAGGCGCACTCGTTTATTAAGAGCCTATTCACTCTAGCCTTAAAGACACCTAAATTATATTCGGACGGAAAGACTGCAGCCGGCAAACTGTTCCAGTCCCTCGATGTACGCGGTATAAATGACGAGGCAAAACGCTTAGTCCGAGCCGCAAGATCAAGATCCGACGGCCGTACCGTACATGTGACATGATTTTGGTAGCTGTCAACATCACAGGGCAATTGTTATTTAGGGCCACATATGATTTTTTTTTTTTTTTTTTTTTATGGTAGGTGAAAATCATCCAATGACGAAACCCGCTCTTGGGTGGAGCGGGAGACCAGTGTCAGACTCTTACTGACTAAAAAACCTACCCCGTACCTTCCTTGCCTTATTCCTGGAGTCGAGGTAACAGTTTTTCACCACCCTCTAGACTCCAGGAGGCTTCGACCCTGAAGGGCCCCTGCAGACGTATATGACAAATTTTAGCAATATACAATTACGAGGAGTAACACGAACCTATTATTTATATTATTTCACAATGTGTAACAGTGCACGCTCAATTATTTTCTGTCGTACAGTTTGATGAACGCAATCTGAACTGGTTATATTATATTGTTATTTTGAAATGCTGTGTTTACCCAATGTCATGTAGCCTTCGACTTAAATCCTAGCGCTATACACCGTTAAATTTTAGTCGTTTTAATCCTTTGGAGGATCGATTCAGTACATGAAACACTATCGATTGGTAAAGTTAGAATGAAAAAAAATGGTTGCCTGTAAAGTCGGTTTTACGGGCGAAGATTTTACGTGACAACGCCCTAATTCTCTAGTGCTGCGCGCGCGGCAGACCGATCATAGTTGAGTGGGAGAGAGACGCAAGGCATTCGGCGGGCCTCTCTCTCGTTCGGTGACTCATCGTAACGTTACCGAGCGTTACACTTTTTCATAAGTGACTCCCAGCCGCAACCTAATTTAAGACGTTGTCACGTCAAAAACAAAGTACTTTTTTTTAAAACTCGAATTAATTTACGCATTTTCTAAATTGATTTCTTTAAGTAAACGTCAGCTGGGCGAGTTCAATGGCCTGTAGGTAATTAGTACGCAACGATCGACAACTACCTACAAGGTCAATGACTCGTTTACTTAAAGAAATTAATTTCGTAAATGCGTATATCAATAAGAGATTTAGAAAAAAAGTACTTTATTTTTTTATTTTATCTACACAAATCGATAGTGTTTCATGTACTGGATCGACCCTCTTCGGGATTAAAACGACTAAAATTTAACGGTGTATAAGCACTCAATTGGCCTGGTGTCTGTCGTGGATTCGATTCCAACCCAGGACCAATGTTTGTGTGATGAGCACGTTTGTCCTATGTCTGGGTGTAATTTATCGATAATATGTATTTATTTCGGAATATATAAGTACGTTTATCAGTTGTCTAGTACTCATAACACAAGCTCTGCTTAGGTTGAGACGTGGTGTGATAGTGGTGCAATATAATATACTAGCTTTTGTCAGCGGCTTTGCCCGCGTACATAAAATATAGCCTATGTTACTAAGGAGTAAAGCAGCTTTCTGTTGTTGCTAAAATTTTTCCGATCGGACCAGTAGTTCCAGAGATTACCTCCTACAAACAAAAAAACAAACTAACAAAAAAACAAACTTTACCTCTTTATTATATTAGTGTAGATTAGTGTCCTTACAATGTTTTCCTTCACCGTTATTGAGGTCACTAGCTGAGATGAAAATAGAAAAATTTCTGATTCAATTGATATAATCAAACATTATGCAATTTCGCCTATACTTCCGTGAGTTATCATGTCATTACTGTGACAGGGGCTGCCAACCATGACGCATTTGACTACTACCCAACAAGTTATTAGAGCTGATGATAAAATGACTTCCACTTAGAGAGAGAGAGTCATCTGCACGTTACGACACAAGAATTTCATGGTTTTTTTGTCCCTTCGTCTTTGTCACAGATGGTCACATTAATGAGCTATTGACATTACTTTTCAATACTGAACTTTGTAATGATGCATGAATTTTATTTGCATACTAGCTTTTGTCAACGGCTTCGCCCGCGTACATAAAATATAGCCTATGTCACTCAGGAGTAGAGCAGCTTTCTATTATTGCTAAAATTTCTCCAATCAGACCAGTAGTTCCAGAGATTACCTCCTACAAACAAAAAAACAAACTTTACCTCTTTATTATATTAGTGTAGATGTAGATATTATTTTTACTTTCTTCTACTCAGGGCAACAGTAGGTACAGCAGTACCTTTAAATCACTTGGTACATTTTATACGGTGACATAATTCTTGTTGCAACTGCTTTGAGACGCCCATCATTGTCGCGGTAGGTTTACATGGAGGTCAAATAAAGCATAGCATCAGCTTTATAATGTCTCCACTGCTGGGAAACGGCCCAGTGCGTGTTGATGGATGTCACATGTCTTTGAATTTTTGGTTTTAGGACCTGCTGGTTATCTCACAATGTTTTCCTTCACCGTTTTGAGAGCAGTGGTGATGAAATAAATTACACAAAGTAATGCGCCTGGCTGGGTTTGAACCCGTGACCTTATAACTCGTAAGTCAGGACTGTTATCACTCGGCCACCACTGCTCAATGGCTGCAAAGGCTCAAAATGCGCGGACGTGCGCACTAGAATTCTAATTTTAAGATATTGTTTATGATTTTTATTGTTTATGATTTTTAACTTTTTTTTCCTTACTTAGGCCGTCAATGGGGTACCATACTGAAATGAAAAAAAAAAAAGATATTTTTGCCTTTTTTTGCTACGAACCTTTTTGCGCGAGACTCATCCTTTTCCGGATTTTTCTTCCTCCACAAATGTCCTGTGCATAAATGTCTATGTTAGCTGTTAAGCAATTTTAAATATGTTAAAACAGAGTGCATGTAAACCTACACTTACGTAAAAAAACAAAGAGAAGGTACCGTGGTCAGCGTAGCATGAGAAACTATTGTCTTTCGAGTTAAGTCCTTATTCTTGCAAATTAATGAAGCGGCTTTAATAGAACTTGGTAAACACGAAGAAACTAGGTCTAAAAAGTGTTAGGTTTATAGTACGTTTTTTAATTCTAGATTACTATTTGACAACTCAGAATGTCACACTCTAGAAATATTATGTTCGCAATTTACTGGAATTTGACATTTTAGGTTGTCAAATCGTAGTCTAGGATTAAAAAACGAATTATAGAACATTTTCACTTTTAAAATGTTTATAGAACACGTCCAATATGCCAGTATTTATGAATCGTTGATTTTCAAAATTTTGTTTTTTTTTTGCTACCTTTATTGAAACCTCCATGGTTCGTAGGGACTCTGTAAAAGGGTCGAAGTCTACTGGGGCCCAGGGTCTCTTTCTGAAAGGAAGACTTGGCCCCAGTGCGAAAAGCAAAGAAGGAACGGGGTGGAGTGTTTAGTCAGCAAGAGTCTGACACTGTTCCCGCTCTGCCCAAGAGCGGTATTCGTAATTGGATGATTTTTCCTACCATAAACAAAGCCTAGACTGTTAATATTATTAAATTAATGACTAACGATCCGCTCCATCTTCGCACGGGTGTATTGCTGATATTGAATATATTATGCATGTATTATACACATAAACCTTCCTCTTGAATCACACTATCTATTAAAAAAAAACCAATCTAAATCCGTTGCGTAGTTTTAAAGATCTAAGCATACATAGGGACAGACAGCGAGAGGTGACTTTGTTTCATACTATGTAATGAAGCCATTATCATAGGCACATAAATTGAATAAACAAAGGAACTTTCATTACTTTGTTTCCGTTATTGTTTTTTTTTTATGTAGCATACTTTTGGCATAGTTTTACATAGATTGTAAAACAGTGCTATGTTTGGCAAATATTTAAAAATAAAAAAAAAACAAAAGGGTTATCATTAGACCTCATCGATTTAACTCTTTTGTATAATTTTTGTGTCTACGGAAGTCCTACTTTCACGGCTTTTGTCTAAATTTTAGAAAAGTGGACTGAGCTGACTATAGTTCGTTTTTTAATCCTAGACTACGATTTGACAACTTAAAATGTCAAACTCCAGAAAATTGGGAACATATTTCTAGAGTGTGACATTCTGAGTTGTCAAATCGTAGTCTAGAATTAAAAAAAGAACTATAATAAACTTATTTTTCTCTAACTTTGTCCTGCGGCTTTGTTCGTTCCTCTCTAATCTATAACTCTATGAGCAGTGGTTATTTTCGGGATACCAATGTCAAATATACTTATGAGAGCAGTGGTGGCCGAGTGGTAAAGACCCCGACTTACGAGTTGTAGGTCGCGGGTTCAAACCCAGCCAGGCGAACACTAAGAAAGGGTTTTTCAAAGACCTATATGTAATGGGGGTCTAACATTTAATTTATTTACAAACTGTAAACGAAAAAAAGATAATCAGAATCTAGTTTTTCAATTTTACTCATCTTTGAGTTCTTAAATTTTGCCAAAATTTCTTCGTTTTACGACGACAGTACGACGTGACGTAACATCCTGGCAATCAATCCTATTCTCATTTTAAACGCATAGTACTTACAAGCGGGCGAAGCCGCTGGCAGAAGGCTAGTCCATAAAATAGAGATCAGAGGATGATAGCTATCGAAGCCTTTCAGTAGCCTAATTCTCGTAATGAAAACCGTATCGATATCGTAGCGACTTTGACATTTTTGTATTCCCATCCATCAATCGAGTTTGAACGACACCGGTTTTGAACTCGTTCGGTCGAAGAGAGGTCGTTTAGAAGTCGTTCGATTGTCGTTCTATCGAATCTCCATCAAGGAACACGTGAATACCGATACCGACAATGGAATTGGGATTGTTTGATTTTACGTGAATTAGGGCACAGATCTTGCGTTTATCCTCACACTATATCTTTTCTTTTCCTAGCAATTTGATTAAAAGATACATACGTTAATATTGCATAATCCTGAGACCGTTGGCCAACCATAGATGCATGGGAGAATGGGAGTAACTCCTTACTCGCTGCGTGGGAATTAGCAAGAATACATAACTAATTATGCATGTCGGTTGGTGAAAGGGCTTGTCCGTCACTTGGTTCCTATGCTGGGTGTTTACTTAGTATAGTATAGTACTAGCTTTTGCCCGCGGCTTCGCCCGCGTGGTATTGGGGTTGGGGTTGGGGTTTCCGGGATAAAAAGTAGCCTATGTCCTATTTCGGAGTCTATCCTATACCTGTGCCAAATTTCATCCAGATCCGTCCAGCCGTTTTGGCGTGATTGAGTAACAAACATCCAAATATCCAAACATCGTAACTTTCGCATTTATAATATTGCTGGGTCCTGGTGTCCGCAACTTCACGTCTAAAGCGCGTATTTTGCGTACGGGTGGGAGAAATGCGTCATTCGATCCACCCCAGCTCCTCGAGGAAGGCCAGCAAAACCTTAGTATTACTGACCATTTCACTGAGGTTACCTGGGGCTCCGTAGTAGGTACTTTGCCCTGTATCCTGCGACGGCTGGGCAGCTTAGAAGCAGATGTGCTGCTGTTTCTTCCTCCGCAATGCAGGGTCTTGTTTACTTACGGGTAAGGTTGCCCAATGTCCGGGATATCTGCCTCCCTAGCCAAGTTTATAATCTACAATCGATAACGCTAGTAAACTACTAATCAAATGCATAGGAATGACTTCATTTCAACAAAATTAGTAGCCAAGTTCACATCATTCAAAATGACAGAATATAAATGTAATCGTTTCTACAATGATCATCGCTACATCCTGCAGTTGTCTTACTAATATTATAAATGCGAAAGTTACGATATTTGGATGTTTGTTACTCAATCATGCCAAAACGGCTGGACGGATCTGGATGAAATTTGGCACAGGCATAGGATACTTTTTATCCCGAAAACCCCAACCAAAACAAAAGCTAGTATGATATAATTCATACTTACGTCGAGGCTTTTCGATTGTAGAAAGAGACTCGTCACGAAACGATTGTAACTTGGTTAGGGGGCCTGGGATCCTCCCGGAATTTTATGTTTTATCTCATATTTGGCAACCTGAACGGCTTTGTTATTATCCTTGTAAAAATCCTGAAAGGTGTCATCTACACCTTTCAGGATCTCTAGTTTTCCCTATTCAAACGGCTTTTACAAAAAAAATACTGGTGAAGTGTTTTTCTTAATGTATACAGCATGTAAATGTAAATCGATCAATATTTCGTAAATAAAATGGTTTTAGAGGTCAGCGGCTTTATGCGGGCGCACGCGGCATTAAGATTTTGTACGCCTAATGAAAACTATTACCAACATCACAATGTGTGACACAAGTACGCCAAAAAGGTTCAAAACATCAATTTTCCCGAACAGAAAAATACTGTCATTCGAAAGCGTATATCTTTTTGAAGAAAAACGTGCAAGAAACTCCATGAATGCTCTTTTAAAAATGCATCGCCTGCTATGCTGCCCATCCTGCACAACCATCTACACCCAGCAAACCGTAGGGAGCCAGCAAAAGGGTCGAAGCTAACTGGAGCCAAGGGTTCGCGTCTGAAAGGAAGGCTCTGGCCCTGGTATATATAATATGGCAATGTAGGAACGGGGTGGGGAGTTTAGTTAGTAAGAGTTTGACACTGTTTCCCGCTTTACCCAAGGCCGGGATTTTTCATTGGATGATTTTTGCCCATCATAAAAAAAAGTCAAGTACTTTCAACTTTCAATTTTTCTGTTTCCAGGTGTTCATGGTGACTCTCCTGGCAGCAGTAGCAACCAGCGAGCCTCCGGTTTCCGGTTACAACTACCAGCAACCGGCCAACCACAACAGTTACAACTCACCAACCAACAACTATTTACCTCCTACAGGTTAGTATTCCTGAAATACCTACACAGCCAAACTACTATCGTTGTGTTAACGTTGAACGCTTAGAGTTCCCCACATATAGTATATTTATTATATTAATGGGATCTCAACGCTACGTGAAATAGAGAAATTGGAGGCGTGGCCTATTCCAAGCGTTCGATGTCGACATCTATATCGCCACATAAGAACTAAAATTTAAAACTCTCCATTGTGGTATCAGAGTTCTTCGCGGAATTAATCTTTTGAATATCGTAATTAGAGACATAATAGAAAGATATAGCATAGCATACGAATGGCGGCATTTGCTTGGGGCTCAAGATTTTAAAATGCAAGTCTGGCATTATGCACACAGATGACTACTTAATGGTTAGTTGCCCGGCCTAGACACAGTATCGGTCTGGTCGGAAGATCTAATTTTCAAATTAATTTATTTTATTTTTTACGCAATTACCACTTTTTATGAGTTATTGTAAATCTAAGTGCTGTACAAGCCTCTAAGTGACGAATTCACCATATTTATTAGTCATTTGCAAATTTACTTATTTTTTGTATTAACTAGTGACCGAGCGCGTCAATTTAAATTAAATAAATATGTGTAAAAAAATAACATCTTTACCTACCTACTATTTGTGTTTTTTTTGCAGAAATAAGTTTTCAGTTCCATAATTAAAACAAAAATTGTAAAAACTTAAAAAAATAACTTGATGTTCATACTACTACTGACCTATTAGAATTAATATGTTGTCATAAATGTTTTAATTAGGTGAAGAAAAATCTCTTTCAGCTAAAACGCTTCAAATCAAATCAAAATGTTTTTATTTCAAATAGGCCTACATGGGCACTTATAAAACGTCATTTATTACTTATTGTCGCTTACAGTTTTCTAGTTGAAAATAGATTAGAATAGAATACAACTTTATTGTACATCAAAAAGTTTATGCAGGTTGTGTTTAATTTTTGTTTTTATAATAATAACAATTCATTTATTTTTATTTACTTTTGGTTTACATTATGTATTAGTATTGATTGTGTCTATGTTAATGTTGTTGTTGTTTATGTCTTCTATAACCTTGGAACTGCTTATAAAGCTTTTTTTTGTCTTCAGGTTTCACATCCCCCAGCAACAACTACCTGCCTCCTAGGTTCGGAGCAGGATCCCAGCATCACGACCACGGGCAAGGACATGGTGGAGCACATGGCCACGGTCATGATAACGAAGTTGTGAGTACCTACCTACATTCTATCTCATATCGTCTGCAGTTCCCCGGACCAGACAGAAAACCTGTTAACATCGTAGGTAATCTGCAGAAAGGTCGAAGTCAATCGGGGCCCAGGGTTTCTTTTTGAAAGGAAGGCTTGGCCCCAGTGTGAGAGGAAAATAAGGAACGGGGAGGTGTGTTTAGTCAGTAAGAGTCTGACACTGTTTCCCGCTCCGCCCAAGAGTGGGATCCGTCATTGGATGATTTTTACCCACCATAAAAAAACCTTGTATACTGCACATATTTTCATTCCTAAATCGATATCACCGGGAAGCTCCGAGCATATATAAATATCCCCTACCCTAAATCTAAATAAAGACTTAAATAAAAATAGTCCCAAATAAAGTTCATTACAAGGTCAAAAATACAAATCCTACTAGTCCACAATAGACACAAACACTGACAAATCACCGGAGATTTTAGCATTCTTCAGTTAATGTCGCTAATTAGAAAGTTTCACTCAGCAGCTTGAGTTACGAAAATAGGACTTGTGCAGGCAGATTCCAAAATACCTCACATTTAATACTAACTTACCATAATGTCAAAGAGATGTCAGCAAACCCGTAGAGGCCCAGCAGGGCTGAAGCCTGCTTGGCCTAAAATATTGGAGATAAAATATTGCTAGGAAATATTGATACGATTCATTTTGGATAGTGTGCGCAGGAATTGCACGATTTGATTCCACCATCTCAATTTTACCATCGGACATCCGGTACGGCAAATATCCACTCTTACGTTGTTGAGACATCTGCGGCCCAGACTAAGCGTTTTGCCTCGTCGTTTATGCCGCGTACATCGAGGGACTGGAACAGCTTGCCGGCTGCAGTCTTTCCGCCCGATTATAATTTAGGTGTCTTCAAGGCTAGAGTGAATAGGCTCTTAATGAACTTACCATCAGGTGGGATGGGATCGCAGTCAAGCATTAGTTTTTGCAATAAAAAAAAAGAAATTGAAAATTATTGTAGTGCTTGATGAAAAATTTGTAGAAGAGATCTAGGTTTCCTGTAAAATGTATAATAACTTCGAGAAAAGGATAGTACGGCCGTGCCCGCTTTACTCGAGAGTTGGCAGGGGCACTGCCGCACCCCCAGATAAAAAGTCAATTAGGTATCAGTGAGTAGGGCATTCTACATGAGGAAAAACTGCAGTTGTCGTAACTACTAACATTTTAATTTGCAGCAAGAAATATGAGTAGGCAACTAACCACATTACTGTATTACTATATCTAGCCTATATTTTCCCACTGCTGGACAAAAGCCTCCCTCTATTTCTTCCAGTATTCTCAGGTTTGAGTCACTAAACACCATTACCACCACCACTTGTTGCTAATTCTTTAGGATCACCACCTTCTTCTTGGTCTGCACGCGAACCCTTCGTACGGTTTCAGGGCACCAACTTTGTGTTTTACTGGCCCTCCGTTCGATCGGCATGCGACAGACAATTGCGGCATTTTGCTTGCTTGTGTCCTTCTTTAATTGCCATTGACATTCAAAGGCCAAGGTCACTGTTTCAAACGTTCCCATTGCACTAAATGAATCATAACATTCGTTCTTCCATGTAAGATAATGATACTCAGCAGAACCCAGTTAGGTTGGAAAGCGACCCAATCACAGAAGACTAATCAGATTAATTTTTGTATGCAGCTATTATATTGTAGACGATGATGGTTCAATTCTTACCTGTAGTTTCTGAGATTAGCACGTTTCAACAAAAAATCTTTTCAGTATTTTACTCATCGTCAGCCTTCTTAATGTTCCAACTGCTGGGACACAGGCCTCCTTTTTAAGAGAGGAAATGGCAGTGCGGATTCTTTGAATTTTTGGTTCTAGGACATGCAGGTTTCCTCACGATGTTTTCCTTCACCGTTTTGAGAGTAGTAGTAAAGAAATAAACTACAAAAAGTAATGCGCTTGGCTGGGTTTGAACCCGTGACTTAAACTCATAAGTCGGCGCCGACACCACTCGGCCACCACTGATCTATTGAGTTTTATAATATTACATAAATATAAGAACAATATTAATAAACAACTATCATACAGCTATTCCACAACTATCACGTAACGGCGTCTAGTCTCAAGCTAGGCAATAAACGATAAACATACATATATATTTCTGAAAACATGCGTAATCTTATATATAAAAATGAATCGCAAAATGTGTTGGTAAGCGCAAAACTCGATAATGGCTGAACCGATTTCGCTATTTCTTTTTTTGTTGTGTTTGATAATGTCAGGAGAAGGTTCTTATGAAAAAAAAAAATGGGTGTAATTGGGTAGAGTAGGGTAGAGTGGAGTAGAGTAGAATAATCTGTTGCCGGGAGCGAAGCCGCGGGCAAAAGCTACTTTTAGATAAATTACATCTAGATACCGAAACGAATGATCGTGCTCATCTGATGAGCCTCATCACACAAACATTTGCCCTGGGTGGGAATCAAACCCACGAGCTCCAGCATAACAGTTAGGACCACTAACCACTAGTTCAACAGTCTTTGAGTCATAAACAGTCAGTTGCCAAAATTTGTAGATCAAAGTTGCTCCGTCCACGAAGTGCCTTATTTAATATCTGGAAATGTTAGGTTAACCTTCGGGAATAACCGCTAAAAGATAACAAAATGTTTGTACAAAGATAATGCATTTATTATCGTCGAAAATGTAAAAAACAACACAATTGCAAAAGTTATATAAACGTTAATTAGTCTTGGTGCGTATGTTGTAGATATGATATGAATTGATTGGCCTTAACCTATAGATGTCATCCTCGAGACTATAAAATATATCTCCATAATCACCAAAGATCATGCTATTAGGAAAGAAGTCTAAGCTAGCCACCTTTCTAGCTGTCCCATTATAACAATCAATTTCATGAATTCCATCATCAGATAATCCATAAGTGTGCTCACCTTCGACAAAAAATTGATACACAACGCGCAAATCCTTATTTCTAACCACTTCCTGACTGTTATGAGCACAAAAAACACCACACATAGTCACCAAATGCACATTTCTTTCATTGTCCACATCAAATTGCATCACAGTCTTCATGTTTCCAACTTTGACTGCAGTTCGTCCTTCATTAAATATCTTGTAAATCATATGATCGTTCGCATCTATTAAGTACATTTCATTGTTTCTTATAACTATTTTAAAAATATTCATATTGTACAATCCAATGTTGGTAGCTACGTTATTCAGAGGGTCATATTTGTATAAACCATCGTCTGATCCGAAATACACGTCACTTGTATCGGGGTCGACAGCCGTTGCTTTGTTTCTTTCTATGCCATCGATTTTCATTGCTCGTTTTGTTACAACATTTATGTGTGCTCGTTTCGAGTTCTGTGTTTCATCATCCATGTACATGAAAAACAATTCTCTGCTGGAAGAGTCGTAGGCTAGTTCCTTAGGACCCTGAAAAGCGTTAGTGAGGAGTTCCTTTCTGTATATCCTCGTTCCTATTCTTTGAATGGGCGTATCAGTTAAGTATATCCTCAATGTTGCTTCCACACACACTAGCATGGCGATAAATAACACTTTGCCGGTCATTTTTGCGTGCGACACAAACTGAATCAACTTTGCCACTGGTTTTGTTAATGTTTTGATTAGTTGTCTTAGTTTTACCAACTTTGTTTTTGCTGTCAACTGCTCTGTATTCATTCGAATTTAGTTCATATGCGTCAGCTTTAAGTGCTTTATGTTATTTTAGTGTTGTTTCCTGTATGATTGTTTGTCTGCACGCTCAGCTGACTTCTCTGTAAATGAGTAAATTGTTGTAAACAAGTTTCGAGGTCGTCTGTATTTCATGTGTAGGGATTTACTCGACGCATCGTATATATGTGCTCACTAATTGAGCTTGATAAGCTGGAGTATGAGTTAATGGAATTTCTTGACTTTGTGTTCTGGAACTTTTATTTGTAAGATTTTTAGCTCGGTTTTTATTTTGGATGTGATTCATATCGTATACTTACTGCGATAAGCATTGTTGCTTGGTAGGTGAATTTGTATCTTCTCTCGAGGACGAAAAGGTTAAACAACAACATTGATACAATCATGTTATTATATATATAAATACCAGTACAAACTGTCGCGGTTTAACAGCGGAAGTATAAGTATAACTTTACAGGAAGGTATAGGTGAGGGCGTTATTTATTTATTTATTTAGGTTAACCAACATTTGCTTACACTTTATAAATTCCTGATTTAATTACTATTAACATTTACAACATTATCACACATATAGACATTACATTTATCCATCCTTCCCCGATGGTAGTCTGTATTTTCCCGCAAACCAAATGACTGGTTATAACGCAAATATGACCTTGTTCCAGCCCAAGTCTTATGAGTTCGGATACTCCGTGAAGGACGCCCAGTCAGGCAATGATTACGACCGCAAGGAGACTTCAGATGGCAATGTTGTGCGCGGCGAATACAGGGTGCAGCTCCCTGATGGACGCACGCAGATTGGCAAGTACCAAGGCCATTTTTTACTAATATTTGACTCCCTTCTTCACCGTAGGGACTCGGCCAAAGCCGGAAAAGGAAAAGGGACGAAGTAGAAGAGAGAAAACGAAAAACTAAGTAGAAGAGACGAAGAAGAAGTAGGGTCTTGAAGTTGAACAGACTTGAAGTAGAAACATTTCACAACATTTTACATAAACCGAATAACGATGATGCGAAGAGTCTGTTTAGATTCATGGCCCTGATATGAGTTGAATGTATATACATATTTAGGATACGATGGGACTGACATACGCATAGCGATTATAAATGTCCCTAAATAAATAAAGAATAACAAAAAAAAGAAGTTAGGTGAATATAAATGTACGTCGAAGCGTGCTGGGGCCCAGGGTTTCTTTCTGTAAGGAAAGCTTGGTCCCAGTGTGAAGGGCAAAGAAGGAGTGGGGTGGGGTGTTTAGTCAGTATGAGTCTGACACTGTATCTCGCTCCGCACAAGAGCGGGATTCGTCATTGGATGGTTTTTGCCCACCATAAAAAAACCCCTCCTCCCCCTGAATAAGAAAAGATGAGAATACGCCGACTCATTCCCCTGTTTAACATTTACTTCGTAAGAATCTAAAGGAAAAAATAAACATGCAGATTATTTATTTATTTAAACTTCATGTACTGGGGCCCAAGTCTGCTATTTTCAAATTATTATTCCAATACGATTCCATTGTCATTTTGCTGAAAGTTCGTAAACTGTTAATTCATAATGGCTGTGGTACGAGCTGTCTTGTTACAAATTATAAACAATAACTTCACAATAACATTCTAATCGTAAATTGCTGATTAAAGGAACTGTCAAAATTTTATTAATTTACCGCATTATGTCAAATATTTATTTGTCATTATGTACGAGATTACCATTCTAAATAAAAATCTTTCAATGAAGTATCACTGTTTGATCATTGGAAAGTCATAATGACGCCATCATGTTAGTAAATACCAATCTTGTCAAAATCAACAATTTTGAAATCAATGATCGACTAATCTGACACTATTATTATAACAGACTTGAGGCCCAGTAGTGAAACTTCATTATCACCCTACCCTTATCCCATGTTATTTGGGGTCGGTGCAAACATGTACTGGTACTCAGTAGTGGTACTTAGGCGGATTAAATGCAACAAGGCATTCTCTACCAGTCAACCTTTGGGTTAAAAACACTGTTTGAATGTTCGTATTACAGTGACATACCACGCGGACTGGCAGACCGGCTTCCACGCTGACGTGCGGTACGAGGGTGAGGCCAGGTATCCCGAGCCAACTCACAACAACAGACGAGGTACATGTGATTACTGTTTTTTTTTAAATAGCCTCTTTTGTGTCCCACTGCTGGTAATCCCGCTTGGGAAGAGCATCGCCGTGTTCTCGTAGGGGAGATCGGAGGCGGTGATCTCTCGCGGCGGGCCTTGGTAGAGGCCATGGTACGGAGCGAAGAGGAGTGGCAGGCGGTCGCCTCTTTCTGCGAAGCAGTAATGCTAGCAAAGGAGGAGGCCGACTGCATCAGGCAAAAGCAATGGCGTTCAAGTCGCAGCCGCCGCCGCCGTGTCTCCGATTTCCGGACATATGGATTAAGCGCAGCGTGGTGTACCTAATTTTGTCGGCTATTTATTTTAATTAATGAGGGTGTTCTAAAATGTCGTTCATCAGGTGGCAACACTGAGGCGTCATTTCCAGGCACCTGTCAAAACACTTCTGTTACTGATATTAGCTAGACATCAACGTCAACGTCAAACGTTAGACGTCAGCGTCATGTATAAGTTTTCAAAGGAAAAGACCTGGCGGCTAAGTGGCGCTAACTGGTGGTGTGAAAATTCCTAAACACCCTCGTTGTTTTAAAAACTTTTTTTTCCAATTTTAGGAGGCTACAATTACAACGCACCCGCTCCAGCCGACTTCAGCGGTTCCCTAACCGGTTTCCATGGCAACCAAGGCTACAAACAACCGTCAACCGCTTACGGACCTCCCGGTTACCATTGAGATAACTCATATTAACCAAATGGTTGCCGACAGCTGTTGTTCATATATGTTACCCAATGTTACTTAATGTACAGTACAAACATAAGTCTAGATTAAGTTATTTTTAATTTTGTATTGGTACCAGTAATAAAATGGTAATTTTGAATATTGTCGTCTATTCACTACACCTTACAAGCGGCCATCTGCACTCGCTAACTTTAAACGAAACGATTTTTTTTTTTACCATCACACAACGCCGTCTAGTCTCAAGCTAAGCAGAGCTTGTGTTATAAGTACTAGACAACTTATAAACATACTTATACATTTCTAAATACATATACATATTATAGATAAATTACACCCAGACACAGAACAAATGATCGTGCTCATTACACAAAAAAATTCTGGGTGGGAATCGAACCCACGCCTTCCCGCATAGCAGTCAGGGTCACTAACTACTAGACTGACCGGCCAGTCAAAACTTATTCACTCTTGACTTAAATCTTATTCATTCTTGACTTAAATCTTATTCATTCTTGACTTAATGATCCTTATGCTGAAGTGGAGTAGCATGGATCAATTTATTTTATTACTAGCAACCCGCAGCTGCTTCGCACGGGTACTGAAATTGAATATATTGTGCATGTATTATGCACATAAACCTTCCTCTTGAATCAAACTACTAAAACAATCTAAAATTTACTAAAAAAATCGCATCAAAATCCGTTGCGTAGTTTTAAAGATTAAAGCATACATAGGGAGGAAGCGACTTTGTAATGAAGTCATAGCTTGTTTTGACATAAATGAGCATGGCAGTGGTGGATTGATGACTTGGTCAGGGTTGCGGGAATGCGGTGGATGCAAGACGCACAGGACCGGTCGCTGTGGCGACGCTTGGGGAACGCCTTTGTCCAATAGTGGACATTTTTCGGTTGATGATGATCATACTCGTAGCAGTTAAGTGTTTGTCATGCTCACTCAAATGTCTTCCATGTCACGTCCATGGAGTTTCTTACACGTTCTTCTCCATAAACAACTGCACTTTGGAACGTGCAAATAGCTTCACTTTTTTAAGTGACCGACACTTTCATATATCTATTTAAAATATCTGTTATTTATTTATTGTGCACACCTACCATAGTGTTGTCTTTTTTAACCCAAAGGTTGACTGGTAGAGAATGCCTTGTATCATTGAGTCCGCCTATGTACCACTACTGTACATGAAGTTTAAATAAATAAATATCAAATACTTGCAGTACGGCCGTCGAATCTTGGCGAGTCTAAATTTAAGCTCTGCGAATTTTAGCGCTTGATAACTCATACAAAAATAAATGGTTTAAACTAATAAATGCAGTTGTTATTTGCTGTTAAAAACTGTTATTGGTACCTATTTATTTATTTTATTTTACTTCATACGCGCCAAGATGCGACGGCAGCACTCTATGCCTGTAAATCATTTATTTTAGATACGCGTTTTTGATTTCTAAGTGGGGATAGCTAGTGTGTGTAATAAAATAATGAATTATTTCGTCACTTCGTTTATTGTATGTACTAATGTTGAATCACAGTCTAAAGAAAAAATAAGTATAGGTACATTGATAAAATCGATCGTTGGAGTTGGGCACTTGACGTTATGTAAAATAATAATTATATGAATAATAATAAATATAATTATTCCTATTTTCAGGCTTACAAAATGTTGCTAACGAAATTAAGGTTTTTATTTAAATATACATCGGTATAATATATATCTATATTTATAACAAAAATATTATATTTCCTTTACAAAAAAATAGTTAAAACCCAACGACTTTAAATTCATTAATTAATAAAAAAAAAACATTAAAATTATAATACATTTTATTCGGATTTATAAACACAACAGTGTATTTCTTTTATTAAAATAACAACATTTATTGAAAGGAAAAATTATTAAAAATAATAGGCAGACTTGATTTTTTTATTATAAGGGGGTTTACACACGAGCGAGGAAACGTTGCGTTTGCTCGGCGGGCCAGCCGCTGGCTAAATTTAGGCTTCCTTTATTAATTTGAAAATTTCTCAAAAAAAAAAACAATGGAAAAGATTGGAAGTCTAATTTACAATATTAAAGACTTACGTACATTTTAAAATAAAATAAAAAAATCATTTCGATTGTATTAAAAATAAATAACAAATACATTTTGACGTTTTAGTATTCCGTGTTTATTGTATTTGTACACTGATATTGACAGATAGGCAGAAGTTAAGTAAACACAGATGTCGTAGACAGAGTATGGGGAAAAGAGCCATACATAATACAAAAAAAAAAATCCATCAAAATATATACCTATAAGTCCAGTGTAATTGGAACTAATATATTGTGCCTGCCACCTGATATTTGTCTCCAGTTGAAAGATTTAGGCTGGGTCTAATTATAGCCACAGAGAATTAAACTGAGTACCGTCACAAAAACAAAGGTAAAATTCGTCACAAAATAAAGGTAAAATTCGTCACAAAACAAAGGTAAAATTCGTCACTATAAGCTTGATGTGGGCCTGGTCACAGCTTACATACAAAACTATATGTCAACGAATAAGTAACCATACTTTTGTATACATTGTCTGTGAGTAGTTAACGTGTTCGAAATGTTTACCGCGTTTGATTCTCTAATTGGTTAAGAGCTTTGAGCGGACCAATCGGAGCTTCGAACGTCATATTTACGTTACACAAACTTGTACTATAGGTACTTCGTTCAAAATAATATTAGTCATATAAGAAAACCTTTTTTATTGTCCGTTCAACCGATTTTGAGTTTTATTACGTTGGTGGAATGACAAGTGGCGGCTGCAGTAGAAACCTAAATAGTAGGATTTTTAGCAACTTCTTTTATTGTAATGCCAACCTTATGCCTGTGGGCTAGAAGTTAAAATCGGTTAAACAGATAATAAAAAAGGTTTCTCAATACGAATAGAGTATAGGCACTCTGATTTATACAATATTTGCACGCACTTTGGGCGTGGATTTGCAGACAGCAATAGCCTAACATACAATACAATACAATACTCTATCTACGTATGATATTTTATTTGTACAGTGATAATTTTATTGAAGGTAAATTATTAACTTTACCTATTATTTCACCCGATTCCTGTACTATATTTAGACATATATTATTGAAGTTTACTCTAAAATAAAACTGCTTAAGTTTTCGCTCGTAATTATATAACTTAGAAGTCTATTTAAAGCCTAACTTTGGAATAAAAACAAAATTATTCGGTTTTTATCATAGCCTCGTAAGACGCAATCTAAATTTAGGTCGATTATTTTACATAACGACCCAATGTACTAAAAATAGGTGTAAGTTGTTGCGGTCCAGAACTTTGGTATTGTATGTTAATACAACATACAAAAATGAAATAATATCTATGTGGTAACTTTTTTTTTTCTGATTGTTTAAATCAAAAAGTGACTTTAAAAATCATGTCCTAATTTTAGGTCACTGAGCTGTAATTTTATGATTAGAAAAGTATTTTGGGCCAGAATGTCTACATATTTTTGTACTTAAATTAGGTCATTGGGCCTTACGAGAATAGGAAACGGGTGTACATTACATTTGGCTGTACTTATGTAAGTAAGGAGAAGCGTAAAAACGTTGGATAACCGCAGCGCTCGCAGTGTGGAACGGCCCTAATTAAAACTTAATTATTATCAGGAACATCCAGTTAAGTATACTTGACGCTTTGTAGGTTCGTTTGTTGGTTTATCCCGCCTGAAACAATGACGTATTTTGATTAAAATCTTAGAAAGGGAAAAAGAGGCTTAACAGTGATCCAGATTTGGTTAAGACCAATCTACAAAGTTTGGAGCATTGGCGCAGAGTAGCCTTTGCCTTGCAATTGCATTGCATTGCATCAGCCTTGTAATATTCCCACATACGCAGGCCTCCTTTCTAGGAGAAATCCTTTCTCTTGAATCTTGAATCTCGCCTTACCACAAATTATTAGGTACATTTTATTTCATCACTACTGCTCTCAAAACGGTGAAGGAAAACATCGTGAAGAAACCGGCATGTCCTAGAACCTAAAATTCGAAGACATGTGACATCCACCAATCTGAACTGAGCCCTCGTTGGGGATTATGGCCCATTCTCCCTCCTAGAGAGGAGGCCTGAGAATTCAGCTGTGGGAACATTATAAGGCTGATGATAATAATAATGATTGTTAATAAAACTTACTTTGGCTGGATAAACGAATGTTTTGGCGAGTTGTGACCCGAAGACGTTGGTGGCTTGGCAAGAGAACTCCCCCATGTCACTCCAGCGCAGTGAGGATATCACCAGCTCGCCGGAGCGAAGCACCTGAAGACGAAAACGAATGATTAATCCTTTTTCTTTATGAGTTTCAGCTATAGGTCATTGACTCGCTGAGCTGATGTTTCTTAAAGAAATTAATTTTGTTTATGCGTGTATTAAATCGAGTTTTAGAAAAAAGAACTTTTTATATTTTATCCGCTCTCTTTACCCTCCACGGGATTTTTTTTATAGTGGGCAAAAAAAGAATCAGTGTCAGACTCTTACTGACTAAACACCCCACCCCGTGCCTTCTATGCCTTTCGCACTGAGGCCAAGCCTTCCGTTCAGAAAGAGATCCTCGGCCCCAGCAACACACCACGGTATGAAAATGATGGGTGTATATGAATAGCTGTTTGTTAGTCTCGCTAAAACCCGAGAGCGGCTCGACCCATTTGGCTTGGCAGAAAATGTGAAAAAAGTTTTTATTATGGTATGTAAAAATCATCGAATGACGAATCCCACTTGGGCGGAGTGGGAAACAGTGTCAGACTCTTACTGACTAAACAACCTACCCCGTGCCTTCCTTGCCTTATTCCCAGAGCCCCGGTGCAACGCTTTCGCACCAACTCTCAGCTCCGGGAGGAAACTATTAGGTGGTAAGTTCGCCCAAACTCAAAAAATTTAAGGAAAAGAGAGTGATGATGATTATCGAAATACAGTTTAGTCTTACCTTCATCCTACTATCCTTCCTGATAACCACGCCTTTGTTATCTCTCCACGTGACGTGGGGTTTGGGATGCCCCTTGACGCGGCACGGCAGCACGATGTTGTTGCCAATTGTGTCCACGTACATCTCGTAGGTCACCACTATGCGCGGTTCTAGAGGATACAGCTTCGCGCGCTCCGATAGTAATGTGCTGCCATCTGTTGGGGAGTAGCGGAATTAAAATTTTTGAAGAATGCACTAAATCCGAATTTTTGTTAAACTAATGCTACTAATAAGACCTATTCGATTTGTTTTAAAGTAACCTGTGTGTAAAACAGTCATGTTGATTAGACTTTGTTCATGAACTAAATAGTTTCAGTAATTATGAACATAGTTAAAAAGAGTAGTTTATAAAAAAATCTTCCAACTTTTTAGCCTTCAAAATTAACTTCAACTTAGAGGTTTTTTTTCTCAGGTAAAAATCATCAAATGACAGAACCGCCCTTGGGCAGAGTGGGAAACAGTGTCAGACTTTTACAGACTAAACAACCTACCCCGTTCCTACGTTGTCATATATACCGGGGCCAGAGCCCTCCTTTCAGACGCGAACCCTTGGCCCCAGTTGGCTTCGACCCTTCTGCAAAGTCCCTACGGTTAACTGACAACGGAGTTCCTGACTAAAAACAAACTAGAAATCTACACTAACATAATAAAGAGGTAAAGTTTGTTTTTTTGTTTGTAGGAGGTAATCTCTGGAACTCCTACCTACTGGTCCGATTGGAAAATTTTTAGCAACAATAGAAAGCTGCTTTACTCCTGAGTGACATAGGCTATATTTTATTTACGCGGGCGAAGCCGCTGACAAAAGCTAGTAATCAATAAAATTATTTAATAACTTAAATTCATTCTTACTTGTCTCATTTTAATATATCGTGTATTTGATAGGAAATAAAAGGCTTTTTTATTTATATCCCACAGTTGGGAAATCATTTCTGTAACACTTTTTAAAAATCATCCAATGACGACCCCCCCCCATATATACCAGGGCCAGAGCCTTCCTTTCATACACGAACCCTTGGCCCTAATTGGCTGCGACCCTTCTGGGGCCCTGCGGTTGCATTGCTGAGAATTCCCTGCGGTCGACGATTGGGCTTGGTCCGAACGATTACCAGACGACTGGATGGTGAGCATTGGGTAGCTCGCCTTCCACAAGCCCGTGCCTACGGTAGCCGGGGCGTAAAGCAGTTTATAAAAAATAGCTTTTGTCAGCGGCTTCGCCCGCGTACATAAAATATAGCCTATGTCACTCAAGAGTAAAGCAGCTTTCTGTTGTTGCTAATTTTTTTCCAATCGGACCAGTAGTTCCAGAGATTACCTCCTACAAACAAAAAAAAACAAACTTTACCTCTTTATTATATTAGTGTAGAAGAAGAAACTCACCAGCACTGTATACGATGGTGGTAGCTCTGGCAGTCTTGGAGCCCGCAGTGACGAGGCACGTGTACACGTCTTGACCTCTTGTCCTCGTTACCAGCAGGGTCGAGTTGACCCGCGCGAGAGAACTCGGGTTGCCGTCTATGAGCTCGTTGGATTCTACGTCGTACTGGAAACAACGGTTTTTATATTTTTAATTGGTTTACCTTCAATTGACACTGTACCAGCGAAATTATTATTCAAGAGATAGCTTTCATAAAAAAAAAATGTAACATAGCCATATTTTCAGAGTAGTTTTGAAAAACAATATTGACAATGATCATAAAATCATTACCTAATGTTGATTAGAATTTGTGCCAAGTTTTAAGTTTATCAACCAAATATGAACCCTCCAAACAAACTTTAATTTATCTTGAATTACAGGCTATTTTATTAGAGGTTGTTTTAAAGTCAAATAATGACAACTTTTATTATTTACTTAGGTTACTATTTAGGTATGTTATTTACCTATAAGTACTTAGGAATGACATTTTACATGCAATCGAAATTCATCCTTAAAAATCTTCTTCTACGTCATAAAAGGAAGCCCTATACAAAATTTTCTAACCCCTAATCTAACATTTCCTCCTTTTATATTATCCTAATCCTAATCCTAACTAATATTATAAATGCGAAAGTAACTCTGTCTGTCTGTCTGTCTGTCTGTCTGTCTGTCTGTCTGCTACTCTTTCACGCCAAAACTACTGAACGGATTTGAATGAAATTTTGTATACAGATATTCTAGACCCCGAGATAAAACATAGGCTACTTTTTATCGCGAAAAAGGGGTTGTAAGGGGTTAAAAGGGGAGGGGGGGAAAATTGTATGGGATTTCATAATTTTTAAAGATAAAACCATGAAACTTTATATTTAAGCACTTGATAAAAAAAAAATAAAACATTTGTTCTAGCGTTTTTGAAATTTCGACCTGTGAGGGGATGAAATAGGGGTTGAAAGTTTGTATGAAGTTCGTCATTCTTGAAGATACCTTACATTTTATATTTAGGCATTTAGGCACTAAATAATAAACAAAAAATCGTTTGTTCTAGCATTTTAAAATTTACACCAGCATGGGGTGAAATAGGGGTTGCATGTGGGTGTTCGTCATTTTTGGAGATAAAACCATGTAACTTGGTACATAGGTCTCTTAGAATGTGCAAAATTTTTATATAAGTAGGTACCAAAAGAATTCCAGAAATTGTAACTTTTGTTTTGTATCAATAAAAAAATCGACTTTTGAAGTTACGAATACTTATTCATCGCCGCCGCCTGCCGTCGGTCATCGGTCATCGTCGCGCACATTCGCCGAAGCACCGAGACTATGCAACGGAACTCGATTGCAAATTACGCAGTTAGGACGCAATATTATTAGAGCAATTATAATGACAGGAATAGCTAAAGATGAAGAAGTTTTGATTCCTCGCATACCCATGATCCCTACAGATTTACCTTTTCAGTTCAAAAGAATCCAGTTTCCCCTCAAACCAGCCTTCGCAATGACCATTAACAAAGCGCAAGGCCAAACACTGAAAGTGGCGGGTGTAAATTTAGAAAAGAACTGTTTTTCGCATGGGCAACTCTACGTGGCCTGCTCACGTGTATCAAATCCCAAAAATCTCCACATTTTATCTAACAACAATAAAACAGCAAACGTTGTGTATAAAAATGTTTTAAATTAGGTTTTTTAAAAATATTTTTGTACACAACGTGACGCTGGCCCCAGTAAGTGTCTCTTGGACATTTATAAGAGAACAATAAATTTTTATTTTTTAAATATACCTACTAATGATTCAAAAATACACCCAAAGATACTATTCCACGCGGACGAAGTCGCGGGTAACAGCTAGTAGACACATAAATCATTTCAACAGGACCATTGTGTAGATTAACTTATTTATGAGGTAGGTGAACTCAACTTGCGTAAAACAATTTGACAATTAATTAAGTTATAATTGAAAAAAATATTAAATTATAATTTTTCTCACCTCATAAACCGGTGCATCATTTTTGAACCAGTGAACAGATGGCGCTGGCGCGCCGACCGCGTTGCACGTCAGTGCTAATACTTCGCCACTGTTGTGTGCGTACGTCGCTAGAGGGCGCTCTGTTATCGTGAGAAAGCGACGCGCTCCGGGTTGTTGTTTTTGTGGGGCCACTGTAATAAATAAATAGTGCTTGAAATATCTTAGAAAATTAAAAAATAATTTATAGTAGTTATAAATGATCGAAAGTCCGTGTATTCATTGTGAACAGTTTTTAATAAGACATTTACTACTGAAATGAAGAAAATAACTGTCTGATTAATCAAAGAATTTAAAGTTTTCAAGTTATTCCATTAATAAATTAGAGGGCCAGTAAAGTTCTCGTACTAAAAAAACTTTTAATATACCCATAGTAACATTATTGAATTAAATTCCAAGTCCAATTACAAGTCCAAATATCATCTCACTCTCAATATTAATAACTAGCTTTTGCCCGCGGCTTCGCCCGCGTACTTAAAATATAGCCTATGTCACTCAGTATATAGCATACATAAATAATTAAAATGATTGTCTCCTATTTAAAAAAACTAAATTAGCAGCACATGAACCCATTAAATTAATCTGTAATTAAAATCCCAATATAATACATTAAAATTATAAATGAATTATTATCAAAATGTCAAGTAAGTAGGTAATTAATTTTAATAGTATTCAAAATTGAAAACCAATAATAAAAGAAATTCTAAGTTTTCTTAACAGACTGAAATTGCAATGCAAGAAGGTCACTTTTTCTAGAATTAACAGGAAGTTAATTAGATATGCGATTTTAGGGCGATTCTCGAATCTATTAAAAGTTGTGAAGCTATAAAATTATTCAGTTCATATTTTTTTATTGAAAGCTGCAGCTACTCGACAACAGATGGCGCTACAATAAACAATTTAAGTTTCATGATGTTTTTTATTTAACTGGAATCGTGCTTACTTTGAAGGATAAAATACACATACACGTTTAGTAATAAAGAAATATTATCTATATTAACGACGAATGACGAATCCCGCTCTTGGGTGGAGCGGGAAACAGTGTCAAACTCTTACTGACTAAACAACCTACCCCGTTCCTACATCGTCACACATACCAGGGCCAGAGCCTCCCTTTCACACACAAACCATTGGCCTTAACTGGCTTCGACCCTTATATTATACTGTAGGTGAGAAAATTTGAAGATCAACAGATACTTAGAAAGCAAAAGTAGCTTTTTTGGACAAAACTCATCCAATGACATTTTCCGCCCTTGGGCAGAGCAGGAAAAATCCACCCCGTTACTTCTTAGCCCTATATACCGGGCAACGAGCTACCCATTGCTCACCGTCTGCCGGTCCGTGGCTACGGAAACCGGTTCGGAAAATCGTCAGTAGCTGGGGCGTGAGGGCCGTGTGGCATCATGCGTGACAATGGTTAAGTAAGAAAATTTTAACGTTTTTTTAAGGTGGAAAATTCTCATATCAAATACCAGCTTTTGTCAGCGGCTTCGCCCGCGTACATAAAATATAGCCTATGTCACTCAGGAGTAAAGCAGCTTTCTATTGTTGCTAAAATTTTTCCAATCGGACCAGTAGTTCCAGAGATTACCTCCTACAAACAAAAAAATAAAAAAACGAAAAAGCAAACTTTTACCTCTTTATTATATTTGTGTAGATTAAATTAGGTAATATAATAGTATATTTTTATTCGTCTATGTATCTAAAGACCCTGAGGTCGTAGGCCTTTGAGAAGCATACGAGGGATCGAAGCCAACTCGCAAAGGCCCTAAGAGTAATTTTATTGGAACGTTACATTATTATATTACATATATTTTTTAATTAATATTATTTATTATATCTTTTTTTTATTGATTATAGGTTTGCGCTTGACCGCTATCTGGCCTGATGGAAAGCGACGATGCGGTCGACGATGGAGCGCGCTTACCTAGAAGTGACCTATTCACTCTTGAATTAAAGATTCCCGGATTGCAGCCATCAGGAGACACAGACTCCGCCAAGGAATTCCACTCCTTGGCTGTACGCACAATGAATGTGTTCCCAAAATGTTTTCTACGTATTTAATATTTATATATTATTTCCCCAGCACGCGGGTCCAGTGCGGATTGGTGGCGAATAACGCGAATAGAATATCATTACAAAGTATAAAACAAAGTCGCTTCCCGCCGTCTGTCCCTATGTATGCTTAGATCTTTAAAAGTACGCAACGGATTTTTATGTGGTTTGATTTTATAGATAGAGTGATTCAAGAGGAAGGTTTATATGTATAAATACATGCGTAATGTTTTGCACTCGTGCGAAGCTGGGACAGATTGCTAGTAATATATCATTACATAGTATAAAACAAAGTTACTAAGTCCCTATGTATGCTTAGATCTTTAAAACTACGCAACGGATTATTATGCGGTTTGATTTTATAGATAGAGTGATTAAAGAGGAAGGTTTATAATTATGTATAATAAATGCGTAATGTTTTGTACTCGTGCGAAGCTGGGGCGGGTCGCTAGTAATATATAATACATAAATAACAAAAAATAACTGTTAAAAGAACTTACCATTATGTTCAATACTATTGTCTAATTCTGACAGAAGTCTCATGTGTTTGTTGACATTCGCCGAGCGGCCCGAGCCGAGCAGAGCCGTGGTCGCGAACAGGAGTACCAAGTACATCGTTACGTTAATAAATTACTATAATAATACTGCAGAGATTCAATTAAACGAATTATCTGAAACAATAGAAAAAGTGACGTTAGCAAAAATCCAAAAAGTGTAAAAAAAAAGTGTCAGGTCCTATCCAAAAAACGTTACGTTACGTAAACAATTCATCATCATCAGCCTTGTTAATGTTCCCACTGCTGGGACACAGGCCTCCTGTCTAGGAGAGGGTATGGGCCATAATCCACCACGCGAGCCCAGTGCGAATTGGTGGATGTCACATGTCTTCGAGTTTTTGGTTTTAGGACATGACGGTTTCCTCACGATGTTTTCCGTTACTGTTTTGAGAGCAGTGGTGATGAAATAAATTACACAAACTAATGCGCCTGGCTGGGTTTGACCCGCGACCTACAACTCGTAAGTCAGGACCGTTACCACTGCTCACGTAAACAACTGCATAAGAAATATACGCATGTGCGAAATTAATTTCTTCAAGTAAACATCAGCTAAGCAAGTCAATGACCTATAGGTACCTAGTGGTCAGTCGTTCCGTACTAATTATAGAGTCAGTGTTTCATTTATCTGATCGACACACCACGGGATTTAAACAATCAAAATTTTGTGGTGTATTTGATGGCATGGGAAGTAGGGTGTCCGGATTCTGATTACGTCAACAGCATATATTTTTTTAGTTTTTTAAGAGAATGAAATCATAAACAAAGAGCTCATTAGAATATAGGAACCCAAGCTAACTCCGGCGTGTCTTTCGGTGGTGTGTGTGTGAAAATGTTTATTTACAGCATGAATCTCTGCAATTGAGGAAAGCCCTTTTTTAGTACCATAGACACACCTCCAAAGTATACCAGTGTCGTCGCGTCGATACCTCCAAATTATTGGCATCCGTGAAATTATTGTTAACTAGCTTTTGTCAGCTTCTTCGCCCGCGTACATAAATTTTTACGTATGTCACTCAGGAGTAAAGCAGCTTTCTATTGTTGCTAAAATTTTTCCAATCGGACCAGTAGTTCCAGAGATTACCTCCTACAAACAAAAAACAAACTTTACCTCTTTATTATATTAGTGAAGATGTAGATTAGTGTAGATGTAGATATCCGGGCCACTATCGCGATAATCGACGTTAACGTTAGGGGTGGCCACAACTTAACGCGATAATTTAACAACGGCATAACATTGCCTTTTGGCATTAGACGATAACTCAAGCAAATTTTAAGTATCACCCACTTTAACGCGTTAAAATTGTCGCGATAATTATCTTTTTTTTTATTGTAGGTACAAATAGGCTTGCGACCGGACGGCAAGCCTATGGGTAAGTCTAAGTCCGGGTACTATTTCCCGCTCCACCCAAGGGCGGGATTCGGTACTGGATGATTTTTATCTACCATAAAAAAAGTATGGCACCAAAATGACAAAAGTCAGTGCACGTTAGCTCTTATCAAAAACCAATTTTCCTTGTAAACCCCAAAAAACTACATACGTCATTCAGCTTAATCGCTCGCTTAAAACACTGGTTAGAATACTAACGAGCTCTTTGACGTATTACAAAAGATTATACTATTGTTCGCATATCAGTTCGCACAATCTAAGTGGGTACCTGATCGAATTTATCAATGGAACTTTTGACGTCACTGGAGTTCCCCCGTTTGCAAAGCAGCGGCGCTTGCGATTTTATTCGCTTTCTTATGGTAAGCGATTTGTTGAAAGTGTTTTTTTTAGGGCCTGTATCAAATGATTAAGGCTCTAGACAGATGTAGTTTGAATGCTGTTGACATGACTGCAATAGAACTGCAAACTAAACGTGCAGTCCGATTGCAGTTCAATTGCAGTCAGCGGTTCAGTGCAATCGTGTAAGCTACAATCAAACTGCACTGTTGGTTTGCAGTTCTATTGCAGTTGTGTCAACTACATTCGAACTGCATCCGAACTGCAATTTGCGGTTGGATTGCAGTTGAATTGCAGTCCGTCTTTCTAGAGCTTAATGAAATTGTGTGTTCTTAGAATATATTTTATATTATAGTCCACAATTATCACAGAAAGACGTCTAGTCCCAAGCTAAGCAGAGCTTGTGTTATGAGTACTAGACAACTGATTAACATACATACATATTATAGATAATATTACACCCAGACACAGAACTAATGACTGAGCTCGCACAAACATTCTTCCTCGGTGGGAATCGAACCCACGACCTACAGCATAGCAGCTATGGCCACTAACCACTAGACGAACTTGACACTTTGCTTCTTTTTCGCAATCTGCACGTGTTAGGACAGGAACTACAGATTGATATAGCTAACTCGTTCGGATAACTGACGATTTGTTAGTAAACATCTGTTTTTTTTTAAATCAAATTAGTATAGTAAGCGGCAAGGAAGTTGAACTAATATGGCCATCGCCGTCGTTGCTATGGTTACGAGTAGCCCACAACAATGCGTGCCGCACTACCGAATAGCTCTTTTAGTAGCATGTTTTTTATCTCTCCTCTTCACATGACCATACCAAGACAAACGATTCCCTTTCAACTTTTCAGTCACTGGCGCCACTTTCAAACTTCCTCTAATATACTCATTTCTCATCCAACATGTGTAATAACATCATAATCACGTAAGAGCGATTGTATGAAAACCTACCTCGGGTTAGTCGCTTTTATTTGTAACTCATTTAATGATTTAATGGCGTGGTTGGTCAAGTCACGTATGGGCGATAAAATAATCATGCGTACAGAATTGTAATAGTTTTAACATTACATAATATTGAGGCTGATTATATGATGAATTATGAGCTCATCTGTCATTGGAATTTACATCGATAGCACCATTGGCTGATATGTAGGGCTTCGGTACAGGGATCTTCTTAGCAGCAGTAAAACGAGCTATGGACTTAATATGTGTATGTTTTCGCTTTCGCAGCCGCAATTTTTTTTTATGGTGGGAAAAATCATCTAATGATGAATCCCACCCTTGGGCTCAACAGAAAACAGTGTCAGACTGTGTGTGTGTGTGTGTGCGTGTGTGTGTGTGTGTGTGTGTGTGTGTACTGACTAAACAATCCACCCTGGAATGGGTTCTTCTTAGCCTTCATACCAGGGTTGGACCTTCCTTTTAGAAGCCCCAGTAAGCTTCGGTCCTGTAGTTGGCCCTCTTCATTTGCTGACAACTTCTTGAGGCGCACGGGAACAAAGCGCCGTCGATGACTGGCTTGGTACGGACTATTACCAGACGGTGAGCTACCCACTGCTTACCGTCCACAAGCCCGCGCCTACGGAGAGTCACGGCCGCACTTCAACTCTCGAAATTTCCACTTCCTGCTACTGTAGGGCCGCCTCCAACTCTGGAGGACCAAGCGAACGTATGCCTTTGTACACCTATACCCTTCTTTCTAATTATGTATTTATCTAATTAATATACACGTATTAAGTCTATAGCTCAACCGACATCGCTCGAAGGATTGCATCGCTGAAGTGGCAGTGGGCGGGACACATAGCGCGGAGAACCGGTGGCCGTTGGGGCGGAAAGGTTCTCGAATGGCGACCGCGTACCGGACGACGCTCCGTGGGCAGGCCCCCTACAAGGTGGACCGACGATCTGGTGAAGGTCGCGGGAAGCCGCTGGATGCGGACAGCACAGGACCGATCGTTGTGGAGATCCTTGGGGGAGGCCTATGCCCAGCAGTGGGCGTCGCTCGGCTGACATGATGAAGTCTATAGCTCGTTTTACTGCTACTACAAGGATCCCTGTACCGAAGCCCTACTGAGCAAGTTCCCCAGGCTTCACAGGTGATAAACTTTTGAGCCCCAATCTAACGCCGGCGTTCACGCACCTATTGTCTTTCTATGATGTCTCTAATTATGGTATTCGGAAGGTTAAATTAAATTATTCAAGAATGCAAACTACACTATAAGCGTACGGCCAAATGTAGTTGCGTGAAAGATTACTAGCGTGGAAAAGTGAGGACTACACACGCTGCGCAGAGATAGCGAGAACAGAGTGTAAGGCATAAAAAAAAATTAAAGCAAAAGGCATTTTTTTACGCTGGATAATAATGATCCAATGACACCTACGCGCCCTTCGGAGGGGCGGGAGATAGTGTTAGATTTTTACTGACTGAACAACCTACCCCGTTCCTACGTTGCCATATATACGACGGCCAGGGCCTTCCTTTCAGACGTGAAATCTTGGCCTCTCGGATCTGCAGGGCTCCTAGAATCTACGGTTTGCTGAGAATCTATTATAAAAAAAAAGAATAAAAAATCTATCACTCAGTCTTTATGAAAAGTATTTCCTAAAGACTGAGTGATAGATTTTTTATTCTTTTTTTTTATTTGTGCAATAAATATAATAAGTTCGTACGTACACATAATCTTAGTGGAATTCACTCTTGTTTCGTAAGAAGTTTGCAGTACTATCATCATAGCGTTAAGGTTTAATTCATGTTTAATTGTAAACAAGACAGCTGGCCAAATCTTCGCGTGACCAGAAGGCTGGGCTGTTTTCGGTCAACGAATCAGCATTGCTAATCTGTTTATTTTTGTAAGAGTTTTTAAGGACTAAAATTCGCAGAGCCTAACTTCAAACTCTCCAAGATCCGACAGCCCTACTGTAAAACTAAATAAAAGTTTTTAAAAGCTTATAATAATAAAACCGGCCAGTGTGGTCACATTCTATCCCGAGCTTTGAGCGTCGGCATTTCTACCACTGAAAAAGTTCCTGCCATTTTTTTTTTCAAATAAATCTTAATACCCCATACTATGAGTTTCAAATAAGAATAGGATCGATAACCAGAATGTAACGACCACCGTACTGTCAAATCGAAGATATTTTTGCAAAATTGAAGAACTCTGAGAAGAGTAAAATTGAAAAACTGGATTCTGATTAAACTTTTTTCGTTCATAGTTCGTAAATAAATTAAATTTTTCGTAAATAAACTGAATTTTAAAAATATCTTGACTCGATTTGACGGTAAATCGTGACGTGACAACATGACAATCGATCCTATTCTCATTTGGAACGTATTGTACTAGAAATCTTACTCCTGTAACATAGTTGCATTCACTAACACCTAAATCATAGTTTCTCAACCTTTTATGAATTACTGGCTCTTTTACAAGAGCACAAAATTTTATCGCCCCCTTTACTTAATGGTTAATTATCTAATTTTATACGTCTGTCTTTATCTATTAGTATAGTATATCGGGCTGGTGTCCGCAACTCCACTAAAGCGTGTATTTTGCGTACTTTATCTATTAATAACCACAAATTAAAATCCATTTTTTTCTCTTTTTCTCTGTAACTGAGCTTTTCATGATTGTGGCTGAGGATCATGATTATTAATTGTTTAAAAATACTCCATTATCATCAGCCTTTTTAATTTTCCCACTGCTGGGACACTGGCCTCCTCTCTAGGAGAGGCTAATCCAACACGCGGGCCTAGTGTGGATTGGTGAATGTCACATGTCTTCGAATTTTTCGTTCTAGGACATGCCGGTTTTCCTTCACCGTTTTAAGAGGAGTGGTGATTAAATAAATTACACAAAGTAATGCACTAAAAATACTTAAATAAGTATGTTGATTTAGTCCCCCATTTAACTTTGGACCTGCAGCCGCCCCCCACGAAAAGCTCCAGTGTCCACTAGGGGGCGGTAGCACTCCCGTTGGGAATCTATGGTCTAAACTCACAAAAACACAAGTCACCCAAACCCGGAATATCTGTCCAGGTCATACAAATATTTAATCCGTGCGGGAATTGAACCCGCGACGAGCAGTCTATAAGCCAATACCTCAACCATTGCGCCAGCCAAATCGTAAAAAAAATCTATCAAAGTTTTTACAGGTCTGAAAATTAATGTGACCCGTAAAAAGGGTAGTATTTATTTTTTATTCACAGTCACTGGGTGAAGTGATTGTATAATAGTTTATTTTATATTTTTAACATTAAAAATCAATCTGTAATTATATTTGTGTTAATTTTCAGATAATTTAAAAATTAAGTTAGTGATAAAAAAATTAAATAGTTAAGCGAAAAAAATTAAACACATCTGTAGATACTTATCTCTAATTTTATCCACAATTTAACGTAAAAATAAAAAAAATATTTTGAACACACAGTATTTTAAACGCAAAAATCATTAAAAAAAAATTCAATACCTGTCAGAATTCCCGCCACGCGAATCCTTCAAAATCCTCACTCTTTAAAAAAATGTAATTTCAAAAAAAATAATATTTAAAAAACCACGATCACAGCCGATTTAAAAAAAGAAAATATCAGTTCTAATTTTGAATTTGAAATCACAATCCCGCGTTATTGGTTGAGCGTCTTTTCACATGAGACCATCGGTCGAAATGATCGGTGAATGAAAACTGTTATTACTGAACAGATTCTTATATAGCCGTTTGCGCGAGCGCAATTGAACGGTGCCATGAAAATTTTAAATCGTACTCACATTGACTTTGTAATGAACAAAGAAAGTTCGATGCGAAGTTTGCGAGTAGGATTTACAGGCTAATAATCTCTTTTCGCGTTTTTTTTTTCAGACAACCTCTCTATGTCATAAAACCTCTTTGCAACTAAAAAAAAAAACTGTTTTAAAAATGGAACGAAAAAGCAAAAGTTATTTTTATTTTTTTGTGTGATCTTGGCATACTGGTATTTTGTTACAATATAACAAATTTGGGGGCCCTACAGAGTCGAAGCCTCCTGGAGCCGAGGGTTTGTGCGAAAGCGTTACATCAGGGCAAGGGCAAGGGAGTAACGGGGTAGTTTGTTTGGTCAGTAAGAGTCTGACACTGTTTCCCGCTCGCGAAATTCGTCATTGGATGATTTTTACGTTCCATAAAAAAACTATATAACAAATTAACATCTTTATATCCTAGCGATAGACAAGCACGTTAAAAAAATATTTTGTTCAAAATACTGAAAAGCTAATACTAAAGTCCGCTACAGCGGAAAATATTCAAAACTTACAGAGCTGTCAAGCTGCGTAAATGTCAAAACTACATTAATGTCATCAATGTAAAAGTGTATGGCCTGCATATCACCTAAGTGGAGTAAAATGACTGTAAAATAACTATAGTAAATCAAGTTAGAATCAGTGCCAAAAGAGAGTCTAACATTACTAATCTGTTAACAAATTTTTAAGCGTGTTTATTCGTTGATTCCATTATTTCGTGTTATTTACCAACTTAGGTAGGTAGGGTTTTTTTTTTAGGTAGCCTACCTACCTAAAAAAAAAACCCTACCTACCTTACCTACCTAACCCTATGTTGGTATGTAGGGTAGAATAGGGTATGGTTTTTTTATGGTAGAAAAAATTATTCAATGACGAATCCCACCTATGGGCGGAGCGGGAGACAGTGTCAGACTTCTACTAACTAAACGAACCACCATTCCTTCTTGCCTTAGTTCCAGGGCCTTTGCCAGGTTTCGCATCTACCCTCGGCCCCAGAAGGCTGTAACCCTGCTGAGCCCCTGCAATTGCTGACAACTCCTTGAGGCATGTGGGAACAATGCGCACCTTATAGGGTATGGTAAAATTAGTAAGTAGGGTAGAATAGGGTAGCTAGCGTAGAATAGGTAGAATAGAGTATATAGCCAGTTGATGAGAGCGAAGCCGCGGGTAAGCTAATACGAAATAAGGAAAATTGAAGAACATATTTCAAGATAACGACGTTAACTATTCATTTTGTTTAATTTAACCACAATTTGTCGCTCGCGCACGATAAAATGTAATACCACCGTCATCTACTATATAAAAATAAGTCGGGTTTTCCTTCCTGACGCTATAACTCCAGAACGCACGAACCGATTTCCACGGTTTTGTATTCCTTGGAAAGGTCTCGGGCTCCATGAGGTTTATAGCAAAGAAAATTTTAAAAAAGAAAAAAAATTCTTCATCTTTTAATGAACAAACGAAATTTTACATAAAACGAAGCCATCTGGTGGCGAAACGGAGTTCGCCGGGTTTGCTAGTTTAGTGATAAAATATAATAGCTTTATCCGCAGGGTCCCTACGGTTTGCTGACAACTTTATATATTAGAGTACCTTAGGGTTTTCCTTAAAATACTTTGCCTAACTCGGGGACCATCTGAAAATACACCGAGATATTTTTCAGCCTGAACAAATCTCTGCCTTGCAATGGAGCGCAGTATACTTGGCGTTTAACGGATCGAGTTCGAAACACCACATTGCGCTCTAAAACCAAAAGTTGTGGCTCAAAAGGCTGCCTAAATGAAAAGGGACTGGGCAGGATACGTCTGCCGCATGCCCGACAAATCGTGGGCCAAAGTAACATAAAGTTGGTGCCCTGTTGGTGCTGTCAGCGATAAGACCGCCTTTGTACCCATTCATATAAGTTTCTGTGAAATTGTTATTTTTTTGGTGTACAATAAAGTATTATTCTATTCTATTCTGAAACAGGGTCAAGTCAAAGTCAAAATCTTTTTATTTCACATAGGCCTACATGGGCACTTGTAAAACGTCAGAAGCTAGTATACGGTTCCAAATTGGTCGTCTCCTATGGAGAAGAACCGGCAAGAAACTCCATGGTTACTCTTTTAAAAAAATGGTCGCGGCAGACCACGAAGGAGATGGCACGATGAGCTAGACAGATTCCTTCCGAACTGGCAAGAGGAAGCGCTGGCCCGCGATGGATGGAAGGAGTGGAGGGAGGCCTTTGCCCCGGAGTGGGATAGAACAGGCTGACTAATAAAATAAAAAAAAATTGTGTTTCAAATAATCCCAAATGTTTTAATGATTATAATGCGCATGCGATGCTATTTAAAATTGATTTTGAATTCGTAACTAATGTGGTATGCGGTGATAAAATATTTAAACTAAAAAGGTTTTTATAGAGGTTTGTTGGCATGCGGAATTAATAGACTGACTAGCTTTTGCCCGCGGCTTCGTTTTCAGTCTACTCTACCCTATTCTACCCTTTACCCTACTCCACCCGACTCTACCCTACCCTAGCCGGCTCTACCCCACTCTGCCCTACTCTACCCTATTCCTTTTTATTTCGATAGAATTGACTAATATTAATCTCTTTATTTAGATAATTTACACATTTCGCATATATTTACGAAAAAAAAAAATTTAAAAAAATTACACAACATTTTTACATGTTAGCCACAAGTAAATTCTATGTCTACTTTAATAGAGTTTCCCCGTTTACACAATTGCTAGGGATGGCCATTGGCCGACGCCCATGTGTAAACTAGGCATTAAACCAATAATTATTCTAGTACCCAAAGAATAACAGTGTGTATAGGTACCTAACTAAATTATCAATATTAAGGGACCACGAAAATTAACTTTAAACTTAGATGATTATGTTGCTGCGTTTAACCACTATCTCACCTGATGGTAAGTTATGATGAAGCACGCTTACCTAGAAGTAACCTATGTATGTCGATTTACTTATATATAATACCATTACAGCATAATCTTCTAAATCTGAGCAGTCACCTCTTTACTGAGCATATTGTCTTTGACCTAGTCTGGCCAAACATATTGTCACATTTAAAAAGTTAGTTTAAATCTTTCATTCTTTCCAAATTTGAATTCGGAACGAGGCTAATAAAATTCATTCAAATACTGTAGAGTTTTGACATATATGTGTGTATTTTTTCCCGCTATTTCTAATGAATAAAAATGGAGTACTGTCATATGATGTCATCGAAATGTTGAGCTGTGAAAAAGATGGATGAAAAAGATTACTATAGTTCGTTTTTTAATTCTAGACTACGATTTGACAACTCGGAATGTCACACTCTAGAAATATATATCTTCCCAATTTTCTGGAGTTTGACATTTTAAGTTGTCAAATCGTAGTCTAGGATTAAAAAAACGAACTATATTAGCAGTGATGAGAATGGTGAGATGGATGTGTGTGTGACGAGAATGAATAAACTGAGAAATGAGTATATTAGACGAAGTTTGAAAGTGGCGCCAGTGACTGAAAAGTTGAAAGGGAATCGTTTGTCATGGTATAATCATGTGAAAAGGAGGAATGAAATGAAAGTTACCGAAAGAGGTATGAGTACACATGTGGATTGATAGAGAGGGGAAGAGAGGCCAAAGGAGTGATCTGAAAGAAAAGGGAGTCAGAGGTAGCGTGGTAGGTGAGAGGACAGAATAAAAGAAAAAAAATATTAATTAACCAAGTGATATGGGACAAATATAACCACGGATTTCTAGGCTTGTGGATGGCGAGCAATGGGTAGCTCGCCGTCCAATCGTCTGGTAACCGTCCGGACCAAGCCCAGTCGCCGACGGCGCGCACTGTTTCCGCGCGCCTCAAGGAGTTGTCAGCAAACTAGATTTCTAGGAAGACAGCAGCCGGCACGCACTGCCCAAGCTTAGCTTGCAGTCTATGTTCCGGACCTATTATTGTGTTAAGGGTGCAATCCAAGTAGTTGTGAGGTTTTTATTATGTTACGAAATTTAGAGAAGCAGAGAATTTGAGTTAACGAAGGTTTGCTATTTCTATATTCATTTCACATAAATTGTATTTATTAATATTTTTATAAGGAATAATTAAACTTAAAAAACAGTGTCCCATCGGTATCGATAAGAGTTCAACGGTCAGGATTTCAAAATTTAGATTTTTATTTATTTTTTAAATTCAAGAGTTTACTAAGGCTAGGTGTTTTCATAATACGTGCTTTAACTCTACAATCTTCTTTTTACTTCGTGTCAGTTAGCCGTAGGGACTCTGTAAAAGGGTTGGAGCAAAAGGGTCGCCTAAAGCCTACTGGGACCCAGGGTCTCTTTCTGAAAAAAAAGACTTGGCCCCAGTGCGAAAGGAAAACAAGAAACGAGGTTGGGTATTTAGGCACTAGCCGGTCTTCTGGTAGGTAATCGTCCAGACGACCGGTCGGTTGTCAGCAAACCATAGAGACCCTGCAGATGGGTCGAAATCAACTGGGACCAAGGGTTCGTGTCTGAAAGGAAAGCTCTAGCCCTGGTATAGATGGCGACGTAGGAACGGGGTAGGTTGTTTAGACAGTAAGAGTCTGACACTGTTTTCCGATTGGCCTGAGGGCGGGATTCGTCATTGGATGATTTTTACCTACCATAAAAAAAGATCTTCGGGAAACGCTAACAATGTTGTTCAATTGTATTGGTTTTAGTCAGTAGGAGTCTGACACTGCCCAGACTGGCTCGTTTGTGAGGCAGCCTAGTCGTCCATGATGAAAAATTTCCCATTCCTGAAGAAAAAAATATTTTGTTCAACACAGAAATATTTCCTAAGTGTATCGTATGTAGAGACAGAAAACTTTTTTTGATTTTTTGTAAATAAAACACACTATATCTTTAAATTTTGTTAAGTTTTGAAAATAGTTGTTTTTGGTGTTAATTTATTAGTTTGTATTTAAGCTCTTTCTGGCCTGAAACACAGGGTCACCCTAGTTCAGGCAAATAAGAAACTGTGTTCTTTTTTATATTTTATTGTACTTTACTGTATTCATGTCCCATTTTTATAAATAAACGATTATTATTATTATTTTCGGGTACATTTTCTTTTCTCAGCTCTTTGGCTGGTTTTTATAGTTAATAGCACTATCTCACCTGATGGAAAGCGAAGATGCGGTCGACGATGGAGCGCGCTTACCTAGAAGTAACTTATTCACTCTTGACTTAAAGATTCCAGGATTCGACTACATTTACGGGCCAAGTCAAATAAATGTAGCGTGTGAGATTTTAATGTGTAGTGTGATGGAGTCCTTCGTCATTCTCTTCTATCTGCATGAACTTCCTGACGATTCTGCAGGTATTTAAAATTGCATCTTTTTGCAGTGTGATATAGAGGGATTCTTTTAGGTCTAACAATTTTAAACTGTGAAGGAGGTGATTAGGGTTAACGCCTGTGGTGGAAACAACTACTACGATATTTTACGACTACGTATATTTTTTATTGACGCCAGATTCTAACTATTTCATCATTGAGTTCCGCATATTTACTTATTTTTTCAGAGATTGTTTTCTGTATGTAATGCCAACTCTGCCTACCCACATCACGAATACAGTCATGAGCCACAATTGATTGGAACGCACACCACCGCCAGTTGCCTCTGCAAGCTCAATTGTCCCTGATGCAAATATGATTATGGCAATAATCGTTCATTGAAGCTGTCAGTTGCAATGATGCAGTTGAATTAGCTGAGTATGGCTTGTTCAAGTGGGTATAGGAGCTGTTGCTATGGCGCTGGTTGTTAGGCCAGCTCAGTTTTGACAGGCCTGTCAGTCTAGTAGTTAGTCACCCTGACTGCTATACCGGAGGTCGTGGGTTCGATTCCCACCCAGGACAAATGTTTGTGTGATGAGCACGATCATTTGTTCGGTGTCTGGGTGTAATTTATCTATAATATGAATGTATTTAGAAACATATAAGTATGTTTATCAGTAGTCTAGTACCCATAACACAAGCTCTGCTTAGCTTGGGACTAGACGGCGTTGTGTGATAGTTGTCGAATATATATGTATTATATATTAGTGCACTTAGAGCTATACAATTTTTTTTTTCTGTGATTCTGAACCTCAAAACATAGGGAGGAAACCGGCATGTCTTTACCTTTATCATCATCAGCTTTTTTTTTAATATTCCGTCTGCTGGGACACAGGCCTCCTCTCTAGGAGAAGGAATGGGCCGTAATCCACCACGCGGGCCCAGTGCGAATTGGGAGATGTCACATGTCTTCCAATTTTTCCCAACATTCAATGTCCTACATTACAAAAGGCTGATAATGATGATGATGAACCTCAAAAGGAAAAAGAACGGAAAGGGTATAAAATAACTTTGCGGGGACGCGTGAAGTTATCGAGTTAAATTTTAAGCTATATTTTCAGGTCTGTTGTTCCTTGAAGTGAAAAAATTAAACTTCTAAGTTCATCTTCAGTCCGGGCTAAGCGACCTTTATGCTGCGTATATCGAACGACTGGAACAATTTGCCTGCTATAGTCTTCCAATCTGATTATAGTTTGGGTAGCCTCAAGGCAAGAGTGAATAGGCTCTCAATATACTAGTGCGCTGCCATCAACGATTGCATCACTGCTTACCATCAGGTGGGATCGCAGTTAAGCACTAGTGTATATAAATTAACCTTTCGACTTCTGTAATTACAGACACAATTAAAAGACAGTAGGTGTGCGAACACCGGTGTCCTCTTGGGGCTTAAACTCTTGAGCTCCAAGCGAACACCGGCTTTCGCACAAATATTGTCTCTCTAATTACGGTAAAAGTTTTGATTGTGCAAGTACGAATCCTCAAATATTTCGGTCACGTTGTTCGCAACGAACACTCCATGGAGCGACTCGTTGTCCAGGGACAAGTGGAGGGGAAGTGGTCTCGTGGGCGCTCACCTACGCGTTGGACAGACCTCATAAGACCTGCAACACAAACCTCCATGGTCCAGAGTTCCCGAGACGCCGTAAACCGTGTCAAGTGGAGACGCATCGCGCGAGCCTCACTAGCCAACGAAAATGCAACATGATCAACCACGACCACTCTGTCAAGAGTGAACGACTAAGGAGCCCTATTACGGTAATCGAAAGAATAATAAACTAAAACAAGTATTCAATGAAAATATATTTTTCATAACAAGCTTTAGGTAATAGCGCGGTATATACCTACTATGTAATTAACTAGCTGGTACCCGCGACTTCGTCTGCGTCATTTTTTCGCAATAAAAGGTAGCCTATGTCCTTTCTCAGGGTCTAAAGATTGTCTGTGCCAAATTTCATCAAAATCGATTGAGAGGTTTAAGCGGGAAAGCGTAACAGACAGACAGACAGTTACTTTCGCATTTATAATATTAGTATTGATACTCATCAAAACCATTCCTTATTTCCGAGTTTCTATGGTGATCTTCCAGCTCCATCATCAGATCAGCTCCATGTCATTATAATATTGCATTGTCATGCGATTTACACTTGCATGCAAAATTGCAGCTCAATCGGGTGACGATATCTGCTTCAAAATTGAGTTGCAAGATTTGAGCCGAACATATATAGTTACATTACAAGCTAATAAAAAGCTTGTAAAAAAAGATGTCATGGGATGATTTTCCTGCCTAAGAAAAAAGTATTTATTAGGTTGAGGGGCTCGTATGGGTTCTCATATTCTGTCAATGTCCTTGGAGGCGTCCCATCTGTGAAGCTTTGTTCTAGAACGTTCAAGTTAAAATATGTTTTCATTATAATGCGCAATATCGCGGTCAAAACCCTTCACTGTTCGTCGACAATTTTTTATCGCACCAGTGCTGTTTTTTATTTAAACTTTCGATCTTGTAATTACAAACACAATTAAAGAACAATAGGTGCGAACGCCGGCGTTCGCTTGGGGCTTAATGGAAGAATCATCAGGAAGGGGGAAGTGAAGAAAAAAAAGGGGAAAAATTCTTAAAAAAATAAAAATAAAAATTAAAAAATACAACCCACTTTTTTGGATAGGTTAAATTAGAGTAGGAGATAGTGTCAGACATTTCCTGACTAAAAAAACCCAGCCGGTTTCTACTTTGCTTTTCATAGCGAGGCTGAGCAGCCTTTCTATTAGATGCGAACCCTTGGCGCCAGTAAGTCTTCGAAAAATAAGCAAGGATGCCAGCATCAACCGTATAATATTTCCATTGCAGGGACAGGCCTCCTCTCTTAAAAAGGGAATTGGCTGTAATCCACCACGCGGGCCCAGTGCAGCTTGGTGGATGTCACATGACTTTGAATTTTCGGTTCTAGGACATGCCGGTTTCCTCACGATGTTTTCCTTCACCGTTTTGATAGCAGTGGTGATGAAATAAATTACACAAAGTAATGCGCCTGGTTGTAGGGACTTTTACTAATCGGGGTAGGTTGTTTAGTCAGTAAGAGTCTGACACCGTCTGTTTCCCGCTCCGCTCAAGGACAGCATCGTCATGGGATGATTTTTACCTACCACAAAAATAAAATATGACAACAGATTTTAACTGAACTTTTCAGCCACTGGCGCCTGTTTCTAATTAGGCTTGTTTGGACACATAAGAACATGTTATTATGACCCACTAAAAAGTTACAAGTTCCCTTCCAAATTGGATTCATATTACTAATTATGTGGTAATGACACTTCGCTACACACTTCCTCTTATTTCTAATTTTGATACTTTATTTTATTACTTACGAGGTATCATTCGCTCACATCAAAAGAGTAGTTATTTTCCTAATAACCAACGTATCCATAAAATGCGGGAAAATAAAAAAAAATCTATTGTCTAATAATATTAGTTTTAATGAAATAGTTGAAAGTAAATTAAAATAAAGTCATTAAAAAAAAAGTATTCTTAAATTATTTCTATCTCTATGTCATTTTAATTGTACTGGCAGTATAAAAATTCGGGTCACGGTTCAATAGAAATGTCAAAATAGAACTAGTTTTTTTTAATATTTGCTGTCTAAATATTAAAAAAACAACTGTCAGTTGTAAAGTAAAACTCCCTAGGGAGTAAAAGTACTTCTTCCAACCCTGTCCGCAGGCAACTTTACACCTACTTTCAGAGTATGAGTAATGAAAAAGTATTTATTACAATTTTGGTGTACAATAAAGTTTATCGAATGTAATATTCATCATCATCATCAGCCTTTTTAATGTTCCCACGGTTGGGACACAGGTCTCCTCTCTAGGAGAGAGTGTGGGCTATAATACAGTACGCGGGGCCAGAACGAATTGGTGGATGTCACATGTCTTCGAATTTTTGGTTCTAGGACATTCCGGTTCCCTCACGAGTCCTACATAAATTACACAAAGTAATGCGCCTGACTGGGTTTGAACCCGCGACCTACAACTCCTAAGTCGGGGCCGTTACCACTAGGCTACCACTGCTCTTCATATAATATTAATAAAAGGAATTAGGATTACTTTTCGCCTAAATCACAGTTATTTTGGGAATCTAATTGAAAACTGCGAAGTAACTTTTAGAATCACAAAATGGATTTCGGTCTAAAAATATGGAAAGGTACTGGAATTCTCGTAATTTGGAACTAACAACCCAGAATCATATTTAATTATAAATATAATCTGGCAACTTTTAATTGAGTATATCGGGTTCAAACTTTCATCCTTATTTCTGGAAAATTTGTTGTTGCTATGATATTTTGTAATGAAAACACGAAAATTATTGTAAGTTTAATCTAACTGCGAAGTTTATCTGTTGTGAGAAATTCTGTCGGAACAAATTTAATTTACCAGGGTACCTAAAAAAAGTATTAATTCTATTATTAGCACTAGCTTTCTGCCAGCGGTTTCGACCGCCGAAAATTTTGATTTTGAACAGAATTTTGGGTTGGCACGCGTTTCATCCCTTTAGGGTCTGAATTTTAGAAAATAATTTAAGTGTTGTTGTTTCTTTGTGTGTGTTGTTTCTTAGTGTGTTGTTGTGTGTGTGTGTTTGTTAGTGTGTAATTTGTTAGTGTTGGTGTGTAGTGTGTGTTTAAGCGGTGCGCGTCCTTGGTGCGCAGGGTGCGGGGCAGCTCTAATACTGTTCTGGCGATGATTGCCGGCAGATTGGATTGCTCTTATATCGGACATTGCTGTAGCAGGCATGTTGCTGGCTGTGTCCGATTGTGTATGTGTTTTCTTTATATATTTTCTTCATTTATGTCTTGCTTTATGATCACTGTATGGGTTTTTTATTTGCGTGAAATAAATGCTTTTAATTTAAGTCATGCCATTCTTGAGCGGAGCGGGAAACGGGGGCCGACTTACTAACTAAACACCCCATCCCGTTCTTACTTTGCCTTTAAGGCCAAGCCTTCCTTTTAAAAAGAGGTCATGTGCCCCAGTAAGCTTACGGCCCTTTTGCAGAGTCCCTACGGTTTTGCTGACAACTCCTTGAGGTGCGCGAGAACAGTGCGCGCCGTCAACGACTGGACTTGACGATTGGATGGCGAGTTACCCATTGGTCACCGTCCGCAAGCCTGCACCTACGGCAGCCTGCCGTAGGACGTCCGCTTTTGGACATAAGCCTACCCTCAAGTGTCACCTCAACGAACGGTCCAATAAAAAGAATAGATAGGAAAATGCTGCTCGGATAAAACCTATGATGCCATCATTGAAGGGTTAATCCCAGCTCGCATGGTGGTCCGACTCGACTTCAAAATATCTAATTGACTTTCAAAACAACCGCAGATGTTAATCGATTACACATTTAAATCGACGCCTCTGGGGATCGCATTCGGGAGACATTATCAAAATCGCAATTTTAAAGTAGGTTTATCAATCTTTATGTTGCTTCCGGAATTTATTTGGAAAATAAACTGGCAGTTTACGTATGATAAAAAGCCTTACTAATTATTGTATACTCTTAATAAAACAAAAAGTCATCATCATCAGCCTTTTTTAATGTTCCCACTGCTGGGACACAGGCCTCTCTAGGAGAGGGAATGGGCCATAATCCACCACGCGGGTCCAGTGGGGGTTGGTGGATGTCACATGTCTTCGAATGTTTGGTTCTATTACACGCCGGTTTCCTCACGATGTTTTCCTTCACCGTTTTGAGAACAGTGGTGATGAAATAAACGTGATGAACAAAAAGTAAATGAAAGTAATCTTAAGTATAGCATCGGAAAATTCTTCCGCATCTCTGTGAAAATGGTCGAAATGGTAATGTCCTGTTCAAAATTAAAGCCAGCCCTAAGGCTATGCGAAGCGTCAACCAGGCATTTTTAAGGTTTTTTTATAAAAATTGTGAGCACTTGGATCCTACAATCCAAAAGTTTATTACTAAATGTCTCGAAAACATTACATTTCTACTCATCATCATCAGCCCTTTAAATGGTCCCACTGCAGGGACACAGGCCTCCTCTCTAAGAGAGGGAATGGGCTGTAATCCACCACGCGGGCCCAGTGCGGGTTGGTGGATGTCACATGTCTTCGAATTTTTGGTTCTAGGACATGCCGGTTTCCTCACGATGTTTTCCTTCACCGTTTTGAGAGCAGTGGTGATGAAATTAATTACACAAAGTAATGCGCCTGGCTGGGTTTGAACCCGCGACTCGTAACTCGTAAGTCGGAGTTGATACCACTCGGCCACCACTGCTTGAGACATTTCTACTGCTTGAGATTTATTCCCTGATCACGGTACCTCTTTCGAAAATTTCGCAATCCTAACCGTGACCCTACTGGGCTTCTATATTCATCTGACCTCTCTTTGAATTGTGAGGAAAAGTAGAAAACGTTTCAAGCTCCAACATATAGGGGAGAAGTCCCTCATATACGTACAAAACGATTTGGAAAGAAAAGAAAGAAAGAAAAAACGTTTATTTGCGCGAGAGTCACAATAAAAAATTTACAAAATAGGTAATAAAAAAAAAACAATAATGCGACACACCCGCACAAAACGGCTGGTGCTCAGCAAAAGCTGGGGCTCATGTGTAAAACAGAGCCACAGCGCTGATTTTCAGCACCAGCCGAATTCGACGGTTTTTTGGCAACACTTTCATTGTGCGTACAGCCAAGGAGTGGAATTCCTTGCCGGAGTCTGTGTTTCCTGATGGCACAATGATGATACAACCCGGGAATCTTTAAGTCAAGAGTGAATAGGTTACTTCTAGATAAGCGCGCTCCATCGTCGACCGCATCGTCGCTTTCAATCAGGTGAGATAGCGGTCAAATGTAAATCTATAATCAATAAAAAAAAGAAGTAATTGGAGGATATCACAGATAAAAAAAAAACTAACATGAGGATTTTATCAAAGAGTAGCATAGATACTAGAGCGTTATAATCTATTAATATTATTCAAAGTTCATGATATTATTATGAAAAAAAGTTCATGAAAATCTGCTTGATTGAAATTCAATAGATAATATGGTAAATTGTGAATTTACAATACTTTTTTTATGAGAAAAAGCATGAATAGGTAAATAAGCCGGAAACTATATGGAAATATGTCTCGATATTTTAATAAATTATATGTAGACGTTGATTTCTGACAAGCTTTTGATGGTCAAATGTTGTTCTAGGAAATTATTATAGATTTAGTTTATGCAAGGGGCTTTAACTGCGTCAAAACATATGCCTATCTGCAAATGTCGTGTGGTTGAGAGGCGGCTTTCGTGTTTGAGGTAGCGGGTTTTTTTGTATTGTAGATAGGCTCACGTTTGACCACAATCTGACCTGATGGTAAGCGATGATGTGGTCGACTATGGAACACGCTTGCCTAGAAGTAACCTATTCACTCTCGAAATCCGACAAGTATCAATCTGAATATTTCAATTTCAATATTTTAACAAATGCTGTGACACCAATAGCCATACTTTGAATCATAATCATTTGTTTGCTAATATGGGTAATTACATCATCATCATCATCATCAGCCTTTTTAATGTTCCCACTGCTGGGACACAGGCCTCCTCTCTAGGAGTGGGAATAGGCCATGATCCACCACGCGGGCCCATTGCGGGTTGGTGGATGTCACATGTCTTCGAATTTTTGGTTCTATTAAAGTTATTGAAAATATAGCACGGTCCAACCACCGTACCTAGAGGAATGCAAATTTTATCATAATTTCTTGCAGGTACAATAAAAAAGGAAACATAATAGACCAGTGCCGATAATTTTTGAAAAAAAAAATGTAGTAAGATGTAACTCTAATTTATTTTCCCCTTAAATTCTTGTTTTTCTGTTATATTCTCTTCCTTTTATTGGAAAAGGAAGAGAATATAATAAAAAATTAAGGAAAAAGAAATTATGGTCGATTTGAGGTCGGGATGTGGATGGGTGTGCGGTTTTACGGGTAAGAAACAGTTTATATCGATTTCCGGCAAAACTACTGGTTCTAGGGAAAAAATTAAATGGCAAACTTGAAGTTCATAAAAAGATCGACTACTATTAACACTTTTTTCACATAACCTCAAAATCTATGTGAAAAATTCAAATAACCGAGTTTTTACTAACTAAAAACTGGTTAAAAAGTTTAATTAAAATTTGCCGGGAGCAAAGCCGCGGGTAAAAGCTAGTAATATACGAAAATTTGTACATAGATTCTTCACATAAAAGTAGTAGACACTTATTTCTCTTTGTATATGGAAAAGCTTTACTGCATTGCGCCTGCTCACAGTCAGCGACCGAAAATACGTTTATCCATTTTTAGTCTGTACTGTGGCTTACAAAAGAAAAACCGAAAAAAAGTACAGAGTATACTCGTAATATATTCAAATATATGTGTCTTTCTTCAAACGTGACTTTGAGACACGTGAGAAAAACTGTACACCAAAAACGTGACAAAAAAAAGCATTTCCTTGATATTAGCATAATTTTTACTTTCAACGAAATGTAATGGAATAATGTAAGATTTGCTTTCAATGTCGCTTATCATTATCACATGTTTACATTGTATTACAATGATCTGTTATTGGAATAAGAAAGGATTTTGAAACGGCGATCGTCTTTTTTTTTTTGATGAGTGAAAATTGGGGCCTTGGAACTAAGGCAAGAAGAAACGGTGATCATCTCGCTAGTCTGGTAGAAATGCTTTTAATATTATAAATTAGTAATTTTAAGCTCCTAATGTACTAAATTGTATTTATGGTATACCTACAATAAAAAGTATATCTACACCGTGAAATTTAAATGGTTGATTTCCCGCGGCAGAATGACTTGCCATAAAGAGTACTTTTGTAGCATACAGTAAAAATAAAAAAATAAAAAGTTTTTCTTTTTATAAATAACTAGCTGTTACCCGCGACTTCGTCCGCGTGGAATAGTATCTTTGGGTGTATTTTTGAATCATTAGTAGGTATATTTAAAAAATAAAAATTTATTGTTCTCTTATAAATGTCCAAGAAACACTTACTGGGGCCAGCGTCACGTTGTGTACAAAAATATTTTTAAAAAACATAATTTAAAACATTTTTATACACAACGTTTGCTGTTTTATTGTTGTTAGATAAAATGTGGAGATTTTTGGGATTTGATACACGTGAGCGGGCCACGTAGAGTTGCCCATGCGAAAAACAGTTCTTTTCTAAATTTACACCCGCCACTTTCAGTGTTTGGCCTTGCGCTTTGTAATGGTCATTTCGAAGGCTGGTTTGAGGGGAAACTGGATTCTTTTGAACTGAAAAGGTAAATCTGTAGGGATCATGGGTATGCGAGGAATCAAAACTTTGTCATTATAATTGCTCTAATAATATTGCGTCCTAGCTGCGTAATTTGCAATCGAGTTCCGTTGCATAGTCTCGATGCTTCGAGGTTACTCATTAACAAAACTGGAACCCCAACTTTCAGTCTCAGCTTATGAGACGGCACTCCTGATAGCTCTAAAGAGTTAAGAAACTCTGTAGGATAAGATGTCACCTGCTCACTGTCCATGATAATATCTACTGATAAATATTCGACAACATCGCCTTGCACATGTGACATCATTCGTTCATTTATCTATATCTTATTTATCTATATCTATCTAAAATGACGAACACCCACATGCAACCCCTATTTCACCCCCACGCTGGTGTAAATTTTAAAATGCTAGAACAAACGATTTTTTGTTTATTATTTAGTGCCTAAATGCCTAAGAATGACGAACTTCATACAAACTTTCAACCCCTATTTCATCCACTCACAGGTCGAAATTTCAAAAACGCTAGAACAAATGTTTTATTATTTTTTATCAAGTGCTTAAATATAAATTTTCATGGTTTTATCTTTAAAAATTATGAAATCCCATACAACTTCCCCCCCCCCTTTTAACCCCTTACAACCCCTCTTTCGCGATAAAAAGTAGCCTATGTTTTATCTCGGGGTCTAGAATATCTGTATACCAAATTTCATTTAAATCCGTTCAGTAGTTTTGGCGTGAAAGAGTAGCAGACGGACAGACAGACAGAGTTACTTTCGCATTTATAATATTAGTTTATCTATCTAAAATGATGAACACCCACATGCAACCCCTATTTCACCCCCACGCTGGTGTAAATTTTAAAATGCTAGAACAAACGATTTTTTGTTTATTATTTAGTGCCTAAATGCCTAAGAATGACGAACTTCATACAAACTTTCAACCCCTATTTCATCCACTCACAGGTCGAAATTTCAAAAACGCTAGAACAAATGTTTTATTATTTTTTATCAAGTGCTTAAATATAAAGTTTCATGGTTTTATCTTTAAAAATTATGAAATCCCATACAACTTCCCCCCCCCCCTTTTAACCCCTTACAACCCCTCTTTCGCGATAAAAAGTAGCCTATGTTTTATCTCGGGGTCTAGAATATCTGTATACCAAATTTCATTCAAATCCGTTCAGTAGTTTTGGCGTGAAAGAGTAGCAGACAAACAGACAGACAGAGTTACTTTCGCATTTATAATATTAGTTTATAGTTTATCGATCTAAAATGACGAACACCCACATGCAACCCCTATTTCACCCCCACGCTGGTGTAAATTTTAAAATGCTAGAACAAACGATTTCTTGTATATTATTTAGTGCCTAAATGCCTAAGAATGACGAACTTCATACAAACTTTCAACCCCTATTTCATCCCCTCACAGGTCGAAATTTCAAAAACGCTAGAACAAATGTTTCATTATTTTTTATCAAGTGCTTAAATATAAAGTTTCATGGTTTTATCTTTAAAAATTATGAAATCCCATACAACTTCCCCCCCCCCCTTTTAACCCCTTACAACCCCTCTTTCGCGATAAAAAGTAGCCTATGTTTTATCTCGGGGTCTAGAATATCTGTATACCAAATTTCATTTAAATCCGTTCAGTAGTTTTGGCGTGAAAGAGTAGCAGACAAACAGACAGACAGAGTTACTTTCGCATTTATAATATTAGTTTATAGTTTATCTATCTAAAATGACGAACACCCACATGCAACCCCTATTTCACCCCCACGCTAGTGTAAATTTTAAAATGCTAGAACAAACGATTTTTTGTTTATTATTTAGTGCCTAAATGCCTAAGAATGACGAACTTCATACAAACTTTCAACCCCTATTTCATCCCCTCACAGGTCGAAATTTCAAAAACGCTAGAACAAATGTTTTATTATTTTTTATCAAGTGCTTAAATATAAAGTTTCATGGTTTTATCTTTAAAAATTATGAAATCCCATACAACTTCCCCCCCCCCCCTTTTAACCCCTTACAACCCCTCTTTCGCGATAAAAAGTAGCCTATGTTTTATCTCGGGGTCTAGAATATCTGTATACCAAATTTCATTTAAATCCGTTCAGTAGTTTTGGCGTGAAAGAGTAGCAGACAGACAGACAGACAGAGTTACTTTCGCATTTATAATATTAGTTAGGAAGTGCCTAAATGCCTAAGAATGACGAACTTCATACAAACTTTCAACCCCTATTTCATCCCCTCACAGGTCGAAATTTCAAAAACGCTAGAACAAATGTTTTATTATTTTTTATCAAGTGCTTAAATATAAAGTTTCATGGTTTTATCTTTAAAAATTATGAAATCCCATACAACTTCCCCCCCCCCCTTTTAACCCCTTACAACCCCTCTTTCGCGATAAAAAGTAGCCTATGTTTTATCTCGGGGTCTAGAATATCTGTATACCAAATTTCATTTAAATCCGTTCAGTAGTTTTGGCGTGAAAGAGTAGCAGACAAACAGACAGACAGAGTTACTTTCGCATTTATAATATTAGTTTATAGTTTATCTATCTAAAATGACGAACACCCACATGCAACCCCTATTTCACCCCCACGCTAGTGTAAATTTTAAAATGCTAGAACAAACGATTTTTTGTTTATTATTTAGTGCCTAAATGCCTAAGAATGACGAACTTCATACAAACTTTCAACCCCTATTTCATCCCCTCACAGGTCGAAATTTCAAAAACGCTAGAACAAATGTTTTATTATTTTTTATCAAGTGCTTAAATATAAAGTTTCATGGTTTTATCTTTAAAAATTATGAAATCCCATACAACTTCCCCCCCCCCCTTTTAACCCCTTACAACCCCTCTTTCGCGATAAAAAGTAGCCTATGTTTTATCTCGGGGTCTAGAATATCTGTATACCAAATTTCATTTAAATCCGTTCAGTAGTTTTGGCGTGAAAGAGTAGCAGACAGACAGACAGACAGACAGACAGAGTTACTTTCGCATTTATAATATTAGTTAGGAAGTGCCTAAATGCCTAAGAATGACGAACTTCATACAAACTTTCAACCCCTATTTCATCCCCTCACAGGTCGAAATTTCAAAAACGCTAGAACAAATGTTTTATTATTTTTTATCAAGTGCTTAAATATAAAGTTTCATGGTTTTATCTTTAAAAATTATGAAATCCCATACAACTTCCCCCCCCCCTTTTAACCCCTTACAACCCCTCTTTCGCGATAAAAAGTAGCCTATGTTTTATCTCGGGGTCTAGAATATCTGTATACCAAATTTCATTTAAATCCGTTCAGTAGTTTTGGCGTGAAAGAGTAGCAGACGGACAGACAGACAGAGTTACTTTCGCATTTATAATATTAGTTTATCTATCTAAAATGATGAACACCCACATGCAACCCCTATTTCACCCCCACGCTGGTGTAAATTTTAAAATGCTAGAACAAACGATTTTTTGTTTATTATTTAGTGCCTAAATGCCTAAGAATGACGAACTTCATACAAACTTTCAACCCCTATTTCATCCACTCACAGGTCGAAATTTCAAAAACGCTAGAACAAATGTTTTATTATTTTTTATCAAGTGCTTAAATATAAAGTTTCATGGTTTTATCTTTAAAAATTATGAAATCCCATACAACTTCCCCCCCCCCCTTTTAACCCCTTACAACCCCTCTTTCGCGATAAAAAGTAGCCTATGTTTTATCTCGGGGTCTAGAATATCTGTATACCAAATTTCATTCAAATCCGTTCAGTAGTTTTGGCGTGAAAGAGTAGCAGACAAACAGACAGACAGAGTTACTTTCGCATTTATAATATTAGTTTATAGTTTATCGATCTAAAATGACGAACACCCACATGCAACCCCTATTTCACCCCCACGCTGGTGTAAATTTTAAAATGCTAGAACAAACGATTTCTTGTATATTATTTAGTGCCTAAATGCCTAAGAATGACGAACTTCATACAAACTTTCAACCCCTATTTCATCCCCTCACAGGTCGAAATTTCAAAAACGCTAGAACAAATGTTTCGTTATTTTTTATCAAGTGCTTAAATATAAAGTTTCATGGTTTTATCTTTAAAAATTATGAAATCCCATACAACTTCCCCCCCCCCCCCTTTTAACCCCTTACAACCCCTCTTTCGCGATAAAAAGTAGCCTATGTTTTATCTCGGGGTCTAGAATATCTGTATACCAAATTTCATTTAAATCCGTTCAGTAGTTTTGGCGTGAAAGAGTAGCAGACAAACAGACAGACAGAGTTACTTTCGCATTTATAATATTAGTTTATAGTTTATCTATCTAAAATGACGAACACCCACATGCAACCCCTATTTCACCCCCACGCTAGTGTAAATTTTAAAATGCTAGAACAAACGATTTTTTGTTTATTATTTAGTGCCTAAATGCCTAAGAATGACGAACTTCATACAAACTTTCAACCCCTATTTCATCCCCTCACAGGTCGAAATTTCAAAAACGCTAGAACAAATGTTTTATTATTTTTTATCAAGTGCTTAAATATAAAGTTTCATGGTTTTATCTTTAAAAATTATGAAATCCCATACAACTTCCCCCCCCCCCCCTTTTAACCCCTTACAACCCCTCTTTCGCGATAAAAAGTAGCCTATGTTTTATCTCGGGGTCTAGAATATCTGTATACCAAATTTCATTTAAATCCGTTCAGTAGTTTTGGCGTGAAAGAGTAGCAGACAGACAGACAGACAGACAGACAGAGTTACTTTCGCATTTATAATATTAGTTAGGAAGTGCCTAAATGCCTAAGAATGACGAACTTCATACAAACTTTCAACCCCTATTTCATCCCCTCACAGGTCGAAATTTCAAAAACGCTAGAACAAATGTTTTATTATTTTTTATCAAGTGCTTAAATATAAAGTTTCATGGTTTTATCTTTAAAAATTATGAAATCCCATACAACTTCCCCCCCCCCCTTTTAACCCCTTACAACCCCTCTTTCGCGATAAAAAGTAGCCTATGTTTTATCTCGGGGTCTAGAATATCTGTATACCAAATTTCATTTAAATCCGTTCAGTAGTTTTGGCGTGAAAGAGTAGCAGACAGACAGACAGACAGACAGACAGACAGACAGAGTTACTTTCGCATTTATAATATTAGTTAGGATTAGGATTATTAAAAATATTCATCAACTCAAAAAAAACGAAAACAATAGTAACATTAGACGTAATTTGTAGGTACTACTAGAGTCGCATGAGCAGCACGCCGTCAAAGGAAACCGATTCATTAAATATTTAAACCAAAATAAGCTCTCGCACGTTGTGATACATCATAATTAACTTGCACTCTACATGTCCATTTTTTGTTTTTAATATTTTATTTTTTTATCAAACATTTGTATTACCAAGACACAACCATTTCGCTCAGGGAAAACAACCAATCAAATTTCACGGTGTATATAATAATATCTTATTTTTTCATAGGAAAAACGGAACCCTTATAGGAAAGAGGCTCAACTGCAGGACCGAAGCCTACTGGGGCCCCGGTCCGGTTTCTGAAAGGAAGGTCCGACCCTGGTATGAAGGCGAAGAAGGAATGGGGTGGGTCGTTTAGTCAGTAAGAGTCTGACACTGTTACCCGCTCCGCCCAAGGGTGGGATTCGTCATAAGGTGATTTTTCCCACCATAAAAAAAGCCCTCAATGTATGAGTCCGACTCACACTTGCTCATTTTTTTAATCAACCTGTCAAAGGTTGATTTCACCTGACTGATTAATTATATTGAACAAAATATTTTAGTGCTGAAAACAATTTTTAAATAACGTAAAAAAAACCAAATGCTGTTTCTATTCACCCCCGATTTGTTTCTATTCACCCCGTTTTACGGTACTACTGTACATCTTGACAGCGAATAGACCAAGAGCAAGGTATTACCTTACTCTCGGACTTTCAGCGGAAATTGTGATGATGAACTTTTTATGGTGGAAAAAATGATCTTATGACGTATCTCGCCCTTGGGCGGAGCGGAAACGGTATCAGACTCTTACTGACTAAACGTCCCACCCAATTCCTTCTTAGTCTTCATACCGGGGTCGAACCTTCCTTTCAGAAGATAATCTTACTAATATAAATGCGAAAGTTACGATGTTTGGATGTTTGTTACTCAATCACGCCAAAACGGCTGGACCGATCTGGATGAATTTTGGGCTAATTTTTATCCCGGAAACCCCAACCCCAACCCCTATACTACGCGGGCGAAGCCTCTGGCAAAAGCTAGTGAGTTATAATGACCTTAATTTAACCTTTTGTAGGTACCTATTGAACATACACAAATGCCGTTCAAATGACATAAAAAGCTTATTAATAAACCCATTAATGGTAATGTTTTTTATTTTTATTTTACTGGGAACCTATCAGGAAAATGTTTAATTCTTATTTGAAAAAATCCTGGATTTTAAATATTTTTATACACCATTTTCCTGTATAATGTCCTTTTTCGTTAATTTTTATGACGCAATATTTAATTTTTCTTACATGTATATTTTAGGTATTTTAGTATTGTATATTGTATATTTTGAGCAGTGGTGGCCGAGTGGTAACGGCCCCGACTTGCGTGTAGTAGGTCGTGGATTCAAACCCAGCCAGGCGCATTACTTTGTGTAATTTATTTCATCACCACTGCTCTCAAAACGGTGAAGGAAAACATTGTGAGGAAACTGGCATGTCCTAGAACCAAAAATTCGAAGACATGTGACATCCACCAACCCGCACTGGGCCCGCGTGATGGATTACGGCCCATTCCCTCTCTTAGAGAGGAGGCCTGTGTCCCTGCAGCGGGAACATTAAAAAAAGGCTGATGATGATGATGATATTTTTCAAAAGTGACGTACTTATTTATTGTTAAATTAATAATAGGTATATGGTTATGTGCTTAGTTTTAAAATGTTGTAGTTGTGTTGCATCAAATAAACGATTTATCTATCTATCTATCTATTGGTATTGCTTTTTTTCCTGTTTATTTAAGGGATCCTAAATTTCCGGTATTTTATTTTTATATTCAACTTACATATACCTAGTATAGTCATTTGATAGTTTAACCTGGGATGTTTTTTTGGTAAAATTGGTGATTTTATAAATTAGATCACGCCTCCGCCGCCGCGCCATAGTGAAAGCTAGCTAAGAGCGTGTGAGGCCACGCTCAATGCAGGGTTCTATAGTTTCCTGTTCTTTGCAAAATTTTCACAATACAACAGAACTCTGTTACTACGTTACTAACAGGCGTTTTACCCAAGATACATAAACCGTCTAGTTAGGCCATGTTGGGTTTTCGGTGGTAATTTTGGATTGCGTAAACCGATTTTAATTAATTCTTTTTGTTTTTATTTGAAAGAAGATGCGTTCAGAATAATAAAACGTGTAAACTAAGTTTATACGTGCGTTGTATATACGGTTAATTACAAACTTAGTTTAGAAATTATTTTGGACTAGCTTTTGCCCGCGGCTGTCCCGCGTGGTATTGGCGTTGGGGTTTCCGGGATAAAAAGCCTATATCCTATTCCGGAGTGTATCCTATGCCTATGCCAAATTTCATCCAGATCCGTCCAGCCGTTTTGGCGTGATTGAGTAACAAACATCCAAACATTCAAACGTCGTAACTTTCGCATCTATAATATTACTAAGATTTTTTTTAAACTGTTTATTCTATCAAGTTCAAAATAAGTTACTCTATTAAGTTCTACTTTTTTCGCTCTGGCCCTGGTATATATGGCGACGTTGGAATGGGATAGGTTGTTTAGTCAGTAAGAGCCTGCCACTGTTTCTCGCTCCGCTCAAGGGCAGGATTCGTCATTGAACGATTTTTACCTACCATAAAGAAAAAAAAAACATCGGTACAACTGAAACTAAATAAAAGCTTTTAATAAAAAAACATTGGTTTTATATTTCTATTTGACATTGATTCCAACACGGTGATTTTTTTCAATTACCTCATGAATGTTTCATAACCTAAAAACTACTTTTTCATTGCTTTGAGGTCATATTATTACATAATGTCCCGTACACATGTAAGAAAAACGTGGCATTTTTACATGAACTTATTCATAAAAGAGTGTTGCGCAATTTCAACAGGCCATTTTTTCAATGTTTTTTACAAACACTGAATATCAAGTCTTAAAAAAAAATACGAACGGTAAAGCCAGGATTACACTAGCAGAGTTATTTTTTCAAAAAATCATCTAACAAGATCTTTTATGTCAAGAGTGAATAGGTTACTTCTAGGCAAGCGTGTTCCATCGTTGGCCACATCGTCGCTTACCATCAGGTAAGGCGATGTGAGCCTATCTATCATAAAAAAAAACATCTTCCTGCCCTTGTCCCGTTTTTTTTTTTTTTTTTTAATTGCTGTAAACTAGTGCTTGACTGCGATCCCACCTGATGGTAAGCAGTGATGCAATCGTTGATGGTAAGGCGCACTAGTTTATTAAGAGCCTATTCACTCTAGTCTTGAAGACACCTAAATTATAATCGGACTGAAAGACTGCAGCCGGCAAACTGTTCCAGTACCTCGATGTACGCGGTATAAACGACGAGGCAAAACGCTTAGTCCGGGCCGCAGGTGTCTCAACAACGTAAGGGTGGATATTTGCCGTACGCCGGGATGTCCGAAGGTAAGTGTCCGTTTCAGTTGAGGTCGGCACAACACGTTTTTACCGTCCATTCTGCCTGGTCATCCATGATGCTATCATAATCATTATCTACACTAATATAATAAAGAGGTAAAGTTTATTTTTTTGTTTTTTTTGTTTGTAGGAGGTAATCTCTGGAACTACTGGTCCGATTGGAAAAATTTTAGGAACAATAGAAAGCTACTTTACTCCTGAGTGACATAGGCTATATTTTATGTACGCGGGCGAAGCCGCGGGCAAAAGCTAGTAATCTATATAATTCTTTGGCTTTTCTTTCCCTCTCCATTCAAGTCTATTTTTTTATTATCTGGTTAGATAATAACAATAATATAACCAAATACACAGCCTATACTGTCTCACCGCTGGGCAAAGACCTCCCTCTATTTCTTTAAATGTTCCCACCATCCACGATGGCTGGAAATCAGGATCCTGCTGGGACGTGAAGGCCGTTTTTAGGCGCCTCTTTCGCCTGCATTACTGCTTCGCAAAAGGAGACGACCGTCTTCCTGTCCTACCAAGATCTGTAGCGGTCTTTTTCCAGTCAATAAATTTACCGTTAGACAGAAATTCGCCATTACAATCAAGGATAAATAACATTATTGAAATTGGCAGTAAGTACCACTGGTAACCTTGACCGTATTCCCATTTGAAAGTAATATGGTCTGGAAAAAAAGCTATGTACCAAATTCCGCATCAATTCAAAAAGGAATCGATTTGAATACCGAATAACTGATCGATTCTCGAAAGCTCTGTTTGTTTTTAGAAATGGTCACACTTTTTTCCTTATGAGTGTACATGGTTTATTGAAAATGCAAATTAAAAAAAGTTCGACAATATGTTTAAGGTCTTGTTTTTTTTTTAAATAATAAATTATATTATTATTATTAATTTTTTTTTTTAGCAGTGATGGCCGAGTGTTAAAGGCCCTGACCTACGAGTTGTAGGTCGCGGGTTCAAACCCAGCCAGGCGCATTACTTTATGTAATTTATTTCATCACCACTGCTCTCAAAACGGTGAAGGAAAACATCGTAAGGAAACCGGCATGTTCTAGTACCAAAAATTCGAAGATATGTGACATCCTCCAATCCGCACTGGGCCCGCGTGGTGGATTATGACCCATTCCTTCTCCTAGAGAGGAGGCCTGTGACCCAGCGTTGGGAGCTTTAAAAAGGCTGATGATGATGATGATTATTAGACAAAGTAATTATTATTATTGTAACAACGATTGTCTCACTGCTTACCATGAGGTGATGGTGACTGCAACCACCTGTTTGCAGCATTAGTTTTTTTTTAATAGTGGGAAAAATGCTCTAGGACGGAGCAGAAGACATAGTAGATTATAATTATGGAATCTACACTAATATAATAAAGAGGTAAAGTTTCTTTTTTTTGTTTGTAAGAGGTAATCTCTGGAACTACTGGTCCGATTGGAAAATTTTTAACAACAATAGAAAGCTGCTTTACTCCTGAGTGACATAGGCTATATTTTATGTACGCGGGCGAAGCAGCTGACAAAAGCTAGTATTTTATATAGATTAATTGCTTCATCATAGCTTATGAGAAGGGCACAAAATAACTACCGCATTTATTTAATAAACGATTAATAGGAAGTACTGACAGCAAAAAAGATCAAACCTGTGGTAAAATCTGTCATACTGTATCAGATGTTAGGGTGTAAAAAAGGATTTAGGTGGTAAAAAACTTTCAGTGCGCTGGTCTGAGTCGCATTTGACCGGGTTTACAAAACTCAATACTTTATTGCATTCCATATATACATATAGGTACATATTTTTATTTGCAAAACCCATTTGTTTCAATTCGCTTTTAAAATATTAGTAATTATTATCAAAATTATAATTTTGACATTTTAATTTATTGTCAATTTTAATTTATCTTATTGACATTTATTTTTAAATTCTGATATTTTAATTTATTGTTCATTTAATTTATTTTAATGTCATTTCTTTTTTAATTTTGATATTTTAAATTTATTGATAATTTTTAGTATTCTGTAGAGTTTTTGCTCTTTACCAATGTAGAAATAAGTATTATCTAACATATATTGTGGACCAAATGTTGTCTTATTCATAAATAAATAATAATAATAATAATAGGTGGTATAAATATTGTCCAGATCAAAGGACAACTGTCAGGCACAGCAAAGTTAAATTAAAAAATCGTGAAATTAATAAATTATTATTATAGGTAATTTACATTATGCTATTATGTGAAGATTTATGTTATATATTATAATTTATTTTTCTTATTGTTATTTTAAAAAGAGGAGCCATGGATATTCTGGCCGCTTTTTCTCCATAAGAAAAGACTAAATAGAATCTTTCAATAACTTCTTATTTTTTATAAAAATAATAATTATGTAGACCTATGTAAAAGATTTTTGTGTAATTTGAACTGATATAAAAAACACCAAAGCTAAAAAGCAAACTAATAAAAAAAAAATCTGCTTTTGCTTTAATTGGAAATATTCCTAATAACGAACCATATCAAAAAAAGGACATTTGTATATAATTATGTAGCCAATTTAAACTTTTTATCAGTAAAAAATTCCGACACGATTACGGAAAGTTTTACCGAGACTTTCCATAATCCTATTAGTACTTAGGAAGTAGATATTTGTAGACATGGCTTTTAATATATTAACAAATAGTTATACCTCTTACACTATCTGTTTATATTTGACAATCCTTCTTATCTAATAGGCAATTACGACCAGCTAAGCAAAGTCTGTGTTTCTGAAATATTTATAAAGGTTTTTAACGTCCTTTATTGTAAAATTATAATTAAATTATTATTATAAATAATATGTCCAATATAATATATCCTATGTAAATTATTATTATAAGTAATAAATTATTATTATAAATAATAATTTAATTAAAAATAAATAATTAATTAAAATTAAATTATTAACTTATTGCATACCGTTGTATTTTTTTTTAATTTATCCATAATTATTACATTTAATGATCTAATATTTAAAAAAAAATATTACCATTATTACTATGTCCTACAGCTGGGCAAAGTCGTCCTAAGAAATCTCTCTAGCTTAAGTGAACTTTAGCTCTATGTGTTTCGTGAACCTCACAAGGTTGTCACACCACCTATTATAAATGAAAATAAATATATTTTCGCCCAAAATTAGATCATATAATATACCTATGTTATCAGTGTTCATCCATTATAAACTAAATAATGAATCCTCTCTCTTTTATAACATTAGAATTATAAGCATTATAAACATCCCATTGCTGGAATTTAGACCTCCGCCACTCGGGCTCAATGTGAAATTGTTAATTAGTGGATGTCACAAATCGTTGAATATTTGGTTCTAGGATATATCGGTTCCCTCACATTATTTTTCTTCACCGTTTTGAGAGCAGGGGCGATGAAATAAATTATCCAAAGTAATGCGCCTGATTGGGTTTGAACTTGCGATTTACACCCCGTAAGTCAGGGCCACCACCGCTCATAACATTAAATAATTATATTTCCTTCGGTGTAATAGTGCATTAAAATCTTATTTATAAATAGTAAAGTTTATCTACCAACTTATCGGCCGCAACACCTATCTCTTTTGTTGACAGTACCATAAATTAACTTGGAAAGGTACCAGGAAAACGCTCGGAACTGCCTACGTGACGACAAACACGTAGGACCATTACATAGACTATGCTCTAGGGTAGGGATGGCCAACCTTTGGACCGCGTGTCACGGCCGGGAAACGTCAGTAGACATAATTCAGGCCACATGGAAAACTTTTATAATTGTCGTATTATTAAAAAATGTAAAATTATTATTATAAAAATGGTATTATTTATTGATGATTACTATACCGTTAAATTTTGATAGTTTTAATCTCGTGGAGGAACATCAGGTAAATAAAGCACTTTTTTAAACTCGAATTAATTTACGCATGTACGAAATTAATTTCTTTACGAGTTTTAAGAAAAAAGTAGGTTTTTTTTTATCTTTACAAAGCGATAGTGTTTCATGTACCAGCTCGACCCTCTCCGGGATAAAAACGATTATTTAAATTGAATCTTACTAATATTATAAATGCGAAAGTTACGATGTTTGGATGTTTGTTACTCAATCACGCCAAAACGGCTGGACGGATCTGGATGAAATTTGGCACAGGCATAGGATACACTCCGGAATAGGACATAGGCTACTTTTTATCCCGGAAATCCCAAACCCAATACAACGCGGGCGAAGCCGCGGGCAAAAGCTAGTAGTGTAATAATACATTATTATCATGTCCTAAACTACTGTCAATCTAGGTTTTATTATGTTGATTAAGTTTTCTGAGTTGAGTTCAGTGTCTTTTATTCGGTCAGCCGAAAAAAAAAACAATTCTGTTCAATCCTAAATGAAAATTGTAGGAAAAAAAGGAACCCTTAAAGAATCATTTTGTTGTGCGTCTGTCTGTCTGTCAACATCCTTTATCTCGGAATCGCGTGGAAGTATCGAGTTGAAACTTATACCATACGAGTATATTTAAATATGCGGTAAGTGAAAAGTCACAATTTTTTTTTTCTTTTCGAAATAATCGGTATTTTGACTGGTAATTATAATTATTGAACGGTTCTTAAAATCGTGATTATAATCAAAATAAAAAAAAAACAAATTTTGCTATGGGACCAAACCTGAAATCACGTGTTTATGTATCGGTCATTAATTATTTACCAGTAACCTAGTAACTCACTGGTATCCTCCCCCCGGTACCCCGGTATGAGGGCTAAGTAGGATTGGGGTGAATCGTTTAGTCAGTAAGAGCCTGACACTGTTTCCCGCTCCACTCCTTTTTAATTTAATTTATTTTTATTATATTTTATTTGTATCGTTGGCTACGATTTGGTACTTTCACGCAGTAGCGGTTGACTACCCCTGGTCGGCTGTGTCTGGTTGTTAATTTGTAGACAAGATGCGAGCGACACGTATGGCGAGTTACAGAAGTGATGTTAATTGTAGATATACACTGCACCGCAAAAATAACGGGTCACTTAAATAAAACTTCGATTTTTTTCTAAAGTTATGTGCATAGCGATAGGTTCCATTTATACACCGTGAAATTTTAATGGTTGTTATTCCTCAGCGAAATGGTTGTGTCTTGGTAATACAAACGTTAAAAAAAAAAAATATTAAAAGCAAAAAATGGACCTGTAGAGTGCAAGTTAATTATGACGTATCACAACGTGCGAGAGCTTATTTTGGTTTAAATATTTAATGAATCGGTTTCCTTTGACGGCGTGCTGCTCATGCGACTCTAGTAGTACCTACAAATTACGTCTAATGTTACTATTGTTTTCGCTTTTTTGAGTTAAGAATAATGAATATTTTTAATAATCTACACTAATATAATAAAGAGGTAAAGTTTGTTTTTTTGTTTGTAGGAGGTAATCTCTGGAACTAATGGTTCAATTGGAAAAATTGAAGCTATAATAGAAAGCTGCTTTAGTCCTGAGTGACATAGGCTATAAATTATTTATATAACTGAGCTATGACAATTTTTGACTCACAAATTTTCCGCGGACGAAGTCGCGGGCAGAAGCTAGTTATTTATAAAAAAAAACTTTATATATTTTTTTATTTTTACTATACAGTAAAAATATTTTTTTTTTAAAAAGCTTCAAAAGTACTCCTTATGGCAAGTCATTCTGCCGCGGGAAAACAACCATTTAAATTTCACGGTCAGGGCCGGTTTATGCACGTCGGGGCCCCTAGGCAATGCACGTCTCGGCCCCCCCCTACCCTACTAACTTTATATACTTTGTGTCTAAAACTTTATTCATAATTACGCTTTTTTTTAATATATAGGTATGTATATAGTTTGGCAAATGGCTAGTTAAATGTCATGTCATCGAAATTTCAAATTATTCTTTTTACTGTTTATGAAACATGGACTATTTTTTTCTTGAAGCGCGGGGCCCCTAAACCTGGCGGGGCCCCTAGGCAGTTGCCTACATTGCCTTATGGATAAAACGGCCCTGTTCACGGTGTATAGTAAGTAGGGTCAGTACGGCTGTCGGATCTTGGCGAGTGTGAAGTTAGGTACTGCGAATTTTAGAGCTTGAAAACTCATACAAAAGGTTTTAAATAAATAAATGCCAATAACAATTTTTAACAGCAATAACCACTGCAATTTGCATTTATTTGTATAAACAATTTTTTTTACGAGTTTTTATATGCGATGATGATTATATCATCTCATATAAAAACTCTTTTATAAACATATAAAATAATAAATTATATTATATGTTTATAAAAGAAATGAATGAAATTATGACAACAATTTATACTTTCAAGTTACTATCGCGATCAATAAAAAAAAAAAAAAACAATCAAAACTTTGAAGTTTTTGTTTTGAGGATAAGCAAAAATTAACTTAGCGGTAGTGCGGCGAAAGTGTCTTCGATAGTTATCATCATCATCATCATCAGCCTTTTTAATGTTCCCACTGCAGGGACACAGGCCTCCTCTCTAAGAGAGGGAATGGGCCGTAATCCACCACGCGGGCCCAGTGCGGGTTGGTGGATGTCACATGTCTTCGAATTTTTGGTTCTAGGACATGCCGGTTTCCTCACGATGTTTTCCTTCACCGTTTTGAGAGCGGTGGTGATGAAATAAATCGATAGTACATAGCATTTATTTGTAATAATTATATTTTACAACAGAAAATAATAGCTACTTGGTTAAACATACAAAACTTTTAGCAGCTGGCCCATACTAGGATGGACCTGTATTTCGACTTACATCGCCCTTACTGCCTTAAGAGCGGTCAACCCGACATACATTTTCAAACAACCGCTGTTACGTGATTGTGATGTTATGACTTACTTTTCTTCAGATATTTTGGATATATACATTTTTTATACATTTATACTATACATTTTTTTTTATCTATACTTAATATAATAAAGAGGTAAAGTTTGTTTTTTTTGTTTTTTTGTTTGTAGGGGGTAATCTCTGGAACTACTGGTCCGATTGGAAAAAATTTAGCAACAATAGAAAGCTGCTTTACTCCTGAGTGACATAGGCTATATTTTATGTACGCGGGCGAAGCCGCGGGCAAAAGCTAGTATTTTATAGTCTTGTGTGTGTAAGTATATATTTTCTTATATAAATTTATACATTTATTAATAACTAGCTTCTGCCCGCGACTTCGTCCGCGGAAAATTTGTGAGACAAAAGTTGTGATAGCTCGGTTAATATCCCTGTTATATAAATAATTTATAGCCTATGTCACTCAGGAGTAAAGCAGCTTTCTATTATAGCTTCAATTTTTCCAATCGAACCATTTGTTCCAGAGATTACCTCCTACAAACAAAAAAACAAAAAAATAAAAAAACAAACTTTACCTCTTTATTATATTAGTGTAGATTAGTTATTATTATACAGTTATAAAAATATTTATATATAAATTCCCTTTTTCCCCCTTCTTTTAATATTACACAATGTTACTGTTGAGAAACCACAATTTTTCCAAACTCTTTTAGACCATGAGGGCGTGATTAAATAATCTTGTCTATGTTTATAAATATTTTTAAATTAATAGATACGAAATCAATAACTATTATAATAGTGGTAATTATATGTAGTAATAAATAGCTATTTATTACATGTAATTAATGCTAATATTTACTAGTTCATTATAAAGATTTCATATCAATTGGATAATATTACGTCTTTTTAGCAAAACATTTCAATAGTTTTGATAATATTATTATATAAGTCGTGATAAGTCAATATAGACAAGTCACTATCGATAAAATAGTATTATCTATATTACCTTGAGGTTTACCCCGGTTGCGCAAAAATCCTAGATATGGATATCTATTTCTTTTTGTCAGATTTGCATGATAACTTCTTCATCTTAGTGTTGCGTATAAATGATAAAATGATCTTCATTTTATAAGTAGGTTTAAAAAAACACTCTTACACGTAATTTTTTTTTCGGTGCTGGATAATCCCGGTGTTTGCTAGCTGAATACCCTGAGAAGAAACACAGAAACAAAGTCAGGGTCAAAGTCTCTTATAAAGTCCATACAGAAAATACTCGTATGTATTGGTCACATCACATAAGAACCATGCAGATTCGTCTGAGATGGATTACACATAATCATTGCATTGTTAAATTACAAACTTAGTTCAGAATGGAATAGAATATACCTAATAGAATAATACTTTATTGTACACCAAAGAAGTAACAATTTCACAGAAACTTCAGAAATTATTTTGTACAATTTTTCAAAAAACTGTTTATAATTATTTTTCTTGAAAGACTTTATAGTTTTACTTTCGAATTTTTTTTTAAACTTTTGGTGCAAAATTTACAAGGGAGAGAAAATTATTGTCCGAAAATATTAACTTTATCAAAAATGATTTTCATTTTAGTAAACCTCTATTAATTTTTTAATACCTATTCAATAATATATCATACGTTAGGGTTAAAATGAAAAAAAAACAATCTCCACTTTACCCTAATAAAACATTATTTTTTTCACTTTTTGTTTTTGCAGGTTGTCGGCGTAATTGATATACATATTGATTTCTTTCTAGTGCTAACGGTCACCGAGATTATCCGTGGTCGGACAGACAGACATGGCGAAACTATAATGGTTCCTTTTTGACTACGGAACCCTAAAAAGACTAAACTATGGTTGAGAGGACTTCATTACTAGTAGTTCGGAATTTTACGCTTGAAAGAAAATTTACTTTCAGCTTTTTTATGTCAGGGGAAGCACGTACCAGGCACTTGATTATTCTTGATTCGGTAAAAGTAAGGCAAAAGTTATTGGTTAGAATAGAAATGTGTATTTTTAATTTAATCATAGAATAAATTAGAATCAAATAATAAAGTAAGCTTAAAACTACATAAAAATTAAAAAAACCCTTATGAACTTAATTAAAAGTACCTAATCTAATAAGGCGTCAAAAAACTCTTCCGCATCGCTGTCGACTGGTAAAGTGCCCAAAAGGCTGACAGCATTGCCACGTTGTATGGCAATGCTTATTCTCTGCCCAAGGTAAAAGCCAGCTCTTGGGTCACGCGAAGTGTCAAAGCTCATTAAACAACTTGTGGGCACTCGGACCCTATGATCCGAGAATCTCAACCCCAAACGAAATAGAATAGAAGTTAACTTATAATTCCTGGGAAAAGCGGAGTATCATGATAATAAAATACAAAATATATTACAAGAAAGTTATCTTGAAAACTTCACATAAAAATTTCGTCTGAAAACCGTCTGAGTATGAATAAACTCTATAGAGCGCACTTCGTCAGTGGCATGTCCAATGCAAGTCCCATGTCATGTGGGTTCGGCGGAACATGTTCTATTCTTCCGTTGTGTCCCAATACAGCCACTAGACTCCATTTTTCTACTTTTTCCTCACACAAAACTCGTAATTTTTTAAATAAATTAATGCCTTTTCTACCTATTAACCTTTGCGTGACCCAAGGGCTGGCTTTTACCTTGAATAGAGGATAAGCATTGCCATACAGGGGGGCAATGCCGCCAGTCTTTTCAGCACATTACCAGTTGACAGCGATGTGGAAGAGTATTTTGATGCCATATTTAGTTTCATTTTACTTGGCGTAGAATTTTTATTATTTGTTTCCATTTTACTGTAATATAATTAGTTTAGTTTTTTTTTTTCAATAGAGAAAGGTTAATAAGAACAAAAATAAAATTGCCTTTGGGTAATGTAGACCAAAATAAGTAGTTGGTGCGATAAAACAGAAAAAATGACCAACCAACCGTTGATAAAATAAAATGAAAATTACAATTAAGTAATGGAATTGTCAATTCAAAAGTATTTTTTTTTTACAGAGACCAACATGGCCACTTAAGAAACATCAACAATAGAATAGTGTAGTCACGTATAGAAACTCCTACATTTTTTTTTATATTGTATATTTCTCACTGTTGGGCAAAGGCTTTCCTTTCCACAAATCCCTCCCCTCCTCCCATTCCTCTTTCCCTATCCCTTTTCTCAAATTCCACTCCGGACAACAAGATTATTTAGCCAGAACTACGATCCATACATTGTCTAATCGATACCTCCAAAGTACAACTAAGAAAAATCAATCACTACAATTTCAAAACAAATCGGCAGATGTTTACACTGATCTCTCAACGCCACTTGCGCATTTTGCCCGAAATAAAACAATTAATGCACCAAACATTTATATTAAAAGAATGTTTGTTTTTCTTGGCCTAGATAGGTGTAAAGCGTTGAAAGAACTGCATCTGGGTCTTATCTGGGGATATTTATTTGTATGTCTTCAATCTATTAAAGTTGTGGCAGTGCGGTGAACCTGTCGACTAAATGAAGTGTTCCTCATGGTTTAGAACGAGTCAATCACTCAATCAATCAATCAAAAGACAGGGCTAGAGTTTGTATAGAGTGGTGCTATAACAAAAAAATAATATGTTCCTATAGTACTGACTGGCCTGACAGCATAGTAGTAAATGACCCTGACTGCTATGCCGGAGGTCGTGGGTTCGATTCCCACCCAGGACAAATGTTTGTGTGATGAGCACGATCATTTATTCTGTGTCTAGGTGTAATTTATCTAGTATGTTTATCAGTTGTCTAGTACCCATAACACAAGCTCTGCTTAGCTTGAGACTAGACGGCGTTGTGTGATGGTCGTCGAATTATTATTTATAAAAAAAAAATAGTACACAGTTAAGTACTACTGTTCTCGTTTTAGTAGATAGTATAGTCTCACAAGACATATATTGAAAATTGTGTGGTCTTTCACGGCTCTGTAGCGACATCTATGTTGTCACATAGGAATTATCTAGTTCTACGTGCGATTTGAATAGATAAAATCTCCCGAAATAAAAGAAAGAAAACAATGTTTATTTTGCCCAAAATAATAATATAATATGTAAATTTTGTGGGACTTTACTCTCTGTTCCATTTACCTCCAAAGCTCCACAACACCCTCACAATCAGCTCGGGCGAATTTCACATCGGTTGCAATGACAAATTTTCTCCACTTATCAAAATGTAGATACTATTTCCGTTAATTTTCGCTTTACTTTGTGTAACTTATTCCACCACCACTGCTCTCAAAACGGTGAAGGAAAACATCGTGAGGCCGGCATGTCCTAGAACCAAAAATTCGAAGACATGTCACATTCACCAACCCGCACTGGGCCGTGGAGGATTACGGCCCATTCCCTCTCCCAGAGAGGAGGCCTGTATCCCAGCATGAACATTAAAAAGGCTGAAGATGATGATGACTATTTCCGTGTATTTCGGATACTGTACAGTCTGCTTCACAGAATTCTCATGCATAATAAACTGGCTACTAAGGTCATACGAATGTAAAATGTATCTTCTGCTATAATCTTCAATACTTCGCGGTAATTCCTGGGAATTTTCCTCAACTCTGTATAAGTCGCGGTGTTTTTTTATAAACTGAATAAATCGGGCAAATTCGAATGTAACTACGCAATGCAAGAGCTCTATGTTGACAGACCAACAGACAGATGGACTACAAAACTGTATAGACTAAAAAACCCACCCTATTCCTGCGTTGCCTTTATACCTTCATTTCAGACGCGAACCCATGGTCCCAGCAGGAGACCCTTCTGCAGGAGTCCCTAGTATGAAGGCTAAGAAGGAATGAGGTGGGTCGTTTAGTCAGTGTGACACTGTTTCCCGCTCCGCACAATGGCGGGATTCGTCATTAGATGATTTTTCCCACCACAAAAATACCCTAGCCTACGGTTTTTTTTTTTATGGTAGGTGAAAATCATCCAATGACGAAACCCGCTCTTGGGCGGAGCGGGAGACCAGTGTCAGACTCTTACTGACTAAAAAACCTACCCCGTACCTTCCTTGCCTTATTTCTGGAGTCGAGGTTACAATTTCCACATACCCTCTAACCCTAGCCTACGGTTACTTTACTATGTACATACCTACTGCTCATATTCGGAATTTCTGCGCAGTATTTGAAAAGCTGGTTAAGTGCGTGTCGGACTGCCGCACGGAGGGTTCCGTACAAACTAACTTATGTAACAAAATAAAGTAAATCTCGAAGATTTTCCGAATAAAAAAAAGCATTTTGTTTTTGTGACGTACCTATCTACTTTACCTATACTTGTCTTATAAGACAGTGTATCATGCTAAATTTCTGGGTTATATATATAGTAAAATTTAATTTTTTTAAATTGCAATAAACTAGTGCTTAACTGCAATCCCACCTGATTGTAAGCAGTGATGTAATCGTTGATGGTGATGCGCGCTAGTTTATTAAGAGCCTAGCTATTTATTGAAAATATCGAAATATACGTTTATCGTGACATTAACGGCTGTATTTTTCTTTTAATTTAAAAGTTTTTTTTTCATAGTTTCAAGGGACTACAAACCTGATTATGTTGTTTTATTTTAAACTCGATACCTCCACGTTACAGTCTTCTTCGAGTCTAATTTCCAAAAATGGTCACTCCTACCTACCCAGCAGTTTACCCACTAATTGGTCCTATAATAAGAAGATTAGTAACGCACAAACGATTCATAGTAGCGACTAAAAATGGCGTCTAGAATTTAGAATCTCAATTTATGGGCGTATTATGAAAACACATACTAATTTTACTCCAGGAATGTGAGATCAGGTATTCGGCTATTTTGGATTCGATTTGATTCCTCGAATGGTTTATTATGAGAATTCTGTGGGAGGATGACGACCTGAACTCGTATGGTGAACTAGCACTGCCCGCGGTTTCGTTTGCGAGAATTATTTGGGCGGAATTCAAGTTGTGGGTATGATTCTTACCCAAGGTTAACTGCATTAGATCCTTTTTATGGTAGGTAAAAAACAGCCAATGACGAATCCCGCCCTTAGGTGGAGCGGGAAACAGTGACAGAATGTTACAGACTAAACAACCTGCCCCATTCCTTCTTTGCCGTGATCCCAAGGCCTTTTTAATACGCTTTCGCATCTACCCTTGGTATCAGGAGGCTTCTCCCTGCTGGGCTCCTACAGTTTGCTGGCAACTCCTTGAGGCGCGGGAGCAGAGCGCGCCGTTGACGACTTGGGCTTGGTCTGGACTGTTACCAAACGACCGGACGGCGGGCTACCCATTGCTCGCCGTCCGCAAGCCCGTGCCTACGATGGAATTGCATTAGACTTACAAGTTACGCGACTCAAAAATGTAATTTTAACAAAAAATTGTTTTTAGTATTGTTTGATTTTGTTTATTTTTAGTACCACGCTGTACTGCACTTTAAGATTTTGATATTTCACGATTTTTTTAAGAAGTATTACTTTTAGTGTTTATTTGTAATTATAGCCTTTTAAATTAAGACTTACTATATTTTTATGTTCTCATTTTCATTAATAACATTTTTGATTTGCGTTATAGTCGATCTTACATGTATAGCGCCCGGGACTTCAATTCCACCCTGTATACTTATAGGATCGCTCTAGTACGTATAACTATATTATACTATAATATAAAAAAGTAGATGCGCGAACATAAGAAAGCTTATTTAATTTTTTACCGCCATGTTCTCTAAAATTATACTAGTTTTACTGTGGTAATATTAGTCAGCTAAATTAAATTTCTTTACAAGTGTATTAAAAAACCTTGTATGATACACGTGAGTAAAGACTTGTTACCGTTCTTGGCTGTCTTAAGACCCTCGCCACGGCTCGAGTCTTAATACCGTCTCGACGGTAACCACGTACATTACACACTTCATTATCATTACATAGTATAAAACAAAGTCGCCTGTCCCTATGTATGCTTAAATCTTTAAAATTACACAACGGATTTTGATGCGATTTTTTTAATAGATAGAGTGATTCAAGAGGAAGGTTTACGTGCATAATACATGCATATTCAATATCAGTACCTGTGCGAAGCTGGGGGGATCGCTAGTGTATTATAATGTACTATTCTTTCAAAAGAAGGAGTTTGAAGAAATGATAGAGCCTCGTTAGAAGTGGGATGATAATTGGGATATAGGGTGGTAAGCTGGCAGTAACCAATAAAAACGTCAGGCAAGTGTGAGTCGGACTCTCGCCACAGAAGATTCCGTACAAACTTAACAATGAAAACTGTAATTTTTTTTTCTTTCGTAGTAATCTAAATTCATAGGATATTTCCCGTTGACTTACGATCCTGAAGTTTGGCATGAAGCAAGTTCTCATTCGAAGACATGTGACATCCACCAATCCGCACTGGGCCCGCGTGGTGGATTATGGCCCATTCCCTCTCCTGGAGAGGAGGCCTGTGTCAAAGCAGTGGGAACATTAAAAAAAGCTGATGATGATGAAGATGATGAAGGTCTCATAACACAAGTATCGCAAAAATCTGAAAACTGTAAATTTGTAGTTACATCACAAAAAAATGCGATTCGGAAAAATCTTATTTAGATCCTTAATTCGGGAATTGAATAGTTTTCAGGTAAGTTTTACGGAACCCTCAGTGCGTGAGTCCGACTCGTACTTGCCAGGGGGTTTTTCTTTTTGAGGCACGAAACCCTAAGAAAAAAACGAAAAACGAGGTTATAGTGCATTACTCTATTATAATGAGTGGACAACTTTTGAAATTCAATCGTACTAAAATTAGTTTTTATTTCTAACCAAAGTCAAAACGTATGGCAATTTAGTTTCATGAATTCAGTGATTTAAAAATATAATGAAGCCTTTTTAGACGTAAATTATGATAACAATAATGTATCAAGATATTTAAATTCTATTTTTATTTCGATTTCACAAAAAGGTAGTTTTTTATGTCCCCTACTCGCTAATATTTCGGTTTTTATATTGAAATATATAAGAGTTTATAAATAAAATTTTAAAACACAAAAAGTCGGATCGGATAAGGAAAAAAACGGAAAACTAAATGGGTGTACCAACTCAGTTTCAAAATTCATTTTTGTATCAACATTCGCCAAACTTCTGGCTGTGGTCAGGTCATATTGCTCGCTAGCCTTCCTTGAGGTGGTTAAAGGGACTGCTCACACTTATTCAGCTCTATTCAGTTTATGCCCATAGAAAACAACGAGTTTGTATGGAGACGCGTACGAATCCGTTCAGCTTTCCAGGTCTTTTCATTTTTCAGAATCAGAATCAGAATGTCTTTATTGTGGGCATAGGTTACATACAGATGTTACAACTTAATAAATTATAGTTCCATTATGTCCTGCCAATTAGGCATACAATAATTAATTACAGATTATACTAAACAATATTTAAAAATAATAAGTCAAAATTTAGTTTGATTCATAAATGTAAAAATTCAGTAAAGATTATAAATGTCACAATTGGAAAAGAATTATAAATGTCAAAATACTTAAATATACAATAATTTAAGAAATCCTGGATCGTGTAGTAAGCCTTATCGATTAAGAAACTGCGTAATTTATTTTTAAATAGGGTAAGCTCCCTAGTGCTCAAAATGTCAATAGGTATTTTGTTGTAGATTTTTGATGCCATACCAAAGAAGCTTTTGTCAAACTGAGCTGTTTTATGTGGTACACTAGATATTTTTAAAATATGTCGTTTTGATTTCAGTTTATCGAATAGATTTTCATTGCCTTTTACAAATAAGGCTACTTCATAAATATAAATGCATGGAAAGGTCAATATCTTTAATTTTTTAAAATGAGGTTCACATGAGTCAGGAACACAGATGCCGGCTATTGCTCGGACACATCTTTTTTGCGCTTTAAAGACTAAATCCTTGTTAGTGGCGTTGCCCCAAAAAATCACAGCGTATTTCAGTGTTGAAGCAACATAGGCATAGTAGGCTGTTAATACGGCTGATTGATCAACAACTTTAGATAATTTATATAAAGCATATGAATACTGATTTAGCTTTTTGCATACTGTGTCAATGTGTGTTTGCCATGTCATATCAGAATCTATCCAAACTCCAAGAAATTTAACGCAGCGAACTTCTTCAATTTCTGTTCCGTTATAGTGTATTTTAATATTTCTGTCTTTATTATTTCGTGTGAAATTAACCAATTTAGTTTTTTCTAAGTTGATAACCAGGTTATTATCTGTGAGCCAGTTAATTATATTGCGAAGGGTGGAATTTATGTCTTTTTCCAGGTCATCGATATTTTGACCTGCGAAAATGGCTGTGCTATCATCAGCAAAAAGAATCATGGGATGCTGAGAGACTTTAGGCAAATCGTTAATATAAACTAAGAATAAGGGAGGCCCTAGCACACTGCCTTGAGGCACTCCGTATAGAACTTTTTTGGGCTTTGACTGTTTTTTTTCTGCAGTATTATTTAAGGAACTGATGTGGTCTATTTCTACCACTTGATATCTATCATTTAAATAAGATTCAAAGAGTCTGTGGACGTTTCCTCTTATACCATAACTGTATAGTTTGTTTAGAAGTCTCTCATGATGAACATAATCGAACGCCTTCGTCATATCCATGAACATTGCAAATATGGGAACTCGTTTATCAATATTAGTATTAATCATTTTTAAAAGATCATAAATTGCTAAGTTAATTGACTTATTTTTCCTAAACCCTTTTTGTTCCTTAGCAAATAGATTGAATTTCTCTAGGTGGGTGTTGATTGCCTTATACATAACTTTTTCCAATATTTTGGAAAAAATTGGTATAAGTGCTATAGGTCTGTAGCAGGCCATGTTTTCCTTGTCATTTTTCTTAAAAAGTGGCTTGACTACGGATTTTTTAAGTTTGGTCGGAAAGACACCATGCTCAATACATAAATTGATAATGTGACAGAGTACTGGGCTAATAATAGGAGCAACCTGTTTTATTGAAAAGGTCGTAATATCATCATACCCAGCACTAGTATTTTTAAGGGATTTAATTATATTGTAGACGTCATATGGAATTACAGGGTTTAAGAATAACGATTTGTATGAGCCATTAGATAAAGATAATTTGTTATTGTAAGATGTCTGATTTAAATTAAAATTTCGCGGCAAACGAGTGTAAATTGAGGACAAATGTGATATCATCATGCAAGTGCTATACCTAGAGTTCAGCGCTGTTCTGCCGTGTTCAGATCTGTTCTGCCGCATTCAGCGCTGTTCTGCCGCGTTCAGATCGTTGTGAAATGGGGGCGTGGCCAACTCAAAGCGTTTGACGTTAACGAAACGATTCTAATTTGATTACAGAGGCAGACGTGTTGCACGTGTGCGGCGCTCTAATTTAGTTCTAGCTTTACTATTCGTAAGTTCCAAATTAAGTAACTATCACTTGATTCCATTTCACAAACCCACATCATTATCAATGTCTCCCATCTCCACTATCACCAGCACGATGACGTCATCTAGCGTTAACACTGCGACAGTCTACTTCCTGCCGAGCCCCGAATCACGCCATGCCTTATCTGCGCGGGAGTCGCCTCGACTTGACACGGAGTATGTACAACATGGATACACAACTAACTAAGATAGCACTATTTAAAATTTGTTTCGGTTAACTTAACAAATATAAAAGAGTTTATAAATAAAATTTGAAAAAAACAAAAAAAAATTGTTTTCTTCAACTCAGTTTCAGAATTAATTTTACCTTTATAGGTTTATTTTCATTATTATAATTATATGAATACAGATATCTTAATTGACCACACCTCTAATTTCATTTTTTTATTGTTACAAACTAATGTTATTAAGGAATTGGGGTAGTAGTCAACTCAAAGCAATCGACATTATCGAAACGATCGTAACTTAGTTAGGCGGCGCAGGCGTGTTACACGTGTGTCGCTCTAATATAGTTCTAGCTTTACTGTTCGTATGTTCCAAATTAAGTATGACTTGATTCCATTCCACAAACCCACATCATTATCAATGTCTCCCATCTCTACTATCACCAGCACGATGACGTCACCTAGCGTGAACACTGCGACAGTCTACTTCCTGCCGTGCCCCAATCACGCCATGCCTTATCTGCGCGGGAGTCGCCTCGACTTGACACGGAGTATGTACAACATGGATACACAACTTATGTGTGATATTATTCTATGCGTAAGATGTTGAAGTATGATAAAATTTAAAACTCGATGGACGAAAAATATTATGATTGAAATAAAAAATGACATGCCGGTTTCTTCAGAATGTTTTCCTTCACTGTTTTGATAGCAGTGGTGATGAAATAAATTCACAAAGTAATTGTGTAAACAGCCTAGCTGAGTTTAAACTCGCGATCTCTCGTAACAACTCGTTAGTTTGGACTGTTACTACTTGGTCACCACTGCTCCTTTGGATCAGAATAATTTTTATACGTAGAAAAACTGTTTATCTTTATATATTGTAAAATATTCTTGAAATCAATATTAATTACGCTGTTTGCTAAAATCATAATCCTTTCATCTAAATTTGTAGCTATCTGGTAAACAAAATGGCAATAATAAAAGCACAAGAGAAAAGTACGAGAAAGAACTTAAAGGAGAGAGAGAGAAGGCAAACGTTGATTTAAAAAGATAAAATTTTGAAAATTAGCTTCTTTAGGAAAGCCTGCAGCGATGTTGCTACAAAGCAACAACAAGAATCTGAAAACCTGTAGATTACTGTGCAGATAGGGTATGTCAGTAATCTGCAATGACATGATAACATAGAATAGATATTACGAAGTGTAAAACGTGAAAGTTAAGAAAGAACTGAGATAAAAAAACACAACTAGAATTTTTTCTGTGAGTTTCTAAGAATATAGTATGTTCTTCTTTTTTTAAATTTCTTTACTGTATATAATAATAAAAATAATATCTATGTACAAAAGCGAGCTTAACTCAAAGTTGAGTTTTTGATGTTCAAATTAATGAACAGATTACAATGTGTGACTTAAATGTAAAATCATTTTTAGAATCATTGCAAGCTGATTTATTGAAATGCCTACTTCTCTATATAAGTCTATGACCCAAGTAATACTTTATGGGTTATAGACTTAGCTACCTCAAATCAACAAATAAAAACAAAACAACAGAAAAAATACATTGTGGTAGTTTTTTTTTTAATATGCTATAAACTAGTGATTGATTGCGATCCCATCTGATGGTAAGCAGTGATGCAATCGTTGATGCAGTTGTGCACAAAAAATAAATATAAGACATGTAACAAAAGTTCAGCTTCTGTGTACTTCATACTCCGTGTCCGTAGAACGTCACAGCATAGTATACGTTACGTGTACCACGTGTGTCCGGTGTAGTGTGTGTGAGTGCGAACATTTCCGGACATTCCCGATTTAGCCGATTATGGCGAAATATTTGTGGAATTGTAATCGAGTGACGCGTTGATTTTGTACGTAGTCATTGTAGTGACTAATTGAGTCTGTAAAATGTAGTTATTTTGTGAATTTCGTTTGCAAAATATCTTGCACCAGTTTTTTTTTCATTTGGTTACTAAAACCAAAAAATGCAAGTCGGCTTCGCGCACGAAGAGTACGGGACGGTATTCATAGCAAAAAATAACAAATTAATTTATTTTTGTGTGGAACCCTAAATACTTATTTAATTCTGTTTTTATTTATAGCGGCAACTGAAATGCATGAAATGATAGATTCAACTTTGCTGTCTAGTTATCACGGCTTGCCTTGATCACTCGTACTGAAAGTGCGAAAGAATTTTACTGAGACAGTAAAATTCTCATCCGAGACAGTGATGTAAGCGAGTTGTAGAGATGAACGCTCGGCTGAGGACTCGGCGCAGTGTTTATACGTACCGGCCAAGAGCATTGTTTCGCCCGTAGCCGGGTGATGGACGGACAGACACACAGACGGGCAGCGGAGTATTAGTAATATGGTCCCGTTTTACCTTTTGGTTACGGGAACCCTAAAAATTAAGACAATACAGTGCGTATTCTTACATGACGTCACACCACGGTAAAAATGGTAACATGCCTCCATTTCTATGTTGCGTTTTATCATTGTCAATAAATTTATCGATATGATAAAACTCCAAAATACGTGATCGATATTTTTTGATAGTCTTACTGACTATTTGCAAATCTATCCTAAATTTCGCGATAATAAACTAGTGCGCTTCACCATCAATGATTGCATCACTGCTTACCATCAGGTGGGATCGGGCTTGCGGACTGCGAAGAATGGTTAGCTTGCGTTTCCTCTCTCCTCTTCACATGACCATACAAAGACAAACGTTTTCCTTTCAATTTTTCATTCGAAAGGAAAATGGGATCGTCAAGCACAATCTATATATATAAAAGGAGAAACTGACTGACTGACATATCAACGCACAGCCGAAACTACTGGACCTAGGAGCGTGAAATTTTACACAAGGTTTTATGACGTAGGCGAACACTAAGAGAGAAACATCCTTTCTTAGTGTTTGCCTACGTCATAAAATTTTCCCCACTAAAATTCACCCACTACAGAGATGAAACGCGTGTTCAAAGTTAATGCGAAAAACTATTTTCACGCGGGCGAAGCCGGAGGCAGAAAGCTAGTTTTATATATAATATGAAAAAAATACCTAAAGAATTCGCTAAAAGTATGAGTAATTTATTCGAATCTATTTTTAGAAAAATATTACATTGACCGATACGATGTTCGGTGCAAAAAAGTCATTCAAGGTTAGATTCGGTTTCTTTTTATGATGATTAAAGGATCTTCATTTAATATTAATATCTGTAAATCAATGTATCTCCTTGTCTTTAAAAGTTCGTTAAACCATAAAACTACTGCAGGTAGCCGGAGACTTCGCAACTTATGTTTAACTAGCTTTTGCCCGCGGCTTCGCCCGCGTGGTATTGGGGTTGGGGTTGGGGTTTCCGGGATAAAAAGTAGCTAGTAGTAGTTTCCGGAATGTATCCTATGCCTGTGCTAAATTTCATCCAAATCCGTCCAGCCGTTTTGGCGTGATTGAGTAACCAACATCCAAACATCTAAACATCTAAACATCCAAACATCGTAACTTTCGCATTTATAGTATTAGTAAGATTGCTATAAACTTGTGCTTGACTGCGATCCCACCTGATGGTAAGCAGTGATGCAAACGTTGATGGTGAGGTGCACTAGTTTATTAAGAGCATATTCACTCTAGCCTTGAAAACACTTAAATTATAATCGGAAGGAAAGACTGCAGCTGGCAAAATTGTCCAGTCAATCGATGCACACGGTATAAACGACGAGGTAAAACGCTTAGTCCGGAGCGTAGATGTCTTAACAACATAAGGGTGGATATTTGACGTACGCTTATAATCAGCTTTTTAATTTTACTATAGCTGGGACTCGTGCCTCATCTCTAGGAGAGGGAATGGGTCACAATCCTTCACGAGGGCCCTTTGAAGATTGGTGGATGTGACATGTCTTCGAATTTTTTATTCAAGGACATGCCGGATTTCTCACAATGTTTTCCTTCACCGTTTTATTAGCAGTGGTGATGAAAACATCACTTTGAATTGCATTAAATGAATTAATAAGCATTTAACTTTTCGAAAACCGTAATTAAAGACATAATAGAAAGACAAATAGTCAAATCCCGCCCTCGGGTGGAGCGGGGAACAGTGTCAGACTCTTACTGACTAAACCACCTACCCTGTTCTTTCCTTGCCTTAATCCCAGAGCCCTGGTCGCATTAAACTATGTGAAAAGGCGAGTGAGGCAGGTCCACCTTAAGATTCTACAGTAGGTAAGCATATTGCGTATTTTTTGCTTTTGTAATTAGTTACGTATTTGAAGGTACTCGCGTTTTTGTGGAGATGTCTTATATCATTGAGTGTATGATCTCATTGGCAGGACTTTGAACTTCAGGCTTAACGTGACTTTAAGTATGGTCAAATTATGTAAAGCCTTAATATATAAAAGTAGCTTTTGTCAGCGGCTTCGCCCGCGTACATAAAATATAGCCTATGTCACTCAGAAGTAAAGCAGCTTTCTATTGTTGCTAAAATTTCTCCAATCGGACCAGTAGTTCCAGAGATTACCTCCTACAAACAAAAAAATAAAAAAACAAACTTTACCTCTTTATTATATTAGTGTAGATACTTGGTGGAATATATAAAAGCGAAATAGGTACCATTCACTGATGACTGTCGTCTCGAAACCTACTCATACATTTGTATGAGTAGGTTTCGTTTGTTTTAACGATTATGATTATGATAAAAAAATCGGTTGTCTGTAAAGTCGGTTTACTGACGATAGTTGAACGTGACAACGTCATAAGAATTGACACCACATTCACTTTTCACTGCACTTCATACTTGACGAAAACATGTAAATGTATTATTTTATTTTATGGTATAGCAGCTGTCCACGCAGACGCATCGCTCACTCAAGTAGGAGAGAAACAGATGTCGAACACTGCCGAACGAGGCCGATTGTGCCTCTTTGTCGCTCGTTGCGTGCTCTTGCTTGCACTTCAAACCTTAAATGGAACGCCTCAGAGCGAGGTAACGGTAACGCCGCATGAGTCATGTTTTTTCATGCGTGCAGCCGGCTCCATCGATTTATAAGACGTTGTCACGTCAAAAAGGAAAGTAAGAAAAATAATTTATTTGGTACAGCATAAAGCACAGACAATAGTTCGGTAACACGCCTTCTGGGGCCAAGGGTTGATTCGAAAGCGGAAAATCGGGGCCCTGGAACTAAGGAAATAAGGATGAAAACGATGGGCCGTTTAGTCAGTAGAAGTCGGACACTGTCAGTACAGTACAGGAGGCTTAGACAAAGTCACATTCTCACTAACTATAACGAACTTCGAAACTCCGAAATGTATGGAACTGACATATACCTTCGAAAAGTCACGTGGTCAAACGTTTTCGTTTCGCTAATTGTTAGTAGTTGTTTATACGTCAAATTTGACGTTTTAATTCGATAACCATAGCCAAGAAGTTGTTATTTTATCGAACCAACACTTCGACTTATCGATATGTTAGTTGATGTCACTTTGTCTACCATTTTGTGGTCGACATCGTTAAGACGAAATCGAACTTAGAAATGGATTCGACACGGAGCGATTGCCACTTGTCTAGGGCCCCAGCTCAGCCCAAGGGCGGGATTCGTCATTCGATGATTTTTAACTACTATTACTCGAACCACAAAATAAACTGTGATAGGATATGATAAAACGGTTAACAAGGCGTTTTTTTCATCATCATACTAAAATTATTCAATCTTCTATTGACCTAAGATAAACGATAGGACCCTGAACCGTCTCCAGAGATAAGCAAGCGCGTGCTCCCTTATCAATAAGTAAATATCACACTTTTAAAGTCTCATTACATTTTTTGTGAAGCTACATCATTTGTAGGTTATCCCCGCTGAATAAGTTGATATTTGGGACATAATCAACATAATTACATCGTAGGGACCTTGCAGAAGGGTCGAAGCCAATTAAGGCCACGGGTTTGTGTTTGAAAAGGAAGGCTCTGGCCCTGGTATGTATGACGATGTAGGAACGGGGTAGGTTGTTTAGTCAGTAAGAGTCTGACACTTGTTTTCCGCTCCGCCCAAGAGCGGGACTCGTTATTGGATGATTTTTACCTACCATAAAAAAAACATAATTACATAACAAACTTGCTTACCGCTGTCCCTATGTAAGCTTAGATCTTTAAAAGTACGCAACGAATTTTGATGCGGTTTTTTATAATAGATAGAGCGATTTAAAAGGAAGGTTCATGTGTATAATACATGCATAATATATTCAATATCAGTACCCGTGCGAAGCTGGGGCGGGTCGCTAGTTTATCAATAAATATGTACTATTTTTACACTGTCTGGTTTGCTGTAACTTATCTGGTTATATTTAATGAATGGCGCTAGATTAATAACCCTAATCTCTAATCAATTCTAATAATAGGCTATTGTGTTAAGCCACTGAACTGCCATGACAAACAAAGCTGATCACTCAACGTATATTCTGTAACATACTAATATTTCAGACTTCGGTCTGAGTGAGGAGTGAATTGCGTTTATATCATATATTTTTATTATCTATTATATTCACATGCTTTTTCTTTCTTTTTATTGCACCTGCCATCATGATTCTCTGCATCACCCAAAGGTTGACTGGTAGAAAATGCCTTAGGCATTAAGTCCGCCTTTGTACTCTTATGTGCATGAAGTGTTAAATAAATAAATAAGGCGGGTTTACGTGCAGGCGTATCGTGAGATATATTTCTCTTTAAGTAAACGACAGCTGGGCGAGTACAATGACCTGTAGGTATAACTACCTACAGGTCATTGTACTCGCCCAGCTGCTACTACTAACTACGCTTACTACACTACTGTACTAACGTACGCTTTGTTGATTTGTATACTTAAAGAAATTAGTTTCGTACGTATATGAGTATATTGATACGAGTTTTAGGAAAAAAGCACTTTATATTATTATTTTATTATTTTTACAAATCGTTTTGTTTTATGTACCGGATCGACCCTCCACGAAATTAAAACGATCATTTAACGGTGTAAAGAGTGACTGGTAATTAGTGACATATAATTAAACAAGTGATTATAGTCATGATAACAAACAACTTTTACTATGGGAGAAAATCTGAAATCGCGAAAAAAAAATGTGCTGGAAAAAATATCGTGCTAAACTATTTTTTTGTATTTCTTTATTTTTCATTTCTAATCAGAGTCAAATTACATGATTAAAAATTGATATTTGAGTGAAATATTATGACTTTTTAAAATTGATATAAAGAGCTAGTGCTATCTGACCAATGCTCTCAAAACTGTGAACGAAAACATCGTGAGGAAACAAGTACGTCTTTAAATAACCAATTCGAAGATATGATACATATGACATCCACCAATCCGCACTGGGCCTACGTGGTGGATTACGGCCCATTCCCTCTCCTAGAAAAGAGGCCTGTGTCCCAGCAGTGGGAACTCTATACGGCTGATGCTATGCTAAGTTAATCTGGAGCCTTGTACAGTCGCGTCCGCTACCGCGCCCGCCTCAGCTCTAGTCGTTATGCGATCACTGTGTACTTAGCCTTAATGCTTACTATGCGTGGGAGTTACGTATTGTGTGTAAGTTAGAATAGACCACCGAAATAATAGGTGGATAAGAAATAGACTGTCTGTTTTTACAACTTTATGAGTAAGTTCGACTATGCCATCAGAGTAAATATAACTATAAGTATTCCACATTTATCACACAACGTCATCTAGTCCCAAGCTAGATGACTGATAAATATCCATACTAATTAGGTCTTGCATCTCGGGAGTAACGGTCCCGAAAATATCAAGTCTCGAATTTTTTTAGCATTTTCGAGACTCGAGACTTCTTTAACGAGATTTTTATATATTTATTATGTACACACAAACACATACAAAAAGAAAAGAACACATACAGATAAAAGAGTACAAAGGTACTGCTTATTTCTAACGACATTTCTTCCAGCAGACCTGCGACAGGAGAGATTTTTGAGACTTGCGTAGACTTTTTTAAATCCAGATGCCAGATACCGCACACTGCATGTTACACAAATCCTTAACAGCAGATACAGTTTTGAATATTTGCCTTGGCTTAGAAGACCTATCATATGGTGAGCCAATGAATTAGTTAGAGTCGAGAGAATCCGAAGGATTCCAGACGCAGAAGACCGGTCATCGTGGCGATATATGGTGGCCACTTTATAGATCCATCATATAATGTAATTGTCTTACTGAGACTTGTGATTATTTTTCTTGCTTTTACATAGCTTCTTTCAATAATGTGAATGTGAGAACATTGTAGACGCAAATTTTAGATTACTTCCTACCATTTTAACGGTAGGAGTTCAATATTGACTTGTCTGCACTGTCCTTACATAATTTATGTGCTGTAATATGGAAATATTGTAAAGATAACATTTTTTTTAAAAGAGTAACCATGGAGTTTCTTGCCGGTTCTTCTCCATAGAAAACGACCAATTTGGAACCGTGCACTAGCTTCTGACGTTTTATAAGTGCCCATGTAGGCCCATGTAAAATATTTTTTTTTTGACTTTGACTTTGACTTTTGATATTTTGTGGAGTTCTATGTCCAACAGTGGATGTCTTTCGAGTGATGTTACGTTGAAGATTAAAAAAAAAAGTATTTTATAGGAAAAACTAGTTTTTAAATGGTGCCAGCCTTCTGGGTACATCTCCGGATGACAGCGATGTGGAGGAGTACTTTGACGCCTAAATATGTTTTGTGTTTTTGCATTATAATAATAATAATAATAATTTAATAATAATAATAATTTATTAATAAGATAAGGTTACAGGGTGTGGGTAATGCTAGAACATTAGGTTTTCATTAAAAATTAACATACAAAGTTTCCGAAGACTTCCTGCACTAGGCGATGCCTGTCCCGCAGGAAGCTTACAAGATTTCTTTGGAGTTACAAATTAAGGGTATGCGCAGAATAACAAATAGAAATTATCTAATAGGTACCTACGTCTATTTTGACTAACATTGCAAGAATACTATTAATAGTTAAAATTTAAGTTTAAATAAGAGGACTTTATACATTACGAAAACTTAGAACTAAGTGCATTAAATGCTTATAGGTATTTATTTAGAAAACTATGAGATCATTTATTATCATAACAACTGTCTTACAAAAAGTTCTGTCCTTTCATACGTCCAGTCTATCAGTTCTTTGGTTAGTTTTGTTTTTACTTCACGAAGTGATAAGTTATTTAAGCCAAGAATTTTGGTGAAGTTGTTATAAACAATTGTTTTCATGTAAGTACTGAACCTTTTGGCGAATTCTGTTCTGACGGGAATGATGGGTAATTTGAACACACGCTTCCTTACCATGTCCTCGTAGTCGGGTAATTTTAATACTTCTTTATGAGTAAGAAGAGCGATTTTTATTAGGTATAGCTTTCTGACACTAAGTACTTGTATTTCTTTGTAAAGGAGAGCGGTAGAGAAACGGAATGGTTTTTTTAACATTGTCTTAAGGACTGCACGTTGTGATCTTTCTAAGACTATAAGATGAGAAGAAGCAGTACCACCCCAAGCCAGGATGCAGTAAGATAGGATTGACTGACACAGTGAAGTATAAATTGTCCTAAGGAGTTTTACTGGAGCCACATCTCTTAGTTCTTTCATTATATATATGATTTTTCTTACCCTCGCAGATGTTGCCGCAATATGCTCACTGAAATTAAGTTTTTCGTCTATGATTACTCCTAAATATTTAGTGTTTGTTACTTTGTTTATCTGTTTGCATTCGCATGTTGGTAAGTTTGATTTGTGAAAAGAGTCGACAGATGTTTGGCAAGTATGTACTATTAACCCTAAGTCAGGTGGAGGTGCAGATACAGCAGTTTTATGGAAGCAAATAAAATTTGTCTTTGTGGTATTTAGGGTTAAAAGGTTGTTATTCAGCCATTCAACGACGCGTTGAAGTCCTGTTTGTGATGAAGATTTTACTGAATTCCATGATTTGCCATAAAATATTATTACTGTGTCATCTGCGTAGTTTATAATGTCTGCTTTTTTGATATTGATTAAGGACATGTCATTTAGATACACCAAAAAAAGCGTGGGTCCAAGGATACTGCCTTGGGGTACACCAAACGCAATATCATGTGTATTACTTGTGTAGGAATTTGTTTTAGTGCATTGTTTTCTACCGGTGAGATAGCTGCGAAACCAATCAAGGCAAACACCTCTTACTCCGATTGCTTCTAATTTTCTTAGGAGAATTGGAATAGACACTGTATCAAAGGCTTTCGCCAGGTCTAAAAAGGCTCCGATGCATGACAATCCTTGGTCAAGATGATCTGACACAATTTTCGTTAAAAGTGATACAGCATGCTCGGTAGACCTGCCCTGACGAAAGCCAAACTGTTGGTTTGATAAGATCTTATTTGATTCCAGAAAGCGAGTAAATTGTTTATTAATAATTTTCTCAAGCATTTTAGAGAATGTACTTAAGAGAGAGATGGGTCTGAAGTTATTGGGATCATTAGTAGTACCACCTTTATGTATGGGAGTAACAGCTGCAACTTTCCAGATATCAGGAAAAGTACCAGTAGATAAACTTAGGTTGTAGATGTGTGTTAATGGTTCAACTATGTCATCTTTTATGAGTTTTACCATTCGGTTTGTTATTCCATCTAGGCCTGGCGCACTGCTGTCTTTAAGTTGGAGAATAAGATTTTCGACATCTTCTATATTTGTCGGATGTAGGAAGAAAGAGTTTAGGGGTGAATCGGGAATTTTAAATTTAGTTGCTAGTGAGTTCTGTGTTTCCTTAAGTTTCGTCAAGATTCGGTCCGCATGACGCTGTCCTACGTTGGAGAAAAAATTATTGAAAAAATCTAGTGAGTCGATTTCATTATCTTTAACTTGACAAAGGTTTTTGGACTTATTTTTAGTTGTAGTTTGGTTAGAAATTCGTTTGATCGTATTCCATAGTTTGTTAGGGTGGTCTTTATTGTTTTCCAGTTCTTCTCTATCGTGTTGGTTTTTCAATTTACGTAAAAGATCTTGATAAAAATTTCTATACCGTTTGTAAATTCGGTTTTTGACAGGGTCATTCGGATTATTTTTGGCTTGCATGTGGAGTCTATCCTTATGCAAAGAACATTTGATCAAACCAGGAGTCATCCAGGGCTTGAGAGTAAACTTACGTTTGCTTATTTGTATATTTTTAGAGTTACGGTCAATTATAGATGTTAAAATAGACATGAATGCAAGAGCTGCAGCATTCGGACATAATTCACCTGTTACATTGGACCAGTCTGCATCCTGTATTTCTAGCTTAATAGATTCAAAGTCATATTTCATTTGAAATCTTTTTTCTCGCGGAGGTTTGGGGGCGTTTGTGCTTATACCAGCTATAGCAAAGTCGTGATCGGTAACAGCTGAGGGGCATACGATGGATTCTGTTTTTCCTTTAGTCTTAATGAAGATGTGGTCAAGACATGCGTCATTTACATAGTTAGGTTGAGTATAAAAGTATTTATAGTTTAAAATAATCTTGATTAAAAGAATATTATGTAAAAAAGTACTTAATTATGAAATATGTTTTATAAGTACTTTACGTTTACATTGATTGATTACTCGTATGTAGATACTAGTAGAATGTGAAAATTACAAGAATATTTGCAAATCCATGTGAACGAAGCAACGGGAAAACCTATAGCGTATTTATAAGTAGGTAGGCGTTAGGGATATTTTCATGAAAACGTCCTTTTAAAGAAAATATACAATAAATTAAATTGTCAAAGAGTTGTATCGACATTTAATTTTAGAAAGCAATTTCGTCTGTGGGTGATTGGATACGAAATTCGGATTGCAAAATTCTATTTTTACTTTTTTGTGTGTTGTTTCGATCAAATTAAATGTTACGGGATTTCTAAAATGGATATATCTAAAGCTCAATCGATTGAGAGAGCTTTCTTTTTTTAATCGTTTAAAAATATATTTATTTAACTCTACATTACGAATTTTCTACACTGCGAATTATTCAAGGAATTAATGAATTAAGGAGTTTTCAGCAAACCGTAGGGGACCTGCCTGCATCAAGCAGGGTCGAAGCCTACTGGAGCCAAGGGTCTAATTCTGAAAGGTAGGCTTGCTTGGTAAAGAACGAACGGTTTTTTCTTATGGTGGGCAAAAATCATCTAATGACAAATCCCGCTATTGGGCGGAGCGGGAAACAGTGTCAGACTCTTACTGACTAAATACCCCACCCCGTTCCTTCTTTTCCCGTCGCACTGGGACCAAGCCTTCCTTTCAGAAAGAGACCCTCGGCTCCAGTAGGCTTCGAGGCTTTTGTAGAGTCCCTATAGCTTTGCTGACAATTTCTTGAGGCGCGAGAGAACCGACTGTTACCAAAGAAGGAACGTGGTGGTTTTTAGTCAGTAAAAGTCTGACAATATCTCCCGCTCAACCCTAGGCCGAGAGTTGTTATTAGATGATTTTTACCCACTTGGAAAAAAAAATGGTCAGTTTAACTTTGACCCTTAAAACTTTCGTTTAGCTAAATGTTTGTTTAAAAAATTAAAGTCATTTGTTAAATTACTTTAATTTGTTAACAGTCTTATTCTTTCTAATGAAGTGACCTTTTCTAAATGAAGTAATTTACACAGAAATATATTTAATAAAAACCGGGTCAAGTTCGCGTTGAAACTCGCGTATTTTGTGTGGTTTCGTATCAGAATTTTTAAATTTAAACCAACCGTACAAGTATCTATAGAGCAGTGGTGACCGAGTGGTATCGGCCCCGACTTACGAGTTGTAGGTCGCGGGTTCAAACCCAGCCAGGCGCATTACTTTGTGTAATTTATTTCATCACCACTGCTCTCAAAACGGTGAAGGATAACATCGTGAGAACCAAAAATTCGAAGACATGTGACATCCACCAATCCGCACTGGGCCCGCGTGGTGGATTATGGCCCATTCCCTCTCCTAGAGAGGAGGCCTGTGTCCTAGCAGTGGGAACATTAAAAAGGCTGATGATGATGATGATGTAGGTACAAGTATCTAATAAGCGAGTGGCGACGACAGAAAATTACAATACCTAATTAAAAATGCGTACAGCCAAGGAGTGGAATTCCTTGCCGGCGTCAGTTTTTCCTGACGGCTACAATCCGGGAATCTTTAAGTCAAGAGTGAATAGGTTACTTCTAGGTAAGCGCGCTCCATCATCGGCTGTATCGTCGTATTCGTGCAATTTTCAATATGGAATGGACGGACTCTTGCAGACCAATGTATAAATCACACAATCTTCTCACAGTTCCTTGTATATATATATATGAAATCGCTAAATTTGTTAAAGGTAATTTTTCTATATTTGAAATAAAAAACAATAATAAAAAACGAAAAGTCACGCACTACCATTTACAATTGCCAGTACCAACAATTGAACTATTTAGACGTAGTTGTGTATACATGGCCCCACTTATTTATAACTCAATACCAAACTTTATTACTAACCTTCCTTATGGAAAATTTTGCAAAGTACTGAAAAAGTGGCTCATCTCGCAAAGTTTTTATTCATTGTCCGAATTTTTAAAAAAAGGTTCTTGTCAATCTTATCATTACAGGAATGTGTTGTAGATTGTTTTGGTACTGACTTGTTATTGCAGAACTCACCGCATTTTTTTTTTTGCCATGCCAAATGGTATCTAATTAAATCTTTTATGTTATTATTTATATTATATTTTATAGTCTATTATTAAAGTTAGTGGTTAGTTTTAAAATTTAATATTGGTTTAAATTCTAATTGTTTATTTTTATAAAGTTTTACTTTAGATATGTAAGTTCAGAATATTTTCAAATATTGTACAAGGAAATTCTGTCATAATGTTCCTTTTGTTGAGTTTTGCTTACTAAGCATCTCATATTATATTTTAATATTTGTATGCCAGATAATGGCGAAATGTGTCATTGCGCTAATAACATATATGCTACCATCTCCTGTACCACATTTGATACAAATAAATGCTTTGACTTTATCATCAGGTGAGATTGTGGTCAAACACGAGTCTATCTATAATTAAAAAAAAAAAAATAGTAATAATTAGTAGTAGCAATTTAAAAAAAAATAATAGTTTCATGATGTAGATTATCTATATATAGGTATAATATATACATGATGATCAATGTAGATTATCCTGTATTCTTTTTAAAAAAAGATAAATAAATTAAAAAAAGAAGTTAAGCTCCGTTTACACCCTCAGACTACGGAACCCTAAAAACTCACTTGTCCACACTATTTTTAGAACAAGAGTGATTACATAAATTAATTTCAGCGTGAATTGAAGAAAGTACCCTGAAATTTGTACAGCAAATGGTCTTAATGAAGTACCTTAGTCCCTCTGAAGTGTAAATTAGAATACTAAGAATTTTATTTTTAGCTTTCTGTAACTAATTTAAGTTTTAATATTCCCACGCGATAGTTCTAAGGCTTTTGTTCATTACTGTTTTTATTTTAGTCTTTATTAATTTGAAAACAGATTTATTTTTTGTACGTAAATAGGCTGTTTTAATTTATTTTGCTTTGATTGGGTTCGTAGGGTCTGAACTGGTAACTATGTACCGAACCGCTTGGGGCCAAGGGTTGATGCGAAAGCTTAAAACCATGGCTCTGGGCAAAAAAACACCTACCATATACTAAGGCAAGGAAGGAATGGGGTAGGTTGTTTAGTCAGTAAGAGTCTGACACTGTTTTTCGCTCCGCCCAAGAGCGGGATTCGTCATTCGATGATTTTTTCCTACCTTATAAACAAAACCACGCGGGCCCAGTGCGTATTAGTGGATGTCACATGTCTTCGAATTTTTAATTCTAGGACATGCCGGTTTCCTCACGATGTTTTCCTTCATCGTTTTGAGAGCAGTGGCGATGAAATAAATTACACAATGTTATGCACCTGGCTGGGTTTGAATCTCTCTGGCTATTATAATATTAGGTATTTTTAGTTAAGTTCATGAGGGTTTTTTTAAATTATGTGTATATATTTAAGGTTACTTTATTATTTGATCTTATTGTAAAATAAACAAATATACATTGAAAATAAATGAAAAAATAGAAGGAGGATACATAAATGTTTATTATATTAATTTATGTTTACTTTCACACGTGGACAAAGCCGCTGTTACAAGCTAGTGCCACACAAAATATTTGGCCGCGATACAGAACGCTGATCCGCGCACAGTTTCCATTGCATCAGCCATGAATGGAGGAAGTTACGACAGACGGACAGGAATGTGTCGGCGCGTGTATGTGAGACAATCGTACGATGTGTCATGTCATGTGACGGAACACGTTCATGAGGCGTCTTGATACTTGTCTACACTAATATAATAAAGAGGTAAAGTTTGTTTTTTGTTTTTTTGTTTTTTTATTTTTTTGTTTTTTTGTTTGTAGGAGGTAATTTCTGGAACTCATCATCATCATCAGCCTAGCGTAAGTCCCGGTTGCTACCTTGGCTTTCACCTCGGTGCCCGGGGTCCGCTTTCCTGACTAGTCGTCTCCACTTCGCTCGGTCTTTTGCGTCCTCTGCCTTAAGCCCATTAGCACGCATATCGTCCCTTACGACGTCGATCCAACGCCTCTTAGGCCTACCTCGTTTTCCGGTGAGCGAGGCGAGGCATCTGTTACCCACGTAGTCTGCCGGTTTTCGTAAAACGTGGCCATACCAGCGTAAGCGACCCTCCTGCAGTTTATCTGCTATGTCACGGACCTGAAGGCTGCCCCGGATGCGGGAGTTCTTAATGCGGTCTTTCCGCGAAACTCCAGACATCCAGCGCAGCATATTCATTTCCGTGACACGCAGGCTTTGCTTATGTCGCTCAAGTACAGGCCACGCTTCACTGCCACACAAAAGGTAATTTCTGGAACTAATGGTTGAAATTGAAGCTATAATATAAAGCTGCTTTACTCCTGAGTGACATAGGCTATAAATTATTTATATAACATGGATACTATCCGAGCTATCACAACTTTTGTCTCACAAATTTTCCGCGGACGAAGTCGCGGGCAGAAGCTAGTTCTAAATATTTTAATAGATGACAGTACGGCTGTCGGACCTTGGCCAGTCTGAAGTTAGACTCTGCGAATTTTAGCCCGTGATTACTCGTAAAAAAGTGTTCTTAATAAAAGTGGAAGAACATTGGGCACTGGGTAGACAGCCTTTCGGTTTTCTACAGGATGCATTTTGGAGAGTGTGCATGGGAATCGCACGATTTGATTTCGCCATCTCAATTTTACCATCGGGCATTGGATACGGAAAATATCCACCTTTACGTTGTAAGGGTGGATATTTTAGAGAGTTATCTATTGACTAAGCGTTTTGCTTCGTTTATACCGCGTACATCGAGGGCCTGGAAAAGTTGACCAGCGCAGTCTGTCCGTCCGATTATAATTTAGGTGTCTTCAAGGCTAGATTGAATAGGCTCTTAATAAAATTTTGCTGACTGCGATACAGAACGCTGATACAGTTTCCATTGCATCAGCCATGAATAGAGGAAGTTACGACAGACGGACAGGAATGTGTCTGCGCGTGTATGTGAGACAGTCGCACGATGTGTCATGTCATGTGACGGAGAACGTTCGTGAGGCGTCTTGATACTTGTTCTACATATTTTAATAGTTGACAGTGCGGCTGTCGGATCTTGGCGAGTCTGAAGTTAGCCTCTGCGAATTTTAGCGCTTGATAACTCGTAAAAAAATAGTGTGAGCGTGTTTTCAATAAAAGTGGAAGTACAGTACCCGGCAATAAATATTGCACATCGACCTTTGGAAAGAGAGACGTTTGTCAGTCGTTGTTCAAGGTGATTGGTGAACATGTGACGTTTGTCAGTCGTTGTTCACCAATCACCTTGAACAACGACTGACAAACGTCACATAGGTAGTGTGCGACAGAGATAACGCTCTACGAAGCCGAAATTAGCCGATTGTCTCTTTCCAAAGGTCGATGTGCAATATTTATTGCCGGGTACTGTACATTGGGATATTGGGCATTGGGTAGCCAGCCTTTCGGTTTTCTACAGGATGCATTTTGGAGAGTGCGCGGGAATCGCACGATTTGATTTCGCCATCTCAATTTTACCATCTGGCATCCCGGTGTACTGCAAATATCCACCTTTACGTTGTAAGGGTGGATATTTTAGAGGGTTATCGACTAAGCGTTTTGCCTCGTCGCCCTTGATATACGCGGTATAAACCGCGTATATCAAGGGACTGGAACAGTAGGCCAGCGCAGTCTGTCCGTCCGATTATAATTTAGGTGTCTTCAAGGCTAGAGTGAATAGGCTCTTAATAAAATTTTGCTGACCGCGATACAGAACGCTGATCCGCACACAGTTTCCATTGCATCAGCCATGAATGGAGGAAGTTACGACAGACGGAGAGGACTGTGTCGGCGCGTGTATGTGAGACAGTCGCACGATGTGTCACGTCATGTGACGGAAATCGTTCGTGAGGCGTCTTGATACTTGTTCTACATATTTTAATATCGGATCTTAACGCGTCTGAAGTTAGGTTCTGCGAATTTTAGTGCTTGAAAACTCGTAAAAAAATAGGCCGTAAACCACCACTCGGGCCCAGTCCGGAATGGTGAATGTCGCATGTCTTAGAATTTTTGGTTCTAGAACATGCCTGTTTCCTCACGATATTTTCCTTCACCGTTTTGAGAGCAGTAGTAATAAAATATACACCAAGTAGATAATGCGCAAGTCGCGTATCCGTTACCACTTGGCCACCACTGCTATATTCTTGGAGTAAAAAAATACCTACTGATTACAATAGTGCCCTCAGTTAGTTTCGGTATTTCTTCTTAGGGTAGTCAGCAAGGAAATACCGGGTTCATCTAGCTTAAACTGACCAAAAGAAAAAAAATGACGTGTAAAAGTGTTATTTTAAAACCTATTTACAAAATAAATATCATTTGTCATTTAATAAAATTTAACCTCAGGGATAAAAGTGGAGGTACACGTGAGCCACGTACTCCGGTCTGGGCACGACAACGGTATGGGATACGGCATACGGCTAAAAAAGTCTAGTTTCCATGTGGAAACTAGACTTTTCTGTTTTACAAGTGCCCATGTAGATCTATGTGAAATAAAAAGATTTTGACTTTGAGACTTGTAAAGCTACATTAGAGCCACGCCATGCGACGAGCCGCTACGTACAAATCAGGCATGCCCTGTGTATACGTCGGTCTAATATAATTCCAGCTTTTTATAGCAGTTCCTGAGATTACTTCCTACAAACAACATTACAAACTTTCGTGAAGGGTCGATCCGGTACATGAAACACTATCGATTTGTAAAGATGAAAATCAATCAAAAATAAAAATCAAAACCCCAATTTCTGTTTTTTTTCTAAAACTAATATCAATTAATTTACTCTTATTCGAAATTCATATCTTTAAGTAAAGAACAGCTGACCGGGTTCAATGGCCGTAGTTAGTATGCATCGACCGACAACTACCTACGATCATTGAACCCATTCAGCCCAAAATTTAACGGTGTACAATTAAATTCACAGTGTACATTTTTATTTTTTTAAGGAATGACTCCTGTGTTGTGGGTGCGTTCACAAATATGTAAATTCACATACACAAGATACTCAGACCCGGAACACCGATCTGTAGGTCATACAAATATTTGTTCTGTGCGGGAATCGAACCCGCGACCCAGTCAATCGCTCTTCACTGCGTCAGCCGAGCCGTCAAAGAAGAAAGAAGATTAGGTACTAAATGAATGGCCTTTACGTCAAAGACACGCCCAAACTCTTTTCATTATCAACACACGATATAATCACGCTAGCATTTTAAATGAGGTCAGCCTACCACCAATCAGAACTAGAAGACAGAGTCACACGATGCGACCGCACGAGAGTCACCCCACATACACACACAAACGTCACAAAAATGTCCACATACACACACAACGTCACAAATGTCCACATACACACACAACGACACATGTCTGTCGTAACGTCCCAATAATTCACGGCTGATACAATACACCAGGTGTATGTGTCAGCTTTTCACTATTAGAACAAATATTTTTAATGACATAACAACAATACAACATTGTCACAAAAAAGTAGATAATTTACAGTAATACTGGTCACACAGTGTATTTCATCACCACTGTTGTCATGCTCTCAAAACGTTGAAGGAAAACATCGTGAGGAAACCGCCATGTCCACGAACCAAATATTTGAAGACATGTTATTACAATATGTAAGGATCCCACTGCTGGAAACTCAGGCATCCTCTCTAGGAAGTGGAATAGGCCGAAACCCTCAACGCGGGCCCAGTGCGGGTTGGTTGAAGTCATGTTTTCCAATCCGTTCTAGTAAATGCCTTTCTCACGTGAGTTTTATTTATTGACTACTAGCGACCCGCCCCAGCTTTGCAAGGGTTGCATGCTGATATTAAATACATTATGCATGTATTATACATATATAAACCCCCCTCTTGTTACATCTCTCTATCTATTAAAAAAAACGTATTAAAATCTGTTGCGTAGTTTTAAAGATCTCAGCAAACACAGGCAGAGACAGCGGGAAGCGACTTTATTTTATACTATACTAGCGACCCGCCCCAGCTTCGCACGGGTACTGATATTGAATATATTATGCATGTTTTATACATATAAACCTTCTTCTTGAATCACTCTATCTATTAAAAAAAAAAACGCATGAAAATCTGTTGCGTAGTTTTAAAGATCTAAGCAAACACAGGTAGAGACAGCGGGAAGTGACTTTGTTTTATACTATGTGATGATTCTTTTTATTATGAGAGCAGTGATAAGGAAATAGATCTGGTACCTACATAAATTATAAGATCTGGCTGGGTTTAAACCTATGACATGCAATTCGTAAGTCGTCTTTATCACAGCCTTTCATCAAAAATACTTTGAGTTTTATTTTTTTTCTTAGGAGGCGTGTTTTCGGGAGTAACTTCAAATTTTTAAGAAGATACAATTGCTAACAAATATTAGGTAAATAAAAAAAATATTGAGAATATATACACCGTTAAATTTTGATCGTTTTAATCCCGTGGAGGGTTGACGCCATAGATATGTCAAACAGGTTGATCCAGTACATGAAACACTATCGATTAGTAAAGATAAAATAAATAAACTTAAAATATAAAGTATTTTTCTTATACCCTACTTAATTTACGCATGTATGAAATTAATTTCTTTAGTATTTGAGACATACCGAAATTTTTGAGAAGAAAAGCTGGTACATACCTGTAACAAAATTATAATTTATTTATTTCTGTACACACAAACATATAAAAACATAAAATAAAAACAGATAGAAGAAAAATAAAGATGCTCTTTATTTCAAAAGAATTTTCTTTTGGCAGACCTGCGATGGGAGAGATGAGTAAGAAATGTAGATACACACAGTACGAAAGGCAAGGATGAAACGGGGTAGGGTATTTAGTCAGTAAGAGTCTGACACTATTTCCTGCTCCGCCCAAGAGCTTGATTCGTCAGTCGGAACAATCTAAAAGACTCTTTTTTTGTTAATTTTCCTATTCACGCTTTTTCTGTTTTATTTTCAATTCCAGTCGAATTTGCGACACTCTAACAATACTAAAAGTTACGCAACAATCAACGAGTGACCTACATTATAGAACTAAAGATAAATAATTTTGTATAGGTCAAGATATTTTTACTACAATATTTGCTAGTAGGTCGCTGATCCATACACCTGGTGAATTGCATCATCCATGAATGAACGGCGTCTACGATAGACCAACAAACTATTTTTTGTATTAGGACTTTGTCACACTGTATACGAAAACTTTAAACTATATATGTCCAATATAACTTGATCTTTCATTATATAGCGAGTTTATGTAACGCGAGGTCTTGTTATACAGGTCGTGGAGTGTCCCTTGATACGTAAAGAACGTCCAGTATAACATGAACACTTTTGGCGTGAGGTGGGTACTAAATGGAAGGTCAAGTTATAGTGGTAGTTGTGAAGATGGAATATTAATAGAAAAATTATGTTTAGTAAAAAAATATTCTTGCTTCTTTTAGTATTGCATCAGCTTATGAATGGAGGATGCTGTGGCATAGATTTTTTTTATATGGTAGGTAAAAATCATCCAAGGACAAATCCCGCTCGTGGGCGGAGCGGGGAACAGTGTCAGACTCTTACTGACTAAACAACCTACCCCGCGCCTTCCTTGCCTTATTCACAGAGCCCCAGTGTAACGTGCTTTGGGGGCGTTCAAGTATTATGTAACGCAATTTGGGGGGAGGGGGTGTCTCGTAGGACGTTACGATGCATTATAGGGGTCTTTCTTACAACACGTTACGTAACATTGCTATTTTTTTTAATTAAAAATTAGGGAATCAAAACTCCCAAATTTTCATTTACGTAGTACCTACTTTTCATTTAGGAATCCCTCGATTGTATTACTCTGGTCGTCGACAATGGCTAAAAAAAAGCTAAAAAATAAAGAAAAGTTTAGGTAAAAATGGTCACTTGAGTGTTACGTGACGTTTAGAGAGGGTGAGGGGTACACGTTACGGTTCAAAAACGTTACGGTGCGTTACAAGGGGGGGAGGAGGGGTCAAAAATCTTCAAAAATTGCGTTACGTAATACTTGAACGCTCCCTTTCCATACAGGCCACTACAAGTCATGTCCAGGCGGGAGAATTTCTAACGATGTTGATAATTTATTACTACTTTTCTAGGTTTATCCTCGTTGAGGTAGTTTTATAGCTTGTCAAGTAATTAATTAGCACATTAATTTATTATAAAATTAATAGCTGATTAAAAAGCGGGGAAAACCAGTGGCTGAAGATAATTAATATTAGCTTTTGATTAGTTAATACAAGTTTTTATTCCTTTATTTAGTAGACTTGATTGCCATCGACTAGGTAGGTTTTTTTTATGGTGGGAAAAATCATCGAATGACTAGAGACAGGTCAGACTTCGACAGACTAACTGACTTCAACTAACAACCCACCGTTCTTTCCTAGCTTAGTTTCAGGGCTCCGGTGTTCCGCTTTCGCAGCATCCCTTGGCCCCAGAAGGCTTCGACCCTGGTGGGCCCCTACAGTTGCTGATAACATCCTGAGGCGCCCAGAAAAAGGTATGTAGGAAGTTTAAATTGTGATTGTTTTGATTTTTGTTTCTGAGGGAAGGCTGTGGCCCTGGTATATATGGCGACGTAGGAATCGGGTAGGTTGTTTGGTCAGTAAGAGCCTGACACTGTTTCCCGCTTCGCCCAAGGGCGGGATTCGTCATTGGATTATTTTTACCTACCATAAAAGCGGTTGTCTAGGGTTAGCCGCAGCTAAACTTGATAAGCCAAAGCTACACTGACCTGGAATTGTTCAATGTATTATTGTCAAATATATCAGTTTCACTATAAAAATATTGGGCAAATGTGAGATGGGCTCACGCACTGAGGGAGTGCAAACTTCCTTTATTTGAGGCTTAACCTTCGTACTAATTTACAGTTTTCAGTTATTTTCCTATATTTGTACTAAAAGACCTTGCTTCATGTCAAATTTCAGGATTCTAGGTCAATGGGAAGTACCTACATAGTTAAATATTGATCGGTTTCATCCCTTGGAGGATCGACTCATTACATTTAAGACTATCTATAAATTAGTAAAGTTAAAAAAAAAGTACTTTTATTGAAATTTGAATATTTCGCACGTTCCAATTGCTTTAAGTAAACGTCAGCTGGACCAGTTCAATGACCTATAGGTAGTTAGTACGCAACGGCCAATAACTACTTACGAGGTCATTGACTCGTTTGCTCAAAGAAATGAAATTTGAAAATGCGTATATCAATAAGAGATTTAGAAAACAAGTTTTCAATGAAAATATTTTTTTTCATAACAAGCTTTTACAGCGGTGGTCTATGCTTATATAAATAAAACTCGTCAAGACGACTCACACAAGCCCAAACTCGACGTGGTTGTGCCGTTTAATTACAGAGTTCCTATGGCTACCTCGCGATTCCATCATCAGATCAGCTCCATGTCATCATAATATTGCATTGTCATCCGAACCAAACGTGTATACCAAATTTCAGCTCAATCGGAAACCGGGAAGTGGATCAAATTTAAGTTGCAAGATTTGATTACAGAACGACAGACAACGGGACAGGTGAAACTAAATAAAAGCTTGTAAAAAGTAAGTACTTTATTTTTTATTTTATCTACAATCGATAGTGTTTCATGTACCGGATCGACCCACTTTAGGTTTAGGATTAAAACTTTTTTGGTGAGATAAATGGCCGTATCTTTTTTGTTTCGTTTACTTAGTAGTTAGTTTTTTTCACAGCTTCTAGGGATTCCAGACTTGAGTATACGGGTTTGACCCCTCAAACGACGAGGGGCATTGCCCCCTTTCTTAAATAAAATAAACAAAATATTAACCAAAAAAAAGAAAGTAAAAAATCCTTTTAATGAATTTTTATAGAAAATAATTTAATATAAAAATCAAAATTTATACCCAAATAAAAATGTGTGAAAAAAATGGTTGCCTGTAAAGTCGGTTATACGGGCGAAGATTTTACGTGACAACCGACCGCCTAATTCTCTAGTACTGCGCGCGCGGCAGACCGATCATAGTTGAGTGGGAGAGAGACGCAAGGCATTCGGCGGGCCTCTCTCTCGTTCGGTGACTCATCGTAACGTTACCGAGCGTTACACTTTTTCATAAGTGACTCCCAGCCGCAACCTAATTTAAGACGTTGTCACGTCAAAACAATAATTAAGATTTTTTCAAGGTTACCAAGTTCTACAGAAGTTTAATGTACATACAATCGGCGCTCTAGGGGTTAATGTTATTTCTCTTCAAACTTTGATACCTGCACGCGTTCTCGAGATAAAGGGGCTTGACAGACAGACAGAAACATAGACAGACAACAAAGTGATCCTATAAGGAAACCGTTTTTCCTTTAAGGACGGAACCCTAAAAAGGTTCTTAAAATAATATTTTTTAAGTCAAAATTTTCATATTGAAACTTTACTAAAAGAAAATCGTAAGTGAAAAAGTGTTTTTTTTAATTATTCTAATAAATTAGTGATGAGATAAAAGCAGTGATGGCCGAGTGGTATCGGCTCCGATTAACGAGTTGTAAGGTCGCGGGTTCAAACCAAGCCAGACGCATTACTTTGTGTCATTTTTTTAAATTATTCTAATAAATTAGTGATGAGATAAAAGTAATTTTCTTCCTAAAAAATGGTCTACGAATCTCAAACAATACTATACTTTTTTAAGCACTCTCCTTCATATTATTGTACTAGTTTTAGAAGAGTGGGGCCTCCTAGCACAGGTATCTTACTAATATTATAAATGCGAAAGTTACGATGTTTGGATGTTTGTTACTCAATCACGCCAAAACGGCTGGACGGATCTGGATGAAATTTAGCACACGCATAGGATACACTCCGGAATAGGACATAGGCTACTTTTTATCCCGGAAACCCCAACACCAATACCACGGGGGCAAAGCCGCGGGCAAAAGCTAGTTTCTTATACTTAAAAGGAGACCCCTGTGTAAGATATGTTGTAGAAGTTGTAAAGTTACTGGATAAAAAAATATTTTTTTTTTTCTTTTGCATGTTTAATGTCATCATCATCATCAGCCTTTGTAATGTTTCCACTGCTGGTACACAGGCCTCCTCTCTAGGAGAGGGAATGGGCCATAATCCACCACGCGGGCCAAGTGCGGATTGGTGGATGTCACATGTCTTCGAATTTTTGGTTCTAGGACAAGCCGGTTTCCTCGCGATGTTTTCCTTCACTGTTTTGAGAGCAGTGGTGATGAAATAAATTACACAAAGTAATGCGCCTGGCTGGGTTTGAACCCGCGACCTACAACTCGTAAGTTAATGTTTAATGTTACTTACCAAAAAATCCAATAAACGATGTGCAAATTCCACTCAATAATAATCTTATTAATTTAACTTATTTTATTTATAATAATTGCTAATAATTATTAATTTATCACTAAAGCTAGAGCAAGTAAAGCCACGACCACACTTCGCGATAAGGCTGCGTACACACATAACAATCGATCGAGTAAATCGTACTGGAATCGCGATTAGTGTAAATCATTTATATATAACATATATGATTGAGCGGAACGTATGAGTCATTAGACAGCGGTTGTCAAAGTTGTTTTATTAAATTTTTAAGATTTTTTGTTTCTTTTTATGTCATGAAAATTAAAATAATACCAGCGGTAGCTGAGACCCTGTTCCTGACATTTTTAAAATGTTTTTTTTTTAAGAAATATTTGTAGTCATTACATAGGATTTTGATGCGGTTTTTTTTTAATAGATAGAGTGATTCAAGAGGTAGGTTTATGTTTATAATACACTAGCTCTTGTCCGCGGCTTTGCCCGCGTACATAAAATATAGCCTATGTCACTCAGGAGTCAAGCAGCTTTCTATTGTTGCTAAAATCTTTCCAATTGGACCAGTAGTTCCAGAGATTACCTCCTATAAACAAAAAAATAAAAAAACAAACTTTACCTCTTTATTATATTAGTGTAGATTATATTAGTGTAGATATCAGTACCCGTGCGAACCTGGGGCGGGTCGCTAGTTATTGTATTATTTAGAAACTTAACTACATAATTTACTTTTGAATTTTTATGTTATTTATTTTCTAAGTTATAAAGTTGAGTAACGCTTTTAATACAAAAAGTGAGAGTTAATAGTTTCTTTTAACATCAAAATTATTGTGTTTGTTATAAACGAATATAATTTCTCGATTCTTAAAGTTTTTGATGAAATAAAAACATAATGCATTTCACTATCAATCAATTTTTTTATGGTTTAATCATGTTTTTTTACAAGCTATTCGCATCAGCTTCGCCCAGGTGCAATGCTATTGATACAACAAATATAATTTTTACTAGCGATTCGCACCAGCTTCGCTCAAGTGCAATGCTGATATTAAATATATTATGCATGTATTATATGTACATATAAACCTTATTGAATCACTCTATCTATTAAAAAAACCGCATCAAAATCAATTGCGTCGTTTTAACCTTTTCAATACCGTAAAAAGACAATAGGCATGGGGCTCCAGAGTTTATAGATCTATGCATATTTATCATCATTACATAGTATAAAACAAAGTCGCTTCTTCCCTATATATACTTAAATCTTTAAAACTACGAAACGGATTTTGATGCGGCTTCTTTTAATAGATAGAGTGATTCAAGAGGAAGGTTTATATCTACAATACATGCATAATATCAACATTGCACCCGTGCGAAGCTGGGGCGGGTCGCTAGTTTATTTATAATAAGCACAGCACACCACCAGCATAGTCACTAATAATTTCAAATACAACTTACATCTAAGATTGACGTTTCAGTAACCATATAGGGACAGACAGCGGGAAGCAACTTGATTTCACAGCCCAAAACCCTTTCCACAAAACTTAAAAAAAAAACTATAGTCCTAAGAGACACATCCCATAAACCCACCAAATCATAAAAGGACCATTAAAATTAATGTCGTTACGCAAGACAGGATATTGCCCATATCCCTTGGCGGCCATCTTGGATTGACCCAAAGCCGCGTACAGACATCGCGAGGCGTGCGACACGAATGGTTCGTCTCGCATGCCTCATCCCGAGGCATTATACGTGCGGTGCGTCCCGAACGAAACATGCTCAAGCTGAGCAAGCAAACCACCAGTGGAAAAATGGCTCCGAGGCGAGCAGATTGCAGCTGCGGCCTATATATAATCAGAATGTTGAGTTCCACAACACTCTTACTAATAATATAAATGCAAAAGTTACGATGTTTGGATGTTTGTTACTCAATCACGCCAAAACGGTTGGACGGATCTGGATGAAATTTGGCACAGGCATAGGATACACTCCGGAATAGGACATAGGACATAGACTTTTTATACCAGAAACCCCAACCCCAACCCCAATACCACGCGGGCGAAGCCGCGGGCAATTGCTAGTTAAACCAGCTCACATAGTGACTCGGTATTGGCCTCCATGATGCATGCGCGCAACGCAAACTCCTATCCGTCCACACGGAGCGCACGGCTCGTATTGAGGCGGCGTTCGCAACGATCGTATGGCGCGAATGCTCACTGTGAGTACACACGTCCACACAGCCCGAGTAGGGTTGCCAGGTTATAAAATGCAAAGGCCGGACTGCGCACTATATAAGGCCGGACAATTTGCCCTATAAGCCGAACATGTTTTTTTTTATTGCCAAACAATGTTTTTACAGCTAGGCTGTTGAAAAAAGTATTTATACGTGATGTAAAGTGAGGATGAGATCGAAGATGGAATGTGTGATACGCGGGCCGGAAGACAGTTTGCTCTCCGCTCGCCTTTGTCCCTTCTGGTCGGGCGCTCGTCTGACCATCGTCGTACGAATCGCCACTCTGACAAAAAGTCTGACAAAAGTCGGACAGGCCGAACACGTAAATATTTGGCCGGACGCGACCGCAAAAAGCCAAACATGTCCGGCTAAAGTCGGACACCTGGCAAGCCTAAGCCCGAGGCATGCGAGACGAACCATTCGTGACGCATGCCTCGCGATGTCTGTACGGGGCTTAATGAGTGATGGCGCGAACTATCACGCGTAACCTTGACCGCCACAGAGTCAAGATCATCGGTGATTGGTTGATTGCTTCTGGAATGCAGGACTTGGGGTTAATGAAACTTGGCTTCCTTTTGTCTTTTGTTAATTAGGTAATGAGGATGTGATGTGATGTGTTGTTTCTTTTCTTTGTGAAATTAAAAGAGGAGTTGATTGGGTTGAGAAATGCATTTGATTGGTTCTAGTAATCTGGTTTGATTTGGTAATTGCTGGGTTGATTTTAGTCAGTCTGGTATATTGCTAGAATTAGCGGATGTTTTTTTATGAAAAGGTAGTTTCCCTCGATATAAATTGACTTTGTGTACTTTCTTCTTTTTTTTATCAAGTTTTCTTTTTATTTATGTGTGGAGGCTTGTAATTAGCAATTTGATAACATAATATTTTTTATATAATTTTTGTAATTAGTCTGTAAGCTTTCTTTAAAATAAATAAAGAAATTATTGGTGAACATTAAATTGCATTAAAAATATGTTCAATTTGTAAATTATTTATGAAAACTACTTTAGAGTTGATCTAGTTTTAAAATTTGATTTTTTTTTTAAATAATTGTAATAAATATGAAAGAAAGAACGGGGTCCCCACCTCGTTTTAGTTTTGTTTAATTAGTAAGAGCCTGAGACTGTTTCCCGCTGCGCCCAAGGGCGGGGTTCGTCATTGGACGATTTTTACCTACCAGAAAAGATACACCCTATTAATTAATATTGTTTAATTTAGAGTTAGATACTATTGTAATTTTATTATCTGACAAATCTAAGCAAAACCTCAAAGTTATTATAGCCAGCCTGTGCTTTCCCACTGCTGGACAGAGACTTCCCTCAATTACTTCCAATCATTCCAGTGTCTCGCTTTCTCGTTCCAATTCAAGTCATCCCGCCATCTAATTCGTTTTTTGCCGCGCCACCACGTGAAAATCTATAAAATAATTCAATTTAAGATATTCCACAAACTTTGACAAACGCAGTCCAAAAATTAATTTGAAAAGCACGTGTTCATCCGATCACCTTCGAACAGATTTCATACAAAAACCCATGTCTTAAATCACTCGAAAACTTGAGGACCCGTCATTACAGCAATAAAATTATCTTTTATACAAAGATTATCTGATTTACGACCTTCACTTTTAAAAGATATTGAACCTTGTGATTTGAGTCAGAAGGTTTAATTTACAACTAACAGTTTTGAGTCAATAATTCATATCTTAAAAGTAATGGCGATTAGAATTACGAATTAAAATTGAAGTATAATGTTCTTGTAATTTCATTTTAAATTGCGGTTTAGTGATGTCTGTGTAACGGGTTTTTAGGGTTCCCTAGCCAAATGGGAAAAATCGGATCCCTTATAGATTTGCCTGTCTGTCCGTCCGTCCGAAATTATAAGAATTATACTGTTTAAACTTGGTAAGTAGATGTATTCTGTGAACTGCATTAAGATTTTCATATTTCCCATACTTGTACTTACTTTGAACTGAAACTCTTTTTTTTTTTAATCAAATTTACACGTGTGGGGTATCTAGGACTGTCTTCAAATATGATATTAAGATAGATAGATAGATTTACTCTTTATTGTAGGTATATCATAAACATAACTTGGTACATTCGGACACTTAAAATTACTACGGTATTACAATGGAGGGTTTTTTTAACTGAATATTTTATTGCAAGCTGAGGATTTGCGCAAAAGACACTTCCAAAGTGGTAAAATATGTCCCTCCCCCTATAACTTCTAAATAAGAGAATGATAAAACTAAAAAAAATATGTGATGTACATTACGTGTGTAGTATTAGTTGTAAGTTTGCGTCACGACGCGTAATAAACTGTTTTTCTTTCTTTCTTTCTTTACCATGCACACTTCCATCGAAAACAGGTTTGAACGAGATCTAGTAAGAAGTTTTTTTCAATTCTTCATAATTAGTGAATTTACTAGTTAAGATAACACTTTTTAAAATTGGTTACGGTTAGCTTAATAAATCTAGTTTATAATTTAGTACTAAGAAAACTTAACATCCATTTGTCTACAAGAATATTGTTAGGAATAAATTAATAAAATAAATCGAATCGAAACCGCAGTAGGTACGGAACCGTCAATCGTGCGTCCGACTCGCACTTGCCATTTTTTTATATGTAAGAAGTAGTAACGCCTAGGTAGCAACAACCGATATAGTGCTAAGAGGTGAACTTACTTTGACTTCAATATAGACATGATGATCTAGAATTCTAGATTATTGGAGTAGATTATGTATTCTACTATATTTTCGTAAAGCTTGGCTTTTGGAAGCTGGGCTCAGACTAGCGTTTTGCGTGTAGGGTTACCATATCTCGGGATTACTCCAGAGATTTTTGGACTGTATTTTGGATTATTGGCTGGATATGGCCGATTCCATGAAATCTCATCATTTTTTGAATTTCCGATAAAATACAGCTCACAGACTTTTTTTTTAATGGTGGGTAAAATCATCATAATAATAAGACTACTTTAAATGATCCAATGGCAATTCCCTCTCTTGGGTGGAGTGTCAGACTTTTACTAACTAAAAAACCCACTCCGTTCCTATGTTGCCTTTAAGGGCAGAGCCTTCTTTTTTTCCGATTCTCCTTTCGCAAGTATGTTGGAAGAGATTTCTTTAGAGATAAGCATCACTTATTATTAGTAAAGAGGCTGCTGTTATCCCCCCCTCCTTCCCCTAGCTTTCCTCAGTGTCTATAAATCTATCTACACTAATATAATAAAGAGGTAAAGTTTGTTTTTTTGTTTCTTTGTTTATAGGAGGTAATCTCTGGAACTACTGGTCCGATTGGAAAAATTTTAGCAACAATAGAAAGCTGCTTTACTCCTGAGTGACATAGGCTATATTCTATGTACGCGGGCGAAGCCGCTGACAAAAGCTAGTTATATTATAATTTTATGCAAATTATGATTAGGTATTATTTGTTTGTTTTCTTTTTTTTTTTCTTTATTGATATAAACTACTTAGTGCTGCGATTTCACCTGATAGTAAGCAGTGATGCAATCGTTGATAGTCAAGCGCACTTGTTTTACTTACTTATTTATTTTTATTTACCTTTTTGTAGTTTTGTCTTTTTTTGTCTTCTTTGTAAAGTTGATTTTTAATTTTTTTAAATTAATTTTCTGATTTGGATAATGATTTGTAATATGCGATTTATGTTATTTTTATTTATTTATTTTGTTTTAGTTTTTGTTCTTTTGTAATATAATAATGAATCCCTTTACGTGTTTTTTGGTCAGAGAATACCAGTTTGAAAATAAATAAATAATATTAAGAATTTCTGACTTTTCCTTTCGAATACCGTAAATAGAGACAATAGGTGTTAGGGCTCAAGTGTCTAAATTGTCAAGTACGTTTGGGAGATCAAAACTCTCAAACTGTAATAAATCTCTGTATTTTATAATGAAAATTAGGCCTTTTGATTTTTTACATCTGGTAACCCTAGTTGCGTGTCCGACCAAAATTAGGCGGAGTTCGACTTTTTTATTTAAGCAAGCGTAGCGAACTAGCAATTATGTATAGGTATATGATAATCTAATCTAATCTATTTTAATGATTTTTTATTGCGATTTAAAAAAATATTATGGCCAATGATAAAAAAGCCATGTTTGATGAAAAAAATATTGATCAGCCTTTTTGCTATGTCCGGGTAAACTGGTTTGTCCGGTTTTTTTTCGGTGGATAAAATTAATTTAATTACAAGTCCCACCCCTGGGTGGAGCAGGAGATAGTAGCAAACTCTTACTGATTAAAAACCCACCCCGTTTTTACTTTGCCTTTTATATCATGGCCAGAGGCCTTCTTATCAGACTCGAGTCGTTTGCCCCACTAGGCTCCGACCCTTCTGCAGGGTCCGTACCGTAGGGTAACGTAAACCGTAAAGGTTTGCTGATAACTCCTTTAACCGACAGACCGAAGTCCACTGTTTTTTTTTTTTTTATGGTGGGAAAAATCATCGAATGACGAATCCCGCCCTTGGGCGGAGCAGGAGGTACTGTCAGACTTATACTGACTAAACGACCCACCGTTCCTTCGTGGCTAGAAGGTCTTGGTGCTTTACTGCTGCTTTTATATGACAGTTGACCAGTCCATTTCGTAGGCGATCCTCCTTGTCGTCTAGTACCCACAACCTTTCCCTGGACCAAAAGCCGCTTAATAGCCACCTAATCACGCCGGCCGGTAAGCATACAAATTTATTTATGATTAAATTTTTTTTCCTTAGATTTTTAGTTAGTATGCATGAAAAGTTACATAATTTTTAAAAAGATAATACCTATCATAAATTCCATATATTTTAATTAGTAAAGAATAAATCTCTTTCTGCGAAAGTGTAAACTATAGCTTACAAAGTTCTCCATTAAAGTTTTCAAATTAAATAATCAATAAAATTATCATCGTAATTTTCAGTGTGTCTCAAAAGTCACTTGATCAAAATCCCCTACATCAAAAATCAATCTGTACAAAACTAAAAAGCAATGTACGACACAATTATTAAGTCATCCATAATAAAAACAGATAACAAAAAATTAAAAACACTCACCAATAAAAAAGAAACGGAACAAAAAAAAACACACTTGTCAATTACTTAAAAAAAAAAAACAGATTACGTAACACTCTGTCAAGAAAGCTTGGCTTTGTACGAATGAGTCAGAGCGGCGACGTTTAAAAAAGGAACAAAAAAAAAACATGGCGGACAAAAAAGAGCGCGAAAAACTTGTAATGGCAGGTGTGAGGTGTGAAAGAAGCTTCGAAGGACGTGAAAGTACGCGTTTAAAGCGTATTAGAGATCATAAATTATGTGGGTTCTTTAATAAATAATATTTTTTGAGCTACACTTCCTTGTTGGGAAATATTTTTTGAGGTTACCTCGCTTGTGATAGACTTAATCATAGATAATAGGTGAAACGCTGTAATGGTCTATCACGAAATACGTCAAGGCAGCAAGGAGGTTTTTTGGAGGGAATTTTAGAATTTTATTATAGATATAATATTGTCACTTTTAATTGCCGTTGGGGTCGAAAGGTTTTAAAGTGGCGACCGCGTAGCGGAAAAAGCAGTTTTGGAAGGCTTCCAACATGATAGACCGATGACCTGGCAAGGGTGCCGGGTATCCGATGGATGCGAGATGCACAGGACCATTCATTATGGCGATAATTGGGGGAGGCCTATGTCCAACAGTGGACGTCTTTCGGCTGAAATAGAATAGAATAATACTTTATTGTACACCAAAAATAGTAACAATTACACAGAAACTTATAAATAACTTATAAATAGTGGAATTTCTTGCACATTCTTCTTTATAGAGATCTACGCATTGGAATATGCAATTAAAAATATTTTTTTAAGGACAGACCAACTTCTTAACGTTTCAAAAGTGTATGTTAATGGTTTATTTGGAATATAATGATTTTGACATCAATTCCGCACAATATATCAGACACCAACGAAGCATTAGTCAATATTTTGTTTATTTAAAAAGTATTTCGATAATTTATTTACTAATGGAATAATACAAAAAATAACTTATAAATCTATTATTATGTTGAACTGCAAATTGTTAGACCTATTTCAATATTTGAACCTTTCAACTACCGTAATTACAGACGCAATTAAAAGGCAATATGTGTACGGACTCTTCTCGGACTCTTTAGCGGACCCCGGGCACCGAGGTGAAAGCCAAGGTAGCAACCGGGACTTACGCTAGGTTGATGATGATGTGTACGGACTCTGGTGTCCTCTTGAGGCTTAACTGTGAACTAAATTAAAGTAATTTTATGTTTCAATGAAATATATTAAAATGTAAATTACCAAAATTTGTTTTTTTAGATTATTTTGGTTTCGCACGGTTTGTGTTAAATACACAAACCGTGGGAAACCAGCCAGCCAGTTTCAAGTTCAAAGGGCTAAGAAAGAACGGGGTAGGTCGTTTAGTCAGAAAGAGTCTGACATTGTTTCCCGCTCCACCCAAGGGCGGCATTCGTCATTAGATGATTTCCCCCTCCCAAATAATTGACAGTTCTACTTTACCGTAATCGCGCCTGTTTCAATCATTTCACATATTGTCCAAAGGCACAGACACAACTACACCAATTTTACATCACAACTTCCACTAAGAATTATTTCGACAACCACTGAACTGCACTCGAAAAAATCCCACCAAAAACTCTTAATATAAAATGTATATAAATTTAAAACTATCTACGGAACCACAACTAACAATATTCTTAACGTTACTAAACAAAGCATTTCTCCGCTGCGCAGTAAAGTTTTTTCTTTCAAAAAGAGTCAAATAAAAAAGCTTGGGAGGTGTAATATGACGTAAGCTTCGCCGACTGGTTTCTTGATGACCTTACTATATACAAGAATGAGACGACTGTCTGTTTGTTTGTCACTTGAAATTATGGTCTTAAAAGTCATTATTTTGTAAGAACGAAAGAAAGTAAGTAAAGGAGAAAGAAATATAGATAGAAAGAAAGAAAGGAATGGTTTTTACCAACTACACGTCAAACTGTTTTTTTCGTCCGTTGAAACTAAATGAGGCCCATAGTTTCTAGCTGACTACCCTAAGTAGAAAGAAAGAAATGACAAATGATTTTTATTTAATAAATAGGTTTTTAAAAACAACACGTAAAATTTTGTTTTTCGTCCTTTGAAACTAGATGAGGCTGATGTGTCCTAGTTGGTCACCCTGAAAATAAACACCGAAATAAACTCAGGGTATATAGGAAGATAGATGAAAGAAAGAAGCGCGGCGGCGATCTCCCGCGCCGGGCCATGGTCCGCATCGAGGAGGAGTAGCAGGTGGTGGACTCCTTCTGCGAAACAGTAATGCTAGCAAAGGAGGAGGCGGACCGCATAAGGCAATGGCGCTTAGGTCAGCGACCAAAGCACTTGTCGCAGTTGATCAAATGCTTAAATCAAAATTCGGGGTTGTCGGTAAATTATAAGGGTTTATATTAAGATAAAGGCGCCACAGACCTTTGGGACCTATATGGTGACCCTTAAAATGGAAGCTCGCTAATGTTTACAGCATATCAAAGCCTTAAAATGTTCCCACAGCTGGGACTCAGGCCTCCTCTCTAGAAAAGGGGCTGTTATTCACTACAAGGACCCATATGACCAGCCCATAAAGCCAGTTTCGCCGTTTTGAGAGCAGTGTTAATGAAATAAATTACACAAAGTAATGCACTTGGCTGAGTGTGGACCCGCGACCTACAACTCCAAGTCGGGGCCGTTACCACTCTGCCATCAATAGTTACAGACCTACATTTAATTACTTTATTACCTAGTGTTCAAATAACAGTACATTGTTATCCTGGGATGTAAGTAAGTTACTTAGATCCGAGACGATGTTTGGCAATAGTAGAAAGTAAATTAAAATAAAGTCATTTATAAAAAACATATAGTTTAATAATACTCTATTTATGTTATTTCAATTATACTGGCTGTATAGAAATTTGCGTCACGGTTCAATATATTGTCAAAAGAGACCTAGTTTTTTATAATAATTGGCAGCTGTCAGTTGAAAGTAATACTCCCTAAGGATGAAAAGTACTACCTTCAACCCGCTTCGTAGGCAACTTCAGACCTACTTTCAGAGCATGAGTAATGGAAAACAATTCAATTATTATGACGCATTGCCAAGCAAACCCAGCTACATAAGCTAGTGTCATTACCTTGATCTTGACCTGTTTTATTTTTTGTCAGCAACTTGAAACTCGTCAGAGAAAAAAAAGCTCAGGAAAGCCAGACACGCCTCAAGTTATTATGCAAAAACTTTCTTAAGGTTTTTTGTATGTATACTCATAAAAATATAGATATGTATCTCTTTAGGCGATAACCTTGATGGATAAGGTTTCAAACAAATATGCGGATTTTTTTTTATTTGCTACTAGCGACCCGCCCCAGCTTCGCACGGGTACTGATATTGAATATACACTTCTCACCAAAAAAATCGAAACACCTTGCAAGTTTACGTTTTGTCAGGATTATCAGAAAAATGTGTACATTTAGGAATAAATGTTAAATGTCGTTTAATAGTGAGTAATATGAGCTTATCAAATCTTAATGTTAATGTTCTAAATTTAAATGAATTTTTCATAGGTTTCGTATTTTGTTAAATGAGTCATTTTTATTCCGTATGGAGTATAAAGGAAATGGATAAAACAACACACGTAAATGAAAAAAAAAGCTAAAAAACGTTTATTTAATAACTTGTATTCCCTCCCCGAGCTCTAATTACTGCTTCCATACGGTTCTTCATCGATCGGATGAGAGTCACGATCACATGCTGTGGTATATTGTCCCATTCCTCTTGGATTGCATCTTGCAGCTGGCTAAGTGTTTCTGGGGCAGGATCTCTTGCTCGAATTCGTCTCTTTAATTCATCCCATAGATGTTCAATGGGATTCATGTCCGGGCTTCTTGCTGGCCATTCCATAATAGAGATATCGACTTCGTTAAGATAATCTCGTACGACGCCCGCGGTGTGAGCCCTAGCATTGTCGTGCATGAATATGAAGCCGTTGCCAATAAAATGTGCATAGGGCATCACATGAGGCTCGAGACACTCTTCGACGTACCGATGACAGTTTAGTGCAGGCAGACGTGGCCCAGACACGAAAGCAAGCTCTGTCTTACCGTCGGCGCTGATTCCTCCCCAAACCGTCCACGAACCGCCACCATAGCTGACCTTTTCTTCAATGCAGCATTGTGCATAGCGTTCTCCGTCTCTTCTGTAGACCTTGTTCCTTCCGTCGTTACCATACAGCATAATTTTACACTCATCAGAAAAGAGAACTTTGCTCCACTGTAGGTATGACCAATTTAGGTGCTCACGTGCAAAGTTAAGGCGCGCTCTTCGATGGTCTGCAGTTAATTTCGGCCCATTTGCTGGCTTATGCGGTACCAGTCCACGATCCTTCAACCTTCTTCTAATTGTAGAGTCACTTACAGCCACCCTTCGTACAACACGAAGCCGCTGCTGCAGTTGAAAAGCGTTAAGGCGTCGATTTCTTAAAGAAGTTGTTACAATAAATCGATCATCTCGCTCAGAAGTGACCCGATTCCTGCCAGATCCTGAACGGCGCGTGAACAAACCAGTCTCCCGATAACGTTTATAGACTCTATGAACAGATGACAGGCTTAGATGCAGTCTTGCAGCCACAACACGCTGACTAAGGCCAGAATCCAGCAATGCCACAACTTGGGCGGCTTCTGTGGGCGAAGTATCCATACGTTTTAGAAAAAAAACCTTTTTTCAGACGTCCCAAAGTCACAGTATTGAAATAAAAAACAAAAAGTTTAAGGATAGGCGCCAATTTTTAGTTTTTAAACGCTAAATGTACTCCAACCCTAAACACACATTTGTCTCAAAACAGTGATTCATTTCGTTTATAAGATAAACAAATGAAATTCTAATTTTGAATTTAGAATTTTCGCTTATTACTGTAATGGCCAAACTGCCAGCTATAATATATGTATTTTTTTTCATCGTATGAATTCTTTTTTGTGTTAAATTCGGACAGAAACAATGAAAACGGAAGTGTTTCGATTTTTTTGATGAGAAGTTTATTATGCATGTATTGTACACATAAACTTTCTTTTTGAATCACTCTATTAAAAAAAAACTGCATCGAAATCCATAGCTTAGTTTTAAAGATCTAAGCACACATAGCGGGAAGCGACTTTGTTTTATACTATGTAATGATAAACTAATGCTTGACTGCGACCCCACCTGATGGTAAGCAGTGATGTAATCGTTGATGGTGAGGCGCACTAGTTTATTAAAAGCCTATTTATTCTAGCTTTGAAGACACCCAAATTATAATCAACAATAATAAAACATTAAACTGCATCATTAAAAATCATCTTGACGAATGACGAATCTCGCCCGGGTGGAGCGAAAAACAGTGTCAGACTCTTACTGACTAAACACCTCACCCCGTTCCTACTTTGCCTTTTGCACTGGGGCCATGCCTTCCTTTCAGAAAGAGACCCTGAGCCCCAGTAGGTTTCAACTCTTTTGCAGAGTCCCTACGGTTTTGCTGACAACAGAGGCGCACGGGAACAGATCACCATGCATACCAGGGCCAGAGCCTTCCTTTCAGACACAAACCCTTGGCCCTAATTGGCTTCGACCCTTCTGCAGGGTCCCTACGGTTGCTGACAACTCCTTGAGGCGCGCGGGAACAGTGCGCGCCGTCGACGACTGGGCTTGGTCCTGACGATTACCAGACGACCGGATGGCGAGCTACCCAATGCTCGCCGTCCGCAAGCCCGCGCCTACGGTGGCCGGAAATCGGGATCGGAATCCCGGCGGCGTCTGTTGCGCAAGCGCCGTTGCCTTAAGCCTCCTTTGCTAGCATTACTGCTTCGCAGAAGGAGGCGACCGCCTGCCACTCTTCCTCACTCCGAACCATGGCTTCTACCAAGGCCCGGCGCGAGAGATCGCTGCCGCCGATCGCTCCCACGAGGACACGGCGATGCTCTGCCCAAGCGGGGCACACCTCAACCACCATGTACCGGTAGCGCAACGCTGTACATCTGCTGGTCCGATGATGGAACGGGCTAGGCGGATCTATCTCTTCATCGGCTTCCTTCTTCCTCTCCATCCATCCAACTTTATACTCATAACTACTTTGCAATGTATCTATTACCCAAGCAAAATCTACAATACTTAGCTTAACAGTATTAAAAGCAACATCTTCAATTCCCAAAAGGAAAGCTTAGTAAAATATGTAGATGAAATGCTGTGGTATATTAAATCTAGGTCAGATAGTTGCAACTGATGTACTCTGTACTGACGTATCTCTTCAATTGTGTATTTAGCATTTGCGTCAACGAAGGAATATGTTAAAGGATTGGTAAGAACTTCCAGAGTATGAGCTTGTTGCTTTCTTATTGATTTAAAATGTATGTCAGGCATACTGAATTTTTTTAAGTTTGGAAATCATTTAGTGATTTCTCCTGTTCTAGGGAGGAACGAGACGACATTCAGTAAGGGCTACGGTGCAAAAGGGATACCACCAAACTCTAAAGAGTGCGATGGCTCACGCTTTGTAAGAGGAAGCCGTACAACAGGGTTCACGCACGCACAGAGTTCGAGAAGTGGTGGTTTCGCCTTCAGTACAGCTACGTCAACGAGAAGGGGTGGTTTCTTCTTTGGCAAAGTCCCGCTATATTCCGGCGTATTACGGGTGCAGAGAAAAAGGGCACATTGTTGTTAACTAAAACCATACCTGTGTCTTTTTTGCGGTAGAAAAGAAATTATCCAAGACAAAAAACCCACCCCGTGCCTAGATTGCCTTTCAGGCCAGGGCCGAGCCTTCTTTTCAGACGCGAACCCATAGCCCCATTAGGCTTCGAGTTCGACCCTTCTGTAGAGTCCCTTCTTATCGATTTCAAAAATAATCTAGACTAAAATTATGCGTACAGCCAAGAAGTGGAATTCCTTGCCGGGGTCTATGTTTCCTGATGGCTAAAACCCGGGAATCTTTAAGTCAAGAGTGAATAGGTTACTTCTAGGTAAGCGCGCTCCATCGTTGACTACATTGTCGCTTTCCATCAGGTGAGATAGCGGTCAAGCGCAAACCTATAATCAATAATAAATAATAATCTATCAGTTTCTGCTGACTCAATATGTCACTCTTCAAATTGAATGCGTTCTGCCTAATGTTGGCAGCTTGAAAAGGAGCTGAAGTTCACACACACAGTGTTCAAAACCTACACTATAGTCAATGAATCTATCACCATGTGATTATGATAACATAACTAAAACAATTCTAAACTTATTCACCAAACAGTTAGCGGATCCACATTATATTGTGTTTACTGTTATAATACATATATATTTCCTAGAATTCGCAATCTTTAATGCGGATGACGGAGATGGCCGCAAGCCCTCTCCAGCTTTTGAACCATATAATATTTAGAAAATACTAATTTATACATGGGCTACTTCGCGCTGAAGTCATAGTTTAAGAGTTCTGTTATATTGTGAGAAATTTGTGACAGGCAGGAAATTACGGAACCCTACAGTGAGCGTAGCCCGACACGCTCTTGGCCATTTTTTTTTTAAATAATTACAGTAAGTGGTTTTTTTTTACTTTATTTTACCGCAGACATGATGGTCCGCGCACTTTTCTATAGTATAGGTACATGATTGTTTATACAGTATTTTTTTTTGAATTGGCATTCGTCATGCCCTCATCTTCACTTAAAGCTAAGCTTAAAAACTACGCGAGTCCACCTTAGACTCTTTTTTTTGCTTATTGCTACGTTATTACAAAAAAACCACTGCATGTGTTTCATATTACAATATTATTATATATATACGAGTGTATATTTTCTTTTTTTTTGTTCTGTTACTTATTCTTAATGCTAATACTACAGTAAGTGATTAATCTTTTCTACTGTACTACTTAATGCCGCCGGGACCCGGAAAACGAGGAAGGCCTAAGAGGCGTTGGATCTACGTCGTAAGGGACGATATGCGTGCCAATGGGCTTACGGCAAAGGACGCGAAAGACCGAGCGAAGTGGAGGCGTTTGAGTTGGAAAGCGGACCCCGGGCACCGAGGTGAAAGCCAAGGAAGCAACCGGGACTAGCGCTGAGATGATGATGATGATGATGACTGTACTACTTAATGTGTATGTTTTTGTGGAGTAAATAAAGCTACATTTTCAGTAGATCACTATGTACTGACCCTAACAACACACACAAAGAATTTGCCAACAATAATCTAGAGTAGATATTTCCTCTTAGCAACTCCTACATTTCCTATAACGATCTATCTAACCGTGTCATCTCGAACTATTTAGTGTGACCCCGTCATTCATACACGTGGCCCATCTTGTCCTATTATAGACCAATTGGTGACACGAGCGAAGTATTAATGGGCCACAATTATAAGCCACGTAATACCGTCAGTATCTGGCTTGGGGAACCACGCGTGTATCGGGTCATCACCTTTACTGACGATTAAATTGCGTTGTCATGTTAGTACTTTTTTATATGGTGGGTAAAAATCATCCAATGATGAGTCCTGCTCGTGGGCGAAGCGGGAAACAGTGTCAGACTCTTACTGAGTAAAGAACCTACCCCGTTCCTCCCTTGTCGCCACTGTGTGGCCAGCCCGGAGGACACGGTGGAGCACACGATAGAAGTGTGCCCCGCTTGGGAAGAGGAACGCCGTGCCCTCGTGGGGGTGATCGGCGGCGGCGACCTCTCGCGCCGGGCCTTGGTTCAGGCCATGGTCCGCAGCGAGGAGGAGTGGCAGGCGGTCGCCTCCTTTTGCGAGGCAGTAATGCTCGAAAAGGAGGAGGCTGACCGCATAAGGCAAAGGCAACGGCGCACTCGCCGTAGCCGTCGCCGCCGCGATTCTGCCGATATCCGGCCACCGTAGACACTGGCTTGCGGACGGCGAGCAATGGGTAGCTCCCGTCCGGTCGTCTGGTAGCAGTCCAGACCGACCCCAAGTCGTCGACGGCGCGTTCCGTTCCCGCGCGCCTCAAGGAGTTGTCAGCAAACCGTAGGGACCCTGCAGGGTCGAAGCCTTCCGGAGCTGAGGGTTGATGCGAAAGCGTTACACCGGGAATAAGGCAAGGAAGGTACGGGGTAGGTTCTTTAGTCAGTAAGAGTCTGACACTGTTTCCCGCTCCGCCCAAGAGTGGGATTCGTCATTCGATGATTTTTACCTACCATAAAAAAAGTACTAAAAAAAAACCCCGTTCCTCCCTTGCCTTATTCCCAGAGCCCCGGTATAACGCTTTCGCAACAACCCTCTGCCTCCAGGAGGCTTCGACCCCGAAGGGCCCCTACAGTTTGCTGACAACTCCATGAGGCGCGCGGGAACAGTGCGCGCCGTCGACGACTTGGGCTCGGTCTGGACTGTCATGTTAGTACTGCTGATGTTGTATCGGCAGACATGACAGAGTAATTTATGTTTGTTAATTAGGGATAAATGTTAATTATATTTATTTTGCTAAAAAATATTTTACAGGGCCGTTTAGTACTAACATAACAGCGCAAATTATGGTTGGTAAATCATCATCATTACATAGTATAAAACAAAGTCGCTTCCTCCCTATGTATGCTTAAATCTTTAAAACTACGCAACGGATTTTGATGCGGTTTTTTTATGGATAGAGTGATTCAAGAGGAAGGTTTATATGTGTAATACATGCATAATATATTTGATATCACCATTGCACCCGTGTGAAGCTGGAGCGGGTTGCTAGTGATATATATTCCGCAATTGTCACACAATGTCGTCTAGTTCCAAGCTAGCAAACAGAGTTTGTATTATAAACATAATTATACATATATTTCTAAATTCATACCTATTATAGATAAATTACACTCAGATACAGAATAAATGATTGAACTCGTCACACAAACATTTTTCCTGGGTGGGAATCGAACACACGACCTCTGGCCAGCCAGTCAGGGCCTCTAATCACTACACCAACAGGCCAGTCGGAAAAGTTGTCGAACGCCTGCGTTCGACAACTTTTTTGGGCTCAAGAGTTTAAACTAGATGAGGCCGGTATTTTTAGCTGATTACCCTGAAAAAAAAAAACATAGAAACAAACTCAGGGGTCAGACTCTTTTGAAGTTTAAAGTTCATACAGTATACATAGCATCAGCCTTGTGCAGGTTAGTGTAACAGCCCCGACTTACGAGTTGTAAGTCAAGGGTTCAAACCCAGCCAGGCCCATAAGTTTTGTAATTTTTTTCATCACCACTGCTATCAAAACGGTGAAGGAAAACATCGTGAGGAAACCGGCATGTCCTAGAACCAAAAATTCGTAGACATGTGACATCCACCAATCCGCACTGGGCCCACGTAGTGGTTTATGGCCCATTCACTCTCCTAGAGAGGAGGCCTGTGTCCCAGCAGTGGGAACTTTATAAAAATTAAAACGATAAAACAACTTTTGCCGGGTCATTCAGAATTAGGAACGAGTTGAATATATTATACAATGGTGCCAATCAAATAATTATGGTGACAATTATATATTTAATTTAACAATAACTGTTTAAAAGTCATGACGAACTATTGTTTAAATAAAATAAGGATCTGTTTAAATTATTAATCTGTGGTGAACGTCATAGCGCCTTAGTAACTAATGCGTGTCAATATAACATGCGTCAGGTACTAATTGCCACACAAAAAAATAATAATAATGCTGGCAATGACGTCCTGTGGTTGTCCTCTAAAGTGACTAAGTTGAAGACAGATAATCTTGACTATGTTGCGAACTTTCTTAGGAACTACCCTATAAATACCTACAACATAAAAAAACTACCTAAATTTTTAGAATACGTGTGTGTGTTTTCAATATATTTACAGTTCCGACGGCCGTACTATAAAAAGCAATTAAAAATTCACTGTTATAGACGTAAGTGAGTATGTACCCGGCTGACAGGAATCCATCATCATTTCAGCCGAAAGACGTCCACGCTCGGACATGACTAGGAGAGGGAATGGCCAAAACGTGGGCCCAGTAATGGTTGGTAGATGTCAGAAGCCTTCGAATTTGTTTCTAGGACATGCCGGTTTCCTTACGATGTTTACCTTCACTGTTTTGAGGGGAGTGGTGATGAAATAAATTAAATAGAGTTAAGCACCTAGCTGGGTATAAACCCGTGACCTACAACTCGCCTCAAGCCCTTACCACTACTCTCAATAAAACCGAATGATATAAAACCAAAAATATTCATTTCTGTTAGGTTTCTTTTAAAATAATGCTGGCTGGTACTGATATATTGTATTATGAGGAACAAATAAAACTATCTTGTTTGAACTGTCTCACTGAAAGGCTCTGTTTCATTATTCAAAATTACAAATTTAGACACTTGAAGAAGTCAGACTATCAGAAAAATGTCGTGCAAATTGAGAAACACGCCTCAACCTTCAGTCTAGGACCTCGTGTGTTCACGTGTCTCCAACTAACGGTAACCAAGCAGCTAGGTGACACGAGACTACTCAGGACATGTCGCAACTAGCTCCAGGGCCTTTTCCATGAATAGAAAAGTTATGAATTAAACATCTAGTTAAAGACCTTGGGCTTGATTTGGAGACTGATGTAAAAAGAGAATAGATCAAGATATTATTTTTGTCTTTTTGATTTTACATGGTATGTGGTAACCAGGCTTACCGACCTTACCACAATAATCGTCAAAAAATTAATTCTTTGCTTTAAGATCCCTAGGTAATCTACACTAATATAATAAAGAGGTAAAGTTTGTTTTTTTGTTTTTTTGTTTGTAGGGGGTAATCTCTGGAACTACTGGTCCGATTTGAAAAATTTAAGCGACAATAGAAAGCTGCTTTACTCCTGAGTGACATAGGCTATATTTTATGTACGCGGGCGAAGCTGCGGGCAAAAGCTAGTAGCTTAATAATTAATGTGTTCGGCCAATGCTTTGTAAGCAAGAGTGGGATGTCCACCATTTTTAGGGTGAAAAAAAAAATCATTGACAAATCCTGCCCTTGTGTGGAACGGAAAATACTGTAAGACTTTTACTGACTAAACCACCCGCACCCATGGCCCCAGGAAGCTGCGACCCTGCTAGGCCCCTGCAGTTTGTTGACAACTGCTGACCCACTTGCTGACGACTGGCCTGTCAGTCTAGTAGTTAGTGACCCTGACTGCTATGCGAGAGGTCGTGGGTTCGATTCCCACCCAGGACAAATGTTTGTTTGATGAGCACGATCATTTATTCTGGGTCTGGGTGTAATTTATTCATAATATGTATGTATTTAGAATTGTATAAGCTTGTTTATCAGTTGTCTAGTACTCATAATACAAGCTCTGCTTAGCTTGGGACTAAACAGCGTTGTGTGATAGAAAAAAAAAACTCCTTGAGAAGCGCGAAAACTTGCCGTCGACGTCTTGAGAACACCGCACCGTAGATCTACATAGTAGTCCAATGATGGAACGAAATTGCTGGTATTAAATTCTTTCCCATCTAAGTCAAATGCAACATACGTGACCAGTTTCGTCAGACTACATCGCGTCACTCGCCTAACGAACTAATCAACTATGACATGTCAGAAGTCAATTGTGGTTGCATTTGAGACAGCATGGCGACTGCAACCGAACGGAGTCGTGTGTGCAATCAATTTGTGGACTTTGTCTTGCATTTTAGGCTGGTTGGTGAAGTGCGTTTTTGAGAGTCATTTGTTTTATTTTATTTTTTTTAAGTTTCGTAACTCAAATGGAACAGTCAAAGTCAATTTTTTTTATTTCACATGGGCCTACATGGGCACTTATAAAACGTCAGAAGGTAGTGCACGGTTCCAAATTGGTCGTTTCCTATGGAGAAGAACCGGCAAGAAACTCCATGGTTACTCTTTTAAAAAAATTGTTATCTTTACAATATTTCCATATTACAGCACATAAATTATGTAAGGACAGTGCAGACAAGTCAATATTGAACTCCTACCGTTAAAATGGTAGGAAGTAATCTAAAATTTGTGTCTACAATGTTCTCACATTCATTCATTATTGAAAGAGGCTATATATGGAACAAAATGGAACGCTTATAGGATCATTTTGTTGTTTGTCTTTCCCCTTAAGACCTTTTATCACGAGAGGAGGAGGTAGGTATCGATTTGAAATTAAAAGCATATACAAAGTTAATGATGAGATGGGCTTTCCTTAAAAAGGATCTTTGTACACACAATATGAACAACTTATACTTTGAGAGCAACCCGAAAATCACGAAATACAAACCCGCTGCTTCATAGATTTATGTTCACATAACTTGATAAAATATATGGAGCAGCGGTTTTTTTTTCAACAAACGAAAAAAAACTCAACTTTGTACGGAGTATGTACTCAAGTCTGCGGGGCCTTGAAGCTGTAAAAATGAAACTTCTAAGTTAAAGATAAAAAAAGATAACATACATTTCTACACTCTCAAAGGAGTCAAAATTCATAAGGTACTTCCCGTTGACCTAGAATCCTGAAATTTGGCATGAAGCAAGGTCTCATCATCATCATCCTACCCTTATCCCATATTACTTGGGGTCGGCGCAACATGTTTTTTCTTCCTCTCTGTCCTGCCCCCCTCCACACTATCACCAACTTCCTTTTCTTTCATATCACTCCTCACACAATCCATCCATCTCTTCTTCGGCCTCCCTCTTCCTCTCCACCATCTACGTGTAAACTCAGAACTCTTTTCGTAACATGCGTTTCATCTCTTCTCTTCACATGACCATACCAAGACAGACGATTTCCTTTCAACTTTTCAGTCAATGGCGCTACTTTCAAACTTCCTCTAATATACTGAAACAAGGTCTCATATTGTTTTTAAACAATTAAATAGTATCATGGATCTTTTCAAACAACCTTTTTGTCGTTCAGTATTTTCGGTTTTCACATTTTAAATTAAAAATTAAACAAATTACTAGGTATACAAATGTGTGTACATGTGTTTGATAATCTATCGCAATAAAATGATAATACTCCAATGTCTCCAGTGCGGACAAGATATGAAACTACTTTACACTTTCATATACGTAATTAATTAGCACTGTGATTATCCCACGTACCTTCTATCTACATACCGATGGTAATGATAAGGCAATTGTTATCATTCACTGATTACGTTAGTCAATATTTGTTAGGCCTATAGTTTAAACAAGGTGTAATTTAGATTAGTGACAATACTATTTCTTTACGGCATTTCATTTTTGCTAGTAATGAGTTGCAGTTTTTTTTTTATTATTCGGCAACTATCACACAACGCGGTCTAGTCTTAAATGTCAAGTGTCTTGAGCAGAGTTTGTGTTATGAGTACTAGTCAAGTGATAAACATACTTATATATTTCTAAATACATACATATTATAGATAAATTACACTCAGACACAGAACAAATGATCGTGCTCATCACACAAACATTTATCCTGGTTGGGAATCGAACCCACGACCTCCCGCATAGCAGTCAGGGTCACTAAATACTAGACTGACAGGCCAGTCAAACTAGAATATTCTTATTTAATCCTTATTTAGACTTATTTTCATTTCAAAGCCTTACCTGATTAGGCTGGTCTTAAGCTGCACAAAAGCTACTTCGGTACTTCCACTAATACTCATATAAATAAAACTAGGCAATACTCTTTAGAATCGTAAGTGTGTAGCCAACCTAACAAGCCTGCCTAGCAACTCAGCGGACGCCAGGCGATATTCTTGAGACAAATGAGAGGACGCAACTTATATAACTCATCAGTTTCATGTACTAGAGTTTATATATGATTTGATACATATGTAGTTACGCAGCGTTGAAAGGCCTCCCACAAGGTGGAACGATGACCTGGTGAGAGACGAGGGAGTGCGATGGATTTTTTTTATTGGATACCAGCTTTTGTCGCCCGCGCACACAAAATATAGCCTATGTTACTCAGGAGTAAAGCAGCTTACTATTGTTGCTAAAATTTTTCCAATCGGACCAGTAGTTCCAGAGATTACCTCCTACAAACAAAAAAACAAACTTTACCTCTTTATTATATTAGTGTAGATAAATAAACCAAAAACATCCCTGCGCCATTGGGTGGGGCGCCAGTGTCTTTTACTGACTATAAAACGCACTCCTGTTCCTTGTTTGCCTTCGTTCTAGAGCCCTGGGTTTCACAATAACTCACAGCCCCAGTAGGTTTCGACCCAGCTGGGCTTCTACAGTTTGCTAACAACTACTGGACTTAAAAATTATAAATCAAAATTGTCGGACTAAATAAAAATTATTAATCATCATCATCAGCCTTTTAAAGTTCCCACTGCAGGGACACAGGCCTCCTCTCACTAGGAGAGGGAATGGGCCATAATCCACCACGCGGGCCCAGTGCGGATTGGTGGATGTCACATGTCTTCGAATTTTTGGTTCTAGGACATGCCGGTTTCCTCACGATGTTTTCCTTCACCGTTTTGAGAGCAGTGGTGATGAAATAAATTACACAAAGTAATGCGCCTGGCTGGGTTTGAACCCGCGACCTACGACTCGTAAGTTGGGGCAGTTACCACTCGGCCACCACTGCTCTCAAATTATTAATCATAGTTAGTAAAATATTTCTTTTTCCTAAGGTTTACAAACTTATTAAGGCAAACCACACATCGTGTTTACTACTTATATTTTAGACAAATCTCGTGGACCCGTTGGGAAATGAACAACATTAGAATCATGGTCTAGAGTTGTCCAACTATCGATAGTTTCCCTATCGAATGATGACCTCGAAAACTAGTAACAATATCGATAGTGCTATCGATATTATCGATAATATCGATACTATTGATAGTATTGCTTTAGGAGCCTTCGATAGTATCGATACTATTTTTGCATATCAATACTATTGCCCATATCACACTACTGATAGGATCGATACTATCGATAGGCTATCGATAGGCTATCGATACTATTGATATGACGTCATCTATCGTTAGACTATCGATAGTTTAGCAATAGTCGACTATTGATATGCAACACTATCATGGACCTTTTGGAACAACCAATTTATTTATTTATTATACACTTTCTTGTACACCAAGACTATAAATACCACCACCATGCAACCGGGTCTGTTTCTGATAGGAAGACTTGGCCCCCGGGCGAGGGACGAAGAAGGAACGGGGTGGGGAGTTTAATCCGTAAGAGTCTGAAGCTGTTTCCTGCTTCGCCCAAGAGCGAGATCAGTCATTGGATGGTTTTAGCCCCATAAAAAAAAAATACAAAGACAAAGTTTTTCATTACGTTACTAAGCATCTTGTCATGCAAAGAAAAGGTCAAAACACTTTAGGTAAGCGTCTTTAGAGCACTCACTTTAGATATATTTGGATATCTGCATTTAGCTAGTCGCCGTAGAGAATATAAATAAAATGCTAAAAGTCTTATTTATAGCCTCTGTTTGTATACACCGTTAAATTTTGGTCGTTTTAATTCTGTGAAAGGATCCGGTACATGAAACACTATCGATTTGTAAAGATAAAATAAAAAAATAAAGTTATTTTTTCCTAAAACTAAAATTAATTTATTAATTTATTAAAACTTTATGCACATAAGGCGGACTAATGGCGGACGTAATGCCTTAGGCATTTTCTACCAGTCGACCTTAGGGTGGTGCAGAAACGTAACATGGTAGGTGCAACTTAAAAAGATAGACAAAAAGAAAAAAATATATATAATAATAATAAATACATACTTATATACATAATTAAAATAATAATAACAAACAACACATTATCAACAACAACAACAACATTGCTTAATTTATGGGTATACGAAATTTATAGCTTTAAGTAAAGAACAGCTGAGTAGGTTCAATGGCCGTAGGTAGTTAGTACGCATCGACCTACCGCTCAGCTGTAATTTTATCTTTACAAATCGATAGTGTTTCACATACAGGATCGACTCTCCACGGGTTTAAAACGACCAAAATTTAACGATGTATAAATTGCATGAAGAAACATTTTCAAAGGAGCTTTATTCATCATCATCCTTTTTAATGTTCCCACTGCTGGGACACAGGCCTCCTCTCTAGGAGAGGGAGGGAGGGAGCTTTATTTATTCTATTCTTATGCTCAAATTCAGAGAAAATTCCGTTTTAGTTGGTAGATTGAATATTTTAATTAATAAGCAAGCTTTTACCACTTGGCCACCTCAACTCGACCAAGTTGAGGTGGCCGAGTGGTACCACCCCATTCCTAAGTAACAGTAAGTAATAAAACGAGAAAAAATCATTTTAGTTGGTGGATTGATTACTTTAATTACTAAGCAAGCTGTCAGCCACCACAGGTGGCTGAGTCACTTCAACTCGACCGAGGTGAGGTGGCCGTGTGGTACCACCCCATTCCTAAGTAACTGCAAGTAATAAAACGAGAAAATTTCATTTTAGTTGGTGGATTGAATACTTTTATTACTAAGAAAGCTGTCAGCCAGAGTCACTTCAACTCGACCGAGTTGAGGTGGCCGAGTAGTACCACCCCATTCCTAAGTAACAGTAAGTAATAAAACGAGAAAATTCCATTTTAGTTGGTGGATTGATTACTTTAATTACTAAGCAAGCTGTTAGCCACCACAGGTGGCTGAGTCACTTCAACTCAACCGAGTTGAGGTGGCCGAGTGGTACCACCCCATTCCTAAGTAACAGTAAGTGATAAAACGTGTCTCGGAACAGAATTTGATCAAGCTCACGTTTTAAATGTATGTCGAGGACGCAACATACGTCACAGTGACGCATGCGCAGCTAATCGTAACCAATTCTATGCGAGAGTCGATCCAATCGGTGCGCAAGAGTTTATCGACTCCTGAAGCATTCATTTGCATGTAATGGTTTGATTGTACTTCGCTTTGTGTTTACGGTCACAAGGTTAATGATTTCAATTTGATATCGTTTATTTATTTTACACTTGATATTTGAACTTCATATAGTACAATATCTGTGCAGAATATAAGTTGAAAGAAAATGGCGAACGACTTTCAATATACAGTAGGATTTTTAAGTCTCAGTTGAAGCAGGGGCAGAAGATAGTGTTAGACCAATAAAATTGATTGAATTGATTAATTTATAACTTGTTGACATTATTGTATCAGTTTGTAAAAATCCCTTACCAATAAAAAAACTATGACTATGACTTTTACTGAATATAAAATCCACTCCAATTCTTTCTTAGTCTTGGTTCCAGGGCTCGGGTGTAACGTTTTTACATAGTGCTTTGGTCCCAGTAGGCTTTGGCTGCTGGGCCTTCTTGAGGCGAGCGTGGATTGGTCCTTACCGTCGACGACAAGGGCCTGTAAGATACCCTTTGCTCGCCGTCCGTATGTCCACACTTACGGTGGCCGGAGATCATCGGGATCGGGATACCGGTAACGACTAAAGTGTGAGGAGAGATGCCTCATGCGTGCGGCCTCTTTCTTTGCTAGCATTACTGCTTCGCAGTAGCTTCACAGAAGGAAGCGATCGCCTGCCAAGTAATACAAAAACACAAAACAAAGGTTCAGTTGAAAACCAGCGTTATGCTGAACTGGACCGGTTTGGCACAGCCGTGAGACATATTGTTATTGTTAATTTTTTTTTTTGTTTTTTATTTTGCAATTAATTATTTATCTGTTTGTACATATTTCATGGTATGCCAAATAAATCTTTCTTATTTTCTATCACTTTTCACCAGCATAAGACCTAGTACCACAGAATTTTGACTATCCGTAATCCTTAACAGGCAATCTTTCAGATCACGCCATGATTATCCCTATCTAAAAGATACGGAAAGATAACGCAAAGTGCAAGATATTAGTGGCATTAACACAATTGGTCAAAAGATAAGGGTCTTTGTCTGTCGCCGTGGTATTTGTAGAGATAAATTGGTGTAGCTGTGTGATTTTCACGGGGAAGGCACGCCTTAACCGTGAAAAAGGTGTGTTTTGAATTAAATGATTTGGAGTATTTTATCTTATATATAAAATGAGTATATTAGAGGAAGTCTGAAAGTGGCGCCAGTGACTGAAAAGTTGAAAGGTAATCGTTTGTCTTGGTATGGCCATGTAAAGAGGAGAGATGAAACGCATGTTACGAAAAGAGTTCTGAATTTACACGTAGGTGGATGGAGAGGAAGAGGGAGGCCGAAGAAGAGATGGATGGATTGTGTGAGAAGTGATATGAAAGAAAAGGGAGTTAGTGACAGTGTGACGGGTGACAGGACAGAGTGGAAGAAAAAAACATGTTGCGCCGACCCCAAGTAATATGGGATAAGGGTAGGATGATGATGATGATGATGATATAAAAATATTTATTTTTAGCGAAACTAACGAACAGCTCTTCAGCTGTTCGTTAGTTTCGCTTTCCCGAAGATGGCGCTGTACTTTGGACTACTTCGCACTTCTAAGTCGTAGTTGAAGGGTTTTGATACATTGTGAGAAATTGGTAAAGGATGGGAAAGAAAGAAATCAGTTTATTTACGCTTAATGACACAAACTTAAATTTAATCTACACTAATATAATAAAGAGGTAAAGTTTGTTTTTTTATTTTTTTGTTTCATTATCATCAGCCTTTTTAATGTTCCCACTGCAGGGACACAGGCCTCCTCTCTAAGAGAGGGGAATGGGCCATAATCCACCACGCGGGCCCAGTGCGGGTTGGTGGATGTCACATGTCTTCGAATTTTTGGTTCTAGGACATGCCGGTTTCCTCACGATGTTTTCTTTCACCATTTTGAAAGCAGTGGTGATGAAATAAATTACACAAAGTAATGCGCCTGGCTAAGTTTAAACCCGCGACCTACAACACGTAAGTCAGGGCCGTTACCACTCGGCCACCACTGCTCTCATCGTTTTTTTGTTTGTTGGAGGCAATCTCTGGAACTACTGGTCCGATTGGAGAAATTTTAGCAACAATAGAAAGCTGCTTTACTCCTGAGTGACATAGGCTATATTTTATGTACGCGGGCGAAGCCGCTGACAAAAGCTAGTAATCAATTAGGAAGATATGCGCTACTTCCGCGCAAAACGGCCGAACGCTCAGCATAAGGCTGTGGCTTCATGCACATTGCGATGGGCCACAGCGCTGGTTTTCAGCTTTGGCCGGAAACTACGAAACCCTACACAGAGCGTGACTCGACACGCTGTTGGCCAGTCTACAGTGCTCAGAAGCGTCTCAATCTCAATATATTTTAAAATTAAAATATAATTATATCTGTAGATAGACGTTATCAATTTGACATAATTATCGAAACGGCACCTACCTACTTCCATGTCCAGAATTATAAATAGGTAATCTGATTATGAATGCGGATGACGGAAATTTTTTGCGTATTATGTATTTTGGAATTTATTATCGTTATGTAATAGTGTATGTAAGCCACGGGCGGCATGTTGAATTATGAATGAACAGAAAATTGTTAAGGTTTAATCCCGAATGCTGTGAGAGTTTTATATAATTAACTCCCGAGCTCAGAGAGGGTTTTCATTTTACGAATTCAAATCAAATTATTCGCTAAAAAATCTTCGTACTAAATTAAAGGCGCGGATTAACCCCCCGAGTCGTAGATGCCACGTTAGATGGCAACAATCAGCGTTGCCATCCAGCGTGGCATCTACGACTCGTGGGGTTGATCGAAGAAAAGTCCAGCCAGAATGATTAAACTCTTGAAGCGGCGTTCGCACATCTATTGTCTTTCTACTAAGTCTCTATTTACGGTATGCGAAGTTTATTGACCTATATAAAGGGCAAAGATTATTTTATTGCATCAGCCATATAAAGTTTGCTGTTAAACAGGCCTTATCTCTAGGAGAGGGAATGAGCCATAATCCACCACGCGGGCCCAGTGCGGATTGGTGGATTTCACATGTCTTCGAATTTTTGGTTCTAGAGGACAGGCCGGTTTCCTCACGATGTTTTCCTTTACCATTTTAAGCAGTGGTGATGAAAAGAATTACACAAAGTATTGCGCCTGGCTGGGTTTGAACCAGCGACCTATTACTCGTAAGTCGGGACCGTTACCACTTGGCCACCACTGCTTTTATCTTTTTAAAGGTTTATTTCATTTGAATATATAATTCTAAGTTAAGATATCAAATTTCTTTCACGAAAAATGCATGTGTCCGGTCTCGATAGATTCACTTTAGTTCAAATAGCTTATGTTTTTATTCGATTATTTTATGTTTTTTGAGTGTTAAGAACTAAAGAATACCCACAATGTTGAATGCTGTGTTAATCTATATAATTATATAAAAGGAGAAACTGACTGATTGACATATCAATGCACAGCCAAAAGACTACTGGGACTAGGAGCGTGAAATTTTGCAAAGGGCTTCCTTTTATGACGTAGGCGAATACTAAGAAAGGTTTTTCCAGAATTCACCCCCTAAAGTGGTGAAACACATGTCCAAATTTTTGCGAATTTTCACACGAGCAAAGCTGCTGGCAGAAAGCTAGTGGTATATTTACATTTATTTAGTAAACTGTACAAATAATAAGATATCTAACCTTAAAACTACATAACCCTAATTAACTTAACTAAAAATACCTAATCTAATAAAGCGTCAAAAAACTCCTCCGCATCGCTGTCGACCGGTAAAGTGCCTAAAAGGCTGGCCGCATTGCCACGCTGTATGGCAATGCTTATTCTTTGCCCAAGGTAAAAGCCAGCCCTTGGGTCACGCGAAGTGTCAACAAGTCGTTTAGAAAGTTCATTAAACAACTTGTGGGCACTCGGACCCCACGATCCGAGAGTTTCAACCCCAAACGGCTCAAAAATATAACTACCAACAAGATTAGTATATTTCCGCCGCTTGAGGTTCTCCGCAGCCGCAGCGGCAGCACCGGCACAGCATGATGAGCTAGGAAGATGAGATGGCGCAAGAGTATCGACACAAAGCTAGTTATATGTATTATTTCGTTTATTCAATATGTAACATATAAATTATATTTTTAAATATTTCATTAAAAAAAACAAAAAAACATTTAAAAATATAAAAAAAATATAAAAAATAGTGTCCCACCGGTATCGGGAACAGGGTCCAAGCTACCGGCGGTCAGGGCTCCAGAGAAAGGAACCTCCTAACTATACGAGCCGTGTCCAGGAGTACCGCTTTCTGAATCAAGCCCTTGATCCAGCCGCCTAACGAGAGCCTCCTAAGGTGTTGGTCGAGGCTCTTGGCTATTAAGCCATTGGCTGACACGACTATCGGTACAAATATGTATTATTATTGTTATATTATGTTTTTTCAGTCTTAAGAACTAAAGAATACCCACAAAGTCGAATGCTGTGTTAATACACACATATAATAAGTGTCTCTGTTACTTTGTATATACAAACTAAGTAATAGATACTTAGCAAAACCAGTTTATTCCTATTAGTATTTTTACCACCTTGTATACCATGTTCTAGCAAATAACTATATTATTAAAGTGGCAACATTTTACCTGAATACGAGACAACTACGATCAAACTTGCGTGACTGCACTAGTTTTCAAATCCTATACGTCTTTCTTCGTAGAAAGATATTTTCGACTATATTTAAATTAAGGTAGAGTTTCTTTTTAAGGGAACACATAGAATAAAAGGTTTGCATAATAATAATTGAATAGTGTGTGAGACAATGATACTTTAATGAACCACACAACACGAATAAGCAACAATTTATGAAGATTTTAATTTTGCTAGTTTGCTATATTGCGCTACAGGTAAAATAGTATTTAAATCATTAAGCCCCAACCTATTGTTTTTTTTTTACTTGCTATAAGCTAGTGCTTGACTGCGATCCCACCTGATGGTAAGCAGTGATGCAATCGTTGATGGTGAGGCGCACTAGTTTATTAAGAGCCTATTCACTCTAGCCTTGAAGACACCCAAATTATATTCGGACGGAAAGATTGCAGCCGGCAAACTGTTCCAATCCCTCGATGTACGCGGTATAAATGACGAGGCAAAACGCTTAGTCCGGGCCGCAGGTGTCTCAACAACGTAAGGGTGGACATTTGCCGTACGCCGGGATGTCCGAAGGTGAAATTGGGATGGCGGAATCAAATCATGCAATTCCTGCGCACACTCTCCAAAATGCATCCTGTAGAAAACCGCAAGGCTGGCTACTCTGCGCCTGTGCTCGAGACTTTGAAGACTGGACCCAACCAAATCTGGATCACCAATCTGTTCTTTAATTGTGTCTATAATTACAAGATCGAAAGGTTAAATTAAAAGTTTCATTTTATTTCAAACTAGCGACCCGCCCCAGCTTCGTATTATGCATATAAACCTTCCTCTTGAATCACTCTATCTATTAAATACGCATCAAAATCCGTTGCGTACTTCTAAAGATCTAAGCATACATAGGGACTAAGCAAATTTGTTTTAAACTATGTAATGATTATAAACCATTTATAGGTAAAGATCAAGACAGTCTCTCCGAATAAAAAATGTTAATTGCACATTCCAATGGAGAAGAATGTGGAAACTCCATGACGATTTTTCACCTAAAAAAACCCTTTCCTTAACACTTCATCTTACATTGAATGATAGTTTATATAAACTACATTTGTAGGGTCAACTTAAAGTAACTAGATAATAAAATGATTAAAGTTCGTAACAGTGGTTAAAGTTACTATTACAGTTGGTAGTAACCGCTGTGTTCTAGTTATTATCATAACGGGTTAGGTCGCCGGTCACAACCAATTGTAAGAAGATTTTCTGGTGACTAGTATAATATAACCTACGTATCTTTTTTCTCCTCCGTTGTCAAATCCATCCAAAGGTTGTCTTTAAAAAATCGCTTTTAGCGATAAGACCGCCCATTGTGACACTTTTTTAATTTTAAGTTCCAATAGTTCATTTTTATTTTGTGTGCAATAAAGAATATATCTATCTATCTGTCTATCTAGTACGCTCAGGATATGGGAGGTGTTTAGCATAGCACAGTGTCAGGCTTATAATGCTCCTACTGCTGGAACTCAAGCCTCTTCTCTAGGAGAGGGAATGGGCCGTAATCCACCACGCGAGCCCAGTGCGGGTTGGTGGATGTCACATGTCTTAGAATTTTTGGTTCTAGGACTTGCCGGTTTCCTCACGATGTTTTCCTTCATCGTTTCATTAATTCCATTGGGTGTATTTTTATGAAACTTTCACAAACTAAAAGATAATTTAATTACCAATCTTTTAATATACGGTTTTTTATTAATATTATCATTATAATTACACAGTATAAAACAAAGTCCCGCGGTCCCTATGTATGCTTAAATCTTTAAAACTACGCAACCGATTTTGATGTTTTTTTTTTTGTTTTTAATAGATAGAGTGATTCAAGAGGAAGGTTTATGTGTTTAATACATACATGATATATTTAATATCACCATAGCACTCGTGCGAAGCTGGGGCGGGTCGCTAGTTTTTAATAAATGAAGGAGAAATTATTATTCTAAAAATCTTGATACGCGGGAAGTGACGCTAGTTCCTCTTTTGTTTGAAGCGGCAATAGTGATGGAGTAATTTAACTCTTCAATTTACAAGAAGATTATACTAATTAAACTAAAACATTGATTAAAACTACGAATTTTTTTTATTGTAATTAGTGTTACTTTATTATTATATACTAGCTTTTGTCAGCGGCTTCGTCCGCGTATATAAAATATAGCCTATGTCACTCAGGAGTAAAGCAGCTTTCTATTGTTGCTAAAATTTTTCCAATCGGACCAGTAGTTCCAGAGATTACCTACTACAAACAAAAAAACAAACTTTACCTCTTTCTTATATTAGTGTAGACTAAAAGTAATGGAAAGTCACCAACAAGTGTCATGTTCGTAATGAGGCGAGCTGATCGAAAGGTCTACGGGTCACCTTGCTCAAACCTTCACTGGGGCAGCTCATACCACTTTCTCTGCAGTAGTGCGAAGGTTACTTCCGTTGGCATTAGTGCATGCTGGTTGCTAGGTAGGATTACATACTAGGAAATATATGTACGTGAATTATGTCACGGAAGGTATCTTAACTAATAAAAATTGTAAGAAACCTAGCTTTTGCCCGCGGCTTCGCTCCCGGCAACAGGCTATCGGCAATAGGCTGACTGGCCTGTCAGTCTAGTAGTTAGTGACCCTGGCTGCTATGCGGGAGGTCGTGGGTTCGATTCCCACTCAGGACAAATGTTTGTGTGATGAACACGATCATTTGTTCTGTGCTGGGTGTAATTTATCTATAATATGTATGTATTTAGAAATATATAAGTATGTTTATCAGTTGTCTCGTACCTATAACACAAGCTCTGCTTAGCTTGGGACTAGATGGCGTTGTGTGATAGTTGTGGACATATTATTATATATTATTATTATTATCGTGACAATTTTGCATTGTCATGCGATTTACAGAAGTAGGTATGCGAAATTTTAGCTCAATCCTTAACCGGGAAGTGAATCTCATTTGCAAGATTTGATCACAAACATTGGGACAGGTGAAACTAATATAAAGCTTATTACGGTTATCGTAGGCGCGGGCTTGCGGACAGCGAGCAATGGGTAGCTCGCCATCCGGTCGTTTGGTAACAGTCCGGACAACAACCAAGACAAGTCGTCTCCCGCGCGCCTCAAGGAGTTGTCAGCAAAACCGTAGGGACTCTGCAAAAGGGTTGAATCCTACTGGGGTCGAGGGTCTCTTTCTGAAAGGAAGGCTTGGCATCAGTGCAAAAGGCAAAGAAGGATCGGAGTGGGGTGTTTAGTCAGTAAGAGTCTGACACTATTTTCCGCTCTGCCCAAGAACGGGATTCGTCATTGTATGATTTTTGCCCACCATAAAAAAAATACATAAAGCTTGTAAAAGAGTTTTTATCTACGTTTAAATTCTTCAATAGCATAAGAACTACTACATATATAATATACGTAATAGCGACAATTGTAAAGGTATGTAGACATTGAAATTTCTTCCCCATCCGGTGACTAGCCGAGGCGAGGGTGTGGCCGTGAAGTCAGCGGGTACTAAAGTAACGGTACTGTCAAAACGTGGTCACAAATCACTGCGAGATGAAAAAGAAGTCTCTTATCTGCTGAATCTTGAACATTTTGTCGAGTTACCTATAAAAGGAAAAACTGACTGACTGACATATTAACGCACAGTCGAAACTACTGGAACTAGAAGTGTAAAACTTTGCACAAGGCTTCCTTTATGACATAGGCGAACACTAAGAAAGGGGTTTTCAAAATTCAGCTCCTAAACGAATGTAATCGGGGTCTAAAAGTTTGTATGGAGAACCCTACTTTCACGCGGGCGGAGCCGCTGGCAGAAGGCTAGTATGAATATAAATCAATGGAGCAGCGGGTTTTATTCGTGATTTTTGGCTTGGTCTCATAGTAAAAGTTATTTATACTGGTGTGTACAATGATTCTTTTTAAGGAAAACCCATTTGTCTTATCAACTTTGTACATTAATTGTTTTTGTGGTAGATAAAAATCGTCGAATAACGAATCCCGCTCTTGGGCGGGGCGGGAAACAATGTCAGACTCTTACTGACCAAACAACCGACCCCGTTCCTTTCTTGCCTTAGTCCCAGAGTCCCGGTGTAACGCTTTCACATCAACCTTCCGCCCCAGGATCGCATCAACCCTCGGTCCCAGGATGTACATTAATGCATATTCTAGTAGAGAAAAATAGTTTTTTTTAAAGATGAGAAGACCGCAACGTCTTTGCGAAACTGGAGTAGACAGTACTGTATTGTATAATATGCACTTCAGTTTTTGCTAAACAAAGTGTTCTATAAAAAAAAGAACAACATGACAATCACAACGAAAATACCGTTATTTATTTCGCGGATAAAATTAACGCAATAACGTAACGTAACATTGTACCTACTTAAAGCAATATATAACTGTGATTGGCTGATCAACTGATAAAAACCGCTGCGAGCTCGCTCGCTCGGTGGCCCCACCAAATAGCCGCTATATGACATTTTTATTGTAGACTCAATTGTCGTATATGTACGTATATATGTGTCAAGTATTGCGATATTTTATATCATGCCGTGTGCGTTTAAAATGGTTTTCATTCAGTTGCTGATTTGAGTCTCGTGACCTGGTAATCTGGCCAAATGGGGCTTCCTTGACCCATCGCAAATACAGTCAAAATCAAAGTCAAAATCTCTTTATTTCACATAGGCTTACATGGGCACTTGTAAAACGTCAGAAGCTAGGGCAGTGCCCCTTCACAGGATATGCGTCACCTCCTTTCCTGCTCAGCGTGCACTACCACCTGCACCTTTAATGACTTGTACGAGGCCAACGAAAGAGCTGTCCAGGTGGCTAAATATTGGTCGGACAAAATTTGAGTCGAAGATACGAAAAGAAGAAGAAGACCTATAATGGTTTTTTTATGGTGAAAATCATCAAATGACGAAACCCGCTCTTGGGCGGAGCGGGAGACCAGTGTCAGACTCTTACTGACTAAAAAACCTACCCCATTCTTTCCTTGCCTTATTCCTAAAGCCACGGTAACAGTTTCACACAAACCGGCAGCTCCAGAAGGCTTCGACCCTGAAGGGCCCCTACAGTTTGCTGACAACTCCTTGAGAAGACCTATAATGGTGGAAAGTCTAGATTGAGAACTACGGATATATCCGGTTACTATAACTTTTTTTGAAGGACATCGGCTATGAGCGTATACCTACATGAAACTAGCCAGCAAAACCGTAGGGACTCCGCAAAAGGGTTAAACCTACTGGAGCCAGGGTCTCTTTCTGAAAGGAAGTGGAAGTTTCAAAAGTGCCTGTAAATGGTTTTTTTATTTTATTTATTGGGGAAAACAAACAATAGCACATACAGTAATATACAAAGAAAAGATAAGAAATAGTTTTACATATGTGATATCAACAACGTTCTCCACATATAAAAACGTGAGACATTTGGTATGACAAGCGCTGTAATAAACTAGTATTATATATACATTTTTATTAGTAGTAGTTTATTTGGAATAAAATGATTTTGACTTTGACTTTGTTTCAGTGCGAAAGGCAAAGAAAGAACGGGGTGGTGTGTTTAGTCAGTAAGAGTCTAACACTATTTTCTGCTAATCCCAAGAGCGGGATTCGTCATTGGATGATTTTTGCCTACCATAAAAAAAAACTGCAACATAATATAAAAAGTGCTTACTATACGTATAATTTATTTATCCGTGCCCAGGGAGTATTTTTACTGGCTAAAACTCGCCTATGTTTTTCAGTTGATTTTTACATTCCAGTATTTTTTAGAAATTAGCCCTGACGCGTATCTATATAACAATTGTTTGAAGTTTCGTGGCATCGAATGTGGCTATTTCTTCATTTCATTTTTTTTTTGTTTCAGTCCAGTACTAACACATGAAGTCCAACTGCATCAATCGAAGATTTAGACAACTATAGTCACTTCGTTTCTAACTTACGAACCCTTTGTGTTCATGTTAATACTTGCTTATCCAATTTACTTTTGACGTTGGCAGAATAGTCGACACCGGCTCTATTTGCCATTAAAAAAATATAATAGAATAGAATTTCTTCATTTCATGTGTTGACCTACCTCCAAAGGTGAATGCGCACCATCCCAAATAACCCAGCTCTTCCCACGGTGATTCTGACCCAAACGGTCCATTGTCCAGCTTCCGTATGACGCATCATTGCCCATCGGAATGCTACAACGTAGTAGTTTGAACTAAATTATTTAACCCGTTCGGTACTTCGAGCCGGATGTGGCGCTGTTGGTGATAGATTTTTTTGAGGAGGAGAAAAAGGATTTTTATAACTCTAGGAAAAAACCTTGTCAGACTTTAACTTTTTTTTTTTATTCATTGTAGGGTTGCGCTTGACCGCTATATCACCTGATGGAAAGCGACGATGAGGTCGACGATGGAGCGCGCTTACCTAGAAGTAACCTATTCACTCTTGACTTAAAGATTCCCGAGTTGTAGCCATCAGGAAACACTGACTCTGGCAAAGAATTCTACTCCTTAACTGAGTAGGTAAGCGTGAAAGTGTATCAGACTAAAATTCCCCTGTATCATTCAGTTAAATTGTAAGCATAAATAAAAAATTGCTAGAAGTCCCATCCTGGCTTGATTTGGTGTTGGTTCTAGGATATAAACTTCATCATCATTTTAGCCGAAAGATCATATAGAAAATAGGTGAACATAGGTTTCCCCTATCGTTGGTGTCGCATATCCATCGAATTACCTTGACCCTCACATGTTTCCTATTGGAGCCATGGGCCAACTTCTCAAAGGAAGGCCGGGGCCCTAGTATGAAGGGCTAAGAAGGAATGGGTAGGTTTTTAGTCAATAAAAGTCTGGGGGCTTAGACAAAGTCACATTCTCACTAACGATAACGAAATTCGAAACTCCGAAATGTATGGAACTTACATATGCCTTCGAAAAGTCACGTGGTCAAACGTTTTCGATTCACTAATTGTTATTAGTTGTTTATACGTCGAATTGGACGTTTTAATTCGATAACCATAGCCAAGAAGTTGTTATTTTATCGAACCAACACTTCGACTTATCGATATGTTAGTCCATGTCACTTTGTCTACCATTTTGTGGTCGACATCGTTAAGGCGAAATCGAACTTAGAAATGGATTCGACACGGAGCGATTGCCAGTTGTCTAGGGCCCCTGGTCTCCCACTTCGCCTCTTCTTCATCTTTTCGAATCGATGATAAACTCTTTAAACTATTGGGGCCCAGTAGGGGACTACGTTGATTGCAGCATCAGTGCCACTTCGCCTAAGGACGGGAGATGTCATTAGATAATTTTTACCCACCATAAAAAAGGTGAATAGACCAAAATTAGAACAGGCAGTGCTTTATTATCATCATTATCATCAGCTTCTTTAATATTCCCACTACTGCGACACAGGCCTCCTCTATAAAAGAGGGAATGGACCATAATCCACCACGCGAGTCTAGTCCGAATTGGTGGATGTCTCATGTCTTCGAATTTTTGGTTCTAGGACATGCCGGTTTCCTCACGATGTTTTTCTTTACCGTTTTGAGAGCAGTGATGAAAATGAAATAAACTACACAAAGTAATAAGCCTTGTTGATGAAATAAACTACACAAAGTATTAAGCCTGGTTGGGTTTGAACCGCGACCTACAAGTCGTAAGTCGGGGCCGTTACCACTACGCCACCACTGCTCTACCACGCTTGTTTCACCGCTACCACAACTGTTTCTCCTCCTCAGTAAAACACTGCTGCGGTCTAAAGGACCCCATACCTCACTTTGAAAGTGTTAAAGAGTTACACTATAGGTTCCTTCCGTGGACTGCGCAATACATATCGGTTATTTCTTCACGACAACATGTTGATCAGTCTATTGTATACATTTTTATGTCGCATTTGTATTTTGCGTAGAGATCTTTAAACCAGTTTTTGCTCGTTTAAGCCATGTTATTTTTTTGTCTCTGTGTTTAATAAAATTAACAATTATGAGTACCTAGCTTGTTATGTATTTATCGCAGAATTTTTCCATTTGTCAAGCTTGTTTGTGTATAGAAAATTTTCTTTAATATGACTTAGAATACAGGGACATGCCTAATTTTTTTACAAGCTTGTATTAAGATTCACCTGTCCTGAAGTTTTTTTTTTTTATGGTACACAAAAATCATCTAATGACGAATCCCACTGATAATAAATGATATTTAGTTTTGCAAATAGGTTTTTCACAACACTTTTACACGTAATTTTTTTTTTTGTCAGTTTATACTTGACTAGCTTTTGCCCGCGGCTTCGCCCGCGTGGGTTTGGGGTTTCCGGGATAAAAAGTAGCCTATGTGCTATTCCGGAGTGTATCCTATGCCTGTGCCAAATTTCATTCAAATCCATTCAGTAGTTTTTACGTGAAAGAGTAACAAACATCCATACATCCATACATCCTTACATCCATACATCCATACTTACAAACTTTCGCCTTTATAATAGTAGTAGGATGAGTCCGGTGTTTCCTAGCTGACTACCCTGAGAACAAACACCGAAACAAACTCAGGGGTCAAAGTCTCTTTTAAAGTCCATACAGCAAACATGTATTAGTCGAATCATATGAGAACAATGTAGATTAGTGTCTGAGATGGTCTTTCACTAATCACTCTTGGGCGGAGCGGATACAGTGTCAGACTCTTACTGACTAAACAACCTGACCCGATGTTTGTGTTTAAATCTCGTAAATTAAATTTGATCCACTTCCCAGTAACCGATTGAGCTGAAATTTTGAATGCATTCAATCAGGTGCCAATGGAAAATTATTATGTCCTGGAGTTGATGTGATGATGGAACTGAAAGGTGGTCATATGGACTCTGTAATACGACATAACCCCATCGAATTTGGGCTCGTGTGATTCGTCTTGACAAGTTTTAAATATATAGGTATGTATATACGGCCCTCTGAAATCAAGCAAGCACTGTGACTTTCTGAAGCCAATTCCTCGATATATGCTAGATTAATACATTAAAAAAATATATATGTTTAACATCAATTCATCGGGTATGACTATGTGTGCACTTATGCTTGGCTAAGTGTTTATCTTACTAATATTATAAATGCGAAAGTTACGATGTTTGGATGTTTGTTACTCAATCACGACAAAACGGCTGGACGGATCTGGATGAAATTTGGCACACGCATAGGATACATTCCGAAATAGGACATAGGCTACTTTTTATCCCAGAAACCCCAACCCCAATACCACGCGGGCGAAGCCGCGGGCAAAAGCTAGTGGGACTATACGTCTTAAGTTAAGCTGAGAATTGTGCGTTACCAAATTCTGTGTCGTGATTTTTACTTATATAGGAAGGTTTAATGCATCGATATATTTACTATGCACTAGATTAGGCGTACCGTACAGTCACTTTGTTTCACTTAGGAGATCTGCAGGCCCATACACCTTTATATTGATGGCATTAGTGCAGTTTTGACGTTCACGTAGTGTGACAGCGCTGTAAGTTTTTAAAGTTTTGTTAGACAACATAATGCCAATGAAGCGCTGCAGCGGACTTTTGTATTAACTTTTCAGTATTTTGACAAATTAATAGTTTCTATGAACGAGCTTGTCTAGTGTATTGGTGTCTACTGTAAGACGTACAATGATAATGATGTTTTTTTTTATGGTAGGTAAAAATCATCCAATGACGAATCCCACCTTGGGCGGAGTGGGAGACAGTTTCAGACTCTTACTGACTAAACAACCTACCCCGTTCCTACATCGCCGTATATACCAGGGTTAGAGCCTTCCTTTCAGACCCGAACCCTTGGCCCCAGTTGGCTTCGACCCTTCTGGAGGTGGTTGGGACCCACGATGATAATAATGATCCTTATCTTAAGAGAATAAGTCGCTCATCTTAATACCTCATCTATTTTCTATCGCTTAGCAACATAGAACAAACCAAATACGTCTACTGCCAACTTTCACGCTAAATCAAGTGCCATCTGTCCGCATTCCGATTTTACATAAATCGATTTAACACCGATTACGATTCTCGGTATAACGATATAATTACCGTTCACGATTCAAAATAATCGTTTCATCATCTTTACATAGAACTCGGAGACGGACTCTGATAGAGAAGGCATTCTCAATACTTTTTTTTTGTTGAGTAGCTTCAGCCAGCGGCTTCGAAAAGAAAGAAAGAAAAACTTTTTATTTGCGGAAAAGGACGCAATCTTAAACACTAATTTTTACTCTCAAATTTTACACAAGTTTTCCTTTTATCACGTAAACAAGCACTGCTTACGTGATAAAGGAAAACTTGTGTAAAATTTCATTCTCCTAATCCCCGTGGCTGTGGGTTGATTTGTCAGCCAGTCAGTTTTTCTTTATACACCATTAAATTTTAATAGTTATAATTCTGTGTCAAACCCAGCCAGGCGCATTACTTTGTGTAATTTATTTCATCACCACTGCTTTCAAAACGGTCAAGGAAAACATCGTGAGGAAACCGGTATGTCCTAGAACCAAAAATTCGAAGACATGTGACATCCACCAACCCGCACTGGGCCAACGTAGTGGATTACGGACCAATCCCCTCTCTTAGAGAGGAGGCCTGTGTCCCTGCAGTGGGAACATTAAAAAGTCTGATAATGATGATGAATTCTATGGAGGGTCGATCCGGTACATGAAACACTATCGATTTGTAAAGATGAAATGAAAAGATAAGGTATAGTAATTTTTCACATTGAAATCGAGATACGCATGTACGAAATTAAATTCTTTTGGTAAACAACAGCTGAGTACGTTCACTGACCTATCGGTAGTTAGTGCGAACGTAGATTAGCCGATGTTTATCTAAAGATTTTTTGTTTTAGAATGTGACGTCCTGTGACCATTTTGAAAACTTTTACAGTAGGTGAAAATTGTGGTAGCATTCTTGCCAGCCTGCTAGTAGAAAATTTTTCCCACGGTGTCTCCATGGGATAATTACAGCCGGGATAAAAAATATCCTATGTATAATTCAAGGATATTATATGGTCTACCTGTGTACGTCCGTTCAGCTGTTGAATGTGAAGAAAAGAAAAAGAAAGAAATAACATTTATTGGTACAGTCACAGGGCCTAGCACAATAATAAACAAGCAAAAATTTTATTATTTTTGTTTTTAAATGACTTAAAACTATTTAGTACAATAATTGTTGTTTGCCCCACGGCTGCTCCAAACAGGCCCAGTTCAGCATAAATGTCAGGCAGCTAAGTGCCTGACGCTGGTTTTCAACTGGACCTGGTTGAGAGGTGTGTACGCCGAACCAATTATGTGGTTGTGTGTATAGCTTATACTAATACTAAAATATGTATAAATAGATAGATATTTTATGTGTATATATTAAGAAGAAGAAGTAACAAACATACATCATGTATATGACGGTGTAGAGACTCAAATGAAATCGACCGCTAACTATACAGTCGGCAATTCCGATTCCTTGCTCTATGGTCAACACTAACGGTTTTAACTTTTTTCTATTTTCAAACAACGATTATAAAATTCCATTGCTGGGTTTGTGGAAAAAAACAGTGTAAAGATTTTTTTACGTACATCCGTAAGCTTGATGATTATTTAATTATTAGGTACATTATGGTTGTTGAATGTGTTTTTATATAAAGGTACTTTTGTATGGCCACGTTTTACGAAAACCGGCAGACTACGTGGGTAACAGATGCCTCGCCATGCCGCTTCCGCCGGGACCCGGAAAACGAGGTAGGCCCAAGAGGCGTTGGGTCGACGTCGTAAGGGACGATATGCGTGCTAATGGGCTTAAGGCAGAGGACGCAAAAGACCGAGCGAAGTGGAGGTGACTAGGCAGGAAAGCGGACCCCGGGCACCGAGGTGAAAGCCAAGGCAACCGGGACTTACGCTAGGTTGATGATGATGACTTCATGTGAATACTTTTGTACCTTTGAGATGAGTTGGCTCTTCTTGGATCTAGCATAATAATTTTGCTAGTTTGAAGGTATAGTCTCACATAAGAACAGAGAGTAAAGTCCCACATACCCCCGTTAAAAAAGGAGGATGCTCCGACCAGACAGATGTTAGTCTGGTGGGCTACTGGCCAATAGTTGACTTCGGGCTGTTCTATATGTTCTAATCGCGCGGAGAACTTTGATTGCGCGATGCAGGATTCCTGTAGTTCTTATATGACGCCATATATGGCGCTACACTAGGGTTACGTGCAGCCTCTTACTTTTAGTAAAACCCGAAAATTGGATACTACTTATTCAAGGTCGACTGCCATGTTGGTTCAATTTCTGTGACGAGAATAACTTGTAACCGATTTTCGGGTTTCAATCGAAATAGGGAGCTACGCTATGCTACGCTTATCGTAGGATATGGTTCAACTTATTTGCCGAGTATCTAATAGAGATAATTGAGATGGTTTAAGACGGGTAACTGTACTTTAAGTAATACAGACACATTGATTTTGCGGACAGCTAAACCCGGCCGCACACCAGGCATACAATTGTTTCTCCACAATTGTAGCGCCACATTTGAAATGCGACACATTTATCGCCCCCATATATTCCTACGTGAGCCCGCACACCGAGGAAACATTTGTAGCGGGCGCACTTTGTGGCGAGACGTCATCCGCGCTACAATAATTCAAGATCGAACCGGTTCGTTTTTTGTGTCGCGTTTCAAATGTGGCGCTACAATTGTGGAGAAACAATTGTATGCCTGGTGTGCGGCCGGGTTAAGGAGTGGAATTTCCTGCTGAAGTTCGTGTTTTCTGATAGCTATAATTTGGAGGTCTTTAATTCATGAGTGAATAGGTTATATGAAAAACATGCGTCATCGTCGAGATATGTTATATTACATACTAGCGACCCGCTCCAGCTTCGCACAGGTGCAATGGTGATATTAAATATCTTATGCATGTATTATACATATAAACCTTCCTCTTGAGTCCCTCTATCTATTAAAAAATTCGTTGCGTAGTTTTAAAGATTAAGCATACATAGGGACAGCGGGAAGCGATTCTGATTTATACTATGTTATGATTATATTGTCTTCATTAAGAATCTCGATCAAAGAGGGTGTTTAGGAATTTTCACACCACCAGTTAGCGCCACTTAGCCGTCAGGTCTTTTCCTTTGAAAACTTATACATGACGCTGACGTCTAATGCCAAGAATTTAACAAGGCGTGTCCAGTTAAAAAAGTCCAAATCAGTAATAAATCAAAATTTAATGAATGGGCTACTGCTGGAATAAGAAAAAGCAGGGATACTTTATATCAGCTCTACCAGGAAAAGTCCTTGTCGTCTGATTGTAACCTCCATAACCATGTTAGATTGTATTCGAAAATATTTAAAAGAGTCTGCAACCAAGCTAAATCTAAGTTAATAAGCAAAAAAATTGCAAACTCTAATAATAAAATAAAAGCAGTTTGGAAGGCGATAAACAAAGAAACTGGAAAGATAAACCAAAGAGACCAGAATGAATTGTCACTAAACATTAATAATAAAATCATCTCAGATAGGTCAACGGTGGCTGAAACATTAGAAAACTTTTTCACCAACATCCCAATAGAAGTTACCAAATCTCTCCCTTCTTCTTCTTTGTTAGCCGAATCTTTTTTAAAGGAACATTTTACAAAGGATATACCTACCTTTGAATTTAAACGTATCTCTGTTGATACAATAATAAAAACATTTAAAAGTCTTAACATAAAAAACACTGAGGACTTATGGGGTATATCAGTTAAGGTTCTGGGAGATATTATTGATACAATTGCTCCTGTCCTAACAGGCATATTTAATCAATGTTTGGACAGTGGTACATTCCCTGATTTAATGAAACATAGTAAAGTTGTACCAATTTTCAAATCAGGTAGTAAGAGTGACCCCTCTAACTATAGACCTATATCTGTGCTTCCAGCATTGAGTAAAATCTACGAAAAAATCATGCTGGACCAGATGCTGTGTCATTTTAATGTGAATGGGATTTTGCATAGTCATCAGTTTGGCTTCACGAAAGGAAGGTCGACGACGGATGCAGGAGTGAAACTCATCAGTCACATTTTGGAATCCTGGGAGAAATCCCAGGATGCCATTGGCATATTCTGTGACCTCTCAAAAGCATTTGACTGTGTTGACCATAAAACTCTAATCTGTAAATTACATCATTACGGAATTCGTGGACAAGCTGCTGATCTTGTTTTTTCCTATTTATCTTACAGGCAGCAAAAGGTAACCATTAATGGGGCGACGTCCTCAGGCTCTTTTGTAAAGATGGGCGTGCCTCAGGGTTCGATCCTTGGCCCTTTTCTTTTTCTGGTTTATATTAATGACCTTCCTTATATGATGTCAAATTTAGCTGATATAGTTCTATTTGCTGATGATACTTCCCTTATTTTTAAAGTAAATAGAAAAGATGCGGATGTCTTGCATGTTAATGAAAGTCTGGCTGTTCTTTCTAAATGGTTCGCTGCTAATAACCTCTTATTAAATGCAAACAAAACTAAGTGTATAAAGTTTTCATTACCGAATGTCCCCCACGTTGATGTTAGTCTGATTCTAGACGGCAAAAAGCTTGATGTCATTGCAGAAACTGTGTTCTTAGGCATTACTATTGATTCTAAATTGCAGTGGGGAGCCCATATTAGAACTCTCTCAGGTAGACTAAGCTCAGCTGCATATGCAGTAAGAAAAATTAGACAATTAACAGATGTTGATACAGCTAGGTTAGTTTATTATGCTTATTTCCACAGTATTATGTCTTATGGCATTTTGCTGTGGGGATCTGCAGCTGATGTAGATTCAATATTCATATTACAAAAGAGAGCAATCCGAGCTATTTATAAAATGGGTCCTCGCGAGTCCCTCAGAAATAAGTTTAAAGAAATCGATGTACTGACTCTGCCTTCTCTTTATATTTTAGAATGTATTTTATATGTTCGTAAAAACTTAGGACTTTTTAAAATTAGAAGCGATCTCCATAACAAAAACACACGTAATAAACATGAAATTGTTATACCTAAATGGAGATTAGCTAAGACCAGCAAGTCATTCTTAGTAAATAGCGTACGCTTTTATAACAAGCTGCCAAAGGAGGTGACAGAACTTACCGAGAGAAAGTTCAAAACTCATATTAAGCGTGTCCTAACCAAAAAAGCATATTATAAGGTTAGAGACTATGTCGAAGACACAACTGTCTGGCAATGACTGCTTCTGCTCATGTGGATAAGGAACTCCGTTCCAATAACCTAGCTTTTTCGGATGACAACCAGAAATATCACAATCAAAATTTATTAAAGAATCTTTTGATCAGATCACAGCAAAAAATGTGTGAAAATACAAATTAAAATAACTTCGTTTTCCGTCTGAACGCAACCTTGAACTAATCAAACTTTATTTGGTTTCCAAGAAGACGTTTTTTGTAATTAAACAAACTAGAACATGCTGATTACTCGGTTAAATGTTTAATTTTTTAGCTAATCGTAGCGTACGGAGCGTAGGAAATTGGCGACGATAAAAAACGTGATAAAAAAAGTAAGGTTTGTATGATAAGTCAATGGAAATGTGATTATAAATATACTCAAAAAGAGTGTCCAGTGGAGTTTCTTGCACATTCTTCTGCATAGAGACCTACTCTTTGGAATGTGCAATAAGTGTCATTTTTTTCTGACAGACCGACTTCTTGACTTTTCAAAAGTGCCTGTAAAGGTTTATCTTATATATAAAAATAAATCGCAAAATGTGTTGGTAAGCGCATAACTCAACAACGCCTGGACCAATTTCATCAATTCTTTTTTTTGTTGTGTTTGTTATTGTCAGGAGAAGGTTCTTATGAGAAAAAAAGGATAGAGTAGGGTAGAGTAAAATAATCTGTGGCCGGGAGCAAAGCCACAGCTAGTTTGAAATAAATGCTATGAATCTTTCTTTGGTCATGAATGTAGTGATAATAAATAAACAAAATAAATGCATTGATGAGTTATAGTGAGGAACAGTTACTAACCAAAAGGATAAGGCCTTGAAACACTCTGATTCACCAATACACTGCCCAAACCATCGATATATATAATTGTACTACGCACTAGTTCATCGGTCTTTTAATATTCCCGTTTGAAGTTCATCCCGTAACAATAGCAAAGGGTTCAATTTACCTGCCGCGTCCCGTTTGAAGTTCATCCCGTAACAATAGCAAAGGGTTCAAATTACCTGCCGCGTCCCGTTTGAAGTTCATTCCGTAACAATAGCAAAGGGTTCAAATTACCTGCCGCGTCCCGTTTGAAGTTCATCCCGTAACAATAGCAAAGGGTTCAAATTACCTGCCGCGTCCCGTTTGAAGTTCATCCCGTAACAATAGCAAAGGGTTCAAATTACCTGCCGCGCACTATACCTACATCTTTTTCTGCCGACCATACTTCAGTTCGTCACATGAAAGTGACTAAGTATTTTAATTGCTCGACGAATCGCATCATTGGTCTAGATTTGAGAACTAATGGCCTTGCGGCAAACCTAGGTCCGGGTTTTAAGATTCAGGTAAAAAATGTACTTTGTTTTATACTATGTAATGTATCATTACATAGTATATAACAAAGCCGCTTCCTCCCTATGTACCTATGTTTAAATATTTAAAACTACGCGACGGATTTTGATGCGGCTTTTTTAATAGCTAGAGTGATTCAAGAGGAAGATTTGTTTGTATAATACCAGCAAGTATTTAATATCACCATTGCATCCGTGCGAAGCTGGGGTGGATCGCTAGTTGATAATAATAATACTAGTAAAAACACACCCCGTTCCTTTGTTGTCATCGTTCCAGGGCCCTGAGTTTTAACTTCCACATTTACCCATAGCTCCAGGAGTGAGTCTGAGATTTAATCGCTCCAAAGTCGGAGGCCTTCCAACATGGGTATTCCGGTACGCGGTGCATATGTTGGATCATTCGATTTCAAAAGGGTGGAACTGTTGCTCCCCTAGCCAAGTTACTAACGTCTCATAAACGTCGAACGCTTGGAAGAGACGTTGAGATGACGTCAGAACAAAGAAATTGGGACGTAACCAACTCAAATCGTTCGACATTAACGAAACGATAGTCACTTGGCTAGAGAGGCTGGTATAAAAAAAATACTAGTTAAGTATTTTTTTACACCAGTGAAATATGGCTGTGTCAAATCCCTCTGTCTGTCTGTTCAGGCACTGTCATCTACACTAATATAATAAAGAGGTAAAGTTTGTTTTTTTGTTTCTTTGTTTTTTGTTTGTAGGAGGTAATATATGTAACTATTGGTCCGATTGGAAAAAATAGCAACAATAGAAAGCTGCTTTACTCCTGAGTGACATAGGCTATATTTTATGTACGCGGGCGAAGCCGCTGACAAAAGCTAGTTATGTTATATTTATGGTAAACTGAGCGTTGAGAAGACGTCAGAACAGAAAAAAGAAATTGGGGACGTAACCAACTCAAATCGTTCGACATTAACGAAATGATCGTCACTTGGCTAGACAGCGGCTGGTGTCAAAAAAAAAACTAACTGGTACAATATGGCTGTGTCAAATCCCACTGTCTGTTCAGGCACTGTCATGATATTATGTAATCCCAGAGAGCTACATAATAGCCTTGATGGCAGTGTGTGGTCAGTGACCCGGCCCCGACTGCAACCGACCTTGTGATCAATCTCAACGGAACACTTAGCTTATTGCTCCGTGTGAATGGCCGAAAATGCTAACCTACATTTATGGCTAGTGCAATTTTTGATTGAGCTGTGAGAAAGTTTGAGCGAAGCTGAGTAGTTTAAACAGACATGTGATGTACTTTTAGGGTGTAGGAAACCCTCGAAAGCAAAAGAGAGAAGTGAGCCTATAATGTTTTTTTTTATGGTAGGTAAAATCTTTTAATGACGAATTCCGCACTTGGGTGGAGCGGGACACAATGTCCAGCAATGTCAGACTCTTACTGACTAAACGACCCACCCCATTCCTTCTTAGCCGGTCAGGGGTCAACCTTCCTTTCAAAAACCGGACCGGGGTCCCAGTAGGTAGGTTTCAGCCCTGCAGTTGGGCCTCTACATTTGCTGACAACTCCTTACAACAGAACAGAACAGAGCACGGCGTCGGCGACTTGGCTTGGTCCGGACTGTTACCAGCCGACCCCCGAGCTACCCATTGCTTGCGGTCCACAAGGGTTATAAGGGGAACCAGCCTGTATGGGAAACCAGCCTATAATGGTTTCCTTCCTATGCTCATAGGTAAAATTATATTACAATACTAGTATTGTAAAATTATTGTAAATTATATTACAATACTAGTATTGTAATATAATTTTTAAACCTCTTCACTAATGTAGAAATAAGTATTACCTACTAACACATATTGTGGACCAAATGTTTGTTATTCATAAATATTTTTTTTTGTAAATGCATAAAAGAAACCTTATAACAAATAAAATATACAATCAACAAGTTAAGTAACTAAGTTAGTTTGTACGACATCCTCAATGTGAGTTTGAGTTTTTTTTGTAATGATTTTTATGTTTCTCTAAAACCAAATATTTATACTCTACTAGCGATCCGCTCCTACTTCACACATATCTTACTAATATTATAAATGCGAAAGTTACGATGTTTGGATGTTTGTTACTCAATCACGCCAAAACGGCTGGACGGATCTGGATGAAATTTGGCACAGGCATAGGATACACTCCGGAATAGGACATAGGCTACTTTTTATCCCGGAAACCCCAACCCCAACCCCAATACCACGAGGGCGAAGCCGCGGGCAAAAGCTAGTTGAATATATAAGGCATGTATTATAAATACAGACCTTCCTCTTCAATCACTCTATCTATTAAAAAAAACCATCAAAATGTGTCGCATAGTTTTAAAGATTTAAGCATACATAAGGACAGCGGGAAACGACATTGTTTTATACTATGTAATGATTAGCTTCTAAAAAGGTCGACAATCCTAATCCTAGGTCACCCATCTACACACAGGCCTCTGAAAACGCTGTTAAAACCCGTAGCCAATTCTACATTACAGTTTTCTGTGACCGCCGCATATCGAGTTAAACTAACTGTATATTGTACGAAGACTTTCAAACATGATGTCATCATCTACAAAATTAACTCAAAACAGAATCATTGAATACAAATGGTTAAATTAACTTAAAAATAAACTGGTTAAACTTAAAAATATAACGAATAAACGCGAAGAATAAACTTGAATGTTATCTTCAAATTTTATAGCCGAGTTTCTTTAATTGGATTAAGAAGTATGTTTTTAATTTAAAATTCTGGTGGTACGTTTTGATAATTACATTGTATACAATTATTTATTTAAACAGTAAAAAAAAACTTTCCATTTCTGTGATATGGACTAAAGAGAAAGATAAATGTATATCATCATAATTTAACCACAGTCTACTAATAGCCATAAGCCATTTCCAAGGCTCGGCACAACGATCGATCCGTTGCGTCTCGCATCCATCGTATTCCTGCGACCCTGACCAGATCATCAGTTCATCTTGTAGCAGGCCTTCCAACTCTGTGTCTTCGAACCAATCAAATACAAACCAATATTTAAAAAAAAACGTTCGGGCCGAGCCCAAGTCGTCGACGTCGCATACTATTCACGCGTCCTTAAAAAGGAATTGTCAGCAAACCGTAGGGACCCAGCAGGGTCTATTGGGAAGGAAGGCTTCGCCCTGGTATGGAAGACAAGAAGGGTGGGTTCTTTTAGTCAGTAAAAGTCTGACACTATTGGACACTATCTCCAACTCCTCATCATCATTACCATCAGCCTTATTAATGTTCCCACTGCTGGGACACAGGCCTCCTCTCTAGGAAGAGTCTTCTGCTCCGCCCAAGGGTAAAATAGATTTTTTACCCAATGAAACATAGCCTGAAGAAAACTGTTAGTAGGCAAGGCATTTTGCTAGCAGAAAAAATAGTAAATGAGGCCAAAAGTTTCCGGATTGGCGACCGCGTTCCGGAAGACGCAGAATTTTTACTACAATGGGACAATAAAAACATTGAATGAATTACTTGAATTTAGTTTTTAGTTAAATAAGTCAAGATTCAAAGATGTGAAGGTCGCTTGTTACGTAAAAAAAACAGACTAGGAACTTGATGTGAACAAAAACCTAAATTGTTAGTTTAGATGAATGTGAATTGATGTCTAGCATAAAACTAAAAAAAAAAAATCTAGCTGTGATGACAAGCCCTGAATTACAACTTCAAACTCAACCAGGCGCATTACTTCGTGTAATTTAATTCATCACCACCGCTCTAAAAAAGGGTAAAGGAAAACATCATGAGGAAACCGGCATATCCTAGAAATCGAAATCAAAGACATGGGATATCCACCAAACCGCCCTGGGCCCGCAAGGGGGATTGTGGCCCATTCCTTCTCTTAGAGAAGAGGTCAGTGTCCCAGCAGTGGGAACATGTTAAAAAAAGGCTGATGATGACTTTGTATAAATGGTGGCGACTAAAGGTCACAGCTCATTAGAGCCACCCGGCACCCACCCTGCACCGCCTCGTCGCCTGGCGTCCACTCGTTGTCGACAGGTGGTCGACGGGTGACACCGCGTTATCACCAATAAACGTCGCGCGGTCAACCAGTGGACCTCGCGTCGTCAACCAGTGGACCCGGCGTGGTCAATGAGTGGACGACACTTGGTCCACGAATTTCCGAGTAGTCTGTTAACAATTGGCACTAGGTCTACACGGGATGGTGGGGAGCGGCCCATCGCCAGACGCCAACGTATCGTCCTCGCGTGAATCATTCGCGGGTAGCGCGCAGTCCACTCGGGACCCGCGCGTTGGCAATGCGCAGTCAACGCAAGGCAAGCATGCGAGCAACGAGTTGTCACCTAGTGGTCCACCCGCCGTCCGCGCGTGGATGGCTTACGATTGAGGCGATCTGGTGACGCTGCGGAGTTGATGTAGTGAGCGCATACCCATACAAATTCATATAAAGAATACTAACCGCACGAGGCGAGGCGGTGCGGAGTGGGTGCCGGGTGGCTCTAATGAGCTGTGACCTTTAGTATGCACGTAGAACGAAGCCTTTTAATAAGAAAGATCGCTTTGCAACCGCATTCGTGTTGAAATTCTATGATTATGCTACAATGTAAAATAAAATTAGCTTATTTTGCTTAATTTATATATTGAAAGACGATAAGACAAAGCAATACTAAATCTGAGGCTATAATTATATTATTTATTTATTTAAACTTCATGTACTGTAGTGGTACATAGGCGGACTTAATGCAACAAGACATTCTCTACCAGTCAACCTTTGGGTTAAAAAGACAATACTGTGGTAGGTGTACACAATAAATAAATAACAGATATAGTGATTATTTACAGATATTTTGATTTTTTTTATGTTAGAATCTCACCAACCAAAACTGGAATTGTGAAAAAATAAACATGTTTGTCTGTGAACCATAAGATTAGTAAATTGTAATTTAAAACAAAAAAAAAAACAAACGGACAATATCGCAGGCAAGAGTCACATTTCACAATTGCGTGTGAACAGAGAGACCATATTGGTATTTCATAAAATAGACAACGTAGGTATGATTTTGTAGCGAATAGAAAACAACTGTAGGACAAATCTGGTAATTTGTAAAGAAATATATTTTAAAAGATTTTTTTATTTGATTCCGCAATATTCACTAAAGTATTTATCTTCTTAGTGAGAATGGAGAGAAGAAATATCGTTGTTATATTTTTTTTATCAATTAAAATCTGATAAGACCTGTCCTACTGTATGGATCAGAATGTTGGGCTGTGAAAAAGACGGATGAAAAAAGACTGCATGTAGCGGAGATGAGAATGTTGAGATGGATGTGTGGTGTGACGAGAATGGATAAAGTGAGAAATGAGTATATTAGAGGAAGTCTGAAAGTGGCGCCAGTGACTGAAAAGTTGAAAGGAAGTCGTTTGTCTTGGTATGGTGATGTGAAGAGGAGAGATGAAACGCATGTCACAAAAAGAGTTTTGAGTTTACACGTAGATGGATGGAGAGGAAGGGGGAGGCCAAAGAAAAGATGGATGGATTGTGTGAGGAGTGATATGAAAGAAAAGGGAGTTACTGATAGTGTGACGGGTGACAGGACAGAGTGGAAGAAAAAAACATGTTGCACCGACCCGAAATAAAATGGGATAAGGGTAGGATGATGACGATGAATCAAAATCGTTTTTATTTCATATAGGCCTACATGGGCACTTATAAAACGTCAGAAGTTGCACGGTTCCTAATTGGTCGTTTCCTATGGAGAAGAACCGGCAAGAAACTCCATAAATATTTGTAGCCCGTTATCTATATGCATATAAATGGAGAAACTGACTGACATATAAACGCACAGCCAAAACTACTGGGCCTAGGAGCGTGAAATGAAATTGAAACGTGAAAACGTGAAATTGAAATGCACAAGGCTTCCTTATAGGCGAACAAAGAAAGGGCCGTCAAAATCAACGAGTTTATTTATTTAAACCATTTATTTTTGTACGAGTTTTCAAGCGCTAAAATTCGTAGAGCCTAACTTCAAACTCGCAAAGATCCGACGCGACGGCCGTACTTGACGTTAAAAATCTTCATTCAACATTTTAAATCTTAACTATAGAATACTAATTCTTACTTAAGTAGTTACTTTTACTCAATTAATTAGTTTTACTTATTTATAAACACGGGTATAAGGGCTGTGGTTTTAAGTACTCGTATATTTCATTATAAATATTCATATATTGATATTTGCTACAATTGTTTTAAATCCATTACTTAGGCTCTAGACAGACGGACTGCATTTCAACTGCAAATTTGCAGTTCGAATGCAGTTTGAATGCAGTTGACACGACTGCAATAGAACTGCAAACCAACCGAGCAGTCCGATTGCAGTTCAATTGCAGTCGGCGTGCAGTCGTGTGAACTATACACCGACTGCAATCGTCTGTCTAGAGCCTAAATCGTACGGTATTTATTTTGCGAAATACGTAAGGACCTTTAGTTCACACGCTCATCATGTTGTTAAATAATACAAAATAATAAAACGGTATCACTCCATCACACTCATTTAAATCTCCGCTTAACAATCAACATCAAATAATAAAACTTATTTAATTTAAAGTTATATTTTTGGGCCTGGCAACATACGTGTATTTTAAAGCGCATAAAAACTTAGGGTGCGTTTCCATTGAAACAGAGCTTTGTTTTGTTATGGATAGGCCCACGTTTGACCACAATCTCACCTGATGGTAAGCGATAATGTGGCCGACGATGTAGCACGCTTGCCTAGAAGTAACCTAATCATTCTCGACTTAATGACCCCTAGGTTGTAATTATCAAGAATCAAACCAACAGGGAATTCTGCTTCTTAACTGTTATACTTTCAAAACATTCTCTTTTCAACGTAATTTTATATTATATAATGTTGTGTTAGGCATTAACATTTAAAAGATAAACTTATTCATGTAAAATCCAAATTAAATATAAAGAAATTCACACAAAATTGCAGTAGGTTGTAGCTACCAGGGAACACAGCTAAACAGAGATTCCGGCAGCGAATTCCATTTCTTAGCTGTTTCCATAGTTATTGTAATAACAAAACGCTTTGTATGTGTGGGTGCGGTCTAGTGATCCGGATCCGGTGATGGAACGGACTTAGCGGAATTAAATTGTGCAATATCAGAGCTCATTAACGCAGGATGAAGAGTAGAAAAGCAGTGAGAACCGCAGCCTGCTAGATTCAGTTCTGACCAGTTCAAGGCCGCTTGTTCATTATGTGTTATTTGAAAGTTTGCTCACTCCGTTCCACTTGTGAAGTGGAGATGTCAAGCACTGTGATTGGCTCGCGGTCGCCTTCTTCTAATGCTAGTAAACGAGGTGGCCGACCGCACAAGACAACAGTGTTTACGCCCCAGACGCTGCCGATATTCCGATCCCGATTACCGGTCTTCATAGGCGCGGGCTTGCGGAAGACGAGCAAAGGGTAGCTCGCCGTCCAATTATCCGGTAAACTTCCAAGTCAGCAACGGCACGCACTGTTCTCGCGCGCCTAAAAGAGGTCGAAGCCTACTGGCGCGCGAAGTTTTGCCCCGGAATGGGGTGGGTTTTTTAGTCAGTAAGAGTCTGACACTGTCTCCTGTTTCACGCAAGCTCAGGCGTTCTCATGGATGATTATTACCCGAAAAAAAATGTATCATTGGCAAATTGAGGAGTGATATGAAAGAAAAGGGAGTGATAGTGTGATGGGTGACAGGACAGAGTGTAAGAAAAAAACATGTTGCACCGATCCCAAGTAATATGGGATAAGGGTAGGATGATGATGATGATTGGCAAATTCACAATTCGTTCCTCTCGTCTCGACCCAACTTAAAGCCAGTAGAAATGCATCCTTAAACCAGGATTTCTTTGATCTGAGTTTCATAAAAGTGAAAGTCACCACAAAAGTAGAGCATGATGCTAAAATTAATGACAAGTGGTAAAGGGAATGTTAACATAAAGAACTGCTTTCTTATTTGACTGGCTTTGTTGGTCTAGTGGTTAGTGGCCCTGACTGGTTTGCCGGAGGTCGGGGGTTTGATCCCCACCCAGGACAAATGTTTGTGTGATGAGCTTAATCATTTGTTCTGTGTCTGGGTGTAGTTTATCTATATGTATGTATTTAAAAATATATAAGTAAGTTTATCAGTTGTCTAGTACTCATAACACAAGCTCTGCTTAGCTTGGGACTAGAAGACGTGTGACAGTTGTGGAATATTTATTTATTTATACTTTATTGTACACCGCATTAAAAATATATAGGGAAAAACATTATTAGAAAAATAAGGGTACAATGGGCGGTCTTATCGCACAAGGCAATCCCTTACAGACAACCTTCGGATGGACTGCGCGAAAGGAGATAGATCTAGGGTATATATTATAGGGTATTTATTAGGGTATAAATTATATTATTGTCATTAAAACTGTATTTTTTATTTATGAGATACTAGTTGCTACCAGCGGCTTCGCCCGCGTGAAAGTCGCGTGTTACGCGGACAGTTTCTACAGCGGGCAGCTATCTGTTACCAAAATAACGCATCTTTCATCAGTCGGCTGCGTGGAAGTCGCCAAGTGGTGACCGAGTGGTAACGGCCTCAATTTACGAGTTGTAGGTCGCGGGTCCAAACCCAGCCAGGCGCATTACTTTGTGTAATTTATGTCATCACTACTGCTCTCGAAACGGTGAAAGAAAATATTGTGAGGAATCCGGCATGTCCTACAGCCAAAAATTCGAAGACATGTGACATCCACCAACCCGCACTTGGCCCGCGTGATGGATTGACCCACTCTTTGTCTTAGAGAGGAGGCTTGTGTCCCAGCAGTAGAAACATTAAAAAGGCTGGTGATGATGATGCAAAATACGAAACTGTTTGTTGTTGGAAAATATCCTGTACTAACTCCCGCTCTAAGTCGGAGCAGCACATTTATGTCATTAAGTCACCCGTTTGCATTCCAGGACCCAGAGTTTATTTTTCAGATAATTCTTGTGGCATTCTGCATGCATGCCGCCATGCTGGTCATTTATACTTAGCTTTAGCTGACATATCTTTGAGGAACGCGTAGGAACACACTGTCGAATTGGACAGTTACCAGGTGGCCGGACGGCGAGCTACCCATTGCTCGCAAATTTCACACCTAATAAAAATGTCGACGGCCATATATGTTAGCGTGATATCTCGCAGATGATAATATGTTAGACATACATCCGTGTTCATTGAAGAAATGCAGTTAGTTAACCTTTGACCTCTGACCTCTTCTTAGTGGTTACCAAGAAGAGGTCAAGACGTAAGTACGACATTATTACCGTTGTAACTTTTCAGGGTTCCGTAGCCAAATGGCAAAATTTGAACCCTTATAGATTCGTTATATCTGTCTGTTCATTTGTCACAGCGACTTTATTCCTAAACTATAAGAGTTACACTGTTGAAATTTGGTTAATTGATGTATTCTGTGAACCGTATTAAGATTTTCATACAAATATAGAAAAAAGAAACAATAAATTTTGGAGTTCCCCATACATAGAATTGAAACTCATTTTTTTTTTCTTCAAACCCATAAAATGTGTGGGTATCTATAGATAGGTTTTCAAAAGGAGGTTTCTAATATCTTTTTTTTTTTCTAAAATGAACAGTTTGAGCTAGAGACACTTTCAAAGTAAATAAAAAAAATAGTTTATAATTTGTTTGTTTTGTATGTATTAGTTTATTATGTAAGATTATTTGTGTATTGTGTCTATATTGCCTGATAATAAAGAATTATTATTTCCTTTATTGATCTTTATACATATTAGCTATATTTTTAAATATTTTCTTAAAAAATTAAACAAAAAAAAAACATTTAAAAATATAAAAAATAGTAGCCCACCGGCATCGGGAACAGGGTCCAAGCTACCGGTGGTCAGGGCTCCTGAGAGAGGAACCTCCGGACAATACGCGCCGTGTCCAGGAGTACTGCCTTCTGAATCAGGCCCTTGATCCAGCTGCCTAACGAGAGCCTCCTCAGATGTTGGTCGAGGCTCTTGGCTATTAAGCCATTGGCCGTCACAACTATCGGCACAATGACTGCTGTGTCCACTTCCCACATGTCAACAACCTCGCGAGCCAAGTCAAGATATTTAGTTTGTTTATCTTTCTCAGCCTTCACGAGGTTCTCATCATGAGGGACCGCTATATCAACAATCATTGTGCGACGCTCCAGACGATCTATCACCACTATGTCAGGCTTATTGGCAACAATAGTCCTGTCAGTGATGATAGATCGGTCCCAATACAATGTGATATGGCCATTGTCGAGAACTGGGTCGGGCACATACTTATAGTACGGTACTTCTGATTCCACAAGGTTGTATTTAAGAGCAAGTTGCTGGTGGATAATCCTGGCTACAAGGTTGTGTCTATGCAAATAATCTCCGTTAGCCAGATGAGAACATCCAGAAATAATGTGTCGGATTGATTCTCCGGGCCGGTGGCATGCCCGACAGATGTCAACCGTACCGTCCTTCACAATGTATTTCCGGTAGTTGTTCGTCATCATAACTTCGTCCATTATCGCAAAGACAAAACCTTCGGTTTCCCCGAAAAGGTCACCAAAACGCAGCCAGGATACGGACGCTAAAAAGTCTACATCGGGCCCATGTAAGGCCCGGTAAAAACGCCCGTGAAGCTCCTTGCTCTGCCATACTTCCCTACGGTCATTAGTATCCAGTACCACAGGTTTGCGCCAGTTCTCGTTAGCCAAGGAGAGCGGAGTGAGGCCCTTGTCCACCGCTACCACATCACGATGCATACCCACGTCGGTTTCTAGGAAATATTCCCGGAGACTGCATACCTCGCGGTTGTGCAGGGTCTTAGCATTTAAGAAGCCACGACCCCCACACTTCCGCGGGATATACAGTCTCATCACCGATGATCGTGGGTGATGCATCCGATTTGCGGTAAGCAGCGTGCGGACCCTCCTATCCAAGGCGTCAAGTTCTGTCTGAGTCCATTTGAGTATGCCGAAAGAGTACATCAACACCGGCATGACCCAGCCGTTGAAAGCGCGCACCTTGTTCCCGCCTGATAAAAGACTGTTGAGTACTTTGTTCAGGCGGCCGAAGAAACGTTCCCTCAACGACTGTTTCACGTCATCAGCATTGATGCCTAACGCTTCCGACATACCCAAATACTTATAGGTTTCGGTTGGAGAAAGGGATCTTAGGTTTATGGAATCCGTGAGTTGCGTGCCCACGGATTCCACAACCTCCCCTCGCTTTACATGCATGACTGCACATTTGTCCACACCAAACTCCATCCTGATGGCACTACTGAAGGTTTCAGTGACTTTCAGTAGCTCCATCAGCTGCAGATTGTTGGGGGCAAATAGCTTCAAGTCATCCATGTAAAGGAGGTGAGATATAACCTGACCACCTCTCTTCAACCTGTAGCCTAGACCTGAATTCTCCAGCAGTGTGCTTAGAGGATTCAGGGCTAGACAAAACCACAGTGGACTCAGACTGTCGCCTTGGAATATGCCACGCTCAATCCTTATTGGTTCGCTGTTCTCCAAAATCTGTCGACATCCTGGATAGTGAAGGACTGTCCTCCATTGCCTCATACACGACATCAAGAAGGTGCGCAGAGTTGCATCAATTTTATACAGCTCTAGCACCCTCATGAGCCACGTATGAGGAACAGAGTCATAGGCCTTCTTATAATCTATCCAACATGCCGACAGACTTTTTCGAGAACGTCGAACCTGTTGGCTAATGGCCATATCGATGAGGAGCAGCTCCTTAGTACCGCGGGACCCGTTCCTACATCCATTCTGAGAGGCAGACATGATAGAATTTGTTTCAATATGACTATTGATTTTAGCTCTCAGAATAGATGTAAGAACTTTATAGACCGTCGGTAAACAAGTGATCGGTCTATAATTTTTAGGTTCCGCAGTACTTCCGGATTTGTGGAGCAGGTGGGTTATTCCTGTCGTTAGGAACTGGGGTAGCGACCCTGACTCTAAGGCAGACTGGAACTGAGATGCCAAGCGAGCATGCGACCCTTTGAACCATTTTACCCAGAAATTGTGCAGCCCGTCCGGCCCTGGAGATTTCCAATTAGGCAACGGACGGACTGCACGGGCAACATCTTGGGGGCTGATGGTAATTGCCCCCATTTCTGGTAAACGATCGCATGCACACTCAACCTCTCGAATCCAGTCACCCTCGATGTGACTGACAGGCGCCGACCAGATGCTGCGCCAAAATGAACTCATGGCGTCATCATCCGGCAGGCGAGTATCAGTCTCATCTTGGTCGGGTCGCTCCCAAGTCCTATAGACCCACCTTTCGTTGCTTCGGAATGAGCGATTCTGAGAATACCGCTCCACACGCCGCTTGTACCGGCGTATACGGTTTGCCCATGCGCAGATCCTCTGCTTCAGGAAGTCGATACGCTCTGTGACGCGGGGCAGATAATCTCGAGGATTAATATCAATCCCCGTGAACGCCCGCCTCACAAAGCGCATCACCCTAGGGCGAGTGTTGCCCTCCCTGAAGCAGATAAGCTTGCCGATGAGTACTCTAGCCTCTCCAATCCGACGCTCTATCCTGCACTGCCAAGCTGGCACAGCTGGTCGTGTAGCCCTATCACAATTTGGAAATTTAACGTGAGCTACACGACATGCCGCTACAGCCGCACAGTACAAGATAGAGTGGGTATCAGTGAGGTCATCGCTGCTATCAAAAAAAATTTGATAGCTGCGAATCTAGAGCACACACCAGCGCCCTATTTCTCTTGTGCATGGGCAAACGAGGTAAACGAGGTCTAAGCTCCGGCGGCGTGGAGCGGTACTCCCGAAATGCTTCCTCCAAAGCACTCCTCAATCGTTCATTGCATTGGGTACTCACAGATATAGCTGCGTCATCATCAGCATCACCAACGTGATCGGGTCGCGGTGAAACACTTGGTTGAAGTTGCACCGCGGCCGGTGGTGTAGCGGGTGAGACACGGCTACTCTGTGATTCCATGCGCAATCTATCAAGCACGGCGTCGTCCAACATATGATTACGCTGGATGACCCGCACCTGATCCGACAGTCGTTGGGCTGAAACGTTGACAGCTGGCTCAAGCACCTGAAACAGAGAGAGCATCCGACCACGGTACGCAGTCAGGTTAATTCCCCCCTCTGTAGCCCCAAAGTATGAGCGCATGACATTTTCATTGATGGATGGTGTCCATCGCATGCGCTGCACACTTCCACCGGCAGCGGGGACCCTATCAGAGGCCGGCGGGCCTCGAGGTCCCAAACTGGTCGGAGGTCGGCCTCTTCCCCGTCGACGCGCAGGTGGTGGTGTCGTCGGCGGAGAGAAGTATTCGTCGCTCGAGCTCGACGCAACTGCAGCTGCCGGACTCGCTGGACTCACGGTTGGCGCTGGTCCCGGCGGCTGCGAGGCGGAGCTGAGCGACGAACCCGAAGATGTTGGTTGTGCGGTCTGGAGTTTCGCCCGGCTTCTCGTCAGCATTTCATAAAATTTATCGCCTAGTCATTTTTTATTTTGTCAGGATATCACTTACTTCTGTTACTTGGTGCTTTTTATTTTTTACGAGTTGTTTTTCTATGTTTTGGCATTGTATTTGTTGGTTTATTCGATAAAATTATGTAAAAAATTCGGCGAGCAAAAAATTATGTGTCAGTTACTTTGACAGCCGGGCCACAGATTATTATTATTATTATTAAAGTGGTAAAATGATTCCCGCCCCGCCATCTACGACATAGGTTAACAGACAACCGGACGGCAAGACACCCATTGCTCGCCGTCCGCATCGCGTCCGTTCTAGGGTGGAACGAAAGAGCTTGACGAATTCGGGGAAGTCATTGGATCATTTACTACATATAAAAAAAATCCATACCGTCAATAATCCATATAAACGATAGTTTTTTTTTTTAATTTACTACTAATGAATTTAAAAAAAAAAGCTAATACTAAGTATATTGTTAATAAAAGTCAGTAACAGATATTTTGTAGTCACGTCCGACCATTGACCCAGGAAGTCATAAGTCACATGACATAATTAAAGAAGTCACATTGCTATCCGCGCCTTCCTGATTAGGTAGGTACCTATCAACTACCAAGGTCGGACGTAATCAACGCATACATACCATTCCATACATTTTTACGATGGAATCGAGATTCCTGAGTCCTTACCACGAGTTTTTAATGCGATTCAGTTGACGACCTAAATTGAATTGTTAAAGGGATGGACCAGTGATAAAGACCCCGACTTACGAGTAGTAGGTATGCAGGGGCCCTTCAGGGTCGAAGCCTCCTGGAGCCTAGATGGTGGTGCAAACTGTTACCTCGACTCCAGGAATAAGGCAAGGAAGGTACGGGGTAGGTTTTTTAGTCAGTAAGAGTCTGACACTGGTCTCCCACTCCGCCCAAGAGCGGGTTTCGTCATTGGATGATTTTCACCTACCATAAAAAACAAAAAACGAGTAGTAGGTAGTGGGTTCAAATCCAGCCAGGCGCATTACTTTATGTAATTTATTTCAAGGTTCTGGACTAGCGAGCGCGTACCGGAAGACACAGTGTTGGAAGGCCTCTTCTAAGATGGGCCGATGACCTGGCAAGAGTTGTGGGTATCCGATGGAACCTTTCGTATTTGTTTGTTACTTTATCTAAAGACTGAAAGATTTTTGAAAAAAAAAGTTGTCATTTAATGGTTTCATAAAAACACGTATTTCCTGGAACTAGTTTTGTGAAATATTTGAGTAAATCGTAGAATTACCGAATCCCAACAGATTTTCCGGTGTTATCTCTCTTTTTTTGGCATTACTTTTGCATCAAACATCACTTTGGTTTGCGTTACATGAAGCAACATGTTTTTAAACCATGCGTGACGTTGACGATAGGCGAGTGAGGAAGTCACTTGGTCACTTGTGATGTGATGTTTGTTATCATGACTACAATCAGGTGTAAACACTAGGAGATTGTAGTCATGATAATAAATCACTTTTACTATGGGAGCAAAACAGAAATCGCGAAAAAAATTAGTAAGTTCAGTACATTTGGACCAGCGAACATTAATGTAATGACCAGTAAATTTTTTTTCGCGTTTTCAGTTTTGGTCCCATAGTAAAAGTTGTTTGTAATCATGACTACAATCATGTATTTAAGTGACTAATTACCAGTCACTCTATACACCGTTAAATTTTAGTCGTTTTAATCCCGAAGAAGGTCGATCCAGTACATGAAACACTATCGATTTGTGTAGATAAAATAAAAAAATAAAGTACTTTTTTTCTAAATCTCTTATTATTGATATACGATTATACGCATTTACGAAATTAAATTCTTTAAGTAAACGAGTCATTGACCTTGTAGGTAGTTGTCGGTCGTTGCGTACTAACTACCTACAGGTCATTGAACTCGCCCAGCTGACGTTTACTTAAAGAAATCAATTTAGAAAATGCGTAAATTAATTTGAGTTAAAAAAAAGTACTTTGTTTTTTTATTCTAACTTTACCAATCGATAGTGTTTCATGTACTGAATCGATCCTCCAAGGGATTAAAATGATCAAGATTTAACGGTGTACAATAACTAGTATTTTCTAGAATTACTTTAGTATTATATGAATGATATTTTATCTGAGTACACTTTCCTTGTTAAGTCAATTATTTGTTCTATATCTTAAGATTATAACATTAATATAGCCAGTGTTATCAGAGAGTCAATATTTAAACTGAAGGTACCACAATCTTAAAGTTATGAAGTGCTTTATCTGGCTTGTATTTAAACTAGACAGTTAAACTGATAATGAATAAGATTTTTTTTATGATGGGCAAAAATCATCCAATAACGAATCCCGCTCTTGTGTGGAGCAGGAAACAGTGTCAGACTCTTACTGACGAAACACCCTACCCCATTCCTTCTTTGCCCTTCGCATTAGGGCCAAGCCTTCCTTTCAGAAAGAGACCCTGGGCCTAATAGGCTTTAACCCTTTTACAGAGTCCCTACGGATAATGAATAAGATCCTTTTTTATGGTGGATGAAAATCATCTCTTGAAACAGTGTCAAACTCTTACTGACTAAACAACCCATCCTATTCCTATGTTGCCTTTATATCAGGGCTAGGGCCTTCATTTGGCTTTCCTTGGCCCCAGTTGACTTCGACCCTTCTGCAGGGACCCTACGGTTTGCTGACAACTCCTTGAGGCACGCGGGAACAGTACGCGCCGTCAACTACTGGGCTTGACCCGGAAGTCCGCGCCTTCGGTGGTCGGAAATCGAGATCGGAATCCCGGCGGCGTCTGGGGTGTGAGCGCCGTTGTCTTATGCGGTCGGCCTCCTCATTTGCTAGCATTACTGCTTCGAAGAAGGAGGCAACCGTTTGACACTCTTCCTCGCTCTCGACCATGGTCTCTACCAAGCCAAACCGCTGCCGCCGATCACCCTCACGAGGACACATCTCTGAGCATAGCTCATTATGTGTATAATGTACTGATTTTTTTAACCACATTAAAACATTTTTTTTTTATTGCTATAAACTAGTGCTTGACTGCGATCCCTCCTGATGGTAAGCAGTGATGCAATCGTTGATGGTAAGGCGCACTAGTTTATTAAGAGCCTATTCACTCTAGCCTTGAAGACACCTAAATTATAATCGGAATGGTTAACAATTCTTACCTACTTCCGCAAAAAATAAGAAAGTCATTTCCGAAATCGTTTAGTCATTTATTTGGTTTGACACATGTTAGTACAAAGCCATATACAAATTTTTGCAATTTCTTTTAGAAACTAAACAATTATTGAAATTATCATACGCGAGTAAGGGGAGTAGGACAATAGGGGGCTGCATGTAATCGTGGTAATAACGGCCATTTTAGTTCAACTTATTTTCCATACAATAACAGGTTTTTGAGTCTAAATCAAAATTGAAGGCTGTGCTTAGTCATAGGTTCGACTTATTTCCCGCGTACTACACTCGCCTTTTGTAAAAGTCAGGAAAACACTTTTTTTTTATTAAACGCGAGCCTATCGACCACAATCTCACCTGATGGTAAGCGATGATGTGGCTGAAGATGGAGCACGCTTGCCTAGAAGTAACCTATTCACTCTTGACTTAAAGACCCCTAGGTTGTAGCTATCAGGAAACAAACCAGTAGGGAATTCTGCTCCTTAACTGTTATACTTTCAAAACATTCTCTTTTTCAATATAATTTTAAAATATAAAGTGACGTTTTAGGCATTAACATTTAAAAGATAAACTTATTCATGTAAAATCCAAGTTAAATAAAAAGAAATTCACACAAAATTGCAGTAAAAGTAATTTCATTTCAAATTAAAACTAATTTCGCGGATATATAGATTAATTATTCACACGTTCGCAAAGCTTAACCAATGGAATAAAAAAAATGGAAGTACTCACCAAATCCAAGGATGACGAAATTACACGAAACACAGTACGATTAAATATTATTATAACAATAAAAACGATTAACTACTTTATAGCGAAATACAAGAAATATTGTATTCTATAATAACCATACAACATCTTTGTCAAATTTTAATTTATAAACAAAACACAAATGCTCAAAACGAGAACATAAATCGAAAAAAAAGAAAACAAAAAAAAGTTCACAGACAAAAAAGAAATCACACGTCACGTTCCAATCACAAAATAGTGCTGTCCAACACCGAAAAGTTTTTATCGAAATATCGATACGTGTTTTTCGTTCGACTGCGAAGTACTGAGTGAGGAACTAGTGTTGCGCCCGCGACTTATCAGTGACTTAGGCTGTAATATCAACATTGTCAGTAAAAGATTGCGCACTTGTAAAGTTGTATCGATTTTTGATGATTACGCATTGCGGGAAATCGGGTGGCGACGTGGGAATCAGTTGTCTTGATCATGACAAAGCATGTTTGTTACGCGAATAATTTTAATGTAATTGTTTTTTTAAGGTGTCTTCAAGGCTAGAGTGAATAGGCTATTAATAAACTAGTGCGCCTCACCATCAATGATTGCATCACTGCTTACCATCAGGTGGGATCGCTGTCAAGCACTAGTTTATGTCACTTAACAAAATGTTTTTAATCTTATTTAATACTGTAATACTGCCAGCGGCGTCGCCCACGTGAAGGTAGGGTTCTCCGTACAAACTTTAGACCCTATTACATCCCTTTAGGAGCTGAAATTTGAAAATCCCTTTCTTAATGTTCGCCTATTTCGTAAAAGGAAGCCCTGTGCAAAATTTCAGGCTCTTAGGCTAAGTAGTTTTGGCTGTGCGTTGATATGGCAGTCAGTCAGTTTCTCCTTTTATATACATATAGATAACCGCTAACTGCGGTTATTTATATGTATTTAAAAGGAGTGAATAAAAAAGGAGTATTTAAAAGGAGTGAATAAAAAAGGAGTATTTAAAAGGAGTGAATAACGGTAAAATGTTATTTGTTTTTTTTACTGATTCAGCTTGGCATGGTTTGTGCATTTAGCCAGTGTCAAAATTTAGAAAGTATCAATTTAGTTTTTCATCATTTCAGCCGAAAGACGTCCACTGCTGAACATAGGCTACCCTCAAGCGCCGCCACAAAGACCGTTCCTGTGGGTTTTGCACCCATCGGATTCCGGCAACCCTGACCAGGTCTTCGGTCCACCTTCCACGCTGCGTCTTTCGGTTCGCGAAAAACGCGGTTTCAAAGATCACCAAATTAATTATATCTTACTAATATTATAAATGCGAAAGTTACGACGTTTGGATGTTTGTTACTCAATCACGCCAAAACGGCTGGACAGATCTGGATGAAATTTAGCACAGGCATAGGATACACTCCGGAATTGGACATAGGCTACTTTTATCCCGGAAACCCCAACCCCAACCCCAATACCACGCGGGCGAAACCGTGGGCAAAAGCTAGTCACCAATAATATTATCTCCCGTTAGAAGAGATGGTTGGATTGTGTGAGGAGTGATATGAAAGAAAAGGGAGTTAGTGATAGTGTGACGGGTTACAGGACAGAGTGGAAGAAAAAAACATGTTTTACCGACCGCAAGTAATATGGGATAAGGGTTTTTTTTTATGGTAGGTGAAAATCATCGAATGACGAAACCCGCTCTTGGGCGGAGCGAGAGACCAGTGTCAGACTCTTACTGACTAAAAAACCTACCCCGTACCTTCCTTGCCTTATTCCTAGAGTCGAGGTACCAGTTTGCACCACCCTAGGCTCCAGGAGGCTTCGACCCTGAAGGGCCCCTACAGTTTGCTGACAAATCCTTGAGGCGCGCGGGAACAATGCGCGCCGTTGACGACTTGGACTCGGTCTGGACAGTTACCAGACGACCGGACGGCGAGTTACCCATTGCTCACCCTCCGCGAGCCAGTGTCTACAGTGGCCGGATATTGGCAGGATCGCGGCGGTGACGGCTACAGCGAGGGCGCCGTTGCCTTTGCCTTATGCGGTCGGCCTCCTCCTTTACGAGCATTACTGCTTCGCAGAAGGAGGCGACCGCCTGCCATTCCTCTTCGCTGCGGACCATGGCCTGAACCAAGGCCCGGCGCGAGAGGAATATGGGATAAGGGTAGGATGATGATGATGATGATATTATCTCTCGTTAAGACACGTTACATAGAGCAAAGTTTAAGTTTAATTTTGTCTTGCTTGACTGCTATTGAATGGCCTAAGGACGAAGTATATGTACACAAACTTATCAGTCCTTTCGGAATGTCACATTTTTGTGTTCCTTGATTGCTAAAAGATAATTATCTAATTAATTGTAGATTAAACCTTGAAGATGGAGTGTCCTTTTACTTAGATAAGATTATAAAACAGGTGAATGAACTGAATATATTATAGTAATTATAACCTTCCTGTCCTTGTTATATACACCGTGAAATTTTAATGGTTGTCTTCCCGCGGCAGAACGACTTGCCATAAGGAGTACTTTTGAAGCACACAGTAAAATTAAAAAATAAAGATTTTTTTTTATGAAATAAAAAAATATTCATCAACTCAAAAAAAGCGAAAAACAATAGTAACATTTGACGTAATTTGACTAAAGTCTCATTAAATGAAGATTAATTAAATGTTAAAACCAAAATAAGCTCTCTCGCACGTTGTAATACGTCATAATCAGCTTGCACTCTACAGGTCCATTTTTGACGTGACAACGTCTTTAAATTAGGTTGCGGCTGGGAGTCACTTATGAAAAAGTGTAACGCTCGGTAACGTTACGATGAGTCACCGAACGAGAGAGAGGCCCGCCGAATGCCTTGCGTCTCTCTCCCACTCAACTATGATCGGTCTGCCGCGCGCGCAGCACTAGAAAATTTGTGCAATTCTTATTTTCATTCAATTCCTTGTTCCTATTGTGCAATTTAATTATATTCATATCAATAAATATTCTACCGAGAAAAAGACGTTGTCACGTAAAATCTTCGCCCGTAAAACCGACTTTACAGGCAACCATTTTTTGTTTTTAATATTTTTTTTTTTTTATGAAACGTTTGTATTACCAAGACAGAAGCATTTCGCTGAGGGAAAACAACCATTAAAATTTCACGGTGTATTAGCGCAGTATACATCGTTATTTTTTTAACTGATTGATAAATGCACAAAGTATGTCTAGCTGTATCAATAGAAAAAACAAATATGCATGTATATACCTACAGCATTTTACCCTTTAAACTGGTTATATTAACTAAGATTAAATTGAAAAATAAAAGCATTTTTTTTAAGTGATATAAACTAGTGCTTAGCTGCGTTGCCATCTGATGGTAAGCAAAGATGCTATCGTTGATGGTGAGGCGCACTAGTTTATTAAGAGCCTGTTCACTCTAGCCTTGAAGACATCCAAATTATAATCGGACGGAAAGACAGGTGGCAAACTGTTCCAGTCCTTCGATGTACGCGGTATAATCAACGAGGCAAAATGCTTAGTGCGGACCGTAGATATCTCAACAACGTAAGGATGCTTATAACTTTATAATTTTTTGATTTTTCATGATACAGTTTACGAATTTTGTACTTAGATTAATCTTACTAATATTATAAATGTGAAAGTTACGATGTTTGGATGTTTGTTACTCAATCACGCCAAAACGGCTGGACGGATCTGGATAAAATTTGGCACAGGCATAGGATACACTCCGGAATAGGACATAGGCTACTTTTTATCCCGGAAACCCTAACCCCAACCCCAAAACCACACGAGTGAAGCCGCCGGCAAAAGCTAGTATTAAAATACTAGACACATGTTTCGGGTTTCTCATCATTACATAGTACAAAACGAAGTCGCTCAGCTGTCCCTATGTATGCTTAGATCTATAAAACTACGCAATGGATTTTGATGAGGTTTTTGTTAATAGATATAGCAATTGAAGAGGAAGGTTTATATGTATAATACACATAATCTTACTAATATTATAAATGCGAAAGTTACGATGTTTGGATGTTTGTTACTCAATCACACCTAAACGGCTGGACGGATCTGGATGATATTTAGCACAGGCATAGGATACACTCCGGAAAAGGACATAAGCTACTTTTTATCCCGGAAACCCCAACCCCAACTCCAATACCATGCGGGCGAAGCCGCGGGCAAAAGTTAGTATTTAATACCACATTGTACCCGTGCGAAGCAGTATTTTATTAAAACTAACGTTCTATAAATAAATAAATCTACCCATACTATGCCCTCTGGCTAAAACAAATGAAAACAATTTTCTTTTAAGGAAACCAGCCTTAAACATGTCATCGTGGGAGTTATAAATAAGTGTTATATTTTCCGCAAAGTGGGATTTAGCGGGGTGTCTCCTTGTTTACGAAAACCATGGCATAATTTGATCCCTCACCAAAATTATTTTTAGATGTAGCAACTCTGAAATAAAATAACTATTTTTAGGGTATCGTACCTCAAAAGAAAAAAACTTCCGGCGAGCGACAGGTAACTCGCTGTCTGACCGTCCGGTGATAGTCTGCGGACCGGGCCCAAGTCGTCTACAGCGCGTAATGTTAAATGGACGCCTTAAAAAGTTGTCAGCAAACCGTAGATTACTGGGTTGAAGCCTACTAAGATTGGGTTATTATGAAAACGTCACCCAGGGCTCTGAAATGAAGGCAAAGAAGGAACAAGTGTGAGTTTTTAGTCAGTTAAAATCTGCTATTATCTCCCACCCCACCTAAGCGCCCAGTCAGTTCCCACGGGCCTCAAGGAGTTGTCAGCAACCGTAGGGACCCTGCAGTAGGGTCAAAGCCAACTAGGGCCAAAGTCAACTAGGGCCAAAGGTTCGTGTCTGAAAGGATCTCTAACTCTGGCTCTAGTATGTACGGCAATGTAGGAACGGGGTAGGTTGTTTAGTTAGTAAGAATCTGACACTGTGTCCCGCTCCGCCTAAAGGCGGGATTCATCATTGCATGATTTTTAACTACCATAAATAAACCCACCTAAGGGCGAGGAGATTTGATTGATGAACCCATTACTCTAAGACCATACACACTGCTATTAAAATCGAAATCACAACTTTAAAATAAAATAAATCAAAACTTCTGAAGAAGCTTGAACAATTTGCTTATTTCAAACTCGATTGCAAAATTCGTAGAAGTTTAATGAGGCCACCGCGACATATGACCGATGTTATTACATGCTTACGTTCATAGTTCCTTTTGATTTAGTTTAATGACCGCCTTAGCAGCAACAAATGTAAGGTTTTACTGAGAAACGAGTAACTTAATTCTTGTATTATTGTTGATTATGATAGCTACGTTAATGCAAATGAGGTTGGGATAGGTCGGGAATCGGGTTAAAGTGCTTTACTAGTGAATTCCTGCATCATTCTCCGGTGTATGACTGAGTAAGAATTGTGTGGTTCTAAGCTAAATGATTTTTTGTATAGAGCTATGGTTGTCGAGTAGTTACGGTATATACAAGTTGTAGATCACGGATTCAAACCCAGCCAGTCGGTGAGCAATGGGTAGCTCGCCGTCCGGTCGTCTGGTAAGACCGAGTCCAAGTCGTCAACGGCGCGCACCGTTCCCGCGCGCCTCAAGGAGTTGTCAGCAAACTGCAGGGGCCCTTCAGGGTCGAAGCCTCCTGGAGCCTAGAGGGTGGTGGAAAACTGTTACCTCGACTCCAGGAATAAGGCAAGGAAGGTACGGGGTAGGTTTTTTAGTCAGTAAGAGTCTGACACTGGTCTCCCGCTCCGCCCAAGAGCGGGTTTCGTCATTGGATGATTTTCACCTACCATAAAAAAAAAAGCCAGTATAAGGGTCGAATCCTACTGGGGCCCAGAGTCTCTTTATTTATTTATTTATACTTTATTGTACACCACATTACAAAAAAATAGGACAAACATTAAAAAAATAAGGGCTTGATAAAGGCTTAGCCCCAGTGCGAAGTGCAAAGAAGGAACGGGGTGGGGTCTTTAGTCAGTAAGACTCTCTTCTAAATGCAGCCCCGCGGCTCCATAGTACACTCACCTTACAGCTCATGCGAATTCCGCTTCGGTTGCAATGACAATTTTTCTACCTTGCATCAAAATGTATTATTATATTCTTCTGTCGAGCGCTTTCTAGCAGTCAAGCAGGGAAAAGTAGAAGGCACCAGAGGACAAAGAAAAAGAAACTCACCTTTGCGATGAACCGAAGTGATGTCTGCTGTCCCTTGCTTACTACAACCAGGATGACAGCTAGCAGGGAGAACTGGCAAGAGACGTGGTGAATCACGTCGACCCCTACAGAACTCACTATGTGAAGACCACACTCTCAAAAACATTACGATATCTACTAAATAATACCCCAGATTAGCAATATTAAATTATCTAGGTCTTATTAACCGGTTCAGACTGGATTCGATGCGATATGAGTTATTACTCAAACGAGTGTTTTACGAAAAGCATGACTATTTAAAATTAAAGCTGCGATTAAAACTAAGGTTTTTTTTTAAATCTAATATCGTACGGAAATGCAATCTTCCCTTTCCTAGAGAGGAGACCTGTGTTCCAGCAGTGGGAATATAATAAGGCTGATGATGACAATGATGAAAAGGCCTATGGCCAGTAGGTAATGGGTGTATTATACAAGGTGTCATTGACATGTTAACGCAAACGAATACCATAGATCCAGTACATGATTCTGGACCCCCTAAGGCTGGAATCTTTCGTCAGTTTGTTTTTAAATTTTTGAAAAAAAAGTTTTGTTTTTTTTTTTATTTTTTACCTGTATAAAATCGTTATTCTAACCAATCCCAATGATATTTTTAGAAAAAGAAAGAAAAAAAAATATTTTAAACAAAAAAAAAAATCATAAAAAAATCATCGAGACAAATACAGTCGTTATTGTAATCAAACCCGATGACATTATTCATTTAGAATGTAATTCACTCAATTTTTTCGCAAAAAATGTTAAAATGACGTTTTTATACAGTTTAGTTTAAAAAACGTAAAAAAAATCATAAAAAACAAATAAGAAAAAACCTACAAAAAATTGCACCACTGGGGGGTCTAAAATCATGTACTGGATTTATGGTATTCGTTTGCGTTAACATGTCAATGACACCCTGTATATAGGGTGACTGATGACAGATATTGGATCTTTCTGCTACCGTAACTACAGACACAATTAAAAGAAAATAGGTGTGCAGAAACCGGTGTCTTCTTGGGGTTTAATGAGTTAAACACGTGATTGCAGTCATGATAACTAACGAATTTTACTATTACTTCCTTCAAATTACATCTGCGTAAACAATACAGCAGCGTTTTTCAAACCTTTTGAATACATGACCACTTTTTTTATTAGACATACACCCGTATTCACAAACGTTACTATGCAGTCTCACAGTGCTCGCGAGCGCACAGGGTTAGGTTTGTGAACTACGCAACACAAACGAACCAATCACAGAGCCTCTATTCAACGCTGTGCGTTTGCTTAGTCAAGGGTCGTTTGAGTATTGTTTGTGAATACGGGTGTTAGTATTCTATGGTAGCGAACCCTTGAACAGTAATATTGCAGTGAGCAGACAGGTGCGCTACGCTCTAGAAACCAATTGAATAATAAATAATAATAAATAATAAAATTTATTTAACCATCGTTACAAGAATTGTCTTAAATATAAATTAACAAAAATGCATATCGGTAACAGGGGTAGTTTACCAGAATTACGAGTATTACAATGGCCCCCAAACTAGGCGTTGCCTGTATCTTGGGGACCGGAGTTGTGTTATCATTAAAGTAACATACACGTTTGTGTTTGCTAATTATCTTAAAATTAAATGAGAGTAAAATTAAAAACAAAACATAATAATTAGTAAAGTAATGGTGTAAATAAATGAATGTGCATGTTTATAGGTGTGTGGTTGAAAGTGTGGAGGTGTGTGTATTTAGCATAAAATGTTTAGTGTTAATTAGTTAATTATTAGCTCGGTTTCATCGTAAGAGAGGGAGATCAGCATTTTTTTCAACTTTTTCTTACATAAACCATCATTTAAGCCTTTGATGTTATATGATTTGATGATTTGGTTATAAACATGAGTGTGAGAGTAGGAAGGACAGCGTCTAGCCAGAAGACTCTTTGCGTTAGGGAGTGGAACGTGCAAAACACGTTTTGAGAGAAGAATTTGGTAATCAGGCCTGTTTTTTATAGCTTTGTGAGTACGCAGTGTTGCACTTAAAATGAATAATTGCCGTACTCGGAGGACAGGGAATTCTTTATAGAGCTGGTCGGTTGGGAACCTGAAAGGCTTTTTTAGCATTACTTTAATAACAGCTCTTTGAGCCCTTTCTATCTCTATGAACGTGGTCTTACCAGCACTACCCCAGATGGAAATACCGTACTGGAGCACTGATTGGCAGAGCCCCAGAAAAATCATACGAAGAGTTTTAGTAGGAGTGCAATCACGTATTTTTTTCATAATAAAAATAAGTTTCCTGACACGAGCCGAAAGAAGGTGTATATGAGGTTTAAAAGAGATATTTTCATCTAGTATAATACCGAGGTATCTATGAGAAGAGCTTCGGTCTATACAGGTGCAAGAACAGTCTTTAGGTGGAGGATTATGATTGCTACAGCATGTGTGAAATTTAAGTACTAAATGTTGAGGAGGGCTGGAGGTAGTAGTTTTGTAAAAGGTGATGAGCTTGGTTTTTTTCACGTTGAGGGTAAGGAGGTTTCTGTCAAGTACTTTGGCAATTGCTAGTAAACCGTTTTCAGCAAGGTGGTATACCTGGTCCCAGGTTTTAGCGTGAAATACAATTGCCGTATCATCGGCGTATGAAATAATTTCAGCGTTATATATTGAGGTATTAAGTATGTCATTCATGTAGAAAGCGAAAAGAGTTGGGCCAAGAGTGCTGCCTTGAGGAATTCCGAAACTTATTGGCAGTATGCAGCTTGAATGGTTACCAACTTTAACTAATTGTTTGCGATTTGAGAGGTAGGACTGAAACCATTCCAGCGCGACACCTCTTATCCCTATTCCTTCTAACTTCGATAGGAGGAGGTGAACTGAGATTGTGTCGAACGCTTTGGCTAAGTCTAAGAAAACTCCCATTGCGTGCTCTCCATTTTCAATAAAAGTAGCTACTGAGTTGGTCAACAATATTACAGCATCCTCGGTCGACTTGCCTCTCCTGAATCCAAACTGTCTTTCTGATATAAAGTTATTGTCTTCTAAGTAGTCAACTAGGCGGTTGTTGACCACTTTTTCTAGCAATTTTGAGAGTATACTTAAGAGGGCTATAGGACGATAATTTTCTGGTAGTTCTGTGGGACCGGTTTTATAGATAGGGCGAACACACGCAACTTTCCAGCGGTCGGGGAAGATGCCATTTTCCAGACTTAGGTTAAATATGTGAGTGAGTGGTTTCAATAAGCATTTTTTTAGAAATATGACGAGGCGAGCAGTAATTCCATCAAGTCCAGGAGCACTGTCGATTTTCAACTGATTAATCAGTTTTTCAATTTCAGTTTCGTCAGTAGCTCGAAAGAAGAAAGAGTTCAGAGGGGTTTCACTTGGCCTGTAATTACTGGCCAGGGCTTCTTGCGTTTCAGATAACCGCGATAGTATTATATCTGAAAGATTTTTGCCCAGCGAGGTGAAGTACGCGTTACACTTATTGAGTGATTCATCAGGGTTTTGTGTATTATTTAAAAGTTTAGAAGAGTCATCTTTTGTTGTAATTGGGTTGTAAATACATTTGATTGTGTTCCAAAGTTTTTTTGGGTTGTTTTGGTTTTTATTTATTAGTTCACTGTAGTAATTATTTTTTAGTTTGTGCAGCAAGTTATTACAGAAGTTTTTGTACCTGTTGTACACTAAGCGTCGCATTTCATCATTTGGATGGGATCTTAAATCTAGATGCAGTTTATCGCGATGTCTTATACACCTCATTAGGCCTTGTGTTATCCAGGGTTTAATGTTATATTTACTACGACTGATATGAATTGTACGGGAGTTCTTGGAAACTGAGTTTGAAAGTATATTAATGAATGAATTTAGGGAACTATTGGTGCAATTTGTGGTTAATACTTCTGACCAATCTATGTCAGTTAGTTCTGCAGCAACTGCTACTTCGTCAATTACATATTTATACCGAGATCTAGTGGGTTTGTTTGATTTATCTTCTTGCGATATGGCAGCTATAACAATGTCATGATCTGTAATTGTTGATTTACCAATGATGCCAACTGAATTAGTGTTTGTTTTTATAAAAATGTGATCGAGGCAAGAGCGACCTCTTGTTGGTTCAGTGATTGCTGGCAAAAAACCATGGGATGCTAAGAGGCACAAATACTCGATATGTTTACTATTTGTGGTGTTAAAAATATCAATGTTCAGATCGCCTGTTAATATGATGGTTGGATAATTTTTTAATTGTGATAAGGCAGTATCCAACGATGTCGTAAAATTGTCTATGCTTGGAGTTGATGGAGAGCGGTAGATTCCTATAATGGCCACTTTATTATCCAGTATCATAGTAAGACTGTCTGCGTCTGTGACTTCAGATTCTAACACGGAAATATTCCAAGCGGTTTTGGTGTAAATGATTACACCTCCATTTTTATTTAATTGTGAAACAGAACGGGATACGGTATAACCTGGTAGCGGTTCTATTAATGTTGCATCACTTAACCAACACTCAGTTAAAATTATTGCATCGAAGTCAGAATCTAGGCGTTGAAGAGCTATGTAGAAATCGTCAAAATTATGCTGATAGCTTCTTATGTTTAATGAGAGAGTTTTAAAGCAATTTGTGCTCGGCATCAGTGTTCTACATTCTTCTAATTGGTCACATGTGAAGCAGTTTATAGTAACATTTTCGTCTATGTCTTGAATAGTGTCAAGTAGAGCCATGGATGTAGCTGAGGAAAGTGTTTTTCGTTGTTACTTTGAATGTTTTCATTGTTACTATAAGACCTTCGTGAGTATAAGAATGTAGAAGAACGAGAATTTTACAGTGTTTGTGTGTATTTTGTTGTGTATAGTAGTTATGCCTTAACTTTTTTGCAGTAAATGGTTTGTTGTTAATTTTAAACAAAAATACAAAAATATCCATTTCAAAAATACTATAAAATTTCAAAAAGCTTGAGCAATATAAAATTTCGAAAAGTTTGAACAAAAATACAAAAATATATATTTCAAAAATAAAGTCTAGAATAAAGTCAAAAAGTTTGAACAAAAATACAAAAACATACATTTCAAAAATAAAGTCTAGAATAAAGTCGAAAAGTTTGAACAAAAATACAAAAATATACATTTCAAAAATAACATAAAATCTCGAATAGCTTGAGGTTCGCATAATGTAGAATTTAAAAACAGTATAAAAGCCATAAATTAACAGATTATGTAGTAATAATGCAAAAATATTTACTTTAAAAATAGCAGGGTATTTAAGATTCTTTGGAAATTTAAAAATAGTGAGAGATAAGCACTTTGTGGTTCGTAGTGTTATTCTAATTTGCAGAAATATGACTAAAGAGTAAGTTACAAAAAATCTAAAAATAAATTGAGATCTAAAGGAAAGAAAATAAAAAATAATAATTAAAAAATTGTACTGTTTTAAGCTCCGCGTCGTTTCGTTTAAGATGTGTTGACGGGTGGAAGAAGCCACGAAGCTACGCCTGCGTCGCTGAACCCAGGTATCGTTCCAGGTCTTCGGTGTTCTGTATGCGAATGGCAGGATTTCCCTCTTGCTTACGGATGAGAATAGCACCGTTTTTAACCCAGCAGAAATGGTAGCCGTGAATTTGGACATATAAGTCGTAACTTTATAATTGAATGGTTATGCTTCTTGTAGGTCAGGATCATTCATCATCATCATCATCATGTCAGCCGAGCGACGCCCACTGCTGGGCATAGGCCTCCCCCAAGAATCTCCACAACGATCGGTCCTGTGCTGTCCGCATCCAGCAGCTTCCCGCGACCTTCACCAGATCGTCGGTCCACCTTGTAGGGGGTCTTGTTGGGGGTCAGGATCATTATGGGAATATAATTAAAGAATCCGATTTCCGACTTCACCTCCTCGAATAGAAAACAGTCCCAAGAAGGCTTAAAAATTGGAAGAGTTTCCTTGGTAGCACACAGGGCCACGCACTGTTCCCGTGCGCCTCAAGGAGTTGTCAGCAAACCGTAGGGATCCTGTAGAAAGGTTGAAGCCATAGGTTGAAGCCAACTGAGGTCATGGGTTCGCGTCTGAAAGGAAGGCTCTGGTCCTGGTATATATGTCTGCGTAGGAATGGGGTAGGTTGTTTAGTCAGTAAGAGTCTGTCACTGTTTCCCGCAAATACAGATCAATACAAAGACCCATACATCTATGGGCTGACTATCGTAAATGATCATTTAATAAAGGCGTGATTTCTAAGTTTTATTGCGTAGTAAATTAAACGAGTATATGCAATATTTTATAGTAATTAGTATCAGCAATTAATCGATGCATAGTATCCGTATATTGGTTTAGAATTACGTTAGAAATCGAACGTGCAATTGGAAAGTAATATAGATGAATCTGTAAAAAGAATAGTGTAGATTTTATTAGTATTTTTTCAAAAATAGATAATCTTATAGTTAGTAAATCTTTTGGTAGTGTTTTTGTGTTGTATTTTTGTATATCGATGTTTTATTTTATCGACAGTTTTTGAATTTTTTTCGCTAGTGATATGGTAGATAGTGTTGTATTTTTTGATATCGAAGTTTCATTTTATCGACATTATTTTATTTTTTTTCGTTAGTGATATAATTATTCTTTTGTATTACTCTCGTGTGTGTGAATTGTGTTTGTCCTCAAGATAATAAAGGTAAGTGAATATTGATTAAAATAGTATATTATATGTTATTCTTAGGTTTGTTATGATTGACTTTTGCACTATAAATGTTAAATAATGATAATTTTAGCCGGTTAAAGCCGGCCTTGTCTTGAATTTTGTAAACTACTTCGTCTATATTTGACCTTATTATAAAGGTGAAATATCTCAGTTATTCCCCCGGCATACAATAATAAAATGTAATATAATAAATGCTTATCTTAAGATATCCTTCCTCACAGATATAATTTACTAGCGACCCACCCCAGCTTCACACGAGTACTGATATTGAATTTAATATTCATGTATTATACACATAAACCTTCCTCTTGAATCACTCTATCTATTAACAAAACCGCATCAAAATCCGTGGTGCACTTTTAAAGATCTAAGCATATATATATCAAGCATAGGGAAGAAGCAACTTTGTTTTATACTATGTAATGATAAGATGGCTTTCCTCACTCGCCTACTGTCAACGTCGCGCTTGGTTTGAAAGCTTGTTGCTTCATTTAATGCAATCCAAAGTGACGTTTGATGCAAAAGTAATGCGAAAAAAGAGAGATAACACCTGAAAACTCTTTTGGCTTTCAGTAATTCTACGATTTACTCGAATGTTTCACAAAACTTGTTCCAGAAAATGCGTGTTTTTATTTAATTCTTAAGGATTTTTTTAAAAAAAAATTACATAATTCAGAATCGCGATTAAATGCGCAAGGTGGCAATAAATTCTATGGAAGTATTTTTTTTTCATTTTTGATATAGGAGTACATTATGGAGAGTCAAAGTTCACGTAAAATAGCAGATTTTTCGGAGTCTTTACTGAATTACTCTTACACAAATTGATGTTTTGATTTCTACAGAAGCCAAGATAATATCCACAAGATATCTGTGTATGCAAAATATCTAAAAAAACGTGTGTAATAACATCATAATCACGTAAGGGCGGTTATATGAAAATGTACGTCGGGTTGGCCGGTCTTAATAGGAGGTGTATAGTTCGTTTTTTTATTCCTAGACTACAATTTGACAACTTAAAATGTCAAATTCCAGAAAATTGGGAACATATTTCTCGATTGTGACATTCTGAGTTTTCAAATCGTAGTCTGGAATTAAAATATCTGTCTAGGCGCTAAATGTCCGCTGTCGTGACGATACGTAAGATGAGTGTACTAAGGGAAACACGTAGTTAGTAGTCGAGTAAATACTGTTACTAAGTAAGGGATGGCACACCGCTAGTTATAACCACTATTTTTACTCTAGGTCGTATTGCTAAGTCGTTTTAGTTACATACTTAGTTGTCTAGTACTCACAACACAAGCTCTGCTTAGCTAGACGGCGATGTGTGATAGTTGTAAATAAAAATCTGGTATTCGGTATTGTAGGAGAACCAACATCCCTTTTTTATGGTAAGAAAAATCATCTAATGACGGATCCCGCCGTTGGGCGGAGCGGGAAACAGGGTCAGACTCTTACTGACTAAACGACTCAATCCATCCCTTCTTAGCCCTCATTCCGGGGTCGGACCTTCTTTTCAGAAACCGGACCGGGGCCTCAGTAGGCTTCGGACCTGCAGAGACCCGACATAGCTTGAAGAATCGCCAAACTTAAGTGGCAGTGGGCAGGGCAAAATTGTCGATGAGGCCGAAAGATTCTAAAATGGCAACCGCGTACTGGAAAGCGCAAAGTTGGAAAGCCTTTTTTATTGTAGTGGAAATGCTCATGGATGTCCTCCACCCTGGGGTATCTGGAGAGGTATGTCAGTCTCTTACTAACTAAAACCATCTCCCTGTTCGCTCGTACACTTTTGTCGGGGGCTTCGGGTGCAGTTTGACTTCCGCTGCTCCAGATCACATACCCAAATATACAATGGGAAAATGGCCCAACACGCCGGCAGCATTGCCACGCTAGATTGCAATGCTGATTCGCTGACAGAAATAAAGCTCAGCCCTCTGATCACGCGAAGAGTCGACCAGCTGTTTGCTGATATCGCGTACAACTCGATGAGCGCTCGGACACCATTTTTTTTTTTCGGCAACAATTAACTTCTGATAAGGAATTATAATCATATTTACGCCGTTTGAGGTTTTCTGCACTTGCAGCAGCCGCCCCAGCACAACCTGCCGTACTCAGAAGATGGGATGACGCAAGAGTGTCGACAAGTGTTGCATCCCACACCAAGGGCCTACCCAATATCCAGGGCATTATGGCCATCCCGTCTGGCCTCTTCCTATCGTCATGTTACAACTATCACACAGCGCCATCTAGTCTCAAGCTAAGCAGAGCTTGTGTTATGAGTACTACACAACTGATAAACATACTTATATATTTCTAAATACATACGTATATCGTAGATAAATGATACCCAGACACAGAATAAATGATCGTGCTCATTACACAAACATTTGTCCTGGGTGGGAATCGAACCCACGACCTCCGGCGTAGCAGTTGGGGCCACTAACTACTAGATTGACAGGCCAGTCAGTAATATGTAGCTTTAATAATATTTGCTACTGAACCCAGCTTATTCTTTATTAGCTTATGTCACATGACAGATTTTTTCACAATACTCACATATTTTTTATAAGTGTAAAATATTATAAGCGTCATTCTTTAATGATGCAGTTAAGCTGATTACAATGGGTGCGTCATTCGGGGGTTTTCCTTTTCCTACATCTAATGTATCTTTGAATTAATATATTATTTTTTTCCTTTAATATGCTATCAGACTATACTTTATCCGTTTAGGTATTTAACTTAATATTTTATTTTATTTATAAACTATATTTTAAAGTTTTTCATCTAAAATAATGTCTTAAAATGTTAGCAATTACATATTTACCTAAACTGATGTAAGGTTAAGAGTTCTTAACACTAAATAATCACTAATATTATAACACTCTCGTCTTAAAAATCCCTAGGAATATAATAATAGGCCATCAGGAAACACATATTCCGGCAGGGAATTCCACTCCTTAGTTGTACAAATTTTAAGTCAAGAGTGAAAAAGTTAGTTCTAGGCAAGCGTCTAGCTCCATCGTCGGCCACTATCTCATCTGAAGCATCGAATTCACCCATAAATGAGTGAATTCGATGCTTCTAAGTTCGTTATTTTCTAATTTTTTTTCGGTGGATAAATATCATCATAAGAGTAACAAGATGGAGAGGCCCAAGTGGTAAACGCTCTAGAGGAAGACCGCTTACAAGGTGGGCGGACGAAATCAGTAAGGCGGCTGGTCCAGGCTGGATGCAAACTGCTCTAGATAGAGACAAATGGGCTTCTTTGGAGGAGGCCTTCACCTGCAGAAGGGTTCTTGCAGACCAAAATATAATAAATATATATAGTAGTTAGAGTGTAGCAAGTAAGATACAATAGTTAGGCAAACATTTTTTATTTATTAGTTATAAACACCATTGTTACATTTTGTTTTATGCAAGAAATATAAGGCTTTTTTATTTTTATTTTATTTATTTAAATATCATCCAATGACGAATCCCGCCTTTGGGCGGAGCGGGAAACAGTGGTAGACTTATTCCTACGCTGCCTCAATGCTACGGCCAGAGTCTTTTAGACATGAACCCCTGACCTTGGCATTTACTCATATCAGTTTTCACATAATCTGTCCTCTGTTTATTATTATTATTAGTTTTTCTAAGAAAGGATTTGTCGATAAGTTACATGCGTAATATTGATAGATCTAATATTGCGATTGTAAAAAGAAATGTACCTTTATCAGGGACTTTCCCAAATACCGATGTTTTATTGATTAGAACCGGATGAGGTTAGTTCGTTGATTCTATTTTAGAGATAAAATAACAACAACACTTGGCAACAATTTGGATTTCGTAGCGTTTGTTTTTCTCAGCAATAACAACCAATAAAAGAAAAATGATTTTTTATCACACTTGATGGTAAGTAGAGATGCAATCGTTGATGGTGAGGCGCACTAGTCTATTAAGAGCCTATACACTCTAGCCTTGAAGACACCTAAGTTATGATCGGGCGGAAAGACCGCAGCCGACAAACTTTTCCAGTCCCTCGATGAACCCGGTATCAACGACAAGGCAAAACGCTTAGGCCGGACCGTAGATGTCTCAACAACGTAATTTGCCGTACGCCGGGATGTCCGATGGTAAAATTGAGATGGCGGAATCAAATCGAGCAATTCCCGCGCACACTCTCCAAAATGCATCCTGTAGAAAACCGAAAGGCTAGCTACTCTACGCCTGAGCTCAAACAAAAAAAAACCCTTTTCTTATAGGTTCAGGTTTGACCACAATCTCACCTGATGGTAAGCGATGATGTGGTCGACGATGGAGCACGCTTGTCTAGAAGTAACCTATTCACTCTTGAATTAAAGATCCCTAGGTTGTAGAGTTAGCAGGAAATTCAGACTCCGGCAGTTAATTCCACCTGATCTAGATCTTCAACTATCTACATTGAGATACGTGCACATGTGCTCATACATTCACAAAACAATCTTAAAATAAAATGACTAATGCACATGACAATTAAAGCGTAGGTACATATCGCTCACAACAAACATTTTGCTGCCTTAACACCTAGAAAAAATATTACTTGTAACACAAACTCCTAAAGACTAAAAAAATACTTTAACAAAATCGAACAAGTCAAATTACAATAACAAAACTTACAAATTAAAAACATTAAGAATTAATTAAATAAATTGAATACATAAATGATTTTTATCTTGTAAGTAGGTTTTTACAAACTCTTTTACACGTCATTTTTTTTTCGTCTTTTGCTACTAGATGAGGCCGGTGTTTCCTAGCTGACTACCCTGAGAAAAAACACCGAAACAAACTCAGAGGTAAGATATACATACAAGATGAAGTCTAATAAAAACTTCATTACATAGTATAAAATAAAGTCACCGTCTGTCCCTATGTATGCTTAGATTTTTAAAACTACGCAACGGATTTTGATGCAGTTATTTTAATAGATAGAGAGATTCAAGAAGAAGGTTTATGAGCATAATACATGCGTAATATATTCAATGGATGGCAGGGGCAATGGGAGAGCAGTGGTGGCCGAGTGGTAAAGGCCCCGACTTACAAGCTGTAGGTCACAGGTTCAAACCCAGCCAGGCACATTACTTTGTGTAATTTATTTCATCACCACTGCTCTCAAAACGGTGAAGGAAAACATCTTGAGGAAACCGTCATGTCCTAGAACCAAAAATTCGAAGATATGTGACATCCACCAATCCGCACTGGGCCCGCGTGGTGGATCATGGCCCATTCCCTCTCCTAGAGAGAAGAGGCCTGTGTCCCTGCAGTGGGAACATTAAAAAGGCTGATGATGAATATATTCAATATCACCACCCGTGTGAAGCTGGGGTGGGTTGCTAATTATAAATAAATTAAATTATAATCACATCCATAACAATATATATTAAAATAAATTGAGCTTAAATTAATATAGGAAAAAAACTGATAGTTAACGTACGGTCACTTTCTATCTCCCAAATAACACTTTCTTTTAAAGCTCAATTACTGCACACGATGTGAAGCCCTTGGTTAAAAAAGAGAAAGCTCCATTACAATCTATTTTTGGAGAAATTTGTAAGTAGGTAAGAACACACATTAAAGGTACATGGACTAGTTGAGGCCGCGACTCCGTCTGCGAGTATTTTTTTTTTTTGTAGTTGAAATGATTAATCTTTTTTGGGTGGGAAATTATTTAGGTGATGAGATTTTTCGCCCTAGAGCGGAACGCAAATGCATGACAGAATTTTCTGACAAAATTACAATACCAGTAAGAATCTGACACTGTTTCCCGCTCCGCCCAAGGGTGGGATTCGTCATTGGATGATTTTTACCTACCATAAAAAAAATACAAGACAACTTATTTTCACAATTTAACGAAAACCTTAATTGTGTTAACAATTGTGGATGGCAAGCAATGAGTACCTCGCCGTCTAATCATCTGATAACTGTCCGGACCAAGTCGCCACTGTGACCAAGCACTGTTCCCGCGCCTCAAGGAGTTGTCAGCAACCGTAGGGACCCTGCAGAAGGGTCGAAGCTGATTTGGCAAGTCTGAAAGTACATCTCTGGCCCTGGTATATATGGGAATGTAGAAAAGGAACGGGGTAGGTTGTTTAGTCAGTAAGAGTCTAACACTGTTTCGCCCAAAAAAAAAAAAAATTATTAACTATACTTATAAAATATTTTATCATAAAATGTAAATTTAATATGGTTAGGTGACATGAGAGGGATGATTTTTTTTTCTAATTGATATAAGCTAGTGCTTGATTACCATCCCATCTAATGGTAAGCAGTGATGTAATCGTTAATTGTGAGACGCACTAATTAATTAAGAGCCTATTCAATCTAGCCTTGAAGACACCTAAATTATAATCGGACGGAAAGACTGCAGCCGGCAAACTGTTGAGAGGTATAAATGTAGATGTCTCAACAACGTAAGGATGGACATTTGCCGTACGATCGTGCGAGGTGTCGAAGGTATCCCTAAAGAAGAGTGGCCTGATAGATTCAGTAAAAATTTCTATCGTAAGCAATAAATATTAACAGGTTTCTACATAATTTAGTTTTTTATTTTCTAAAAACTTTCAGTGTGGTCCCCGAAATGCTTGATCAAAACCTATCTTTGTATGAGAAGCCTCCTAAAGTTCCTATTGACTGATAAATTTTCCAAAATGGCTACTCTTTCTTGGAACAATAAATTGAACTTTTATTTTCACTTAGTAACGCAATCCATTTTATATAACATTGAGAAGTGTTCGGTTAAATCTAATATGATATTTCACTTCAATGAGCACTCTTCATAGTCTAGCGCCTCGATTTTATTAAAAATATTTCTAATATATTACTCACACGCATGGTTGAAGCGATTGCTGTTGAAGGCGAGAGCAAAATTGTATAGTTTGTGAACGTAATCTAAATCACAATAAAACTTTATTTGTATTTTTATTTAATAATTAATAAGATATATTTAACGTTAAAACTACATAACCTTATTAACTTAACTAAAAAAAAACCTAATCTAATAAAGAACTTTCTAAACGACTTGTTGACACTTCGCGTGACCCAAGGGCTGGCTTTTACCTTGGGCAAAGAATAAGCATTGCCATACAGCGTGGCAATGCTGCCAGCCTTTTGGGCACTTTACCAGTCGACAGCGATGTGGAAGCGTTTTTTTACGCTTTATTAGATTAGGTATTTTTAGTTAAGTTAATCACAATCGAATATTGTTTTTATTATCTTGTGTGATCCTTTTTAAGGAAAGCCCATCTGTCGTGTCGACTTTTTATAAAATTATTAGGCAGATAGATAGATAGATATACACTTTATTGTAGGCACACCATAAACATAAACGCAGATAGTCTTGTTTAAAATATTTTTTTTTTCAAAACATATGGTGGTCAAACATTAAAATTTAAAAATTAAAATTCAAGATTGAGGTTCGCGAGCATATTCGTAAGAAGTTGGCAGTAGTATCATCACAACGGTAATGTTTCTCTGTTGGTCGATCTAGATGAATTCTTTGAGTATTTATATATATAGTTATATATTTAGTTTATAAGATTGTGTTTATATTATATATTTTATTGTATATATGATTCATTTTTTTTTAATTCACATGTTTTTTTTCTCTCTTTTTATTGCACCTGCCATCATGATTCTCTGCATCACCCAAAGGTTGACTGGTAGAAAATGCCTTAGGCATTAAGTCCGCCTTTGTACTTTTATGTGCATGAAGCTTTAAATAAATAAATAAATAAAACAGACGTTCAGACGTGATATTCGATTAAAATATTTCTAATATATTACTCACACGCATGGTTGAAGCGATTGCTGTTGAAGGCGAGAGCAAAATTGTTTGTGAACGTAATCTAAATCGCAATCGAATATTGTTTTTTATTTTGTTAAAAAGGCAAACGTTTCTGGCTGAATTAAAGCGACACTAAAAACTGATGATCTTGAGAGATCAAAATAGGAGAAAGCGTCACTTTCCACCCATGAAGAATTTCAAATCTTCTTCTTCTTCCAGCCCTGGGTCGGCGCAATATGTTTTTTTCTTCCAATCTACCCTGTCACCCGTCACGCTATCACTAACTCCTCTGTCTTTCATATCACTTCTCACACAATCCATCCATATTTTCTTTGGTCTCCCTCTCCCTCTCCATCCATCCACATTTATACTCATGGCCTTTTTTGTAACATCCGTTTCATCCCTCCTCTTTAATAATAATTTATAAATAGGTACAATATAAATAAAAACCGTACATCAAAAGATTAGCAATTTTTTAATTTATTTACTATCCTTATAAATACATAAATAAATACATATATTATATAGTTCTATGTCGGTAACATTTGGATCTTTTGAGGATATATCCATTTTTCCTCTCCTAACCAAGTTACCATCGTTTCGTTAACGTCGAACGCTTTGACTTGACCACACCCCCAATTTTTTTATTCTGACCTCATCTCAACGCTCAGTCAGGTGGTCAGAACAAAAGAAACAGCTCCATGGCCAACTCAACGCGTTCGACGTTAGTTAAACGATTGTGACTTGGCTCGGAGGCTTCATATTATGCTGCTTAGTAACAAAATACCCGTAGAAAGTTTAAAATTGCATATGAAATTATGTTCCGGTAGTTAAAAAAAAAACGACTTTTCTAAATAATGACGGTCCAGATCAGAACTTACTATAAACGTTCATTTTTTTATCTCTGTTAATGATCTCAGGAAGTAGACAATTTTATATGTATTATTTAAAGAATATGTTATCATTTGACTTTGCTTGACTTTTAGCGGAATATCTGTAAGAATTTAAATGATCTATAATAATACGCGCCACATAAATTGAACAGAGTAGTGGTGGCCGAGTGGCTTACGAGTTATAGGTCGCGGGTTCAAACCCAGCCAGGCGCATTACTTTGTGTAATTTATTTCATCACCACTGCTCTCAAAAACGGTGAAGGAAAACATCGTGAGGAAACCGGCTTGTCCTAGAACCAATAATTCGAAGACATGTGACATTCTGTAGACAGGCCTGTTGGTCTAGTAGTTAGTCACCCTGACTGCTATGCCGGAGGTCGTGGATTCGATGCCCACCCAGGACAAATGTTTGAGTGATGAGCACGATCATTTGTTCTGTGTTTGGGTGTAATATTTATCTATAATATGTATGTATTTAGAAATAAATAAGTATGTTTATCAGTTGTCTAGTACTCATAACACAAGTTCTGCTTAGCTTGGGACTAAACGGCGTTGTGTGATGGTCGTCGAATATTATTATTATCCATCAATCCGCACTGGGCCCGCGTAGTAAATTACGGCCCATTCCCTCTCGATGCCAAAAACAATAGTCCAATATCTTAGTTTTCTATATGTCGTCGCGGACTTTGTGACTGATTTGATTTGAAAAAATGACACATACGACGAGTTTTTTTATTATTGATTATACGTTCGCGCTTGACCGCTATCTCACCTGACGGAAAGCGACGATGCGGTCGACGATGGAGCGCGCTTACCTAGAAGTAACCTATTCACTCTTGACTTAAAGATTCCCGGGTTGTAGCCATCAGGAAACACAGACTCAAGGAATTCCACTCCTTGGCTGTACGCACAATGAAAGTATTCCGAAATCCGGTAACCCAGGGAGTATCACATAAAAGATTTTTTTTTTCAGACATTAATTAAGGTAACTTTCAAAAAATTACATAACATTAAAAAAGAAATCGACACACAGACAGACTCACACATTAGTGAAACATTTAAACATACTGCTAAGACACATATGATTGCTACATCCACATCGTTTTTTACAAAACTAATTGTAGCCATTATCAAGAGGTTTCCTTCAGACATAATGACTAGGTAGACTATGCATGTTGGTACTTGTGTAATCTAGACAAAAAATACCGCTGACTCTATGACCTAAATTTTTTATGGTAGGCTTAAGGGTCTCAGCACACATATGGGATCGGAAAGGGATCGTCACCGTATCGCCTCGAGCCGTTCAGAATGGTTTGTATTAAACTCCCTACTGCAACGCACACTAATCGGAATAATAACGTAATCGCCTCGCCTCGGAACAGGCTCCGAACTTGAATTCCCGCGCTTACGGCTCATCGTCCCCGCGCTTACGCTTCTCCGTCCCCGCGCTTACGTCTCTCCGTACCCGAGCTCACATCTCTTCGTCCACCCTTTCCCCTTTCCCCTCCCGCTATGGCTATGATAGCCAACTCACGTATTGTAAACCAAGACATAACCGTGCGCTACACTTAACGTTTGGATTCAAACTGATCTGGTGCCAACCAGGTCAGCCAGGGGGCGGCGAGGCGTAAGCGCGGTGTCGCCTAGCCGTAGCCGAGTTGACGTACAGGCGCTGCTGATACGCTTTCGTTACGTGCATACGGTAGATTGACGCCTGGTTGACAGCGAGGCGAAAGGCGTTACGGTTACGATCCCTTTCCGATCCCATATGTGTGCTGAGACCCTAAATCATCCAATGATATCTCCTCATCGACTTATATCATAGCGCTTTTTTTTATGATAGGTAAAAATCATCGAATGACGAATCCCACTCTTGGGCAGAGCGGTAAACAGTCTCAGACTCTTACTGACTAAAGAACCTACCCCGTACCTTCCATGACTTATTCCCAGAGCCCCGGTGTAACGCTTTCGCACCAACCCTCAGCTCCGGGAGGCTTCGGCTTCGACCCTGTACCCCTACGGTTTGCTGACAACTTCTTGAGGCGCGCACGAACGGAGCGCGCCGTCGACGACTTGGGCTCGGTTTGGACTGCTACCAGACGACCTTGGTTCAGGCCATGGTCCGCAGCGAGGAGGAGTGGCAGGCGGTCGCCTCCTTCTGCGAAGCAGTAATGCTCGTAAAGGAGGAGGCCGACCGCATAAGGCAAAGGCAACGGCGCACTCACCGTAGCCGTCGCCGCCGCGATCCTGCCGATATCCGGCCACCGTAGACACTGGCTTGCGGACGGTGAGCAATGGGTAGCTCGCCGTCCGGTCGTCGGATAGCAGTCCAGACCGAGCCCAAGTCGTCAACGGCGCGCTCCGTTCCCGCGTGCCTCAAGGAGTTGTCAGCAAACCGTAGGGGCCCTACAGGGTCGAAGCCTCCCGGAGCTGAGGGTTGCGAAAGCGTTATACCGGGGCTCTGGGAATAAGGCAAGGAAGGCACGGGGTAGGTTCTTTAGTCAGTAATAGTCTGACACTGTTTCCCGCTCCGCCCAAGAGTGGGATTCGTCATTCGATGATTTTTACCTACCATAAAAAAAAAGACGACCGGACGGTATATCATAGCGCTAGACAAGCATGTTCATAAAAACTATTTGTCAAAATACTGAAAAGTTAATACTAAAGTCCGCTGCAGCGCTTTATTAAGAGTATGCCGTCTAAAAAATGTTTTTAAAACTTGCAGCGCTGTCACACAGTGTGAACTTCAAAACTGCTCTAATGTCATCAATGTAAAGGTGTACGGCCTGCAGATTACCTTAATCAAGTAAAGTGGTTGTATGGTACGCCAAAGTGGGGGAGTGACAGACTTTTACGAAATAAAATCCACCGTCCTTCTTCAGTTGGCGTTTGTTGTCAGCTGAGGCCCTCAAACACAAAGTGCGATATAAGGGACACAGTTTTTGTAGGTGGGAAATAAAACATCGTGAGGAAACCGGCATGTCCTAGAACCAAAAATTCGAAGACATGTGACATCCACTAATTGGCACTGGGCCCGCGTGGTGGATTACTTTTTGAACTGGGCGCGGACACCGGTGTCCTCGCGGGGTTTAACTGAAAGGTTTACTTATTTTTGTTATTAAAATTTTGTTTATGAAAAACTTCTTATTCACGTTTTTGTATAAATACTCTAAAAAAAAAAACGCTCAATCTTCTATATATATAAAAGGAGAAACTGACTGACTGACATATAAACGCACAGCCAAAACTACTGGACCTAGGAGCGTGAAATTTTACATAAGGTTTCCTTTTATGATGTAGGTGAGCTCTAAGAGAGCTTAACTAAACCATTTAATTTTATTATTCCTTTTTATAAATTGAATAAGTACATAATAATGTAGTAATAGTAATAACATCGCATTGGTGTTCAGCTTTAATGGTGTTATCTACATAATTTTAAATAAATAAATTTTCCAAAATTCGCTTCCTGAAGGGAGGAAACGAGGGTTTAAATTTTGTTTGGTGAAACCTATTTTCACGCGGGCGATGCCGCTGGCAGAAGCTAGTATTTTATAATTTATGCGAACACCGGCGTTCGCTTGATGTTTAACTGAATGGAGCAAAATCAAGAGCGGACATATCAAGGAGTTAAAACCCATTCCCTCTCCTAGAAAGGATATCGATAACATTAATAAAAAGGTTGACGATGATGATGATGATGAAAACCAAAATAAAGATGAAGGAATTATTCTCTCAAAAGTAACTTATTCTTAGGAACAGCTAACTGACTTTTACCATATACATATACATCTAGATACATATACATATACATACACATATAAGAATGTTTCAAAGGCCTACAAGTCTTACACGTGGGTTCCGTACAAGGATAAGTCTAAAGATATCTTTCAAGCGATACGGATATTTGTTCTGAGTGTTTATTTAATGATCGCCAAGATAATTTAGGTATAGTGTTAAAAATATTAGCAGTTATATGTGAATAGTGTTAGGTACTATGCCTATTTCATTTGTTTTTTTTTGGGTTCGTTACTTAAAGGGTGAAAACTGGACTGAATTTACACCCGTATTTATAAACAAATCTACACTCATCATCAGCCTTTTTAATGTTCCCACTGCTGGGACACAGGCCTCCTCTCTAGGAGAGGGAATGGGCCATAATCCACCACGCGGGCCCAGTGCGGATTGGTACATGTCACATGTCTTCAAATTTTTGGTTCTAGGACATGCCGGTTTCCTCACGATGTTTTCCTTCACCGTTTTGAGAGCAGTGGTGGTGAAATAAATTACACAAAGTAATGCGCTTGGCTGGGTTTGCCCCGCGACCTACAACTCGTAAGTCGGGGCCGCCGGTAACCACTATAAACTAGCACTTGTATAATATATAAGCGTTTTGCCTCGTCGTTTATACCGCGTACATCGAGGGACTGGAACAGTTTGCCGGCTGCAGTCTTTCCGGCCGATTATAATTTAGGTGTCTTCAAGGCTAGAGTGAATAGGCTCTTAATAAACTAGTGCGCCTTACCATCAACGATTGCTTCACTGCTTACCATCAGGTGGGATCGCAGTCAAGCACTAGTTTATTGCAATTTAAAAAAAAAACTAGTGCTTGACTGCAATCCCACCTGATGGTAAGCTAGATTCAATCATTAATGACCTTATTACTACAACACGAGTACATTAACAGCCTCCTAAATTAAAATAAAATTAATTTTATGTGATTCTTTTGCCTATAAAAATGTCTACATTATCTCCTGCTCCACCCCAGTGCCGGAGTTGTCACTAAATGATTTTTACCCACTGGAGAAAAAGGTGTGTCGCTAATAATAACGTCTAAAGGTGAGAAAAGCATAGCAGCAATTTTCTTCTAGGAACAGATTAAAAATAAACTTCTGATCCATCTGGCATTCTCCAGAGATTAGATCGGGTCTCTAATCCCTGGAGAATGTCAAACTATGGTTTTCCTAAATATAGCTGTAATTAAGTAGATTTATTAAGTGTGAACATAATATAATGATTGAGCAGAAGGTCAAATTTTAACTGTGCGCTGTCTGAGCATACACAGATGTATTCTTAGTTATTTTTGGTTGTTGACATCGAATCATCATCATCATCATCATTTCAGCCAAAGATGACATAGGCCTCTCCAAGTGTTGTATCGGTCTTGTGCGTCTCCCATCCATCGGATTCCGGTAACCATTCACTAAGTGACTCCTCAACCATCCCCATTCGGAGGTGACGAGTGTCACCTCCGAATCCGTATCCGCTTCCGCAAAGATGACCTCCGTTGCAACCTTAATAAATAAATATAATTCTTTTTTTTTAATTATCACACAACGCCGTCTAGTCTCAAGCTAAGCAGAGCTTGTGTTATGAGTAGGTACTAGACAATTGATAAACATACTTATGTTTTCCTAGATATATACATATCATTATCATTACATAGTATAAAACAAAGTTGCTTCCCGCTGTCATATATCATGCATGTATCATACCTATAAACCTTCCTCTTGAATCACTCTATCTATTAAAAAACCACCCATCAAAATCCGTTGCGTAGTTTTGAAGATTGAAGCATACAAATGGACAGACAGGGGGAAGCGACTTTGTTTTATACTATGTAATGATTACACACCCAGACACAGAACAAATGATCGTGCTCATCACACAAACATTTCGCATGTTTAATCAAAGAAAGACGTAACACAAAATGCAAGGCAGTTGAAAATTTAACCTTATTTTTTTATACGTAGGATTTCGAGATTTAAATACCCTTCTTTGACTTAGGTCTCTTTAAGATTAAGCATGCGATTTGTCCTGGGTGGGAATCGAACCCACGTCCTCCCGCATAGTAGTCAGGGTCAGTAACTACTAGACTGACAGGCCAGTCAAATAAATATACTTAGGGGGCGTTCAAGTATTACGTAACGCGATTTGGGGGGGAGGGGGTGTCTCGTGAAACGTTACGATGCGTTACAGGGACGGGGGGGGGGGTCTTTCTTACTACACGTTACGTAACATTGTTTTTTTTTTAAATAAAAAATTAGGAAATCAAAACTCCCAAAATGGCACCCTTTTTTATATAAGTGGTACTTTTCATTTAGGAATCCCTCGATTGTATTAGTCTGGTCTTAGACAACGGCTGAAAAAAGCTGAAAAATAAAGAAAAGTTTAGGTAAAAATGCTCACTTTGAATGTTACGTAACGTTTAGAGAGGGGGAGGGGGGGTACAGAAAAAAGTTACGGAGCGTTACAAGGGGGGGAGGGGGGGTCAAAAGTCTTTAAAAATTGCGTTACGTAATACTTGAACGCTCCCTTAGGTATGTATATAGTTTTAAGTAAACCTTCGTTATCTCTTCTGTTGTGTAAGACAGTAATCTATTTTCGCTAATCAAACCTCAGGCGCTTACAGGAAAATAGTTGTAGACAATATTAAATGAAAATGTCACTTGTCTAATAATAGCATAGTTCTTGTTAATATACCAAATTAATTTTATTTAAAGTGAAAGTTAAGCGCAGCCCTACACTTTGAGATACGAATTGGTTAAGTAAATCTTTGTCACTTTAGTTTTTTTTATTTGTGGTGGGCAAAAATCATCCAATGACGAATCCCGGTCTTGGGTGGAGCGCGGAATAGTGTCAGACTCTTACTGGCTAACCCTGCCCCGTTTCTTTTTTGCCCTTCGCACTGGAGCCAGCCTTCCTTTCAGAAAGAGACCCTGGGTCCCCTTTTGCAGAGTCCCTACGGTTGTCACACTACTTAAACCATAACAGTGGTCGGCGGTGGCCTCCTCCTGCGAAGCAGTAATGCTAGCGAAAGAGGAGCCATCAGCCTTATTAATATTCCCATTGCTGGGTCACAGGCCTCCTCTCAAGGAGAGGGATTGAAACATAATCCACCACGCGAGCCCAGTGCGGATTGGTCGATGTCACATGTCTTCGAATTTTTGGTTCTAGGACATGCTGGTTTCTTCACGATGTTTTCTTTCACCGTTTTAAGAGCAGTGGTGATGAAATAAATTACACAAAGTAATACACCTGGCTGCGATTGTATCTGCCACCTGCGTCGGGGCCTTTACTACTTGGCCAAAGTCAAAGTCAAAGTCAAAGTCAAAATCTTTTTATTTCACATAGGCCTACATGGGTACTTGTAAAACGTCAGAAGCTAGTGCACGGTTCGAAATTGGTCGTTTCCTATGGAGAAGAACCGGCAAGAAACTCCATGGTTACTCTTTTAAAATAATTGTTTCATTTACAATATTTCCATATTACAGTATTATCACATTGATTATGTAAGGACAGTGCAGACCAGTCAATATTGGAATCGTACCGTAAAAGTGGTAGGAAGTAATCTAAGAGTTGCGTCTACAATGTTCTCACATTCACATAATTGAAAGAAGCTATACAAAAGAAAAATAATCACAATTCTCTGTAAGACAATTACATTATATTACGGATCTATAAAATGGTAATCTAGGGAATATTGTATGAATATGTCAAAAAAAAAAAAATTGATGTCGTATATAAAAAAAGGAAAAAGATGGAGCAGTTAACAGACAAAACCATCACTGCTCTCAGTAGTAGTCTACACTATCTACACTAATATAATAAAGAGGTAAAGTTTGTTTTTTTGTTTTTATGTTTTTTTGTTTGTAGGGGGTAATCTCTGGAACTACTGGTCCGATTGGAAAAATTTTAGCAACAATAGAAAGCTGCTTCACTCCTGAGTGACATAGGCTATATTTTATGTACGCGGGCGAAGCCGCTGGAAAAAGCTAGTATATTATATAGTAGTATTGGACAACTATCACACAACGCTGTCTAGTCTCAAGCTTAGCAGAGCTTAGTACTAAGTACTAGACAACTGATAAACATACTTAAATATTTCTAAATACATATAATAGATAAACCACATCCAGACACTAAACAAATGCTCATGCTCATCACACAAACATTTGTCCTAGGTGGTAATCGATCCCATGACCTCCGGCACAGCAGTAAGGGTCACTAACTACCAGTAGTCTCTAATCCTAGGCCTAGGCCTAGGCCTATCAGTCTAGACTGATAGGCCGGTTTTATTGTAGTTACGTATTTCGTTAGAAGATAGAGCTTTATCCCTCTTTCACACTCGCATGTCTGATATTTCCACATGTCACGTAAGGCCCCGGATTAAAATAACTCCATTTCCCGGAAATCCTTAAGGTCAATTCCGAGAAATAATTTCCTTTTAACGCTAATTACACGCACGAGAGGAAATCAACATGTTCCTGAGCGAAAAACAAAAATATCGTATATTTTTAGTTTGCCCTGGGGATGTAATAAGTTTTGTTAATGTTACGGGCCACTTGGTCACCGAGCTGTAAATCAGTAAATAATTGTAATTATTTGCCCAAGATACAGAGGAAATAGAATAGTCATTATTTATATCAACAGGTGTTCTTAGACAGAGACGTGGCACATCGGATCAACTCAGGATGGATGAAATGGCGACAAGTCACTGGAACAACTTGCGACCCACGGATGCCCCTCAAGTTGAAGGGTAAAATCTACAAGTCCGGGATAAGGCCTGTCCTACTGTATGGGTCAGAATGTTGGGCTCTGAAAAAGACGGATGAAAAGCGATTGCATGTTGCAGAGATGAGAATGTTGAGATGGATGTGTGGTGTGACGAGAATGGATAAAGTGAGAAATTAGTATATTAGAGGAAGTTTGAAAGTGGCGCCAGTGACTGAAAAGTTGAAAGGGAACCGTTTGTCTTGCTATGGCCATGTAAAAAGGAGGGATGAAACGCATGTTACAAAAAAAGCCATGAGTATAAAGGTGGATGGATGGAGAGGGAGAGGGAGACCACAGAAGATATGGATGGATTGTGTGAGAAGTGATATGGAAGACAGAGGAGTTAGTGATAGCGTGACGGGTGAAAGGACAGAATGGAAGAAAAAAACATATTGCGCCGACCCCAAATAAAACGGGACAAGGGCAGGAAGATGATGAGGTGTTCTTAGAATCTTGATAAAAGTACATTAATCAGAGGAGATGATTTGTCTAAAATTGTTTTTAAAAACTATTTGCCAAAATTTTACAAATATACAATCGAGTTCAAAGTAAAAAAGCCGGCCAAGAGCGTGTTGGTCCACGCGCAGTATAGGGTTTCGTAGTTTCGACTTAACTGCGTGAAGTAGCTACTAATTTATACAAACTAGACGGGTTATTTATGTTGGGTTTTGGTAGTAATTTTGGAATGCGTGTACCGATTTTATTAATAGTTCTTTTTTTGTTTGAAAAAAAAAGAATTACGTTCAGGGTAGTAAAATAGGAAAACAAAATTTGAAAAAAAAAGGTTGCATTAAAATACAAACTTAGTTCAGAAACTGTTCATCCTATCAAGTTCAAAAATAACAATATTATCAAAAAAAAAAAAAAATGATTTAGTAAACCCCTAAGGATATTGTTTTTCATGACATAAAAGACCGTATATTCTCTTAGACTTAACTGAAAATAACTTTAATTAACATTCACTTCCAAAACCACCCAAAAAAAAACGTACAAAAGAAAAACCCCTATCAAATTCACCACATTGACCCCATCCAGTATCTCTAACCCAACGAGTTTCCACCCTAAACATAGGCTGTTGTTGCTAAGTCAACGCTCAGTATTATCACTTATACCGTATAATAACAGCCCTTCCGAGAAAACCGCCGACAACTCAGCTATAATTACTTACTGTGTTCCGAGGATCAATGGGGATTAATTCAGAGAGAAGTGTTATTAAAAATAGCTTCTAATCTATATTAAGGAAAATTTTCAACTTGGCTCCGTTCTCTTTTTTACCCGACTACGGCGAAGCAAAAGGAGGGTTATGATTTTGACCTGTATGTATGTATGTGGGTATGGATGTTCATCTGTTCCCTCGTAACTTCTAAACTACTTATCAGAAATCGACAAATGACATATCATTAGAAGCGTCTTAATTGTCCGCTGGTTATAGGCTATATATGATTTCACAAAATCTAATGTGGCGCCCTCTAGTGGACAAAACATACGAAGTAAAAAAATAAAGTTAAGATAAATATGCCGTGTTTGGTAGGTATCATTTGAAAGCGCTTTACTTGTACATTTTGAATATATATGTATTACTAGCATTTGCTTGTGACTTTACCTGTATTCATGGGCTGAGAAATCAATGAACCCAAGATTAACCTATTTAGAACTCCAAAATCCTCCATAAGAATAATAAATTAAAAAAAGTGGCATACGACCACGGCTTTCTTTTTTTCTTGTTTCGTACTTTTTAGAGCGTGTTTTTAAGTAGTCGGGTGTTAGTTTTTAAACTTTTTTTTTTTTATGCAGTGAAAATTGGAAGTGATCACCGCATGGTAAGAGGCACATTGAATATCAATATCAAGCTTGAAAGGTCTCGACTGGTGAAGTCTACGCTCCGTCCAGCACAAATCCAGATCCAAAACTCCGAGAGCTTTCAGCTCGAACTCCACAATCGTTTTGAGTGCCTAGGAAGCTCCGTGGACGTATACAACGATGGGTTCGTGGAAACTGTCCATATGGTCGGGTCTAAATTTTTCAGGACTCACCGTGCAAATAAAAACAAAAGGCTCTCTGATCCGACCCTCGAGCTAATGAGGGAGAGGCGTGAAATGGTTCTGCAGTCTTCAGAAGCTACGTGCAGATACCGGCAGCTCAATAGGCGGATCTCGAAGTCTCTGAAACGCGACCTTCGCCGCTTTAATACCGCAAGGATTGGAAAAGCGATTAAGCGGAATAAGGGCTCTTTTTGGGAACTTTTTGCACGAGATCTTGTTATTGGGTAAAGTCAGTTCACGAAACTGAAGACCGACGATGGCAGAGTCATATCCGCCAAATCGGAGCTTCTAAAAGAGATCGAGGCCTTTTATGGATAGTTATACACGTCTCTCATACCTATAAATAAAATAATCCATCTGAACCACGTCATAAGCTCAGTAACTGCTAATAGATATGTTTGGTCAAGTTTCAATTATCTCACGCTGCGAAACAATAGTTCGTGTCAATACAATTAATTGGGGAGAGGATTATTATTGATAGGTTTTTGTTTTTGGGTCACGCGCCATCTTGCTGTGGACTTAGTTAAATGACAGACGATAAATAAGTTAATAAGGTTTGATTACCCCCTGTGTCTTAGTTAAGCCTTCTATTTTTTAACCGACTTCAAAAAAATGGAGGTTGTCAATTTGGTTGTATGTTTTTTTTTTTGTTTGTAACTCAGAACTCTGCCACTTATGAACCAAAAAATAAAATGCATATCGTATGTTTTTTTTAAATTTCAAGGCATGGTTTCTAGATTACCAGTTTTATCCTTCAAAATTTAGTTTTGTTGATGGATCTATTAGGAATCGCGGAAACTGCACACAATCATACAATGATTTAGGTATATTTATTGAGAAGTCATGCATTTACAATAAAAAAATAACATTTGATACGTGGCAAATTTGTTAAACCATTTACCTCGGATTTTTGGGTCTCAATGGAAGTGGGGACTGCGTTATGACTTCCATTGAGACCCAAAAATCGGTTATAATCCTCGACAAATAAGTTGAACAATCATGATATCGATCTAATCGGGTAGTCAGTTAGGAAACACCGGACTCACAAAAAAAAAAAAAACATAAATGACGTGTAAAAGTGTTGTGAAAAACCTATTTACAAAAATAAATATCATTTATCATTGTCTTACATGTGTATTAACCGATTTTTGGGTCTAAACCGTAGCAAATAGTTCTTCTTACGCGCCTAAAGCAAAAGGGTTTCGAATTTCCAAGACTTCAGAAGTTCCATGTAATGTGACTTCACATCATTGAAATTTCTGATGAATAAACATTCATATGTAAAACCATTACGCCTGTATATTCCAGAGGACTAGAATAGAGTGTACCTGATAGCACGCCCACGTTGAATTATATTTATATATTGAAGTTCCAAGAAATAAGAGCGAGTTTATCAACCAGGTGCCAAGCCAAATTTGGGCTTAGTACTGAAATATTGAAGCCAAATCTAATAATGGTTTCTCAAGTTAATATAACATTCTACAGATGATAGAGCAGTGGTGGCTGAGTGGTAACGGCCCCGACATACGGGTTGTAGGTCGCGGGTGCAAACCCAACCAGGCACATTATTACTTTGTGTAATTTATTTCATCACCAGTGCTCTCAAAACGGTGAAGGAAAACATCGTGAGGAAATCGACATGTCCTGGAATAATAAATTCAAAGACATGTGATATCCACCAATCTATACTGAGCCAACATGGTGGATTATGGCCCATTCTCTCTCCTAGAGAGGAGACCTGTGTCCCGGCAGTGGGATGTTGCGCTTTCCAAATTCTTTTATTAAAATAATATTATCCTTTTTCTATCGCCGGACAACCCGACGCACGGCGAGTAAACATCCTTACGTTGTTAAAACCTCTACGGTTCGGGATAACCATTTTGCTTCATCTTTCATTCGATGCACATCGAAGAACTGGAACAAATTGCCTGATGCGGTCTTCCCATCTGATTATAATTTGGGTCTCTTTAAGGCTAGAGGCTTTTAATAAACTAATGCGCCTCACCATCAACGATTGCATCACTGCTTACCATCAAACTAATGCTTAATGCATTAGTTTGTAGCAAATAAAAAAAAATCCAAAAAAAAAACTGCACGAGCAACCCTAGAACATATTATTATTGCAAATTTAAGTTGTTTTTTAATATCCTATAAGGAAAAAATGAAATATCACTGTAAAAAATCTGTCGCGACGATCCCAGAGACATAGATTTGAAAGGTAAATCCGTTGTTATAAATGCGAAACATCTGATAAACTGAGACACATTTTACATTATCATCTTCCATATTATAATTTTAAATTGGGACATCTTTTGGTGATCCTTTTGTGACGAAATTTTTCCTTAAACATAATCTATATAATAAAGGCGATACTGTATATCAACGCATAGCCGAAACTATTGGGACTAGGACCATGAAATTTTGCAGTTTCGTCTTAGGCGAGCATTAAGAGAGGATTCTCCAAAATTAGTGCCCTATTGGAAATATTGGAAAATCAATAATTTTTTATCTATATAAACGTATATAAAAAATTTATGCTACTTTTCGTTGTAATTTTAAAACTCAAGAACGGTCTCACCTATCAAACCAAATGTTTAGGCTTTGTTCGGACTATTTAGTAGGTAGATGGTGTATGTGAAGTTTGCATAACATCAGTCGAGCGATTCTTCAGTTATCACATTTCTCTGTTGCCGGGAGCGAAGTCGCGGGCAAAGAAGCGTTAAATTTAGCAGAGTTTCCTTTTAGGCAAGATTAATTCTTGCCTAAAAGGAAACTCGGCTAAATTTATAGGATAGGATACCAAAATTAAATCCATATTAGAATAATTTGCAAAATATTTTTTTCACATTTCTAAACTAAACTAATACTTGACTACACCAAACCAATATATCAATCTTCAAAGAAAAAAAAATTAAGAAATAAAAAGAAAGAAGAAATAAAGTATTATTCTATTCTATTCTATTCAATATCAAAGAAAGATTATCGTCATCTGTGCAAATACGAAACTACAAGTTCTTCAGGCATATCACCCGTAACGAGGACTCAATGGAGCGATTGGTAGTGCAGAAAGTTGAGAGAAAAAGATCACGTGGACGCTCTACGCTAAAATCCTCTCAACCTTCGGTTTTCGTCATAATTGTCTTATTTTAAGTTCTCTAAACTATACTAATTTGATATATATCATAGTATTTATTAGTTTATAATATTAGCTGCGACTCACAAACCATAGGGACCCAGCAGAGTCGAAGCCTGCTGGGGCCAAGGGATTGCTTCTGAAAGGCTTTGGCTCTGGTATAAAATGCAACGTAGGAACAGGGTACTTAATATTATTATAATAAAATGCTAATTTTAAGCATTTTATTATAATAAGTAACTTATTTTACGATCATCATTATCATCATGTCAGACGAACGACGCCCACTGCTGGACAAAGGCCTCCCCTAACTATCTCCACAACGATTGGTTTTGTGCTGTCCGCATCCAGCGGCTTCCAGCGATCTTCACCAGATTGTCGGTCCACCTAGGGTAGGTAGGGGGCCTGCCCACGGAGCGTCGTCCGGTACGCGGTCGCCATTCGAGAACCTTTCCACCCCAACGGCCATCGGTTCTCCGCGCTATGTGTCCCGCCTACTGCCACTTAAGCGATGCAATCCTTCGAGCGATGTCGGTTGTTTTTGTTTTCCTACGGATCTCATCATTCCTGATTCGATCAAGCAGGGAAACACCAAGCATCGCTCTCTCCATCGCTCGCTGGGATTTTAACGATACTACAATATATTTGAAATTTCTGGTATTTATTGATTATGCACACCTACAGTGTTGTGTTTTTTAACCCAAAGTTTGACTGGTAGAGAATGCCTTGTGGCATTAAGTCCGCCTATGTACCATTACAGCATGAAACTTAAATAAAAAAAATAATGAAAATAGCAATCTTATTTCTTATCTTACTAATATTATAAATGCGAAAGTTACGATGTTTGGATGTTTGTTACTCAATCACGCTAAAACGGCTGGACGGATCTGGATGAAATTTGGCACAGGCATAGGATACACTCCGGAATAGGACATAGGCTACTTTTTATCCCGGAAACCCCAAGCCCAACCCCAATACCATGCGGACGAAGCCGAGGGCAAAAGCTAGTTCATAATGAAACTAAACAGAATTTTAAAACGAAACAAAATAAATGTATAATACAGTTCAACTATCCCTGACCTAAATTTATTCAGTATATCCAGTTGAGTAGTAGTTCAAAGCTCTCACAGTTCTCTGAACCTAGTTCGGTTCACTGTACTATAGTCCTTGTACATTTAAACTAACTCAGAAAGACGACATAAATAGCACTAGTTTAAATTCAGGACAATGTTTTTATTTTTAACAAATGATTCAAATATAAGGTCCTTAATAAGAGTTGTGAGTTTACACGTAGATGGAGAGAAAGACGGAGGCCGAAGAAGAGATGGATGGATTGTGTGAGGAGTGACATGAAAAAAGCAGAGAGCAGTGGTGGCCGAGTGGTAACGGCCCCGACTTACGAGCATACCTTTGTGTAATTTATTTTATCACCACTGCTGTCAAAGTAGTGAAGGAAATCGTGAGGAAACCGGCATGTCCTAGAACCAAATATTCGAAGACATGTGACATCCACCAACCCGCACTGGGCCCGTGTGGTGGATTACGGCTATTCCCTCTCCTAGAGCGGAGGCCACACAGGCCTCCGCGCCGCCCAGTAGTGGGAACATTAAAAAGGCTGATGATGATGTGCTCCACACGAACGTTTGGATCTAGATTTGTATAACATTAAAAACTGCTCCATACACACAACATGGCCTCAGTAGGCTCCGTCCTTACAACTCCTAAATTACCAAAAAAAATATCATTAAATAGTATAAAACAAAGTCGCTCTGTCCCTATGTATACTTAAATCTTTAAAACTACGCAACAGATTTTGATGTAGTTTTAATTTAATAGATAGAGTGATTCATGAGGCAGGTTTATGTGTATAATACAATATATTTAATGTCACATTGCACCCGTGCGAAACTGGGACGGGTCGCCAGTATATATATGTATATATATATATACTCGTATATATTATCTACACTAATATAATAAAAAGGTAAAGTTTGTTTTTTTGTTTGTAGGAGATAATCTCTGGATCAACTGGTCCAATTGGAAAAATTTTAGCAACAATAGAAAGCTGCTTTACTCCGGAGTGACATAGGCTATATTTTATGTACGCGGGCGAAGCCGCTGACAAAAGCTAGTTAAAAATAGTTCCAAAATAAATACGGAACCTAAATAATGCTAGAGTCAGATTCTTCAACGTTTCACAGTAAATCATTCCCACAAAATAAATGCTCTAACATTACAGAAGATACCAAAACGATTGTAAAACGTACTGTGACGTTTAGAGTTCGTGTGAAATATCGACTTGATTTTGTTTTTCGCAGTTGATGGACGAAAATGAAAAAAACATTTGAACATCTGCTAGATAGAGGAATTTGTGTGAATAGTAAACACAGAATATGCTATGGGCTTCATTTTGTCAACCATCGTTTGATATCACCAGAAAATCATGAAAAAATAACCCGGTACTCCATACATTTTGTCGAGTTATCTATGACCTATGTGATAATATAAAAGGAGAAACTGATTGAATGACAAATCGACGCCCAGCCGAAACAATTGGGACTAGGAGAGTGAAATTTTGCACAGGGCTTCCTTTTACGACGTAGGCGAACACTAAGAAAGGATTTTCCAAAATTCCCCCCTAAAGGGATGAAACACGTGTTTCCTATTTTCAAGCGGACAAAGCCACTGGCAAGTGGCAGACAGCTAGTATGAATATAAATCTATGGAGCAGCGGGTTATTTTTTTCATGATTTTTGGCTTGATCTCAACGTAAAAGTTGTTCATATTGGTGATCCTTTTTAAGGGAAACCTATCTGTCGTATTAACTTTGTATATGTACTACGCACTAGATGAGGCGACCTGTAAAGTGACTTTACTCCACTTAAGTGATCAGCATGCCATACACTTTTACATTGATGACATTGCCCTTCAGGGTCGAAACCTTCTGGAGCCGAGGGTTGGTGCGAAGTGTTACCGCGGCTCTAGAAAGAAGGCAAGGAAGGAATGGGGTAGGTTTTTTAGTCAGTAAGAGTCTGACACTGTATCCCGCTCCGCCCAAGAGCGGGTTTTGTCATTGGATGATTTTCACCGACCATAAAAAAAAAACATTGATGACATTAGTGCAGTCTTGACGTATCAGCGCTGTAAGTTTTAAAAGTTTTGATAGACGACAATGCCAATGAAGGGCTGCAGCGGACTTTTGTATTAACTTTTAAACTTTTCAGTATTTTGACAAATCTTACTAATATTATAAATGCGAAAGTTACGATGTTTGGATGTTTGTTACTCAATCACACCAAAACGGCTGGACGGATCTGGATGAAATTTGGCACAGGCATAGGATACACTCCGAAATAGGACATAGGCTACATTTTATCCCGGAAACCCCAACCCCAATACCACGCGGGCGAAGCCGCGGGCAAAAGCTAGTTTTGTATATGTCCTGACCTAGGCACTAGATGAGGTGACCTGTACTACAGTGACTTTACTCCACTTAGGTGATCAGCATGCCGTACACTTTTACATTGATGACAATTATAGTGCAGTTTTGACGTAATAGTGCTGTAAGTTATAAAACTTTTGATAAGGGCTGCAGTGGACTTTTGTATTAACTTTTCAGTATTTTCACAAATAGTTTATATGATCGTGCTTGTCTAACAGTTAACACTACGATATAAGTCGATGTTGTCAACAGTCTTTCGAATTAGTTTTTTAGTTTTCAATGCTGTCTTGTGCTCATACAGCTAAATCCTGTTTTTAATATTACTCGAAAACCCGCTTTCAGGCATGCAATTTTCTGTTTTCTACACTAGTGCAGAAAAGTGCGCATGCTTGCCGTAGCCTTAATTTTTTTACATATTTTGTCGTATCAGGCTAAGTGCGCGTTGACCTCCACGAGGCGCTCGTCAACACCCGTTTATTCATTTATTCTTACGTGTATTGAAAAACGTCGTTTGATACACGTGCAAATTTGTCACTGCAGCCTCCTGTTTATTTATTGATTCGTTAGTTTGAACATCTGCTACTTCTAGGAATTTACATGAATAATAAGCACTGAGCTGGCTTTGTCTACATGTTTAGAACATCTGCTATCATTAATATTACAGTACGGCCGTCGGATCTTGGCACTTGAAAACTCGTTAAAATAATAATCTATAATCTATACTCTTTATTGGAACATAAACACTTTTACAAATATTTTGAGTACGTAAATAGCTACATTAGTTGAATAACTGCGTTGCAGCTATTAACGCCCACCTCCAGTAAAGACACAGCGTTCCAAATTCCAGATAATATGAGATAGCAATTTAGAGCAATTAACTACATATCATACAGGATATTTGCTAGGAAATCTAAATAAATCAAACATAATATAAACAAAATTAAAAATTAAATTAAATTAAAAATTAAACTATTTATGGTAGTGTGTGTGGAAGTGTAGTGTGTGAGTGTAGTGCGTGTCTGTAGTGTGTAAGTGTAGTGTGCGCTTGAGGGAACTCCTCACGAGCACACTCCACGCTTACCGTGTGTGAGGTGTGCATGTTTGCGGAAGAAATATTTTTACCGTTTGATTAGCATTTCCAATTCCTCATATGTTAGATTGTGGAGATATTCATCAATATTTTTTTTGCAAATTCGGTAAGTACATGGGTAGATAGTAATCTCTTTATTTATTTTATTATAGAGCACAGGGCTAAGGAAAACGAACTGCCGGGGGACAGTTTTGAGTTTAACATTTGATGTAGGACAGACTCTGTCAGTTCTTCGCTTTCGCCCTTTAAGGTCAGGTTTAAAAGTTATGTTTAAGTGTTTCCGCAACACTGTGCTTAGCACAAAAGAGTGCCTTACCGTAGGTAGTTTCCACAGCATATATAGTTCGCGGGTAGGGAAACAGTAGGGTTTAAAGGCCATCACCTTGAGGACAGCCCTCTGTGCCCTCTCCAAACGCAACATAAGGCACTTACCAGCACCACCCCAGACCGAAATACAGTATGTTAAAATGGAGAGAGCAAGAACAAAGTACACAGTTCTCAAGATAGAAAAATCGGCAGAAGTTCTTAAGTTTTTGAAAACGAAAATTAATTTCCTAACCCTTGACACCAGTGAATTGATTTGCTCACTCCGTGTCAGCGTGCTGTCAACCCAGACTCCAAGATATTTGATTGAGTCCGTACGTAAAAATAAATGGTTTAAACCAAAAAAATAAATTTTTTAGTTGTACAATATAGTGTATATTTAATATAGAGCAGACCCTATATTAAATATACACTAAAAGTCTAAACTTTTGCTGACAAAAACGCACACAAGAACCAAACAGCATTGAATTACTAATATAGCAGCAGCTATAAGTGCCAACAACTCCGTATTCGTAGGCGCGGGCTTCCGGACGGCGAGCAATGGGTAGCTCGCCGTCCGGTCGTCTGGCAACCGTCCAGACCGAGCCCAAGTCGTTCCCGCGCGCCTCAAGGGGTTTTGTGTCAAAATGTAGGGGCCCAGCAGGGTCGAAGCCTCCTGGGGCCAAGGGTTGATGCGAAAGCGTATTACTAAGGCCCTGGGAGTAAGGTAAGGAAGGGGGAAGTTTCTTTATACGTAAGGATCGGACACTATTTCCCGCCCCGCCCAAGGGCGGGTTTCGTAATTAGATGATTTTTCTCGCCATACAAAAAATAAAAACCCATACAAAGACAAACGATTCCTTTTCAACTTTTTAGTCACTGGCGCCACTTTCAAACTGCCTCTAATATTATACTTATAGATTAATTAATAGATCAACTAGAGCGAGGGCCCTGGGGCCCTAGACAAGTGGCAATCGCTCCGTGTCGAATCCATTTCTAAGTTCGATTTCGCCTTAACGATGTCGACCACAAAATGGTAGACAAAGTGACATCGACTAACATATCGATAAGTCGAAGTGTTGGTTCGATAAAATAACAACTTCTTGGCTGTGGTTATCGAATTAAAACGTCCAATTTGATGTATAAACAACTAATAACAATTAACGAATCGAAAACGTTTGACCACGTGACTTTTCGAAGGCATATGTCAGTTCCATACATTTCGGAGTATCGAATTTCGTTATCGTTAGTGAGAATGTGACTTTGTCTAAGCCCCCTGGTACCCTTAACACAAGTTGAATCTTAATTTGGGTATCAGAGTTCAACAAAATTAGTATCTCAAATATATAAAATGTTTTCTGTTCTGTTCTGCTCTGTGTACTTATGTCTTTATTTTATTATGTGAGGAAAAACGATGTCAAAATTAATGCAGACTGAAATTTTATATGAATTTGATTGGCATTTTTCTTGTAACTGTTTGTCAAAAATCCTCGACATGGATCTATCAATCAACGCGGTTTTTATTCCTATATAGATATTATTAAAGTTTATTCTTGTATCGGGGTCGACACTGTATCACTCAGCGAAGTCAACCGTCATCTAGACAATTTAGAAATATCTAGATTCTACGTTAGTGTTTTTTTTTTCGGTGGGTAAATATTCCCAAGGAGTTGTCAGCAAACTGTAGGAGCCCTACAGGATCGAAGCCTCCTGGGCCAAGGGTTGATACGAAAGCGTAACACCTGGGAATAAGGCAAGGAAGGAATGGGGTAGGTTTTTTAGTCAGTAAGAGTCTGACACTGTCTCCTGCTCCGCCCAACAGCGGGATTCATCATTGGATGATTGATACCTACCATAAACAGAAAATAAAGTTTTTTTGGTGGGTAATTATCATCCAATGACAAGTCCCACCATTGGGTGGATCAAGAGATAGTGTCAGATTCTTGACTAAAAAGTCACCTGCTCCCCTAGCCAATTTACAATCGTTTCGTTTACAATTAGCGCTTGTATATAGCCACGCTCAATTCCTTTGTTGCGATGACGTCCAAACGAGGGAATTGGGGGCTCAGCCAACTACAAGCGCTAACTCTAAACGATACAATTGTAACTTGGCTAGGAGGGCTGGTTCCAACGTTGGTTTTCCTACTGTTTTTTTTTATTGCAATAAACCAGTGCTTGACTGCGATCCCACCTGATGGTAAGCAGTGATGCAATCGTTGATGGTAAGGCGCACTAGTTTATTAAGAGCCTATTCACTCTAGCCTTGAAGACACCTAAATCATATTCGGACGGAAAGACTGCAGCCGGCAAACTGTTCCAGTCCCTCGATGTACGCGGTATAAATGACGAGGCTAAACGCTTAGTCCGGGCCGCAGGTGTCTCAACAACGTAAGGGTGGATATTTGCCGTACGCCGGGATGTCCGAAGGTAAAACTGGAGTCGAGTCTTCCTTTCTGACGCGAACCCTTGGCCTCAGTAGACTTCGACATTTCTGCAGGGTCCCTACGGTTTGCTGACAATTCTTAGAGGCGAGCGGGAACAGTGCACGCTATCGACGACTTGGGCTTGGTCTGGACGGTTATCGGACGATCGGACGGCGACTTTTATTTGCTGTTCAACTTTTCGCGTGACCAGAGGGTTAGGTCATGGTTCGGAGTGAGGAGGAGTGGCAGGCGGTCGCCTCCTTTTGCGAAGCAGTAATGCTAGCAAAGGAGGAGGCGGACCGCATAAGGCAACGGCGTTTGCGCCCCAGACGCCGCCGCGATTCCGATCCTGACTTCCGGCCACCGTAGGCGCGGGCTTGCGGACGGTGAGCATTGGGTAGCTCGCCGTCCGGTCGTTTGGTAATCGTCCGGACCAAGCCCAGTCGTCGACGGCGCGCACTGTTCCCGCGCGCCTCAAGGAGTTGTCAGCAACCGTAGGGACCCTGCAGAAGGGTCGAAGCCAATTAGGGCCACGGGTTTGTGTCTGAAAAGGAAGGCTCTGGCCATGGTATGTATGGCGATGTAGGAACGGGGTAGGTTTTTTAGTCAGTAAGAGTCTGACACTTGTTTTCCGCTCCGCCCAAGAGCGGGACTCGTCATTGGATGATTTTTACCTACCATAAAAAAAAACCAGCGGGTTAGGTTTTTCTTAGGTTACCGAATCAGCATTGCTATTCATCGTGGCAATGCTACCAGTGTGTGGACATATTGATATCAATGGGCACTTTTTCCATTGACATCAATGTGAATGAATTTTTTGATACTAAATGCAATTTTTCAACCCGTTTGTACAATTTGTAGGGACTTTGCAAAAGGGTCGAAACCTACCGGGGCCCAGGGTCACTTTCTGAAAGAAAGGCTTGGCCCCAGTCCGTATTTATGTAAGTCTAGATTGTACACTGGTTTCTACCTTCTTATGTAATCTCTCTCTGTCACTTAAAGGTTTGCTGGAAAAAAAACTCATTGTTGAGTTAAGCACGCCTTTGCACATAAATTGTCAAATCATTGTACTTAAGTTGTTGTGTACAATAAATAATGAAAGATATTATTTCCCGTTTCGCTCAAGAGCGGGATTCGTCATTGGATGATTTTTACCTACCATCAAAAAAGACGTATGTTCAACTAAGACGTCACTCACGAGACGGTGTAACGTAGATAAGAAACTAGAAGGCGGTTTTAAAAAAATCCACGTCGCGTCAAGCAGTCGCCATATTTCTTAGAATTACGTTCCTGTATTATCATCATAATCGTACGCGAGTTAGGGAAAATAAAACCAAGTTATCCTGTGATTTGGCAGCTTAAAATTCCTTTTACTGTTATCAGTATTATTTATATTAAAGTAAATAATGTTATGATAGAAATTTATAACACCTGCATAGATAATATAAAATACTTTACAATTTGTTTGATATAGTGATGATAGAGCAATTTGTAGGCCGCGTAATGATAGATTGCATCACTGCTTACCATCAGGTGGGATCGCAGTCAAGCACTACTTGATAAAAATTGAAAAAAAAATGGATATCACCCTTCCAGATGAAGATAATCTTATAAAAACTGTAAGAAACAAATCAAATATCTCAAAAGGTAGAACTATTTATTTATGCGCACACAAATACTTTAAAAAGAAAAGAAAAAATACAGATTGAAGAGTACAAAGATACTGTTTATTTGCTGTCTGTCCCTATGTATGCTTAGATCTTTAAAACCACGCAACGGATTTTGATGCGATTTTTTTTAATAGATAGAGTGATTCAAAAAGAAGGTTTATATGTAGCTATAATTCTTGCATAATGTATGTAATATCACAATTGCACCCGTGCAAAGCTGGGGCGCGTCGCTAGAATATCAAAAAAGTTAAAATACACTAAAATCAAATTCATATAATACATATAAATATATCACTATGATGCTGATTACGACGTCATAACTATGATGCTGATTATGACTTTTAAGTTTTAGTAAATAAAGGTGATAGTATTATTTAGACAGTACTTACTTGGGCGTTTTTTTTTATAGTGCGCAAAAATCATCCAATGACGAACCCCAATCTTGGGCGAAGCGGGAAACAGTGTCAGACTCTTACTGACTAAACACCCCACTGCGTTCCTTCTCTGCCGTTCGCACTGGGGCCAAGCCTTCCTTTCAGAAAGAGACCCTGCTCCCCAGTAGGCTTCGACCCTTTTGCAGAGTCCCTACAATACTTACTTTATTTATTTATGTACACACAAGAATAAAAGAAGAGAACAAGGAAACAGAAAAATAGGCACAGAGGTAATGCTTATTTCAAAAAAAATCTCTTCCAGCATACCTGCGAAAGGATAGTTAGTAAAATAGATATATAGACACCGTGTGTAACAGTCATCATCAACCTAGCGCCCGTCCCGGTTGCTACCTTGGCTTTCACCCCGGTGCCCGGGGTCCGCTTTCCTTCCTAGACGCCTCCACTTCGCTCGGTCTTTTGCGTGTAACAGTGAAATAGAAAATTGTAAAAAATACTTGGGCGTAGTTACTGAATATTGTCATCAATAACGCATGAAGAGGCTAGGCCATTCATGACGCACACTATCAACTTACCTGACTAAATTTACATGCATCACTTGCAATTCTAATACCTCAGGAATGATCCATGAGAAAACTGTAACGCATTTCAATAACTACCTACTCCTTTCACAGTGACGAGGAAATGTAGCCCTTCGAACTAAGCGTTACAGAAGACTAGGAAGCCAACCTTTTTTACCAGAAATAAAGTATTTTTTGATCTGAGAAGAATATCGAACAGTATTTTATTTATATAAAACTAGCTTTTGCCCGCGGCTTCGCCCGCGTGGTATTGGGGTTGGGGTTGGGGTTTCCGGGATAAAAAGTACCCCATGTCCTATGCCTGTGCCAAATTTCATCCAGATACGTTCAGCCGTTTTGGCGTGATTGAGTAACAAACATCCAAAAATCGTAACTTTCGCATTTATTATATTAGTAAGATGGCTGGCAATGTATGACGACAGCATTTTATAACGGAGCCCTATATGTCATTTGTACATAGACGCACCAATCAGAAATGAAGATATCCGTAAGAGAACGAAGGTTGCCGACATAGCGAAAAGAATCGCCAAACTTAAATGGCAATGGGCAGGACACATTGCTCGCAGAACACATGGTCGCTGGGGCCGAAAAGTTCTGGAGTGGCGACCACGTATTGGAAGGCCTCCCACAAGGTGGATCGATAACCTGTTCAGGGTTGCTGGAATCTGATGGACCGATCTTTGTGGCGGCGTTTGGGGGAGGCCTATGTCCAGCAGTGGACGTCTTTCTTCTGAAATAATGATGACTACAGAAACCTAAATAAAGTGTGTTTTGAGTCAGTAACTAAGTTGACTTCGAAAATGTTTAATCAAATTTAGATATTTTCATAAAAACATTAAAACAAGTTCACAAGTTAAACACCACCCACACTAAATACAGCCCCTCAGGCGTTCAAATGGGCCGGTGACCATGTAATTATGCGGCCAACCACGTTACATATAACAACATTGTGATTATTCATGATACAGTTCTGAAATTTTGTTTATAGTTGCTTTACATAAAAAAATACTAGACACGTCTTTCGGGTTCGCATATAGGTACTAAAAACTATTTTTGCACGGCTAAATTTTAATCGCTTTAATCCCGTGGAAGGTAAATCCGGTACATGAAACACTAGAGACCCTGCAGAAGGGTCGAGTAGGGACCCTGCAGAAGGGTCAAACCCCATTAGGGCCAAGGGTTTGTGTCTGAAAGGAAGGCTCTGACTCTGGTATGTATGGCGATGTAGGATCGGGGTAGGTTGTTTAGTCAGTAAGAGTCTGACACTGTTTCCCGCTCCACCCAAGGGCGGGATTCGTCATTGGATGATTTATAATACCTACCATAAAAAATGCCGTACAGTGACTTTACTCCACTTAAGTGATCGGCATGCTATACACTTTTACATTGATGACATTAGTGAAATTTTAACGTATCAGCGCTGTAAATTTTAAAAGGATAGACTAGATTTTGATAGACGACAATGCCAATGAAGCGCTGCAGCGGACTTTTGTAATAATTTGACAAATAATTTCTATGAACGTACTTGTCTATCGCTAGAATACACCATTAAATTTTGATCGTTTTAATCCCTTGAAGGGTCGATCCGGCACATGAAACACTATCGATTTGTAAAGTTAGAATAAAAAATAAGCACTTTTTTTTTAATTCGAATTCGTTTATGCACTTTCGAAATTGATTTTTTAAAGTAAATATCAGCTGGGCCAGTTCAATGACCTGTAGGTAGTTAGTACGCAACACCCAAAGACTACCTACGCGGTCATTGACTCGTTTACTTAAAGAAATGATTTTTTTAATGCGTAAATCACTACGAGATTTCGAAAAAAAAAATATTCTATTTATTTTTTATTTTATCTACATAAATCGATAGTGTTTCATGTACCCGATCGACCCTCCACGGGATTAAAACGATCAAAATTTTACGGTGTATAAGTCGAAAGTTGCAACACACACAAAAAGATCTATATTTCTCACCAGTTTTCATTACAGAGAGTGCAGAACTCAGAGGCATGTCAGCTCGAGTGTCAAAGGACTCACCTGGCACCCAGCCAGAGAAATATTCCTCTGGAAGTACTTTGTTCTTCGACATAGAGGCGTAGCGTGAACTAATTTAGATGGGGGTGATGACAAACCAGTGATATTTTTATTTTATTCGTAAATAAAACAGCCAAGCTAGGGTACTGCCTCGTCGCGGGAAACTGTGTCAGACTCTGGCTGACTAAACCACCCCATTCCTTCTTCTCCCTCATACCAGGGTCGGACCTTCTTTTCAGAAACCAGAACAATGCTCCGGTACTTGCATTATTACATGCTTCGCAGAAAGAGGCAAAGGCCTGCCACTCTTCCTTCCTTCGGACCAAGGCCCAGCGCGAGAGATCGTTGGTTCACCCCCACGTGGACACGGCGGTGCTCTGCCCACGTGAGGTTTGTAGGTACTTACTGAACACGCGCAAGTAAGGTTCGATGACGTAAATAGTTCATTGGTAAATTCAATAATATCAGGAAACTAATTTTATACCTGAAAAAAAATCCTGGAATTTATGTACCAATTACAATTTTCCTGTAATTATATCCCAATTCGTTGATTTTTTATGATGCAATATTCCATGAATTTTACACGTATAAGTATTTTGGTGTTATACCTTTGGCTAGAGTGACGTACATAGGTATTGTGGTTTTGGTTTCCGGATTATTGAAACTCTTAAGCAAATGGTACGCATACCTATGGTCTTTCAGTGGCGTGGTAAGACCTAAATTTGATGTGGCAAAATATTTTTTTTTTTAAATCACAAATGTAAGAATGAGACCTTAACAAGGAATCAATAATTTTTCTAACAAAACAAATCTATAAATTCACATTATCTATGTTTTAACACCCTTAAGGGTTTTAAAACATAGATAAGCCCCAAGAGAACACCGGTGTCCGTAAAACCTGTTGTCTTTTAATTGTGTCTGTAATTACGACAGTCGAATGGTTAATTGAAAATATATGTCTATTTGCAAACTACTGTAACGTCGCAAAAGCAACTGGTGACAATTTTCGACCTAGGTAAATTATTCATGATTGATGATATCTTACGAGTCGTAGGTCGCGGGTTCAAACCCAGCCAGGCGCATTACTTTGTGTAATTTATTTCATCACCACTGCTCTTAAATCGGTGAAGGAAAACATCGTGAGGAAACCGGCATGTTCTAGAACCAAAAATTCGAAGACATGTGACATCCACCAATCCGCACTGGGCCCGCGTGGTGGATTATGGCCCATTCCCTCTCCTAGAGAGAGGAGGCCTGTGTCCCTGCAGTGGGAACATTAAAAAGGCTGATGATGATGATGATGATGATGATGATATCTTTGAAACCATGCATATTTGAACCTAAAGAAATTCCAGTACTTTCAGTATTATTTTTTCTTATGCATATTTTTAATACTAATTATAAATGGGATGTTTGTTTGTGCGTCTTTCACGGACCTCCGACAAAACGGAGCGATAAATTAACGAGATTTTTTTAAAGGGAGATATTTGAAGGGATAGACATTTTTGATGATGATAATAGATGATATTTGTTTTGATTAGATAAAGTGATTCAGGAGGAAAGGTTATATATGTATAATACATGCATAATCATTACATAGTATAAAACAAAGTCGCCCTGTCCCTATGTATGCTTAAATCTTTAAAACTACGCAACGGATTTTGATGCGGCTTTTTTTAATAGATAGAGTGATTCAAGAGGAACGCTTATGGGTATAATACATGCATGGTATATTCAATATCAGTACCCGTGTGAAGCTGGGGCGGATCGCTACTATATTATATTTTTAATTCGGTATTAGTCAGTACTGACTCACACTATTATAATTAACGAAACACAGTACAGGAAGTGGTTTTTGTCAGATGTCAGTAACTGACAAAATACCTCTACGAAAATAAATGTCATTTAAAACATGAGGTAGACATTAGATGACACATGTCATTTAGCTGTCAATCAGTAAAACGTCAAGAAGTTTACTCGACACATCATCTCTACTCCTTCGCTTTCCTGTCTTAGCGTGATAATACGTTGCTCTAGTCACGTACGCACCTAACTTCAAAATTTTAATCTTTTTTTTTGTTAAAACCTTTTTGTAACCATCTTTGAGAAAAAAAAGGTTCATAATAAAAAACACTGGCAGGCGTTTGTCAAATATCGATTTAAAAAAAAGTAGTGTCACTTTTGACAGATGGTTTTGAATTGGCGGGAAGTATTTAGGTATTTATTTGTATTAAATTAAATACTTTAAATTGACACGGTTTTTTCGTTATATTATTAGAGTTAAAATAACATGAATCATGTGTTGCAAAATGAATTAAGTACCTACATATTAAAAACAATCTGTTGGTCACAACATTTATGTTCACCTAATTTAAAATGTACTAAACTTGCTGATATTTTCGCGATTTTAGGTTTGGTCAGATGTTAAAAGAAGTTTGTTATTATGAATAGAAAGAAAACAGTGTTTATTTTGCCCAAAATAGACGCACATAATCAACAATCTGTTAAGTGTGAACCAGGTATAATGTATTGCACCATAGACCCTAGGCAGAATACAGTTACCTTGGTCTCAGTTATATGACATAATTTTGTCTAAAAAGCAAACACGTGTTTAAGTATCGGTCACTACCAGTCATCATACTAAAAACTTTTGATACACCTAAAGTATTAGGTATAGGTAAATCTTTTTTGAATAAAAACGTAGTCATAGTAAACGAAGATTGACCTCACTAAAAACACGTAACAGTGCATTTCTAAAATAGCATATTCCTAGATTACGATAGCAAAAATTTTCTCGTAAAACTACGATTATTTCCTGATACTACAAACACAGGTATTTTTATTATACGGCAGCACAAGTATGCCATTCATTCCTACGACCGTAATCAAATTTTTTCCTGCGACGTGATAACTGACACGAGTCAAAAGATCAGCATATTTAAAAAAAGAACACGCCATGCGATTTACAACCTTATTACTTTAGTACACACTGAATCTTGACACGCGGCGAAATATGGAACTAAAACAAAATGTATGAATTTTGACAGCTAGCTGTCACTTTGCGTAGACAAGTGGCGCCACTTTGAGCGGCCATTTTAGAATTGACGTCAAAACTGCCATTATGGCTTTGTGTGAAACTGTCTCGACTCGTTGACAGTTTTTTTTTACGCGTTTTTATGAATTACAGAGAACTTCAATGAGTCATTTACGTAGTATTTATTTTAATAAGTGTCATGGAATTCCTGCTTGATTAATTAATATGACGCAATAGTAGCGATAGCTTGAACATTGTAATTAGTTAAAACTTCCTTGGTGTATTCGATGTTGATAAAATTTGATAAGTATGGTTTTTTTTTATGGTAGGTAAAACTCATCGAATGACGAATTCCACTCTTGGGCGGAGCGGGAAACAGTGTCAGACTCTTACTGACTAAAGAACCTACCCCGTGCCTTCCTTGCCTTATTCCCAGAGCCCCGGTGTAACGCTTTCGCATCAACCCTCAGCTCCGGGAGGCTTCGACCCTGTAGGGCCCCTACGGTGTGTTGATAAGTATGGTAAAGGAACTCTGCCTATTTGTCGAAGCTACTGTTTTAGCTGAGTTTATATTAGGTGAGATAGTGGTTCAACGCAACTCTATTCATAATCACTACATAGTATAAAATATACTGTTATTTATTTACTATTTTTTATATGTTTTGGATTAATTTAATTTGATTATAATTCGAAGACATGTGACATCCACCAACCCGCACTGGGCCCGCGTGGTGGATTACGGCCCATTCCCTCTCTTAGAGAGGAGGCCTGTGTCCCTGCAGTGGGAACATTAAAAGTGCTGATGATGATTATAATTTGATATTATAATTATTTATTAACTTAATTTGATTGATAATTTGACATTATTTATTATACATGAATTTCATTATTTTGATGTAGATGAATCGGATTTAATTGTTTTGTTTTTGATTATTTTAATCTGATTTTGATGTTTTATTTGCTTATCAGAATTCGATTTTAATATTTTGTTCGATCGTTTAATTCGATTTTGATGAATTGTTTAATTGTTTCAAATTGATTTTAATAGGTATCCATTTTTTTTTTAATATCCATTACTATTTAATATTTTTTTAACTATACACCGTTAAATTTTAGTCGTTTTAATCCCGAAGAGGGTCGATCCAGTACATGAAACACTATCGATTTGTGTAGATAAAATAAAAAAATAACGTACTTTTTTTCTTAATTTCTTATTGATATACGTATTTACGAAATTAATTTCTTTAAGTAAACGAGTCATTGACCTTATAGGTAGTTGTCGGTCGTTGCGTACCAATTACCTACAGGTCATTGAACTCGCCCAGCTGACGTTTACTTAAAGAAATCAATTTAGAACATGCCTAAATTAATTCGAGTTTTTAAAAAAAGTAATTTGTTTTTTAATTCTAACTTTACCAATCGATAGTGTTTCATGTACTGAATCGATCCTCCAAGGGATTAAAACGATCAAGATTTAACGGTGTATTGATGTGCCCTTACGGAGTCCATAATTGTACTGTGTAGTTTTAAGCCTTTCATAACATCTGTATTCACATTATGTTATGCAAATAAATGAATTGAATTGAATGAGATGTCACTACGTTTTAATTTCTATAGTTAGAACAAAAAAATATTCACCCAGACGAAGCCAGCCTTTTTTATAACTACTTGGTGAGGTAAACTCCAGTTTCCTGGTAAAAGGGTAATATTAATCCTGAAAAAAAAACGTCAAGAGCGAATCGTGTCATTCTTGCACGTGTCAAATGTGCGTTAGGTATAAAGGGAGAATAAACCGCTTAAACCATCGATTTCGTTCTTCAAAAAAAACCTGGGCAAGTGCGAGTCGGAGTCGCATTGAGGGTTCCGCACAAAGTTACAAACATAATATGAAAACAGTTTAATTCTCGAATCGAGTTTAGAAGATGTTTTTCGAAATTCAAATTTCAAATTTACAGTTTCCAGATTTTTTTCTATAAATGTACTATAAGGCCTTACTTCATGTTAAATTTCAGAGTTCTAGATTAAAAGGAAGTATCCAAGAATTTTGATTCCTTTGAAAGAGTCAAAATTTACGTTTTGTGCGACATATACAACCGTATCCGTACCTACCATAGAAATATAAAAAACAGGAGAAGTGGCAAGTGGGCGTGTTCGTGGGAATCGCGACTTGTTCAATAAGCACACATTCGGGCAAACGGCCGTCGTGCGGCACTCAGTTGTAAACTTGTAAGACTCGCGGTACGTGCTCACAAAATATTTAAAATGCCGTGTTGTTCAGTGGTTTCTTGTAAGAACCGAAGTGATAAAAGTAACCTGGATAATCACGGAATCTTTTACCATATGTAAGTATAAGTTTAATACTATATTTGTCTTTAAAATCAGTAAAAACAATAATCCTTGTAATGTCCTTGGCTGTTACTACGTTATTTTTGTTTTTAAATATTAAAGCGACTGTATTATTTGTTCAGTAAATACGTTGCTCTTTAACCACTACTTAATTTTGACGCTCAGTAACTAGACCAGCAATGTAATAGGAACATAACGATACTTTATCAATGTGGCGTGTTTCATAGTACGGCCGCTTGCAGCGGCGGCTAGTTAGTGATGCACTATTACAGTTGTTGGAGATCCATTGATGTCGACTTATCGATAACAACACAATATTGAATATTCGGGTATCCGATGTGAAATAATATATCTACGAGTATGTATTTGTATTTACATGTTTTGATTATTTTACAGAGTTGTAGAGAAATAATTATGTAAGTAACTGTCATAAAGTGAGTTGGTTAAATTGTAAGTTAAAAGTCAGTGGACTATTTCTTGGTGTCTGTGTTTACCTTTTTGTTATTTCCTTATTTTTTTTGGATTTAATATTTTTACTATTTTGCTTAAAGGCTTTAAAAGCTTCAAATGTGCTTAATAAAGGGCAAGATTCAGAATTAACAACTTTTGCTAAGACAATATGTATTACCTCTTTATTTTTTATTTATGGGTGTGTGTTGTATTTCATATAATATGTATTTAATATGCTCTACTACGTTCTTTTCCAAAAGCTTTTAACATGGCGTTCGTAAGCCAGTACTAAGCTTAGGTAAAAATGACAATTAAAACGTTGTTTTATGTTTTCAGATTCCCGAAAGTTGCATATTTATTGATGATACTACTACTACTGGATTGATGCTACTAGAAGGTCACCTAATTGGTTCCCTACGAAAAAAAAGTACAATATGCTCAAGACATTTTAAACCCGAAATATTTCAGCCTTTAAAAAAAAACGCAGGCTTTTTGAATGGGCAATCCCTAATTTAAGACTAGACCGTATTTTTGCAGAAGTGAGATAAGTTTTTCTTTTGTTTTTTATACATATCTTTTTCATGGAATAATAATCTACACTAATATAATATAATAAAGAGGTAAAGTTTGTTTTTTTGTTTGTAGGGGGTAATCTCTGGAACTAATGGTACGATTGGAAAAATTGAAGCTATAATAGAAAGCTGCTTTACTCCTGAGTGACATAGGCTATAAATTTTTTATATAACATGGATATTAACCGAACTATCACAACTTTTGTCTCACAAAATTTTCCGCGGACGAAGTCGCGGGCAGAAGCTAGTTCTTAATATTATTGAATAATACTTATTAAAGCAGTCATGGAAAAATACATAAATTTAAGATTGCATTATTTGACTGAAAATGCCACCCCTATAATATCAAAGCGTCAAGTACTACATAAATACCTTCATTTCACAGGTCAGTGAGTAATAAATAGGTAACCAACAGCAGTACATTAATTGATCAAACGATTTTCTTGAGAATCACCATAGTTATCCGGTCCGGAGATAAATTTCGTCGTTACGGTATAGTATAATAAGGAGTCCTAATATGCTCAAACATTAATTTAATTTATTAGCTAAAATTAATTTTTGAGCTTTACGAAAACCATTTTTATTGTTTTATAATTAATATATTATTTTCTGGACATATTGATTTTTATTCCATTTATTTTTTGGGACCCAAAAAAATAGCACAAAAAAATCGATAACTTTTCTATTTAGTCAATCACTAGCGTAAATGTAAAATAAATTGCTTTTGCACAGCACATCGACATTTGTTTGTTGCAAATGTGTGCGCAATTTGTTCGGTGAATGGAAAATATACGCTGTGTAAAAGCAATAAAGTTTAAAATTCACTGTGTATTATGATCCGATTTATGAATTGCGGATGTGTGCGCGAGTGCGTAAGTATATTTGCAAACGTGCGAGTGAACGTTGAAGTAGGGATGACTGCAGACAGCGGGTTCCCGTACATTTTTGACTACTCAACATATCTCCTCTTTTCTTATATCTATGGTACCTACCGTATTTAATATATGCGAAAACATTTAATCGGTTGATAGTTGCATATTTATGTTGTTTTTGTTATTAGCTGTTAATACTGTTTGTTTTCCTATCATTATAAAATAAAATAGTATATTTTTTCTTGTTAACTTAGGAGTTGTAGTGATTTTTGTACTTCTACTAGCTTCAAGGGACTGCAGACCTGACCCAGGTATCGATTTGTTTAAGTATAATTTAAATCGATACCTCCAAACGTTCTCAAGATACATAGTCTTGAGAGACAGACAACAAAGTAATCTTATAAAGGCTCCTTTTTTTTCCTTCTTAGGTTCAAAACTCTAAAAACGTTTTTATTTTTGTTTGTTATAAACTAATGCTTGACTACGATCCCACCTGATGTTCGACACTGATGCAATCGTTGATTGAGAGGCGCATTAGATTATTGAAAGCCTATTCACTCTAGCCTTGAAGACAACCAAATTATAATCGGATGGGAATCCGCAGCAAGCAATTTGTTGCAGTTCTTCCAGGGGCGTAGCTACCGCTGTATCTGCCGTATCAATTATACTGGGCCCCCGAGGGACAGGGGCCCCGACCTAGGTAAAAATTTGCAACATGTTACCCACCACCGTCTCATATGGCAGCTAAGCATCTGTAATAAAAATACGTTTTTTTATAGGGGGGCCCCCGAAGGACTGTTGATACAGGGCCCCTGTGGGACTAGCTACGCCACCGAATTCTTCGATGTGCGCGGAATAAAAGATGAAGCGAAACGCTTAGTCCGAATCGTAGAGGTTTCAATAACGTAAGGATGGATACTCGCCGTGAGTCGGGTGGTCTGATGATAGAAAAGAGTTGGAGGAATCAACTCATGTTTCAATTCCTGCGCACACTTACCAAAAAAATTAAAGAAGGACCTTATCAAACAGACAAAGTGATCCTAGAAAAATCGCTCGTGCTCGGCTTCTCTAACTAATGCCATGATTATACATACACGTACGTGTATGTGTGTACGTAACAAATAAATGGTTCAAACCACAAACAAATTTGTTTGAACCATTTATTTGTTTACGAGATTTCATTCAAACAAATATGTTTGGACCATTTATGTGTTTACGAGATTACAAGCTCTAAATTGCGCAGAGCCTAATTTCAGGCTCGTCAAGATTCGACGGCTGTACTGTACTGAGTAAACGGGCGAGACAGTAAAACATTGCTCGGCCGAGACAGTGATGTAAGCGAGTTGTAAAGTTAAGTGCTCCACCGAGCTGCTTACACGTACCGAGTATTCGGCCGAGAGCACTGTCTCGCTCTCGGTACATGTGATCAAGGCCTTAGGCCACAGCCGTGAGACATTTTAATATGGTTAATTTTATTTCTTTTTATTTCTATTTTTTTGAATGTTTCACTTTAGATTGTAATTATTTATTTTATTGTTCATGTTTCATGGAGTGCCAAATAAACATGTTTTCTTTCTTACTTTAGGGTTTCGTTTTGACAAACGAACAAAGGATCCCTAAAAATCATATACTTAATAACATTATTTGACTGTTTTTTCTAGGGCAAATTCTCAGTAGTACGAGTACTTTGTCCTCAGGTAATATCATTAAGTTGGTCCCTAGGTACGAGGCACTTTAAAATATGAGTTGCTTGTTCTGAGGGATTCCTGCTCACCACTTCGGAGAATACTGGTTCGGTGATGTGTTCTGAATATATTTAACTAAGATATGTTATGCATTCTAAACCAGTCTCTCTGAAACTGTGTGGACTCACTGAAGGAGACCAATGCCTACTAGGGCTTTATGTTGTTTTGTGATGTGTTATCTTTCTATCTATCTTTATATATCACTAGCTTTTGCCCACGGCTTCGCTCCCGGCAACCGATTATTCTTCTCTATCCTACAATAAAAAACCCAACAAGGCTAGTATTTTACAAGGAAAGTTTAGCAAGCAATATTATAAACTGTACTAACACAGTTTTTTTAGTTCACGATTTGGTAACCAACATTTTGTATGCCTAGCAAGGTAACACATATTAAGTCGATATTTTATAATTAACACCATGTATTATACCTATCATCATCAGCCTTTTAATGTTCCCACAACTGAGACACAGGCCTCCTTTCTAGAAGAGAAAATGGGCCATAATCCACCACGCGGGCCCAGTGCGGATTGGTGGATGTCACATTTCTTCGAATTTTTGATTCTAGGACATGCCGGTTTCTTCACGATGTTTTCCTTCAACGTTTTGAGAGCAGTGGAGATTAAATAAATTACACAAAGTAATGCGCCTGGCTGGGCTTGAACCCGCGACCTACAACTCGTAAGTCGGACCCGTTACCACTCGGCCACCACTGCTCTCACCACCTATATTATACCTATGTACAACAAAAAAAATCATATTTGACTTTGACTTTTTTTATGGTCGGTAAAAATCATCCAATGACAAATCCCCCTTGGGCCGAGCAGTAAACAGTGTCAGACTCTTACTGACTAAACAACTTACTCCGTTTCTACGTTGCCTTTATATTAGGACCAAAGCCTTTCTTTTAGATGCGAACCCTTGGCCCCAGTAGACGTCGACCCTTCTGCAAGATTCTTACTGTTCGATGATAACTTCTTGAGGCGCGCGGGAACAGTGCGCACCGTCGACGACTTTGGTTTGGTCCAGACGGCTACCTACCAGATAATCGGACGGCGCGCTACCCACTGCTTAATTATTTAGGTACCATTCTTATAATAAAATATATACAAATTAATATTATAAACTAATAAATACAAATATCAAATCAGTAAAGACCAGGATAGCGTGAATAGTTTGAAAAGGTCACGAAGCCACCCGCGGTGCCGCGAGCAGCCGCGCGTCGCATTTGGCAGGACCACCGACAAATTCTATGTCTGTGTGTCTCGGCCCTTAGGCCAACTCAATGCGACTCAGCCTAATTAGTATTATCACACGCTCCTACTTGCTATGATAGATTAAATTGCCTGAGTCGTGCTCGACCTTTGTACGGACGGACTAAATCTATCCTACCAAGTTCGAGCCCGTGTTAACACTAAAGTTAGTCTTAACAGGAACTATTTGCCTGCGGCCCGGACTAAGCGATTTGCAACCTCGTTTATACCGCGTACATCGAGGGACTGGAACAGTTTGCCGGCTGCAGTCTTTCCGTCCGATTATAATTTAGGTGTCTTCAAGGCTAGAGTGAATAGGCTCTTAATAAACTAGTGCGCCTCACCATCACCCATCAACGATTGCATCACTGCTTACCATCAGGTGGGATCGCAGTCAAGTACTAGTTTATTGCAATTAAAAAAAAAAAAATATTTACAAGCTTTTATTTGATTCACCTGTCCCGAAGTTTGTGATCAAATCTTGTACGTTAAATATGATCGACTTCCCAGTTACCGATTGGGCTGAAATTCTGCATGCATGTGTCAATCAGAGGACAATGCCATTTTATTATGGAGTTGATCAAATGATAAAACCGGAAAGTGGCCATAGGAAGTCTGTTATTAAACGACAGAACGCCATCGAGTTTGAGCTCGTGTGATTCGTCTTCACGAGTTTTAATTATTATAGACTAGCGACCCGCCCCAGCTTCGCACGGGTGCTGATATTGAATTTATTATGCACATAAACCTTCCTCTTGAATCACTCTGTCTATTAAAACAAACCGCATCAAAATCCGTTGCGTAGTTCTAAAGATTTAAGCATTCATAGACAAGAAGCGACTTTGTTTTATACTACGTAATGATGATATTATTATACTAGCTTTTGCCCGCGGCTTCGCCCGCGTGGTATTGGGGTTGGGGTTTCCGGGATAAAAAGCTATGTCCTATTCCGGAGTGTATTCTATGCCAGTGCCAAATTTCATCCAGATCCGTCCAGCCGTTTTGGCGTGATTGAGTAACAAACATCGTAATTTTCGCATTTATAATATTAGTAAGAAGTAGGATAAGATACCGCGCTATAAAATCTCGCTATGAAAAAACATATTTTTATTGTCAACTTGTTTTATGCAATTTCTTTCGATATAACAATACTAACAGATTACAGTATCTACCTAGTACCTTGAAACAATGATTCAGAATCATCAGCAATGAGGAATAGGATACTGGCTGGACAGATAATGACACGTAAGTAATCACTCAGTTTAACAGCGGTCAACCCAATGTACATTTTCATACACCATTCATTAATTTTTTTTCTTTTTTGGTCTTAAGTGATTGTGGTGTTATGACACATCTTTCTTCATATATTTTGGATACACAGATATCTTGTGGACATTATCTAGGTTTCTATAGAAATCAAAACGTAAATTTGTGAAAGAGTAATCCAGTAAAGACCTCTAAAGATCTGCTATTTTACGTGAACTTTGACTCTCCATAATGTACTCCTATATAAAAAATTGAAAAAAGTACTTCTATAGAAGCCAAGCGCATTTATTTGAGATTCTAAATGTCATTTTTTCACAAAAATCCTTAAGGGTTTAATAAAAACACGTATTTCATGGAACAAGTTTTGTGAAATATTCGAGTAAATCGTAGAATTACTGAATGTCAATAGAGTTTTCAGGTGTTATGTATCTTTTTTCGCATTACTTTTGCATCAAACATCACATTGGATTGCTTTAGATGTAGCAACAAGCTTTGAAACCATCCTCGAGGCAAGTCGGGAAGGCCCACCTTAAATAGAAGATAATGGTTACTATAATCAGTAATTGTGAGGCTCCCACAGGTAGAAGCTAAATTCGAAGACATGTGACATCCATCAAACCGCACTCGGCCCGCGTGACATCTCACATAGGCCTAAAAGGGCACTTATAAAACGTCAGGAGCTAGTGCATGGTTCCAAATTGGTCGTTTAGGTACTATAGAGAAGAACCAGCTTCTTGCCGATTCTTCAACATGGTTCATCATCATCATCAATTCAGCCGAAAGACGTCCACTGCTGGACATAGGCCTCCCTCAAACGTCGCCACAATGACCGGTCCCGTGCGTCTCGCATCCATCAAATTCCAGCAACCTTGACCAGGTCGTCGGTCCACCTTGTGGGAGGCCTACCAAAACTGCGTCTTCCGGTACGCGGTCGCCACTCCAGAACCTTTCGGCCCCAGCGGCCATCTGTTCTGCGTGCGATGTGCCTTGTCCATTGACACTTAAGTTTGGCGATTCTTTTCGCTATGTCAGCAACCTTGGTTCTCTTGCGGATCTCTTCATTTCTGATTCGATCACGCAAGGAAACTCCGATCATAGCTCTTTCCATTGCCCTTTGGGTGACTTTGAGTCGTCTAATAAGGCCCATTGTAAGCGACCACGTTACTCTTCAACCAACAATCAACATGGTTACTCTTTAAAAAAAATGGATTGTAAAAATAAGGTCCCATTAAAATACATAGATGGACAAACCTTGACATAGCGTTCAGTACGTCTAACTAAAGGTATCCAAGCAAAAAAAAAAAACAGCGATTAAAGTGTTTTTATTTCGACTTAAAATAACAAAATTGATGCATGGGAATAGGGCACTCACGAATTTTTGTAAGTATACACCGTGAAATTTTAATGGTTGTTTTCCCTGAGCGAAATGGTTGTGTCTTGGTAATACAAACGTTTTGCTAAAAAAATAAAATATTAAAAACAAAAAATGGACCTGTAGAGTGCAAGCTAATTATGACGTATCATAAACGTGCGAGTGCTTATATTGGTTTAAATATTTAATGAATCGGTTTCCTTTGACGGCGGGCTGCTCATGCGACTCTAGTAGTACCTACAAATTACGTCTAATGTTACTATTGTTTTCGCTTTTTTGTGTAGATGAATATTTTTAATAATTATTTATAAAAAAAAAACCTTTTAATTTTTTTATTTTTACTGTATGCTTCAAAAGTACTCCTTAGGGCAAATCATTCTGCCGCGGGAAAACAACCATTTAAATTTCACGGTGTATAAAGAGCATTTTTCTTATTTTTTTTACCATTGTCTATATTTTGGTGGTCTGAATGATTTGTAAAATTTTGTCCATCTATTTTAATAGGACCCTATATTACAACCACATTTCTTCTAGAGAGGAGGCCTGTATCCCAGCAGTGGGAACATTAAAAGTTGATGATGATGACAAGACTATACAGTAGAAGTTTTTTTTAAACGCATTCTTTAACATTATAAAGATGACGAAACTTGACTTCGGCGCCAAGTTCATGAGCGATTGGTTCCGAAGCTCATTGGTCCAAGAGCCCAGGGACGCCAGACGTTACTTACTTTCTGAGTAACAAAATGTATCGTACAGAATAGTGCTAGTGTTTACTCTGAAGGTATACCTGCTAGCTTGGAACAACAGCCAATTTACAGGTACCAGGTACTAAAGGTAAATAAAAAATTCTCTCACAATTTTTAAAGTCTGAGTGACAGACATTTTGTTACTCAGAAAATAAGTAGCGTCTGGCGGTCCTGTGCTCTTGCTTTACATCAGAATTGCCTATGGGGATTCCCATCGTACACAGCATGCATTTTCAAGTAATCCTAAAAAAAAAAGGTGAACACGTCACCACACAGCTACTGTACAATAGCATGTTGACGTTTACCAGTCCACAGCCGTTATAATCTTTTGAATTTAACGACTGCGGCCTGGCAAACAGTCATATCTCAATTTTTTTTTTTAAGTTTTCATTTTTTAATACCATTTTTTAAAACTATTTCTATTTTATTGGACCAGTGGTAACGGACCCGACTTACGAGTTGTAGATCGTGGGTTCAATTTTAATTAGTTGTGTAGTAAACATCATAAAAAGTTACACGTATTTTTATTTAATATAACTGATGCTCTATTAATGACGCAAACAAATATTTTTTTCAAGTTGCTGACGATTCGGGCACCACCAAATTTTATTTAAACTGAGATGAAAAAAAAAAAACAGTTTTAAAATATTACCCGGAGCTGTCGTCTTAAATCCAGCTAAATTAGTTTAGGTAACGCTTTTTTCCTTAATATTATAAAATATATTATTTTTAAAACTTTTTATCTGATTGTTCTAACTAAACAATGTGTATCCGAATCGTCAGTGTCAAAAAAAAAACGTGTCGTGACACTGTCCGAATAGTCACTAATTTTTTCCCTCAGCCCATAAAGTTGTCAAAATTGAGATAGTACCGGTTGCACGTCGACGGCGAACAATTGGTCGGTCCTTATCTCTGGGGGCTCGTCCCGGTATGGGCATGCGACGCGACCGCCGTCTTGTGATACGTCACAATGCCGAGGATGACTTCATTCTAGAGCATCGTATCTTGATAGTCATGTACCTACTTGCGGCGCCGTACTTCCGATCATTCAACGATTAGATAATGTAGCTCTGAATCTTTTTTTTTAAGAATTTTTATAGAGTATGATATTTAAAAATTTGTCATCCAGATACGGATGATAAATTTTTAAATATTATACTCATAATTTTATCAATCTATTTTTTTTTTTAGAGAGTGGTGGCCGAGTGGTAAAGGCCCCGACTTACAAGCTGTAGGTCACGGGTTCAAACCCAGCTAGGCACATTACTTTGTGTAATTTATTTCATCACCACTGCTCTCAAAACGGTGAAGGAAAACATCGTGAGGAAACCGGCATGTCCTAGTACCAAAAATTCGAAGACATGTGACATCCACCAATCCGCACTGGGCCCGCGTGGTGGATCATGGCCCATTCCCTCTCCTAGAGAGAGGAGGCCTGTGTCCCTGCAGTGGGAACATTAAAAAGGCTGACGATGATGATGATGATGATGATGATTTTTTTTTTCTATTGTCACACAATGTATTATTATAATATATATACTTTTTCATAACATTCTTCCTATTTTATCGGAATTTAAAATTAATTTACAATTTTATAATTTGACAAGCATGTAATCTTTGACATTTCATTTATATCGACTACACAATCTTCGAAATACTGCTTTTGTATGCCTATCGGCGGGACATGGTCTGTACAACAAAACATTGGAAAACATCTGTAATCAAATATGTTCAAATAAATGAATCTGAATGAAAAAAAAAAACAAAAATAAATAACATACAAACTTCCGAACATAGTACCTCCTCCTTTTTGTGAAAATGGTAAAAGGACTAGTGTCAAATAGGTCTAGTTCAGCAAAAATGCCAGACCACTAGGTATGTAGTAGCTGCCTGACGCTGGTTTTAAAATATTTAATCATAATCATCATCAGCCTTTTTTAATATTCCCACTGCTGGGACACAGGCCTCCTATCGAGAGGAGAGGGAATGAGCCATAATCAACCACGCCGGCCCAGTGCGAATTGGTGGAAGTTACATGTCTTCGAATTTTTGGCTCTAGGACATGCCGGTTTCCTCGCGATGTTTTCCTTCACCGTTTTGAGAGCCTGCTGTGGTGATGAAATAAATTAATGCGCCTGGCTGGGTTTGAACCCGCGACCTACAACTCGTAAGTCGGGGCCGATACCACTCGGCCACCACTGCTCAATGTTGTCATGTTGATAGTATGCATGTATTATACACATAAACCTTCCTCTTGAATCACTCTATCTATTAAAAAAACTTTTAAAAATCTAAGCATACATAGGGAAAGCAAACTTTGTTTTATACTATGTAGGTAATGATTATATTATTAACTATTATCAGTTTAACCATTTCCCCTAAAATCGTCGTAGAACTATTATCAGTTTAACTATTTCCCCGATGACGGCTGCATAGCGGCCAGACACGTAGACCGCTCGGTGGACGTGACTGAACACGTGTTGTACTGTGAACAGCTACTTGGGTCAGGACCAAATTTTTGACGTAATCGCACAACAGAAATCGGCACAAATTGTGTCACACTGGAAAATAAATGTAGTGCAACAATTCTATTGTGCTACAATAATTTACCAGTGTGACACATTTATTTTCCAGTGTGACACATTTCGTCGCGTCAAAAATTTGGTCCTGACCCACTTAGAAGCAGGTGAAACTAGAACTACATTTGATAGTAGGAGCCCTTCAATCCGAACAACCGGTTTAACTTTGTAATTTATTAAAAAAAAAAAAACTAGCGACCCGCCCTAGCTTCGCACGGGTACTGATATTGAATATAATATTATGCATGTTTTATGCACATAAACCTTCCTCTTGAATCACTCTATCTACTAAAAAAACCGCATCAATACCCGTTGCGTACTTTTTATTGAAGCATACATAGGGACAGAGCAACTTTGTTTTATACTATGTAATGATGATAATGTATTAGTTGATTAGTTGTAGTATTGTTTGCTTGTATTGGTTAACTAGTTTTTGCCCGCGACTTCGCTCCTAGTAACAGAAATATGTGACAAATGAAGAACCGCTTGACCGATTTTGTGCAAACTTCATTTAATTAGTCCAAACAAAGCCTAAACATTTGGTTTGGATAGACGAGCACCTTCTTGAGTTATAAAATAAGAAGGAAAAGTGGCATTTTGTGGATTTTTAAATATATTGATTACACCCAGACGCAGAACAGAATTGAGCTCATCACACAAACATTTTTAGAGCAGTGGTGGCCGAGTGGTAACAGTCCCGACTTGTAGGTCGCAGGTTCAAACCCCGTCAGGTGCATTGCTTTGTGAATTTAATTAATCACCATGGCTCTAAAAAAGTAAAAAGAAAATATATATAGTGAGGAAACCGGCTTGTCCTAGAATCAAAAATTGGAAGACATGTGACATCCACCAACCCGCACTTGGCACGCGTGGTGGATTACAGCCCATTCCCTCTCCTAGAGAGGTGTCCCAGCAGTGGGAACATTAAAAGGCTGATGATGGTGATGTGGAGCGCAAAGCAGTGGACGTCGTTTGGCTGAAAAGATTCTGATGGCCGTGAATCAAGTACCATTGACTGGGTACAAACTACACATATTCATAGAAAACCCCATCAGGAAAAAGCTTATCAAACATTGTTTAACGAGGCGTAAATTGAATCCAAATTGCAAGCATGATACTCTTTTTTTATGGTGGGTAAAAATCATTGAATGACGAATCCCGCTCTTGGATGGAGCGGAAAACAGTGTCAGACTCTTACCGACTCGACAACCTACCCCGTTCCTTCCTTGCCTTGTGATGAAGATGTGTTTTACTTTAATTAAAAATCGAACCTAAGACTTTAGAGACTATCGCGCTTGCAACTATTAGCATTAAAAGCAGAATCATTTCATAATATTACCCATTCGTATGTTATTCCTACTCTTATTAAAATGAAATTGATACTGTTTTCTTCATCTAAGTATATATATATATATACTAGCTTTTGCCCGCGGCTTCGCTCCCGGCAACAGAATATTCTACTCTACCCTACTCTACCCTACTCTACCCTACTCTACCCTACTCTACCCTACTCTACCCTACTCTACCCTACTCTACCCTACTCTACCCTACTCTACCCTACTCTACCCTACTCTACCCTACTCTACCCTACTCTACCCTTTTTTAAGATGTATTCTGCTATTCGGGACGGAAACAAATCCAACAAATCAAAAACCATGGCAATCGGTCCAGCCGTTCTCGAGTTATAAGTGTTGTAACAAACACGACTTTCTTTTATATATATAAGGAGAAACTGACTGACTCACATATCAACGCACAGTCGAAACTACTGGAACTAGGAGTGTGAAATTTTGCACAGGACTTCTTTTTATGACGAAGGCGAACACTAAGAAAGGATTTTCGAAAATTCACCTTCTAAAAGGATTTCAGTAGCAGTTTTTCAGAAGTTTTAAATGGAATATTACAACAAAAAAAAAATGATTTCTATAGAAGCCTAAATAATATCCACAAGATATCTGTGTATTCAAAATACCAGGAGAAAGATCAGGGGCGTAGCTACCGCCGTATCTGCCGTATCAATTATACGGGGCCCCCGCGGTACAGGGGCCCCGACTTAGGCAAAAATTCGCAACATGTTATCCACAACCGTCTCATAGGGCAGCTAAGCATCTGTAATTAAAATATGTTTTTTTTTATACGGGGCCCCCGAAGGACTTCTGATACGGGGCCCCTGTGGGACTAGCTACGCCACTGAGAAAGATGTGTAATAACATCAAAATCATGTAAAAGCGGTTGTATGGAAATGTACGTCACTCTTAATAGAGGCACAGATGTGTGGGTTTACCGCCACACTGTAACTCATTCACTATTCCCAGTAAAGCAGTCGTTAAATCCATTTAAAAAGATCCTTATCAGATCTTTCAGAATGAATTATTGTATCCAGGAGGAAAATCACTGAAAAAAAACCCGGTCCCACGGCGTTTGGTCTCGTGAAGGAAAGTTACCATTCGAGGAAACAAACGGAAAACAAATCATGTTTGTGGTATGAGAGCTACACTTAGATATCATCATCATCAGTCTTTTCAATGTTCCCACTGCAAGGACACAGGCCTCCTCTCTAAGAGAGGGAATGGGCCGTAATCCACCACGCGGGCCCAGTGCGGGTTGGTGGATGTCACGTGTCTTCGAATTTTTGGTTCTAGGACATGCCGGTTTCCTCACGATGTTTTCCTTCACCGTTTTGAGAGCAGTAGTGATGAAATAAATTACACAAAGTAATGCGCCTGGCTGGGTTTGAACCCGCGACCTACAACACGTAAGTCGGGGCTGTTACCACTCGGCCACCACTGTTCTAACTTACACTTAGATATATATATATAAAAGGAGAAACTGACTGACTGACATAGCAACGCAGAGCCAAAACTACTGGCCCTAGCAGCGTGAAATTTTGCACAAGGCTTCCTTTTATGACGTAGGCGAACACTAAGAAAGGGTTTTTCAAAATTCAGCTCCTAAAGGGAATTAAAGGGGGTCTAAAGTTTGTATGGAGAACCCTACTTTTACGCGGGCGTAGCCGCTGGCAGAAGGCTAGTTTACCTATATAAAACTCTGTTATAGTCTTTATTTATTTACTAAATTTTATCAGCGGCTTCGCCCGCGTACATAAAGTCTATGTCACTCAGGAGTAAAGCAGCTTTCTATTGTTGCTAAAATGTTTCCAATCGGACCAGTAGTTCCAGAGATTACCACCTACAAACAAAAAAAAAACAAACTTTACCTCTTTATTATATTAGTGTAGATGTAGACTAGCTTTTGCCCGTGGCTTTGCCCGCGTGGTATTGGGGTTGAGGTTGGAGTTTTCGGGATAAAAATTTAATCAAATTCAATCAATCAAATTTCATCCAGATCCGTCCAGCCGTTTTGGCGTGATGGAGTAACAAACATCCAAACATCGTAACTTTCGCATTTATAATATTAGTAAGATTAGTGTAGGTCGCTGATCCATACACCTGGTGTATTGCATCATCCATGAATGATCGGAGTTACGATAGACCAACAAAACCATTTTTTGTATGAGGACTTTGTCATACTGTATACTTCAACTAAACTGTCCAATATAACTTGATCTTTCAATAGATGGCAACTTTGTGTAACGCGAGGTCTTGTTATATTGGACGCGTTGAGTCCCTTAATACGTAAACAACGTCCAATACAACATGACCTCTTTTTTTGTGGTATGGGTACAAAATTAAAGGTCAAGTTATAGTGGTCGATAGTGAAGTTGGAATTTTAATAGAAAAATTCAGTTGCACAAGTATTATGAAAAATAATATTTCATTTATGTGTATAATGTTTTAAATTTAAACCACATTCAAAATATAAAACGCTACCTTTTGTCAGCGGCTTCGCCCGCGTACATAAAACACAGCCTACTCAGGAGTAAAGCAGCTTTCTATTGTTGCTAAAATTTTTCCAATCGGACCAGTAGTTCCAGAGATTACCTCCTACAAACAAAAAAACAAACTTTACTTCATTATTATATTAGTGTAGATTTATGTACACGTTACAATAAAGGAAAAGAAAAAGGAAACAGAAAAAAACAGGTACAAAGGTAAAAAGAAAAGGAAAGGTAAAAAAACACCGGAAAGGAACCATAGGGACCCTGTACAACGGTCGAAGCCTACTGGGGCGAAGGGTTCGTGGCTGAAAGGAAGGCTCTAGCCCTGGTATGTCTTCTGGAGCCGTGGGTTGGTGCGAAAGTGTTACCAGGGCTCTGGGAATAAGGCAAGCGAGAAACGGGGTAGGTTGTTTAGTCAGTAAGAGTCTGACACTGTTTCCCGCTCCGCCCAAGAGCGGGACTCGTCATTAGATGATTTTTACCTAACGTAAAAAAAAACACACAGAAAAGGAAGAAAGGGTATTTTTACCCTAAGCATCATCATCAGCCTTTTTAAATGTACCCACTGCTGGGACACAGGTCTCCTCTCTAGGAGAGGGAATGGGCCATAATTCACCACGCAGGCCCAGTGCGGATTCGTGGATGTCACATGTTTTCGAATTTTTGGTTCTAGGACATGCCGGTTTCCTCACGATGTTTTCCTTCACCGTTTTGAGAGCATTTGTGATGAAATAAATTACACAAAGTAATGCGCCTGGCTGGGTTTGAACCCGCGACCTACAACTTGTAAGTCGGGGTATACCACTCGGCCACCACTGCTACTCAAACCTTTACCCTTATAACAGTTACAAAAATACATAATTTGTGAAAATTTCAACTATCTAGCTATCACAGTTACACAAGCTCTGCTTAGCTTAGGATTAAATGGTGTTGTGTGAAAGTTGTGGAATATATTATATTACTAGCGACCCGCCCAACTTCGCACGGATGCAATGTATATTGTACCTATAAACCTTCCTCTCGAATTACTCTATCTATTAAAAAAAAACCGTATCACAATCAGTTGTGTAGTTTTAAAGTTCTAAGCATACAAAGGGACAGAGCGACTTCATTTTATACTATAGTTCCACTGCTGACATACAGATGGACAGTTTAGTGATAGCAATAAGGTTAATTTTACTCCTAAAGGTACGTACGGAACGTTAACAAGGATAACACGAAAAAAGGAAATGTCAATTGCTAAATTTAATAACGGAAAAACCATTAAGTTTAACTGAATTACTGAAACAATTATTGTATTATCAGTAACTTACAGCACGTGTAAGAATTTTGTAAAAAAATATAATATACCTTTTTTTCATCATCATCATCCTACCCTAATCCCATATTACTTGGGGTCGGTGCAACATGTTTTTTTCTTCCACTCTGTCCTGTCACCCGTCACACTATCACTAACTCCCTTTCCTTTCATATCACTCCTCACACAATCCATCCATCTCTTCTTCGGCCTCCCTCTTCCCCTCCATCCATAGTATACCTTTATTATGGTAGGTAAAAATCATCCAATGACGAATCCCGCCCTTGGGTGGAGCGGGAAACAGTATGAGACTCTTACTGACTAAACCACCTACCCCGTTCCTACATCGCCATATGTACCAGGGCTAGAGCCTTCCTTTCAGACACGAACCCTTGGCCTCAGTATAATATTCCTAAAGTTTTTTGGTCGTTCTTTACCTCTATCTCACCTGATGGTAAGCAATGATTTGTGGTCGACGATGGAGCACGCTTGCCTAGAAGTAACCTAATCACTCTTAACTTTAATACCTATGTGAATTTCAGTTAAAGTAACAAGAAAGTATAAAGCGTAAAATAACCTTACAGCTATTATATTTCGGTAGTTAGCCCATTACATCCTACTGCTGGGCAAAGGTCTCCCTCCACTTTTATTATACCACACTATTTTCGTATTATCAGTCACTACTATTAGAGTTTAAAAAAAAAATCACTTTTATTTTAGACAAAATACCCATTGACTGCTTCAAATACAAATATAATAAATATACAAAACACAAAAAAATCATCATCATCATCATCCTACCCTTATCCCTTATCTTCCCTTATCTTTCTTTCATATATATATATATGTATATATATTATGTATTTGTATATATTATATATTTATATACATACGTAGGTATATATTATTTTTGTTAGTTAGTTAGTTTATTAGTTATGTATTGTATATATGTAAATAGTACGCCACGAACTACCCGTGTATCTTTCTCCTCTGTCAAATCCATCCAAAGGTTGTCTTTAAAAAATCGCTTTTAGCGATAAGACCGCCCATTGTAACACCGTAGTAATTTTTAAGTGTCCTTATGTACCAAGTTTTGTTTATGGTGTACCTACAATAAAGAGTATATCTATCTATCTATCTATCTATCCCATATTACTTGGGGTCGGTAAAACATGTTTTTTTCTTTCACTCTGTCCTGTCACTATCACTAACTCCCTTTTCTGTCATATCACTCCTCACACAATCCATCCATCTCTTCTTCGGCCTCCCTCTTCCTCTACATCCATCTACGTGTAAACTCAAAACTCTTTTCATAACATGCGTTTCATCTCTCCTCTTTACATAAAACACAAAAAAATATTCTAACGAAATTCATTAGAAACAAAAATTACCCATACAATTGAAGTCATATTTAAAATCAAATAACCATATCGGTTTTCCCGTCCGATTACAATCTAGGTATCTTCAAGGCTAGAATGAATAAGTAGGCTCTTAATAAACTAGCACGCTTCACCATCAACGATTGCATCACTGCTTACCATCTGGTTAAATCGAAGTCAAGCGCTAGTTTATATCAAATAAAAAATTAATGATTCTACAGTATTTCCTTCCTTTAAGGAAAATCCTCTCTTAATACTCGCTTAAAAGAAAACTAAAAAAAAATAAAGATAAGAAAGTTAAAAAAAAAACTCGCTAAGTAACATAAAGCAACAATATTTCGTTCTAATAATAATCGAAACTATATTTACAAAAAAAAAAACATTTAAATGATTGTTAGTTTTCCAATTACTGCAAGTATAAATTAAGATAAGAAAGTTAAAAAAAAACTCGTTAAGTAACATAAATCAACAATATTCCGTTCCAATAATAATCCAAAATATACTTTACAAAAAAAAAATATTTACAAAAAACCATTTAAATATTTACAAAAAACCATTTAAATATTTACAAAAAAACCATTTAAATATTTACAAAAAGCCATTTAAATATTGACAAAAAAACCATTTAAATATTTACAAAAAACCATTTAAATGATTATGTTAGTTTTCCAATTACTGAAGTATAATGTGACCAGAAAATTATCCCGCAAAAGCGCGCCATGCCACAGAGCGTAGGTCGATCCGAGCCATATATAAGGGGGTGGCTAAAGGCATCGTCCATACTCCTATCACTACTCCCAAACGGATGACAGCTCAAGGAATTTTGTATTTTTATATTTTATCGTGTGTTTTGTGCGACCGAGGTCAATAAGGTCAGTTTTTACTATTAACAAGTTCTATTTTTTGAGTATTATTTTTGATAATTTTTCTTTTTTTTTTTAAATATTTTTTTGTTTTTTTTTTAATTGTGACTAAAATGTGTGTTTTAAAAGTGTGTCCTGTCAATACTAAAACCAAATTAACTGTGTCCTGAAACGGTTTTACAAAAAAAAAAATACTGTGTAAATTAAAAAAAAAACTTTATAAAAATTAACTACTATTACTAAATATTCCGACGTCATAAACTTTTATAAAAAACATTAATAAAAAAAGTGGTCATCAAATAAAAAAACCATTAAATCGTGAATTCGTAACACGCGTCTCCGGTAAGCGGCGGAATAGGTATGTTCCACGCGCGGGCAGCGCTTACAACTGACTCGGACTTGTGACTTCTCAATTATATCTGTGAGTTGAGGTCGATTTATCCGCCTATCCTACTAGTCCAACTAATTTATGCTGTGTGTCAATTCTGTTTGATTTCAATTTGATGATGACATAACAAAATTGTTCGTCAGTTCATTTTTTTTTTGTGATTTTGTTTGGTGTCGCTTGGAGGTGATTAAAATTTTGAGCCCTCGGCGAACGCCGGCGTTCATATAACTAATGTTTTTCTATTATATCTCTAACTAGCGACCCGCCCCAGCTTCGCACGGGTACTAATACAGATAAACCTTCCTCTGGAATCACTCCATATATTAAAAAAAATGCATTAAAATCCGTTGCGTACTTACTTTTGAAAGATCTAAGCATACATAGGGAAATCAAACTTTGTTTTATACTATGTAATGATTACGGTATTAAATATATACGGTAGGTTAAATAAAAATAAAATCAGATAATTAATTAAAACTATTCTAATGTATAATTAGTTAAAAGTTTCCATTTTTCTTGTATTAGTATTTCCTTGCAAAAATTCTTAAACATGACGTGACTTTAGTCAATCCGTAATCGCGTGGTGATATTCGTGTACGGCCCATTCCCTCTTCTGGAGAGGAGACCGGAGTCCCAAGAGTCACATTACAAGCCCTATTATTTTATGCTCTAGTATCTATGTATTGAACTTTTAGCAAGTTTGACTGGTAGAGAATGCCTTGTAGCATTAAGTCCGCCTATGTATTACTGTACATGAAGTTTAAGTAAATAAATCAAAAATGGTGTTGAAAAATTCCTCCATGTCGCTTACGACTGGTGTGGCCAAAAGACTCAAATTCAAATTCAAAGCATTTATTTCAAATAAACCTTTACAGGCACTTTTGAAATGTCAAGAAGTCGGTCTGTCAGAAAAAAATCAACCCTTATGTCACGAGAAATATGTACTATAGTTCGTTTTTTAATCCTAGACTACGGTTTGACAACTTAAAATGTCAAACTCCAGAAAATTGGGAACACATTTCTAGAGTGTGACATTCTGAGTTGTCAAATCGTAGTCTAGAATTTAAAAACGAGCTATAGGCGTTTTGATAATTATTTAAATAGCGTATGTGTATTTAGAATTCACGGATCTAGAGATTCATTAATTTTTTTTATCGTATAATTTCGTCTTTATTTTCAAATAAAAAGACTTTAAGTCTTTTTCATCAGGCAATCGATAAATGAAAATTACTCAAGGGAAAGTCCTTACGAAATCAAGGATAGATTCACAACTATTGGCATCTATTTAGGTTCTTAATTTTTTTTTTTGTGTGAGTGGGGTGTATTTTTAGAAAATTTGAAAACAATAGGTGTCTATTTAGATGTTTTTTAAAAAGTCCCCCGTTAAACCAATCAACGAAATGAGATTTTATAAAAATGTAGTTGTATAATACAATAACATCATACTACATCATCATCATCAGCCTTTTTTAATGTTCCTACTGCTGGGACACAGGCCTCCTCTCTAGGAGCGGGACTGCTACTACGCCTACGCCAAATTCAATGGCGATTAAAGGCTTGAACTTACAGATATTAGATTATTACAGCTTTTTTTATGGTGGGCAAAAATCATCCAATGAAGAATCCCGCTCTTCGGCGGAGCGGGACACAGTGTCAGACTCTTATTGTCTAAATACCCCACCCCGTTCCTTCTCTGCCCTTCGCACTGGGACCAAGCCTTCCTTTTAGAAAGAGACCCTGAGACCCAGTAGACTTCGTCTCTTTTGCAGAGTCCCTACGAGATCATTATAGCTTATTACATAGTATAAAACAAAGTTGCTATATCTTTAAAAGTGCGCAGCGGTTTTTGATGCGGTTTTTTTAATGGATAGAGTGATTCAAGAGGAAGATTTATGTGTACATGCATGATATATTTTATATCAGTACCCGTGCGAAGCTGGGGCGGGTCGCTAGTAGCTAATAAATGTTTGATTTCACAAATCGTCAAAAGGTATTTAATATCATTTTATAAATTGCTTATTAAAGTATTTCCGATTAGCAATTTCCAACGAATTTATATTGTGTAATGAAACAAGAATCCTGTTCTAATATATCAATAAAAATAGGCTTGAATATCGGTTATATAGAGTTTCTATTTGATACTAATCAATATGTTTCAATAGTTACTGCAAGAATGCAAAAGAGCACTATATAAGTAGCCGTCAGCATTTCAAATAAGTCTATTTACTTGAGCCTAATCCGGTTTACTTAATTATTTAGAATCGCCAACATTACAAATATTTATTATTAATTTATGCTCTTTGTTTTCATTTTAAATTCGTATAAAATAAATATCATTGGATAAAAATATAGTAATTAAAATATCATTCACAATTATACCAAAGAAAGATTAATTAAATTCCAGAAATAAATCATCATCATCAGTCTTTTTAATGTTCCCACTGCTGGGACACAGGTCTCCTCTCTAGGAGAGGAAATGGGCCCTTAATCCACTACGCGAAATAAATTATTGAATTAATATCAGATTAATATCAAGTAGTTAAATTGTACTGAAACAGTGTCAGACTCTTACTGACTAAACCACCTAATCCGTTCCTACGTCGCCATATATACCAGGGCTAGAGCCTTCCTTTTAGACACGAACCCTTGGCCCCAGTTGGCTTCGATCCTTCAGCAGAGTCCCTACGGTAATATAATAATCTACACTAATATAATAAAGAGGTAAAATTTGTTTTTTTGTTTTTATGTTTTTTTGTTTGTAGGGGGTAATCTCTGGAACTACTGGTCCGATTGGAAAAATTTTAGCAACAATAGAAAGCTGCTTTACTCCTGAGTGACATAGGCTGCATTTTATGCAAAAGCTAGTAGGTTATATTTTATGTACGCGGGCGAAGCCGCTGGAAAAAGCTAGTATAATATATAATAAAATATTCAACAACGATCACACCACGTCGTCTAGTCCCAAGCTAAGCAGAGCTTGTGTTATGGGTACTAGACAACTGATAAACATACTTATAAATTCCTAAATACATACATATTATAGTTAAATTACACCCAGACACAGAACAAATGATCGTGCTCATCACACAAACATTTGTCCCGGATGGGAATCGAACCCACGATCTTCGGTATAGCAGTCAGGGTCACTAACTACTAGACCGACAGGCCAGTAAACGGTTTTTTTTTTTTATATGGTAGGTGAAAATCATCCAATGACGAAACCCGCTCTTGGGCGGAGCGGGAGACCAGTGTCAGACTCTTACTGACTAAAAAACCTACCCCGTACCTTCCTTGCCTTATTCCTAGGCCAGTAAACGGTGGGCCTAGACTCTGTCAACTTTACTGACATCTCATTAGGGGCTAGGTCTTTAGCGGACGGCCGGACGGCGAGCTAATTCTCTTGAGACTTGGCTTGGTTCAGAAAACTATCCTAACTATCGAGAATTAGGCTACTGACTAACAATACGAATAGAAAACTATTCGTATTGTTAGTCAGTAGCCTAATTCTCGTAATGAAAGCCGCAGCGATATCGTAGCGACTTTGACATTTTCGTATTCCCATCCATCAATCGAGTTTGAACGACACCGATTTTGAACTCGTTCGATCGAAGAGAGGTCGTTTAGAAGTCGTTCGATTGTCGTTCTATCGAATCCCCATCAAGGAACACGTGAATACCGATTTTGGATAGGACTACGATCGAATGACAATGGAACAACAATGGAATTGGGATTGTTTGATTTTACGTGAATTAGGGCACTGGTAGTACAGTTCACCCCTCTCTGGAGCTCAGGCAGTTTCAACCTTACCGTTAATTACCGTCTACAAAAAAAAATGCTATTGAGTAGCCAATTTTTTTTTTAACGGACAGTTTTCAGTTTCCTCAAATGACTCAAACTTTTCTCGGAAAGTCTGTAAGGTATTTATGTAAAAATACATTTGATCTCATAACAGTTGTAAATGACTGACTAATGTATATTTCAATTGCTACCTAGTTTACGTTTTCTTTGTGTTAAAGAGATTACATCATCTAAACTAAATCTCCTTTTCACTCGAACTGCATATAAAAGAAAGAGATAGACAAAAACCATCGTTAATCATCATCATTTCAGCTGTAAGACGTCCACTGTTAGACATAGAGCATGTTTAAATTATTTAATTCATCATCATCATCAGCCTTATTAATGTTCCCACTGTTGGGACACAGGCCTCCTCTCTAGGAGAGCGAATGGGCCTTAATAAGAGCGAATAATTGGTGGATGTCACATGTCTTTGAATTTTTGGTTCTAGGACATGCCGGTTTCCTCACGATGTTTTCCTTCAACGTTTTGAGAGCAGTGGTGATAAATAATTAAAGACAACACTGTGGTAGGTCTGCACAATAAATAAACTGCAGATATTTTAAATAGATTGTAATATAAATTAGGTGACTTACAATAATAAAATACGTATGAATGCTAATATTATAAACTAATAACAAATAATACTATGATAAATATCAAAGAATTATAATTAAAAGAACCTAAACTACACTAATATACTCACTACTAAGACAGGCCTCCTCCGAGAGGTCAGCTTAAGAGGATCCTTCCCTCTCGTCAGTCGTCAACGAGTACATGGTTTAAAAGTTGTTTCATCCAATAATAATAATTTGGTGGATTGGTAAAACGAAAAAAGAGTAATAACGCATGTAAATCTGTCTGGTATTCGGTAATTCTCATATTCATTTAAATATTTCAAAAAACTTGTTCCAGGAAATTTGTTTTTTTTTTAACTTTAAATATTTTGGAGTTAAATATCATAATTCATAATTTTGATTATTTGAAAAAAGTTTACACAAATTAGCAGATTTTCAAACGTTATTATTAGATTAGTATAAACAAATTTAAGATTTGACCTCAATAGAAACCTAGATAAGATCTTATAAATTTATTCATTTCAAAATCAACTAAGTGCTAATAATACAATATAAAAAGAAACTGAAACATAAACTAAACAAAATATTTACACTAAACCTAACTATGTACATATAATACAAAAACACAATAAGTACACTCAGACGTCGAAATATAGACCTAGATAATATTCACCAGATAGTATAGTTCTATGTGTATTTATTTATTTATTAGTTTTATTTAAGTTTTCGTTAACTCCTCTTTTTATTTCTACACACTATTGTCTACATTTCTTATTATCTCTCCTTTCGCGGGTCTGCTGGAAGAAATTTCTTTTAGAAATAAGCATTAACTTTGTACCATTTTTCTGTAATTTTGTTTCTCCTTTTAATTTTATGTGTGTACAAAAGTTTTAAAATAAATAAATAATAAATAAAGATATCTGATATATGTTGAGAAAAATATGTTGCAACGTTATAATGACGTACCTAATCACAAAATCTCTCTTAACACGTCACCATAAAATTCGTCACGAACATAATTCCTCACCCACTGTGTAGCAATAACGATCATCATTGTAGTGACGTGTTCAAATGGCAGTCAAGTCTTGATTCAGCCAAATTGAAGCGTCAATTTGGCGATGACGATACCATATATAAAATAATATAAGACCTAGACCTAGACCATGACGTTTAAAGTAAGATTGTTTTATTCCTGTTCGGGAGTGTGCAAGTGACAGCGTTAGACACGTTGTCTAACGCCGTCTCTTTCCCACTGTAAGTAATATCGAAGTAATACTGCTATAAGGGCTTGTGGTAGGCCCCCTTATCAGTCACTCAAAGGGCAATGGAAAGGGCTATTAGGCTCGGAGTTTCCTTACGAGATTGAATCAGAAATGAAAATTAAAGTTCAATGTTACTACGATTATGGCTCTTACTTCTCTTAGGTACTTGGTCTGGGCGATTACCAGACGACCGGACGGCGAGCTCCCCATTGCTCATTGTCCGCAAGTCCGCGCTTACGGGCAAGCCCGCGCCTGCGTCCGCAGACCATGTTCCACCTTCCATCCTGCAACATGCGCCTTATTACCTGTTCACGTAGGTACCTAATGACAGCATTAGTAGGCAGCATTGCTGTGGCCAAATACTGGGCCAGGCAAGGAATTTAACTAATTTTGCCATCGACACGCTAAGAAGAATAAGGATTAAAGTTCTGTGCCCTAATCCACGCTTCCCGACACGTGTTCCATACTTTATCAAAAACCGTTCTGCGATTGCCTCGTGATTACTCAATAAACACATCCAAACATGCAAACTTTTACAGGGGCGTGACTACCATGCCTATCTATGTGGGTACAGGGCCCCTAGGTTACAGGGCCCTGAAGTGATCGAAAATTCACAACGTCATGTTATTCACAAACCTAAATTCTATTTTTGTTAAGAGACCCGTAGATTGAATAGTGAATATGTGATGTAATGATTTTTTTATGGCGGGTGAAAATCATGCAATGACAAATCCCGCCCTTAGGCGGAGTGAGAAATAGTGTTAGGTTAGGTTAGGTTTTATACCAGGGTCAGAGCCGTCCTTTCAGACGCGAGCCTTTGGCCCCAGTAGACTTCGACCCTTCTGCAGGGTTTGCTGTCAACTCCTAATTTTGTGCGCGTTCTAGTATTATCTACATAAAGTCATAACAAAAACTTAAGTCATTGTAATCCAGAATACTCCAATTTACAAGCTCATTTTCAAGACTATTCACCATTTTATTCTTTTTTTTTTGTTTCTTATATTTCATTAAGATAACCAAGTGACAGTGTTACCTATATAAGTTAGGGTAATTCTATTTTCAAACTTAGTTTTACCACTTTTTCCATTTTAGATCTTGCACGATTTCCAGTTAGATCCATACTAGACCCACTCTAATCTCTTTGGCCATCTACTAAGTCCTCTCGCCACTTGGTCTTTTTTATGGTGGGAAAAATCATCAAATAACGAATCCCGTCTCTTTTGGACCAACTACGCCACTACATTACCGTATAAATTAGCGGTAGTCCTATCGCATATCTGTACGTAATTCAAGTGGTACTCGATGACCAAAGTTTACACAAATTTTATCATAATTAATCGCTGTCAGATTTATCGAATTCGAATCATAGGAGTTATGATAGTAAATATCTATTTTCGTATATAAAGGCATCTGTATTCGTCACTTTTTTTCGTCATTGCTTGCGACAAGCTCTTGTAAGTAAACGTTTTTTATAAGTTTTCGGCGTCAAACTTTTTTTTTATGGTGGTCAAAAATCATCCAATGACGAATCCCGTTCTTGGGCGTAGCAGGAAACAGTGTCAGACTCTTACTGACTAAACACCCCACCCCGTTCCTTCTTTGCCCTTGGCACTGGGGCCAACCCTCTCTTTCAGAAAGAGACCCTGGGCCACAATAGGCTTCAACCCTTTAACAGAGTCTCTACGTTCGTCGTCAAACTTTATAAAAATCAAACCCGCGAACTCTACCTAATTGGATCTTTTACCACTGAGCTACCTTTGTTGTAGATTTAATTGATTAAGCCCCAAGAGAGCAGTGGTGGCCGAGTGGTAACGGCCCCGACTTACGAGTTGTAGGTCGCGGGTTCGAACCCAGCCAGGTGCATTACTTTGTGTAATTTATTTCATCACCACTGCTCTCAAAACGGTGAAGGAAAACATCGTGAGGAAACCGGCATGTCCTAGAACCAAAAATTCGAAGACATGTGACATCCACCAACCCGCACTGGGCCCGCGTGGTGGATTACGGCCCATTCCCTCTCGTAGAGAGGAGGCCTGTGTCCCTGCAGTGGGAACATTGAAATTTAATAATTGAGCAATGGTGATGAAATAAATTACACAAAGTAATGTGCCTGGCTGGGTTTGAACCCGCGACCTACAACTCGTAAGTCGGGGCCGTTACCACTCGGCCACCACTGCTCTCTAGCCTTAAAGAATAAGCTAAACTTAAATTCTAACAAGCATACACAATTTAATCTTCATGTGAAATCAATGAATCACTTCATCCATGATCCGTCGACAAATGGTTTGCATAAGGAAGTCAAGCACTGATTGTAGACTTGTGTAATCTTAATAGATATCCAGTTGTTTCTAGCTAGTCGAGTTGATATTAACCATGAGTGTTTCATAAAACAGATGCTATTTGAGTAATCCTCGTCATTAAATATTTTAAACTAGCTTTTATCAGCCGCTTCGCCCGCATACATAAAATATAGCCTATGTCACTCAGGAGTAAAGCAGGTTTCTGTTGTTGCTAAATTTTTTCCAATCGGACCAGTAGTTCCAGAGATTACCTCCTACAAACAAAAAAACAAACTTTACCTTTTTATTAGTGTAGATGTACTATTTTATTGTTAAAACTAACTGACCCAGCGAATTTCCACTCACCGTTTAAACCTTCCCTGAATTATCTATATCTACACTAATATAATAAAGAAGTAAAGTTTGTTTTTTTTTTTTGTTTGTAGGGATGTAATCTCTCGGAACTAATGGTCCGATTAGTAAAATTTTAGCAACAATAGAAAGCTGCTTTACTCCTGAGTGACATAGGCTATATTTTATGTACGCGGGCGAAGACGCTGACAAAGCTAGTTACGAATATTTCGAGACTAAAATTAGCCAAATCGGTCCAGCCGTTCTCGAGTTTTACCGAGGCCAACGAACAGCTATTCATTTTTATTTAAAAGAAGATGAAGGTCACTCAAAAAATTGATGCAAAGCCCTGATTGTAGAGAATGCCTTGTGTTGCCAAATTTGCGTAAATAAATAAAAAAAAAATCTAACAAAAAAAAAACTATCTATCTAAACTTTTATAATTTGTATTACTTACTTTGTTTTCTATATAAGGTAATTTTTATTTAAGGTAATTCGCAATCACAAGCATTTAGTTTAATGATAACGCAACTTTGGTCCCCAAGATACACGCACCGTCTAGTTTGGGGCCTAGGTATTGTAATAATACCTAATTGTAAAATACGACTCGACGTCATTTATCATTATTAATTTGTTATAAAACAATTAATTTCTTCTAAGAACTTAAATGAAAAACAATAGATTAAACTTTTCTCAATTTTCCTTTTCAGGCTGCAACTCAATACTCAACTAGCGACATCTATTATCGAATAGCAACAATGATGAATTCACTTTCGCTACTCGCCGCTCTCTTCGTGTCGCTACTGTGTACCTTCGCGAGTGCACATGTTGCCGAAAGCAGAAAAGGATTGGACAATGATATTCAACCTAATGGTAAGTTGTATTTTATTTTACATTTCTGTTGGATAAACGTATTGGTGAGATTTATTTGCGCTACTTCACAGCTAAGAAATTGGTAGTTTGTTTTTTCAAAACTCCATATGTACTTTATTGTATTCCCCATATAGTAAAATAAAACATTGTCTAAGGTCAATGTGGGCCCAGTGACAATTTACGGAATTCAAAATGTAGATCTAAAGCAAGCATATAATTAATCTATTTAAATAAAACAAAGACGGGTTTGTTACAACACTTATAATTCGAATCGGCTAGACCAATTTTCATGGTTTTCGGTTCGTTGGATTTGTCCCCGCCCCGAATAGCAGAATACCTACATCTAAAAAATAATGAAAACTTGACGACAACATAATTATGAAAAAGGGGTCCATTTGTAGAGAAAAAAACTTACTTTCACACGGGCTAAGCCGCTCGCAGAAGCTAGTTTTGTATATAATTAAGTATGCATGATTGTGACTAGACAGCGTTGAGAGGCATGGTCTTGTCATTTTTGACGCTTAAAAAATACTGAATCTCAGCCAAAAATGAAAATTTCAAATTAATTAAATGTATTTAGGTTAGTACCGCAATGTCTTATTTATTTCATTACTAGTCATATACAAATTTTGAAAAGCAAAAGCTTTTCAAAGGATAGTAACTCATAATATATTATGCTTTAAAAAAGTGTCCGTGTTGTTTCTTGCACGTTCTTCTCCATAGAGATCTACGCTTTGGAACGCGCAATTTAGTTCACTTTATTTTTTGAGTGACCGAAATTTTGACTATTCAAAAGTGCCTGTAAATGGTCTATTTGAAACAAATGATTTTAGTTCGAATAGGTAATGTTAATATACAAAGTTGACATGACAAATGGGCTTTCCTTAAAAAGGATCATACACACACCAATACCACCAACTTTTACTATGAGACCACTCCAAAAATCACGAAAATAAAATCCACTGCTCCATAGATTTATATTCACACTAGCTTTTGTCAGCGGCTTCGCCCGCGTACATAAAATATAGCCTATGTCACTCAGGAGTAAAGCAGCTTTCTATTGTTGCTAATTATTTTCCAATCGGATCAGTAGTTCCAGAGATTACCTCCTACAAACAAAAAAACAAACTTTACCTCTTTATTATATTAGTGTAGATAACTCGAAAAAATGTATGGAACGGAGGTCTTTTTTGTCGTGATTTTTGGGTTAATCTCATAGTAAAAGTTGTTCATATTTGTGTGTACAATGATTATTTTAAGAAAAGCCAAAAAAAAAAGCCATGATACGACAAAAAGCCATTTGTCGTATCAACTTTTTAGGTAAAGATTAAAACCAAACAAGAGAAATAAAGGGGTCAAAATTAAATCGTATACAAAAGGCGCCTATATGAAATCATCGCCTTTTGCAGAAATAATTCGTATTGATTTATTCTGAACGATATGAATTTCATGATTTCCCTGTCGCCATGGTTGTCAGTTGCGCTCTTTTGGAATGAGCACAATGAGTGTGAATAAAAAGGAACAGATGGAAATCAATTTTATCTTTGAGGGAGACCAAAGAAAATATGGATGGATTGTGTGAGAAGTGATATGAGAGACAGAGGAGTCAGTGATAGCGTGATGGGTAGAATGGAAGAAAAAAACATATTGCACCGACCCCAAATAAAACGGGACAAGGGCAGGAAGTTGATGATGATGATGATGATGAATATAAACTAGTGCTTCCCTGCGAAATAAAAGTTAGTTGGTGCTAGTGTGACAGGACAGAGTGGAAGAACAAAACATCTTGCGCCGACCTGAAGTAATGTAGGTAAGGGGCAGGAAGGAGAAAAAGAAGTGCGATCCTACCTGATGGTAAGCAGTGATGCAATTGTTGACAAGAATAGAGTGCTAGTTTATTAAAATAGAACGATGCAATCTCTCTCATTTCGCGTTGTCCCTTTATCAGATATTGTGTTGTATAAAACAAAAAGCTTTTAACTGGAGTGTGTCCAATATGAGGCTGATAGGAATAAGATGTTCAGGGCTTTGAAGTTGAATAAGAACAATATACGTACATTCCACCGACTGTTAAGTAAGCCCACTTCCGATGATGCTAGAAAGTTGTTCGACTTCATAGCCCAGATCCATTGATCTCTGTTGTGTGTTAGTGTACGATGTTACTAACAAATGTTAGGGTACGATGGGACTGACATATGCTGTGCGTTATAAAAGTCCCTAATATATTAAGGAAAAAAAAACTTATACTCACGTTGTCGATACATGGATCAGAAAGGTACTGAAACTGAAATAAATTTTACAATGAATAACAACTTACTTTGATATTTCAAAAATGGGAATTAAAACCAAAAGTTGGATAAATCTTCTCAAACATTAACATTTTCCCCTGATTCTTTTAAATTAGCATTCTTACTTACAAATTACCAGAGAGTATCAAGATCCTAGTTCAGATAGTAACAAAATATTACTTTTTAGCAGCATGCTACAGTAAACTCAAAAATTATTATCATATTGTATAAAAAACCATGTTGCTAACCCATTTTTCTATTCAATATGGATGATGTTTAAAATATTATGTATCTTTATACTCAAAAATGGCCTCACATTTAAGTGACATTTGTAAGCTAAAATAAAAATTCTGAAATGCTGATATATCACGAATTTGAAACAAAAAATGCTAAAATGAGAAGAAAAAACTGTTTTATTCAGAAAAGGAATGGAGTTATATGAAGAAATATTTACTGAAATGATTGATTATACTTTGTAATGTTTTGACTGTAGTCTGGGGGAGTTTGCAAGTCAATTGGATTCTCGGCTTCAACCGTACGATATACTTATGTGTATAATATCTACATGGGCATTATTCTTTAAATTATTTGAATGTAAAATTGTTTTGTCTGCTTTAAAATGTGACACGGAAATTTTTGAGATCACATATGTATACATATATATGATCTCACGACTATCCTTTGTGAGATATTTAGATACAGTTATTGGTTTAATGTATTGTCAGTGGTATCGCAAGCTTATTTTTTATTGAATAGGCTTAAAATTTAAAAAAAAGATTAGATTTAAATCAACACTATCCTGATTATGACATAAATACAGTAGGTTCCTAAACTGATACCTAAATTACAAAATAAATATTTGGCTGTTACGAACCTTCCGTTTCTTAAAAATTTAATTGGCTTCAAAGTCAGTCATAGGTCCTTAATAAATAGTGCGCTTCACCATCAACGATTGCAACACTGCTTACCATTTGGTAAAATCGCAGTAAAGCATCATCTTCCTGCTCCTGTCCCGCTCTATTTGGGGTCAGCGCAATACGTTTTTTTCTTCTACTCTGTCCTGTCACCCGTCACGCTATCACTAACCAAAAAAAAAACGCAGTAAAGCACTAGTTTATATTATTTAAAAATTACCAAACAAAATTACAATTCACTTACCAGTCTTTCAAATATATATATATACTAGATTTAACATACCTAGAATATTACAGATTTACATTATAACAAAAGTATATTATCCAAGAGGTACTACTAATAATGATAGTTATTTTGTCATAACGTTGGATGGATGGAGAGTAAGAGGTAGGCCGAAGAAGAGATGGATGGATTGTGTGAGGAGTGATATGAAAGAATAAGGAGTTTGTGATAGTGTGACGGGTGACAGGACAGAGTGAAAGAAAAAAACATGTTGCACCGACCCCAAGTAACATGGGATAAGGGTAGGATGATGATGATTTTGTCATAACATTCTCCATAATCCTCATAAATATTGTTGAGTTTAAGCCACCACAAAGTGTCACTTTCTTTACCTTTCTCTTATTTTCCTTCATTTCAGTAACTCCTAAAAGGCGTCACCTCCGAGACTTGGTCCGCATCAGGAACGCTCCGCCAGAGACGGTCCAGTTCGAGCTCGGCACGCGGCTGGTGCTAGAATGCGAGGTGCTGGGGAAGCCGGCGCCTACTGTACAGTGGATGAAGAATGGAGAACCTATTGTTGATGTGAGTAAAGATATATCCAGATCGTGTAGAAGAAGGTATTAGGACTAAAGGCATCGTAGAAAGAGTACTGGCTACCGTAGGTATCATTTGGCTTTGGGAAGACCGTTATACAGTCTCCTCAGGGATGTGCCGTAACAGGCGTTGCACAGATAGGGTTCCGGAATGGTCTTTTGAGAGGTAACGGAGTCTCTTCTACGTGCTGGTAGTGATTACCGGGGTGGTTTTAGTGAGGTAAAAATCCCACGCTCCTCGGACTTATCCCCAAGGTCCGGACGCCTTTTGAAGGTTTCCCCTCGATAAAAAAAAAGGTATAATTTGGCTGTCCGTTAAAGATCAAACCCGGGCCAAAGAATACCCATTGTGTTCCACGTACTCGTCAAATAGATGTCAGTCACATTGTAAAGGTTAGAGTCAAAGCTTGTCAGGGATGTGGTTAGTTAGAAGGAGTTATCGCAGCCCACACAATAAAAGGGGACTGAATAAACTCTGAGGATTTTGTCAGTAAAGGTCTGATAAGGTACATGGTGGATATCCCACATATACGTACATGATGTTTTGGGAACACATTCATTATGCGCTCAGCCAAGGAGTGGAATTCCTTGCCGGAGTCGGTGTTTCCTGATGGCTACAATCCGGGTATCTTTAAGTCAAGAGTGAATAGGTTACTTCTAGGTAAGCGCTCCATCGTCGACTGCATGGTCGCTTTCCATCAGGTGAAATAGCGGTCAAGCGCGAACCTATAACCAATAAAAAAAGGTCTGATAAGCCTAACCGCTCTTATATTCTTTTTTAAGTGAAAAGAAGGCCAGCACACCTAAAGTGGATGCCCAAATTTATAGATTACACCGTGAATCCCATTTCAAAGTATTACTCAAATATTAAGATCAAGTTGACCATGGATTGCGGGCTTTATTCTTATCCTAAGCTATTTCGGTATGAAGGTAAATAAAAAAGTTGATTCGAGTACTTATATGGTAGGCATATTATTCAATCAATTGTGACAAGAAAAGTTTTTATTCAGTGTGAAAAAATTTCAATAGTTTTGCATTTGGCATTGGTATGTTATTTTCAACTACAGATAGATTATATTCATGAACATGAAATTTACAAAGACGAAAATATCCCAAATTTATTCATCAATTTTCAGACCCAGAATGATGTATGCTTTTTTCATTTGAACGAGTTTAATTTATATTTAACTTTGTAATAGGAATTTTATTTGTGTAGGTACGCATAAATTGTTCAGTTACATGTTTAAAAATAGCTGACTAATTATAGTATACTTACAAAAATAAACAGCTTGATAAATATGGCTTCCTGTATACAAACTGAAAATAATAATAAGTATCTATTGTAATAATTATTAGGTATCACAAGACACAAAGTTTATGCACGTCGCTATCATTGGAAAAAATGCCAGAACACTGGCAGCAATGCCGCAAACGAGGTATACTGATTTTTTTAATTTTTTACTTTTACAGTACGAAGTGGAAAGCAACGACATCCTGCCCGCCGATCCTTCAAGCTTTGCCCAGCTGGTCAGCAAACTGATTGTGACGTCAGCGAATAACGGCGACGTCTACACGTGTGTGGCCACTTCTGCACTTAACCAGAAAACTGCTTCTACGACTGTTTTCACTGTTGAAGGTAACTATTATTTTTCTATATCCCGACACGATTTATTTTTATTAGCTTGAAGAGTTTTTCCACAAAAGTTGAAATCAGCGACATCTAGTGATAGTAATCAGTACCAACTGTACTTGTGGTTCGTCTACTCGATAGACAGATGGCGCTGTCTGTATGTTTTAAAACAAACTAATTTTTGTTTTTAATTTTTTTGTATTTTTATTAAAACTTTAATTATTTCTTTACAGGAAGCGAAGAAGAAAACTTCGTAACCCTACAGAAACTGTTCCGTATGCCAGCAAAACCGGTGATCACGTCTTACTACACGAATATCTTCCAAAACATCGGATCGGATGTCATCCTGCCATGCCGAGTGGACAGCATGAGCAAGTCGCAGGTGTTCTGGCAAGATAACAACGACGATCTCGTGTTTGGCAACTCTAGGATGCGGGTAAGACAAAATTCCTAATAGATTTATAGCAATTTTTGAAACCAGGGGCGTAGCAAAGGGGTGCGGCGGGGGCGCACCGCATCGGGTGTCACCTTTTTTGGGGTGACACCCAATCGGTCTCTCAACTTTAAGAACAATATATAGCTGTAACATTATTCCATTATTTTTTCAAAAGTTTTTCATTATAAACCGCTCTCACCGAATACTCCATTCAAATTTTCCTAACAATTTTCATTTGTCAACAGGTGCTGCCCTCTGGCGACCTCCTAATCAACCCCCTCCTCTGGACGGACATGGGCAACTTCACCTGCATAGCTAAGAACATGTACGGCAAGGACATCCAGACAACCTTCGTATACCCCCTGAGACCACCCAAAGTATAAGGGTAAGTTGTGAACAGTTCTTTTTTGGAATAAAGGGTTTTTACAAGCTTTTTTTTTTATTATTAGCTTGCAATGTAAAGGCCATGTAAAGAGGAGAGATGAAACGCATGTTATGAAAAGAGTTTTGTGTTTACACGTATATGGATGGAGAGGAAGAGGGAGGTCGAAGAAGAGATGGATGGATTGTGTGACAAGTGATATGAAAGTCAAGTGACAGGACAGAGTGGAAGAAAAAAACATGTTGCACCAACCCCAAGTAATATGGGATAAGGGTAGGATGATCAGTCTAGTAGTTAGTGACCCTGATTGCTATGTCGGAGGTCATGGGTTCGACTCCCACCCAGGACAAATGTTTGTGTGATGAGCACGATCATTTGTTCTGTGGCTGGGTGTAATTTATCTATAATAATATGTATGTATTTAGAAATATATAAGTATGTTTATCAGTTGTCTAGTACTCATAACACAAGCTCTGCTTAGCTTGAGACTAGACGGCGTTGGGTGATAGTTGTAGAATATTATATTATAATTAGCATTATTAATATGACCAATTTTCTTTGTTACAGCGCATAAAGTACACCAGTTTGACGAGAAACGTTACCCGCCGATTAAATCTCGATGTTCCTATTATTAAGCGACTATTAAGTATAATTTAACTTATTGTTAGTCCCTAAGTTATAATGTATACAAAAAAGTAATGTAAGTACTTAATATATTTAAAAAAATATTGTTTGTATGCCAATATAATATTCAGCCGCATCTTGAAGACTATTTAAAAAAAATGCAGAATTAAATAATCAAAAATAAAATAGCAATAGTTTTATCATACTTGAGTTATCTATTTAAGAGGACTACTAGAGCTACTCGCGGATCTTATAATGCACAAAAGTATATACGACCCAATGTAAGACAGAATCAGAAATAATATATGTTTTTCTTTAGTATAAACGCTAGTTAGATAGATATTTCAAAACATAATACAGTTAATTTACTAAAACAAAAAGTATCACAAAAATGCATAAAAAAATACTTTTATTGATTAAAAGCCACAATAATTACTTGCAGTATTTGTAATTGTTCATCAGGTCACTCTAAATGCAACGTTTTACCGTTATATTGTCTTCATTCTTTAATCAAATCAGTAGATTATTTTTAAATTGCTAAAATGTTTTATGTTTGCATGTATTGTGTCTTTGTGCATCTCTTTCTTTTGTATGCAGTCCGAGAGAGATCGCGCTTTAGGTGCTGTAGTCCTCTTAATAAAGTGACAAATAAACCTTTTTTTAATTGATTTGTCTTCATTGTTTTCCTTAAATTGGAATTTATTTATTTAACATAAATGGTTCAGAGACTTATTAAATTTTATAAAAATAAAAAATACAACTTATTTTTTAAATTAGTCTTTCGTCTGATTTTACGACTGGATTATAATTTGTTAAGTTATTATTTTGTGATTTTATTTTTAAAGTTATTTTGTACATACATAGTTATTTGATATTATTATTATATAGTTTTATTTGTATGTTATGTACAGTTGGCCATATTTAAAAACCTGTTCTTTATCAACCATTGAACATTTACTAAGTTCTTAATATTCACAAAGATTGTAATATACAAAATTTTTAAGTGTTTTGCCCTTTTCTATCATTATAATTTTGCTTTTTACGAAGTACATTAGTTTCTTCAAGTAAATACATTTCCATTTCTATTTTGCTAGCTGTACTCAAATTAAAAACTTGATGTGAATACATACGATCTCTGTGATTTTTGAAATAAATGTTTTATTATTACACAACTTTGAGTTTTTTTATTAAACCCCTCTTAAGAACGGAGCGAGGAGTGGCAAGCAGTCGCCTCCTTCTGCGAAGCAGTAATGCTAGCAAAGGAGGAGACCGACCGCATAAGGTAACAGCGCTCACGCCCCAGACGCCGCCGGGACTGCTATCCTGATTTTCGGCCAACTTAGGCACGGGATTACGAACGGTGAACAATGGGTAGCACGCCGTCTGATATGGCATTGTATCTAACAAAACTTGTCATCAATGTGATGAAATTACCCCTGAGTGGTTTCGGTGTTTCTTCTCAGGGTAGTCCACTAGGAAACACCGGACTCATCTAGCATTAAAAAAAAAAAAAACAAAATGACGTGTAAAAGTGTTTTTAAAAAACCTACTTACAAAATAAAGATCATTTATCAATGTAAAGGTATAAGACCTGAATCTAGTGCGTAGTACATAAATGTATATATATCGATGGCCAGTTAATTCAAGTCACAAATCGATCGATCCATACCATTACAATTTAAGCCGCGTTTCCACTAGGCAACAATTGACGCGCAACATGTTGCACAACAAGTTGCAAAACATGTTGAAAGTCAGCGCGGAACTTTTGTTGAACAACGTTGTCTGTCTACGCATCTACTACTTTACCTTAGTCGTCGCCAAGATGTCGCCAGAGGAACCTGTGTTGATTTCTGCGGCCGTGGTTATGATTTTGTCGAAACATGCGTCAAAAAGAAAAAAAACCGCGTTGGTGAGTTTGAAAATACCTACAAATAAAGAAAATGTAACGATAATATGTTCATAATATAATATGTTCACAACTTTCACACAACGCCATCTAGTCCCAAGCTAAGCAGAGCTTGTGTTATGGGTACTAGACAACTGATAAACATACTTATATATTTCTAAATACATACATATTACAGATAAATTACACCCAGACACATATCAAATGATCGTGCTCACACAAACATTTGTCCTGGGTAGGAATCGAACCCACGACCTTCGGCATAGCAGTCAGGTTCACTAACTACTAGACTGACAGGCCAGTCTAAACGATGCTCTTTAAACAAACAACAAGCCGCGCAACATGTTGCGCGCTAGCTGGCAACGTCGCGCGCTGTTGTGCTGCGTTATTGTACATGTTGAGCGTCACGTGTCGCGCGTCAATTGTTGCCTAGTGGAAACGCGGCTTTAGCCACAGATTCCTCTGTTATAATGATCAAGATTACTATGTCGCAACTCTCCTTTCGTTCCTCCGAAGGTTACGAGGTGACTGCACCAGTTCTCATCCAACCTTTCTAATAAGTGATGGTCCTTAGTATTGGGCCAGATTGCACATGCGGGCGCGACGAGACGAATTTAAACCTAATAACTTTATTTGAGCGTATATACGACACGCGGGCGCGAGAACCGATGCGGGACGCGCCTAATAATATAAATGTTAATTAAGTGTTAGAGCCCTAAGGTATGCTAATTTCTGAATATAGGAGGTTTACAATATTACAATACCGTTTTATCTTTAATTTATCTAAAAAACAGTAGCGGATAGAACTGATGGCCTCATTTTGAAACACTGGACGGGGACGCAAGTGTTATCCTCAGACCGTACCCAGAAGTAGTGTTTTTTTTTTATGGTAGGTGAAAATCATCGAATGACGAAACCCGCTCTTGGGCGGAGCGGGAGACCAGTGTCAGACTCTTACTGACTAAAAAACCTACCCCGTACCTTCCTTGCCTTATTCCTAGAGTCGAGGTAACAGTTTGCACCACCCTAGGCTCCAGGAGGCTTCGACCCTGAAGGGCCCCTACAGTTTGCTGACAACTCCTTGAGGCGCGCGGGAACGGTGCACACCGTTGACGACTTGGAATCGGTCTGGACAGTTACCAGACGACCGGACGGCGAGCTACCCATTGCTCACCGTCCGCGAGCCAGTGTCTACGGTGGCCGGATATCGGCAGGATCGCGGCGGCGACGGCTAAGAAGTAGTGTTGTGTATGTGGTCTATTTAATTTAATTTATTTTTAATTGACATAAATATGTATGTGTACTAACATTAGTTTGTAAATTGTGTATGTTGTTACTAACAATAATGGATTGTATTATCTGACATTAAATGATTATTATTATTATTTATTCGTAAACGGATTTAAAATTTGAAAAAAATATATTGTATGTTTTACATTTTTATCTCAAACACTGGACTGAAGCGCTAATTAAATCTCAAAGACAAGTCGAAATTAAAATTACATCCCGGTTTTATTTTAATAATATTAAGTTTCAAATAATTAAACTTCCACCTCTAATTCCATTGAGCAGTGGTGGCCGAGTAGTAACGGCTCCGACTTACAAGTCATAGGTCACGGCTTCAAACCCAGCCAGTTGCATTACTTTGTGTAATTTATTTCATCACCACTGCTCTCAAAACGGTGAATGAAAACATCGTGAGGAAACCGGCATGTCCTAAAGCCAAAAATTCGGAAACATGTGAGGATTATGGCCCTTTCCCTCTCCTGGAGAGGAGGCTTGTGTCCCAGCAGTGGGAACATTAAAAAAGGCTGATGATCAAACTTCCACCACCCCGCACTGGGCCCGTGAAGTTGATTACGGCACCTCTAATTTACCCTCGTCCATGCGACGCTGCGGAGTGCCAACTAAAAACCAGCGCTGGGTGTCTGACGCCCAGCAAATGCTGAGGTGGCCACTCTTTCGGTTCGAGCACGCTCAGTGTACTCTATACTTCTGTTCTTTTTTACTTTATATTTGTAACTGTTGTGCTGTATCTGTCTCGAATAAAAGTTTTTCTATTTAGGACTGACCTGTCAATCTAGTAATTAGTGACCCTGACTGCTATGCCGGAGGTCGTGGGTTCGATTCCCACCCATGACAAATGTTTGTGTGACGAGCGCGATCATTTGTTCTGGGTCTGGGTGTATTTATCTATAATATGTATGTATTTAGAAATATATATGTATGTTTATCAGTTGTCTAGTACCCATAACACAAGCTCTGCTTAGCTTGAGACGTTGTATGACAGTTGTGGAATATATTATACTAGCTTTCGTCAGCGGCTTCGCCCGCGTACATAAAATATAACCTATATCACTCAGGAGTAAAGCAGCTTTCTATTGTTGCTAAATTTTTTCCAATCGGACCAGTAGTTTCAGAGATTACCTCCTACAGACAAAAAACAAAAAAACAAACTTTACCTCTTTATTATATTGGTGTAGATTATATTATTATATTCTCTTCCTAGAGAGGAGGACAAGCAGTGGGAACATTATAAAGCTGACGCTAATACTGGAACATTACGTCTCATCTCGGTGTGAATTAACTCTTAGAGTTCAGTGAGCGGCTAAAATTATGTGGTTACTTATTAGAGGCCTCTACCTCACCTCATTATCTAGTGTGGAGTGGAAGATTGTTTTAGAGGAGTGCTGTGGTTTGTGTTTATTGAAATAGTGAGGTATATCAAGAACTACACGTTCATAAATAATCTTAATTATAGTTTCTGTGACAGACAGACTGACTGAAATACAGACAAACATCAAAGTTGTTCCGTTTATTTCCTTTTGAGGTACGGAACCCTAAAAACGGTGAGCAATGGGTAGCTCGCCGTCCGGTTGTCTGGTAATAGTCCGGACCAAGCCAGTCGTCGACGGCGCGCTCTGTTCCCGCGCGCCTCAAGGAGTTGTCAGCAAATGGAGGCCCAACTGCAGGGCCGAAGCCTACTGGGGCCCTGGTCCGGTTTCTGAAAGGAAGATCCGACTCTGGTATGAAGACTAAAAAGGGTGGGTCGTTTATTTAGTAAGAGTCTAACACTGTTTTCCGTTCCACCTACGGGTGAGGTTCGTCATTAAATGATTTTTTCCACCATAAAAAAAGAAACCCTAAAAACGGTTCTCCTGAAATAAATGAACTTTTTGATTAATGTCCTTGCTTATACATGTGAGAGGAGGCCTGTGTCCCAGCAGTGGGAACATTAAAAGGGCTGATGATGATGATGATACTTGTGAGGTGTCGATAAGTTCCATCATCGGACCACCAGACGTACGGCATTGCGCCACTGGTACATGGTGGACATTCCATATACGTAAAAAACGTTTCGGGAACACATTCATTGTGCGTACAGCCAAGGAGTGGAATTCCTTGGCGGAGTCTGTGTTTCCTGATGGCTACAACCCGGGAACCGACGATCGGCGACCGCATCGTCGACTATACGTCGGTTTTTTTTATGGTGGGCAAAAATCATCCAATGACAAATCCCACCCTTGGGCGGAGCGGGTACCAAATTAGACTCTTACTGACTAAACACCACGCGCCGTTCCTTCTTTACCCTTTGCACTGGGGCCAAGCCTTCCTTTTAGAAAGAAACTCTGGGCCCCAGTAGGCTTCGACCCTTTGGCTTTGCCCCTAGAGTCCCTTTGCTGTCAACTCCTTGAGGCGCGCGGGAACAGAGCGCGCCATCGACTACTTGGGCTTGGTCTGGACTGTTACCAAACAAGTATCCGCAAGCCCACGCCTACGGTGGCTGGAAATCGGGTGAGATAGCGGGCAAGCGCGAACCTATCCATACTAATATTATAAATGCGAAAGTAACTCTGTCTGTCTGTCTATCTGTCTGTTACGCTTTCCCGCTTAAACCTCTCAAACGATTTTGATGAAATTTTGCACAGACAATCTTTAGACCCTGAGAAAGGACATATGCTACCTTTTATTGCGAAAGGACGCAGACGAAGTCGCGGGTACCAGCTAGTAAACAATAAAAAAGTTTCTATAGTTCGTTTTTTAATCCTAGACTACGATTTGACAACTTAAAATGTCAAACTCCAGAAAATTGGGAACATATTTCTAGAGTGCGACATTCTGAGTTGTCAAATCGTAGTCTAGAATTAAAAAACCGAACTACATCAGTAAAGACAAGAGCCTTATCAACTCCTCAGTTGAGGGTTGGTGCGAAAGCGTTACACCGGGGCTCTGGGAATAAGGCAAGGAAGGCACGGGGTAGGTTCTTTAGTCAGTAAGAGTCTGACACTGTTTAACGCTCCGTCTAAGAGTGGGACTCGTCATTGGATGATTTACCATACCAAAAAACCATTAATCATTTATTTGACCTACCATAAAAAAGTACCTAAATGTCTCCACAAGTCCGAGGCCATGTGATTTCATGGCCCTCGGAACGCGCCACAGACGGGCTCCCAGCTAACGGTAGGAGTTTACATCGGCGTCGGGTCGACGATGAAGTACCTGGGACTTGTGCTCGACAGCCGGTGGAATTTCGACGAGCATTTCCGACGTCTGGCTCCTAAACTCAATCGGACAGGGGCTGCCCTCAAGGGGCTCCTGCCGAACCTGGGGCAAAAAAAACCTGGGAACCTTGGAAAAAAAAAAACATAAAAAACCAAGTCCTCAGTTGATCAGGTGTGAGGTAACTGTAGGCACAATGCGAATAGCTGGAAGTTCATGCGCCGGAAGAAAGCCGCGCCCACGCGATAGCAAGCCAAGGTAACGCAGGCGAACTCAGCCACGAATATTGGAAGGTGTGGAGATGACTATTTGCTGTATGTGTTAGATTCTGTCAATAGTGATATTTCAGCCGTGAGCTCAAAAACATTGCGATATTTAAGACTTGTGCGAAAACACAAAACTTTACTGCGGCGCACCATAGTTCGAATCATCATCAAGATCAGTCTTATTAATGTTCCCACTGCTGGGACACAGGCCTCCTCTCTAAAAGAGGGAATGGGCCATAATCCACCACGCGGTGGTTTGAGTGGGCGCTGAAATCGTAGTTTAAGGCTTCTGTTACATGCAATCTTTTCGTTGGGTAACATTCTGATCCATATGGTATGTGATCCATTAACATACCAGCCTTATCACGGACTTACTTAATTCGATCAATACCCAAATAGATGCTCCCTTTTCAACCGAGGTATTATAAGTTGAACTATGGCCTTCAATGCGCAGATTTTTGTGTCTCAATTGAAGTGCGGCAATGCGGGGGTCTAAACGTAACGTGGATGTAAAAGATCGCCATTTTAGTTCAACGTATTTTTTTAATTAACTATTTATGTACACACAAAGGAATAAAAGAAAAGAACAAGGAAACAGAAAAATGGGTACAGAGGTGATGCTTCAAAAATCTCTTCCAGCGTACATGCGAAAGGAGAGTTAGAAAAATAGAGATGTAGATACCGTGTGTAACAGTAAAAGGAAAAATTTTTACACACACAATAATTAACAATTAAATAATATAAAATGTAAAAAAATATGCTATTATATGTATGCCACACACGAAAACAGTGGTGGCCAAGTGGTAAAGGCCCCGACTTACGAGTTGTAGGTCGCGGGTTCAAACCACTGCTCTCAAAACGGTGAAGGAAAACATCATGAAACCGGCCTGTCCTAGAACCAACAATTCGAAGACATGTGACAACCACCAATCTGCACTGGGCCCACGTGGTGGATTATGGCCCATTCGTTCTCCTAGAGAGGAGGCCTGTGTCCCAGCAGTGGGAACATTAAAAAGGCTGATGATGATGATGATGTATGTCACGTACAATAAGTGGGATTTTACACCTGGTTTTGCATATCTCTAAAACAGCAACATAAATACAAGTTAATTTGGTTCTCTCTCTATTTAAGTACTTATTATTTTATCATCAGTATACCAGCTTGACCTTTTCAGTTAAGAAGTTAGTTATTACCATATAATGTCTAAGTTTCTAATGAGATAATTATTTAATTACTAGCTTTTGCACGCGGCTTCACTCTCGGCAACAGAAAAATGTGATGAATGAAGAACCGTTCAACCAATTTTGTGCAAACTTCACATTTAATAAACTATCTATTAAATATCCGAACAAAGCCTATTTGAGGTGAGCCAGTTCTTGGTTATAAAAAAAAAAACGAAAAGTGGACTTGATTTTTACCTTCGAACTTTCCTTAGCAAACATACGAAGCTAAAATTGTACGAGGAATTATAGAACAGCAATATACCAATGATCACCATTACATCATTTAACTTTTCTAATAGTCTAATTAGGCAATAGGTGTGTGAATGCCAGCGTTCGTTTGGGGCTCAAGAGTTTAAGATGAGTCCTCGTAATTAAACAATTTTTTTACGTTAATTTTAATTTAAGAATACTTGTTTGAATAATTATTTATTTTTTATGTGTTTGTTGACTATATTACCTCCATTAATCCGAAGACAAAAACATAAAACAAGTAACTTTCCTCGATAGAAAAAAAATCCGAACTTACCTCTAAAAATAACATTTTATGAATTTTATGAAGTAGTCATGTACTTTCTGTCACATTAAAATAATGAAAAATGAAGAGAAAATCTTATTAAACATTAATCAGAAATCAGTTTTTAAAGAAACATGAAATTGAATTTTTAATACATTTTTATTTATTTTTTTCGAGCAGGTTGCATGTTTCCTCTCTCTATCTATTTACGTTGCTATCGCATAGTTCTATCACTTTCAAACATTTTACCCAGTTCGTCCGTGGAAATCATCATTTTCGCAACAAGGTATCGTCTTAAGCCGAAAGACGTTCACAAGCCTACGGAAGCTGTTGCCTCACGCGTACGGCCTCCCCTTTGCCTAACATTACATCTTCGCAGAAGGAGGCAACCGCCTGCCACTCCTTCAAAGATCGGCCCGGCGATCGCTGCCGCCAATCGCCCTTACGAGGACATGGCGATGCTCTACCCAACCGGACAGAACTCGTAATAAAGAATACGAAAGTATATGAGACGTAATTATAGGTAACAGCATACAATATATTGCAGCTAAGCAATGGAATTCCTTGCCGACGTCTGTGTTACCTGATAGCTACAACCTAGGAGTTTTTAAGTAAAGAGTGAATAGGTTACTTCTAGGCAAGCGTGCTCCATCGTTGACCACATCATCGCTTACCATCCGGTGAGATTGTGGTCAAACGCTAGCCTATCTGGAATAAAAAAAATATTAACAAAGTATTCAACGAGGAGCATTCGTCTCCATTCCCGCCTCGTGCTCGAAGCGCGCGGCCTGACCGGGTAACATTTGACAAAGGCTAAGTTTACGAACGATCACATAACTGCACTCAACTCGACTGCAGTTAACTTCACTGCATGTTTAACTGTTGACGAATTGCGTGTTATGAGGTCGATTGAGGTGATAATTTTGGTTGAAATCTTAGAGTAATTCAGTATCGCATGGCAAGCCTAGCACAGCATCATCATCACCATCATCAGCCTTTTTAATGTTCCCACTGCAGGGACACAGACCTCCTCTCTCCAGGAGAGGGAATGGGCCATAATCCACCACGCGAGCCCAGTGCGGATTGGTGGATGTCACATGTCTTCGAATTTTTGGTTCTAGGACATGCCGGTTTCCTCACGATGTTTTCCTTCACCGTTTTGAGAGCAGTGGTGATGAAATAAATTACACAAAGTAATGCGCCTGGCTGGGTTTGAACCCGCGAATTACGACTCGTAAGTCAGGGCCGATACCACTCGGCCACCACTGCTCTGCATAGCATCAGCTTCATAATATTCTCACTGCTGGAACTCAAACCTCCTCTTTAGGACAGGGAAAAAAATTAAGTATAGTCAAGTGGAGTATTAAGCGGTTTCTGAAAGGAAAGTCGCCGTCTGGTTGTCTGGTAACAATCCGTCGACGGTGCGCACTGCTCCCGCGCGCCTCAAGGAGTTGTCAGTAAACTGTAGGGGCCCAAAAGGGTCGCAGCCTGCTGGGATTTTTTTTTTAATTGCTATAAACTAGTGCTTGACTGCGATCCCACCTGATGGTAAGCAGTGATGCAATCGTTGATGGTAAGGCGCACTAGTTTATTAAGAGCCTATTCACTCTAGCCTTGAAGACACCTAAATTATAATCGGACGGAAAGACTGCAGCCGGCAAACTGTTCCAGTCACTCGATGTACGCGGTATAAACGACGAGGCAAAACGCTTAGTCCGGGCCGCAGGTGTCTCAACAACGTAAGGGTGGATATTTATAAGGGATCAAGGGTTAATGCGAAAGCGTGTTATCAAGGCAAGGAAGCAACGGGGTAGGTTCCCACCCTTGAGTGGAGCGGGATTCGTCATTGAATGATTTTTACCAATGAATAATATGAAACGTTCTTCAATTTCAAACCAGTTCTTGGTTTAAAATTGAAGAACTAGTTTAACATCAAACTTTTTTTATTCACGATTAAAAATATATATCATCATCATCATCATCCTACCCTTATCCCATTTTACTTGGGGTTGGTGCAACATGTTTTTTTCTTCCACTCTGTCCTGTCACCCGTCACACAAAAAAAAAATAATTAAAAATATATATATTTTTTTTAATTTCTTGTGTTGTTCATCCTGCCCAATTTCTTCGATTTGACAGTATGACGTGACGTCATAAAATGGCAATCGATCCTATTCTCATTGGTAACGTATTGTAAATGTCTACGTTTCGAGTACGTGGTGTGTTTTATTATAATTAAGATCCTCTCAACTGGTCGACAAAACAGGGCGAAAGAATCTCCGATGATCAGTTAAGTAGGTACTATTGTGGTTTTTTTCTTTTATGGTAGGTAAAAATCATCCAATGACGAATCTCGCTCTTGGGTGGAGCGGAAAACAGTGTCAGACTTTTACTGACTAAACAACCTACTCCGGTGCTACATCGCCATACATACCAGGGCCAGAGCCTTCTTTTCAGACCCAAACCCTTGGCCCTAATTGGCTTCGACCCTTCTACAGGGTCCCTACGGTTGCTGACAACTCCTTGATGCGCGCGGGAACAGTGCGCGCCGTCGACGACTGGACTTGTTCCGGACGATTAAATACAAAAAAAGATTATTCTATTCTTTTCTACCTACATTGGAGTACTGTAGTTAGAATGAAATTCCACATCACCATCATCCGATAACGGGTGCCCAGAAAACCGGCAGCATTGCCACATTAAATGGCAAAGCACACTCTTTGGGCAATCTTTCACAATCCTGATAGAGATATAATTAGTTCCCACGTTCTTCGCGATAAATTCACAAATGCGAATGAATATTTTATGTGTGACATTTACCTGTACTTTAGAGCTACATACTAGACTGTAAGGTTGTTGACCATAAATAAATAAAGTACATAGGTAGCCTATATTGATGACATGGCAGTTACTTCTCACAATTTAAGAGGGACTAACCTCGGGTTTTCATACAACACAGATCTTAGGTGATTATGATGTTATTACACATCTTTCTTCAGATATTTTCGATACACATATATTTCGTGGATATTATCTAGACTTCTATAGAAATCAAAACATAAAATTGTGTAAGAGTAATCCAGTAAAGGCCTCTGACTCTCTATAATGTACTCCTATATCTTATTAATATTATAAATGCGAAAGTTACGATGTTTGGATGTTTGTTACTCAATCACGCCAAAACGGCTGGACGGATCTAGATGAAATTTGGCACAGACATAGGATACACTCCGGAATAGGACATAGGCTACTTTTTATCCCGTAAACCCCAACCTCAATACCACGCGGGCGAAGCCGCGTGCAAAAGCTAGTTAAAAATATAACAAAGTACTTCTAAAGTAGCCTTGCGTATATAATCGAGATTCTAAATGTCATTTTTTTTCAAAAATCTGAAAACACAGTATTTACCGGAACACGTTTTGTGAAACATTAAAAAAAATGTTGCTATTGTTGACTGACCTGTCAGTCTAGTAGTTAGTGACCCTGACTGCTATACCGGAGGTCGTGGGTTCGATTCCCACCCAGGACAAATGTTTGTGTGATGAGCACGATCATTTGTTCTGTGTCTGGGTGTAAATTATCTATAATATGTATGTATTTAGAAATATATAAGTATGTCTATCAGTTGTCTAGTACTCATAATACAAACTCTGCTTAGCTTGAGACTAGACGGCGTTGTGTGATGGTCGTCGAATATTATAATATTGTATTTTATTATTATTCTAGTGGTTAACTTCTACTTGATGGTAAACAGTAATCTAATCCTTAATGGCAAGGCACACTAGTCGATTAAGAACCTTTTCACTGTAGCTTGAAGACAACTAAATTATTAACCGACTTCTAAACAAGGAGGAGGTTATCAATTCGGATGTTTTAATCAGACAGGAAGACAACAAACACACGAAACGCACCACACACAAAACGCAAAGCGTTCCAGTCCTTCGATGCACGCTGTATAAACGACGAGGCAAAATGCTTAGCCCGGACCGGAGACCTCTCAACTAGTATAAAATAATGTATAATATCTTACTAATATTATAAATGTGAAAGTTACCATGTTTGGATGTTTGGATATTTGTTACTCAATCACGCCAAAACGGCTGGACGGATCTGGATGAAATTTGGCACAGGCATAGGATACACTCCGGAATAGGACACAGGCTACTTTTTATCCCGGAAACCCCAACCCCAATACCACGCGGGCGAAGCCGCAGGCAAGAGCTAGTGTATATTAAATCATCACGAATATGCAAACTCCGAAGTTACATAACCAACTAAATTAAGACAATGTGGGGGGTTCATTAAAAATAATGGAAAAATATTATAAACAAATAGATAATGTTAATGACGAGGAGGAAATGTCACGTGATGTAACTTTACAACAAGACAATGTAACATAAGCGATAAATAATCGTGAAATTTGAAATTATTGCATGAGTCATAAACGGATAGTTCAAGAGTTTTTAGCGGCCATTCGCTGTTTCCTTCAACAGTGAAGTATACCTACTTGACTGGCCTGACTTACGAGTTGTAAGTCGCGGGCTCAAAGTTTCAAACCCAGCCAGGCACATTGCTTTGTGTAATTTGTTTCATCACCACTGCTCTCAAAACGATGAAGGAAAACATCATGAGGAAACCGGCATGTCCTAGAACCAAAATTTCGAAGACATGTGACATCCATCAATACGCACTGGACCCGCGTGGTGGATTATGGCCAATTCCCTCTCCTAGAGAGGAGGCCTGTGTCCCAGCAGTGGGAACATTAAAAAGGCTGATGATGATGATGATGACTGCGTAATCATCGTAGCATAAGATATAAATAATCGTGAAATTTGAAGTTATGCGTCATAAACGGATAGTTCAAGATTTCTTAGCGACCATTCGCTATTTCCTACAACGATTTAGTATAATCAGCCAAGACCAAGCCCAGACGTCGACGGCGCGCACTGTTCCCGCGCGCCTCAAAGAGTTGTCAGCAAACCGGGGACCCTGCAGAAGGGTCGAAGCCAACTGGAGCTAAAGGGTTCGCGTCTGAAAGGAAGGCTCTGGCCCTGGTGTATATGGCAACGTAGGAATGGGGTAGATTGTTTAGTTAGTAGGAGTCTGACACTGTTTCCCGCTCCGCCCAAGGGCGGGATTCGTCATTGGTCGGATTCTTACCTACCATAAAAAAACTAGTAATCCTAAGTTGAGCTATATGCAGCTAAAAAGTGGAGTTACCTCCTAAAAAGTGAGTTTGTGTTACTACGATTTCATCGGGAAATAGCCCATGTATAAATTAGTAACCCAACTTCCCGAGAGATGGCGCTGTACCCGGTCGTAATTTTGGATTGCGTGAACCTCCGCGATGCTAAAGATCGTTCTGCGTTTCCCGACGACTGGAACATTTCCTGTCGCAACGGCTGGGGCATGATGTACGTTCTTAAACAGGTACAACCGCCTAACAGAATACCAGCGCTGCGATAGGTATTTATTGTTTTACATACCGCAGCATATGCTGAGTTAGGCGCCTTTTTGGCCTCGCACAGAATTCGTAATTTTTTTTATTGTATTGTTTTTAGTTTATGTATATTGTGTGAAGCACAAATAAACGTTTTTCTTTCTTTTCTTTCATCACTGCTACTCTCACTCCGAACCCTGACCTGAGCCAGGGCCGCAGTCAATTCGCCCACAAACTGTGTAAACATTTAGAGGATCTATCTACCTTCTGTGTATTACAATAGGCGTATGCCCCACAGCCAAAGCAATAAACAAATAAACGTGGGCAAACGATAACATATCTGTACAATGATAGGCGTAATGTTATTTTAATATAACTAACACTTATTTAATGTGACAAGTAGTAGGCAGATATATTTATTAGTAGAAAAAGCACCTACAATTCGTCAATAAAGCAGGAGAATCAAGGTTGCCGACTAACACGAAGAATCTGTGTGTGAGTGGGCAGCGCACATCGCAGAAACAATGGTGGATGGTGCCAAAAGGGTCTGAAGAATCTCTAATTAATAATTTGACATTTGAATATTATACATTTTGATATTCTCTTGAATTTGATGTTGATTCTATAAATTTTATTCGTACTGACTCAATACTAACATATTTGTAAAACAATAATTTTATGTAACAACCAAATATTTGCACGCCACACGTGGCAGAATGTGATGAGACTATTTTTTTTTTTATACGACCATAATTATTATGTACCATATTCTGACGAAATAAATGAATTTGAATTTGAAGTGGCGACCGTATACTTGAAGATGATGTTGCTGATTTAATTATCATTTTTTTTTAAATTTGTTTTACATTTTTCGACTTGCAATATTATGCAAATTTACTTTGCATAATTTTATTATTGTGAATGTGGGGACTATGTCGATTACTCTTTATTTGATGAACTTTGATTTACACGAATACTGACAAATTCTTGGACAACTGGACAGGTCTACTCAAATCTGTGTGGTTCTCTCTTCAAAAGATCATTAATCTGTATGGTTTTTTTATTGATGACCGCTATCCACTATCTCACCTGACGGAAAGCGACGATGCGGTCGACGATGGTGCGCGCTTACCTAGAAGTAACCTATTCACTCTTGACTTAAAGAAGGTTCTTATATGATTTGACCATTACATGTTTGCTGTATGAACTTTAAAAGTAACTTTGACGCCTGAGTTTGTTGCGGTGTTTCTTCTCAGGGTAGTCAGCTAAGAAACAACAAACTCATCTAGTTTAAACTGACAAAAAAAAATGACATGTATGTATGTGTGTTTTTAAACCTATTTACAAAATAAATATCATTTAGACAGATTTCTAGCCTATTAATAATGATGCCCATTCTTATATTATTATTATAGCTAGCCTGTGTTGTCCCACTGCTGGTCAAAAGCCTCCCTCCATTCCTTCCAGTTATATCGGTTACTCGTTTTATCGTTCCAATTGTCAAGGAAGACATCCAGGTCGTCCCGCCATCTCCTTCGTGGTCTGCCACGGCCCCGTGTCGCTATGTCCGGGCACCAATCCTGTGTTTTAATGATGAACATATTGGGTAAAAAAAACTTGATGCTGATGATTTAATTATCTTTAGGCATCTTGAACTGACATGGGCAAATGTTTACAATGTCAAGGTTAAGCAATACAGCTTGTCCGATAAAGATTAGGCGCAGTTCGACAGCGCGTTGTGTTACAGATGTCAGAAAAATTGACAGGGAGTACGGTTGGCGAAATAGTTGGCCGATTGACTGCTGTGCTGCATGTCGTGGGTTCATTAAATATTTTTATGTGTTCTTGATATATTATGTCTTGTAAGTGAGTTTTTAAATAATTTTAATGACCGTGGGCAGTCAGTACGCAACAACTGACAACTACCTACATGATCATTGACTCGTTTACTTAAAAAACCTAAATTAATTTGAGATTTAGAAAAAAAGGATTTCATTTTATTTACTTATATTATCTTTCCAAAATTTTTCTTAATATTTTAAATAAATACATTATTATAGACATATATACACCCAGTTACAGAACAAATGATCGTGCTCATCTACACTAATATAATAAAGAGGTAAAGTTTGTTTTTTTTTATTTTTTTGTTTGAAGGAGGTAATCTCTGGAACTACTAGTCCGATTGGATTTTTTTTTTGCTACAATAGAAAGCTGCTTTACTCCTGAGTGACATAGGCTATATTTTATGTACGCGGGCGAAGCCGCTGACAAAAGCTAGTAACACATATGAGTACATTTGTTCTGAGTGGGAATCGAACCCACGATATTTTTAATAGTTTCACCACCTGTTACTAAATCACAGTCTATTAAACGCAGACTTCGCGGCGACTTCAAAAACGTTTTATGCTCTGACTTTTTATAATCGTGGGACGATAACATTATATTTATAAAGTAATAATGGAGGCGACTGTCGTATTATTAATAACATTGTTCGTAGGATCGTGATAGGGCAGGCCTCAGCGATGATTTGCTGAATTCAGATCAGCTGAGCTGAGATCTTGTTTAAGGCGTGCGGAAGTTTAGAATGCGCACTTTGAAATGTTTTTTGATGCGGTTTTTTTGATAGATAGAGTGATTCAAGAGGAAGGTGTATGTGCATAATACATGCATAATATATTCAATACCTGTGCGACTGGGGTGGGTCGCTAGTTTAATAATATAATATTCGACGACTATCACACAACGCCGTCTAGTCTCAAGCTAAGTAGAGCTTGTGTTATGGGTATTGTGGTGCCTGCTAAGAGATCGCATGAGTTGCGAACTAGTGAACTGACTTGTAAGACGTTCGAAGGATGTTCGTAGTTTAAATTCAATTTTTTAAAGAGAAAAATAGTATGTTGTTTTATCTTTCATTGTATGTCGAACCGTAAGAGAAAAATATAGTTAAAGTTATAGTCTATCGTGGGTTTCTGCCGCTGCTACGATCCTGGAACCGGAGCGCCTTCGAGAGAGTTAACAACTGATAAACATTAATTCTTATATATTCTAAATACATACACATTATAGATAAATTACACCCAGACACAGAACAAATTATCGTGCTCATCACACAAATATTTGTCTCGGGTGGGATTCGAATCCACGACCTCCGACAGCACCTACAACTAGGAACTACTTGACTGAAAGCCAGTCAATGTAAAAGGCGATTTAATTTTCTGAGTTCTGTTCCTTTCAATTAGTTGTTTTAGTTCTGTTTATTTTACTTTTTAAATAATTATTGGACCCAAAAAAAAACAAAAAAAATGATAACGATTTATCTGCTCTAGATATATGCTTCAAAATTAAGTTGAGAGATTGTATCCGAACCAAAATTACATTTTTACATAGCAGTGGTGGCCGAGTGGTATCGGCCCCGACTTACGAATTGTAGGTCGCGGGTTCAAATCCAGCCAGGAGCATTACTTTGTGTAATTTATTTCATTACCACTGCTCTCAAAACGGGGAAGGAAAACATCGTGAGGAAACCGGCATGTCCTAGAACCAAAAATTCGAAGACATGTGACATCCATCAATCCACACTGGGCCCGCGTGGAAATGAGATTGCAAGAGCAAGAATTTTGTAATTGTACCCTCGGTAATAGCAGCCCGAATGCTCGTCGCTTACGACCCTGCATACATACGAAATGCATTCTCTCCGAGACGATTCCAACGAGCTTCTCCGGAAGGTGGGCCATAACATTCTATAATTTTCTTACATTCTCCGAATACTGGGGAACTTCGTAAGGAATAGTTTTAATGATACTACTTAATAGAGGAACTTATAACTAATATTAACATTTATGGTATTTCTTGCTATCTCTGGAATCGCCTTAACTTAATAATAAGAAATGTTATAATTTATAAGCCTTCGAGCCAAGAGTGAATAGGCTCTTAATAAACTTGTGCGTCTCACAATCAACCATTAGGTACATTATTGCTTATCATTAGGTGGGATCGCAATCAAGCACTATTTTATATAAATTAAAGAAAAACTATTTCATATGGCTCATTCCCTCTCCTAGAGAGGAGGCCTGTGTCCCAGCAGTGAGAACATTGAAAAGGCGGAAGATGACTTCTTATACATATTGTTCATGGTATCATGTTCACATCCACCACCGCCCAGTGCAGGTACACTGGGCCCGCGTGGTGGATTATTACTACCCATTCTCTCTCTTAAAGAGGAGGCCTGTGTCCCAGCAGTGGGAACAATAAAAAGGCTGATGATGATGATTTTTAACAAAAAAATAATAAAAATAGAAACTGTAACGTCGCACCCTATACTAGCGTACAACCATTTCAATTGAGTCGATATTTTTGACGTAAGGTTAGGTATGTTCGGTTCAAGTACGTATTATAACTGAACGTGCGTGACATAGTTATTTTGCTGTGGCGCCACCTGACTGATTTAACTGACTAGTGTAATCTGGTTTTACAATCAAAAATTACAATTCAAATTTATAATAATTATGCTAGCTTTTGCCCGCAGCTTCGCACGCGTGGTATTGGGGTTGGGGTTGGGGTTTGCGGGATAAAAAGTAGCCTATGTCCTATTCCGGAGTGTATTCTATGCCTGTGCCAAATTTCATCGAGATACGTCCAGCCGTTTTGGCGTGATTGAGTAACAAACATCCAAACATCGTAATTTTCGCATGTATAATATTAGTAAGATTTGATTCACATAGGCCTATGGGTACTTATAAAAGGTGCATGGTTCTGATTTTATAAAATTTACTTCCAGATTTAAATAAAAGAAGTTGCCAGTCTTGTTACCGTAATAAATAATTCAAAATAATTAAAATCCTGAAACTGTAATCAATAGTTCATCATCCTTCCCTTATCTCATATTACTTGGGGTCGGCGCAACATGTTTTTTTCTTCCACTCTGTCCTGTCACCCGTCACACTATCACTAACTCCCTTTTCTTTCATATCACTCCTCACACAATCTATCCATGTCTTCTTCGACCTCCCTCTTCTTCTCTTCTTAATATTTTTTACTAGCTTTTTCCAGCGGCTTCGCCCGCGTACATAAAATATAGCCTATGTCACTCAGGAGTAAAGCAGCTTTCTATTGTTGCTAAAATTTTTCCAATCGGACCAGTAGTTCCAGAGATTACCCTCTACAAACAAAAAAACAAACTTTACCTCTTTATTATATTAGTGTAGATTATTGATAAATTAATATTGAGCCAAAGCTATCTGACATTGTTCTTTAACGGCTTCGTTGGTTAAGTGATGGGCTGCTGCACTGGGAGTCGTGGGTTCGATTCCTGTACGGGACAAGTATTTGTATGGCCTTCAGATAAATGTTTCGGGTGTCTTGTATATGTAAAAGAAACAGGATTATTACTACAATGGGGAGAAGTTAAAAAAAAAATATAGTAAAAATTAATTCCAATATTTAACTTGTATTTTCTAATTAGTTTGTATGATTCTTTTATGTACAATGTAGATCAAATAATAATCATGAGACACCTGCAAAACGAATCATAGCGGAAATAGTTATTATTAATAATATAATTATCTGATAATGTCACATAATTATATGTGTATGAGGATGATTAATTAAATTAATATCTAATCTTATATGTTACTACTGTTGGTCGGCAGATTTTAGTCTTCTATATGAGAGCAATGGTGGCCTAGTGGTAAAGGCCCCGACTTACGAGTTGTAGGTCGCGGGTTCATACCTAGCCAGGCGCATTACTTTGTGTAATTTATTTCATCACCACTGCTCTCAAAACGGGGAAGGATAACATCGTGAGAAAACCGGCATGTCCTATAACCAAAAATTCGAAGACATGTGACATTCACCAATTCGTACTGGGCCCGTGTGGTGGATTATGGCCCATTTCCTTTTCAAGAAAGGAGACATGTGTCCCAGCAGTGGGAACATTGATAAGGCTGATGATGATGATAATGAGTCTTCAATACATATATGTATAAACTAAATAACACTCACTGATTAATCGCGAAACCTTACAAATTTTAACACCTAGAAACTTAAAATTAGGCAGGTAGGTTCGGGGTTAAAAGGGAGTTTGGACGGAAAAACCGCTTTTCACGCAGACGAAGCCACGGGCAGATTCTAGTAAAATAATAACTCTGATTATCTAAAGAATGTCACATAATATGGATGACTAATTATATATATTGATTATTATTAGTATTAAGGTATTTGGCATTTTATGTTACTTATCAATAATATGTGGTAACACAGCGTTACTTGTCAGGAGTGTCGTAATAAAGGAAATATATATTATGATGCATCACCGGATACTTTTGTAAATCAATAATTATAATAATAATTTATCATTCAGACATTTTTTTTATGGTAGGTAAAAATCATCGAATGACGAATCCCACTCTTGGGCGTAGCGGGAACCAGTGTCAGACTCTTACTGACTAAAGAACCTACCCCGTGCCTTCCTTGCCTTATTCCCAGAGCCCCGGTGTAACGCTTTCGCACCAACCCTCAGCTCCGGGAGGCTTCGACCCTGTAGGGCCCCTACGGGTCATTCAGACATTGGAAGTGAATTTTGAAAGTGGCGCCAGTGACTGAAAAGTTGTTTTTGATTACTACAATAACAGCGTAATTTATTGTGAAACAAAAAAAAAACCGAGAGCGAATTAACAATAAAATAACAACGCGCCGCTTACTCTACCACAAGTTTGTGACGAAATGAGTTTATTGGCCAAAAAGTGTGTTTTTTTTTTATAGTGGGTAAAAATCATCCTATGACAAATCCCGCCTTTAGGTGGGGCGGGTCGCGGGGCAGACCTTAAGAGGCCGGTTCGGGACGATTTATCCATACAAACGTAATACCAAAATCATTTGCAAGTCGAGCATATTTCAACCATATTATGATAATACTATCCACCAATCCGCACTGGGCCCGCGTGGTGGATCATGGCCCATTCCCTCTCAGAGAGAGTGGAGGCCTGTGTCCCTGCAGTGGGAACATTAAAAGGCTGATGATGATGATGATGATAATACTTGGATTTAGGCAATATTTATCTAGGTTCCCAGATCTTTCTTTTTTTTAAAAAAGCTGTTTAAAGCTTTTTTAAAAGAAGAAGGCCTCTTAAAAGAAGACTTCAGGCCGAAAAGTGTCGTCTATCGACGCCTCCGAGGACGAGGAGCTTTTGTTTTGTTAATACTTGTTAAAATAATTACTTTAAAAATCTTTTTTTTTTCGAGCGGTTCTCGAAAAGTTCTAAATATATTTTTAAAGTTTATATTTAAGTTGTTTGAGGTAAGAACGTTGTGACCGAGTGAATCTAGTTCTATTAAAAATTGTGTCGGCCGAAACCTGTTTATTTATTTATTTATTTGGTCAGCTAGTAATTGCTTACACCATACAATAAAATACATTAAAAAGAAACATACATTCATAAGTATAGCAATTAATTACAAGCTGACACAACTTGCACTAAATTCGGTTATACATTATTATACACTTAGATTTACTAGAAAAATGCAACAAAACTAACAATTGTAAGTCGAATACATTATGCTATATGGGTTTAATCATAACTAAAATAAAATAAATTAAAATGTGTGTAAATAAAGCAAATTAAATTAGTATGAATTCAAAAAATACAATTAATCAATTATACTTAAATTTATTATCAACTAGCTTTTGGCTGCGGCTCCGCCCGTGATTTTAGCAATATATATATTGCTAACAATACACAGGCAAAGCCGTTGGTAATCTATAGGTTACCAGCGACTTCACCTGCTTCTGTGGCTCTGCCCCTTTAGGTCATAGCGTGCTGTTATATAGCCTATAATCTTCCTCGAAGAATAGACTATCCAACACAAATAGATTTTTTTCAATTCCTAACTGTAGTTCCAGAGATAACCTCTTTATTATATTAGTATAGATTATACAACTTAAATGAATTGAATTATAATTGTCAGCTGTCACTCTTTTTTTGTTTAATAATCACCTTTAGTCATGTTATTCGATTTATTTTTGCTCTAAAATAGACTGACGTGATAATGCCTTCACCAAAATCTTCGTGACACAACATCCTTGAAAAGTTCTAAGAATGAATTCACGGAGGCAATCGCTTCCATTATTTTTGTAGAAAATGAGACACGGACAAAAAGATCTTATTTAAAGATTACCGCGAATATTGACAAGGTTCCAATCATCACGACAACTCAATACGGATCCCTAAACGGATTTCGTAACACCTAACAAAATTGATTTTCATCCGTACCTACACCACATGATACTAAATATGCATATGCGGTGGCAAGAAATAAAAACAATAACTTCTTTTTTTTTCAAATCGATGGTAAACTCGTTAAACTGTTGGGGCCCAGTAGGTGGCTACGTTAACTGCAGCATCGGTGGCACTCATTAAACTCTTCAGCCACGCGCAAAAGCTGGCGTTCGCATACCTATATGTGCTGTGGTAAGAAATAAAAAAATAAACTGAAATATAATAAGATGCCCAAGAGTCGAAAAGATCACGGCAAGCAATGGCTAGCTCGCCGTTCGGCCGTTTGGTAACGATCCAGACCAAGCCAGTTCGTCGACGGTGCGCTCTGTTTCCGCGCACCTCAAGGAGTTGTCAGCAAATGTAGGGCCAAGTGTAGGGCCGAAGCCTACTGAGGCCTCGGACCGGTTTCTGAAAGGAAGGTCCGACACCGGTATGAGGGCTACGAAGGAATGGGGTGGGTTGTTTAGTCCGTAACTGTCTGACACTGTTTCACGCTCCAGCCTAGGGCGGGATACGACATTAGATGATTTTTCAGATTGATTTTAGACAGTGTCAGACACTGACTACACAACCTACCCCGTTCCTACGTCGCCATATATACCAGGGCTAAAGCATTCCTTTCAGACACGAACCGTACGTACCTATGAATTTTTCATTCATTTGAGAGTATCGAAATATAGATTTTTTTTTGCGACAAAAACGGCCGTATCTGTTTTTTCGTTAACTTAGATTTTTTTTACAGCTATAAGAAACAGCAGACCTGAATATATGATTTTCATTTCAACTCGATACTTAAAAGAAAGAAAAACAGTTCATTTCATGCAAAATGCCTTAAACCTTAAAGTTCCACCAGTTTCTGATGGAAAGGGTCTTGACAGGATGACGAACAATAAATCCAGAAAAAACAGAATTCTTATTAGAGTTCTGTTTTTTCTTTTTAAGATATGGAATCCTAAAAATAACTAAAATGTTAAAAGCTTCCTAACTTATATAAATAAATACGCTTAAAACTTACGCCAACTTTAATTCACAAATCCCTTTCGAATACATGACATGAACCAGCTAGAGGTGACCGCACTATCGATAATTATAAACATCAATACATCATGTTGACTAGAGGTGACCGTATATCGATAAACCCAATTGATCTTTAGCAATTTGCATTTAATGACACATATCATCGACATCGACCTGCCGATAAGGAGGTGTACCTCTAGTAATTAATTATTGAGTTAGATTAAGATTAATTTAGTTGATGATGTTAACGATTTATTGCGACGTAACTGCATTATAATGTATAATGTTAATAGTACAGTATCTTCGTCTGCAATCTACCTGGGATTTATACCGAGTACGGAAAATAAACAACAGCATAATTTAAAAGAAACAAACATTATTAAATCACCTATATAGTTAGTTATGTTTTAGTTTTAAGTATAGCATTATTTATGTTTTGTAGTATTAAGTTGTTGTGCACATGGATGGATTATCCTCATGTTTTAAATCTATTTATGTTTGTATAAGGTTTGCTGGAGGAAAACCCAACTATGGGTTAAGCTCGCCTGTGTACATCACCTGTTCTTTTATTTTGTAATTTTAATTATTAGTGTACAATAAAGAATATATATATATATATTTACAAAGTTGATACGACAAATGAACAATTATTATATTATTATTATATAATTCAATTATTTTATTACTATATCTATATATGTAAAAGGAGAAACTGACTGACACATCAACGCACAGCCGAAACAACTGGGACTAGGAGCGTTAAATTTTGCACAAGACTTTCTTTTATGACGTAGGCGAACACTAAGAAAGGATTTTCCAAAATTCACCCTCTAAAGGGATGAAACGCGTGTCCAAAGTTTGTACGAAAACCTATTTTCACGCGAGCGAAGCCGCTCGCAGAAAGTTAGTCATTACCTAGTATAAAAAAAAGTGGCTTACTGCTGTCCCTATGTATGCTTAGATCTTTAAAAGTACGCAACGGATTTTGATGCTGTTTTTTTTAAATAGATAGAGTGATTCAAGATGAAGGTTTATGTGTATAATACATGCATAATATATTCAATATCAGTACCCATGTGAAGCTGGGGCGGGTCGCTAGTGTGTGATTCAATAAAACTCAACAACGGCTGGACCGTATTGGTTAAATTTGGTCTTGAAATATTCGAATTGATACTTCAGGGAAGGTTAAAACTTTGAGAAAATATGGAAAAATTACGAAAAAAAACCGTTTACACACGTTATTTAATTTGATTTGTTTTTGGTGAATAACCATTGATATACTTATTCGTGTTTTTATTTATGTTTTTAATTGATTTTTATTTATTTTTTGGATATTTGTAATTTATTATTATTTAATGGGGTTTTTATTTTATGGCAAAATATAGAGCACTTATTTTTCTATTATTGTGTTTTTTACAAAATAAGTGATTGATTGGTTGATCAATAATAATTGTGATTTAAAATTGAGGGCGGAGTCAAAATAATGAGGAAAATAAACGAAAAACAATTGGATATCAACTTGTTACACAAAATACCGTGTTGATCATTACGTAAGTCGAGAATCGAACCTTGAACTAACGCAATTAACTAACGACGTAGTATAGCGTGTAATTTGGCTCACTTGAGGTCATGTAACAAATTATTTTCTATTTTTTTTTTTGGTAATGGGTCACGGATGTGTTATGTATTTGTTTTTTTTATATGTTATAGGTAAAAAACATATTGCGCCGACCCCAAATAAAACGGGACAAGGGCAGGAAGATGATGATGATGAGGTATATGAAAAGTGTTTACTCATCTTTTATGGTAACGGTAAACTTGAGATGAAAAAATGTTGGGCTTTTTTTATAGATATGGTACTAGCTTTTGCCAGCGGCTTCGCCCGCGTTTTAATAGGTTTCTCCATACCAATTTTAGAACCCCTTTAAATCCCTTGAGGAGCTGAATTTTGAAAAACCATTTCTTAGTGTTCGCCTACGTCATAAAAGGAAGCCTTGTGCAAAATTTCACGCTCAATAGTTTTAGCTGTGCGTTGATATGTCAGTCAGTCAGTTTTTCCTTTTGTATATATAGATAGGTATGTGAAAAGTGTTTACTCATCTTTTATCGTATAGGTAATAGTGTAAAGTTGTCAGCAACACCGTAGAGACTCTGCAAAAAGGTCGAAACCTATTGGGGCCTAGAGTTTCTTTCTAAAAGGAAAGCTTGGCTACAGTGCGAAAGGCAAAGAAGGAATGGGGTGGGGTGTTTAGTCAGTAAAGTCACAGTTACTGTGATTAACAAGTAACTGACTGCTTCAACCTGGTAATTAGCTGTAGGATTAATTAGATATTGCTTCTATAAACGCCAATCGCCGTCAAGTCCCAAGCTAAGCAGAGCTTGTGTTATGAGTACCTACTAGACAATTGAGTAGTGATAAACATGCTTATATATTTCTAAATACATACATATTATAGACTAGCTTTTGTCAGCGGCTTCGCCCGCGTACATAAAATATAGCCTATGTCACTCAGGAGTAAAGCAGCTTTCTATTGTTGCTAAAATTTTTCCAATCGGACCAGTAGTTCCAGAGATTACCTCCTACAAACAAAAAAACAAAGAAACAAAAAAAGAAACTTTACCTCTTTATTATATTAGTGTAGATAAATTACACCCAGACACAGAACAAATGATAGTGCTCATCACACAAACATTTGCCCTGAGTGGAAATCGAACCAAATAATTGAAGATTCTTACTAATATTATAAATGCGAAAGTTACGATGTTTGGATGTTTGTAACTCAATCACGCCAATACGGCTGGACGGATCTGGATGAAATTTGGCACAGGCATAGGATACACTCCGGAATAAACATAGGCTACTTTTTATCCCGGAAACCCCAACCCCAATACCACGCGGGTGAAGCCACGGGCAAAAGCTAGTTTAATGTAATTTACAGCCATGCTGTATTTCATAGGTAAGTTTATATGAAACATTCATCACAACACTCAGTACGCAATTTTGAAGCTTGACGTTCCAATAGAACTTGACATTAATGAAGGTACGAAACTAAACAATGGCTTGTCAAAAGTTCTATGGGAAAAAGTTGTTAAGCCAGGTATGCAAGGACGATCTTCGTCAGACATGACGGCGATCTGTAGGAATGTCTCGTCTATGTCGCTCACTATAGGTCATGGATCACAATTCGTTTTACACCTTGCTAGGCTTAGATATGATTGTAACATCACGCTTGTGATCCGTGAAGGGTTGGCAGAAGTGTATCGTATTATTTATAAAGTTGTATCATGTTAAAGCTGAGCTGTATTTTTTTTATGGCCGTTGGGGTGGTAAAGTTCTCGAAGTGCGACCGCGTACCGGACGACGCTCTGTGGGCAGGCCCCCTACAGGGTGGACCGATGATCTGGTGAAAGTCGCAGGAAGCCGCTGGATGCGGATAGCACAGGACCGTACGTCTTGGAGATCCTTGGGGGAGGCCTATGCCCAGCAGTGGGCGTCGTTCGGCTGACATGATGATGTATTTTTCAAAGCCCAGTATTAATATGATATCCACGTGGTATCAAAGTCTACCTCGCGGTTAATGAAATATTCCACAACTTATCACATAATGTCATGTAGTATTTTTACGGTTCCGTAGTCAACAAGGAACCCTTATAGTTTAGCCATGTCTGTCTGTCTGTCCGTCCGTGGATAATCTCAGCGACCGTTAGCACTAGAAAGCTGAAATTTGGTATCAATCACGCTGACAAAGTGCTAAGATAAAAAAGTGGAACAAAATGTTTTATTAGGGTAAATCCCCTACACGTAAATTCGGCAGGGTTTTTTTTTATTTTCATCCTAACGTGTGATATATTGTTAGTTAGGTATTTAAAAATGAATAGGAATTTTATAAAATAATATTTTAATCTATACTTAATATTATAAAGCTGAAGAGTTTGTTTGTTTGTTTGTTTGTTTGTTTGTTTGAACGCGCTAATCTCAGGAACTGCTGGTCCGAATTGAAAAATTCTTTTTGTGTTAAATAGATCATTTTTCGAGGAAGGCTTTAGGCTATATAACATCACGCTGTGACTTATAGGAGCGAAGAAACAATGGAAAATGTGGAAAAAACGGGGAAAATATTCATCTTTGAGGGCTTCCGTTGCGTGCGCTGCGAAAACGGTAGAAGATACCAAAAAAATATGTACGAAAGAATTATTCCTCTTAAAATGATCTAAAAAAATGTCCGCGACAGTATATGGCTATCTTTTAAGATTAACTCACTAGAACCGTTTTTATGGGAATCAAATTTGGCCGAAATTAATGCATGCAAGTTCATGCAACCAATGAGTTGTATCAACATAATAATATTAATCTTTATCCAAATAAATGTGTTGCTGATTAAGAGTATGTAATTGTGAACAAAATTGTCTTTGACATCACTTATTTTCAATGAACATATTAGAAGATATTACAATTTTAAAATAACTCCGATATAAAATTCACACGCGCCGCATGATGTGCAAAATATGACGCTGCGCCTGGCGGGCGAGGAGACGGGTTGCTTGCGGGCGGCACGGAGGGGTTTTTTTTTATGGAAGATAAAAATCATCCAATGACGAATCCCACTCTTGGGCGGAGCGGGAAACAGTGTCAGACTCTTACTGACTAAACAACCTACCCCGTTCTTCCCTTGCCTTATTCCCAGAGCCCCGGTATAACGCTTTCGCACCAACCCTCGGCTGCAGGAGGCTTCGACCCTGAAGAGCCCCACAGTTTGCTGACAACACCTTGAGGCACGCAGGAGCAATGCACGCCGTCGACGACTTGGTCTCGGTCTGGACTGTAACCAGACAACCGGACGGCGAGCTACCCATTGCTCACCGTCCGCAAGTCAGCGTCTACGGTGGCCGGATATCGGCGGAATTGCGGCGGTGACGGCTACGACGAGGGCGCTTTTTCCTTTACCTTATGCAGTCGGCCTCCTGCTTTATGAGCATTAGTGCTTCGCAGAAGGAGGTGACCGCTTGCCATTCTTCTTTGCTGCGGACCATGCCCTGAACCAAGGCCCTGCGCGAGAGGTCACCGCCGTTGATCACCCCCATTAGGACACGGCGATGCTCTTCTCAAGCGGGGCACACTTCTACCGTGTGCTCCACCGTGTCCTCCGGGCTGGCCACACAGTGGCGACACCCGGGCGTCTCTTCGAATCCGCACGAATCCAGCGCAGGAATCTCCTGAACTTCCCATGTCCGGTGAGAACCTGCGTCATGCGGAAGATGAGGACGCCGTGAAGTCTATCCAACCACGCCTAAAAGAGGGGACTTACCGCCGAGATTATGGAGTGCCCAAGGGAGGTGTAACTCTATGAATTACTTTTAGATAATTATCTTCTTTTAAAAACTAAATTGTCTAAAATAATATCAGAAATTGACACGGGCAAAGTCGTGGGTAACAGCTATAGTTTATAAAGCTGAGGAGGTTGTTTGCAAAAATAAATATGATGCCCAAAATAACTATTCCACGCGGACGAAGTCGCGGGCACAGCTAGTAATGTTTATATTTTCGGAAATAATCACTCCAAAATTAAAAAAAAAAAACAATGAGTCCTAGTTAATTATCCATGAGCTCTCAAACCATGATCTCAAGTGAAGTAATGAGGCATGAGAAAAAACTGTTTGTGTATTGCGTGTGAAGACACTAACTGATCAAAGCTGATGGAATGTGATCGTTTATTTATACCATAGACCACGGAGTTCTCTAGAGTTGCCATATTTTTATATGAAATGAAATACGAACTTCAACCCGCGTCTTCACTCTCGAAAATAATGTTTAAAATATGCAAAATTACTATTGGTATGAAAATATTTTGTTGGTAAATCATGTCTAAAAGATTTTTTTTTTTCAAGCTAAAAAGAACTTGTAGCTGTATGGATTAATAATAATAATCTCGTCAGGAAATGATCCAAAACTTAAAACATTAGAATTTAGACAAATTCATATTAATTGCTTGTTCATTTATTTATATCTTTTTAAAAGGTAAGTGTAAGCAATAATAAGTGTAAATAACTTTTTATAGTACAAAAATATTTACTTCACTGATGCTTAACTGTTGCTCAATGATTTCGGTTTCGACTCGGGACAGCTTATTAGGCTGTCAAAATTTGAGTTAACAGTGAAATTACCCGACAGCTCAGTTTGGGTGGAACGTTCTGCATGCTTAGAGCAATACTCACATGTGTACCACACAGGCTGATTTGGATGTAATATTAAAATGGAGACTAAAATGTAGCGCTACACTTGATACACGCCACACGACATCGTTCTACGTACAAACTAGGCGTGTCACACTTGTGCGTCGGGTTTTTTTATTATTGTTTATAGGTTCGCGCTAGACTGCTATCTCACAAAAGAAAGCACCGATGCGGTCGATGATAAAGCGCGCTTACCTAGAAGTCATGTAGTATCAGCTTTATTGTCACGTTTATAACGTTCCATGGTCCGTTAGGCTGCGTCCAAGCTCTTAACCAATCAGAGAGCCAAACGCAATAGACCGTTCACGAAAAAAAAAACAACTCTTATTCGGTCCTCTAATAATAACTTTGAGGCCTCTAAGACATTCCTCGCTCTGTGCTCCACACAATAGGTCACGGTTTCGAGCGTATGCAGCGACCTGACTCTTGTCAAAATGTATTTGGTGCGATTATGACAAGGTAAAAAAGGTGTGCTATTGAAGATTGAGGAATGTTGATATGTATGGTGGCAGTCTAAAAACAATGCGCTGAGTCGTGCTACTTCATAATATTAGGATCTTAGGCATCATAGAAACTTTGAACTTAATAAAATGTTTAGAAACAGTGTTTGAACTGCCCGAATTATTAATATCCGGCCTTTTTCACTTAGTACAAAGTACAATATGATTCATCGTGCGTATAGCCAAGGAGCGGCATTCCTTGCCAGAATCTGTGTTTCTTGATGGCTACAATCCGGGAATCTTTAAGTCAAGAGTGAATAGGTTACTTCTAGGTAAGCACGCTCCATCGTCGACCGCATCTTTGCTTTCCATTCAAGCGCGAACCATAAAATCCATATAAACAATTTAAAAAAAAACTATTGGCGCAATAATAATAAAAATAATTTATACAGGGTGTTTGGTGCATCGTTTGCCAAATTGATTTGGCCGATAGGATAGATCATTTGCTATATCTTCAGCCCCAATAAATCATTCCTTGCCACACCGGTTTTTTTTAAACGTGTTTTTAACTTTTATTCTGAAAAACACCGGATTTCAACATTTAAGCTTACATAAATAAAAAATTTATTAGTCTATCCAACAAAATTTATTTTTATATTTAAGTGTACCATTGTATGGTTCTATGAAATCCAAAATTACTTGCTAGTAATGTGTAGTTTTTCTATAAAAAACCTACAAAGTGTATGGGATATGACAAAATAATTTTAAAACTCAACTTTAAATATCTATAAAAAAAAAACTAAAAGCGTTGGAGATCTTCGAATTTTCCAAAAAGTTCTCTAGTTAATGCCCTTTCCAACGGTGTGCAATATGCTAAAAAAAATCTTTTATTGACTTCACTAATTGGCTAAATGTGCACTCAAATCACAAAAGGCTGATATTTGATATTACGGTAAATGCACTAAGAAGTTAAAGAAAACAAAATAACTTGCTCTAAGTAGGTAGATATTGATATCTCATTTTTACGCACATTATTTTTTTTTTTACAAAGGTTATTAACTTTCCTCAAAATTGAAATAAAAATTTATTTCACAAGCAGGTACTAAAATCACAAATCTTGTTGTTTCGTATACATGCGCGACATCTTTCTCTTATCTCGAGTTGTAGTTCGAAGATGAATTTCTGATTTAACGGTCACATCATCATCAGCCTTTTAATGTTCTCACTGCTGAGACACAGGCCTCCTCTCTAGGAGAGGGAATGGGCCATGACCCACCACGCGGGCCCAGTGCGGGTTGGTGGATGTCACATGTCTTTGAATTTTTAGTTCTAGAACATGCCGGTTTCCTCACGATGTTTTCCTTCACCATTTTGAGAGCAGTGGTGATGAAATAAATTACACAAAGTAATGCGCCTGGCTGAGTTTGAACCCGCGACCTACAAACTCGTAAGTCGGGCTCGTTACCACTCGGCCACCACTGCTCCGTTTAACGGTCACAAAAGCCGCCTCAATACGTTACACTTAATCATCTCTCGTCTCAACTTCCGTCGCATAAACCAGTCTTTGGTCCGACTCCCGACGTAAAAATCCAGCGGAGTTAGGTCTGGTGAACGTAGAGGTCATGGAATAGGGCCATCTCTCCCAATCCACGAGTCTGGAAATGCGTCATTTAGGAATTGCCTTACAGTTAATCGCCAGTGAGCGGGACAACCGTCATGTTGAAAGACAAAAGACCTGTCTTCATTGAAAATTGGCAGTTCAGATAACAATAAGGGCAGCTCTGTTTGAAGAAATTCAAGTTAATTATCCCCGTTGAGGTTATCAGGTAAATAGTGCGGTCCAACCACATGATTTGCAATTACTCCTGCCCAAACGTTCACACTGAATCGTCTCTGAAATGATCTCTGTCTTTTTACATTTAGCCAATTAGTGAAGTCAATAAAAGGTTTTTTTTAGCATATTGCACACCGTTGGAAAGGGCATTAACTAGAGAACTTTTTGGAAAATTCGAAGATCTCCAACGCTTTTAGTTTTTTTTTTTATAGATATTTAAAGTTGAGTTTTAAAATTATTTTGTCATATCCCATACACTTTGTAGGTTTTTTATAGAAAAACTACACGTTACTAGCAAGTAATTTTGGATTTCATAGAACCATACAACAGTACACTTAAATATAAAAATAAATTTTGTTGGATAGACTAATAACTTTTTTATTTATGTAAGCTTAAATGTTGAAATCCGGTGTTTTTCAGAATAAAAGTTAAAAACATGTTTAAAAAAAACCGGTGTGGCAAGGAATGATTTATTGGAGCTGAAGATATAGCAAATGATCTATCCTATCGGCCAAATCAATTTGGCAAACGATGCACCAAACACCCTGTATATTTGCTAAACATATTTTTAACATTTTTTTTTTTCACCTAGTGGGATAAGGCCGCCGATTGTGTGTTTTTTATTATAAGTTTTCCTTTTAATGTTTTTTAGTCTTGGTGTACAAAAGTGTATAATAAATAAATAAATATATTCCAAACACAAAAAAAACATTAACATTGTGTTGCTTTGTAGGTACGTATGAGTAGCGATCTCAACCGGTGATCCGTGTTGCCCGCCGCAATTGTGAGGGCTCATGTATACAGAGCCACGACGCTGATTTTCAGCACCAGCCGTCGTTGACAGCAAAACGCTGAACGGGTAAAAAGTATAACAATTAAATAGCAAAAGCCTAAGCAAACAAATTAATGATAAAACATAAGGGATACAAAAAAAAAATTAAAAATACAGTAGTCGATTGTTATAAGTGTCATTATGCGTACAGCCAAGGAGTAGAATTCCTTGCCGCAGTCAGTGTTTCCTGATAGCTACAATCCGGGAATATTTAAGTCAAGAGTGAATAGGTTACTTCTAGGTAAGCGCGCTCCATCATCGACCGTATCGTCGCTTTCCATCAGTTGAGATAGCGGTCAAGCGCAAACCTATAACCAATAAAAAAAAAAAGTGTAGTGTGTTTTTGCTTTTTAATTAGTTGATTGTGCTGTTAAAAACAATTAATAAGTTCTACAAACAAAATAACAGCTTGTTTTACACAGAATCTTCGTGTAAGTGTGCCAAGGTCGTAGAAGAAAGGGCCGCATTGTTTCAAGACATGGCACAATGGACGTGGACAAAACGCTTGATTGTTACGGTTCCTAACGTTTACACAACTTTTTGGATTTATTTGTCTGTTTCACGGTGAAGAGAGTTGCTGGTATTAATTAATTGGGATTGGGATTGACCCAGATTTTTGGGAAAAGGCCATTGTAGTGTAAAGCGATTTTAACTTGTTTGTTTTAAATCAGGCGTGTGCTGTGTGTGAATTATTGTAACAGCACTGCTCGGAAAGGGAGAAGGTCGATCTGATTTCTGGTCACCGTAGGCGCGAGCTTGCGGACGGAGAGCAATAGGTAGCTCGACGTCTGCTTGTCTGGTAACTGTTCGGACCAAGCCCAAGTCGTCGACTGCGCGCTCTGTTCCCGCACGCCTCAAGGAGTTGTCAGCAAAGTCGTAGGGACGCCTACTGGGGCCCAGGTTCTCTTTATGAAAGGACACAGTGGCCCCAGTGTGAAGGACACAGAAGGATCGGGGTGGGGTGTTTAGTCAGTAAGAGTCTGACACTGTTTCCCGCTCCACTCAAGAGCGGGATTCGTCATCCCACCATTTGTGGCTTATATGGAAGATAAAAATCTTTTTTCCCCCAACCAATTCGGCTTTAGACGCAATAAATCTACCAGCAGTGCTGTAATTGACCTAATTGACCATGTAACAAAAAATATTGACAAAAAAAAGAAAGTATTGTCAATTTTTTTGGATTTGAAAAAGGCATTTGATACGGTCTCGATTTCTGACTTAATTATAAAGCTGGAGGAACTCGGGATTCGTGGCCAATCGCTTAACATCTTCAGGGACTATCTTCTAAACCGAACTCAGTGTGTAAAAATACAAAATTATCTCAGTAGAGAAGAATCAGTGACATTCGGCGTTCCCCAAGGTAGCGTACTAGGCCCCACCCTATTTCTAATTTATGTCAACCAGCTTTGTAATCTCAGTTTGGAAAGTGGAAAAATCGTGGCGTTTGCTGATGACACCGTCCTTACTTTCACTGGCGACACTTGGGATGAATCCGCGCAAAAAGGACTAGACACTGTTTTACAATGGCTCAAAAGACACATTCTAACAATAAATACCGATAAAACTAAAATCATTACGTACAGCTTACGAAATTCCACTCAACCACCAAATTCATATGCCTTAATAGCCCACAAATGTTTACTGCCTGGTACTGCTACATGTACATGCCCAAAATTAGAACGTTGTCGAATCATCAAATATCTCGGTGTGACTCTTGATGATGGTCTAAGCTTTGCACCTCATATAGAGTTACTGACAAAAAGAATCAGAAAGCTAATTTTTGTGTTTAGTCATCTTCGCCACATCGCAGAACCTCAAATCATTAGGTGTACATATTTTGCTCTATGTCAGTCTCTATTAAGTTACTGTATATGTGCTTGGGGTGGTGCACCCAAAACGGTACTTTTGAAGCTAGAGCGAGCTCAGAGAGCTGTTTTGAAAGTTAGTACCTTTAGGCCTATCCTTTTCCCAACTGAGGAACTATACAGGAACTGTGAGGTTCTTACCGTCAGACAGCTTTTTATATTGCACATTTTACTCCATCAGCATCAAAAAACCTCTTATGAAAAGCTCACCACAAGACGCAAAGACAAGATATGCCAACCTTTTCGCTGTAATTTCTCTTTTACTAGAAGATTTGCCTGCTACCAAGGTCCCCATCTCTACAATAGTCTTAACAAAATACTAGACTTTTACTCTCTCCCTTTAAAACCACTTAAGAAGAAACTTAATGATTGGCTGCAGACACTTAATTACAACAACACTGAAAGCTTATTGTTGACTCAATATTGCTCTCGTTAAACCACATTCGTTTTATGACTTTCACATTGCTCACCACTCACACTCACAAATACAGAATACACATACATTGCACTGACACTATGATACAATACACATCCCTATACACATACACTCTCACACATCCTTACAAATTCTCTACACTACTCCACTCTTGATTTGTTTATTATTATTTTTTGGCTTTATTTCGTTTCTTGAATATTTTATTTGTTATTTAAGCACTGTTAGTAACTGAATTTTTCTATAATTACAAAGTGGCACATATGTACAATGTAATAAGGTACATTCAAATTAGGGTTTCCAGCATCTTTAACACAAGTTGTCTTGGCAACTTAGCAAGGATGCTGGTGTCACCTCATCATTGTATATTTACCTTAAACTGTTTATACTACTATGGGATTGATGTGAAGTGAAAAACTTGATGCAAATAAATTATTATTATTTCCTTTATTGATCTTTATACATATTAGCTATATTTTTAAATATTTTCTTAAAAAATTAAACAAAAAAAAACATTTAAAAATATAAAAAATAGTAGCCCACCGGCATCGGGAACAGGGTCCAAGCTACCGGTGGTCAGGGCTCCTGAGAGAGGAACCTCCGGACAATACGCGCCGTGTCCAGGAGTACTGCCTTCTGAATCAGGCCCTTGATCCAGCTGCCTAACGAGAGCCTCCTCAGATGTTGGTCGAGGCTCTTGGCTATTAAGCCATTGGCCGTCACAACTATCGGCACAATGACTGCTGTGTCCACTTCCCACATGTCAACAACCTCGCGAGCCAAGTCAAGATATTTAGTTTGTTTATCTTTCTCAGCCTTCACGAGGTTCTCATCATGAGGGACCGCTATATCAACAATCATTGTGCGACGCTCCAGACGATCTATCACCACTATGTCAGGCTTATTGGCAACAATAGTCCTGTCAGTGATGATAGATCGGTCCCAATACAATGTGATATGGCCATTGTCGAGAACTGGGTCGGGCACATACTTATAGTACGGTACTTCTGATTCCACAAGGTTGTATTTAAGAGCAAGTTGCTGGTGGATAATCCTGGCTACAAGGTTGTGTCTATGCAAATAATCTCCGTAAGCCAGATGAGAACATCCAGAAATAATTTGTCGGATTGATTCTCCGGGCCGGTGGCATGCCCGACAGATGTCAACCGTACCGTCCTTCACAATGTATTTCCGGTAGTTGTTCGTCATCATAACTTCGTCCATTATCGCAAAGACAAAACCTTCGGTTTCCCCGAAAAGGTCACCAAAACGCAGCCAGGATACGGACGCTAAAAAGTCTACATCGGGCCCATGTAAGGCCCGGTAAAAACGCCCGTGAAGCTCCTTGCTCTGCCATACTTCCCTACGGTCATTAGTATCCAGTACCAAAGGTTTGCGCCAGTTCTCGTTAGCCAAGGAGAGCGGAGTGAGGCCCTTGTCCACCGCTACCACATCACGATGCATACCCACGTCGGTTTCTAGGAAATATTCCCTGAGACTGCATACCTCGCGGTTGTGCAGGGTCTTAGCATTTAAGAAGCCACGACCCCCACACTTCCGCGGGATATACAGTCTCATCACCGATGATCGTGGGTGATGCATCCGATTTGCGGTAAGCAGCGTGCGGACCCTCCTATCCAAGGCGTCAAGTTCTGTCTGGGTCCATTTGAGTATGCCGAAAGAGTACATCAACACCGGCATGACCCAGCCGTTGAAAGCGCGCACCTTGTTCCCGCCTGATAAAAGACTGTTGAGTACTTTGTTCAGGCGGCCGAAGAAGCGTTCCTTCAACGACTGTTTCACGTGATCAGCATTGATGCCTAACGCTTCCGACATACCCAAATACTTATAGGTTTCGGTTGGAGAAAGGGATCTTAGGTTTATGGAATCCGTGAGTGGCGTACCCACGGATTCCACAACCTCCCCTCGCTTTACATGCATGACTGCACATTTGTCCACACCAAACTCCATCCTGATGGCACTACTGAAGGTTTCAGTGACTTTCAGTAGCTCCATCAGTTGCAGATTGTTGGGGGCAAATAGCTTCAAGTCATCCATGTAAAGGAGGTGAGATATAACCTGACCACCTCTTTTCAACCGGTAGCCTAGACCTGAATTCTCCAGCAGTGTGCTTAGAGGATTCAGGGCTAGACAAAACCAAAGTGGACTAAGACTGTCGCCCTGGAAAATGCCGCGCTCAATCCTTATTGGTTCGCTGTTCTCCAAAATCTGTCGACATCCTGGATAGTGAAGGACTGTCCTCCATTGCCTCATACATGACATCAAGAAGGTGCGCAGAGTTGCATCAATTTTATACAGCTCTAGCACCCTCATGAGCCACGTATGAGGAACAGAGTCATAGGCCTTCTTATAATCTATCCAACATGCCGACAGATTCTTTCGAGAACGTCGAACCTGTTGGCTAATGGCCATATCGATGAGGAGCAGCTCCTTAGTACCGCGGGACCCGTTCCTACACCCATTCTGAGAGGCAGACATGATAGAATTTGTCTCAATATGACTATTGATTTTAGCTCTCAGAATAGATGTAAGAACTTTATAGACCGTCGGTAAACAAGTGATCGGTCTATAATTTTTAGGTTCCGCAGTACTACCGGATTTGTGGAGCAGGTGGGTTATTCCTGTCGTTAGGAACTGGGGTAGCGACCCTGACTCTAAGGCAGACTGGAACTGAGATGCCAAGCGAGCATGCGAACCTTTGAACCATTTTACCCAGAAATTGTGCAGCCCGTCCGGCCCTGGAGATTTCCAATTAGGCAACGGACGGACTGCACGGGCAACATCTTGGGGGCTGATAGTAATTGCCCCCATTTCTGGTAAAAGATCGCATGCACACTCAACCTCTCGAATCCAGTCACCCTCGATGTGACTGACAGGCGCCGACCAGATGCTGCGCCAAAATGAACTCATGGCGTCATCATCCGGCAGGCGCGTATCTGTCTCATCTTGGTCGGGTCGCTCCCAAGTCCTGTAAACCCACCTTTCGTTGCTTCGGAATGAGCGATTCTGAGTATACCGCTCCACACGCCGCTTGTACCGGCGTATACGGTTTGCCCATGCGCAGATCTTCTGCTTCAGGAAGTCGATACGCTCTGTGACGCGGGGCAGATAATCTCGAGGGTTAATATCAATCCCCGCGAACGCCCGCCTCACAAAGCGCATCACCCTAGGGCGAGTGTTGCCCTCCCTGAAGCAGATAAGCTTGCCGATGAGTACTCTAGCCTCCCCAATTCGACGCTCTATCCTGCACTGCCAAGCTGGCACAGCTGGTCGTGTAGCCCTGTCACAATTTGGAAATTTAACGTGGGCTACACGACATGCAGCTACAGCCGCACAGTACAAGATAGAGTGGGTATCAGTGAGGTCATCGCTGCTATCAAAAAAATTTGATAGCTGCGAATCTAGAGCACACACCAGCGCCCTATTTCTCTTGTGCATGGGCAAACGAGGTAAACGAGGTCTAAGCTCCGGCGGCGTGGAGCGGTACTCCCGAAATGCATCCTCCAAAGCACTCCTCAATCGTTCATTGCATTGGGTACTCACAGATATAGCTGCGTCATCATCAGCATCACCAACGTGATCGGGTCGCGGTGAAACACTTGGTTGAAGTTGCACCGCGGCCGGCGGTGTAGCAGGTGAGACACGGCTACTCTGTGATTCCATGCGCAATCTATCAAGCACTTTATTATTATTATTATTAAATTATTATTATTATTAAAAAAAAAACCACTGTAGGTGCGGGCTTGCGGATGGCGAGCAATGGGCAGCTCGCCATCCGATCGTCCGGTAACCATCCTGACCAAGCCCAAGTCGTCGATGGCGCGCACTGTTCCCATACGCCTCAAGAAGTTGTCAGCAAACTGTAGGGGCCCTTCAGTTTGTTCCCAGCAAACCATATTGACCCTGCAGAAGGGTCGAAGCCTACTGGGGCCAAGGGTTCGCGTCTATAAAGAAGGTTCGGCCCTAGTATGAAAGGCTGCGTGTGTTGTGTAACCCATGAATTGCCAACAAAGAAACCAAAATCATCGGAAATAATGCTACCAACACCAGAACCCGCCAAGAACTTGTACAACATTACAACTTTAATTTAGTTGACCCGCTAAACATCGGTCACTTCAATCTACTAAGAAACTGCGTCTACGCATGCCCAGTTCTTCAAACCTATCAAATCGTCACTCACCATTCAAAAAAACACTCTATCTTTATACTATAAGGTTTACATTTAAAACGCAGATGCACGTGAGAGAGGTCTAAATAAAATGGTCATGTTCTGCTTTTAATTAAAGGTAGTTTAATGTAACAAGTCTCGTCTGACATGCTGCTTCGCCCCGCGGCGTTGCCTGTTTCTCGTGGGAATTTTGTATTCTTAAAACTTTATTTTGTTGCTGAATGGGAGTGTTAGGTCCTAGCCGTCAATGGGAAGAAAATCTAGTTAGCTTTCTTTTCTGCCTACCTGTAATAGTTGATAGATTCATCATCATTAGCCTTTTTAATGTGCCCACTGCTGGGACACAGACCTCCTCTCTAGGAGAGAGAATAGGCCACATGTCTTCGAATTTTTGGTTCTAGGACATGCCGGTTTCCTCACGATGTTTTCCTTCACCGTTTTGAGAGCAGTGGTGATGAAATACATTACACAAAGTAAGGCACTATTATTTTTACCCGACTACGGCGAAGCAAAAGGAGGGTTATGATTTTGACCTGTATGTATGTATGTATGTATGTGGGTATGGATGTTCATCTGTTCCCTCGTAACTTCTAAACTACTTATCAGAATTCGACAAATGACATATCATTAGAAGCGTCTTAATTGTCCGCTGGTTATAGGCTATATGGGATTTCACAAAATCTAATGTGGCGCCCTCTAGCGGACAAAACATAAGAAGTAAAAAAATAAAGTTAAGATAAATATGCCGTGTTTGGTATCATTTGAAAGCGCTTTACTTGTACATTTTGAATATATATATATTACTAGCATTTGCTTGTGACTTTACCTGTATTCATGGGCTGAGAAATCAATGAACCCAAGATTAACCTATTTAGAACTCCAAAATATGTTAAACTAGCTTTTATCAGCGGCTTCGCCCGCGTACATAAAATATAGCCTATGTCACTCAGGAGTAAAGCAGCTTTCTATTGTTACTAAAATTTTTCCAATCAGACCAGTAGTTCCAGAGATTACCCCCTACAAACAAAAAAACAAACTAACAAAAAAACAAACTTTACCTCTTTATTATATTATTAGTGTAGATAAAAATAAAGTTTAAAAACTAACACCCGACGAAAAAGAAAAAGTACGAAACAAGAAAACAAGAAAGCCGTGGTCGTATACCACTTCTTTTAATTTATTATTCTTATGGCATACGACCACGGCTTTCTTGTTTTCTTGTTTCGTACTTTTTAGAGCGTGTTTTTAAGTAGTCGGGTGTTAGTTTTTAAACTTTATTTTTTTAAGTTATATTATCGCGCACTGAAGGTTTCATATAAACTTACCTATGAAAATAGTTCTTTTCCCAAACCAAATCCCGAAGATTTTTTGTTTTGTTTTTTTGACTAACAACAAATGTATAGTTTTCAGTTTTTTTTCCTATATTTTTGCTATGAGACCTTGCTTCATTTTAAATTTCATTATTATAGGATATTCTAGATATAAAAATATAGTTTTTTATGCGACTTAAAAGTCCTTTTAAATAAAATGAAGAACTTTTTTTCTAAAACTGAAATTAATATACGCGGATACGAAATTCATATCTTTAAATAAGAACAGGTAAGTGGGTTTAATGGCCATAGATAGTTAGTACGCATCGACCGACAACTACCTACGGCTGTTAAACCCGCTCAGCTGAAAAAAAAAACTTTATTTTTTAATTTTATTGTTACAAATCGATAGTGTTTCATGTACGGGATCGGCCCTCCACGAGATTAAAACGACCAAAAATTTACGGTGTATTTTTTCGATAACTTAGCATTTTGGTTTTTTCATAGGTATAAGGTTTTCCAACTCGACACCTCCCCGCGTTCCTGTACTTAATAAAGTTTCTTGACAGACAGACAAACAAAAAAGTGATTTTAAGGGTTTTTTTTTTTTTTAGGTAGGTAAAAATCATCCAATGACGAGTCCCGCCCTTGGGCGGAGCGGGAAACAAGTGTCAGACTCTTACTGACTAAACAACCTACCCCATTCCAACGTTGCCATATACACCAGGGCCAGAGCCTTCCTTTCAGACGCGAACCCATGGCCCCAGTTGGCTTCGACCCTTCTGCAGGGTCCCTACGGTTTGCTGACAACTCCTTGAGGCGCGCGGGAACAGTGCGCGCCGTTGACGACTGGGCTTGGTCCGGACGGTTACCAGACGATTGGACGGCGAGCTACCCATTGCTCGCCATCCACAAGCCCGCGCCTACGGTGGCCGGAAATCGGGATCGGAATCTCGGCGGCGTCTCGGGCGTGAGCGCCGTTGCCTTAAGCGGTCGGCTTCCTCCTTTGCTAGCATTACTGCTTCGCAAAAGGAAGCGACCGCCTGCCACTCCTCCTCGCTCCGGACCATGGCCTCGACCAAGGCCCGGTGCGAGAGATCGCCGCCGCCGATCGCCCCCACGAGGACACGGCGATGCTAAGTGATTTTAAGGGTTCCGTTTCTTTCTTTTGTCGTATCGAACCATTAAAACAATATTCTTGAAGTAAGATTGACAAGAATTCTTTCTTGTCAATGTTATGTCAAGTAAAGAGGAAAAAAAAAGAAAAAAGTAAATAAACGAAAAAAAAAAGAAAGTGAAAAATCGAAAAGACACAAGAATGTATCAAACATACACACATAAAATTTGAACCAACAAATATAAGTTATGTAAAGTTATTCTGAAAGCAGTCATAACTCAAGTTCGACCATTATTGGATGCCGCAGGGTTCAGTAGGTTAATACGTGGACTACCTGATGTAGCCGCATAAATATTTATGGAACCCTAAATTGATGGTTGTAGCATAATTTGCAATACTAACTTAGGATGATAGTAATTACACAGAGAATTTATTTGTGGACACTAATTTCAGTAGGGAAATAAATTCTAAATGCAACCTTTTTTATATTATTTATATTTCTCATAACTACTCCTTGTTAATTAATTAATATTATTAAGTTTAATTTTATTATTTTTATTTTAGGAAAGGGGGTCACCCCTTTCCTAAAATAAATAAATAAAACACAAAAAAATACTCAAAAAAAAAGTGAAAAAATCTTTCCCTAATTTTTATAGGAAAAAAATTAATATAAAAATCAAATTTTACGGTCAATTAAATTACGTAAAAATATGTGAAAAAAAGCGACAATTAAGAATTTTTCAAGGTCACCAAGTTGTACAGACGTATGTACAATCTGCGCTCAAGGGGTTAATTCAAATTGGCCAACGAATCCGCATTGATCTATGTGTGATAAAAGATAGAAGAGTACGTAGCAACAATGGTAGAGGTGATATTATCTTTCTTCTTCTTGATCTCATATCGAACCAGCTCCGTCCGTCAGACAACAGTCGAAGTACACGTAAACTGTACCGCTGTTTCCGAAGACACCGCCATTATATCTTAAAGAGAAACATTATAATATAATACAACAAACAACCACACAACACAAACAAACAAACAATACAACAATAACAAAACAAACACACGGCACAAAAAAGAACAATGAAAAAAGTGACATTAAATTGAATCAACGAATGAAACGAATTGAATGAATGTATAAGTAGAATGAATGAAATTAGGACTGACATTATTTTTAGCTGTAAAAGAGGTATCATCATCAGCCTTTTTAATGTTCCCACTGTTGGGACACAAGCCTCCTCTCTAGGCGAGGGAATGGGCCATAATCCACGCGGGCCCAGTGCGGATTGGTGGATGTCACATGTCTTCGAATTTTCGTTTCTAGGACATGTCGGTTTCCTCACGATGTTTTCCTTCACCGTTTTGAGAGCAGTGGTGATGAAATAAATTACACAAAGTAATGCGCCTGGCTGGGTTTGAACTCGCGACCTACAACTCGTAAGTCGGGGCCTTTACCACTCGGCCACCACTGCTCTAAAAAAGAGGTATATGTATATATGGTATAGACTTCTGTCCAACAGTGGAACTCTTTTCGTTGTAATAAAGATGATAATTGTTTTCGTAAGTCTTCGGAAAAAATAAAATGATTTTTACCTGCATTTAGCACGCTCTTCAACATGGAAACAGTTTGGATGCACTTGGTTAGAGAAGCCGGAACATCGCATCTTTTTCCTTCGTAATGTTCTGAGCATTCGCAGACGGGCTCATCTTCTTCGTTTAGAGAACAGGTACCGCCGTTCAAGCAGTAGTCTTGACACGCATTAACTTCGCATCTGGTACCGGAATAATTGTCTTCACATCTGAAATAAGGAAGGCAGTAAATATGTAACTATATTTTTTGTAGAAACTATGAACGTCAGATACAGATAGTCTCCCAAACTCTTTTTTTACATTGAACATAAATGAAGAAAATTTAGAGAACGTCCTGCACTAGTTCAATATTAAAAAATCAACTCCGCTCTCTTAGAGGTGCCGTCTGCTAGGACTAACCTAAAGTTTGCCTTCTATCGGAGGATATGTTTGGCTAAAGCCTGCCAGTAGAAGCAGAAATTATGTAATAAGGCCGGACTTATTACATAATTGTAATAAGACATTAAGAACATTATCACGTATTTTGGTGTCGGTTATAGCATCGCCTTGGACGCGTCTGAAAATATGTTATAATATTTTTTTCTCAATAAATAAATAAAAAATAAATAAGTAAATAAAATATTCTCATTATATTGTCGTGTCTACCGTGTGTACGATCAGCATGTAATGAGAATGCTTGGGGGCTCAGGCACTCAATGTTACTACTCCTCAACAAGCGAGCTCTAGTGCTTGTTGCTACTGGTTCCCAATGCGCGAGCTCGAGTGATTGTTGTTACAAGCCCCATATGAGCAGGCTCGTGTGCTTGTCAATACTAGTCCCAAACGGGTATGCCCGAGCCCTTGTTGAATTTTAGAAAATCCTTTCTTAGTGTTCGCCTACATCATAAAAGGAAGCCTTGTGCAAAATTTCACTCGCCTAGTCCCAGTAGTTTTGACTGTGCGTTGTTATATCAGTCAGTCAGTTTCTCCTTTTAGATGTATAGATAAATAGAAGCAATTGTGATGAGGACAATCTTGCGCGCTTGAACATAATACGTACCTGCATGTAGGTTTCCCTTCAGCACTGACCGTACAAATACCTTGTAAACAATAGTTCTGGCAAATTGAAACACCGCACCTCTCACTGATGTAGCCTTGTGTACATTCACACCTAGATTCTCCGCTAACTTTCGAACCATTCACAAAGAATAGGCTCTCATCTGTTGACTCAGGCTCCGTGGCGCTTGGTTGAAGATTTTTCAAAGCTTGGCAGCTCTTTACTTTCCGTGTTTGTTCAGAAACTGTGTAGTTTGCTGCTATACGCTGTCGGAATGATGAAGAACCTGGAAGCTTTGCAAATTCTTTGGCATTTGTTTGTCCTTGTGGATTTTTTGGTAGCTGTGAAATGGTATTTTGTAAGTGGTTTCCCCAGTAAATGTAATCTTTTGATACGGTTAAAGAAGATGCTATATTGTCATCTTTTATCAAGTGTACTGTTTTTCTGTTTTTCCCGTTAAAGTCTGCGCTTTCAATGGTCAGTACAACTGACGATGGAGTATGGTTTAGTATCGTTTCAGTCCAGTATAGTGTTTGAGTCTGTTGGTCGATGGCCAGGCTTCCTCGGTGGTTGATCACACTGTTTATTAGAACTTCTCTCTCGGAGCCATTGAGTCGAGCCCTCTCTATCTCATAGTCAGTGATCCAGTAAATATACCTGTAATATTAAATAAGTATAATCTACATTAATAGGTATTATAAAAGGGTACGTGACATATAAAACACAAATAGTAAAACAAAAATCTGGGGCCCAAGTCTGCTATTTTCAAAATATTGTCATTTCAACACGACTCCATTGTCATTTTGCTCAAAGTTCGTAATCTGTTAATTTATAATGGCTGATCATTGGGCGGTCAGTGGTGTCGTAATAGAATTGTGCAGTTTTGTAACGAATTAAAAACAATAACTGCACAATAACATTCTTATCGATGTCACTGATTAAAAAAACTGACAAAATTTTATTAATTTACCGCATATGTCAAATATTCATTTGTACGAGATTATCATTCTAAAAAAATATTTCAATGTAGTGTCACTGGTTGATCATTGCAAAGTCATAATGACACCATCATATTAGTAGATTACCAAACTTGTCAAAATCAAAAATTTTGAAATCAAAGATCGACTATTCTGACACTATTGTTATAGGTTGTAAACTTGAGACCCTGAAGGCTGGCAGCATTGCCACGTTGAATGGTAATACTAATTCTCTGAGCTAAAAAAGTGCCACCCCTCTGATCACATCTTGAAATACTTTACTTACGTACCCTCCACAGCTGTCCACGACGATATCATGGCAATTGTTCTGAGTCTTTAATACGAGATTACCGTCGACTGCTACAGAAGACGCAGAACTTGATGAAATCGAGTATATTTCTGTATTTTCCTTCCAAAAAAGTAATTCTGTGACGGGATCATAGACGGCGCGTGGGAAGAAGTCATTCGCTTTCCTATTAACCAAAGGTTGTATTTTCATTGTCGATAAATCTAAGCTAGATATGGACATGTTGCCCGTATTCTTATCTTCAAAGGCAACTAGCACCCTGTAGCCAACCGGATCGTACGCCACTGAAGTAATATCATCAGCCAACGGAATGTTTTCTGTGTGTGTTTGTATGCCATTATAGTAAAATATTAGTTGATTTCCATTGCCCACTACGATATCTGAAACATTAAGAGAGGTTACCAATTTCATCATCATCATCATTAGCCTTTTTTTAATATTCCCACTGCTGGGACACAGGCCTCGCAGTGGCGCAGGCGGCGATAACGTTGGCTGGGTCCAGACTAGTTACGTGTTGAGTGAGATTACAAAACCCTACGAAACTCTAAAAACAATAAAACTATAGTTCAAGATGCAGTTGTACTTACCCCAATCAAAAGACTGCGCCAACCCCACGAGCAACACAAATATCATCAACACACGCGTTTTCCACATCTTGAGTTATTACACTAAAAAAATGTACTGTTATCTATATATATATAAAAGGAGAAACTGACTGACTGACATATCAACGCACAGCTAAAACTACTGGAACTAGGAGCGTGAAATTTTGCACAGGGCTCCTTTTTGTGACGTTAGCGAACACTAAGAAAGGGTTTTTCAAAATTCAGCCCCTAAAGGGATGTAATGGGGGTCTAAACTATTTATTGAGAACTCTACTTTCACGCGAGCGAAGCCGCTAGCTGAAGGCTAGTTAAACATAAGACCACGTTACCAAAATGCTGGTTTTATGTTAACACGAAGTTATTATATATAGTTAGATAAGGTTGTTACATACTTGTGCGGTATAATTTTTTCCTGTTTTGAAGAACTTGGTCTGATATAGCGGGAAAATACTTAGATATAGTTAATTAGCTCCGTAGATTAGAACGCGATAATAAATAACAGGGACCTGCTAATTGGATTGTACCTATTTTGGTTATTCATTATGTTTAACAACTAGCGACTAGTCCCAGCTTCGCACGGGTGCAATGGTGACATTAAATATATTGTATATGCATACAAACCTTCGTCTTGAATCACTCTATCTATTAAAAACCGCATCAAAATCTGTTGCGTAGTTTTAAAGATCTAAACATACATAGAGACAGAGCGACTTTGTTTTATACTATGTAATGTAATGACTAGCTTCTGGCAGCGGCCTCGCCCGCGTGAAAGTCGGGTTACCCCCCTTGTTGTTTTTTTTATGGTAAGTTAAACTCACCCACCTGCCGCCTGTCCGCCTGTGTACCTTTGTGTTGCATGAAGTTCTTATAAATAAATAAATGCGAATCCAGCCCTTGGGCGGAGTGGGATACAGTGTCAGATTCTTACTGATTAAACAACCTACCCCGTTCCTAAGTTGCGATTGTACCAGGGCCAGAGCCTTTCTTGCAGACATGAACCTTTGGCTCCAGTTGGCTTCGACCCTTCTGCAGGATTTGTACGGTACCCACTTTGTGGTGGAGATTCGTAAATCCGTTCTTAGCGGACTTGTATACCCTATAAAGAACCTACATGCCCTATTTGTTTATCTATAACTAGCTTCGCTCCCGGCAACAGATTATTCTACTCTACCCTACCCTACTCTACCCTATTCTGCCCTACTCTACCCTACTAAAAAAAAAAAAAAAGTAAAAAAAAGTATCCTATGTCATTCTCCTGGCTCTAAACTACCTCCCTGCCAATTTTCAGCTAAATCGGTTCAGCCGATCTCGAGTTATAAGTGTTGTAACAAACCCGACTTTCTTTTATATATATAGATGTGTATGTATTTATATATATATATATATATGTATGTTTATCAGTTGTCTAGTACCCATAACACAAGCTCTGCTTAGCTTGGGACGAGATGGCGTTGTGTGATGGTAAAAAAAATAATAAAGTTTGTCGGTGTTATAGTTTCGAAGTTTTCGTGATTAATCAGTGTATTTCGCTTTTATATATACTCGTATAGATTTATACAAGCGAAATATTTGTAAATGGATACATAACACTTAAAATACATTGTGCCCCAAAAATTCTGGTGACGCTAAAAAAGTGTGTTTGCAATTTTATTAGTAAATGTCAAATAAAATGTAAATGTCTGCTTGTAACCAAAATAATATATATTTTTTTTTACTATATTAAATCGAATATGCTTTTATATAATTATGAATTTAGCGTATAAGTAAAAGTAAATTCGATATCAATAACAAATTGTTTTTCTTCTAATTCTAATCAGTAAATAAAAATTTAAAGAGATGAATTCATCTCATTAAAGTATTTATTTTTTACGAGTTTTCAAGCACTAAAATTCGCCTTCAAATCAGATTCGCTAAAATCCGACGGCCGTACTGTCGTCGTGTTGTCGTGTGTGTGTACTGTGTGTGTATGTTAATTCTAAATCAAAGAATTTCAATAATGACAGTTCCATTTTAAAACTAATGTGGAAAAAACATTAATTTCCTATTTTTCACAATTCTGAAAATCTATTTTTGTCCAGCAACGTGTAAAAATGAATATAATAATATAATATTCGACAACCATCACACAACGCCGTCTAGTCTCAAGCTAAGCAGAGCTTGTGTTATGAGTACTAGACAACTGATAAACATACTTATACGAGTATATTACTTAATACATACTTATAGATAAATTACACCCAGACACAGAACAAATGATCATGCGTCATCACACAAACATTTGTCCTGGATGGGAAACGAACCCACGACCTCCAGCATAGCAGTCAGGGTCATTAACTAGACTGACAGGCCACTCAAAGTTCAATAATTGTCTTTGAAGAATTAAAGTTAATAAGCGTTATCAAACTATGCGAAATATCACTCACTGATTAATCACGAAATCTCAGAAACTATAACATCTAGTACAAATTTAAAATTTGACAGGTATGTTTCCTATAGGTAGTGTAAATGTCCACTAAGAACAGATTTTTGCGCGGGAAGCTTCTGGCAAAAGCAGGTTTACTGGCCTAATGGTGGTTAGTGGCCCTGACTGCTATACCGGAATTCCTAGGTTTGATTCCCTCCCAGGACAAATGTTTGTGTGATGAGCACGATCATTTGTTCTGTATGTGGGTGTATTTAGAAATATATAAGTAACTTTATCAGTTGTTTAGTACCCATAACACAAGCTCTGCTTCGCTTGGGCGTGGACGACGTTGTGTGATAATTGTGAAATATTATATTATATTATGACTTGCGACCCGCTCCAGCTTTGCACGGGTACTAATATTGAAGATATTATGCATGTATTATACACATAAACCTTCCTCTTGAATCACTCTATCTATTTAAAAAAAAACCGCATTAAAATCCGTTGCGTACTTTTAAAGATGTAAGCATTGATTCTGGGACAAATCGCAATTTTTCTATGTGACCTGATATTTTTCAAACTAAGTGTAATTTTTGGGGTTTTTCAAAATGTCTACTATCGTCGTAACTGGCTTCCTTCCTTATACTGTGAGCATTGCGCTAATTAATGTTTTGCATGTTGTACCGATAATAAATAGTCAGACGAAATAAAACCAAAACCGATGGATGCCAGATGAACCGATGACCGATGACCGATGGATGGATGGATGGATGCACAGGACCGGTCATTGTGGCGGCGCTTGGGGGAGACCTATGTCCAGCAGTGGACCTCTTTAGGCTGGAATGATTTCATTACCAAATGATGCTAAAAATCATGTTCTTCCTCTAACAAAATGTCATTTTTGTTTATTGCTATAAACTAGTGCTTGACTGCGATCCCACGTGATGGTAACCAGTGATGCAATCGTTGATGGTGAGGTGCATTAGTTTATGAGGAACCTATTCATTATAGCCTTGAAGACAACAAAACAAAACGTCCCAGTTATTAACCTATTTTTACCGATTGAATCAATTTGAAAATCATCATCAGCCTTTCTAATGTTCCCACTGCTGGGACATAAGCCTCCTCTCTAGGAGAGGGAATGGACCATAATCCACCACGCGGGCCCAGTGCGGATTGGTGGATGTCACATGCCATCGAATTTTTGGTTTTAGGTCATGCCGGTTTCCTCACGATGTTTTCCTTCACCGTTTTGAGAGCAGTGGTGATGAAATAAATTACACAAAGTAATGCCTTTACCTCTCGGCCACCACTGCTCTGAAAAATGAATGAATGAATTTGAAAATAATATACTAAAGTCTGTACAATAATTATACTTATTAGACAAGATCTAGACCGCAAATGCCGACAATATTACTACGTATCAACGCTATTAGTATCATCTTAAATGTAATCCCAATAGTTGAGCAAACGATTTTCAAATGCGTTATAGTTTATGTAATCGAAATCGTGATGAATGTGACATTGGCAATGCGTATTAAATGAGGTATTTGTTTACAATGAGACAGCAAAGTAAACTGGGATGAATCAGAAAATTATTATTAGTGTACACAGCAAATAAGTTCATCATTTCAGCCGATAGACATGACATGTTGGACATTGGCCGCTACCAAGTATCGCCACAATGAACGGTCCTATGCTTCTCACATTCTTCAAATTCCCGCATCCCTTAGCAGCTCATCGGTCCATCTTGTAGGAGGCCTTCAAATAGTATGTATTCCGGCAAGTAGTCGCTATTCCAGAACCTTTCGGCCCTAACAGCGATCCGTTTTGCGAGTAACATTAAGACTCTTTTCAAACCAAATTTCAGGATTCTAGGCAACGGGTATCCTATAGGTTTTGATTACTTGGCGAATGCTATATTATTAATAGCATAAACGGGTTGTCCGCTTTTGTTTGTGTAGTTTTTGAAGTTAAGTTTTTTTACTGTTTGAGTATTTAATATTGATTTTAGCTTCACTGCTTTTTTACGTTCACGGTTTTATGTTTGACTGTCCTGTTGGTCTAATGGTTAGTGGCCCTGTTTGCTTTGCCTGAGGTCGTGGGTTCTATTCCCACCTAGGATAAATGTTTGTGTGATGAGTACGATGTATGTTTTTAAATATATTAACCATGTTTATCAGTTGTCTAGTACCCACTCATAACACAAGCTCTGCTTAGCTTGGGATCAGACGACGTTGTGTGACAGTTGTGGTATATTACTGATTTTTTCTTCACATATGCTATACATTATATATAGGTATATCATTTTTGATATTTCCTAAAACAATTTATTTAAAAAAATAGTAGTCCGCTGTTGTCAGGAGCAGAGTCCAAGCAAAAGCTTTGTTGTGTATCTGTCAAAACCTTGCTTTTGAAAAAATGATTAAGTAAAGTGAAACTCATTGTTGAGTTAAGCTCGCCTTTGTACATTAATTGACAAATCATTGTATCTATGTTAAGCTGTTGTCTACAATAAAGAATTAAATAAATTTTCTGTTTTTGCCGACTAGACACAGAACTTTAAAAATAACTATAAAACGTTATTCAGATTCAAGAGCTCACTCTATTCGCTCACCGAGCTACTGTAGTCAAAGGTCACAGTAATGCGTTCGCAGATTCCGATACCACTGCGTACACACACGTACATGCTATATCGTAGGTCTCGCACGCACAGATCTGCGTACAAAGATTGTGTGAGTAGAGATAAAAAGATGTGGTCGGGTTTTATGCCTACTTTAATACGTCGGCTTCATCTGAAAGCTCTAATATTGTAATGAGTCAAGAGTGAATAGGTTACTTCTAGGTAAGCGCGCTTCATTGTCGACCGCATCGTCGTTGTCCATCAAGTAAGATAGCGGTCAAGCTCGAACCTATAATCAATAAAAAAAAGACTTTTAATTAACCTTTCGAATACCGTAATCAGAGACATAATAGAAAGACAATAGCTGTGCGAACGTTAGCGTTGGGGCTCAACGAGTTCAATGATTTTTTTTATTCATTTATTTTTATTGTATGGTCTTTGTCCGCCGGGAAACAGTGTCAAACTCTTACTGACTAAACAAGGTTTGACGTATGAAATGTTAAAATTTAAATGATCTAGCCTTTTTATTTAGCTGTTAAGAGCAGTCAACCCGCGCTACTTTCCATACAACCGCTCGTACGCGATTATAGCTTCATTACACAATTTTCTCAAGAAATTTTTAAAACACTGGTTACTTGTGGTTAATATCTAGGCTTCTATAGAAAGCGAATCCTAAAGTGTGTACGACAGCCCCAACACGAGTACTTGTAACTTACCGGGGCTGCCTCAATTTATTTCTGCTGACAATGTTACAGATGAAATAATATTTTTGGTTTTTTTTTTTTGTATCTTACCAGATCGATTTCTATGACCTGGTCGTGCCCAACCAAGAAGAAGAAAGAAGACACGTTTCTGCTGTCTTCTTCTTAGTTGAGCACTCTTGACAGAGTGGTCGTAGCTGTTCATGATGGACCTTCTTCCTAGGTCGTCCTTTGCCTCCAAGGCTGCCGCCTGTCGAGTGATATCTCTCCATTTCTAGCGGTTGTTAGCATTACACCCACACACACTCCACGACAGATACGTCCAAATTTTGCCAGTCATAATACTGATGATGATGAAGGTAGAATTCAAGTCTAGTTCATCTCGTATTTCATCATGGCGCATCTGTACCGAAAACATAATCATCTTTGTCGGTAATGTTTTATGACATTTGGCGCAGAATGCAGGATGCCGTGCGGTCGTCAAGTACGCATGTACCGTAAGCAACGGCAGCTAATGTATTGTTATTAAATTATATAATAAATAACAATTTTATATTATTATTGCCACATATCCTGCCGGTAATATCGTGTTGCACGGCAAGGTTGCTGAAATTAGATTAAAATGTTATGGTCAACTTATTGTTCAAAATGTTATTGGCAATAAATAAATAAAAAAATTACAGTGACGATGCGAAACCATTGGTCGTAGAAGCTACTACAGTCGTTGATGATAAGGCGCACTATTTTATTAAGAGCCTATTCACTCTAGCCTCGAAGACACCTAAATTATAACCGGATGGGAAGACCGTAGCAGGTAAGTTGTTCCAGTTCCTCGATGTACGTACATGGTATAAACGACGAGGTAACACGCTTGGTCCGGACAGTAGAAGTTACCACCTACAGTCCGTTTTTTGGGTTCCATAGTCAACAAGGAACCCTTATAGTTTCGCCAAGTCTGTCTGTCTGTCTGTCTGTCTGTCCGTCCGCGGATAATCTCAGAGACTGTTGGCACTAGAAAGCTGAAATTTCGTATCAATATGTATATCAACCACGCCGACAAAGTGCACAAACAAAAAGTGGTAAAAAATGTTTTATTAGGGTACCTCCCCTACACATAAAGTGGAAGTGATTATTTTTTTTTCATTTCTACCAGAGCGTGTGATACATTGTTGGATAGGTATTTAAAAATGATTAAGGGTCCTGTAAAATTTTTTTTTTTGATTGTGTAAATATTTTAGGAAATAATCGCTCCGAAAGTAAAAACCATATGTTTAGAAAATATGAAAAAAAAAATCAAAAGTAGAACTTTATAAAGCCTTTCTAGGAAAATTATTTTGAACTTGATAAAAAAAAAATGTTCTGAACTAATTTTGTAATTTAACTGTAAATGAAAGCATTTTTTGACATATTTCATTATCCTGAGCGTATCTCCTTTCAAATATAAATAGAAAAAGAATAAAATCGATTGACGCAATCCAAAACTACCACCGGGTACAGCGCCATCTCTCAGGAAATTGGGTTACTAATTTTTACATGGACTACTGGGTTCTGTTACATCGTGAGAAATTTGTGACGGACGGGAAACTACGGAACCCTACACTGAGCGTGGCCCGACATGCTCTTGGCCGACTTTTAGAGGGTACAGATCCCTAAAAACTTTTGTCCGGAAAAATGGCAAGCTAATATTATAATCAGTCAAACTCAGAACAAAATGTTAAACTTATTAATAAAAAAATTTAGTTCAAAAAGTCAACTTTAATTATGAGAAAGTTAATAGATAATTTATTATAGTAAAGACATATTAAAAGCACGCACAACTATTGTTTCTTTATGATTAAGTCAGCTCTTAGTTTACGTAATCAGTTAAATGTCATTACATAGTATAAAACAAAGTTGCTTATGCCCTATGTATGCTTATATCTTTAAAAGTACGCAACGGGTTTTGATGCGGTTTTCTTTAATAGATAGAGTGATTCAAGAGGAAGGTTTATGTGTATAATACATGCATAATATAAACCGAATCAAAATCCGTTGCGTAATTTTAAAGATCTAAGCATACATAGGAACAGACCACGGGAAGCGACTTTGTTTTATATTATGTTTTTTTATGGTGCAAAAAATCATCGAATGACGAATCCCGCCCTTGGGTAGAACGGAAGACAGTGTCAGACTTCTACTGACTAAATGACCCACCGTTCGTTTCTGCCTTAGTTCCAGGGTCCAGGTGTTCTGCTTTCGCATCAACCCTTGGTCCCAGAAGGCTTCGACCCTGCTAGGCCCTTACAGTTACTGACAACTCCTTGAGGCGCGCGGGAACAGTGCGTGCCGTCGATGATTGGAGCTCGGTCCGGACAGTTACCGGACGACCGGACAGCGAGCGGAACACACCTCTACCATATTTTCCACCGTGTTCACCGTTTGGGCCACACAACGGTGACACCCGGGCGTTGCTTCCAAATAACCGCCATGGTACATCAAATGACTAAAACAATTTGCCTGCCGCAGTCTTCTCACTCGATTATAACTTAAATGTCTTCAAGCGTAGATCACTCTAGCATTTACTAAACTAGTGCGCTTCACCATCAATGACTGCATCACTGCTTACCATCAGGTTTTTTTTTTATGGTGGACAAAATCATCTAATGACAAATCCCAATCTTTGGCGGAGCGGGAAATAGTGTTAGACTCTTACTGACTAAACAACCCTTTCCATTCCTTCTTTGCTTTGATCTCAGGGCCCTGGTATTACGGATCCATATGAGCCCATGCCCCCAGGAGGCGTCAACTCTGCTGAAACCGCAATCAAGCAATGGTTTGTACAATTTAATGAAACTTCCATTAAACTTAAATAAACTTTCATTGTGTGTACAGCCAAGGAGTGGAATTCCTTGCCGGAGTTTGTGTGATGGCTACAATCCTGGAATCTTTAAGTCAAGAGTGAATAGGTTACTTCTAGGTAAGCGCGCTCCATCGTCGACCGCATCGTCGCTTTACATCAGATGAGATAGCGGTCAACCGCAAACCTATCTATACTAATATAATAAAGAGGTAAAGTTTGTTTTTTTGTTTTTTTGTTTGTAGGGGGTAATCTCTGGAACTACTGGTCCGATTTGAAAAATTTAAGCAACAATAGAAAGCTGCTTTACTCCTGAGTGACATAGGCTATATTGTATGTACGCGGGCGAAGCCGCTGGCAAAAGCTAGTAATCAATAAAAAAAAAATATATCGGAAGACTTGCATATAAAAGTGCTTTACTATACGTGATGAACTTAATTTTCATCTAATTGAGATTCCAAACATTGCGGAAACTTGTAGTGCAGTCATAAATAAGAAGTGCATGAGGATAAATATCGCTACAAAGTTGCAGTGAGCCGTCTGTTATTGATGAGGGTACTAACTCTTTATGTGGTCACCATCCATTTTGAATTTATTAGTACTTAGAACTTCATAGTACAAAACAAGTGTAAACCGTCCTGGTTCATTACTAAGAAGTGAGGATTTAAAACACAAAAACACTCTTTGAGAAACTTTGATAATCACTTTTATTACTGGAGTTACAGAATTACAACAAGTTCCTTATACATATAGTATTCAATACGTGTGCCTAGCACAGATGTTCGGGTACGAATGCGCTAGAGTACCGAGTATCTCACTCAAAATGTCAGCATACTTCCCGCCATTTTACTTGCTTGTGATTGGTTAATACAACTACATTTATTCTTTACGAGTTATTTGATTATAAACAATCAACAAACCATTATATAATATAGTAATAATAATTACAGGTATAATTTATAACACGAGTTTCCAATAAATTTTTTTCTTAGCAAGCTTTTATAGCTCGGTATATACCTTTTTAATTAATTGACCGCCCCAGCTTCGCAAGGGTACTGATATTGAATATGACATGTTATGCATACATTATGCACACAAATCTTTTTCTTGAATCACTCTATCTATTTTAAAAAAAAACCGTATCAAAATCCGTTGCGTACTTTTAAAGATCTACGCATACATAGGGACAGCGTCCTTTCCGAAAAGTACAAACACGTTAGGGTTATGTAATTGTATTACCGAATTTTTATGGCCATCTTCCAATTCCATCATCAGACCCTAATTACTATCTAGCACCAAAATACTCGTCAAGATGAATCACACGAATCCAAACTACATCATAAGATTCATTTCCCGTTCATTCCATCATAAGATCGAAACTGGTTCTCCGGAGTTGGTCCGGAGCAAGGAGCAGTGGCAGACGATCGCCTCCTTCTGCGAAGCAGTAGGAGAAGCGTATAAAATCGTTATTTTAACCAACACCAATGACAATTTTAGAAAAAAAAGATTTTTTTTACATTACTTAAATAATAATAATAAAAAAAAACATCGAGGCAAATAAAGACGTTATTCTAATCAAACCCGATGACAATTTAAATTTGAAATGTAGTTCATTATTTTTTTCGCAAAAAAATGTTAAAATAACGTTTTTCTACAGTGTAATTTAAAAAACGTTAAAAAATCATTAGAAAAATTAAAAGAAAACCGATAAAAAATCCACCAGTAGGGGTTAGAAGCATGTGCTGGATCCATCGTATTCGTTTGTGTTACGATGTCAATGACACCCTGTATATTTACTAACTAGCTTTTGCCCGCGGCTTCGCCCGCGTACATAAAATATAGCCTATGTCACTCAGGAGTAAAGCAGCTTTCTATTGTTGCTAAAATTTTTGCAATCGGACAAGTAGTTCCAGAGATTACCTCCTACAAACAAAAAAACAAAAAAATAAAAAAACAAAAAACAAACTTTACATCTTTATTATATTAGTGTAGATTAATCTATTGGCACATCATAAAGTTCGTGTTCCGACGTCTTTATGTCGATATAGTCATCGGTCCACGCTGAAAACCAGCGCCGTGGACTCGTCACAATATGTGTATGTCCTCGGCTTTATACAGAGTGGTTTATTTTGTTATGATAGGTAAAAATCAACCAATAAAGAATCCCGCCCTTGGGCGGACCGGGAAACAGTGTCAGACTTTTACTGACTAAGCAACCGACGTCGTTCCTTCCTTGCCCAGAGCATTGGTGTATCGCTTTCGCATCAACCCTTGGTCCCAGGAGGCTTCGACCCTGTAGGGCCCAGATTGCTGACAACTCCTTGAGGCGCGCGACGAGGGTCGTTTTACGCACGTCCGCGTCCTCGTACTAGAATTAAGCTTTAATTTGTGGGTTTTAACTTTTTTCCTTATTGTTGATTCCAAATCTCAAATCTCAAATCTTTATTGCAATCCATAATGTACATGTCAGGTGATATATGATATATAATAAAAGATAGAAACAATTATGGACCCTGTCGGGCACAGCAACATTACGCGCTAATCAATTTTCTTGTATTTACATGTTAAATAATTCAGTTCATTACAATTTGATAATCAGTATTGCTAGAGCCGATAAATAATTATTGTATTATAGTTTTATGTTTAATTTAAATTAACGTTTAATAGTAATGACCCTTTTTCAATGTCAGATAAAAAAAAAAATACAAATTAAACTTATTTTTAATAATTACAAAATAATAAAATGTCATTCCTTTTTTTTTAGTTTTAAAAATCTTTTAAACTCTTGAGCGTTCGCACACCTATTGTATTTTTATTGTGTATCTAATTACAGTATTAAAAAGATATTAAAAATGCGTCATTTCCCGCAAATAAAATTTTTTTTTCTTCTTTCTTTCTAGTTTTTCTCAATTTCTAGCCCATTTACAGGGGTCTTAGCATTGGCACCCTACACGTGTACTTTATATATTATGGCATCACTCAGGAATTTCTACAACTATAAGGATATGATCTTCAATGTCTTACGAACAAACATCGTAAATTTTCATTCGACATTAATCTGTTTAGAATTACTTCACAGTAGGTATTTCCAACGACTTTTGTATGGCAGTGAAGCGTGGCCTGTACTTGAGCGGCATAAGCAAAGCCTGCGTGTCACGGAAATGAATATGCTGCGCTGGATGTCTGGAGTTTCACGAAAAGACCACATTAAAAACTCCCGCATCCGGGGCAACCTTCAGGTCCGTGACATAGCAGATAAACTGCAGGAGGGTCGCTTACGCTGGTATGGCCACGTTTTACGAAAACCGGCAGACTACGTGGGTAACAGATGTCTCGCCATGCCGCCTCCGCCGGGACCCGGAAAACGAGGAAGGCCTAAGAGGCGTTGGATCGACGTCGAAAGGGACGATATGCGTGCTAATGGGCTTAAGGCAGAGGACGCAAAAGATCGAGCGAAGTGGAGACGACTAGGCAGGAAAGCGAAACCCGGGCGCCGAGGTGAAAGCCAAGGTAGCAACCGGGACTTACGCTAGGTTGATGATGAGGTATTTGAAACGACCTCATACGCATTTTTGTGATATGTCCATCATCGAACCACCAGACGTACGGCATTGCGCCACCGGTACATGGTAAGTTACATCCCACATATACTCGTACGTTGACTGGCCTGTCAGCATAGTAGTTAGTGACCCTGACTGCTATGCCGGAGGACGTGGGTTCGATTCCCACCATTTCGATCATTTGTTCTGTGTCTGGGTGTAATTTATCTATAATATGTATGTATTTAGTAAATATATAAGTATGTTTATCGGTTGTCTAGTACTCATAACACAAGCTCTGCTTAGCTTGAGACTAGACGGCGTTGTGTGATGGTCGTTGAATATTATTATTATTACATACAAAACGTTTCGGGAACACATTCATTGTGCGTACAACCAAGGAGAGGATTTACTTGCCGGAGTCTGTGTTTCCTGATAGCTACAATCCGGTAATCTTTAAGTCAAGAATGAATAGGTTACTTCTAGGTAAGCGCGCTCCTTCGTCGACCGCATCGTCGCTTTCCATCAGGTGAGATAGAGGTCAAGCGCGAACCTATAATCAATATTTTTCTTAAATGTGACAATGGCTAAGGCACTTGGCTTGCAGAACAAATAGTCGATTGGGCCGAAAGGTTCTGCAGAGGCCACTATATACCGGCAGACACAGTTGGAATTTTATTTTATAATTTTATGTTTATTTTATTTAAGTAAAATTATACCCCAGTATGTAACAATATTTATTTCAATCTACATCTACACTAATATAATAAAGAGGTAAAGTTTGTTTTTTTGTTTGTAGGAGGTAATCTCTGGAACTACTGGTCCGATTGGAAAAATATTTGCAACAATAAAAAGCTGCTTTGCTCCTGAGTGACATAGGCTATATTTTATGTGTGCGGTCGAAGTCGCTGACACAAGCTAGTTACAAACAATCGAATTGAGAACCTCCTCCTTTTTTTGAAGTCGGTTAATAAAATACGCTGACTCACTCTGAACAAGAGCGCAGTCATAGGATGATTTTCTACTTAAAAAAAACGAATCCCGGAGTATTAGAAAGCAGGGCAAGGAAGGAACATAGAAGTCTGTTTTAGTCTGTAAAAGTCTGACACGCCCTCCTACTCTGGTATGTAGGTGCATGAAAAATCCCACTAGCAATCCTACGCCAGTTTTCATCAATTGTCATCACCATGATGATCAATTCCCATAGTGTATCACCCTTAGAGGAATCAAGGCGAGACCCTGAGTTTGTTTCGGTGTTTCTTCTCAGGGTAGTTGTCTGGGAAACATCAGCCTCATCTAGTTTTCGGGGATATGCGGAACAGAGAGTAAATTCCACAAACCTCCGTTGGTAAAGGGAGGATCCTCCGACCAGACAGGTGTTATAGTCTGGTGGGCTACTGCCCGACAGTTGACTTCGCGCGGAGAACTTTCATTGCGTGATGCAGGATTCTTGTAGTTCTTATGTGACGTCATAGATGGCGCTACAAGTTTAAACTGACAAAAAATTGACGAAAATAAAATGTGTTTAAAAGTGTTCTTTTGAAACCTATTTACAAAAATAAAGATCATTTATCGTTATCATTGACGATGATTACTACAACCCGACGCTCGGCGAGTATCCATCCTTACGTTGTTGAAACCTCTACGGTTCGGACTAAGCGTTTCGCTTCGTCTTTCTCATCATCATCATTCATCATCATCAGCCTTTTAATGTTCCCACTGCAGGGACACAGGCCTCCTCCGAATGGGCCGTAATCCACCACGCGGGCCCAGTGCGAGTTGGTGGATGTCACATGTCTTCCAATTTTTGGTTCTAGGGCATGCCTGTTTCCTCACGATGTTTTCCTTCACCATCGTCTTTCTCATCATCAGCCTTTTTAATGTTCCCACTGCTGGGACACAGGCCTCCTCTCTAGGAGAGGGAAAAATTAATCGAAATTCACAAATTAGTTTTCGTCTTTCTGACTGGAACAAATAGCCTGCTGCAGTCTTCCCATCCGATTATATAATTTGGGCACAATTTGGGTGTCTTCAAAGCTAGATTGAATAGGCTTTTAATAAACCAGTGCGCCTAACCACAACGATTGCATCACTGCTTACCATCAGGTGGAATCGCAGTCAAGCATTAGTTTATCTATACTAATATAATAAAGAGGGAAAGTTTGTTTTTTTGTTTTTTTTGTTTGTAGGAGGTAATCTCTGGAACTACTGGTCTGATTGGAAAAAAATTAGCAACAATAGAAAGCTGCTTTAGTCCTGAGTGACATAGGCTGTATTTTATGTACGCGGGCGAAGCCGCGGGCAAAAGCTAGTAGCAAATAAAAAGATATACTTTTAATAATGTAATTTAAATAGCACTATTAATATTTTATTGCTGTTTTATAAGATTATTACAGATAAAGTAAAGTAATTATATGTGTTTTTATATTAATTACTATGCTGGGCTATAAATATTATAATTAAATGGAGATTATTGTAGTGCTTACTCGTAACATAAATAAACAAGAGTAGATTTCCTCAATCTGTAGAAAATCATTAATCTACAATACCAGATACTACTAATCTTACTAATATTATAAATGCGAAAGTTACGATGTTTGGATGTTTGTTACTCAATCACGCCAAAACTGCTGGACGGATCTGGATGAAATTTGGCACAGGCATAGGATACACTCCGGAATAGGACATAGGCTACTTTTTATCCCGGAAACCCCAACCCCAATACCGCGAGGGCGAAGCCGCGGGCAAAAGCTAGTATTATAAATGCGAAAGTTACGTTGTTTAGATGTTTGGATGTTTGTTATTCAATCACCCCAAAACGGCTCGACGGATCTGGATGAAATTTGGCACAGGCATAGGATACACTCCGGAATAGGACATAGGCTACTTTTTATCCCGGAAACCCCAACCCCAACCCCAATACTACGCGGGCGAAGCCGCGGGCAAAAGCTAGTTATACATACATAGAAGGAATGGATCAATTTCCCTGCTATAATTAAGGTGTCTTCAAGGCTAGAGTGAATAGGCTCTTAATAAACTACTGCGCCTCACCATCAACGATTGCATCACTGCTTACCGCCATCAAAAAAATAATAATTAAAAACTTGCTATGAAAAAAATATTTTCTCTATTAAAACTAAACATATGAGATCAAAATAATAATCCTAATAAAAATTTTGTTTCTATTCACACCCCCTGAGTTTTTAATCACCCCATTTTACCCGGTAGTGAAGTGTGGTGGGCCCGCGGCCCCTCAACAAACCGACGAGTGACGAAGGTAGCCGACGGCGCCCGAACCACTTCATGCTCTACTATAAAAATTCGTTATCAATATATCACACGGGCGAAACCGCGGGCTGGAGTTAGTTTCGTTAACGTTATCATGTCGATAAAATGACGCGATTGCTTGGTTTGAATTTTAATAATCATAAGTAATATTCATGAATAAAAATAAATTTATATTTTTTTACCTTGTAGGCATTTATAAAAAAAAAAAACATATATTTTTTTAAATGAGTATTTATTGCAGTCAAGCCCTAGTTTAGATGAATTAAAAAAAACGGGCATCAATTATCTCTACTATTATTAATAATAATAATAAGGGGAACTGACCCCCCCCCCGAACTAACCCCGAATTTAACGTGAGCGAAGCCGCGGGCAAAAGCTAGTACAGTTATATTTTATTCATATTTCCGTTATCTACGAATGGTACTTCATATTCATTATCAACAACTTATAATTATCTAATAGCAATTACGCCGGATTTTCGATATGTGTTTGTATGCTTATGAATCACATCACATTTCAATTACAATCAGATTACAACTAATATTGTAGCATAGCATCAAAGACTTCTAAGGCGATTCTCACACTGCCCCGCATGATGCAGCGTGGCGCGTGGATGCGTGTTCTTCCGTTGCTTGTAAGTATCTCCGTTTGTATGGAAAACACGCACAGTCCAACACACTGAAAATGCATCCACGCGCGTTCATGCGGATCACGCGCATATACGCGGAGAAACATGCACCCCCGCGCGTAGGTGCGGGGTGAGACGCAAGGTATGGCACACCGAATCCCGTAGTGCCGCGCGTGATTTTGAATGAAATGAGAGCCGCCGTGCGTGAATCTACAATCGCACCTACGCGCGTGTGTGCGTATAAAACACGCACGATGATGCAAATTTGCACTCCCGCAAGTACGCGCGTAAATACGTTGAAACGCAACATGCAGCATGATGCGGGGCAGTGTGTGAACCGCCTAATGTTCCCACTGCTGGGACTCAGGCCTCCTCTTTAGAAGAGGAAATGGGCCGTAATCCACCACGCGGGCCCAGTGCAGTTTCATGCTGGTTTCCGCACAATGTTTTCCTTCACCATTTTCAGATCAGCGTTGATGAAATAAATTACACAAAGTAATGCGTCTGGCTAGTTATATACCCGCGACCTACTTGTAAGTCGGGATCTTTAGCATTCGGCCACCACTTCTCTAAACACAATAAACTATATTATTACTATTATAGCTAGCCTGTGCTGTCCCACTGCTGGGCAAAGGCCGCCCTCCATTCTTACCAGTTATCTCGGTTACTCGCTTTATCGTTTCAATTCTCAAAGAAGACATCCAGGTCGTCCTGCCATGTCCTTCGTGGTCTGCCGCGGCCCCGCGTCTCTGTGTCCGGGCACCAATCCTGTAAACAATACTTAATAATATGAATTTTATTCCAAAAATCATTAATTTCATTCCTATTTATAAAAACTAATCTATGAAGAATATGTTAACATAGCCTTTGTTTCTTGTGAAACAAAGGCTTTGCCAGGGAAACCCCGATTATTACCCTGAACACAATGAAAAAAATCCAAATTGTTTTGTTCATGTGGGCGGAAAAGCCACCATTTTTTAAATAGATTAAACTAGTGCTTGACTGCGATCCCACCTGATGGTAAGCATTGATGCGATCGTTGATGGTAAGGCGCACTAGTTTAAAAAATAAAGTTTAAAAACTAACACCCGACTACTTAAAAACACGCTCTAAAAAGTACGAAACAAGAAAATAAGAAAGCCGTGGTCGTATACCACTTTTTTTAATTTATTATTCTTATGGCATACGACCACGGCTTTCTTGTTTTCTTGTTTCGTACTTTTTAGAGCGTATTTTTAAGTAGTCGGGTGTTAGTTTTTAAACTTTATTTTTATTTAACATATTTTGGAGTTCTAAATAGGTTAATCTTGGGTTCATTGATTTCTCAGCCCATGAATACAGGTAAAGTCACAAGCAAATGCTAGTAATATATATATATTCAAAATGTACAAGTAAAGCGCTTTCAAATGATACCAAACACGGCATATTTATCTTAACTTTATTTTTTTACTTCGTATGTTTTGTCCGCTAGAGGGCGCCACATTAGATTTTGTGAAATCCCATATAGCCTATAACCAGCGGACAATTAAGACGCTTCTAATGATATGTCATTTGTCGAATTCTGATAAGTAGTTTAGAAGTTACGAGGGAACAGATGAACATCCATACCCACATACATACATACATACATACAGGTCAAAATCATAACCCTCCTTTTGCTTCGCCGTAGTCGGGTAATTATGAGGCTATTCACTCTAGCCTTGAAGACATCTATATAACCACCATTCGTACGTTTTAGGGTCCCGTACTTAAGTTGACAAAAACGGAACCCTCATAGGTATACTTTGTTGTCCGTTTGTTTGACAGTCAATAACCATTTTCTCAGAAACGTAAAGAAGGAAGAAGAACAACAGAAGGTATGAAATTGAACTCCAATAGCTATTCCAAATAGCAGAAAAACATCAAACTTCGAAGTGAAAGCGATCTAACGAAAACGCACCCTAGCCAAGTTCCTTACTCTTGACGGAGTGATCGTGGTTTATCATGTTGCAGCTAATGAGTTTTCCACGATGCGTCTCCACTTGACATGGTTTACGGCATCTCGGGAACTCTGGACCATGGAGGTTTGTGTTGCAGCTCTAATGAGGTTTGTCTTACGCGTAGGTGAGCGCCCACGAGACCGCTTCCCCTCCACTTGTCCCTGGACAACGAGTCGCTCCATGAAGTGTTCGTTGCGAACAACGTGACCGAAATATTTGAGAAACCACATCTATGGTACACTTAAATACGAAAAAAAAACCCGCTGCTCCATACATTTTGTCGAGTTATGTTTTTTTTAGTTTATTAAGAGCATATCACTCTAGCCTTGAAGACGCCTAAATTATAAATCCTACTACTATTATAAAGGCGAAAGTTTGTAAGTATGGATGTATGGATGTTTGTTACTCTTTCACGTAAAAACTACTGAATGGATTTGAATGAAATTTGGCACAGGCATAGGATACACTCCGGAATAGCACATAGGCTACTTTTTATCCCGGAAACCCCAAACCCACGCGGGCGAAGCCGCGGGCAAAAGCTAGTGTGAATATAAATCTATGGAGCAGCGGGTTTCTTTTTCGCGATTTTTAGATTGTCTCAGAGTAAAAGTTCATATTAGTGTATCCTTTTTAAGGAAAGTATATTGAAAAAAAATGAATATTGTGCTTTTGGGAATAAAGCCGACCAATCTACATTGTTCTCATCTCTTCCTCATCTTCCTGCCCTTGTCCCGTTTTATTTGGGATCGGCGCAATATGTCTTTTTCTTCCACTCTGTCCTGTCACCCGTCTCGCTATCACTAACTCCTCTTTCTTTCATATCCCTTCTCACACAATCCATCCATATTTTCTTTGGTCTCCCTCTCCCTCTCCATCCATCCACATGTATACTCATGGCTTTTTTTGTAACATACGTTTCATCCCGCCTTTTTACATGGCCATACCAAGACAGACGGTTCCCTTTCAACTTTTCAGTCACTGGCGCCACTTTCAAACTTCCTCTAATATACTCATTTCTCACTTTATCCATTCTCGTCACAAAACACATCCATCTCAACATTCTCATCTCTGCTACATGCAATCTCTTTTCATCCGTCTTTTTCATAGCCCAACATTGTTCTCATCTACACTAATATAATAAAGAGGGAAAGTTTGTTTTGTTTTATTTTTTTGTTTGTAGGAGGTAATCTCTGGAACTACTGGTCCGATTGGAAAAATTTTATCAACAATAGAAAGCTGCTTTTCTCCTGAGTGACATAGGCTATATTTTATGTACGCGGGCGAAGCCGCGGGCAAAAGCTAGTATTATCTAAAAAGTTGTAATATGGGAATACAACAAAAACAATCACTTTTTTTAAAAGTAACCATGGAGTTTTATTGCCGTTCTCCATAGGAAACAACCAATTGAAACCGTGCACTAGCTTCTGAAATTTTAGAAGTGCACTACTACCTAGTGAAAAAAAAAGTTGCTTACCGCTGTCCCTATGTATGCTTAGATCTTTAAAAGTTCGCAACGGATTTTGATGCGGTTTTTTTTAATAGATAGAGTGATTTATGATGATACATGCATAATATATTCAATATCAGTACCCGTGCGAAGTTGGGTCGGATCGCTAGTTTAAAATAAATAATTTTGAGTTCGAGTAGCCGCTATGACCAACTTTGATCTGAAAGACTATTATGTCTGATACTGAAATAAATTTGACTCATAATTTGATTTTACCAAAGCAGTATATTAAACAAAAGCGTTTGTTCTCCCAAACGGAAAACTATGGCAATATTTATAGATATGGAATTTCCGAAAAAATAATACTTATGTTGCAACAGATATTTATGTGTATTAATGCAATAGAAAACAAACTTAAATATTTACACTAAACCTAACGCCCAGCAGTGGGATACAAACTAAGCTATACAAAAAAAAAAAAACAAAAAACAAACTAAAGTTGAGAGTGTTTACAAATAATAGTTACATTATGAAATTGCATAACATTATGTCATTGTTTTTCGGGTGTTTCCGAATAGTATGCAAATTCATTGAACAATATTAGAAGCTAGTAACAAAAAATGACTCATGAATTGATAAGTGAGGCACCTTTAACCTCACGTATCGAAAACTATGCATATTGTTTGCTGAAAAATAAATCACTCGACAAATAATTATGTTGCAATAGGTAAACAATAATAATTGTTGCTAAGGAATAAAAGGTAATAGGAGAGAGAGCAGTGGTGGCCGAGTGGTAACGGCTCCAACTTACGAGTTGAAGGTCGCAGGGTCACTACCAGTCAGGCGCATTACTTTGTGTAATATGGTGGAACTATGCTATAGTATGTTAATGTGTTAATGAATATTAAATTCAGTTACTGTATATTTTCGAACAGACTATGCGTTTTGTCTCGTCAAACAAATCGTAAATAGACTCTTAATTTTATTTATTTATCGTTTATTTCAGACATTACAAACCCATAGCAACATCATTAAATTACATAAAATAAATAATTAATAAACTAGTGCGCCTTACCATTAACGATTACATCACTCTACTGTTGTTGTGATGCTGCTTCCCAGAAGGAGGCGATTCCCTCCCACTCTCCTTCCGTACCATGGCCTTAACTAAGACCTTAACCGGCATAAAAGGTCACCGCGCCGCCAGAAAGTCCCCCCAACCCTATCGTTTACTGTTCGTCCCATGGTTTCTTTAAATTATGTTATGAATTATAGACATCCTAGTCGCGTGAAAGTAGGTTTTTCCACAAAAACTTTAGACCCCTATTTCATCCCCTTAGGGAGTGAATTTTGGAAAATCCGTTCTTAGTCTTAAAGGAAGCCTTGTCCAAAATTGCACGCTCCTTGCCCCAGTAGTTTAGGCTGTGCGTTGATATGTCAGTCAATCAGTTTCTCCTTTTATATAAATTCACTTATTGTGGTCACTTCTTTCAAAAAAGCGATTCAAATATTGAAATTATAAATATCCATGTTTCGATGACGTTAAGCAACCAAAATATTAAACAAAATATTATTATAATTCCAGAGGTTAAATAATATGATGCAATAATCGTTATTTCGTTTCGTTTTCCCGATTGCGATATTTTATGCAATAATTCGCGAGAACTATGAGTATATAAGCCGGCATCGGTCCAGAGAAATTCACTCTTCACCGGAGTTCAGGAGTCGCAAGACTGATTCACTTACTCAAAATCCAAAACCAAAGGAAATACCTCCAGAGAAATTCACTCTTCGCCGGAGTTCAGGAGTCACAAGACTGATTCACCAACTAATATTCAGAATCCAAAACCAAAGCAAATACCAGTAAAAGAAGAAGAACCCTGTCACAGCCTACTGCTGGAGATAGGCCTCTCCTAAGCTGCACCACAACACCTGGAACTCCATCTTCCAGAACCAGTTCCAACCACTTTTAAAAGCTGTCGATTCAACTAGGAGTCTTGCTACGCTAGTTGATACGTGGCTTCAAATCCAGGACTCATCTGCTTCATGAGAACGTCATCGGTCCACCTTGTGGGAGGCCACTACAAGCAAGGCAATTCGCTACCAATATATTTAGAATCATAGTGAAAAGTTGTAATATTGAATGTGAGCTATCGGGACACTCAAAATCGATTTTTTATTGATAATACTCTATTATTTTTTTAAGTGATCGCAGAGTTTTTGATGTGTTAATAGTAAATACCAAAGTGTTATGCTATAGTGATACAAAATTATTGGCGTTTCGTGTCCAACTTTGAACTTATAACAATATACAAACTGTGATTAATTTCTCTCCACAAAATGGCAAGCTGTAATACTTGTGCGGAAACAGTGAAGACATATGAAAAATTTATAATTTGTTCCAAATGCGATAAAGATTATCACCAAGAATGTGTTAATATAAGTGCTAAGGACTTTGTGAAACTAAAACAAAATGGTAATTCGAAATGGAAGTGTCCAAACTGTAAACCTCGAAAGAATCGTGGTAAGCTTTCTGCTGAGGGAGATGAAAATAGGACTGATGTTGATGAACTTAGCAATGTAAGACAACAAAATCGGACTAAGGAAGCTAAAGGTACTGTAGTAGCTAATTATAATGGTGATGATAAAAAGACAAGCGATATACAAGTAGAAATTCAAAATACATTATTGTTTGAACTAAGAAATATTATTAGATCTGGATTTAATGATATTAAGACTCAGGTTGATGAGTTGAAGATGTTTAGGGCCTCAAATGACTTAGATATACTCAAACCTCATATTGTTGAATCAAAGACTAAACTCAAGGGTGCGTAAGTTTCGTTGATAAACGATGTTATAATGTTATAAATCTTGTTTGTGATGTCATAAATCTTGACTTTCAGTTGCACAATCTGAAACCAAAGAAATGTGTTTAATATAGCAAGGTGTCTATATGAATAACAATTATAAGTTCTTATACTTTTGTTTTATTTTATTATTTCTCTTGTATAGTATTTTAAAATTCTATCAGAATTAGTCTTAGGCGTGTCTGACTGAAACACACTGCACTCACTGTTATTTTTTTTTATTGCGGAAAAAATCATCAAATGACGAATTCCGACCTTGGGCAGAGCAGGAAACGCTGTCAAACTCTTACTGACTAACCGCCCCATCCCTTTACTGCTCATACAGGGATCGGACCTCCTCTTCAGAAACTGGACCGGGAGCCCAGTAGGCTTCAGCCCTGCAGTTGAGCTGAGCCATTTGCTGACAACTCCCTGCGCGCGGGAACAGAGCTTTGCCTTCGTTTCAGAGCCTCAGGGTTTTTTTTATGTGTGAAATATCATCTGATGACATGCTCCAGGATTCTCTTTCGCACAACCCATGATACGAGTAGACTTTAACGATGCCAAAATAAAATACATGGGGTTTAAATGGTATTAGTGTACTAAGTACATAGACCACGCGTAGCAAGTAAAGTGGTGATAAAAATCTATGATGATGTCTTTATGCGTGCTTGCATTGTACATAGTTGTTACTGCTACCATGATTCACCGTTAGTAAGTTAAGGCGATGCTAAACACCAGTGACCTTTGAGCGAATAAAAGAGGAGCTAGCGTCACTTCCCGCGCATCAAGACTTATCGTCATCTTCCAGACCTTGTCCCGTTTTATTTGGGGTCGGCGCAATATGTTTTTTTTTTCTTCCATTCTGTCCTGTCACCCGTCACGCTATCACTAACTCCTCTTTCTTTAATATCACTTCTCACACAATCCTGCATCAAGGTTATTTTTTATTAATTTATTTAACACAATTTATGAATAAAAACCAAATATCAAACGGTTGATGACTAAGTTATCTTATAACTCGGAAAGTTTCATAAAATACAACGAATTTATTGCTTGATCTTCGCTTTTGTGTCTGTGTTAGACATACATTTGATAATAATTACAGGAATTTCTATGAAAAAAAAAAAATATTCCGTAAAAATTAAATATTAATAAACCAAATTATTAGATAATTTTTTTTTTTTTTTCATAATAAACAAACTAGCCGTTTAGGTGTGATATTCGATTTAAAATCATCAAAAAGCGTACATCTCCCCTTTAAGGCGTATTTTGTAAAGATGAACCAATGAAATACCCAATACGGATGGCGGTCAAGCGTGAACCTATAACCAATAAAAAAAAACAACATGAGTCTGGTGCTCTTGTTCAGAAAATGAGGCGAACTTTGGAATATCCAAAATTTTGATACTTGGGATTAATAAAATGATACTGGGAGCAGTGGTAACGGACCCGATTAACTTATGAACTTTAGGTTCTAACCCAGCCAGGTGCGTGGCAGGCGGTCGCCTCCTTCTGCGAAGCAGTAATGCTAGCAAAGGAGGAGGCTGACCGCATAAGGCAACGGCGTTTGCGCCCCAGACGTCGCTGGGATTCCGATCCTGACTTCCGGCCACCGTAGGCGCGGGCTTGCGGACGGTAAGCATTGGGTAGCTCGCCGTCCGGTCGTCTGGTAATCGTCCGGACCAAGCCCAGTCGTCGACGGCGCGCACTGTTCCCGCGCGCCTCAAGGATTTGTCAGCAACCGTAGAGACCCTGCAGAAGGGTCGAAGCCGATCAGGGCCACGGGTTTGTGTCTGAAAAGGAAGGCTCTGGCCCTGGTATGCATGGCGATGAAGGAACGGGGTAAGTTGTATAGTCACTAAGAGTCTGACACTTGTTTTCCGCTCCGCCCAAGAGCGGGACTCGTCATTGGATGATTTTTACCTACCATAAAAAAAAACCCAGCCAGGTGCATTATTTTGTGTAATTTATTTCATCACCACTGCTCTCAGTCTCAAAACTGTGAAAGAAAACACGTGTGGAAACCGTTATGTCCTAGAACCATAAATTTGAAGACATTTGATATCCACTAAGCCGCACTGGGCCCGCGTGGTGGATTACGGCCCATTCCCTCTCCTAAAGAGGAGGCCTGTGTCCCAGCAGTGGGAACATTAAAAAGGCTGATGATGATGAATCCGCACTCGGCTTGCGTGATGGATTGCGGCTCGTTCGCTCTCCTAGAGAGACAAGAGTCCTAGCAGTGGAAACATTAAAAGGCATACAATGATTCTGCTATTAATTTAGTTTCCAACAAAGTTCAATTAATCTAAGGCAATTACCATTGAGTCATAAAAATAAAGCACTTAAGGACAGGAACGAGTTTATAACTATTTTAATCATGGCTATAGAAAATAACCACATTTACTATTAATTTTACTGTTGCAACATTTGTTTAACAAACCATTAAAATAAGTAGTAATATGCATATATGACATAATCAACCTTTTAATGTTCCCATTGCTGTGACTCAGGCTTTCTCTTTAGGAGAGGGAACGGACCGTAATCCACCCACCATATAGCATCGCTTTGAGCAATGGGTAGCTCGCCGTCCGGTCGTCTGGTAACTGTCCAGACCGAGTCCAAGTCGTCAACGGCCCGCACCGTTCCCGCGCGCCTCAAGGAGTTGTCAGCAAACTGAAGGGGCCCTTCAGGGTCGAAGCCTCCTGGAGCCTAGGATGGTGCAAACTGGTACCTCGACTCTAGGAATAAGGCAAGGAAGGTACGGGGTAGGTTTTTTAGTCAGTAAGAGTCTGACACTGTTTCCCGCTCCGCCCAAGAGTGGGATTCGTCATTCGATGATTTTTACCTACCATAAAAAAAAACCATGTAGCATAGCTTAGTATCAGATTCAGCCTTATAATGTTCCCACAGCTGAAACTCTGGCCTCCTCTCTAGGAGAGGGAATGAACCGTAATCCATCAAGCGGGTCCAGTGCGGGTTAATGGATGTTACATGTTTTCGAATTTTTGGATCTAGGACATGTCGGTTTCTTCACGATGTTTTCCTTCAGTGTTTTGAGAGCACAGGTGATGAAATAAATTACACAAAGTAATACGCCTTAGAGGGTTTGAGCCCGCGATTTACACCTTGTAAGTCGGAGCCGTTGTCACTCAGCCACCTCAGCTTCAGTATCTGTACTTCAATCTCAATCTCAATTTCAAATCTTTATTGCATATTTAATATATATAATCGACTGTCAAAGAAAAAAAAAATCAAATTAAATTAAAATTATAAATAAATTAAACTCTAGGTAGGCGCCAAAAAGTCTGACCTATCTATCCAAGAAGTATCCAGCCAGAACATCAAGCACTTGTTTATATCTGACTGGCCTGTTGTCTACTGGTTAGGGGCCCTGACTGCTATCCGGGAGGTCGTGGATTCAATTCCCACCCGGGACAAATGTTTGTGTGATGAGCACGATCATTTGTTCTGTATCTGGGTGTAATCTATCTATAATATGTATGTATTTAGAAATATATAAGTATGTTTATCAGTTGTCTAGAACTCATAACACTAGTTCTGCTTAGCTTGCTACTAGACGACGTTATGTGATGGTCAAAAAATAACATAACAACGTATTGTGAAGGTCGGCAAAAACATTCAGTTAGAATGGAAGAATATCCCTTTTTAAGTTGGAAGTTACTTGGAAATGGCTGAAGAGATGATGCAAATAACAATAGAATAGAGAAAGGGAGTGGTAGCTGAAGAGCCCCGATTTACGAGTTGTTGTAGATCGCGGTTTCAAACCCAGCCGTATTACTTTGTGTAATTTAATTCATCACCACAGCTTTCAAAACGGTAATGGAAAACATTATGAAGAAACCGGCATGCCCTAGAATCAATCATTTGAAGACACGTGTCATCCACCAACCCGGACTGGGCTTAAGTGACCTGAAGCCTGAGTTTCAGCAGTAGGGACATTATAACGCTGATGCTATGTTAAAGAAAAGAAGGTTTAAGAATCAAATAAACATTTATTTGAACATTGCTTTTATTGATACTTATTCTCTTCATCCTTGTCTAGTTCCAGAGATAAACTTAAACATTAAGATTTTCTTTGGCCTTAAATTGTTTGATAGTAAACTAAGATTTATACATAGGAGAGCGATGCTCCGTCACATACACCGGTGTCTTTCTACCAGTAAAACCTAAGACGGTGGTATTCAGTTTATCATCTGGGTGAGACTTGTTATATCTGATGACGGCAGCATACAAATCATTGCGGCATCTTACACTACGTAGCTTAACTACTACAGAGTGAGGATGTAATCTATTGTTAGGCACTCGAATACACTTTAAAATATCAGAGTCCTGTAAAGTATAAGATACAACACTGGCTAACTTTATCACAATGACCGTTAGCTTTTCATTCCTCAATTCAGGCAAGCCATATATTTCTATATTTGCTTCTCGTAAACTCTGATCTAAGACGTTAATGTTCACGTTTAATTGGCTCACAGTTTTAATCATTTCGGTAATCTTTGTTCTTAGTTCGTTATTCTCGTTTTGTACACCTTTGAGTTCTGTTTTTAGTTCTTCAATCTGAGAGATGTCGCATGGTCCGGCTTTCTTCAATTCTTCAATCTGTTTCTTGATGGCATCTGATTCTGCTTTCATAGCATTTCTTACTTCAATACGTAATGTGTTCTGCATTTGTTCTTGTATTTGGCTGGTTTTAGACATTTTGTGTCCTCAATCAATTACACAATTGTTTAGTAAGCGTAGTGTATTAAATAGTTTATAAGTCAAACACAAACCCAATATAAAATTGTTTAGTAAAGAATAAAAGTTTGATGTAAAGTCACTTTCTTCAGATCACTGGCACATAGGTACACTGATTGACACGTTTGACGCACGTTTTTCGATTGATAGATTGACTGATTGATGAATTGATTGATAGATTGAAAACACTTGAATCAGTTCCAAAAATTCTATGAGATTTGTCAATAAAGATCAGTTTGATTCTTGGTCCTTAGTTTTCACTCTGCGAAATATAGAGCAAAATTGAATATTTACTCTTGATACGAAGAAATACAGTCTTGGAATGGCAAATGGAATGTGGAATCCGTCTTCGAGCAGAAGCGATGTTCTTGAACACGTAGTTGAGAAGACTGGAAAACTAGGAGACTGGATGACCAAGGCAGAGAGGCAGAGACCTATATCCAACAATGGACTATAATAGGCTTCTATCTTCTTTTACTTGTCCCTAACTATTATTTTGAAGACTAAATACTAGTAAGTGAAACAACCTACGAGCCCCGAGGTTCGGTAGAGTATGAATTGGTCAGGAACGATTTCAGTTTATATATACATGGTAATCACAAAGCGCGGATAAATTGCATAAGGTATTGTAATTGGGAAAACAGAATAAATATCGATTATTGCAACATATTATTTAATCTTGGGATATTTTTTGCAATACACATTTTTTTTTTTAATTTTGTTGATAAGCCCATGCTAGACCACTATCTCACCTGTCTTGCGGGTTTATGGACGGCGAGCAATGGATAACTCGCCATCCAGTCTCCTTTTATTCTATCATTACTATCAAATATGATTATCATGGTAAAGATTTAAGTCAAAACAATTTCAATAAACATTAATTTAACTATTGCAACTCTATTATTGCGTCCTATTTTAAGCTAGGAATTAAATTTGAAAAAAATAAAGAATAATCATCCTGGATTCATCAATTTCAATTCACATATTTTTTAACTTTGTATCGGTAACCCTAAGTCAGAGCAGTAATAATCACGTGGTAACGGCTCGAACTTACCAATTGTAAGTTGCGGGTTCAAATCCAGCCAAGCGCATTACTTTGTGTAATTTATTTCATCACCACTGCTCTCGAAACGGTGAAGGAAAACATCGTAAGGACATGTCAGTTTTGACATGTCCTAGAACGAAAAATTCGAAGACACATCCATCTAACCGTAATGGATCCGCGTGATAGATTACGGCCCATTCCCTCTCCTAGAGAGGAAGCTTGAGTCCCAAATCAAATCAAAAAAGTTTATTTGTCAGAATATGGTACAATAGATGTTACAGTTCTGATTCCAGCATATCCTGCCATACTATGGCGTACAAATATTTCTGTATAATTCGAATTGAATTGAAAATGTCAATATTATTAATAGAATTAAAGTTGCTATATTAATTAAGGTTTTGTAAATATTATTAAAATAAAAATTAAGAATTAAGATTGCCATGTCAAATATTATTGTAATGAAGATTAAAATTGAATTAAATTGGGCAGCATTCCCAGCAGTGGGAACGGTATGAGGCTGATGCTATGTTATTGTGTTGTATAGTATTTATTCTTATTCTCTGCATGATTGCTATTTTACACATGTTGCAATATTACCATCGGACATCCCGGCGTACAACAAATATGCAACCATACGTTGTTGAGACATCTACGGCCCGGACTACGGAAAGCGTTACACCGGGGCTCTGAGATTAAGGCAAGGAAGGCACGGGGTAGGTTCTTTAGTCAGTAAGAGTCTGACACTGTTTCCCGCTCCACCCAAGAGTGGGATTCGTCATTCGATGATTTTTACCTACCATAAAAAAAACGGTCCGGACTAAGCGTTTTGCCTCGTCATTTACATCGCGTACATCGAGGGACTGGAACAGTTTGCCGGCTACTGTCTTTCCATCCAATTATAATTTAGGTGTCTTCAAGGCTCGAGTGAATAGGCTCTTAATAAACTAGTGCGCCTCACCATCAACGATTGCATCACTGCTTACCATCAGGTGGGTTCGCAGTCAAGCACTAGTTTATAGCAATTAAAAGAAAAAAATCTTACTAATATTATAAATGCGAAAGTTACGATGTTTGGATGTTTGTTACTCAATCACGCTAAAACAGCTGGACGGATCTGGATGAAATTTGGCACAGGCATAGGATACACTCCGGAATAGGACATAGGCTACTTTTTATCCCAGAAACCCCAACCCCAATACCACGCGGGCGAAGCCACGGGCAAAAGCTAGTAATTTAAAGTTTTAATAATAAAGGTTATCCCAATCATTATGAGTCATAGATATTAGGTATTTACGCTTTTGTTTATGGTTTTACCAGAAACATAACATTGTGCAATTTCAACGCGCATTGTTAACCTTTTATGTCATAAGTACTGTTACAAAATGGTTACAAAATCTGTTTGGTTTTTAATTTGCTGTACTCTCTGCATATATTTTTTTTATGGTAAGTAAAAATCATCCAATGACAAATCCCGCTCTTGGGCGGGGCGGGAAACTCAGACTCTTACTAACTATACCATCTACCCAATTCCTACGTTGCCATATATACCAGAGCCTTCCTTTCTGACGCGATCCCCTAGCCCCAATTAGTTTCGACCCTTCTGCAGGATCCCTACGGTTTGCTGACAACTCCTTGAAGCGCGCGGGAAGAGTGCGCACCGTCGACGACTGGGCTTGGTCCACGGTTACCAGGTGATTGGACGGTCAGCTATCCATTGCTAGCCATCTACAAACCCGCTCTGCATATGTGTTTTTTTTTTGGTCAAGTGTGAGTTGACCACGCAATTTTTTTATGGTGGGAATCAACCAAAGACTTCTTCTGCTCTAAGACGGAGCAGGAGGGCGTGTCAGACTTTTACTAGGCCACATATCTATGCTCTGATATAAAATACTAGCTTTTGTCAGCGGCTTCGCCCGCGTACATAAAATATAGCCTATGTCACTCAGGAGTAAAGCTGCTTTCTATTATTGCTAAAATTTCTCCAATCGGACCAGTAGTTCCAGAGATTACCTCCTACAAACAAAAAAATAAAAAAACAAACTTTACCTCTTTATTATGTTAGTGTAGATAAAGTCCGTAATATGGGGAAGTTCAACGAATGCTCAAAAAACATCCGAAAAAAAAAAATGAGATCAATCTTAAAACGGGTAAAACCGGATACTTTATGAGTGTGACAACTTCGGATTGAGGTGGAATTAAGCATATTGTATTGTATGTATTAACTTGATACTTAATATAGGTAGGTACTGTAGTGGAGACTACTCTACAATCAGAGACTTTATTAATTTTATATTGTATTCGTGTCTCGAATCTCTTAAATAACATATATTTTATAATATTTCAATTAATTTTCTTTCTCTGACAATCTAAGACATCTCATCTGTCTAAATCTAAACTATATTCTTTTTTATAAAGTTTAAAAGTAAACGTATTATGCCAGTAAGAACGATATGACCTCCTTGCAGTCATTACAATGAGCTACGCCCTTACGAATAGAAATGTTGAAGTCAACGAGGCACTTCTATTCCAAAATACTTTTAAACTTTACGTACAACCTACCTATACCTAACCCAGATGTCCCTACCTATGGGCGAAATAATATTTACACACATACATATATTTGTGGTGGTCGTCTCCTCTAGGAGCGAGCCTAAGCCATGACGAACGATAAGCAAAAATTCGAAAACTATTTACTTACTCAATTATTATGCGCCAACTTTGCGCTCACTATCCAACGTTGTCATGCTTAAACCCCACTATGGCAAAACACCGATAAAATCCATAGTGCTGCACCCGACTTGTCATAACTGACATCTACCCAGAAGGGGTCTAACAAAAATCAACTACAACTTTTACTGTCATGACTTTAACCTCATCGGACGCTCATCGAGTCTGAGAAGAAAAAGACAGAACTGTGCAAGTTCCTATAATCGCTGAAAATAGAATACGCTCCAGTGACAAAACTTTTAAAAAATTCAATCAATCAATTATTACTTTATCAGTCCATCCTGACTGAACTGTGGTACTCCAATAATTATCTGCTGAACCCATGGTGTCTATTAGACTCCCTTTGCGAAGGCTATGCCTTATCAGCAAAGTCGGTATCAGCCGCGTGAGTGACTACATTCAACACTCCCTCCACCAGGGAAAACCACAGTTTCCAAAATTATTTTAGGATCACAAAGCAATATCTAAGTCTACTGGAGAGAACTCATTATTATACCTAATTAAAAATCAAACACAAAAGAATAAAATATATAAAAGAATAAAAATATGACGCACAGTTTTCGTCTTTCTTCTTTTCTCGATGGCGGCGTCCCTCATCAACACGAACGAATATGAAACAAAAGAAAATGATTAATTCTTCATGCCCTGCTGATCTTACAAAAATAATGCAGTGACATGATCTCAAAACTAATAACCAAAATATTTACAAATTTCGTAAAGTGAACCGTTTTCTAACTTTATAATTATAAAAAATAACGTCTAATTTCTTTTTATAAAACTTCCAAAATTTATGTTTAGATAAAAAAAATTGTTTTTTAAATTTATTACAATAATATTCACAATTTAATAATTGTGATTTAATTTTATTTAAATTTTCATGATGGACGGACTTTCTTCTAGCCATGGACTTTCGTGCCATGCATCGCTGGGTCTTAAACTTGATACGATGAAATATATGAACGTTACGGGAGGACTTTCGTGTAGCCATACCTTTTTGTTCCATGCACTTTTTAGTTTTACATGGAACACGATGAGCCAATTTATTATATAAACCAGAAAAATCAAACCTGTCAACTTCATAAATTATCATAGGAGAATGGTCAACCTCTTTTATGATAACTTGGGTCATCTCCTTTGTTTCATTCTGTAAAAAACTTTTAGTTTCGACATACTTATTTTCAAAATTATGACTATCGTCGTCATAGTTTCCCTTGGATACGTCTTCGTGATCATTTTCAGATTTGGTGAAAAACGTATCTTGGTTTTCTGGAATGTAAACGGATGAAATAATAATAGGACTGAACACACCCGGGGATCTGTCTTCATCCGTATCCTCCGTGGCTGTCTCGTCGCTGATTTGGCCGCTTACGTCACAGCCCTGGTCATCAATGTCATCATGGCTGCTCACGCCACAGCCCTGGTCATCCTCGTCCTCCTGGCTGCTCACATTACAGCTCTGGTCATCATCATCATCACTTGGCTCATCATTTTGTGGATCATCCGTCATGCTAGAATATAAAACAGCATTATCATCTTCATTCAAAACACTAGACGGTCCACCTTCACCGCATAGCATTGGATTTTCCTCCATAACACATACTTCCAATGCGGCACGATGTTTGCAATTGAAACATTCGCACGGGAACTCGCTTCTTAACAACTCGCATAATGTTGCGAACTCCATATCGTCATGGTACGTGTACCTAAAAAAATATTGGGCTGGTCCATGCAGATACACGCCCAAAATGAGTGCGTAGTCCTTCTCCAACCACTCGTTGGTTCTAGCAGTCAGCTTGAACTCAGCGACAAACTGCTCGAAACAGATATCTTTATCTATTCCCGAGTAATACATTTTTCTTTTTATAAAAACTAATCAAATAATGAAAAACCACTTAGCTCTCCACTGCTCAGGCGTCCTTTCGCCTGCTTTACTTAGTTTCCTCGCTTGGCATACAAGAAGTACGGGAAGTACCGTTTATAAGGGGCTGTACCTATGCAGCCGTTTCCTTCAAACTATCATTCACATATATCTGAAATCAAATTTTTGTAGATCGACTTTCGCTACGGCGCCTCCACCATTATGTAGTGGAGACTACTCTACAATCAGAGACTTTATTAATTTTATATTGTATTCGTGTCTCGAATCTCTTAAATAACATATATTTTATAATATTTCAATTAATTTTCTTTCTCTGACAATCTAAGACATCTCATCTGTCTAAATCTAAACTATATTCTTTTTTATAAAGTTTAAAAGTAAACGTATTATGCCAGTAAGAACGATATGACCTCCTTGCAGTCATTACAGTACGATATTATTTTTTTAAATTATTTATTTATTTAAATTTCTGCAGGTAAAAGAAAAAAAAAATACCTAATAAAAACTTAAAAATAATACTAAATTGAATAACTATAATCAAGAAATATTAACCTAAATAACCTTACCTAACTTTAATCTACATTATATTTTACAATTTTACAGTTTTTGGACTCGGTGCTAAAGAAAATGTATCTATCTAATAGGACCATTAAATATTTTCGCTTCATTTTTATTACAACAGTAAATTAATATCATTTTATTAGATACTAATATTTTTACCATTGATATATCTATGATTTTTACCTAGGTATGATTTTTACAAAGCTGTTAAAAGTTTTAGCTAGCGCTCGATAGATGGCGTTGTGCCGTATTCTGTTGATATTCTGTAGTGTTGTAATTTATTTTTTAGTTTGTTTTGTTGATTGCGTTTTTTTTTGCTGCTAAAGTACCTTTTTTTAGCTTAATATTTTGTGAGTGCGGACTTGTCACCGACTCCAAAAACTGTTAAATTGTAAAATATAACGTAGATTAATAAATCAATTGGACAGACTAAATATATCCAAAGTATATGAAACACACGCATTATAGCTGCTCGTGTGTCTTACCAAATAATAATAATAATTAAAGTTAGGTTAAGTTACATTGTATAACCTAAGTTATTAAATCTTGATTATAGTTATACAATTTAATATTAGTTTTAAGATTTTTTGTGTTTATTAGGTTTTTGAAAAAAATATATTTTATTTTCTAGTTTTTAGTTTAAGTTTGTATGTAATTCATAGTTGTTTTAGTTTGCCGTCAGTAAGTAAAAGTTTAAGACACCTCCTGCTCCATCTTAAATGAAAAATATTATTTAATTATTTCCCACGTTGAAAAAGGACCCCACGCACAACATACCTATCCAAATATTTACCAAAACTTACGTAGGATTACTAACAATCGACAATAATTAGTATTTAGTAGAAGTTTCAACTTTGAGCTCAAAGGGAATGTGTTTATTGTAATAACGTCGTATATTATAATAATTTGGTGAACAGTGGGCGACACTTGTTTAAGAGGACTATAATAATGTACCCGGAAAAATTCATTTTATATCAAGAGATAATAATCTAATGTAGACAAAAAACAATAATAATATATACACTTCATATTTATAAAATATACAAGTCTTTTTTACAAATTAAATTCTCTTAATTAATATTAAAATAAAGTATAAATACTTTAAAGCTAAACCTAACTATGTACCTAAACCAAACACACTTAGGCGTCAAAGTACTCCTCAATCGGACTTATTACAATCATAAGGAGTCTGCAATTTTTCGATGACCACTACTAAAGCGAGATCACTCTCAAACTGCATACAAAAGAAAGAAAGCTGAAAAAGAATTGTGTCTTCAAATGCTTGGAAACATAAAGCATTTTGACAGTGATTTACTAAAAAATCTACAGATTTGATTACAAACTTAAAACAGTTTCAAATGTAAAATCTTGCATGTAGAATAAAATGAAAATCAAAATGATTGCGACTTATATACATTTACAAATACTTTGGCGCATCGCAGAGACTCTGCAATAGGATCGAAGCCTACTGGGGCCCAGGGTCTCTTTCTGAAAGGAAGGCGGTGTTTAGTCGGTAAGAGTCTGACACTGTGTCCCGCTCCGCCCAACAGCGGGATTCGTTATTGGATGATTTTTTTCCACCATATAAAAATACTTTTGCGCATTATGAACTCACGATTAGTTATGTAGTCCTCTTAAACAGCAGTCATACTGTAGGCTCAGCAGAGGTGTAGATAATTTATTAGAAGACGTGATTGAGGAAAATCCTACTCGTTGTACCGTGATATCAATATTGTGATAGTACAGTACGGCCACCGGATCTTGGCGAGTGTGAAGTTAGGCGCTGCGAAATTTAGCGCTTGGAAACTAGTAACAAAATAAATGGTTTAAACCTCCTCCTTCCATCGTTTATCCTCAATGCTGAAGATTGTGACCTCGACGAATAACTTTTTGATGGACAATATTTTGCCATGTTGACCTGTATAAAAAAATATAATATATTTAAAAATATAAAAAATAGTAGTCCGCCAATGTCGGGAGCAGGGTCCAAGCTACCGATGGTTAGGGCTCCAGAGACAGGAACCTCCTCACTATAAGAGCCGTGTCGAGGAGTACTGCCTTCTGTATCAGGCCCTTGATCCAACGGCGCAACGACAGCTTCGACAGTTGGTCGTCGAAGCTTTTGGCTATAAGGCCATTGGCAGTCACGAAAATCGGCACAATGACAGCCGAGTCCACATTCCACATGTCGACAACCTCGTGTGCTAAGTCGAGATACTTGATTTGTTTCTCTTTCTCAGCTTTCACGAGATTCTCGTCATGCGGGATGGTGACATCGACAATCATTGCGTGGCGCGCTAATCGGTCTATCACCACTATGTCCGGCTTATTGGCTACAATAGTCCGGTCAGTGATGATAGACCGATCCCAGTACAACGTGACATGATCCTTCTCGAGAACTGGGTCGGGCACATACTTGTAGTACGGTACCACAGAATTCACCAGGTTGTATTTTAAAGCAAGTTGCTGGTGAATAATCCTGGCTACTTGGTTATGCCTGTGCAAGTACTCGCCGTTAGCCAAACGAGAACAATGAGAAATAATATGTCTGATGGACTCACACGGACGATGGCATGCCCGACACACGTCAACCGTCCCGTCCTTCATAATATGATATGAAGGACGGGAATTAATATTAATAATACCATCATTCCACAATTAACGCCGGCAGCCCACTCGACTCGAGTCCTACGCAGGCTCGTCATCTTGTACAGTGCTCAGCTCTGTTTATAGTATTTTGCATTTAAATGGCGAATTCCTGAGGATATTTGTAAGGAATAGTAGTGAGATGAGTAATTCTAACGAAGACATAAAGTATTTTCCAAGTTAGAAACAATATAGATTATACATTCCACACACATATAGTCCACAACAGTCACACAACGTCATCATCATCATCAGCCTTTTTAATGTTCCCACTGCAGGAACACAGGCCTCCTCTCTAAGAGAGGGAACGGGCCGTAATCCACCACGCGGGCCCAGTGCGGGTTGGTGGATGTCACATGTCTTCGAATTTATGGTTCTAGGACATGCCGGTTTCCTCACACAACGTCGTCTAGTCTCAAACTAAGCAGAGTTTGTGTTATGGGTAGGTAATGCGATATCTCTGAAGAGTTCGCATGCGCCCTGGATTTCCATACTGGCTGGCAAGACGTTCGCAGACTATTTGTAGTTTAAATTATTCTAAGGAAATATAATAGGTTGTCATGTGAAAGAGAATATAATTGTATGTCGAGCCGATAAACGTAAAAAATATAGAAAAGTATAAAGTAAACGTGGTTTAATTGATATTGCCACGTCCCTGAAGGTTGGGAGCCTCTCGAGGGGACTCGAGGCTCTCACAAATGGTGGAGGCCAAAAACGTTTGATTTCAGATATTTGATTGTTTAAAGGAAACGGCTGCATAAGTACAGCCCCTTGTAAACAGTACCTCCCGTAAGCCAAGCGAGAAAAATATAAAAAGCAGGCGTCATTTCAAGCCTGAGGAGTTGAGCTAAGTGGTTTTTTATTGGTTGATTAGTGTTTAGAAAGAAAAAAAATGTATTACACGGGAATAGATAAAAATATCTGTTTCGAGGAGTTTGTCGCCGAGTTCAAGCTCACGGCTAGAACCAACGAGTGGTTTGAGAAGGACTACGCACTCATTTTGGGCGTATACCTACAGGGACCAGACCAGTATTTTTTTAGGTACACGTACAATGATGATATGGACTTCGCAACGTTGTGCGATTTATTGAGGAGTGAGTTCCCGTGCGAATGTTCTAAATGTAATCATCGTACCGCACCGGAACTATGTGTTGTGAAGGAGGATCCAGCGCTAGGCGGTGAAGGTGAACCGTCTAGTGTGGAACTATGTGTCGTGGAGGAGGATCCAGCGCTATGCGGTGAAGGTGAACCGTCTAGTGTTGTGGATCAGAGTAATAATACCGATTTATATTCTAGCATGACGGATGATCCACAAGATAATGAGCCAAGTGATGATGATGATGACCAAGGCTGTGATGTGAGCAGCCAGGAGGACGAGGATGACCAGGGCTGTGACGTGAGCAGCCATGACGACATTGATGACCAGGGCTGTGATGAGGGCGGCCAAATCGACGACAACACGGAGTATACGGATGAAAACAAAACCCCGGGTGTGTTCAATCCATGTATTACTATTTCATCCGATTTTATTCCAGATAAAGATACGTTCGTTACAATAACTCAAGATGATCATGATGAAGTATCCTATAGAAATGATTACGAGGAGCATCATAAGTTGGAAATAATAAATTGTGAATTTATAGGTTTTTTACAGAAGGAAAAGGAGATGACACAAGTTGTCACAAAGTATGATGACCGTTCTCCCATGGTAACGCATAAAGTTCCCAAAAAAAGGTTTGAGTTTAAGTTACGTAAAAAAGATCGCGTTCCAGGTAAAACTAAAAAGTGCATGGCACAAAAAAGTTTGGTTGCAAGAAAGTCCCTCCATCTTAGACATTTAAAAGAAATTAAATCACGTGTATTAAATTGTAAATATTATTGCACTAAATTTAAAAAACAATTTTTTTTACCTAAATATAAATTTTGGAAATTTTATAAAAAGAAATTAGACTGTATTTTTTACAATTTTTAAGTTTCATTTCATTTTAAAACTTTGTAAATATTTAACTCTCAAAAGGCAGGGTATCCAGCATAGATATAAAAATATTATGTCATTCATTAAAAGTCATTAATGTCAGATAATATTGTCATATTAAGTTGTTGTTGTAATGAAGTGTTAATATATATTTTTGTTGCATGATGAAAAACTGCTGCCGAGTGAGCACGAGCAACGTGCCAGGGCAGATGTCTAAGCACGCGCAGCGTGCCAGGTCAAGTGCTGATGGGTGCAACCAGGAGACTGGAGGAAGAGCCACGGAAAATCAAAATGAAAGATAAGTGTTAGGGTTATAGAATAGGAATGTATCTATTTCAGAGGGAATGAGGAGGAAATTGCGCACTTAAGGTGAGCTAATATCAACTTTGCAAATGAAGCATAGTCTCCGCAAAGGGAGTCAAGTTGATTCCATTGATATACTTAGCTTGAATAATTAAATTTAATCGGTGTTGATTAATTGTTACTCTGGAATGGATTCATATAATGAAGCAAGGTATAGGTGATCCAATGGTTGTGGCTCTTTGACCTCTGGCCCGATAAGCGCCCGAAGGAATAAAAGTCAGAAGGCATTGTATCTTAGAGTGTAATCCCAATAGGGGTGGTTGTCACTTTGGCTTCCTAGGTCAGCAGGGCGGTGCGCTGAGGCCTTTAGTGGGGTTTTGCTCCAGCGAAGTTTAAGCAGGGCAACGCTGTTGGGTGAGAGCGGAATGATGCTCAATAGAAACATAAATGTTGGTTGATTATATTTTGAAATTTTGTCGTTGACCCCAGCTTAAACTAGTTCTCCAGAACCATCCGCCATAATAAAAAAATATATATATAGTCCCCACATAGGTAGGGAAATCGGTGTTAGGAGTAGGTAGGTCCTACCCATAGCCTGCGAAAAATTTTGTCGAATAGAAATGTTCGGTTTCCAAACATTTCTATTCAATAAAGGGGTGGCTGAATGCGATATCTCTGAAGAGTTCGCATGCGCCCTGGATTTCCATACTGGCTGGCAAGACGTTCGCAGACTATTTGTAGTTTAAATTATTCTAAGGAAATATAATAGGTTGTCATGTGAAAGAGAATATAATTATATGTCGAGCCGATAAACGTAAAAAATATAGAAAAGTATAAAGTAAACGTGGTTTAATTGATATTGCCACGTCCCTGAAGGTTGGGAGCCTCTCGAGGGGACTCGAGGCTCTCACAGTAACTACTAACCTACTAGATAACTGATAAACATACATATATATTGCGAAACATATACATATTATAGAAGATGCATAATTGCATGCTCCTCAAAGATACGGCAGCAAACCTTAGGAGCCCAGCAAAACCAACAACAAATAGGTCTGTGTGAAATCCCTGAAAAGAAACCCTTAATTTTAGACCACAAAGGGCTACTGAAATGACAAGAATACAGGTCTATTTTTAGTAGATAATGTACCTGTCAAACAGGTAACCGTCCGGACGGAGCCCAAGTCGTCGACGGCGCGCACTGTTCCCGCGCGCCTCAAGGAGTTGTCAGCAACTGTATGGGGCGAAGCCTTCTGGGGCCAAGGGCTGATGCGAAAACGGAACACCGGGCCCTGGAACTAAGGTAAGAAGGAACGGTGGGTCATTTAGCCAGTAGAAGTCTGACAAAGGCGGGATTCATCATTCGATGATTTTTCCCACCATAAAAAAGATGTAAGAAAAAAAACTGAAATGCCCTCCCAGAAAGGAAGAAGTAATTGTAGGATTTCCCACTACACAAGTACAGTGACTCTTTCGAAATATACCGCAACCTTGGCAAAAAGTAGTTAATCATTTACAAATAAACTTTTGAGTACATAAATAAATAAAATTACCATCATTAAAACATACAATACACTTCAACAAACATAACTAGCTCATACTCATATCTCTTAAAGCTCACATCACCAAAGATTACAAACTAACTAACAATCTGACCTATAAAACCGATCAATAACTTTATCATAATTATAATGATCTATAATAACAGTAATAATATAATTGTTACGCCATCATCAAGTTCTCACGGACGCGGGTAATCGCCCATTCCTTACCATATTTGGTGCAAATGTGAGAGAGTTAAGGCTAGCGTCCACTGCATGGAACGATGTGCCATGTTAGCTACGCGATTGATTGACTGTCATATTGTGTGCGTGCGTAGCGTGACTGTGGGTATAATTTCGTACAGAGTGTGAAGCTAAATAGACGTGCATAGCTTAGGCGTGGTTTGCAGTGTAGGTCGCTACGTCTTGAATATGAAAAGCCGGATAGATCGAACAGTTTAGCCGGATATTTGGGACAAGAGCCGAGATGGACTCTCACACTTTCAGTTTCGTACAAACTGACTTATTTTTAGATTCGAAAAGAGTTTTTTTTGTGACATAAATACATATTTACAGTTTTGAAATAGGTACATGTTTTTGCAAAGTATCTCTTTTCTGTTAACCTAGAAATTTGATAATTTCACAATTTGAAGGGACCGCAGAGTATATGGTTTTAATTTTAACTCAATACCTCCACATGTTCCCAAGATAAAGGGTTTTCATAGACACACAGCCGTACGGACAACAAATAGATCCTATGAGGGTTCGATTTTCTTTATAAGGTACGGAACTCTAAAAAAACAGTTAATCGCTTTTTGATTTTTTTATTATGGACCATATAATCTTTTTAGTTTCTTATTTACGAGTATAATTTGTTACTAGTCCACTCGGCTTGCTCTAGAGATAAAAAGTAAGATAGAAAATATATTATGACAAATTTTTAAAAATGATCAAATATAAAAACCCAGGCACATCTAACACTGCTTAATTTGGTCGGACACAGAAACAAAAAGCTTGACCATTTCCGTAATTTTTTTTTTTTATGGTGGGCAAAAATCGTCCAATAACTAATCCTGCTCTTGGGCGGAACAGAAAACAGTGTCAGACTCTTACCAACTAAACACCGCACCTCGTTCCTTCTTTGCATCGTGTTCGGCTTTATCCGGACGCCTGGAAACGCTGGCAGTGGGTTGCTACCTTTACTGCGGTATGTGTAAAGATGGTTAGCTCATTAGACGAGTGTGAAGTGGGGCTGTAATAGTTTATGAGGTGTTTTGAAGTCATATTCTCAAGCTTTAATTGAGAGATTAGGTGAATAAATAGATAGATTAGGGTAGGTATGTCTGGTAGGTTCTCTCATTAGATTTTAATAGACCACTTTGAAGGTACTTACTTGGTTATTTGTGGCTTACAATTATGAGATATTTGTATTTTTGATATTCTTTTCTCTTTTTAACTTCGTTGTTGTTTTAACTCTGGAAATACAGACACACACACACACACAGACAATAAATGTGTTCCCAATATGCTTTGTATTTCGAATCTAGGAGCGCATATTCAGCTGTTACTACAGCTATTGTTACTAACCACTTTTTATACATGGAAAAATCATCCAATGTAGAATCCCGCCCTTGGCCGGAGCGGGAGATAGTGTCAGACTTTTACTGACTAAATACCACCTCGTTTCGTCTTTCCTCGAGTCTCTTTCAACAATCGAAACGCGTCAACGTAGGTAAGTATGAATTAATCTTATATATAAAAAATAATCGCAAAATGTGTTGGTTAGCGCAAAACTCGAGAACAGCTGAACCGATTTCGCTGATTCTTTTTTTGTTGTGTTTGTTACTGTCAGGAGAAGGTTGTTATGAAAAAAAAAATAGGGTAGAATAGGGTAGAATGGGGTAAAGTAGAGTGGAATAGAGTAGAAAATTCTGTTGCCGGGAGTGAAGCTGCGGGTAAAAGCTAGTATTTCATAAAACTGATCCAGCAGTTAGTTAGTAGCGGTAAAAAACGAACGATAAATGAATACATGAAATGTAGTCGTTTTGGATGACGTGAACTTGGCTACTAAATTTGTTGAAATGAAGCCATTCCCATACGTTTGATTAGTGGTTTACTAGCGTTAACGATTGTAAATTACCAACTTGGCTAGGGGAGCTGGTGTTCCGCTTTCATATCTACCCATGGACCACTGCTCACTGTCCGCCCATCCGGTAACCGTCGCCGTCCGGTTTGAGCCCAAGTCGTCGACGGCGCGCACTGTTCCCGCACGCCTCAAGAAAAGTGTAGACAACTGTAGGGGCTCAGCAGGGTCGAAGCCTTCTGAGGCCAAGGGTTGATGTGAAAGCGGAACACCGAAGCCCTAGAGCAAGAAGGAATGGAGGGTCGTTTAATCAGTAGAAGTCTGACATTGTCTCCTACACCGCTCAAGGGCGGGATTTGTTATTCGATGATTTTTCCCACCGTAAAAAAAAACCATGGCTCACCACTGACCTCTAAATCAACGAGTAATTTTTAACCCAGATTATATCCAAATATCGTATAATATAATATAGTCCAAGATAGCGCTACAAAATAAAAGCCCAAGTGAATGTATTACAAAATAAAATGTGGTTAGCAGTACCAGATGAGAAATAATGACTTAGCGAGATTGCCAGACTCAAATGACTTTCCTTGATTAATGTTGCCACACTCTTTCTAAATAAATGTTTATCGTGACCCGTTGGAAAATGTGTTTTTATTGTGGACTTACCGGCGCAGTACGGACTTGGTTTTTGTTCTAAAGTATTCTTAGTCAGGATGTTTATGTTAAGTTTTTAATTCTATTTATATTACTAACTAGCGACCCGCCCTAGCACAGGTACTGATATCTATACATATAAAAGGAGAAACTGACTGACTGACATATCAACGCACAGCCGAAACTACTGGGACTAGGGGAGTGAAATTTTGTACAGGGTTTCCTTTTATAACGTAGGCGACCACTAAGAAAGGATTTTCCAAAATTCACTTCTTTAGGAAGTGAATTTATGAAGGGATGAAATGAGTGTCCAATATTTATGTGAAAATAGGTTATCTTCACGCGGGCAAAGCCTCTGGCAGAAAGCTAGTTGAATATATTATGCACTAGCTTTTGCCCGCAGCTTCGCCCGCGTACATAAAATATAGCCTATGTCACTCAGGAGTAAAGCAGCTTTCTATTATTGCTTAAATTTTTCCAATCGGACCAGTAGTTCCAGAGATTACCCCCTACAAACAAAAAAACAAAAAAACAAACTTTACCTCTTTATTATATTAGTGTAGATGTATTATACAGATAAACCTTCCTCTTGAATCACTCTATCTATGTTGCGTACTTTTAAAGATCTAAGCATACGTAGGGACAGCGGTAAGCTTCTTTGTTTAAACTATGTAATGAAGATAATATAAATCTTTACTTAATTCTTCTTTTAAATGAAAGGAAATGAATGTTTTTACGAGTTTTCAAACGCTAAAATTCATAGAGCCTAACTTCAAACTCGCCAAGATTCGACGGCCGTGCAAGAATCAGTGCTTGAAGCACATTTTAAGTTTTATTGATAAAGTGTTGATAACGCAGACAAGTTAATAACTAAATTATTAATTAATCTACACTAATATAATAAAGCAGGAGCAGTGGTGGCCGAGTGGTATCGGCCCCGACTTACGAGTTGTAGGTCGCGGGTTCAAACCCAGCCAGGCGCATTACTTTGTGTAATTTATTTCATCACCACTGCTCTCAAAACGGTGAAGGAAAACATCGTGAGGAAACCGGCATGTCCTAGAACCAAAAATTCGAAGACATGTGACATCCACCAATCCGCACTGGGCCCGCGTGGTGGAATATGGCCCATTCCCTCTCCTAGAGAGGAGGCCTGTGTCCCTGCAGTGGGAACATTGAAAGGCTGATGATGATGATGAATATAATAAAGAGGTAAAGTTTGTTTTTTTTATTTTTTTGTTTGTAGGAGGTAATTTCTGGAACTAATGGTTTGTCTAAATTGTCTTAATAGTTTAGCATTGTACGAGTATGTTATGAATGAACGATTGAGTAGTAATAGCTATCTATACTTGTGAATACAGTCCACTATGAACCCCAGTTGCAAATAAACCGGCATACAAATCACACGTTGTTTTAATAAAAAAATATTAGCAAACGAATATCAACCTTCTGTCATTAAACATGGTTCGATTGGAAAAATTTTAGCAACAATAGAAAGCTGCTTTACTCCTGAGTGACATAGGCTATAAATTATTTATATAACATGGATGTTAACCGAGCTATCACTACAAGAAATTTTCCGCGGACGAAGTCGCGGGCAGAAGCTAGTTAAATAATAAAATTAAAGCAACCATGAAACCTAAACCGCTCCTTTGTCCTCATTTTTATATTTCTAAAGCGTTTAAACGCGGAAATACAGCTACCGAAATATTTTGCATTGTAACTGAATAAACTGATTAACAAATAACAATTTAAAATAAATTATTAATTCGACCCTCAGCTCAATAATCTTATAAATATTGGTATCACAAAAAACTTAGCGCTCATTAACACTTTAGTTCATATAAGGCAAAGATATATTCATACAAATTGTACCTATTGTGCTAATACAATAGTACGGTAGCTTACTGTTGAAAGAACTATAAAAAAGAACTTTATTTAAATCTAAACTAATATTATTTGTAGTGAAAGTAGTTGTTTGTATGTCAGAAGTTTGCCATAGCAAGCTTTTTAGCGCGGATATACCTATACACCATATACATATACTATATATAAATTTTGATCGTTTTAATTACGACGTTTACGAGATTAGGTCACGGAAATATTTGAAAGTTAAAAAAAAATAATAAAGGTTGTTTAAAAGGGCCTCGCTAAAAACTGATATCTTGAATAAGTACTTATTCTTTAATTTTAAGAATATTATGGTTTTGTTCCAAGACAACGGTAACTCTTCCCTAAAGACTACTTCTTCTTGTAGATAGATATGTTACGGGTAATGTTAGAAGACGGAGTAAACCTAGGTTTACCCGGGTTAACTTAGTATTACCCAAGCTTCTTGGGTAAAGTCCGAATAATAAATAAAATAAATTTTAATTCGGGGTTTACCCATGCTCACCTAGGTCTACCCAACTCTGGCTGGGTAATGTTAGGTGTTGCGTATTTTTCGAGCCCGTGGCGTAAATCTCGGGGGTCCGCGTTCCCCCGCGCCGCTTGCGCCATTATTTTGGTCTAGCCAACTCTGTTTGGGTAATGTTAAAAAATTGTTTAAAGAATTAGTGAAATTAAAATTCAAAGGCACATTATACATTTATTATTAAAAAAAACTAATAGCGGTTGTTGTTATTAAAATTGAAATTATTTATTGGAACAAGATAAACTGCTGTGACATTTTGAATTGCAAAATTTTCCTGCAGCTATGGAAAATTCTTTGTAGCACATTTTGTTTTGCAATTACGTGTTTTTTTGTGGTATTATATTTTTGATATCAATCAGTTTATCATGACACACAGAAAATTGATTCTTTGAGAATATTTCCTCAATAGTACCACGTTCGTTTCCTAGCCTATACAGATCATCAGCTTTTTTTATAACCGTCATAAGCATGTTCCAAAACTCGCCTCTTCCGCTATTGACATCTGGTATTTGGACTCTTACCGTATCTCCAACGGAACATAGAGGAAATTTTAAATTAGATAAGACTTTCATTTATTTAGTTTGACTTTTTTAAGCTCTATCGGGCTGATAAATAATGGCGCAAGCGGCGCGGGGGAACGCGGACCCCCGAGATTTACGCCACGGGCTCGAAAAATACGCAACACCTAACATTACCCAGCCAGAGTTGGGTAGACCTAGGTGAGCATGGGTAAACCCCGAATTAAAATTTATTTTACTTATGATTCGGACTTTACCCAAGAAGCTTGGGTAATACTAAGTTAACCCGGGTAAACCTAGGTTTAGTCCATCTTCTAACATTACCCGTAACAGATATACTAATTATTGTAAGTACACCATAAATACAATTTGATACATTAGGAGCTTAAAATAACAAAGGTGTTACAATGGGCGGTCTTATCGCTAAAAGCGATTTTTAAAGACAACCTTTGGATGGATTTGACAGAGGAGAAAGACACACGGGTAGTTTTTTTTTTTGTTAATATATTTTACCGCAGACATGGTGGTCCGCGCACTTTTCTATAATATGCACAATAATTGCTTATATACTTTTTTGTTTACAATTTATGGCATTCGTCATGCCCTCATCACACTTATAACTAACCTTAAAAACTACGCGAGTCCACCTCAGACTCTTTTTTTTTGCTTGTTACTATGTTACAATATAAATTTATAAGATATAATGAATATAATAAAAATCATACAATAATTACTTTTTTTTTTATCCACACGGGTAGTTTGTGGCGTACCTACTATTTACATACGAGTATGTACAAACCATGACTAATTAAAATCATATACTACAAATATTTGTAGGACAGGTGATGTAAGCGAGACCACGGGAAAAAGCTAGTTTATAAAACTAAAGTAAATAAAATCAATACTCGTAATTATCCAACATTTAATTCTGACCCTCAGCTTGACAAGAGAATTATTGTTTATTATTAAACTGTTATTATTTCATCGGATTTGGTGTTAAAACCTTTTTTGTTGTACCTACTTCCGATTATCATTAGGTAAGGCAAGGTTAGATGGGTCGATTAGTTGTTGGGTTCTGTTGAAAATTAAAGTGACCAACGAGAGCTTACACAGTTAGCCTTCAGTTGAGACTGGACATATTTTAAAGCAAGTGGCCAACAAATTTGAATAACTTTTATATAAAGCTTATTTCAGTTCATGCACTTATTAATATAATTAACACGTGATAGAAGTGGATCATGGGGCAACTCGCCCAATTCAAAACTGCTTTGTAGACTAAATTTTAAAAGTGTGCATGGATAGATTTGCCCGGATCAATTTAATGGAACTGGCCAGATGTCTACTAAACTTTTTAAAATATGCATAGGCAAATCTACCCATGCATATTTGAAAAAGGTGACACATGGCCCGCAGTCCAGTTTTTGCTTGGGCAATGGGTCCCATAACCTGCTCGCCGTCCGATCGTCAGGTAACCGTCCAGACCAAGCCCAGTCTTCGACGGCGTGCGGGAACAATGTGCAAAGTTTTCAACAAACTGTAGAGATCCTGCAGAAAGGTTGAAGTACTGAGGTGAAGGGTTCTCATCTGAAAGGAAGGCCCTTGTCCTGGTATAAAGGCAACGAAGGAACGAGGTGGGTTGTTTAGTCAGTAAGAGTCTGACAGTATTTCCCGCTCTGCCCCCTTGATTTGTCATTGGACTTGGTGAACTTCGGTTATTTTTATTCCTGATGCGATTACGCAGGGAGACTCCAAGCCTAGCCCTTTTCACGGGCTTGCGGATACGAGCAATAAGTAATCGTCCGGACCAAGCCCAAGTCAAGGGCGCGATTTTTTTCGTTGTAGGAGTTTTCAACAAACTGTAAAGATACTGCAGAAGGGTTGAAACCTACTGGGGCCAGGGGTTCTCGTCTGAAGGGACGACCCTTGCCCTGGAATAAAGGTAACGTAGGAACGGTTAGTCAGTAAGAGTCTGACACTGTTTCCTGCTCCGCCCAAGAGCGGGATTCGTCATTGGATGATTTTTACCCACTATAAAAAAAAACGTAGGAACGGGATAGGTTGTTTAGTCAGTAAGAGTCTGACACTATTTCCCGTTCTGCCCAACGGCTGGATTTGTCATTGGATATTATTGACCCGCCATAAAAAGCCCTTTTCATCGCCCTTTAGGTGACTTTAACCTTCTGAAGATGCCTATTGTTTACTCAATAATACATTATCGAAGAGTTATGATTTATGAACCATCAATCAACAAATTCCACGGAACCCTAAAGCGTGGGTGATATATAATAGTATCGTAATTATAATCATTTGTGTGCAATATCGTTATTATTGTAAAAGATTGAATACTGATTTGTATAAATTACAATACCATACGGAATACAATGAAAAGTGTGTATTTGAAGGTGTGAATGATAATCCTCTTGGAGGTAATTTTCGGTGGTGACCTCTTGCGCTCATCAATGGTCCTGATCGGTTTTCTTTAAGAGGCCGGTTCGGGACGATTTATCCATACAAACGTAATATCAAAACCATTTGCAAGTCCAGCATATTTCAACCATATTATGGTGACATTTGGATTTAGACAATATTTATCTAGGTTCCCAGATCTTTCTTTTTTAAAAAAGTTTGTTTAAAGCTTTTTTAAAAAAGCTTGTTTAAAGGGGCAGATAATAATAATAAAAATATATTTCTTTGATCATTTTAAATACGTAATACCGAGGAGTATGAGTTTTGATCATTTTACTTACGTAATACCGAGGCGTAATAATAATGATCATTTAAAATACGTAATACTTAGGCGTTGGGCGAAAAATCGCCAAATTTGAGTGATAGTGAGCAGAGAATATTTTTCGAAGAACAAAGTGGTCGAAAGGACAGAAAGTGTCTGGAGATGTCCACGTACCAGAGATAAATCCGTAATAATATCACTGTCATAAATCAAACTACTGCTCTCAAAACGAAGACGGTGAAGGAAAACATCGTGAGGAAACCGGCATGTGTTATAACAAAAAATTCGAAGGCACATGACATCCACCGCACACACCCACACTGGGCCCGCATAGTGGATTACGGCCCATTCCCTCTCTTTGAGAAGAGGCCCGAGTCCTAGTACGAACATTATAAGGCTGCTATACTTTGTATAAAACAAACAAAAAGTTTTGTTCTTTATTTTTTTTGAGGGTTTTTATCTACAAGGATATGTCAACCCTTTTTTACAAGCTTTTATTTAGTTTCACCTGTCCCGTTGTCTGTCGTTCTGTAATCAAATCTTGCAACTTAAATTTGATCCACTTCCCGGTTTCCGATTGAGCTGAAATTTTGCATGCCGGTGTAAATCGCATGACAATGCAATATTATGATGACATGGAGCTGATCTGATGATGGAATCACGAGGTAGCCATAGGAACTCTGTAATTAAACGGCACAACCACGTCGAGTTTGGACTCGTGTGAATCGTCTTGACGAGTTTTAATTATATAATTATAGACCGCTGCTATAAAAGCTTGTTATGAAAAAAAAAATATTTTCATTAAAAACTTGTTTATATACCACCCACTGTAGAGGTCACCGGTAGGCGCGAGCTTACGGAAGGCGAGCAATGGGTAACTGCAGGGCAAAGCCTACTGGGGCCCCGGTTTCTGAAAGGAAGGTTCAACTCTGGTATGAAGGCTGAAAAGGAATTGGGTGGGTCGTTTAGTCAGTAAGACTCTGACACAGTTTCCCGCTCCGCTTTAGGGCGGGTTTTGCTATTACCTTAAACCTTAAATGTAAAAAAAAACATATAACAATATTATAATATGAATTATCTATCAACGAATTGAAAAATTAATAACAGCACCTAATTTTATCGTATTTTTTTTTTTACTGGAACTACTCTCTCTCTACTCTGGAACTCTACTCTCACTACTCTGGAACTACTGGTCCGATTGGAGAAATTTTAGCAATAATAGAAAACTGCTTTACTCCTGAGTGACATAGGCTATATTTTATGTACGCGTGCGAAGCCGCTGACAAAAGCTAGTTTCTAATAAAAAACAACGTAAAATGTGAGCAGTAAATCAGTCAATTTTGGCGCTGAACAATTTTATTTCTAACTATAATAATATGCACCTTGATCTTTAGGAGTGACGTCTATTAGTGCATTAGATCAAAACAAAGGAGTATTTATTTATAAAACTAGCTTCAGACCGTGGCTTTGCTCGTTTAAATGGACACAGAGGAACTTATACTCCGTTCGAAATTGACTTTTATGAAAAACTTTTTTAGAAAGAAAGAACAAAGAAAGAGAAAACATTTATTTAGACTCGCGCTAAAAATACTAAAAAAATATATATAAAAAATAATATAAAAAATAATATATATAAATATATAGAACTGTGGCTAAAAAGGCAGCACAGTTAGACCATAGCTCTGTGGTTAAGGCAAGTAAGGAACAGGGTAGTTTGTTTAGTCAGTAAGAGTCTGACACTGTTTCCCGCTCCGCCCAAGGGCGGGATTCGTCATGGGTCCAGAGCTTTCGACTGAAAAACGTTACAAACATACATACATATTTGCGCATTTACAATTATTAAGTATAGGTAATCCGCATTTGTGTTTGCAATAGACCTTGACCGAGTGATCGCGACGGAGTTTTTTGTTTTAAAATAATCTAGATAACTTTTTAATAATGTTGTCGACATTGTAGTGCAGGCTTTTATTACTGTAGTTTGAGTCTAAGAGACGAGGCCTGAGTCTCAGCTGTAGGAATAATATAAGGCTGTTGTTTTCCTATGCTATGCTAAATTAGCTCTTAGGCCCCCAAGCAAATATTCATCAGCAAACAAATCCAATCCAGGGTTGGTTTCCACGAGCGCGTTAACAAGTGTTTATTTATTTTTTTAAGTTTTTAACCAGCGTTGCATGAGTGCAATGCTGATATTTAATATAGAATGCATGGATTATCATATAAAACTTTCTCTTGAATCACTCCATCTGTTAAAAAAAACCGCATCAAAATCAGTTGCGTAGTTTTTAAGATATAAGCATACATAGGAGGGACAACGGGAAGCGACTTTGTTTCATACTATGTAATGAAGCCATTATCATAGGCACATAAATTGAATAAACAAAGGCACTTTCATTACTTTGTTTCCATTATTGTTTTTATATGTTTTTTTCTTTTGGCACAGTTTTGTATAAATTGTAAATCTGTGCCGTGTTTGGCAAATATTTAAGAATAAATAATAAATATAAATAATAATTCGACGACCATCACACAACGCCGTTTAGTCTCAAGCTAAGCAGAGCTTGTGTTATGAGTATTAGACAACTGATAAACATACTTATATATTTCTAAATACATACATATTATAGATAAATTACACCCCGACACAGAACAAATGATCGTGCTCATCACACAAACATTTGTCCTGGGTGGGAACCCACGACCTCCGGCATAGCAGTCAGGGTCACTAACTACTATGCGGACGGGCCAGTCGAAGAATAATAGTAGTAACGTATAATGCACACAGCAGAAACCGACTCTGTTTTACACTATGTAGTGAATCTCTATTGATAAACTCCTTTAAAATCGTCTCAAAACGCAACAAACAAAACATCAAAACCCCGCTAATTCCTAACAATTTACACCACGAAATATTACCGACCATGTCAAAAGCATTCACCCATATAATATACTGCGTCAATTACACCAACAAAAGACGAGCAATAAATAAAATTGAACACTCTAATTACGTGGCATCGATCCTTGAACCGCGAGGTATGCCAGTCAAATGTCAGTGGCTGATACATTTGTGGTTTTGAACCACTCAAATGGGCTAAAGTGCGCGAGAATTTGGCAGAGAATCATGAGCAGTAATCGACACTGTTAAGGCTGCCTAACTCGATGTTGTAAATGGGAACTGTATATTGTTTTGTAGTTGTAAAGTTGGTGTTATTGAAACTTTATGCACTAACTAACCTTCTGCTAGTGGCTTCGCCCACGTAAAAGTAGGGTTCTCCATACAAACTTCAGACCCCCCATAGTAGTAATGTATAATGCACACAGCAGAAACCGACTCTGTTTTACACTATGTAGTGATTCTCTATTGTTAAATCGTCTCAAAACGCAACAAACAAAACATCAAAACCCCGCTAATTCCTAACAATTTACACCACGAAATAACACCGACCATGTCAAAAGCATTCACCCATATAATATACTGCGTCAATTACACCAACAAAAGACGAGCAGTAAATAAAATTGAACACTAATTACGTGGCATCGAACCTTGAACCGCGAGGTATGCCAGTCAAATGTCAGTGGCTGATACATTTGTGGTTTTGAACCACTCAAATGGGCTAAAGTGCGCGAGAATTTGGCAGAGAATCATGAGCAGTAATCGACACTGTTAAGGCTGCCTAACTCGATGTTGTAAATGGGAACTGTACATTGTTTTGTAGTTGTAAAGTTGGTGTTATTGAATCTCTATGCACTAATAAATAATATTGTACAATGCGTTCGAAATGAAAATAGGATCGATTGCCACGTTGTCACGTCACGATTTACTGTCAAAACGAAACAAGATATTTTTTAAATTTAGTTTATTTACGAAAAATTTAATTTATTTACGAATTGTGAACGACAAAAGTTTAGTCAGAATCCAGTTTTTAAATTTTACTCATCTCTGAGTTCTTCAATTTTGCCAAAATATCTTCGATTTGACAGCACGGCGTGACGTCATATCCTGGCAATCGATCCTATTCTTATTTGGAACGCATAGTACAAAAGCGACCTTAAGACACACCTTGATATGGTGGTGCAAAAACATAACATTGCAGGTGCAATTAAATAATTAGACAAACAGAAAAGACAAAGAATACTTATTTAAATAGATACATATAAATCAGCAAAGTTGTTGTAAAAAGAAAATCGAACCAATTCAGCGAGAGAAAGAGAGAGCAGTAGAGGCCAAATGGTTTTTTCTGTTAGGTGAAAATCATCCAGTGACGAATCCCGCCCTTGGGCGGAACGAGAAACAGTGTCAGACTCTTACTGACTCAAAAACCTACTCTATTCCTTCCTTGCCTTATTCCCAGGGCCCTGGTGTTACGCTTTCACATCAACCCTTGGCCTAGAAGACTTCGACCCTGTAGGGTCCCTACAGTTTGCTGACGACTCCTTGAAGTGGCCGAATGGTATGGGCCCCGACTTACGAGTTGTGGATGGCGAGTTCAAACCCAGCTAGGCGCATTACTTTGTATAATTTATTTCATCACCACTACTCTCAAAACAATGAAGGTCATCCAACATTAGTCCGTAAGAGTCTGACACTGTTTCTCGATCCGCCCAAAGGCGGGATTCGTCATTGGATGACTTTTACCTGTCATAAAAAAAAACCAGTCGAGATATTTTGTTAGTTTTTAGTTCGATTTAATTCGTTTAGGGATTTCCTTTTTAGTGTTACTGTTATGATAGTTAGTTATTAATGTTTTTTTTTAAATGTAAATATGAAATCGATTATGGAATTACACTTAAAACTAGTAAGTTTGAACGGCACTTTTGATGGGAGAATCCGATCTTCTTGTCGAATTAATGGATTCCGCTTTCCTCAAAGATTTTTGGGCCCAGTAGGTTGCCGCGTTTAAAGTAGCTTCAGTGGCATTTTTAAGGTCCTCCAGCGCACATTTATAGGGACGTTTTGGATACTGTAATAGGTAGGCTATTGTTTAAAAATCATCCAATGACGAATACCGCCATTGGTTGGAGCGGGAACAGTGTCAGACTCTTACTGACTAAACAACCTACGCCGTTCCTACATCACCATAGATACCAGGGCCAGAGCCTTCCTTTCAGACACAAACCCTTGGCCCTAATTGGCTTCGACCCTTCTGCAGACTTCCTACGGCCAGGTTGTGTTTCCAATATTTTTTCTCAATCACGCATGTGGCATCCCTCCATACTCTAAAGTTAAAGAAGATGATATAGCATTAAGTGCCAACAAAGCCTTTACAGGTCACAGTAATTTTACCACCGATTTGGTATTTCCCAAGTATTCATGAGATATTTTCACATAGCTAGGAATGATTGTGTGATCATTTGCCGTCCTTATGTGATTTGTATGTGAACATGATTCAGGTGGAAAGGAGCTGGTTATTCCTAATTCGTTGTAAACTACGTCGTGACTGCTTGATCATTGGTAGAGGAGACTTCTCGATTTTATGTGTACTTTGTGTTAAGTATAAGCGTAAGCATATTTAGCCTTCTATTGTTGGTCGAAGCCTCCTGGAGCCTAGAGGGTGGTGAAAACTGTTACCTCGACTCCAGGAATAAGGCAAGGAAGGTACGGGGTAGGTTTTTTAGTCAGTAAGAGTCTGACACTGGTCTCCCGCTCCGCCCAAGAGCGGGTTTCGTCATTGGATGATTTTCACCTACCATAAAAAAAAGCCTTCTATTGTTCGCACGGTTGGAACTCAGACTTCCTCTCCAGGAGAATGAGCCGTAATTTACCACGCGGGGCTATGCGAATTGGTAGATGTCACGTCTTCCATATTTCGGTTCTATTACATGCCGGTTTCCTAAGGACCGGGACACATAAATACGATACGACGTCGTACCACGATGCGGCGTCATTTCACGATGCGACGTCGTGTCGTGAGAATCTACGATGAGCATCGTAAAAAACTACGTTGCGACATCGTAAAGCGCCACGATACGACGTCGTACCACGATGTTTTCCTTCCCCGTTTTGAAATAAATTACACAAAGTAGTACTTTATGTAATTTATTTGCATACTGCATATCTGTTTGAACCATACGGTATGGACATGTGAAGAGGAGAGATGAAACGCATGTCACAAAAAGAGTTCTGAGTTTACACGTGGATGGATGAAGAGGAAGAGGGAGGCCGAAGAAGAGATGGATGGATTGTGTGTAGAGTGATATGAAAGAAAAGGGAGTTAGTGATAGCGTGACGGGTGACAGGACAGAGTGGAAGAAGAAAACATGTTGCACCGACCCCAAGTAAAATGGGATAAGGGTAGGATGATGATGATGATGATGATACCTGTTTGAACCAGCAACATTGGAGTACCACTCCTCAATTGTTCTTTTCTTCTTCTAAATCGTGCACTCGTCACGTCTCGTTCGAGTTCTGTGTCCCTGCCTCTCTCGTGATACTACGGTGACGCTATAAAAATTTGTCACCAATTCATTTCCAGAATCTTGCTAGACTATATTGCACAAATGCTATATATTGATCAATATTGTGCAAAAAAAATTGCCAGCAATACGCAATTTTTATAGTCCATTTACAGGGGTCTTTAGGATATTATTTCATGCTTACCTAAAAATTAACATTACTACATACTTCTTCTTAAGATTGTAGGCACCTCTACGTCATATAATTATGGTGAGAGAAAACATCACTGAAGTTAATGATCTGAAACTACTAACACACACCATCCAAGTTGTAATGAATACTTATAATTTATGAATGAGAGGTCTAGGTCTATTGTCAGTAGTAAGGCCTCGTATCCACTGAAGCAATGTTTGGTAGAGGTAATGGTCTGAAGCGAGGAGCAGTGGTAGGCGGTTGCCTCCTTCTGCGAAGCAGTAATGCTAGCAAAGGAGGAGGCTGCAGCTGTGTCTCCGATTCCGATTACCAACTACCGTAGGCGCGGGCTTGCAGACGACGAGCAATGGGTAGCTCGCAGTCCGCCCGAGTCGCACCCGAGCCCAAGTCGTCGACGGCGAGCACTGTTCCCGCGCGCCTCTAGGAGTTGTCAGCAACTATAGGGGCCCAGCAGTGTCGAAGCCTTCTGGGGCCAAGGCTTGATGCGAAAGCGGAACACCGGGGCCCTGGAACTAAGGCAGGAAGGAACGGTGTGTCGTTTAGTCAGTTTAGTCAGTAGAAGTCTGACAGTGTCTCCAGTTCCACCCAGGGCGGGATTTGTCATTCGATTCGAAATGAATATTCGAATAGAAAATTTGAATTTCGTCGTCTTAGTTCGCGGCAAATAAGTTGAACCCGTTATTATCATTGCACGCTTCGATTGACAACCGATTTGTTATAGTACGAGACAGATAAGCTAACCTAAAAAAGCTGTCGTATATATGCTCACGCAGTAGTCAGTAGTAGTCTGACACTCTCTCCCACTCCTCCCAAGAGCCGGAGAAGTAAACCTAAACAATCTCCTCTCCACTCCGCTTAACTCCGCTTCATTAGAAACAAACCCCAACATATTACTACTCATCTACTCGTTTTAGCGGTACTCAACATCCAAAAATCCAAGCGCAATTCTCATCAAGAACAATCAGAGCATAAAAAACACAAAATAACCTACTTGATCCCATCAATAAAAACACAAATAAAAAACTCATTTAAGTGACACAACAGGCCATTAACATTAGCAATCCTCCACGTCTATCTAAAAGAGAAAGTCTCACTGTAATCGGTGCATCCACGCGCAATAAATCTTCAGTTATTGTTTCTAATGGAGCATTTTGTTAGGTAATGTTACTTTAATTAAAGTTTTAAGTTACTAATTGGTCTGAAATGTTTTGAGATGTATAAAATACTTTGTTCTCATGATGTTACTGAAATTTCAAAGTAAATGGTTAACAAAGTCGTGATAAATCTGGACTTTGCCAGCAGATGCAACCGTCTACTGTCCTTAATGCAATTGAATAGATTACGGAATATTTATAATGGGACCTAATTAAATAATAATAATTTTGGACAACTATCACACAACGCTGTCTAGTCCCAAGCTAAGCAGAGTTTGTTTTATGAGTACTAGACAGCTAATATACTTATATATTTCTAAATACATACGTATCACTACATAGTATAAAACAAAGCCGCTTCCTGTCCCTATGTATGCTTAAATCTTTAAAACTACGCGACGGATTTTGATGCGGCTTCTTTTAACAGATAGAGTGATTCAAAAAGAAGGTTTATGTGCATAATTCATTTATAATATATTCAATATCAGTACCCTTGCGAAGCTGGGGCGGATCGCTAGTTTTAAATAAATTACACCTAGATACAGAACAAATATGATCATGCTCATCACACAAACATTGGTCCTGGGTGGGAATCGAATCCACGACCTCTGTCATAGCAGTCAGGGCCACTAACCACTAGACCAACTGGCCAGTAATTAGGCATGCCATAATTAGGGGGTAAGTCTTCTTTTTTTTCTTTTTTTGAGTTTACTTGCGTGGTTGAAACAAGACAGAGCTAAAAGCAATATATAGGTAACTAGCTTTTGTCAGCGGCTTCGCCCGCGTACATAAAATATGTCACTCAGGAATAAAGCAGCTTTCTATTGTTGCTAAAATTATTCCAATCGGACCAGTAGTTCCAGAGATTACCTCCTACAAACAAAAAAGCTTATAATTAGCTTGCAATGTAACTATGTATGTTCGGCTCAAATCTTGCAACTCAATTTTGAAGCAGATATCTTCAACCGATTGAGCTGCAATTTGGCATGCAGGTGTAAATGGCATGACAATGCAATATTATGATGACACGGAGCTGATCTGATGATGGAATCGCGAAGTAGCCATAGGAACTCTGTAATTAAACGGCACAACCACGTCGAGTTTGGGCTCGTGTGAATCGTCTTGACGAATTTTAATTATATAACTATAGACCACCGCTATAAAAGCTTGTTATGAAAAAAAAAAATCATTGAAAACCTGTTTGATTGATGCAGCACCCAAACTACACCACTTAACAGTTCATCAACATCAATCTTTTCAAATCACAATACATTCGAGATCACCTCAAGATGAATGTCAAAAACATCAAAGTTATGAATAGCTTGAACATTACTAATGTGTTAGACGAGCGAGCTAATGATGGCCTAACAAATAGCCTGGCTTTAAGAGCGGACAACCCGACGTACATTTTCATACAACCGCTCTTACGTGATTATGATGTTACTAGCTTTTGTCAGCGGCTTCGCCCGCGTACATATAATATATATATAGCTTAATTCACTCAGGAGTAAAGCAGCTTTCTATTGTTGCTAAAATTTTTACAATCGGACCGGTAGTTCCAGAGATTACCTCCTACAAACAAAAAAACAAACTTTACCTCTTTATTGTATTAGTGTACATTACACGTATCTTTCTTCAGATATTTTGGACTAGCTTCTGCCCGCGACTTCGTCCGCGGAAAATTTGGGAGACAAAAGTTGTGATAACTCGGTTAATATCCATGTTATATAAATAATTTATAGCCTATGTCACTCAGGAGTAAAGCAACTTTCTATTATAGCTTCAATTTTTCCAATCGAACCATTAGTTCCAGAGATTACCTCCTACAAACAAAAAAATAAAAAAACAAACTTTACCTCTTTATTATATTAGTGTAGATATATAGATATCTTGTGGATATAATCTAGGCTTCTATAGAAACCAAATCATAAATTTGTGTAAGAGTAATCCAGTAAAGACCTCTGAAAATTTGCAATTTTACATGGGATTTGACTCTCCATAACGTACTCCTATATTAAAATGATTAAAAAAATACTTCTATAGAAGCCTAGCGTAAATCGAGATTCTAAATGTAATCTTTTTTTTTCAAAAATCCTTAAGGGTTTAATAAAAACACGTATTTCCTGGAACAAGTTTTGTGAAATATTCGATTAAATCGTATAATTACTGAATGCCAACAGAGTTCAGGTGTTATCTTTTGTTTTTAGCATTGCTTTTGCATCTAACATCATTGGATTGCTTTAGATGAAGCAACAAGCTTTTAAACCATGCTCGACGTAGAAGATAAGCCTGTAGGGGCCCTTCAGGGTCGAATCCTTCTGGAGCTGCCGGTTTGTGTGAAACTGTTACCGCGGCTCTAGGAATAAGGCAAGGAAGGAATGGGGTAGGTTTTTAGTCAGTAAGAGTCTGATACTGGTCTCCCGCTCCGCCCAAGAGCGGGTTTCGTCATTCGATGATTTTCACCTACCATAAAAAAAGTCGGGAAGGCCCACCTTAAAACGGTACAACCTGGCTATATAGCCTGGTTATATAGCCTCAGGTGAACAATGAACGTCAGTGTATGATGAGTAATTGACCGCTCAATGAGTAAAAGGTCGAGTTATAGGCAAGGAGATAGTGAACGAATTTAAATATAATGGCGTAATCAGTCTTATAATTTTCCCACTGCTGGGACGCAGGCTTTTTCCGTAGGAGATGGGCCGTACTCCAGCATGTGAGCCCAGTACGGGTTGGTAGATGTTACGTGTCTTCGAATTTTTGGTTTTCGGATATGCCCGTTTCCTCACAATGTTTTCCTTTACCGTTTTGAGACTTTGGGTTTAAAAAAATAGGCTCATTAAAAAATACAGTCACTTATAAAGAGATATAAATAGCTTACACTATAAATATTGTAATATTTTTCCATCAAAATTAAAAACCGTAGGTAATTAGCACGCAACGACTAACAACTATATATCTTTATAACTATAATTCTTAACATATATCTTTTTTTAACTTGAAGAAATGAATTTCGTATTCGCGTAAATTAATGTTAGTTTAAAAAAAGTACTTTATTTTTTAATTTTATCTTTATAAATCGATAGTGTTTCTTGTCACGCCTTGGAACGTGCAAATTAGCTTCAATTTTGACATTTCAAAAGTGCCCTGTAAATGGTCTATTTGAAATAAATGATTTTTGAGGGTTTTAGAGTTTGAGTTTTCCGTCCACGGGATTAAAACGGCCAAAATTTAACAGTGTATTGTTTACAGTAATTAAAAAATGAATGTGTGCCAAAGCTTCCACTATCGTTGAGTGTACCAAAGAGATAAGTGCGCACATTATCGCCCTAGCTCTTAGTCTACAAAGGTCGTCGGTTCGACACCGAGTGTTGCATTCTTGGGCAAGGTCAGTGATGCGAGCGATAAGTCCCTTTCTCACGTTGAGCATCACGCCTCGTTGTATGAAGGTAAGCAGATGGGTAAGTATGAGGTTACATTGTAATTATTTTTGACATTTGTTCTGATTAAAATGAAGTCACGGAGTATGACATTTTGAATAGATTTTTCGTCACGACAGAATTTAAAAATATGTTATTTCTAGACTTGTAATAAGTACTTAGGTACATGGTAATTTATAGTTTTGCTGACGCCAATTTTATTCAGTAAGATCTTCAGAACTTCAATAATGTAATAAAATAAATGTTTAAAACCAATAAATGCAATTTGCTGTTATTTGCATGTATTTTTTTTTTAAATAATTATTTTTGTACCAAGCATTTGTATCTAGCGCAAAAATTCGCAGAGCCTTACTTCACACTCACCAAGATCCGACGTACTGTAGGTTAGGTTTTAGTCAGTAAAAGTCTGACACGTCCTCCCGCACCACCCTAGAGTGGTAGAAGTCCCACGTCAATAGATGATTTCCCCGTAGGGACTCTGCAATATGGTTGAAGCCTACTGGGGCCCAGGGTCTCTTTTTGAAAGGAAGGCTTGGCCCCATTGCGAAAAGCAAAGAAGGAACGGGGTGGAGTGTTTAGTTAGCAAGAGTCTGACACTGTTTCCCGCTCCACCTAAGAGCGGGATTCGTCATTGGATAATTTTTGCCCACCATAAAAAAAATAAGTCATCAGGTGATTTCCTGCGTCAAAAAAGTAGTATTTTTTTTACAAAAAAAAAATTGTATATTTTCGAAGCGGATTTCGGTGTCAGGCACTTACTGACTAAACAACCTACCACGTTTCTTCCTTGCCTTATTCCCAGAGCCCCGGTATAACGCTTTCGCACCAACCCTCGGCCCCAGGAGGCTTCAACCCCTACAGCAAAAGTCCCACGTCAATAGTTGATTTCCGACGTCAAAAATTGTTTTGACTCTAGGTGAAGACAGATTGAACATACCATGGTAAGGTATCATCAATTGCTTTGTAATGAGATCTCGATTCATTGTAATATAATTATAATTGTAGTGCACGTGTAGTATGACAAATTGTTATTTAATTTGGTGTTATGTCATGATGCAGTGATGTGGACGGCTTTATGTCACAGATCATCATCATCATCATCAGCCTTTTAATGTTCCCACTGCTGGGACACTGGCCTCTTCTCTAGGAGAGGGAATGGGCCATAATTCACCACGCGGGCCCATCTCGTATTGGTGGATGTCACATGTCTTCGAATGTTTGGTTCACGATGTTTTCCTTCACCGTTTTGAGATACAAGTCACAGATACTGTTCAATATTTAAAATAAGGCAACTAACCAAACCAACCCATATTCCTCCCTGAAGTTAAGACAGTATCTAAAGAAAATATGCTTTTTTTCTAACTTAGAAGTTTGATTTTTTACGCTACAAGGGACCGAAGACCTGAGTATATGGTTTAAATTACAACTCGATACTTCCACGCTTCTGAGCTAAAAGGTCCGCGTTTCTGAGATAAAGAGTGTTGACCAACAGACAAACGGACAACAAAATGTTCCTATAAGGGATGTTTTTTTATCTTTTGAGATACAGAACCCTAAAAATAAAAATAATTTAAAAATTTATCGCGCGTTATGTCGCTATGCACGTGAATGCAACAACCTGCATGAGGCTCCATCTCGTCCATTTACTCAAGAAAATGCTTTTACCGATTTCTGGAAATCAAAATAAAATTTAAGTATAATACCTACCTATTTTATTGTCGATTCGACTTGAGAAACACTAGCAAAAAAATGGCTTTATTTTTTTTGCAGATTACGAACTACACCTTCTATTTTTCTTTCATACGCCGGAAATGTAATAGACTTCTTTTCTGATCCATTCTTTGTTGCACTAAGATAAAATAGGTACATTAATAACATCTATTCTTGTGTCACTCTCTCATTGTACCATTCCGTAACACTTGCCCACTGACCGTGCGTCCCCGACCTCACGTCTTTGGCAAAAACGCCTTATTATTTGATATTCTCTATTGAGGTTAGCGTACATACTCGTATGTTGCTATATGTGAGATGCTTGACTCACTCTGACATAATGACGACCACGCAGGTCTAATGCGAGGTTAAGTTGCACTTGTTGGAGTATGCGTGGATGGGTTACCGGATTTGTTTGTACAGAGAAACTAGCTGAGCTGTAAAAATTGTAATAATAATTTAATGTATCTTTTTTTTAAACGAAATTGCGATAAAATTCAATAAATTGTTAATATTTGCATGCCTATGTGATGGCTAAATATGGAAGACTATGTTAAAAAATTAAAACATCTATGTAGGTAATTCATGTGGTGATTCATCATCATCAGCCTTTTAATGTTCCCACTGCTAGGACACAGGCCTCCTCTCTAGGAGAGGGAATGGGCTATGATCCACCACGCGGGCCCAGTGCGGGTTGGTGGATGTCACATGTCATCGAATTTTTGGTTCTAGAAAATTTTCCTCACGATGTTTTCCTTCATCATTTTGAGAGCAGTGGTGATGAAATAAATTACACAAAGTAATGCGCCTGGCTGGGTTTGAACCCGCGACCTACAAACTCGTAAGTCGGGGCCGTTACCACTCGACCACCACTGCTCCAAAATAAATGATTATGATTAAAAATAAATAGTTAACATATGTGAGGTATGAAGAAAGCTTTCCTTTCTTATTGTAGGCATAAAGTAGTTGCTAGGTCACTTATTGTTGGCTGCTTTCTGCCAGGTCTCATAGAACACAGTCGTGAACAAGCAGGCAACTACATCCGAACGGTTGTGTAAGCCGCGCGTCTAAACATTGTACTATTGTCTTTATTTTCCCGTGCAAATCCGTTTTGTAGTACTAAAGACTTGGGACTTTGGCTCGTTTACAGGTTTTTTTTTTGGTGTTAGTCCAAGAATAGCCATGCAGTTCGTAATTTAAAAAAAAAAGAACTTTTCTGCTTTTATTTGGAGTTTTTTTTTAGGGCTACGTTGTCAAATTGCAAAGAACGGAACCTTTCTAGATTCATTATTTTCATTATTGTTTGTCTGTCCGTCGGTATATCACAGCAACTTTTTCCGAAACTATAAGAACTATGTTAATGAAATTTGGTAAGTAGACATATTCTGCGTACCGCATTAAGATTTTCACTAAAAAGTATATACAAATACAAATATACAAATATGTTTATTGTTCAAAAAGGGCAATTACAATAATATAACAGATCTCTGGACTCCACACTAGGATTCCCTGTGTCGTGGAGTCCAGTCTCTTCCATCTTATCAAACATAATAAAATATATATTCAGCAAAAGATATATATACTATTTCTAAACAAGATTCATAAAAAAAATAATAATAATTAGGTATATAAAGAATTAACTAACACATGGCATGTTTTGTGTATTTGTGAATGAAAGTGAGGAGTGTGTGTATGTGTAGTGGGGTGAAAAGGACTGTGTGAGTGTAGGGGGTGAGTGAGTGAAACAGCTTGTGTGTAGTGTATAGTTAGGTTTTTTATAGTGTGTATAAAATCTTCGTGTGCTAAAAATTTTTTAGTATTTTTTCCGTATTTGCGTAATCTAAACCTTTAAGATAAGTTTTAATTTGTTTTTTGCAAGTATATCTTGTCATTGGTAGAATGTTCAACACGTTATTCAGTTTGCGGTATATGAATGGACCCATGTAATTAAAACTTCTTTTGCCAAAATTTAGTCTGCATTTACGTTCATGCCATCTAGGTTTCCTACGAGAATGCATACTCGCAGGAGCCACTGTGACGTTAGCTGTAGGATGGAACTTAAGTGCAGTAGCCAAAATGTATAATTGTCGTACACGCAAGGTACCTGACTCTCGATATAAATCATCCGTAGGGAAGCGTAAAGGTTTCCTGTAGGCTACCTTGAGGATGGATCTACCTTGAGGATATATATATATATAGTTGCCGATATAGTCTGAAGAATCACCAAAAAGCGACAGTGGATAGAGCATATTGCTTGCAGAATGTTGATTGGCCTGTCAGTCTAGTAGTTAGTGACCCTGACTGCTATGCGGGAGGTCGTGGGTTCGATTCCCACCCAGGACAAATGTTTGTGTGATGAGCACGATCATTTGTTCTGTGTCTGGGTGTAATTTATCCATAATATGTATGTATTTAGAAATATATAAGTATGTTTATCAGTTGTCTAGTACCCATAACACAAGCTCTGCTTAGCTTGGGACTAGATGGCATTGTGTGATAGTTGTGGAAAAAAAAAATTGGGCTAAATTAAATAAGAATTTAACAACTGTTGACTAGGAAAAGGGCTATGGATTAAAACAAAAAAAAAAAAGAATGGAATGGTCGATATATCCAAAAGGTTTTCGACTGGACATCGCGTGCTGGAAGAGGTAGCGTTGGAAGACCTTACAAAAGACGAACCATCAGGCCGGAGAGGGTCACGGGAAACTGATGTGAGACGCTCAGCCCTCCTAGCCAAGTTGCTATCGTTTCGCTAACGTCGCTTGGAATAAATGAGTCACCTAAATTCCTTTGTTCTGACCACGTAACTGACCGCCAAGATGACGACAGAACAAAAAAATTGGGGGCATGGCCAACTCAAAGCGTTCGATGTTAACGAAACGATCGTAACTTGGGAGGCAGGTCCGTTCCTTGTAGCGCCAGTTGAGCGAGCTTGATGATATATACTGAAAATGATGATGTATTTCTTAGTCTAAATAGTAGTAGTAGCCTAGAGTGACTGAAGGCAATGGCATGCTACCTAATACATAGGGGCAAAGGCAACGGCGTACTCGCCGTAGCCGTCGCCGCCGCGATCCTGCCGATATCCGGCCACCGTAGACACTGGCTCGCGGACGGTGAGCAAATGGGTAGCTCGCCGTCCGGTCGTCTGGTAAGACCGAGTCCAAGTCGTCAACGGCGCGCACCGTTCCCGCGCGCCTCAAGGAGTTGTCAGCAAACTGCAGGGGCCCTTCAGGGTCGAAGCCTCCTGGAGCCTAGAGGGTGGTGGAAAACTGTTACCTCGACTCCAGGAATAAGGCAAGGAAGGTACGGGGTAGGTTTTTTAGTCAGTAAGAGTCTGACACTGGTCTCCCGCTCCGCCCAAGAGCGGGTTTCGTCATTGGATGATTTTTACCTACCATAAAAAAAAAAACCTAATACATAGGACTTATACTGGTACACTCTGCCTATAACTCACAGCTCATGTCATCTACATGCAAACTACATGCTTATGTATATTCTAATATATAATAGCAATCGCTCGCAGGCCTCATGACATGGTCTCAACGAGGTAGGCCCAAGAGGCGTTGGATCGACGTCGTAAGGGACGATATGCGTGCTAATGGGCTTAAGGCAGAGGACGCAAAAGACCGAGCGAAGTGGAGACGACTAGGCAGGAAAGCGGACCCCGGGCACCGAGGTGAAAGCCAAGGTAGCAACCGGGACTTACGCTAGGTTGATGATGATGATGACTCTGCCTATAACTCAAAGCTCATGTTATCTACATGCAAACTAAATGCTTATGTATATTCTAATATATAATAGCAATCGCTCGCAGGTAACGGCCTAGACGAGCGTCTCATGCACGACATTGCATTACGGTTTGCCATTGACGTGAAGACATCATTCAAATGTGTCAGCTGTCTTTAATCAAAGGGCTACTAGTACTGGTTAAGAATGCAGTCATGTAGCTTTTGTAGGCTTATAATATTCTATCAATAATAAGTTCGCCTAAAGAATTAACATTGCCATTCAACGTGGCAATGCTTGGCAGTCTTCTGGGCACATTTTTAGGAGGGAGTGCTGGGGCAATTTTCTTTTTACAGAACTGTTTTTTTTTTGTTTATTCTTCAATACATTTACAATTGACATTATACAACCAAAACTTGTTATAGGTTTATGTGACAGAGTGGAGATAGCAAACCCGCATACATCATGTAAAATTAAAAAAATAATAAAATTAATTATTACGTTGATTAAAATATGATTTATGACTTTATGACTATTTGTCTAAAACTAATGAACGGATTTCAATGCGGTATTTTTTTTGTTGATAGGTTCACTCTTGAAATCTATCTGATCTGATGGAAAGCGACGATGCGGTCGACGATGTGAACTATTCACTCTTTACTTAAGATTCCAGGATTGTAGCTATTAGGAAACACAGACTCCGGCAAGGAATGCCACTCCTTGGCTGTACGCCAAGTTCTGCCTGTGTCTGTTGAATTCTGTTTGCGTATTTAGACACAGACAGAACTAGAATTGACTTCGACCGTCCTGTTTAAATAAATAAATAAATCTATGGATATCTTCATTTCTGTTTCGATGACAAAGATGTAGCATTTGGGAACACCAAAGAGACAGTAATTATAATAATTACTGTACTACTATAAAAGTAATACTTCCGCAACATTTCAAGAAATTTCCTATTGCAAAGCTCAAAGCAATTATAGCTTACGACAAAGTCGCCAAATAAGTATGACATCACGCGATTATGAGTGATCGGCGTCACCAACAGCTATTAAAAAATCATGCACGGTGCGTGCATTTACATACATTTCTATGTCATTGTGGCATGGTGAAAATAGTAGGTTTTGAATGTATTTATTCTTTTAAATATATTAAAGAATGTGGTCCAAACCCAGCTATCGCATTACTTTATCACCACTGCTCTCAAAACTCTCAAAGTCATGTGCGAACCGCATTCGCGTAGATTACAAAAATATTACGCAATCTATTTAGAAGAAATTTATCCAAGAACTATCCAGAAATACCTGTGTATTCAAAATATCTAAAGAAAGATGTGTAATAAAATGACAATAACGTACAAAGATCTATTTCGGGTTGGCCGAAACCTTCACAAAATATAGCTAGTTTTGCCATCGAAAGAAAAAAAATGGAGAATAGACATATAGGCTTTTATGTCAATTTCATAACTAAGAATTTATGTAGCCTAAAACGTGTATAATTAAATACCTCTTGCTACACAATGTTTGTGCAGTAGCTATTATTGCTGTAGTTAAATAACGGAAGTATTTTTCTGCCTATTATACAACTTACATTAAGTTTTCAATTGAAATTTTTGTAGTTTTAAATTTTTTGTGACAGACTTTTTCAGGTCAACCCGATGGGTCAACCTATGAAATTGCCGTCTGCATAACTGGACTTGCTTGTGGTGGTCTTAATAAAAGTAAAGTCTAAACTAAAACTAAATACATTAAAAATAGCAAACATATCATCAGCAGCTTTTTAAGGTTCCCATTACAGGTACACAAGCCTCCGCTCTATGAGAAGGAATGGCCCATAATCCACCACGCGGGCCCAGTGGGGATTGGTGGATGTCACACGTCTTTCAATTTTTGGTTCTAGGCCAGTTTACTGACTATGTTTTCCTTCACCGTTTTGAGAGCAGTGGTCGAAGCCGTGGCCATGGTCGGATTTCTGAAAGGTCGGATCGGCTTCGGTATGCAGGGCTAAAAAGGAGCGGGGTAGGTTTTTAGTCAGTAAAAGTCTGCCACTATCTCCCGCCTAGTTGTCAATGAATGATTTTTGCCCACCATAAAAAAGACCCTATTATTTATTTATTAAGGGAAAAACAAACAGTGACACATTACAATTTGTAAAGAAATAAAATGCAAAACAATGTGGTTAAATGTGTAACCAACGACGTTTTCCACGGAATACACATATAAAAATTTGCAAAATATGTGATTTAAAACTAAAACCAACACTACTACAACATTTAATAAATAAATATAGTTTTTTTTTTTTAAGCTGCTTTTATGGATATTAATAAAATGAGGAAAAACGTATGTAAATCTAATTGATATAAAAATTACTACTAACTTAAAGTTTTTAACAGTTTAAATTTGAATTTATGAGAAGAAAGAGCAAACATATCAATACGAAGGAAATTCTTATTATAGTTTGAAGTAAGTAGACGTAGAGGCGCCCGCTCACCCGCCTTAGTGCGACAAGAGGACACTGCAAACAGCGGATATCAATGCAGTCATATACATTGTTATTACAAAGGATCATGTAATTCGAGATCACATGGTTTCGTTGTCAAGATTTTCGTTGTATCGTGTATTCGTTGTTATGTGTTTCGGATTAGTAAGCTTTCGGGAAAATTTTATTCGGGGTAACATTTTTCGGCATCACGTAAAACACTCGTTGGAAAAGGTAAGCTCAATTATTAAGCCCAAGTCCCAACACATCGTGGTTCCCATGCAAATGTGAAACACTTGCATTCATTCATCGGGTAACACATTATTTCATTTAGCTGATGATTTTTTGTACAAGCTTGTTTTGCCACTCAACACTGACGGGTAATTATGATGGGGAAACAAAAAGATGGCAAGCGTGAGTCGTGGTATAAAGTAATACCGTATATATTAAGTGTGTGTCTTTTTAATTGGTAGGTAAAAATCATCCAATGATGAATCCTACACAAGGGCGAAGTGGAAAACAGTGTCAGACTCTTACTGACTAAACAACCTACCCGTTCCTTTCTTGCCTTAGTCTCAGAGCCCTAGTGTTACGCTTTCACATCAACCCTTGGTCTCAAGAGTCTTCGACCCAGCAGGGCCCCTACAGTTTGCTGACAACTCCTTGAGGCGCGCTGAAATAGAGCGCGCCGTCTACGATTTGGGCTTGGTCCAGACTGTTACAAACGACCGGACGGCGGGTTACCTATTGCTCGCCATCCACAAGCAAGTTCACTGTAGGGTGGTATGTGTTGCGCCTACTTCTACGCTACATGGGAATCTAACCAGTACAGCTATGTTGCTAAGAAGCGATTTAGCGAAGCAAGCAGAAAGATAGGACTAGTACATCGGGGTTACCAGCTTGGAGGTATACAGAACAGAGTTTAGTCCTACATACCTCCTTTGAAAAGGGAGGATCCTCCGACCAGACAGCTGTTATCATTTGGCGTATATGTTCAAATCGCGCGGAGAACTTAATTGTCTTGGAGACGCCATAGATGGCACTACAAGACAATTAAGTACAGCCTTCTAACGATAGATGTGGCAGGAGGTCGCTTCCTTCTGCGAGGCAGTAATGCTAGTAAAGGAGGCCGACCACATTAGGCAGAGGCAACGGCGCCCTCGCCGTAGCCGTTGCCACCGCGATTCCGCCGATATCCGAACACCATAGACGAGGGCTTGCAGACGACGAGCAATGGGTAGACCACCGACCGGTCGTTTGGTAACAGTCCGGAACGAACCCAAGTCGTTAACGGTGCGCACTGTTCCCGCGCACCTCAAGGATTTGTCAGCAAACTGTAGGGGCCCTACAGGGTTGAAGCCTCCCGGGGCCAAGGGTTGATGCGAAAGCGTAACACCAGGGTTCTGGGACTAAGAGTTTAGCATAGGAAACGACCAATTTGGAACCGTGCACTAACTTCTGACATTTTACAAGTGCCCATGTAGGCCTATGTGAAATAAAAAGATTTTGACTTTGACTCTGACTTTAAGGCAAGGAAGGAATGGTGAGTTGTTTAGTCAGTAAGAGTCTAACACTGTTTCCCGTTCCAAACAAGGGCGGGATTCGTCATTGGATGAATTTTACTTACCATACAAAAGCCTGCTAATGATGTTATTAACTCTCATGTATTGACGAAACCGTCTCCATTATCTTCAATCTTACAATCGAAGGCTGTGAGAACTGGTGAGAAAAATTTTAACAACATTGCAGAACGCAGGGACATAACCTAGGACCTTTTGTTCTACATTCAAGCTTTGTAACATCTAGTACACAGCTTTTTTATGGTAAGTAAAATTCATCCAATGACGAATCCCGCCCTTGCGTGGAGTGGAAAACAGTGTCAGACTCTTTTTGTCTAAATAACCTACCCCATTCCTACGGCGCCATACATACCAAGGCCAGAGCCACCAAACCTTGGCCCTAGTTGGCTTCGACTCTTCTGCAGGGTCTCTACGATGTCTGATACACAATTTACAATATGACTAATAGTGTTTTATAATTCGACGTCACATTGACGCTGTGGTTAAACGATTGGCTGCTGTGCTGTTTGTCACAGGTTTTCTTCCTTTTATAATCTTTATTGTACACTGATATTGTCAAAATACAAAACAAGTGATGTACACAGGCGAGCTTAACCCACAATTGAGCTTTCTTACAGCAAACCTGACGGTTTGCACTTTTACACTTTAATAAGTGTAACTGAAGAAATTTTGAAAACCTTGAGGATACCACAATGTGCACAAAAAAAAAAAATGATTATACCCTTAACAAAATAACATTATATCTTCCTACTCCCGCGTTTTATTCCCTCCCTGAAATTATTGACTACCCAAGGTAAACTCTTGAATCTGAAATTTATACTTTTTTTGTTTTGTTTCGCATACATCGAGGGACTGGAACAATTTTCCAGCTGCGGTCTTTCCGTCCGAATATAATTTAGGTGTCTTCAAGGCCAGAGTGAACCGACTCTTAAAAAACTAGTGCGCCTCACCATCAACGATTGCATCACTGCTTACCATCAGGTGGATTCGCAGTCAAGTACTAGTTTATAGCAATTTAAAAAAAAAACAGGAGGTTTTGTAGGTCAGGAGCATCTATAATTCCCCTGAGTATTTTAAATAATATAATAATAATAATATATTCGACAATCATCACACAACGCCGTCTAGTCTCAAGCTAAGCAGAGCTTGTGTTATGAGTACTAGACAACTGATAAATATACTTATAATGCGTTCGAAATAAGAACCGGAAAGTCAATAACCTCGATCTGTCAAATTTTGAGTAAAAATAACGGTTTGCAAAAAAATCTTATTTGCGTATCAATAAAAAGTTTATTTTTTTATTTTTATGACTAAAAATTAGTTAATTCTAGTTGAAGTAAAAACGTTAGGGTTTAATATATATTTGCCAAATATTTTGTTTTAAGTCATAAATAGTTTAGAAGAAAAACTATTTTCTTTCTTATTTTCATTGTTAGAAACAATTCGCCATTTTCTTCTATTTACCACTACTCAGACACATCACACAGTGAAACAGAGATAAACAAAATTGAAAAACTGTATTCTGATTAAACTTTTTTCATTCACGATTCGTACTTAAATTATTTTTTTAAACATCTTATTTTGTTCACTCTACCTAATTTCTTCGATTTGACAGTTCGACGTGACGTCACAACATTGCTATCGATCCTATTCTCATTTGGAACGGATTGTATATATTTCTAAATACATACATATTATAGATAAATTACACCGAGACACAGAACAAATGATCATGCTCATCGCACAAACATTTGTCCTGGGTGGGAATCGAACCCACGACCTACGGCATAGCAGTCAGGGTCACTAACTACTAGGCTAACAGGCCAGTCAGCCCAATCATCTGGTGCCGAGACCAAGCATAATGTCAACTTATGTGCCAACATTAGACTAACACTAATCTTCACGCTTACTCCACCTAATAGGACAGCCAGTCTAAGTGTTCAATAGGCTGAAGTAACCAATCATTAATCGATCGTAAATCACATCTCCTTATAAAGGGAACAGGTTCGAGTCGAATCCATCATGTGAATGTAATGGCTATGCTTTTGTAAGTTTAGTGGCGTAACTGAAGTTAATTAATAATCACTGAAGGGTCTTTTTTATGGTAGGTTAAAATCATCCAATGACGAACCCCGCCCTTCAGCGGACCGAGAAACAGTGTCAGACTCTTACTGACTAAACAACTTACCCCGTTCCTACGTTGCCATATATGTATACAAGGGCTTGAGCCTTCCTTTCAGACACGAACCCTTGGCCACAATTGGCTTCGACCCTTCTGTTGGTCCCTACGGTTTCTGGTGATATCTTAAGGCGCTTACTAACTTACCATGTCCGGTGAGAACCTACGTCATCCGCAAGGGTCGAAGCCTTCTGGAGCCGCCGATCAGTGTGAAAGTGTTACCGCGGCTCTAGGAATAAGGCAAGGAAGGAATGGGGTAGGTTTTTTAGTCAGTAAGAGTCTGACACTTTCTCCCGCTCCGCCCAAGAGCGGGTTTCGTCATTGGATTATTTTCACCTACCATAAAAAAAAACCTCATCCGCAAAGTGAGGACGCCGTGAAGCCTTCCAGCCACGCCTTATAGAGGGAACTTACCGCCGTAATTATGGCGTGCCCAAACAACGTAAGGGTAGATATTTTTTTAACGATGAAAGAGTGGATATTCGCCGTTTGGTTGTCCACAAAACGATAATCCTTTAAAAAAATTCAAACAAAACAAAGAACCGATGACGTCATGAGTCAATAAGATACATATTACTTAAAATGTACAGTAATAATAATTATATTAGTACGATCAAGGTACAGATGTCCATGAGACTCATCTCACAATCGTCTGGTTTCCGCTCCGTTCACTCAGCTGGACCAATTATGTGTGTTACTAAATGAAGGCATAGGGTCAAAGTGGAAGGTACAGTCAGCAGGTGAGAGAGACGAGAGGGTTTTTTTAATAAGAGAAGGGTTTTTTTCAAAATAGAAAGTTTTATTATACTTATTTATTTTACAATAGGATCAAATAATAAAGTAACCTTAAAACTATATATCATTACATAGTATAAAATAAAGTTGCTTACCGCTGTCCCTATTTATGCTTAAATCTTTAAAAGTACGCAACGGATTTTGACGCGGATTTTTTTATAGTTAGAGTGATTCAAGAGGAAGGATTATATGCATAATACATATATAATATATTCAATATCAGTACCCGTGCAAAGCTGAGGCGAGTCGCTAGTATACACATAAATTGAAAAACTAAAAATAGTTTTTTTTTTGTAGGATATGCTGAGGTAGAAGTTTGACACAGTTTTTGAGTTTGCAATTATTTCCAATTTATTTTTCTTAGTGTCCTTTCTAGGGCACTAGCCTTTAAACTCGCAGAGAGAGTTTCTTCTACCCATACACAATTTTCGTGGAACCAGGCGACGATGATCTTTGTACGTGCTATGCTAATGTTCCAAATTCTTTATTAAAAATATTTTGTTATTAAAAAAACATTTCTATGTAAAAAAACTTACGTATACTTATTTTGTCACATGCCTGTACAAACAGGGTCGGTATATAAAGTTAGTTCACCGCCAATTTACCGTTACATCACAACAATTTGAGATGCGTACTGCGTAGTGACTCGGTACCTGCCTCTAATAGTATTGCTACAATTTAACTAACCTGTTTTTGTTGCGAAAGATTTGAGAAAATTGGAAAATCGTTCTAGAGAATAAGACAAACAAAAGAAAATGTTTGTTTCGGATTAAGATAATTTAATGATAAGACACTCAATTTATTCGTTATATCCGGAGTGGATTCAACCTTGAATACATTAGTAGAATAAAAATACTTTTATTGAGTTGTTATTGCTGTTAAAAACTGTTATTTGCATTTTTGACGTGACAACGTCTCAAATTAGGTTGCGGCTGGGAGTCACTTATGAAAAAGTGTAACGCTCGGTAACGTTACGATGAGTCACCGAACGAGAGAGAGGCCCGCCGAATGCCTTGCGTCTCTCTCCCACTCAACTATGATCGGTCTGCCGCGCGCGCAGCGCTAGAGAATTAGGACGTTGTCACGTAAAATCTTCGCCCGTAAAACCGACTTTACAGGCAACCATTTTTTTAAACCTTAATTTTTGTACAAGTTTTCAAGTGCTAAAATTAAGCTTAACTTCAAACTCGCCAAGATCCAACGGCCTACATATACACCGTGAAATTTTAATGACTTTTCCTAAAGCGAAATGATTTTGTCTTTGTAATACAGTCGTTTCATTATAAATAAAATATCATCATCATCATCATCAGCCTTTCAATGTTCCCACTGCAGGGACACAGGCCTCCTCTCTCTAGGAGAGGGAATGGGCCATAATCCACCACGCGGGCCCAGTGCAGATTGGTGGATGTCACATGTCTTCGAATTTTTGGTTCTAGGACATGCCGGTTTCCTCACGATGTTTTCCTTCACCGTTTTGAGAGTAATGGTGATGAAATAAATTACACAAATTAATGCGCCTGGCTGGGTTTGAACCCGCGACCTACGACTCGTAAGTCGGAGCCGTTACCACTCGGCCACCACTGCTCTCAAATAATAAAAAAATAAATAAATAAAATATCAGAAATATAAAATGTATCGTCGCAAATTATTTATCGGTCCGGTATCACAACCCAAGAGAGCTTATTTTGATTTGCATATTTTCTGCATCGGTTTCCTTTGACGGCGCGTGCGATGCAAGTAGTACCAACAAGTCACGTCTAGAGTTGCTATTGTTTTTCTCACTTTTTTGATTTGATGAAGATTTTTATAACAAAAATGTATTTTTTATTTTTTTACTTTCATTGTATGCTTTGAAAGTACTCCTTATGGCAAGTCGTTCTGTCACGGGAAAACCACGATTATAATTTCACGGTGTACCTATATCGATGTTTCACGCCTTCTTTAGTACGACCTATCCATACTCCACACTACACATACCTGTAGGGGCCCTTCAGGGTCGAAGCCTCCTGGAGCCGAGGGTTGGTGCGAAAATGTTACCGGGGCTCTGGGAATAAGGCAAGGGAGGAACGGGGTAGGTTGTTTAGTCAGTAAGAGTCTGACACTGTCTCCCACTCCGCCCAAGAGTGGGATTCATCGATGATTTTTACCTACCATAAAAAAAACACTATACATACATACTGTTCCCAATTGAAACTTTTTTATATAGTTAAACCTTTTTAGTTATTTTTCTGTAAATATTTTAAAAACTAAGAATAAAAACAATTGTAGTTCTTTGTTGTCAATTGCATGGTGTGGTTTGCTTTTCTCCTCCTCCTAAAATTTCTTGTCTCCCAGATCCATTAATAACATTTTGGTCCTTCTCCCACGTTTACCGGTAAGAAATACAGTTTAAAAATTCGTATGGTGGAGACAAGGAGTCAAGCAAAAGCTCGAGAGGAGGAAGCAAATCAACAAAACATGACTGAACCACCAGTAGTGCGCGGTGATCGCTCCACGAGTTCCAGGACGTCACGATCGTCAGCAACAATCCGTGCCCAAAAGTTGGCCTTACAAGCGGCACATATTCGGAAGGTTGCTGAGGCTGAACGTGCGGCTGCGGCGGCGGCGGCAGCAGCTGCAGCAGCGAACTCGGAGCGAGAGGCTGCTAACCTAGAACTGCAGGCTCAGCTTGCAGCTTTAGAAGCAGATAGTCGAGGGAGTCGCAGGAGCTCTTTATCGTCGGAACGGCAAGTACAACAGTGGTTAGTGTCATCCGATAAGGTAATGCCAGACATTCAGGTAGAACCTATAGCACACTGTTCTACGGCTTGCCTTGAAAGCTTTGAAGACGCAGAATGTCGCCAAGACACATTATGTGGCAGAAAAAGCCCAAAAGGGTTGCACTCTGGTACTACCACAGCGAACATTCCAGTCCCCAATTGTCTTCAACTAAGTGGTAACGTTTGTGGTGGAAGGAGCCCGTTAGCGCCAAACCTACCTGCTGCCACAGCGTTACAGCCACAGTTTCCAATCCCCGATAGTACGCAAGACCCTGCTTCTAATTTTACTAAAAATAAACAACAACCTTCTGATATAACTTTATTAGCACAGGCAATTACGACGTCGATAGCAAAGATCAGTGGAGGTTCGACAATAAAGAATAGCGATGGGCGCCTCCCTGTCTTCGACGGTAAGTCTTTGGACTGGCTCGCCTTCAAGCGAGTCTACGAAGACACAAAGTCTTCCTTCTCCGCTTCCGAGAACCTAGCACGGATCAACCTTGCACTTCGTGGAATAGCTCGTGAAACGGTAGCGGTGCTCCTGGTTTCTGCGCGTGATCCTGTGGAGGTAATGGACGCTTTGAAGCTTAGGTTCGGTCGCCCCGAATTTATTGTTTTACAGGAAATAGCTTCCATACGGTCGTGGCCCAAATTAAATTCCTTAGATTGTGATGATCTCAACAAATTCACCTGCAAGGTAAGAAACTCAGTTGAAGTTATGAGGCTCTTAGGTCAGAAAAGTTACTTAGATTCTCCAGAGCTATTTCAAACCATTCTAGGTAAACTGAACCCTTTACTGCGAAACAAATGGACGGATTTTGCCATAGTTAACTTCTCACAACAGGGGAACACCATGCTTGAGCTGTTAGTATTATTTTTGACTCGCGAAGTCGAAAAGCAGCTCAAGTTTGGCTTAATATCGGAACCCTCAATGGTTGTTAAAAAGTACGAGAAGGTACATTCCGTATCATTTTCAGACGGTTCTCAAAATATTTCTAAGACCTCATCACCTTTTTCGGCAAATAGAAACCACGCAAATTCAATTAAAACTGAAATTAAACCCTGTCCTATGTGTAAACATAAACATAATTTAGCTGAATGTAACAATTTTATGACATTATCTGTCAGTGACCGGTGGCAGTTTGTAAAAGAAAATAAGTTATGTCATAAATGTCTTAAAAAAGGTTCACATAGTTATAAGTTTTGCAAAAATAAGAAAGAGGTTTGCAATGTGACCGGTTGTAATTTCAAACATCATAAACTTTTGCACGACAATGACATACATTTACAAGCTCATACAGTTTTAGAAAACGAACTAGACTGCGAAAATACCGAAACGTCGTCCGATAATCAGGCAAAAGTGTCCGATAAACAACCTGTAGAGGTAATAGCGTACACCTCTTCCGACGAAGACTATATTCACATGAGACCTTTGTTAAAAATCGTTGCCGTTACGATTTCGGGACCGCTACGTAGTGTTGATACTTTTGCTTTGTTAGATGATGGCGCCACTGCTACTTTCATTGATTCCCAGTTATGCAAAGAAATTGGTGTGGCGGGACCTGAATCAAACGTTCGTCTTGACTGCGTTGGTGGTTTAGGAAAAGAGGTCAAGATTCAGTTTGTGGACTTTGACATCAAAGGTTCACAATGTACAGACACGTTCACCATTCGTAAGGCTCGGGCGATTAGTAGTTTAGGGTTATCCAAACAGACTATTCGAACTGAAAGCATCCAACAATTCCCCCACTTGCGAGACTTAAGTGACGTTCTTTGCTATAAGGATGGAGAGCCTAAAGTAATTATCGGCATCGATAACTGGCATCTTACAATTCCCAAATCAATTCGGAAAGGCAACAGGTCTCAACCAGTCGCAATAAACACTAGTCTAGGTTGGGTTTTATTTGGCTTTGAGTCTAGTAGGACGAAGGCTATTGACACAATCAATCATGTTAGTACTTCCAGTGAGGATAATGATCTGAATACACTTATCCAAAATTATTACAAACTAGATTCTCTTGGAATTACTAAAAGAGAGTGTCGTAGCGATAGTGACACTAAAGCGATCAAGATCCTTGAAGCTACTACCCGCCATTTACCTGATAATTCGTATGAAGTTGCTCTTCCTTGGAAGGACGAGCAATTTGAAGCTCCAAATAGTTTTGGCCTGGCTATGTCAAGGTTTAAAAGCTTGGAGAGAAAAATGCTCAAAGACCCGGCCTATGCTGAATTGTATAAATTAAACATGCAATCAACGTTTGACAAAAAATATGCAGAAGGTCCTGTAAGCAGCCATTCGTCCAGCACTAAATGTTGGTATTTACCGCACTTTGGCGTTACAAATTCCAATAAGCCAGGTAAGCTGCGCATAGTTTACGACGCGGCGGCAAAGTCAAACGGGGTGAGCTTAAATTCCATGCTTCTTACTGGACCTGACCTGCTTAACTCTATTATCGACATTCTCTTTCGTTTTCGCGAAGGAAGAGTCGGACTCTCTGGCGATATAGAAGAAATGTTTCCTCAGGTAAAAATACGCGAGGCAAACAGGGATGCCCAACGCTTTCTTTGGCGAAATTCACCTGAAGAACCAATTCAAATATATAGGATGTCGTCAATGATATTCGGTGCCGCTTCTAGCCCTTTTGTGTCCCAATACATAAAAAATAAAAACGCTACTGAATACATTAATGACTTTCCAGAAGCTGTCAATGCTATTCTCCATAGCCATTATATGGATGATTGCATTGTTTCAGTAGATTCAGTAGCCAAAGCAGCACGCCTTGCTGCTGATATTGTTACAATTCATAAAAGGGCTCATTTTAAAATGAGATCTTGGGTGTCGAATGACCCGGCAGCCCTAGCTCTCGTTCCAAGAGAAAACTTATTAGATCCATCTTTAGGTAATGTAAATGTTGATATGGGTAAAATAGATAAGTCTGTTAGAACTCTTGGTTTAGTGTGGCAGCCCGGTGAGGACTGTCTTAGTTTTGAAGTTAAAGGCTTGATCGGTAAATCCATATCCGATAGTTTTACAAAACGTGAAGCTCTTTCTTTATTGATGTGCGTGTATGATCCACTAGGTTTTTTAGCTCCACTCGTGGTGAGGGCCAAGATCATGTTTCAAAATATATGGCGTAAAGTAGCTGATTGGGACCAACAACTCACTCAAGCTGACTCATCGGCTTGGAAAGAATGGCACGCAGTTTGTCTTAATTCCATTTCTAATTTAAAAATTCCTCGTCGATATAATTTGAGCGAGTTTGATACAGCACAGAGAGAACTTCATGTCTTTTGTGATGCTAGCGAGTCCGCGTATGCATCTGTAGCGTATTGGCGTTTGTTGTTACCGAATAATACCATCACAGCAGTACTGATCGGTAGTAAAGTCAGAGTAGCTCCATTAAAACCCTCCTCCATAGCACGTTTAGAACTTCAAGGTGCTTTGGTAGCCGCTCGACTTGCCGACACCATCTGCAACGCTCATACGTTTAAACCGGATAGACGAGTTTTCTGGTGTGACTCCATGAATGTCTTAGGTTGGCTGCGAAATGACGCTCGTAAATTCAAGCCTTTTGTGGCCAACCGTATTGGAGAAATTTTAGAACTCTCAAGTGTCGGAGAATGGCGCTGGGTTCCTACCGAAATGAATGTTGCTGATGATGCGACACGTTTAGATAAAAAGCCCCTAAATATGGAGTCACGCTGGTTTACTGGTCCTATTTTTTTACTATCAGATCAGTGGCCCGTAGAACCAATGGTCACAATACCGAATGCTGATCAGGTAGAGCTGAAACCAAGGCACAGAGTCATATGTCATACAATATCCGATGAACCATTTCATCCCTTATCTCCCATTTCAGCTAGCCCATTGCGTATCAGTAAATGGTTATGTCTCGTCCGAGCCACTGCTCTAGCTCATTTATTTGCACGTAAGCTTCTTAACATTTGCCGTAGAGTAGGTAACACAAAACTAACTCCTCTTGACTTGTCAGCGGTTGACTTACAATCAGCAGAGAGTCATGTACTATGGCAAAGCCAGATAGACTGCTTCGAAACAGAGATTGTTTGTATAAAAACAGCGACTTCCCTGCCACGCTCCAGCAGATTATTGAATCTGTCTCCTACCATCGGTGAGGATAACCTACTTCGGTTATCAGGACGGATCACTGCTGCTACTGGAGTCTCGAGTCAAGCCAAGTCTCCAATCATATTAGATGGAAAACACCCAACAGTACGCCTCTTAGTGTTGCGCTACCACCAGAAAGCCGCTCATGCTAACACAGAGACAGTCGTGAACGAACTTCGTCAAGTTTACTGGATAATACATTTAAGAAGCACAGTTCGGTCAGTCGCTAACCATTGTTTATTCTGTCGACAACGAAAGGCTACGCCATACAATCCGCCTATGGGAAAACTTCCAACAGCAAGATTAGCCCACAATGAAAGACCTTTCTCCTATACAGGTCTGGACTACTTTGGCCCCATCCAAGTTACCATCGGGCGCAGACACGAGAAACGGTATGTCGCTCTCTACACATGTTTGGTCATCAGAGCGGTTCATCTTGAAGTTGTTCATAGCCTCTCCACCGACGCGGCGGTAATGAGTTTGAGAAAATTTATCGCACGGCGCGGTTGTCCTCGTCAGATGTACTCGGACAATGGGACAACCTTCGTGGGTCTTAACCGAGAACTGAAGAAACTGTACGGTAGCCAAGTTTCCTCTTTTGCTACAAATGAAGCTATTGAATGGAATTTTATCCCACCAGCAGCGCCGTTTATGGGCGGAGCATGGGAGCGTTTAGTGCGAAGTATTAAGACTGTGCTAAAGGTGACACTAAAAGAAAAATCGCCATCAGAAGAGGTTCTGACAACACTCCTTGTTGAAGCGGAGGCGATCGTTAATAGCAGACCACTCACGCACGTTTCTCCCGATCCAGATTACCCGGAAGCGTTAACACCTAGCCACTTTTTAATCGGTACCTCATCGGGAAGGAACATTCCGGCGAACTCAAGTGAAAGAGATCTGCACGGTAGAATTTCCTGGCGGAAGGCCGTTCAATTGGCAGATCAATTCTGGCGTCGTTGGGTGTTAGAATACTTGCCGCAACTACATTTATCTAGAGGTGCCGGACAACGACCTGACATTAAAATTGGAGATGTGGTGATCATTGTCGACAACAATCTCCCACGAGGTGTGTGGCCTAAAGGCCGAATTGAAAAAGTGTACCGTGGCAGGGACGGAGTGGCAAGAGTGGCCGATGTGCTGACAGCAGCAGGAATTTTTAAGAGGCCGCTTAAAAAGCTAGTACATTTATAAGGAACACTCTTATTGTCTTTAAAAAAAAATGGGCGGATGTTCCCAATTGAAACTTTTTTATATAGTTAAACCTTTTTAGTTATTTTTCTGTAAATATTTTAAAAACTAAGAATAAAAACAATTGTAGTTCTTTGTTGTCAATTGCATGGTGTGGTTTGCTTTTCTCCTCATCCTAAAATTCCTTGTCTCCCAGAGCCATCCAATAACACATACCTAAATTAAAACTTAACGCGAGTCTATAAACGCAAATCAATTATCAAAGAAGGACAGAATCAAATAAGGAAATTGATTTCCAAAAAAAAAAAACTTTTAATTACCTTCTATAAACGTATGGTTATATTGACCTAGTTACATCAATATGTGATGTACCCATCACGATTGGAATCATATGTAATATTAATACATCATTCGGATATCACGATTATTTTACTCTCAAGGTAATGCCCAAGTCGACCAGCAATGGGTAGTTCACCGTGCGGTCATCCCGTAATCATCTGGAACAAGCCTAAGTCATCGACGTCGTCCTGTGGGAGGATCGAAGCCTACTGGTGCCAAGGGTTCGTGTCTGAAAGGAAGGCTCTGGCCCTGGTATATATTATGGCAACGAAGGAACGAAGTAGGTTTAGTCATTATACTTTCGTATGCCGGAACACAGATCTACGCGAGACACAATATATATTTTTTATTGTGTCTCTAATTACAGCATACGAGAGGTTAAGAGTCTGATACTGATAGGGCGGGATTAATCATTGAATAATTTTTGTCTACCATAAAAATCATCCATCATTATGCGTACAGCCAAGGAGTGGAATCCTTGCCGGAGACTGTGTTTCCTGATGGCTACAATCCGGGTATCTTTAAGTTAAGAGTGAATAGGTTACTTCTAGTTAAGCGCGCTCTATCGTCGACCGCATCGTCGCTTTCCATCAGGTGAGATAGCGGTCAAGCGCGAACCTATAATCAATAAAAAAAAATAAAAAAAAAACGTGTAAAAGTATTTATTAAACTTATTTGCAAATATAATTACCATTTATCTGAAAAGTCCTCTTTCTTCGCCTTAGAGCGAAAAAATTCCCGCCGATCGCCTCCACGAGGACACGGCGCTACTCTTTCCAATTGGGGTATACCTCATAACAATAGAGGTGACCTAGGCATCGATGAAGAACGAATTGAATATAATGACCAAAGAATCTATCGTGAAAATATCTTACCTGACATAGAAATAAACGATATTATTATAACTGACGAGTCACGTCTCTATTGTTTCCGTTATACATATAAACATCCATTACTCTATCAATACAAACACATTAAAATAATTATGCTCTAACACTTTTCTATAAAAAAAAATCTAACTGTGCCAAACCTTGGAATTTTTTTATGGTAGGTAAAAAACATCCAATGACGAATCCCGCCCTTGAGTGGAGCGGAAAACAGTGTCAGACTCTTACTGACTAAAGCACCTACCCCGTTCCTACGTCGCCATATATACCAGGGTTAGATTCCTCCTTTCAGACACGAACCCTCGGCCCCGACCTTCGGCTTCGGCTTTGACACTTCCGTAGGGTCCCTACGGTTTTGCTGACAACTCCTTGAGGCGCGCGAGAACTTTGCGCGCCATCGACTACTAGACTTGTTCCGGACGTCGACTACTAAGGCTTGGTCCGGACGATTACGGCCAAACCTTGGATTAAAAATACTGTAAGTGTATAACTTAGCGAGCCATAAGTTAGGCTTTGCGAACTTTAGCGCTTGTGCACTCGTACAAAATCATCATCATCATCATCATCAGCCTTTTTAATGTTCCCACTGCAGGGACACAGGCCTCCTCTCTAAGAGAGGGAATGGGCCATAATCCACCACGCGGGCCCAGTGCGGGTTGGTGGATGTCACATGTCTTCGAATTTTTGGTTCTAGGACATGCCGGTTTCCTCACGATGTTTTCCTTCACCGTTTTGAGAGCAGTAGTGATTAAATAAATTACACAAAGTAATGCGCCTGGCTGGGTTTGAACCCGCGACCTACTACACGCAAGTCGGGGCCGTTACCACTCGGCCACCACTGCTCTCGTACAAAATGAAATGGTTTAAAAAAATAAATGACACTAACAGTTGTTAATAGCAAAGTACTGCTAATGGTATATATAACCATTTACGTTTTTAAAGCGGTAACTCTGCAAAGCCTAACTTCAGGCTTACACCAACTGCAGAGTTTTGACTCTGGACCAGGCCCCAGTAGCCTTTGGGCTACTGGGGCCTGGTCCAGTTTCTGAAAGGAAGGTAAGAAAGAATGGAGTAGGTTGTTTAGTCAGTAAGAGTTTGACATTATTTTACGCCCCGCCAAAGGGTGGGATTCATTATTACATGATTTTTCTCACCAAAAAAAAAACGTTAGAATGCCCGTACCTATTGTACAACTTACGATTTGGTGTATCTTCCGCATCGCTGTCGACTGGTAAAGTGCCCAAAAGGATGGCAGCATTGCCACGCTGTATGGCAATGCTTATTCTCTACCCAAGGTAAAAGCCAGCCAGCCCTTAAGTCACGCAAAGTGTCAACAAGCCATTTAGAAAGCTCATTAAACAACTTGTGGGCACTTGGACCCCACGATCTGATTTTTTTAATTTGATATAAACTAGTGCTTGACTGCAATCCCACCTGATGGTAATCATTGATGCAATCGCTGATGGTGAGGTGCACTAGTTTATTAAGAAGAGCCTATTCACCTTGAAGACACCTAAATTATAATCGAACAGGAAGTCCGCAGCAGGCATACTGTTCCAGTCCTTCGATGTACGCGATATAAACGACGAGGTAAATCGAGTCCGGATCTTAAAAGTTTTAAGAATGTAAAGGTTATTGTACGACAGGAAAAATCATCCAATGACGAATCCTGCCCTTGGGCGGAACAAGAAACAGTGTCAGACTCTTACTGACTAAACGACCCCGTTCATTCCTTGCCTTGGTTCCAGGACCTTGATGTTACGCTTTCGCTTCAACCCATGGCCTCAAGAGGAACTACGTAACGGATATTTACCGTGATGGTCCGATGGTAGAATTGTCTTTTCTCTATTTTTTTTAACTTTTCATGCAATACTTTCTTCCATCTTTTCTTTCACCTGTAAAATGTTCTTTTATTATTGAGTGACATATTTTCTACAGTCAGTAAAGCCGCCATCAAAAGCTAGTTCTTAACCAGAGTATTTTTAATTTAATCTCCGCTTAACTTTAGATTAAAAAATTCAATTTAATTAATTGGAGAATCATCCTTTCTCTCACGTCCATCTTAAAGAATTTACTCCATTTTCCAATTACAAGAAAAAAAAACCCGGAAGCCACCCCACCAACGCATCCTTGGTTGCTAAACGAATGCAGAGCATGTATATAAGCGTATGGGTTCCCTTGCAATTGTCAGTCGTCCGTGTACATTTCTTGCGTGCACACGTTAGAAGTAAATCTGTGTCTGTGTTAGTGCAGTGAAGTGTAAGGAACGAAGCCGAACGTAAAAGTTAGTTTTGTTCTTTTTTTTAATTTCTAGTTCTAAGTGTGTGGCCATTTCTTTTTTTTGCAGATGCAAGAGTTTTGTAGTAAAGAGGTGTTGCATGTTTTTGCTAATGCCTATTGCATTTTGCAAGTTTAAATGTAAAGAGGATTCCTACTGCTTAAGATCAAGGGAATATTTGAAATTTAGACTTAATTCTTGGTATTTTACATAACTAATAAATATCATAGATTATAATTACATAGGTACCAACTATAAATAATATGTGCAAAGAGTAAAAAAAACTCAATGGACATCAAAAAATTACAGCATATTTTTTTTCCTAATTTATTAACACTTGAAAAAATATGACTTAAAAAATATTTTTTCATACTTTATTGTTATTTTGTTTTAATCATAACCATTAAACTACTTATGAACTAAACAAATAAATATTTTAACTTAAATGGTACCATATACAAACTAAAGATAATAACATTGTTATTTGTATTAATCTCCAATAGAGATAACTTAACGAAATGCCAATAACAATTTTTGAACAGCAATAACAACTGCAAATTGCATTTAAACCATTTATTTTTGTACGAGTTTTCAAGCGGGTTATATTTTCAGAGCCTTACTTCAGAATCGCAAAGATACGACGGCCGTACTGTATTTGACATAAATTAATTTATACTGTTTATTTTAATTTGAAATTTTTTACATAACATATAAAATAAAATCTTAAATATAAACTTAACTAAAATAAATATTTACACCAAACCTAACTATGTACATATAATACAAAAACACAATACTCAAGCGTCGAAATATTCCTCCACATCGCTGTCATCTGGAAACGTGCCCAGAAGACTGGCAGCATTACCATGTTGGATGGCAATGCTAATTCTTTGGGCAAAGAAAGAGCCAGCCCTCTGGGCAATTAATTTATACTTACACAGACATATAATGATTACATACATATTATATACCTGATTGAACTCATTAGATCGAACCAATTGAATTTCACAAACTGCTGATTAGCTGTCTTCCTCTTTCCTAATTTTTGCTGAGCCTGACAGGATCCATATTGGTCTGTGACAATTTTAAACACCATCCATGTACTCATATGAACTGCAATAAAATATTGAGTATTGAAATACAGCGAAAACCTTAAATACACAATTTTAATTTTATACAATAGAATAATACAATAGAGTACTGTTTCTAATGTATAAATTGTAAATAATATTTCTTACTAATACGCAGTAACAATAATTTAAAATATTAGAATTAAAAAAAAAAATAAGTACACCCCACCTTCCTTCTTTGCCCATTCGCACTGGGGCCAAACCTTCCTTTCAGAAAAAAACCCTAGGCCCAGTAGGCTTCGATTATAATCCAGGAGTCTTCAAGTCTGGAGTGATAAACTAGTGCGCTTCGGAGATACTCTGCAAAAGGGTCGAAGCCTACTGAGGCCGAGAAGGGACGGGGTGGGGTGTTTAGCCAGTAAGAGTCTGACACTGTTTCCCGTTTCGCCCAAGAGCAGGATTCGTCATTGGATGATTTTTGCACACCATAAAAAAAACTAGTTCACCATCAACAATTGCATCACTGCTTACCGTCAGGTGGTATTGCAGACACTAAATTATATAATTAAAAACAATCACAGAAATATGAACTATAAAATTTCTAAAAATACCAGCAAATTGGAAATAACAAATCAAAATTAACTACAAAACAATATCGATTCATCAAAAAACATAAAAAGCAACGACTTCCTAACAGTTTCCTATATTGTTCACAAATTCATCAAAAAGCAACTAATTTAATGACACTTCATTCTATCTGAAATATCTGTTATTTATTCATTACTTACTATCTGACCCGATCGTATTGCCTTATAGCTAATTGTTTTACTCATTTCGTTTGATTTTTTTCCGTTTAAACCTTCCCTGAACTATAACGAATATTTTTCTACACTAGAATTGGCCAAATTGGTCCGGATTTTCTCTGCTGTTGTCGAAACAAATAAACGCAAACCATTCTGTCGGCGAAACGTCCATCGGTGAAACGTTCTACCGACGAATCTCACAAAAACGAAACGTCCTGTCGGCGAAACGTCCATATGTGAAACGTTCTATCGACGAATCTCTCAAAAACGAAACGTCCTGTCGGCGAACAGTCCAAAGGAGAAACGACTGTCGGAGAATGCCTGCAAAATCACTTCGTACTGCCTTATACCTCATTGTTTTCCTCACCGTTCAAACCTTTCCTGAACTATAACGAATAGGTATTTCTAGACTAAAATTAGTCAAATCGGTCCAGCTGTTGCCGAGTTTTAGCGAGACTAATTAACAGCTATTCATTTTTAGTGTTCCGTAGTCAACAAGAAAACTTTATAGTTTCGCCAAGTCTGTCTATATTCTGTATGTCTGTGCGCGGATAATCTCCGACCTTTAGCACTACAAAGCTGAAATTTGATACCCATATGTATATCAATCACGCTGACAAAGTATTAAAATAAAAACTCCACAGGATTAAAACGATCAAAACTTAACCGTGGTTAACTAGTAGATAAGCTTTAATATTTATTAGTTTAGATATTCATAATATTTAATAGAATTTACTTTCGAGAATCAACCAACTTAACTTATTACCATAAGTATGGAAGCCAAGCGATTTGAATATAATAGGTTTATTTGAGTTCCATTCAAAGTTATTAAATTATAATCTTAGTGAGTTTCACGTATTCACTGAACATCATTCAAATTAAATTACTTTACGCTGGTTACTTGGTGGAATTGTTAGCTGACGTAATTTAAAGAGGTGTGTGGAAGATGAGACTCTTAGGAGGTCGAATTCTATTAGTCATCATCATCAGCCTTATTAATGTTCCCACTGCTGGGACACAGGCCTTCTCTCTAAGAGAGGGAATGGGCCATAATCCACCACGTGGGCCCAGTGCGGGTTTGTCGATGTCACATGTCTTCGAATTTTTTGTTCTAAGACATGCTGGTTTCCTCACGATGTTTTCCTTCACCGTTTTGAGAGCAGTGGTGATGAAATAAATTACAACAAAGTAATGCGCCTTGCCGGGTTTGCACCAGCGACCTACAACTCGTAAGTCGGGGTCGTTACCACTCGGCCACCACTGCTCTCAAACCGACGTACTATTTATTTATTTACTAGCTTTTGCCCGCGGCATCGCCCGCGTGGTATTGGGGTTGGGGTTTCCGAGATAAAAAGTAGCCTATGTCCTATTTCGGAGTGTATCCTATGCCTGTGCCAAATTTTATCCAGATCCGTCCAGCCGTTTTGGCATGATTGAGTAACAAACATCCAAACATCGTAACTTTCGCATTTATAATATTAGTAAGATATACACACAAACACAAAAAGAAAATAACAAATACAGATAAAAAGTACAAAGGAGCTGCTTATTTCTAACGAAATTTCTTCATACATTTTCATACAACCGCTCTTAAGTGATTATGTTGTTATTACACATCTTTCTTCAGATATTTTGGATACACAGATATCTTGTGAATATTATCTAGACTTCTGTAGATATCAAAACATAGTTTTGGGTAAGAGTAATCTAGTAAAGAACTCTGAAATTATCACACCCCCAATTCCCTTGTTCGGATTTCACCTCAACAAAGGAACGTGGCTATCTACAAGCGCTCACTTTAACCGAAACGATTGTAACTTGGCAAAGAGGCCTTATCGTTTTGCCCAAATAAAACACTCAATTACATATTCAAAACTTTACCCAACCTCATAATTGAACTGATCACAATTGCGCTTGCGACCTCTAAACCATAGATTTAATAACTAGATTTAATAGCAGAAATCATTTGGTAGTGTCTTTATTATTTTTAACACCTTCAAAATAGATATGGCGATTTGAGATAAGAAAAGAATATTCGAAATAATAATCGAAATATCGATTTTCTACGAATAATTGAAATATCGATTTTCTATGCCAAGAAAATCTTTGAAGTTTATATCGAAAACTTGAAATTGACATTCGTTCATCATCTCCCCAAGACGCTGGCTTGCAGACGGCGGGCAATGAGTGGCTCGCCGTCCGGACGCACGTCTTAAGGAGTTGTCAGCAAATGTAGAGTTTCTGAAAGGAAGGCCCGGAAATCAATCCTTTAGAACTCGATTTATTACCAAATCGGTTCTTTAATCGATTCCAAAATCGATTTTCTTGAAGAAAAATTGCCATCTCTAGTTGTAGATTACTATGGCACTAGTTAATTACTATTCATTAATATTTTATTGCTGTAAACTACAAAATTAACCTGCTTAATGGCCATTTCAGTATTGTACGCATTGAACAAAATGGTAATATTATGTTTAAAATTCGTTATTGTAATTTATCTTTAAGAACGGCCAGCCCGAGGAACATTTTCATACAACCACTCTAACGTGATTGTGATGTTATGACACATCTTTCTTCAGATATTTTGGATACATAGATATCTTGTGGATACTATCTAGGCTTTTATAGAAATCAAAACATAAATAAGTGTAAGAGTAATCCAGTAGTATAGTAGACCTCTGAAAATCTGCTATTTAGCGTGAACTTTGACTTCACATAATATACTCCTACTCCGAATGCCAACACAGTTTTCAGGTGTTATCTCTCTTTTTTCGCATTACTTTTGCATCAAATATTACTTTGGATTGCGTTAAATGAAGCAACAAGCTTTTAAACCATGCGCCATGTTGACGTAGGCTAGTGAGGGAGGCCCACCTTAAATGTACTTCATTTGGTGATTAAAGTGATACAGAAAAACAAAAGAACAAACATAAATAAATTGTATATTTAAGTACTTTTAAACTGCTAGCTTAGCATACCATCAACTTTATAAAGTTCCCTCTGCTGGGAGTCAGTCCTCTCTAGGAAAGGAAATGGGCCATAATCCACCACGCGGGCCCAGTGCGGGTTGGTGGATGTCACATGTCTTCGAATTTTTGGTTCTAGGATATGCCGGTTTCCTCACGATGTTTTCCTTCACCGTTTTGAGAGCAGTGGTGATGAAATAAATTACACAAAGTAATTCGCTTAGCCAGCTAAGCGCATTACCTCGAAATACAGTTGTAGGTAACGGGTTCAAACCTGGGTTTGAACCTGTTAATTCGAGGACTTTACCGCTCGGACTGAGAGCAGTGATTACATCATTACATAGTATAAAACAAAGTCGCTTCCCCCTGTCCCTATGTATGCTTAGATCTATAAAATTAAGCAACGGGTTACGATGCGGTATTTTTATTAGATAGAGTGATTAAAGAGGAAGATTTTTATGTATAATACATACATAATATCAACATTGCACCCGTGCGCAACTGGGGCGGGTAGCTAGTCATCATCATTACATAGTATAAAACAAAGTTGCTTAGTTTAAAAGTACGCAACGGATTTTGATGCGGTTTTTTTTAATAGATAGAGTGATTTAAGAGGAAGGTTTATTGGTATAAAATATCACCTTTGCACCCGTGTGAAGCTGGGGCGGGTCGCTAGTGTTGTATAAAACAAAATATGTATGCCTCAAAAAGAAACATTGCTCGACCAGCATCTATCTTCCATTATAACAAAATTATCATCAGTCAAATGAAATGATTACCAAATGATAATTTCTTCGTAGCCATTTGATTGACATGTCAGTACACTCGTACGTAATCCCAACAGAAATTCATTTTACATTAATGGGACCTGTCGAAACAATTTCACATAGATTCACATAGGTCGCAGCGAGTTACATCCTATTGCGGCAAGAGCACGTAGATGTGGAGTAAATCGATTAGAAATGACCGAGTAAACTATTGCATGTGGTACTCCATCGTGAGAAAAGTCGGCCATTTTCCGGGATGACATTTATATGTGTATTGTCGATTTGGACTAAATATTTAGTTTATTGAGAAGCAGTGGCGGCCGAGTGGTAACGGCTTCAACTTACTAGTTGTAAGTCTCGGGTTCAAACACAGCCAAGTGCATCACTTTGTGTAATTTATTTCATGACCACAGCTCTCAAAACGGTGAAGGAAAACATCGTGAGGAAACCAGCATGTCCTAGAACCAAGAATTCTAAGACATGTGACATCCACCAACCTGCACTGGGTTTGCGTGGTGAATTATGGCCCATTCCGTCTCCTAGAGAGGAGGCCTGTGTCCCAGAGGTGGGAACATTAAAATGGTTGTTGATGATGATGATTATCATTGTCGATTTGTACTAAATTCATGTTACCTAGTCAGCAAACATTGACTGTGTCTCTAATATTATTTAGGTTCTGATTTCATTTCTTCCCACCACTTTATTTTCTTTTTTGATTTGCTAGAGCAGTACACCTCAGACCACCTCCTTTTTTAATTTCAGCTCTTACACTCTATTCTAAGGCTGCTAGTAGATATAAACTGTCAGCTATAAATCTATAATCTCATAAGTATTTTTTAATTGTTACTATTTTGGTGTACAATAAAGTTTTATTCTATTATTTCCTTATGAAAATTATCGAAAGACATCTCCGCGCCCTTACATGAGTAGGGAAATAGTGTCAGAATATTACTGACTACAAACCTGCGAGCTCAACGAGCAAACAGAGCAGATTTTCTGAAATTTACTCACTAAAGGGGTTTTAACGGGGTTCCAAGGTCTTTATAGAAAACCTATTTCCGCGCAGGCGAACCGCTGATAGAAGAAAGTCCTATTATACAACCAGTGGCGTAGCGTGGGTGGGGCGGAGGGGGTGGCTCGCCCCGGGCGGCAGCCCGTAGGGGCGGCAAAATGTCGCCGTTAAAGCGGGTAGAGATCTTCATTTCATGTGTCAGAACAAGTCAAAAAACAACAATAACTATAAAATTGAAACAGAGGCGTCTGTAGGACTTGTGGCGCCCGTTGCACACGGGCGCCACAAGTCCTACAGACGCCTCCTCCAGTACCACGCCCTCTACTTTAGTAGAAGGGGGTCAAAATGGAATACTAACAGTTATACAGGGTGATTTTGAAGTTGTGAACAAAATTTTAACAGTGGTTTCTACTCATGATACTGAACAACTTTCTTCAAGAAAAAAAAATTGTTGTGTCAATTCCAAAACAATAGCTTTTTTATTCTTTCTCCCAATAATTGTATTAGTTCAATAAAAGAAACCTCATTGCCTGTGAAATTTAATTTGAATTAAGCACCAGCTATAGAATGGGGGCGGCAAAAAAAATGGTTACATTTGAGGGAGTGCAACTGTATAATAAATTACCATCAAGTCTTAGAAATGTACACTCACTCAATGCATTCAAAATTCAGCTCGGCCAGTATTTAACAGCAAGTAAAACACGCTCACAGAAATGAATGCGTTGGGTGGGTCGTGTTTGTGAAACTGTACATAGTGGTGAAGTCGAACCTTCATATTGTTAACATTCATTTATTGTTCTCAAGTAAGTGACATTTGTGTATGTTTTATTGAGAATAAAGTTTCTTTAAACCTAAAATGGGTCTTACGCCCCGGGCGCCGAGATTGCACGCTACGCCACTGTATACAACCTAACTCCGCAAAATTTTAACCTTTTGAATACTATAATTAGAGACATAATAGAAAGACAATAGGTTCGCTCCGGGCTCAAGAGTTTAATAGTCGTATAACAACAATAATTTATTAAACATCTAACCTTTTTAAAAACGCATAAAAATACAAATTGACACAAAATAATCTTCAAAACAATAGAAATGACACACACAATACACAATAACAATAAATTTGTTAAAGTTGTAATGTTCGTCCTATATGTATGTATATCAAATACTTATATAAAAATTAATCGCAAAATGTGTTGGTAAGCGCAAAACTCGAGAACGGCTAAACCGATTTCACTAATTCTTTGTTTATTGTGTAAATTGTGTTTGTTATTGTCAGGAGAAGGTACTTACTAAAAAAAAGAGTATAGTAGGGTAGATTAGGATAGAGTAGGGAAAGTGGAGAAGAGTAGAAAAACCTGTTGCCGGGAGCGAAGCCACGAGCAAAAGCTAGTTTGTAATAAATGCGGTGTACAATAAATTATAAATAAATAAATGAAAATTTCAATACTAAAGGTCAAAAGTATTAAAAAGAAATAAATAACAAACATGTACAAAAGCAACAACAAGAAGGGTCTTACGTCGCGTCGCAAGGTGTAAGGCGACGCCAAACACCAGCAACATTGAGGGAACAAAATAGGAGCGTCGCTCCCCTCGCATCAAGATTTTTCGAACAATAATATGTCCTTGAGAATTAAAACGGCAAAGCGAGTAACCAAGATACCTGGAAAGAATGGAGGGAAGCCTTTGCCCAGCAGTGGGACAGCACAGGCTAGTTATCATCATCAGCCTTTTTAATGTTCCCACAGCTGGGACACAGGCCTTCTCTCTAGGAGAGGGAACTAGGGGGCTAGCTATAATATAATAAATAATAATATGTCCTTAATTTATTAAACACAATATGAATAAAAGCCGTATACCAAAAAAAATATACCAAATACCATAATTAGAGACATAATAGAAAGACAATAGGTGTGCGAAGAGTTTAAATTTATTCTTTAATTTGTGAAAATTTCATAAAAATACAATACTAATGCGCCTCACCACCAACGATTGCATCACTGCTTACCATCAGATGGGATCGTAGTCTAGCATTAGTTTATAACAAACTAGCTTTTGTCAGTGGCTTCGCCCGCGTACATAAAATATAGCCTATGTCACTCAAGAGTAAAGCAGCTTTCTGTTGTTGCTAAAATTTTTCCAATCGGACCAGTAGTTTCAGAGATTACCCCCTACAAACAAAAAAACAAACTAACAAAAAAACAAACTTTACCTCTTTATTATACTACTAGTGTAGATAAAAAGAAAATACACAATACATGCCTGGTATTCACTTTTTTGTCTGTATCAGACGTAACTTTCAAAATAAATTACACCAAGTTCTATGACAAAAAATGTTAATATTTATATATCAAATTATTAGGAAAATGGTCTAATTTAACATAGATTTTTTTCAAAATATACCAACTAACCCTTTAGACGTGATATTGGTTTTAGAAAAGTCAAATTTTCAAAAGTCGTATTCTCCCCCTTAAGTAGTTGCCAAGGTCCGGATATGTCAAGTACCTTCCATATTTGCTTTAGAGCTATGACTGTTAATAGTTTCTCGTAGTATGTTGCTACAGAGATTTAGTAAAGAGTTTAGCTTTCAATTTTCCTTTGAAAAGAAGGATTTAGGTCAGATTAACCATAATCTGCATCTACGTACATGTCGCGGTCAAATCTTAGAAATTCGAAGCCTACTCAAGCCAAAAGGGTCGAAGCTTACTGAGGCCCAGGATCTCTTTTTAAAAGGAATGTTTGGCTCCACTGCGAAAGGCATAGAAGGAATGGGGTGGGCTGTTTATTCAGTAAGAGTCTGTCACTGTTTACCACTCCCTTTAATAATAATAGTTTTTTATTTAAAAAGACAACAATATGGTCCACTTTGTTAGTTAGCTTAAAATTACTTAAAACTAGTGTTAGAAAGTACAGATACCATACCATACTGGATTTAAATTATACAAGTCAAAAAGACGAAAGTTGAAACAAAGGATAACGTCCAATTCATTTTATTTAATTAATTTTTTGAACAACATTATTTGTATTGAGTATTTACAAACGAAGTCCAAAAAAGTAAAGAACAATGCCCAGATCTCTTGCTAATGCCCACCTATTTATTGCTGTGCAATTTTAACAATTTATATATTAGCATTTGGTTGACACATAATATGTATTTGATTGTGTTAGATATTATATAGGCAGATAACTTATAATTTATACCAAATCAAGTAATTTATAGGGCCATATAAACTTCATAATGAGCGTGCAGTTCTACAGATCTACAAACAAATGTGCTTATTTTATAAATTGCGGCAGTAAATGTTATTCAATACATAAGTTACTAACGAGAAACAAACTTAATCAATGTTCTACGCTACTAGAAATTAATAGGATTGTGTAGGGCTGCTAAAAGTATTAAGACCGATACTCGTATTTAATAAAATAGTTTTGAACTGTAGGAGATATTAAAAGTACTCAAACATGTGGAGATAAATTCTGATAGTGATAAAAGCAAACAATAATGATAAAACATACAAGATTGAAAGTATTTTTGTGTATCTCAAAAAATATAAAAATGTTATTACGTTACATCCAAAAAAGAAGAATAAACTAAATAATAATAATGTTTTTTTTTATTACATGCTTTTAAGGCCAAAAAACATCCAGATCGGTCCCTGAAAAAATACAGTTTTATGGAAAAACTACTCAATAAACTTGGTGGTACACTAAACTATAAAAGTATAAAAAATAATTGATTTAGAATAAATCATTATTTTTTTAAATAACCAGTCCAAAAACAAATTACACCTTCTTTTTAAGTCCTTTTAATATTGTAATATACCCCTTTTAAAAAAAAAAGAGTAACCATACAGTTTCTTGCCAATTCTTCTCCATAAGGAACGACCAATTTGAAACCGAGTTTTATCAGGGCCCATGTAGATAAATATTTGGTCCACTGTACGTACACAAACATGGAGTAATGTTGACTAGTAGAGAATACAATCAATCAAATCAAAATCAAAATTTTATTTCATATAGGCCTACAAGAGCACTTATAAAACGTCAGAAGCTAGTGCACGGTTCCAAATTGGTCGTTTCCTATGGAGAAGAACCGGCAAGAAACTCCATGATTACTCTTTTTAAAAAAATGATTTCTTACAATATTTCGTTGTTACTATATATACATATACTGTATTCATATATATACTGTATTCAAAATTTAAATAAATAAAATATTGGTTAATACGAGTCCTTACCACTACTTAATTCTAGTGATTAAACCTTCATAAAACTTATTACAAATGTACATTTCCATAGACCTGACTAACGAATGTCCTTATAAATGAATGGCGGTAGTTAATGCTCTTCAATGCACAAGTAACTAACTCAATCAGCCAGTCAATGGTCTTCGTTACTATGTAACTGTGAATAGAGTTCGTAGGGCTGTCGTGGATGGCCTGCAGGGTTATTGGAAAGACTCATCACGATCCTTACTCGACTAACGAGTTGTAGGTCGCAGGTTCAAACCCAGCCAGGCGCATTACTTTGTGTAATTTATTTCATCACCACTGCTCGCAAAACGGTGAAGGAAAGCATCAGGAGAAAACCGGCCTGTCCTAAAACCAAAAATTCGAAGACATGTGATATCCACCAATTTCCACTGGGCCCGCGTGGTGGATTATGGCCCATGCTCTTCAATGCACAAGTAACTAACTCAATCATCTAGTCAATGGTTTTCGTTACTATGTATCTGTGAATAGAGTGTGTAGGGCTGTCGTGGATGGCCTGCAGGGTTATTGGAAAGGATGGGTTGGTTTTTGAAGAGTGTGCGCAGGAATCACATGAGTTGATTCCTCCAACTCTTTTCCATCATTGGACATCCCGATACACGGCGAGTATCCATCCTTACGTTGTTGAAAGTTGGACTAAGCGTTTCGCTTCATCTTTCATTCCGCGCACATCGAAGGATTGGAACAAATTGCCTGCTGCGATCTTCCCATCCGATTATAATTTAGGTGTTTTCAAGGCTAGAGTGAATAGGCTTATAATAAACACATACATTTTTCACTTCAGCTCTAGTGTCATAGCCGAAACTATTGAGACTAGGAGCGTGAAATTTGGCGTAAGATTTCCTTTTATGACATAGGCGAGTACTATTTTCAGTAAAAAATAATTAAGTTTTCATAATTGTGTAATTTTATTTTAGTCAAATAACTTTTAGTCTAAAAACAAAGGGCAACGCCCAAGTTCTTTTAATATTATAATATAAACTAGAAGTAAAAACCCTTCCTCTAATCTTGTTAGGTAGTCACAGTCATATATTCTCTATTGCTCCATAACCTCCACTATTGGTGGATGCGTAAAAAAAGCTTTATTTTCCCAAAATTCTCACCATCACAACCCTAACTAAAAACAAATTGTGTTATTTACTACAAAACTTGTCGGCTTCACTCAAGTCCTTATTAACATCGTGAGTCCTCAATTTACGAGAAGCGTGGCGTTTTGATTGGTAATGAGAAAACTATTATACCTACTAAATGTGTGGAATTCCGCGGTGTATTGCCGAAGTCGTATTTGGCCGCGTTCCTTTAACTTGGACGGTAAGTTAAAGGTTACTATTTTGCTGTATAGGTTCCTACATAGTCTTCAAATTGATTATATCTATTATGCGTAAATTTTTATTAGATAATATAAGGTAACTCGTATAATGAAATGCTTGAACAACCGAAAAAAATAGAAATTGCGGTGTGGGCATGGTACTTTATTACAAAAAAAAATAATATATAAATAATATAAAACCTACTACGTTCAAACGACATTAACATTATACATTTAAGCAAACCTTTTTTTTTACTGCCTGTTCGCAACGAAAGAGTGGATACCCTTGCGTTGTTGAGACATCTACGGCCCGGACTAAGCGTTTTGCCTCGTCGTTTATACCGCGTACACCGAGGGACTAGAACAGTTTGCCGGCTGCAGTCTTTCCGTCCGATTATAATTTAGGTGTCTTCAAGGCTAGAGTAAATAGGCTCTTCATAGACTAGTGCGCCTCACCATCAACGAATGCATCACTGCTTACCATCAGGTGTGATCGCAGTCAAGCACTATCATCATAATCATCAGCCTTTTCAATGTTCCCACTACTGGGACACAGACCTCCTCTCTAGGAGAGGGAATGAGCCATAATCCACCACGCGGGCCTAGTGCGGTTGGTGGATGTCGCATGTCTTCGAATTTTTGGTTCTAGGACATGCCGGTTTCCTCACGATATTTTCCTTCACCGTTTTGAGAGCAGTAGTAATGAAATAAATTACACAACTCGTAAGTCGGGGCCGATACCACTCAGCCACCACTCGGTCAAGCACTAGTTTATAGCAATTAAAAACAAAAAATAAAATAAAAAAATCTCTAAAACGAACACTAACAAAATTATCTATAACACATCGTACGACCTCTTCATTGGAACAAACAGACAGACAATAGAATCGCGTGAGATTATTGCTCAATGAAGGTAATGTTGAGAAGGAAGCTCAAAGATTAAGCATTCGACACGCAGAGACGGACGGACGGGCATTTATGTACATAGTAGAGCTGGTAACTGTACTTAAATTATGATGAGTTGAAAATGAGAGAATGGACACAACAAATTTGACAATTTTGATGCTTGGCAACACGCGCAATTGGGCCTGTGTTTTAAGGCTACAGTGAATTATAAATAATTTAAAAAAAGCTTTTTTGAGTACAGTATATTATGGGAGTACAGTGATCCTGTCTCTCGAAAATGAAGTCTCTTTGTAGGCAATTGTCAAATGTCTTCAAGGCTAGGCTAATAGGCTCTTAATAAACTAGTGAGCCTTACCATCAACGATTGCATCACTGCTTACCATCAGGTGGGATCGCAGTCAAGCACTAGTTTATTGCAAATTAAAAAAAAAATTGTTAAAGCGCTGTTCTCGATTCCCACCCAGGACAAATGTTTGTGTGATGAGCACTATCATTTGTTCTGTGTCTGGGTGTAATTTATATATAATATGTATGTATTTAGAAATATATAAGTATGTTTATCACTTGTCTAGTACTCATAACACAAGCTCTGCTTAGCTTGAGACTAGACGGCGTTGTATGATAGAAAAAAAAAACAAATAAGAGGTACTGTCAAAATTAAATTTATAGATCCCATTTTAACAAAATAATAACTTTTTCACTATATCACTGACCACCGTTTCATCTAGGTAGTCTACAAAGTACACTACACTAAGTAGCAGACCAGAAACAAATTGCAATCAGCACCCAAGTCCCTAAGTGGGACCATGTACCGACATGGAAAACTGTATTTCTCATGGTAATGCGCTCCTATTCACTTCACTCAACAAAAGGCACATTACCATAAGGATAGTAGCCAACCTTAGTAGTTCCTAGTGTAAGTAAAGTGTTTTAATTTTTATACAACTAGCTTTTGCCCGCAGCTTCGCCCGCGTGGTAGTGGGGTTGGGATTGGGGTTTCCGGGATAAAAAGTAGCCTATGTCCTATTCCGGAGTGTATCCTATGCCTGTGCCAAATTTCATCCAGATCCGTCCAGCCGTTTTGGCGTGATTGAGTAACAAACATCCAAACATCTAAACATCCAAACATCGTAACTATCGCATTTATAATATTAGTAAGGTAAGATAAGATTCCAAAACTGGACAGAACCCACACAGGCGCGGGCTTGCGGACGACGAGCAATGGGTAGCTCGCCGTGCGGTTGTCTGGTAACAGTCAGGAGCGAGCCAAGTCGTCGACGGCGCGTTCTCAAGGAGTTGTCAGCAAAATCGTAGGGACTCTGCAAAAGGGACTCTGCCTACTGGGGCCCAGGTTCATTTCCTGAAAGGAGGGCTTGGCTCCAGTGCGAAAGGCAAAGAAAGAACGGGTGGGGTGTTTAGTCATTAAGAGTCAGACACTATCTCCCGCACCGCCCAAGGGCATTATTTTTAAGGAATTATTTTTCCGCCCACCCACCGCAAAAAATATCTTCATTTCTGCAGCGTTCACGCAAACGCAGAATTAGTAGGTCAAACAAAACGAACAACCTCTATAATCTCATCAAATCAAGTTAGTATTCAAACAGCCATCAGATAAACTTACAGTTAAGTTATAGTTAAGTTAACTATACTTATGCGGTTACAGTCAACTGCAACCTTCGGTTAAGCGCTCAGTACACGACTTTGACATATCAACCGACGTCTAAACGCGGTGAGATTGGTAATTTTCTAAGTTATTTCTGTATTTAGTTGAGCCTTATCGTGGGATTTAAGTGTGTGAGTTAAGGTGTAGCCAGTTAAGTATGAACATTTCGCTAGAATGAGGCGACAGCATTCAGATGAAATATCGTAACTTCGACCAGACAAAATTATGTTTTTCTTTTTTTCAAATGAGATTTAAGTTTGGTTAGAGCAGTGGTGGCACCTGCTCAACTAATTAAAACTAGGCTACTAGTTCTACTACTAACTAACCAGGTGCTGGGCGCATTACTTTGTGTAATTTATTTCATCACCACTGCTCTCAAAACGGTGAAGGAAAACATCGTGAGGAAACCGGTATGTCCTAGAAGCAAAAATTCGAAGACATGTGACCTCCACCAATCCGCACTGGGCCTGCGTGGTGGTTGGTGGATTACAGCCCATTCCTTCTCGTAGAGAGAAGGCTTGTGTCCCAGCCGTGGGAACATTAAGGCTGGACGAGGTAGCAGTTTTAAGTTCGTATATGTCATCATATTGCATATTGCGTGAGACACGTACTCGTACCTGCACCGGATTCGTGCGGAAGCGACGCCCGGGTATCGCCACTGTGTGGACCGCCCGGAGGACACGGGTGTGCTCCGCTTGGACAGAGCATCGCCTTGTCCTTGTGGTGCCAATCGGCGGTGGCGATCTCTCGCGCCGGGCCTTGGTATAGGCCATGGTCCGCAGCGAAGCGGAGTCGCAGGTCGCAGGCGTTCGCCTCCTTCTGCGAAGCAGTAATGTTAGCAAAGGACATGGTCGTTCAGCCGTTCTAGAGTGAAGAAGTAACAAATACACACACTTACAAGTTTATGATTATACTAGCTGACCCCGCGAATTTAGTTCCGCTTTAGTGGCAATAAATGAGCAGTTTTTTTATTTATATTTTTAGTATCATACGTTCTTCTCCTGGTTCTTAGCTACCTCCTACCTCCCTACCAATTTTCAGCCAAATCGGTTCAGCCGTTCTTGAGTTATGAATACTGTCACTAACACGACTTTCTTCTAATCCATAGATTAGTATGATGTGATAGAGTGATGTTATAGTGTGATGTTATATCCATTGTGTTATGATAATGTTATTGGATAGTATGATAGTGTGTCGTAATAGTGAGGATTCGGAATTATACGTATTTTTATTTTCCTTTCGGTAAAAGAAAAGTTATTTGTGTTAGCTCAATATTAAGATCCGCTCGTACATTTAAAACGATAAAACAAGCTACAAAGTTTAGACTATTCTAACGTTGTTAAATCTAATTAAATTACAGAACTAATCTTGTAACAAATCTGTTGGATCAGTGGGAATTTTACTGTTTGCGTTTCGTAATGCGACTGGCATTGCTGGCCTGGCATTACATATCTAAATAATATACACCGTTAAATTTTGATCATTTTAATCCCGTAGAGGAATTTATTTCATCACCACTGCTCTCAAAACGGTGAAGGAAAACATCGTGAGGAAACCGGCATGTCCTAGTACCAAAAATTCGAAGACGTGTGACATCCACCAATCCGCACTGGGCCCGCGTGGTGGATCATGGCCCATTCCCTCTCCTAGAGAGAGGAGGCCTGTGTCCCAGCAGTGGGAACATTAAAAAGGGCTGATGATGATGATGAATCCTTAGAGGGACATACATAACATAACATTAACACAACATTTTTTTTTTCCAAAACTTCGTCTAGTCCCAAGCTAAGCAGAGCTTGTGTTATGGGTAGATACTAGATAGATAAGCATACTTATATACATTTCTAAATACATACATATTATAGATAAATTACACCCAGACACAGAACAAATGATCGAGCTCATCACTCAAACATTTGTCCTAAGTGGGAATCGAACCCACGACCACTGGTATAGCAGTCAGGGCCACTAACCACTAGACGAACAGGTCAGTCTGGGACAAACCGGTACTTGATACACTATCGATTTCTTAGCATATGGCGTTGTTTTTCTTCCGGGAGTATGTCTTTCTTATGATAATTTTCTACAATCAAGCAGACGAAGCCGCTAGCAAGAGCTAGCTGAACTAGTACTTGCTAAATATATTAACCGACTTTATTCTAAACTAGCTTCTGCCCGCGACTTCGTCCGCGGAAAATTTTGTGAGACAAAAGGTGTGATAGCTCGGTTAATATCCATGTTATTTAAATAATTTATAGCCTATGTCACTCAGGAGTACAGCAGCTTTCTATTATAGCTTCAATTTTTCCAATCGAACCATTAGTTCCAGAGATTACCTCCTACAAACAAAAAAACAAACTTTACCTCTTTATTATATTAGTGTAGATTAGGTTTCACAACTTTTTGCGTACAAGAACTGTATTGCGAGAATGGCTAATGTACAAAAACGTACATGTTTTTGTTAGTCTCTTCGTCTAGGGTTCCTTCTTTACAGTTTTTGGCCGAAACCGATTTGAAGCCGAAACCGAAATAAGCTAGCCGAATAAGCTTAGTGCCAGACATTAAGTCCGTCTTTGTACAGTGTTATGTGCATAAAGTTTTGACAAATAAATAAAATCATCTTTTATTTGCAAAAATTAAGTCTGTCTCTTGAGTCTGTCTGTGTCTTGAGAGCAGTGGTAGCTGAATGGTAACGGCCCCGACTTGCGTGTAGTAGGTCGCGGGTTCAAACCCAGCCAGGCGCATTACTTTGTGTAATTTATTTCATCACCACTGTTCTCAAAACGGTGAAGGAAAACATCGTGAGGAAACCGGCATGTCCTAGAACCAAAAATTCGAAGAGATGTGACATCCACCAACCCGCACTGGGCCCGCGTGGTGGATTACGGCCCATTCCCTCTCTTAGAGAGGAGGCCTGTGTCCCTGCAGTGGGAACATTAAAAAGGCTGATGATGATGATGAATCGCAATATTAACTCGTCGCTGAAGCTTGATTTGTTATATACAGGGAGTAATTGAAAAGGTTTGTTTATTTTCGATGTTTATAGACTAATATATTACGCCGGCGTTCGCTTGGCGCTTGGTTGAACCGAATGGCGCGAAATTATACGCGAAAGTCGGCTTTCGTTTGAGGATCGTTAATATACTCGTGACAGCGTCTGACAGGGAATCCCAAACTAGTATCTAACACAACTAACAGTTCAAAGACGTTAGTTTCGGTAGAACCAAATATTCGGCCTCTTTTTGGCCGAAACCGTACCTTTGGCCGGTCTCCACTTCTTTAATTTGTTTTCACCGTAGACGCTGTCGCAAGAAGCTTGACGGCTTAGTCGTGGGTATGCGGTTAATATATATTTTATGACATTATTCACTTCAATTGCTACATTAACTGTAGATTAGACATTATATTCCGACATCGACGATTAGTTTTACTGGTGAATTTGACCCTTAGGGTCAGTTTACACCGAGACGCGACGCGATGCGACGCTGCACGCATATTTTAATAGAGCGACTCAAAATATAAATTTAATTACTACGCGAAAAGACACACATTTCATTGTGAGTATTTAGAATACGTTGCTCCATGCAGCGCTGCGCCTCGTGACGCCTCGCGGCGTAGCGCGACGCAGCGGTGCATCACTGGTCCGTGCGGCGTCATTTTACTATGCGCCTCGTAACATTACGATGCGCCAGCCTTGATCTGACCCTAAGGGTCAAATCAATGCTAGAGTGAATAGGCTCTTAATAAACCAGTGCGTCTCACCATCAACGCTTCTGTAGGAGCCCTACGAAGCCTCCCGGAGCTGAGGGTTAGTGCGTTCGTTTTTTTTTTTTTTTACGGGATTAGGTTAGTTAGGTTGTTTAGTCAGTAAGAGCCTGTCACTGTTTCCCGCTCCGCCCAAGACTGGGATTCGTCATACGATGATTTTTACCTACCATAAAAAAATAAAAAAAACCATCAACGCTTGCATCAATGGATACCATCAGGTGGGATCGCATTAGTTTATATCAAATAAAAATAAATCAACAAATCGCGATTATTTAAAACAAAACACAGTTTGAGCGTCTAATCTAGATTGTAGCTTCATTTTGCATTTTACCGTTATAAATCGAATCTAGTTTACGCTAAACTCAAAAAAAAATCTCAACGCTCATGTTTTTAATGACTTGTCAGCAAATCGTAGGGACCATACAGAAGCAGTCGCAGCCACCTGGGGCCAAGGGTATGGTCTGAAAGGAAGGCCCTGGTATAAGGGAACATAGGAACGAGGTGGGTTATTTAGTCAACAAGAGACTGACACGGTTTCCTGCTTCGCTCAAGGGCGGGAAACAGTGTCAGACTGTTACTGACTAATCAACCTATCCCGTTCCTCCCTTGCCTTATTCCCAGAGCCCTGGTAACACTTTCGCACCAACCCTCGGCTCCAGGAGGCTTCGACCCTGTAGGGCCCCTGCAGTTCGCTGACAACTCCTTGAGGTGCGCGAAGTCTTTTTATAGTTAATGATGACATCAGCCCCAAGTTTCATGTCAACTACAAAAACTTAAGGTCAACAGTAAATCTATGTTTTGATGAGAACCGCCGTATTTTCATTATTATTTTCCATCAAATTTAGATTAGAATAGAACTGTATTAATGATTCCAATGATTGATATTCAGCTCATGATTTATTATTCCTGTTGCGAATTCTGTTTACATCATCATATAGTTGTACAAGCTCCTGTCTGTGGCTTCACCTGCTTTTACGTCGTATCTTATGTACTATCCCAGAACATAGTAGACTTCCCCAGACGCCGCCTAGATTCCGAACCCGATTTCCTGCCACTGTAGACGTCACTTGCGGACAGTGAGCAATGGGTAGCTCGCCGTCCGCTCCGCTGATCCATAGATTTATATGAATATAAATCTATGAAGTTATGTGAACATAACTTTGTAGTGATTTTTGGGTTCGTCTCATAGTAAAAGTGTTGTATGTACCGGATTGATCCTCCACGGGATTAAAACGTCCAAAATGTAACGGTGTATTAGTGAGTGGTCTCTCCACATTGCATAGAATCAGCATACAATACCGAAATCTCACCGGGGTTGTTGTAATAATCATATCAGAATCTATATGATCATTTCATCAAACACCATCGCCAATTAAAAGTCACTTTGTCGAGAGCCCAGTTCGTATTACAATCTACCTTACATCGTAAAACATCCAATTAATAAATAATTGAACACTAATTACTAATTAAATCATTGATGTTACAAGTTTAAATCAGTCTTAATAATTTAAATGGTAATTGAATTTACTTTATTATATTTGTTGTAGAACCTATAAACACTTAAGCTTTTACACGTCTAGAACAATCATCGGCCCTCCTAGCCAAGCTCAAGTTATAATCATATCGTTTAGAGTTAGCGCTTGTAGTTGGCCACGCTCTAAATTCCCTTGTTCGGACGTCATCTCAACAAAGGAATTGGGGGCGTGGCTATCTAGCACTAGTTTTTATTACGCGGCTTCGCCCGCGTGGTATTGGGGTTGTCGAATAAGAATACTACGGGAATCTTATATTTTTCCGGGATAAAAAGTAGCATATGTCCTATTCTGGAGTATATCCTATGCCTGTGCCAAATTTCATCCAGATCCGTCCAGCCGTTTTGGCGTGATTGAGTAACAAACATCCAAACATCGTAACTTTCGCATTTATAATATTAGTAAGATTACATTTGCAACTTTGATCGTACGTTTGCAGAAAAAACGATAAAATCAAATTTATTTCATTAACTATATACAGTAAAGTACAATACCTCAATTTATAGCAATTATTCTATGAGTACTAAGGCCACTGGTAGTCTAGATCATTCAAGATTCATCACAATACACCCTGAACAATAAAAAAAAAACAAAAGAACATCAAAACTTATCAATCACAAACCTTGCATCGAACGGAAACATTTATAACTAGAGATGCACCGAATATTCGTTTTGTATTCGGTATTCGGCAGAATGTTGAGATATTAGTATTCGGCCGAATCATTCAGTTTAATGAAATAGTGTAAATTAACGAATCAAAAATGTAACAAACAGTGAATGAATGAAATATGTGGTAGGGTCCCTGCAGAAGGGTCGTAGCCAATTAGGGCCGAGGGTTCGTTTCTGAAAGGAAGATTCTGGCCCTATTACACACAACGTCGTCTACTCCCAAGTTAGGCAGAGCTTGTGTTATGGTTACTAGACAACTGATAAACATACTTGTATATTTCTAAATACACACATAATTATAGAAAAATTACACCCAGACACAGAACAAATGATCGTGCTCATCACACAAACATTTGTCCTGGGTGGGAATCGAACGACCTCCGGTATAGCATTCAGGGTCACTAATTACTAGACTGACAGGCCAGTTTTTTTTATGATGGGCAAAACTCATCCAATGACAAATCATCTGCTCTTAGAGCGTATAAGACATCCGCTCTTAAAGCGATAGACTGACAGGCCCGTCAATAATTTTATTCGGTATTCGGTTATTCGGCGAAGCCACTATTTAGCACATCTCTAATAATAACATAACAGTATGTTATAGATCAGCTAGAGTCAGTTGTTCGGCCTCAGAACTAAGTGATAAATTTTTATAACCCCGGCTGGCATTTGACGGTGAGCATCCTTTGTGAAACGATCAAATTAAGTTTCACAATTGTCTGTTACTTATTATGAAGGTTTTGAGCGAAAATGCGATGCAAAAGCTAGCTAAATATATTTGTTTACTACCGAGATGGTAATGTTGAATAGTATGTCTTGTTATGGTCATGTGAACAGGAGAGGAAACGCATGTTACAAAGAGAGTTTTGAGTTTACACGTAGATGGATGGAGAGAAAGAGGGAGGAATTTTTTGTCGGTATTTTCTTAATATTTTTAATGTTTTTTTTTTTTCGTTTTTTAAATTAAACTGTATATAAAAGTTATTTCAACATTTTTTTGCGAAAAAACTGAATGAGTTACATTCCAAATTAAAAATGTCATCGGGTTTGATTAGAATAACGACTTTATACCTAAGCCTCGATGATTTTTTTATTATTTTTATGTGAAAAATAATGTTTTTTTTCTAAATATATCGTTGGGGTTGGTTAAAATAACGATTTTATTCCTGAGGTAAAAATGAAAAAAAAACTTATTTTTCAAAAATTTGAAAAAAACTGACGAAAAATTTCACCACTGGGTGTCCAGAATCATGTACTGGATCAGTGGTATTTGTTTGTGTGACGATGTCAATGACACCTTGTATATATAAAACAAATATATATTAGCTTATCCTCAACTTACATTCAGAAAATATGAATTTCTATATAAAGGAAATGTATAATATAATACGATAGACACAACATGCATAAACAATATTAAAACAGCACAGTTATCCTAGAATACACTTCAAAAGCATTACAGAGTCATTACGATTACAAAACTTAACAAAAACATAACTATTTTTACCGAAAACCATTTGCATAATGTTCTGAGGTCAAGGTGATGATTGATGCATGAAGAACTCAGTTCTGTGTTTAAGAGCGCCCATCCCGAGATACATTTTTAAACAACCGCTGTTAGTACTTGTATAAGGAGACGCGGCGCGATGGGAGACGCGTTCGGTGTTCGTCGTACACTTTTTTTTTAACTTTCACACAATGTCATCTAGTCCCAATCTAAGCAGAGCTTGTGTTATGGGTACTAGACATCTGATAAACATACTTTTAAATTTCTTAATGGATAAATTACACGCAGACACATAATGAACTCATAATTTAAAAACATTACGAAAATATAAATATAGGATCAAGATTAAGATTCGGAATAACAAAATTATTTTACAAAACACCATTTTATAAAAGAAACATTCGAGTAAATGACAGAATAATATTCGGTTATTCTGTCATTTCCTCGAGTAAATCGAATATTGTTTCTTTCTAACAGAGTTTTAAGAGGTTATCATTATTCATCAACCACTGTGTTAGATCTTTTTAATAACAATTGCATGTCAACATTGTCTACAATTCGATTGCATAAATATGACAAGTGGAAGCGATTGATACATATTATTGGAGATCCTCCAATAATAAGTCTCAAAATGCCTATTGTAATTGAAATAAACATTTTTATATTAAAAAAATAAAATTAAAAAAAGTTTTTTTACATGAAACAGCAAGCTTTTAAACCATGTTCGCGATGCCGATGGACGATTGGGGAAGAGCCCTCTTAAATGTAACGATTCGACAGACATCAGTGGGAACTTACATGAATGGAGGTCCGTAAGAGTTAGCTCTAATCGGTTTTTGATTTAAGAAATGATGTTGTTACGTTATTGTACATAGGTTTAGTGGAAACATTTAGATTAGTTCATATATATTTTTTTAATATATATTGGTTTTTTATTTAATGAATTATACATAAAAATATACATTTATTTATACTAAAAATACACTAATATTTACAAATGATTTATTGGGCATCAAAAAATTCATCCACATCGATATAAGTTCATATTGTTCATTTTTATATGCAAACTAATTGTGAGTGTTGTAGACTAATACACTTGATGGCATGATAAGCGAAGTGTTTAAAAGGTCGTCTGCTGCACTACGTGTCGCAGGTTCAATTCTAATGTATTCAAAGTGTAATAAGTAATTTGCATAAGTCCAGGGATTCAATCGTAATATTGTGTGGTAGGTAAAAATTATCCAATGACGAATCCCAGACTTGGGCGGAGCGGGAAATAGTCAGACTCTTACTGACTAAACAATCTACCCAGTGCCTTCCTTGCCTTATTCCCAGAGCCCCGGTGTAACGCTTTCGCTCCAACCCTCAGCTCCGGGAGGATTCCACCCTGCAAAAGGTTTGAAGCCAACTGGGGCCAAGGGTTTGGTTCTGAAAGGAAGGTACTGACCCTGGTATATATGGCCAATGTAGAAACGGGGTGGGTTGTTTAGTCAGTAAGGTCTGACACTGTTTCCCGCTCCTAAAAATCATACAATGACCCCGCCCTTGGATGATTTTTACCCACCATAAAAAAACTATCGAACAAATAAATAAATTTTACACGTACAATTTACGAATAAAAATCACACATAACCGCAAAAAAAATAATCCCACAAAACAAATAAAACAATGTTTACTTATTTCCATAAATCTTCAATGAATAGTTTAGAATCTGATTCACACTATGACCTGACCTAGAAAACTAGATATTGCAATTCTTTACACATAGAACGTAATGCATTGTCAAATACTGAAAAAAAAACTACATCTACACTAATATAATAAAGAGGTAAAGTTTGTTTTTTTGTTTTTTTGTTTGTAGGGGGTAATCTCTGGAACTACTGGTCCGATTGGAAAAATTTTAGCAACAATAGAAAGCTGCTTCACTCCTGAGTGACATAGGCTATTTTATGTACGCGGGCGAAGCTGCGGGCAAAAGCTAGTATTGTATAAATGTACATCGGATCTAGGCGAGAATTAGGTTAGGCTCTGCGAATTTTTGCGATTGTGTTTGTCCTGTACGCCTATTGTACACATATTTTTCATTAATTTAAAATTAAAATTAATAATAATAATTCATCATCATCATCATCAGCCTTTTTAATGTTCCCACTGCAGGGACACAGACCTCCTCTCTCTAGGAGAGGTAATGGGCCATAATCCACCACGCGGGTCCAGTGCGGATTGGTGGATGTCACATGTCTTCGAATTTTTGGTTCTAGAACATGCCGGTTTCCTCACGATGTTTTCCTTCACCGATTTAAGAGCAGTGGTGATGAAATAAATTACACAAAGTAATGCGCCTGGCTGGATTTGAACCCGCGACCTACCACTCGTAAGTCGGGGCCGTTACCACTCGGCCACCACTGCTCTCATAATCATAATAATTATTAATTATTATTTTTTATTAATGTTTGTCCTGTGATAAGCTATAAGGTGTGCAATAAAGTTATAAATAAATAATAAATAAGGCTGACGATGAATTAGTTGAATGTTTTTATTTTTCTACTTTTGAAACAAATTTTAATAACATTATTTTTGTTTTAACAGGTAAACACAACTTAGCATCAAAATGATTTGCTCAGTCAGAAGGGTAAGTTGTAATTTATTATTTATTTCTGTAAATAACAAAAAAAAAACGAAAAGTTACTGCCATATTTCTAACAACTTTCCTCGTTTATCACTTCTTTCAACTTTCATGGCAAATAAAGCTGATGTCGACTAACTATTCTGCCAATGTCTAAAGTAAATTGAAAAAAATAAACGTGGGAATTATTATTTAAAAAAATGGAAAGGTACAGTTACTATAGACTAAAATTTCTTCGATTGGTACAAACTGTAACTGTAGACCAAAATTTCTTCGATCGTTAAAAAAAAACTTAAAAGCATAAATTAAACAGAAGTTACATTGAAGTACAGTACGGGTGTCGAATCTTAGCGAGTCTGTAGTTAGGCTCTGCGAATTTCACCGCTTGATAACTCGCCAAAAAATAATGGCCGTACTGTATTTCAAAGTATTTTATCTAGTTCTACTTCAGAAGTGGTTAATGAATAATTGCTAATGGATAAAAAAAATATACATTAACTATTATTGTTATTTTTTTATATTATTATTACTTTAAATTTATTGAATAATTATTAATGTTATATGCAATAGCTCTATAAGAACTTTTTATATAATACACTTACGACTCGTGGGGGATCGATGCGCCCAGCCTGATATGATTATTACAATAAAATTGGCGATAGGAAAGCACGCGCTTTATTCTGTTCTAGTTTTTTTTTATGGTAGGTAAAAATCATCCAATAACCCCCGCTCCCGCTCCCCGCGTCCCGCTCTTGGGTGGAGCGGAAAACAAGTGTCAGACTCTTACTGACTAAACAACCTATCCCGTTCCTACATCGCCATACATACTATTCTGCTCTAGTGTGGAAAACAGCCCATTGCGTGCCTTAAAGCGGTGTGATAGGAGCGTGTTTCCAAGTAAGTGTATTGAAATAGTACATTTTGATACAAGTGCAGGAAGTTTGTCATTGCGACCGAGGCGAAATGCGCACGAGCCGTAGGCGAGTGTGTTATGGAGCCGAGGGATGCAAAGACAAATCTGCACGTGTGTCAAACGACGTTTTTCAATACACTTACGACTTGTGAAATAAAGAAAGAAAGAAAAAACGTTTAATCGTATCTCAAACATACAGTAGAAATATATACAGTAGTAATAGCATTCAAATCTGCTCTGAACAGTTTCTAATTTTGTGGGGGTCGTCCAGCGCCCGTGGGGGACGCCTCGCGCCTGATTCGATAAACTAAGTAAAAAAAAGAAAATCACCGTTGACCGTGACGATAAGGAAGGAATAAAAAAGCCCTTGTTGTGATAAACTCAAAAAAGCACTTGGGTGATATACATGCTATATTGAACCTAATAGGAGTGCGATAAGAGGCAGTTTTCGAGTAAGTGTATTGAAAAGAATTAAACTTAACCAGCACTTTAAACTATCAATTACAACAAAACAATATCTCCATTCAAATCTCAATCAATCAATCATTCGTTAAAACAATCACTATTTTTTAAGATACACTTGAATGTATAAAAATTAATAAAGTTATTATACACAATACGAGTGGAAGGTCAAAATTAAGTTAAAAAAACATATTTCTCACGCAAATCCATTGTTTCATCAAATTATGGAAACAACCATTGATCATGTTAATACTAGACGACGTATAAACAATCAAATTATTCAACAATATGGATGTGTAGACGTCATCACGCTGTGGCAAGTAGGAAGTGAGTAGAGGCAGAATATGACTCAATGGTTCTATTCCCGGGTCGGGTTGTAATGGTGCTACTCATTGGGTTTTTATGTTTTTATGGTTCTGTACCTCAATAAGAAATAATGGGATCCTTATAGGATCATTTTGTTGTCCATCTGTCAGTCTAGTCTGTCAAGACTCTTTATCTTGTTAGAAGAAGAGATATTGAGTTGAAATTAAAACCATATAAAGTTTGTAGTACCTTGATGCTGTGAAAAAATAAAACTGTTCACGAAAAAAAAAGATACTTGATGAATTGAAGAACAATAGGAATGCGAACACCGGCGTTCGCTTGGGTCTCAAAGTTTAAATTGTTTTCTATCATCGAACAACCCGACACACGGCGAGTATCTATCCTTACATTGTAGAAACCTCTACGGTTCGCACTATGCGTTTCGCTTCATCCTTCATTCCGCGCACATCGAAGGACTGAAAGAATTTCCCTACTGCGGTCTTTACATCCGATTATAATTTGAGTGTCCTCAAGGCTAGAGTGAATAAGCTTTTAATAAACTAGTGCACCTCATCATCAACGATTGCATCACTGCTTACCATCAGGCGGGATAGCAGACACTGAAATGAGTAGCCACTCTATAGCATCTGTCTTAATTAAATTGATTGAACACTTAAATAAATAACTCAAAAAGTTTAAAGTGTTCGGCGCCAACTTTAGCATACACTAATCGTTTTCTCTTCGATAACTCTACATCTAGTATTTTTAATTCAATAAGAGGTCGGTTAAAGTACTTAAAAAACATGTCTGCATAATAAACACATAAAAAACAATTTGATATATTGCCATTTAGTATTTATTTCAATTGAAAGTTGTCTTTTCGAGTTTAATTGTGAAAGTGTACCGATTCCATTTATTTTTTCGCATTTATATGTATGTATGTCTGTATGTATGTGTGGTTCTTAACTCTGTTATTGCTGGCAATATAATGATGTCTGTTTTTTGATTGATTGGTCTATGATTATGTTTGGAAATAAGTTAGTTTTAAATGTGAGGTTTGTTTGGGGTTACCATATCTCAGGATTTGCCCTGAGATAAAAAACATTAAAAAAAAATGTTTTTTTTTATATTAGGTAAAAATCATCCAATGACGAATCGCGCCCTTGGGTGGAGAGGGAAACAGTGTCAGACTCTTACTGACTAAACAACCTACTCGATTCCTTCCTTGCCTTAGTCCCAGAGCCCCGGTGTAACGCTTTCGCATCAACCCTCGGCCCCAGGAGGCTTCGACCCTGTAGGGCCCCTACAGTTTACTGACAACTCCTTGGAACAGTGCGCGTTCCATAGAATACTCACAAACGTAATTGGAAATTTAAAAGATAGAGAAAAAGCCTAATTTTCTCTGGATTTATTTTTATTTGGTAACCCTAAGCATGTTTATGAAATGATGCATTATACAGTAATCAAACTTGGTGTAATATTCAACGTTGGATTCTATTGGATCGGTTTAATGTGGTAATGGCCACGCATTGCACATTACTTAGCGATTTTAATTTCAATAGGTATCTGTGTTGTCATTGGGTGCGGTTTGTTGATATAGCATTAAAAAGAATAGAAAACCATCTTTAACTCTTTATTATACACCAAATAGTAAATCTACACTAATATAATAAAGAGGTAAAGTTTGTTTTTTTATTTTTTTGTTTGTAGGTAGTAATCTCTGGAACTATTGGTCCGATTGGAAAATTTTTAGCAATAATAGAAAGCTGCTTTACTCCTGAGTGACATAGGCTATATTTTATGTACGCGGGCGAAGCCGAGGACAAAAGCTAGTACCTAAAAAAGAACGAACGGATTTTACGAAACTAACCCCCTAAAGTAAGAAAAACGGGGGTTGGAAGATTGTAAGTAGAAACCGACTCACGCGGGCGAAGTTACTCGCAGAAGCTAGTATAGTATAATTAATAAGATATCTATGAATAGCCGGAAAGGCAATCCTTAATCTAGTTTACTGCGATCTAATAAAAAACTCATCTAGATAAGTATTTACGTACAAATGCAGTCATAACCAAAACAGTCATACAGAAACTAAATCTATGACTAATACCTATCCAAATATGTATGATAACACCCATCCAAACATACAAGAATCTCATCCGTAATCCATTAGCCTAAATACCACAAATAAATACAAGTTCCTTAATTCGACCAACAGATGGCATCCCAATCGTTCGGCCCTTTAAAGAAATATTTTTTATCTGTGGAAAGGATTCCAGGCGCCTTCTAAATGTCAGTTGATGTCCTCAGACATTCTAGAATGAATGAATTATGTTACTAGGTTACAAGTAGTACGCTATATCAGTAAATGGACGTAAAATAAAACTGACAAGAGCGTGTCGGGCTACGCTCAGTGTAGGGTTCCGTAGTTTCCCGTCCGTCACAAATTTCTCAACAGAACAACTATAATACTATTAATAGCGCGAAGTAGCCCATACATAAATTAGTAAACCAATTTCCTGAGAGATAAAAAAAAATCACTCCCCACTTTACGTGTAGGGGAGATACCCTACTAATACATTTTTTACCACTTTGTCAGCGTGACTGACTAACATATTGGTGGCATATGTCAGCTTTCGGGTCCGTTCACACAGACCGGCTCGGAGAGCATCGGCGCGCATTTTTCTTTTCACACAGACCGGATCGTATGCGCTTGGAGTTGGTCGGAGCGGAGCCGCCAACTATTTCACATAGACCGGCTGGAAGCGACCTGAAAGCGAAGCCGGTCGGAATCGCTCTCAGCCGGTCGGATAAGTTCGCTGCCCGTCGGATGCGCTCGCAGCCGGTCGGATGCGCTCGGAGGCGGTCGGATGCACTTGAAGCCGGATTGTGCTATCAAAATGGCGGTCGGCGTGGAGAAGCGCGGACGCAATCGGAACCGATCGGCTGCGCGAGCGAGAAAGAGCACGCAATCGGAGCCGATCGGCTGCGCGAGCGAGAAAGAGCACGCAATCGGAGCCGATCGGCATCGCGAGCGAGAAAGAGCACGCAATCGGAACCGATCGGCTGTGCGAGCGTTAAAGAGCATGCAATCGGAGCAAAACGGCTGCACGATCGAGAAAAATTACGCGATCGGAGCCGGTAAGCTCCTCTTATTATTTCACACCAAGCGCCTTCAAGCATTTTTAATCACAAAAGCAGTGCACATGCAAAAATAAACCTTAATACAAATACTAAAAACTCTGTTTTCAACGTGATAAGAATCTGCTCTCCTCTCCGAGCCGGTCTGTGTGAACGGACCCTTCTAGTGCTAACAGTCGCTGTAATTATCCGCGGACGGACAGACAGACTTGGCGAAACTATAAGGGTTGACTACGGAACCCTAATAGTCGTAGCACGGCGAATAGTATCCGATTCCTTTGGGTATCGAATACGCATTTCAAATCAGCATGTAGTATCTTCATAAAAGGAAAATCCACCGTCTTCTATTTACTAAAAAGGAAAGAGGATTTATCTGCACGTTTGCTGATTCTTTTTTGTTTTTTGTTGAGTAGTACTTTTATATTTATAGTTTGATAAATTCGCTAGTAGTATACCGCAGACTACCCCCTGTATTATTTTTGTCTCTTACGATCCATCCTAAGGTTAAACTGTAGGGGCCCTTCAGGGTCGAAGCCTCCTGGAGCCAAGGGTTGGTGCGAAAGTGTTACCGGGGCTCTGGGAATAAGGCAAGGGAGGAACGGGGTAGGTTGTTTAGTCAGTAAGAGTCTGCCACTGTTTCCCGCTCCGCCCAAGAGCGGGATTCGTCATTGGATGATTTTTATCTACCATAAAAAGAAAATCCTAAGGTTGTCTGGTAGATATCGCTGTCAGTGATAAGACCGATAGTGTACCCATAGATTTAAGTTTTGTAAAGTTCGTTACTTTTTGGTGTACAATATAGTTTAATCTGTCTATCTATAGTACCTTTTTTTAATTAATATAAACCAGTGCGTGACTGCGATCCCACCTGATGGTTAGCGGTGATGCAATCGTTGATGGTGAGGCGCGTACATTGAGGGATTAGGACAATTTGCCTATAGAGGTCTTCCCGTCCGTTTATAATTTAGTGTCTTCAAGTCTAGAGTGAATTGGCTTTTAATAAACTAGTGTGCCTTACCATGAACGATAGCATCGCTTGCCATTAAGTGGGACTCTATGCATTATTTTCAGGATTTCTTCAAATTGTTTCAACGTTTATACAAAGTTCATACGACATATGGACTTTCCTTAAAAAGGATCATTGTATAGGGTTTTATTTTCGTGATTTTGTGTTGGTCTCATAGTAGAAGTTGTTCATAGGTGTGTGCATTGATCCTTTTTAAGGAAAACCCATCTGTTGTATCAAGTTTGTATATTGAAAAATAGTACATTGTTATACGAGGGATGAAAGTTAGTTATTTAGTCCCGAGAAATTTCTTGGCGACCGAGCGACAGCGAGGTCGCTAATAGTTCGAGGGACTAAATAACTCTTTAACCCGTGGTAAACACTGTGCTTTTCATTACGAATACGAGGAAAATAAAAATAATAATAAAAACCTGAGTCGTCGTCAAATGTCTTCGTATGTTTTAGGTAGGTAGGTATTTCTTTTGATTTAAGCGGTAAGCGGTTTTCTCCTCTTAAGAATCTTGCGTTAAATTTATAACTTAAGCTGATGAACTTATCGTGTTAATACAAATTTCTTATAACAGAGATTTAGCAAAATGTAAACAAAACTCTACACCTCGAAAAAAAAATCAAGAAAGACCAAATCGGCCACAGATTATAGAGAGACTTTACCCGCCATTTTTTTTTTTAGTCGTCGTCTGGCTATTCAGTCATTTTTCATTTTATCATTGTAAAAATGGGTCACGTCAACATTTTTTTCAAATATAATGTTAGTTTTAATGAAATAGTTGAAAGTAAATTAAAATAAAATCATTAAAAAAAAGTATTCTTAAATTATTTCTATCTCTATGTCATTTTAATTGTACTGGCAGTATAAAAATTCGGTTCACGGTTCAATAGAAATGTCAAAATAGAACTAGTCTTTTTTTTAATATTTGCCGTCTAAATATTAAAAAAAACAACTGTCAGTTGTAAAGTAAAACTCCCTAGGGAGTAAAAGTACTTCTTCCAACCCTGTCCGCAGGCAACTTTACACCTACTTTCAGAGTATGAGCACAGATTACTAAATAGTTACTACGTATGAGTAATGAAAAAATATAATTCAATAATAATGAGCAACCAAAAGTTACGAAATAGCCATTGATATGGCATTACTGTTCTAATTTCCAAAGGCCTTTTGAAAACATTAAATCAATTAGCTATCCATTTCAATCGAATTACAATGATCATTAATCTTACAAACACCTAAGAATTGGATTACAAATAATATAATATATCTTCTTCAAAATCAATTTCAATTGATGTAAATTAATTGAAAAATAATTGATGTAAATTAATTGAAAAATAATTGATTTCCCGAGGACTACGAATGCAATCAAAATAAATTAATATGAATGGATTATCTATTGGTAGATATAAATATAGTTACTTACTGAATTGAAGTTACGTATTGATATAATATTTATGAGATAGTTTCATAATTGGACGAGTTGGAAATGCTCTCGACTCAGCATCGTCATCATTTCAGTCGAAAGAAGTCCACTGATGGACATAGACCTCCACCATTTCTTATAGGCCCTTTAAGGGATGATTCTCATTAGAGCGTGCCGTGCCCGGTGCGGGGCCCGGACGTGGCCCGGACGGGGCACGGGTTTAATCTGTTTCATATATTTTGTATGAATCAATTTATATTACACAGTGCGTTATCCCGCTCGACGCACTTCAATACCACGTTTGTTGCACGGTCCCGCCCCGTTCCCTCCACGTCCCATCGTAATCAGAACATTTTTCGTGCTGCGTTCGAAAATAAATTGCGTAGCACGGACGGGCCCCGGCTCGTCCACGCCCCGGCCCTGGCACGGCCCGTTCTAATGAGAATCATCCCTAAGGTGGGTCATCCTTACACGCCTATCGTCAACGTCGCGCATGTATTAAAAACTTATTGTTTCATTTAACGCAATCCAAAGTGATGTTTGATGCAAAAGTAAAGCGAAAATTTAATTTGATAACATTGATTTTTCTTCTAATGTTAACCCAATAAAAACTACATTGCCCACAGAAAAAACCTCACGCAGTGCGGCCATAGGATCTTTGCGAGTTCAGACTAAGTTAGGTTCTGCCAATTTTACTGCTTGAAAACTCGCAAAAAAAAGGCTTAGACAAATAAATGCAATTTGCAGTTGTTATTGCTGTTAAAAACTGTTATTGGTCTTTATTTTTTTAAAACCTTTATTTTTGTATGAGTTTTCAACTTCAGACTCGACAAGATCCGGGCGTAGTGTACACCAACAATGCAATTAGTAGAATAAGTACATTTCTAGTAACAAGTCCATAAAAGGTGACCAATAGTTATGGAGACATGGTTCCTAAAGAAGCATTTCTATAATAACCAGGGCCACATTGATTGATGAGTCTGTCGTTAACTCACATGAGGAAGCATTATTACAATATGTCGCTATCACATTATTACAATATATTGACGGCTCGGCTGGCATTGATTTGACTGCTGCGCTGAGGGTCGCGGGTTCGATTCCCGCACGGAACAAATATATGTTGGCCTATAGATAGGTATTCCGGGTCTGGGTATCTTGTGTATGTGACTTTACATGTTTGTGAACGCACCCACGACGCAGGAGTAATTCCTAGTGTGGAGTAAAGTTTAAAAAAAAAATCAAAGGCGAAAGATTGTGAGTGTGTGTGTACTGCAACTGTCATAGGAATTTAACCTTTCGAGTACCGTAATCTTACTAATATTATAAATGCGAAAGTTACGATGTTTGGATGTTTGTTACTCAATCACGCCAAAACGGCTGGACGGATCTGGATGAAATTTGACACAGGCATAGGATACACTCCGGAATAGGACACAGGCTACTCTTAATCACGGAAACCCCAACCCCAACGCCAATACCACGCGGGCGAAGCCGCGGGCAAAAGCTAGTTAGAGACATAATAGAAAGACAATAGGTGTGCGAACGCCGCGGCGCCGACGCGGCGTACATCATAATAAAGTTATGAAAATGAATTTATTGTAATTAATTATTGTTATTTTAAATGACTTTAAAGTATTGATAGAATTTAATGAATGAAATGTATTTACTAAATCTGTGGGAATTATAAAGAATTTTTATTTATTTGCTATAAACAAGTGCTTGACTGCAATCCCACCTGATGATAAGCAGTGATGCAATCGTTGATGGTGAGGCGCACTAGTTTATTAAGAGCCTATTTACTCTAGCCTTGAAGACACCTAAATTATAATCGGACGGGAAGACCGCAGCTGGCAAACCGTACCAGTCCCTCGATGTGGCTCGATACTCGATGGTACAGGCTTAAATAACCACCATCACCATCAGCCTTTTTAATGTTCCCACTGCTGGGACACAGGCCTCCTCTCTAGGAGAGGGAATAGGCCATAATCCACCACGCGAGCCCAGTGCGGATTGATGGATGTCACATGTCTTCGAATTTTCGGTTCTAGGACATGCCGGTTTCCTCACGGTGTTTTCCTTCACCGTTTTGAGAGCAGTGGTGATGAAATAAATTTCACAAAGTAATGCGCCTGGCGGGGTTTGAACCCGCGACCTACAACTCGTAAGTCGGGGCCGATACCACTCGGCCACCACTGCTCAACTTAACGGCTTTAATAAAAGCAACCAATCAATGCCTAGTTCTGCAATATGTCTAACTTTATACGAATAAACTAAATGGCAACAATATTTATCTTTTTCAAAGTGTTGTTGGGACAAATTCGTGCATATATTTTAGTGAACACTAGACGCAGGTCGGTAGTTTGACCCTCTGTCGACGCTATCACCACAACATTGCACTTTCTAGTAACTAAACAACAAGAAACTTGTAATTTTAGACTTCATACATCATCCAAGGATGTTAAACAGTGCTGGGAGAATATCCGAATGTTTGAAGTTTATCCGAAAAATGCGGATAAAAGCTCAAATAAAGTAGGGGACGAAATGTCATCGATGTGAAAATTAATATAATACTTTTGAATTTTTTCTATAGTTTAGTGAAAAAGACCTCTAATTTGTAAATCAGTCAAAAAAAATATAGGTTATTTTAAATTAAATACTAAATCAAATTCAAAAATCTGTTTTAAAGTTAATATGCTATAGGATACTCATATGAATTAAGTTGATGATAGTGAAGAAAAATTGCTTAAGTAGTGCTAAGAATAAAAAAAAAATCAAAAAGTTTATTAATATTTTACAAAAGCTATTATTATTAATATTTTTTATTTATATATTGCAGATTAATTTTGTAATTTAACCGTTTAATTTTGTAATTTAAGCATTTTTTTGTCTTAGTTTACATATTTATTATCTTGAGCGTATCTTCTGTCAAATAAAAAGATTAAAAATTTAAAATCGGTTCACGCAATCCACAATTAATTAATAACAAAATTATTTTTCGTATTTTTTATCGGTTTTTAAACGCTTTGTTTCGTAATAAAAATGAGCAGTGCAGCTTCATCTTAAGACGCCTGGTGCAACACAGATGCAATACAGTGTACTATCAAATTTCATTGTCCATAAGTCCACAAGAGATACGATCCAAAGAGCGCTTTATATGTGCCTAGTTAGCCATTAATACGTCATCACTTACTTCCCATACCATAACTGTCTGCAATAGTATGTATGCAATAGTTCAATTTACTACGTTTATTTAATTAGCATGTAATAAAACACTAATATGGGTGAAACTGAAATGTTGTTTAAATGTAATCTAGATGCTTCTAAAATGGCTCTAATAGGTTCCTAGTAAACTAGTGATCTATCATCAACGATTGCATCACTGCTTACTATCAGTTTGGATCGCTGTCAAGTACTAGTTTTTATTGTGTCATCATCATCATTTTCAGCCGAAATAAGTACAATGTTGGAGATAGACCTTGAATTTTTTAATGAAACAAAAATGAATTTAATATCCCCTAAAATAGTAATATAAAACATTGGAAAAATAAGTGAAAATTAAACAACTGGTATTAATTACTATCGGTAGCATATAATCTGTGTAGAGAATCGAATAACTAAAACTTAAAGGTAATTTTCTTAGGCAAACGTAATCCATCGTCGACCATACCTCGCTTACGTTCAGGTCAGATACTCATCAAATCGAACTATAAATAACAAAATAAATCAATGCTTCATCTAAAAAAAAATTACCTACGTAGGACAAAATATTTTCATCTTCACCCAAAAAAAAATATCCGAAAAACTATCGACACCTACACATCCCTAGCGCAACACTTTCGTGCAACATTCAACTAATCGCATGACGACATGCAATTTATTACAACTTTATACCGACACTAAATCATTCGAAAATCGCCTCAAATTTGTACGGGACAAGAGTTATGGCGGTTGCACAAATTTTGTATGAAGACCTATCAGACGAGACTGTATGAAGATTCCCATTCAAAGAATTTGTAATCTGTCAAAAGCGTTCTACGTGAGCTTCATAAATGTATGTGCGATTAACTTTTATCCGACAAAATTGTAATATAGGTAGTTGGAATGCACGCTTGTGCAACATAATAAAGCTTGACATTACTATAGTGCGACATGAAGAATTAAGATAGGTTAGAGCCCGAACACGGACGGGTTAGGTTAGAAGTGTAAAGGTTTTTTTTATGGTAGGTAAAAATCATCGAATGATGAATCCCACTCTTGGGCAGAGCGGGAGACAGTGTCAGACTCTTACTGACTAAACAACCTACCCCATTCCTTCCTTGCCTTATTCCCAGAGCCCCGGTGTAACGCTTTCACACCAACCGTTGACTCCAGAAGGCCTCATAAATGTATGTGCCATTAACGCTTATGCGACAAAATTGTTCTGCGATTCAATATAACTGAAATTCACGCTTGTGCAACATAATAAATCTTGACATTACTACGAGTATAATGTGACATGAAGAATTAAGATAGGTTAGGGCACCCGGACACGGACAGGTTAGGTTAGAAGGGTAACGGGGGAGTGAAACGCAGTGAAGCACCGACTAAGCATTAGATTGTGTTGCATTTGAATTAAACAAAAAAACCACAGTCATTTCTGATAGCGAAGCGGTATGGACTTAGAAATCAATCAGCCCAATAGGGGCCCAGGGGGGGGCGGAAATATCTAGGAAAATAAAGGAACAGTGTTAGATACGTGTTTTTAGCACCATATCCCGATGTAAGTGCGAGTAGTTTTTTTTTTTTTTTTTTTTTTTTTTTTATGGTAGGTGAAAATCATCCAATGACGAAACCCGCTCTTGGGCGGAGCGGGAGACCAGTGTCAGACTCTTACTGACTAAAAAACCTACCCCGTACCTTCCTTGCCTTATTTCTGGAGTCGAGGTTACAATTTTCACATACCCTCTAGGCTCCAGGAGGCTTCGACCCTGAAGGGCCCCTGCAGTTTGCTGACAACTCCTTGAGGCGCGCGGGAACGGTGCGCGCCGTTGACGACTTGGACTCGGTCTTACCAGACGATCGGACGGCGAGCTACCCATTGCTCACCGTCCGCGAGCCAGTGTCTACGGTGGCCGGATATCGGCAGGATCGCGGCGGCGACGGCTACGGCGAGTACGCCGTTGCCTTTGCCTTATGCGGTCGGCCTCCTCCTTTACGAGCATTACTGCTTCGCAGAAGGAGGCGACCGCCTGCCATTCCTCTTCGCTGCGGACCATGGCCTGAACCAGGGCCCGACGCGAGAGGTCGCCGCCGCCGATCACCCCCACGAGGACACGGCGATGCTCTTCCCAAGTAGGGCACACCTCCACCGTGTGCTCCACCGTGTCCTCCGGGCTCGCCTCACAGTGGCGACACCCGGACGTCTCTTCCGCACGAATCCGGTGCAGGAATCTCCCGAACTTCCCATGTCTGGTGAGAACCTGCGTCATGCGGAAAGTAAGGACGCCGTGAGGTCTATCCAGCCACGCCTCAAAGAGGGGCACTACCGCTGAGATTACGGTGTGCCCAGCGCTGGGTTGCGACAGTCGCTGTTTCCACTTCACCATGAGAAGTGCGAGTACAGTACGGTCGTCGCCGCGTCGGGTCTTGGCGAGTAAGTCTGAAATTAGGCTCTGCGAACTTTAGCGTAACTCGTATAAAAATAAATGGTTTAAACAAATAAATGCAATTTGCAGTTATTATTGTTGTTAAAAAAATAAATGCCAAACATTAATTTGTTTTAAAACCTTTGTTTTTCTTTTTTTTAACTTCAAAAGTTTAGTCCGTGCAGCATTCAAACCATTTTTTTTTTTAAGTGTAGGTACATTTGACCTGAATAAAAAACCATCTTTATTACATTACTCACACGCAATTTAAAAAAAACCTACTTTATTTTTTTCTATAATCTTAAAAAAAATCACATAATAATTGCATCTATACTTTATGGTGACATAAAAATTCCTGTAACATAAGACTATCTAAGTTTTTATGTAATCTAAGCACATATCATAACAAAGTTATGTAAAGAATAAGTAGTACTTATTACAATGACTGCCGACCCCCTTGTGTAAGAGCGTAATGTTTTGACCGCTAGAGGTCAACATCTTAGGAATTTATCATAATATTTTAAAGGAAGCTCTTATCATATGGCTTTTACGTGATCTTTGACTTGTCCGTGGTATGCAAGATTGTAAATAAACTGGCCAATTCAACACCCATTTTTTTTATGGTAGGTAAAAATCATCGAATGACGAATCCCGCTTGACGCTCGTGGGCGGAGTCTCTTACTGATTAAACAACCTACTCCGTTCCTTCCTTGCCTTAGTCCCAGAGCCCCTCGGACCCAGGAGGCTTCGACCCTGTAGGGCCCAATTCAGCACCCACTGATTCCACCTGTCTTTTCATTCTTTCTTTAAAAAAAAAAACGTTGTTCTACTCTAGGAATTAATCCTGTATAGTGGGTGCGTTCACAAACATATAAACTCACATACACAAGATACCTAGACCCGGAACACCTCTGTATAGGCCATACAAATATTTGTTCCGTGCGGGAATTGAACCCGTGACCCTCAGCGCAGCAGTCAATCGCTTAACTACTGCGCCAGCCGAGCCGTTAAACTGTTTGCTATGTTACTTTTATCTCTTCGTTCATTAATAGTTCCTAAGATGAAATATTTTATGGAAGAATTTTTTTTTTTGCATGGTTGGAAAACTATCCAAGTTTTTTTTTATTGCTATAAACTAATGCTTGACTGCGATCCCACCTGATGGTAAGCAGTGATGCAATCGTTGATGGTAAGGCGCACTAGTTTATTAAGAGCCTATTCACTCTAGCCTTGAAGACACCTAAGTTATAATCGGACGGAAAAACCGCAGCTGGCAAATTGTTCCAGTCTTAACTTTTCAATAAAATAGCTGTTGACGTCTTGTGATCTTGATAGCAAAATTAAATTCCCGTCCAATAAAAACGATTCTCCAAAATCAACACGAAATACCAAGACGAAGTGTCCGCTCACCGTACAAAGCGCTCTGTACAGTAAAACGAATAACAGTGCACTCACACGATATTATTACATATAAATTGACACAGAATCGTGCCGAATTGCGGCGCGCGACCTCGTGTGCGCAAGCGCAGGTAGGGGCACCACGCTTACTTCGAGGATCTGAAAAATAATAAAAATAAATATAAGAATAATGGGGCAACCCGCCCTAACTTCGCATGGGTACTTATATTGAATATATTATACACATAAACCTTCCTCTTGAATCAATCTATGTATTAAAAAAACCGCATCAAAATCCGTTGCGTACTTTTAAAGATCTAAGCATACATAGGGACAGCGGTAAGCAACTTTGTTTTATACTGTGTAATGATGATGTCATATTATAATTGAATTCGATGTCAAAAACAGAACAGAATAATAGTGATTTAAAAAACCGAAAAGAAAAACCGTAGTCACAAGTTATGAAAGTGTTGCGTAATTGCGTGTGTAACGTGTGACTACGGTTTTTCTTTTTTACGGTTTTCCTTGTTGTCGTTTTTTGTCGTTGTCGGGTTTTAGTTTTGACTTTTCTTTTAATTGATATAAACTAGAGCTTGACAATTATCCTACCTGTCAGCAGATACATACACCGTTAAATTTTAGTCGTTTTAATCCCTTGGAGGATCGATTCAGTACATGAAATACTATCGATTGGTAAAGTTAGAATGAGAAAACAAAGTACTTTTTTAAAAACTCGAATTAATTTACGCATGTTCTAAATCGATTTCTTTAAGGAAACGTCAGCTGGGCGAGTTCAATGACCTGTAGGTAGTTAGTACGCAACGATCGACAACTACCTACAAGGTCAATGACTCGTTTACTTAAAGAAATTAATTTCGTAAATGCGTATATCAATAACAAATTTAGAAAAAAAGTACTTTATTTTTTTATTTTATCTACACAAATCGATAGTGTTTCATGTACTGGATCGACCCTCTTCGGGATTAAAACGACTAAAATTTAACGGTGTATATATAAACTAGAAAAATATAAAAATAGACTAAACTTTAAATATATCTATTATCTGATATTAATTTATTGTGCACACCTACCACAGTGTTATCTTTTTTAACCCAAAAGGTTGACTGGTTTCTTTTTATGGTAGGTAAAAATCATCCAATGACGAATCCCGCTCTTGGGCGGAGCGGGAAACAGTGTCAGACTCTTACTGACTAAAGAACCTACCCCGTTCCTCCCTTGCCTTATTCCCAGAGCCCCGGTATAACACTTTCACACCAACCTTCGACTCCAGGAGGCTGACAACTCCTTGAGGCGCGCGCGAACAGTGCGACCCGTCGAAGACTTGGGCTCGGTCTGGACTGTTACCAGACGACCGGACGGTGAGCTACCTATTGCTCACCGTCCGCAAACCAGCGTCTACAAAGGTAGACTGGTTGTGAATGCCTTGTTGCATTAAGTCCGCCTATGTACAACTACTGTACGTGAAGATTAAATAATAAATATCCCGAATGTCCCTATTTAAACTAAACTTAACATAGACTTAAGTGAAAGGTTAATCTGTAAAACTAAGTTGCGTCAGCAAACTTAATTTCTTAGAGGCGATTACACTCAAGTTATGGTCGTTTGATAGCCACGGAACATCGTAGTATGCTTTACGATTAGTTCGAACAGAACATAAAATGTGTTTTATATGTGCGATCGTCAAATGGCTAAACACCCACATTATCTTCGGGGAAGCATGTGACATTTGTATTAAAATCATGTAGAATAGAATAGAATTATACTTTACTAGCTTTTGTCAACGGCTTCGCCCGTGTACATAAAATATAGTCTATGTCACTCAGGAGTAAAGCAACTTTCTATTGTTGCTAAAATTTTTCCAATCGGACCAGTAGTTTCAGAGATTACCTCCTACAAACAAAAAAAAAAAACAAAAAACAAACTTTACCTCTTTATTATATTAGTATAGATTTACACTAAAAACAGTAACAATTACATAGAAACTTATATGAATGGGTACAAAGGCGGTTTAATCACAGAGAGATGGCCGAATGGTAACGACCCCAATTTACGATTTGTAGGTCGCAGATTCAAACCCAATCAGGCGCACTAGTTTGTGTGATTTATTTCATCACCACTGCTCTTAAAACGGTGAAGGAAAACATCGTGAGGAAACCGGCATGTTCGGCACACATTAATTATGCGTACAGCTGAGGAGTGGAATTCCATGTATCCTCCAACGTCTGTGTTTCCTGATAGCTAAAATCTAGGGGTCTTTAAGTCAAGAGTGAATAGGTTACTTCTAGGCAAGCGTGCTGCATCGTCGACCACATCATCGCTTACTATCAGGTGAGATTTAGGTCAAACGTGAGCCTATACAGAATAAAAAAAAATGCCCTAGAACCAAAAATTCGAAGACATGTGACATCCACCAAGCCGCACTGGGCCCGCGTGGTAAATTACGTCCCATTCCCTATCCTGTGGAGGAGGAATAGGCCGTAATATATTTTGACTTTTGATCTGACTAAAGAACATGTGCGAAAACCCTTAGCATTGCATTACCAGAACTAATTTATTTATTTATTTAATCTTCATGTACAGTAGTGGTACATATGCGGATTTACTAATCATAATCTATCTCCTTTCATTTTAGTCCATCCTAAGGTTGTCTGTCAGAAATTGCCCTGTGCGATAAGACCGCCCATTGTACACTTAGTTTTTATATTTGTATATCCTTTCCACATTGAGGTGTACAATAAAGCTTATAATAAATAATCCACACTAATATAATAAAGAGGTAAAGTTTGTTTTTTTGTTTGTAGGAGGTAATCTCTGGTCCGATTGGAAAAAATTTAGCAACAATAGAAAGCTGCTTGCTGTACGCGGGCGAAGCCGCTAACAAAAGCTAGTAAATAAATAAATAAATATCAGAACTACTAAGGACCAAAGCCCTAACGAGTAATATCAGTAACACATCATCTCATCTCCACACGTCAATCAAAAACTCATTTATAACTGACTTAGAATGGGATCTAATTTTGTATAGCAGCCGCTTGAGAATAATCATCATGAACTAGCCTTTTGAATACCAGCATTTTGCATGGAGCCACTCTATGTGATCTTCGTAACCTAGTTACAGAATAACATTTTATTTTTTGGATAAGGAACAATGAACAACAAATAACTATACTATCTCCGCTCTTGTGTGAAGCGCGAAAGCGTGCAAAAAATGTGGTCATCTTACTAATATTATAAATGCGAACGTTACGATGTTTGGATGTTTGTTGCTCAATCACGCCAAAATGGCTGGACGGATCTGGATGAAATTTGGCACAGGCATAGGATACACTCCGGAATAGGACATAGGCTACTTTATATCCAGGAAACCCCAACCCCAATACCACGCGGGCGAAGCCGCTGGCAAAAGCTAGTGACTAATAATCTCTCCGCTCTTGTGTAAAGCGTGAAAGCGTGGAAAAAAAATTGTCATTCAAACTAAATAAGTTTGATTACTCCAAAATTACATACATTCCATATGGAATGGTTCATCGGCTTCATAATTTTAGCAGAAAGAAGTCTACTGTCTCTCCCAAGTATCTGTTCCACTTCATCCTAGAGAGGAAGACGTCTCCTGCTAATCGATACATATAATAAAATCGTAGTAAAGTCAATACTGTACATTGAATATTTTTTCTTTTTTTTTGGGGCGTGATTCACAATCGATAACTAAGCCAAAGATATAGTTTTAAGAATTTTTGTCTGTTTGTCTGTATCTATGTCTCGGCTAATCTTAGAAAGTACTGCATGCAATTAAGTTTTTTTTTTTATAAATTTGAAGTATTTACTTCAAAATTATAAAAAAAAAACTTAATTGGATGAATTCCCACTTCAAAAAGTCTGGGTCGTGGCTATGTAAAAGTGAATACCAGAGTTGTTGTTTAGCCAGTAAAAGTCGGACAGTATTTCCCACTCTACCCAAGGGCGGAATTTGTAACTGGATTTCAACCCACCATAAAAAAAATACAAAAAAAAACCGTGTTTATATAATCGCATGGTCACATTAGCGCAACGTTATTGATGTTCGCAAACGTTCCCACGTGGTTCTGAAGCATTCGGTGTGGATTCCGGTCTTTGTCTAGTTTTTAACTTAGCCTACAATTAATATAACACTGCACAGAATTCATAATAAACATTCATTTTTAAAAGAAAAATAAGTCTTTTCAAATATGAAATCAATCATTAAAATGACATTAATATTATAATATAATATTCGACGACCATCACACAACGCCGTCTAGTCTCAAACTAAGCAGAGCTTGTGTTATGAGTACTAGACAAGTGATAAACATACTTATATATTTATAAATACATACATATTATAGATAAATTACACCCAGACACGGAACAAATGATCAAATGATCGGAACATTACAACAGTAGCAGCAATAAAAATGTCAACCCACTTAATATCTCATGGTGAAGTGGAAACAGCGACTGTCGCAACCCAGCGCTGGGCACACCGTAATCTCAGCGGTAGTGCCCCTCTTTGAGGCGTGGCTGGATAGACCTCACGGCGTCCTCACCTTCCGCATGACGCAGGTTCTCACCGGACATGGGAAGTTCGGGAGATTCCTGCACCGGATTCGTGCGGAGGAGACGTCCGGGTGTCGCCACTGTGAGGCGAGCCCGGAGGACACGGTGGAGCACACGGTGGAGGTGTGCCCTGCTTGGGAAGAGCATCGCCGTGTCCTCGTGGGGGTGATCGGCGGCGGCGACCTCTCGCGCCGGGCCCTGATTCAGGCCATGGTCCACAGCGAAGAGAAATGGCAGGCGGTCGCCTCCTTCTGCGAAGCAGTAATGCTCGTAAAGGAGGAGGCCGACCGCATAAGGCAAAGGCAACGGCGTACTCGCCGTAGCCGTCGCCGCCGCGATCCTGCCGATATCCGGCCACCGTAGACACTGGCTCGCGGACGGTGAGCAATGGGTAGCTCGCCGTCCGGTCGTCTGTAAGACCGAGTCCTAGTCGTCAACGGCGCGCACCGTTCCCGCGCGCCTCAAGGAATTGTCAGCAAACTGCAGGGGCCCTTCAGGGTCGAAGCCTCCCGGAGTCTAGAGGGAAGTGGGAAACTGTTACCTCGACTCCAGGAATAGGGCAAGGAAGGTACGGGGTAGGTTTTTTAGTCAGTAAGAGTCTGACACTAGTCTCCCGCTCCACCCAAGAGCGGGTTTCGTCATTGGATGATTTTCACCTACCATAAAAAAAAAAAAAAAAAAAAAAAAAAAACCCACTTAATATGGAAAGAATAAAGCTTTGGGAAGAACATCACCTACCACCATCCGACTTCTTGATACTACAAGAAATACTCCCGCCTGGACATGAATTGCAGTGGCCTGGATGGAAAGCACTAAATCGGTTGCACACCCAGGTAGGCCGCTGTAAATGCAACTAAGCGAAACGGGGTTTTATAGACCCGTCGTATACTCAATGTGAGTGCGGTGCCTTTGTACATGAGCTACTTGCTGGAGTGCCCTAAGTGCCCATATTCCTGTTCTATGGAGCATTTAATTACTGCCACCGATGCTGCAGTTAACATAGCCTTAGCTTAGTAGGTAGCCTAGTTAAAATTTTCGAGAACTTTATAACCAAACTCCATCCAAATCCAGCTTGTATGGCGAAAACTGAATCTCTAGACAACATATTAAAATGAGTAAATTTTAACGGCTTTTTAATTATTATTTAACTGTGGAATTACAGAATTATCATGGCTTTAACACGATAACAATTCGTTTAAACGATAACTCTATGCAGTTTTATTACACAGCAAGTAATTACAACTCGATGACTAGTCTTGGAGTCAGGGGCGTAAAATCTTATACACGGTACTTGATCTATCGTTTATGTTCCACGATAGTAAACATTATTAGATTTAATATTCACACCGCGGGGGGTCTTAGCTGTTAAGACCCGTCGGTAGATGTTAGCGAGGTCCTTGTTATTTTTGCAAAACAACTATGCTGCGTCCCAGTACCCGAGTTTTTTCTGCGATTAGAATAAATACAAAGATCTGAAATCAAAATTCTGACAGTTGCCCGGACTAGACACAACACCCGTGTGACCAGAGGATCCTCCCTTTTTAATGGAGGTATCTGGGATTTTAACACAGTTCCGCTAAACCATAATCCCCTGTTACACGTCAAGCCATCATTACTTCCATCTTTTCTTTGGTTCAACTGCAAGAAGTGCACTGTTGGACAAAGGCTTTCCCAAATATCACCACAACAAAACAGTCCTGGGCGTCTCACATCCATCGGATACGCCGATATGACGCGATATAACGCCGTTATTTTAATATGAAATCATTCGTACGAAACTCTGTCCAAGATACTCCTAGCATCCGTCTTCAGCATACTTACTTACAGCCTCATTACTAACATTTGTGTTGATCAGTGACACCCAAACTAAGCGAGACATTAACAACAATTACATAAGTATAAGGATTTACATATAACTTGCATTCTGTTCGGTCGCGAGGCGTGTCGAAACGTCTCCGACAGAATTACCGAGCAATCTACGTGACATTATAATGTGTGTGCTTGCAACTGCTAATTGACAGAAGTTCTATTATCTTTGGGATTTATGTTGAAGGTATACTTCGATGAGACTGAATAAAATCCATCAGATTCCCTGATTCTCATAATACAGCGTAACTTTAAATATAATATACTCTACGTCTTGTACGACTTGAGTTTGTTCTATGAATAATAGTAGACAACTGATAAGCATGCGTGTATAATATTAGAAGAGGGAATTGACTGTGATCCATCAGGCAGGCCCACGCGGGTTGGTAGCTGTTGCATGTCTTCTTCTAGGATATACCGGTCTCTCACGATGTCTTCCTTCACCATTTTGACAGCAGTGGTGATTAAATAAATTACACAAAGTAATACGCCGGAGTGGGTTTGAATCCGCGACCTAAAACTTGTAGGTCGTAAAGAGCAAAGTTAAAATCAGTAGTAAAGGCTTCGACTTATGAGTTCCAGTTGTGTAAAGTAAAATTACAGCAATTCTACATCATAATATTTACTAGGAATCAATTTGTGAATAATCAAAACAGCCACTGAGCTTAACTCGAAGGAACCCCGGCAAAAACTCCGCTATACTTTTATAAAAACCAATATTTCAGTCTAAGCTTTCATTTATTTACAACTAGCTTTTGCCCGCGGCTTCGCCCGCGTGGTGTTGGGGTTGGGGTTTCCGGGATAAAAAGTATCCTATGTCCTATTCCGGAGTGTATCCTATGCCTGTGCCAAATTTCATCCAGATCCGTCCAGCCGTTTTGGCGTGATTGAGTAACAAACATCCAAACATCGTAACTTTCGCATTTATAATGTTAGTAAGATTAGCTTTTGCCAACGGCTTCGCCCGCATAAATGTCGGTTTTTCCAAACAAACTTCAAACTCCCCGTTTCGCCCCCTTATGGGTAGAGTTTCGTAAAATCATTCTTAGCGGATGTCTACACTAAGGAATGTACTTGCCAAATTTTAAGTTTTTAGGTGTTATAGTTTCTGAGATTTCGTGATCAATCAGTAAGTGTTATTTCGCTTTCAAATATAAAATACACAAATAAAAACGCGAGCCACAGAACTAAAAGATTTACATTTAATTAACTCAAGTCAATCAAAATAATTATTTTACCGTACTTCTTCTATTAAATGTATCTCTAAAAGATACATATTATACCTTAAAAGATAAACTAAGGTAGTAAATTGTTTGAACACATCTCATTACAATCATATCGCTAGCTCTAAGCCGTATTTACTAATTAACATTGCGAATAGAATCAAAGGTCCTCGGCCCGATGCCACAGAGTAGATAGCTCACAGAGACTAAACTTCATATGCCAACACTACACTTCTCCTTTCTTTCTGTTTTATTTCTAAACTAGATTTTGTAAGCGGCTTCGCCCGCGTACATAAAATATAATCTATGTCACTCAGGAGTAAAGCAGCTTTCTATTGTTGCTAAAATTTTTCCAATAGGACCAGTAGTTCCAGAGATTACCCCCTACAAACAAAAAAATATAAAAACAAACTTTACCTCTTTATTATATTAGTGTAGATTTATTAAGCCCCAATCGAGCGCCGGCGCTCCAAAACCAATTGTTCTTTAATTGTGTCTGTAATTAAGGTAGTCAAAAGGCTAAATAAGCATCGCAATATTTTAGTTGCTTTCTGCACAGAACATTTAAGACCTTACTATTAGTTAAAAGCTGTTTAAAATCAATTTAAGGTGGTGGCTATTTGGCATTATGCTGAGCTATATCCGTTTTGGCATAATTCAGTGTAATTTTTCTTTAATTTTAAGGCGACGAAAATAAGACAATTGAGCTTATTGTCATTATAAAACCGAAAACTTTTTATAATGTCAATAAGCACAATATTTTTTTTTTTTTGATAAATCATCAATGCCTGGAGGAAACTACTTGCGCGCGTAAAGCCGCTGGCAGAAGCTAGGCATACATAAATAATGCAAAAATAAATATAATTTAAGAATAAAAGTGTACTTTACTCGATAAAAGTCTGATACAATAGAGTGCGAGCGATCTTTCGAATGATAATTTCCCCTTAAAAACATAAGTAGAGCTACCAAAAGATATCATCATCATCAGGCTTTCAATGTTCCCACTGCTGGGACATAGGCCTCCTCTCTAAGAGAGGGAATAGGCCATAATACACCACGCGGGCCCAGTGCGGATTGGTGGATGTCACATGTCTTCGAATTTTTGGTTCTAGGACATGCCGGTTTCCTCACGATGTTTTCCTTCACCGTTTTGAGAGCAGTGGTGATGAAATAAATTACACAAAGTAATGCGCCTGGCTGGGACCTACAACTCGTAAGTCGGGGCCGTTACCACACAGCCACCACTGCTTGATATTATGCTACCAAAAGATATATTGAAATAATTTGTTTCACTACAAGTATAAGGATTTATGCTGTAAGCGTGGTCTCTGTCGGCTACCTACTCCTGGTAGAATAGTGTAGCATGCAGGAACATTGCCCACTAAGCCCGTGCTGGTCATCCAACCGGTCTGCAACCTGTTTCTAGGTGACACCAGACACGCTTGTTTGTATCTTCACGACGGCATCTTGGTTTAGGGTGGGTAGGTATAGAAAATATTTGGACTTTAGAATCGAGATATTATGGGCTTTAATTCATTCAGTCCCAAGCGAACGGAGTTCGCACATCTATTGTTCTTTAATTAGTCATAGTCATAGTTTTTTATTGGTAAAGGATTCTTACAAGTCATAAAGGTACAAACTGATACAATAATGTCAACAAAATCACAAATCAATCAAAAATTGAATGTCAAATAATAAATACAAATAATTAAATACACATGTCAAACAAATCTACACTGATATAATAAAGAGGTAAAGTTTGTTTTTTTGTTAGTTTGTTTTTTTGTTTGTAGGGGGTAATCTCTGGAACTACTGGTCCGATTGGAAAAATTTTAGCAACAACAGAAAGCTGCTTTACTCCTGAGTGATATAGGCTATATTTTATGTACGCGGGCGAAGCCGCTGACAAAAGCTAGTAAAATAATATATAAGAATACAAATAAATCAAAGTCAAATCACAAATTAAAATTAAATATAAGAAAAGTCATAATATTAAATTAAGTCATAAATTCGTCAAATGAAGTTAATTGTGTCTGTAATTACAAGATCGAAAGGTTAACCACGTTTTAACACCTCAAAAAAACAATGTTTCCCACTGCTGGGACTCAAGTCTCACTAGGAAAGAGAACGGGCCGTAATCCGTCGCTTTTCCAGTCATTAATCTTTCTTTAAACTTATTTTTAGGGTTCCGTGAAAAGGGAAAAAAAGAAACCCGTATAGAAACACTTTGTGGTCATCTGTCTGTCTATCAAGACTTTTTAACTCAGGAATGCATAGAAATCAAGTTGAAATTAAAACCAGTAGTAAAGTCTGCGGTCCCTTGAACCTTAGAGAAAAAAACGTCTAAGTCAACGTCTTGGGTAAAATAAAGTAAATAAATGGCTAGTTTTTAAAACATTGCTTCCGCGAATAGTATAATGTCGTCAGCAAACCGTAAGTGGAATAGTTTTTCTCCATTTATGTTTAAAACGAGTCGAACTGACGATCGTTGTTCGCAGGTGACTGCGTTGATGTCTTTTGTTGTATTTTACCGATGTTAGCAAAATCGTCTGTGCATTTCCGAAACAATCTGTGGGGGCTTAGACAAAGTCACATTCTCACTAACGATAACGAAATTCGAAACTCCAAATGTATGAAACTGACATATGCCTTCGAAAAGTCACGTGATCAAACGTTTTCGATTCGCTAATTGTTATTAGTTGTTTATACGTCAAATTGGACGTTTTAATTCGATAACCATAGCCAAGAAGTTGTTATTTTATCGAACCAACACTTCGACTTATCGATATGTTAGTCGATGTCACTTTGTTTACCATTTTGTGGTCGACATCGTTAAGGCGAAATCGAACTTAGAAATGGATTCGACACGGAGCGATTGCCACTTGTCTAGGGCCCCTGTTTCAAGTATCGTTAAACTTTTAATAATCTATATCGAAAAAAATATAAAAAATTCCGATCTTTTGACTATCTTAATTACAAACACAATTAAAGAACAATAGGTTTTCTAGCGCCGGCGCTCGCTTAGGGCTTAATGAATTAACTAATACTTGATATTTTTTCTAAAATATCCTTTGCGATATAATTTGAAATACAATCGTTATTTTTAGGGTTTATCATCATCATCATTTCAGCTGAAAGACGTCCACTGCTGGACATATGCCACCCCCAAGCGCCGCCACAAAGATCGGTCTTGTGCGTCTTGCATCCATCAGATTCCAGTAACCCTCACCAGGTCATCGGTCCACCTTGTGAGAGACCTTCCAACGCTGCGTCTACCGAGTTTTAGGATTCGATACCTCAAATGAGAAAAACAGAGCCTCTTTAGAGTCACTTTGAAAGAAAGAAAGAAAGTCTGTCTGTCTGTCAAGACCCTTTGCCTCGGAAACGCGTGAAGGTATCGAGTTGAAATTTATCTGTTTATTATAGGTGTATGTTAAAGAAAAACAAATCAAAAGTAAGTTTTATTATCAACTAGCTTTTGTCCGCGGCTTCGCCCGCGTACATAAAATATAGCCTATGTCACTCAGGAGTAAAGCAGCTTTCTATTGTTGCTAAAATTTTTCCAATCGGACCAGTAGTTCCAGAGATTACCTCCTACAAACAAAAAAATAAAAAAACAAACTTTACCTCTTTATTATATTAGTGTAGATGTAGATGTAGATGTCTATAGTTGCCCTCGTACTATACCTTGGTGTACCTATGGCAAAAAAACAAATCAAAACAGATTTTTACTATGTATGTTTATTGTAGATTAATCTTGTTGCCCTCGTACTATACCATCCGCAATTCATCACTGCAGTTATCTCATAAAGTTTTATGGTATACGGATGCCATGGCAGTGCAATCACTTAAATAAAGCCATTCAAATTACATAAAAATCCATGTAAAGATACGGTTAGTGCAGTGGTTAAGCTAATGGCTCGTGAACGGTGTGTCGCTGGCTCGGTTCCCGCACGGAACAAATATTTGTATGACCTACAGATAGAAGTTCCGAGTCTGTGAATATTTTGAATTCAATTCAAAATACAAAATATTATATTTCACTTATAACATTTCTATATGATACGAAACACAGTTCTTTAAAAAAATGGTTCATTGCGTTATTAGGTCTAGGAGGACAATGTGATGTTGAGGATAAACCTATCAAAATTTAATAGATTTTTTTAAATCTTTGCATTGGCGGTTATTTTTTTGATTGGTTTATTTTTATCTTTATAATATCAAACTTAATTTTTAACTAACAATTTTTTTCTGTATAATACTGCATCTCTTTTTCACGAATATGTGTTCTTATAAAATACAAAATAAATAAATCACTAATTAAGTCTTGGTCTAAATTACTATGGTGAAGTTAGGTAAGCGTTTCTAATATGGGGGCAACGTTTAAAAACAAAGGTTTTTTAATACCCATTGCACATTACTATAACGATATAACAATGGTTTCAGAACTATCAGTAATAAACCATGAACACAATACAAAAACCGCAATAAATATAAAACTTTACGAGTAACACCAGGAGTTCATACATGTATGTTCGTGTAACACAACCGATTGAAATGTTAAAATGATCATAAAAATAATTCGATAGGCATTTATTTCTTTTATATTTTATTGGCAACATTGATTTCAAGTTTGTGGTAGAACTAGCAACTGTGTCGTAGAAAATTATTCCAAGGTAAGATAAAAAGTATTCTAGGTGCTATTCCAGGTCATGATCTACCATTGTACCATGTTTCATCGAAATCTGTTCAGCCGTTTGAGCGTGGAGAAGTTACAAACGTACACACATATAATCACAACACTCGCAGTTAATATTAGTATGAAGTGTGATTTACTAGTCAAAGTTAGATAGCTTAAACGTAGGTGTTGTTTAAATCATTTTAACGAGTGTTTGATTGCTTATAAATAGCCTATGCGCGCCTCAAGGAGTTGTCAGCAAACCGTAGGGACCCTGCAGAAGGGTCGAAGCCAACTGCGGCCAAGGGTTCGCGTCTGAAAGGAAGGCTCTGGCCCTGGTATATATGGCAACGTAGGAATGGAGTAGGTTGTTTAGTCAGTAAGAGTCTGACACTATTTCCTGCTCCGTCTAAGGGCGGGATTTGTCATTGGATGATTTTTACCTACCATAAAAAAACCGTTGGCGTGAAGACACCTAAATTATTACCGGACGGGAAGACCCCAGATAAATTCCTTAAATGTACACGGTATATACAAGGAGGCGAAACGCTTAGTCTTTTGACTGGCCTGTCAGTCTAGTAGTTAGTGACCCTGACTGCTATGCGGAAGGTCGTGGGTTCGATTCCCACCCAGGACAAATGTTTGTGTGATGAGCACGATCATTTGTTCTGTGTCTGGGTGTAATTTATCTACACTAATATAATAAAGAGGTAAAGTTTGTTTTTTTGTTTGTAGGGGGTAATCTCTGGAACTACTGGTCCGATTGGAAAAATTTAAGCAACAATAGAAAGCTGCTTTACTCCTGAGTGAGATAGGCTATATTTTATGTACGCGGGCGAAGCTGCGGGCAAAAGCTAGTCTATAATATGTATGTATTTACAAATATATAAGTATGTTTATCAGTTTGTCTAGTACCCATAACACAAGCTCTGCTTAGCTTGGGACTAGATGGCGTTGTGTGATAGTTGTTAACATATTACATATTAGTCTGGACCATAGAGGTTTGATAGCTCTATGGTCTAGACTAAGCGTTTTGCTAATGTGACGCCGACGGTCGTCGAGTTGTCCGATGGTAGAAAGGTGATGTCGGAATCAAGTCATGTAATTTCCGAAGTACACTCTCCAAAGTGCAACTTATAAAATACAAAAAGGCTGACTACCCTAAGTAAGTTTGAAGTGGCGCAAAAAAGGGAATCGTTTTGTCTTAGTATAGCCATGTAAAGAGGAGGGATTAAACGCATGTTACTAGAAGAATTATGAGTATACACATGTAGTTGGATGGAGAAAGAGAGAAAGAACAAAAAAGATGGAAGAACTATCATATGTGAAGAGAGATATGAAAGGAAAGGTATCGCTGAATTAGTGATAGCGCGACGGTTTACAGAACTAAGTGGAACAAAAAACGTGTACCGCTTCAAATAACACAGGCAGGAAAAAGAAGATTATTAAGACATTATATGTAAATGTCTTAATAATATACCAAATCTTAATCTGAATCTAATTGCAATAACGATGTGTAAATAAAATTGAAACAATGCGGATAAAATCGGTAACAGATCACCGTGACTTATCTGTAATTGTTGGCACTTAGCACTTGTGCACATACATCATAAATAACGTGGATTTATAGAACTGCTAGTTTATGCTATTCGTCACAGATTGTTAAAACTTAGTGTAGGAAACACACCCAAAATATTAATACCTTTTATTAGGAACTAGTGACCCGCCCCAGCTTCGCACGGGGGCAAGATTAAATATATTATCCATGTATTATACATATAAACCTTCCTCTTGAATCACCCTATCTATTTAAAAAAGCCGCATCATAGTCCATTGCGTAGTTTTAAAGATTTAAGCATACATTTGGAGGAAGCGACTTTGTTTTATACTATGTGATGATACTATCTTCTAAACACGGAAGTATCAATTTTTTTATTTGATATAAACTAGTGCTTCACTGCAATCCCACCTGTTTCTTCCTCCAGGGTAAGGTCTATCAAATGACGCATGCGAATTTCACCCTAATCAATTCAACCGTTTGAGCGTGAAAGAATACTAAACTTACTACTGCCAACTTTTTTTTAAATAAAAGTGTGAACATTTAAAACAATGAAAAGAGATCTCTTTGGCAAGCAACTAGTATTTACGACGAACCGTAAGGATGACGAGCAATGTGTAGCTCACCGTCCTTTAAGAGTTGAGTCTCAGTCGTCGACTGTGCGTAGTGCATATACGTGCGCCTCAAAGAGATGGTGGCAAAAAACTCCTAAAAAGACAACTAGTATTTTTGATGAATCAGTTACAAAATAACCAACTTTCGATTTATATAAATACAGTTTTAAAATGAGCACAAAACATACTTATAAATCATAACATTAAAAAGAATAGCAGTTTCATTTTTTACGTATATTTAACGATCTAATTACATTTGCACACATCTTTCAGCAATTATTACACAACTTTACGTCTTAAATTCAAGCGCTAAGATAATATAATTGCATAAAAATCTGAGTATAACTATGGTAATAAAACTCTGAGCAAATAGTACCTAATTGAGCTACTTCTAAACTAATAATACAAATAGGTGGAATTGTATGTTGGTTCATAAAAGTTAAATTCTTAGATATACAGATTAAATGAACTTTGTAATACACAATATGATTTTACAAAGAGTATATCTACATACAATATATTCATCAGAGAGTCTATCTATCTATCTTGACTGCAATCCGAATTGATGGTAAGCAGTGATGCAGTCATTGATGATAAGGCGCGCTAGTTTATTAAGACCTTTGAACTTCTTTTCTTTTTTTCTTTTTCTTTGTCTTGGTGTACAAGAAAGTGAAAATTGAGGCTCGTTAGTCAAAAGAAGATTACTGAAATCAAATCAAAAATATTTGTTTCTAACAAAGTATTTGCAGTCACTCGATAGATCTCTATAGAGAAGAACATATGCACGAAACTGCGGTCCTCCCATCCGATTATAATTTAGGTGTCTTCAAGACTAGAGTGAATAGGCCCTTAGTTAACTAGTGCGCCTCACCATCAGCAATTGCATCACTGCTTACCATCACGGGAGCATCATCAGCCAAGGGGTGGAATTCCTTGCCGGAGTCTGTGTTTCCTGATGGCTACCATCCGGGAATCTTTAAGTCAAGAGTGAATAGGTTACTTCTAGGTAAGCGCGCTCCATCGTCGACCGCATCGTCACTTTCCATCAGGTGAGATAGCGGTCAAGCGCGAACCTATAATCAATAAAAAAGTGGGGGATCGCAGCAAAGCATTAATTTATTTCACTAAAATAAACCTACGTCACAATTCTTTACAATTTATTCGCACTATTTTTTCTTTCTACCGAACAAAACCGCGGCGAAACCATATCTTACTAATATTATAATATAAATGCGAAAGTTACGATGTTTGGATGTTTGTGACTCAATCACGCCAAAACGGCTGGAAGGATCTGGATGAAATTTGACACAGGCATAGGATACACTCCGGAATAGGACATAGGCTACTTTTTATCCCAGAAACTCCAACCCCAATACCACGCGGGCGAATCCGCGGGCAAAAGCTAGTAGTTACTAAAAGTTAATTAAACCCAGCTCAATTACAAATGCTGTATTATTATTGTTACACAGAGTTCTTCATTATTATTTTAATGATATTATTAATAATTAAAATGTAAGTTGTGTTATTATTGCATAACACCTATTACGAGAATGAGTAAAGTTAATAGTAAATTCGTGCTTAATTTTAAACCTAGTTTCCATCTTAAAATGCAATTTCGTATTTACTCAGATTTAATACTCTTGTTACGTAAAACAAAATCATCATTACATAGTATAAAACAAAGTTGCTTACCGCTGTCCCTATGTATGCTTAGATCTTTAAAAGTACGCAATGGATTTTGATGCGGTTTTTTTTTAATAAATAGAGTGATGCAAGAGGAAAGTTTATTCTTTAATTCTTTATTGTACACCAAACAGTATATAAAAAGCGGATTACAAGGATTATGTACAAAGGCGAGCTTAACTCAAAATTGAGTTTTCTTACAGCAAACCAGACTTAAGTAATAGAGAGAGGTCAAAAATTTTGGGTAAGATCCAGTGTACAATTTACAACAATACAACAAAAAAAAAGTAATTAAACAATACATAAACCGACTTACATAAATAATCATACTTATATACTAGCTTTTGCCAGCGGCTTCGCCCGCGTACATAAAATATAGCCTATGTCACTTAGGAGTAAAGCAGCTTTCTATTGTTGCTTAAATTTTTCCAATCGGACCAGTAGTTCCAGAGATTACCTCCTACAAACAAAAAAACAAACTTTACCTCTTTATTATATTAGTGTAGATAAAGTTTATGTATATAATACATGTATAATATCAACATTTCACCCATGCGAAACTGGGGCGAGTCACTAGTTATGTACCTTTAGAAGGTTTTATGTATTAGGGTTCCGTAATATAAAGGGTTAGTGAATCATTCGTTTAATTCGCATACAATTGTGATTGTTCTTGAATAAATAAAGCAATCAATCAAATAAATCAATCATTCTTCGAGACATTTTTTTTTATTTTTTTTTATGGTAGGTGAAAATCATCCAACGACGAAACCCGCTCTTGGGCGGAGCGGGAGACTAGTGTCAGACTCTTACTGACTAAAAAACCTACCCCGTACCTTCCTTGCCTTATTCCTGGAGTCGAGGTAACAGTTTTCCACCACCCTCTAGGCTCCAGGAGGCTTCGACCCTGAAGGGCCCCTGCAGTTTGCTTGCGGCGCGCGGGAACGGTGCGCGCCGTTGACGACTTGGACTCGGTGTTACCAGACGACCAGACGGCGAGCTACCCATTGCTCACCGTCCGCGAGCCAGTGTCTACGGTGGCCGGATATCGGCAGGATCGCGGCGGCGACGGCTACGGCGAGTACGCTGTTGCCTTTGCCTTATGCGGTCGGCCTCCTCCTTTACGAGCATTACTGCTTCGCAGAAGGAGGCGACCGCCTGCCATTCCTCTTCGCTGCGGACCATGGCCTGAACCAGGGCCCGGCGCGAGAGGTCGCCGCCGCCGATCACCCCCACGAGGACACGGCGATGCTCTTCCCAAGCAGGATACCACCGTGTGCTCCACCGTGTCCTCCGGGCTCGCCTCGCAGTGGCGACACCCGGACGTCTCTTCCGCACGAAATTCTTCGAGACATTGGACACCCAATATAAAAAATAGAAAAAAGATCAAAAATACTTTACGAGTATTCCGGATTTTCGAGGTAAAGCCACACAAAATCATAAAAACAAATAGAGAATCTCCTCTTTTTTTTAAGTCGGTTGAAAACCGTAATTACGTTTCGGCCCAAAACTCCTAACCTCTCACAGATCATTAATACAATGAAGAAATACTAAAATAATAAATTACCCACCTTCTCTTGCAAGCGCGCCATCTTGCAGACAGCGTGTAACAAGACGTCAATGTCAACGTGACAGCTGAACTGACAACTAACAAGTCTGACAACCATTGTTAATCGTGTTTACTTAGATAATGGATCAACGGTTACCGGTAATTGCCGGTTGGGAAGCGGTATTCGTGGCTTTAACATAATAATTAGAGACATAATAAAAAGACAATAGCTGTGCGGACACCGGTGTCCTTTTAGGGCTTAATTAATTAAGAGCCAAATTCACCAGTAAAACTAATCGCTGTATATCATCAGCCTTTTTTTTTAATGGTCCCACTATAGGCCTCCACTCTAGGAGAGGGAATGGGCCTTTTTAAATAAGCATAGACACGCGTAATTACGTCTTCCGGAACGCGGTTGCCAATCCATAACCATTCGGCCCCAGCGGCAATCTGTTCTGCGTGCAATGTGCCCTACCCTTTGTTACTAAAATTTGACAATTCTTTTTGCTATGTCGGCCACCTTGGTTCTCTTGCGAATATCTTCATTTCTGATTAGATCACGCAAGGAAACTCCGAGCATAGCCCTTTCAATTGCCCTATGAGTGACTTTGAGACTTCTTATGAGGCCGTAAGAAGATTTATTTTTATAAGGATTTTTTTATGGTAGGTAAAAATCATTCAATAACGAATCCCGCCCCTGGGTGGAGCGGGAAACAGTGTCAGACTCTTATTGACTAAACAATCTACCCCCTTCCTACATCGCCATCTATACCAGGGCTAGAGCCTTCCTTTCAGACACGAACCCTTGGCCCCAGTTGGCTTCGACCCTTCTGCAGGGTTCCTACGGTTTGCTGACAACTCCTTGAGGCGCGCGGGAACAGTGCACGCCGTCGACGACTAGGCTTGGTCTGGACGATTACCAGACGACCGGACGGCGAGCTGCCCATGCTTATAAGGGTCACCATAAACATTTTTGTGAAAGTTTGTAACGGTCATAGAAACCTCAGTTTTCATTAGCCACGCGTGGCAGGGGGCGCCATGACAACAATACACCACCAATATTTGACAGTTGACACTGACATCTGTGTTAGAGTAGAATTTTTTTAAGTCTGCGCGCGGCGAAAAAAGGAAACTAATTATTTGCCGTCATCTTGACATTTATGTCAGGTGTCAAGAGAATGTTTTGTGTTCCGTGTTTTTAATCGTTTCCAAAGTAAATAATCGTCATCATTATACCGAAAGTGGTTAAAAGTGCTGGTAAAGATATTATCTTGAAATTCAAACGTGCTTGTTAAGGGGAATGAAAAAATATCGGGCTTACGATACGATTTTCCAAAAGTGGACCATTTGTCAAATATTTTTTTCGGGTGACCAGAACAACAAATCTCCCTGAATATTCGTATCCGAGTGGTGCCTGGCAGAAAAACAGAGTTTGTTGAAAATGGACTGCTACTATGTATTTGAATCTTAACAAGTGATTATTATAACAAGCTATTAAAGAGTTTGTTGAAAATGGACTGCTACTGTGTATTTTAATCTAGTGACTATTATGACAAGCTATTATATATTAAATAAAGTACATATTTTCTAAGTCCCATGACTTTTTTATAATAATTAAACAACCTATAATTCAATCTATTTGTTTACTTTCATTAAAGTAGTAATTATATAGATTTGGATCTATATCAATATCCACATCTACACTTCTACACTAATATAATAAAGAAGTAAATTTGTTTTTTTTTTATCTCGAGAAATTGTATAGGAACAGAGTTAAATATGTTAAAACAAGAAATTTTCCGCGGACGAAGTCGCGGGCAGAATTTAGTATATTATATAAAGATCAATGCAACTTTATAACTCAAGAACGTGCCCACCTATCCAAACCAAATGTTTAGGCTTTGTTCGGACTATTTAGTAGATGGTTTATGTTTAGCTTTTCAAAATCGGTCAAGGGGTTCTTCATTTATCACATTTTTCTGATTCCGGAAGCGGAGCCGCGGGCAAAAGCTACTAATATATAAAAGCGAAATACCACTCACTGATTAATCACTATATCTCAGAAACTATAACATCTATAAACTTAAAATTCGGCAGGTAGGTTTCTTACAGGGTGTAGACGTCCGCTATGGACAGATTTTATGAAACTCCACCCCTATGGTGGTTAACAGACTTTCACGCAGGCGAAGCCGCTGGCAGAAGCTGGTATACCTACCTACTACAGAAAAAAGGCTGCGTGCGGCTAAAATTTATTTTAATTTTTTGATAAAATTTGTTGTAAAATCGCTATCGCTACATCGTTAACTAATCGTCATCTATAATTTTAGAAAACCTGAAGAACCAACTAAAATGTAATAATATGTATGTAATGAAATGAATCGTATTTCCCATTATTGATTTCAAAACGTATTTCTTGTGCTTTGTTTACTTTGTATTTTTTTTATTATATGAGGGAAAGTAGATTAATTACACTGGCAACATTAAGCACGCCCCCAGCTACGCGCAGACTTAACGTAATCTAACTCTACCACCCCATCACAATAGATTATTAACATCTTAATAAGTTTATTCAAGTAAAGAACACATCATGGTGACAATGAGGCGTTAGATGATGTCTTTGTACATAAAAAGTATTGAAAGTTGACATCCGAAGTTATGTGACGATTTCTCAAAGATATGCGTTTGGTTTTTTGTTTTTGGTGGGTAAAAATCATCCAGAGACATCTCTCGCCTTTGGGCTAAGCGGAAGATAATGTCAGGTTTTTTCTAACCAAAAACCACCTGTTCTTTCTTAGCCTTTCATACCGGGGTCGGACCTTCCTTTCAGAAGGCGATCGATGGCCCCAGCTGGCTTCGCCCCTTCTGCAAACCATAGGGACCCTGCTCTACGGTTTGCTGATAACTCCTTGAGGCGCGTGGGAAAGTACGCGCCGTCGGTGACTTGTGCTCGATCCGGACGGTTACCGCACGGTCGGACGGCGAGCTACCAATTGTTCGCCGTCCGCAAGCCCGCACCTACGGCGACTGAAAATAGGAATTGCTCCAATTACGGATCATGCATGTGTGCAAGGACTGTTACCTCCAGGTCCCATGGTGACAAGTCAGCAAGGAGGCTCGCCACTTCACGGGACTCCGTTAGTATCCCCACTTCCCCACACCATCGCAATTTTAGTATAGCTACTATGATAACCTACCAATTCTTCCTAAACAGGTGTTACCTACTCAAATAATTCTCCCCTGACTCAACAATCAATTTTCAATGCATTAATCAACGTAACAAAGCCATTCATGCTCACGGCTGCCCCTTGACCGTGATGCCTAAAATGGCAACACTGACTACACAAACGTCAGTTATGTCACATTAAAAAAACATTTGTTGTTGTCTATTATAGACTATTGACAGTTATTGAATTAGGAAGGTCAGGGGACAATGTGATTTGTTGTTGGATTTTTGCGATTCATTGTCAGGTTGTTATTAAATTGTTATGTGTATTATATAATTGTTTGATTTGTAATCATTGTTAAGGTAGGCCTACCTCACACGCCTATCGTCTTCGTCGAGAATGGTTTAAAAGTTTGTTGCTTCTAAAGCAATCCAATGTGATATTTGATGTAAAAGTAATGCAAAAAAGAAGGATAACACTTGAAAACTCTGTTGGCTTTTGGTAATTCTACGATTTAGGCATTAAGTCCGCCTTTGTACTTTTGTGTGCACAAAGTGTTAAATAAATAAATAAATTTACTCGCAATTTTTCATAAAATTGTTTTTATTAAACCCTTGAGGATTGTTGATAACTCATGAATGGGCTCACCTATCCAAACTAAATTTTCAGGGTTTGTTTGGACTATTTAATAAATGGTTTATGTGAAGTTTGCACAAAATCAGTCGAGTGGTTCTTCATTTATCACATTTTTCTGTTGCCGGGAGTGAAACGGGCAAAATCTAGTCGTTTATATACGTATGTATCATCGTTTATGTACGGAAGCTACAACTTATCACGACAGTCGATAATAATTATATAAAAACTTAAATACAAACAGTAAAAATAATGGATAGACAGATGACATTAATACATAATAGATACATCAATAATATTAATTGTTAGAAACCAATTGACATCAATTTGCGACATAAATTCGACATACAAAAAGAATTACAAACGTTTTTGTATATAATTGCCTGACAGTTCTTTAAAGAGCTATAAAATAACCGTTAAATCAATATTAGACAGTAATAACGTTGTGATGTAAATAGAAACGGGAAAAAACATAAGTAAATATTAATTGTTTTTAACTTATTTGCATGACAACTACAAGAAACTGATTGAAAAGGTTAGGATTTCGGGAAGCTACGCGGTGTCTTCTCGTCTAATATACCACAATGTCTCAAGAAAGAAAGAAATAACATTTATTGGTACAGACACAGGGCATAGCACAATTTTAAACATACAAAAATTAAGTCAAGACGAAAGTCTATATCAGTATGTGTTGCCAGTGATGACATATGGCTCTGAAACGTGGTCGCTTACAATAGGCCTTATTAGACGACTCAAAGTCACCCAAAGGGTAATGGAAAGGGCTATGCTCGGAGTTTCCTTGCGTGATCGTATTAGAAATGAAGATATCCGCAGGACAACCAATGTTGCCGATATAGCCCAAGTAGCCCGGTTTACCAGCTGCGATCTTTCCGTCTGATTATAATTTGGATGTTTTTAAGGCTAGAGTGAATACGCTCTTAATAGACTAGTGCGCCTTACCATGAACGATTACGTCACTGCTTACCATCAGGACGCAGTCAAGAACTAGTTTATAGCTTAAAGAAATCCAGGACACAGGGTTCCAGTATGTTTTTCTTCGTAACAAAGATCCCCTTCCATGTCCTCAAAAATCACGGAAATCACCAAAGAACAATCGTATCTAAAATCAAAAACTTAGAGGTGCTAAGTAGTGAAAGGTGTAACCATTTTCTTGCGCAAATTCCCGCAAACCGGGAAACTATTTTACTTCAATCAATTCTCTTCCAACGTTTTTACCTTTCCCATATCACTGCAATGTTATTTAGCAATTTTAGATAAGTAGGCAATCACTTGCTTCTACACAGCGTGAGAAATTGAGAGCATTTGAGAAATGAGTTTATAATTATAGGCTGTATAGTGTGGTCGTTGCTTCGCGGTTTAAAAGTTTAATCTGTCAAAATGAAATTTAGCGGCAAATTTTGTGTTGCCAGACTTTTTGTTAGATAAAATGTATTTTTATGTTTTTATTCCATTTATATACACTTAAACTTTTCGTTGCGTCACAGCCACATGTTCAGTCGCAAACCAGCGTCATTAGTAGTCTGGCATTCATGCTGAACTGGACATATTATGTGCCAGGGCACAAAACCTTAAAATATAGTTTTTTGATGGCCCAAATGGGCTACGACTTACGAGTTGTAAGACGCGGGTACAAACCCAGCCAGGCACACTACTCTGTGTAATTTATTTCATCACCATTGCTCTCAAAACCGGCATGTCCTAGAACCAAAAATTCGAAGACATGTAACATCCACCAACCCGCACTGGACCCGCGTAGTGAATTATGAACCGTTCCTTATCCTAGAGAGGAGGCCTTTTTTTGTTTCATATATATTGTTTTTGTGCCTGTAGTACCAGGCACAAAAACAATACACATTTTTTTCTCTTTCTTTCTTTTTTATCACGTCTTTTCTCAAAGATAGAAAATACCAAAGTACAATATAACTTTATCTAACCCACATATTCAACCCAATACATTAAATCAACAGTAGTACTTTATTAAATAATTTATTTCTTGCTATGTTAAATGGCACTCATTGCTAAGGAATCGTCTAATTAGTAAGAACTTCATCAAGATGGAATTTAAACTGCGTGTTAAAGTTATTACATGCTTATAAAGCTTCGCATTAAGTCTAAAGGAAGTGCCTAAGTTATTATGAATCTTGGAAAATGTATATTTTTTTCATTTATGGATTATTAATTTTATGATTATGTGTCCTGTTCGTATTAAGATCAATAGGTTGAAATTATCCCCTATATATGCAATCTTTAACGGCGATATTAAAGATAATCCCATTTAAGACCACCATTTCCTTTAGTTAGATCATTTCCTTTTACATTTCTTGGCATTACGATGAGTTTTTATTTATTTTATTTATTAAAACTTTATGCACATAACACTGTACAAAGGCGGACCTAATGCCTTAGGCATTTTCTACCAGTCGACCTTAGGGTGGTGCAGAAACATAACATGGTAGGTGCAACTTAAAAAGATAGACAAAAAGAAAAGAAACAAAATATAATAATAATAAATACATACTTAGATACATACATATAAATAAGTAAGGTCATTGTGAAAACAAATCAAACTAATCACTGCTGAGATAAATCCGCCAACTTCTCGCGAATGTAGTCTCGTGCCTTCACCTTAAAAGACAATCACCTCAAAAGAGTTTTTTGATACTACAAATATAACGCCAATATGCCATACTAATCGTGAAAAACATTTTCACAATCAATATATATGTATACTAGCTTTTGCCCGCGGCTTCGCCCGCGTACATAAAATGTAGCCTATGTCACTCAGGAGTGAAGCAGCTTTCTATTGTTGCTAAAATTTTTCCAATCGGACCAGTAGTTCCAGAGATTACCTCCTACAAACAAAAAAACAAACTTTACCTCTTTATTATATTAGTGTAGATAAAAAAACCGAAATTATTTATAATTAATCACCAACAAACTTAAATTTTGGCAAGGAGGTTCCTCATAAGGCGTAAACCAGTAAGAAAGAAAGAGACATTGCTCGTAGAACAGATGGTGAATGGAGACGAAAGATTCTGGAGTGGTGACTGTGTACTGGAAGACGTATCGTTGGAAGGCCTCTCAGGTGGTGGACCGAAGAGATTTGAAAGAATCCGATGGATGCGAGACGCACAGGACCAACTGTTGCTGCAACACTTGGGGAAGGTCTAAGAAAATTTTACGATTATAGGTATATCCTGTTCATATTACATCATCATCATCATCCTAGCGGTAGTCCCGGTTGCCAACCTTGGCTTTCACCTCGGTGCCCGGGGTCCGCTTTCTTACTAAGATGCCTCCACTTCGCTCGGTCTTTCGCGTCCTTTGCCGTAAGACCATTGGCACGCATATCGTCCCTTACGACGTCGAACGCCTCTTAGGCCTTCCTCGTTGTCCGGGTCCCGGCGGAGGCGGCATGGCGAGGCATCTGTTACCCACGTAGTCTGCCTGTTCATATTACATGTAAACTCTTAAACCCCAAGCGAACGCCGGTATCCGCATACGTATTGTCTTTCTATTATGTTTCTAATTATGGTATTCGAAAGGTTAGGATCCTACATAATCATCCCGTAAATCCACAGTCTCTAATTGCGATATTAAAAATCTACATTTTTACATCATTAGCATTTAATTATACAATTTCCTTTTACTTTCCTTACAAAGCAATATTTACTTAGAGTCATTAAAAAAAAAAAACAAGTGTACCTTACTAATATACGGAAAAGCATACTAGTTTTCCTTTTCTTTTATAGAGCCTAGCCATATTTCAACACGGAAGAAAATATATTATAACCGTAAAATAACTAATCCTTCAAAGAAAATATATACCAGCCATAGCACCATACGTGCATTTAATTCTTAGAGATTCGTACCGAGATAGGTTAAAATGGAACCGTATAGATAGTAAAGTAGGGTTTCTTTGGCCCAAGATTATAAAAGAGTATTTGAATAGAAACTAATTTGGTTAATTAGGTTGTTTTTTTTTTATTGCAACAAACTAGTACTTGACTGTGATCCCACCTGATGGTAAGCAGTAATGCAATCGTTGATGGTAAGGCGCACTAGTTTATTAAGAGCCTATTCACTCTAGCCTTGAAGACATCAAAGTTACAATCCAGCTGAGGTAACTTAGACCTAGGGTAACTTTGACCCTGGGGTCAAGGATTTTTACCCTAATTTACTTGGTTTGTGTCCATCGTCATCATCATCAGCCATTTTAATGTTCCCACTGCTGGGACACAGGCCTCTTCTCTAGGAATCTGGAACTCTAGGAATCTGATTGATTTGTCTGATCTAGCTGTATCTTATGAATCATTTTAGCTGGAGTGTTAAAATTTTCGCAGATGATTTATTTCTATTGCCGCTAAAATAAAACATATTAAAAACAAAATAAAATAAATATTTAAGGGGGGCTCTGATACAACAAACGCTACTTTTTGCTGTTTTTTGCTGTGGACGTCACAAAAGTCTTTGTGCGAGTCCGACTCGCACTTGGCCGGTTTTTTAAATTATATTTAACCCATCACGCTAACACTTAACACTTTATTTTATTCAATTAAAAACGACATTTTATTTTAATTTCCCGTCGCTTAAGGCCAAAAAATAATCATTTCTCTAACCTGGCAACACACACGCGATAAATTCGAATTTCAAAAAAACATTTAGGTACGCCATCTTGCGTCAAGTGCGAGCCGCAATTTTCCTGTCATAGTGCACACCAATTATTTTGATTAATGCGTCTATGTTGAACTTATACATTATGTAGCAATAAGGTCTTATGTAAGTCTTATGTCATATTTGACATTTGACCTTAAATTAGGTTCGCGTGTTCATTTTTTGCTGTAATTATTGTTTGTTTGATCATCATTTGGTTTAAGGTTAAGGGAACTTAGATGTAATATATTGTTGTACATTATATGTCTTGTCATGAACACTATTTTATAATGATATACCTAAATGACTTAGTATGTACCATATATGCAATTCTTGGGAAAATTATTACCTACCTAAAAACTATGAAAATTATTATACAGGTTTCACAATATAATATTACTAGCGACCCGCCCCAGCTTCGCACGGGTGCAATGTTGATATTATGCATGTATTACACATATAAACCTTCCTCTTGAATCACTCTATCCAATAAAAAACACCGCATCGAAATCCGTTGCTTAGTTTTATAGATCTAAACATACATAGGGACAGGGGAAAGCGACTTTGTTTTATACTATGTAATGATATTTTGAAGATATAATTAGTTATTTGTTTGATAAAAAACAACTTTGCCTTCGTATACGCTCAAAACGTTTTGGGAATGCTTACCTACATTAATTGTACGTACAGTTAAAGAGTGGAATTCACTGCCGAGTACAACCTTTAGGTCTCTTGACCTAACGGTTGTACTGTGAATAGGTTACTAATTCTCTAATTCTAATGCTTGGTCAGCCACATCATCGCTTACCGTCAGTTGAGGTAATCATAAAACGCGAGCCTAGACAAAATAAAATCAACCATAAAAAAAAAATTGTACACTGGTCCACAAACTAGCCACTTTGGAGTTCTCGTTCTCTTTAGAGACTTTTAACTTCAATTTGCCGTTGCACAACTTTGACATCTTTGCCATAATTAACCTAACACAGAAAAACGAATCGATTAGAATGAGTATTTCCAGAGTCTACCTCGCACAAATAAACATTTCACACTTGATATTCATTTAGAAAAAGCAACACGGATTTTAATTTCAACACATAAACAGCAGATTGCCTACAACGACCCTCACCAAAAATCTTGAACAAGACTTAAGAATATAAAATTAGATAAAATCAATGTTTCCTTTGATTCTCACAAGTCACACCGTATCTCCACGATCGCTGCCTGGTCCCCAACGATTGTGCCGTAACGATAAATATGTATTAGCGGATAAATCTCACAGATTTATTAAATCTGTTGTATCTTACTACAAAAATAAACCCGTGTTTTATTACTGAAAAACTTTGCCATCTCAAAATTAAATCCTAACATCTTTGCCACAAAATTCAAAATCACTTCTCACACACTTATAAGGTAATACTAAACCTTAGACATAACAATTTTAAACTCTAACATCTTCATAACAAGTGTTAAAATCGTTTGTCTCGTCAGCGATGTGACCGTTCCCACAAAAACAATGCAAAACAATAATTAGGTTAAAACAGTTGAATTATTTCACACAATTTGTGAACACACGTTCATGCGTGCTTGTAATTTATACTTTAATTACTGCCTACCCTTGTAACAGTGCGATAATAACCCATAATAGCTACGTAAGCCACTAAACGTCTATTGCAGAATATGGCAAAAATGTACAAATTCAAAACCGGCAAAGAAAACGTCGTGAGAAAACTATGCCATTCCATCACCGAACGCTTGCATTGTCAAAAGTCTTAAACATTTCGGTATAACCACGTGACAGTTTGATAGCGCATTCCATTTTTTTAATAAAATGTCCTCCAAAATAACGGATAACGTCAACTGTCAATTTGTCCAACAATATATGCCTTGCGTCACGTGAATGCGTTATCAAAAGTTAAGGGGCAAGTTACCCAGTGTCCCGGGCAAAGTTGCAACGTTACGTAGATTAAGAATTAGGGTATATTCTGGCCCCTAATATATCTGAGTTTACGGTTGTAATTATTTACCTGATGCCGTCTTTAAAACCAAATGCAAGTATTACAGGTAACAAGTAAGTAAGTAAGCCTTCCTGTCAGACGCGAACCCTTGGCTTCGACCCTGCTTATCATCATCATCATCATCAGCCTTTTCAATGTTCCCACTGCTGGGACACAGGCCTCCTCTCTAGGAGAGGGAATGGGCCATAATCCACCGCGCGAGCCCTGTGCGGATTGGTGGATGTCACATGTCTTCGAATTTTTGGTTCTAGGACATGCCGGTTTCGTCACGATGTTTTCCTTCACCGTTTTGAGGGCAGTGGTGATGAAATAAATTACACAAAGTGTTGCGCCTGGCTGGGTTTGAACCCGCGACCTAAAACTCGTAAGTCGGGGCCGATACCACTCGGCCACCACAGCTCAACTTCCCACCCTTCTTATACTTCTTATAAAAGCAGTTATATTGCTTTCAGTACGAGCACACGCAGTACATTCTGTAGGTATTTTTGTTCTTTTTAAGTTTTTTTTGTAAACGTTGTGCCGTATACATCGCGAATAAAACTATTTCTATTCTATTCAACAAAATTACCATATATCTCATCCTCTCGGAAACGAAAACCCTCAATTTCAGTAAACATAGTAATCAAAGCGGTGTTCCTAGCATTTAGAAAGTTAAAACTCGTGCCCTAGTTCGTAGTAGCGTCGCGACTCGTGTCAATCCCGTCACTCGCGTCGTGACTCGAGTTGGGCAACTCGTGTCAGGAAGAGGTTAGGATAGGGATTTTGCACGAGATTTAGTTTCTACAATAGTAATGGTAGGATTTGATATAGGTGGGCTTTCCCGACTCGTCTATCGTTTACGTCGAGCATGGTTTAAAAACTTATTAACTACCCGTGTATCTTTTCTCCTCTGTCAAATCCATCCAAAGGTTGTCTTTAAAAAATCGCTTTTAGCGATAAGACCGCCCATTGTAACACCGTAGTAATTTTTAAGTGTCCTTATGTACCAAGTTTTGTTTATGGTGTACCTACAATAAAGAGTATATCTATCTATCTATCTATCTATCTAAAGCAGTCCAATACGATGTTTGATGTAAAAGTAATGCCAAAAAGAGAGATAGGTAACACCCCGAAAACTCTGTTGGCATTTAATAATTCTACGATTTACTCGGATCTTTCATAAAACTGGTTCCAGGAAATATCTGTTATTATTAAACCCTTAAAAATACATGTCAACATTTAGAATCTCGATTAAATGCGCGAGGCTTCTATAGAAGTACTTTTTTACATTTTTAATATAGAAATACATTAAGAGGTTCACGTAAAATAGCAGATTTTCAGGACGACGTCGGGTTGGCACGTACATTTTCATACAACCGCTCTTACGTGGTTATGATGTTATTACACATATTTATTCAGATATTTTGAATAAGTACACAGATATCTTGTGGATATTATGTAGACTTCTATAGATGTTAAAACATAAATTTGTGTAAGAATAATCCAGTAAAGACCTCTGAAATCTGTAATGTCTCTATAAAGTTCTGATACCATACCAGTACTGCGTCATTTATTTTTTGCTTCAAATACCTATCGCATCATACGTTGCATTAGGCGCCTTTTTCACCTCACGCAATTTCTTTCTTTCTTTCTTTCTAAATTCCAATTTCCTATTACTTACACATTTTTAGTTCATACCATTGTACCCATGAATTAAAGTTTTTTTTCCACCTTTAACTAAGTCTGCTGGCGTTCTATTTCCAAACTGGTATGATTGAAGATAGATAGTTTAATTTAATTATTTTCCATGTAATTTAATGTATTATTTATGTAATTACAACTTTTTTTTTTTTTTTTTTACAACTTTTTATAAGTCATTTTAAGTGACGAATTCACCATATTTCTTAGTCATTTGCACATTTACTTTTTTTATATTAACTAGTGAATGAGGCATTGGTGTGTCAATTTGATATAAATAAATAGTTTTATCAACAATAATTACATTGAACCCTCTGACAATGACTGACTTATCAAAGTTTCTCAGATTCTCATAAAAGAAGTGAGGCAATAAATTGTTACAATTTCAACGACATGCATATTGCGACGTTACCAAACTCCTAAATTACAATCACCACAAACTCGCCACGTGTTAATCATCTGAGATGCACAAACTGAGATAGTTTACACTTTCAAAATGGTAACACAATAGTTAATTTTGGAGTTCTGATACTCATCTTAATTAATTTTGAGGTCCCACGTCGGGGACGTTGAAAGGTTGCAATGTGGTGCTGATGTTATTACGCTCTGTAGGGCTGCTACTGACGTCTATCTATCTATATATATAATAAAAGAAGAAACTGACTGACTGACATATCAACGCACAGCCAAAACTACTGGACCTAGGAGCGTGATATTGCACAAGGCTTACTTTTATGACGTAGGCGAACATTAATAAAGGTTTTTTTTAAATTCAGCTCCATAAGGGATTTAATAGGGATCTAAATTTTTGTATGAAGACCCTAATTTCACGCGGGTGAAGCCGCAGGCAGAAGGCTAGTTAATTTATATGCAATACTATTTTAAGTAACCAACGTAATAGGGGAAATGATATTCTACGCGGACGCAGAGCCAAAACGGCTCTGACGCGGAAAAGTAGGTATATTCTGCAAAGCCCCGCAAATTTATAAGAAAATTCCAAAATCAATTACTGTATTGGATTTGACTGAGTTTAAGAAGAAATTTAAAGATTTTTTATAGCAATTAAAAAAAAGGGAATAATAGCTGGCAAACTGTTATAGTTAGATGTACGCGGTATAAATGACGAGGGTAAACGCTTAGTCCGGAACGTAGAAGTTTCAACAACGTAAAGATGGATATTCGCCGTACGTCGGTATGTCCGATGGTAAGACGAAGATGGTGGAATCAAGTCATGCATGTCGTATCGTAGGCCAATACTTACATGTCGAAACACCACCACCATTCTCCCATTGTTCTCAAAGGTGCTACATTCATATCATAGCGGCTAATTTCCTAGTCACAGCCCTGTGGAGGTTTGCATTGAAATGTCACCGTCAAGTACGCTATAGGTCGTCTGCGTGCCGTAGTTTAATTCAATATACTCGGGAACTGACGCCGGAGGGTTTTTTTTTTTTTTTTTTTTTTATGGTAGGTAAAAATCATCCAATGACGAGTTCCGCTCTTGGGCGGAGCGGAAAACAAGTGTCAGACTCTTACTGACTAAAAAACCTACCCCGTTCCTACATCGCTATACATACCAGGGCCAGAGCCTTCCTTTTCAGACACAAACCCGTGGCCCTGATTGGCTTCGACCCTTCTGCAGGATCCCTACGGTTGCTGACAACTCCTTGAGGCGCGCGGGAACAGTGCGCGCCGTCGACGACTGGGCTTGGTCCGGACGATTACCAGACGACCGGACGGCGAGCTACCCAATGCTCACCGTCCGCAAGCCCACGCCTACGGTGACGCCGGAGGGTTGGCAGTGTTGAGCAATGGTGCCAACCTCTAATTGTCTCAGCAAGCGATGGTAATGCTATGCGAACCTGATCGCTTACTGACGGGCAGTAGCGGCATAAGGCATGGGCGACTAGGGCTACCGCCTACGGCCTCACGGTCCAAGAGGCCTCGTGCCTGTCCCGCGAACGCAAAATATTATAGATATAATTACTTATTTAGCAATAAATAATAAAAACCCCGCTAGCAAGTATCTGATATTAACCTACCTCATTCGTTTTTAGGGTTCCGTAGCCAAAATGGCAAAAACGGAACCCTTATAGTTTCGTCATGTCCGTCTGTCCGTCTGTCCGTCTGTCCGTCTGTCCGTCTGTCACAGCCGATTTACTCGGAAACTATAAGTACTACAGTGATGAAATTTGATGGGAATATGTGTTGTATGAACCGCTACAAAATTATGACACTAAATAGTAAAAAAAAGAATTGGGGGTGGGGCCCCCCATACATGTAACTGAGGGATGAAAATTTTTTTTTCGATGTACATACCCGTGTGGGGTATCAATGGAAAGGTCTTTTAAAATGATATAGTTTTCTAAAAAACATTTTTCTTAAAGTGAACGGTTTTTGAGATATCAGCTCTCAAAGTCGTAAAAAGTATGTCCCCCCCCTCTATTTTTATAACTACGGGGTATAAAATTCTAAAAAAAATAGAGGTGATGCATGCTAATTAACTCTTTCAACGATTTTTGGTTTGATCAAAGTATCTCTTATAGTTTTTGAGATAGGTTGATTTAACTGTAATTTTGGTTAAGTTATTGTGCTTACACTGAAAACGATGGCTGAACCTTATAAGATAGATCAAAAAATATACTACAGTATTGTACACCTTTAAAAATCCGCGATGATATAAAATCTTTATAATATATTTGCTGCTACGGAACCCTTTGTGCGCGAGCCCGACTCGCACTTGGCCGGTTTTTTAATCTAGTCTGGTTGGAAAAATTTGAGTACCAAATTTTTTTTTCTCTCATAAAAGTCTCCGTCCTCTTGCTAAAAAAATCAAAAGATTTTGTAAAAATCTTAAAATTATTGTAAAACATGTTGTGTAGATTTTTTTTTAAACTTCCCGTTTAAAAAATAAATCTAGTCCTCAGAGACCATCGGCCTGATTTCGAAAGTATCTGGGAAATTAAAGTATTGTGACTACAAACAGTAAAGAATTTGTTAAGATATTTACTGAATGTCAGACCACAAAACTAGAATTAGATTTTTATTTTGCAAAATACAAGTGTGAACCCTTCAGTTCACACGCACATCCTCTCACTTCATTCATCAGGGGGCTTCGCAAAATATATCTAGCTCACAACACATTTAGGTTTTGCCCCGCCACTGCTGACATGGTCGGATAGATACGATTTTACACACTATTCCGACAAACGAAATCCCGACGAACGCTATCCCGACAGAACACTAAGTCCATGAAGTTTATCTCGACTAAACGCTATCCCGACAATAATTTTAAGTGGCCGTAGCTTTAGTGGTTAGTGGCCCTGACTGCTACGCCGGAGCTCGTGGGCTCGATTCCCACCAAGGACAAATGTTTGTGTGATGAACACGATCATTTGTTCTGTGTCTGGGTGTAATTTATCTATAACCTGTATTTATTCAGAAATATATAAGTATATTTATCAGTTGTCTAGTACTCATAACACAAGCTCTGCTTAGCTTGGGACTAGACGACGTTATGTGACAGTTGTGGAAAAAAAATTGATCCGTTAAAGTTTCCGATTTTTCCTTTTGAGGTACGGGACACTTAGAGTCCTAAACTTTGCTACATTGTTATAAACTAGGTTTAAAACTATTGACAGTAACCTTAGTCTTTACTTAACTACTCGTATGTAAACATAGTCACTTATTAAATAACGTTTACATAGAGTTTTCAATGACTTCTCGTACCAATGAAAGGTAACTGTTACCTCGACTCCGGGAATAAGGCAAGGAAGGTACGGGGTAGGTTTTTTAGTCAGTAAGAGTCTGACACTGGTCTCCCGCTCCGCCCAAGAGCGGGTTTCGTCATTGGATGATTTTCACCTACCATAAAAAAAAAGGTAGTATTTGTTCTTCCTTACGACTACTATAGTAAAAGTGAAAGTGTGATATGAAATGAATGTTGACTAGAAAATTTGATGGATTTTTTACGGCAGGAAATCATTTAAAGTCATTAAATGATAATAGGGTAAAGCTGATAGATGCCCCAGTGGGATAGGTGCCCCGATTTCGATAACTCTAGTTTTGCGAATAAATCTTATACTATTTCAATTATTAATCAAAAGACTTTCCAGCTACTACTATGTTGACCGTGTCTTACGTCTCTTTGTGATAGAGTGATTCAAGAGGAAGGTTTATATGTATAATAGGTACATGCATAATATCAACATTGCACCCGTGCGAAGCTGGGGACCCGTCCCAGCTTCGCTAGTAGTTTTATAAATCATACATTTTTTTACGAGTGCACAAGCGTACAAGTTCGCAGAGCCAAGTTAAAACGTCCGTGCTGTATGTGACATTAAAAAAAAACTAATATTAGTCACAGAACAATCTGCAGTTATACCAAATCAATAATTTCAAAAGCAACTTTAAATTACACCGATTACGTTTCTCACCAAGAGGTTACAATATTGGCAATCTCCAAACATTTGCCCTTTGCCCACGCCCAAACTAAACTACGAGCCATAGACAATAGAATAGATCACAGAGCGTCACAGACGAGGGACTACAATGTACTGTTTATCTTAAGATTGAACATAATTTGTGGTTTAATGAACACTATTATCTATTGTAACCGTAACGTGGCAAAGGGCGGGGTCCCAGTGCTAGCGGGAAGCGGATTCATGAGCTTAGCGGGTAGAGACTGTCAATTTTCTATACATTTCTTAAATTAAGTACTTACTAGCTTTCTGCCAGCGGCTTTGCCCGCGTGAAAATAGATTTTCGCAAAAACTTTGGAGAAGCGTTTCATCCCTTTAGGGTGTGAATTTTGGAAAATCCTTTCTTAGTATTCGCCTACGTCATAAAAGGCTGTGCAAAATTTTACGCTCCAAGTCCCCGTAGTTTTGGCTGGGCATCGATATGTTAGTCTGTCAGTTTCTCCTTTTATATATATAGATATAGATTTTGGCTGATATGATGATGATGATCCATCCAAATGAGTCATCATCATCATCTTATCAGCCTAAAGACAGGGCTCGCTCGCTCGTCCGGGCTCGCCGCGCAGGGACCCATTGTGGGCAGTCACACCCCGCGCACTTGCCGCACAAGACATTAAAGTTTTCCATCGACATGACTACACGCACACTATTAAAGTTGAAATAACGACACTGTGCAGGAAATAATTCAGAATGTAGCGATCTTTGTAGCGGTTCTGTCGCTGCTACCGCTGCTGTAGCATCGCTCCATCGCGTTGGCATCTTTTCTATAGCGCGCCTACGGAACGCGCGACAGCATCGCTACAGCGAGGTCTTAGTAACGTGAAAATTTGCTCAAGGCTTTTTATAAAGTAGGCGAGTAGTTAGAGTGTATTTTCCTAAATATTTTTTTTTAAAACGAAACCAGCTTTCACATTGGTGAAGCCGCTCGCAAATAATATCATCATCATCAGCCTTTTTAATATTCCCACTGCAGGGACACAGGCTTCCTCTCTAGGAGAGGGAATGGGCCATAATCCACCACGAGGGTCCAGTGCGGATTGTTGAATATCACATGACTTCGAATTTTTGGTTCTAGGACATGCCGTTTTCGTCACGATGTTTTCCTTCACCGTTTTGAGAGCAGTGGTGATGAAATAAATTACACAAAGTAATGCGCCTGGCGGGGTTTGAACCAGCGACCTACAACTTGTAAGTCGGGGCCTTTACCACTCAGCCACCACTGCTCTAACTCTCGCAAAAGATTGGCGCTTATTAAATCGCTCCGCTAACTCTGCGACCTGTCCTCACAGTCTCCTAATGAGGGACTCTCCACGTTTCATCCACGCGGAAAGATGTTTCGACAGCGGCCATTGTTTCACCAAGAATATGCAACAAATTATTACTTGACAGAATTAGACGCTTTCAGATGCCCTTGGGAGCTGATGAGTATCTTTTATAACATTGATTAGACTTGTCGTTTTGGTTTAATTGTGAATTGGTTTATCTAGAAACTGAATGACGAAACTGTTCTGGGTTTTTGTATCAGTCTATTTTTAATGAAGCTCTCGTTTGATCACTATCAAGTTTGAGCGATGATGTGTTGGACGATAGAATAGAATAACATTTGTCTATATATATAAAAAGAGAAACTGACTGACTGACATATCAATGCACAGCTTAAACTACTGGGACTAGAAGCGTGGAATTTTCCACAAGGCTTCCTTTTATGACATAGGCGAACCCTAAGAATGGCTTTTTCAAAATTCAGCTCCTAAAGGGATGTAATGGGGGTGTAAAGTTTGTATATAGAGAACCCTACTTTAACGCTGGCAGAAGGCTAGTAATTGCATAAAAATAGTGTTAAAAAGATGGTACAAGGATTAAATACAGTCTAGGCAGGCAAGCCCTTCCAATGAGTGAAATCGTGGTAAATGTTAGAAACTCCAACACAAAATTACTCAGTCTTCTAATCATCAGTCATAACAATTAGCACGAGTATATCTAGCCATGTTCATGTGTAACTTAAGATTGAGGACCGATTGTCATCATCAGCCTTTTTAATGTTCCCACTGCTGGGACACAGGCCTCCTCTCTAGGAGAGGGAAAGAGCCATAATCTTCCTCACGGGCCCAACGCAGTGCAATGTAGGACCGATTGTAGTCACTGTGTATTTTATATGAACTCCGCCTTTATTTCTGTCCACTTTGCGGCCCCGCAACAGTGGTTTTATTTTTATAAAAATAAATAAACATAAGCTATTTAACATTTTTGTTTTTGCGAGACCCTTTTAAAAAGCAACTTCATTTTTTTTTTAATTTTCAAGCACGAACCAATGGACAATAAAAAAATATATATGACGTAATGTCGGACACATATACTTAAGTTTAATCGTAAGTTAGGGTCAGATTCGCGATTTTATTTTATTGGGCCGACTAATTTATATTTTTTTTATTCTTGACTACTAATTAAAATTAGTAAGTTATTATTGAGATTGTACTGGCTGTTTAGGAATAAATTTAAATTCTATTTATATCACGTTTTGACTGTTCACGCGGTTTTTTAAGGCATTCTCTGTTATATTTATAGACTAGCCTTCTGCCAGCGGCTTCGCCTGCGTGAAAATAAGATTCTCTATACAAACTTTAGTCCTTCATTACATCCCTTTAGGAGCTGAATTTTGAAAAACCCTCTTTTAGTATTCGCCTACGTCATAAAAGGAAGTCCTGTGCAAAATTTCACGCTCCTAGGCCCAATAGTTTTGGCTGTGCGTTGATATGACAGTCAGTCAGTTTCTCCTTTTATATATAGAGATTATATATATGGATTTTCAGAGGTTTAAAATTAAAAATTAGAAACCGTTAGTAGAACCTGGCCTTAACTAAAAGCTAAGAAATAAATAGCAGATGTTCAGTTGTTCACGATTCTCCACCATTTACGTGAAGCGTGACAATTGGCAGCACTTATGTGTAGTTAAGGCATCGCCGATGAATGGGTGCATCATGTCGTGATAACACGCTAAATATACTTTGTGTAGCGAGCCGATTTAGCTGCAAACATTGCATGTAGGTAAAGTGATTGGTTTAATTTGAGAGAGCTCGAAATCAGTTGGAAATCTAATTTGTCAAACTCAAAACTCAATCTTAAATCATTTATTTCAATTAGACTGTTTACAGGCACTTTTAAATAGTCAAAATGTTGGTCAGTCAAAAAAAAAGTGAAGATCTCTATGGGGAAGAACGTGTAAGAAACTCCATGTGTTAAGAAGATACTTTTCCTGACATTATTACATAATGAGCATTTTTTCCCGTTGGACAGTATGTGTCTATAACGAAAAAGTCTAAAAATTAATAACATAGGTACATGTTTTTCCTTTCAAACATAAAATTAGGTACTTTTTTTCCTATACATAAAAAACATGTTTTACGAAAACATTAATTGTACCTACCATTGTACGTACAGCTAAAGATCAAAATTCCCTGCCGAAGTCTGTGATAGCTACAACCTCTTTGGTTTGTATCTTACTAATCTTACTAATATTATAAATGCGAAAGTTACGATGTTTGGATGTTTGGATGTTTGTTACTCAATCACGCCAAAACGGCTGGACGGATCTGGATGAAATTTGGCACAGGCATAGGATACACTCCGGAATAGAACATAGGGTACTTTTTATCCCGGAAACCCCAACCCTAACCCCAATACCACGCGGGCGAAGCCGCGGGCAAAAGCTAGTATAATATACTTCTAAATTAGCGTGCTACACCTTTAACCACATCATTGCTTACCAACAGGTGAGCTCAAACGGGAGCCTAATTATTGTTTGTTGTTACTGGGATTCTTATATTCTTTATTGCACACAAATTTCTAAAATAACTAATTATTTTCTTATTATTTTGTTAGCTATTATTGTAAAAAAATAGGTGTCTAGTTTTCGCCAAGGAATTTAGCTTTAGATTATACTAGCGACCCGCCCCAGCTTCGCACGGGTACTGATATTGAATATATTATGCATCTATTATACACATAAACCTTCCTCTTGAATCACTCTATCTATAAAAAAACCGCATCAAAATCTGTTGTGTAGTTTTAAAGATCTAAGCATACATAGGACCTAAGCAACTTTGTTTTATACTATTTAATGATTATTATGAACAATTAACCTTTCGAATAGGTACCATAATTAAAAAAGACAATAGGTGTGCGGACGCCGGCGTTCACATGGAACTCAAAAGTTAAAGAATGTTGCTTATTTTTGTAGTATATGAATTTCATTAGTTATGTATTGTATATATGTAAATAGTACGCCACAAACTTCCCATGTATCCTTCTCCTCTGTCAAATCCATCCAAAGGTTTTCTTTAAAAAATCGCTTTTACCGATAAGACCGCCCATTGTAACACCGTAGTAATTTTAATGGTCCTAATGTACCAAGTTGTATTTATGGTGTACCTACAATAAAGAGTATATCTATCTATCTTTGTAAATCGCCAAATATAAACAATGCCTGACATATAGTGTAGCATACTATACTAGCATCGGCAAACGACCTCGATCTACTGTCTGTGGCTATACACACAAGGCAAGGATGTATGAGCATATATATGTATGTATATATACTGTGCGTCTGAGTACGTCGCGTGCACTCAAATGCATTCGTGTATGGACTGCAGATTCATGCAGTTTTGATGTTATTAACGATTACCGTAAACTTCATTTTCTTAGGTAACTGTCGATAAAAACTGTTCTGCCGTAGGATAAACCTCAACTTCTTAGGGTCATCAGCTACTTACGTTGCTAATAATAAATAGATATTTCCGATATTTCCCAGAACCTAGAAAAATTTTACAATTGTGAAGAAAAACAAAGAATGTTATTATTGTCTTTGTTCGCTATTTTATCCTATTTAATAAATAAATAAATTAATTTAATAAATTACACACATATATAATTACATACATATCAAAAACCATATCATCATCATTTATTTTTTTTTATTTATTATTTATATATATTTTCTCTTTATTTATTTTTTAAATACACATAGTTAACATATTTTTAATATTTATTTTAAATTCGAAGACAAGTGTCATTCACCAATCCGCCCTGGACAAGGACAAGGGTGATGATGATGACACACTAAACATTTGCAAATTAATCCTACAACTAAAAATAAATCACGTTGTCTGCTGACCGTACAAAGCGCTGTGAGTGCATTGTATGCTAACCGAGTGTTTTGTTCCGAGCAGTGCCACTGTCTGTCACACAAAAACTAGTAAATTATGACTTTATTGTAACAGTAGGAGAAACGAGACGTTAACTCTATCGTATTGTCTCGTCTTAGGTAGTCTTTCAGTATTTGCAAGGAGGATAATGGCGACTGGGACCGCGATTAACTCGGACCACGGTTTTTTTTTATGGTAGGTAAAAATCATCCAATGACAAATCCGGCCCTGTGGTGGAGCGTGAAACATTGTCAGACTCTTACTGACTTAACAACCTACCCCGTTCCTACATCGCCATCCATACCAGGGCTAGAGCCTTCCTTTCAGACACGAACCCTTGGCCCCAGTTGGGTTGGTTTGCTGACATCTCCTTGAGGCGCGCGAGAACAGTGCGTGCCGTCGACGACTAGGCTTGGTTTGGACGATTACCGGACGACCAGACGGCGAGCTGCCCATTGCTCACTGTCCGCAAGCCCGCGCCTACGGTGGCCGGAAAATTCGGGCCACCCGGTTGCTGGATTCATTTAATTTTAACATTTTTCTTTTTAAGAGTGGTCCGAGTCGCCAGAAGAAAACTGTTAAAATTGAATGAATCCGACTACTGGGACCGCGGTCCGAGTTAATTGCGGTCCCAGTCGCCTTAATCCTCTTTGCAAGAATCTATAATAAATTTGTCTTAACATTTAAATTAAAACTTTTGACATTTATTAATGAACATATTATTTTGACCTTTATAATGAATTTACTTCTAACAATAAAAAATAATATTTAGACATTTAATGACTTTACAGTATTCACTATTTTTATGTCCTGCCTGTGTTAGTCATATTTTGTATTTTATTAATTAAATAAAATACATTTTTGTATATCCAATGTTTATTTTTTCTAACTTGTGCTACTTAATTTTTTACAATTGCTGTGCTCGACAGGGTCCATGTGCACTTATAAAACTATTTTTAAGATCATATGTAACACATGTCGATACCAGAAGTATAAATTAACGTAAGGGACATTTACTTAAAATGTAAAAATGTTCCTTACGATGATTGATGTAAGGGTATTTTACGCAAAAGATAAAAATGTTCGTTACGTTAATTCATACTTGTGGTATCGATGTGTTAAAGCAATAAAGAATTGAATTGAAATTAAGTAATTAAAATATAGAATACCTAGCTGTCCGTGGCCCGTGGTTTTACCCGCATCTCTAGTTACTTTTCTGCTCCCATAGGTTGTAGTGTAATTTTATATAGCCTATAGCCTTCTTCATAAAAATAAAAAAGCTTTCTGAGGCCCCGGTCCGGTTTCTGAAAGGAAGGTCCAACCCCGGTAATAAGGCAAAGAAGGACTGGACGGTGTAGGTCGTTTAGTTAATAAGAGTGGCAAACAAATCAGAAGAGAGGGATTTGTCATTAGTTTTCCAACCACAAAAAAGCCTAAAAAACAATATTTCTAATAGATTTTCCTCTTGTTTCCAGATGTGGCTGTCCAGCTTAGTGTCCAGCACGTTGTTCGTCATGGCACTGTCAGCAGGCAACGAGTACCTCCCCCCCAGCAAAGGGTACAACTACGAGCCCCCCTCCATACCCTTCCCCACCAATAATAATGGCAACAAGGTAAGACCACAATCAGACATAAAATTTTCATAAATATGCTATAGGGAATTTGGATCACTATAGAAGTAAGCTTATGGACGGTGATCAATAGGTAGCTCGTCGTCCAGCCGTCCGGTAACCGTCCAGACCGCGCCCGCATCATCGTGCGTAATTTATTCAATGCACACCTCGTATTGATGTCAGCAAATCCGAAAGGTCTCAGCGAGCCGAAGCCTACTAGGAGCACGGGTTGACTTCTAGATCGCAAAGAGCAACTGCTATAACAACACACAGGGTTTTTTTTATGGCAGGTGAAAATCATCGAATGACGAAACCCGCTCTTGGGCGGAGCGGGAGACCAGTGTCAGACTCTTACTGACTAAAAAACCTACCCCGTACCTTCCTTGCCTTATTCCTAGAGTCGAGGTAACAGTTTGCACCACCCTAGGCTCCAGGAGGCTTCGACCCTGAAGGGTCCCTACAGTTTGCTGACAACTCCTTGAGGCGCGCGGGAACGGTGCGCGCCGTTGACGACTTGGACTCGGTCTGGACAGTTACCAGACGACCGGACGGCGAGCTACCCATTGCTCACCGTCCGCGAGCCAGTGTCTACGGTGGCCGGATATCGGCAGGATCGCGGCGGCGACGGCTACGGCGAGGGCGCCATTGCCTTATAACAACACATAGGCGGATTTTTTTTTTTTAGTCAGTAAATGCCTGATACTATCTCCTGCCCAAAATCTGATAATTTATACTCACTGAGAAAAAAATAACATTATAGGATCGCTTTGTGGTCGAAAACTAACTCAGTCCTATATCACGTTCCAGCAACCACCAACACCCACCAGGCCGACCCAGACTCCTCAGAGGCCATACCTGCCGCCTAGTCAGCCTACACCTGGACCCGGCCCGTCACCCACTCCTGGAGTAAGTGATTTTACCTTATTTATTTATAAGAACTTCATGCAACACAAAGGTACACAAGCGGACATAATGCCTTAGGCATTCTCTACCAGTCAACCAAGGGTGGTGAAGAGAAAACATGGCAGGTGCATCATCATCAACTCATCATCAGCCTTTTTTAATGTTCCCACTGCAGGGACACAGGCCTCCTCTCTCTAGAAAAGGGAAAGGAACATGATTCACCACGCGGGCCCAGTGCGGATCGGTGGATGTCACACGTCTTCGAATTTTTTTGGTTCTCAGACATGCCGGTTTCCTCACGATGTTTTCCTTCACCGTTTTGTGAGCAGTGGTGATGAAATAAATTGTGTGTGAATAATTGTGTAGTGCCTGGCTGGGTTTGAACCCGTGACCTACAGCTTGTAAGTCGGGGCCTTTACCACTCGGCCACCACTGCAGGTGCATAAACTAACTTAACAGCATAACTTTAACTTGAGATTAACATACGTAAACTAAACCAAAAAAACTGAAACTCATGAAAAGGAGTACCACAGAGCATAATCGTATATATTTATAATATATTCGATACTATAATATATTCGACAACTATCACACAACGCCGTCTAGTCTCAAGCTAAGCAGAGCTTGTGTTATGAGTACTAGACATACTTATATATTTCTAAATACATACATACTATAGATAAATTACACTCAGACACAGAACAAATGATCATGCTCATCCCACAAACATTTGTCCGGGGAGGGAATCGAATCCACGACCTCTGACATAGCAGTCAGGGTCACTCTTACAGGCCAGTCAACTTATGGTACCGTGAAACGAGGTGAATAGGACCAAATCGGGGGTAAATAGAAACAACATTTTGTTGCTTTTTCACATTATTTAAAAATTGTTTGCAGCATTACAATATTTTTATAAATTCAATCGTCAAGTTCAAATTGAAAACAAAAATGCTTTATTAATTCGAAAAATATTGAATCAAAGTAATAATCGTAATAAAAATTTTGTTTCTATTCACCCCGTGAGTTCCTATTTACCCCATTTTACCCGGTAATGTGCCCACTCGTTTGTACCTATAATCCGTCTTTTTAATTGAGATAATGATTTGACAATTCGAATGTTGCATGTTTTTACTATTTGATAAAATGGATCTTGTCAAATCATTATCTCTAATTAAAAAACAGAGTATATTATAATAAAGTACTAATATATGTACAAACGCAAAAGACCGAGCGAAGTGGAGGCGTCTTAGTAAGAAAGCGGACCCCGGGCACCGAGGTGAAAGCCAAGATTGGCAACCGGGACTACCGCTAGGATGATGATGATGATGACTAATATATGTACCAAATAAAACAGATTGCCCAAAGTATTTAGCTCTATACCAACTTGTGTCAAATCAAATAAATGAATAAATGATTTAGGAAATGACAATGTTATTTTTTGCGGAATTAGGAATTATTAACCTTTTGAATATCTTTTAATGTGTTAATTTTTTTTTAGTATTTTTGGTTTTAATCACTTATAGCGCAATAAGGTACGGGGTACGGTCACAGAAAAAAAAACCTAAATCTGACTGAAATCGACTTCAATCGTGATTCTCTACATAGTAGCGCCATCTATGACATCACATAAGAACTAATTCTGTACCGCGCAATCAAACTTCTCTCCACGATTTTTATAGAACAGCCCAAAATCATGTAATGGGCAGAAATCCACCAGACATAACACTTGAAGTGACATTAGAGTATTTGTAATCCATTATGCCATCATCATTTTTTTCCACCTCCTACAAACAAAAAAAAAACAAACTTTACCTCTTTATAATATAGTAAAGATAAAGAAATAAAGAGGTAATATTAAGTGTAGATTAAGATCTTCAAGTAGGTACCATAATTATACCCATCATTAACAGTGGCGTAGCTAGTCCACACACACACACACCGGGGCCCCCTACAAAAAAATAAGTGCCACGGGGGCCCAGTATAAAAAGATGTTTTTTTTACAAAATATGTTGTGTATACCCTACGAGACGGTGTAGATAACATGTGGCTAATTTTTGCCTGCGTGGGAACCCTTGTAGCGCGGGGCCACTGTATCATTCATATCAAATAAAAATAATGATAAAAAACAACATGATTTCTTTTAAAACATACAGTTATTTTTCATCGTCAATGTAATTTTTTTTAGGTGCAGGTATGTCAGGTGCTCGATATTTGTTGCGCTTTCGAGTGTTTTCGTCTTCTGAAATATAAAAATCAATAAATAAATTCTTGTAACTTTTTTTTGGAGGCATAAATTAAACAAAGATCTTTTGGTGCGTGATCAAAATTAGAACTTAAGCCGGACTTGTAATTTGTTAATATAATTTTACAAACAGTTATCAAATATGGCCCCCGGCTACGCCAAAACGTCTTTGTACACTTTTTTAGAACAATTAGTAAAGAAACTGTCAAACTTATGACTGCCTTAACCGGCTAACTGTAATAAAGTTTAACAACTTTCTGATTGCTAATTTGCTAAAAACCATTTACGTATGTTCTTACCTTCCAAAGGTATAGGCCTATTGTTTTCCATCTCTGTAAATTGATTTTTTTAAGGTTTATCGTAATTATTTTAAACATACATGAATAATAATACAATAGTATTAACTAGCTAAATTTATATCCCAATAATAGTAATCAATATGGTTTTTATTTCACATAGGCCTACATGGACACTTATAAAACGTCAGGAGTTAGTGCATAGTGTTCTTATCGGATGCCTACATCTGAATACAAAGAACATACCATCCTAGTCGCGAGGAGGAGTGGCAGGCGGTCGCCTCCTTCTGCGAGGCAGTAATGCTCGTAAAGGAGGAGGCTGACCGCATAAGGCAAAGGCAACGGCGCACTCACCGTAGCCGTCGCCGCCGCGATCCTGCCGATATCCGGCCACCGTAGACACTGGCTTGCGGACGATGAGCAATGGGTAGCTCTCCGTCCGGTCGTCTGGTAGCAGTTCAGACCGAGCCCAAGTCGTCGAAGGCGCGCTCCGTTCCCGCGTGCCTCAAGGAGTTTTCAGCAAACCGTAGGGGCCCTACAGGGTCGAAGCCTCCCGGAGCCGAGGGTTGATGCGAAAGCGTTACACCGGGGCTCTGGGAATAAGGCAAGGAAGGCACGGGGTAGGCGGGGTGTGCGTTGATATTTCAGTCAGTTTTTCTTTTTATATAAATAGAACTTACCACTGCTACCTATAAAAACAATAAGAATAAATATATTTTTTTAATAATTTGTGAAATACAATTGATTGAATTGGACTGATAAAAAAGCATAAACTTACTCGGCACAAAATCTGGATTTACTGAAAACAGAAAAAAAATATATTCAAGAAAACGAGTTGTGAATTAATAGTATCCTAAAAGAAGTCTGCTAGCAAGATCTAGCCTGGTTTTATACCATAAAATTAAATTTTGTGTCCTAAGCAGCAGTCACTGGGTAAAAATGAGTGCGTAGACGCAAATGAGTGCCTACGCGAAAGTGATACTTACGTTTAATGATCGGGAAAAACTAATATGCGAATAAAAGTATCAAATTGTAAAGAAAAAACGTGGCCAGATGAATGAGACGAGACGGTTTCTCATTCAGGTTTCAAAGAATCACCCAAGATACAAATTATTTCGGGTAGTCCGATTTTTTTCACTAACTTCTATTATCCCTGAAGAAAGACAAATTAATATCTATTATTTAAATTTTGCTGGTTTTAGCTCTATTTGCGTTGAGATTAAGATCATCATCATCTTCCTACCCTTGTCCCGTTTTATTTGGGGTCGGCGCAATATGTTTTTTTCTTTCATTCTGTCCTGTCACCCGTCACGCTATCACTAACTCCTCTTTCTTTCATATCACTTCTCACACAATCCATCCATATCTTCTTTGGTCTCCCTCTCCCTTTCCATCCATCCACATTGCGTTAAGATTAAAATATTTAATTAAATAAAAAAGTTTTTACTAGATACTAGATTTTGCTTTTGTGCATTATTTAGGTAATTTAACCATAGTTTTTGCTTTTAACCTTTCAATCTTGTAATTACAGACACAATTAAAGAACTATAGGCGTGCGAACGTCGGCGTTCGCTTGGGGTTTAATGAAATAATGCCATTCTTCTGCCGACGGAATCGAAGTCAAAATTGGTTGAACGAACAGTAAAAAAAAACAGGTTTTATTAACTGTCCAATATTAACGCGAATAGACTGTAGCCACTGTTTTTTTTTTTATTATTATTTACTCTAACGGCCGATCTCAATAACGTACTTACCTTTAACCATCTGTTACATTACCAATCTTTAGTAGCTACAACCGCATTCCTCCTGGAGCCTAGGGTGGTGCAAACTGTTACCTCGACTCTAGGAATAAGGCAAGGGTAAGGGTAGGGTAAGGGTAGGTTTTTTAGTCAGTAAGAGTCTGACACTGGTCTCCCGCTCCGCCGAGCGGGTTTCGTCATTCGATGATATTCACCTACCATAAAAAAAAACAACCGCATTTGTGCGTTTCAATAAACTAAAGATAGATAGGAATATCTACCTTTACTTTGATCTACCTTTGGGAGGGCTTACTGCTTACCATAGTTAAGTAGAAGAGTATAGGTTTTTTTTTTTATGGTAGGTGAAAATCATCCAATGACGAAACCCGCTCTTGGGCGGAGCGGGAGACCAGTGTCAGACTCTTACTGACTAAAAAACCTACCCCGTACCTTTGCACCACCCTCTAGGCTTCAGGAGGCTTCGACCCTGTAGGGCCCCTGCAGTTTGCTGACAACTCCTTGAGGCGCGCGGGAACGGTGCGCGCCGTTGACGACTTGGACTCGGTCTTACCAGACGACCGGACGGCGAGCTAGCCATTGCTCACCGTAGAAGAGTATAGGTACTTACATTTTGGTAAATGTTTTGATGTCGAACATTTCGTCACTTTCGCTTTCGCAGGCTCAAGATCTCCCTCAGCATATTCCTTTAGAGGATGACTCGATAAATGAATGGGAGTTGTAAATTTTTTTACCCCATCAACTGTTATTTTGGGGGGAGGTACACAAAAAATTGACGGAGAAATCAATTTTTTTCTAGTTCTGTACGTCGTCGTGGTTTTAGATAGTTTGAATTTTCTTTTTTTCTTTCTTTTTTGCGCCGTCGTTGTTGTTCGTGGTGTTGGTCTTTTTTGTATATAATGTTGTGTAGGGTAAGAATAAGAATAAGAATAGATGGTAGTCTCCTCTCTGTTCTGCGCCATCGTAGTTTTAGGTGGTCTTTTTTGGATATAATGCTGTGTAGGGTAAGAATAAGAATAAGAATAAATGGTAGTCTCCTCTCTGTTTTGCGCCGTCGTAGTTTTAGGTGGTCTTTTTTGGATATAATGCTGTGTAGGGTAAGAATAAGAATAAGAATAAATGGTAGTCTCCTCTCTTTGTTGCGGCGTCGTTGTTGTTCGTGGTGTTGGTCTTTTTTGGATATAATGCTGTGTAGGGTAAGAATAAGAATAAGAATAGATGGTAGTCTCCTCTCTGTTTTGCGCCGTCGTAGTTTTATGTGGTTTATATTGCACATAATGCGGTGTAGAGATGGTTTCGTAAGTTGGTATGTTTGTAGGATTCGGCATTTTGCGGTTCTTGATTGAAGGAGCTGACTGATTATCTATAAAGTCGTCATCGGGATAAGAAGTGGTGGTAATCTGCTGTTTTTTTCGCGTCATCCTGGTTTGAGGTGATTGAAATTTCGGCGTGTAATTATCGTATTCTGAAATAATACGATAATACGATACGATAATAAAATAAATAAAGAATACGATAATTATGACCTCGTTATAATCTACACTAATATAATAAAGAGGTAAAGTTTGTTTTCTTGTTTGTAGGAGGTAATCTTTGAAACTACTGGTCCGATTGGAAAAAAATATAGTAACAATAGAAAGCTGCTTTACTCCTGAGTGACATAGGCTATATTTTATGTAGATACGCGGGCGAAGCCGCTAACAAAAGCTAGTAATATATATATATAGACCGTCGTTTACTGTGTTCGTTGGACGCAGTGTGTAGGTGGAGGGGGTTTTTTGATGAATGATTTAACAAACTGACCTATAAACTGGAAGAACTTGCGTTGAGACGCAATAAGTATATCAGTGCTTCGAATACAGTCGAACACTACCAGGTGCAGACATTTTTTGTTTTCTTATATAGTCCCAAACTAAACAAAGCTTGTAGTTTGAGTATCTACTAGGCAACAGTAAACATACGTATATATTTATAAATACATCGCCGATCAAAGCTGAGCCGACGAGAATCACGGCTCAGGAGGCTAATCACACCTACAAGAACCTATCCGCGTAAAATACCTACCACAGCCGACAGAATCGGTTGGCTTAGCAGGCCGATCACAACCGAAAAGATCTGTCGTCTCAGGAAGCCGGCCACAGCCGAAAAGATCTGTCAACTTATAATATTTCGGGATCCCGAATATTAGAGCATTTTTGCCTTTTTTTTTAAAGGAGAAAAGCTCTGTTTCAAAATTAGCAGATCCTCACATGTCCTCACCGTTTATGGCATGTTTAGGAGGTTTCCGTGTTGGATTCAGGCGAAAGAAACGCCCAGATGTTTCCATTGAAGGTACCCACAGGAGAACACGGCGATGGTGTAGTGACTCACTTTGGTGAAGCCACGCCATATTCTCATGAAAACGATCAGCGGCGTCGACCTCTCGTATTGGACCCAGGTTCAGGCTAAGGTCCTTAACGATAGCAGATTGTGAAGCAGATTACTGCTTCACAGAAGAATTCGGCCACCTCTCAACTGCTATCGTTAAGGACCTTGGCCTGAACCTGGGTCCGATATCGGTATCGATCGTTCGTTATCATTAGATAACGAACGAGATGGCCATTAATAAAAAAAATATCACTGTTATTAAAGACGGACAATCAATCGAGTTTTATCCATTTAAAACCGAAATCTGTGTTTTAAAATACGTAGGAAATTAATTTCTGGGACTCACTGACCTTCGCTGAGACCTTCAATTAAGAAAAAATACATTAAAAGTTAATAATTCAAAAAATTACGGTCAGTAAAAGGAATTAATGAAATACTCACTGGACAATTTCTCGCCATATTCTAAAGATAAAAACGTTCTTAATTATAAGACATTACTCTATAGGGACAGGGACGAAAATTATGTACAATGCACAGCATGCAAGTAGGACCAAAATGGCGATTGGCCTTGCATAACAGATTTTCTGGTCTAAATCGAAGCAACGACGATGGTCATTTTGATGCAACTTATTTGCGGTGTACTATACTAAAGTATAATATAATAATATGGTCCACAACTATCACACAGCGCCATCTAGTCCCAAGCTAAGCAGCGCTTGTGTTATGAGTACTAGACAACTGATAAACATACTTATATATTTCTAAATAAATACATATTATAGATAAATTACACCCAGACACAGAACAAATGATCGTGCTCATCACACAAACATTTGTCCTGGGTGGGAATCGAACCCACGACCTCCCGCATAGCAGTCAGGGTCACTAACTACTAGACTGATAGGCCACTCAAAGTGGAGGTTAAAAGGTTCTGGAGTGGCGATAGCGTACTGGAAGACGCAGCATTGAAAGGCCTCCCATAAACCGATGTTAACCGATGACCTGGTGAGAGTAGCGGAAACGCGACGGATGCAAGACACATAAGACCAGTCGTTATGGCGACCCTTGGGGGAGGCCTTCGTTCAACAGTGGACTTTCGGATGAAATAATGACGATGGCACATAAATAAAAATCTGCTTAAAGCATACCTCAATTGCTAAATAGATTTGGATAAGAATTGGGTACAAATGTAACCCATACATACACACTAAAAATAACAATTACTAGTAATAATATTCACCCATGTCCATTTCTTTAAGTTTCATTGCTGAAATTTAAAAAAAATCTTTAATTAAGTAACACATTACATGCCAAATACGTCTCTAGATATTTATGATCACCTAACTAACCTACCAAATGTACTGAACTTACAGAATTGTTTTAAATAATAATAATCGTTTTATTTCAGAAAAATTCCATAAACATACAAACAAAATTAGTATTAAATTTAACTTACTTATATAAATATGTTAGTAAACAAATACATATACCAAGATGTTAGTAACACTTAAACTTATCAACTATATTAGTAAACAGTAAGTGGCCGTACAATTCTCCTTTTACATATATAGAATCAACGTATCATATACCTACTGACCCATTTGTCCATCATAGTTTGCAGTAAATATCGGAATGATTACACACGCCTGAAAAATAAAATTGTCTATTCTATAATCAAAATCTGAGCAATTGCGAATTGGACATTATACAAATAATTCAATTTCCGAATTTCTTTCTAAGATTTTCACAACACAACAACAAAGAAGATAAAAAAAATGACTTCCGAAAGATTAGGACTTAAAATGAACATAAACAAAACCAAAGTCATCCATGTACCCACTCCTATCAAGATCGGAGACTCTACACTCGAAGTTGTGGACAACTACGTTTACCTTGAACAGACAGTCCAGTTAGGTAGGTCTAACTTCGAGAAAGAGGTCAATCGTCGAATCCGATTCATCTAGGCAACTTTCGGGAAGCTACACGGTGTTTCTCGTCCAATATTGTCACAGTGTCTCAAGACGAAAATTCCAAAAAAGACCAGAGCGTGTTGACAGTGATGACATAATTGACGATGATGACATGACGAAACGTGGTCGCTTGCAATGGTCATCACAAGAAAACCCAAAGTCTCCCAATGAGCAATGGAAAAAGAAAAGCTCATCATCATCTTCCTGCCCTTGTCCCGTTTTATTTGGGGTCGGCGCAATATGTTTTTTTCCTCCACTCTGTCCTGTCACCCGTCACTCTATCACTAACTCCTCTTTCTATTTTCTTTGGTCTCCCTCTTCCTCCCCATCCATCCACATTTATACTCACGGCTTTTTTTGTAACATGTGTTTCATCCTTCCTTTTTACATGGCCATACCAAGACAAACGGTTCCCTTTCAACTTTTCAGTCACTGGCGCCACTTTCAAACTTCCCCTAATATACTCATTTCTCAGTTTATCCATTCTCGTCACACCACACATCCATCTCAACATTTTCACCTCTACTACATGCAATCTCTTTTCATCCATCTTTTTCATAGCCCAACATTCTGACCCATACAGTAGGACAGGCCTTATCACGGACCGAAAATGAAAAGCTATGTACGTAATAAATGCAGAATAAAATCATACCAGTAGATATAAAACCGAATATAGAAAATATATCGGAAACTCCATGAATTTAAACAGTTATAAAAACTATTTCAATTTCGACATCATCGTGTCGATTTTCAAGGCATAACGTTAGATTTAAAACTGAAGTAAGTAGGTAAAATTTATGGAAATCGAATGACAAATAAATCAAAAGTTTACGTTTGTAATAACAATATTTTACATTGATGTGCAAGTCTGTAGTAAATGGTAAGCTGATACAGAACGGACAAATATGTAGGCCGCTCTAAAGTTACGGAAAAAGCATTCGTCATATTATTATGATTCTTCAACTTCAACTAATTTGTAAGTTTTGTTAATGTAATTTGAGTTGTTCGATTTTGTTTATGTATTGTGCGTTTAAGTGTCATATGCATTAGTCATTATATTTTAAGATCGTGGCTCTTAAAATTTATTGGTTCATGTAAATACTAAATAGCTAATTGTAAACTCATTTAAATAACATTTTTAGACAATTACGGCAAATATCCACCCTTACGTTGTTGATACATCTACGGTCCTGACTAAGCATTTTGCCTCGTCATTTATACCGCGTACATCGAGGGACTGGAACAGTTTGCCAGCTGCGGTCTTTCCGTCCGATTATAATTTAGGCGTCTTCAAGGCTAAAGTGAATAGGCTTAATAAACTAGTGCGCCTCACCATCAACGATTGCATCACTGTTTACCATCAGGTGGGATCGCAATCTAGCACTAGTTTATAGCAATAAATAAATAAAAAAACTCAGTCATGTGAAGATTGTTTACATTTAGTTAAGTAGGTACCTACCTAAAAAGATGGAGTTTATCGTCGTTGTAGAATGATAACCTCGTATGTCTAGTGATGCAAACGATACATTGTTTTTTTTTCAAACATCGATATCTCGTTCATAAACATCGATGTTTTAACATCGATATCGAAACCTCTAACATCGATGTAACATCGTTCCTCATGAACGATGTCAGCTACACACACAAACATAAGCTAATGCATTTTAAAGATCACATGCGAAGGGAAAGCTTATAAATTATTTTAACAACTAGCTTTTGTCCGCGGCTTCGCCCGCGTACATAAAATATAGCCTATGTCACTCAGGAGTAACGCAGCTTTCTATTGTTGCTAATTTTTTTCCAATCGGACCAGTAGTTCCAGAGATTACCTCCTACAAACAAAAACATAAAAAAACAAACTTTACCTCTTTATTATATTAGTGTAGATAGTGTAGATTACCTAATGAGTCTTCTGACGAATCGGAAAAAGGCGATAATAATGAAAGTGTAATATGGAGCTACCACAAAATATTGACGCATAATAATATGAAAAAAGAAAATACCAAAGATAAAACTAAAGCAGAAACAGAATTTCAAATGTTCATGTCATCTACTGTTACTCCTATAAAGGGAAATGCGTTGGAGATGTGGAATGACATGAAGGGGTTATTTCCCATGCTTCATAACTTAGCTATGACCTATTTGCCTATAGTGGCAACTTCGGTACCTAGTAAGCGGTTATTTTCTGAAGCTGGAGCTACAATAACCCAGCAGAGAAACCGCTTACAAGGCACCAAGGTTGTCAAAATTATTCATTTAAATTCTTTGTTAAAAAAATAAATACCTACTTGTTTTCTGCTAAGAATAGAAATTATAATTCTTTAAAAATTAATGTTAAAACGAATTAAGTAGTGTCTCATTTCTGCTAAAAAAAAATACATCGATCAAAATATTGATGTATCGTTCATAAACGTCGATATTTCTAACATCGATGTTTCACTTTTCAAAATATCGATGTTCTGATATCGATGTTTTTTTATGAGCGATGTCGCATCCCTACGTATGTCCAGAAATTAATACGTCAGAGGAAACGGAATAAAAGGTTGATTTCGTCAATTTGTTTCATATTTTGAGTGATAAAAAGGTCGTATTTATGTCGTTAACCAATGCCTTACTTAACTGGATTATGTCAGTGGTTTTCTGTTCTTATATCTACAGTAAGGCGGCCGTACATACTGCTTTTGTTTTTTTGACATACGAGGTATTCATTCTACAGTGACGATAATGTCATAAACGTTGGGTTTTGACAGGTGCCTGAACCTGACGACTCAGTGCTGCCACCTTGTGAACGTCATTTTAGTTAAACTGTAGCTCCATCTATGGCGTCACATAAGAACTACAAGAATCCCGCATCGCGCAATCAAAGTTCTCCGCGCGATTTGAATTTAAATGACAGCCCGAAATAAATTATCGGGCAGTAACCCACCAGTAGCGTAATTCTCGTAATGAAAACCGTAGCGATATCGTAGCGACTTTGACATTTTCGTATTCCCATCCATCAATCGAGTTTGAACGACACCGATTTTGAACTCGTTCGATCGAAGAGAGGTCGTTTAGAAGTCGTTCGACTGTCGTCGAATCCCCATCAAGGAACACGTGAATACCGATTTTGGATAGGACTACGATCGAACGACAATGGAATTGGGATTGTTTGATTTTACGTAAATTAGGGCACAGATAACAACTTTCTTTTTTGGTTTAGTCTTTATGTGTTTTGACTTTACTCTCTGTTCTACTTACCTCTTCTAGACACTTCAAACAACTCAGACTTTAATAAAGTAGCCCTTTCATGATACTGACAATATTTGTTTTGTTCTTCCACAGCACCATGATCATCACGATCATCATGATCATCACGACCACGGCAACGGGAACCACGACCACGGTGACCACCACCACCACCACGAGCCGGGCATGCCCTTCGACTTCTCCTACCAGGTCAGTAGCAGCAGAGGCGTAGCCTGAACTAACTTAGACGTCAGACGGTTATCTGGTAATTGTCCGGACTAAGCCCTGGCTCACGGATGGTGAGCAATGGGTAGCTCGCCGTCCGGTCGTCTGGTAACTGCCCAGACCGAGTCCAAGTCGTCAACGGCGCGCACTGTTCCCGCGCGCCTCGAGGACTTGTCAGCAAACTGTGGGCCCTTCAGGGTCGAAGCCTCCCGAAGCTAAGGATTGGTGCGAAAGCGTTACACCGGGACTCTGTGAATAAGGCAAGGAAGGTACGGGGTAGGTTCTTTAGTCAGTAAAATTCTGACACTGTCCGGAGTCCACTCAAGGAGTTGTCAGCGAATGGAACGGCCAACTGCAAGGCCGAAACCTACTGAAGCCCTGGTCCGGTTTCTGATAGGAAGGTCCGACCCTGGTATGAAGGCTAAGAAGGAATGGAGTGGGTCGTTCAGTCAGTAAGAGTCTGACACTGTTTCCCGCTCCGTCCAAGGGATTCGACATTAGATGATTTTTCCCTCCATAAAAAAACTTATTTAGACGTGGTTGAAGACACATCAGCGAAGCATTAATCTATGTTATTATAGTTGATTCTCGAAGCTCCGGCGCTCCTAGGTTTGACTAGACAATCCTCAAGTCTGACTTGAAGAAGTAAACCAGCCTGACCGACCGAATCTAGTATAAACCAGTCATTCCGCGAAGAAACTGTGTATCGAACTTTATCTATTTAGAACCTCTACATATGTCTATTATAATAAAAAAAAGATCCTCATTTTTAAAGAAGCGAGGGTTTTCGAGAGGCTCCTGTGGATGTGAGGAACACACAGATTAATATATATTTAACGGTAAAAAAATATCTTCGGCTTCAACGATGGTAGGCACCATAATTAATTCTCCTTTTATCCGCCAGGTGGCTGAAGATGGAAACGACTACAGCCACAACGCGATATCCGACGGAGATATCACGAGAGGAGAGTACAGAGTAGCCCTGCCCGATGGTCGCACGCAGATTGTCAAGTACACCGCTGACTGGAAGAACGGATTCAACGCGGAGGTTAGTTTGTTGGTAGTTCCGCTACTCGATAACAGATGGCACTATTTTAAAACTGTTTAAGCACACCGGTCGGCGCGCGGCGTTCACACACCTAATTGTCTGTCTATTATGTCGCTAACTACGATATTCAAAAGTTTAAAACGTTGATTCTAATCATTTTATTAAGAGTACAACAACAAGTTTTTAATCGAATCACAGTTAAAAGTAATTCTAAAGACTAAAAAAAATCGTTATGTCGGTTAGTTTGTTAGTAGTTCCACTACAAACAAATAATAGGTCGCGATACTTTAAAATATTTATAACATAGCTAAGTAATTTTAAGTGTGCCACATAGTCATTCAAAAATAGCTCTGATAAATCTTTAGAAGACAATTGTTACTTTTTAATCTCGTTCAGTTATTGAGATATTCTTAAAATTCTATCCTTATACAAGACAACTTTAGAAAAAATAACGTTTTTCGTAAATCTTTTACTACAGGTGACCTACGAAGGTGAGGCAAGGTACCCTGACGCGCCTGCTGGAGGCTACGGCAGCGGTCCTGCAAGCAACGGGTACGGCGGCGGCAGTTCATCCGGCAACGGGTATAACGGCGGCTCAGGCAGCGCCGGCGGTGGCCAAGCCTACGTTCCCCCCAGCCAAGGAGGCGGCTACCAATACTAAACACCACCCCCAACGACTGCGCATGTATACAATGAACTGAAATTGTATTTCTATCTATAATTACGCGAAAAATAAAAATAGTCGATTAGTAGTAAATTGAGAGCTCCCCTCTAGATCTGTCACTGTGACAGTGACAGCTACCATTTAATAGAACTAATGACTTGGCAGTATGGGTTTAGACCTTAGCCGGTTCCGTAAACGGAACGAAGGAAAAAAAATTAATACACAGAGGAAAAATACGTCGTAAGTTCAGATCAACAGACAAAACAATAGAATAAAAAGTTTTATGTAGGTACAGTTTTGATGTTTTGGCAGCTTTAAGTATTCAATCTACGTACTTAACATTTCCCAACCGTATTAGGGTCGGCTTCCAGGCTCACCAGATGCACCTAAGTGCTAAATAGGCAGCTAAAACTAAAATAATTACTAAACAAAGTAAACGGAGCAAAAAACATGACATTTAAAACAATTCGCGTAGTATTAGTGTGAAATATTTTAAGTGTAACAAACACGTTTGTTAATAAATTACCCTTGTAACTGCTAACATTCCTTGTAAGAGGCAAGATTTGGACCAAACTTTTTTGAACACAACTGGCATGCCGAACACCATTATGAAAAGTCGACTAAATAGTCTGATTCAAATCTTGTACGTTGTAAAGAATCTTTAGCAGAATAATTGTTTTTAATATAATACCTATAATTTAAGCTAGTATTATATTAACATAGTTACCGAAATATAGTTACCAATTGTTATAAAAAATATTATATAAATGTACTTCGCTAGCTAGATAAATCAATGCTGAACTGGGGCTGATAGAAGACCCTTATTTCTTTCTTTTTTCTACAAACTATGTCATAACTTATTATGAAAAAAGAAATATCGTACAGTATACACGTTCTATGAGAATAGCTGTATATACACAGCCTATATCTGTTTAAATATAACCTTTTTAGTGTAAAATAGATTAATACAAATTATTATATCCATATTGTTTAAAAAGAAAGCTAGAAACCATGTTGTGATGCTGAACAAAATACAAAATTGCTTGTAATAGTTTTTAATTAATAATACTCATTACACTGCCGTATTTTGTATATTTATTGAATAGGATAGAGGAGTAAATTGACAAATCTTTGTTAAAAATATGATGTGTCCTTTTGTACCTTATTTTTTTATAAAAATAAATTTAAGCTACAGTTATAAAAGCTGCTTTTTATTACTTACCTTTCAAAGAAATACTTCAGCAACTTTTACCAACCCGTACTAGGCCCGTGTGGTGGACTACGACCAGAGGCGGCGTAAGGCGTGGGCGACATAGGCGACCGCCCACGGCCTCGCGGTCCAAGGGGCCTCGCGCCTCGAAGGCCCGCGAACGCAAATATAGATATAATTACTCATATAGCAATAAATAATATAAAAATCGGCTAGCAAGTATCTGGCAATACCACCGGAAGCCCAACCACCTCTGTCGTGTTATTGAGGCCTACCTATCCGTCAGGTATATCATCTACCCCGATCACCAGGGAGAATGGAAACGTCGGGAGATGACATTTTGTGTTCCGCAGGGATCGGAACTACGACCACCCTTGTAGAAAACTGGGTACGGTACAACTACGAGAATCATACCAGGCGGCGGTCGAACTAGCGATACGCGGGGTTGCGATAGTCGTTGGCAGGATTCAGCAGTTGGGATTCCAGGTGGCGCTGTACAAGTCCGAGGCCATGTGTTTCCACGGCCGGGCCCTCGGAACGTGCCGCCAACGAGTTCCCAGCTAATGAAGGAGTTCACTTCGATGTCGGGTCTATGATGAAGCACCTGGGACTCGACGGATGGTGCAGGGATACCGGAGGGTTTCCCGTGGAGGAGCAAGTCTCCTTGGGATCTGGAGGCAACAGTCCTTGCACACATTCACGATTTATGCGTGGAGATGCAACACTAGGACGAAACTCTACTGCCGCGTCAAGTCGCGGGATATCGGATTGAGTTCCGGCGGGCTTTCAAGGTGTTATGGAGACAGCGACTGTTGCCACCCAGTTCTGAGCACGCCATAATTAGGGCGGTAAGTCCCCTCTTTGAGGCCTCGCTGGAAAAACCACACCTTCCGCATGACGCAGGTTTTTACCGGACATGGTAAGTTCGGGAGGTATCTGCACTGGATTCGTGAGGAAGTGACGCCTACTGTGTGGAGCACCCCGAGGACACGGTAGAGGTATTCTCGCTTGAGCGGGGCACACTTGGCATCGCCATGACCTTGTAGAGGCGATCGGCGGCGGCGATCTCTTGCGCCAGACCTTGGTACATGGTCCGGAGCGAGTAGGAGTGGCAGGTGGACGCCTCCTTCTGCGAAGCAGCAATGCTGGCACCAAAGGAGGAGGTTGACTGCATAAGACAACAGCACTCACGCCTCAGACGCCGCTGGGATTCCGATCCGTAGACACGTAAAAAATCGAGTACCAAAACATTTTTTCTCTCAAAAACAAAATCGGTCCTTTTACATCGTCTTTCAGGGGGCCTCGCAAAATATATCTTGCCCACATCAAATTTAAGTCTTGCCCCGCCACTGACTACGACCCATGCCCTGTCATAGAAAGGAGGCCTGTGTCCCAGCAGGGGGAATATTATAAAGCTGATGCAATGCCATAACCTTAAAATTACAGTTTCTCTACCACAGAACAAAGAATACAAGTAAAAATGCCCTGGCTAAGTACGAACAGCAGTGTCACCGAAATTACACATTTGCATATCAAATTGACATTACACTCATAAAAAACAGTGATATGATTGACTACAAATTACAAAAGCAACAGTTGCAAATCATCTTCAATTAAAAAATTATTACAAAGTCCGAAAGTTGTTATTATTTGACATGACACAAATAGGCAGTGTTCCGAATTGCGTCAAAAGTGAATCCGACCAAATTGAATCGTTAAAAAATATAAGGGCTATTGAGTATAATTGAGACGTTGAGCGTTGGTTGGATTCGCGATATAATCGTTTTTGACGCAATTCAGAACTAGGGGATAACAAACAAGTTTTTCATCTAAAAATCAATTTAAAACTAGTTCAGCTACTCGACGCTAGATGGTGTTGTAACAGAATCAGCATATATATACATGTTATTTTTTTATTTATTTATTGAGAAAAAAGTATTACCTTTACAGACGCGTCCAAGGCGATGCTATAACAAACACTAAAAATGTACTTTTAGTGTTTTTGCTAGTTTTCTAAATGTCTACTTAATTACAATTATGTATAAAGATTATGTAATAAGTCCGGGCAATTCTCAATAATTACGAGCTGCTTCTATAAATTTCGGCAGGCTTTGGCCAAACATATCCTCCGATAGCGCTATGTTATTAATAATACGTATGGCTCGTGACATAGGGGCAAACTTTAGGAGGTTAGTCCTAGCAGACGGCACCTCTAAGAGAGCGGGGCGGCGGCGCGCGCCCACACACCCGTCCGGCGCGCGCTGCCGCAGCGCTTCCAGCACGTCTGGGTGGTGCAACAACCCTACCAGTACACTAGCCACGTACTTGACCAGTGCGACATCCCTTCTTACCTCCAGCCTAGTATACCCAACCATGCCCAGGACAAACAGACTCGGGTATATGAGCGGATAAAAGGGGTAAACTCCATCCATATTGTTTTAAGTACAGAAATCTTGTGAATTTATTTTGGATTTTTTCCAACATGACAATTGAACTGGTTTCCAGATGGCTTCTAACCAGCGCATTATAGAGTACCCTAACAGCAGCCGTATCGCTAAAATCCTTACATTGCCTCAGAATGAAACCAAGGCTTCTGAAGGCCCTGCCGCACAGCTCGACTATGTGTTTGCGGAACGTTAACTCTGGTACCATCTGTACGCCGGTCCTTCACTTGCGTGACACGCGGCATCACTACAGAATCCATTACGAACTGATGGCGCAATGGAGCGTGCGCGCGGCTGTAGCTCGTCACACAGCACTTGTCGACATTAAAATATAGTTTGTTTGACTTACTCCATCGTTATCTCTTTCACTACTCAGTTAGAGATGTAAGCAAATATCGATATGGTAATATTGATGTTATGTTTTTAATTCAAGTGAGCAATGTAATAATTTATTAACATCATACCAATTCTTAATAATGTGAATTAGTACATTATTATCACACATAAATGAAAAAATATTTTTGGTTTTAATATACTTGTGACAGAATATGGTATGGGATATGGGCATTCTCTTTTGGAATAACGGTCATTGATTCCACTGACATCCCTAACCTAAAAAAAAACAGAAAAATATACTGAATCGACATCTTTCGTGATTCTTTACATTATAGCGCCATCTATGGCGTCACATGAGAACTAATTCCGTATCGCGCAATCAAAGTTCTCCGCGCGATTGAAACATACTATAATATACGATTTGAACATGTTCAAGTAGGTATCATAATTATACTCATCATTAACAGTGGCGTAGCCAGTCCCACACGCACTCAAACACAGGGGCCCCGTATAAAAAGTCTTATGGGGGCCCAATGTAATTTTTTTCTTTTATGTTTGTTACCTAAACCACGGACGGTTGTAGATTTTTGCCTACGTCGGAACCCCTGTAGCGCGGGAGCCCCATATCAATCATGATCAAATAAAAATAATGATAAGAATACAAGATTTTTTTTTTTATGTACATTTATTTTTCATCGTCAATATAATTATTTGGAGGTACATGTATGTCAGGCGCTCGATACTTGTTGGGCTTTCGGTTTTTTTCGTCTTCTGAAATATAAAAATCAATAAATGAATTCTTGTAATTTTTTTTTTTTTTGAGGCATAAATTAAACAAATGTGTTTTGGCGCGCGATCAAAATTAGAACTCAAGCTGGACTTGTAATTTGTTAATATAATTTTACAAACAGGTATCAAATATTGCCCCCGGCTACGCCAAAACATCTTTGTACACTTTTTAAGAAAAATTAGTAAAGAAACTGTCAAACTTTATTACAATAATAAAGTTTGACAACTTAACCACCAACCAACTAAACCATTTACGTATGTTCTTACCTTCCAACGGTAGTTCAGGCTTATTGTTTTCCATCTCTGAAAATTGAATTTTTTAAAGGTTTATCGTAATTATATTAAACACTAGCTTTTGTCAGCGGCTTCGCCCGCGTACATAAAATATAGCCTATGTCACTCAGGAGTAAAGCAGCTTTCTATTATTGCTAAAATTTCTCCAATCGGACCAATAGTTCCAGAGATTACCTCTTACAAACAAAAAAACAAACTTTACCTCTTTATTATATTAGTGTAGATACATGAATAATAATATAATAGTATTAAATAGCTAAATTTATATCCCAATCAATATAATAGTATAATAAAATAAACTAACTTCTACAATTTCGAAAAACAGTTATCGGGTGCCTACGTCATACAGAGAATATACCCTCCTAGTTTCTCAAGTCTTTACGATCAGCAATTCTATTTCAGTCAGTTTTTCTTTTTATATAAAAATACAACTCACCACTGCTACCTTTAAAAACAATCAGTATAACATTAGAAAAAAATATAATTTGTAAAATACAATTGAATGAATCGGACTGATAAAAAAAAAAAACAAAAACTTACTTGGCACAAAATCTGGATTTACTGAAAACAGAAAAAAAACATATTCAAGAAAACGAGTTGTTGTGAATTAATAGTATCCTAAAAGAAGTCTGCTAGCAAGATCTAGCCTGGTTTTTACACCACAAAATTAAATTTTGTGTCCTAAGCAGCAGTCACTGGGTAAAAATGAGTGTACAGTGATACGTTTAATTTAATGATCGGGATAAACTAATATGCGAATAAAAGTATCAAATTGTAAAAAAAAAAACTAGGCCAGACAAATGAGACACCGCCTGGGCAAATTAATATATACTATTTAGATTTTATTGGTCTTGGCTCTAGGACCTACTCTATTTGCGTTAAAATTATTGAATTCAATAAATAGTACATTGTTATACGAGGGATGAAAGTTCTCCTCTTAAGAATCTTGCGTTAAATTTATAACTGAAGCTGATGAACTTATCGTGTTATTACAAATTTCTTAAAACAGAGATTTAGCAAAATGTAAACAAAACTCTACACCTCGAAAAAAAAATCAAGATAAACCAAATCGGCCACAGATTATAGAGACTACCATTTACTCGCCATTTTTTTTCAGTGGTCTGCTGGCTATTCAGTTAATATTTTTCATTTTATCATTATAAAAATTAGTCAGGTCAACATTTTTCTCAAATATAATATTAGTTTTAATGAAATAGTTGAAAGTAAATTAAAATAAAGTCATTAAAAAAAGTATTCTTAAATTATTCCTATCTCTATGTTATTTCAATTGTACTGGCAGTATAGAAATTCGGGTCACGGTTCAATAGAAATGTCAAATTAGAACTAGTTTTTTTTTAACATTTAGACACTGTCAGTTGAAAAGTAAAACTCCCTAGGGAGTAAAAGTACTTCTTCCAACCCTCTCCGCAGGCAACGTTACACCTACTTTAAGAGTATGAGTAATGAAAAAGTCTTTACTGTCCGTTCAATAGCTTTTGATTTTGCTTTTGTGCTTTATTTAGATTACGTAACCAAAAAAATTAAGTAAATATGTTTGTGTTTAATGCTATCCTTCTGCCGACGTATGTAAGTCAAAATTGGTTCAACGAACAGTAAAAAAGATTTTATTAACTGTCCAATATTAACGCGAATGGACTGTAGCCACTGTTTTGATTTAATCTAAGATTATAGGTACTTACATGTTGGTAAAGGTTTTGATGTAGTACATCTCGCTCTTGAAGTTGAATCTACAGGTCTCTGTAGACCTGCTACAGTTACTACCTTGTCTGATAGTTTCTTTTTCCCACTCCATTCTTTTACAGTGTTGTACATTTTTGAAGTAGGCTGGAAATACGCTATCGCTGAAGGCCGTTTTTTTACAGTTCGTATCGTGTCTGGGTATGCTATCGTAGTTGACGGATAGATGGTTCCGCATGTTTGTGTATTCTTTGAAGGCTTTTTACGTTTTCTGGTTGAAGGGAACATTGATTTGCCACCATAAGAAGATTCATATGTCAGCCTGTAATCATCGTATTCTGCAGTGGGGCGGCGGGTGACCGTCCTTGTACTCTCTTCGTTGGATGGAGTTGAAGTTTGCTGGGAACCCGCTATCGCTGTAACTACCTTGCCTGATAGTTTTTCAGTGTTGAACATTTTTGAAGTAGGCTGGAAATTTGCTATCGCTGAAGGCCGTTTTTTTACAGTTCGTGTCGTGTTTGGGGGGCTGTATTTGGTAGTCTCCTTCGATGGTTTGGGTCTTTCAGGTTCTTTTTCTGGACATGCTATCGTAGTTGACCGACAGGTGGTTTCGCATGTTGGTGTATTCTTTGAAGGCTTTTTACGTCTTTTGGTTGAAGGGAAGGGGGACATTGATTTGGCACCATAAGAATAAGCGGTTTTAGGTGATTCATATGTCGGCGTGTAATCATCGTAATGTGCAGTGGGGCGGCGGGTGACCGGCCTTGTAGGTTTACGGCGTTTTTTTGATGGACGAGAGGGTAGGGTTTCCTTAGTACCCTTGTGATCGTCAGATGTAGTAGTCGATGGGGTGAATGTCAAATCGTGATGTAAACTTTCTTCATTCGATTCGCTGTCCTCGTTATAGTCGGAATCATAATCGATGTATAGTGCCCTCTTTAGTTTTATCTTGTTTTTCGCCTTTCGGGCTATAATAGACAAGGATATTAATTTTTAAACAAAGATTGCTTCATTTTTATGTAGCTCCGTACCATTTTGTGTCAAGTACTTGAATAAATGATTTTGGACATAACAATTTTACGATGCGGTTAAATCTTTTAACCGCATCGTAAAAATATAAAATTAGGTACATTATACACATGAATGAAATATTATTTTTGGTATTAACATAGGTACTTGTGACACAGTATGGTACGGGGTTTGGGCATTGTCTTTTAAATATTAAAGATATTGAAATTGAAGCATCAGTTTGAAATAATGTTGACTTTACTCAACCGTAAGGGCCAACCGGATCAAGCAGGCGTCCGCGCAGTTTCATAAAAAAGTGCTCAGTTTCGGGGATCCGCTGCTAGGAGCTATTTGCTACGTTATATATATTAAGTTTTCTATCGATACGGTTACATGCACACCGTTGATGTTGTTGGGTTAGAGTGAATAGGCTCTTAATAAACTAGTGCGCCTTATCATCAACGATTGCATCACTGCTTACCATCAGATGGGATCGCAGTCAAACACTAGTTTATTGCAAGTAAAGAAGAAAGAAGAAGTAAGACTGAGCTTGTCACATGACGTGTGCCCGTCGTTGGCGTCTGCTTTACGTAGTTACGTCCCTTACAGTGATTTAACAAACTGGGAGAGCTTGCGTTCAGTTGTAATAAGTACACCTACCAGAGCTCTGAATGCAGTCGAACTATCTTTGTGCACACAATTTTTTTTAATAATAATATTCCATTAATATCACACAACGCCATCTAGTCCCAAACTAAATAAAGATGGTGTTATGAGTCCCTACTGCCCAGTAGAGAATCATAACACAACCTGCGATGCTGCGATGTATTTAGAAAAGTATAAGTATGTTTACTGTTGTCTAACAATAAACATTATATACTTCTAAATACATCGCCGATCACAGCTAACAGAATCTGACAGCTCAGGAGGCTGATCACATCTGACACAAGTACACAACCTGTTGGCTCAGAAAGCTGATTACAGCCGACGAAATCTGTCCGCTCAGGCGACTGATCACAGTCGACAGAATCTGTCGGCTCAGGAAGCCCACCACAGTGATTCGTGGGTGATGAGTGTGTAACGAGTAGGGCTTTTGATACCGGTATTCCGTAATAACGTAATATCTTTGAAAAGTGATCAGAGAGTCGCCATGGCGTCCTCTCTTTCAAAATTAGCAGGTCCTCACCGTATTTGGCAAGTTTAGGAGGTTCCCGTGTTGGATTCAGGTGAAAGAGACGCCCAGATGTTTCCATTGAAGATGCTGACCGGAGAACACGGCGATGGTGTAGTGTCTTGTTTGGGTGAAGCCACGCCATATTCTCATGAAAGCGATCAGCGGCGTCGACCTCTCGTATTGGACCCAGGTTCAGGCCAAGGTCCTTAACGATAGCAGTTGGGAGGTGGAGCAATTCTTCTGTGAAGCAGTAATGATAGCAAATGAGATGACCGTTAGCGTGAGAAAACAGGCATTCTCATGCCCTAATTTTAAAAATTGTGTAAATGATAGTTTGCAATGTTAATAAAAAAATATCATTGTTATTATAAAGACGGACAATCAATCGAGTTTAAAACCGAAATTTGTGTATTAAAATACGTAGGAACTTAATTTCAGGGGACTCACTGACCTTCGCTGAGACCTTAAATCAAAAGAAAATACATGAAAAGTAAATAATTTAAACAAATTACGGACAGAAAAACATATTAAGGAAATACTCACTGGACAATTTCTCGCCATATTCTAAAGATAAAAACGTTCTTAATTATAAGACATTATACTATAGGGAAAGGGACGAAAATTATGTACAATCCGCGGCATACAAGTAGGACCAAAATCGCGATCGGCCTTGCATAACAGATTTTCGGGTCTCAATCGAAGCGGAGCGCTGCGCATAACCAAAGCAACGACGATAACCATTTTGGTGCATAACCATATAACTTATTTGCGGCGTACTATACTAGAGTGAAGGCTAAAAGGTTCTGGAGTGGCGATCGAGTACCGGAAGACGCAGCGTTCCTCCCGTAAAGTTGACCGATGACGTGGTACCGGGAATGCGTCGGATGCAAGACACATAAGACCGGTCGTCATGGCGACCCTTGGGGAGGCCTTTATCTAACTCTAATAGTTGACATCTGTCGGTTGAAATAGTGATTATGAAACATTTAACAAAAATCTGCTTAAAGCATACCTCAATTGCTAAATAGATTTGGATAAGATTGTGTACAAATGTAACCCATACATACACACCAAATAAAAGAAATATACTAGTAAAAATATTCACCCATGTCCATTTCTTTAAGTTTCATTGCTGAAATTAAAAAAAAAATCTTTAATTAAGTAACCCATTACATGCCAAATACGTCTCTAGATATTTATGATCACCTAACTAACCTACCAAATGTACTGAACTTACAGAATTGTTTTAAATAATAATAATCTTTTTATTTCACAAAAAATCCATAAACATACAAACAAAATTAGTACTATTTTAACTTATATAACTATGTTAGTAAACGAATACATATACCCAGATGTTAATAACACTTAAACTTATCAACTATGTTAGTAAACAGCACGTGGCCGTACAGTTGAAAGAAGCTGGCTTAGAAACCAGATTATAGGACAATCCAGTTTATTGGCAACTAGCTTTTGTCAGCGGCTTCGCCCGCGTACATAAAATATAGCCTATGTCACTCAGGAGTGAAGCAGCTTTCTATTGTTACTAAAATTTTTCCAATCGGACCAGTAGTTCCAGAGATTACCTCCTACTTACAAACAAAAAAACAAACTTTACCTCTTTATTATATTAGTGTAGATGACGCTCAGGTGGTCGTTGGTACTGACACGCGCCCTGGGCAACAAGGATGCTGCACGCTTGCGCCTGACCGCAGCGAAGCTGTCAGTCCGGACAAAAGAACCGAGGCCCTTCGCCCACACGTACCTACGCTTCTGAATACGCTCAATACAGGGTTTCATTGATATCGTACCACAAACGAATACCATGGATCCAGTGCATGATTCTAGACCCCCCGGTGGTGGATTTTTGTTTGGTTTTTTCTTATTTATTTTTTACTAGCTTTTGTCAGCGGCTTCGCCCGCGTATATAAAATATAGCCTATGTCACTCAGGAGTAAAGCAGCTTTCTATTGTTGCTAAAATTTTTTCCAATCGGACCAGTGATTATCTCCTACAAACAAAAAAACAAACTTTACCTCTTTATTATATTAGTGTAGAATTTTTTTTACGTTTTTTTAAATTAAACTGTGAAAAACGTTATTTTAACTTTTTTTGCGAAAAAAAAATGAATGAATTCAAACATTCCAAATAAAAAATGTCAATGGGTTTAATTTGAATAACGACTTCATCTTGTAAAAATTCTTCTTTTTCTAAAAATTTCATTAGGGTTTGTTAGAATAACGATTGTGTACAGGTCAAAAAAGAAAAAACACAAGCTTTTTTTAATTTAAAAAAAGAACCGACGAAAAACTTCACCAGAATCATTTTTGCTTTTACTGCCGTCTTTATGACTACGGAATAGAATTAAATAAAATCGGTTGCACTAACAGTAAAAAAGGTTTCGTGAAATGTCTAATTTCAACGCGAATAGAGTATACTTAGATAGAACTAGCCTTCTGTCAGCGGCTTGACCCGCTCGAACGTAGGGTTTTCCAAACTTTAGATACCCATTACATCCTTTTAGAAGCTGAATTTTGAAAAACCCTTTCTTAGTGTTCGCCTACGTCATAAAAGGAAGCCTTGTGCAAAATTTCACGCTTCTAGTCCCAGTAGTTTTGGCTGTGCGTTGATATGTTAGTCAGCCAGTTTCTCCTTTAATATACACTTCTCATCAAAAAAATCGAAACACCTTGCAAGTTTACGTTTTGTCAGGATTATCAGAAAAATGTGTACATTTAGGAATAAATGTTAAATGTCGTTTAATAGTGAGTAATATGAGCTTATCAAATCTTAATGTTAATGTTCTAAATTTAAATGAATTTTTCATAGGTTTCGTATTTTGTTAAATGAGTCATTTTTATTCCGTATGGAGTATAAAGGAAATGGATAAAACAACACACGTAAATACAAAAAAAAACAAAAAAACAAAAAAAAGCTAAAAAACGTTTATTTAATAACTTGTATTCCCTCCCCGAGCTCTAATTACTGCTTCCATACGGTTCTTCATCGATCGGATGAGAGTCACGATCACATGCTGTGGTATATTGTCCCATTCCTCTTGGATTGCATCTTGCAGCTGGCTAAGTGTTTCTGGGGCAGGATCTCTTGCTCGAATTCGTCTCTTTAATTCATCCCATAGATGTTCAATGGGATTCATGTCCGGGCTTCTTGCTGGCCATTCCATAATAGAGATATCGACTTCGTTAAGATAATCTCGTACGACGCCCGCGGTGTGAGCCCTAGCATTGTCGTGCATGAATATGAAGCCGTTGCCAATAAAATGTGCATAGGGCATCACATGAGGCAGGCAGACGTGGCCCAGACACGAAAGCAAGCTCTGTCTTACCGTCGGCGCTGATTCCTCCCCAAACCGTCCACGAACCGCCACCATAGCTGACCTTTTCTTCAATGCAGCATTGTGCATAGCGTTCTCCGTCTCTTCTGTAGACCTTGTTCCTTCCGTCGTTACCATACAGCATAATTTTACACTCATCAGAAAAGAGAACTTTGCTCCACTGTAGGTATGACCAATTTAGGTGCTCACGTGCAAAGTTAAGGCGCGCTCTTCGATGGTCTGCAGTTAATTTCGGCCCATTTGCTGGCTTATGCGGTACCAGTCCACGATCCTTCAACCTTCTTCTAATTGTAGAGTCACTTACAGCCACCCTTCGTACAACACGAAGCCGCTGCTGCAGTTGAAAAGCGTTAAGGCGTCGATTTCTTAAAGAAGTTGTTACAATAAATCGATCATCTCGCTCAGAAGTGACCCGATTCCTGCCAGATCCTGAACGGCGCGTGAACAAACCAGTCTCCCGATAACGTTTATAGACTCTATGAACAGATGACAGGCTTAGATGCAGTCTTGCAGCCACAACACGCTGACTAAGGCCAGAATCCAGCAATGCCACAACTTGGGCGGCTTCTGTGGGCGAAGTATCCATACGTTTTAGAAAAAAAACCTTTTTTCAGACGTCCCAAAGTCACAGTATTGAAATAAAAAACAAAAAGTTTAAGGATAGGCGCCAATTTTTAGTTTTTAAACGCTAAATGTACTCCAACCCTAAACACACATTTGTCTCAAAACAGTGATTCATTTCGTTTATAAGATAAACAAATGAAATTCTAATTTTGAATTTAGAATTTTCGCTTATTACTGTAATGGCCAAACTGCCAGCTATAATATATGTATTTTTTTTCATCGTATGAATTCTTTTTTGTGTTAAATTCGGACAGAAACAATGAAAACGGAAGTGTTTCGATTTTTTTGATGAGAAGTTTATATAGATTAAAGGTATCATATACTGACCCATTTGTCCATCATAGTTCGCAGCAAATATCGGAATGATTACAAACGCCTGAAAAATAAAATAGTCTATTCTTTATTTATCCAGAGCACTGGTGGCCGAGCGGTAAAGGCCCCGACTTACGAGTTGTAGGCATTACTTTATGTAATTTATTTCATCACCACTGCTCTCAAAACGGTGATGGAAAACATCGTGAGGAAACCGACATGTGAACCCAAAAATTCGAAGACATGTGACAGCAGTGGGAACATTAAAAAGGCTGATGATGATGATGATTCTATATTAAAAAACTGAGCAATTACGAATCGGATTCGCATACTGAAGGTTCCCTACAAACTTACATTATACAAATAATTCAATTTCCGAATTTATTTAAAATATTTTCACAACACAGCAACAAAGAAGATAAAAAAATATCTTCCGAAAGATTAGGACTTAAAATGAACATAAACAAAACCAAAGTCCATGTACCCACTCCTATCACGATCGGAGACTCTACACTCGAAGTTGTGGACAACTACGTTTACCTACCTTGGACAGACAGTCCAGTTGGGTAAGTCTAACTTCGAGAAAGAGGTCATTTGTCGAATCCGACTGTGTAAGGCAATTTTCGGGAAGCTGCACGGTGTTTCTCGTCCAATATACCACAGTGTATCAAGACGAAAATTTATAACCAGAGCGTGTTGACAGTGATGACATAATTATGGCTCCGAAACGTGGTCGCTTGCAATGGTCATCACAAGAAAACCCAAAGTCTCCCAATGAGCAATGGAAAAAGAAAAGCTCATCATCATCTTCCTGCCCTTGTCCCGTTTTATTTGGGGTCGGCGCAATATGTTTTTTTCCTCCACTCTGTCCTGTCACCCGTCACTCTATCACTAACTCCTCTTTCTTTCATATCACTTCTCACACAATCCATCCATATTTTCTTTGGTCTCCCTCTTCCTCTCCATCCAACCATATTTATACTTATGGCTTTTTTTGTAACATGTGTTTCATCCCTCCTTTTTACATGGCCATACCAAGACAAACGGTTCCCTTTCAACTTTTCAGTCACTGGCGCCACTTTCAAACTTCCTCTAATATACTCATTTCTCAGTTTATCCATTCTCGTCACACCAAACATCCATCTCAACATTTTCATCTCTGCTACATGCAATCTCTTTTCATCCATCTTTTTCATAGCCCAACATTCTGACCCATACAGTAGGACAGGCCTTATCACGGACCGAAAATTAAAAGCTATGTACGTAATAAATGCAGAATAAAATCATACCAGTAGATATAAAACCGAATATAGAAAATAAATCGGAAACTCCATGGATTTAAACAGTTATAAAAACTATTTCAATTTCGACATTAACCTGACGATATTCAAGGCATATCGTTAGATTTAAAACTGAAGTAAGTAGGTAAAATTTATGGAAATCGAATGACAAATAAATCAAAAGTTTACGTTTGTAATAACTGTATTTTACAATGATGTGTAAATCAGTCTGTAGACTCCGTGCATAGAATTCATTCCCTAGAGTTTAGGCAAATTCGCTGTGATGCTATGTTTGTGTGCATCGTGCGTGCGCCTACACACACACGCGCGCAATAGTCGAGCTTAGTGAACGTTCAAACAATGTTGATCCTTTAGAAGATATAATATTTTATTTTCTTATTTTATGATGTTCACCTATGTACCACTTTTGTACAAGTAGATTAAGTAACAAAATCATATAATAAGTACGGTTTGTAAATAAAAATCTGGAACTTGTGTATATTTTATATTTATCACAATTGTCAAAATAGTTCAGTTTAGTGTTAGATGGATGTTGATACATTTAGACATTAAAAAAAATGTTATATACAAAACTATAAATGACAATTACGATAGCTAATTTATGTAAAATGGTTGTAAAACAAAAACATTTTCAAAATTCTGTTTAATTTTGAAAATGTTTTTCGTCAAAAATAAATTATGTTTACGAGATTTCTCTTTTAAGGTGGCATTTTTCCACTCGCCTAACCATTGAGCGTGGTTGGAAAACGTGTTGCTTTGTCCATATCCAACGCAATGTTTGATGGAGAGGCAACACGAAAAAAGAGAGATAACGCCCGAATACGAATACACAAGCTTAGAAAGTTTAATTTACTATTACCTGCTTCGATGGAAAAATCCTAAACGTCAATCACCGATCACTAAAAAACGCTTTACTCGGCCCTCAAATGTATAATAAGGTTTTAAAAAGAGCAGAATTTGTCTTCTGCCGCAGGGCAGATAAAAAGAAGAAATATTTTAAACAGTCCTATGCATACATTTGACCAGTGGCGCACCCCTATGGATGACTCAAGACCGATTTTTTTTAAAGATTTTTTTTTTTGTTCTCAAATTATTACGCGTCTACGGTAGCCGGAAATCGGAATCGGAATCTCGGCGGCGTCAGGGGCGTGAGCGCCCTTGCCTTATGCGATCAGCCTCCTGCTTTGTAGAAGGATGCGACCGCCTGCCACTCCTACTCGCTCCGGACCAAGGTCTATATAAACCCGGTGCGAGATATCGCCGCCGCCGAATGACTCCACATGGACATGGCGATGCTCTGTCCAAGCATGGTATACCTGTACCATGTGCTCCACCGTGTCCTCCGGGCGCTTCACACAATGGCAACACCCTGGCGTCACTTACGCACGAATCCAGTGCAGGTATCTACCTCCCAAACTTACCATGTTCGGTTACCTGCGTCATACGGAAGGTGAGGACACCGTGAGGTCTTTCCAGCCGGGCCTCAAAGAGGGGACTAACCGCCATACCTGCATCGGATTCGTGCGGAAGAGAAGCCCCAGGTGTCACAGTAGAGGTGTGCCCCGCTTGGGAGGAGCATCGCCGTGTTCTCATGGGGGTGATCGGTGTCAGCGATCTCTCGCACCGGGTCTTGGTGGAGGCCATGGGCGCAACCCTCTGCGAAGCAGCAATGCAAGTCAAGGAGGAGGTGGACTGCATAAGGCAACGGCGCAAACGCCGCCGGACTTGCGGACGGCGAGCAATGGGTAGATCACCGTCCGGTCATCTTGTAAGTTGTAACAGTGCGGACCAAGCCCAAGTCGTCGACGGGGCGCTCTGTTCCCGCGCGCTTCAAGCAGTTGTCAGCAAAACGGTAGGGACTCTGCAAAAGGGTCGAAGCCTGCTGGGGCCCAGGGTCTCTTTCTGAAAGGAAGGCTTGGCTCCAATGCGAAGGGCAAAATGTTTAGTCAGTAAGAGTCTGACACTGTTTCCGGCTTCGCCCAAGGGCGGGATTGGTCATTGCATGATTTTAGCCCACCATAAAAAAAAACCACTGTAATTATGACGTGCCCAGAACTGGGATGCGACAGTCGCTGTCGCCATACCACCTGGATATCCAGCCGAAGCTCTGTCCGCCATGCTGCAACTTGTCGCGGCAGCGGGGGTTCGCCCTGGCGTTGCATCTCCACGCGCAAATCGTGCATGCGTGCTAGGGCTGTTGCCTCTAGTTTCCATGGTGGCAGACCAGCAAGGAGGCTCGCCGCTTAGCGGGAAACCGTGCGGTATCCCCACTCCATCCGTATTGCAATGGCCCTCTGGAATGCTTTTGGATGGGCCCTCGGTTGCTTTTGCAGCGTAGGAACCCGGTGGCGGCGCGTTCCGAGGGCCGTTGAAACACATATCCTTGGGCTTGTGTAGGGCCACTCGCTTCTAGTGCTAATTGAAAGTAAAATCTTACATTTTCTGGAAACGAAGCTACAAGCAGTGCATTAATCTTGCGTTCTTCAAAAACTTTTCTTGCACGTATCAGCCCTACCTATATATTTTTTTTCCTTTTAGCAAGGCATTCATAATGCATCCCTTTCTTTCGACCCATTATCTACAAAAAAAGGATCTAGATTACTAGATTTTGCATTTGCCCTAAATGAGTACGTAACCACGTGATGAATGATATTTATTTTGCAAACAGATGACACTGGTGTTTCTTAGCTGACTGACCCTGAGAAGAAAAACCGAAACAAACATAGGGGTCAAAAATATAAAAATTCTGTACATAACGAATACGTAAATAGGTCATAAACATTGTAGAAGTCATAAGTGAAAGAATTGTAATTAAATAGTAATAGTAGAGTAGTTCTGGAAATTATCTTTACATACAAACAAACAACCGTTACCTGTAATTATCATTGAAGTCAAAAGAAATTTTAACAATCTTAATAAACAAACCTAAAATAAACAATAATACTTAATGGATCAAAATGTGGTAGTCAGCGTACAATAATGGGAATTTATTTACGTGAAACTCGGGAGCGGCTGCGGAACAAAGCGACGTGTCCACGCGCTGGGAAGGCCCGATTGTGACTGACGAGATCGAATTTGCGCGGTCGATAATATAGTCAATTTTGTTTTGTAATTTACGAAATGAAGTTATTATTTATTTGTAAATTAAATTTTTGATTCTTGTAAAGAGATTTCTTAAGATTATTTTGCATATTTTAAATTTTCTTAAAAGTGTTTCCAAGGTATAGAAAAAAATACTTATTTGTACACATATTTTCCAAGAATTACGTTTCTTCAACATTTTTTTTTAGCTATATTTCCAATCAAAGTCAATAATGTAATCAGTATATGTTGTAGTAGACCATGTAATGATGTTACTGGTATTTTTTAAATGTCGTAAAATCCCGTGTAATTTTGTGTAAACCTTAGCCAACCATCACTCGTTCGTTATTTTTGCGAAAAAAGGGTTTGGAATATGGCTAATTGCCATTAATCCACTCATTATTTTACAAAAATTCTCAGTATATTTAGGAGAATAAGAACTTGACTTTTATAATCTATAAAAAGAAGGATTAAAAGTCTTCTCTTTTGTCTCTCAAACCTTGATCAAAAATGTTCAAAATGAGTTGATTTCATACACGGCCCCTTAAGCAGATACAGTACGGACAAATTTGTAGGCCGCTCTAAAGTTACGGAAAACGCATTCGTCATATTATTATGATTCTTCAACTTCAACTAATTTGTAAGTTTTGTTAATTTGAGTCAACTAATTTGTAAGTTTTGGTGATGTAATTTGATTTGTTCGATTTTGTTTGTTTTTTTTTTTGGTATTAATTTAATTGGACAGTGAGTTTGTGTAAAGCACATGACTACAAACATTATCAAACATTCTTGCTGCCCTAACACCTATAATACTAAAATGTTTATAGTGAGCGCTATGTATACGCGTTTGTTATGTGCATTAGTCATTTTATTTTAAGATCGTACCTCTTAAAATTTCATAGGTTTATGTAAATACTAAATAGCTAATCGTAAACATGTTTAAATAACATTTTTAGATATTTGAAGACACCCTTATTTTGTTGACGCATCTACGGTCTTCCCATCCGATTTAGGTGTCTTCAAGGCTAAAGTGAATTGGCTCTTAATAAACTAGTGCGCCTCACCATCAACAATTGCATTACTGTTTACCATCAGGTGATATCGCAGTCTAGCACTAGTTTATAGCAATAAATAAATAAAAAACACAGTCATTGTTTACATTTAGTGAACATTGTTTACATTTAGTTAAGTAGGTACCTACTTTAAAAGGTTGGGTTTTGACAGGTGCCTGAACCTGACGACTCAGTGCTGCCACCTTGTGAACGTCATTTTAGTTAAACTGTAGCGCCATCTATGGCGTCACATAAGAACTACAAGAATCCCGCATCGCGAAATCAAAATTCTCCGCGCGATTTGAACACATACGACAGCCCGAAATCAATTATCGGGCAGGAACCCACCAGAAAACAACTGTTTGGTCTTTCTGTGTTTTCACTTTACTCTCTGTTCCACTTACCTCTTACAACTCAGATTTTTATAAAGTAACCCTTTCGTGATACTGATAACATTTGTTTTCTTGTTCCGCAGCACCATGATCATCACGATCACCATGATCATCACGACCACGGCAACGGGAACCACGACCACGGCGACCACCACCACCACGAGCCGGGCATGCCCTTCGACTTCTCCTACCAGGTCAGTAGCAGCAGTAGCCTGAACTCATTTAGACGTCGGACGGCCAGTCGTCGACGGCACGCTCCATTTTGGACATTATGCATGACAACAAGTTTGCTGTCAATAGGGAGACAAACAGGTGGAAAATAGAAATATGTTGGATGATGAATGCATCATCCAACATATTTAGCCGAAACCTTAATAAAAAAAAGATCCTCATTTTTAAAGAAGCGAGGGCTTACGAGAGGCCCCTGTGCATGTGAGGAACAAACAGATTAATATATATATAACGGTAAAACAAAATCTTCGGCTTCAACGGTGATAGGCGCCATAATTAATTCTTTTTTTATCCGCCAGGTGGCTGAAGATGGCAACGACTACAGCCACAACGCGATATCCGACGGAGATATCACGAGAGGAGAGTACAGAGTAGCCCTGCCCGATGGTCGCACGCAGATTGTCAAGTACACCGCTGACTGGAAGAACGGATTCAACGCGGAGGTTAGTTTGTTGGTAGTTCCGCTACTCGATAACAGATGGCACTATTTTAAAACTTTTTAAGCACACCGGTCGGCGTGCGGCGTTCGCACACCTAATTGTCTGTCTATTATGTCTCTAATTACGATATTCAAAAGTTTAAAACTTTGATTTTAATCATTTTGTTATCAGTACAAAACAAGTCTTTAAGCCAGTCACAGTTAAAAATAACAGTAAAGACTAAAAAAAATCCTTCTTGTCGGTTATTTTGTTACTAGTTCCGCTACCCGATAAATAGATTGTATTATTTAAAACATTATTTTCATAGCTTTTTTTAAAAGTAATTTTAAATGAGTCTGTGTGGCCACACATCACATTAAAATATTGCTGTGAGAAAATAGAATAAAAGTAAATGTATATTGACGTGACAACGTCTTAAATTAGGTTGCGGCTGGGAGTCACTTATGAAAAAGTGTAACGCTCGGTAACGTTACGATGAGTCACCGAACGAGAGAGAGGCCCGCCGAATGCCTTGCGTCTCTCTCCCACTCAACTATGATCGGTCTGCCGCGCGCGCAGCACTAGAGAATTTTTTCATTCAATTCCTTGTTCCTATTGTGCAATTTAATTATATTCATATCAATAAATATTCTACCGAGAAAAAGACGTTGTCACGTAAAATCTTCGCCCGTAAAACCGACTTTACAGGCAACCATTTTTTTTTAATGTATAATTCATTAAAAAAATTAACATTTTTCGTAAATCTTTTATTACAGGTGACCTACGAAGGTGAGGCAAGGTACCCTGACGCGCCTGCTGGAGGCTACGGCAGCGGTCCTGCAAGCAACGGGTACGACGGCGGCAGTTCATCCGGCAACGGATACAACGGCGGCTCAGGCAGCGCCGGCGGTGGCCAAGCCTACGTTCCCCCCAGCCTAGGAGGCGGCTACCAATACTAAACACCACCCCCAACGACTGCGCATGTATACAATGAACTGAAGTTGTATTTCTATCTATAATTACGCGAAAATTAAAAATAGTCGATTAGTAGTAAATTGAGAGCTCCCCTCTAGATCTGTCACTGTGACAGTGACAGCTGCCTTTTAAACAAAGTAAACGGAGCAAAAAACATGACATTTAAAATAATTCGCGTAGTATTAGTGTGAAATATTTTAAGTGTAACAAACACGTTTGTTAATAAATTACCCTTGTAACTGCTAACATTCCTTGTAAGAGATAAGATTTGGACCAAACTTTTTTTTTAACACAACTGGCATGCCGAACACCATTATAAAAAGTCGACTAAATAGTCTGATTCAAATCTTGTACGTTGTAAAGAATCTTTAGCAGAATAATTGTTTTTAATATAATACCTATAATTTAAGCTAGTATTATATTAACATAGTTACCGAAATATAGTTACCAATTGTTATAAAAAATATTATATAAATGTACTTCGCTATTGAAAATGTATTCGCGATAAGGAAATAAGGGTCTTCCCTTATTTCCTTCTTTTTTCTACAAACTATATGTCATAACTTATTATGAAAAAAGAGAAATCGTACAGTATACACGTTCTATGAGAATACCTGTATATAGACAGCATATATCTGTATAAATATAACCTTTTTAGTGTAAAATAGATTAATACAAATTATTATACCTTTCAAAAAAATACTTCAGCAACCTTTACCAACCCGTACTAGGCCCGTGTGGTGGACTACGACCCATGCCCTCATAGAGAGGAGGCCTGTGTCCCAGCAGGGGGAATATTATAAAGCTGATGCAATGCCATGCTACTATAGTTTTTACCTTAAAATTACAGTTTCTCTACCACAGAACAAAGAATACAAGTAAAAATGCCCTGGCTAAGTACGAACCCCAGTGTCAAAGAACTTACATATTTGCAAATTGACATTACACTCAGAAAACAGTGATATGATTGACTACATATTACAAAAGCAACATTTGCATATCATACTCAATTAAAAAATTCTTCTAACAACGTACGAAAGTTGTTATACGCAATTCGAAACACTGCCTATTTGTGTCATGACAAATGACACAAATAGGCAGTGTTCCGAATTGCGTCAAAAGCGATGAGATCACGAATCCGACCAAATTTAATAGTCACAAAATATAAGGGTTATTATGTATAATTGTGACGTTGAGCATTGGTTGGATTCGCGATATAATCACGATAATAAACAAGTTTTTCATCTAAAAATCAATTTAAAACGATTTCAGCTACTCGACGCTAGATGGTGTTGTAACAGAATCAGCATATATATACATGTTATCTCTTTCACTACTCAGTTAGAGATGTAAGCAAATATCGATATGGTAATATTGATGTTATGTTTTTAATTCGGGTGAGCAATGTAATAATTTATTAACATCATACCTATTCTTAATAATGTAAATTTTTAAATAATGTGAATTTGAAAAACAAAGTTCTCCGCGCGATTTGAACATATTCAAGTAGGTATCATAATTATACTCATCATTATCAGTGGCGTAGATAGTCCCACACTCACACAAACACAGGGGCCCCGTATAAAAAGTCTTACGGGGGCCCAATATAAAAAATGTTTTTTTTATGTTTCATACCTAAACCCTACGACGGTTGTAGATTTTTGCCTATGTTGGAACCCTTGTAGCGAGGGAGCCTCATATCAATCATGATCAAATAAAAATAATGATAAGAATACAAGATGTTTTTTTTCAATGTGTTCAAATGTACAATTATTTTTCATCGTCAATATAATTATTTGGAGGTACATGCATGTCAGGCGCTCGATACTTGTTGGGCTTTCGGTCTTTTTCGCCTTCTGAAATATAAAAATGAGTAAATGATTTCTCGCAACTTTTTTTGGGGGCATAAATTAAACAAAGGTCTTTTGGTGCGTGATCAAAATTAGAACTTAAGCCGGACTTTTAATTTGTTAATATAATTTTACAAACAGGTATCAAATATTGCCCCCGGCTACGCCAAAACATCTTTGTACACTTTTTAAGAAAAATTAGTAACGAAACTGTCAAACTTTATTACAGTAATAAAATTTGACAACTTTCTGACTGCTAATTTGCAAAAAACCATTTACGTATGTTCTTACCATCCAACGGTAGGTAAGGCTTATTGTTTTCCACCTCTGAAAATTGAATTTTTTAAAGGTTTATCGTAATAGGTTTATATTAAACATACATGAATAATAATATAATAGAATTAACTAGCTAAATTTGTATCCCAATCAATATAATAGTATAATAAAATAAACTAACTTCTACAATTTCCTTCACTTCTTCAAAAATCCTTTCTTATCGGGTGCGTTGATATTTCAGTCAGTTTTTCTTTTTATATAAAAATACTACTTACCACTGCTACCTTTAAAAACAATCAGTATAATATTAGAAAAAATATAATTTGTAAAATACAATTGATTGAATTGGACTGATAAAAAAAAACAAGAACTTACTCGGAACAAAATTTGGATTTACTGAAAACAGAAAAAAAAATTATTCAAGAAAACGTGTTGTTGTGAATTAATAGTATCCTATAAGAAGTCTGCTAGCAAGATCTAGCCTGGTTTTTAAACCATAAATTTTGAGTTCTAAACAGCAGTCACTGGGTTAAAGTGAGTGCCTGGACGCAAATGAGTGCTTGCGCGAAAGTGATACGTTTAATGATCGGGAAAAACTAATATGCGAATAAAAGTATCAAATTGTAAAGAAAAAACTAGGCCAGACAAATGAGACACCGCCTGGGCAAATTAATATCTATTATTTAGATTTTGTTGGTCTTGGCTCTAGGACCTACTCTATTTGTGTTAAAATTATTGAAAACAATAAAAAGGTTTTTACTGTCCGTTCAATAGATTTTGGTTTTGCTTTTGTGCATTATTTAGGTTATGTAACCAAAAAAATAAAGCAAATACGTTTGTATTTAATGCTATCCTTCTGCCGACGTATTTAAGTCAAAATTGGTTCAACGAACAGTAAAAAAGATTTTATTAACTATCCAATATTAACGCGAATGGACTGTAGCCACTGTTTTGATTTAATCTAAGATTATAGGTACTTACATGTTGGTAAAGGTTTTGATGTAGTACATCTCGCTCTTGAAGTTGAATCTACAGGTCTCTGTAGACCTGCTACAGTTACTACCTTGTCTGATAGTTTCTTTTTCCCGTTCCATTCTTTTATAGTGTTGTACATTTTTGAAGTAGGCTGGAAATACGCTATCGCTGAAGGCCGTTTTTTTACACTTCGTACAGTTACTACCTTGCCTGATAGTTTCTTTTTCCCACTCCATTCTTTTATAGTGTTGTACATTTTTGAAGTAAGCGGGAAATTCGCTATCCCTGAAGGCCGTTTTTTTACAGTTCGTTTCGTGTCTGGGGGGCTGTATTCGGTAGTCTCCTTCGATGGTTTGGGTCTTTCAGTTTCTTTTTCTGGATATGCTATTGTAGTTGACGGATAGGTGGTTTCGTATGTTGGTGTATTCTTTGAAGGCTTTTTAGGTTTCTTGGTTGGAGGGGTCATTGATTCGTCACCATAAGAAGAAGTGGTTCTAGACGGCTTTGTGTCTTGGGTCGTCGGGGTTGTAGGTGATACATATTGTGGCGTAGTGATGTTTTCGTCAGTTACTGTGTTTGTAGGCTTTTTGGGTTTCTTGGTTGACGGAGGTGACTGATCTTTAATGTCGTCATCGGGAGAAGTGGTGGTAGTCTTCTGTTTATTTTGCGTCGTCGGGATTTTAGGTGATTTATATGTCGGCGTGTAATCATCGTATTCTGCAGTGGGGCGGCGGGTGACCGTCGTTGTACTGTCTTCGTTGGAAGGAGTTGTAGGTTTACGGCGTTTTTTTGATGAAGATATAGTAGTCGATGGGGTGGATGTCAAATCGCGACTTGAATCTTCATACGATTCGCTGTCCTCGTAAGAGTCGGAATCATAATAAGACGTATCATAATCGATGTATCGTACTGCCCTCTTTGGTTCTATCTTGTTTTTCGCCTTTCGGGCTATAATAGACAAGGATATTAATTTTTAAACAAAGGTTGCCTACATTTTTATGTAGCTCCGTAGCAACTTGTGTTAAGTACTTGAATAAATGATTTTGGACATAACAATGCGGTTAAATCTTTTAACCGCATCGTAAAAATATAAAATTAGTTACATTATACACATGAATGAAATATTATTTTTGGTATTAATATTGGCTATGTGCGAAGTGGGTGGTGGGGAACGGCAAATCAATCGTAGCGCACGACATGGCAGAAATGTGAATTAATTCTGGGCTGTCATGTGTCAAATTGCTTTATTTTCATAACTTCCTTTATAATTTTAAGCAAAAACGTAAATTGTAAAAACAATGGGAAAAACAGTTCGTGTAAGTTTTATTCGTTTCCAACATCAAAGTGGACATTACAGCAAAGACAAAATTGGATAGCTGCTGTGTAATGTGAAATCCATGTAATGTGCATGCACATGTAATGTGAAAATCGCTAGGTACACACTCACTTTTTACACAATTTTTTTCAATTTCGTTGAAAAACTAGTCGAAAATCAATATCACAAAAATATCTTATCATCTAGTTGACATGATTTGACAGATGACAAGTCCTGAATAGTTGCGGCCATTAGGGGCGCTGTCATCACGCAAACAACGAATAGTGACACAGTATGGTACGGGGTTTGGGCATTGTCTTTTGAATATTAAAGATATTGAAATTGAAGCATCAGTTTGAAATAATGTTGACTTTACTCGAATCCGGTCACTTAAACCGTAAGGGCCAAAACTGGATCAAGCAGGCGTCCGCGCAGTTTTAACAAACTGAGCGATAAACTGGAAGAGCTTGCGTTCAGTTGTAATAAGTACACCTACCAGAGCTCCGAATACAGTAGAACTATCTTTGTGCAAACAATTTTTTTTTATAATAATATTCCACTACTATCACATAACGCCATCTAGTCTCAAACTAAATAAAGGTAGTGTTATGAGTTCCTACTGCCTAGTAGAGAATCATAACACAACCTGCGATGCTGCGATGTATTTAGAAGTGTATAAGTATGTTTACTGTTGTCTAACAATAAACATACTTATATACTTCTAAATACATCGCCGATCACAGCTAACAGAATCTGACAGCTCAGGAGGCCGATCACATCCGACACAAGTACACAACCTGTTGGCTCAGAAAGCCGATTACAGCCGACGAAATCTGTCCGCTCAGGAGACCGATCACAGTTGACAGAATCTGTCGGCTAAGGTAGCTGATCACAGCCGACAGAATCTGTTGGCTCAGGAAGTCCACCACACTGATTCGAGGGTGATGAGTGTGTACCGAGTAGGGCTTTTAATACCGGTATTCCGTAATACCGTAATATCTTTGAAAAGTGATCAGAGAATCGCCATGGCGTCCTCTCTTTCAAAATTAGCAGGTCCTCACCGTATTTGGCAAGTTTAGGAGGTTCCCATGTTGGATTCAGGTGAAAGAGACGCCCAGATGTTTCCATTGAAGATGCTGACCGGAGAACACGGCGATGGTGTAGTGTCTTGCTTGGGTGAAGCCACGCCATATTCTCATGAAAGCGATCAGCGTTGATCTCTCGTATCGGGCCCAGGTTCAGGCCATGGTTCTTAACGTTAGCAGTTGGGGGGTGAAGGAATTCTTCTGTGAAGCAGTAATGATAGCAAATGAGATGACCGTTAGCGTGAAAAAACAGGCATGAGAATGCCCTAATTTTAATAATTGTGTAAATGATAGTTTGCAATGTTAATAAAAAAATATCATTGTTATTAAAGACGGACAATCAATCGAGTTTAATCCGTTTAAAACCGAAATCTGTGTATTAAAATACGTAGGAACTTAATTTCAGGGGACTCACTGACCTTCGCTGAGACCTTAAATTAAGAGAAAATACATGAAAGTAAATAATTTAAAAAAATACGGACAGAAAAAGGCATTAAGGGAATACTCACTGGACAATTTCTCGCCATATTCTAAAGATAAAAACGTTCTTAATTATAAGACATTACACAATAGATATAGGCAAGAAAATTACGTACAATCCGCGGCATGCAAGTAGGACCAAAATGGCGATCAGCCTTGCATAACAGATTTTCGGGTCTCAATCCAAGCCGGGCGCTGTGCATAACCAAAGCAACGATGACGGTCATTTTGGTCCAACTTATTTGCGCGGTACTATACTAGAGTAAAGGCTAATTGATTCAGGAGTGGCGATCGAGTACTGGAAGACGCAGCGTTCCAACGCTGGCTCTTCCGGGAATGCGTCTGATGCAAGACAAATAGGACCGGTCGTCATGGCGACCCTTGGAGGAGGCCTTTAGGCAAAGGCCTCCAGTGGAGGTCTTTCGGATGAAATAATGTTGATGGAACATTAAATAAAAATCTGCTTAAAGCATACCTCAATTGCTAAATAGATTTGGATAAGATTGGGTACAAATGTAGCCCATACATACACACCAAGAGAAAAAAACAATTACTAGTAATAATATTCACCCATGTCCACATCTTTAAAATTCATTGCTAAAATTAAAAAAAAATCTTTAATTAATTAACACATTACATGCCAACTACGAGATATGTAGATATTTATGACCGCGTAATTAGTCCAAATGAACTGAACTTGTAGAATTGCTTTAAAGAACATCGCTTGCGCGAGGCCCCTTCAAGTATAAGGTCGTGGGGCTCCTTCGCCCTCACCTACCTACGCTACTGAATAGAGACGCTCTATATTTCTTGCATAGGCTAAGGATGTATGGTTGTAAATGGATTTGACTCCTTCCCATTCAATGTTTTACTACATCAATTTTAGTCTCTGACGCTTACAAAAGGATTTATCCTCCAGCATCCAATGTCCTACAATTATACCTACTCCGTTCAAAATAATTGTTCACAATAACAATATTAAACACTAGCTTTTGTCAGTGGCTTCGCCCGCGTACATTAAATATAGCCTATGTCACTCAGGAGTAAAGCAGCTTTCTATTGTTGCTAAATTTTTTCCAATCGGACCAGTAGTTCCAGAGATTACCCCCTACAAACAAAAAAACAAACTTTACCTCTTTATTATATTAGTGTAGATTAAAGAAAACCTTTTTTACTGTCCGTTCAATCGAGTTTTGAGTTTTACAATTACGTTGATACGTTCGTAAACTTAGGACTTTTGAAAATTAGAAACAATCTTCATAACAAAAATACTCGTAGTCAACATGAAATTGTTTTACCCAAATGGAGATTAGCTAAGACCACCAAGTCATTCTTAGTAAATATCGTACGCTTTTATAACAAGCTGCCAAAGGAGGTGGCAGAAGTTAGCGAGAGACATTTAAAAACTCATATTAAGCGTGCCCTAACCAAAAAAGCATATTATAAGGTTAGAGACTATGTCGAAGACACGCTTGTCTGGCAATTACTGCTTCTGCACATGTGGCCCCCTGGTAACTTATTAATATTCTGTAGATTTGTCTATTGAAAAAAAAAATACAAAATAAATGTACTAAAACAAAGATGTTCCATCTTTGTTTTAGTACATTTATTTTGTATTTTTTTTTTCAGACATTGTTTTGACAATGTTTGTTATATTAACATTTTATAGATCACTGGCCTGTCAGTCTAATAGTTAGTGAACTATATACTTAGATAAAATTAAATTATTTCTACCTGTAAAACGAATTCGTCCATCATAGTTTGCAGTACTACATATCGGAATGATTACAATCGCCTGAAAAATAAAATTGTCTGTTCTATATTCAAAAACTGAGCCATTGCGATTCGAAACTGAGGGTTGCCTACAAACTTACATTATACAAATAATTCAATTAATTCAAAGATTTTTACAACACAGCACCAAAGAAGATAGACTTTACACTCGAAGTTGTGGACAACTACGTTTACCTTGGACAGACAGTACAGTTGGGTAAGTCTAACTTCGAGAAAGAGGTCAATCGTCGAATCCGACTGGGCTTGGCAACTTTCGGGAAGCTGCACGGTGTTTCTCATCGAATATACCACAGTGTCTCAAGACGAAAATCTATAACTAGAGCGTGTTCACAGTGATGACATAATTATGGCTCCGAAACGCGGTCGCTTACAATGGTCATCACAAGAAAACCCAAAGTCTCCCTATGGGCAAAGGAAAAAGAAAAACTATGTACGCAAAAGATGCAGAATAAAATCATACCAGTAGATATAAAACCGAATATAGAAAACATATCGAAACCTCCATGGATTTAAACACAATTATAAAAACTATTTCAATTTTAACATTATTCAGACGATTTTCAAGGCATATCGTTAGATTTAAAACTGAAGTAGGTAGTTTTGGTGCCAATAAAATTTATGGAAATCGAGTGACAAATAAATCAAAAGTTTACGTTTGTAGATAATAACAATATTTTACAGTGATGTGTAAATCTGTAGTAATATTAATCTGATCCAACACGGACAAATATGTAGGCCACTCTAAAGTTAGCGTTCTGAGTAAAAAAAATACGGAAAACGCATTCGTCATATTATTATGATTCTTCAACTGTGTCTATAACTTTACTGTCTTCGATTTATTTAAATTTGTAAGTTTTGTTAATGTTACCTTTGTATAAGTATGTTTTTCTGTGTTTTTTGGTCTTGAGGAATTTGTGTTACATGGAGTAAGTACTAAAGGTGTTAAGGCACCAAGAATTTTTGTAGTGAGCGCTGTGCACACTTCAATTGATATGTGCATTAGTCATTTTATTTGTGAATGTGTTTATGTGATGTAGCTTTACTTTACTTAAATAAATAAACTGCACATTTCAGGTCGACTGTGATGATAATTCAACTTATATGTTGATTATAACCGATTATCTGGTTTTAATTGAAGTGGAGGCTGCGCGTCACATTGCAATGTGTGTAACTGTGAGACTTCGGTGATCGAAAACGTTGACATCAATTTAAATAGGTATACTATATCTGTTTAGGTATTTAATTAAACGCAATCAATCTTAATATGTTATTGTATTTTAAAAAAATCGTAAAGATGACTTACAATTCTTTTTTAAATTTAATTACAGCATGACCGTCGGCGAGTCTGAAGATAGACTCTGCAAATTTTAGCGCTATAAAAAATTCTTATAACAACATACGAAAATTGTTATTATTTGACATGACACAAATAGGCAGTGCTCCGAAGGGCGTAAAAAGCAATTATATCAAAAATCCGACCAAATTTAATAGTCACAAAATATAAGGGCTATTGAGTAAATTGTGACGTTGAGCGTTGGTTAGATTCGCGATATAATCGCTTTTGACGCAATTCGGAACTTTACGACGAGTTCAGCTACTCGACGCTAGATAGCGCTGTAACAGAATCAGCATTTCTGTAATCTCTTTCGCTACTCAGAGATGGTAATATTGTTTTTTATTCGGATGAGCAATGTAATAATTTATTAACATCATACAAATTCTTAATAATATATTTTTTTAAATGGTAATGTAAATTACTGGTGTGAGGAAAAGTAAAAAAAAAAAATACGATAGTGTTATAATTTATTTGTTTTCAAAACTTTAATTATTATATTATTATTACAACTAGTATGATTGGAAATTAATAATAATACAAGATATTTTCTTAAGTAAATATAATTATTTTTCATCGTCAATGTAATTATTTGGAGGTTTGAATATGTTAGGTCCATGATATTGTTTGCGCATTCGGATTTCTTTGGACTCTGAAATAAATAAACCAAATAAATTCATGCATTTTTTTTCGTACCTATAAATTAAACAAATGCCTTTTGGCGCTTGACCAAAATTGGAACTGAAGAAATCTATACTAATATAATAAAGAGGTAAAGTTTGTTTTTTTGTTTTTTTGTTTGTAGGGGGTAATCTCTGGAACTACTGATCCGATTGGAAAAAATTTAGCAACTATAGAAAGCTGCTTTACTCCTGCGTGACATAGGCTATATTTTATGTACGCGGGCGAAGCCGCTGACAAAAGCTAGTTACCTATAATTTGTTAATATAATTTCCAATGATCATGAAAAATGCCCTCGGTAACGCCAAACAAATCTTTTTATACATATTTTTTTAGACAAATTAGTAAAGAAACTGTCAAACTTTACTTTTTCCTGTAACCTGCTCATTATTTTTTCTTCACTCCATGTGGGCGTTCACCAGATCAACTTCACGACGTAATAATTCTGTAGGTATTGTCATCCGATTGACACATGTATGCAAAATTTCAGCTTAATAGGCAACTGGGAAGTGGATCTGATCACAAACCTCGAGACAGGTGGAACTAAATAAAATATTTAAAATAATGTGTACGTACCTTTCAAAGAAACCTCATTTTCTTTTATCTCTGAAAATTGTATTATAAATTTATTAATAAGACTGAAATAAATATTGCTTTAAAGTTTATAGGTACATATATTAATAATAACCTAGTTTCTGTCATACAAACTTTGCCCCCTTTTTAACCCCGTTAGGGGAAAAAAATACGAATGGCTACGTCATACAAAGAATATACACTCCAAGTTCCAGGTGTTTACGTTCAGCGCTTTAGGCTGTGTGTTGATCCGTCGGTCAATCATTCAGAATAAAGTATTTTCTATGTACAAGTAATAAAATTTTCATTTGATCCAATAACTTCAAATTACACACAACGAATTTTAGCGCTTCAAAATTAAAACTTTGAAGGTCCGTTTCAAGATTTTCTCTTAATGCTCGCCTATGTAATAATAGTAAACCTTGAGCAAAATGTATCTCTCCTAGATCCAGTAGTTTTGACTGTGCGTTGATATTTCAGTCAGTTTCTACTTTTATATAAATAGTTAACTTACCATTGCTGGCTATAAAAACAATAAGTACAACGTATAAAAAATAAGTTAATTTTTGTACTCGTACCGACATTTTATATATCGATAAACACTTACTCGGCACATAATTTGGGTTTACTGAAAACAGAAAAAGAATAATTAAGAAAACGAATTATTGTAAAAGATCTTAAAAAATTGACAATAGATTTTGTATTTCCAAACCCTGCTAGCCTAGCCCTGCTCTATGCCAAATTGTGAGAGGTTTGCTAGCCTAGCCCTGCTCTATGCCAAATTGTGAGAGCAGTGGTTGCCAAGTGGTAACGTGTGGTGATGAACTAAAATTTTAATTTAGTTCATTAAGCCCCAAGAGGACACCGGTGTCCGCAAACCTATTGTCTTTTAATTGTGTCTGTAATTACGGTAGACGTCAGGTTAATCAAAGAGTATAGGTACTTACATTTCGGTAAAGGCTTTGATGTCGTACATCTCTTCACTGTCGCTTCCGTAAGCTCAAGATGTGGGCCCTCAGCATATTCCTTTACATGAGGACTCGATAAATGAATGGGAGTTGTAAATTTCTTTACCCAATCGATTTTTACAGTGGGGACAGCTATTGGCGTGTGGTTCGTTTCTATATAAGGTGGGATCAGTTCGACATTCGTTCGTTCGATTCGTTCGTTCTCTGGCCAGTCGCACGGTAGTTTTGAAGTAGGACGGAAAACTGATACCGTTGTACGTTTTTTTTTTGGATTACGTTTCTTGGCAGGTTTTTTTGTTGGTTTTTTTATTTTCTTTTTTGGTTTTTTTTTTGGCGATGTAATTTGTTTTTTCTTTTTGGGTTTTTTTGTCGTCTTCTTTTTCGACTGCGTCTTTTTGTATCTCTTGGTTGAAGGAGTCCAGACTTCATTTGAATCGGTTGATTCTACACTCGATCTGTTGTCCCCGTAAGCCTGACTGCTACCCTCGCAAGGCTGACTGCTGTAGTCGTCGAACTGAGCTATATAATCAAAAATGTGGTTTATGAAGGATAGTTTTTTGTTTTTCGATTTGTTCTTTTTACTTTTTGTTGTTGGTTTAGTTTTTGTTATTGGTTTAGTTTTTGTTGTTGGTTTAGTCTTTGTTGTTGGTTTAGTTTTTGTTGTTGGTTTAGTTTTTGTTGTTGGTTTAGTTTTTGTTGTTGGTTTAGTTTTTATTGTGGGTTTAGTTTTTGTTGTTGTGGGTTTACTTTTTGTTGTTGTGGGTTTACTTTTTGTTGTTGTGGGTTTACTTTTTGTTGTTGTGGGTTTACTTTTTGTTGTTGTGGGTTTACTTTTTGTTGTTGTAGGTTTACTTTTTGTTGTTGTGGGTTTACTTTTTGTTGTTGTGGGTTTACTTTTTGTTGTTGTGGGTTTACTTTTTGTTGTTGTAGGTTTACTTTTTGTTGTTGTGGGTTTACTTTTTGTTGTTGTGGGTTTACTTTCTGTTGTTGTGGGTTTACTTTTCGTTATTGTGGGTTTACTTTGTGTTGTTGTAGGTTTACTTTTTGTTGTTGTGGGTTTACTTTTTGTTGTTGTGGGTTTACTTTTTGTCGTTTTGGAGTCCATATCCGATTCGCCATCCTCGTCACCATCGCCGTCGTCCTCGTCACCACCGCCGTCGTCTTCGTCACCGTCGCCGTCATCTTCGCCACCATCGCCGTCGTCTTCGCCACCACCGCCGTCGTCTTCGCCACCATCGCCGTCGTCTTCGCCACCACCGCCGTCGTCTTCGCCACCATCGCCGTCGTCTTCGCCACCACCGCCGTCGTCTTCGCCACAACCGCCGTCGTCTTCGCCACCATCGCCGTCGTCTTCGCCACCACCGCCGTCGTCTTCGCCACCATCGCCGTCGTCTTCGCCACCACCGCCGTCGTCTTCGCCACAACCGCCGTCGTCTTCGCCACCATCGCCGTCGTCCTCGTCACCATCGCCGTCGTCATCGCCACCATCGCCGTCGTCCTCGTCACCGTCGCCGTCGTCCTCGTCACCGTCGCCGTCGTCCTCGTCACCGTCGCCGTCGTCTTCGTCACCATCGCCGTCGTTCTCGTCACAATGCTGATACTCATCACCGTACCACTGAATATCATTTATCAGATCATCGTAACGTTTGAAGAATATTTCTGCCCACTTTGGTATTATCGTGCTTTTCGCCTTTCGAGCTATAAAAATGAAATTAAAATTCATTCAATTCGGATAATTTATATTTTCTCATAATATAAACTGAAATTATCTTAATAGGCAGTATAACTAAAACTGCACGAAAAACTTTTTTAGTATTATGTTTTTTCTCATAAGGTAAAATAAATTAAAAATCATTTGTGACTTCGGAAGTTTTGCGTATTCAAAGTTACATGTTGTATAGGGTTGCTGGTAATTAATGACCGATACATGTACTTTTAGTCATGATCATCATCATCATTCTATCCTTATCCCATGTTACTTGGGGTCAGTGCAATATTTATTGTTTGTTTGTTTTGTTTTGTTTGCTTTTAGTCATGATAACAAAAAACAAATGTGCTGGACAGTTCAGTTCGCCTAACCGATCAAAACTTGTAGATTTTTGTTCCCATAGCAAAACTTGTTTGTTTTCATGAGTACAATCAAAGTATCCTATAAATATAAATATATAAATCCACGTTGAGTATCGTTAGCATACGCGGTATACGCATACCGCGTATGCTAACGATACTCTATACTCACCTATCCAAACCAAATGTTTAGATTTTGTTCGTACTATTTGGTAGATGTATGTTTTATATAAAGTTTGCACAAAATCAGTCGAGTGGTTCTTCATCTATAACATTTTTCTGTTGCCGGAAGCGAAGCCGCGGGCAAGCTAGTGATGTATATAATATAGGTAATAGATAGGTATACTAACCAACATGTGCATGATACTTGGCTGTACATAACGGAATTATTGCAAACGCCTGAAAAATAAAAATTCGCTATTCTAACTTCAAAAATTTTAATCTTACCAGATGGCGGCTCCAGATTAATGCCGTGAAGCTCCCTAAACAGGCGTGAAAGTAAATGTTGGTGGATTCACGCCATGAATAAACTACACAAGTTGTACCCCGCGAAAACCGGCCACATTCACGTTTGCTCCTATTTACGGAGGTTCATGGTACTAATCTGCCTTCCTAGCCAAGTTACAATCATTTCGTGACGAGTTTCTTTCTACAATCGAAACAATACAGAATAAAATCATACCAATACATAAAAACACAAAAAACATATCCGGAACTCCATTATTTAAGCACGGTTTTAAATACTATTTAAAATTAAACAACATCCTGACGATTTCCTTTAAGAAATGCATGTTGTTGGGTTTAGAAACTAAAGTATTTAGGTATTTTTCGTAGCCAATACAATTTGTGGAAATCGACTGACACATAAATCAAAACTTTACGTTTGTGATAACGGTGATGTGTAATCAAAAGTAATTTAAAGTTCAAACAACACACGTGTAGTTAAAGAAACCATACTGCGAGCTCTTAAGAGCGGCCAACCCGACGTACATTTTCATACAACCGCTCTTACGTGATTATGATGTCATCACACATCTTTCTTCAGATATTTTGGATGCATAGATATCTTGTGGATACTATCTAGGCTTCTATAAAAACCAAAACGTAAATTTGTGTAAGAGTAAACCAGTAAAGACCTCTGAAATTCTGCTATTTTACGTGAACTTTGACTCTCCATAATGTACTTCTATATTAAAAATATAAAAAAGTACTTCTTTAGAAGCCTAGCGCATTTAACCGAGATTCTTATAGTAGTCAATTTTTTTTTTAATCTTTAAGGGTTTAATAAAAACACGTATTTCCTGAAACAAGTTTTGTGAAATATTCGAGTAAATCGTAGAATTACTGAATGCTAACAGAGTTTTCAGATGTTATATTTGTTTTTTCACATTACTTTTGCATCAAACATCACATTGGATTGCTTTAGATGAAACAACAAGCTTTTAAACCGTAAACATTAAGCGAGTCGGGAAAGCCCACCTTAAGGGGCTGATATAAGCAAACTAGAGCGAACAAAAAAGAAGCAAGCGAAACTGCCCACGCGTCAAGAATAATCAAATATACTTAGTACATTTTAATACTAGTGCCGAAATATTATCATTGTAACCAAGGCGGAATACGCACGAGCCGTAGGCGAGTGTGATTTGGAGCCGAGGGCTGTAGTGACGAATTCAGACGTATGTCAAACAACGTTTTTCAATACGCTTACGAAGAAATCATCTTCGAAAATCTTTGAAAATTACGACGCATTTTTGTTATTTTAAAACTCAAGAAAATTTTCCAAAGTTGCCATACATTTTAGTTTTGATTTATTACTGTCTGTTCTGTTCCGGAGCAAGGAGGGGTGGCAGGCAGTCACCTCCTTCTGGAGGAGGCCGACCGCATCAGCCGGGATTCCGATCCCGATTTCCGGCCACCGTAGGCGCAAGCTTGCGGACGGTGAGCAATGGGTGGCTCCGTCCAATCGTCTGATAACCATCCGGACAAAGCCCAAATCGTCGACGGCGCACACTGTACCCGCGCGCCTCAAGAAGTTGTCAGCAACAAACCGGATTCAACGTAAAAGTTAGTTTGTTGGTAGTTTAGTTCCGCTACTCGATGACAGATGGCACTTTTTTCTTTTATCAAAATGAATAAATCGTTGATATTAATAATTTTGATATGAGTACAAAAATGAGTATTTATGCCACATAATTACAGTAAAAAATAACTCATAAGGACTATAAAAAATAGTGTTTTTTATCTCATTTAACTCTTAACTCATAGAGATGTTCCTAAAATGCAATTCTTGTTTACTTCTTGTTTTCTTGTTTGCTTTTCTTTTCCCAAATTTAACATAGTAAAAAAATTACAACAGGTGACTTACCAAGGTGAGGCAAGCGAGGTACCCTGATGCGCCTGCTGGAGCCTACGGCAGCAGTCCTTCGACCTACGAGTACGGGTACGGTGGCGCAGTTCATCCGGCAATAGATACAATAGTGGCTCAGGCAGCGCCGACGGTAGCCAAGCCTACGTACCCCAAAAACCCAGGAAGCGGCTAACAATAGTTAATACCACCTGTGGTGGTGGTATTTAGTCTGCGTATTGTTCGACTGCGCATGTGTGCTTTGAACTGAAGTTGTTTTTCTTACCATAATATTAAATATAGTCAAAATCAAAATCAAAAAGGTTTTTATTTCATAAGCTGTGCCCGCGACTTCGTCCGCGTGGAATAGTTATTTTGGGCATCATATTTATTTTTGCAAACAACCTCCTCAGCTTTATAAATTATAGCTGTTACCCACGACTTTGCCCGTGTCAATTTCTGTTATTTTTTTTTTCGATAATTTAATTTTTAAAAGAACATAATTATCTAAAAGTACTTCATAGAGCTACACCCCCCCCTTGGGCACGCCATAATCTCGGCAGTAAGTCCCCTCTTTGAGGCGTGGTTAGATAGACATCACGGTGTCCTCACTTCCGCATGACGCAGGTTCTCACCAAACATGGCAAGTTCAGGAGATTCCTGCGCCGGATTCTTGCGAAAGAGACGCCCGGGTGTCGCCACTGTGTGGCCAATCCGGACGACACGGTGGAGGTGTGCCCCGCTTGGGAAGAGCATCGCTGTGTCCTCGTGGGGGTGATCGGCGGCGGCGACCTCTCGCGCCGGGCCTTGGTTCAGGCCATAATCCACAGCGAAGAAGAATGGCAAGCGGTCGCCTCCTTCTGCGAAGCAGTACCTAATGCTCGTAAAGGAGGAGGCCGACCGCATAAGGCAAGGACAACAGCGCCCTTGCCGTAGCCGTCGCCGCCGCGATCCCGCCGATATACGGCCACCGTAGACGCTGACTTGCGGACGGTGAGCAATGGGTAGCTCGCCGTCCGGTGGTCTGGTAACAGTCCAGACCGAGACCAAGTCGTCGACGGCGTGCACTGCTCCCGCGCGCCGCAAGGTGTTATCAGCAAACTGTGGGGCCCTTCAGGGTCGAAGCCTCCTGCAGCCGAGGGTTGGTGCGAAAGCGTTATACCGGGGCTCTGGGAATAAGGCAAGGGAGACACGGGGTAGGTTGTTTAGTCAGTAAGAGTCTGACACTGTTTCCCGCTCCGCCCAAGAGCGGGATTCGTCATTGGATGATTTTTATATACCATAAAAAAAACCCTCCGCGCCGCCCGCAAGCAACCCCTCTCCTCGCCCGCCGGCCAGGCGCAGCGTCATATTTTGCATGCGGCGCGTGTGAATTTTATATCGGAGTTATTTTAAAATTGTAATATCTTCTAAGATGTTCATTGAAAGTAAGTGATGTCAAAGACAATTTTGTTCTCAATTATATACTCTTAATCAACAACACATTTATTTGGATATAGTTTAATATTATTATGTTGATACAACTCTAACAAATAATGCATTAATTTCGGCCAAATTTGATTCCCATAAAAACGGTTCTAGTGAGGTAATCTTAAAAGATAGATATATACTGTCGCGGACATTTTTTTAGATCATTTTAAGAGGAATAATTCTTTCATACATATTTTTTTCGTATCTTGAACCGTTTACGCAGCGCACGCCACGGAAGCCCTCAAAGATGAATAATTTTCCCCGTTTTTTCCACATTTTCCGTTGTTTCTTCGCTTCTATTAGTCGCAGCGTAATGTTATATAGCCTAAAGCCTTCCTCGATAAATGATCTATTCAACACAAAAAGAATTTTTCAAATCGAACCAGTAGTTCCTGAGATTAGCGCGTTCAAACAAACAAACAAACAAACAAACAAACAAACAAACAAACTCTTCAGCTTTATAATATTAGTATAGATAGGCCTACAAGGTATTTCATATAGGCCTACAAGGGTACTTATAAAACGTCAGAAGCTAGTGCACGGTTCCAAATTGGTCGTTTCCTATGGAGAAGAACCGGCAAGAAACTCCATGGTTACTCTTTTAAAAAAATGATTTCTTACAATAATTCGTTGTTACAGTACTTATATCATTATGTAAGAACAGTGTAGACCAGTCAATATTGTATTAAAAGCACAATAAAAATAAAAATAATCATAATAATAAAAAATAAAAGGTGAATCGTAATAGGATTTACTAAGTCTACAGTGCTCTTACTTTACAACGTGAATTGTAAAAAAATATTGTATATATAAAAAAAAAAAAAAAGTATGAGAAAAAAAATACATCAATCACTACAACAGTTACACTGCGGGGTGCTAACAAAATTAATTATAATTGAATTAAAATATTTTTTTTTCTTAATAATATAAATATTGCAGAAGCAATGTGTCAAGAAAAAAAAAAATGTGTATATGGAAACAAAGATGGAGCAGTTAATAGACACAATTACACAATATGAATAAGTTACCAGGGAGCCACATGTGCAGGAGCAGTCATTGCCAAACAAGCTTGTCTTCTACATAATCCTTAACCTTATAATATGCTTTTTTGGTTAGGACCCGCTTAATGTGATTTTTGAACTTTCCCTCACTAAGTTCGGTTACCGCTTCTGGCAGCTTGTTATAAAAACGTATGCTGTTTACTAAAAATGATTCGAGCTCCCCTCTAGATTTGTCAGTGTGACAGTGACAGCTGCCATTTAACAATTTTGTACACAAGGGAATTGCTGTCAATATTTTATTGACGAACAAACTATCGGGCTACCGTATAATCGACCATCGACGTTATAAACTACTGACTGACGAAAACCATCAGGCATGATTGATGGAAATGAATGACGCTTGCATGATCGTATATTGGCCGCCTTAAAAAACCAAAACAATACTGAAAAAAGTTAAATACAATTTCGAATTTATTTTTTGCAGTTTAATTATTCAATCTACTTAGCCTTTTCTCAACGGTATCCCCTCAAACGCCGATGGTACAACTTGAATGACTACATAATACCAGCGAGCAATGGGTAGCTCGCCTTCCGTCCGGACCAGACCCAAGACGTCTACGACACGTATCGTTCCACGCGCGCCTTAAGATGTCTGCATACCGTAGAGGCCACACCAGGATCGAAACCTGCTGGGCCATGGGCCATGGGGGAATGTGAAAATATAACCCGAGGCCCTGGAACGAAGGCAAAGAAGGAACAGGAGAAGATTTTTAGTCGATATTTGGAAGATTTAAAAAAAAAGCATAGTTTGAAAAAATACCATAATGTGATGCAGGAAAAATACAAAATTGCTTGTAATAGTTTTTAATTAATAATACCTATTACACTGCCGTATTTTGTGTATTTATTAAATAGGATAGACAAGTAAATTAACCAATATTTATTAAAAATATGTGTCTTTTTGTACCTTAATTTTTATACATATAAATATAAGTTACTAGTTTACAATAATACTGACATTTAGCTGAGTATATTATTAATTTACAATATAATACTGACAGTTAGCTGCGTATAACATTAAGGTACATTATAATAATTGTACACACAAAATTACTGAAACAGATTTAATAATTTAGGGCCTACACTGCGTTAAGCGGGCGCACGTGTGGATAAGTGCACCTGTTTTGCTATGTAACAATACACTAATGTTCTTTATCGACTTGACTACAAGGACACCGTCAAAGTTAAATTATCGACACTCGCAGGTAATAATCCGGTTTCCGCGACGGAGATAGCCGCACGACGTCACACTACTGAAGTTCTGAGCGCTCGCTCAATGTAACGTTGGCCCGAGGAATCTGCTAACAGTCAACCTTTTTGTTATGTAGAGACAAGTAATGGCAGGTAAAACATTACGAGAAAATAGGTAAAATACACACATAGCCAAAAATTGGCTAATACAGACTGGGATTAGAAATACTGTGGTTGAAGAGTTATTTAGAAACTGTTATGTTAATACTTAAATTTGATTCAAGTCCCATTTTGTTTAGTTAGAAGTTTTGACCATATACACTAGATGGCTCATGGCCAATGCTAAATGATTCCGGTCACTTCTGAATATTTATTCAGCAAAAGAAATGCGTGAGTTATGTCATGCAATCTTGAGACATACCCAGCTAAAAAGTACTTTATCATTAAGTGGGAATCCTCATAACTTTCGCATCATTTATCAATCTGATGACCTGTAGTTCAGTTTGGTCATTTTCAAGTTTCAAAACAAAATTTTCAGCACCATGGACATGCTTTAAATGAGAGTTCAAATCTTTTTTCAGACTGAACTTTTTATAACAGACAACACAACATTCAATCTTTTCCATATGCTTTCTCTTCATATGCTCTAGTCTACGACCCGATGTGACAAACTCCGCATTGCATTTGTCACATTTAAATGGCTTTTGGCCAGAATGCAGCCTTAAATGTTCTGCCAAAGTCTTTTCATTGACAAATGTATTCCCACAAATCTCACAAGTCTTGTCCTTTATTTTCTCATGTGTCAAAAAGTGTTGTGTTAAATTACTCTTTTTATAGAAACCTTTTTGGCATATCTCACAGACGAAGGGCCTTATGTTCAGGTGTACCTTGTTGATGTGAGCTTCAAGAGTGTTTTTATTGAGGCTTCTATAGTCACAGTTACCACAACAATGATATTTATTAACCCTCTTTCTCTTAGTTAAAATGTTGTGATTTTTTAAATGTAAATTGAAGTGTGAATGAGATTTTAGTACTTTAAAGCAGTGAGGACATTGCTTTACTTTATGGCTACGTAAATGCACCCTTAAAGATGAGTTTTTAGTAAATACTTTCCCACAAATATCACATATGTTAGCAGCATTTATATTTTTATGAGAAATTTTAAAATGATTTCGAAGTATTACTTTTGATTTAAATTTCATATCACATTTTTTACATTCTACACTATTTATCTGCTTCTTTGAATTAGATATAACAGTTTCAGAGGTAGGTAAGTTAACTTTCAATTTTATTTTTTTTGGTTGTCGACCACATTCTATTTTATTGTCAACTTCTTCATTGATATTATCTACTAGGTGGCTAAGCATTTCATTTTTGAAGTAGTTTATTTGTAAAAGACTAAATATCTTAATTATTAAACTTGAGCAGTCTTCACAGGCTTGAGGTAATAGTAGATCCTGCAAAAAATAAGAAAAATATATTTTATCAAAGACTACAGACAGATTTGGAAGATTCAGTAGGTTAAGTTTAAAAAATAAATCTTTTTGTGATTTGTGAATAAAAAATAAAAAAAAAGCTAATGTTTCTTTAAGGCCAGGACCAAAACAAATTAGTGGTTCCTATCATTTACATGTAAATTCAGAGATTTTAATAAATTAGTTTCTATAACAAATAGACGTATTTCTGAGATAAATATTATCACTCACGTGTGACGGAAACAATTTTTTCATAATATTCCATAAAGTTAAATTCGAACTGCAGAACTCATCATGAATTTCGATGTTTTCATGTAAACTTGTAGTCTTATCACTTTGTTTATAACATAAAAAGCAAACAGTTCTCATATATTGTGGATTTACCAATATATTTAGCATATCCATGGCAATAATTTAATTATAATTACAACTAAATTACGAAATAAACACGGTCACAAACTTAAAATAATGTGTTGACATCGCAAACGCAATAATTGTAAATGTCACATGAATGTTATTTTTAATTTAGAGGTGAAAACGAAATACAAATACGAATAATCGACTAAATTAATATTGGTCAGTTGGCAGCGTTTCAATAATGGCTATTTCAAGATTTTTAGCCTGTGCTATTTAGCAGAAGGGCGCGGTGCGCGGACACAAAGCGAAGCGTCATGTTCTCACGTCAATCGTTTGGTCGTATCGTTGCAATTTTGCGTTCCAAAGCATTCCATGCCACTCTTTTTTTCAAAAAATATAATTGAAAATTTCGACTTCTCTCCTGTTTGTTCAAAGATCAAGATAATCGCTAGCTTATTTAGCTTCTGAAGTGTGATATATAATCGCTATTGACCACGTTACGTGATAACCGTGGACCGCTAAGCACCATAGAACTGCCATAAAACAAGCTAATTTTATCGACTGGACGAGATAGAAACTGGAACGTGAAAGGTGCAAGGTAAGTCAACATCTTCCAAAAATATCATGTTTATATAATGTGTTCTGATTTTTTGATAAAATACGAGTGGAGTTTCCTCATTTCCCGGATGATCATTAATAGAAAAATATCGCCATTTTGTCCTACGTTGCATACGTAACATAACCTAGAAATTCCCGTTCAAAACTAATTTTAATCATAACAAAAATATTCAGGGATCTTTTTGAAATGTTAACATTTTTAGCACCCATCGTTTCTTAACATTCCATGTCTGGTTTGTTGACCAACCGAGCCTTGATTGTTGCATGGATACCTCTGCTCTGAGACAACAATAAAATGCTAAAGACTGAACAATTTGTGGCCGAATTGATTGAAATCAAATTGGATGTTTTACCTTGATTATTTTATTGGTATTTATTTTAATTGAGGAAATGGTTATTTGTGATAAGAAATTCTGTAGGTACCCTAGAATACAAAGGGCAACTGAAGGTCACAGGTGTGGTTTTAGTCCACTGTCTTCACCCTAGAGCAGAAGAAGTCATTGGACGATTTCCTACTTCAAAAAGAAACCATGCTATAGGAGTAATTTCTCTGGAATACTATCCAATTGAGAAAATTCAGTAGGTACAGTCAAGTTCATTACTACATAGTACAAAACTGTCTGTCCCTATGTATGCTTAGACATTTAAAACTATGCAATGGATTTTAGTGCAGTTTTTTTTTTTTAAATAGATAGAGAAATATTCTACAGGAAGGCTAATATAATACATACATAATATGAGTATATTTAATATCAGCGAGGGGGGGGGGTCGCAAGTTATGAATTTAGTGTAGACAACATAACAATACAAACCACTGAAGCCGAGCTATAACCTAATATGATGGTAATACTGTGTGGAACCACTAAAATTTAATTTCAATTATATTCTGCTGTAGTTTCATTAAACAAAAATAACAATAGCTATATATCTTTTTGTTTAAAACACACAAACATATTTTACCAAACAAATCTTACTAATATTATAAATGCGAAAGTTACGATGTTTGGATGTTTGTTACTCAACGCCAAAACGGCTGGATGGATCTGGATGAAATTTGGCACGGGCATAGAATACACTCCAGAATAGGACATAGGTTACTTTTTATCCCGGAAACCCCAATACCACACGGGCAAAAGCTATTATACTATATACTCCTAGTTAATTTTCAAAATTTATTATTTGAAACGGTAATCATATCAAATAATAAATTCTGAAGACAGGAGGAGCTTATGAGCTGGATTAGGATATACCTGCAGATAGGTTTCAACTTGTTTCCTGGTCCTCTGACCACTGTCTCACTATGCTTACCTAGAAGTAACCTATTCACTATTGACTTAAAAACCCCTAGGTTGTAGCTATTAAAAAACAACTTCGGGCAGGGAATTCCACTTTATAAATAAACCTTTTCATAATATTTACAGCCAATTCAAGATGGAGGAAGCAGTTCTTAATGTTAATCAAACAGATCCAAAGCATTTGGAATGGATAAAAGAAAAACTCAAGACCGTATGGACGTGTCCCACGTTCTGCGGACTGTGTCTTGATGGCTCCAGCAACTTCTGTTCCGTAGACATGGAGTTGGTCATCAGCCATCAGACATTCTCAAAATGTCTGCGGGATATTCTAAATTATGTGTTCAATGACAATGTGAGTCTAAAGTTTTATTTTATTATTGCTAAACCACGATAAAATTTTTATATATACTAGTGAAACATTTCAAAATCAATTATGCGAGAAAAACTGTGTAAAGAGTTCTTGTTTGACCCATTTACAACTTAAACCAGTATGCCTTAAGGAAGCACAATTTTTTTTTTGAATACTTCTACTACTACTAGTGATTATGATTAGTCTTTTTTTGTTTTTACTTAAGTATATGATTACTAATTTTGTCCGTGCTACTTGGTTTACTTATAAATCTAAATAGTATAACTTCTAATTTAAATACTTTTTTCCATTCCAGGTTGAAAATTTCATGTCAAGTTCAAATTTATGCGACAGTTGTGCAGAGAAAACAATACAAGCCTACCTCTTCATGCACAATACAAAACAACTGAACAAAATCATAAACAACTGCATCTCAGATCTCGACTCCAAAGTCATTGACATTAACACTCAACTTGATGACACCATGACATATGATACAGCCAATGTCATGATTGTCCTAGAAAACGATACGGAACTATACAAGACAATTATCGACGTCAAATCTATGACTGAAGTTGTGCCTACCACTAAACCTATTGCAATGAAAGATCCAGTAATACCTAAACAGGAACCTAAAATTGTTCAGGTTGCCAATCCTGTAAAACCAATAGTAATAAAAAGAGAAGCAGAAAAACCTAAGGAAGGGAAACCAGCCAAAGAAAGAAAAATTGTTAAAGCTGATGGAACTCCAAACATTAGTTTGAAAGAAGGACATATTGTTATCAAGCCATTAAGTTCTGTAAGAACGTCAGCCCCTCGGTACAACACATATGAATGTACCGAATGTCCAGATATATTCACTACTTACAGATCATTGAAAGAACATGAAAAAGCCAAGCATAAAAAGTCTGTTTATCGATGTAAGCTTTGTGACAAAACTTATAACACTCAGCAATATTTGTGCATACATTATAAGACACATTCCCGGGCTAGATGCAAGTTGTGCCAAGTTATACTACCAGAAGAGGAATTAATGGAACATTTAAGGACAGTTCACCCTAATTTAGTGTATCCCTGCAAATTCTGTGATTTAGTATACTACACACAGGAGTCTATGGATACACATTTCAAAATAAGTCACTTAGTTAATGACACTAAGACAAAATCTCAATGTGTCATGTGTCTTAAGAACTTTGTAGATGCTGAAATGAAGAAGCATAAATGCAAGTTCTCATGCTCTGAATGTTTCGTAATGCCATGCATTCACTTCAGATATCTAAATTCTTATAGAGAGCAGGTCTTGGGCCACGCCAATAAAATACAATGCTTGGACTGCGATTATGTTACTCGGCGCAAAGAACATCTCATTGGTCACACTAACAGAGAGCATTTGGACCATCATCCATTCACTTGTGCAGATTGTAACCAACAGTTTTATACAAAATTGAGTTTGAAGACACACATCATGCAATTCCATGAGGATCTATTCTGTCCACACTGTGATTTTGAATTCAAGGACAGCAGGACTTTGGTAACTCATAGGAAAGCCTGTAAACTTGTAATACGGCCATTCCAGTGTACCCAATGTGTGGCCTCATTTGACACTACGGAAGAATTGACCAAACATGAAGCTTTGAAGCATAGTGAAGGAGTTCAGTCTTGTCCTCTTTGTAAAAGCAAATTCCTTACTGATATAGAGTTGCAAGAACACCATGCCAGAGTTCATGGGGGTATTCAATGCAAGAAAAGAAGAAAACATATTGAATGCTCCTTATGTGACATAATGTTTAAAAACATAAAAGAAATGCTTCAACATGAAAAATTCCACAATGCAGATGAGGTTTACCCTTGTAAAGTATGCTCAAAGAGCTTCAAATCTTTAAGGAAATTATACATACACAATCAAAGGCATTATACAAACAGAATAAAATGTTCTGGTTGTAATAAACGAGTTGCTGCTTCATTCTACCCTCAGCATGCAGTCCGGTGCCCTTACAAAAGAGATACTACTCTAAGCCACATCTGTGAGGTATGCGGCAAGTCCTTCCACCTGGAGTCATTGCTGCGCTTCCATCAGAGAATCCACATGGAACCTCAACCGTGTCCTAGGTGCAATAAAGTTATCAAACCCACAAGTCTGAAAAGGCATATGGAGCTAGTACATGCTGAAGAAGAGGACAACAATTGGCCTGTCCAAACCAATGTAGAAATCAAACCTAGGAAAATGAAAGGCATATCAAGCAAACCACCGTCTATAGAGTGTGATATATGTGGACATGCAGTTAGAAAAAAATGTGATTTAGAAGCGCATATGAACAGATACCATCTAAAAATCAAGCCTTATGTCTGTTTTATATGCAATAAAGACTTTTGTGGTAAAGTTCGATTGAAAGAACATATATCAACACACACAACTGACAACAGTTGTTTTTGTTCCGTTTGTGGAGGGAAGTTTGCTAACCGTGTATGCCTCAAAATGCACATGAGAATGCATACGGGGGAAGCTCCTTATCCTTGTGACATATGCGGTCAGAGATTTAGGTCTTCCAGCATGATGAAAACACATAGACTAAAGAAACATTTGGAAAAAACTGTTTGCTGTCCGCTTTGCGACAGTATGTTCTACATGGCGAGAGATATGAGACATCACTTCAAGAAGACTCATTGGAAATTCAAAGATGGGAGGCCCTTCAATCCTAAAGATGTTGAAGAGTTGCCTAAGGAGTGTTATTATCTTTTTGAAGATGGTAGATTACCGAAAATTAATCGAGACTAGTGGCAAGGTTATATTTCTAATTCCTGATAAATCTATCTCCCAAGTGTATTGGAGTCGGTTTCCAAACAATCCAAATGTTGCTGGTCTGCATTAAAAAATTGCTAGAGTAGTGTAGAGTTGTAACCCAAGGTCGTTATTAGAGTTAATCAGTGTTTTACAATGCGTACCAAATAAGAAAAGGATTGATTGCCATGTTGTGACATCACGTCATAGTGGCAAATCGAAAGAAATTGGGTAAAATCAAAGAACTCAGAGGAACAAAATTGAAGAACTGGATTCTGATTAAACTTTTAATATATTAAATTTTAATAAATTAAATTTTACGTAATTGAATTTCAAAAATTTCTTTCTTTCATTACCTACCGTTACCGTTTGCAAGTCTGAGGCGGCAATATCTCACAGCGGGTAGAGGCCATGGTCCGGAGCGAAGAAGAGTGGCAGGCGGTCGCGTCCTTCTGCGAAGCTGTAATGCAGGCAACGGCACTCACGCCGCAGCCGCCGCCGTCGTGTCTCCAATCCTGATTTCCGGCCACCGTAGGCGCGGGCTTGCGGACGGCGAGCAATAGGTAGCTCGCTGTCCGACCATCCGGTAACCGTCCAAGTAGTCGCACTGTTCCCACGTGCTTCAAGGAGTTGTCAGCAACTGTAGGGGCCCAGCAGGGTCAAAGCCTTCTGGGGCCAAGGGTTGATGCGAAAGCGGAACACCTGGAACTAAGGCAGGAAGGAACGGTGGGTCGTTTAGTCAGTAGAAGTCTGACACTGGTGTCGCACTTCAGTTCTTCAAATGATAACCGGAACCAATGGTATCATCCGTGCAAGGGTTATTCCTTCACAAAACCCACATATTCTTGAGCTCAACCTCGCCTGTCGAAAAACAACAGTTGTTACTTATTTATGAAATAGCCATTCAATAGTCGTCCTAAACTATAGAGCAGCAATGTACAGTCAATCTGTCAGATTTCTCCAATACATTTTGAACCTTGTTATATAATAATTAAAAGTTGAAAATCGTTTGCAGAATTTTGACTGTTGTAGTCTGATATGCTGCTTACCGTATCTGGGTCAGGACCAAATTTTTGAAGCGACGAAATGTGTCACACTGGAAAATAAATATGTCACACTGGAAAATAAATATGTCACACTGGAAAATAAATATGTCACACTGAAAAATAAATATGTCACACTGGAAAATAAATATGTCACACTGGAAAATAAATGTAGCACAATAGAATTGTTGAGCTACATTTATTTTCCAGTGTGACACATTTTGTTGTGATTTCCGTTGTGCGATTACGTCAAAAATTTGGTCCTGACCCATCTACCAATAGTAGCCAAAAATGGCGCGCAAATGGAAGCCCTTGAATGGATGCAAAATCTAGTCGGCTAACCTAGTATCTGTTACTAATAGGGAGTGGTTGATTCTACAGCCACACTGAGGTTTTCGACGACTCACTCCGTCCCGACGAACATTTCTCCACCCAATCCCGACGAACAACCCTATTTAATATTATACTCTTTAATTTAAAATCATATATGTAAAAGTACTCTGTGTTTGAAATTTTGCTAAACAGAAGGAACTTTCTTCTTTCCAATGTTCACGGGATCATCCCGTGAACATTGGAAATGGACATCCCGTCGCGTCGGCATGTAACATGGGGCCTACCACAACCCCTTAAAGCAGTATTAGGAATAAAACAATCTTACTTTAAACTTCATGGTCTAGGTCATGGACGATGTATGTCTTTATCCATGTCTGAGTATAGCACGCGAACGATTTGGCTTTTAACCTATTTGCTTGGTGGAGTAGAAATGGGAGTCTCTTAGATATTGGAGCGTTTTCCCTACTCTGGGACACATCCATCTCTGTAACGCTACAGACCACATCAGCAAATTGCGATAACAGGTTTTGGGACAGTAAATTAGGGAAGGTATGGGTTTAAAGAGGGTTGGGATCGCGAGGATTATTTTTGTCTATTATGGATACCTACTTAAACCTGCTAAAATACGAACGATCACAAGTTATTTAGTCCCGAGAAGAAGGTTAGGCTTCCTAGCGTAGCAAGGACACTAATAGTTCGAGGGACTAAATAACTCTTAGCACGAGGTAAACACTACGCTTTTCATTACGGATACGAGGAAAATAAAAATAAACCTGATTATTTCTTTTGATTTAGTCGGTAAATGGTTTTCTTCTCTTAAGATTCATAGCTGAAGATTTAGAAAAGTATAAGTATAAATAAAACTCTACAACTCGAAAAGAACAAGAAGATCGGAATTCGGATCGCTCACAAATTATAGAGATACTACGGATCGCCGTATTCCCGCCAATTTTTTTTTTTTAATCTGTCGGCCAGCTATTCAGCCAATATTTTTCATTTTATCAATGTAACAATGGGTGGTCAAATTTTTTTCCAAACATATGTTGGTTTTAAAGAAATAGTTAAAAGTAAATTAAAATTTATATTGTACTGACTGTATAGAAATTAGGGTCACGGTTCAATAGAAATGTCAAAATAGAACTGTTTTTTTTTTAATAATTTGACAGCTGTCAGTTGAAAATATTTCTCCCTAGGGATGAAAAGTACTACTTTTAACCCGCTTCTCCGGCAATTTCACACCTACTTTCAGAGTAGGAGTAATGAAAAAAAATAACAATGTTCCTCTTCGTAAATCCATGAAGCAATTGGTAATATATTTTAGTAGAATTATACGTAAAATATAGTTTTTGTTTTATTGTGAGTTACTTTTTATTTTTCTTATATTTTTTGGCGTTTGTAAAAGTTTCCCGATCATAGTATTTTCCATAAAATGATAAATAAAACTAGTGGAATTTTTAGTGAAACTTTACAGATTACTTTACATTGACATTTTATTGCAAAAATATCAATTGGTTGCACATATTTTTGTGTTGTTTTTCTGTTATGTACAGGGCGGGCTAAAAAATCACCCTATTGGAAGATGGTCTCATTTTTGCAAATGGCCGCTAATTTCAAATCTGTGTTGAAATCTGTGGACTAGACACATGCAGAATACAAGTGAACAAGCCATCGTGACGGCGTAGCTCAAAGTGACGGCGTAGTGCGCTCTTCACGTTGAAGGAGTCATCGAGCCATTTTTTTTCGAGAATGCCGCTTGCCCTACGACAACAGTGGACGGTACCATGTTGACAGAGTTTTTTCTGCCGCAATTGAACGAATTAGGACTAAGGGACATGTGGTTCCAACAAGACGGAGGAACGGCACACACTGAGCGAACCACAACCGATATTCTGAAGGCAGCGTTCTCTTACTGTCCAAACAACCTACCCTGTTCCTTCCTTGCCTTATTCCCAGAGCCCCGGTGTAAAGCTTTCGCACCAACTCTCGGCCCCGGGAGGCTTCGACCCTGTAGGGCCCATACAGTACTCCCAGGCTTGCGTTCAAAGTGGCATCAATGAGGCTTGGAATACTGGAACTAAGTTGCTTTTTTCCAAGTTTCCACTGGATCTAAACCGGTGAGTTCCTACTAGGTATGGTAAAGCTTAATATTATATGGGACATCGAATTTGTTCGTTTTTGGGGGTCCCTGCCCCCTTTCCCACGAATCCAGCAAACACTTTTTGAAATATTTAAGATTGAAATTTTAAAATTTTAAAATCATAAAACGTAGTACATTATACTAAGAATTTAAGCGCTTCAAAACTCATAAAAAAATAAATGGTTAATGCCTGTACGCCATATTTCTTAAACTTAATTTCTTAATTATTATAGTCATAATTTAATGTAAACTTATTATTCATACATAGTGTATACCTACTTATAAGTACCTAAGCATTTATTTTTGTCTTCCAGTTGCCGAGAGTGGCTGAAGGCAGTTGGTAATGAAGAACTCGTGCATCTACCGATAGAAAAGCTGCATGAGTGGCAGAATCTTTGTGCTGTCCATTGTGGGAATAAGGATTCTAACAAAAAAGGCAATCGTCAGAAAAAACATGCAATACCAATTTTGAATGTGACAGCTAAACATCTCACTAAACACTTTTTGAATTAGACTGTAATACCCTTAGATTATAAAACAAAATGCACACACTTTTTGAATTAGACTGTAATACCCTTAGATTATAAAACAAACACGTTAAGTCGTCGATCCCGGTTGCCATACGAACATCTAATGGCAGTCGTTACGGCTTGCTGGAGCTCTCAAAAGTCCAACAATTGGTCTAACTGCAATGGTTCGATATCTACCCACCTAAAAAAAAATTACCTACTGAATAAATAACACCATTTTCATTTTATTTGCAATTTTTTTTTCAAACACTTTCATACAAGCCTTGTCCTGAAAATATTACAAACACAACAATAAACATTCACTTAAATAGGTGCAGCGTTCTTAAGTTATGTGCGTACATACATTTCGGAAATTGATTTTTATTAATATACAATGTGTTAAAAATTAAGTGCAAGAACTTCGTCCACTTACCCACTATCGTAAAACAAATACGTTAAAAAAAAATTAAGCACTTTTATATTTTTTTTTTTTGCAAATACATTTTATTTATAAGTAAGATAACACAATATATTTCTAAGTAAGTACTTACCTTTCTTGCAGTTAATTTTTTAACACCTAATAGATAGGTAATGAAATAATATATGGGTAATTTTGTTATTATCCTGGCAACCGTAACGCACACCGAGGAAACGTATGTTTACAGTGCTGTCACGCACACATGTCTGCAAACGTGGCTTCACTTTCGTGTTCCGCGCGGTCTATCTGCATTTTGTTTTATAATCTAAGGTAATACCCTATTAGGGTATTACAGTCTAATTCAAAAAGTGTTTTAATTTAATCTGTTATTGATAAAATACCACAAAAAAATATAAATACATTTTTTTTATTCCAATTATTTCATAAAAACGTGTTTTAATTTTACAATTCAAATTTGGGCGCGAAAACGCCAATTCTCAGGCCGCCATGTCTGTGACGTCACGGGCATTGTAAACATTACGCTTCGCTGAAAGAAATAAACATATTTTCGAAATAAATAATGAGTTCTAGTGGCTATAGTCCTTATCATTGGTGTCTTGTGTCTGAATGTAAGAATACAAGTGTTAAAACACCGGAAAAGTTATGGATACAAGTGCCAACAGATTTAAAAATGAGAAATACGTGGTTGAAATTAGCACGAAGAGATCCAAAGTCATTGTCCACAAAAACGAAATACTATTTTTGTGAGGATCATTTCGATGTAAGTATGCAGTTTAATAGCTCATATAAACATGTGAAAATAAATTCTTGTCATTACAAAACTAATATTTTATAGGTTATGTTTTATAGTGTTTCATGTAATTTATTTCATGTTGTAGCTGGAAAATGACATGGAGAACTATATACAATTGAAAATAATGGGCTCGGTCAAACGAATTCGCATGAGACCGAATTGTATTCCATCGAGATTCGATTGTCAGCCAGGGAGAAAACGAACCTTCACTGAAAGTGAACCTCGCGCTGCCTTTATGAAACGGCAAAGACTATCTATAATTAAGGAGATTGAAGAGACCACTATTAATGAGACATGTGATACACCATTGTCGTCGTCCAGTGGCCAAGGTGAGTTATTTTAACTGGTCTCCTATACTTACCAGTCTCTTGAATGTTGATCAATAGGAAGCTCAGACCAAAAACACAAAGTTTTGCCTAACTGGGAGAAGTAAACATCTTAGATAAAAATAGATAGCTGTATTATGTACACACATAGCTGATCAGTTTAAAAATTAAATTTAAAATTAATTTAATTAATTAATATAATATAATTAGTTTAAATTTAATTTAAAAATTAACCACATATGTCTATTTTATTTCCTATAATCTTTTCAACTGTTTTTCTAACTTTATCTTCCAGTTTTTTCCCCCTCAATATGGCTGAAGTTTCAGGAATTCTTGCACCCAGTATTATGGCTATCAAAGTCCCATCCACAGTTTTACACCGACTAACTTCATAGCATTTTGATGCTGTGATCCTGCCATATCTTAGTTCGTGCCACATGCTACTTTTATCTTGGCCTCGTGTTTGTTTTTCCATGGCTGAGATATTGTTTTTATTGAAAAATATTGATATATTTTTCAGGAAATCGTCACAGTTTTCATGCCCATTATTCATCATAAGGTGGTGAAGGAATAAAATTGCATTGTGATTAAAGTCCTGCTCATGTCTCAAGAACTGGCATGTTTTAATTTTTCTTTTTTTACAAACTTGCACAAATTCCTTTAACACACTATTATCCGGGATGATGTTCCTCACTTTTCTCTTGGAAATTTCACTTGCTGTGAGTACTTTTGTAGAAGATCCTACTTTAGCAAGATTTGATTTACGCCAGTAACATTCCACTGAAGTACATGATGGATCTTCAGTTTGACGATGTAACCACATCAAAAATGCGACACCGTGCTTGCAGCCACCTTCGGATGCGGGGCAGTCATGGCACTGAACACTGGTTACACTCTCTTCTGCTTCGTTAACAACAACACTCACTGCATATGGTTTAGAGCGCACTTTGTGTTCAGGGCATATAGTGCACTTGACAATGCAAGTATTTTGATCCCTCTTGAGTTGCACGTAGCCAACGGCGTCATCTCCGTAAGATTCTCTACCAGATCTGAAAGGAAATTTTAGGTTATAATACCTATGATCGCAAAATAAAGCATAATCGTAAAGTTTTGTTGTTATTAAAGTAAAGTTTGTAGTAGGTATATTAATACTTACATAGATGTTTTGACATTTCTTAATTCCGCAGAACAGAAGTCGGGATTGCAAGCGAAGAATTTCGCCACCATCAATGCATTTATTCGTGGAAGATTAGTACTTTCTGCTTTTACAAAGCCGTCTTCCATGGTCAATATATATAGTATCGGTGCAGAATATCAAGAAACGTGATAGTAATAACTGAGAAACTTCGTTAATCTAATAAATTACACAGTAGACATGTACAACAAAAACCGAGGTTGTTTATTGTTGTTTATTACAAGTCCAGTGACGTCACAGCGAATGCAAACATGGCGTACAGCGTTTTTGACATTCGAAGCACAGATAAAAAAACTTGTATTTTCAAATTGAAATATTTAATTTATTTTGCAGTTTTATGAATAGAAATTAATATTTTTCGTTTGTTTTTTCATAAATGAACTATAAAAACATAAATTTAGATTTTATTTTTCATAGTGCGTAATACCCTAGGTAAGTTAATAAAAAGTTTAATTTATCTCTAACAGAATCAAATTAGACGGATCAAATTATTACTCTTGCCCTTATCGTCTCTGTTTTTTGCTAAATCAAAACGTATTATTGAAAACTACCTAAAATAGCAACACCTTATGTCAAATCTACGTCAAATGCAATAAAATAGTTTGCAAAGTTTGATATTTTTTATTTCAGAAAGTATTTATTTACTAAGCTTGAAACTTTGTGAATGTGTTATGATTAATAAGTACTGTGTACAAAAAAATAATGAAGTCGCTACGCGGTATTCCTTAATCTAAAGTTGAGCCGGTTCTTGGTTACCTGTTAATACTTGGTTTTGAATTTGGATACCGATAACTGCTTTCACGACTTACTTTGGCAAGACCCCTGGATTACTGACTGCTCACGATTATAATCATGCCCGCTAAACATCGTTTGATGTGCTACTTCGGGTGCATGATTGATGGTAAGTCTGAGATATAAATGCATAGCAAAGTAACAGCATAACGTTTTGTTACAGCCAAACTAGATAAATATATTTGTACTTACTAGGTACTACTGTACTGCAACTTCTACAAGAAAGCATCACAATCATTTTTATTTTTAATGAGCCATCAATGTTTATCATCATATATTTTCTACCTATCGTTATGCATCAGCTTTTGCTGAACACTACAACAGCCTGTTACGCAAGCATAGCCGATGCAAGTCACTATAGTGTGCACCACCCTGAATCCACGTTACGACATCGACAGCGCGATACCCAGAAGCTGACGCGGCACATCTGACATCGTCTCCGCGGGTGGTCGCCGATTTCAATATTTCAAGTTTACGTGGGAACGGCACTTTTTGGTCAATCGCTGATCAAATCGCACATTTAATTATTAGTTCGATTTAACGTTATAATTGTAATTTCCTTTTATTTAAATTAAACATTAATTAGATAAAATTGGTTTTTTTGCATCTTCTGCTGCCTCCGAAGTTAATTGGCGCAGCCGGTAGGATACTCGTAGTATATTAGGTACGTGACGCGTCAAGATTTCCCCTAAAATCGGACCGAAGTCCCGCGTGGCTTACCGATTCGCGAGTATCCTGAATCTACATACATCGTGAGGCGCCAGCAGAGGTGAATCCAGACATCGATTCGGCAAAGAAGACCATGTTGTAAGTGCTTTGAATCTTTCAAATCCTTACTGTCCTATTCTTAATCTTGATTTTTACCTATCATTTACTATAAACTATTTTCATTATTCGTTTTCCCTTCAGTTCTAGTTATAATTATAGTTAATTCTACGTGTATGATTTCTTTTAGCAATTGTGCGTATTAGTTTTCAAGATTTTCCACCCAAGAGTGTCGCGTAATCGTAGTTTAGACAGTAGTAGGTCGAATAGGCATATTGCTATAGACGAGCATAGACTATTAGGTGAATCAGTATTACCGGATACAAAAATGTCTCATGACAAAGTAGGAGAAATTTTTAATTCGCTCCGGATTCTGCCTGAATTCGATGGCAACCCTAATGTGTTAACCCGTTTTGTAAATCTTTGTGACCAACTAGTACTCGCATATTTCAAGACTGAACCGGGTAATGAGTTAACCAATTTGGCACTCATAAATGGCATTTTAAACAAGGTTACAGGTTCCGCGGCCCGATTAATAAATAGTAACGGTATTCCCGAGAATTGGATTGGTATTAGAAGCGCGCTAATTAATAATTTTGCTGATCATCGTGACGAGACCGCTTTATATAATGACTTGTCCTTACAGACTCAGGGGTCTTCTACCCCACAGGAATTCTATGAGCGATGTCAGAACTTGTTCAGCACAATTATGACATATGTCACATTGCATGAAACTGTGTCTACTACAGTTACGGCGAAGCGAGACCTTTATAAGAAGTTGACCCTACAGTGTTACTTACGCGGTTTAAAAGATCCCTTAGGCTCTAGGGTTCGTTGCATGCGTCCCGAGACGATGGAAAAAGCACTCGAATTCGTCCAGGAGGAGCTTAACACACTTTATATGCAGCAGCGTATCGAAAGCGGGTCTAGTAAGAAAGATAACAATCAGCAGCCTCCCAAGCCTAACTCCAACCTACCTCTTAACCAGTTTATGCAGCAATTCCCTACAATGGGCGTACCCGGTAACTCGAAGCCACAGTTATATAGCATGCCCGGTCTTCCGCGTCCCCAACATTTCTTCCCTCAACCTAATCAGGGTTGGCGGCAAAATATGCCTCAATTACAACTACCTCGTGGCCCTACTCGGACTCAGCAGATGTTCCGAGCACCACCTCCCAATTATAACGCCCAGAGTAATGCCTTTAGACCTCCGAATGGTGTACCCGTACAACAAAATACTAGCTATAATAGTACGCCGCGTCCCATGAGTGGCGTCACCCACTTTATGCCTAAACCATTGCCTCCCATAAGACACGACTGGCGTACAGCCGGCAATCCGCCACCTAACAATTACTTTAAAACGCGGGAAGTTAATAACTATGATTTGGTTTATGATCCCTATTATGATTTTGTATGTTCAGCCTATAACCAGGACTATGATCCTTATCAAGAATACTTAGACTATTATTTTAACTGTGGGCAGTACGAAACCCCAGTGGTAGAAGAAATTAAACCAGATAACGAAACTGGAAATGAAAATCAGAAGCAAGACGGAAATTTTCCCCAAACTCCGAAATCAGAAAAGCCAAAATAGACGTAAATTTTAACATACAGAGGCAACTTGGTTATATTCAAACCCATAACCCACCTTTGAAATTTCTCATAGACACTGGAGCGAATCAATCGTTTATATCACCGCAAGCAGTTGAAAAGTATTTTTCTAATGTACCTCTTAACTATAGCCCATTTGAAGTAACTAACGTGCGTACCGTTTATAAAAATAATTATTCGATAACTTTGCCTAATTTTCCCGAATTTAAAGAAGAAGGAAACATCACTTTATTCATCCTAGACTTCCATAACTATTTTGATGGATTAATCGGCTTTGATTTATTAGATTCATGGGGCACTAACATTGACTTACGAAATAAAAAGTTAGTCACTAGAAACACGGAAATACCCATTACTATGTATGACTCTCGAAACGCTAACATTTATGAAGAAATCATACCAGCCCAGACATCTAAATTAGTAAGATTGCCTATAAATTCCCATGATGGCGATGTATTCGTTCCCGACCAAATAATTTGTAATTGCTTAATTTCTGACTGTTTCACAACCGTAAAAAATAATAGGGGTTGGGTACAAATTTCAAATGAATCACCTAATGACGTAATTTTCTCTATGGATCGTCCCGTTACTGCCGAACTATTCAATGTAGAAAGCGAACAGGTAGATCAATTAAGTAACCGTACGGAGGAAGTTTTACGACGCCTTCGGACCGACCATTTAAATCCAGAAGAACTAGCAAACCTAAAAACTTTATGTGCCCGGTACTCTGACGTTTTTTATCTTGAAGGAGAGCCTCTAACATTTACAAATAAAATAAAACATAGGATTAGAACGACCGATGAAATCCCCGTCCACACTAAAAGTTACAGATATCCGTATATCCATAAACAAGAAGTTAAAGAACAAATTAGTAAGATGCTCGAACAGAATATAATCAGGCCTTCAGACTCTGCGTGGAGCTCTCCCATTTGGGTGGTCCCCAAAAAGGCAGATGCTTCTGGTAAAACCAAGTGGCGAATTGTCATAGATTTTCGTAAAGTCAACGAAAAAACTATTGACGATAGATATCCTATACCTAACATTTCGGACATATTAGACAAATTAGGTAAATGCCAATATTTTAGTACACTCGACCTTGCCAGCGGATTTTACCAGGTGGAATTAGACCCCTCTGATATACACAAAACTGCCTTCAACGTAGAAAATGGCCACTATGAATTCCTGAGAATGCCGATGGGATTGAAAAATTCCCCGGCAACGTTTCAGCGTGTAATGGATAATATCCTTAGAGACCTCCAGGATATCTGCTTGGTATATTTGGATGACGTCATCCTGTTCAGCACATCCCTGCAAGAACATATTATTAACTTAGAAAGGGTTTTTAAAAGACTGCGAGAATCCAACTTCAAGATACAAATGGACAAGTCCGAGTTCTTGAAACTGGAGACAGAATTTTTAGGCCATGTCATATGTAAAGACGGAGTTAAACCGAATCCAGATAAAATTAGCATTATCAAAGATTACCCATTACCTAAAACTACTACAGAAATTAAGCGTTTCCTCGGTCTACTCGGATATTATAGGAAATTTATACCGGATTTTGCACGTATCACTAAACCCATGACCCAATGCTTAAAAAAGGGAGCTAAAATAGTCTGTGATCAGAATTACATCAGCTGTTTTGAGCATTGTAAGAAATTACTGACAAATGACCCGATATTACAATATCCAGATTTCACCAAAGAATTTTTATTGACCACCGATGCTTCTAACGTCGCATTGGGGGCCGTATTATCTCAGGGTCCAATAGGTTCCGACAAGCCCATTGCATACGCTTCTAGAACCTTAAATTCAAGCGAACTTAACTACAGCACAATAGAGAAGGAATTGCTTGCTATCGTATGGGCTTGCAAATACTTTCGACCTTACCTATTTGGCAGGAAATTCAAAATTATTACTGACCATAAGCCTCTGCAATGGGTCATGAGCCTCAAAGAGCCTAATTCCAGACTTACACGATGGCGTTTGAAATTATCAGAGTATGATTTTTCCGTTATTTATAAGCAGGGCAAATTTAATACCAATGCGGACGCCCTATCCCGCTTAGAGATTCACAATGATGAAGTAAGCTCAATAATTGCTAACCCGTCCGAACACTCAACCGATGATTCCCGGACAATCACAGCCTCAGAGGCCTCGAGTAACTCCCACACCTTAACTGTCCATACCGACCACGAAAACCCCATTTTAGAAATCCCAATTACAGAGCAACCACTTAACAAATTTACTAAACAGTTAGTACTCACTATCGTAGGCGATATCAAAGGGAGACCAACAGTCACAAAACCCTTTGAAACGCACACGCGTACCGCTGTTCAACTATCAGAATCGAATCTTGAAGAAGATGTCATCAGTGCTATTAAAGAATATGTCCATCCCAAAATCAAAACAGGCCTACTAATAAATCCACCATTAGCAATGTATACGGTTATCCCAATAATTCAAAAGACATTTAAAGATTCGGCCATGAATCTTACGCTTACGAAAATCGAACTCGAAAACGTAAGAGAATATTTAAAGCAACAAGAAATAATTAACAAATATCACGACGGTAAAACAAATCATAGAGGTATAACCGAATGCTACCTAGCCCTATCTCACAAGTACTTTTGGCCTAAAATGAAAGAGCACATTACTAAATTTATTAATTAATGCACAGTTTGCGGTCAGGCCAAGTATGACCGACACCCTCTAAAACAACAGTATCGTCTTGTCCCACCACCAAGTAAACCTTTCGAAACTGTCCATTTAGACCTGTTAACTATACAGAGCGAGAAATTCCTAACTATCGTTGACGCTTTCTCAAAGTACGCTCAAGCGTATTACTTAAGGGACGGGACAGCAGTAAGTGTAGTGCAAGCGTTATTAAAATTCTGTACCCATCACGGAGTGCCGTATACAATAGTGACAGACAACGGACCAGAGTTCACAAACCAGCTATTTGCCGAGTTCGCAAGACTACATAAAATCCAGCACCACAAAATAGCACCCCACACTCCCAATGAAAACGGAATTGTAGAGCGATTCCACTCAACAATCTTGGAACACCTACGTATCTTAAAGGTGGAACAAAAGAATGAACTCATTGTAAACTTGATAAATTATGCCCTTCTGGCTTACAACAGTTCCATACATAGTTTGACTAAATGCAGACCAATAGATGTTATTACAGGACATTTCGACCCACGTGATCCACTGGATATAGATTTAACCTCCCATTTGTTACAACAGTATACAGTAGAACATAAGAACAAAATGACTAATGCTTATAATTTAATTCATGAGTCCAGCTTAATCCAACGTAAAGATTTAATAGATGCTCGTAATAAGACTAGAGAGACGGAAAACCAATACTCACCCGAACAACAAATATTTGTGAAAAATCCCCTTGCCTCTCGACAAAAGATAGCACCCCGCTATACGCATGACACCGTCATGGCCAACTTACCAATACATATCTATACGCGCAAAAAGCGTGGACTAATTGCTAAATCTAGGTTAAAGAGAGTGCCTAAAAGTGCCCAATTGTTGCAGGACTCTCCTAGTACTTCATCTGCTCCTGCATTCGGCTCTAACACAGGAGATAAAACTTGAAAATCTTGACGATGGCCCAGGTGTATTACCCTTTAAACTAGGTCCTTGTAACATAATATCTCATTACCATTCGTTTCTGCAACACGTAAACCTTCAGGAGTTACAAGATAAGGTTAATGTCGTTCATAATCAATTAAAAGAAATAAGTCCCGATCTTCACAATAAGAGCCTTTCTTTATTCCAACCTCATATTGAATACTTAGAGGATCAGCTTAAAACCGTCCTTGACCAACTGCAGTCATTCGAAACTACTCGTTCTAAAAGAGGTCTCGTAGATGGTCTCGGTTCTGTCGTTAAAAGCATAACCGGTAACCTTGATTATACAGATGCGATACACTTTAATAATGCGATCAAATCTCTTCAAGATAATGAAAACAAATTATTAACGGAATTTAACAACCACGTGAGTTTAACTAAAACTTGGATAACTCAGCACTCTAAGATAGTAGATAACATGGTAGATAACCAAAATAAATTAACAGCTTTAGTCAGAAATATGAGTCGAAGTCTAGAGAAAGGAAATCATGAATTAGTTCAATATGCTCATCTAGGACAAACGATCTTAATAGTTAGTGACAACGTTGACAGATTATCGCGAGAAATATCTAAATTACAGAACGTACTAGCGTTTATACGGACGTCTACAGCACACCATGACGTCATTAGTTTAAATACCACTAGATCTATAATAAGTAAATTAACCAGGCTTTATGGTAGTGATAAGGTATTAGATATAGGAGCTCGTGAATATTACGACGTCATACAGTTAGGTTCATATTACGTAGGTAATGAAATAGTTATAGTCTACAAATTCCCAATCATCCTACCTCTGACATATGATCTATACAAAATATCCATAGTTCCTAACAAAAACCATGAGATTCTTGTCCCTCGTTTCCAATTCCTTGCGATCCATTCGAAAGATTTCAAGTACATAGAGGCTGAATGCCCGAAGTCCACCAAGGGGTATCTATGTGAAGAGATACACAACGTACAAAGCCGAACGTCACCGGACTGTATTGGAACCCTCATCACGCAGCAGCAGAGACTTCCCGAATGCAAACCAGTCGCAATATCACTTCAAAAACCAGCCTATGAGAAACTCGACGATCGTCATTATACTATCAACCTCCCGACTCTGACGAAAGTACGCCTGTCATGCGAACAAGATCTCCACAAGTTACTGCAAGGAAGTTATCTCGTCGTGCTTCCTCACAACTGTTTTATTCAGACAACAGAGTTCGTCATCTCAAACTCCAACGACCGATTGAAAGGTCAAGCCTTGAAGATAATAGATGTCCCTAAGAAAGATACACCTAGCCCAGCAGCATACCCACTATTCAAACTCAACTCTATCAACTTGGATGATCTACACGCGACCAATAAGGAGATTTCACTGCAGTCGCCAGTACACTTTGACACACATGAAGATAGCAGCCTCTATCATACAACTATACCACTGTATGCATTACTACTCAGTGCATGTGCACTATTCGCTTATTTCATTTACCGAAGATATCACCTGAAACAGATAAAGATTAAGAAAGAATCTGCCAGCGACCAAGAGGCTCAGCAGCATAGCATCCATACCGCTCCAGAGACTCAAAGGAGTGGTACAGATCATCTCCCATCGCAATTTACGACCAAGGTCTTCAATAGTCGCTGTTCTACGGGGGGAGGTGTTACGCAAGCATAGCCGATGCAAGTCACTATAGTGTGCACCACCCTGAATCCACGTTACGACATCGACAGCGCGATACCCAGAAGCTGACGCGGCACATCTGACATCGTCTCCGCGGGTGGTCGCCGATTTCAATATTTCAAGTTTACGTGGGAACGGCACTTTTTGGTCAATCGCTGATCAAATCGCACATTTAATTATTAGTTCGATTTAACGTTATAATTGTAATTTCCTTTTATTTAAATTAAACATTAATTAGATAAAATTGTTTTTTTTGCATCTTCTGCTGCCTCCGAAGTTAATTAGCCTATAAATATTTATAACTAGCTTTTGCCCGCGGCTTCGCTCCCGGCAACAGATTATTCTACTCTACCCTACTCTACCCTACTCTACCCTACTCTACCCTACTCTACCCTACTCTACCCTACTCTAAAAAAAAAAAAAAAAATGTATCCTATGTCATTCTCCTGGCTCTAAACTACCTCCCTGCCAATTTTCAGCTAAATCGGTTCTAGCTGTCCCGGCAAACTTCGTTTCGCCTATTTTTTTTTTTTTCGTTCTCACCGTTTAAACCTTCCCTGAACTATCACGAATATTTCAAGACCAAAATCAGCCAAATCGGTCCAGCCGATCCCGAGTTTTAGCGAGACTAACGAACAGCAATTGATTTTTATATATATAGACTAGCTTTTGCCCGCGGCTTCGCTCCCGGCAACAGATTATTCTACTCTACCCTACTCTACCCTACTCTACCCTACTCTACCCTACTCTACCCTATTCGAATTTTTCTCACCTTTTAAACCTTCCCTAGACCTCCACGAATAATTCAAGACCAAGATAAGATAAATCCGTTCAGCCGTTCTCGAGTTTTAGCGAGACTAACGAACAGCAATTGATTTTTATATATATAGATTTGTTCCCAATGTTATGTAAGTATGTATATATTTTATCTTAAGCATGAATTCTTTTCAGGCCCTTTGCACCGTTTTCCGGATCCGAAAACCGAAGATTTGGAAAGCATTCAAAAATTTTCTGAATGGAAGGCTGTTCTAGATGGACCAACACAAGAGAGAGGAGATAAATATATATACAACCATATTAGATTGTGCAACAAACACTTTTTAGAAAGTTACCAGCTACCTAGCCGTCGGCTCACCAAGAATGCTGTTCCAACTTTAAACTTGAACAAGGTGGTCCGAGTAACTGAGCAACCATCAACATCTGCAATTGGCATACTGGATACTGGTAAGTAAATATGATTTCCCTTTCTAAAATAATCTAAACAAAACGAGCTGCTTGAAAATTGTTGCTTAAGTTCCAACACAACACATAAGTCAGTTTTTGGTCAAAATTCATTAAACAAATACATTTTATAGGAAACTAGCTTTTGCCCACGGCTTCACTCCAGGCAACAGATTATTCTACTCTATCCTATTCTACCCTACTCAAAAAAAAAAGTAACAAAAAGTATCCTATGTCATTCTCCTAGCTCTAAACTACCTCCCTGCCAATTTTCAGCTAAATCGGTTCAGCCGATCTCGAGTTATAAATGTTGTAACAAACCCGACTTTCTTTTATATATATAGATTAAACAAATGTTACACGAGGAATTAAAACAATGGTAACACATTATTTTCGTACGCAAAATACGTGCTTTAGTCGTGGAGTTGCGGACTACAGCCCAATATACCATACCATATACCACATTATTTTCTTTGTTGGAACAGGAAAGCTGTACTAAAACCATGAAACTCATTTATATTCCCATAACTGATATGGGAATACAAATGAATTTCATGGTTTTAGTAGTTATGCACTGCACTAGCATAACTCAGATTTTGATTAAAAAAATTGTGTTACATGCTACTGAACTGTTTATTTACTTGACTTATATAGTGTTAGAACAAATACAAAAAAAAAGTGTAGTACAGACTTTTTATTTAATTTTTGGAAAATTATACATTTTTTAGATATATTTTTAATTGAATTGAATCTTTTGAATACCATTATATAAACATATTAGAGACATAATAGAAAGACAATAGGTGTGCAAATGCCGGCATTCACTTTGGATTCAAGGGTTTAATTGTATGCTAATATAATTTCATTAAATCATTTATATATAACATTGTGATTGCTGTACAATTTGAATGGTTATGGTACTGTACAATTTGAATGGTAATATTTAAATTGTTATGGTGTCTATTGTGTTATTTGCCATATAATGTTTTTTCTTATCTATCTGCATACCTAAACCAAATTAAAAATCATATGGACGCTCCATATGATTTTTAATCATATTACTTTGTACTTTATAAGACTTGTTATTAGCTGACAATTCAACTTACTCTTCCTAATCTGTTTTTTTTTTTCTGTAAGTCCTCCATAAATAATGATGTGATTTATTTTTGTAGAGCAGTGGTGGCCGAGTGGTAACGGCCCCGACTTACGAGTTGTAGGTCGCGGGTTCGAACCCAGCCAGGCGCTTTACTTTCTGTAATTTATTTCATCACCACTGCTCTCAAAACGGCGAAGGAAAACATCGTGAGGAAACTGGCATGTCCTAGGACCGAAAATTCGAAGACATATGACATCCACCAATCCGCACTGGGCCCGCGTGGTGGATTATGGCCCATTCCCTCTCCCAGAGAGGAGGCCTGTGTCCCAGCAGTGGGAACATTGAAAGGCTGATGATGATGATTTATTTTTCAGATGAATATTCAACAATGGAATCCGCTGTACCATCTGAGCCTTCAAGATCTGCTACTCCTGTGCAGCCTAGTGGTAAGTAAACTGTTGACTTAGCCTTTCTAATTACAAACACAATTTAAAGACAATAGGTGTGTGGACACTGGTGTCATCTTGGGGCTTAATCTTATATATAAAAATGAATCGCAAAATGTGTTGGTAAGCGCAAAACTCGAGAATGGCTGAACCGATTTCGCTGATTCTTTTTTTGTTGTGTTTGTTACTGTCAGGAGAAGGTTCTTATGAAAAAAAAAATAGGTTATAGTTGGGTAGAGTAGGGTAGAGCAGAGTAGAATAATCTGTTGCCGGGAGCGAAGCCGCGGGCAAAAGCTAGTGAATTAATATAAATTAGTGTAAAATACCAAATATTGCTTGCTAATGCAATTTTACATGTGTATAGTTAACATTGATAATTTACAATATTAATGTAATATTGTTATAGTTTTCGTTTATACATAGGTATTTTTTAAAGAAAGAAACTTCTCAATGGTATTACCGAAACATCTAAATTACCTAGTTAGAATATCAAAAATAAAAATACAATAAAGTAAAACCGGGGAAGTTATAAATATGAATTTTCATGGGTTTCCAAAAATTTAAATATGGACCCGGTATTATTTTTGTTTAGTGTAGTCAATGCGGGATAAATGAAATGACGACAGGTCTCAGGAACACCTATAGATGCCCCTCAAGTTGAAAGTTAAAATCTACAAGTCTGTGTGATAAGGCCTGTCATACTGTATGTATGGATCAGAATGATGGGCTGTGAAAAACAAAGATGAAAAACGATTAAACATTGTGGAGATGAAAATGTTGAGATGGATTTGTGGTGTGAAGTCAGAAATGAGTGTATGTATTAGGGATATTTGAAAACGGCACCAGTGGCTGAAAGGTTGAAAGGGATTGTCTGGTATGGTTAGGGTTACCAGGCCATAAAATGCAAAGGCCGGACTGCGCACTATATAAGGCCGGAATTTTGCCCTAAAAGCCGGACATGTTTTTTTTTAAATTGCCAAACATCATTTTTTACAGCTGGGCTGTTGAAAAAATATTTATACGTGATGTTAAGTGAAAATGAGATCGAAGATAGAGTGTGCGATGCGCGGGTCGGTAGACGTTTGCTCTCCGCTCACCCTTGTCCGCTCGGGTCGGGCGCTCGTCTGTCCATCATCGTACGAATCGCCACTCAGACAAAAAGCCTGACAAAAGCCGGACAGGCCGAACAAGTACATATTTGGCCGGACGCGACCGCAAAAAGCCAAACATGTCCGGCTAAAGCCGGACATCTAGCAAGCCTAGGTATGGTCATGTGAAGCGGAGGTATGATACACGTGTTACTAAAAGAGTTATGAGCTTATATGTGGATGGATAGACAGGGAAAGGGAGGCCAAAGAAGAGATGGATGTATTGTGTGTGAACTAAAACAAGATTTTTGTGGATTTCTCAAACAACTTGTTAACTGTGTTAATTTAATTACTGGCAAAACATGTGTTTAAATTAAGAACTAAGTACCTACATAGTATAATGTTATTTATATTTATTTTCCAGATATTGATATGAATCAGACAACACAATCTGCTGTCACATTAGGTCCTTCTACATCTGTAACTCCTGTGCGGCCTCGTCGTAAGTAGAATTTTTGTTTTAAACAAAGTTGATACTACTTAGGGGCTTTCCTTCCCAAAAAAAATCCCGCGGCTCCATACATTTTGTCGAGTTATGTGAACATAAATCAAGTTTATTGCAAGTTAAAAAAAAAAAAAAAACCATTGTCGACAACATCTGGCCTGGGTAACGGACACTATGAAACAATAGAGGAAGGAGTCTGCAATCGAGATAGTTTAGATGATTTTTTTCAGTATTTGTGTGTTTTATGGGTTCTTCTTTAAGTACTTTGAATATTCAAATAAACTCAAACTCAATTGCGTCTACAGTAATCATATAATTTTCTTGAATTGAAGACTCATGTGGAAATATTATTTCCTGTGTTAGCAGCTTCATTAATCCTTATCGGCAACGTAAACTGTTGCTGTGAGGTGCCTTGACTTTTTTCAGCCATCTCCACATCATTTGAATCCAGGGTTATATTTTCGAAGAAATAGGAGTTACCTATATTTGTCTCCAAATGTCAATTTGGGCAAATGTTGGCGAAACTTTATTTCCACAGCACATACAGTGCAGTAGCTTCCACATTTCCCTAATAAACAGTCGCACGTTCCTCACCACATAACAAATTGCAATGAGAAGCGCGCGAATCCAACTTCGGGCGCTCTCGCCTGCTTCGGCCCGCACGATTTATCCCGAACATTTACGACCGCGCTAAATCAGACAGACAGACATGGCGACAGACAGATAGACAGACATGGCGAAACTATAAGGGTTCCTTGTTTACTACGGAACCCTAAAAACCGTCTTCAATTCAATTGCACTATTTTGTAAAACTTTTTTTAACGTTGCTTGATCGCAAAAGCGTGCTCAGTTGACGCGAATTGAACAGGGGCTCGTAGAATTCGGTAGTAAAACAAAAGCGTGTGCTTGATTTCGCGAGACCAGTGTCGCCAGTTGAACACGGAAAGGGATATACGCAGCATACATCGACAGGAGGAAACTTTGTTTTATACTATGTAGTGATATAGTTTAACGAACTTGTCAATTTGTTTTAGGCGTTTATCTCATTCATCTAGTTTTTATGTGTATGTGAGTGCGTTAGTTGGTGCCTTAAATCACAATTACCAAGGTATTAATGGGTATATTGGGATGTTACAAGGTTCGCGCCCGTCTCTAGTCCGGGCACGCCGCGCGAGGACCCATTGCAAACAACCGCGCACCGCGGCCTTTTTGCTACGCAATAATACACTCAAGTTTTCCATCGATGTGACTACATGCACACTCTTTAAATTGTATTAGCGACACTGTGCAGGAAATAATTCGGTTTACACTACTGGGCCGCCGCAAACTACGCACGCCCGATGCTTACGCGACGCGAGCGGGCTCGCGCTTTACGCACGTTGACCCTAAATACTTAAAACAATTTTGATGCTGGCAATATTTGCTAGCGTCAAAATGATAAAACCGAATTTTTTTCAATGAAGTTACTTTTATGCATTGTAGTAGCAGTCATTTGGAAGTATATGCATATTCTTGGCAAAATTAACTAATCAAATATTTTTTCTCTATGGTCTATGCATGACCTCATTTGGGCAATCCCCTTTCAGGATGTAATTCCAGTCCACTTTCTACGTCCATTCAAAATTCAGACTATATTCTATTTTCTAGGGAGAACGCATAATTAAACAAAGCTTAGTTTCAATCATCATGTATTATTCAGTTCAACAAATATTTAAAACTCAGCATCTTCATCAGTATCTTTAAATCTTCTAGTATCTTGACACAAATGATAGTATTTCTTATCTAGTCCTTTCACACGTCGAGGATCAAATCTCATATTTTGCTGCTTACAATGCACTCGCATCACATGCGTTCTCAAATCTCTGTTTGTGTGAAACTTATTTGAACATAATGGACAAATTATAGTCTTGTCTGAATGCTTCCTTAACTTATGCATGGTCAAAATTTTTCTTAACCGAAACTGATCGCCACAAATTTCACAAGTGAATGGCTTTTCTCCTGTGTGTAGACGCAGATGCATCTTCAAGCGGGTAGAATTGGCAAAACTCTTCAGACATACCATGCAGGCAACACTGTTCACGTTATGTGTTTTAATATGTTGCCTCAGGTAATGTCTTCCAGCGAAGTCTTTGCTGCATATATGGCAGATATAGGGCTTTGTTTTCAAGTGGTACTGATTCATATGACTTTCTAGATGTGTATTGTCCCAGGTCTTATATTCACACAGGTTACATTTATATTTAGGCTCATGTTTTTTCATTCCTTTTTCATTCATCAAATGTCCTTGCAAATGACTGGGTAGTCTCGCTGGGTTGATCATTTTCTCACATTTAGGACAAGGGACACTTTCTAAATGAATTTTCTGATGAATTTTTAATAAGTACTTATTTCGAAAAGATTTTCCACATGTTTCACATGTTTTTATTGGATTTGAATGTGTAGTTAAATGTTTTTTCAGCAGGATCTCCCTCATTTCTTTACCACAAACATGGCATGTGGCAAATGGTCCTTTGTGTATCTTGCTATGTGCCTGAAACTGTTTCAAAGTCTGATACTCCGTGTCGCAGATCATACATGGATATATCGTTACGTCAGGACCATGAGACTTCAAATGCTGCACCAGATCGTCTTGGTTATCAAATGATTCTTGGCACACAGCACATTCTACAATTTTCAATCCAAGCTCACTGTGAACTTTAACTACATGCTCTTTTCTTTGGGAATATTTCAGGAACACTTTATTGCAAACGCCACAGGGGAAGATATTTGTGCTATGTCTTCGTTTCATATGGTTCGTCAAATTATCAAGAAAATCAAAAGAGGCTGGACAGTTCTCACAAGCAAAATCCCTTTTTATATCTTCACAGGATTCCACGTGAATTTCATAATTGTTAATATTTCTGAACTCCGAGTCACAGAACTGGCACACAAAACTGTCCTCGTGGAGTCTGAGAATATGAGCTCCTAAGACAATTTTGGAATAAAATTGTTTTCCACATTTGTCACATGTGTATGGATGATGGTTTAAATGGTCCCGGTTTATGTGTTCAAGTAATGCCTCTTTACTTTTACAAACATAGTCGCAGTCAACGCATTTGGTTTTGTCAGCATTGTTTAAGATCTGTTCTCTGTAAGACTTCAAGTACTTGTAATGCATGCAAGGTACTTCCGTACATTCTGGACAACTATACTTGCAGATATGAGACTTCAATTCGTTCTCAGTAAAAGTCTTCAGACACATCAAGCATTGCTGTTTGTCTTCTTTAATTTGTCGGCAGACTTCAGTGTGACTTTGGTGCGTGTGTAACGGATAAAATAATTCACATTTCAAACACTTCAATAAGGATTCTTCATGGTCCATTTTATAGTGGTCCAGCAACTCGCTCTTGACAATTAATTTGTGACAGAACTTGCATTTTACTTTGTAATGTGATTCACGATGTGCCTTTAAATGTTCTTTTTGTCCTTTACATTTCATTTTATGTATTTCTAAAGTTTTGTTTGAAGGTAGCCTCAATGAACAGTTATCACATCTGACTGTATTTCTTACAAGAGTGGAATCATTTTGTTCTTCCAACATTTCATTATTTTGGTCTGTGTCTAGAGTAGGTTCATCTTCTACTACAAGAGAATCACGACTTTTACTATCCAACTCAATTACGATATTTTTAATTTCTGTTTTGGACTCCAGTAACTGATTAAAGATATTATTAGATATACTAAATAAATCGTTTACATAATTGCCAAAAATTTGGGACGTTTCTTTAGCAGTTTCTACGAAAATGTAAGACTGGATCAGCTTTTCCAAACAGCTGTTGCATATGTTTGAACTTGCTAGGCTGTAATTGGCCTGAAATAACAGAAATAAATGATTAAAATTCTGTTTACAATTATACAGTTCAAGAAATATAAGATTTTTTTTTAAATTGCAATAAACTAGTTCTTGACTGCGACCCCACCTGATGATAAGCAGTGATGCAGTCGTTGATGGTGAAGCACTCTAATTTATATAATTTAACATATTATAATTTTCATTTAAATTCAACGTAGACACTAAATTATAGGACTTTAAAGAAAATTATCTAATATGATAAAACGCTCATGTATATATAACAAACATACCTTTTCAAACACTACATCGACGAGCCCCCGCACACGCGTCGCATGAGTTCGCTCACTAGCAATAATCTCTAGCTCCTCATCGATGCTGTTCATACTTTCGTTACTGTCCAAGCATATTCCACAAAACTTCGAGCTGTGCAGAACGTTTTTGAGCTTCAACTTGAAGCTGTCCATCTTTATAAAACCTGAGAATGAGAAAAATAATCATATTACTTTCTGAATTAGTTTTTTTTTTAATACAAATAATTTGACTGGCCTGTTGGTCTGGTGGTTAGTGGGCCTGATTGCTATACTGGAGGTTATGGGTTCGATTCCCACCCAGGACAAATTTAGTGTGATGAGTACGATCACTTGATCTGTGTCCGGGTTTAATTTATCTAAAATATGTATGTATTTAGAAATATATAACTCACTAACTACTATGCTGACAGGCCAGTCAAATGTGTTCAAACGTGAAGTTTGATCAAAAAACTATTAGACGGCCGATGTGCCTACTTTGTGGAATGCTCACATTGCCTTCGAAAACCAATCCTTTGTATTTTTTATTTAATACTCGTATAAACATATATTATACCTATGTATAATAAAATAAATAATTTAATTAATTAGTTCATTAATTTACAAAAAACTAAGTTTTATTGTGATTGAATGATTTTATTAAAGTGTGTGTCTAAAAGACACACGCACAGGATAAGGTAATCAACCTGTTCTCTAGGGTTAAAAACATCATTACACATTAGACCCGTTTCTGAATGACAAGTTTAATTATTTAAAATTCTGGAAATATTACCGTGTTATTAGTTATTGCAATTTTATTGTAATTGTATTATTTATTAAAATATTTATTCTATACGCAAGAGACGCGCTTAGTCGTGGTGTTGCGGATACTAGCTCGAAATAGGTACAAATCTATAATATAAATATGAATCGCAAAATGTGTTGGTAAGCGCAAAACTCGAGAACAGCTAAACCGATTTCGCTAATTCTTTTTTTGTTGTGTTTGTTATTGTCCGGAGAAAGTTCTTATGAAAAAAAAAATAGAGTACAGTAGGGTAGAGCAGGGTACAGTGCAGTAAAGGAGAAAATTCTGTTGCCGGAAGCGAAGCTGCGGGTAAAAGCTAGTACAAAATATTTATTACAGTCCAAGATTATTTTTGCTGACACTGTATTCTTTCATGACATTTTAATTAATATTGATTTCATTTTGCCAACTGTAATATTGCCGAAATTATCTTTTCCACGACTTTCATTCTATTCTATTTTAATTTTGTCAATTTTCATTTGATGACATTGTTTTTATAATGACATTTTGTACACTTAATTTAATTTTGGCATTTGCATATTATGTATGCCTTTCGGCGGAACATAGGATGGAACAAACATTATATTAGAAATGCTCTGTGTTTACAAAATTAATAAATGATAAATAAATGAAACCAAAAACAACTTAGCAATATTTTTTTCTACAGTTGTATCTTTTGTAAGGCTGGTAGATGTCACATGCATCGACTGTTGAAGTGGTTCATCGTTATCATCACTGTGGTGATGATGACCATCATCCTCATTATCATTATGGTCATGATCATCAGCTTTCTGCCCTTGCCCCGTTTTATTCATGGTCGTCGCAACACTTTCAGGAGCTGAAATAAAATATGGAGAAGAATAAGAAATTTTAATAAGCATGAAAAAATGTATTTATTCATATCCCTTTGTTTATTTTTGCTCACATTAACTAAACTATCATCATCATGATCTAACTATAACCTATATTAAAACTATACTAACCTGTTGTTTTTGATTTCCGCTTCAGTACATCCTTTGAAAGTAATGGGTTTGTCTGAGATGTGGATGGTTGAACATCTATTTGTTTCGCTATATCCTTTGAAGAAGGTGCTGTTTCTGTATGAATTGAAATATCTGTAAAAAATTTAAACTATAACATGTATAAAAGGAAAAACAAAACATTTAGATGAGTGACTTTCATTATGATTTGCAACATACCTTCCACAAATGTTTGCTTCATGTTGCTGCTCATATCCTTGTAATATGTCATATCCTCCAACATTGTAACTGAAGCAGCCGGCTCAACAGATACTTCTGCAGCTTCAGATGGGCTGGTCATATCTAGAAAGCAGGAATGTTCTTATTAGAAAAGAAAAAACACATTTTTTTATTTATTTTTTAAATAAGAAAAAAACATTAAAATTTATGTTAGTCTATAAATCAAACTGTTTTTATGTCATTGCACTTCATTTGTGATTCAACTGGCACTAAGAATGAAAATCTAGAAGGTATTTGCATACCTATTGTCATTCTATTATGTCTCTAATTACAGTACTCGAAAGGTTAAAGCTACTTTATAAATTCACTAGCTTTTGCCTGCGGCTTCGCCCGCGTGGGTTTGGGGTTTCCGGGATAAAAAGTAGCCTATGTGCTATTTCGGAGTGTATTCTATGCCTGTGCCAAATGTCATTCAAATCCATTCAGTAGTTTTTACGTGAAAGAGTAACAAACATCCATACATCCATACTTACAAACTTTCGCCTTTATAATAGTAGTAGGATAGACACAAAGATCAAGCTATATTCAGATCACTGTGTGGACCGCCCGGAGGACACGATGGAGCACACGGTCGAGGTGTGCCCCGCTTGGGCAGAGCATCGCCGTGTCCTCGTGGGAGCGATCGGCGGCGGCGATCTCTCGCGCCGGGCCTTGGTAGAAGCCATGGTTCGGAGTGAGGAGGAGTGGCAGGCGGTCGCCTCCTTCTGCCAAGCAGTAATGCTAGCAAAGGAGGAGGCTGACCGCATAAGGCAACGGCGTTTGCGCCCCAGACGCCGCCGGGATTCCGATCTTGACTTCCTGCCACCGTAGGCGCGGGCTTGCGGACGGTGAGCATTGGGTAGCTCGCCGTCCGGTCGTCTGGTAATCGTCCGGACCAAGCCCAGTCGTCGACGGCGCGCACTGTTCCCGCGCGCCTCGAGGAGTTGTCAGCAAACCGTAGAGACCCTGCAAAAGGGTTGAAGCCAACTGGGTCAAAGGTTCGCGTCTGAACGGCAGGCTCTTGCTGGCCCTGGTAATTATGTCAATTAAGGAATGGTCTAGCCCACTAACCACCAGACCAACAGGCCAGTCAAATTATTTGTATTAAAAAAAAAAACTAATTCAGAAAGTAATATGATTATTTTTCTCATTCTCAGGTTTTATAAAGATGGACAGCTTCAAGTTGAAGCTCAAAAACGTTCTGCACAGCTCGAAGTTTTGTGGAATATGCTTGGACAGTAACGAAAGTATGAACAGCATCGATGAGGAGCTAGAGATTATTGCTAGTGAGCGAACTCATGCGACGCGTGTGCGGGGGCTCGTCGATGTAGTGTTTAAAAAGGTATGTTTGTTATATATATATGAGCGTTTTATCATATTAGATAATTTTCTTTAAAGTCCTATAATTTAGTGTCTACGTTGAATTTAAATGAAAATTATATTATGTTAAATTATATAAATTAGAGTGCTTCACCATCAACGACTATCATCAGGTGGGGTCGCAGTCAAGCACTAGTTTATCGCATTAAAAAAAAATCTTATATTTCTTGAACTGTATAATTGTAAACAGAATTTTAATAATTTATTTCTGTTATTTCAGGCCAATTACAGCCTAGCAAGTTCAAACATATGCAACAGCTGTTTGGAAAAGCTGATCCAGTCTTACATTTTCGTAGAAACTGCTAAAGAAACGTCCCAAATTTTTGGCAATTATGTAAACGATTTATTTAGTATATCTAATAATATCTTTAATCAGTTACTGGAGTCCAAAACAGAAATTAAAAATATCGTAATTGAGTTGGATAGTAAAAGTCGTGATTCTCTTGTAGTAGAAGATGAACCTACTCTAGACACAGACCAAAATAATGAAATGTTGGAAGAACAAAATGATTCCACTCTTGTAAGAAATACAGTCAGATGTGATAACTGTTCATTGAGGCTACCTTCAAACAAAACTTTAGAAATACATAAAATGAAATGTAAAGGACAAAAAGAACATTTAAAGGCACATCGTGAATCACATTACAAAGTAAAATGCAAGTTCTGTCACAAATTAATTGTCAAGAGCGAGTTGCTGGACCACTATAAAACGGACCATGAAGAATCCTTATTGAAGTGTTTGAAATGTGAATTATTTTATCCGTTACACACGCACCAAAGTCACACTGAAGTCTGCCGACAAATTAAAGAAGACAAACAGCAATGCTCGATGTGTCTGAAGACTTTTACTGAGAACGAATTGAAGTCTCATATCTGCAAGTATAGTTGTCCAGAATGTACGGAAGTACCTTGCATGCATTACAAGTACTTGAAGTCTTACAGAGAACAGATCTTAAACAATGCTGACAAAACCAAATGCGTTGACTGCGACTATGTTTGTAAAAGTAAAGAGGCATTACTTGAACACATAAACCGGGACCATTTAAACCATCATCCGTACACATGTGATAAATGTGGAAAACAATTTTATTCCAAAATTGTCTTAGGAGCTCATATTCTCAGACTCCACGAGGACAGTTTTGTGTGCCAGTTCTGTGACTCGGAGTTCAGAAATATTAACAATTATGAAATTCACGTGGAATCCTGTGAAGATATAAAAAGGGAGTTTGCTTGTGAGAACTGTCCAGCCTCTTTTGATTTTCTTGATAATTTGACGAACCATATGAAACGAAGACATAGCACAAATATCTTCCCCTGTGGCGTTTGCAATAAAGTGTTCCTGAAATATTCCCAAAGAAAAGAGCATGTAGTTAAAGTTCACAGTGAGCTTGGAATGAAAATTGTAGAATGTGCTGTGTGCCAAGAATCATTTGATAACCAAGACGATCTGGTGCAGCATTTGAAGTCTCATGGTCCTGACGTAACGATATATCCATGTATGATCTGCGACACGGAGTATCAGACTTTGAAACAGTTTCAGGCACATAGCAAGATACACAAAGGACCATTTGCCACATGCCATGTTTGTGGTAAAGAAATGAGGGAGATCCTGCTGAAAAAACATTTAACTACACATTCAAACCCAATAAAAACATGTGAAACATGTGGAAAATCTTTTCGAAATAAGTACTTATTAAAAATTCATCAGAAAATTCATTTAGAAAGTGTCCCTTGTCCTAAATGTGAGAAAATGATCAACCCAGCGAGACTACCCAGCCATTTGCAAGGACATTTGATGAATGAAAAAGGAATGAAAAAACATGAGCCTAAATATAAATGTAACCTGTGTGAATATAAGACCTGGGACAATACACATCTAGAAAGTCATATGAATCAATACCACTTGAAAACAAAGCCCTATATCTGCCATATATGCAGCAAAGACTTCGCTGGAAGACATTACCTGAGGCAACATATTAAAACACATAACGTGAACAGTGTTGCCTGCATGGTATGTCTGAAGAGTTTTGCCAATTCTACCCGCTTGAAGATGCATCTGCGTCTACACACAGGAGAAAAGCCATTCACTTGTGAAATTTGTGGCGATCAGTTTCGGTTAAGAAAAATTTTGACCATGCATAAGTTAAGGAAGCATTCAGACAAGACTATAATTTGTCCATTATGTTCAAATAAATTCCACACAAACAGAGATTTGAGAAGACATGTGACGCGAGTGCATTGTAAGCAGAAAAAGGAGACTGAGCGAAAGTGGTCTATGAACCAATAGCAATACTGTCATGGTACTTATTTAGGGATACCTCAACTACACCCTTGTGTAAAAGTGCATCAAATCTGATCCGGCAGTTTTGAGAAAAATAGTACTTTAGAATACACGTATTTTACAACAGTTTGTGATACTTTTTTATTCTGATTTTTAGGTATTCTCCTTATTTTTTTTTTTTGTTTTTTAATCTGTATCTATTTAATGAATAAAACAACGAAGAACCAAAGTAATGAATTACAAATAAATGAGGAATCTAGAGCATAAAAATGCAAAAATAAAATCCGAATGAAGTACGCAGAATGGCATTGATTTATAATTACTTTCATATTTTTTTAGATATGATGGATATGTTTTTATAAAAGGAAGGAAGTCTATGGAAGGCTACAACAATAACAAAAAAAAATTGTGTGGTTCTTTTCTTGGGCTAGATACGAAGACACAATATCACGTCCTGCTGAAATTTTAGATTCTATTATCATAGACGAACTATAAATAAAAATATATTACGTATAAAAGTTGTTTCATTGCCCTGATATACAATGTACATTAAGACAACTTTTACAGTCAAGAGCACATCAAGTTTAACACCACCAGTGTAAGCTGAGCTCGCATTTGTACTGCGCGTCATACAATACGCGGCTGGTCCAAAGGTTGAAGTGTCAAGCTCAACGTGCTCTTAAGTGTACCAGTGGAGCACAAAAAAGATTTTTTTTGTGCTCCACTGGTGAGTAGTCCTCCCTTTTTATGTATCGTATTGACTTTGCTTAGCAAACAAACACAACAATGGAATATAATACAGTCAGAAGTCATCATCATCAACCTAGCGTAAGTCCCGCTTTCCTGCCTAGTCGCCTCCACTTCGCTCGGTCTTTTGCGTCCCTTGCCTCAAGCCACGGACTAAGTCACGGACCTGAAGGCTGCCCCGGATGCGGGAGTTTTTAATGCGGTCTTCGCTAAACTCCAGACATCCAGCGCAGCATATTCATTTCCGTGACACGCAGGCTTTGCTTATGTCGCTCAAGTACAGGCCACGCTTCACTGCCATACAAAAGGACAGGCCTAATGATGGTCTTATAGACCTGCCCTTTGAGACTTATAGACCTGTCCTTGGAGCACCGATCCCAAGTACCTGACCTGTTCCGTGCGCTCGACTGTGTCTTCGCACAGTGTGTTAAGAACCCCATTTTTGTCTCATCATGTTTTTATTCAAGAAATCGATAATTTGCATCATTTTTAGTGCTAGAGTTCAACTCCGGCTTTGATACGATTTATAGTTTATTTTTAAAAAAATGTCAAAGTCTCGTAATATCCGCATCATGGAAAACGAAAAAAAAATTCTAAAAAATCAACTGAACTATTTATTCTAGTTTTTGTTATTTCCATTAATTGTTCATACAATACCCTGTCTTTTCTCTCATTTCGGTTGATCTAACATGAACTGGACGCGACATATGATTTTTTTTCTCATTTTTCGTTTTTATTTTTTTATTCAACCGTAACAACGTATTAGCAGATTATTTCTACTTTATAATATTGTTTACACTTAGTATTATATACAGTATTAAAACCATAAGCTAATTCCTTGTTATCTAGAAGTTATAGATATTTTTTGTAATATCCGAAATATCCGCAGTTAGGGTTGTCACTTCAAACAATTTTGAAAATTGTTTTCAACGCTATAATATTTTAATTTATTTACAGCAATAGCCGATGGTGTAATTAATGTAAATCATATTCTGGTCTCCTGGATCGATTCAATTCATTTATTTATTTATCTACTGAAGGTTACAATGTTAGGGAAAGTTAATTGTAACCAAGTATTCGGTTTATTTTTTAATCTTTGTCAGAGCTCTAGTCTAAACTATTTTCAAGTTCTAATGTACATACGTACATAATGTAATGCCTTCCACTTACACCATACCCTGTTGTCATTGGTATTCTTTATTTTATATTAATCAAATAATTATGTAATAACTGTGTTTATATAGGGTAACTGGTAATTAGTGTATGATACTTAAACACGTGATTGTACTCATGATAACCAACAACTTTTACTATGGGCACATACCAAAAAATTGATTGATTGATTTTTTTTATTGAGTCAAATAATTGTTTTTTCGGATATTAACAAGTGACAGCCCTGAAGGAAATACAAAATTATCAACAACTTCTAGATAACAAGGAATTAGCTTATGGTTTTAATACTGTATATAATACTAAGTGTAAACAATATTATAAAGTAGAAATAATCTGCTAATACGTTGTTACGGTTGAATAAAAAAATAAAAACGAAAAATGAGAAAAAAAATCATATGTCGCGTCCAGTTCATGTTAGATCAACCGAAATGAGAGAAAAGACAGGGTATTGTATGAACAATTAATGGAAATAACAAAAACTAGAATAAATAGTTCAGTTGATTTTTTAGAATTTTTTTTTCGTTTTCCATGATGCGGATATTACGAGACTTTGACATTTTTTTAAAAATAAACTATAAATCGTATCAAAGCCGGAGTTGAACTCTAGCACTAAAAATGATGCAAACTATCGATTTCTTGAATAAAAACATGATGAGACAAAAATGGGGTTCTTAACACACTGTGCTTCGCCAGTGCGAACAGGAGCAGCATTTGTTGTGTTACAGGCCAAGTACTCGGTCTTCGCCGCATTAATCTTCAGACCGCCGTTTTCCAGCAATTCCTACCACGCTGCCACACGTCGAACCAAGCGTCCACTGTCCGAGTCCGCCAGCGCGATGTCGTCTGCATACATGAGCAGCCATGGCAATAATATTATGATTATTTGAAATATTATGATTATTCCAATATATGAAAATGGTGTAAAATATTCAAATAAGTGCAGTTGCTTCCAGAGGTTACCTTCGGCATACTGAAAATCTGGCCAAGTGCGAGTCTGACTCTTACATGAAGTGTTCCGTACCACCCTAAAAACATACTATTTAAAGTCTAAAGTGAACAACCTACCACTTTTAATAATTTGTAGCGCTTCATCAGTTTGGGGTGTGGGGTTCACATCTACATCCATATTCATTCTTGGTAAAGAATAATTATGTTCCATTTGGGTGGCAATAGCAATATTTTTTACTACACCTAAAAATAAAAAAGCAATGTATCATTAAAAGTAAAATATTTACACCTGATGAAATATCACAAAGTTTAGATTTGATTTCTTACCTTGCAGATGTAAAGTTGGAACAGCCAAATTTATTAATCTATGTCCAGTTACTTTTTGACCTGGTTTAAAGTGATAATCACAGACCCTTTTGCTATTGTAAATTTTTAGAGGATCTTTCTCGACCATCCTGTCGCCGACTGTTGCTAACCATAGGGCAAACAACTCCTTGCGTTTCTCAGGATGTGGGAAACGATGCATATAAGCACCTGCAATAAAAATAAAAAACTCAAAACACATATATGTTGGCCTCTAATATATTTTTGTAGGAACGTGGTAATACTGCAATGAAATATGAAACTTATGTTAAACGATGCATGTACTATTATATTATATGCAGGAACTGTATTATTTTGAATATAATGGAGAAAAGTAAACTTACCAAGAACATCACAGCCAAATACACATCTCGTTTTTGAGGCCATTTTATAAATAGATAACAACAAAAGTAACAACACAAAACTTAACAATTTTTAACAATAAGTCCAACAAATAACAAAAACAAACAAACTATACCTAACAGGTATTAACAAAAACGCTATTTGAAATTCTCGAACTTCTCGAAAGAAAATGCGAAGAAAACAAACGGCAATGAAGTTTAAATCAAACGTAATTATGTGTCGTTCGCGAATGAATCCTTCAACTGGACTACTTCAGTTACGTTTAGTTCTTCCTTCACTAGTCCATCTCCAATACAAACATATGTTTAGTTCACATAGTTCGCACTCCCGAAGCGACTCGCTTCGGGAGCAATCGGTGTTTCCTTTCCTTCATAGCAATCAACCTTTTCCTCAATCAATTAAAATAAAACACCTACATAATTAAATAATATATAGATATGTAATTCAATAGATAAAAAATAATCTAGATGGTCAGTCCTAAGCCTGAATAAAAGTATGAAGGGAAATCACATTTTTTTTTTAATGTTACTGTAAATAATACAGTAACATTAAAAAAATATGTATCTCGTCGCAGCCAAGACAAAATCTCGTTCGCAGTTCTCAGTAATCGAAAATACCGCACAACGGCATAAGTCATTGGACTAAATGAGCTACTAAACTACCAGTATTAAGTGTATAGTCTATGCGTCGAACTGTCAAATCGATGAAATTAGGTAGAGTGAACAAAAAAAGATATTAAAAAAAAATATTTACAGAATACAATTTTTCAATTTTGTTTATCTCTGTTTCACTGTGTGATGTGTCTGAGTAATGGTAAATAGAAAAAAAGGCGAATTGTTTCTAACAATGAAAATAAGAAAGAAAATAGTTTTTCATTACTCATACTCTGAAAGTAGGTGTAAAGTTGCCTGCGGACAGGATTGGAAGAAGTACTTTTACTCCCTAGGGAGTTTTACTTTACAACTGACAGTTGTTTTTTTAATATTTAAACAGCAAATATTAAAAAAGAAACTAGTTCTATTTTGACATTTCTATTGAACCGTGACCCGAATTTCCATACTGCCAGTACAATTAAAATGACATAGAGAATAAGAATAGAATTTAAGAATACTTTAAAAAATATTGACTGAATAGCCAGACGAAGACTACTTAAAAAAAAAAATGGCGGGTAAAGTCTCTCTATAATCTATGGCCGATTTGGTCTTTCTTAATTTTTTTTCGAGGTGTAGAGTTTTGCTTACATTTTGCTAAATCTCTGTTATAAGAAATTTGTTTTAACACGATCAGTTCATCAGCTTCAGTTATAAATTTAACGCAAGATTCTTTGAGGAGAAAACCGCTTACCGCCTAAATCAAAAGAAATACACCTACCTAAAAACATACGAAGACATTTGACGACGACTCAGGTTTTTATTATTATTTTTATTTTCCTCGTATTCGTAATGAGAAGCACAGTGTTTACCTCGGGTTCAAGAGTTATTTAGTCCCTCGAACTATTAGCGATCTCGCTGTCGCTCGGTCGCCAAGAAATTTCTCGGGACTAAATAACTAACTTTCATCCCTCGTATAACAATGTACTATTTCTTGTAAACTCTTTATGGCTTAAAACAATATATTTGGCTAAACCCTAACGTTTTTACTTGAACTAGAATTAATTAAAATTTAGAAATAAAAAGCATATAAAAATCTTTTTATTCATACGCCAATAAGATTTTTTTGCAAACCGTACTTTTCACTCAAAATTTGTCAGATCGAGGTTATTGACTTTCCTGTTCTTATTTGGAACGCATAATACTTGCAAACCTGATAACTTGGCTTTTCATTATACGGACTCTGCTTTTGTTTTGCGACCGTACTTGAACATAGAACAATGCCAAAAGCAAAAGAATTAAAGTGCTATTTTGGATGTGTTGTTGATGGTAAGGTTTATTTACATTTATAGAAACAGTTTAATTTAAGAATTTTAAAATGTTATGGAGTGTTTATCTGTTTCTTAAATAGACACTTGTAAGATATTTTTGATTTATTGTGTTGTGTACATGGATTAAATATAGCTACAAGAATTAAAGACGTATGGTCTTTTTGGAATTAAAGTTGTTGTGAGAAATCCTAAAATTGAAATTGCAATAATTTATGGTGGGTGAAGGATTCACTCTAATAAAAATATTAATTTGCAGGTCCATTACACCGTTATCCTAAATGGGATTACCCATATTCAGAGAAATTTGAACAATGGAAGTATATCCTCAATTCTGAAACCATAGCACGAGGCAATGAATTTATTTATAATAATGTTCGGATCTGCTACAGGCACTTTGAGAAGGGATTTCAATTACCAAGTCATCGCTTGACCAAAAATGCAGTGCCAACATTAAATTTATTCCGTAAGTACCAATCTATGATTCCTACAAACTTAATAATTAAACAAATTGTGTTTTATATTATTGTTATTGTTATCTTATTATCAGAAGAACTTATCTATCAGAAGAAGATCTAAAAATCTATTGTGTGTATAAACATAAAGACTAAACTTTTACAGTTATTGATTCAGTCACTTTTAAATGATAGTGCTATAAATAAAAATGAAATACTGTATGTGACAGCGTTAAATTTTTATTTATGAAGATTTTAAACTTAATAATATATAAGGTTGCTGAAATAATTGAGTGTAGATTTTTAAACAATTAAATAAATCTCATTTATATTTACAGCTTCAAGACAAACTGTTGAACAGCCTTCAACATCATCCGCAGACCAATACGAACATAGTTTGCCAGCAACATCTGATATTGAATCAATACATGTAATGGTTCCAAGTAAGTAATAAATTGATTATCATATCTTAGAGGATGACAGTCATTCTTGATATTGTGACCTGAGATTGGCTTACATTTAGGAATTATAAACAAGCCATAGAGAAATTCATTGCGGGGTAAATTTTAAAGAAGAAGTTGCAACAGCAATGAGAAGTATCTTAAAAATCGGTTATAAATAAATATAAAAATATGATATACTTCCGGTGACCATCTTTACTGGCAAACCCTAAAAAAGAATCCTACGAATATTAGTTCAGGGGCAGAATATCAACATATTATTCAGATTATATAATATTTTTATAGAATTGGAATAAAAATAAATTATCTTTTTTTTCTTTAGATCTTTCTTGTATCACGAAAGCAAATGAATTTAAAATGTCACAAATGGTTATTTGTTTAATGTTTATGTCATCTTTATGAAAATAAAACATTTTAAACATAAGTAATACTATGCGATATTTGGAGCAATTTTAAGTATGATAGCCAGTAAGAATGACAATCAGAGTTCTGCAAATTATTAAAACTAATTTTTATCTATCTTTTGAGATATTTCTCATAGCTGTCGGACGTGGGGTAATTTTCTATGTAGCTTGCAACTTCTTTCCTGCACACATTATTTAAATATTATCTCTTTTATTACTTTCAAATGTCAGTAATGTCACGAAATCCCCTATTATGTAGGACATTATGTTTTCGTCCTACAAAACAATGATTCTTTTGTTATTATTAAACAGTGAAATTTTATATAAATTATTTAACCGGTTAAAGACAAATTTTACAATTTTTTGTTAACTACACATTATTTATATTGAATTCAATTCATAGCATGTGTTCGTGAAAACGAGACCTCTGATTGGCACTGTAATGATCTCACCACTAGTAGGTTAACACTAGTATGATTTAAGTATTCTAATAATGTCACTACCACATTTGATATAATATAATTAAACAAATTTTTTCATTAAATTTACAGCTATGGGTGGAAGTAGCGCTCAAGAACCTTCGACATCATCTGCACTGCCAAATGAAATAATACCAACAACAGGCGATGACGATTCCTCAAATTTAACATGCATAGCACCTCCACGTGAGTTATATACCTATATATTTTTCAATTAAGACTGATTAATCACTGCATAAAATTTGGGAATCACTAGTATCGGGATTCGATTTGTGTCGACGATTTCTTTTCTGAAACTGTTATCACTTTCAGACTAACTATATTACCTATATTTATTTCTCACTTCATCCATTCTGGTCACTCCACACACACATCCATCACAATATTCTCATCTCCACTATATGCAATCTTTTTTCATCCATCTTTTTAAAAGCCCAACATTCTGATAGACTGTAGTACAGACTTTTTATTAAATTTTTGGAATTTTATACATTTCTTAGATATACTTTTAATCGAATTGAACCTTTCGAATACCATAATTAGAGACATAATAGAAAGACAATAGGTGTGCAAATGCCGGCATTCACTTTGTGTTCAAGGGTTTAATTGTATGCTAATATAATTTCATTTAATCATTTATATATAACACTAGCTTCTGCCCGCGACTTCGTCCGCGGAAAATTTTGTGAGACAAAAGGTGTGATAGCTCGGTTAATACCCATGTTACATAAACAATTTATAGCCTATGTCACTCAGGAATAAAGCAGCTTTCTATTATAGCTTTATTTTTTCCAATCGAACCATTAGTTCCAGAGATTACCTCCTACAAACAAAAAAATAAAAAAACAAACTTTACCTCTTTATTATATTAGTGTAGATAGTGTAGATGTAGATTAAACAAATGTTAATCTAACACGAGGAATTAAAACAATGGTAACACATTATTTTCGTACGCAAAATACGTGCTTTAGTCGTGGAGTTGCGGACTCCAGCCCGATATACCATACCATATACCACATTATTTTCTTTGTTGGAACAGGAAAGCTGTACTAAAGCCATGAAACTCAGTTGTATTCCCATATCAGTGCGTAACTCAGATTTTGATTTAAAAAATTGTGTTTATTTACTTGACTTATATAGTGTTAGAATAAATACAAAAAAAAAGTGTAGTACAGACTTTTAATTAAATTTTTGGAAAATTATACATTTTTTAGATATATTTTTAATTGAATCTTTTGAATACCATTATATAAACATATTAGAGACATAATAGAAAGACAATAGCGCAAAATGTGTTGGTAAGCGCAAAATGCGCACATGATGGCTAATTTATCCGACATAATCCTTTTTGCAGACGACACTTCCCTTATTTTTAAAGTAGATAGGAAGGATGTGGATGTTTTACATGTCAATGAAAGTCTGGCTGTTCTTTCTAAATGGTTTGAAGCTAACAACCTCCTATTAAATGCCAATAAAACGAAATGTATAAAATTTTCATCGCCAAATGTCCCTCAAGTTGGCATCAGTTTAATTCTTGACGGCAAAAAACTTGATGTCATAATGGAAACTGTTTTCTTAGGTATAACTATCGATTCTAAATTGCAATGGGGCGCTCATATTAGAACTCTCTCTGGTAGACTAAGCTCAGCTGCATATGCAGTAAGAAAGATAAGGCAATTGACAGATGTAGCCACAGCTAGATTAGTCTACTATGCTTATTTCCACAGTATTATGTCTTATGGCATTTTATTGTGGGGATCTGCAGCTGATGTCGACTCAATTTTTATTTTACAAAAAAGAGCCATCCGGGCTATTTATAAAATGGGTCCTCGCGAGTCCCTTAGAGATAAATTTAAAGAAATCGATATACTGACTCTGCCTTCTCTTTATATCCTAGAAAGTATCCTGTATGTTCGTAAAAATTTAGGACTTTTTAAAATTAGAAGCGATATTCATAACAAGAATACGCGCAGTAAACACGAAATTGTTTTACCCAAATGGAGACTAGCCAAGACCAGCAAGTCATTTTTAGTTAACAGCATACGCTTTTATAACAAGCTGCCAGTAACGGTAACTGAACTTAGTGAGGGAAAGTTCAAAAATCATATTAAGCGGGTCCTAACCAAAAAAGCATATTATAAGGTTAAGGATTATATAGAAGACAAGCTTGTTTGGCAATGACTGCTCCTGCACATGTGGCTCCCTGGTAACTCATTCATATTGTGTATTTATGTCTATTAACTGCTCCATCTTTGTTTTTATATACACTTTTTTTTCCCTCTTTTTTCGACACATTGCTTTTGCAATATTTATATTATTAAGATTTAAAAACTTTTAAATTAAATAATAATTTATTTTGTTAGCATCTCGCAGTGTAACTGTTGTGGTGATATATGTATTTTTTTTTTTCATACTTATTAATTTTTTTGTTTTATATAATATTTCTTTCTTTACATCTCACGTTGTAAAGTAAGAACACTGTAGACTTCGCAAATCCTATTACGACTCACCTTTGATTTTTTATTATGATTATTTTTATTGTGCTTTTGAGTACAATATTGACTGGTCTCCACTGTTCTTACATAATGACATAAATACTGTAATAACGAGATAATATTGTAAGAAACCATTTTTTTAAAAGAGTAACCATGGAGTTTCTTGCCGGTTCTTCTCCATAGGAAACGACCAATTTGGAACCGTGCACTAGCTTCTGACGTTTTATAAGTGCCCATGTAGGCCTATATGAAATAAAAACCCATTTTGATTTTGATTTTGATTGAAAACTCGAGAATGGCTGAACCGATTTCGCTGATTCTTTTTTTGTTGTGTTTGTTACTGTCAGGAGAAGGTTCTTATGAAAAAAAAAATTGGTTATAGTTGGGTAGAGTAGGGTAGAGCAGAGTAGAATAATCTGTTGCCGGGAGCGAAGCCGCGGGCAAAAGCTAGTGAATTAATATAAATTAGTGTAAAATACCAAATATTGCTTGCTAATGCAATTTTACATGTGTACAGTTAACATTGATAATTTACAATGTTAATGTTATATTTAATATTGTTATAGTTTTGGTTTGTACATAGGTATTTTTTAAATAAAGAAACTTCTCAATGATGTTACACAAACATCTAAATTACCTAGTTAGAATATCAAAAATAAAAATACAATAAAGTAAAACCGGGGAAGTTATAAATAAATATGAATTTTCATGGGTTTTCAAAATTTAAATATGGACCCGGTATTATTTTTGTTTAGTATAGTCAATGCGGGATAAATGAAATGACGACAGGTCTCAGGAACACCTACGGATGCCCCTCAAGTTGAAAGTTAAAATCTACAAGTCTGTGTGATAAGGCCTGTCATACTGTATGTATGGATCAGAATGATGGGCTGTGAAAAACAAAAATGAAAAACGATTAAACATTGTGGAGATGAAAATGTTGAGATGGATTTGTGGTGTGAAGTCAGAAATGAGTGTATGTATTAGGGAAATTTGAAAACGGCACCAGTGGCTGAAAGGTTGAAAAGGATTGTCTGTTTTGGTATGGTCATGTGAAGCGGAGGTATGATACACTTGTTAGGGAGCGTTCAAGTATTACGTAACGCAATTGTTGAAGATTTTTGACCCCCCCTCCCCCCTTGTAACGCACCGTAACTTTTTTCTGTACCCCCCCTCCCCCTCTCTAAACGTTACGTAACATTCAAAGTGAGCATTTTTACCTAAACTTTTCTTTATTTTTCAGCTTTTTTTAGCCGTTGTCTAAGACCAGACTAATAAAATCGAGGGATTCCTAAATGAAAAGTACTACGTAAATGAAAAAGGTTGCCATTTTGGGAGTTTTGATTTCCGATTTTTTTATTTAAAAAAAAAACAATGTTACGTAACGTGTAGTAAGAAAGACCCCCCCCCGTCCCTGTAACGCATCGTAACGTTTTACGAGACACCCCCTCCCCCCCAAATCGCGTTACGTAATACTTGAACGCCCCCTTACTAAAAGAGTTATGAGCTTATATGTGGATGGATAGACAGGGAAAGGGAGGCCAAAGAAGAGATGGATGTATTGTGTGGGAACTAAAACAAGTTTTTTGTGGATTTCTCAAACAACTTGTTAACTGTGTTAGTTTAATTACTGGCAAAACATGTGTTTAAATTAAGAAGTAGCTAAGTACCTACATAATATAACGTTATTTATATTTATTTTCCAGATATTGATATGAATCAGACAACACAATCTTCTGTCACATCAAGTCCTTCTACGTCTGTAACTTCTGTGCGGCCTAGTCGTAAGTAGAATTTTTGTTTTATATGTATGCAGTTTTTAAATTTTATAGATAACTAGCGACCCGCCTCAGCTTCGCACGGGAGCAATGGTAATATTAAATATGCATGTATTATACATATAAACCTTCCTCTTGAATCACTATATCTATTAAAAAAACCGCATCAAAATCTGTCGCGTAGTTTCAGAGATTTAAGCATACATAGGAACAGGCGACTCTGTTTTATACTATGTAATGATACATTATTTGCAACGTTGACTGACTGTTGACTGGCCTGTTGGTCTAGTAGTTATTTACCCTAACTGCTACGGCGGAGTTTTTTATTGCAATAAACTAGTGCTTGACTGCGATCCCACCTGATGGTAAGCAGATAGTATAATGTTCTGCGTTTTCGCTTTTTCGTAACCACCTAAACTTGGTCGGGTTACCACGGTCATTCACTTCCTAATGACTTTAATCGTATTATCTCATTAATTATCCAATGTACTAAGCTGAAAGCGCTCAAATGTACAAGAGCTCTAAACAACTAATAATTGACATAACATTCAGTTCATATATCCAATCCAGTGGCCAAATAACACCGCGCGCATCAAGACCGTGCTCGTGAAGAACTGAATATCATCATAACTTGTTAAGACGCCACCTTGATTTTATTTGCTGTTTGCCATGCCAAATTATAGGACTACCAGCTTACCAATGGATCTGAAATTTTGATATAGGTAAATTGATATCTTTACCTAGATTCTGCCTGAGCGAAAACACGATACTGATAATTTTACTCGATCATAATTAATTCCGAAAACACGTCTAAAAAAGTACTATTTTTGATATTACAAGAAAGTTACACTATCTTTATGTTTCAAAATTACTCTAATATATTCGTAACATCAATATTAACGTTCTGTCAAAGTCATTTTTCCATAACTATTACCAAACATTTTTAAATAAAGTTTTAAGATATTGGATTTTTTGAGCGGCCGCGATCATGGTAGACGCTACGCAATTCTGAACCTTATGTCCGTGATCTAGCGATTGATACACAATGTGTACGGAGACGAGCCAGTCCGGCGATAGCTCTCTCCGAGGTCGGATCTGTGCATGTTGTCGCTCCGGCCGTAGGTATAATAATTTGTGACGATAATTTTAGGTGTAAATATTTTGTACGTGTAAATATTAGTCGGCTAAGAAATTATAGGTATAGATATTAGTATTAATATTATTAAATTAGGTTTAAGTTTAAAATGGCGAGAAGGGCGAGAACTTCAAAAAAAATTGTTTCAAAAAGAAAAAAAAAACAACAACTCAAAGAATGTGCCAAAAAAATGCAAGAGGTGAAAAAGGCAAGGTAAATAAAATAAAATCATCAGTACCTACCTATATGTAGCAATTAGTATTATGTACTTAGTTATGTAATTTGTTAGTTTTAGTGAAATTATTGTTTTGTAACGTATTTTTCTGGTTGTGAACAATAACCATTCGTAGGAGAGATATAACTATAGGTAGATCTCCTCAAACTTTATGGCTTTGAATATTGCCCGAGTCGCTGCATAAAAACCATTTTTAGGTATAGGTAACAGCGGGTGATGGAGGGAGAGCCATATAAGTACAAAAAGATTGTACTCATGATAACCAACAACTTTTACTATGGAAGAAAAGTAGAAAACGCGAAAAAAATATCAGCTGTTTAGTACATTTACGTTTACCAAATGTACTGCACAGCTGATATTTTTTTCATGATTTCGACTTTGCTCCCATAATAAAAATTGTTTAATACCATGAACACCATCGCGTGTTATCGTTCACTAATTACCAGTCGTCACCCTATATAATATGAGTGTCCTTAGATATTGTAAATATTAGCACAGATCACTAAATAAGTAGTTACTACGTAAACATAAGCACTCTGAGAACAAAAAATCTATGGAGACCGTGTTATACTATAAAATTCTCAGTTTGTTATTTTTTTATTCAGTTTCAGAGCCTATACAATCCACACAAACAAACAATCAAATCTTCCCTCTTTATAATATTAGTCATCATCATCATCATCATCAGCCTTCTAATGTTCCCACTGCTGGGACACAGCCTCCTCTCTAGGAGAGGGCTTGGGCCATAATCCACCACGCGGGCCCAGTGCGGATTGGTGGATGTCACATGTCTTCGAATTTTTGGTTCTAGGATATGCCGGTTTCCTCACGATGTTTTCCTTCACCGTTTTGAGAGCAGTGGTGATGAAATAAATTACACAAAGTAATGTGCCAGATCGGGTTTGAACCCGCGACCTACCACTCGTAAGTCGGGGCCGTTACCACTCGGCCACCACTGCTAATAATAATAATATTAGCAGAGATGTCAGATGTCATTCACAGAATAAAATTAAACAATAGTTGAAGATGATATAATGCGATGATCACTAGAGCAGCTGCCCGACGCGCACGACTTCCACCCCCGGGCTCGTCGCTCAGCTCCGCCCCGCCGCCGCCGGACCTCGGATCACCAGTGTCACCGGCGGCTGCAGTTGCGTCGAGCTCGAGCGACGAGTATTTTTCCCCGCCAACGTCGCCAACACCTGTACGTCGGCCGGGGAGAGGCCGGCCACCGATCGGCTTGGGACCCAGGGGCCAACCGGCCCCGAGCAGGGTCCCCGCTACCGGTGGTTGTGTGCAGCGCATGAAATGGACTCAGTCAATGAATGAGAACGTCATGCGCGCATATTATGGGTCTACAGAGGGGGGAACTAACCTCATTGCGTATCGTGTTAGGATGCTGTCTCTGTTTCGGGACCTTGAACCAACCGTAGACGTCTCGGCGCAACGATTGTCGGATCAGGTGAGGGTAATCCAACGCAGTCACAGGTTGGATGATGCCGCACTTGATAGGCTGCGCTCAGAGGTACTGAGCAACCTTATCATCCCGACTCCCACAACACAGACTGTGGTGCTACCAGTCATTGATGCATTCTCACCGCGGATCCACCATGTGGATAATGAGTTGGATGATAGGGTTGAAACAGTAAGTAGCCAGTGCAACGAAAGACTGAGGAGCGCTTTGGAGGATGCGCTTCGCGAGTATAGATCGACTCTAGCCGAGCTTAGGCCCCGTTTACCTCGGTTGCCTATGCACAAAAAAAATAGGGCGCTAGTGTGTGCTTTGGACTCACTTCTCAAGAATATCTTTGAGAGTAGTGAAAACCTCGTTGATACGCACTCAATCCTGTATTGTGGGGCTGTAGCGGCATGTCGAGTAGCCAACGTCAAGTTTCCAAACATAGATGGAACTACTCGACCAAAGCTTGCTGCACCAGCCTGGCAATGCAGGATTGAGAGGCATATTGATGGGGCCAGAGCACTCATTGGCAAACTATACTGCTTCAGGGAGGGTAATACACGACCACGTGTGATGCGGTTCGTGAGGCGGGCATTCTCGGGAACTGGAATTACCCCCCGAGAATACATGGCCCGTGTCACGGAGCGCATCGACTTCCTGAAGCAGAAAGTTTGTGCATGGGCCAGTCGTATTCGACGGTTTAAGCGGCGGGTTGATAGATACTCGCAAAATCGCATGTTCCAGAGCGATGAAAGGTGGGTGTACAGAACTTGGGAGCGACCTGATCAAAGTGTGACCGACGTGCCCCGCCCGGATGATGCCGCCACGAATGCATTCTGGCGCAGCATCTGGTCGGTGCCCGTCTATCACACTGAGGATGGCTGGATGCGTGATGTTGAGCGCGCGTGCGAAGCTGTACCAGTAATGGAAAAAGTTTTCATTAGTCCATCAGACGTAGCCAGAGCAGTTCGTCCGTTACCAAATTGGAAGTCTCCAGGACCGGACGGACTGCAAAACTTCTGGCTAAAATGGTACAGCAGCGCACACGCGCTCCTGGCATCTCAATTCCAGTCATCTTTAGAGTCTGGGTCTCTACCCCAGTTTTTAACAACTGGTATCACCCACCTGCTCCATAAGACAGGTAGTCCCACGGAACCCAAGAATTATAGACCAATTACATGTTTGTCAACGGTCTATAAACTTCTTACATCCATTCTGAGAGCTAAAATTAATGCACATATAGATAAAAACTCAGTTATGTCCGCCTCTCAGAATGGATGTAGGAACGGGTCCCGTGGTACAAAGGAGCTACTCCTCATTGACATGGTCATAAGCCAACAGGTTCGTCGATCCCGCAAGGATTTGTCGACATGTTGGATAGACTATAAAAAGGCCTATGACTCTGTTCCACATACATGGCTCATGAGGGTGTTGGAGTTGTATAAAATAGATGCAACTCTACGCACCTTCCTTGAGTCATGTATGAGGCAATGGAGAACGGCCTTTGCTATGCAGGATGTCGACAAATCCAGGCAAATGATGAACCAATATGGATTAAACGGGGAATATTTCAGGGCGACAGTTTGAGTCCACTTTGGTTTTGCCTAGCTCTGAACCCTCTAAGCACGTTGCTGGAGGATTCAGGCCTGGGCTATCGGTTGAGAAGAGGTGGTCAGGTCTTATCTCACCTGCTTTACATGGATGATCTGAAACTTTTTGCTCACAACAATTCGCAGCTGATGGAACTATTGAAGGTAACAGAAACTTTCAGTAGTGCCATCAGGATGGAATTTGGTGTGGATAAATGTGCAGTCATGCATGTAAAGCGAGGGGAGATTATGGAATCTGAGGGGATTCAACTCTCTGATTCCATACACCTTAGAGCCCTCTCCTCGACCGAAACCTACAAGTATTTGGGTATGTCGGAAGCGTTAGGCATTGACACCGCTGACGTGAAGCAAACGTTGAAGGAGCGTTTCTTTGGCCGCCTGAAGAAGGTTTTAAGCTGTCTTCTGTCAGGCGGAAATAAGGTGCGCGCCTTCAACGGTTGGGTCATGCCGGTTTTAATGTACTCTTTCGGCATACTCAAATGGACTCAGACCGAGTTAGACGCTCTGGATAGGCGGGTCCGTACATTGCTGACCGCAAATCGGATGCATCACCCACGGTCATCGATGATGAGACTGTACATCCCGCGGAAGTGTGGAGGTCGAGGCTTTTTGAACGCAAAGACTCTACACAACCGCGAGGTGTGCAGCCTCAGAGAATATTTTCTCAAAACCGACGTGGGTATGCACCGCGATGTGGTCGCAGTGGACAAGGGACTCACCCCGTTGTCCATGGCTAAGGAGGACTGGCGCAAACCTGTGGTACTTACTACTGATGACCGCAAGGAAGTATGGAAAGGCAAGGAGCTCCACGGGCGCTTTTATCGGGCTCTACATGATCCTGATGTAGATTTTTCAGCGTCCGTGGCCTGGTTACGTTTCAGCGACCTCTTTGGGGAAACTGAAGGTTTTATTTGTGCGATTATGGACGAAGTTATCTTAACGAATAACTATCGGAGACATATAATGAAGGACGGGACGGTGGACGTGTGTCGGGCATGCCATCGTCCGGGTGAGTCTATCAGACATATTATCTCTGGTTGTTCTCGTTTGGCTAACGGCGAGTACTTGCACAGGCATAACCAAGTAGCCAGGATTATTCACCAGCAACTTGCTTTGAAGTACAACCTGGTGGATTCTGAAGTACCGTACTACAGGTATGTGCCCGACCCAGTTCTCGAAAATGACCATGCCACGTTGTACTGGGATCGGTCTATCATCACTGACCGGACTATTGTAGCCAATAAGCCGGATATAGTGGTGATAGACCGATTAGCGCGCCGCGCAATGATAGTCGATATCACCATCCCACATGACGAAAATCTCGTGAAAGCTGAGAAAGAGAAACAAATCAAGTATCTCGACTTAGCACACGAGGTTGTCGACATGTGGGATGTAGACTCGGCTGTTATTGTGCCGATAGTTGTGACCGCCAATGGCCTTATAGCCAAAAGCTTCGACGACCATCTGTCGAAGCTGTCGTTGCGCGGTTGGATCAAGGGCCTGATACAGAAGGCAGTACTCCTCGACACGGCTCGTATTGTGAGGAGGTTCCTGTCTCTGGAGCCCTAACCACCGGTAGCTTGGACCCTGCTCCCGACACCGGCGGACTACTGTTTTTTATATTTTTAAATGTTTTTTTTTGTATGTGTTTTTTAAGAAAATATTTAAAAATGTAATTAATATGTTTAAAAAATAAATGAAGGAAATAATATTAGTATAAATTATTTAACACTGCTCAAACACTTTCATTTGATACCCATATTGAGAGAGCTATAAAAAAACAATGCAATTCAGCATTTTCTGGCGGTGGCTATCTTTTTTTTTTTTTTTTTTTTTATGGTAGGTGAAAATCATCCAATGACGAAACCCGCTCTTGGGCGGAGCGGGAGACCAGTGTCAGACTCTTACTGACTAAAAAACCTACCCCGTACCTTCCTTGCCTTATTTCTGGAGTCGAGGTTACAATTTTCACTTACCCTCTAGGCTCCAGGAGGCTTCGACCCTGAAGGGCCCCTGCAGTTTGCTGACAACTCCTTGAGGCGCGCGGGAACGGTGCGCGCCGTTGACGACCTGGACTCGGTCTTACCAGACGATCGGACGGCGAGCTACCCATTGCTCACCGTCCGCGAGCCAGTGTCTACGGTGGCCGGATATACGGTGGCTATCTTGGATTTTAAATAATATTATACATGATTCTACTAGTCAAGCCCTTTCATTTGATACCCATATTGAAGGAATTGTAAAAAAAAATATGTTATTCGCCATTTTGTGGCGGCGGCCATCTTGGGCCGATATTCACCAAATAAAGCTAGGACGATTTATTTTCATTTCAAACCAAAAAAACCTAAATACATATCGATTCATCCGTTCTGGATATACAAACACACATACACGACACACCACACATACATACACACAACCATACACGTCCAAATTGTCATATTACTCTTCATAAAAAGTTTTCATTAGAAATAATTTTTGTAAGTACAACAAAAAAAAAATCCGATCAAAAAATAAAAAATGTAAGTTGCGACTCCTTATCTTCCCTGTTCGGTTCTCCTGACCCCGCGCTGACCTCGGCGTGTGCGATTGGCGCGAAATTCGAATTTTACACATTGAGTGAAGAGTATAGCTTGCGCGACGCGGTAGACGCGCGGAGTGTAGTGGGCGGAGCTATCTAACATCAAAATATTCGCGGTGCGGTCTTAAATACTTACAGGATACTAATGAAACTTCACATACATTTGAAGGCAGTTACAAGCTTTAAAATAACGTTTAAAGTAAGTCTTTAGACTTCTTTTTGAGAGTGCTGGGACCAATGAGGGTGTTCTAAGATGTCATTCACCAGGTGGCAGCACTGAGGCGTCAGGTCCAGGCACCTGTCAAAACGCTTATGTTACTGACATTAGCTAGACATCAACGTCAACCGTTAGACGTCAGCGTCATGTATAAGTTTTCAAAGTAAAAGACCTGACGGCTAAGTGGCGCTAGCTGGTGGTGTGAATATTTCTAAACACCTTTCACCATTGAAGTGTTTTTCTATTTAATGAAATAACCTTTAAGATACGCATTATTTTGGTTTTGTTATTGCAGAACAAATTTAAACTAAGTCCTAGGAAGTCGTGTACAAAACATGATTAGAATCCGCTTAACCATTTCAAAGATCGAGCAAAACCAAAAACGTTACCCCAGCAAAATCTCGAATAACTTCGCAACCGAAGAAAGAACAAATACAAAATAAGGCACAACATTTACTTTATCTAGATAACTAGTTTTATAGCTAATATTTATTTAAATATTCCCATTAGAAACAAAAAGGTCTGGCTGGCGTAACGTTACCGCAGCAGAAAATGTTTTTGTGAAATAATTAAAAAACTATAAGCGCAACAAATTTAAAAATGTGCGCAACAATTACAGAAGCCGCAAAACTAATTATCTATAAGATTCAAATGACCATTGTCGACAACATCTGGCCTGGGTAACGGACACTATGAAACAATAGAGGAAGGAGTCTGCAATCGAGATAGTTTAGATGATTTTTTTTCAGTATTTGTGTGTTTTATGGGTTCTTCTTTAAGTACTTTGAATATTCTAATAAACTCAGACTCAATTGCGTCTACAGTAATCATATAATTTTCTTGAATTGAAGACTCATGTGGAAATATTATTTCCTGTGTTAGCAGCTTCATTAATCCTTATCGGCAACGTAAACTGTTGCTGTGAGGTGCCTTGACTTTTTTCAGCCATCTCCACATCATTTGAATCCAGGGTTATATTTTCGAAGAAATAGGGGTTACCTATATTTGTCTCCAAATGTCAATTTGGGCAAATGTTGGCGAAACTTTATTTCCACAGCACATACAGTGCAGTAGCTTCCACCTTTCCCTAATAAACAGTCGCACGTTCCTCACCACATAACAAATTGCAATGAGAAGCGCGCGAATCCAACTTCGGGCGCTCTCGCCTGCTTCGGCCCGCACGATTTATCCCGAACATTTACGACCGCGCTAATTCAGTACGGATTTGTTTCGAATAGATCAATAGAGAGGTTAAAAAACCGTGTTCAATTCAATTGCACTATTTTGTAAAACTTCTTTTAACGTTGCTTGATCGCAAAAGCGTGCTTAGTTGACGCGAATGAGGGTGTTTAGGAATTTTCGCACCACCAGTTAGCGCCACTTAGCCGTCAGGTCTTTTCCTTTGAAAACTTATACATGACGCTGACGTCTAACGTTTGACGTTGACGTTGATGTCTAGCTAATGTCAGTAACAGAAGTGTTTTGACAGGTGCCTGGACCTAACGCCTCAGTGTTGCCACCTGGCGAACGACATTTTAGAACACCCTCATTGAACACGGGCTCGTAGAATTCCGTAGTAAATCAAAAGCTTGTTGATTTCGCGAGACCGGTGTCGCCAATTGAACACGGAAAGGGAAATACGCAGCATACATCGACAAGAAGAAACTTTGTTTTATACTATGTAGTGATATAGTTTAAGACTCCGTGCATAAAATTCATTCGCTAGAGTTTAGGCAAATTCGCTGTGATGCTATGTTTGTGTGCATCGTGGCGTGCACCTACACGCACACGCGCGCAATAGTCGAGCTTAGTGAACGCTCAAACAATGTTGATCCTTTAGAAGATATTATATTTTATTTTCTTATTTTATGATTTTCACCTATGTACTACTTTTGTACATGTAGATTAAGTAACAAAATCATATAATAAGTACGGTTTGTAAATAAAAATCTGGAACTTGTGTATATTTTATATTTATCACAATTCTCAAAATAGTTCAATTTAGTGTTAGATGGATGTTGATACATTTAAAGAAATGTTAAATACAAAACTATAAATGACAATTACGATAGCTAATTTATGTAAAATGGTTGTAAAAAAAAATATTTTCAAAATTCTGTTTAATTTTGAAAATGTTTTTCGTCAAAAATAAATTATGGTTTACGAGATTTCTCTTTTATGGTGGCATTTCCCCACTCGCCTAACCATTGAGCGTGGTTGGAAAACGTGTTGCTTTGTCCATATCCAACGCGATGTTTGATGGAGAGGCAACACGAAAAAAGAGAGATAACGCCCGAATACTAATACACAAGCTTAGAAAGTTCAATTTACTATTACCTGCTACGATGGAAAAATCCTAAACGTCAATCACCGATCACTAAAAAACGCTTTACTCGGCCCTCAAATGTATAATAAGGTTTCAAAAAGAGCAGAATTTGTCTCCTGCCGTAGGGCAGATAAAAAGAAGAGATATTTTAAACAGTCCTATGCATACATTTGACGACAACCACATGCTTGTAAGAACTATCTCTGTGCTGAAAATAGAAAAGTAGAACTAAATGTCCTTACAAAACCGCACGCTTCAAGTTTTTCTTCATTAGTAACTAACAGAACTAAGCAATTTAATCCACGTTGGCAAAATTTATGCGCGAAAATCAAATATTAAAAAGAAAAAAAAATCGCATTCAACTCGATGTCATATCACAGTTATTTCTTTTAGCTGCACGACCTAAGTACGCCATTTAGACCACTACCATCAACCACTACATCAGGTTTCTACTACCATTATATCAGGTTGATCCAAATATAATGTGATATTGCCATTTTGAAGAAAAAAGTTGCGAACGTACCTATGACATGGCACTTCCGATACCACTAGGGTGTATCTTGAGTAAATTGCTAGTATATAATCCTGGCTACAAGGTTATGGTTATGTAAGTAATCTCTAGTTGTTAGTGGCCTTCATAACTCCGTCCATATTCCAAAGAGTACATAAAAACCTCTATGACCCAACAGTTACAGGCACGCATAGATTTAGGCTGGGCACATACCTGTAAGATTGCACTTCACATCCCACAAGGTTGTATTTTAGAACAAATCGCGTAATAATCCTGGTTACAAGGTTTTGTCTATGTAAGTAATCTCCGTTATCCCTATTCTATTTATAAATTTATTTATTTCAAGTACATAAAAACCAGTATACGCGAAAGACCGAGCGAAGTGGAGGCGGTTAAGTGGGAAAGCGGACCCCGGGCATCGAGGTGAAAGTCAAGGTTAGCAACCAGGACTGACGCTAGGATGATGATGATGACATGAAAACCAGTATGACCTCAAAAAAAAAAAACAAAAAATGAGAATTGCAGTATAAACTGACGCTAAATTACCACTAGTACGACTAAAAAAAGTTGTGAATTTCTAAAAGGGTTTTGCGTTTATTAAATTTACACTGTAACAATAAGGTTATAGTTACTATGCCTAGATCAAGTTGACACATATTCTCAACAATACTAGGTATCCATAGTCGTTTCAGAATTTTAATTCGCTTGAATTTCCCAAAATTACATTACATTTGTCAATTAGTATGTATTGGTAAATGAAAAGCCATATTTCTAGCCAAGCGTATTTCTGCAACCCTATTCCTGCTGCACAGAAACGATCTGCTTGTGCCTGATATCTTTGGGTATACAGATGATAACACAGTTGTAGAGAGATACTTGCCAAGTGCTTGGGATAGTAAGGAGCTAATCCGAACTGAAAGAGAGGCAATGGTAAAGCGTACCAATGTTTCAGTGTGGCGAAAGTGTCCAAGTGGGGCGAAGCTAATCTGGTGGGATTCAATGACGCTAGAACACAGGTGTGTCTATTCACCGCCAAAAGGAGCCCGTTCACCTTGGAGTGAATAGACCGCCTTCAGCTCTTTGGAGCTGACATTTCCTCTGATCTCAACTTTGGCCGGTACTTTGAGTCCAAAGTTATGGTAGCTGCTAGGAAACTCAAAGTTCTTGCAAAAATCTGACGGTATTTCACACCGACACAGCTTCTAATTTTGTACAAAGCACAGGTCCGATCGTGTGTGGAGTACTTCAGCTACATATGGGCTGGTACTGCAAAATGCCACTTAGTAGCTTTGGATTTGGTGAAAAGGCGTGCAAAGAGGCTGATTAGTGATCCAGATTTAGCACAGGCGTAGAGTAACCAGCCTTTCGGTTTTCTACGGGATGCAGTTTGGAGGGTGTGCGCGGGAATTACACCATTTGATTCCGCCATCTCAATTTTAGCATCGGATATCCAGGCGTACGGCAAATACCCACCCTTACGTTTTTGAGACATATACGGTCCAGACTAAGCATTTTGCCTCGTCGTTTATATCGGAATGGAATAGGAAGGGAATGAAAAAGCCCTTGTTGTAAAAAATTAAAAAAAGCACTTGGGTGATATTCATGCTATATTCAACCTAATTGGAGTGCAATAAGAGGCAGTTTTCGAGTAAGTGTATTGAAATAAATATATTACATTTATTGTGTCAGGTTTCGCGTCATGTCCTGCTTATTTATATATTCGTAAGTCTATTGAAACAAGTGAAAATATATCAATCATCAGCATTCGGCACCATAAAAGACCCTCGCCTGCGGCTCATGTGAACTCCTCCTCGGTCCAAATAGCAAACTTTCGTCACTGTATCAAAAAGTACTATTTCGCTTCTAGTGCTAATTGAAAGTAAAATCTTACATTTCCTGGAAACGAAGCTACAACCAGTGCATTAACCGATTCCGTGCGGAGGTCTTTTTAGCAATCTTTAGTGCCTGGCGTCAAACAAAAATTCCGTGATGCCTCTGGGGCACCAAGCGCCAGAGACTTTGATGATTCCTCTGGGGACTCATCCGCCATGAATTGTAACTTTTAGCTTGTTCTCGTGTTTCCACGTGTTAAAGAGTCATTTGCCATTGTGTATCGAAAGTAAGCGGTCAGTAAATTCATTCCATGCGTTTAAAAGTGACGATCTATGTGTTTTTATGGAAATGGAAGGTAAAGGACTAATTTCTACCAGGTGTTGTAAACCTTTTTGCATTATTTTATTGATTTATTTATTTAAGAGTGTTATATAGAATTTGTTCACGTACCATTTCATTTTGCAGCCAGGTGATATTTTTATTTATTATGCAGTGTTTTGTAGGGAAACAATTTTGAATCCGCTATTTCGATGGTAATATTGTTTCTCTACAAAACGCTGAATAATAAATAGAACATATGTATACCGGAATGGGAAGTCCGATTCTAATGAATAAAAAATATTCTACTTGTACCTACAAACACTAAGTGTGGGTCCACACTGCAAGCCTAGCACGGATGCGACGACGGGCGCGAAATATCAAACATATGAAACTCACATTTGCGTCCATATTGTAGTAACTAAGGCGGGAGCCTAGTACGACGGGACTGAGCGAGTCAGCGCGCGTAAGTTTCAAACGCTTCTGTCCGCGCGTTCTGGCCTCACTACGGGCCTAGTCATCGAGCGACCCAATGCGCGGGCGGCGGGGGTAACAAACCAATTCGGTCTTGTCGCTCGGCGTATGTGCGTCAGTATTTGTTGGTCTTAAATTTTTTAAGAATAAATAACTCAATAATACATACGGAATAATAATACATATTTTATAATGATGTATTATTATTCAGCAACTACGATGAAATAGTATAGCCCGTGTCAACTTTTGACTACATACTATAGTATGTAGTCAAAAGTTGACACGAGTTTACTCTAAGAATTTTGTAAAGTATAATCTCAATTCTTCATATATGTTAAAACAATTCACCAGTTATTGGTCTGTTTTTATTTATTTCGTGCACACCATCTCTAGTGTTCAACACCTCCCATCTTAGGATCGAACTGTCTAGTAAAAATAACAAATCTCGTCCATAGTTACGTCCACAGGTGTTGCACACCTGATGTATGTCAAACCGCTACAAGAGCTCGCGCCTCACTGTGGCCACCGCACGCCTCCGCTCGCCGCGCCCGCCTAGGCTCCAGTCACCGCGCTTTCAGTGTGGACGCACACTAACATGATTATGAAGTGTTTTATTTGGATAAGAATGTAATAGTACATTTTGATACAAGTGCAGGAAGTTTGTCATTGCGACCGAGGCGAAATTCACACGAGCCGCAGGCGAGTGTGTTATGGAGCCGAGGGCTGCAATGACAAACTTCCTGCACGTGTGTCAAACGACGTTTTTCAATACACTTACGACTTGTGAAATAAAGAAAGAAAGAAAAAAAAATTATTCGTATTTCAAACATACAGTAGAAATATAAGAAATATATAAGTATAGCATTCAAATTTGCTCTGGTCAGTTCCTAATTTCGTGGGGTCGTCCAGCGACTCTGGGGGACACCTCGCGCCTGATTCGATAAACTAAGTAAAACAAAATAATCACCCGTGACCGTGACGATAAGGAAGGAATAAAAAAGCCCTTGTTGTGATAAACTCAAAAAAGCACTTGGGTGATATACATGCTATATTGACCCTAATAGGTGTGCGATAAGAGGCAGTTTTCGAGTAAGTGTATTGAAAATGTATTTTTATTGATAAAAAATGATTCGACAACTTGGTTTACAACCCCTGAAGTCTGCTAATTTACGAAATTACTTGAAACGAACACTGTGGGCATGATATGGTTGACAAATAAAGACACTTTTATTCACGGGACTCTTTTGACAAGTGTCGTTTTAGCCGAGTTTTTTATGTTTTAGTTTTGTATCCTCTCGGGCACCATACGCCAAACGCAATAGATTTACATGGTGCCTGTGCGGCATCATCCGCACGGAATCGGTTAATCTTGCGTTCTTCAAAAACTTTTCTTGCACGTATCAGCCCTACCTATATATTTTTTTCCTTCATTCATAATGCATCCCTTTCTTTCGATCCATTATCTACAAAAAAAGGATCTAGAATACTAGATTTTGCATTTGCCCTAAATAAGTACGTAACCACGTAATGATATTTATTTTGCAAATAGATGACTGGTGTTTCTTAGCTGACTACCCTAAGAAGAAAAACCGAAACAAACATAGGGGTCAAAAATATAAAAATTCTGTACATAACGAATACGTAAATAGGTCATAAACATTGTAGAAGTCATAAGTGAAAGAATTGTAATTAAATAGTAATAGTAGAGTAGTTCTGGAAATTATCTTTACATACAAACAAACAACCGTTACCTGTAATTATCATTAAAGTCAAAAGAAATTTTAACAATTTTAATAAACAAACCTAAAATAAACAATAATACTTAATGGATCAAAATGTGGTAGTCAGCGTACAATAATGGGAATTTATTTACGTAAAACTCGGGAGCGGCTGCGGAACAAAGCGACGCGTCCTTGCGCTGGGAAGGCCCGATTGTGACTGACTAGATCGAGTTTGCGCTGTCGATAATATAGTCAATTTTGTTTTGTAATTTACGAAATGAACTTATTATTTATTTGTAAATTAAATTTTTGTTTCTTGTAAAGGGATTTCTTAAGATTATTGTGCATATTTTAATTTTTTTTAAAAGTGTTTCCAAGGTATAGAAAAAAATACTTATTTGTCCACATATTTTCCAAGAATTACGTTTCTTCAACATTTTTTTTAGCTATATTTCCAATCAAAGTCAATAATGTAATCAGCCTATCTTGTAGTAGACCATGTAATGATGTTACTGCTATTTTTTAAATGTTATAAATCCCGTGTAATTTTGTGTAAACCTTAGCCAACCATCACTCGTTCGTTATTTTTGCGAAAAAAGGGTTTGGAATACGGCTAATTGCCATTAATCCACTCATTATTTTACAAAAATTCTACGTCTATCTTGCAGAATAAGAACTTGAATTTTATAATCTATAAAAAGAAGTCTTCTCTTTTGTCTCTCAAACCTTGATCAAAAATGTTCAAAATGAGTTGATTTCATACACGGCCCCTTAACGAACTTGTCAATTTGTTTTAGGCGTTTATCTCATTCATCTAGTTTTTATGTGTATGTGAGTGCGTTAGTTGGTGCCTGAAATCACAATTACCAAGGTATTAATGGGTATATTGGGATGTTACAAGGTTCGCGCCCGTCTCTAGTCCGGGCACGCCGCGCGAGGACCCATTGCAAACAACCGCGCACCGCGGCCTTTTTGCTACGCAATAATACACTCAAGTTTTCCATCGATATGACTACATGCACACTCTTTAAATTGTATTACCGACACTGTGCAGGAAATAATTCGGTTTACACTACTGGGCCGCCGCAAACTACGCGCGCCCGATACTTAAGCGACGCGAGCGGGCTCGCGCTTTACGCATGTTGGCCCTAAATACTTAAAACAATTTGAATGCTGGCAATATTTGCTAGCGTCAAAATGACAAAACCGATTGTTTTTCATTAACTTACTTTTATCGATTGTAGTTGCAGTCATTTGGAAGTATATGCATATTCTTAAAAGGCAAAATTAACTAATCAAATATTTTTTCTCTATGGTCCATGCATGACCTCATTTGGGCAATCCCCTTTCAGGATGTAATTCCAATCCATTTTCTACGTCCATTCAAAATTCAGACTATATTCTATTTTCTAGGGAGAACGCATAATAAATAAACAAAGCTTAGTTTCAATCATCATGCATTATTCAATTCAACAAATATTTAAAACTCAGCATCTTCATCAGTATCTTTAAATCTTCTAGTATCTTGACACAAATGATAGTATTTCTTATCTAGTCCTTTCACACGTCGAGGATCAAATCTCAAATTTTTCTGCTTACAATGCACTCGCATCACATGTGTTCTCAAATCTCTGTTTGTGTGAAATTTATTTGAACATAATGGACAAATTATAGTCTTGTCTGAATGCTTCCTTAACTTATGCATGGTCAAAATTTTTCTTAACCGAAACTGATCGCCACAAATTTCACAAGTGAATGGCTTTTCTCCTGTGTGTAGACGCAGATGCATCTTCAAGCGGGTAGAATTGGCAAAACTCTTCAGACATACCATGCAGGCAACACTGTTCACGTTATGTGTTTTAATATGTTGCCTCAGGTAATGTCTTCCAGCGAAGTCTTTGCTGCATATATGGCAGATATAGGGCTTTGTTTTCAAGTGGTATTGATTCATATGACTTTCTAGATGTGTATTGTCCCAGGTCTTATATTCACACAGGTTACATTTATATTTAGGCTGATATTTTTTCATTCCTTTTTCATTCATCAGATGTCCTCGCAAATGACTGGGTAGTCTCGCTGGGTTGATCATTTTCTCACATTTAGGACAAGGGACACTTTCTAAATGAATTTTCTGATGAATTTTTAATAAGTACTTATTTCGAAAAGATTTTCCACATGTTTCACATGTTTTTATTGGGTTTGAATGTATAGTTAAATGTTTTTTCAGCAGGATCTCCCTCATTTCTTTACCACAAACATGGCATGTGGCAAATGGTCCTTTGTGTATCTTGCTATGTGCCTGAAACTGTTTCAAAGTCTGATACTCCGTGTCGCAGATCATACATGGATATATCGTTACGTCAGGACCATGAGACTTCAAATGCTGCACCAGATCGTCTTGGTTATCAAATGATTCTTGGCACACAGCACATTCTACAATTTTCATTCCAAGCTCACTGTGAACTTTAACTACATGCTCTTTTCTTTGGGAATATTTCAGGAACACTTTATTGCAAACGCCACAGGGGAAGATATTTGTGCTATGTCTTCGTTTCATATGGTTCGTCAAATTATCAAGAAAATCAAAAGAGGCTGGACAGTTCTCACAAGCAAACTCCCTTTTTATATCTTCACAGGATTCCACGTGAATTTCATAATTGTTAATATTTCTGAACTCCGAGTCACAGAACTGGCACACAAAACTGTCCTCGTGGAGTCTGAGAATATGAGCTCCTAAGACAATTTTGGAATAAAATTGTTTTCCACATTTATCACATGTGTATGGATGATGGTTTAAATGGTCCCGGTTTATGTGTTCAAGTAATGCCTCTTTACTTATACAAACATAGTCGCAGTCAACGCATTTCGTTTTGTCAGCATTGTTTAAGATCTGTTCTCTGTAAGACTTCAAGTACTTGTAATGCATGCAAGGTACTTCCGCACATTCTGGACAACTATACTTGCAGATATGAGACTTCAATTCGTTCTCAGTAAAAGTCTTCAGACACATCAAGCATTGCTGTTTGTCTTCTTTAATTTGTCGGCAGACTTCAGTGTGACTTTGGTGCGTGTGTAACGGATAAAATAATTCACATTTCAAACACTTTAATAAGGATTCTTCATGGTCCATTTTATAGTGGTCCAGCAACTCGCTCTTGACAATTAATTTGTGACAGAACTTGCATTTTACTTTGTAATGTGATTCACGATGTGCCTTTAAATGTTCTTTTTGTCCTTTACATTTCATTTTATGTATTTCTAAAGTTTTGTTTGAAGGTAGCCTCAATGAACAGTTATCACATCTGACTGTATTTCTTATAAGAGTGGATTCATTTTGTTCTTCCAACATTTCATTATTTTGGTCTGTGTCTAGAATAGGTTCATCTTCTACTACAAGAGAATCACGACTTTTACTATCCAACTCAATTACGATATTTTTAATTTCTGTTTTGGACTCTGGTAACTGATTAAAGATATTATTAGATATAATAATTAAATCGTTTACATAATTGCCAAAAATTTGGGACGTTTCTTTAGCAGTTTCTACGAAAATGTAAGACTGGATCAGCTTTTCCAAACAGCTGTTGCATATGTTTGAACTTGCTAGGCTGTAATTGGCCTGAAATAACAGAAATAAATGATTAAAATTCTGTTTACAATTATACAGTTCAAGAAATATAAGATTTTTTTTTTAATTGCAATAAACTAGTGCTTGACTGCGACCCCACCTGATGATAAGCAGTGATGTAGTCGTTGATGGTGAGGCCACTCTAGTTTATATAATTTAACATATTATAATTTTTATTTAAATTCAACGTAGACACTAAATTATAGGACTTTTTAAATTATCTAATATGATAAAACGCTCATGTATATATAACAAACATACCTTTTTAAACACTACATCGACGAGCCCCCGCACACGCGTCGCATGAGTTCGCTCACTAGCAATAATCTCTAGCTCCTCATCGATGCTGTTCATACTTTCGTTACTGTCCAAGCATATTCCACAAAACTTCGAGCTGTGCAGAACGTTTTTGAGCTTCAACTTGAAGCTGTCCATCTTTATAAAACCTGAGAATGAGAAAAATAATCATATTACTTACTGAATTAGTTTTTTTTTTTAATACAAATAATTTGACTGGCCTGTTGGTCTGGTGGTTAGTGGGCCTCACTGCTATACTGGAGGTTGCTGAACAAACAGCACAAAGAGGTGCTGTCTCCGGTTTTCCCTCCAAATCAGGGACTTGTGCCCCCAGTTACGCCCGAAGAAGTGTATGTGGCTCTTCGCCGCATGAAAAACCGGAAAGCTGTCGGTGCCGATGGAGTCCCTATTGAAGCCTGGAAGGCGATGAGTCCTCGTGGTGTGGGCATTTTAACCCACCTATTTAACCGCATGCTCCTCACCGGAAAGATCCCGAGTCAATGGAGACTGAGTATTATCACTCCAGTCTTCAAAGGCAAGGGATTGGTGCAGGAGTGTGGCGACTACCGTGGGATTAAGGTTATGTCCCACACCATGAAGCTCTTCGAGCGGGTGATTGACTCTCGGATCTGACAGGAGTGCACCGTCTCGGGATGTCAATATGGGTTTCGACCAGGCCATGGCGCCATGGACCCCATCTTTGCCCTAAGGGTTACCATGGAGGGATACAGATCGAAGAATACGCCTCTGCACCTCTTGTTCCTAGACATGCAGAAGGCCTTCGACTGTGTCCCCCGTGATGTGATCTGGTGGACGCTGAGATCCAAAGGAGTGCCCGAGACCTATGTTGACATCATCAGAGATATGTACCGAGACTCCGGTTCTGTGGTTCGGACCGCTGTTGGCGATACGAAACCCTTCCCCACCCTTCACCGTCGGAGTTCACCAGGGCTCCGTCCTTAGTCCGTTTCTGTTCAGCGTGGTGCTGGACGTGCTGCCCTGGCTGCTCATGTATGCAGACGACATCGCGCTGGCGGACTCGGACAGTGGACGTTTGGTTCGACGTGTGGAAGCGTGGAAGGAATCGCTGGAAAACGGCGGTCTGAAGATTAATCCGGCGAAGACCGAGTACTTGGCCTGTAACACAACAAACGCTGCTCCTGTTCGCATTGGCGAAGATACAGTCGAGCGCACGGAACAGGTCAGGTACTTGGGATCGGTGCTCCACGAGTCCGGGGACGTCGATTGCGACGTCGAGTCACGTATCTCGGTGGCCTGGGCGAAATGGCGTGAGGTGGCGGGGGTTATCTGTGACCCCAAAATGCCGGTTAGGCTCAAGGACAGGCCTAATGATAGTCTATTAGACTATCATTAGGACTGTCCTTTTGTATGGCAGTGAAGCGTGGCCTGTACTTGAGCGGCATAAGCAAAGCCTGCGTGTCACGGAAATGAATATGCTGCGCTGGATGTCGGGAGTTTCGCGGAAAGACCGCATTAAAAACTCCAAACGACATGCGTGCTAATGGGCTTAAGGCAAGGAACGCTAAAGACCGAGCGAAGTGGAGGCGATCACTTGATCTGTGTCCGGGTTTAATTTATCTAAAATATAATAATAATAATAATTAATAAATCGTTTATTTATAAAAATAGGACATGAATATAGTAAAGTACAATATAATATTAAAAAGAGCACAGTTTCTTATTTGCCTGAACTAGGGTGACCCTGTGTTTCAGGCTAGAAAGAGCTTAAATACAAACTAATAAATTAACACCAAATACAACTAATTTAAAAACTACTGAATTTAAACATATATTGTGTTTTATTTACAAACTGTAAGTAGGTCTTCTGTCTCTACATACGATACACTTAGGAAATATTGGAAAATAGTCTGTTTACATTTATACTTATTTAATTTGTAGATACTTAATATTCTATTTAATTTATTGTATAAAAATGGGCCTAAAAAGGTAAAAAATCTTTTAACAAATACAAATTTTGACGAAATATTAGAGTCGCAAACAATATCATTCCGTCTCTTATTAATATTTTCGGCGTTGTAGGAAAGCATGGTGTGCTGTTTTAGTATTAAGTGCATTATAAAAAGCTGGCGAACAGTAAGCACGTTACAGCGTTTGTATAGCTGATCTGTAGGATAAAGAAAGGGAAGGAAGTTGGCTACTTTTAAAATTGCTCTCTGAGCTCTTTCAAGAGGCAGCAGGTTAGTTTTATGTGCTCCACCCCAGGAAGTGATACAGTACTGAATTACAGATTGGCCTAGTGCTAAATAAATCTGGGTCACCAATTTTGAATCTGCAATAGCTCGCAATTTCTTGAAAACATAAATTAATTTGCGAACTCTTTTTACTATATTTTCAATATGTTGTCTAAAAGAGAGCGTTTCATCAATTATAACCCCGAGATATTTAATGTCGCGCGTTTTGAAGATGCATGGACAGTCACACATGCTGGTAGAGCGGAATCCACAATTATGGGCGTACAGATTGGGGTTAGCAGTGTTAGAATGAGGCTTGCGCATGCAAAAGTAGATGTATTTTGTCTTGTCAGCATTTAATGTTAGTAAATTGCTTTGAAGCCAATTAGTCACAGTGTCGAAACCTATTTGAGCATATTCGTACAATTCGCTGCTGGTCTTAGCGGTAAATATTAAGGCCGTGTCGTCGGCATATGACACGATTTTGCCTTGTTTTATGTTTAGGTTACATAAATCGTTAATATATATCAAAAATAGGGTCGGGGCCAGGATACTTCCCTGGGGAACACCATATCCAGAACATATTTGCTCGTCGCTCGTTGTATCGTCTATTTTGACACATTGATGTCGATCAACTAAGTAGTCAGCAAATAGTTTTAGCGGCGTTCCTCTTATTCCAATGCTCTCTAATTTGTTTATTAGTAAAGGAACTGACACCGTGTCAAATGCCTTCGCCAGATCAAGGAACACCCCCAGGGTCTGTTGTCCTTTGCCAAGTTCTTCAGAGACGTAATCTGTTAGGCTGTGCACTGCATCAGCTGTGGATAATTTGGCTCTAAAACCAAATTGCGCTGGTGACAACAGTTGGTTTTTTTCTAAATAGTTTACTAGTCTACTGTTTAATATTTTTTCCAGTATTTTTGAAATGGAGGAAAGTATCGAAATTGGCCTATAGTTATTTACTAAGTTTTTGTTTCCGGATTTAAAAACGGGGATTACCACTGCTTTTTTCAGAGATCTAGGGAAAATTCCTTCGGAAAGACAGATTCGAAATATATGCGTCAAAGGCGGAACAAGGATATGCTGACAGAGTTTAAGGATCTTATTACTAATATTATCCCATCCTACTGCAGAGTCCTCTTTTAGTGCACAGATAATTCGAGTAACTTCGTCTTCGTCAGTATCTAGTAATCCAAAAGAATATAAGGTACACTTGTTTCTTAAATCAAGCGAAGGTTGTTGGACAATGTTTTGTGTTGGAATCTGCTCTGCAAGAGTTTTCCCAACATTTACAAAATAGTTATTAACATGGTTAGCTGATGAAAGAGGTGAGGGATTAATAAGCAATAAACTCGAGTTAGATTCACGTTTTTTTGCCATGTAAGTGACGTTTTTAATATGTTTCCAAAGTTGCTTACTGTTGTTTCCTGCTTTATTTAATTCATTTTTATCGTAATTATTTTTTAAGTTCTTTAAGATGTTATTGCAAAAATTCCTGTATCTTTTATAAGTGATTTGAGTGATAGGATTATTAGGGTTTTTCTTTGCTTTCTGATGAAGTTTGTCTCTCTGTCTTATGCATCGAATCAAGCCCGGAGTAATCCAAGGCTTAATATTATACTGTTTCTTGTTTACGGAAGAAATAGTAGTGTTACGTAATATTGCAAGTTGAACATGTTGAATAAAGTACGATAAAGCAAAATTAGCGTCAGCAGTATTGTACACTGGGTTAAAGTCAAGATTGCGTAAATCATATTCGAGTTTATTTGTGTTTAATTGCGTTTTGGTCCGAGGTCGATTTAGCCTAGGTAGCGTTAGGTTAAGGTGAAGTAGGACAGCGTGATGGTCTGTGATTGTTGAGTCAGCAACAAGTGTGATATACGATAAACTGGATTTAATCATCATATGATCGAGACAGGAACCGCTTTGATGAGTAGGCAAAGAGTGAGCGGGGAGAAAACCATGGAATGAGCAGATATTAAGATAGTCTTGGGTCCCTGCATCACAGATTTCAGAGTTTATGTTTATATTAATATCACCCGTTAGTATGACATTCTTATAAGTGCCCAGTGATTGAAAAATTTGATTTAAGGAAGCGAGAAAAGTTTCTAAGTTTCTAACAGAAGGTGATCTATACATAGCTATTATTGCTGTGGTTGTACCAAGTTTGATGATCAAGCAATTACTCATACAGTCCTTAGGAGTAAATTCTTCAACTGTAACCTTTAATGTATCCTTGCAATAAACAACCACCCCATCATTTTGATTATTGTTTATAGTGGTATGAAATAAATTATACCCAGGTATTTCTGGAAGGTTAGCCTGATGATCACACAGCCAACACTCGGTTAGTGCCAAAATGTCACAATCAAAGTTCAGTCTATGGAGAAAAATGTTAAAGCTATCTATGTTCTTATTTATACTGCGAATGTTTTGAGTTAATATGGTGAGGGATTTTTGAGTGTCGGAAAAATATTGTTTGCAATCCTCAACCCTACATTGTTTCGAAACAGTTACAAAAGTATTATCTATATCGGACAATAAGTGATTATCCATAATTTAACAAAAATATAAAACAGTAACTAAGTCTAAAATATAAACAAATAAGTGACGCTCTCAGGCGCCTTCATAGTCAATAGAGTTAATATACCTGTTCTCAGCTGATTTCTTAGCAGGACACTCTAGATCTCCCGTCCTATGGTTGGCAGGTTTTTTGAAACGCAAACATGTTGCACATTTTGGCGTTTCGGTTTTCTTTGTGCAGTCCTGAATTGTGTGTCCTTCTTCCCCACAGTGTCCACATGTAGGAGCGGTAATTTTGCACGTCTTGGCAGCATGACCATACTGCTGACAGTTGTAACATCTTGTTACCAGAGTAAAGTCTCGAACTGGACAAGACGTCCAGTTGATAAATACTCTATCCTGCGTGATGAGTGCCTTGCGAACAGAGGCTGGAACTTCTATAATATAGTTACAGTTTTCAGCGTCTTTCCTGCCAGATTTATGGCTAAGTTTGATTGAGGTCAAAAATGTATCTCTGGTCATATTTGGTACTTTATCGGTCAAGTTTTGGTCATAAATACATTTGAAGACCTCGTTTTCAGCCATTGATGCTGGGACTCCTATAACTATAATGCGTGGCTTGCGTTTTTGCGGATCGTCGACGGTGAGTCCTGAAGAAGCTAGTTGAACTGATTTCTTGAGCTTTTCTAGATCTTCTTTAGTCTCTGTGCTAATAATAAGTCCTCCCTTTCCTATTTTTCGAACGCCTCTGACTTTTAGCTTCATGTCACCAGGGCAAACAATTTTCTGGACGATGTTCTTTGTCTCGTCACTGGTCTTCGAGTTGTCACGGGGATATATCGCCACGGAGCTATAAGTATTAGGACGAACAAAGCTATTTGACCCTTTCTTCACCATATCGGCAAAAGATGAAACGGCGGGTCCCTGCTTTCCACACGAATCTTTTATGGTCCGGTTCATTTCCAACACACAATCCCTTAAGTCTCGGTCGTTGGATAAAGTTTGCAGGGACGTATGGGCCTTCATTGCATTGTTCTTCAGCGATTGGTATTGGACTGCCAGTTGAGAAACTCCGTGTCCAATGTTTCGGCATATATTGCTTATTTTAAGCTTCTGATCGCTGTTTAATTTTCCTTCAGAGGAAATAGTGCATACCTCATTCAAGTGGTTCGCAATAGAATTCAACCACTTCTGAATCTCAGGAGTTGAGATTATCTCCATTTTATCCTCTTCCTGGGCTTGTTCACGACTAGGTTGCTGGGGCTGCGTCGGTGTAGGTGTAGGAGGAGGGCTGTGCCGCGTCATCCTACTCCGATTGAAGGGACTGCTATCCATATTTTTAGTAAATTATAATCCAATTATATCATTTTAAATTTGTCAGCACTTGCAAAGTGAGTCAGTAAAACACGATAGTACACTAAAACTAGGTCACTATTTACGCAAATGTTAATTTATTAAAATTTAATGCATTGATGAGCACGTCTGAAAGCGGTGAGTGCGACGGAATCAAATCAAATGTATGTATTTAGAAATATATAACTCAGTAACTACTATGCTGACAGGCCAGTCAAATGTGTTCAAACATGAAGTTTGGCCAAAAAACTATTAGACGGCCGATGTGCCTACTTTGTGGAATGCTCAACATTGCCTTCGAAAACCAATACTTCGTATTTTTTATTTAATACTCGTATAAACATTATATTATACCTATGTATAATAAAATTAATAATTTAATTAATTAGTGCATTAATTTACAAAAAACTAAGATTTATTGTGATTGAATGATTTTATTCAAGTGTGTGTCTAAAAGACACACACACAGGATAAGGTAATCAACCTGTATTCTAGGGTTAAAAAAATCATTACACATTAGACCCGTTTCTGAATGACAAGTTTAATTATTTAAAATTCTGGAAATATCGTGTTATTAGTTATTGCAATTTTATTGTAATTGTATTATTTATTAAAATATTTATTCTATACGCAAGATACGCGCTTTAGTCGTGGTGTTGCGGATACCAGCTCGAAATACAAATTATATATAAAAACGAATCGCAAAATGTGTTGCCAAGCGCAAAACTCGAAAATGGCTGAACCGATTTCGCTAATTCTTTTTTGTTGTATTTGTAATTGTCCGGAGAAAGTTCTTATGAAAAAAAAATAGGGTAGAGCAGGGTACAGTGGAGTAAAGTAGAAAATTCTGTTGCCAGAAGCGAAGCTGCGGGTAAAAGCTAGTACAAAATATTGATTACAGTCGAAGATAATTTTTTGTTGACACTGTATTTTTCATGACATTTTAATTAATATTGATTTCATTTAGCCAGCTGTAATATTGCCGAAATTATCTTTTGCACGACTTTCATTTTATTCTATTTTAATTTTGTCAATTTTCATTTGATGACATTGTTTTTATAATGAGATTTTGTACAATTAATTTACTTTTGGCATTTGCATATTATGTATGCCTTTCGGCGGAACATAGGATGAACCAAACATTATATTAGAAGTGCTCTGTGTTTACAAAATTAATAAATGAAAAATAAATAAAACCAAAAACAACTTACCAATATTTTTTTCTACAGTTGTATCATTTGTAAGGCTGGTAGATGTCACACGCATCGACTGTTGAAGTGGTTCATCATCATCATCACCGTGGTAATGATGATCATCATCGTCATCGTCATGATAGTCATGATCATCAGCTTTCTGCCCTTGCCCCGTTTTATTCATGGTTGTCGCAACACTTTTAGGAGCTGAAATAAAATATGGAGAAGAATAAGAAATTTTATTTATCTTCATGTACAGTAGTGGTTCATAGGCGGACTTAATGCTACAAGGCATTCTCTACCAGTCAACCTTTAATAAGCATGAAAAAATGTATTTATTCATATCCCTTTGTTTATTTTTGCTTACATTAACTAAACTATCATCATCATGATCTAACTTTAACCTATATTAAAACTATACTAACTTGTTGTTCTTGATTTCCGCTTCAGTACATCCTTTGAAAGTAATGGGTTTGTCTGAGATGTGGATGGTTGAACATCTATTTGTTTCGCTATATCCTTTGTAGAAGGTTCTGTTTCTGTATGAATTGAAATATCTGTAAAAAAATTAAACTATAACATGTATAAAAGGAAAAACAAAACATTTAGATGATGACTTTCATTATGATTTGCAACATACCTTCCACAATTGTTTGCTTCATGTTGCTGCTCATATCCTCCGACATTGTAACTGAAGCAGCCGGCTCAACAGATACTTCTGCAGCTTCAGATGGGCTGGTCATATCTAGAAAGCAGGAATAATCTTATTTGAAAAGAAAATGCACATTTTTTTATTTATTTTTTAAATAAGAAAAAAACATTAAAATTTATGTTAGTCTATAAATCAAACTGTTTTTATGTCATTGCATTTCATTTGTGATTCAACTGGCACTAAGAATGAAAATCTAGAAGGTATTTGCATACCTATTGTCTTTCTATTATGTCTCTAATTACGGTACTCAAAAGGTTATAGCTACTTTATAAATTCATAGACACAAAGTGAGGTCAAAAGTTGAGGTGTGCCCCACTTGGGCAGAGCATCGCCGTGTCCTCGTGGGAGCGATCGGCGGCGGCGATCTCTCGCGCTGGGCCTTGGTAGAAGCCATGGTTCGGAGTGAGGGGGAGTGGCAGGCGGTCGCCTCCTTCTGCGAAGCAGTAATGCTAGCAAAGGAGGAGGCTGACCGCATAAGGTAACGGCGTTTGCGCCCCAGACGCCGCCGGGATTCCGATCCTGACTTCCTGCCACCGTAGGCGCGGGCTTGCGGACGGTGAGCATTGGGTAGCTCGCCGTCCGGTCGTCTGGTAATCGTCCGGACCAAGCCCAGTCGTCGACGGCGCGCACTGTTCCCGCGCGCCTCGGGGAGTTGTCAGCAAACCGTAGGGACCCTGCAAAAGGGTCGAAGTCAACTGGGCCAAAGGTTCGCGTCTGAACGGCAGGCTCTTGCTGGCCCTGGTAATTATGTCAATTTAGGAATGGTCTAGCCCACTAACCACCAGACCAACAGGCCAGTCAAATTATTTGTTTTAAAAAAAAACTAATTCAGTAAGTAATATGATTATTTTTCTCATTCTCAGGTTTTATAAAGATGGACAGCTTCAAGTTGAAGCTCAAAAACGTTCTGCACAGCTCGAAGTTTTGTGGAATATGCTTGGACAGTAACGAAAGTATGAACAGCATCGATGAGGAGCTAGAGATTATTGCTAGTGAGCGAACTCATGCGACGCGTGTGCGGGGACTCGTCGATGTAGTGTTTAAAAAGGTATGTTTGTTATATATACATGAGCGTTTTATCATATTAGATAATTTAAAAAGTCCTATAATTTAGTGTCTACGTTGAATTTAAATAAAAATTATAATATGTTAAATTATATGAATTAGAGTGCTTCACCATCAACGACTATCATCAGGTGGGGTCGCAGTCAAGCACTAGTTTATTGCAATTAAAAAAAAATCTTATATTTCTAAAACTGTATAATGTAAACACAATTTTAATCATTTATTTCTGTTATTTCAGGCCAATTACAGCCTAGCAAGTTCAAACATATGCAACAGCTGTTTGGAAAAGCTGATCCAGTCTTACATTTTCGTAGAAACTGCTAAAGAAACGTCCCAAATTTTTGGCGATTATGTAAACGATTTATTTAGTATATCTGATAATATCTTTAATCAGTTACAAGAGTCCAAAACAGAAATTAAAAATATCGTAATTGAGTTGGATAGTAAAAGTCGTGATTCTCTTGTAGTAGAAGATGAACCTATTCTAGACACAGACCAAAATAATGAAATGTTGGCAGAACAAAATGATTCCACTCTAAGAAATACAGTCAGATGTGATAACTGTTCATTGAGGCTACCTTCAAACAAAACTTTAGAAATACATAAAATGAAATGTAAAGGACAAAAAGAACATTTAAAGGCACATCGTGAATCACATTACAAAGTAAAATGCAAGTTCTGTCACAAATTAATTGTCAAGAGCGAGTTGCTGGACCACTATAAAATGGACCATGAAGAATCCTTATTAAAGTGTTTGAAATGTGAATTATTTTATCCGTTACACACGCACCAAAGTCACACTGAAGTCTGCCGACAAATTAAAGAAGACAAACAGCAATGCTTGATGTGTCTGAAGACTTTTACTGAGAACGAATTGAAGTCTCATATCTGCAAGTATAGTTGTCCAGAATGTGCGGAAGTACCTTGCATGCATTACAAGTACTTGAAGTCTTACAGAGAACAGATCTTAAACAATGCTGACAAAACGAAATGCGTTGACTGCGACTATGTTTGTAAAAGTAAAGAGGCATTACTTGAACACATAAACCGGGACCATTTAAACCATCATCCGTACACATGTGATAAATGTGGAAAACAATTTTATTCCAAAATTGTCTTAGGAGCTCATATTCTCAGACTCCACGAGGACAGTTTTGTGTGCCAGTTCTGTGACTCGGAGTTCAGAAATATTAACAATTATGAAATTCACGTGGAATCCTGTGAAGATATAAAAAGGGAGTTTGCTTGTGAGAACTGTCCAGCCTCTTTTGATTTTCTTGATAGTTTGACGAACCACATGAAACGAAGACATAGCACAAATATCTTCCCCTGTGGCGTTTGCAATAAAGTGTTCCTGAAATATTCCCAAAGAAAAGAGCATGTAGTTAAAGTTCACAGTGAGCTTGGAATGAAAATTGTAGAATGTGCTGTGTGCCAAGAATCATTTGATAACCAAGACGATCTGGTGCAGCATTTGAAGTCTCATGGTCCTGACGTAACGATATATCCATGTATGATCTGCGACACGGAGTATCAGACTTTGAAACAGTTTCAGGCACATAGCAAGATACACAAAGGACCATTTGCCACATGCCATGTTTGTGGTAAAGAAATGAGGGAGATCCTGCTGAAAAAACATTTAACTACACATTCAAACCCAATAAAAACATGTGAAACATGTGGAAAATCTTTTCGAAATAAGTACTTATTAAAAATTCATCAGAAAATTCATTTAGAAAATGTCCCTTGTCCTAAATGTGAGAAAATGATCAACCCAGCGAAACTACCCAGCCATTTGCAAGGACATTTGATGAATGAAAAAGAAATGAAAAAACATGAGCCTAAATATAAATGTAACCTGTGTGAATATAAGACCTGGGACAATACACATCTAGAAAGTCATATGAATCAATACCACTTGAAAACAAAGCCCTATATCTGCCATATATGCAGCAAAGACTTCGCTGGAAGACATTACCTGAGGCAACATATTAAAACACATAACGTGAACAGTGTTGCCTGCATGGTATGTCTGAAGAGTTTTGCCAATACTACCCGCTTGAAGATGCATCTGCGTCTACACACAGGAGAAAAGCCATTCACTTGTGAAATTTGTGGCGATCAGTTTCGGTTAAGAAATATTTTGACCATGCATAAGTTAAGGAAGCATTCAGATAAGACTATATTTTGTCCATTATGTTCAAATAAATTTCACACAAACAGAGATTTGAGAAAACATGTGACGCGAGTGCATTGTAAGCAGAAAAAGGAGACTAAGCGAAAGTGGTCTATGAACCAATAGCAATACTGTCATGGTACTTATTTAGGGATACCTCAACTACACCCTTGTGTAAAGGTGCATCAAAATCTGATCCGCCAGTTTTGAGAAAAATAGTACTTTAGAATACACGTATTTTACAACAATTTGTGATACTTTTTTATTCTGATTTTTAGGTATTCTCCTAATTTTTTTTTTGTGTTTTTTAATCTGTATCTATTTAATGAACAAAACAACGAAGAACCAAAGTAATGAATTACAAATAAATGAGGAATCTAGAGCATAAAAATGCAAAAATAAAATCCGAATAAAGTACGCAAAATGGCATTGATTTATAATTACTTTCATATTTTTTTAGATTTTGGATATGTTTTTATAAAAGGAAGGAAGGCTACAATATCACGTCCTGCTGAATTTGTAGTTTCTATTATCATAGACGAACTATAAATAAAAATATATTATGTATAAAAAAGTTGTTTCATTGCCCTGATATACAATGTACATCAGGACAACTTGTACAGTAAAGACCACATCAAGTTTAACACCACCAATGTAAGCTGAGCTCGCATTTGTACTGCGCGTCATACAATACGCGGCCGGTCCAAAGGTTGAGGTGTCAAGCTCAACATGCTCTTAAGTGTACCAGGGGAGTACAAAAAACGATTTTTTTTGTGCTCCACTGGTGAGTAGTCCTCCTTTTTTATGTATCGTATTGATTTTGCTTAGCAAACAAACACAACAATGGAATATAATACAGTCAGAAGTCATCATCATCAACCTAGCGTAAGTCCCGCTTTCCTGCCTAGTCGCCTCCACTTCGCTCGGTCTTTTGCGTCCCTTGCCTCAAGCCACGGACCAAGTCACGGACCTGAAGGCTGCCCCGGATGCGGGAGTTTTTAATGCGGTCTTTCCGCTAAACTCCAGACATCCGGCGCAGCATATTCATTTCCGTGACACGCAGGCTTTGCTTATGCCGCTCAAGTACAGGCCACGCTTCACTGCCATACAAAAGGACAGGCCTAATGATGGTCTTATAGACCTGTCCTTTGAGCCTAACCGGCATTTTGGGGTCACAGATAACCCCCGCCACCTCACGCCATTTCGCCCAGGCCGCCGAGATACGTGACTCGACGTCGCAATCGACGTCCCTGGACTCGTGGAGCACCGATCCCAAGTACCTAACCTGTTCCGTGCGCTCGACTGTGTCTTCGCCAATGCGAACAGGAGCAGCGTTTGTTGTGTTACAGGCCAAGTACTCGGTCTTCGCCGCATTAATCTTCAGACCGCCGTTTTCCAGCGATTCCTTCCACGCTGCCACACGTCGAACCAAGCGTCCACTGTCCGAGTCCGCCAGCGCAATGTCGTCTGCATAAATGAGCAGCCATGGCGGCTGCTCATGTAAGTCCCTGATGTTAGAGGACAGCACGTCCAGCACCACGCTGAACAGAAACGGACTAAGGACAGAGCCCTGGTGAACTCCGACGGTGATGGGGAAGGGTTTCGTATCGCCAACAGCGGTCCGAACCACAGTACCGGAGTCTCGGTACATATCTCGGATGATGTCAACATAGGTCTCGGGCACTCCTTTGGATCTCAGCGTCCCTCCTCCGTCGGAGGCCTTCTGCATGTCTAGGAACAAGAGTGGTAAACCTTAGGGCAAAGATGGGATCCATGGCGCCATGGCGTGGTCGAAACCCATATTGACATCCCGAGACGGTGCACTCCTGTCGGATCCGAGAGTCAATCAGCCGCTCGAAGAGCTTCATGGTGTGGGACATAAACTTAATCCCACGGTAGTCGCCACACTCCTGCACCGATCCCTTGCCTTTGAAGACTGGAGTGATAATACTCAGTCTCCATTGACTCGGGATCTTTCCGGTGAGGAGCATGCGGTTAAATAGGTGGGTTAAGATGCCCACACCACGAGGACCCACCGCCTTCCAGGCTTCAATAGGGACTCCATCGGCACCGACAGCTTTTCGGTTCTTCATGCGGCGAAGAGCCACATGCACTTCTTCGGGCGTAACCGGGGGCACAAGTCCCTGATTTGAAGGAAGAACCGGAGACAGCACCTCTTTGTGCTGCTTGTTCAGCAGCTCGTGGTAGTACGAGCGCCATGTCTCCTTCACCGCGAGGTCCACGCATAACAGATTGCCGTCAGGGTCTCTTACACAGCGGCACTTAGTGATATCCAGTGCCGCTTTGACCCTGGAACGTGCCAACTTATAAATAAGCTTCTGCCCCTCAGACGATTCCAACTTATCATAAAGTGGCTGTAAGTGGTCTCGTCTGGCTCTGGCTACGGCCCTCTTGGGGGAACGTTTTGCAGCTTTGTATGCGTCGCGGTCTTCGGGAGATTTGGAAGCTTGCCACATTTTGAAGAGAGCTTTCTTCACTCTGATCTCCCTCAGGACTGTGTCATCCCACCACCAAGTTGCCTTGTCACACTTGCGGCCGCCCCTGGACAAGCCAAACACCGACTTTGCTGCTTCAGTGATGGTAACCTGAATCCTGTCCCAGTGGCTTTGCACAGGTTCGCCATCGGTACCATCGCACTTGTCGCCGATGGCCGACGCGAACGACTGGGACGTGGCTTCATTCAGTCGCCACCACCGTATTCGGCGTTGTTGGCGCTCAACAAACTTGACCCTAGGCTTCACGCGCAAGTCCATGACAAGGAGACGGTGTTGTGCAGTGAGACTCTCGCCGGGTATGACCTAGCAGTTGGCCACCTTACTGATATGGTGCCTCCGTATGAGTAAGAAATCGATTTGGGTAGCGTACCTCCCGCTCTTGTAGGTAATCAGGTGTTCGGATTTCTTTTTCAAATACGTCTTCAAGATAGCAAAGCCGCACACGTTTGGAGGATATTCTCCCCTACAGCGTTACGGCTACCGTATCCAAAGCCACCGTGAACATGCTCAAACTCCTTGCACCTGTCACCCACATGACCGTTCAGATCACCACCCAAAACGATTTCCTGTGACAACGGGATGCCACGAAGCACCCCACCGAGTTGATCCCAGAACGCAGCCTTTTCAGCGTCGCTGCAACCGACCTGAGGCGCGTAGGCACTTATCAAGTGGGTTATAACCTCATCAATAAGCACACCCACGACCATAAGCCGGTTACTGTAGCGTTTCACCTCCAGGACTGCGTCTTGATACTCCTCGGAGAGTACAACGGCCACCCCGTTCTCCCCACCGGCTGCACCCGTGTAGATCAGTTTGTAGCCATTCCCGATGAGCCGGGACCTGCGGCCTTTCCACCGAGTCTCCTGCAGGAATGCCAGGGCCACCCTTCGCCTAAGAAGTACATCGGCTGACTCTCTCGCGCGTCCGGTCAGCGTGCCAATGTTTAGGCTGGCGAAACGGAGTTTACGGGTTCGGGCTCGCGTCTTTAGCCGTGTTCGCCCCTGACACGGTAGCCTCGCCACAGGAGTTGGGCGAATCTCCTGCGCGCCGTTTTGCGGCGGCGCCCTATCCTTGGCAAATAATTTTACTGTGCTATCCATTTTTTATTGGCTATTTGTGGCCTTTACGGGAGCGACTGCCGTCTGACCTCCCAACCCTAAGAGGGAAAGCCAGCGCCAGAACCTCGTCTGCTGTTCGGCAGGTGCCCGAACTTGCAGGGGAGGTTGACTTGGGCCTCGAAGATCGTTGTGGGGCCCCATATACACCCATCAACTTTGCTCATAACATCGTGTATTTAAATTTCAAAATATAAAAATAATTAATGTGTTGACATGTTTGATGGGTGCGCCATGGTTCCCTATCCATTAGCATACAATTTTAAGACCTAATATAACTTAGCATAATGTTGTTTGGCATAATTATATTTTCGCATAATATAATTACGCATAACAGCTCATGCATATTTTTTTTAAGCATAATGTCTGTAACCATAATAATGATTAGGCATAATATTTTAAAGCATAAACTTATTAAGCATAAAGTTCTAAAGCATAACTTTTTTAAGCATAAAGTTCGAAAGCATAACTTTTTTAAGCATAATATCCTAAAGCATAAAAGTTTAGCATAAATAACACATAAAAATATTAAAACATATTTTTGCATGCAAGCAAGCACGCAGCGTGCAAGCAAGCATGCAGCAGGCAGGGTTTCTGTGACGGCTCCGGCGCTGCGGCCCTCCGGCGGCCCCTCGCGTGCTAATCGTCGCAGACGGCTTTCGCTCACCACCGCAGCTTCGGCTTGATGCCGCCTCGCCCCTACGCGCCTACGCGATTTTAAATAACACTCTAGGGGTAGGACAAACAAGACTACGTGAAGTCGGTGTTGCAGCAATTCGATTCTGTATGAACATTGTTATTTATATTAATTGTATGCCTAAATATTATTATGCTAATAGCCATTAGGCCTACTAACGTTATGCTAAAAGTCTTTAGGCCTACTAACGTTATGCTAATAGTCAATATGCCTACTAACGTTATGCGAATCAAATTTATGCCAAAACAAATTAGTCTTTGACATGACTATGCCAACATAAAATGTATGCCTAAAAAAATTATGCCAAAGTATTATTATGCCAAAACAAATTGTGCCAAAATCGTTATGCCTAAGTATATTAGGACAAAAAACATTATGCGAAAAGAAGGGATCCCGTGCGCCATCCTTACAGTATTACCAACCCTCAAAAATAATTTTATTATAATAATAAGTGTATCCGAACGTTCCATTTTTTTGTCCATAGATTTAGAGACTTGCTGCGCTCCTACTTTAACGTCCTTGGTTTTGTCATCTCATGTTAAAAAAAAGAAACATTTAATTGGAGAAATACTGAAATAGTGCTAAAAGTGATTTTCTTCTCGCTGCTTACAATGCCGAGGAAAAGAAAACGACCTGACATAGGTCGTCGAAGTCGTGTAAATGTGCAACGAGCTACTTTACGCTCCAACCGCAGAGTGGCGGGGCAAGATCAAATTTTGTTGTGGGCAAGATATATTTTGCGAGGCCCCCTGATGGACGACGCAAAAGGACCGATTTTGTTGAGAAAGTTTTTTTTTTGATATTCGAATTTTTACGCGCCTACGCGTACTTTGTCCGGTGGCCGAAAATCGGTATCGGAATCCCAGCGGCCTCTGCGGCGTGGTTGCTTTTGATTTATGCGGTTGGCCTTCTCCTTTGCTAGCATTACTTCTTCGCAGAAGAAGGCGTTCACCTGCCACCCCTATTCGCTCCGGAACATGGCCTGTACCTAGGCCCGGCGCGAGAGATCGCCGTCGCCGATCGCCTCCACAAGACTCCACAAGGCGATAACAAATTTGCCCCGCCCAAGAGGGCATACCTCTACTGTGTGCTCTACCTTATCCTCCAGGCTCCAGGCTCCACAGTGGCAAAACCCGGGCGTCATTTCCTCACGAATCCAATGCCGTTACCTCCCGAACTTGCCATGTCCGGTAACAACTCGCGTATTTCCAGACAGGCTTCAAAGAGGGGTCTTACCGCCATATTATGTCGCTGTCGCCATAACATCATGACATCCCACAGGAATTCAATCCGCCATCCCGCGATTTGGCGCGGCAGTGGAGTTTCGTCCTGGTGTTGCATCTCCACGCACAAATCGTGCATGTGTGCAAGTACTGTTGCCCCCTGATCCCAAGGAGACTTGCCGTTTCACGGGAAACCGTGCGGTATCTCCGCACCATCCGTATTGCCATAACCCTCCGGCATGCGTTAAGCTACACTGGCGCTCCATACAAAGCCAAGGATCGAACGATTCCTACGTAGAGCCTCCGGCTGGAGGCTTCTGGACCTTGGGGATCCAGAAGTTCAGCTGGAGCCGCATGAAAGTAGCCCCAGTTCAATTCAGTTTGGGAGCCAGACTTCGGAAATGCTCGTCAATATACCACCGGCTGTCGAGGACGAGTCCCAAGTACTTCATCGTAGACCCAACGCCGATGCGAACTCCTCCATTAGGTGGGTATCCGTTGGCAGCTTATTCCGAGGGTCGTGGAACCACATGGCCTCGGATTTGTACAGCGCCACCTCGAATCGCAACTGTTGAATCCTGCCAACGACTATTGCAACCACGTGTGTCGCTAGTTCGACCGCCGCCTGGTACAGTTTCTCTTAGCTAGGACCGACGACGTCACAAAATAGCCGCAGCACGTAGTCGTACCCAATGTTCCACAAGGGTGGTCGTAGTACCGATCCCTGCAGAACACAACGAGTCATCTCTCGCCGTTGTCACTCTCCCTGGTGTTCGGGGTAGATGATATACTTGACCAATAGCTAGGCCACATTCACATGACAGAGATGGTCGGGCCCCCGGTGGTATTGCCAGATACTTGCCAGCCAATTTTGCGTTCACGGGCCTTCGAAGCGCGAGGCCCCTTGGACCGCGAGGCCGTGGGCGGTCGCCCACGTCGCCCACGCCTTACGCCGCCTCTAAACCGCACTAATGACCAGCGAGGGGCTGATAATGATAACAGTCGTACAAGTATGGGAGAATTACGTTCAAGAGTAAATAACTATGAAGTGGATAGGCAGAGAATGGAACGAGTTCGTGCAAATCGATCACAACAGCAGCGAGCACGGGATAATGAATTTAATCGATTTCGCAGACGCAATGCTCCCGTAAACCTCGAACGAGGAGCATTTTCCTATGATCCGGAAATTGATTATAGTGCCGACAAATCTGTGACGATTGGACAAATGTCAATCATTTGTCACATTGTAAGGCATTAAAATACAGTAGTGAACCTGCAGGATTATGTTGTGCTGGTGGCAAAGTACAATTGGATCCACCACCTGAACCGTTATACTCATTAGTTAAATTGTTATGGTCTGGCTCGGGCTTTGAATACATTTGTGTTTTTTTTTTTTAATTGACAAAGTGTTTTAGACTCTCTTGTGAAATATCTGGGAAAAGAATTTAATAAAATACTGACTATTTTGAAGTATATGCAAAATTCGAAATAGACTTTGTAGAACTTACTTAAATTCAATGTTGGGATAGCATTTCCTGTCAATCGTCTGCTTGGTGACTTAAAATAATCCTCAAAGTGACGATGGCAAATACGTATTGAATTATATATATAGTTGTTTCCTCTCTCCTGAGTTGCACTATCAAGTACGGATTTCCACTGGTCAAACTTCTCCGTATGAGGATATTCCCATTTGGGGAATCGGTGAAGAGGTCCTGAAATTTCAAATTTTTATTTTATGTTTAATGTGAAATATAAAACAGATGGACTGTAAGATTAACCATTTTACATAGCTGCAATATGCATAACAGGTGAGATATCATAAACATCAGCATTTACCAGTAACTGTTATAACAACTGCTGGATTGGTAATGTAAAAATATTAAAAAATTAGTTTTTAGGCAAAAATAAAATAGATACCTATAATGTTGATTATTTTGATCAATAAACAATTAATTTAAGTAGATTTTTATTTTTGTGGCAATATTTCTTTTTAATATTTGGTTACTCTGATAAAGAGTGCATTTTCCATTGTTTTTATTTAATCCCTTTTAACCTTTTCAATACTTTAATTAGAGAAATAATAGAAAGACAGGAAGTGAGCAAATGCCAGTATTTGCTTGGGGCTCAATAGTCTAAATACATGACATTGAGTTCCATACAAAAACTGAATTATAGTATTCTTATCAAAATACTTACCAGTTCCACCTGCAATGGCAAAATCATCACATTCTTGGGTAAGTGGGTTGTCTTAGGTTTGGGCTTGTTGGGTATTTGTAGGTATTCTTTGATATAATGATTTACAGCGTGCTATGATAACTAAATATTTAGTTAATAAATGTTCTGAAGACTCTGGCATGACGATACAATAGTGCCAGCCTTTTGAAGTTGAGGATAAGCTGAGCTATTGCCAGAGCTCAAACAAAATGAAGTCTAGTATTAAATTTAAAACTTGTTCTTAAAACTTGAAAACGGCAATGAGCAACCCGTAACATCCACCTCAATGTAATTGGGTGTAAAATGGTAACTTTAACTAGATCTCATTTGTTGGGTTTCCTTTTATGTACCTACTTAACTACCATACATAAGTTACTAATGAATAATTAAAGTAATTTATCACTTACCATCAAGGACACATCCAAAAAAGCACTTTAATTGTTTAATTTTCGGCATTTTCAAAACTAAGTCCGTAAAGATAAAAAACGAAGTCCGTGTACTGTGTAGGTATAGGTATACTATAGTGTTTTCGTAAAATGTACTTTGGTTTTCGTCCCGAGTTCCCTGACTGACAGTTCTTGTCTGACAATTACAGTGATGTGAAATTAACGAAATTTAATCGATTTTTTTATAATATCGATTCAGTTGACAAAGAAAGTAGAATCGGATTGCTAATTTTCGATTTTTTTCCTATTAATATCCTAATGTTATAAATGTGAAAGTTTGTGGATGGATGTGGATGTGGATACTACATAACATCATGGAAGTAGAGCAAAAACCTGATATACCGCCGGCGAAACCGGGGGGGACCGCTAGTGATAAATAAAACGCAGTATATTTAAAATACTAGCGGCCGCCCGCGTTCTTAGCATCTATAGAGCATACATTTTAAATTTCAACTCTCTTACTTTAAACACATAGGACTTTCATACAAACTTCCAACCCCCCTTTATTAGAATCCTTTAAGGGTTGGATTTTGCAAAATTCCGTCTTAGTGATCACCTACGTTCTAAAAGGAACCCCCATGAAAACTCATTTCGCAACTGAGAGGTCCTTATGTTTTGTTCATGAAGACGTTTTTGTTTTATGGTAGGTAAAAATCATTCAATGACGAATCCCGCTCTTGGGTGGAGTGGGAAACAGTGTCAGACTCTTACTGACTAAACAACCTACCCCGTTCCTCCCTTGCCTTATTCCCAAAGCCCCGGTATAACGCTTTCGCTCCAACCCTCGGCTCCAGGAGGCTTCATGAAGACGTTGGGAACGCTCCAAGCTTGACTCTTGAGCGCGTAACTCAGAGTTTCTCTGACTTTATTCAGCAAGTCGTTGTGGACGTTAATGTGAAGATTCTACCATACGACGTATTTTTTCTGCCCGTGCTTGAGAACTATGTTTAGAAAATTTAAACCTGACTCTCTTAGGCATTTTAATCGTTTAAAAAATGTTAATAGCGTGTAATATTCTAGCTCTGAAAAGAACTGTTGTTTAGCCCTGAAAAGAACTGTTGGTTAGCCATGAAAAGAACTGTTGGTTACCCCTGAAAAGAACTGTCGATTAGCTCTGAGAAGAACTGTTGTTTAGCTCTGAGAAGAACTTTTGCATAGGTGTATTTTTAAGAACGAAATCCAAAACAAATCGCACGAAAATTATTAGATTTCGCGCACCACCGTTGCGTAAGGAGCCGACCTCGCGTCTGAGCCTCTGTGTGACCAGCCCGGAGGACACGGTGGAGGTGTGCCCAGCTTGGGGGAAGAGCATCGCCGTGTCCTCGTGGGGGTGATCGGCGGCGGCGACCTCTCGCGCCGGGCCTTTGTTCAGCTATGGGCCGCAGTGAGGAGGAATGGCAGGCGGTCGCCTGCTTCTGCGAAGCAGTAATGCTCGTAAAGGAGGAGGCCGACCGTATAAGGCAAAGGCAACAGCGTCCTCGCCGTAGCCGTCGCCGCCGCGATCCCGCTGATATCCGGCCACCGTAGACAATGGTTCGCCGACGGTGAGCAATGGGTAGCTCGTAGTTAGAATATTAATAATTTATTTGCTCTTCACTGTCAGAACTTGATTCTTGATTAGAGCTTATATCCATATCGGAAGGATACAAGGCAGACTAACTCGATTGCAGGATGGCCATTCCGATTTATCATTTTATGTCCGTAAGGAATGAGGAGCCACATCAGATTTTAAAAATCTGATCTCACTATTATTTAGCAGCAATATAGCTTATTTTGCAGCACGAATTCTAGATTTAGCAGCAAAATATATCACTAGTTATTTTAATGTAAATGTGGCTCCTCAATCTAAACGTCTGAATTGAGGAGCCACCTGGAACTCGTTAAGTAATTGATGAATATTTATGAAAATGTTGTATCATTTAGTAGCAATTTTGCATTTTACCCTCTAAAAATTTAGCTTCTGTAGCGCTAAAATGAAAGAAAATACAATACTTTTAATATGGCTCCTCAATCTAAACTCAAGAGGTGTATTTCTATTGGATGTGAGCGATTAATTAATATATCCGACATATTGATCATTTAGCAGGTGTTGTGTTTGTTTTTGCAGTATAGAAGTAAAATAGTAAAACAGTAAATTTTGTATAAGAACGCATTTTCTTTGGCTCCTCAATCCTGACGTTCTAATTATATATGTTTGACTGTAGCCACCTGAATTCCATTAATACGAGTATAATATGGTCAATCTATACAGAAGCTAAATTTTTAGACGGTAAAATGCAAAATTGCTACTAAATGATACAACATTTTCATAAATATTCATCTATTACATAACGAGTTCCAGGTGGCTCCTCAATTCAGACGTCTAGATTGAGGAGCCACTTTTGCATTAAAATAACTAGTGATATATTTTGCTGCTAAATCTAGAATTCGTGCTGCAAAATAAGCTATATTGCTGCTAAATAATGGTGAGATCAGATTTTAAAAATCTGATGTGGCTCCTCAATCCTTACGGACATATCATTTTTTTGTCGATTAGTGTCGATTAGGTAGTGTCAATCTCTATAGTCAGAAGTTCCGTTCAACGCATTACACATTTTCTAAATTTATACTTTTTTATTTTATGTACTTAATTTTATGTAGGTACTTAAATTATAATCACGATAATTTACTTTGTAATTTACAAAAGGCAGTATTTTTTTATCATTCGATTTGTAATTATTTTGCCGGTTTATATTTTTTTAGTCTAATGTAGCATGCGTGCCACGAAAAAAAATGAACTGTCAGGGTACTCATCATAGGGCGAAAACACTATAGTAAATTGTCTTTTTTGCGAAAAGACGCTATTTATTGCTGTGTTTGATAGTAACCTGTTATCTGTGCTTTATTGTTTGTCTATCAAAATAGATACAATGCCTCACTGTTGCGCTTTTGGATGTAAAGACACTAGTAAGTAAACATTTTGTATCGGCCACTAGCTCTTGCCAGTGGCTTCGCCCGCTTACATAAAACTTTTTATGTCACGTTCCACGGGAACGGAAAGTATCCTATGTCCGTCTCCTGGTTCTAAGCTACCTTCCCACCAATTTTCAACCAAATCGGTTCAGCCATTCTTGTACACAATAATAGGTATACTTAATAAAGAGGTAAAATTTGTTTTTATGTTATTTGTTTAAAGAAGGTAATCTCTGAAAGTACTGATCCGATTGCTAAAATTTTCTCTGATAGAAAGCTGCTTTATTGCTGAGTGACAGACTATATCTTATACTCCCGGGCGAAGTCGCGGGTAAAAGCTAGTTATGAATAGTGTAACTAACACTAATTTCTTTTTTATGTTACCGCAATCTGTATAATTCAGGTATTTTATACAATACCTAGACAATGTGTAGAATACCTGGGGCGTCCTGGCAGTGTATGAAATATATATAGAAAATATATATAGAATACTAAATTATACAGATTGCCGTCAACTTATATAATAGATTAATGACCCACTGCAAGGCTTCTCTTACCTATCTTCTTGTTCCTTAATCGAAAGGCGACACCTTTAAAACTCGACCACACGAATATAGTGAGAAGACTAAAAAGAACAAAACCGTTCGAGTTAGTGATAGTAAATAGTATTATGTAGCAAATGGCTACCTAATAAATACAAGAACGAAGTGTATTCGCCTTAATAGAGACAATAAGAAAAGTGCTATTGGACACATTCTTAGTAAAGACAATTTATTAGTTTAGGATAAAATAAAATTACTTATTAGTCTTTATATAGGCTAGATTGTAATAAAATTAGAGTCTATCCTTTGGATGTACTCTAGGATTAGTAAAAAAAAAAAACCTTTTAAACTAGAAAATATTTAAAGGTAAAAATATATTACAATAATATTTCCTTTGGTTTCAGGCATTGTGATGCATTCATTTCCGAACCCTGATAAATTTCCTGAGCGTTTCAAAACTTGGGTTAATCTTGTTGGAAACAAACTGGAAACATTAACAGACTATGACATTTATAAGAAGAAGAGAATATGTGATATTCATTTCACAGATGAACACCGTAATCGCTTCAAGCGTCTAAATGCACTTGCAGTACCAACTCTATATTTGCCAGGTGAGTTGCATATTAAATTACTTGAAACAAATTCAGGGAATCTGTTTAAATCAGATTTAGAGCAAAATTTAGAATAAATGAAACTAAATGTTTCTCCTCTTTTCTAAACATTTATTTTTGTAATTTACATAATACTCCCTTATATATTATTATACCTACTCTTTGCACAAACCGCACGAAACCACAAACGACTTCATTCAAATATGAACATAGATTATACATATTAATAGACGTGAGGCATAAATATTGGAATAGGTATGTGGATTAGGTATTTTTCGATACGGGTCCGTACTTAATCCAACCAAAGCGTCGAGGAGTAGGTATGGCAGACGATGTCACGATATTCGTACACAGAGAATATTCTGCACTGGAATCTACACCTTAAAATGTGAGAGTTAAGTTTCAAGTTCAATTAGCACTTCCGCTAGCGCCATCTAGGTGAGATACCACTGGACTAGTTAGTGCTCTAGCGATCTAAGTCGTTACGTATACGTCGTCGTGGGTCAGTGGCGCTATTGTGTAAATACTTTCGATGAAAAATAAAACATCTTTTTAATGAAAATAAATGCGTAAAAATCAGACACATGTAATAATATAATAATATGGATGAAATGAATGCAAAAAATTAATGCTCTGGTTTATTAATCCAGTTTTAATATTAATCAATTTTTCGATACTAAAGACAAAAAAATAATTATGTCGTTTGAGTAATTCTACCATGAGCCTTGACCTAACTTTTGGCAGTGCAAAAGTGCATCTTACGTACGTGACGTCTTTGCGATTTAATTTGAAGATCTCAAAAAATTATTACTTCAGTATTATAGTAGTTATAGATATATAATATTATTAGGTTAAGTGTAAATCTGACTGGCCTGTCAGCATAGTACCTAGTTAGTGACCCTGACTGCTATGCCGGAGGTCGTGGGTTCGATTCCCACCCAGGACAAATGTTTGTGTGAAGAGCACGATCATTTGTTCTGTGTCTGGGTGTAATTTATCTATAATATGTATGTATTTAGAAATATATAAGTATGTTTATCAGTTGTCTAGTACTCATAAGCTTAAGACTAGACGGCGCGGCGTTGTGATGGTCGTCGAAAAAAAAAAATACTGATAGTGTATCGTGAATAATTTAAGTTTACGTAAGTACTCTTAGTCCATAAAATACGAAATATCACGTTATGTCCATTATTCTACAATTTATCAAAAACGGAAGATCCATACCCCATGTCGAATATTTCTTATTCATCATCATGTCAGCCGAGCGACGCCCACTACTGGGCATAGGCCTCCCCAAGGATCTCCACAACGATCGGTCCTGTGCTGTCCGCATCCAGCGGCTTATTGGGTAAGAAATATTCGACATGGAGTACCACATACAGTATTTAATATCGGTACAGTATTTGTAATAGGCCAGCGTCTTTAATGAATAAAATATTCGGATTAGGTATTTTTAAATACTAGTATTAGGTGGAACAGGTATCATTTTTACCTAATCCAACCCATGTCTACATATTAATACTGAGATAGATACGCCACTCTATGATTCGAAAATTAAGTTTTGTGACCTCGGCCACCAGGTAGCGCAACAGTAGCTTAATGAAATAAATATTCTAAAATCGAAGACTTTATCTAGTACTTCACTATAAATTAGATTAAGAGAGTGACAAAAATAAAACACTGAAGATGGATTTAATTATTTTTATTTTTTTTTGCGATGTGCCCTGCCCATTGCCACTTAAGTTTGGCGATTCTTTTCGCTATGTCAGCAACCTTGGTTCTCTTGCGGATCTCTTCATTTCTGATTCGATCACGCAAGGAAACTCCGATCATAGCTCTTTCCATTGCCCTTTGAACTTGTCAATTTGTATTAGGCGTTTATCTCATTCATCTAGTTTTTATGTGTATGTGAGTGCGTTAGTTGGTGCCTGAAATCACAATTACCAAGGTATTAATGGGTATATTGGGATTTTACAAGGTTCGCGCCCATCTCTAGTCCGGGCACGCCGCGCGAGGACCCATTGCGAACAACCGCGCACCGCGGCCTTTTTGCTACGCAATAAAACACTCAAGTTTTCCATCGATATGACTACATACACACTCTTTAAATTGTATTAGCGACACTGTGCAGGAAATAATTCGGTTTACACTACTGGGCCGCCGCAAACTACGCGCGCCCGATACTTCGCGACGCGAGCCCTAAATACTTAAAACAATTTTGATGCTGGCAATATTTGCTAGCGTCAAAATGATAAAATCGATTGTTTTTCAATGAAGTTACTTTTATCGATTGTAGTGGCAGTCATTTGGAAGTATATGCATATTCTTAAAAGGCAAAATTAACTAATCAAATATTTTTTCTCTATGGTCCATGCATGACCTCATTTGGGCAATCCCCTTTCAGGATGTAATTCCAGTCCATTCAAAATTCAGACTATATTCTATTTTCTAGGGAGAACGCATAATTAAACAAAGCTTAGTTTCAATCATCATGCATTATTCAATTCAACAAATATTTAAAACTCAGCATCTTCATCAGTATCTTTAAATCTTCTAGTATCTTGACACAAATGATAGTATTTCTTATCTAGTCCTTTCACACGTCGAGGATCAAATCTCAAATTTTTCTGCTTACAATGCACTCGCATCACATGTGTTCTCAAATCTCTGTTTGTGTGAAATTTATTTGAACATAATGGACAAATTATAGTCTTGTCTGAATGCTTCCTTAACCTATGCATGGTCAAAATTTTTCTTAACCGAAACTGATCGCCACAAATTTCACAAGTGAATGGCTTTTCTCCTGTGTGTAGACGCAAATGCATCTTCAAGCGGGTAGAATTGGCAAAACTCTTCAGACATACCATGCAGGCAACACTGTTCACGTTATGTGTTTTAATATGTTGCCTCAGGTAATGTCTTCCAGTGAAGTCTTTGCTACATATATGGCAGATATAGGGCTTTGTTTTCAAGTGGTATTGATTCATATGACTTTCTAGATGTGTATTGTCCCAGGTCTTATATTCACACAGGGTACATTTATATTTAGGCTCATGTTTTTTCATTCCTTTTTCTTTCATCAGATGTCCTCGCAAATGGCTGGGCAATCTCGCTGGGTTGATCATTTTCTCACATTTAGGGCAAGGGACTCTTTCTAAATGAATTTTCTGATGAATTTTTAATAAGTAGTTATTTCGAAAAGATTTTCCACATGTTTCACATGTTTCTATTGGATTTGAATGTGTAGTTAAATGCTTTTTCAGCAGGATCTCCCTCATTTCTTTACCACAAACATGGCATGTGGCAAATGGTCCTTTGTGTATCTTGCTATGTGCCTGAAACTGTTTCAAAGTCTGATACTCCGTGTCGCAGATCATACATGGATATATCGTTACGTCAGGACCATGAGACTTCAAATGCTGCACCAGATCGTCTTGGTTATCAAATGATTCTTGGCACACAGCACATTCTACAATTTTCATTCCAAGCTCACTGTGAACTTTAACTACATGCTCTTTTCTTTGGGAATATTTCAGGAACACTTTATTGCAAACGCCACAGGGGAAGATTTTTGTGCTATGTCTTCGTTTCATATGGTTCGTCAAACTATCAAGAAAATCAAAAGAGGCTGGACAGTTCTCACAAGCAAACTCCCTTTTTATATCTTCACAGGATTCCACGTGAATTTCATAATTGTTAATATTTCTGAACTCAGAGTCACAGAACTGGCACACAAAACTGTCCTCGTGGAGTCTGAGAATATGAGCTCCTAAGACAATTTTGGAATAAAATTGTTTTCCACATTTATCACATGTGTATGGGTGATGGTTTAAATGGTCCCGGTTTATGTGTTCAAGTAATGCCTCTTTACTTTTACAAACATAGTCGCAGTCAACGCATTTCGTTTTGTCAGCATTGTTTAAGATCTGTTCTCTGTAAGACTTCAAGTACTTGTAATGCATGCAAGGTACTTCCGCACATTCTGGACAACTATACTTGCAGATATGAGACTTCAATTCGTTCTCAGTAAAAGTCTTAAGACACATCAAGCATTGCTGTTTGTCTTCTTTAATTTGTCGGCAGACTTCAGTGTGACTTTGGTGCGTGTGTAACGGATAAAATAATTCACATTTCAAACACTTTAATAAGGATTCTTCATGGTCCGTTTTATAGTGGTCCAGCAACTCGCTGTTTACTATTAATTTGTGGCATAACTTGCATTTTACTTTGTAATGTGATTCACGATGTGCCTTTAAATGTCTTGTTTGTCCTTTACATTTCATTTTATGTATTTCTAAAGTTTTGTTTGAAGGTAGCCTCAATGAACAGTTATCACATCTGACTGTATTTCTTATAAGAGTGGAATCATTTTGTTCTTCCAACGTTTCATTATTTTGGTCTGTGTCTAAAATAGGTTCATCTTCTACTACAAGAGAATCACGACTTTTACTATCCAACTCAATTACGATATTTTTAATTTCTGTTTTGGACTCCAGTAACTGATTAAAGATATTATTAGATATACTAAATAAATCGTTTACATAATTGCCAAAAATTTGGGACGTTTCTTTAGCAGTTTCTATGAAAATGTAAGACTGGATCAGCTTTTCCAAACAGCTGTTGCATATATTTGAACTTGCTAGGCTGTAATTGGCCTGAAATAACAGAAATAAATGATTAAAGTTCTGTTTACAATTTCAAGAAATATAAGTTTTTTTATTTATTGCAATAAATTAGTGCTTGACTGCGACCCCACCTGATGATAAGCAGTGATGCAGTCGTTGATGGTGAGGCACTCTAGTTTATTTAATTTAACATATTATAATTTTCATTTAAATTATATTATGTAATTAAATTATAGGACTTTAAAGAAAATTATCTAATATGATAAAACGCTCATGTATATATAACAAACATACCTTTTTAAACACTACATCGACGAGCCCCCGCACACGCGTCGCATGAGTTCGCTCACTAGCAATAATCTCTAGCTCCTCATCGATGCTGTTCATACTTTCGTTACTGTCCAAGCATATTCCACAAAACTTCGAGCTGTGCAGAACGTTTTTAAGCTTCAACTTGAAGCTGTCCATCTTTATAAAACCTAAGAATGAGAAAAATAATCATATTACTTTCTGAATTAGTTTTTTTTTAATACAAATAATTTGACTGGCTTGTTGGTCTGGTGAGTGGACTAGACCATTCCTAAATTGACATAATTACCAGGGCCTTGGCACAGTTGGCTTCGACCCTTCTGCAGGGACCAGTAGGGACCCACGGTTTGCTGAGAACTCCTCGAGGCGCGCGGGAATAATGCGACTAGGCTTATTTTACCTTGGCCTGGTTACCCAGTTGTCGACGGCGTTTTATAATCAGACGAAAGGTGGTATTGACACTTTAGATCAAATGTGTTCAAACATGAAGTTTGGCCAAAAAACTAATAGACGGCCTATGTACTTTGTAGAATGCTCTCCAAAACTTACCAATATTTTTTTCTACAGTTGTATCTTTTGTAAGGCTGATAGATGTCACATGCATCGACTGTTGAGGTAGTTCATCATTATCATCACTGTGGTGATGATCATCATCATTATGGTCATGATCATCAGCTTTCTGCCCTTGCCCCGTTTTATTCATGGTCGTTGCAACACTTTCAGGAGCTGAAATAAAATATGGAGAAGAATAAGAAATGAGCATGGAAAAATTTATTTATTCATATCCTTTTGCTCATTTTTGCTTACATTGCTGGCATATATTTTTTCCATTTAGCCAGTAATGAAATTTAGGCCATTTCTCAATGGACTGCATGAGCAATCAATAGCAAAAAGAATATTGTCTGGCAACCGTAACTGATTGAAGTTAGAAATTATGATAAGGTAGGTAGTAAGGTATTTATGGTGTGTACTCATTAATTCATTAAACCCCAGGCGAACGCCGGCGTGCGCACACCTATTGTTCTTTAAATGTGACTGTAATTACCAAAATCGAAAAGTTAAATAGTGTCAACCATTATTTTTCAACACTAACGCATATCTTTTTGCAGTTTTATCGCACACACTCGCACAGAAGGTTCTGTTTCTGTATGAATTGAAATATTTGTAAAATGAAATATCTGTGAACATTTAGATGATGACTTTCATTATGATTTGCAACATACCTTCCACAAACGTTTGCTTCATGTTGCTGCTCATCTCCTCCGACATTGTAACTGAAGCAGCCGGCTCAACAGATACTTCTGCAGCTTCAGATGGGCTGGTGATATCTAGAAAGCAGAAATAATCTTATTAGAAAAGAATATGCACATATTTTTTATTTATTTCTTAGATTAGAAAAAAAACATTAAAATTTATGTTAGTCTATAAATCAAACTGTTTTTATGTCATTGCACTTCGTTTGTGATTCAACTGGCACTAAGAATGAAAATCTAGAAGGTATTTGCATACCTATTGTCTTTCTATTATGTCTCTAATTATGGTACTCGAAAGGTTAAAGCTACTTTATAAATTCATAGACACAAAGATCAAGCTATATTCAGATTATAATATAATTTTTGTTTACCTGATGTAATATACAAGGTTGGCACTGCATTTCTGGTCAAACACTTGCTTGGAGATATGTAGTAATTCTCAAAATGTTTATTACATAATCTTATTTGGTTGTAAATAAATGCATCTCCTTTTATTTTGATGGCATCGTCCAACACTTCTTTCCAGACATCAAACCTTTCCCTATTACGCTCTGGCTTAGGAAAATGATGCAATGGACCTGAAATTTGATAGAATGAATTACAGGTTGTGCAATTTATGTTTGCCTTTCTTGTTTGGAATGTGCATTAGTGAGGTAAAAATATAAAACTCGTGTAATAATGTAAAATTATTGTTAGAATTACTTGAAAAATTAAATTTTTGTAGGGATCTTTTTAAAGTATGAACGTCCCTAGGCCTATTTTACAAACAAAGAGTCAAGTGATGTAGATAAGAGGGGTTAAAATTAGACCACATATATTATATCGTTAATAGTCATCTTACCTCCTTCTTCACATCCAAAATAGCAATGAGTGCGAGGGTTTTTAGGTATTCTCGCCATCGTAATCCAAAAACGTAGCCGAATTTGATCAGAATAAACTTATACGTCCAAGTCCATAAAACGATGCCGGTGTCAAGCGAAATAAGTGTATTCGTCGATATCCGTTAGCGAAAAGCCAAGTAACTATGAAGAAGCACTCTCGGAGTCCAGGAAACGCGATGGTCAATAGAAGATAGATAAATTATACAGAAAACTCGGAAAACTAACAGCACACACGACACAACCACGACGAAAGTTGATGAAAAGCAACTTATAGGTACTCATTTAAGATAAACCAAATAACAAAACAAGCGCAATACCTATTTGTGACTGACTTGACAGTTGACAATTTTGACAATTGTTGACAATCAATTCAATTCACTGTGTTGCTATCATCATCATTACATAGTATAAAACAAAGTCGCTTCCTTCCTATGTATGCTTAGATCTTCAAAATTACGCAACGGATTTTGATGCGGTTTGTTTTAATAGACAGAGTGATTCCAGAGGAAGGTTTATGTGTATAAAAACAAGCATGATATATTTAATATCAACATTACACCCCGGCGAAGCTGGGGCGGGTCGCTTGTAGTATACATATATTATAAATCTATGGTTGCTATCGTAATTATTACTCACGGATTGTAAGCTACACAAAATTTAAAAATATTTATAAAACGAGTTCAATTAAATATTAAAATAAATATTTTATGTATTTTCTTTTTGTAAAAAAATATTGCTTATCTATTGTGCTGCTTTCTGTGATTGATATAGCAACTAGGCATTTTGGATGGCTATAAGAGATGGCGCGATCTGCCATTCTAAGGAATTTTCTTACTCCTGGGATGTATTCAAAAATGACCAGAGTAATGTAGAGTTATACCCCAGAGTCGTTTTTAAACGAATCGAGTAGCTACCCTAGTGTTAACCCAAGTGACTCCAACTTTGAGCAGGGTCTTGGCAGGGTCAGTTGGAGTAAGCCATTGACAATAGAACTTGATGTCTTGCGTTCAAAACTTACAAGCTCAGGCTAGCGTTCAAATTTAAGGTTGGAGTTATCTCTAATGACGTCACGGGGTAGATACCCTACACTCGCATTTTTTTGAACGCAAGATGTCAAATTCTATTATCAGTGGCTTACTCCAACTGGCTTACTGCATTTTTATTTGTCCTGTGCGAGTCTAAATAAATGTTTTTCTTTCTTTTCTTTCCAACTGACCCTGCTCAAAGTTGGAGTCACTCGGGTTAACTCTAGGATAGCTACTCGATTCGTTTATGAACGACTCTGGGGTATAACTCTACATTACTGTGGTCTTTTTTTGAATACAGCCCAGTAATAATTACGATAGCAACACAGTGAATTGTTTTCAATATTTATCGTCCAAATTGTCAACTGTCAAGTCCAGGGCTATGGTCAAGTCAAAAAACAAAATATTGTGCTTGTTTTTGTTTGGTTCCCTAATTGTACTTTTTTTCGTGAAATTACACCAAGTTGAGTCCTCTCTTCCGTAGTGAAGTGTACGAATTTCCCGAAGTTATTGTGTGCGAGTTGAGCTTTTAGTTCCTCCACCATTCCTGTGCAATCTTTAATCGTATTTAGCTTTGCGACCCGAACGCTGCGTTTGTGCTGTTTTTTGCGATATAGACGCTCGTGATTTGTTTTCATCATGCCTAAACGTTGTGCATTAGGATGTTCTAACAGTAAGTATACTCATCACAGTCATATATATCTGCCAAGTCTCGAGCAAAGCGGGCACGGCCGTACCATCCTTTTCTCGAAGCGTTTCGGGGTTTAGGTTTATATATCTAATTAAATTTCAACTTACGTGCTGTTCTTATTGAAATCCAACGTCATGTTTAGTCCGCCGTTTCCGTTGGAATTCCCATTGAACGCAAAGTGCCGTAGGTGTCTAGATTTGAACAATATATCCCATAGCCTAGGCTTCCTAGATTTCACTTTCACTGATAGATTTTTTATTTGCAATAAACTAGTGCTTGACTGCAATTCCACCTGATGGTAAGCAGTGATGCAATTGTTGATGGTAAGGTGCACTCAAAAGTGATCTTTCTTTTATTTCAGAGTACACCTACCATCAATTTCCACATCCAGAAAGGAATCCTGACCGTTTCAAAGCTTGGGTTCATATAGCTGGTGGGAAGTTAGATAGTCCTGCTGATTATGAACTGTATCGAAAGAAGGTCATCTGTGATATCCATTTTACAGACAAGGACAGGAACCGTAATAGCCGATTAAATTTTCTAGCTGTGCCATCACTTCATCTTCCTGGTGAGGTTTACATATCATTTTTAAATTATGGCATTATAACTTACCTATTACTGGGTTATCTATATATATCAAAGGAGAAACTGACTGACTGACATATCAATGCACAGCCAAAACTACTGAGCCTAGGAGGTTGAAATTTTGCACAAGGCTTCATTTTGTAAACAAATTTTGTTAATAGCACTAAGAAAGGGTTTTTCAAAAATCTGCTCCCAAAGGGAATTAATGAGTGTCTGAAGTTTGTATGAAGAACCCTACTTTCACACGGGCGAAGCCGCTGGCAGAAGACTATTTTATTTAACTTATTGAAGTTAGTATTTGGCTAATATTGCACACATTAAGGAACACCATGATGTTTTACCCAATAACTACAGTAGTTTGTATTGTTTCATTTTTTTTATTATTTATTTATATACACTTCTGGACACATCTATTGGCCTACCTTGTATTTTCAGTTTCAATCTAATATAAAATTTTAGCTAGGACCAAATAGATTTATATTTTATATTAGGTCGAGCAAAAAGTTTTTATGCAGTTTTGAACCTGGCACATTCATAATTTCATTCAATGGTTTTTTTTTTAATTTCGAACACAGAATTTAAAGAAACAAAAGACAATTTGGAGCCTGCTTGTTATCAAACAATTGAATACTTACTAAGAAAACTTGGTTTACTTGGATTTAATTCTTGACAAAGTGATTGATATCTTTGGTTTTGCAACAAAGATGACTTATTCTTAACATTAAGGTGAGGTTCTATCAATAATCTATGGATACTTCACCTGAAGTCGCCGCCCAAGCTATGGCACTTATTCAGGCCGGACACAGCCAAAGAAACGTGAGTGCTCAACTTAGATCTGCGGTCCGAAATGTTTATCGGAGGTACCTAGACACTGGCGGCTTTTTTCGTCGCCAAGGAAGGCCACGATCTCGAGTCACAATTGAAAGGCAGGATCGATTCATCGTGACGACCAGCCCCCACTAGCCAAGATGCAATCGTTTCGTGTCGTCTACAATCGGTATCGCCTCGGATAGCTATTGTAGAAAACGATAAGTTCGTAGCCATGTTGCGAGCATTCTTTCTACCGTCGCTCTGTTAAACAAACGACCGATTCTTTATGGTAGGTTTACACGCTTGCCAAGTGTTGGCAAGCCTCGGCCAATCGCTAATGTGTAGCCATTGTATAAATAGGGAAATCCCGTAAATACAATGGCGATTTTCCAACGCTTAGGAAGCGTGTAAAGCTACCATTAGTGTCTGGTGTTGCTACAGTTAAATATTTTATACTTGAAATTACTTCATAACAATAATCAAGATAAAAAATGTTATTTCACACCATTCGTCTACATAAATAATAAAATACATAAATGATTAAATAATTAGGTTTTTATCATCCAATTAATACTTAAAAAGTATTTTTGTATTTAACTCCAGTACAAAATCGTGAACACGGAATAGTTCGAACATTCGCTATAAGATGGCACCACCTGTAAAGCATTTTGAACAAAATGATAAATACATATAATAGTAAGAAATTCATTTTTAATAATGAACTCAAATAATGCAAATAATATTTTAAAAGCAAATTATTGCATAAAAAAAGATGGATATATCTAATTAGTATTTAACCGAAAATTGCAATTTATAACGTTTCTTTCTACTGTAGTATTAAGACGTTACTTGACAATTTGTAAGATTTTTTCTCTTGTATAATACTTAACATTATAAATGTAAAGATATTACTTATTATATATGAATTTTAGTCTTAAAAGTCTTCAGGATGGATGTGTAAATAATATAAAATAAATTTTGCGCGTAGTTGTTAGAACGGAACGTCAACATCTCTGATCAAATTACATGTGTCAATGTCATGTTCAAAAAGTTTACTTTTTTATGGTCGTTTTCGCGATATTTTGAATTTTCTCACGACGATTTGGCTTTGTTTTATGGACTTTGGTGGCTCGTTTACATTTTTTTGACCTGTGCTCTGTTTTGGACTCAGACAACTCTGTTTTTTATCCGAACCCGGCTACTTTTCATGGACTCCGATTTGCTGCAATGGCAGCAGCAAAAAAGTGTTGTGTGCCAAATTGTGGTGAGTGAATAATATTAACTAATAGAATAAGAATAGGTTTTTTATGTTGTTAATTTCTAAAGTGGGAAAATAACTTTCTACGATAATGCTAGATTATCATTTGGGTATTTGGGTTAACCAAAATATTTCATGATAATTCCTGTATCTTTTGGTTGTATCTTGTTATTAAATTTCCTTTAAAGGCAAGGCCGCTGACAAAAGCTAGTTTAATAGTAAAATTTCAATGAATTTTTTGACCTGAAATCCCTGGTGTGAAAAATCTTGTATTGTGGTGTCATAATTTTACTTTGTTTTCAGGTTTGGCTAATGAAATTCTTCACAAATTTCCTAACCCAAATAAAGACATGGATCGCTTTAGAACCTGGATATATAATGTTGGAGGTGATATTTTGGGAAAGGATAATGAATACATCTATAAGTACCGAAGGGTATGCCACTTACATTTTGAGAGCAAATATCACACCAGGAACAAAATACTTTCAATTGATGCTGTTCCCACACTTAGGTTATCAAGTAAGAAATTTATATTTTTTTTAGGTTCTATACAAAAATGGTGAATGAATTGTCTAAAACTAAACTTCATCTAAAGCAGACAAACAGATCTACAGACAAAGGCAATTTATTCAATTATTTCCATGTCTGTTGGTATGTTAACTCAAATTGAAAACAAAAAAAAAATATAATAAATAGAATTACATCTTTTACAGGAAATAAATGATATTTATGTCATTTGAGTGTTTTAATTAGATTAAACCCCCAGAAATCAAATAAAATTTTAAAACTAGAAATTGAATAGAAAAGCCTGGGGAGAGCCTTGTTTAACAAACGATCTGTCTTGTCTTGTTTTTGGAAACAATCCATTTTGACATGATAGCATGATGGTTCAAGGCATTAACCACTTGTCTGATACATCTACTAGCTGTGCGTTGGGCAAGATTCTGAGTGACCCCATCAATATGCTGATAGGATCCAGTAGCTAGGAAACTAAGAGCGCATAACACCTAAAAAAAAAGCACAAATATTAGAAATTGAAATGAGAGATAAGAAAAAATATCCTTAACAATTTTATCACTCAGCTTATTATGCACAGGAATCTCGCGGGTTCATTTTAGTGTCGTTTTCTGGCGGAGTTCATGACAAAGGGCCACGAAAGTCGATTTATCCAATCTGAATTGCTGCACAAAGTTTCCGGCATCCGCGAGCGGCAAAACTCAACTTGAGGTTGTTACAGGACCACAGCTGCCAACATTAAATGCTGAAAGGTACATTCGTGAGTGCTTAGAACCTCACGTGATACCATACGCGGACTATGTGGGCCCAAATTTCCTTTTTATGCATGATAATGCAAGAGCGCATGCGGCCGGCATCGTCAGGGAATATCTTCAGGATGTAAATATCACAGTTATGGACTGGCCAGCCAGAAGCCCAGACATGAACCCCATTGATCACATGTGGGACGAGCTAAAAAGACGTGTTAGGGCTCGTCAGCCAGTTGCCCAGACGATGCAGGAGTTGAAAACTGCCATAGAAGAGGAATGGGAGATGATCCCTCAAAATTTCATAGAGCGGTTGATAAACTCTATGCCTAATCGCATGAGAGCTGTGGTAGATGCCCATGGAGGCAACACGCGTTATTAAATTAAACCTTTACTTGATAAAACATGTTTTTTATTCAAAAATCAATTGCCTTTAGCAAGGCGCATATCCGACTTGTTAGGCGTAGCTCCATGTGGTATGGTATTCTGAATTCAAATTTAAAACAATACGATCGAAAAAGATGGTAAAATGTATCAGGTTTAAAACTGCATCAACAGTTTTTGTTCAATCTAGTAACCATATTTCGGTAGGGGCCATCGAAACCTAAACTCGTAAGGTGGGCCAATAGATGTGTCCAGAAGTGTATATACATAAACTAGCTTTTGTAAACGTCTTTGCTCACATGATAGTAGAAAATAAGGGTCCTATGTTATTCAGTAAAAATGTAGTTTTTTTATCATGAAAGAATTTTTGAAGTTGTTAAGTACTTTTAAGAATTATTGAAATAAATTGTAATAAGTATAAAAAAAAAACAAATAATTCATAAGTTTTTTTATTTGTGTTTTCATCTTCCTGCCCTTGTCTCGTTTTATTTGGGGTCGGCGCAATACGTTTTTTTCTTCCATTCTGTCCTGTCACCCGTCACGCTATCGCTAACTCCTCTGTCTTCCATATCACTTCGCACACAATCCATCCATGTCTTCTTTGGTCTCCCTCTCCATCCATCCACATTTATACTCATGGCTTTTTTTTATTTGTTTTTAAAATATACAATATTATTATTCTCTTATTTTTCAGGCAACAATGATGAAGCTGGTACTTCAGAAAAAGTTTTCCTTGCACCTGAACCTGTGATTGAGAAAAGCATCCTTACTGCACTAAAACCGACACTGGCAGGTTGGTACAGGTTACATAATTATAGATTCTAATTACCAAAAACAATCGACCAAGAGCGTATCGGGCCACGCTGTCTGTAGGGTTCCGTAGTTTCCCATCCGTCACAAATTTCTTACAATGTAACAGAACCCAGTAGCCCATGTAAAAATTAGTAACACAATTTCCCGAGAGATGGCGCTGTACTCGATGGTAATTTTAATTTGCGTGTCCCGATTTTATTCTTTTTGTATTTTTATATGAAAGAAGATAGATAGCGAACAAATGCGAACTATCCAAGTCAAGTGAAGAGTGTTTCATCCATACGACGACCTCAGCGATATTTTTACGGATCACTAGAGTGCATTACGAAGTGGTTTATTGGCGATTGGACTAAATTGGTGTTTTGTTTGTGGATAATAAATCTCTATTAGTAAACCAGCATTTGATTACTCACGTTCGTAACAATACTATAAATGCGAAAGTTACGATGTTTGGATGTTTGTTACTCAATCACGCCAAAACGGCTGGACGGATCTGGATGAAATTTGGCACAGGCATAGGATACACTCCGGAATAGGACATAGGCTACTTTTTATCCCGGAAACCCCAACCCCAATACCACGCGGGCAAAAGCTAGTAAAAACATATTAAAAAACTATTTTGTACACTACATTGGATTTTTCTTTATTCACCTGCGAAAATTACAAGTCTGTAACAGTTGAATATTATGTTGGGACTGTTCTGCAAATTTTTTATTTGTAATTGGTGTAGGGATATAAATAAAATATTAAGCGGTGCCAGATTGGACTTGGACTAAGACGATTTAATTAAAACGTTAGCGTATGATTATTATAGTAAAAGGAAACATAATACAAAATCAGTCAACCGCTAAATTGTCGTTTTATTAGTCAATTTCCGCTTTCTCTAAAGTAATTCCCAAAAGTCGAAATAATATCATGATTTGGCTTTTGGAAATTACTTCAGAGAAATAAAATAAAACTTGAACTGCCCGCTCAGCTGGCACCGTAGGGCGTAGGGACGTCGTATACCGCTACAGGCGCTGGCATCGTAATTCTGACTGTGCTCTCTATACTATCTATATAATGTACTCTGTGGTTATGTGTACTAGACAACTGATAATCATACTTATATATTTCTTAATACATACATATTATAGATAAATTGCACCCAGACACAACAAATGATCGTGCTCATCACACAAACATTTGTTTTTGATTGGTTCGATTCGCAAATCGAACCCACAACTTCTGGCTTAGCAGTCAGGGCCACTAACTACTAGACCAGTCAAATGATGAATTATATATTTTTTTAATTTCTGACTATACTTATCAATATATGCAAAAATTACAATTCGAACAGTCAACATAATGTATCCACATTTGAAATATTAATCAATAAGTTGATTAATAATTCCGGTTTGAACATAAATTTTTCCCTATGGCAATTTTCCCAGGGTTGCGACATAATTCTTTTTGCTCTTGATTTTTCATACAGTCCTTTAAGAAATGGGCTTAATTTCATTACTGGCGAAAAGGAAAAATAAATATGCCAGCAATGTAAGCAAAAATAAGCAAATGTTTAATTCCCCTTTGTTTATGATAAGAATGAATACATTTTCCCATGCTTATTTCTTATTCTTTTCCATGTTTTATTTCAGCTCCTGACAGTGTTGCAACGACACTGAATAAAACGGGGCAATGGCAGGAAGCTGATGATCATAAGCACCATGGTAATGATGAATCACTTCAACACTCATTGCATGTCACAACTACCAACCTTACAAAAGTTATAACTTCACAAGAAAATAAGGGTAAGTTTTTGTTTTTGACACAAAACAACCTGTACAAGTACACGCCGCAGGGGCCGAAAAGTTCTGGAGTGGCGACCGCGTATCGGAAGACGCAGCGTTGGAAGGCCTCCTCCCACAAGGTGGACCGAGGGTTGCTGGAATCCGATGGATGCAAGACGCGCAGGACCGGTCTTTGTGGCGGCGCTTTGGGGAGGCCCATGTCCAGCAGTGGACGTCTTTCGGCTGAAATGATGATGATGAAGTACACTACTGTATTACATCATATTCCGGGCCTTACTCAACTGCCCCTAGTAGTGTAGTGGACCACAGTTTATGACTTCTTTACGCTCAAAACTTTATATTACACACAATTACTAAAACCTTATATCAAAACTAACCAAGTTCATATAAGTTTCTGTGAAATTGTTACTTTTTTGTATTCTACCCTTCTACCAGCGGCTTCGCCCGCGGGAAAGTAGGGTTCTCCATATAAAATTTATGCCCACCCATTATATCACTTTAGGAGATGAATTTTGAATATCTAACCCTTTCTTAGTGTTCGCCTACGTCATAAAAGGAAGCCTTGTGCAAAATTTCACGCTCCAGGCCCCCTAAATCTGTGTGCTTCTGTTGTACAAAGATCATCTCATCATCAGAGTGACGTCACGGATGTCAATCAGTCATTATAAGCTCTGTGTACTTTTCTCATATAAATAAAAACACATCAGTTAGATCAAAGTAATTTAATTGTGAAGCTAATCTTACAAGTATAACTTCCAAGTGACAGTGTTATCAAGTGTATATAAGCTGTGTTAAACATTGAAAACTTTAAAAAACAATATCTCGATCTCCAGTTTAATATTTGAGTACCCTATACTCAAAATAAACAATTGAAATTTAATTTATACAAAACTATAAACTGTGACCTAACTCTCAGTGTGTGCGTGACTTTGCGTCGATAGTGTGACTCAACCCCGGTGTCTATAAACGCCATAGCGCACCGTAAAATTGCCATCAACGCATTTTTTAACACAGCGCCATCTGTTGATGCATTGTTGAAGTAATTGGGAGAATTGATTGCTAAGCTTGAGCAGGTCAATATAATGGCTAAGTGCGGAGGTTGCGGGAAATTCATGTCAGCGACAGATGCCGCTAATTGCACAAAATGTAAGTGCTGGTATCACAGGGCGTGCGTAGGACTGCCAAGTGCTGGACCGGTGGCTTCTGGTTGGCACTGCCCGGAATGCAAGAAGAATGTGGTCAGGGATAACCGGGCTGACACACCGGTAAGAGGGCGCGCCCCAGTTGCGCCCGAAGATAGCCCAGTTGTGTTGGTGGATACGAGCCCCGTAAATAGTGATGATACAGGTGCCACACAAGATCTCAGCTTGGAAATCTTCAGGGCGGAACTACTTTCTTTAAAGGAGGACTTGCTAAGGTCATTTAGAAGCGAATTCAAGCTGTTGCGCGATGATTTGTCGGAGTTGAGATCGTCGCTGGCCGCCACAAATGATAAAATGAGTCGTTTAGAGGAGAGAATCGTTTTGATAGAAGCAAAACAAGCTCAGCCACAAGCGTCGCTGTCGTCGGGGGTGGAGACCGTCATATCTCAATTAAGGAGCGAAATAAATGACCGGGATCAAGAGTTGCTCGCAAACGACCTCCAGATTTCTAATCTTCCAGAGGCCAGTGGTGAAAACCCCAACCACATTTTCATGTCGGTTGCTGCGAAGCTTGGTGTCACAATCGAGGCGCGCGACATAGTGAGCGCCGAGCGAGTCGGGGGTAGACGCATCAACGCGACGCAAGCGACGGCGCCGGTGGAGACCCGTCCTCGCTTCCTCGTCGTGCGCCTCGCGCGCCGCGACCTGCGGGACGAGCTGCTGCAGGGGGCGCGAGTGCGGCGCGGCGTCACTACGGCTGACCTCGGATTGCCTGGCGCTGCGAGGCGCTTCTATGTGAACGAGCGACTAACCAAAACAAATAGGGAGTTGTTTCGTTGCGCGCGTGAGGCGGGCAGTCGCCTGGGCTGGCAATATGTGTGGTCGAAGCGTGGCCGTATTCTTGCCCGGTGCAAGCCCGGGGACGCAACATATCATATTCGCTGTGAGGCGGACTTGCAGCGCATCTTCGCGGCGGCACCGAGTAACGGCGGAAGCGGCAATATTACGTCTAAATAAATTAAGTTTTTACCCGACTTTGCGATCACTAAGAAAGGGTTATGATTTTTTGTTGTGTAGGTTAATTTTCCATTTTGTTGAGTATGTAATTTTAAAGGTGTTAATTTATAAAGCCAAGCAATCAATTTTAGGGATCGTCATACGGAAATTAGAAATAAAATTTGCTTTTTGGTTTTCTATTTTATCATTATTTTTCTTATGTTGTAATTATGATTTCATAGATAGTTTTTTGGTAGTAAGTCTAGTATTATGTCTCACGGCACACTTTTGCAATATCAATCCGTTATATAACACTACACATATTTATTTACAAGTAATTATCACTAAACATTACACTACTGACGAAATATTATTTAGAGTACAATTGAAACTAATACAATTATTATATATACACATTTTAATTATATACTATTATGATGATGGCTAAAAAAGACAAGTTTTTGAAGGTTGGCTTTCTAAACGCCGGCTCATTAGGCACGGGCCATGACGACCTGATTAGCGTAATCGAAAGGCATTGTTTTGACGTTATAGCTATTAATGAGACATGGTTGCGGGCTGGAGAGGAAGGCCGGGCGCCCGTGGTGCCGGGCTATCGACTGCGTCACACTCCGCGGCCGGCGAGTGTTCGCTCGGGAAGAGGTGGGGGTATAGGCTTTTATCTCCGTCGCGGACTGAGCGCGCGTATTTGTTCTACCGCGGTCGATCCCAGGTTCGAATCGGTCGAACAGATGTGGCTAACGCTCACAGTAAACGGCAAAAAAATCGCTATTGGAACCGCGTACCGTCCGCCTTGGCTTGATCTTGTTCTTTTCCTGGATGCTGTAACGGATTACCTAAGCTCATTGGGACATTGTGACCACTACATATTACTAGGAGATTTTAATGTTAACATGTTGGACACAAGCGGATTAAAGACTAGAAAAATTAATGAGTTTCTGCATAGTCTTAGCCTCACACAACTGGTGTCAACACCAACACACTTCACGGCTACCAGTGAAACTCTCATTGACTTACTGTGTACCGACTTGGTGGCCAGATCTACGTCAGTTGAATCTTTTGGTTCTTTCAATGGTCATTCTGTTATAGTATCGGAACTTAACGTGAAGCGGGACAAGTTTAAGCCATACGTTGTTAAAATTAGGCCACTTAGAGACGTTTGTTTGAACAGCTTTAATAAAGATTTAGAGCTTTTATGCATGTGTCTTGAAAACATGTCAAAGTTAGTAAATGTAAATGATATGGTAAACTTTTTTAACCATCACATTACTGCCTTGTTTGACGTTCATGCACCAATCAAGACCTGCACAATTAAAGAAAGATCACCCCCTTGGATCACTGACACGATTAAGTTAATGATGCGATTACGGGACAATGCACTTACAACTTACCGAAAAACTAAATCTAGTACAAAACTCGAATACTACAAGGAATTAAAAACCCTAGTAGTGAGATCTTTGTACTATGAAAAAATGGCATACTACAAGAATAATATTAATAATCAAATTAAGAATCCTAAATTACTATGGAAAAATCTAAAATCTACGCTATTAACTATAAACTCCAGACAAGACCTTCCGTCGCACTTTACAGATCCTGACCTAATTAACAGCAACTTTTTGACGGTTCCCGGTAACACCGTGGCAAACGTGTCACTGTTAAATTATTATGAAGAACACAAACACGGTGAGGCAACGTTTTCGATCGCTCCGGTGGAGCAGGCTGATGTCTCTAGGATTATAACCAGTCTTAAAAGTAATGCCGAAGGCATTGATAATATTACCCTGAACATGATTGTCATGACTTTGCCACATACGTTAAGGGCTATTACAGATATGGTGAATTGCTCAATAGAGACTTCAACTTTCCCTGAAAAATGGAAGATTGCCTCGGTAAGACCTTTGCCTAAAGTTCCAAATCCAGTTGAATTGAAAGATTTGCGACCTGTTAGCATATTGCCATGTCTGTCAAAGGTATTGGAAAGGGTTGTCGCTAATCAATTAACTACTTTTTTGGAACAAAACAACATATTACCAGACTTACAATCAGGTTTCAGAAAGCAGCGAAGTACCGCTACTGCTTTACTGGATGTAACTGATAATGTGTTGTCTGCCCAAGACAAGGGAATGTGTACGTGTCTGGTATTACTTGATTTTTCCCGCGCTTTTGACGCAATTAATATACCATTATTAATATCAAAGTTAGTTTATTACGGTTTCGACCCTGACGCTGTGCAATGGTTCCGTAGTTATCTCAGTGATAGAAAGCAACTTGTTGATTTACGCTCTGGGGATGGCACCTCTTTGAAATCAGCACTAAGCTCTATAGAGAGAGGAGTCCCACAAGGCTCTATATTAGGACCGATTATTTTTATCCTATATTGCGCAGATATAATTAAGTGTCTTCATAAATGCAAGTATCATATATATGCCGATGACGTCCAACTATACATATCATTTTATCCCGACGAATATGATACTGCCATGAGAGCCCTAAACGACGATCTTCGCAGAATTGCAGCCTGGTCCGAGGATAACTGTCTGTCGTTAAATCCTAATAAAACCAAATTCATGGTACTTGGTTCTAAACAACAGCTTGCTAAGTTACCATCAACGTTTGGACTCGAACTTATGGGCAAGCCGATAGACAGAGTCTGCGAAGTAAGAAATCTTGGTCTCATTATGGACAAAGACCTTCGTTACGAAAAGCATGTCGCTGCCTCGGTAAGAAACTGCTTTTATCGTCTAAAAGTGCTTTATAAAATGAGACCTTACCTATCAGAAACACTTAGGGAGCAGCTCATCGAAAGTCTAGTTTTGTCTAGGCTTAATTACGCAGACACGGTTTACGGCCCGCGCCTACTTTCTCGTACTGACCGTCTCATTCAAAGGGTGCAAAATGCTTGCGCACGCTTTTGTTATAAAATTCCTCCCAGGAGCCACGTAACGCCATTTCTTAATAAGCATTTTATCCTCAAAATGAAGTCGAGACGTAAGCTTCACTTGGCCTGCCTTTTATTCGGTGTGATTAAATTTCGGAAACCGGACTACCTCTACAATAAACTGTCTTGGATCACTAGCAGGCGAGAATGCGGAAGAAGGCAATGTTCTCAGCAACTCTCATCGCAGCCCCATAGCAGCGCAGCTTATAGAGGCAGTTTCCGTTACGCTGCGTCCAAAATATATAATAATATTCCGCCTCCTATAAGAGAAATAAAAACGTTAAGTACTTTTAGGAAACGTTTACGGCAGTTTTTGATTGATGGGCAGCGGAAACTAGACCTGACCAATATAAATGTTTCATTGATTTAACATGCGACACTTACCTTTTTTTTTTTTTTTTCAATTATATTTACACTTTACACGATTATAGTTTCACTTTACTCACAACGTTACACTACACACATACTCATCAAGAATATACATATATTTATTTTATTTTTTTCTCAAATACCCGCGGTTTGATATTGACTGCCGCGTTCTGACGCCAAATGCCTAGTGAACGTTACGTGCATTGTATTGACAGCGATGGCTTGAGACTGTTATTCTTTTAATTGTAATATATATATATATGTACTACCTACTAAAAGTTTTATTGAATGTATTTTTATTTTATCCTATTTTTGTTTTTATTTTTTGTTAAGCGATTTTTATTTTTATTACACACTACACATTTCTGACATTTAGCACCTATTTGTAGTTTATAACTTTATACACATACAGATTAAACATATGTATTTATGTAATAATATTATGCTTATATACATTTATTTAATTCTCATGTAGGAAACTGACTGTCATCCGTACGTACACCCAAAGGTCCAGTTGAAAACCAGCGTCAGGCAACTGCTACGTAGTTGTCTGGCATTATGCTGAACTGGACCTGTTTGGCACACCCGTGAGACATTAATATTGTTAATTTTATTTCTTTTTATTTTTCATTCTTTTTTTTTTTTAATGTTAACATTAGATTGTAATTATTTATTTTATTTGTAATGCTCATGAAGTGCCAAATAAACATGTTTTCTTTCTTTCTTTCTTTCTTTCTATCTCGGAAACCAATCTGCATGGTTCTCATAATATGTTTTGACCATTACATTTTTGCTTTTAAAGATTGACCCCTGAGTTCGTTTCGGTGTTTCTCCTCAGGGTAGTTAGCTAGGATACACTGGGATCGTCTAGTTTAAAATTAATAAATTGAGGTGCAAAAGTATTGTTTTGTTTAAAATGTTGTTTAGTTTACAAATAGGTTTGACACCTATTTGTAAACTAAATACTATTTATCAACCATTTGTTAATATTTTAGCTTCGGTAACAAGCGCACCACATACGACGTGTGAGCAGTTACCATCTGTTTCTCGAAGTACTGCAGACACTTACTCCTCAGGCTCCCAGAGCAAAATAAAAACTTATCAACGCAAGAAGATTATTCAGAAAGCTATAGGTAAGCTTTTTATTCTTTTCATATGAGATTTTTTTTTTTACTTTTCAAGTACTAAAGAATGTGAATCTTACTAATATTATAAATGCGAAAGTTACGATGCTTGGATGTTTGTTACTCAATCACGCCAAAACGGCTGGACGGATCTGGATGAAATTTGGCACAGGCATAGGATACACTCCGGAATAGGACATATACTTTTTATCCCGGAAACTCCAAACCCAACCCCAATACCACGCGGGCGAAGCCGCGGGCAAAAGATAGTATAACATATATATTATCTTATTCTTTTGTTTAGTCTCCATCCAATGGTTGTGTTTAAGAATTTGCCCAGAGCGATAAAACTGCGAAAAGATACGCGCTAGTGTTGAAATAATGGTTGACACTATCGATATATTCAGGATGGTCACAGTAAAACAACGATACTTCTCATTCAACAAGTTTATAATTATAATTCAAATATTACAGCAGCGAGTAGATTTTCTCATAATGTTATTTGCTTAGCAACCGTAACTAAGAAGTCTTATATAAGGTGCTTTTAAAATATCTGCCAGGGTTTTAATCTGGGATACTATTGTGTATATAGATTACAATAGTGAAGATAAAATATTGATAATTTGTTTTTTATTTTTTAATACAAAAAATGTTACACGTATAAATTTTGGCTCACTTATTGCATTAAACCATACGGTACACTTGATAAGCTGTTGCCGTACCGCGCCGTAAAACACCGCGCCATTCATAAACTGTTGCCATTCTTTTCAAACGCATGCCGCCTGCGCACCGGCCATTCGGTAGTCACTGCGCAGCCCCGGCCGCCCCCCCCCTTCCCCGCGCGTACTACCCCGTTCGCCGCACGCGCCAGCCGAGCCGACCACCCGCTCGCCAGTCGGCCCCCGCCCGCTCGGAAGTTAGTGTCAGCGGATAGTGACGGGAATTTCGCGCGCGCTCTTATTAAAAATGCCTCGTAGACGTCGTAGGTATTCCAATCAACAATATCTTGAAATGGTTTTGTGCTACCGCGAGTGTAACTCCATGACATGTACGTAAGCGTGCTTACATGTGTGTGCAACGCAAAGGGGAACTTGTACAACAGTTTTGTAGATAAGTACCTAGGTAGGGAATGTGAAAATACGGTGAAATTATTGTAAATAAGATGATTAACTTTTAAACACGCCAAGTTACTGTAATTTATCGTTATTTGATATTAATCTAAGTAAGTACCAATTGATTACGATTCTTACACTAACTTGACAGTCCAAAGCCTGTTTTAACGTGTGATGGGAAGTTTATCATCTTATTTGCGTCGGTTTTTTAGAAGAATACAGTAACTGGTAAGTAATTACACTTTTAAAACACTTGTTTGCCTGCAATAATCTAAATAACAATAATCGTATTATTGCGTACCTAGTGTATTAGATAGTGACAAGCTAGTCAGCTGATTTTATTTTCATTCATAGAACAGATAGAAAGAGATAGCAGTTGTTTCATTTAAGAAGCTACACTTTGTGTTCCAGTCAATATTTATTTAACTACTTTATTTTTTCAAATTGGATTAACGGTTGCGGGGTACGAAATCTCTTCACTATTGTAATCTATATACACAATAGTATCCCAGATTAAAACCCTGGCAGATATTTTAAAAGCACCTTATATAAGGAAAACTGTCAACACAGCAGCTTTTATAACACACACGAATACATGACTATTAATTTACAATTGAATAATCTAATGAAATGGCTCGTTAAATATTAATTATTAACAATAATATATATCAAAGAATAATGCACAATATAATAACTTTTACTAATTATTTGATGTACCGGAAGCTGACAAGCGGAAGGCACTATAATCGTTTATTTATAATTGTTCGGGTCAATAGACCAAGAAGTTACAATGTCAAGGATGTACTAAAGAGTTTTCATGTCGAGCTGGTACATGACGAACCCGAAGTCTGTAACAATCGATAAATACCGAAACCAAAGTAAAAAGTTTCTAACTTCAGTCAGTTACAGTAGCCAGACATTATTCTTTTTACTATTGATTTCTCGTGCAGCCTTTGAGAAATGGCCTAAATTTCATTACTGCCTAAAGGGAAATATATGCCAGCAATGTAAGCAAAAATAAGCAAAAGGATATGAATAAATAAAATTTTCATGCTTATTTCTTATTCTTCTCCATATTTTATTTCAGCTCCTGAAAGTGTTGCGACGACCATGAATAAAATGGGGCAAGGGCAGAAAGCTGATGATCATGACCGTAATGATGATGAGGATGATGATCATCACCACGGTGATGATAATGATGAACCACTTCAACAGTCGATGCGTGTGACATCTACCAGCCTTACAAAAGATACAACTGTAGAAAAAAATATTGGTAAGTGGTTTTTGGCTTCATTTATTAATTTTGTAAACAATTCTAATATAATGTTTGTTCCATCCTATGTTCCGCCGAAAGGCATACATAATATGCAAATGCCAAAATTAAATTAAGTGTACATAATCTCATTATAAAAACAATGTCACCAAATGAAAATTGACAAAATTAAGATAGAATAGAATGAAAGTCGTGCAAAAGATAACTTCGGAAATATTACAGTTGGCAAAATGAAATCAATATTAATTAAAATATCATGAAAAAATACAGTGTCAGCAAAAAATAATTATCTTGGACTGTAATAAATATTTTGTTATAGCTTTTACCCGCAGCTTCGCTCCCGGCAACAGAATTTTCTACTTTACCCCATTGTACCCTGCTCTACCCTATTTTTTTTTTTCATAAGAACTTTCTCCGGACAATAACAAACACAACAAAAAAAGAATTAGCGAAATTGGTTCAGCTGTTCTCGAGTTTTGCGCTTACCAACACATTTTGCGATTCATTTGTTTGTATTTCGAGCTGGTATCCGCAACACCACGACTAAAGCGCGTCTCTTGCGTATAGAATAAATATTTTAATAATACAACTACAATAAAATTGCAATAACTAATAACACGATAATATTTCCAGAATTTTAAATAATTAAACTTGTAATTCAGAAACGGGTCTAATATGTAATGATGTTTTAACCCTAAGAATACAGGTTGATTACCATTTCCTGTGTTTATGTCTTTTAGAGACACACTTGAATAAGTATATAAAGAGATTTAAACTAATTTTCTACACTAATATAATAAAGAGGGAAAGTTTGTTTTTTTGTTTGTAGGAGGTAATCTCTGGAACTTCTGGTCCGATTGGAGAAATTTTAGCAACAATAGAAAGCTGCTTTACTACCGAGTGACATAGGCTATATTTTATGTACGCGGCCGAAGCCGCTGACAAAAGCTAGTACTTTATATAGGTATAATATAATATGTTTATACGAGTATTAAATAAAAAATACAAAGGATTGGTTTTCGAGAAAATGTGAGCATTCTACAAAGTAGGCACATCGGCCGTCTAATAGTTTTTTGGCCAAACTTCATGTTTGAACACATTTGACTGGCCTGTCAGCATAGTAGTTAGTGAGTTATATATTTCTAAATACATACATATTTTAGATAAATTAAACCCGGACACAGATCAAGTGATCGTACTCATCACACTAAATTTGTCCTGGGTGGGAATCGAACCCATAACCTCCACTATAGCAATCAGGCCCACTAACCACCAGACCAACAGGCCAGTCAAATTATTTGTATTAAAAAAAAAAACTAATTCAGAAAGTAATATGATTATTTTTCTCATTCTCAGGTTTTATAAAGATGGACAGCTTCAAGTTGAAGCTCAAAAACGTTCTGCACAGCTCGAAGTTTTGTGGAATATGCTTGGACAGTAACGAAAGTATGAACAGCATCGATGAGGAGCTAGAGATTATTGCTAGTGAGCGAACTCATGCGACGCGTGTGCGGGGGCTCGTCGATGTAGTGTTTAAAAAGGTATGTTTGTTATATATACAATCCATTCCAAATGAGAATAAGATCGATGGCCATGTTGTGACGTCACGTCGAACTGTCAAATCGAAGAAATTAGGTAGAGTGAACAAAACCAGACAGTTAAAAAAATATATTTACTTATAATTATGAGCGAAAAAAGTTTAATCAGAATCCAGTTTTTCAATTTTGTTTATCTCTGAGTCACTGTGTGATGTGCCTGAGTAGTGATAAATGGAAGAAAAAGGCGAATAATTCCTAACAAAAAAAAGGACGAAAATTGTTTTTTTTGTAAACTATTTATGATTTAAAAAATATATTTGTAAACCATAACGTTTTTACTTCTCCTAGAATTAACTAAGATTTAGTAATAAAAAGCAAAAAAACAAAACTATTTATTGATACGCAAATAAGATGTTTTTGCAAACCGCACTTTTCACTCAAAATGTGACAGGTTGAGGTTATTGCCTTTCCTATTCTTATTTGGAACACATAATACATGAGCGTTTTATCATATTATATAATTTTCTTTAAAGTCTACGAATTTAGTGTCGACGTTGAATTTAAATGAAAATTATAATATGTTAAATAAACTAGAGTGCCTCACCATCAACGACTGCATCGCTGCTTATCATCAGGTGGTGTCGCAGTCAAGCACTAGTTTATTGCAATAAAAAAAATATATATATTTCTTGAACTGTATAATTGTAAACAGAACTTTAATCATTTATTTCTGTTATTTCAGGCCAATTACAGCCTAGCAAGTTCAAATATATGCAACAGCTGTTTGGAAAAGCTGATCCAGTCTTACATTTTCGTAGAAACTGCTAAAGAAACGTCCCAAATTTTTGGCAATTATGTAAACGATTTATTTAGTATATCTAATAATATCTTTAATCAGTTACTGGAGTCCAAAACAGAAATTAAAAATATCGTAATTGAGTTGGATAGTAAAAGTCGTGATTCTCTTGTAGTAGAAGATGAACCTATTCTAGACACAGACCAAAATAATGAAATGTTGGAAAAACAAAATGAATCCACTCTTATAAGAAATACAGCCAGATGTGATAACTGTTCATTGAGGCTACCTTCAAACAAAACTTTAGAAATACATAAAATGAAATGTAAAGGACAAAAAGAACATTTAAAGGCACATCGTGAATCACATTACAAAGTAAAATGCAAGTTCTGTCACAAATTAATTGTCAAGAGCGAGTTGCTGGACCACTATAAAACGGACCATGAAGAATCCTTATTGAAGTGTTTGAAATGTGAATTATTTTATCCGTTACACACGCACCAAAGTCACACTGAAGTCTGCCGACAAATTAAAGAAGACAAACAGCAATGCTTGATGTGTCTGAAGACTTTTACTGAGAACGAATTGAAGTCCCATATCTGCAAGTATAGTTGTCCAGAATGTGCGGAAGTACCTTGCATGCATTACAAGTACTTGAAGTCTTACAGAGAACAGATCTTAAACAATGCTGACAAAACGAAATGCGTTGACTGCGACTATGTTTGTAAAAGTAAAGAGGCATTACTTGAACACATAAACCGGGACCATTTAAACCATCATCCGTACACATGTGATAAATGTGGAAAACAATTTTATTCCAAAATTGTCTTAGGAGCTCATATTCTCAGACTCCACGAGGACAGTTTTGTGTGCCAGTTCTGTGACTCGGAGTTCAGAAATATTAACAATTATGAAATTCACGTGGAATCCTGTGAAGATATAAAAAGGGAGTTTGCTTGTGAGAACTGTCCAGCCTCTTTTGATTTTCTTGACAGTTTGACGAACCATATGAAACGAAGACATAGCACAAATATCTTCCCCTGTGGCGTTTGCAATAAAGTTTTCCTGAAATATTCCCAAAGAAAAGAGCATGTAGTTAAAGTTCACAGTGAGCTTGGAATGAAAATTGTAGAATGTGCTGTGTGCCAAGAATCATTTGATAACCAAGACGATCTGGTGCAGCATTTGAAGTCTCATGGTCCTGACGTAACGATATATCCATGTATGATCTGCGACACGGAGTATCAGACTTTGAAACAGTTTCAGGCACATAGCAAGATACACAAAGGACCATTTGCCACATGCCATGTTTGTGGTAAAGAAATGAGGGAGATCCTGCTGAAAAAACATTTAACTACACATTCAAATCCAATAGAAACATGTGAAACATGTGGAAAATCTTTTCGAAATAACTACTTATTAAAAAATCATCAGAAAATTCATTTAGAAAGAGTCCCTTGCCCTAAATGTGAGAAAATGATCAACCCAGCGAGACTACCCAGTCATTTGCGAGGACATCTGATGAATGAAAAAGGAATGAAAAATGAGCCTAAATATAAATGTAACCTCTGTGAATATAAGACCTGGGACAATACACATCTAGAAAGTCATATGAATCAATACCACTTGAAAACAAAGCCCTATATCTGCCATATATGCAGCAAAGACTTCGCTGGAAGACATTACCTGAGGCAACATATTAAAACACATAACGTGAACAGTGTTGCCTGCATGGTATGTTTGAAGAGTTTTGCCAATTCTACCCGCTTGAAGATGCATCTGCGTCTACACACAGGAGAAAAGCCATTCACTTGTGAAATTTGTGGCGATCAGTTTCGGTTAAGAAAATTTTTGACCATGCATAAGTTAAGGAAGCATTCAGACAAGACTATAATTTGTCCATTATGTTCAAATAAATTTCACACAAACAGAGATTTGAGAACACATGTGATGCGAGTGCATTGTAAGCAGAAAAATTTGAGATTTGATCCTCGACGTGTGAAAGGACTAGATAAGAAATACTATCATTTGTGTCAAGATACTAGAAGATTTAAAGATACTGATGAATATGCTGAGTTTTAAATATTTGTCGAATTGAATAATGCATGATGATTGAAACTAAGCTTTGTTTAATTATGCGTTCTCCCTAGAAAATAGAATATAGTCTGAATTTTGAAACGATGTAGAAAATGGACTGGAATTACATCCTGAAAGGGGATTGCCCAAATGAATGACCTCATTTGGGCAATCCCCTTTCATTGTATGGACCATAGAGAAAAAATATTTGATTAATTAATTTTGCCTTTTAGAATATGCATATACTTCCAAATGACTGCAACTACAATCGATAAAAGTAACTTCATTGAAAAACAAACGGTTTTATCATTTTTATTTTCATCAAAATTATTTTAAGTATTTAGGGCCAACGTGCGTACAATCCGTTCCAAATGAGAATAGGATCGATGGCAATGTTGTGTTGTGTCACGTCGAACTGTTAAATCGAAGATATTAGGTAGAGTGAACAAAAAAAGATGTTTAAAAAAATAATTTACGTACGAATTGTGAATGAAAAAACTTTAATCAGAATACACTTTTTCAGTTTTGTTTATCTCTGTTTCACTGTGTGATGTGTCTGAGTAGTGGTAAATAGAAGAAAAAGGCGAATTGTTTCAAACAACGAGAATATGAAAGAAAATAGTTTTTCTTGTAAACTAATTATGACTTAAAACAATATATTTGGCAAATTTATATTAAACCCTAACGTTTTTACTTCAACTAGAATTAACTATTTTTTAGTAGGTAATAAAAAGCAAAAAAAAACTTTATCAATAAAAAGTAAATAAGATTTTTTTGCAAACCGTACTTTTCACTGAAAATTTGACAGATCGAGGTTATTGACTGTGTCATACTCCCCAGCAGAACCACTTTGACTACATTATATACAAATTACAGGATAAAATGTAGATAATGTCTATATTTTTGTAGCTTAATATCAAAATTTGTATATTGTTAGTTTCTTGGAAAATATCAATTCAAAGTGGTCATGCTACAGAGCATACTCTCCAGCAGGACCACTTTAAAATAACGCTTATTTCACGCTGATTATGCACAGGCCATAATATAAACAAATGTATATTTATTGTATATCAAGATAACATCTACAATTTTAGATAAATACTTGCCGATTTTTAGTAAAATGTAAATGTTTTGCTACCGGAAAGCGCCTGCTATGAATTTCTTAGCAAATAACAAGATATATAGTTATTTACGACTAGGCTGTTATTTGCTAAGAAATTCATAGCAGGCGCTTTCCGATAAAACATTTACATATTACTAAAAATCGGTAAGTATTTATCTAAAATTGTAGATGTTATCTTGATATACAATAAATATACATTTGTTTATATTATGGCCTGTGCATAACCAGCGTGAAATAAGCGTTATTTTAAAGTGGTCCTGCTGGAGAGTATGCTCTGTAGCATGACCACTTTGAATTGATATTTTCCAAGAAACTAACAATATACAAATTTTGATATTAAGCTACAAAAATATAGACATTATCTACATTTTATCCTGTAATTTGTATATAATGTAGTCAAAGTGGTTCTGCTGGGGAGTATGACACTATTGACTTTCCTGTTCTTATTTGGAACGCATAATAAAGCGCGAGCCCGCTCGCGTCGCGTGAGTATCGGGCGTGCGTAGTTTGCGGCGGCCCAGTAGTGTAGACCGAATTATTTCCTGCACAGTGTCGCTAATACAATTTAAAGAGTGTGCATGTAGTCATATCGATGGAGAACTTGAGTGTATTATTGCGTAGCAAAAAGGCCGCGGTGCGCGGTTGTTCGCAATGGGTCCTCGCGCGGCGTGCCCGGACTAGAGACGGGCGCGAACCTTGTAAAATCCCAATATACCCATTAATACCTTGGTAATTTTGATTTCAGGCACTACTAACGCACTCACATACACATAAAAACTAGATGAATGAGATAAACGCCTAAAACAAATTAACAAGTTCATTAAATAACTTGTAAATTACATAGTATAAAACAAAGTCGCTTCCTGTCGATGTATGCTTAAATCTTTAAAACTATACAACGGATTTTGATGCGTTTTTTTTTAATATACAGAGTGATTCAAGAGGAAGGTTTATATGTTTATATTTATCCCACCCGTACGCAAAATACGCGTTTTAGTCGTGGAGTTGCGGACATCAGCCCGATATACCATACCATACCATATGTACCTATGATACATGAGTAATATCAACATTGCACCCGTGCGAAGCTGGAGCAAGTTGCTAGTTAGGTTATAAATAATAAATTAATGATATTTATTTTGCAAGTAAGTTAAAAAAATACTTCACGTAAATTTTCTTTTTTTTTCGAAACTAGATGAATCCGGTGTTTCCTAGGTGACTACCCTGAGAAAAACACCGAAACAAACTCAATAGTCGGTCTCTTTTAAAATCCATCCATACTAATATTATAAATGCGAAAGTAACTCTGTCTGTCTGTCGGTTACGCTTTCACGCTTAAACCTCTCAAACGATTTTGATGAAATTTGGCACAGACAATCTTTAGACCCTAAGTAAGAAAGGACATAGGCTACCTTTTATTTAAAAAAAAAACGTAGATGAAGTCGCGGGTACCAGCTAGTATTAAATACGTGTTGGTAAAACCACATAAGGACCATGCAGATTTTTGTGAGATGGTCTCTTTTGAAGTAAGAACCATACGAGGTTTTATATGTATAATACATGCATAATATATTTAATATCAGCATTGTACCCGTGCGTGGGTCACCTCGTATATAAAAATAAAACAAAAATGATTGTTAAAAAATATAATCCTAGCTTTTTCGCTTTTTATGCTTATGTTTAAGTGTACGCACATAATTTAAGATGTTAATGTACGCTTCGGATCTCATACGAGTACATGGAGATAAGTCTTCAAGTTCTTTCTTGAGCAAATTACCGAAATTGTCATTTCTTTTGTCAAGTTCCTTATCGAAATTGCAATGATTATCATTTACTTCGACGTCCATATTTTCATTTTCTTTTTTTTTTTTATTCCTTCATCATTTGTGATATTCTGCCGTGCTTATGATAATTACAGTACTTAAGTCCATTTTGGTCTATATTGAAGTATGTGACTTACTGCCATTATCATAAGTCACATTTTGGTCGATATTGAGTTATGGACTTACTGTAATTATCATAAGGACGGCAGTATTGTTGTTATTATTTGACTTTATTATGATTTTGTGGCAATAGAGATTGTATTGTGCCAGTATCATCCTGGCTATTATCGATGACTCCTGAAAAACAATTTGAAAATTACGGTTTTATCTAATTTGCTTCATCACTACTGCTTCCAATTTTTTTTTAGTTCTCAACTATCATACAACGCCGTCTAGTCTCAAGCTAAGCAGAGCTTATATTGAGAGTACTAGACAAATGATAAACATACTTATTTATTTCTAAATATATACATATTACCTATAGATAAATTACACCCAGACACCGAACGAATGATTGTGCTCTACACACAAATATTTGTCATGGGGTGGGAATCGGAACCCTCGACCTCCTCTGCGTAGCAGTCAGGGTCACTAACTACTAGACTGACAGGCCAGTCGTACTTGCAATCACATAATCAATATTACTTACGGTCATTTTCATCTATGTTATTTCTAGGACTCGAAACATTTGCAGCGTCCGTACAATACTGTTGAGAATAATCATCACTTACAGAGTTGTCATCTGTAAAAAAAAAATGCAAACCATTAAAGCGGAACGGAGCGATACTTTTGATACTTAATGTTTTTTCTAGTTATAGAAATAAGCGAACACACGCGCACAGGGCTCCACTAGTCACCTTTATGTCCGGGCCACACTAACGAGAAATGCCGAGAATTATTGCGATAATCGACGTTTTCGCCCAAATGTCCTTTACGGCCTTTAAGCCCAGAGGTATCGAATAGGCACCTACTATTGAAAGTTATTTAGAGTAGGTAGGTATGTACCTGCAAAAGGAGAAAAAAACATGTTGCATCGACCCCAAGTAACATGGGATAAGGGTAGGATGATGATGTACCAAAGGTGAGATTGTGTAGTACCTACTCATCATTATTAACCCCTTTTCCTGCTTTTATTTATACCTACATAAAGTAAAAAAAATATTTGTAAATTCCTAGTGGAGTGCGGCAACGCAGTCTGTAAAATGAAGGTAAAAAAAATGCTTATTAAAATCCTATGTTTCATGATGACGAACACGGCGCTCACGTGTGCCACACAAACTGAACTGACGCGTCTGTCAACACACAGTACAGCCACAAATTATATAGGTACAGATGTCAATCTACGTACAAAACGCGCTCGATCAACGCACACATAGACACCGTTCACCGACCGAAATACAAGTACCACGATAATTTGTTGTGCATAATCCAGTTGACAAACCTAGCGCGCGCGACCGCCGTGCGTAGGTATGAAAAGTGAAGTACATACATGAGATTGATTTCTGTACCTTGTTATTTTGTGGTACAGCCGTCAGATCTTGGCAAATCTGAAGTTAAGCTCGAGTTTTCAAGCGCTAAAATTCTCAGAGCCTAACTTCAGACTACCCAAAATTCGACGGCCGTACTGTTACATTTTATATGGAAACTAGACTTGTAGAGCTACACTCGACACACGCCACGCGACGTCGTTCTACGAACAAATCAGGCGCGTCACATGTGAGCGTTTGTCTAATGTAGTTCTAGCTTTAATCACATACCAGATTGTGTCATACTCCAATGTTTTATCGGAAAGCGCCTGCTATGAATTTCTTAGCAAATAAATATATATCTTGTTATTTGCTAAGAAATTCATAGCAGGCGCTTTCCGGTAATAAAACATTTACTTATTACTAAAAATCGGCAAGTATTTATCTAAAATTGTAGATGTTATCTTGATATACAATAAATATACATTTGTTTATATTACGGCCTGTGCATAATCAGCGTGAAATAAGCGTTATTTTAAAGTGGTCCTGCTGGAGAGTATGCTCTGTAGCATGACCACTTTGAATTGATATTTTACAAGAAACTAACAATATACAAATTTTGATATTCAGCTACAAAAATATAGACATTATCTACATTTTACCCTGTAATTTGTATATAATGTAGTCAAAGTGGTTCTGCTGCGGAGTATGACACACCAGATTGCACTTCCTGGATATTTTCTTTCTGTTCACTAGCTGCTGGATGAAGTTCTAGAACAAAAATACGCCTAAATAAATGTCTTGCAGTTGAACATTTAAATTATTTGAGTATGCTTTCAATAAATTATTTACTGCAGAGAATGCTGTCCTTCTGCCAGTCTACTTGAGTATTTTTTGTTTCATCAGAGGTGTTTCTCTATAGTACACCCGCACCGGTCGACTACCGTAATTACAGGCACAATAAGGCTCGTCGCAAATGGGCCACCGACGGCGATTTAACACACTAATAATTTGATAGATGCCATAAACAAACTTACTGTCTAATTTGATTTCATTACAGACTAATAAGCGGCTCCACCCGCGTGTATGGAAGTTTCTCCATATAAACTTGACCCTCCCGTTTTGTCCGTTTTTTTTTTAATCCTTTCTTAGTGCATGCTTATGCCAACAAAAGAAACCTTGTGCAAAATTTCATAGTCTCGGTCTCTCAGTAGTTTCAGCTGTTAAAAACACCAAAAAAAAAAACCTTATTTTGTAGGATTCGTGATATACCCCGCGTTCCGTTTTGCGTCAACAGCGAACACAACGCGAATCCGACCAAATTTTATAGTCACAAAATATAAGGGCTATTGAGTAATAATTGTGACGTTCCGTGTTGGTTGGATTCGCGATATACTCGGTTTTGATGCAATTCGGAACGAGGGGATAATCGCTTTTGACGCAATTCGTATTATTCGTAACACTGCCATTGATTGTCATCGTCAAATTGTTGTCACTGTCAAAGAGAATATAAGCACAAGCCAGAGCCAGCTCACTAGCTCAGTGCAAAAAATAGTGCACTGTACTGCTAAGTCTTAAAGTGCTTACTAATAATTAATATGGCGTTTGTAATTATTTTTTAGTGAAATTAATCCGCCGATCCACATTGAGTTTAGTCCTCTCTTCGGTAGTGAAGTGTAAGTACGAATTTCCTGAAGTTATTGTGTGAGTTGAGCTTCCTCCAACATTCCTGTGTACATTGTTGTTTTTTTGCGACCCGAACGCTACATTTATTCTGTTTAAGCGCTGTGCATTAGGACGTTCAAATAGTCAGTATAGTGATATCTCTGCCATTATTCTTAGTCCATAGAATTGCGTTTAAAAAGGCAGGTGAATTTCAACTTACTACATGCTTGTCCTAAATGGTTAGTAAACAAGATAAGATTTACTTAGGTACCCCTGGGTTAAGTAAATCTTACATGGGACCTAATTAAGTTGCCAAATGTGTACTCACTTTGGGTTCGAGGAAGGCCTAAGAGGCGTTGGATCGACGTCGTAATGGACGATATGCGTGCTAATGGGCTTAAGGCAGAGGACGCAGCAGACCGAGCGAAGTGGAGACGTGTTTGTTGGAAAGCGGACCCCGGTCAATGAGGTGAAAGCCAAGGGTAGCAACCGGGACTGGTGCTAAGTTGATGATGATGATGACTCACTGTGGGTTCACAGTCAGGCTATTGTAAAACTGTATTTTACTGCATCTTTTAAATCAAAGTAGGTTGACAATTGAAATTATTCACAGAATGTGAATTATTAATTTTAGTAGTTATATCAAATGAGTTGAATTTCTTATGTGCAGTTGTCTACTTTCGACGAGCTCTGTTCCCCTGCAACTTAGGAGTTGTCAGCAAATGCAGACAACTGCAGGGCCAGAGCCTACTGGGGCTTTGGTCCAGTTTCTGAAAGGAAAGTCTAACCCTAGTATGAAGGCTAAGAATAAATGAGATGGGTCCCATAGTCAGTAACACTATCACAGTCTAACACTACTTCTGTTCCTTTGAAGGGTGAAATTGGTCATTAGACGATTTTTCCCACCCCAAAAATTTCAATCTGGTACTTTAATTTCAATCACAAAATTAGGTCTTTAAACTTGTCAATGTTGAAATTTAACATGATCTTGTTTAGTATTTCTTCTATTCTGGTCCTTCAAATGTAAAGATAATGTTTAAAATTCCTACACACTGAAAGTGCTTGCTGCATCGCTGCCGGTGTTGCCTTTCCAGTGTGGTGATTTATTCGAAATAAAGGTTTTTGACTCCCACTGTTTTTTTTTATGGTAGTTAAAATCATCCAATAACGAATCCCGCCCTTGGGCAGAGCGGGAAACATTGTCAGACTCTTACTGACTAAACAACCTACCCTATTCCTTCCTTGCCCTAATCCCAGAGAATCAGAATCTTGTTAGGCTTTCGCACCAACCCCTGGGCCCAGGAGGCTTCGACCCTGCAGGGCCCCTTCAGTTTGCTGACAACTCCTGGAGGCGCGCGGAAATAGTGGGCGCCGTCGACGACTTCGGCTCGGTCCAGACTCTTAAACTCAACATAAAGATACCCGATATGCCATTGTAATACCTCCAAATGAACTTATTTAATTTTGTGTTTTGTATTTCAGCCAGCAATTGAGTTGAAAATCCTGGGATGGAAAAATATATTTCCTGCGCATGAGTTGTAAAAGTAACCATATTGGTGAGTAATTTGTTCCATGTAGGGAATCCAAACCTGCATCAAAATCGCAATCCCGCAGGCATGCGGGATTGAAGTCTGAAACGCGCTGTACCGCACCTTTTTTGCGGGATCATCCTGCACGAGTTTATGTAGAGGAGGAGGTATATATCCAACAGTAGACGTTTTTCAGCAGAAATGATGATGAATACATAATAAATGCCTATTAATATACGCATGTGTCGACGATTACATCACTGCTTACCATCAGGTGGGATCGCAGTCAAGCACTTGTTTATTGCAAGTAAAAAAAAAAATTTACGAAATTAATTTCTAGTCAACAACCGACAACTATCTACCTGTCGGTCGTTGCGTGCTAACTTCCTGCAGGTCGTTGAACTCGCCCACCTGACGTTTTCTTAAAGAAATTAATTTCGTACACGCGTAATTTGAATTTTTAAAAAGATGTCCTATTCCGGATAGGATACACATCCTATGCCTGTGCCAAATTTCATCCAGATCCATCCAGCCGTTTTGGCGTGATTGAGTAACAAACATCCAAACATCGTAACTTTCGCATTTATAATATTAGTAAGATTAATTTTATTATTATTTATTAATTTTATAATTACAAATCGATAATGTTTCATATACCAAATCGACCCTCCACGGCATTAAAATCGAAATATTAAATATAAGAAATTCAGTAAAATAATTGTTTTACTCATTCTCAGGCCCTGAAAAGATGGACTATTTCAAGTTGAAGCTCAAAAACGTTCTGCATAGCTCGAAGTTTTGTGGAATATGCTTGGACAGTAACGAAAGTATGAACAGCATCGATGAGGAGCTAGAGATTATTGTTACTGAAACGACTCGATCTAAGCCTGTGCGGGGCCTAATTGATGTGGTCTTCAAAGAGGTATGCTTGTGTATTTTAAACATTGTAATATATCACATTTTAGGTGCCATTCGAACTTTGGATGCAGGAAAACATGCAGCGGCTGCACGACTGGATTTCTATGCAAGGTTTCTTTGACATCGATGCACAAACGTAGGGTTGCCATCTCTAAAATTTGGGAAACAGGACAAGACGCGTGAAAACCCCTGGATTTTAGAGCTCGAAAGCCGGACATATCAACAAGATCTTTTAAACATATTCAATGTAATAAAAAACAGTTGGAAAACGTTATAAATCACCTTTTTTTATTCATTTATTATTTTAACAAATCTATTTTTTAATTAATTTATTTTTTAAAACTCAGTCTACAAATGAAACCTTCCCCGGACGCTCCCCGGATGCCCTCTAAACTAGGACAAATTCGGGGAAACCCGAACGGATGGCAACCCTACACAAACGAATACCACTGATCCAATACATGATCCTAGACCACCCAGTGGTGAAATTTTCGTCGACATTTTTCAAATGAATGAATTTTTGTTAGCCGGCTTCGAGTACTGCCGCTTTACGTCACTCCAACCTGCGCAGACAAGTACCCTAGCGCGACGACTACCGCTACGATTCAATTTAATATGAAATTGAATCGTAGATTTTTATTTCCAGCCTCGGTATTTAGATGACAATCTTGTCTTAGCCCAAGTTACTTATAATGCTGTTTAAGTTCCAGTATTTGTAACTGGAAGATATGGTAGAGTTTTCTTATTTTGGACGTGACAACGTCTTAAATTAGGTTGCGGCTGGGAGTCACTTATGAAAAAGTGTAACGCTCGGTAACGTTACGATGAGTCACCGAACGAGAGAGAGGCCCGCCGAATGCCTTGCGTCTCTCTCCCACTCAACTATGATCGGTCTGCCGCGCGCGCAGCACTAGAGAATTAGGCGCATTGAATCGGCGCAATAAATATTCTACCGAGAAAAAGACGTTGTCACGTAAAATCTTCGCCCGTAAAACCGACTTTACAGGCAACCATTTTTTTGCTTTAAATATGCATAAGTTAGGTACGTCACTTGTCTTGGATGTTAGATAGAAGATTCTGTTGGAACCAAACAGATAGTGAATTTGATCTTGTTGGGCTTAATTTAATTTGTTGTTTTTTTGTTTCGCTCACCGAAGTAAAAAAAAATCAAGTATCGACCACAGATAGGAACATGTGCCCATGTTATAAAACCCTTGAGATAGACTATGCAGATCAAGAAGAAAGGTGGGCCTAGCAGCGATCTTTGGGGAACTCCAAAATTTACATCTCTTTGGTTAATTTTGCCATTTGAAACCTCACTATGTGAGACCTTTTGTTCAGATAATATTCCAACTTCTTATACGCAACGCTTGATACACTTATGTCTTTTAGCTTTTCTAGCAGTATGAGTTTGTTTACTGTGTCAAAAGCCTTTTTCCATTCAATAAATATGCGTAATGCAATGTTTTTTTGATCAATGTTCTTTTTTATTTTTGTAGTTGATTTAAACTAACCAACAGAGTATTAGACTGCGCCGAAACCCATACTGTCTTTCAGTAATATTTTTAGTAGGTATTCCTAATTGTATCAGCAGTATCATTTCGTAAATCTTATAGGTACCTTTCGATAACATCCTTGTTATTTTGGATGAGCCAAATTTTAATTATTTATTTCTATTATTGCAGACTAATTTCAGCCTAGCAAGTTTAAAAATATGCAACAGTTGTTTGGGAAAATTGATTCAATCTTACATTTTCATAGAAACTGCAAAAGAAACGTCCCAGATTTTAAACAGTTATGTAACCGATTTATTCAGTATATCTGACAATATTTTTAAACAATTACCAGAGTCAGACATTGAGACCACAAATGTTGTAATTGTATTAGAAAATAATATTCATGATTCTCTTCAAATAAAAGATGAACCGATTATAGAGGCAGACAAAAATAATGAACTGTTTAAAGAGAACAATGAAACCACTCATATAAGAAATAAATTTAAATGTGTGCAGTGTCGGTTAATGCTACCTACACACAGGGCTTTGAAAGTACATAAAATGAAATGTAAGACTCAGAAATTCCGATGTAGAACATGTTTCAAACTATTCAGAAAGAAAGAACATTTAAAAGCACATCGTGAATCACATTTTAAAGTAAAATGCAAGTTCTGTCATGAAATACTTCTCAAGAGAGAATTGCTGGACCATTTTAAAACTAATCATGGAGATACATTAATTAAATGTTTGAAATGTAAATCATGTTATTCCTTTAAGACATATCAAAGTCACGCTAAAGTCTGCACACAAATTAAAGAAGATAAACAGGAATGTTTGATATGTCTGAAAACTTTTACTGACAACGAATTGAAGTCTCATATCTGCAAGTATAGTTGTCCAGAATGTGCGGAAGTACCTTGCATGCATTACAAGTACTTGAAGTCTTACAGAGAACAGATCTTAAACAATGCTGACAAAACGAAATGCGTTGACTGCGACTATGTTTGTAAAAGAAAAGAGGTATTACTTGGACACATAAACCGGGACCATTTAAACCATCATCCATACACATGTGATAAATGTGGGAAACAATTTTATTCCAAAGTTGTCTTAAGAGCACATATTCTCAGATTTCACGAGGACAGTTTTGTGTGCCAGTTTTGTGACTCAGAATTCAGTAATATTAACAATTATGAAAGTCATGTGGAATCATGTGAAGATATAAAAAGGGAGTTTGCTTGTGAGAACTGTCCAGCCTCTTTTGATTTTCCTGATAGTTTGACGAACCATATAAAACGAAGACATAGCACAGATATCTTCCCATGTGGCCTTTGCAATAAAGAGTTCCTGAAAGATTCCAAAAGAAAAGAGCATATGGTTAAAGTTCACAGCAGTCTTCAAATGAAAAGTAAGGTAAAAAAAGTGGAATGTGTTGTTTGCCAAGAATCGTTTGATAGCCAAGGAGATTTGGTGCAGCATATGAAATCTCATGGTCCTAACATAACATATCCGTGTAGAATTTGTAACACAGAGTATCAGACTTTGAGACAATTTCGGGCACATAACCGCAAACACAAGGGGCCATTTGCGACATGCCATGTTTGTGGTAAAGAAATGAGGGAGATCCTGCTGAAAAAACATTTAACTACCCACTCGAATTCGATAGAAACTTGTGAAACATGTGGAAGATCTTTTCAAAATATCACTTTACTAAAATACCATCAGAAAGTTCATTTAGAAAGTGTCCCTTGTCCTAAATGTGAGAAAATGATCAACCCAGCGAGACTTCGCAGGCATTGGCGAGGACATCTGATGGAAGAAAATCCTGAGAAAGGAATGAAGAAACAACAGCCTAACTTGAAGTGTGAACTGTGTGAGTATAAGACTTGGAACAACACATTATTAGAATGTCATATGAACAGACACCACTTGAAAATAAAGCCATATGTCTGCCACATATGTAGCAAAGACTTCATCGGAAAACATTTGCTGAGAAAACATATTGAAACACATGACATGAAAAGTGTTGTCTGCATGGTATGTCTGAAGAGTTTTGCCAATTCCACTTGCTTGAAGATGCATCTGCGTCTACACACAGGAGAAAAGCCATTCACTTGTGAAATTTGTGGGGACCGGTTTCGGTCATCGAGTATTATGAACGTACATAAGTTAAAGAAGCATTCAGACAAGACTAAAATTTGTCCATTATGTTCAAATAAGTTTCATACAATTAGAGATTTGAGGAGACATTTGATAAAAGTGCATTGGAAGCAGAAAAATAAGAGGTTTGATCCTCGAGAGTTGAAAGGACTAGATCAAAAGTACTATCATTTGTTTCATGATGGTAGGAGAGTTAAAGTTGTTGATGAAGATGTTGAGTTTTATATGCCTTGTTGAATTTAAATATACGATAATTGAAAAAAAAAAGCTTTGTTTAATTATGCCTTATCCGTAGTAAAATAGAACAGAGTGAATACAGAAAATAAGTCCTAGATTAAATTCTCTTTTCGAGGACTACCAATGAGGTTTTAACCAGTTTTTTCGTATGTATAACCAGTTTTGTTTGTGGCAAAGTCTCTAGCCAGCATTAAAAAAAAGAACAATGAATCTAAGCGAGTAGAACGCGCTTAGAGCAGTTCCTATACGAACCTCGACTTAGGGCGCTGCTGTGGTAAGCATACTGCGTCGAATTTTGATTTTATTTAAAGTAGGAGAGCCATCACCATTGATTGCATCATTGCTTACCATCAGGTAGAACTGCAGTCAAGTTCTAGTATATCATCTACCATAATATAATAAAGAGGTAAAGTTTGTTTTTTTGTTTGTAGGAGGTAATCTCTGGAACTACTGGTCCGATTGGAAAAATTTTAGCAACTATAGACAGCTGCTTTACCACTGAGTGACATAGGGTATATTTTATGTACGCGGGCGAAGCCGCTGGCGAAAGCTAGTTTAAAAATAATCATCATCATATAACTGGATGGTAAGCGATGATGTGGCCGATGATGGAGCACGCTTGCCTAAAAGTAACATTACTCTTGACTTAAAGACTTCAAGGTTGTAGGTATCAGGAAATACTCCGTATAAACAATTTTATAACAGGAAGCAACAATAGATACCGGGTAAAATGGGGTGAATAGAAACAAAATTTTTATTAGGACTATTACTTTGATTTCATATTTTTAGTTTTAATAAAGCATTTTTGTTTTCAATCATCATTATCATCCTACCCTTATCCCATGTTACTTGGGGTCGGTGCAACATGTTTTTTTCTTCCACTCTGTCCTGTCACCCGTCACGCTATCACTAACTCCCTTTTCTTTCATATCATTCCTCACACAATCCATCCATCTCTTCTTCGGCCTCCCTCTTCCTCTCCATCCGTCTACATGTAAACTCAGAACTCTTTTTGTGACTTGCGTTTCATCTCTCCTCTTCACATGACCATACCAAGAAAAACGATTTCCTTTCAACTTTTCAGTCACTGGCGCCGCTTTCAAACTTCCTCTAACATACTCCTCTCTTTATCCATTCTCGTCACACCACACATCCATCTCAACATTCGCATCTCCGCTATATGCAGAACTTATACTTAAATGCTGCAAACAATTTTTAAATAACGTGAGAAAACAACTAAAAGTGGTTTCTATTCACCCCCTATTTGTTTATATTCACCCCGTTCTACGGTACCTAAGGATTAAACGCCTTCAGGTTATGAAGCATGGAACTTGAAGGGTGGCTGGTAACTTATAGGGTGAAGATGGCGTTAAATTTTTTAATAGATTTCCCACCAGTTGACCCAAAATGGCGATCGACCTTGAATGCGCAGTAACAGATTTTGCGTCTCAATCGAAGTGGGAGCTGTGCGTAACCTTCATAGCCACTACGACGACTATTTTGGCTTTTACACTATGGCTGTTTATACATTCGGGCAAATTAGTACTTTACATTTACAGACTAAAATTAAGTTCATTATTGCATGTCTTCAGACAAACCCGTGTTCTTGTAGACTCATCAAGCCTACGAAAACGTAGAAGCTAAGAGTAAACAGAGCTTAAGGTCGTGGGTACGATTCCCGGGTTGAATATTACCGGTTTATCAAACACTGGAATTTCTTAGTGTCATTCTAGAATATTACATGCGCATAGATATTAAGCCTTATAATGTTCCCACAGCTGGGACCCGGGCCAGGATCACTTAGGGGGAGGACTCTTGGAGAGGGAATGGTTTGTAATTGATCACGTGAGCCCAGTGTAGATTAGTGGATGTCACATATTTTCATTAGGCTTTAGGAAATTGCAGTTGCCTCGCGATGTTTTCCATTACAGTTTTGAGAGCAGACGTAGTGTAATAAATTATGAAAAATAATGTGCCTGGCTGGATTTGAACTCACGACCTACGACTTGGAAAGTCGGGACGGGATCGTTACCACTGCTGCTTGGTCCCTTTCATATGAATGCGCACACCACTGTCTTATTCAGTGGCGTAACTATAGGGGGCAAGGCTGGCAAAATGACACCGGGCCCCCAGCACAAATTATATAGGTACAGATGTCAATCTACGTACAAAGCGCGCTCGAGCAACGCACACATAAACACCGTTCACCGATGCGATAACCGGGCTCAACGAAAATCATTACGACCGCGAGGTTGGTTTGAGACGCGCGTCTGTGAAATTTTGCAACTACCACGATAATTTGTTGTGCATAATCCAGTTGACAACCCTAGCGCGCGCGACCGTCGTGCGTAGGTATGAAAAGTGAAGTAGGTACATACATGAGATTGACTTCTGTACCTTTTTATTTTGTGCCCCCAGTCTAAAATGCCATAAGCTCAGAACAAGTTACCAAAAATTGCATAATTTATTAGGTAAAATTCAAACACAATGAGATGAGTTTTTTGGGGCCCCATTCAATAAATGTGCCACGGGCGTCAGGTGATATAGTTACGCCACTGGTCTTATCGTTCAGGAAGAAAATATAGATGTCGATGCAATTATATATTTTAGGCAGGGTACAGAGTTAAACGTACAGAAATAATTTGCCTAAGAGAATTGCCATAGTGCGGACAGAGTAGGTACTTTCAACTTAGGAAACAGATACCAATAAACTATTTGCTCGGTTCGTGAGCCCTTCGTTAGCACTTATGAAGTGTTCCTTGGCATGATACGTTACAGCACCTTGTACTATGCGTTTCAAAGAGAATAGAATGCCATGTTGTGACGGCACGACTCGAACGAAGTTCTTCAATTTTGCCAAAATTTCTTATAACAGTCATATCGAAGAAACTTTGGCAAAATAAATTGAAGAACTGAGACAAGTAAAATTAAAGAACATTATTCTGATTTAAAATGTCTTCCTTGGGAATTGGAACGATCATGCGAGCAACCGAGAAAACTGGAAGGAATGGAGGGAAGCCTTTGCCCAGCAGTGGGACAGCACAGGCTAGCTATAATAATAATTCTGATGACTTATTTCGTTTGTAGTTCGTAAATAAATTAAAATTTAAAAAATCCTTTCCATTATTCTTATTTGGAACGCTTGGTACACTTTATTCGATACCAAGCGACGGATTTCGATAGTTGTCAAGAACAGAAATACGAATAAACGAAATATATATATATGTCCACAACTATCACACAACGCCATCTAGTCTCAAGCTAAGCAGAGCTTGTGTTATAAGTACTAGACAACTGATAAACATACATACATATTATAGATAAATTACACCCAGACACAGAACAAATGATCGTGCTCATCACACAAACATTTGTTCTGGGTGGGAATCGAACCCACGACCTCCCGCATAGCAGTCAGGGTCACTAACTACTAGACTGACAGGCCAGTCAAATTTGGAGCCCACGTAGATAGTAAAACACATTATCAATGTATGTAAATATTTAATTAACATAATATCTTATAATCTAATAAAATATTTTAGCTGCTGTATCTGTACAGATATATGTTACTAACATAATATTATTATTGCGATTCATTTGATATTAAGATTGCACATTTAAGACTAAGATATCAAACAGAAAATTAAAGCTACTAAGTACTTAGAAGGAGAATAGTGAGGATTTTTCTTAGAAATGAACGAATATTAGATTATACAAAAAACAATTTTAAATCCCACAAAGTTTCATCATCAGCCTTTTTAATGTTCCCACTGCAGGACACACAGACACAGGCCTCCTCTCTAGGAGAGGGAATCCGCCGCGTCCCAGTGCGGGTTGCTGGATGTTACTTATATCTTCGAATTTTGGTTCTAATACATGCCGGTTTCCTCACGATGTCGTCCTCCACCGTTTTGAAGGCAGTGGTGATGAAATGAATTACACAAAGTAATGCGCCTGGCTGGGTTTGAACACGCGACCTACAACTTGTAAATCGGGACTGTTACCACTCGGCCACCACTGCTCTCAAATTAGATTGCTTTATAACTTGAATTGTCCTCTTCACATGACCGAGACAAAGAGTTATAATTATACATGTGGATGGATGGAGAGAGCTCTCTAGATCAAAGAAAATATGGACAGACGTAGCTCCTCTTAATATCGAATAAATCGGGAATTTCATCAAACATCTTGATGATATACCTATTAGGTCTTTTGCGGAACAAATATTATAACTAAATGTATTATGGTAATAAAAATAGAACAGAGTAAAAATTGCAAATATTCCCTTCAAGTATGTAATACGGTGTAAATCGATGCATATTGTATGTACAAATAAAAATCTTATTATGCTTATTATTGTAATATGTTCAGACTGAGAAAAAGGAAAACATAAATCACTTAAAATCGTTTAAAAATTCACAATAAAATCCTCGACTTCGTGAAGATTTTTGATGAGCCATGAGCCAGATGTGTCCATTTATTCCCACTTGCTTTCATGGACCTTGCCACAGGGGTGGTGGTTGGCGCTAATAGGTGGCGGTGACTAAATAGTTACCATCGACAATCGGGGCGGGACTGGTAGACACTCCGTAGTCAATGCTACCTATTGTAGGGGCCAGGTATATATGTGGTAGGGTTCCATCGAAAAACTTCCGCCTCAACTACTTGAACTCAAGCTTCAAAGGTTATGTTTGGCGCCGCGCCGTAAATTCAATCGATTTTTTTTTAAATAATAATAATTATTTATTTCGGATTTTAAGTGGTCAGGCGGAAATTACAGCAATAGTAAATAGACGATGGCAAAGTTCCACTCATCAATGGAATTTTCTTGAAAAAATAGTCTTGCCTTTTTCTAGTCTGAATTGGTGTAAAATTGTTAACCCTTTCAACACTACGAATTTTCATATAAATGCTCACTAACATAGCTTTAAAGTTCATTTTTCATTGCAACGACTGATTCTGACTTCATTCAATGGATTCCAGACCTTATTTCCTTGGAATAAGATAACAATTCGTATAAAGTCACGACTGGTCTGTGATTTTGCGACCAATCTTCTTTTCTCTTTCTCTTCTTTGAACTAGCGGTGTGTGTTTCTTTTCTGCAACGGCAGAAAAGAAACACACACCGCTAGTTCAAATCAGCACTTATTAACTGGCGTTTGTTGTGAACTATATCAGACTGTGGCGTTGAAAGAGTTAAGCTTAGAGATATTCAGCTAAGAAGAATCAATTATGTACTATAGTTGCTTGTATTTATAACAAAACATTTTATACTAAAGTATTGCTATATTATATCCATATATTTGGCATAATGAATGCAAGACGCTCTTATCGTGATAACAATTATATAATCCATTTTGTGTACTTAACTAAAATACATTGAATGAAATGAAAAAAATAACTTGATTATGTAGCTTTGCAGCAGAAATCAGTAAAAATCAACATTTCAACAATTAACTGGTACTTCATAACCAGGGAATTTTGTTTCTATATGTCCAAGCCAGTAAATGGCTTGAACTTTTGCTAAATGATATTATGATCTCTATTCACATGATTTTTAAGTTCATATTTGGTTGCGAAAATGGATTTACATATTCTACAGCAGAACCGGCCTCCGTGACTGATTCTCATATGTTCCCTGGCTTTATAAGCAGAGTAGAACGCTTGCCCACAAACTTGGCAGCAGAACGGTTTGGCCCCAATATGTTTCCGTACGTGGATCACTAACTGTCTCCTACTCCTTAAAGTTTTGTTACAAAATTCACACTTTTCTTTTGAAGGCATACTATGCACCTTTTTATGATTCTTCAAATTAGTTTCAGTGTAAAATTGTCTATCACACATATCGCAACTGTACGGTTTTATTTGTAAATGTATTTTATTAACGTGTACAGAGAGTTCATTGTCGTTTGAACACTCTTTCTCGCAGAAACTGCATGTCTGAGTTTGTTTCTCTTTTAGAAGTTTCAGTTTTAATGCGTGCCTTTGTATGTGATTCTCGTAGTGGGCTTGGGTCGTATAAACCTTATTGCACAATTCACAAGGCTTAATTCTATGGTTTTCTTCATGAGTCTGCAACTTGTCCGTGTCTGTGAAATTCCTACCGCACACTTTACAAGACATATAGAAACTCTCTTTTAACAAGTGCACCATTTTAGTGTGCTCATACAAATAAAACTTTGATTTGAAGACACAATGACAGATATTGCAATATACTTTCTTGTTCATGTGTTTCAGAATATGTCTTTTTAAGAAATATTCTGATATAAAATGTTTACTACATAGAGGGCAAGTAAATTTGAACGATGCCTTCTCAACCTTTTTTCTTTTGTTGAACGTTAAGAATTCGCTGCAAACATCTACGGAGTACCTCGAGTTTTGCAAGCCGTTCACCAATTTCCTCTTCATGTAAGTTTTAGTTGCGTTGCTAGCTAAATTCTCCATATTTTCTGGTGTAGAATTTTCTGAGCGTAATCTTTTATGTGGAGAAGAATCGAATGTTGCCTCTGGTTCACTCTCACTCTCGCTCTCAGATTTCACTCTGAACTCATCTTCTAGAACATCTATTTTGAGTTTACTTTCATCTATAAAATCATTTTCGTCTAGGATTAATGCTTCATCTGATTCTCCTGAAGGCATGATAACGGGGGGTGACACTTGGACAAACACATTAGCGCTAGGCTTCATTTCATTAAGATTCTCCAACATAAGACTAACACATAGATCCAGGCGTTCCCTGGTAAACATAAACTGGTGTATGAAGATGTATGAAGTGAGGGCGTGATTAAGGCACTTATCACATATCTTTGTCCCGATAAACTTGTGTAGGTATTCCATCTGCAACAAAAGATTTTATTCAAAAAAAAAAGTTTAAAACTTAAAAAAGGTTTGGGAAGTTTCGTTGGGATGTGTGGAATGAACAAACCTGATTTTCGGGATCCTGAATAGAATACTAGTGAACTCAACTTTTAAAATTGAATGCCACTTGCAGATCCATTTAAGACAATATCATCATCAGCCTTATTAATGTTCCTACTGCTGGGACACAGGTCTCCTTTCAAGGAGAGGGAATGGGCCGTAATCCTTCACGCGGGCCCAGAGCGAATTGGTCACAATATGGACAATATGGTTGACTATGAGTAATCAATTGATTTCCCGGACTTCAAATGACAACAAAATGTGAATATTATAGTTTTTTTATTAGTGTTAAGCCTTATAAGTAACATAATTATTATAATATAATCGTATGACTAAGCTATACAGTACGGGTTGGATCTTCGCGAGTCTGAAGTTAAACTCGTACAAAAATAAAGGTTTAAAAAAATGCCTATGTTATATAACTGTTTTTAACAGCAATAACAGCTGCAAATAGCATTTATTTGCTTACAAAATTTATTTTTTTACGAGTTTTCAAGCGCTAAAATTCGCACAGCCTAGCTTCAGACTAGCCAAGATCCGACGGCTGTACCATAAGTAACAAAATCATTACAATATTCTTGTATGACTAAGCTATAAGTAAAATAAATAAATAAGAATTAAGAGATCATGTAAACATAACTGTGTTTGACTACTGTTTTTGAGTCCTATTCGCCACAGTCGTATTTGCGACTGGGTGTTCCATTTAGTTTAGATTTTTAATACCCCATAGGTGATAGGAAAGTTGATGACTCTGATGGAATAAACCTACCTATATGTTATGACTCTGCGCCACCCTAAGGCTAAGCGCGCACTGCGATAAAAAATCGTTGCGATTTTTTTAATGCGAAATAAAATCGCAAACTACAATATTTCATACACGCACTACGATTTATTATCGCCTGCGAAATAGCGGACTGAGGAGACAGTCAATAGGTACTGTGCCACCACGAAAGACGGGAGTGCACCTATACATAGCAACATGGACTTATAAAAGAAAATAACCATTGTATACTACTTAATTTTACGTAAAAGAAATTTGAAATCGTCAAATATCGTCAATCGACTGACCGCTGCGTTTGCGATTTTATCCGCAATGCGCGGTCCTCGGTACCGCTTCGTAAGGTACAAAATACACATACAATTTCGCATTTGCAATTTTAAATCGCAAACGATTTATTTTCGCAATGCGCGGATTGTAGTGTATTTCTGTGGTTCACAGATTTGCGATATTTTTTCGCAACGATTTTTTATCGTAGTGCGCGCTTAGCCTAAGATTGACTACGGCGCGCACTGTTCCCGCGCGCCTCAAGTTTTCAGCAAACTGACGGGGCCCTGCAGGGTCGAAGCCTCCTGGGGTCAAGAGTTCATGCGAAAGCGTAAAACAAGAGCTCTGGGATTAAGGCAAGGAAGGAACGGGGTAGGTTGTTTAGTCAGTAAGAGTCTGGAACTGTTTCCCGCTGCGCCCAAGGGCGAGATTCGTGATTGGATGATTTTTATCTACTATTAAAAAAAAACCCTGAGGTCGACTGGTAGAATATGCCTATGGCAATAAGTACGCCTTTGTACACTGCATAAAGCTTTAATAAATAAGATAAATAAATGTAAACATTTTTATCGGATATATCCGAGGTGGCTAAAAACTACAAAATACAAGTTGTAATGAAAATACACCAGATACCTCGGTCTCTGTTTCGAAGAATCTATTGGTCATATAAATATTTGTTCCACGCAGGAATCGAGTCCAGAGACTGTTATTGTACAGTTTACCCAGTCAGTCGCTCAACCACCGCGCAAACCGTGCTATCAATCATTTAGATGACATTAGCAAATAGGTTTCTTTTTTATACATCTATTAATAAATGCGAAGTAATACAACGGCTCGGCTGGCACAGTGGTTGAGCGATTGACTGCTGCACTGAAGGACGCAATTTCGATTCCCACACAGAAAAAAAATTGTATGGCCTACAAATAGGTGTCCGGGTCTGGGTATCTTGTATATGTGACTTTACATGTTTGTGAACGCACCCACCACACAGGAGCCGACCGCATAAGGCAAAGGCAACGGCGTACTCGCCGCAGCCGTCGCCGCCGCGATCCTGCCGATATCCGGCCACCGTAGACACTGGCTCGCGGACGGTGAGCAATGGGTAGCTCGCCGTCCGGTCGTCTGGTAAGACCGAGTCCAAGTCGTCAACGGCGCGCACCGTTCCCGCGCGCCTCAAGGAGTTGTCAGCAAACTGCAGGCCCTTCAGGGTCGAAGCCTCCTGGAGTCTAGAGGGTGGTGGAAAACTGTTACCTCGACTCCGGGAATAAGGCAAGGAAGGTACGGGGTAGGTTTTTTAGTCAGTAAGAGTTTGACACTGGTCTCCCGCTCCGCCCAAGAGCGGGTTTCGTCATTGGATGATTTTCACCTACCATAAAAAAAAAACCCACCACACAGGAGTAATTCAAAGTGTAGGGCACCGTTTAATTTAAAAAAAAAATTGCTTTGGTAAGTGTTGTATCTAAAGAAAGCTTTTTTATTGCTAAGTAGACTTAGCTCACGTAAACGTATAGTAATATAAAGTATACTAAATCTCAGAATTATTTATATTAGTACACATAAATACTACATTATTATAAAGAGAGTCAAATTAAATTAGCTGGCGAAACTTTACTTCTGTGTAGATTTAATTTTTGTCACATTGTTTATATAAAATGGTATTTATTTTGCAAATAGGTTTTGAAAAATAATTTTACACATCAATTTGTAGGCCTACTAGATGAGGCCTAAAAATGGAGTGGCGACCGCGTACCGGAAGACGTAGTGTTGGTAGGCCTCCCATAAGATGGACCGACGACCTGGTCAAGGTTGCTGGAATTCGATGGATGCGAGACGCACGGGACCGGTCGTTGTGGCGACGTTTGGGGGAAGCCTATGTCCAGCAGTGGACGTCTTCCGGCTGAATTGATGTTGATGATGAGATGAGGCTGGTGATTCCTAGCTAATTATCCTGAGAAAAAACTTAAAGCACAGCAGCGCTGCTGTCGCTGTGATATTTTGCTTGCTTATTTTCTCTACTCCTTTCAAACGGCTTTGTTCTCAAGAAATATCTTTATACAAAAAATTGCTGGTTATGTGTTCATTAAAATGTACATAGCTCATGTAAATCAATCAATATTTCGCAAAGAAAATGGGTTTAAATGTCAGTGGAGTACTCTACCCTCTCAACATTCCCTCAAGGAGTTGTCAGCAAACTGTAGGGGACCTTCAGGGTCGAAGCCTTCTGGAGCTGCCGGTTTGTTGGCAAGGAAGGAATGGGGTAGGTTTTTTAGTCAGTAAGAGTCTGACACTGGTCTCCCACTCCGCCCAAGAGCGGGTTTCGTCATTCCATGATTTTCACCTACCATTAAAAAAAAACCCTCTCATCATTCACCACCGGTCTTTTTAATGTTCCCATTGCTAGGACACAGGCCTCTTCTCAGTGAGGATTTTTGGATGTCACATCTCTTCGAACTTTTGGTTCTAGGACATGCCGGTTTTCTCACGATGTTTTCCTTCACCGTTTTGAGAGCAGTGGTGATGGAATAAATTACTCGAAGTAATGTGCCTGGCTGGGTTTGAAACTACGACCTACAAGTTGTAAGTCGGGGACATTACCACTCGACCACCACTGCTCTTCTCCTCTTCTCTCTTTCACCTCTACTCTCTAGTAAGAGGTAATCTCTAAAAGTACTGATCTGATAGTCAAATGAGTGACAGATGCTATATTTTATGTACACACGCGAAGCTGCGGGCAAAAGCTAGTTAGATATACGATGCTCACACATAACATAGTTTTATTATAAAGCAATTTAATCTGACTCTGTAGTATTATTAAACATTAAAACTATGTTACTTAATTAAACAAGCCTGAAAAGAGCAAATGTGCGATACAACTAAGGAGAGTTAAGGCAGTGGCTTTAAGGCGATTCTCACACTGCCCCGCATGATGCAGCGTAGCTCGTGGATGCGTGTTCTTCTGTTGCTTGTAAGTATCTACGTTTGTATGGAAAACACGCACAGTCTAACACACCGAAAATGCACCCACGCGCGTAGGTGCGGGGCGAGACGCAAGGTAAGGCACACCGAATCCCGCAGTGCCGCGCGTGATTTTGAATGGGCGTGACGTGTGTTTGTTTTTGTGTGTGTATTTGTGACCGTACAAAAACCAAACAGTTAGTGTAATGGCAGCGTCCTGAACGAGTTCCACACTATTAACCATTTCTATCAAAACTATCGTGATGCTCAGTACTGCACGACCACCACAGAGAACGGCGAATAAATGAGAGCCGCCGTGCGTGAATCTACAAAACGCACCTACGCGCGTGTGTGCGTATAAAACACGCACGATGATGCAGATTTGCACTCCCGCAAGTACGCGCGTAGATACGTTGAAACGCAACATGCAGCATGATGCGGGGCAGTGTGTAAACCGCCTAACCCACCAAACATTCTATCAACTGCAACATATTTTATTAAACTCCTCTAGACTAATCGCAGAATATAATGAAAGAAAAAAAAATTAAACACTCGAATCAAACATTCATTCGCAAAACCTACAAGCTAATTTACTTATGAAAAGCTTTTGGTAAATTTCTAACGGCCCTTTTTATTTTTCTTGCACCCTTTTCATTTTTTACAGGGTTAGAACCAATATTGAACTGAATGTTGGTTCCAACATTTGGAACAACTTTTGCAGCCAACATTGGTACTGGATCAAACTTATAGAGAGGAGGAGTGAGAGGTTCTTCTTCTACATCCATTTCTTCATTTACTGCTTCTAAAGTGTAGTTCACAGAATCTGTTTCAATATCCATATTGTGTATTTCATTGATATTATTCATTTGTATCTCCATAGTATTGTTTTGTATTGTATATTTCGTATCCATCATAGTTGCTTCTTCAATTACTTCAAATGGTTTAGTCTCTTCAACATGTACATCAATTTCCTTCTCCAATTTTACTTCTTCAACTTTTTCATGTGTTGTAAAAAAGGTTTTATTATTTCCAAATGTGACTTTACAGTTTCCATTTTCGATAATTTTCTTTGATTCACAGCAATGACACATAGATCTATCATTGCTATTGTTGGTCAAGCAAACATTGCATTGCCATATTGTTTCTGTCTTATTTTCTTTGGAATACATCTCATTTTTTGTTTTTATTGTTTGTATTTCAACAGTTTCATTTGTGTTCTCAATATTATCTTCAGTTTTATAATCGAAAGTATCCATCTCAATAAATTGTTTGCTTTCTTCAATAATTTTAATATCTGTGTCAATTGATTTCTTACAGTAATAGCATTTATTTGAATGTTTGAATATCCAGCAGAATTTGCAATCTGTGCCTTTTATTTTTGGAGTGGTAATGGCATTAGTTTTATTGTCAGTATCTCCATTATTGTTGAATAGATATGCATTGTCAGAAGTCTTAGTAAATATCCAAGAAAGATCAGTTTTGACTTCTATTGGACTTTTGTTGAGTTTAAAAATGTTGTAGACTACTTTTATTTGTTTATTTTCTTTGACTTCTTGGTCTCTGCTCATATCAGCATGGCCAGGCATCGAAAAATTAAATAAGTGTGCTACATCAGTTTCTATGTCATTGACCAGTTCAAAAGTTATAGGATTGGAGAAAATAAATTTATGCTTCTCCCAACTGTTTTGGTCAATCACTGTAGCACTTTTCTCATCAATTTTGCTGTCTACTTTATTATCTGATTCATTTCTTTCAACATCCATTGGTGCAGACTTTATCAAGTCCATATCAATAAAATTGTCAGTAGTACTAATAATTTCTGTTTGTTCATCAACAAATAGAATTTTAGGATGACCATTTATAGCCAAATTCACTGATGGTATAGTGTCAGTTACATTTTCAACACTAGTGTTACCATCTTCAAGCAATTCTTTTTGGTTTGTTTCATTTTCTACAACATTCTTAAGTGTATCAAGAGTCTTTTTGCCAGCTGTTTGCAAAACTATTTTAGTTGTTTGATTATAATTACCAGTTACATTTATTAGTTTGTTATCATATACTGGCATTTTATTTCCAGTAGAATTTTCAGGTGGCTTTTTATCATCTAAATCATCTATAGCTCTTTCATCAGTTATTTGAAAAATTCTTTCAGTATCTTCAGTAGCAATATTAAATTTAATAGTATTGACAATATCATCATCTACTTTGGGTTCACAGAATACAAAATAATAAAAATCATCAGTTTTAAATCTCTCTTTTGTGATTATTTCTGGTAATGACAGCTCAAACTGCATATCAAGTATAGCATTAGGAATATTCTGTATTTCCACAGATTTCCTCCTTTTCTTTGTTATAATCATTATGTCTGCTTTATGAGGAACATGTAATTCTTGATATTTGTATGATTTTTGCTAGAAAAGGAATCACTTCTTACAGATGGAACACAGAAGGTAAACTTTCATAAAAATAAAATTATCTTGACAGTTGGGTTCTACAAAATGTAATGCAGAAGTAATTTCAAAGATAACTTCTTTAAAATCGGAAAATGCTGCATGGGTCTATCAGATAAAATGGTTGAAAAGTCAGCCATACATCATGGGGTCATAACTCATAATCAGACACTCACAAAATATTGGAATATGGAAATGGATATTCAATGAGCATATGCAAAGGATTACAGCGTCCATTCCTCTCACAGAGAAGGATCTTCTCCCAGATATGGGAATAATAATGCTAAGAAAATTATAGGTATTATTTTTGTAAAATTTCTGAATTTTAATGGTAGTTGGCTAATATTCAGTTATTATAAATTTTAGTAACAAACAAGTCTTCCTCAATCACAAGGAAAAATTTTTAAAATGTAAAAGAATTACAAATATGTTAGTAGATAAATAATAACAATAATACTCACATCTGGTAATGTAGACGCTAGCACAGTATACAATGACTTATCTCCAACCAATTCCGGACAACTCCCATGTATGCACACCATTTTATCCAACTCCACTAAGTCTGAACTCGTCTTAAGACAAACCAAGCATAGCTGGTCCGTTTTCTTCTCAATCAAATGTTTCATTATACTCTTAAACTTATGCTTTTCTACATGTTGTAGATGTTGTACGTAGTTCTCCGTTACATTGCCACATTCTTTACATTTGAAAGTTTTATCTACCTCTTCCGTAACACCTTTACCTCGTACATGGACTTGGTTAAAGTGTTTCTTTAACTGGTTAATTTTTACAAAAGATTTACCACATAACCTGCAGTGGTACCACATAGATTTTGGATGCATTTGCTCATGGTTTAGTAAAGATTCTAAGTTCGGAAGAACTTGCCAGCATTTTTTGCATTCAAATTCGTTCCAATCTGGTTCGTTGCTGAGTGATTCTGTATGTAAGTTGATGATGTTACGTGAAGGTTCTGCGTAGTCCATTACTTTATGATGTTCTGCGTACAATATGTTAGTGTTTGGATTTAATTTTTGTCTGCCTCGTCTTTTCTTTTTATCGATAGGGTCTAGCTTATTGAATTTCTCATTGATATCATCAAAGCAGTTATGTAGAGCTCGTTCAGCTTGTTCACACTGCTGAGTAAAGAGGTATGCGTTGATAGCTCGGTCTAAGCACTTCTGACATATTTTCTCCGGGAAACTTTCTTCTTGTCTAGCCTGAAATATTATTTTGTCATCATTTAATATGCAGTAAATTTATATGGTAAAAGTTTATCCATATCTATGTCAGGCCTACTTTAACAGATTGAATTATATGCTAGGCCCACATGCATGTAAAAAGCATGCAACACACACTTTAAAGGTAGAGTTGTGGAACCAGCCTGATACTATCTGTGATTAAATCAGGTGGGATCAAGTCAAGCAGTAGTTTATATCATTAAAAAAAAATAGCTAGTTATTACTTTAGAATGATTTTGCAATCTTTTAAATAATCAATCAATTCAGAACAATTACAATTAATACACAAAAAGATTAAACTCTTGAGCCCCAAGTGAACTCTGGCGGTTACACACCTATTGTCATTCTAATTATGGTATTATCTTAAGAATTTAGGGGTTTACCCATCTATCTTGGTCTATAGAAATTCATACACCGACCAACCACATACAATCAATAAAATATCTTGAGCGCTTAGCCACAAACATGTAACACATTATATTGATTTTATGCATAGGCACCATGACACGAATAGGTTAGGTTAGAATGCTAGGGTGGTTCATAATTTTTTTGACCACCTAGATGTAGAATATATGTGAAATTTCGCTTAAAATTGTTTTAAGCAAAATCTCACACTTTAACAGAATGTATTTGAAAATTTGCAGATTACCTAATAAATAAGCATACCTATTAATGTATCCCGTATACTAACGGTAATATATAAATAAATTATCTGGGTCACCAGTAAACATCATACCTTGAAAGGGTAGAAACAGGCTATCATTTCTCTTATAGTGACTTTGTACAGGCCTCCTGTGCCAGCTATCTGCATTATCTGGTCCAGTTCGGACAGCCCAACGGTCACTTTTAGGCAGTAACGACATACTCTTGACTTAAGCTTCCCACTCAGCAAATATTCCACTGCAACTTTAGTAGTCAATGGTACACCAGGACCAGGATCAGGGACTGTTCCTGCTCTTCTAGAAGTCTTTTCTACATCATTAGAATCAAACTTTTTAACTTTTTTAACCTGTTTTGAATACGTTTTCTTGGGACATAGTACCGGAAAAATATCATCTTCATCCATTATTTAGGTTATGCGAAGATTGTTATTTTACTAAATGTCTGTAGAATAAAACATATTACGAACGCGGCTAGTAATTACTATTAGACCTTGTAGTTACTATGTATTTTATAAAACACAGTATTTAATGTTCAATTATTACAAAATATTTTCGATGACAAGCCAAGCAAGTACGAAAATGGCGGAAAGAGAAGAGCGTCGATGTCAGAGAAATGTCAGTTGAAGTGTGTACTTTTTACGCATCTAATTTTTTTCTTTTAAATAATTATTTGATGTTATTTTAACTATTTAGTATGATGAGCCATCAAATTTAAAAAATAAGTGTATTGAATTCAGTTTCATATCAAAATAATTCGACCAATAATCAAAGTATCATTTCAATCATCAGTTGACATCTATACAATCTGCGTAAATTGGAAAGTTTAAAGCTTGTTCTATTTTATGTACACTTTATTACGGTTGCCAAAATTAAATTTTTTAACATTTTCTATAAAAGTAGTATTAGTAATATGTATTGTTTAAACTGCTGCTTAAAATATTTGTAAAGCAAGAATTAATTGGCTTAATTTCAGGGACCTAACACATACAGGGGAATATTTCTCTGTATGAGTATATAAAAATTATAAGATTAGTCTGCTCGTTACTCAAAAAAGTCCGAATATGTTGGCAGTTTTGACAAAATGTAGTAAAATAGTAACAAGCCAACCCACCGCAACGCCAATTTACACAAACGTCAAAAATGGACATAAAATTTTTCTTCATCGTCTAATTTTTCCTGAAAAATAATCATTCACAAAAAATCTGGTTTCGTCATCCTTGTGCGGTAGAAATCCTGTGTCAGAACTACTGTTTTTGTGTTCAGTGTTAGTCAGTGTGGACAGTTATGACCTGTTTTCATTTATGGTGCAAGGCTTAGAGGCATCGATACTTTGCTAGCAGTGAGTATAAAAAGCTGAGACTTCGTCAAGGCTAGGTCTCGTAACTTAATTATTAATTATCTGTTTGGATGATATCATGATTAGTTCTTTGAACTTTATTTTGTGACGTAATGTTTGAATATTGTGGGAATAAATATTCCTTTGAGTTTTAAAAGTTATTTTTAGATGTTAGAGTACGCAATTACAGCTGGGTTTGTTTGTGTAGTGTTTATAGTGTGGTCATTTAAATTTGGAACGCCTGAAGGGTTCTCTTTGATTGAACTGTGAAGTGCTAGTCAAGTTTACTTCCTGTTGATTTATTTTTAAAATATTGGTAAGTTTTTTTTAATCTATTTTCACTGAAAAGTTTATAGTATCATTATTTTTTACGCTATTAAAATAGAAGTAAGACTTATTATGTTATGGGATAGTTAAATATTTATGATATTTTTCATAGATATCCCTGCCTACATACATAGTCTTCTTGTTTTTATAAATTAATGTACATATTTCCTGTTTCAATATCCTGTTTTGCTAAAAAATTGCTAACCTAGATACTGACTTGATGATTATTTTTGTTTCAAAATAAAAACATGAAAATCTTTAAAAAAAAAAAATTTTAAATGCAAATTTATTCATTTATAAAACGAATCCTGACACTATCAAACTATGATTAATTGATAATATCATAAACAACCAAGTCTATAAATAGCCCTCTAAAGTATTCTTTGTACATACCTCTATGGTAAACAAAGCCTCAAGTCTAGAGTACATTAGACTCACAGTGTAAACATCTGCTGACCATATAAAATGCTCATACATAGGCACATATAAATAAACTTGAAGACATGCCATATTCTACATGTTATTATTAAGCGTCTTAAACATGTGATTCCTTGGTCATTATTTGTTGTTACATTTAGTGATTGTGAAGTTGATATACTGTAGTTTCAGGTATTGATTCCATTGAAATCACAATTAAATGTGTAGTGACATGCAGTCACTACACTTTTTATTTTGCAGGGCATGGTCTGATCGTCTTTTTATTTAATTCATTAAGAAGACAGTCTTTTAATTGTATCTGTAATTACAGTACTCGAAAAGTAAAATGACAAACTATTTCTTGTCTGCTATCTCACCTGCTGGTAAGCAGTGATGGTGAATTGCAGTAGTTTGTTAGAAGCCCTTTCACTGTAGCTATAAAGACACCTAATTATAATTGGACAAGAAAACCACTGAAGGCAAATTATTCTAATCCAGCTTTTTTTAACCAACACTGAACATGGTTCATTAAAAAGATATGCATATATAATAATGAAACTTTTATCATTTTCATGGGGTGTCAGTGTACTTGCACATATATTTCATTATCTTTCTTGACTAACTAATAAAGAATTATCTTCAATTCTAACATTTTTAAATGGTTTTAATAAAATCTACCTACAGGGAAAACAAACATTTTCCTTATCTTTTTTATTCAATTCTTCCAATGATTTTAGATGACTCATTTAATTTTAAATATGAAAAGACTCAACTTCCAAATCAATATGAAAAATAAATCAACTATATCTACCACTGGCAAGCACAAGATGCAGCATTGAAGTGCCACTCACCTGGTGACCAGTGAGGGTTGTGGGAATCTGATGGATGTGAGATACACATCATCAATGTTCAAGTTCAAACCTTAGTGGTTGCTATTTTACTTAAATAGTTCTGTAATTTCTTTGTATAAATGATAAATAAATAAAAAAAATGGTGGGTGAAGAACAAATATTAAAATCCAGCTCAATATCAAAGAGACAGATTGCAGGACAAAAGAAAATATTGTGGCAATGATTATCAGAAGTATGTTTTAGTTAAAATGGTGATGATGACATGATGATCTTCCTGCCCTTGTCCCGTTTTATCTGGGGTTGGCGCTACAATGATATAACTATGTTAAACTTAGGTGAGACTATTTGTCCTAAGAACAATATTATTTTGTTTATTTTATTTTCACAATTTTAAGAAAGCTTACAGACTAATATTATTATAACTATACCAATAAATCACTGTGTTGCTATTTAAAAGCTTACACAGATAAATACATACTATTAATTGTTGTTTCCAATGTAGCCCCAAGCTTGCACAACAAATAGGAAATAAAATAAATAGGTTAAAGAATAGGACACAGGATCAAATGCATGTCTAATAGGTGCCCTTTATGCAAAGAATGACTTAATTAAATCTACACTAATATAAGTAATAAAGAGGCAAAGTTTGTTTATAGGAGGTAATCTCTGGAACTACTGGGCCAATTGGAAAAAAAAATTGCAACAATAGAAAGCTGCTTTATTCTATTTATGTACGCGGGCGAAGCCGCTGACAAAAACTAGTCTTATATATTCCAGCTTGCAATTATACTTTACTACATTATTAAATTAAACCAGCTTTAACCGATAAATCGTACAATGTCATTGTATTATTAATAGCAAGTCTAATGAGGTTTTATCTGAAGCCGTTATTATTTATGCATGCAATACGGTGCCATTGACAACCTATAACTATTGTTATTTTAATCTATGCGAAAGACGAATTTAGCTACACGAGGGTTTAAAATAATTTTAGGCTCTGATTGTGTTTGTAGGTATGTATTTTTTTTTATACAGTTTGTTTGTTTTACAAGATGTGGTACGTACAAATAGTATGGGTTTTAGTATTTTTTTTTTGTAGAAATAGTAACTTATTTGAACAGTCATTCATGTTTTATTTTTTACTAAACAACTGTTTTTATAGTTTCTTTTTACACACCATCAATTTTTATGAATTATTATTGTTATATCCAGGGTCAAACTGTGTAACTGTAATTGTAGGAAAGATTGTTACCAAAAAAAAAAAATCAAACATTTTTCCTGCCTAGAAATGGTATTTTCTCTTTGTTGATTTAAAAAACTAAAATTGTACAATATAGTTCTTGTGGCATGTGACATGGCTAATTCTTCGTCTTAAAATTAGAACATTAACTTACTACTAGCTTTTGCCAGCGGCTTCGCCCGCGTACATAAAATGTAGCCTATGTCACTCAGGAGTAAAGCAGCTTTCTATTGTTGCTATTTTTTTTCCAATCGGACCAGTAGTTCCAGAGATTACCCCCTACAAACAAAAAGCAAACTTTTCCTAACTCTTTATTATATTAGTGTAGATTTAAATTAACTACAGAAGCCTGGCCATAGTATCCTCTTAAGGACCTGTGCACACCACGTTCTTTAAACGCGCGTATTAGAATCGTGCGTCGACAACGCGCTTTTATCCTATAAAAGGACTACAGGCTGCGTTTGAAGTGCGTGATAAACGCGCGTCTACGACACGTTTAAAACACAGGGAACACATACCCTGTTTTTAACCAAATCGAAATCATCTTTGTGATGAAAATATAACAAGAGCAAACAATTTTTTGTTTCCTTCATTTAACTTTCTAGTTTTAAAATCGACCCGATAGATATTCGCGACAGGAATTTATTGCAAACAGACAAACAAAATCATAAAAAATACAAATCATGATAAATTGACACATATTCTGTCACCTCTAACATTAAGGTCGTAATCTGAGTCATCCAATTTAACACAGCCAAACTTAGAAATCTGACGTATTTCCAATTGACGCGTAGAAGAATGGACTGAGTATCATCACACAATTTATCACAGTAGAAAAAAGCGACGCGACCAAGTATCCAATATCTGTCTCTTTCAGATCCTGTAGGTAATAGTGATGATGGCTACAATGGATGCCTTTTTTTCATAAAATAAGACCTTTTGCTCTAGGTGCAGCAAAGAGTGTCAGACTTCTGCTACTAAAGCTCATCCATTTTCTTCAGTTACCCTTGAATTCCAGGTAGTAACTCTTTCAAACAAACACGCATTTAATGGAAATGTGGTCCTAGATTAGAAAGGGTAGAGGAAGGCCTTTGCCCAGCAGTGGGACAGTACAGGCTAGATATAATAGTAATAATCTATACTATCTATACTAATCTATACTATATACTATAATATAATAAAGAGGTAAAGTTTGTTTTCTTGTTTTTTTTGTTTGTAGGGGGTAATCTCTGGAACTACTGGTCCGATTGGAAAAATTTAAGCAACAATAGAAAGCTGCTTTACTCCTGAGTGACATAGGCTATATTTTATGTACGCGGGCGAAGCCGCTGACAAAAGCTAGTAATAATAATAAACGCCCTTAAACGCACCTGTAACAGACAAATCCGAATTTCAGAGTCAAAAAACAGGCGACAGGCGGAAGCTCAGTCGATTCTTCTTATGTCCTCTAAAGTAGTCAATAATATTCGTTTATTCAGCTAAAATAAAAACATCCAATACCACTTCCATAAAAAATCCAAATCAATAAATAAAATACAATAGGATATAATGTACTTTGACTTTACAAATACGTTCTATTTCTACGCGAATGAAGAGAGAGAAGTGCTAAAACAAATCGTTTAAAGAACTTAATAAAAGCATATTCGACTTCTACGCGGACGAAGTCGCGGGCAAAAGCTAGTCGATCATAAAATCAAATTAAATCGCCTAGAAGAGGAAGTAAAAAACTCATTCATAGTCATTTCACACGTACATAAGTTAGTAATTGTCGGAGCAGTCAATTAGCACCCGTAGGTCAGTGTTTGACCTTAATAACTTTAAATAATTGTTTGTTTACGGTTAATTTTGGTTTCCGCTACCAATTTTGGCCGCATGGTAACAGCTTGCCGATCAGTTACAAATTCTTTAATGATACTACAGTACAGTACGGTCGTCTGATCTTGGCGAGTCTGAAGGCTCTGACAAATTAAAGCTCTTGAAAACTCGTACAAAAATAAGGGTTTAAAAACGCCAATAACAGTTTTTAACAGCAATAACACCTGCTAATGGCGTTTATTTTTTTACGAGTGCACAAGCGCTGAAGTTCGCAAAACCCTAATTATATGGCTCGCCAAGTAAGAACGGGCTTACAGTACGGCCGTTGGATCTCGGCAAGTCTGAAGTTAGGCTATGCGAATTTTAACGCTTGAAAACTCGTTCAAAAAAGGTTTAAAAAAAATAAATGCCACTAAGTAACAGTTTTTAACAGCAATAACAACTGCAAATGCTAGCGATATCTACCAGACAATTTTAGGATATTAATTTTATTATTACTTTTTTATTATTAAATTATTATCATTTTATATGTTTAGGATTGCCAAACTATATTACGTCGAAGAAGCGTCGAAGAGTCAACATTTTTTAAATAGCGAGTATCTGACTCATAGTGTCTAAACACACTATGCGGAACGTACGCGACCGAAGTTCCGCGGCTGATTTTACGTTCCAACGTATTCGGCTGATATGACACACCATAAGCAATTTTGTGTGTATATTCAGTGTTTCGAGCGCTGTCGTGGCGTCGTGTCGTGTTATCTAAACAGCCGGTCAGACAAATGCAAAATAAAACTCCGAACTTCGGTCGCGTATAATGTGTGTTCTACAGAATACGTTGCCGCCGAATTTCCGCTGAACTTACGCCCGACTGAAGTTCGGCTGTACGCTATAACGCAACGTAATTTCGGCATAATGTGTCGCCAGTAATTCAAATAGCATTGCAGGCGTAATCATGCCGAACTTCCGTCGCGTATCCTCGGCATAGTGTGTTTGGACACATATACCTAAGTAATATGAATTTCCAGATTCTACTACTTCCTACCTAAATGTGAGTTACATGTTATGAAAAAAAGTTTTACACCTAGTGTAAAAAAAAAATTGACGTTCCCTAACATACTTAATTATTATTATTTTTTTGTTTTTTTTTATCCACAAAGGTAATTTTAAAAGTAACAGTGCGAGCATTAGGATTTTGTCAAATTCTAAAGCTAGACATTCGTCAATAACGCCTCATAGGACAATATCTTGTGCAGTGTGCTACAAGAGAGTTTTGGACCAAACTTCCGTAATTCCAGACCGGAATTTCCGCACGATACCCGGAAAGCAAGCTTCCGACTTCGGTGCACCAAAGCTGCAAGCATCCGGCTAACCAAAAGCGAACTTTGGCTAAATTTTTAATCTCGATTCCCTGATGTTTGGACTTCGGTTAACGGCTCGACTTATATCCTAGTGATAGGCAAGCACGTTCATAGCAAATATTTGGCGAAATACTGAAAAGTTAATATACAAAAATCCGCTGCAGCGCTTCATTGGCAATTACATTGCGTTCCAAATGAGAATAGGATCGATTGCCATTTTGTGACGTCACGATTTACTGTCAAATCGAGGCAAGATATTTTTAAAATTCAGTTTATTGATGAAAAATTTAATATTTAAGAACTGTGAACGATAAAAGTTTCATCATCATCAACCTTTTTAATGTTTCCACTGCAGGGACTCAGGCCTCCTCTCTCTAGGAGAGGGAATGGGCCATGATCCACCACGCGGGCCCAGTGCGGATTGGTGGATGTCACATGTCTTCGAATTTTTGGTTCTAGGACATGCCGGACCTTCAGCTTGTAAGTCGGGGCCTTTACCACTCGGCCACCACTGCTCTTAAAAGTTGATAAAAGTTTACATAATCAGAATCCACTTTTTTACTCATCTCTGAGTTCTTCAATTTTGCAAAAATATCTTCGATTTGACAGTACGGCGTGACGTCATATCCTGTCAATTTATTCTCTTCTTATTTGGAACGCATAGTATGTCGTCTAACCCAACTTTGAAAAGTTACAGCACTCTCACACTGCGTGAACGTCAAAACTGTACTAATGTTATCAATGTAAAGGTGTATGGTCTGCAGATCACTTATGTAAAGTGAAGTGACTGTACGGTGCGCCTAATCTAGTGCGTATTCTCATAAAGGCCACAGTCTTAGCTTTGAACAGTTCAATGATCTACTCTACTATGCTTCGTCTCCTTGAATTTATTTATATACTAAATATAATTTACTCAGCAGTAATCGCTGTGTATTTAACGGGTTTTATTACGGAAAATAATAATATAATCGTTTTGTAGGATCCTCTTTCGAAGTGCATTACTTTTAAATAATGCTTAATAACTCATAGAAAGACGATTTGTTACCGAAACCGTTTTTTTCGGTATCTCTTCCATCGAAACCGCTAATGACGTGGTAAAGAAAAGCTGACAAAATAATATTTAGATATAGTTATGTTTAATTATACTTTATTCGCGTTAAAATTCAAATATATTATGTAAAGAAACCTATTTTAATGTTTCTTCTATCGGGTTTTAACTTCCATTCCGTAAAAACGAAAAAGTCGTTAAAAAACTAACTATTTACTGCAGCCGCCATTTGTCATACCACCAACGTAAAAAAACTCAAAAAGTTAAAAAAATGCTAATAAAATGGAGGTAATGCCCGGAAAATGGAAAGAGCTATGATCGGAGTTTCCTTGCGTGATCGAATCAGAAATGAAGAGATCCGCAAGAGAACCAAGGTTGCTCACATAGCGAAAATAATCGCCAAACTTAAGTGGCAATGGGCTGGGCACATCGCACGCAGAACAGATGGCCGCTGGGGCCGAAAGGTTCTGGAGTGGCGACCGCGTACCGGAAGACGTAGTGTTGGTAGGCCTCCCACAAGGTGGACCGACGACCTGGTCAAGGTTGCTGGAATACGATGGATGCGAGACGCACGGGACCGGTCGTTGTGGCGACATTTGGGGGACGCCTATGTCCAGCAGTGGACGTCTTTCGGCTGAATTGATGATGATGATGATGAATGCCCGGAAGCTATGTCCTAATACAGCACATCCAATCTTGGCATATAACTCGGCCCACTAACCACTAGACCAGTCAATGGAGCCACTTGTCACTTTTCACTACAGTTTATTGTCACTGTCACTCTTCTCCGCTCCACTCTTCTTCAAGTCTTTCAATGGCCGCCGGGATTCCGATCCCGATTTCCGGCCACCGTAAGCGCGGGCTTGCGGTCGGCGAGCAAAGGGTAGCTTGCCGTCCGGTCGTCTGGTAATAGTCCAGACCAAGCCAGGTCGTGGATGGCGTGCTCTCTTGAGTCAGTCTGAGTTATCAGCAAATGTAGAGGCACACGGCCACAGGGCCGAAGCCTACTGGGGCCCGGTCCGGCTTCTGAAAGGAAGGTCCGACCCCGGTATGAGAGCTAAGAAAGAATGGGGTGGATTGTTTAGTCAGTAAGAGACTCACACTGTTTCCTGCCCCACCCAAGGGCGGGATTTGTCATTAGATGATTTTTCCCACCATTTAAAAAAAGTTTTTCAGTGGCAACTCATCCTTACGCTTACTTTATTCATCAATCAAGTACTACGAAAAACAGGACCCAAATAGGCTGTTTCTTTTTATTAATGGCATTGGTATTGTCTAGACTAGATTAGTTTAATACAAGTTACTAGGTGATCTCACTGAAGTGAAGTCATCAGGGTCGGATTTATGGTGCGTTAATGGAAGGTCTTTAACCATTTTTTTCCAACAACTCGCACTGGGTCCGCGTGGTGGACTGAGGCCTCCTCTTTCTCTAGGAAAAAAATGGGTACGGCCCATTTTTCTGGGTCCCAGCAGTGGGAACGTTATAAGGCTTTTGCCATGTTATGCTATCTGGCAACCTGAATTACTCTAATATTAGCCTAGTATAGATCCTGAAAATTGCAGATGTTTTGGCAAGATGGGCACCATTGCAGGTTACGTAGCCTGATTGACTGTGACATAATAAACACATTTCCTGAAAGTATAAGTTCGGGATAGCCAAGCGTTCTATAATCTGACCACCAGACTTACGGCACTGGCATTCACATCGATATCCCTCCCATATGTACAAACTGTAGGGGCCTAGCAGGGTCGAAGCTGGCGTTCGCGTGGGGCTCAAGAGTTTTAATAGCAATATATCTTATAAGAGTATTGTTTTTTCTTATTTTTGATGTACATAAGTGTCTAAACACACTATGCCGAGGATACGCGACGGAAGTTCGGCATGATTACGCCTGCAATGCTATTTGAATTACTGGCGACACATTATGCCGAAATTACGTTGCGTTATAGCATACAGCCGAACTTCAGTCGGGCGTAAGTTCACCGGAAATTCGGCGGCAACGTATTCTGTAGAACACACATTATACGCGACCGAAGTTCGGTTCGATTGCCGACGGAGATCGGGAGCGGGAGGATCGCCACGACAGCGCTCGAAACACTGAATACACCGTTAAATCTTGATCGTTTTAATCCCTTGGAGGATCGATTCAGTACATGAAACACTATCGATTGGTAAAGTTAGAATAAAAAAAACAAAGTACTTTTTTTTAAACTCGAATTAATTTACGCATGTTCTAAATTGATTTCTTTAAGTAAACGTCAGCTGGGCGAGTTCAATGACCTGTAGGTAGTTAGTATGCAACGACCGACAACTACCTACAAGGTCAATGACTCGTTTACTTAAAGAAATTAATTTCGTAAATGCGTATATCAATAAGAGATTTAGAAAAAAAGTACTTTATTTTTTTTATTTTATCTTCACAAATCGATAGTGTTTCATGTACTGGATCGACCCTCTTCGGGATTAAAACGACTAAAACTTAACGGTGTATACTTACACACAAAATTGCGCAACTGAATTTCTGCCGCGTAAGTTTGGCACTTATGGTGTGTCATATCAGCCGAATACGTTGAAACGTAAAATCAGCCGCGGAACTTCGGTCGCGTACGTTCGGCATAGTGTGTTTAGACACTAAGGATAAAATCGCCAAGTTTCCCATTTGAATCGAAATCATGTGTTTTTTCGTTTTGACGTGGCGGTCGAACGGAGTATAACACTCACATGATACCAATACTTCTAGATGAACAACATAATAAACAAATCTATCTCAATTAAAGTAAAAACCACCTTATCTTAACGCAAAAAAGTTCACTTTACAATAAGGTTAACTCAAAGGCATTCTTAGACACAGTGGAAAATGAACCTTAACACTATGTTAATAAGTTATTAATTTATAAAACCAAAGGTCGTTTAGTTCAAGGTGTTTTAGTAAACCTTATTAGTTAGTGCTTAAGGTTTATTTTTGGAGATGAATCATGGTGATGATATCATGAGGGTAATGCATGTAGGAGTTGATTCAGTTCGTTACGGCATTCCTCGGCATAGTTTTGTTAGACTACACGTGGTTATGATCGCCTGGTATCTTATTTCATAATACTGGAACAGGTTATTTTGTTTTGTAGCTGACAATCTATAGTAAAACAAGTTTTTAATAAAAATATTTTTTTCATAGTAGGTAAAGTTTATAACGGTAGTTAGTATACTATTTAATTAAAACTCGTTGATGGGGTTGTGTCGTTTAATTACAGAGTTCCTACGGCCACCTTCCGGTTCCATCATCAGACTAACTCTAGAACATAATGAGGCCTTGTCATCTGATTGATCCATGCATGCAAAATTTGAGCTCAGTCGGTAACCAGGAAATGGATGAATTCAAAATGGTAAAAAGTAAATAAAAGACTGTAAAAAAAAAATTAGGTCACGGTCTTATTCAGATTGAAAACTCCAGGGATTGTACGTTGGAAATTGATTCCGCCAATCTCGTTCCATCATAGGAACACTAGACTTGGGGATGCGCCACCGGTACATGGTGGACATTCCATCGAGATGTTCAAAACTTTTTGGGAACACATTAATTATGCGCACAGCTCAGTAGCGAAATTCGCGACCGGAGTCTGTGTTTCCTGATAGCTACAACCTAGGGCTCTTTTAGTCTAAGAGTGATTAGGATACTTCTAGGTAGGCGCGCTCCAGGTGAGAGAACGGTCAAGCGCAAACTTGTCTACGAAAAAAAAAAAAACTTTAAAACACTACAAGCGTCGCAGATGGTTTTTTTTATGAGTAATATTATAAAATGACTTCTGTCACTCCTGAGTAGAGCAAAAGGGCGTCAGTCAAAACTGACAAAAACCAACCAGCTCTTCAATTTCAAATTCCAAACTAAAAACTGCAGCAAAATACAACCAATTATTTTCTTGTTGAAACTGAAAAATGAACGCAAGAACTACAATAATGCGCCTACAGTATTCAACGTGCGACCCTTGCTACAACGAAGGGGGGGAAATGGGTCACGACCTCATAACCCCACGATTACTAGTTAGTTGTGTCGTTTGAACCAAACTGTCCGTTATATTGACGGCTCGTATTGTTACGAGCGAGGGGAGGATCAAGATTCAGTATTAATGATGTGACAAAGATTGACAAACGACAGATGGACTTAGTGGTAGGAAATACATAGAAAGACAGATGGTTTTGTGGAAGGAAGTAGGATTATTTAACAACACGTTCAGGGGTAAAGCCTCTCATCATAATTTCAGCTGACACTGTTGGACATAGGCCTTTCCCCCAGTGTCACCACAACGAACAGTCCTGTGCGTCTCGCATCCACCGTATTCCCGTGCGAGAGTCTCACCAGGTCATCGGTCCTCCATGTGGGAGATCTTCCAAAACTGCATCTTCTGGTACGCGGTCGTCTCTCTAGAACCTTTCGGCCCATCGACCATCTGTTCTACGAGTAATGTGCCCTGCCCAAAGTGCGCGAGGGGGAAGGACCTCTAATATTCAAGTATTTTACAGAAAGCAGTGGTAACGCTACGAGTCGTGTGTCGAGCTTTCAAACCCTGGCAGGCAAACTTTACTTTGTGTAATTTCACCACTACTGTGTCAAAACTGTAAAGGAAGACACAGGAAAATGGCATGTCCTAGGTCCAAAAAATCGAAAATTCTGGACCGACGTGGTGACTTTCCAAGAAAGGTGGCCAGATTTTAAGCAGTAAGAACATTATAATGATCATGTTTATACAAGTCTCTTTCGACGTCAAAATCTAGACTCCCTGTAATGTGCAATTTTCCTTAAGGAAAAATATGGAAATTAAATAACGGCATTCCTCAGAACCTATTATGACTCCATTTTTGCAATGTTTCAAACACTAAAGTGTCCCCTGCATATTTGACCTGACCTTTTCGAAACCCACTAACAATAAGGCCAAAGCATGTCCTTTTATTCAGCATTTTCGCTCGCAATCGCTACCTTTTGTCACCTATGATTCATCCTTTACATGCATTAACATATGAAAACCACGTGGATACCAAAGTTTCCACATGGACGCTCCATCTAAACGTCCATATTTGCTAAACACAATGCCAATCGGTCATCCACCTTGTCCGGCGTGGTCATTACTCGGATTAGGATTAAATTAAGTCTCGTCTGCTCCAAAACCATGATTATAGCAGTGGTGGCCGAGTGGTATCGGCTCTGACTTACGAGTTGTAGGTAGCGGGTTCAAGCCCTGCTAGGTGCACTACTTTGTGTAATTCATTTCATAACCACTGCTCTCAAAACGGCGAAGAAAAACATCGTGAGAAAACTATGTCCTAGAACCAAAAGCGTGGTGGATTATGTCCCATTTCCACATAGTGGAATGATTGGCAGTCAATATTCCGCAATTTTATAAGCCCTCCTTTGCCTCTGACGATATTTGCGACCTACACCAAAATCGATACAGATACGTTTGGGAAATTCGGGAGAAGAAGTCGTGCTATTAGAGCGCCCTCAAATTAGGCAGCAGCGCGGCTGCTCGGTAGCTCGGCAGTTGCACGTTTTAATATGAAGGCGCTCTTACTCCACCGTGTTCTAAGCTTCTACCTTCATTGTGGTCGGCATTACGCGCATCAAAGGCAAGTTCTAGTGCTAATTAACTAGATTACCATATCGTCTTATTAACCTCTGAGTAGAATGAATCGCTTCTGTATTACGTTATACGTTGCTCGACGAGAGTAGCTAGTGTGAGTTTGTTTTACGCTAACGCGAGCGACGCGTTTATGACGTTTGGCGCTCCGAATGGCTTGCTCCAAGTTCTTTAGCGAATCAGAGAGACGAACGAGCTAAGCGTTAACGTAAAAACAACTCGCACTCGGCACAAAGATAATGCAAAGTGGTACTGTGCAATGCTCTGAATTAGTAAGTGTCCAAAATTTCATGATATAACCATAGGTTTGGGGCGTTGGAAACTTAATTTTATTATTGAAACTCGCGTTTAATAAAAACACGTATTTTCTACAAGTTTTGTGAAACAATCGAGTAAATCGTAGAATTACTGAATGCCAACAGAGTTTTCAGATGTTATCTCTCTTATTTGCCATTACTTTTGCAGCAAACATCATTTTGGATTACTTAAAATGAAGCAACAAGCTTTTAAACCATGATCAACGTAGACGATAGGCGAGTCGGCAAGGCCCACCTTAAGCCTGTCATGTAGTCGTGACCGTGGCGTTTTGAACACAAATAGTTAATATAAAAAGTATGTTTTCTATCCTTTGGGAGTAACGATTATTTGATTAATGTTATAGCTGATATTATTAACTTACTGATTACTTGTTATGAAGATAATGTTATGACGATAAATGATAATTCTGATATACATCTTTTATTCGACAATAAATTGATATAGGTTTGTTAAGAAGTTCTAATCAAGTGAGGTAATCAATACTGCAAAAAAAATGCAAGCACTATTGTACCGAGATATCTTGATCCGCCCCCCTTGTCAAATTGAGAGCGGCCAACCCGAGGAACATTTTCATACAACCGCTCTTACGTGATTATGATGTTATTACACATCTTTCTTCAGATACTTTGGATGCACAGATATCTTGTGCATATTTAGGCTTCTATAGTGATCTAAACATAAAAACTGACAGCAAAACTAACCATGTATTGGTCACCTTACATCCGTTCAGAACCTGTGACGACACAAGATGGCGCTGAGTGGATCCTATTCTTCGATCGCATTATAGTGCCAAACCGCTTTTAGTTTTGGCGAAAGTTAAATCTAAGACGACTAGTTGTTATTTGCATTCTTACTTTCATTTTTATCCGAAAGCGTCATAAGACTAATTATAATTAGGAAGTTATTTATTCAAAAAAAGTTTAGTAACATCCAAAGTTCTACGCAAACGATACAACTCTGCCGAAAATACGTCAAAGCAAAGAGGGAAACGTTCTTCGTATTTCCATGAACGCAGTCAGGGCGGCATTAGGGCCTGTCCGCACAGTGATATTTCTTTTCCAATTCCGTAACGCATTGAATCAAATATCGCGCGGATAATTTCATGAGATCGTTCGAGTACGTTCGTACTCTCACGCATGCGGCTTCTTCCTTCGCTAGCATTACTGCTTCGCAAAAGGAGGCGTCCGTCGTCGCCCATTCCCAATGGCCCCAGACCATGGCTAAAGGCCGCCGATCGCCTACAATTCGTGTACTTTATGTAATGTTACCAATTCAAGAGGCTACATAAGGGCCCCGTAACAGTAGGGAGTCTGCAAAAGGATCCAATGCAACTGGGGCCCAGGGTATCTTTCTGAAAGGAAGGCTTGGCCCCAATGCGAAAGGCAAAGAAGCAACGGTGTGGGGTGTTTAATCAGTAAGAGTTTGACACTGTTTCCCGCTCCGCCCAAGACCGGGATTCGTCATTGGATGATTTTTACCTACCATAAAAAAAAGCTAGTGCAATCCGACCCTGCTCTGAGCCCCGCATGCATCTCTTTATTCACCCTGCTTGTTTGCTCAGCAAAGGTTACGGTCGGTCAACAGTCATTATCATCACAAAGAGGTGCGCTTTGTACGTAAACTAACGGTTTTTACAACGATAACGAGTAAAAGGAAAATAAACAATAACTAAATTGTGCTTGTATTCGTTTGTTGAACTGAAATCAGGTTTTTGGAAGCTTTAAAGTGGTCGTGTTTGATTTTATTTGCTTACTGAAGAAAAAGTCTAATACTCGTACAGTACGGGCGTCGGATCTTGGCGAGTCTGAAGTTAAACTCTTCGAGTTTTAGCGCTTGAAAACTCGTACAAAAATAAAGGTTTTAAAAAATAAATGCCAATAACAGTTTTTAACAGCAATAACAACTGCAAATTGCGTTTATTTGTTTAAACTATTAGTTTTCTTACATGTTATTATTTCCGTAAGTGCCCAAAAGGGTCTGTAGGGGCCCAGCAAGGGTCTGCTTCTGAAAGGAAGGGCTCGGTCCTGGTATAAAAGGCAAGGTAGGAACGGGGGGAACATATTATTATTTCAGTAAAATGATACCGTAAAGCTGATACTATGCATCAGCTTTACGGTATGACTTGAACTTTACATATAAAACGATAAATTATGTTTGTCCTTATAAAAACCTTGCGGTGCGGTTTCCGATAGCTATTTATAGTTTTAATGAAGCTGCGATAAAGTACTGTGCTAAGCTGGATATTTGTTTTTGCACGATATTTACATTTTGAATGAGAAAAGCACGTTACAGTCATTTGTCCCGCTTCCTCACTTATAGACCCATGATTGAATATGTCTGACTAGTAAAAACAATGACATTAATCTTACTATCTTACTATAATATTATAAATGCGAAAGTTACGATGTTTGGATGTTTGTTACTCAATCACGCCAAAACGGCTGGACGGATCTGGATGAAATTTGGCACAGGCATAGGATACACTCCGGTATAGGACATAGGCTACTTTTTATCCCGGAAACCCCAACCCCAATACCACGCGGGCCAAAAGCTAGTTGGTCATAAGTCAATTTCAAGAGGCATTTTTTTAATGTGGAACCCTCATCTTTTTTCTCGTTTGTGTTGAGAGACCTATTTTTCTTTAATTGTGTCTGTAATTACGGTAGTCGAAAGGTTAAATATACAGACAGTATTTCATCCGAATCGGTCAAGCTTTTTAGTAAAGCTCTCTTCTCGTAGCCATCTGTTACTACATCTTTTTTTTGGTGGGTAGTTGCAACGTTAACAACGAAAAAAGTGTCTCTCAACAAATATTATAATTTTAATTAATATAAATAATAAATATTGATAAAAACTTATGTACAATAATCAACCTTAAAAGCTACCTGCCAGTTCTGTGTTGTTCCTAAATTTTATAACAGATTAACAAAACACAAACATTATGGATTCACTGAGGGAGTCAATGTCCGAATTGATGACACAATTTCAAGACCGGATGTCTAAATTTGAGGCGGAACTATCATCCAGGACACCCAGCACCGCAACCAGCAACCCAGTTGATATAGCAGCTGACTTTGCATCATTCAAGAGGTTCGTACTGCAGGCGCTCAGCTGTCTTCAACAGCAGATGGAGGCTCTTGCTGCTGAATTTGACGCGTTGGAGATGAGGGGCCGTCGAAAAATGCTTCTCATACATGGTGTTAGTGAGGCGAGCAAGGAAGAAACATCACTAGTGGTCTCCGATGTGGTGCGTGACAGGATGAAGCTCGAGACATTCTCTGTGGCAGCTATACGTAGGTGCCATAGAATGGGCAAACAAGTCGGCACAGGCAAGCCTAGGCCCATTTTAGTAAAGCTGCAGGATATAGATATGCGTGATAAGATCTGGAGTGCTAAGACCAAATTAAAGGGTTCAGGCATAACTCTGTCGGAATTCTTGACTAGGTCGCGGCATCAGATCTTCATGGCAGCACGCGAAAAGTTTGGCGTCATGAACTGCTGGACCACGCAGGGTCAGGTATATGTTCTGGGTCCTGATGGAACTAAGCACCGTGTCGTCAGCCGCAGTGAAGTCAACTCTATCGGCGAGCCGAAGTTGGGATTGCAGACGGCAGTCAACAAACCACCAGCGGTTGCGTTGAAGAAGAGGCGTGCTGCAGCTGTTGTCACTAAGAAGTGATTTCTCTTCAAGGCCAGCACTGCTCGGGTATTTGTTCCGTTATGTTGTTTTTGTATTTTATTTCACTCTTTTTATTTATTTTTCTTCTACCCTTTAACTTCTAACTTCTTTCTAGACGTTAACTTTTTCTGGTATTTTTATGTTTATGACTTCAACTCATAATGAATGATTTTATGTTTACAAAGATTGTATGTAGCTGTTTGAGCTGTTTCGGATTTCTGACACTTGACAATAATTGTCAATGTTATGTCAAATTGTTAAGTCAAAATCGCGTTCCACTACCTATAAAAAGTCGATATTTTGAACATGATTTTGTTTGCGGGAACGTGGACAATGCATGCAGTGTTTTTTTATGTTTTGTTAAAATTGTTTCATTTTTGTTTTTTGTTTGTTTTTATGTACTTGTTTGTAATTTTCTTTTTTCTGTGAACACACAACTGGCGGGTGGATTATAGATAATCTAAACCATCATAGTTAGTCATCAATTATTTTTTTATTTTTATTTTATTTTATATAATATTATTGTTATTTATTTATATTAGTGTTACATAATGGTGGATAGTGATAGTGATAGTTTTTTATCAGCATGCGGTGACAGTGACAGTAGTAGTACCAGTAGTTTTAGTAGTATTCCGTCTCTTGCTGACACGCTTAAGTCTCAATTTTCCGATGTTCCAAAGAATCTTAATGTAGTCCATATTAATGCTCAAAGTATTCCGGCCCATCACCAAGACATGCTGGCTAATCTGGACTGTAAGAACATTCATGCGATCCTTGTCTCCGAATCATGGCTAAAGCCGTGCCTTCCATCTACTTCTTACTCTTTACCTGGATACCAACTGATAAGAAATGATCGCACTGGCTGCGGTGGTGGTGGTGTTGCCATATATCTTCGTGCTAACATTCCTTACAAAGTTGTTAATATGTCATCACAGCCACCGCCGCCGAATGCTGGTGAGCATCTTTTTTTAGAAGTTGACCTTCACCATTCGAAGATTCTGCTTGGTGTCTATTACTGTCCCTCTTTGCGTGTTAACTATTTTTCATCTTTTGAAAGTCTTCTGGTTAACCTTATCCCTTCTTACAGACACACCATTATAATGGGTGACTTCAACACTTGTCTTCTCAAACGTGATTCACGTTCTTCTTCACTCCAATCTATCTCACACTCCTGTAATTTGTCTCTTCTTCCTCTGACTGCCACTCACCATTTTCCTAACTGTACTCCTTCGTTACTTGACATCATACTTGTTTCTTCTACTCAACATGTCGCTAAGCATGGACAATGTACAGCTGACGAATTCTCTTATCATGACCTTGTCTTCCTTTCCTACAAAATTCGCCCTCCTAAGGCGAAACCTAAAGTCCTCTTCCAGCGAAGTTTTGGTGGTATGAACCTTGAGCGTCTCCGTGAGGACGCCGGCAACATTGACTGGTCTGATCTTTTTGCCGCTGAGTCGATTGATGTAAAAGTCAATTTACTTGGCGACAAACTCATACAACTATATGATGTCCATGCACCTGTTCGGCCAGTAAAAATTAAGCATCTGCCGGCCCCGTGGCTAACGGATGATTTGAGGGATGTACTGAGGAAGAAAGCTGCGGCCAAGTCGAGATTTAAAAACAATCCAAATACCTTAAATCGCGAAAAATATGTTGCTATTCGCAATCGCAGTAACTTGATGTGTAGAGATGCCCAACGCCGCCATATTCATAAGTCCGTTGAAAACGGTGACCCAGCTAAAGTCTGGAAATTTCTTAGGTCAATGGGAGTTGGTAAGTCGCGCCAAGATTCTATTCCTAAGGATGTAGATCTTGAATTACTAAATCAATATTTTTCTGCGTCTTCTAACTTCAGTGGTACTGTTAAGGCAAAAACTTTAAATAATCTTTCATCACTTCCTACTCCCGATTATTCACCCTTCGTCTTTAACCAATTCTCTGGTTGTGACGTTAAGAAGAGCATAGAATCTATCACGTCTAATGCTGTCGGTAGTGACTGTATCAGTCGTAAGATGATACTTCCTATCCTTGACGAAATCCTTCCTGTCATCTGTCATGTCCTTAATTATTCCTTATCCTGTAGTGTTTTTCCCACGTCCTGGAAAGAAGCCCAAATTATCCCTCTTCCAAAAAAGTGTAATCCTGTTTCTTTCTCAGAATTCCGTCCTATCTCCATATTACCGTTTCTATCCAAAGTCCTTGAACGCCTTATCCATCGTCAACTTACTGCTTTCCTGTGCAAAAACCACCTCCTTAATCCTTTCCAATCCGGATTTCGTCCAGGTCATAGCACTACAACAGCTCTCGTTAACATTACGGATGATATTAGACTTGGTATGGAAAATGGAAATCTGACGGTCCTTTCCTTATTAGATTTCAGCAACGCATTTAATACCGTCGATTTTGATATATTACTTGGAATACTTAGCTCTCTTAATGTATCTCCAACGGCGATTGATTGGTTTCGTAGTTACCTGTGTGGCCGCCGGCAACGTATTTGCATTGAAGGTTCGTCCTCGTCATGGTGCAATACCTCTTCTGGCGTACCGCAGGGGGGCGTTCTATCTCCTCTTCTTTTCGCTATCTTTATTAATTCTATTTCAAATGACCTTCTTTCATCCTACCATCTTTATGCTGACGATTTGCAAATATATTCGCAAGCTCCGGTAGATGAACTATCGGAAGCGGTTAAGATGATTAATAAGGATTTGGCTCATATTGCCGAATGGAGTGTGGCTCATGGCTTAAAGGTCAATCCATCAAAGACTCAAGTCATTGTTGTGGGCAGCCCTAGGTTGCGCTCAAAAATCAACTGGACTCGGCTTCCACCAATAGTTTTTGACGGCTCGACTATTGCTTTCAGTGACACAGTGAAAGACCTTGGTATTTTTATTGACAAAGACTTTACGTGGGGTCCTCAGTTGCAGGAAGTTAGCCGCAAGTTGTTTGCATCTGCGGGGTCTTTGCGAAGGCTGCGCAATTTTCTTCCAACTGCCACCAAAACTGCGCTCGCTCAATCCCTCCTTCTCCCTATCCTTGATTATGCCGATGTCAGTTATTTAGATCTAACTGAAGTACAGCTTGATAAGCTTGAAAGACTCCAAAACTTTTGTATTAGGTTCATATTTGGATTACGCAAGTATGACCATGTCTCTGAATTCCGTACTAAGCTCAAGTGGCTGCCGATCCGCCTTCGCCGGAATGCCCATATCTTATCGTTACTTTACAGTGTTCTGTTTATTCCTACAACCCCCTCTTATCTCAAAGAACGTTTTAAGTTCCTTCATGACACACATTCTAGACATTTGAGATCATCGGAAAACTTGAAACTTTTAATGCCCTCGCACTCGACAAAGTTCTGCGACAAATCGTTCACGGTTCAGGCTGTGCGATTGTGGAACGCATTGCCGAGGTCAGTTAGGCAAGCTCAGTCACTGGATTCCTTTAAAATGCTGGTAAAAGAACATTACCTTTGCCCCTAAGGCTATATAGATTCTATCAGAATTCAATTCTTCCTACCACTTTTAGTCTCTTCTTCCTTCCTTTTTATTGTGTAACACATATTTATATTAATATATATCTATACATATATATGTATTTATTATATTTCTTTAAGCTTATGTATTATGTCTTGTATATCTTTTTTTATCTATGTAATGTGTTTATTTTATTATTGTATATTTATTTTTTATTTTTTAATGTTGTTTTGTTAAAGCAGTACACCACAGACTACCCCCTTTTTAGTTCAAGCTCTTCTACTCCATCCTAAGGTTGTCTGGTAGATATCGCTGTCAGCGATAAGACCGCCTTTGTACCCATTCATATAAGTTTCTGTGTAATTGTTACTATTTTTGGTGTACAATAAAGTATTATTCTATTCTATTCTATCGGATATAAAATGAAGGGCTATAATTAGCCTCTGCTTGATTTAAACATCTTTTCAATGAGTATCGGAAACTGCTTCAGTACAATCAGTAAAACGTCATATCGTTAAAGTATATCTTGAAGAGTAGCCCTTGAGATAACTTCTGCCAACGACTTCGTCCGCGTGAAAGTAGGTTTTTCTATACAACTTTTGGTGCCCGTTTCATCACAATAGGTAGGGTTGCCATTACCTAAATTGCTGTCACCGGATAAACAAGGCAAAGGTCCTGAACATTTGGGCAAAATATGAATTTTTTCCCGCACACCTCTGAGAAAATACTTTTTGTAACAAAAATGAAAAGTGTGTGTTTAGCGAGCTTCTTTGAGCGACTAGGTGAGATGGCTTGAGCGGGACCTGTCGCTGTTAGGTACTCTCGCGCTCCTTAAGTCTCGTCAATCATGCCGAGAATGAACTTCTAGCATAAACATTTTTGATTCTTTCTGCTGCCGGATTCTCCCCGGACTATTTTAAAGATTTCTGGAGGACGGCCCCTGGACGCCCTTCAAACTAGGAGAAATCTGGGGAATCCTGGACGGATGGCAGCCAGCTACCTATAGGGGAAGATTTATTGGGAAATCCTCTCTTAGTACTCGCCTACATTATAAGAGGAATCCTTGTGCAAAATTTCAGGTTAATAGTCCCATTAGTTTCGGATGTGCGTTGATATTTGTATCAGTTAGTCATTGTCTCTTTATCACGCAAAGGTTAACTGATAGGAAACGCTAGGAAAAGCATTAACTCTGTCTCTATTTTTGTGTGCATGAAGAATAAAATAAAAAAAGTTGACAGAATAAAAAAACGTAATCGCAAAAAACGACTGGAAACGAGCCAGTTTTTAAGCAGTTTAATGCAGCTGGTAGAATTTATTTAATTCAGCCAGGTTTAACGCTACCGACCAATTGTATCTAATTGCTTTAGGGACCCTTCAGAAGTGTCGAAGCCAACTGGGGCCAAGGGTTTGCATCTGAAAGGAAGGCTCTGACTCTAGTATAGATGACGTAGAAACGGGGTAGGTTGTTTAGTCAGTAAGACTCTGACACTGTTTCAAGTTCCCCCTAAGGCCGGAATTTGTCATTGGATGATTTTTACCTACCATAAAAAAAGTTCCTAAAAGCAAGGCGGTTTTGAAGACTTAAAAGGCAACCTTGGTATAAAGCGTGAGTGCATAGCGTTGGCTGTCCGCTGCAATATATTATTACTAGCTTTTGCCCGCGGCTTCGCCCGCGTGGTATTGAGGTTGGGGTTTCCGGGATAAAAAGTAGCCTATGTCCTGTTCCGGTGTATCCTATGCCTGTGCCAAATTTCATCCAGATCAGTCCAGTCGTTTTGGCGTGATTGAGTAACAAACATCCAAACATCGTAACTTTCGCATTTATAATATTAGTAAGATAATGGCAGTCGACATTGAATCAGCTTTAACCGTTTTTCGGGTCCTTTACGTTGCTGAAATTTCTGCGACCCGGACTAGGCATTTCTCCTCGTCGCATCGTCAAGGCTGAAGTGAATAGGGTCTTAATAAACTAGCGCGCCTCACCTTCAATCGTTGAAGCATTACTATTTACCATCAGGTGGGATTGCAGTCCATGACTAGTTTATATCAAGTTAAAAAAAAATTATTAACAATACACTTTTTAAGTTTTTTCCTTTTTTTTTAGTTACGTGTAGTACTAATCAACTATGGACTTTATCTGTTATATTAGATTATATTTAAAAAAAAATCTTATATTTCGGACAAAATTCATAGGTGGTTAGTAAGTACACACAACTTAAAAAACTAGTGTTAGTGTTCAAAGTCTCATCGTGTCGTGTCTTCGTGTAATGTTTCCAATTTTTCAGTCGTTTTTGCGGTCACTTATTTGACACTGAGAGCTTTTTATTTCTTGGATTTTTATGAGTAATATTTTTGAAATCGTCTCCTTGTGTTCAAGGCAATAAAATAAAATGCAACTTAGTCGTTTGGCCTCTGGGACGTGCCAGAGAAATTGTACATAATAATATACAGCGTTGGAAGGCCTCCTACAAGGTGGACCGCTGACAGGTCGGTCTCTCATCCATCGTATTCCCGCAACTCTAACCCTGGTGGGAGTCGACGGAATACGATGGATGAGAGACGCACATGGCGGTTCGTTAGTGATACAAAAAAATAATATGTTAACATACAAATATACAATACACTTCAAAGTTTTCTGTTTGCTCAACTTTGGAAAAGGCTTCCTCCATTTCTTTCCACTCTATTCTGTTTATCAACGACACTCGGGGGAGACCAATGTCCAACAGTAAACGTCCTTAGACTGAAATATACCTATACATTATACAATACGCTCCAAAAATCTGGCGCAGTCAAGCAAAAATCGACCAAATGCACTCCCAATGTGAATAAAGACATTTATTATTTAGTAACATTTCTCTCACGAAAATATCTCTCTTTTGTATCGAAACAGTCCATTACGTCACGTGTAGGTTATTAGCTTCAGCTAAAGGCCGAATATTTCTAGCTAAATATAAAGCAGTCTAAACATATTTGGTTAGGTTGTACAAACAAACGTATCGCTAACGTAGACATTGTTGCCAGATTGTCTGCGGTTCTACCTGCCTTCAAGGTGAAATTGTTCTTACTACTTACTTACGATTCGGTGAATCTAGAATCTATAAAAGAAGAGAGCGGTGATGGTCGCGTGCTATCGGTTCCGACTTACGAGTTGTAGGTCGCGGGTTCTAACCCAGCCAGGCGCATTACTTCGTGTAATTCGGTGAAGGAAAATATCGTGAGGAAACCGGCATGTCCTAGAACCAAAAATTTGAAGACATGTGACATTTACCAATCCGCACTGGGCCCGCGTGGTGGATTATGGCCCATTCCCTCTCCTAAAGAGGAGGCCTGTGTCCCAGCAGTGGGAACATTAAAAAGGCTGATGATGATGATGAATCTAGAATCTTTGAACTTCAATTAAGAATATTGCAAAAAACTTGTTAGTTTGTATTAAAAGCGAGAACTACAGACGCACACGTGTTCCACGATTATTTACGTTTATTATATTACTAGCGACCCGCCCTAGCTTCGCACGGGTGCAATGGTGACATTAAATATATTATGCATTATTATACATATAAACCTTCCTTTTGAATCACTCTATCTATTTAAAAAAACCGCATCAAAATCCGTTGCGTACTTTTAAAGATCTAAGCATACATAGGATCTAAGCAACTTTGTTTTATACTATGTAATGATGCAATTATTAGTTTTTTTTTGCGATAGGACGCCATGCAGCTCTGTGTTTGGCAGCTTAGGAGTTGTCATTTATGCTGCAGTGTGTCTTAGAATTTAAGAGGTCCGTCTGTGATGCAAGAAGTAAGGGCAAAACATTACGTGGACGCTCTCCAAGATCGTCTGCGTAATCTTTTACCCTTAACTTTCTATTTCAGTACCAATTGAAGGTACAGTAGAAATTGTCTCTTAAAAATGACCACAAAATAAACACAGCTAAAAAAGTTCGAAGGCACAGGATTCCCCAGCACCCAGCGCGTCAGAACATAGATTAGATAAACGGGAACAAGTAATATATACAGTCGCTAATCAGTTGTGGCTTCCGGACAACCACGACATAGCGTGGTTATTATGTAGATAAGAGCTTTTTGGGATTCATTCAAAAATGTATTTTCTTTTAGCTGGTTGGCTACTTTCATTATGGCATGAACCATTCTCAAATGTATATCGCGTTTAAGGAGTCTGAAGGAATTTCCTTAGGAAACAGAAAATATTGCGCCTGATGAAACAAATTTTTTTTGGGCAATTGAGCCGGTGGTGTGACTATTCGGCCAGTGTCACGTTGAGGCGGTGACTCGGTGAGGGCTACCGTCAATTTTTTTCCTTCGTGGTAGATGTTAGTAAGCTGAACGAACAGAAGCAAATTTTAAAGAGGGAAAGTTGATACGAGTATGTCCAATTGACAACAACTTTTGTTTGAAAGATGAGAGCAGTAATCCATACACGACACGAAGTTTGAGCAGTTGTTCTGGCGTGAAGTCTGACCTTTGGGAGGATCGTAGGGACTCTGTAAAAGGGTTGAAGTCTATTGGGGCCCAGGGTCTGCGAATGGCAAAGAAGGAACGGGGTAGATTGTTTAGTCAGTAAGAGTCTGACATTGTTACCCGCTCCGCCTAAAGGCGGGATTCGTCATTGGATGATTTTACGTACCATAAAAAAAGGAGTGCTATCGTAACTTTCGAGAATTTTTGCAACAGAGTCAGACATATAGAGTAAATAAGAAGTGTCGTATATGATCAGCTCAATATCAAAGTTTTGTTTGCTTCCGCAGGAGCGGCGCGCGATAATGTGCCAGCGCAGATAGTAGACGCCCCGACACTGTGATCACTACCGTAAGTTTTTTATCATTACTGTAACTTACTGTCTCTAGTCTCTAATACTAGTGTTAGTTTTAATAATATAATAATAATATAATACACACACCTATCACACAACGTCGTCTAGTCTCAAGCTAAGCAGAGCTTGTGTTGTGGGTACTAGACAACTGATAAACTTACTTATATATTTCTAAATACATACATATTATAGATAAATTACACCCAGACACAGAACAAATGATCGTGCTCATCACACAAACATTTGTCCTGGGTGGGAATCGAACCCACGACCTCCGGCATAGCAGTCAGGGTCACTAACTACTAGGCTGACAGGCCAGTCAAAATTTGACATTTCTGTTACTTACTGTCTTGTGTCTCTTGTTAGTGTTATTTTGAATCTTTTATTTGACCAATACATATTTACTCAAAGTCAAAGTCAAAATATTTTATTTCACATAGGCCTACATGGGCACATATAACACGTCAGAAACTAGTGCACTGTTCCAAATTGGTCGTTCCCTATGAAGAAGAACGACAAGAAATTCCATGGATACTCTTTTAAAAAAATACTGTATGGACTTTAAAAGAGACTTTGAGCCCTGAGTTTGTTTCGGTGTTTCTTCTCAGAGTAGTCAGGTAGGAAACACCGCAATCATCTGTCTAGCATCGAAAAAAAAGACGTGTAAAAGTTTTTTTTTTTAAACCTACTTGCAAAATAAAGATATCCCAGATATTTATTTCACGGATTCATGGAAGGAAAGTCGGATTGTTGGTGAACTTGTTCTCAGAGAGGAGATAGAAACCTACCAAAGAATTACATACAATAGTTACAAATATAAAGGGAGAATTTTCGTCCATGAATGTTTGAGAAAATATATTGATCTGATAAATAAAAATATATAATATGATAGTCATCGAAATAATGCCCAATTTTCAGAAAAATTTATTTTAATGACCCGATCTTGTTTCTAATACGGATCAAAAATTTAAAACTCAGGTACAAAAAAAAAATTACTCTATAACCTCTTGGCGCCAATTTAATTCTCTTAGGTTATTAACCTTGCTGGAGTGTTTTCTTGCCAGAAAATAGACTCCAGCAAGATTTTAACAATAATAATACAACGACAATATTTTTTGAAGGCATATCTGTTTTTCCAGGTGTTAAAATGGCGTCGGTGTGGAAGCGCCTGCAACGCGTCAACAAGCGCGCAGCCAAGTTCCAGTACACCGCCTCGTACCATCGAGTGGACCTGGAGACCTCGCCCAAATGGTAAGCAGGACTCTTGGCTTATGAGTCATTCTTGCAGACTTATCTGAACAAGCGCGCAGCCAAGTTCCTGTACACCGCCTCGTACCATCGAGTGGACCTGGAGACCTCGCCTAAATGATAAGAAGGACTCTTGGTTTATGATTCATTCTTGCAGACTTATCTGAACAAGCGCGCAGCCAAGTTCCAGTACACCGCCTCGTACCATCGAGTGGACCTGGAGACCTCGCCTAAATGATAAGAAGGACTCTTGGTTTATGATTCATTCTTGCAGACTTATCTGAACAAGCGCGCAGCCAAGTTCCTGTACACCGCCTCGTACCACCGAGTGGACCTGGAGACCTCGCCCAAATGGTAAGCAGGACTCTTGGTTTATGATTCATTCTTGCAGACTTATCTGAACAAGCGCGCAGTCAAGTTCCAGTACACCGGCTCGTACCATCGAGTGGACCTGGAGACCTCGCCTAAATGGTAAGCAGGACTCTTGGTTTGTGATTCATTCTTGCAGACTTTACCGATGAGGACGATTCAGCCCGTCGTAAAAAGTGTAGAACACTCTGTTTAGTTGTCTCTGTGCTAGTGATGTTGAAATAGTACATTTTGATACAAGTGCAGGAAGTTTGTCATTGCGACCGAGGCGAAATTCACACGAGCCGTAGGCGAGTGTGTTATGGAGCCGAGGGCTGCAATGACAAATCTGCACGTGTATCAAACGACGTTTTTCAATACACTTACGACTTGTGAAATAAAGAAAGAAAGAAAAAATGTTTAGTCGTATCTCAAACATAGAGTAGAAATATAAGAAATATAGCATTCAAATCTGCTTTGGTCTGTTTCTAAGTTCGTGGGGTCGTCCAGCGACTCTGGGGGACGCCTCGCGCCTGATTCGATAAACTAAGTAAAACAAAATAATCACTCGTGACCGTGACGATAAGGAAGGAATAAAAAAGCCCTTGTTGTGATAAACTCAAAAAAACACTTGGGTGATATACATGCTATATTGAATCTAATAGGAGTGCGATAAGAGGCAGTTTTCGAGTAAGTGTATTGAAAAAGACCTTCTTACGAGAACAGTGGTGGCCAAGTGGTAATTGGCCCGACTTACAACTTGAATACAGTACGGCCATCGGATCTTGGCGATTCTGAAGTTAGGCTTAGCGAATTATAATAATAATAATAATTTATTCAATTAAAGACAACTTTTGGCCCACATTATGTGTTAGTATTACTTATATCTATGTTAGTTGAAAACCGTGGTTACATTATGTGTTAGTATTACTTATATCTATGTTAGTTGAAAACCGTGGTTCAAAGGTTAATATTACTTTACAGTCAGATATTATTACACTTAAACAAATTACATAATCATTACATTAAATAGCCATTCTTCTCTAAATTTTAGCGCTTGAAAACTCGTAAAAAAAAATGGTTTAAACAAATAAATGCAATTTGCAGTTGTTATTGCTGTTAAAAACTGTTATTGGCATTTATTTTTTTAAAAGCTTTATTTTTGTACGAGTTTTCACGTGCTAAAAGTCGCTAAGCCTAACTTCACACTCGCTAAGATCCTACGGTCGTACTGTAGGTACACCGATTTTTTTTATTCCAGTAGTTTTACCAGGGGCGTAGCTACCGCCGTATCTGCCGTATCAATTATACTGGGCCCCCGCGGTACAGGGGACCCGACCTAGGCAAAAATTCGCAACATGTTATCCACAACCGTTTCATAGGGCAGCTAAGCAGCTTTAATAAAAATACGTTTTTTTTTTTATAGGGGGCCCCCGAAGGACTTTTGATACGGGGCCCCTGTGGGACTAGCTACGCCACTGAGTTTTACCATTTTAAATGCCGAGTGTTTCGTTTATACATAAAAACAATTCCATTTCGATCGTCCTTGCCTGTATGTAAACGATGCAAGTTGCAAGTTCACCGTATCGATCTCTGCTATTCGCGGCTGCGGTGACGCCAACAGTCTCGTTTATACTTAGATCTTACACCAAAACGTATATGACACGACTTGTTCGATTGTCTGTTTGTGGGTGCCCTTTTATTCTATGATATAGCTACATCACATTAATCAATATATAGAAATCAATGCCACTTTTCGTTGTAATTTTATAACTAAAAGTTTAGACTTTGTTCGGACTGTTTAGTAGATGGTTTATGTGAAGTTTGCACAAAATCGGTCGAAATGTTCTTCATTTATCACATTTTTTTGTTCCCGGGAGCGAAGTCGCGGGCAAAAGCTAGTATTTTATGTGATGGTGTGTTTTTTTGTGGTGGTTAAAAATCATCCAATGACAACTCGTGCCCTGGGGTTTTTTTTTATTGTAGGTGAAAATCATCGAATGACGAAACCCGCTCTTGGGCGGAGCGGGAGACCAGTGTCAGACTCTTACTGACTAAAAAACCTACACCGTACCTTCCTTGCCTTATTCCTAGAGTCGAGGTAACAGTTTGCACCACCCTAGGCTCCAGGAGGCTTCGACCCTGAAGGGCCCCTACAGTTAGCTGACAACTCCTTGAGGCGCGCGGGAACGGTGCGCGCCGTTGACGACTTGGACTCGGTCTGGATAGTTACCAGACGACCGGATGGCGAGCTACCCATTGCTCACCGTCCGCGAGCCAGTGTCTACGGTGGCCGGATATCGGCAGGATGGCGGCGGTGACGGCTACGGCGAGGGCGCTGTTGCCTTTGCCTTATGCGGTCGGCCTCCTCCTTTACGAGGTGCCCTGGGGTGGAGCAGGAGATAGTGTCAGATTCTTATTGACTAAACTGCCCATTCTGTTGTCTTAAAGTTAAAGAAAGTGAAATGAAAATTGATATGTTTCTTTTGTTTGCAGGAAACCCAACAAACTGAGTGTGGTGTGGACTAGACGGTCGCGGCGAGTGATCACAGACCCTCTAGAATGGGAGCCCTCGCTGAAAGATCCTCTCAAGTAAGTTGTACGCAAAAGATTAGTAGTAGCAAGATTTTTATTTTGTTTAGAACAGTAAGGCAGATTCCTCGAAAACAAATTGGTTCAAATGGTCCAATACAATCTGTACTGGACACTTGCAATTTGGTACCCATGAACTTTTGTGAACGGTTTAGAAAGAGAAAGAAATAACATTTATTGGTACAGACACAGGGCATAGCACAATAATAAATATGTAAAATTTAAATTATTTGTGTTTTTAGATTACATACTTAAAACTATTTGGTACAAAAATTGTTGTTTGCCCCACGGCTGCTCCAAACACGCCGGCAGTTCAGCATAAATGTCAGGTAACTAAGTGTCTGACGCTGGTTTTCAACTCGACCTGCTGTTTTGAACCAAACACGAACGAGCGACGAGGATAAGTGAATTTTGGGATCACTTTTTTTCTTCAAAAGACCATCCCAGACTCCAATCTGCATGGTTCTCATATGATTTGACCATTAAATATTTGTGTATGGACTTTAAAAGAGACTTTGACCCCTGAGTTTGTTTCGGTGTTTCTTCTCAGGGTAGTCAGCTAGGAAACACCGGCCTCATCTAGTTTCATAGGACGAAAAGAAAAATGACGTGTAAAAAAGTTTGTAAAAACCTATTTACGAAATAAAAATCATTTATCACTCTGTGGGATAAATTGGACAATTTATAAATTACTGTTGCCACTGGGTCACTACTGCTCGGATTTTATATAATTTCATCATCATCATCAGCCTTTTTTTAATCTTCTTACTGCTGGGACACAGGCCTCCTCTCTAGGAGAGGGAATGGGCCGTAACCCACCACGCGAGCCCAGTGCGGATTGGTGGATGTCACATGTCTTCGAATTTTTTGGTTCTAAGACACGTTTCCTCACGATGTTTTCCTACACCGTTTTGAGAGCACATATAATTTACTTCTTACTAATATTATAAATGCGAAAGTTACGATGTTTGGATGTTTGGAAGTTTGGATGTTTGTTACTCAATCACGCCAAAACGGCTGGACGGATCTGGATGAAATTTGGCACAGGCATAGGATAAAGTCCGGAATAGGACATAGGCTACTTTTTATCCCGGAAACCCCAACCCCAACCCCAATACCACGCGGGCGAAGCCGCGGGCAAAAGCTAGTTATTGAATAAATGTCTTGTCTTTTTGCAGAGGATCAGTAATCTACACGGTGCCAGAGAACCGCACGGTGGCGGTGACGCTGTTCAAAGACTCGCGCACCAACGAGCTGGAGGATAAGGACTGGACCTTCGTGCTCGAGGATGTGAGTAGCCAGAGACTATCTGAATTAACCTCTTTTAGGTTACGTGGGCAGAACTATACCCTCCTTCTACATCATCATCATCTTTCTGCCCTTGTCCCTTTTTATTTGGGGTCGGCGCAATATGTCTTTTTCTTCTATTCTGTCCTGTCACCCGTCACGCTATCACTAACTCCTCTTTCTTTCATATCACTTCTCACACAATTCATCCATATTTTCTTTACCTTCTATAATAAGATTAAAATAGAAACAGAAAGAAGAGACATTTAAATAAATTGTTCGGGCGCCCTTGGCCACTCGGCATCTAGGTGTCGTGAGACGCGGCGGCAAATGCCAACATCAAAATTGTACCTATTAGGAGATTATTTTTTTAAATTCTTATAAATTTGTGTTTGACTGCGATCCCATCTGATGGTGAAGCACACTAGTTTATGAAGAGCCTATTCACTCTAGCCTTGAAGAAACCTAAATTATAATTGGTCGGAAAGACTGCAGCTGGCAAACTTTTCCAGTCCCTCGAAGTACGCGGTATAAACAACGAGGCAAAACGCTTAGTCTGGACCATAGATGTCTCAAAAACGTAAGGATGTTTGCCGTACGGGATATCCGATGGTATAATTGAGATGGCGGAATTAAATCGTGCAATTCCTGCGCACACTCTCCAAAATGCATCCTGTATATTTCATAAGCTGCAGTCTTGAAGTTTTTTAAATTATAATCGGACGAAGAGACCGCTGCAGGCAAATTGTATACTTCTAAAGTATCAAAGTTTTGCTATAACTCTATTGTATTGTAACTTAGTTTTATACCAATAATAGATTGTTGACATATGACCTTATGTAAATCACTATAGGTCTTAACGCAGTGTTGATCTTTTTGCCTATCACGACTATAAAAAAAATTAACGTTTTTCAATTAAACGTTTTTGTTCAGTTATCTGAACAAAAATGTTTAATTGTAATTTTAACTACATGACCTTTTGACCGTCTCCCTCCGTCCGGTTTATTACCAGACGACCGGATAGCAGGCTACCTATTGCTCGTCGTCCGCAAGCCCGCAAGAATGATGATGGTCTGTCTTACTCTTACATGCGGAGTTATATCAATTATTTGTTCCAAATAATTACAATACCGGAAGACGTAGTGTTGGTAGGCCTCCAACAAGGTGGACCGACGACCTGGTCAAGGTTGCTGGAATTCGATGGATGTTAGACGCACGAGACCGGTCGTTGTGGCGACGTTTGGGGGAGGCCTATGTCCAGCAGTGGACGTCTTTCGGCTGAATTGATGATGATGATGAATTACAATAGCTCTAGAAAACATAAATTATTCAATGTCCTATTTTGTAGAACTGTAGCCCGATCCACTTCCCCTATACCGCGTATGCTAACGATGCTCAACGCGCTCGTGGAGACCAACCCTGGATTGGATTTGTTTGCTGATGAATAGAAGACGATATTATTAGAAAGCTTACGATTCTGTGAGAAGACAGAGTGAAAGGGTTAATTAATTTAGTATTAATGGCTATTTTTCTGTAGGTACTAAATAAATAAATGGTAAAATAAACAAGCAGTCTTATTCTGTCCATTTTTAGGGATCCGTAGTCAACAACGAACCCTTATAGTTTCGCCATGTCTGTCTGTCCGTCCGCTGATAATCTCAGCGACCGCTAGCACTGAAATTTGGTATCAATATGTATATCAACCATGCCGACAAAGTGCACAAACAAAAAATGGTAAAACATGTTTTATAAGGGTACCTCCCCTACACATAAAGTGGAAAGTGTTTCTTTTTTTTCATTTCTACCATAACATGTGATATATTGTTGGATAGGTATTTAAAAATGATTAGGTAAAATAATTTTTTGATAATGTAAACATTTTCGGAAATAATCGCTCCAAAAGTAAAAAATGAGGCGTCCCCCCCTATAACTTTTGAACCATAAGTTAAAAAATATGAAAAAATCTCAAAGTAGAACTTAAAATAAACTTTAAAGGACAATTATTTTGAACTTGATAGAATGAACAATTTTTGAAAAATTAAAAAAATTAAATACTTTCTGAACTAATTTGACCGTACATGCAAGCTTTTTTTTAACTTTTGTACATATTTCATTATCCTGAGCAAATCTTCTTTCAAATAAAAATACAAAAAGAATAAAATCGGGTCACGAAAATTAAAATTACCATCGGGTACAGCGCCATCTCTCGAGAAGTTTTGTTACTAATTTTTACATGGGCTACTGGGTTCTGTTACATTGTGAGAAATTTGGGACGGACGGGAAACTACGGAACCCTACACTGAGCGTGGCCCGACACGCTCTTGGTCGATTTATTCTTATTTATAATTGTTTGTCCAGGTGTCAGTAACAGGCAAGCGGCGGCGGCTGGCGGTGTGCTCCATCAACATGCGCAAGTACGCGAGCCTCGAGCCCTCGCAGCGCTCCCTCGTGCTCACCCTGGACCCCGTCACGCAGAAGATTGTAGCGGCCTCCATACACCTCACTCTACACACTGTACTGCTCAGAGAAGGACAGGCTACGTAAGTCATCACCTTACTGTACTGTCTAGTCATGATTAGTGGGTTCACTAAGAACCGGTATCTTCTCTAATCGAAACCATATTTTTTTTTCAAACTTTTATTAGCTTGCAACTCAATTTTGAAGCAGATATCTTCAACCGATTGAGCTGCAATTTTGCATGCAGGTGTAAATCGCATGACAATGCAATATTATAATGCAATATTATAGCTGGAAGGTAGCCATAGGAGCTCAGCAATAAAACAATTCAACCTTATCGTGTTTGGGCTATATTGGATTTGTATTAACGAGTACTTTGATCCTATATGGTAAAAAAAAATATCGTAGCCAGGGTCTGATGGGGAGTTTGAAGGCCATAGGAACTCCGTAATAAAATTAGATAACCCTAACGTGTTTGTAGTTTTCGGAAAGGTCCGAGCTATAAAAGCTTGTTATGAAAAAATATTTTCATTAAAAACTTGTTTTATGGATAGGTTAGTGGTTAACCACTATCACACTTGATGGAAAGAGACGACGACGCGTGGCGTAGACGTCACATGTTTTCGAATTTTTGGTTTTGACATGCCGGTTTCCTCACGATGTTTTCCTTCACTGTTTTGAGAGCAGTGGTGATGAAATAAATTACACAAAGTAATGCGCCTGACCGCTCATAATGTGCCTCATCAGAAAGCTTAAAGTCACCCAAAGGGCAATGGAAAGGGCTAAGCTCAGAGTTTCCTTGCGTGATCCTATCAGAAATGAAGATATCCGCAAGAAAACCTAGGTTGCCGACATAGCCCAAAGAATCATCAAACTTAAGTGGCAATGGGCAGGGCACATTGCTCGCAAAACGGATGACCGTTGGGGTCGAAAGGTTTTGGAGTGGCGACCGCGTACCGGAAGACTCAATGTTGGAAGGCCTCCAACAAGATGGACCGTTGACCTGGCAAGGGTTGCGTGTTTCCGATGGATGCGAGATGGACAGGACCGTTCATTATGGTGGCAATTGGGGGAGGCTTATGTTCAGCAGTGGACGTCTTTCGACTGAAATGATGAATGCGCCTGATTGGGTTTGAATCCACGACCTACAACTCTTAAATCGAAGCCTTTACCACTCGGCCACCACTGCTCTCGGTCTGCTCTGCTGCTGAGTATGTCCTCTATCTGTATGTATCTCCAACTACTAGTTAGAGATAAATACAGATATATTTTAGGTAGGTTTTGTTTTTTTTTTTTTTTGTTGGGAAAAGTCATCAAATGACGAATCCTTATTGAGTAAACAACCCACCCCATTCCTTCTTAAGGTGCTCCCTCACCGGGAGCATTCGCGTGTAATGTATCGTTACAGAATCGAGCATTATACCAGTGAGGGAGGAGAACCAAGCATTACAATTTTTTAAAGGTTGTCTTTTGATAAGACCGCCCATTGTGACACTCTTTTAATTTTAAGTTCCTATTGTTAATTTTATTTCTGGTGTGCAATAAAGAATATATCTATCTATCTATCTATCTATCTACAATGCGCACCTTGTAATGATACATTGTGTAATATTTTGATACAACTTGTAACATTTTGAAACATGTATGATAGATAAATGTCAGGGAGGTAGTATTGTAATGTAATGCTCATAGTCGAATCTTTAATGTTACACGCGAATACTCTCGGTGAGGGAGCACCTTAAGCCTTCATTCCAGGTTCGGATCTTCCTTACAGTATGTATCTCTAAGTTGTATTGCTTCGTGTTCCAGTGACGACGACATGCAGTCGCTGGCGTCTCTGCTGTCAGTGAACAACAACTCAGATATTGCTGTGCTAGAAGATCTGGATGAGGACGACTACACGCTGTCCGATAACTCCACTAGACAGGTACCACATTATAAGTAACTTGATTAAAGTAATCTGATGGATAGGGGACCTTTATTTGCTGCCGTCTTACCGAAAAGTGCAATAACTAGGTTATTATTAACTACTAACGACCCGCCCCAGCTTCGCTCGGGTGCAATGCTGATATTAATTATATTATGCATGTAGTGCACATATCACCGTCTCGGGATGTCAATATGGGTTTCGACCAGGCCATGGCGCCATGGACCCCATCTTTGCCCTAAGGGTTACCATGGAAGGATACAGATCGAAGAATACGCCTCTGCACCTCTTGTTCCTAGACATGCAGAAGGCCTTCGACTGTGTCCCCCGTGATGTGATCTGGTGGGCGCTGAGATCCAAAGGAGTGCCCGAGACCTATGTTGACATCATCCGAGATATGTACCGAGACTCCGGTTCTGTGGTTCGGACCGCTGTTGGCGATACGAAACCCTTCCCCATCACCGTCGGAGTTCACCAGGGCTCTGTCCTTAGTCCGTTTCTGTTCAGCGTGGTGCTGGACGTGCTGTCCTCCACCATCAGGGACTTACATGAGCAGCCGCCATGGCTGCTCATGTATGCAGACGACATCGCGCTGGCGGACTCGGACAGTGGGCGCTTGGTTCGACGTGTGGCAGCGTGGAAGGAGTCGCTGGAAAACGGCGGTCTGAAGATTAATGCGGCGAAGACCGAGTACTTGGCCTGTAACACAACTAACGCTGCTCCTGTTCGCATTGGCGAAGACACAGTTGAGCGCACGGAACAGGTCAGGTACTTGGGATCGGTGCTCCACGAGTCCGGGGACGTCGATTGCGACGTCGACTCACGTATCTCGGCGGCCTGGGCGAAATGGCGTGAGGTGGCGGGGGTTATCTGTGACCCCAAAATGCCGGTTAGGCTCAAAGGACAGGTCTATAAGACCATCATTAGGCCTGTCCTTTTGTATGGCAGTGAAGCGTGGCCTGTACTTGAGCGACATAAGCAAAGCCTGCGTGTCACGGAAATGAATATGCTGCGCTGGATGTCTGGAGTTTCGCGGAAAGACCGCATTAAGAACTCCCGCATCCGGGGCAGCCTTCGGGTCCGTGACATAGCGGATAAACTGCAGGAGGGTCGCTTACGCTGGTATGGCCACGTTTTACGAAAACCGGCAGACTACGTGGGTAACAGATGCCTCGCCATGCCGCCTCCGCCGGGACCCGGAAAACGAGGTAGGCCTAAGAGGCGTTGGATCGACGTCGTAAGGGACGATATGCGTGCTAATGGGCTTAAGGCAGAGGATGCAAAAGACCGAGCGAAGTGGAGAAGACTAGGCAGGAAAGCGGACCCCGGGCACCGAGGTGAAAGCCAAGGTAGCAACCGGGACTTACGCTAGGCTGATGATGATGATGTAGTGCACATATAAACCTTCATCTTGAATCACTCTACATTTAAAAAAACCGCATCAAAATCCGTTGCGTACTTTTAAAGATCTTAGCATACATAGGGAAAGCAAACTTTGTTTTATACTATGTAATGATAATGATAATTATTTCGGTCTTGATATGGAAATTATAAAGCACTGATCTAGACACAGTGCATGCAGTTATGTTTAGTATTAAAACAAGCTACGTCATGGATACGTAACAAGTGTCTAAAAAGAATATATAGATCACATTCTGCAGGTTCCAAATATGTACTTAACCTTTCGACTTTAGTAATTACAGACACAATTATAGAAAAATAGATTTGCGAATGTTTGCTTGGGGCTCAAAAGTTTTACTCAGTTTGGGGCAAAACTCGAGTTATTGTACTTTTCATTAGGACAAATATATTGATGTCGGATGCTAATGTAACTATACTTTTGCTCTGCTAAGCCAAAAAATTGTATGGTTGGCGAAAACCACATGAAAACTACTTTTAGTAATTTCTGAGTTTATTGCAAACAAAAAGTTATAATTTTTGACCGACTTAAAAAAGAAGGGGGTTAGTAACATTAGGTTTTTTTATGGTAGGCAAAAATAATCCAATGACGAACATTAGGTACTATTCGATAATAATATGAATTTTGTTTATTTATTAGGTACAATATACTTTATTGTAATTTTACATCAAAAACATTACAAAAAAAATCTCATATATAAAACACATACATTGGGCTGCCTTATTGAATTTTTTTTTTTTAATAAATTAAATACTAATGAGATGAAGTTTTAAATCCAAGCTAGGTTCAACAATTTTTAACTCGATAACATTATTATTATATTATGTACTAGCCACCCGCCTCAGCTTCGCGCGGGTGCAAAGGTGATACATTATACCTATAAACCTTCCTCTGGAATCACTCTATCTATTAAAAAAACCGCATCAAAATCCGTTGCGATCATCAAGATCTAAGCATACACAGGGACAAGCAACTTTGTTTTATACTATGTAACGATGTAAGGAAATTAAAACGATCTCACCCCCCCTTCAGATGCTAGACCTACGACAGCAGATGGAAGAGATGACCCAGAGCCTCACCAACAGCGACATGGCGGCCACTCCCAACAGCGTGCAGAGTCTCAACTTCGACAACTCACGCACCCCCACCGCACCCCTCTCCCCCGCACCTCCCGACCCTCAGGAGCCCTCCACGCCGGTCCCTCACGAGTCTGGACCACAACTCAACGACAATGACATCTTCGAACCTATACCCAAGTCCAGGCCAGAGATGTTAAGTAATCTTACCAAGATGGCTATGAAACCTGAGCCCAAGTTCTTCTCGACGCCGAAGCAGAATAATGTGGTGACGGAGAATAAAGGGGAGTTGAAGGGGGTCGTGTTCAAACCGAAGATGGTGGCGATGAGGAATTTGAAGGTGAGTAGTATTATTCTTTTGTTATGTTTGGTAGTATAATGTTAGGCGTAAAGAAGCTTGATTTCTAAACAACTAGGACTTAAGTGCGGCCAATCCAAAGTATATTTTTATACAACCGCTCTTATGTGATTATGATATTATTATACATCTTTCTTAAAAAAATTTGGTTTTCTAAAATATCTTCTGTATATTTTCTAGACTTCTATAAAAATCAAAACATAAATTTGTAAAATATTAATCCAGTAAAAACCTCTGAAGATCTGCTATTTTACGTGAAATTTGATTTGTTTGAAAAATATAAAAATCATGTATAGAAGACGATAGTTTTTCTCAAAAACTTTGTGAAATATTCGAATATGTCACAGTTTTCAGGCGTTATCTCTTTTTTAGCGTTGTCCTTTCATTAAAAATTACACTGCATTGCGTTAGAAGAAGCAGAAAGTTTTTAAACCATGCTCGAATTAACCACCTTGAAGGAACTAGTAACTAAGAGTAAAGAAATATACGTATTTTCTTTCTTTGTTCCCATTGAAGCCGTTGGAGTTGAAGACGAACCTGAACAGCATCAACTTGGACCGCAACGAGAACGAGAAGGACGAGGACAGCGACAAGACGCCCACCGCCGCCGACATGGAGAAGCTGTTCCCCGGCAAGTTCGATAAGGACAAGACTCCGGTACGTTACATCACTATAGAGCACGCGGCTAATAAGTTGGTAAAGCCGCTGGTAGCCTATATATTGGTAACATCACGCGGGCAAAATCTAGTGGTAGTAGTGGATGGTGGTTTATTTCTGCATCACCCCAAGGTCGACTGGTAGAAAATGCCAATGGCATTAAGTCCGTCTTTGTACTCATTATGTGCATAAAGTTTTTATAAATAAATAAATAATATATTTTCATGATTGCAGGTGCAAGACCTCCTGGAGTGGTGCCAGTCAGTGACGCGCGAGTACAAGTCGTGCCGCGTCACCAACCTCACCACAAGCTTCCGCTCCGGCCTCGCCTTCTGCGCCATCATACACCGCTTCCGGCCTGACCTCATGTGAGTATACCCACTACTTGCTGAGCTTTGGAAACTGTTGTTTTAAGAAATATATTATTAAAGTTCAACTTGTAGAAACTGCCTAAAGGCATGAACTCCGTTTTTTATTACTACTGCTTCGCCACGCTTCACAGCGTCGCCCTCCCTTAGGCGTCCATTGAGTGATGAACTTCGTCCATCTATGCGGGTACATTCATGGGATGTGATCTGTCCAATTGTACTTGGATGTTTTTTACAAACATCTGCTACTTGAGAAATCATCATCACTCATCATTTCAGCCGAAAAACGTCCACTGTTGGACTTAGGCCACAATGACTGGTCCTGTGCATCTCGCATCCATCGGAATTCAGTATCCTGACTAGATCATGGGTTCACCTTGTGGGAGACCTTCCAAAGCTTTGTTTTCCGTGCGCGGTCACCATACCAGAAATGGGATCGAAAGAGACCCCAACGTGTGCCCTGCCCATTGCCACTTAAGTTTGGCGATTCTTTGGACTATATCGACAATCTTGGTTCTCTGACAGATATCTTCATTTCTGATTCGATCACTTTGATTGAGAAATGAGGAACATTTTCAATAAAAAAAAATGTTGTATTGCAGCGACTTCTCGGGGCTGCAGCCGGACGAGGCGGAGAAGAACCTGCGCGTGGCGCTGGACGCCAGCTCCACGCTCGGCATCTCGCAGGTGCTCACCGCGGCTGACGTCTGCTCGCGACAGATTCCCGACAGATTAGCTGTAAGTAAACGACTACACAAAAAAAAAAATACAAGAATATTTATTTGGAACACAAAACAGTTGACAATAATAACATATATAACGATGACAGCTGCAAAAGTTTTAAACTGTGTCGCAACTGTCAACGCCCATCTTATATAAGAAAAACAACGTCCCAGACATGATATGTGTGTAGTATGTAGTGTGTAATATGTTGTGAGTGTGTGTGGGTGAGTGTAATATATTCGTGTATGTTCTGTTTTTATTTCCTTAATTTTGACATACAGTTTGAGTACTTTTTGCGGTCTACCCAAATGTCCTTTCTATGGTATTGTTCGTCAATACGTTGAGCTCCTTAGTAGTTCCAGTTGAGCTACGAGAGTACTGACAAATGCTTGCACAAGTCGACCTGTCCACAGGTCCACTCAAATCTGTATGGTTCTTTCCACAAAAGACCATTTCAGACACTAATCTGCATTGTACTCATAATTATGATTTGACTATTACATGTTTGCTATATGGACTTTAAAAGAGACTTTGACCCCTGAGTTTGTTTCGGTGTTTCTTCTCAGGGTAGTCAGCTAGGAAACACCACACTCATTTAGTTTAAACTGACAAAAAAAAAACGTGTAAAAGTGTTGAGAAAAACCTATTTGCAAAAATAAATATCATTTATAAATGTTAAGGGGCCGTGTATGAAATCAACTCATTTTGAACATTTTTGATCAAGGTTTGAGAGACAAAAGAGAAGACTTTTAATCCTTCTTTTTATAGATTATAAAAGTCAAGTTCTTATTCTCCTAAATATACTGAGAATTTTTGTAAAATAATGAGTGGATTAATGGCAATTAGCCATATTCCAAACCCTTTTTTCGCAAAAATAACGAACGAGTGATGGTTGGCTAAGGTTTACACAAAATTACACGGGATTTTACGACATTTAAAAAATACCAGTAACATCATTACATGGTCTACTACAACATATACTGATTACATTATTGACTTTGATTGGAAATATAGCTAAAAAAAAATGTTGAAGAAACGTAATTCTTGGAAAATATGTGTACAAATAAGTATTTTTTTCTATACCTTGGAAACACTTTTAAGAAAATTTAAAATATGCAAAATAATCTTAAGAAATCTCTTTACAAGAATCAAAAATTTAATTTACAAATAAATAATAACTTCATTTCGTAAATTACAAAACAAAATTGACTATATTATCGACCGCGCAAATTCGATCTCGTCAGTCACAATCGGGCCTTCCCAGCGCATGGACGCGTCGCTTTGTTCCGCAGCCGCTCCCGAGTTTTACGTAAATAAATTCCCATTATTGTACGCTGACTACCACATTTTGATCCATTAAGTATAATTGTTTATTTTAGGTTTGTTTATTAAGATTGTTAAAATTTCTTTTGACTTCAATGATAATTACAGGTAACGGTTGTTTGTTTGTATGTAAAGATAATTTCCAGAACTACTCTACTATTACTATTTAATTACAATTCTTTCACTTATGACTTCTACAATGTTTATGACCTATTTACGTATTCGTTATGTACAGAATTTTTATATTTTTGACCCCTATGTTTGTTTCGGTTTTTCTTCTCAGGGTAGTCAGCTAAGAAACACCAGTGTCATCTGTTTGCAAAATAAATATCATTCATCACGTGGTTACGTACATATTTAGGGCAAATGCAAAATCTAGTATTCTAGATCCTTTTTTTGTATATAATGGGTCGAAAGAAAGGGATGCATTATGAATGCCTTGCTAAAAGGAAAAAATATATATAGGTAGGGCTGATACGTGCAAGAAAAGTTTTTGAAGAACGCAAGATTAATGCACTGTTTGTAGCTTCGTTTCCGGAAAATGTAAGATTTTACTTTCAATTAGCACTAGAAGCGAGTGGCCCTACACAAGCCCAAGGATATGTGTTTCAACGGCCCTCGGAACGCGCCGCCACCGGGTTCCTACGCTGCAAAAGCAACCGAGGGCCCATCCAAAAGCATGCCAGAGGGCCATTGCAATACGGATGGAGTGGGGATACCGCACGGTTTTCCGCTAAGCGGCGAGCCTCCTTGCTGGTCTGCCACCATGGAAACTAGAGGCAACAGCCCTAGCACGCATGCACGATTTGCGCGTGGAGATGCAACGCCAGGGCGAATCCCCGCTGCCGCGACAAGTTGCAGCATGGCGGACAGAGCTTCGGCTGGATATCCAGGTGATATGGCGACAGCAACTGTCGCATCCCAGTTCTGGGCACGTCATAATTACAGTGTTTTTTTTTATGGTGGGCTAAAATCATGCAACGACCAATCCCGCCCTTGGGCGAAGCCGGAAACAGTGTCAGACTCTTACTGACTAAACATTTTGCCCTTCGCATTGGAGCCAAGCCTTCCTTTCAGAAAGAGACCCTGGGCCCCAGCAGGCTTCGACCCTTTTGCAGAGTCCCTACTGTTTTGCTGACAACTGCTTGAAGCGCGCGGGAACAGAGCGCCCCGTCGACTTGGGCTTGGTCCGCACTGTTACAACTTACAAGATGACCGGACGGTGATCTACCCATTGCTCGCCGTCCGCAAGCCCGGCGGCGTTTGCGCCGTTGCCTTATGCAGCCCACCTCCTCCTTGACTTGCATTGCTGCTTCGCAGAGGGTTGCGCCCATGGCCTCCACCAAGACCCGGTGCGAGAGATCGCTGACACCGATCACCCCCATGAGAACACGGCGATGCTCCTCCCAAGCGGGGCACACCTCTACTGTGACACCTGGGGCTTCTCTTCCGCACGAATCCGATGCAGGTATGGCGGTTAGTCCCCTCTTTGAGGCCCGGCTGGAAAGACCTCACGGTGTCCTCACCTTCCGTATGACGCAGGTAACCGAACATGGTAAGTTTGGGAGGTAGATACCTGCACTGGATTCGTGCGTAAGTGACGCCAGGGTGTTGCCATTGTGTGAAGCGCCCGGAGGACACGGTGGAGCACATGGTACAGGTATACCATGCTTGGACAGAGCATCGCCATGTCCATGTGGAGTCATTCGGCGGCGGCGATATCTCGCACCGGGTTTATATAGACCTTGGTCCGGAGCGAGTAGGAGTGGCAGGCGGTCGCATCCTTCTACAAAGCAGGAGGCTGATCGCATAAGGCAAGGGCGCTCACGCCCCTGACGCCGCCGAGATTCCGATTCCGATTTCCGGCTACCGTAGACGCGTAATAATTTGAGTACAAAAAAAAAAATCTTTAAAAAAAATCGGTCTTGAGTCATCCATAGGGGTGCGCCACTGGTCAAATGTATGCATAGGACTGTTTAAAATATCTCTTCTTTTTATCTGCCCTGCGGCAGGAGACAAATTCTGCTCTTTTTGAAACCTTATTATACATTTGAGGGCCGAGTAAAGCGTTTTTTAGTGATCGGTGATTGACGTTTAGGATTTTTCCATCGAAGCAGGTAATAGTAAATTAAACTTTCTAAGCTTGTGTATTCGTATTCGGGCGTTATTTCTCTTTTTTCGTGTTGCCTCTCCATCAAACATTGCGTTGGATATGGACAAAGCAACACGTTTTCCAACCACGCTCAATGGTTAGGCGAGTGGAAAAATGCCACCTTAAAAGAGAAATCTCGTAAACATAATTTATTTTTGACGAAAAACATTTTCAAAATTAAACAGAATTTTGAAAATGTTTTTTTTTTTACAACCATTTTACATAAATTAGCTATCGTAATTGTCATTTATAGTTTTGTATTTAACATTTTTTTTAATGTCTAAATGTATCAACATCCATCTAACACTAAACTGAACTATTTTGACAATTGTGATAAATATAAAATATACACAAGTTCCAGATTTTTATTTACAAACCGTACTTATTATATGATTTTGTTACTTAATCTACTTGTACAAAAGTGGTACATAGGTGAACATCATAAAATAAGAAAATAAAATATTATATCTTCTAAAGGATCAACATTGTTTGAACGTTCACTAAGCTCGACTATTGCGCGCGTGTGTGTGTAGGCGCACGCACGATGCACACAAACATAGCATCACAGCGAATTTGCCTAAACTCTAGGGAATGAATTTTATGCACGGAGTCTTAATATGTATTTTTATTTCAGATAATGACATATCTTTTTCAATTGAGGGCTCACTTCACTGGCAACGAATTACAAGTAGAACAATTAGGTAAGTCCATTATACATAAATTGGATATACAGGGTGTCATTGACATGTTAACGCAAACGAATACCATAGATCCAGTACATGATTCTAGACCCCCCTTATTTTCTTATTTTTTTTTTAATGAATTTTTAACGTTTTTTAATTAAACTGTATAAAAACGTCAATTTAACATTTTTTGCGAAAAAAATGAGTGCATTACATTCCAAATTAAAAATGTCATCAGGTTTGTTAGAATAACGAGTTTATTTGCCTCGATGATTTTTTTATTAATTTTTTTTGTGAAAAATTTTTTTTCCTTTTTTTTCTAAAATTATCATTGGGATTGGTCAGAATAACGATTTTATACAGGTAAAAAATAAAAAAACAAAACTTTTTTTTCAAAAATTTGAAAAAAAATCGACGAGAAATTCCACCACTGGGGGGTCCGGAATCATGTACTGGATCCATGGTACTCGTTTGCGTTAACATGTCAATGACACCTTGTATATAATAAAGATACACAAACAATCAACGAAAAATGTAATATTTTCTTATTGACGGTTGAAAAGCAAAAAAAAAACAATCATCTATAAAAGGAGGAACTGACTGACATATCAACGCACAGCCGAAACTACTGGGACTAGTACAGTGAAATTTTGCACAACGCTTCCTTTTATGACGTAGGCGAACACTAAGAAAGGATTTTCCAAAATTCACTCCCTAAAGGGATGAAACGTGAGTCCAAAGTTTGTGTGAAAACTTATTTTCAAGCGGATAAAGCCGCTGGCAGAAAGCTAGTAATCGTTATACAGGGTGTCATTGACATGTTAACATAAACGAATACCATAAATCCAGTACATGATTCTAGACCCGTGTTATTTAATTTGCAGGTAATGACGAGACAGAGTCGTCGTACCTGGTGGGTCGGCACGACACGGACGGCTCTATCCCGCAGGAGCTGTTCAGCCGCGAGATCAGCATGAGGAGGTCACGGAACATGAGCGACCGGCCGCGCCCGGGGTACGTTACATTGTATTACAATATTAAGCAAAAGTCTAAACAGTCATTATCATCTTCCATCATGAACTATCTACGTATCTTTTTTTTCCTACTTTTTTATGGTAGGTAAAAATCATCCAATGACGAATCCCGCCCTTGGGCGGACCGGGAAACAGTGACAGACTCTTACAGACTAAACAACCTACCCCGTTCCTACATCGCCATATATACCAGAGCTCTGAGCCTTCCTTTCAGACACGAACCCTTGGTCCAGTTTTTTTCCTACTTTGTCAAATCCATCCAAAGGTTGTCTTTAAAAAAAAAAAATTGCTTTTAGCGATAAGACCGCCCATTGTGACACCCTATTAATTTTAAGTTCTTATTGTTATTTGTATTTTTGGTGTGCAATAAAGCATATATCTATCTATCTTCCTGCTAGTGTCCCATATCACCTGGGGTCGGCGTGGCACCTTGTTTTCTTCCACTCTGTCCTGTCCCCCGTCACGCTATCACTAACTCCCTTTTTTTTCATATCACTCTTCACATCATCCATTGACCTTCTTCTTCATCCATCCACATATCTACAACGTGTAACAAAATATACAGGTTGAATAATATATAATCTCTACACGAAATTTCAGATCAAAATAAATTTTTCGAAATGTAATACCAAATCCTTGGTATCGCATGATTCTTGATTTCAAATGATAACAAATGTGTCACTACACTACGGGAGTCAATAACATTGCACGACACTCGCTAATATTACGAAGCATTCTGTAAATCTGAGCGCCTAGTACCTGGCTACCTAATTAAGCGCTTCTTGATGTATATGTATGATTATTTTGTTACACGTTGTATACAGTTTTAAGCGATCATTCCAATTTTCTCTTCATCAACTTGAGACTTTAACAAATTCTAGAAAAATAATTCAATACAAATTCCTGATTATTGCATTGATTAATGAATTTGTATTCCAGTTCGCAAGAATCGCAGGAATCCCGTCAGTCGGCAGAACGTCAGACCCCGGACAAGCCGCAGTCCCCCACGGGGGTCAAGGACGTGCGCGACATGTTCCTGCAGCAGTCCAAGAGCATCCTCGGCAAGATGCTGTCCCCCGCCAAGGAGCTCAGCCACAAGCCCACTGCCAAGTGGTTCGCCGACCCACTCAAGGTTAACGAGGTAAGGACGTCGCGACATGTTCCTGCAGCAGTCCAAGAGCATCCTCGGCAAGATGCTGTCCCCCGCCAAGGAGCTCAGCCACAAGCCCACTGCCAAGTGGTTCGCCGACCCACTCAAGGTTAACGAGGTAAGGACGTCGCGACATGTTCCTGCAGCAGTCCAAGAGCATCCTCGGCAAGATGCTGTCCCCCGCCAAGGAGCTCAGCCACAAGCCCACTGCCAAGTGGTTCGCCGACCCACTCAAGGTTAACGAGGTAAGGACGTCGCGACATGTTCCTGCAGCAGTCCAAGAGCATCCTCGGCAAGATGCTGTCCCCCGCCAAGGAGCTCAGCCACAAGCCCACTGCCAAGTGGTTCGCCGACCCACTCAAGGTTAACGAGGTAAGGACGTCGCGACATGTTCCTGCAGCAGTCCAAGAGCATCCTCGGCAAGATGCTGTCCCCCGCCAAGGAGCTCAGCCACAAGCCCACTGCCAAGTGGTTCGCCGACCCACTCAAGGTTAACGAGGTAAGGACGTCGCGACATGTTCCTGCAGCAGTCCAAGAGCATCCTCGGCAAGATGCTGTCCCCCGCCAAGGAGCTCAGCCACAAGCCCACTGCCAAGTGGTTCGCCGACCCACTCAAGGTTAACGAGGTAAGGACGTCGCGACATGTTCCTGCAGCAGTCCAAGAGCATCCTCGGCAAGATGCTGTCCCCCGCCAAGGAGCTCAGCCACAAGCCCACTGCCAAGTGGTTCGCCGACCCACTCAAGGTTAACGAGGTAAGGACGTCGCGACATGTTCCTGCAGCAGTCCAAGAGCATCCTCGGCAAGATGCTGTCCCCCGCCAAGGAGCTCAGCCACAAGCCCACTGCCAAGTGGTTCGCCGACCCACTCAAGGTTAACGAGGTAAGGACGTCGCGACATGTTCCTGCAGCAGTCCAAGAGCATCCTCGGCAAGATGCTGTCCCCCGCCAAGGAGCTCAGCCACAAGCCCACTGCCAAGTGGTTCGCCGACCCACTCAAGGTTAACGAGGTAAGGACGTCGCGACATGTTCCTGCAGCAGTCCAAGAGCATCCTCGGCAAGATGCTGTCCCCCGCCAAGGAGCTCAGCCACAAGCCCACTGCCAAGTGGTTCGCCGACCCACTCAAGGTTAACGAGGTAAGGACGTCGCGACATGTTCCTGCAGCAGTCCAAGAGCATCCTCGGCAAGATGCTGTCCCCCGCCAAGGAGCTCAGCCACAGGCCCACTGCCAAGTGGTTCGCCGACCCACTCAAGGTTAACGAGGTAAGGACGTCGCGACATGTTCCTGCAGCAGTCCAAGAGCATCCTCGGCAAGATGCTGTCCCCCGCCAAGGAGCTCAGCCACAGGCCCACTGCCAAGTGGTTCGCCGACCCACTCAAGGTTAACGAGGTAAGGACGTCGCGACATGTTCCTGCAGCAGTCCAAGAGCATCCTCGGCAAGATGCTGTCCCCCGCCAAGGAGCTCAGCCACAAGCCCACTGCCAAGTGGTTCGCCGACCCACTCAAGGTTAACGAGGTAAGGACGTCGCGACATGTTCCTGCAGCAGTCCAAGAGCATCCTCGGCAAGATGCTGTCCCCCGCCAAGGAGCTCAGCCACAAGCCCACTGCCAAGTGGTTCGCCGACCCACTCAAGGTTAACGAGGTAAGGACGTCGCGACATGTTCCTGCAGCAGTCCAAGAGCATCCTCGGCAAGATGCTGTCCCCCGCCAAGGAGCTCAGCCACAAGCCCACTGCCAAGTGGTTCGCCGACCCACTCAAGGTTAACGAGGTAAGGACGTCGCGACATGTTCCTGCAGCAGTCCAAGAGCATCCTCGGCAAGATGCTGTCCCCCGCCAAGGAGCTCAGCCACAAGCCCACTGCCAAGTGGTTCGCCGACCCACTCAAGGTTAACGAGGTAAGGACGTCGCGACATGTTCCTGCAGCAGTCCAAGAGCATCCTCGGCAAGATGCTGTCCCCCGCCAAGGAGCTCAGCCACAAGCCCACTGCCAAGTGGTTCGCCGACCCACTCAAGGTTAACGAGGTAAGGACGTCGCGACATGTTCCTGCAGCAGTCCAAGAGCATCCTCGGCAAGATGCTGTCCCCCGCCAAGGAGCTCAGCCACAAGCCCACTGCCAAGTGGTTCGCCGACCCACTCAAGGTTAACGAGGTAAGGACGTCGCGACATGTTCCTGCAGCAGTCCAAGAGCATCCTCGGCAAGATGCTGTCCCCCGCCAAGGAGCTCAGCCACAAGCCCACTGCCAAGTGGTTCGCCGACCCACTCAAGGTTAACGAGGTAAGGACGTCGCGACATGTTCCTGCAGCAGTCCAAGAGCATCCTCGGCAAGATGCTGTCCCCCGCCAAGGAGCTCAGCCACAAGCCCACTGCCAAGTGGTTCGCCGACCCACTCAAGGTTAACGAGGTAAGGACGTCGCGACATGTTCCTGCAGCAGTCCAAGAGCATCCTCGGCAAGATGCTGTCCCCCGCCAAGGAGCTCAGCCACAAGCCCACTGCCAAGTGGTTCGCCGACCCACTCAAGGTTAACGAGGTAAGGACGTCGCGACATGTTCCTGCAGCAGTCCAAGAGCATCCTCGGCAAGATGCTGTCCCCCGCCAAGGAGCTCAGCCACAAGCCCACTGCCAAGTGGTTCGCCGACCCACTCAAGGTTAACGAGGTAAGGACGTCGCGACATGTTCCTGCAGCAGTCCAAGAGCATCCTCGGCAAGATGCTGTCCCCCGCCAAGGAGCTCAGCCACAAGCCCACTGCCAAGTGGTTCGCCGACCCACTCAAGGTTAACGAGGTAAGGACGTCGCGACATGTTCCTGCAGCAGTCCAAGAGCATCCTCGGCAAGATGCTGTCCCCCGCCAAGGAGCTCAGCCACAAGCCCACTGCCAAGTGGTTCGCCGACCCACTCAAGGTTAACGAGGTAAGGACGTCGCGACATGTTCCTGCAGCAGTCCAAGAGCATCCTCGGCAAGATGCTGTCCCCCGCCAAGGAGCTCAGCCACAAGCCCACTGCCAAGTGGTTCGCCGACCCACTCAAGGTTAACGAGGTAAGGACGTCGCGACATGTTCCTGCAGCAGTCCAAGAGCATCCTCGGCAAGATGCTGTCCCCCGCCAAGGAGCTCAGCCACAAGCCCACTGCCAAGTGGTTCGCCGACCCACTCAAGGTTAACGAGGTAAGGACGTCGCGACATGTTCCTGCAGCAGTCCAAGAGCATCCTCGGCAAGATGCTGTCCCCCGCCAAGGAGCTCAGCCACAAGCCCACTGCCAAGTGGTTCGCCGACCCACTCAAGGTTAACGAGGTAAGGACGTCGCGACATGTTCCTGCAGCAGTCCAAGAGCATCCTCGGCAAGATGCTGTCCCCCGCCAAGGAGCTCAGCCACAAGCCCACTGCCAAGTGGTTCGCCGACCCACTCAAGGTTAACGAGGTAAGGACGTCGCGACATGTTCCTGCAGCAGTCCAAGAGCATCCTCGGCAAGATGCTGTCCCCCGCCAAGGAGCTCAGCCACAAGCCCACTGCCAAGTGGTTCGCCGACCCACTCAAGGTTAACGAGGTAAGGACGTCGCGACATGTTCCTGCAGCAGTCCAAGAGCATCCTCGGCAAGATGCTGTCCCCCGCCAAGGAGCTCAGCCACAAGCCCACTGCCAAGTGGTTCGCCGACCCACTCAAAGTTAACGAGGTAAGCTCATGACACAACAATCGTTTTGTTTAGCGTGAACGCTTCAAGTTGGTTACGCCCCTAATTTCTTGGTCCTGAACACGTGTCTAAGCGTTGCGATGTCTTCAGAGCAAACAAACGTTGACGCTAAACGAAACGATTGTAACTTGGCTAGGTGGGCTAGTTAGACAGAGGTCAATCATCACTCGCCTTATTAATGTTCAGGCCTCCTCTCTAGGAGAGAGAATGGGCTATAATCCTCCACGCGGGCACAGTGCGAAGTGTGGTTATCAAATGTCTTCGAATTTTTGGTTCTGGGATATGCTGGTTTCCTCACGATATTTTCCTTTAAGGTTTTGAGAGCAATGGTGATGAAATAAATTACACAAAGTAATGAGCCTGGCTGGGTTTGGACTCGCAACCTACAACTCGCAAGTCGCGGCCGTTACCACTCGGCCACCACTGCTCACACAAGAGGTCAAGCGTGAGCCTATCTATAATAATACAAAAAAGGCCTCCAGCAAGAGGTTTTCATAGCTTTAGTATATTTTCTACGTCTTATCAGATTATGACTATCCAACGCATTACTTGTTTGTTCTTGAAAATCATATTTTCTTTCTAGCCGCCGCCCGCCCGGCCGGAGAAGTTGATGACTCGCAAAGAGCTGACAGATCCATTCGGCTCTGATGAGGAAGAGGAACCGCAGGAAACGCCAGCGCCCCCTGTGCAGAATAACCAGAATAATGATATAGGTATGTTGCTCCAGAAGCCGCCGGGATTCCGATCCCGATTTCCAGCAACCGTAGGTGTGGGCTTGCGGACGGCGAGCAATGGGTAGCTCACCGTTCGGTAGTCTGGTAACAGTCCGGATTAAGTCCAAGTCGTCGACGGCGCGCTCTGTCCGAGTCTGTAATGTGAATATTTTTTGTATTATTTAACTAAATCAATTTATTAATTAATTGTTTTGTTAGAAATAATATGGTATCAAAGTGTAAAACCAAACCTCTTAGTTACTTTTGAGTTTTATATATATAAATGCATCCGGTTATTATGTTACCGTTGTGTGATATTATTGTTACAGCCAAACCACAAGCAGAATCAAAACCGGAGCCCATTCCAGACCCCCTGCAGCAGCCGCCTCCCCCCTCGCCCCGCGCGCCGCCCGCCGCCAGCCCCGAGCTGCCCAAGCCCACGCCGGTGAGTTGCACCTCGTTACTAAGGCCTGGCTTGTCTACTGTACAAGTGTACCCTGTGTAGTGTGTAGTGTGCCCATACTACCCATTGTGAGCGCGTAGCCAGGATGTTAAATCCATTATTTGTAGCCTAATCAGATCAACTTATATTCTAGCGTCCATATCTTGTCTACAAGTACGTTCATAGAAAATATTTGACAAAATACTGAAAAGCGCTTTTTTGGCATTGTCGTCTATCAAAACTTTTAAAACTTACAGCGCTCTCACACTACGTAAACGCCAAAACTGCACTAATGTCATCAATGTAAAAATGTATGGCATGCAGATCACTTAAATGGAGTATCAAACTTTCTAAATGCAGAAAAAAGGAGACTTGAAATCTAAATTCTATATAATTGTCTGAAAGGAAAGCTCTAGTCCTGGTATATATGGCAACATAGAAATGGGATTTGCCCAAGGACAGGATTCGTCAGTGAATGATTTTTACCTACCATGAAAAAAAATACATAGTTTCTGCTGTAATTTACTCTCAGATAAGTTAATATTGTCTTACTCCTGGCTACAACCTTACATTGTTCTGTTTATTGGTTCTGATATATTGTCATCTAAACATACATCTAAAGATACAACGAGACCGTATCTGAACATTTTACGTGTGGTTACTGACTTGTACATTTAATTATCATTAATTTCTTTAGTTGAAATTGGAATAGACTGAATCCTAGCATTCACTGATATCTGAGTAATATTTTTTTAGTCATACTAATAAATCTCAGTAGAGAAATCATACATTTTAGAAAACCAGTAAAAAAAATTAGATTAGTATGAAATATTTTAAGTCATATTTTTTTTATGACAAACATAGTGTCTGTTATATCAGTGTAGTTTATTTTTCTATTCTAGTGGGATAAATATAGAAATATAAATATTGGGAGTCCCCCACACAAAACTGCGATGCGATACGATACGATGTATCGCAGAAATCTGCGATGCGAAACAAGATAGAAAAACTATTTGTTTGCGCGAAATGACGCAACCTTGATAGCTTATAATAATAGAGATAATATATGTAGAAAATAGAGCTGAATGATACCTTATAATAATAGAGATAATATATGTAGAAAATAGAGCTGAATGATACCTGATTTTTTTTTTAAATAATCACCTTTTGTATTAATATTTACACCTTATAAAATATACATCTCTCATCTTCGTATACGGCTTCGTTCAATCTGACATTCAACAATCTACGTTCTCAATTCAAACCTACTTAACATATTTTTTTAAACTGGAAAAGAGTCCTACATTATATTTATAAGGTCATATTAAAATAGATGGACAAATTTTGACACAGCGTTCAGTACGTCTAACCATTTAAGCAAAAAAAAAAATATCGATTAAAGACGAAACCCACTCCTTCGTCTTTATTTTGACCTAAAATAATAAATGGATGTATGGGAATGGGGCATTCAAGAATTATTGTAAGTATATAAAGCGCTGATTTCTTAATTTTTTTACCATTGTCTTTATTTTGGTGGTCTGCATGATTTGTAAAATTTTGCCCATCTATTTTAAAAACATTTTGGTCGAAAGCTTAACGTAAAGCTGCAAGTTGCTGCCAAGCGAATTCATTTGGTAAAGCATTGGTTCAGGTGAGCTTACAATGGATTTGAATCAACTCGCAAATTCTTCCGATGCGTCATGAACTCGCAGTATTTTTACGATGCGATATCGCATCGCAGTTTTGTGTTTGACTATTTGTGACTTGGGTATCGAGATGTTATAAAAACTGCGAATTATTTTAATAAAAATGATACCAATGCTAATGCAAGTACAACTGCTAGCATTGAATAAATTCATTATTATCATTACCGTGTTACACGGTACGGTTGGCAAAGTAAATTAAAATATTGAAGAACTTTCCTAAATAAAAATGCGTTATTAGATTTTCAACTCTCGATTCGGTGGTTAAAGTTGAAAATCCAATGGTGCATTTTTTACGGTAAATGTTTGAGATAAGGTAAAAATTTATTCACAACATATTATTCAAACTGGCAATTATTCTTCATTACATAGCATAGTATAAAACAAATATTCTTATTCCTTATGTATGCTTAGATCTTTAAAACGGATTTTGATGCGGTTTTTTCCAATAGATAGAATGATTCAAGAGGAAGGTTGATGTGTATAATACATGTATAATATATTCCCCGTACCCGTGCGAAGCTGGGGCGGGTCGCTAGTTAATAATATGTTGTAAAAAATTCCAAATTTCTCCTAATTTACTTAGCTGACCGCGACCGTCCAATAAAAAAAAATCCATCATTTCTTTCCATTGCCATCGACACCGCTTACCCGCCTGTGTTTGACGCTTCTGGACGACGCATATAACCCGCTTCGCTCCGCTGATTGGTCGTTACGTCATCGCGCTCGATTCCCATTGGCCAGCAATTGTTGTCGCGTCACGACGAGTTGAAGGAACGAGCGAGACAACTGCTCGAAGCTACGAAACGGGAGGCGAGGGAGAAGGATAGAAAGCTGCGACAGAGTGAGAAGGAAAGAGAGGAGAAGGAGAATGGACAGCGGAATGGAGACGTGAGTAGTAAGGTATGGTTTGTTCAGTTTTGCTGGAGCTTTATTCATGTGTCATTGTGATAGTTTTGTGAGTAGTTATAGAATAGACCATCTGTACCATTTTGCCGATGCAACTCCGAATGATTAATTATACTTTTAATTTATTCAGGGAAAAATTCTTTAAATAAAGAAAGAAAAAAAATGGGATAAACAGCTACGATACAAAACAAACAACAAATAATTATTTACAATATTGCAGCCCACTACATTATTCTCATTTAATAAAAGGTTGCAATATATATCAAATTGCCGGCAATTAATGCCGTAGGACATGTGAATATATACTTCAAATATATAATTACTAAATTACAAAAAAAAAACTCAAGAAAAAATCAAGCAAAAACATGCATTAAATTGAATTAAAATTAAATTAAATTGTACTTAAAATTTAAATTATAAAATAGTAAATAAAGTAAGAATAAATTAAGGAACTCATAATCACTAATTTCAATTACACTTAAATCTAATTCACAAATCGGTTTAATAAATTATTATTATTGTAAGACTGTACGGTTAAAATTTTGAGAACGTTACTTTTAAAACTATATTTAGAGCACATATAATTATCAACATCTATGAAATTACTATAGTAAGTGTCAACCATTGGACGAGTAATTTCGAGTTTGTGCGACAATTGTTCACAGCAATGCGATAGTTGTTCTGGCTCGAACACTACGCAAGTTGACTCGTATAAGTGATCAATATAGCTCGTTTTTTAATTCTAGACTACGATTTGACAACGCAGAATGTCACACTCTAGAAATATGTTCCCAATTTTTCTGGAGTTTGACATTTTCAGTTGTCAAATCGTAGTCTAGGATTAAAAAACGAACTATGCACGTTTCTAAGTCAAAATTCTGTCCCGACATAGCAAAATTTCTATGACAGATCACTATAATAAAAATCGCGTCTTATAAAAAAAAGCCAAATAAAAACTCTTTTTAGTAATTGCACATAATTCAGTTGCAAGCACTCGATGTGAATGCCTCTTTGTGCCCACCTATACAGGAGAGTGACTAACTATACTATTTCGGATTTGTTCGTAGCCGATGACGGAGGAAGAGAGACAGACGATGCTGCGGGAGCGAGCGAGAAAGCTTATTGCTGATGCAAGAGCTGGTATTGTTAGGTAAGTGTAGTATAGTATTGTAAGGTAAGTGTAGTATAGTATTGTTAGGTAAGTGTAGTATAGTATTGTTAGGTAAGTGTAGTATAGTATTGTTAGGTAAGTGTAGTATAGTATTGTTAGGTAAGTGTTGTATAGTATTGTTAGGTAAGTGTAGTGTAGTATTGTTAGAAGTGTACAAGTTGAACCATAATGGCGGTCCACCTTGAATGTGGCAGATTTTAGGGTTTCTTATTTGCTTTTTACTATAATATTTTTGTAACAGTAGATTTCTAATTCAGTGAAACTTGGCTAAGTGGGACCTGGATAAGTGAGAAACATCTATAGCTTTTTTTTGTGGCTTTTCCTCTGCATCTGAGATGACATCAACTTATCACGTCTAACTTGCAATATATGTTTATTAATTCATCTATCCGCCAATTTTGCACGCATTGACGCATTCTGTATGAATTTAGTTACTGTTTATAAATAAAAAAAAAACGTGCGCAGTTAGTTTTGTTTATTACCTACTTTTTTTAATGAATCGCATATAACTTAAATAACTTCTATTCTCACCTCTGTTAAAGGAACCCTTTGTGTATGGCATAGATATTTATTCATACCTGGATTTTTGAGACACTTAACTGGGCAAGTGGAATAAAAATTGAGAAAAAAAAACAAGGCAAGTCCCTTCAAGTCCCACTTAGAGCTCAAACACAAACACGTTACGACATGGTGCCGTGACGTAGAATTCCACGTCGAGTCTGATACTGTTTCCTGCTCCGCCCAAGAGCGGGACTCGTCATTGGATGATTAAAAAAAAAAATTCGAGCAACGTATTTTTAATGAATAACGTTATATTTGTCCACAGTCCGACATCGCCTCTGTCACCGTCGCGCAACTCCCGCGGCGGCACCGTCGAGATCATCAGCAAACAGTCTGTCATGGATGAGATTGTTGCAGGTCAGTTACATGCAGCATTGTTACAAGGTACTCTTTCAAATAGTGCAGGTGGGAAATGGCAATGGGTAGTGTAGGAGTCGCGACCGAAGTGGTATGGATTGCTATGCTGATAAATTAAATACTTTAATAACTCTAAAGATTTATTGCTAAAACGGTAATTATGCTATGTTACGCTAAACAATATGCTAATGAGTACGAACGCAGCCGGTTTGCTGTCCGAATGTGTACTGATGCCGCGCCGCACTTAGCGTGGCGTGATTGGGTTGCTAGATCAGCAAAACATGTATGTATCGAACAGGTAGCTCACCGTCCAGTTGTCTGGTAACAGTCCGGACCAAGCCCAGTCGTCGACGGCGCGCTCTGTTCCCGCGCGCCTCAAGGACTTGTCAGCAAAGCCGTAGGGACTCAGCAAAAGGATCGAAGCCTGCTGGGGCCCAGGGTCTCGTTTTGAAAGGAAGGCTTGGCCCCAGTGCGATGCTAGGTAAAAATCATTCAATGACGAATCCCGTCCTTGGGCGTAGCGGGAAACAGTGTCAGACTTTTACTGAGTAAACAACCTACCCCGTTCCTTCCTTGGCTTGATCCCATGGCCAAGCTAATACGCTTTCGCATCTACACTTGGTCTCAGGAGGCTTCGACCCTGCTGGGCCACTACAGTTTGCTGACAACTCCTTGAGGCGCGAAGCTATATTACCACTCAGAGCAAGAGGAGATATTTGATGATCCTACCACGAAAAATTATAAAATTAAATTAAATTAATTAGGTATGTTTGTTTTTTATGTATTAGTTTATTATTTTGTAAGATTATTTGTGTATTGTATCGATGGGCCTTGTTGCCTGATAATAAAGGATTATTATTTCCTTTATTTATTTTATATACATATAATTATTACATTTTTAAATATTTTCTTAAAAAAAAACATTAAAAAATCCTTTAAAAATATAAAAAAAAACTAACTTTTGTCAGCGGCTTCGCCCGCGTACATTTTTTTTTTTTTTTTTTCCAATCGGTCCAGCAGTTCCAGAGATTACCTCCTACAAACAAACTTTACCTCTTTATTATATTAGTGTAGATATAGCAGGGTCCAAGCTACCGGTGGATTATTCTTATTATTTAAAAAAAATATTTTTTTGTTTCCATAATGTTGTATTTGTTGACACAGCGGGAGGTGTAGAGCAACTGGACGCGTTGCTTCTAAGAACAGACTCCCTGCCATCGAGTCCTGGCTCCAGGAAGAGTTCTGTCAGTCCTGATAGATCTGGTAAGTTGTTAGTTTTTTCCGTAGGTATATTACCCGTAAGCACGCGATTAGTTGAGACTTGAGCGGGGTGATGTTAATGTGTGTTTTGTGTTTGATACTTCTTCACATTGAGAGAAAGAAGAGAGAAAGAAATACACCGTGAAATTTAAATGGTTGTTTTCCCTCAGCGAAATGATTGTATCTTGGTAATACAAACGTTTGATAAAGAAATAAAATATTAAAAACAAAAAATGGACCTGTAGAGTGTAAGCTAATTATGACGTATCACAACGTGCGAGAGCTTATTTTGGTTTAAATATTTAATGAATCGGTTTCCTTTGACGGCGGGCTGCTCATGCGACTCCAGTAGTACCTACAAATTACGTCTAATGTTACTATTGTTTTCGCTTTTTTGAGTTGATAAATATTTTTAATAATTATTTATAAAAAAAAACTTTTTAATTTTTTTATTTTTTCTGTATGCTTCAAAAGTACTCCTTATGGCAAGTCATTCTGCCGCGGGAAAACAACCATTTAAATTTCACGATGTATTTAATTTGTCAAACATGCGTTTACATGAACGAATTAATGCGAGATGCGTGGTATTAAACTCTTGAGCTCCAAGTTCGCACACTTATTGTGTTTCTATTATGTCTCTAAATACGGTATTCAAAAGGTTAAATGAACAGTATAGAGCGTGAAGCTTAAGTTACTGAAAATCAAAGTCAAAGAGTTAATTGCAAACTAAGAGATATTTGAATCTGGGGTTTGAGGCAAAATTGACAAAATTTTACTAATCATTCAGACCACCAAAATAAAAACAGTACTCTTAAAAAATCTTGATTGCTCCATTCCAATGCATCTATTTATTATTTTAGGACAAAATAAAAACACTTGAATCGGTGTTTTTTATTTCCTGCGCAACGCGTGTCAAAATTTGTCTATCTATTTTATTGGGACCTTATATATGTATCTATAAAATTATTATTATCCTAATATAATTATTATCCTTTGAACAGAAGACCGGCAAAGTGAGGACACGAAGTCGGTGAAGTCTCTCTCGCTGAGTCTCGGGCGGCGATCTCCGCTGCACTCGTTCTCCGCGCTCGTCGACAAGCTGTCGCCCGACAACGACAACGTGCCTGAAGAGGTGCGTATATTACGGACATACTCCTAGTTGCCGAATATCGTTTCAAATTTGTGAACTTGAACTTTATTGAAATGTGTCAAAGGTTATATTATCTTGAAAGCATCAGGGTAGCTCGAAAGAACCTGATTTTTTTTCTGCATTTTGCAAGTTTGTAACAGGTTCTATGTTCATTAAACACCCTTGCAGCTCTCGGGAGTCAATAATATAAATCCCTCGCTGCGTTCGGGATCAAAACATAGCAACCTTCGTTTCATTCGGAATATCAACATGCCGCCCTAGTCACATAATCTACTATTGATTGTATTTTTGGTTCTAGGGTAGAGAAACCGGCTCGTACATACAAAGCGAGCTGGAAGCGTTAGAGAAGGAACAGTGTGCCATCGACGAGCGAGCGGCCGCGCTCGAGAAGCAGCTGCGTCGGGTCATGGAGTGTGCCGACAATACTGAGGTACGTGAGGCAGCGGCGAGCTGGCCAGCTCTGCCAGGGTAGAGAAGGAACAGGTAGAAGCCATGATCCGGAGCGAGGAGAAGTGGCAGGCACCTTCTGCAAAACAGTTATGTTAGCAAAGGAGGAGGCCAATCGCATAAGGCAACGGAGCTCACGCCCCAGACGCCGCCGCGATTCCGATCCCGATTTTCGGCCACCGTAGGCGCGGGCTTGCGGACGGTGGGCAATGAGTAGCTCGCCATCCGGCTGTCTGTTAACAGTCCAGACCAAGCCAGTCGTCGACGGCGCGCTCTGTTCCCGCGCGCCTCAAGGAGTTGTCAGCAAATGTAGACTTAATTGTAGGGCCGAAGCCTACTGGGGCCACGGTCCGGCTTCTGAAAGGAAGGTCCGACCCTGGTATGAAGGCTAAAAACGAATGGGGTGGGTCGTTTAGTTGGTAAGAGTCTGACGTCTGACACTGTTTCCTGCTCCGCCCAAGGGCAGGATTCGTTATTAGATGATTTTTCCCACGATATAAAAAACTTCCTCGGGCGACATCCTAGCAACAACGGACTAATGAGGATTGCCAGGTTTCAGAAACGAGTGTTTACGGTAAACATGATGAAAAAAAAATGCAATAGTTTATCAAAAAATGTTGCCTAATGAATACCTAGCGTTATCAATAAGTTTTTGCTACTAAGTTGAAATAAGGTTATTTTTGTTACTAGGCGTCGCGTAGGCGTCACACGTTTTTCATCCTAACCTAGTTGAAATAAGATTAAAAACTGACTGAAGTTATAATTGCAAGTAATCCATTTTCTAGAAGTGGAAGAGGCGCGTCCTAACCTGTATCCAAGTCCCAACCGACCCGGTAACCTAGACCTATCATTTCTATAATGTAGATCCTATCCTAAACCTTCCTGTAGTGTCGCCTAAGGGCTTGTGCATACCAAGTTGGTTAAACGCGCCGTTGACTCGCTGTTTAGAAACGCGCGCTTTTATCCTAGATCTACAGGCTGCATCTGAATCACATGCATATCGCTACAAACGCGCGTCAACGGCTCGCTTAGAAACACGTGGTGTGCACATGTCCTAAAATACCGCAAAACACCTCCTCCTCTCTCCTTTGAAAATCTCCTTTGAAAAAGGAACCAGACGGGTGTTGTGTCAGGTCAGGGCAACTGACCGGTTTGATTTAGGATTTTGCCTTTAATCCTATGTGACAGTAATTAGTGGAAGAATATTTAGTTAGAAATCATATTGAATAAAGTTGCTAGTCTCTTAGTTAGACGTCATTCTAGTTTAATAATAAAATTGCGTATTGAAATCGATTAGTTAGTAATACAGAAACGAAAAGGATTAATATTTTGCTTATGATTGTAATGTTGTTTATTTTATGACAGGAGGAAGACAGACTGATGTCGCAGTGGTTCAACTTAGTTAACAAGAAGAACGCGCTCCTCAGAAGACAGATGCAGTTGAATATTTTGTGAGTATTCTTCTTCTTCTTTTCGATTCGATCAATCAATCAATCCATCTTTATTTGTGAACATAAGTATTACAATAAAGATCTTATGTGTACATCGAAGGTAAGCCCGTTAAATAGGGGTCAAGTATGTAGAATTAATAATGTTGCGATGGCTGCAAGATCTTACGGGAGATAAAGAGGGAGTGAAAAAGGGGGAAATAAAAAAATTACTTATACACACACTAGCTTTTGCCAGCGGCTTCGCTCCCAACAACCGATTTTGTGCAAACTTCACATAAACCATATACTAAACAGTACGAACAAAACTTAAACATTTGGTTTGGATCAGTAAGAACGTTCTTGAGTTATGAAATAACAACGAAAATTATTTTTATATATCTAGATAGAGATATCATTATTGTTATGCTGTTTGTATAACCGATGAATTTACTCATTACCTATTCAGTTATTATAATTTTCTAATAATTCAGTTTTTTTTCTTGTATCAGAGAACAAGAAGAGGACCTGAGTCGTCGCTGCGAGCTGCTGGCGCGCGAACTGAGGCTGTCGCTGGGGGTCGACGAGTGGCGCAAGACGCCCGGACAGAAGCGCCGCGAGAGGCTCCTCCTACAGGTAACGTTTATGTTAACCTCACTCAACGCTCTCCTTGAATTCAGTCCAGGATTAGATCTGTTCGCCGATGAATGAAAGGAGATATTGACTGAATGTTTGGCGGTTTGCGAGAAGACTAAGTGAGTAGATTTCTTAACACATATGTATATCTGTTATATTTTTCTCTTTTAATATGTTTTACATAATTTGGACCTAATCAGTGTAATTGGCATTTTGTCGTTCTGGTTAATGAATGAATAAATAAATAAATGGTGTCTATCTACGTCACGCTGGTGCTCTCCGTAAAGTTGATATACTTATAGTCGCCGTAATGAACGCTTCTGTGCATCTCGCATCCATCAAGTGATGTGCAAAAGTGTTTTTTTAAACCTACTTGCAAAATAAAGATCATTTACCCTTCCAGCCCTTGCCAGGTCATCGGTCCACCTTGTTGGAGGCCTTCCAACATATCCTGGTGATGATGACGATACTTATAGAGTGTTTACATCTCCTTATTATTATATTATTTTGTACAGGAGCTGTTATCGGCCGTGAACGAGAGAGATAGATTAGTACAAGAAATGGATGAGCAAGAAAGAGCGTAAGTACAGACAAACTCGTCAATATTCGACCAGATACAGAGGAATTCTTCAATATTTGGCTATATACTGAATATTGCATTTTTTGACCGGATACAAAGCATTATCTGGTTTTTTCTTCTCTTATTCTAGAGTGTATCCAAAAGATGGACTCGTTCTTATTAAAATCGATTAAACAGGTAGTAAAAAAGGTTTCTTTGAATGTCTATATCTTAACGCAAATAGAGTATTTAGTCAACTAGTTTTGCTTTTATAATAAATAAATAAACAATTGAGTATTTAAATATACATATTTTTTCCAACAGGATAGCAGATGATGACGAAATAGAAAGAAACCTATCCCAAGTGGAGATCCAGAGGAAGAACAACTGCATCCTGCAGTGAGCACGCCACACTTGTGCGCACGGTGCACACGTTACTAACAAACTGATTTTATACCAGTGGACTGCTGTTGTGTCAATTTTAATGACGTCTGTCATTTTGACAGCTCGTTTGACGTTTGTGTCAGGCGCCAATTTGATTTGTGATCTTTTTAGGCCAGTATTAGGCCTGATGTCTATGGGTGTGTAGCTTCCTAGACGCGTGTTCAGCATTTCGGTGAGTGGCAACGTCGCTTCGTGGACATTTTCATAGTTTTGTAGGTATGTAAGCCTCAAGCAGGTGTTCATTAAACGTATAATGATAGATACGCGTCTAGGAATCTACGCGTTCGTGGACGGTAGGCATTATGGATTGTTCATATCGCACTTTTGAGTTTTTGTAACACGATTGTAAGACTGACGATTCATTTTTTGACTATTTATTACTTAATTGGGTCTAATTGTTCTTAAAATATGCCTATAATCCTCGCCACAAAAGTTGAACCATCATGGCGGTCGTCCTTGAAAGCGTAGTTACCGATATTCGGAGGAGGGCAACGGGTTCAACTTATTCGCCGCGTACTATACTTGTCAATCTACGTAAAATAATTTAGTATGTTTTTAATATATGATGTTGTGATTGGCTGATAGTAATGTAATCGATCTTAATTAAGATTAATGGGGATTGAAAATAGAGAGAAAACTGTAGGGTAGTCTGCAAAATTCTAATCTTCTTAAGATTCTTGCGTTTCACAAGATCAGAGCGAAGTTAGATGTTGATTAGAATATGATTGGCTATCAATGCGGAATTATAATCATTAGAAATCTGTACAATTATACAAAAGCGAAATATCAAACAGATTAATCACGAAATCTCAGAAACTATAACACCTATAAACTTAAAATTTGGCCAGTAGGTTCCTTATGGGGTGTAGCCGTCTTAAGACTAAGATTCTTACGAAACTCCACCCCTAAGGGGGTAAACAGATTTCCACACGCAGGCGAAGCCCACGGTAAAAACAGATATAACAAAAATAACTTAAGAAAATTAGAATTTTGCGAGCTGCCTTTGAATATCCCTTAAATCAGTAAGTTTGTCAGCAAAACGGAGTCATAATTTAGTACAAACACAGTCCACTAGTAAAAAATCGAAAACAGTTTAACTCTATTTATTTATTAATTGTAAAAGTTTTAATTTCTTAACGGACATGCGAGTTTGAATCGCACAACACGTTCGCTCGGACGATGACCTTTAGGGGTTCAACACTAAACTGCGATGCGATGCGATATGACGATACGATTTCGTGCGATAAAGCTTCGGTTCATGTGTGCGATGCGAATTATTTCGCCAGTTCTTGCTAGCAGATTTTTACGATGCGAAATCGCATCGCAGTTTTGTATTAGCTCTTAAAACGAATACAACTTCGGGTAAAGTATAGTTTTATTTTTATTATTTTGACAGTCAAAGTTATGAGACTTAAAAAGAAAAGAAATTTGTGAATGATGAAAAAAAATAATGTCAAAATTTACATTTCCAATAAAATAATAATTAAATTATTAATAATTCTGAAAAGGCTTCATTGGCATAATAATTTTAGTTAAATTGACGAGTTGGACTGGTTGCGAGCAATTGTCGTAGCGATTAATCGCAATAATCGTTGCGATTTTTTTGAAAGGTACTGATTGTTAATATGTTTTTTTAAAGAAATTAGTTTTAATAGGTTAAAAGTCACGTTGTGTTTGGTTATTTAGAATTCTAAACTTTATTTCGATTAGTCGTATCGACAATGCGTTCGTGACCTAAAAAAGGGTTCTAGATATGTGACATATCGCTATAATATGTAAAATAAAGGTGGAGAAAGGTTTGTCATTGCGAACGAAGCGAAATTCGCACGAGCCGTAAGCGAGGTTATGGGGCCGAGGGCTGTAGTGACAAATTTCCACTTGTATCAAGCGACGTTTTTCAATACACTTACGAAGGCAAAAATAATCGAAGTTTGACGCGCGCCTCGTAGGGGTCGTGGCACGTCCAGCCTAACACATATAATAAATTTGTTTTCCGCACTTATGTGAAAAAAGGTGAATTGTGTGCCTAAGTGGGCGTTTTGCGAGTAAGTGTATTGAAAAATACTTTGACTTTTGGACGATCACTATCGTTGATAAATAGTCACATGTTCTAGATCCTCAGGATGTGTTTTGGCCTCACTAGCGCCACGGATAATACTCAAAATATTGTTTCCTATATATTTTTATATCTACGAGTATTTTAGCATTTCTCACTGTATAGTTTGTTTTTTGGTTCTGAACTACGAAAGATATCGAATTAACATACGCTGCGATCAGTCGTGTCGCTATGCGATTTTAAGTCGCAGACCTATTTATCAATTTATATTTGCGTATAAGCAACTTGGATAATTACCAGAACTTCTCTCTTATTCTTAGTTTTGCGTCGACTTACGGCCGATCTCAATACTCTACCAAGAGTTAAACTCTGTAAGCTACCAGAGTTTTACTGTTACTTCCGATCTTTCAATAACTGCTGTCTCAATAACAAAATTTCCGTAACGATATCTACAGTTAAAGACAGATGGGTCCTTTCCCTCACAAAAAATGCGTTACGTTTTGTTTCTCGTGAAAAATATAATTTTTGCTTATACGATATTAGCTTCAGTAAAATTGTACTTTTAAAAAACCTGCTTTTATAATTTATACAAAAACGGTGGACTTTTATAATAAAATAATGTTGAAATGCTTTCTAACATGATGTAATAAAACGCATTTTTGACATTTGCCAGCAAACGACGCGACGCTAGGAACGAAGGAAAAAAAAAAGACGCGACGCTATCGATCCCACGCTGTCAACAATCAAACTCCCGCGCTCGCTCGCAGTCGCAACTGTTGAAAGTTTATTTGCTAATAGCTACACTTAACTAGTTGGTCCATTACTTTGATGGTTCTACTTGATAACTTTAGGTTAAGTACTAGAAATAATTTACTCACCGGGAGGATTTCACTCTCAAATTTGGTAAAATTTTTACTAATAACTCATTTACACTACTTTTATTGAATCTAAATCTAAATGTAAATTCCGAGTCAGAAAATTCACTTTCATAGTTAATGCGACTGTACACTCTACATTCACCAGATACTGTAGCTGTCGCAGAATCAAATACACCGGCTTCATACGTCTCATTATCACTTTCATCACTGAACAAATCCATTTTATTATCAAATAAGTTGTAATTATTATGTAAACCAGCAGTAAATCGCCCGATTTCGGGAGATAGCGAATTTTTGACTGACAGTAACGAAAACAAACTAAAGTTAACTGTCAAAATGTTATTGAGACGCTCTACATTTTTTTTCTATGGATCTACTTAACTATGGTAAGCAGTAAGCCCTCCCAAAGAAAGATCAAAGTAAAGGTAGATATTCCAATCTATCTTTAGTTTATTGAAACGCAAAAATGCGGTTGTAGCTACTAAAGATTGGTAATGTAACAGATGGTTAAAGGTAAGTACGTTATTGAGATCGGCCGTTAAATAGTTGCGATTAAATATCGCAGCGTATTTCGAGGCTTACGATTAAACGTACGTTTGGAACCAAACCTTAGAATAGCATTAACATACGGCTTAATTTTATTTTGGTATAGGTTTACCAAAGAATATTTTTTTTAATACCTAACTACGCCCCTTTTTTAGATAGAATGGTGATATTTAAGTACAATTTGCCATAGTCAATGGATTTCTGTAAAGCTATGGTTGAAAGTTTATTTTATATTTTTTTAAGTAGACATTTTTTTTGAAGCGATCAATTTTTTAATTAATTTAATGTAAATATAATAGTGTTTTTTTTTTAGTTTAAATAATATTTATTTTGTACACTCCTATAAAATCTTGCCTTGCATTGTTTTTCAGTATTGTTTTTTTAAATTGGGAAGTGACTCCAAAAATGTTAAAAAGGTCAGACTAAAAGCTGCGACTAGTCGCAAATTCCAGTATTACAATTTTTATTATCATCGCGACCTCAATTTACTACGGGTCTTTTTCCAGGATGGTTTTCTCATTTTGTCGGACTTGCGACTAGTCGCACTATAAGGGTCGAGCCTAATCGGCCGGTGCTAAATTGAACCACGTGATCAGTCTTGATAATTTGTGCAATTTTTACTAAAAGACGTACATTTGTCTTATTATTAAATAAATAATGTAAATATTTCACGTTGGACGTTCTAAAGTTCTATTCGGAACCTTAAAACAAATAAATAATTAAGTAGACTTTTTTTTCTGTTGTTCTTTGTAAAATACTTGTAATTGTCACTTTTCTAACCAGCTGCGCTAAAGATAGTCATTAACTTTTAATGTTAATCGATCTCGAAAGTCAATATTTAATACTTGTTGCAATTATTTATTATTGTTTTCGTAGCACATGGGATTTTATTTTATATTAATTAAAATATCAAAAATCCACATTACCACGAGTAATTGAACTACAGAACTGAAAATATTCTTCATTTAAAGCTGTTATAGTCACATAATATAACAACATTTTTAGATTACATTATACTCAATTCGAAATTAAATTAGATAAAAAAAAACTTTTTTGACTGTTCGTTCAACCGATTTTGACTCTTATTGCGTTGGAAGCACGATAGGTAGTGGCTGTAGTACTGCAGCGTTTACTTAAACATTTGGTATTGTGACCATTTTTTTACTTATAAGGGGCAAATATACGATTCTTGATGATTTTACATCGAACATCACGTCTAAACAGGTAGTACGTATGTTTTGAAAAAAATATATGTTAAACTAGATTATTTGCCTAATATAATTTTATATACGAATATTTAAACCTTTTTTTATAGAACTTGGTGAGGTTTATTTCCAAGTCTATTTAATTACCAAGCTTTTGATGTACAGTTTTTATTCATACTGTGTTTAATAAATGAAGGTCAATTTATTATTCAAATAATCTTGACGCGCGGGGAGTGACGCTAGCTCCTGTTATATTCGCTCAAGGACGCTGGCGTTTAGTGTCGCCTTAATGCCAACCTTATGCCTATGGAATAGAAAACCAAAATCGGTTGAACGGACTGTAAAAGAGGTTTGTATGAATGGCTAATCTTGCTTCGAATGGAGTTCATACAAGAAATATACGAAAAGAACTTTAGAACGTGCAAAAAGTAACTCTTAAACGTAAGTTATACGATATTCGCGATCTAAGGCTTCGAGGTAATCAGATATTTGTACACTTACTGCGTAGAAATTACAATTTGTGTAAATTCAGGATCTTTAGTGTGATGTCACCTTTGTTGCTGGACTGGATCTGTGTGTTGGGGCTTCTGCGGTAATCATCATCATCATCAGCCTCTTTTTTTTAAATGTTACCATTGCTGGGTCTCAGGCCTCCTATCTAGGAGAGGAAATGGACCGTTATCTACCACGCGGGCCTAGTGCGGGTTGGTGGATACGGTAATAACATTTTTTTTTATTAGGATTTGAGAAGTTTCGATACCAAAAAGGCGGATCTAGATACGATTTTCTGCATATTGAATAAAGGATCTCATCGCTACAAACCATCAACTCATATCCTAGCGATAGACAAGCACGTTCATAGAATCTATTTGTCAAAATATAAATAAAAAGTAAATATAATAAGTCCCAAAAGCAGTGGTGGCCGTGTGGTAACGGCCCGGACTTGCGTGCAGTAGGTCGCGGGTTCAAACCCAGCCAGGCGCATTACATTGTGTAATTTATTTCATCACCACTGCTCTCAAAACGGTGAAGGAAAACATCGTGAGGAAACCGGCATGTCCTAGAACCAAAAATTCGAAGACATGTGACATCCACCAACCCGCAATGGGCCCGCGTGGTGGATTACGGCCCATTCCCTCTCTTAGAGAGGAGGCCTGTGTCCCTGCAGTGGGAACATTAAATAGGCTGATGATGATGATGATGATGATAATAAGTCCGCTGCAGCGCTTCATTGACATTATGTCGTTGACATTGCGTGAACGTCAAAACTGCATTAATGTCATCAATGTAAAGGTGTATGGCCTACTAGTACATATATGTATATCGATGCGCATATCGTATACAATTTTGTTTCAATCCAGGTTTATAGATATGTATGTGATAAAATGTCAGTATTTGGTATGATAAAGTAAATGAAATATTTTCGGTATTTACATAGTTAAAAAAAAATAACTAAAATTACTGGAGTGTTTGGAGGCCTTTGCCCAGCAGTGGGACAGCACAGGCTAGGTATAATAATAATAATAAACTGGAGTGTAGAACAGTGTAATCTGGATAATCGGGGAAAGCTAAAGGCTTTTTTTTATACAATATCTCAAAATAATTTACTCCTGTCTCGCTGAGAAATTTTATGTTTATCAGGCATCCAAAATCTTCGATGTATCTCGTAAAACATTGGAAAAATAATACGAATTTGATCGTACAATATTTTGTTATGTCTAAAAATGTATCCCTCGTCTCGTGATTTTGAGAGAAACATTCCACCACACACTTCCAGTCCAGCACGATATCAAAGTCGACGTAACATTATACCGTGGTAGATTATTTGTGTGTTTCTATATTACAATGCGCGGTATACACACATTTGATATGTTATTTATAAAGTTCTACCATATTTAATTAGCATTACGAAACGTACTAGTTTTTTAAAAAAGAAAGGATCCTCCGACCAGACTGATTTTATGTCTGGTGTGGGTGACTGCCCGATAGATGATGTCGGACTTTTGTATCTTGTATACGCTGATCTTTTTGACATGTAGCGAATCCCTTTTCACTAACTTTAAATGGGCCTCATCTACAAGTTGTCTCAGATAAAACTACTTCAGATGTATAAAAAATATATCTAAAGTAGTTTTATCTGAGACAACTTCTTATATATAAAAATAAATAGCTGTTCGTTAAAACTCGAGAATGGCTAGACCGATTTGGTTCAATTTAGTTTTCTAAATATTTGTGAGAATCCATGAATAAAAACAATAATCACGCGTACCCAATGCGACTTAGTGGCTCGTGTTTTAAATTTTAATCTTTCTAGAAGATGTTTTTTTTTTATTCAATGGTTTGGAGTATTTTTAGTGTAAATCCATTATTTCCTTTAAATGACATTCTGGCTAAAAGATGAAGCATAATCAGCCCATAAAGTTCGTAGTCTTTAGACACGGACTTCCATTCTTCAAGAGAGACGTCTGTCTGATTCGCTAACTGCTGCTAACGACATCTATCGTCAAATTAGTATCATTAGAAAACTTTCATTAGGAAATTTTTTTTTTCCTCTGAAACTCCACAAATGACTGATATTTTCTATGTGATTTTATGACCAAAAAAGTAATTTGTTTGTATTAAGAAAGAGTATCAAATGTGTGTACCCCCGCTGTCGACATAGAGTAGCTAGAACACGGTAGTCTGCAAGTATGTGTAAGCCACGCCATAATTGTCTGTATTCTGATGCTATTATACATATGGACCGTAATAAAGTGATATTGTAAAATGGATTTGTTTTATTTATAACTAGCAACTCGCCCCAGCTTCTTCTTCTTCTAAAGACTGAGCGAAGTGGAGGCGTCTGTGAGGGAAAGTGGACCCCGGGCACCAAGGTCAAAACCAAGGTTGGCTACCGGGACTGGCGCTAAGATGATGATGATGATGAACCCGCCCCAGCTTCGCACGGGTGCATTTATTATACCTATAAACCATTCCATCATCGGATGACGTATATGATATACATATACGTACAAAACGTTTTGGCTTTCATTGAGCGTACAGCCAAGGAGTGGAATTCTGGCTACAATCCTCGAATCCTTTAAGTCAAGAGTGAATAGGTTACTTCTAGGTAAGCGCGCTTCATCGTCGACCGCATCGTCGCTTTCCATCAGGTGAAATAGCGGTCAAGCGTAAACCTATCATAAGTAAAACAAAACCTTCCTCTTGAATCACTCGATCTATTAAAAAAGCCGCATCAAAATCCGTTGCGTAGTTTCAAAGATTTAAGCATACATAGGGACAGGCGACGTTTGTTATGATCATACTATGTAATGATGTCCACGCAACGCAACACCAGTATACAGTATAGTTGTAGCGTCATCTATAGCGTCACATAAGAACTACAGGAACCTTGCATCACGCAATCAAAGTTCTCCGCGTGATTTGGACATATACGACAGCCCGAAATCAACTATCGGGCAGTAGCCCACCAGACTATAACACCTGTCTGGTCGGATGATCCTCCCTTTTCAATGGAGGTTTGCGGGACTTAACTCTCTTTTCCGCATACTTCCAGAGTCATAAATGGTATAATGCACCGCATGCACATGCAATATTATAAATAGGTAAACTGAAATTGCAAAGCCAAAAGTTGAAAGTCAAGTAGTAACTATAGTTCATTTTTTAATTCTAGGCTACGATTTGACAACTCAGAATGTCACACTCTAGACATATGTTCTCAATTTTCTGGAGTTTGACATTTTAAGTTGTCAAATCGTAGTCTACGTTTAAAAAATGAACTATGATGCTAAAACCACAGAAATAAATCTTCAAACTTGAAATTAAAATCGTCTTTATTGATTATTCGTTGTACAAGCAACTATAATTAATAAACATTGTATAATTAACTTATAACAATTAATAATTTGTTAATAACAAATAAATTGTACTGGAAGAACGTCTCCATAAATATATCTTACTTAGGTACATAATACAAGTGATTATTCACTTCGGTTTCTTTCATTTCTACAACAAAATTTATGCATTCTCTTCGTTCATATGCATTGTAGAAACAATGGGAGGTTACTGAATATACCTTACTAGCTTTTGCTCGCGGTTTCGCCCGCGTGGTATTGGGGTTGGGGTTGTGGTTTCCGGGATAAAAAGTAGCCTATGTCCTATTCCGGAGTGTATCCTATGCCTGTGCCAAATTTCATCCAGATCCGTCCAGCCGTTTTGGCGTGATTGAGTAACAAACATCCAAACATCGTAACTTTCGCATTTATAATATTAAGTAAGTTGTCACATTATCATCAACTTCATTATTTTTCCGTTATTCGGACTTATTGGGTGTCGGCACAACGTTTTCTCTTAGTCGCCATCTCAGTAGTCTATTACACTATGCATCTGAGAATATCTTGCCTATTTTAAAGTCCCCTAAAACGTATTTTTATATTGATATGCATAAGATAAAAATTAAGTTTCAGCAATTTTGGTCCCTCTTGGGCGCCAATTTCAGCAAAAGAGTCCCATTTGGGCGCCAATTTCGACAAGAGTCCCATTTGGGCGCCAATTTTGACAAGCGTCCCATTTGGGCGCTAATTTTGACAAGAGTCCCATCTGGTAGCCTATTTTGATAAGAATCCCATTTTGGCGCCAATTTTGGATCAATTAGTCTCGGCACCCAGCCGAGACTAATTGCCCCAGCCAGAAATTTTTCGAGTGAGTCAGCCTTCAAATGTTACCTGTTCTTGGTTTTAATCGCTTTACAACTTCTCTCCGAAGCGTTGTATGTGAATTTGCAAGCTACAGTTGGTAAAAGTCACAAAACCATCCGTTGTTTCTACAATGGATACAACTACATGTCAAACATCTTAGTTACTTTACCGAAAATCACAACACTAATGGCCAGGCCGATTATCTACACAATTGGAAGTCAAACTTAATTACATCTTTTTGCGGGTACTTCGAACATTTTAACTGGAGAGGATGGAGAAGTAGTCTCTTTTAGTCACTATTCAGTTTAGTTGTATTCTGTAGTCATCAAAAGATTCTCTATCATTTCCAGTTAACATGTTGTCATTCCCATAGAACACAAAAATATATCAATTAAATAGCATTATTTGGAAAATTGTCAAAAAACTACACTTCGTCGCATCTTTAGCGGTTACTTTGCTAAAAAATCTCGTTAATTGTGATTGCTACGTTAGAAATATCAGTTTGGTCATATACAAAAGTTTCTTAGATTTTAAACTTTACATACAACGACGTGATATAGAGAGAATTTAAGTAGGTAGGTATAGAAATAATTTATTCGATATATTTGTAAAAAATATTTTTTTAGACTTTTGTATTAATAAAGTTATTCTTAATTTGGATAGAATAATGTATACAGTGTTAAAATAAATATAATACTTTCCAAGTTTTCTAATATGTTATCATATGGGGAATTTATTTGGAATAGAAATTTGACTTTGGCAAATATGATGGAAGCCATAAATTAAACATTAACTCAATCAATAAATTAATAATAAAATCATTCTCTCTATATCAATTCGCTCAATTTAAGAGTATATAATATTAATAATACTAGGTATTTATAGAAGCACTTGGGGCTCATAATAATATACATGAACGTTAAATCTATGAGTAAAAGTTAAAAATGACCGTGCGGTCGAAAACTTCGAATGGAAGTCGAATTCGTTCAGAGAAAACCGTTAATTTATAACGATTAAAATTCTGACCAGCAGATAATTTTATACATACCTACATATTTTCTTTCGCTTTTTTTTCAATTTATTTTGGAACATATTTCGCATTCAAACTACGTATTTTAAATTTTAAGACAAATTCTATTCATATTTTCCAAGTTATAATCGATATACCCTATTTTATTTACAATTTTTAAGAAAGAAAGTTTCATGCGACTTGTTGGCAGTACTGACACTCTTAATACATAAGTAGACAAATATTTCGATTATGAAACTGTTGTGTCCTTTTTACAATAGATTATTGTGATTTCATTGATATATTTACAGAACTGTAAAAAAGTTAGGACTCAGGTAACGATTGGTTTTACCACGACTATAGTTCGTTTTTTAATCCTAGACTACGATTTGACAACTCAGAATGTCATACTCTAGAAATATGTTCCCAATTTTTTGGACATTTTAAGTTATCAAATCGTAGTCTAGGATTAAAAAACGAACTGTACCATGATTTTTGGTCTCTAAAACTGAAAACGTTTCGCTTCTCTGTGACAGAACTTCTATATTCAAGTCAGTTCAGCCCCCCCCTCCCCCCGCCAAGTTATAATCGTTTCGTGACGAGTCTCCTTCTACAATCGAAACGACTAAACGTTAGTTTAATCTACACAAATTAATAAAGAGGTTAAGTTTGATTTTTTGTTTCTTTGTATTTTTGTTTGTAGCAGGCAATCTCTGGAACTTCTGGTCCGATTGGAAAAATGTTAGCAACAATAGAAAGCTGTTTTACTCCTTAGAGACCTATATTTTATATACGCGGGCGAAGCCGCTGACAAATGCTAGTTATACTATAAAACTGCAGGATGTAACGATATCATTGTAGAAACGATTAAGTACATTTCATTCTGTCATTTTGAATGATGTGAACTTGGCTACTAATTTTGTTGAAATGAATTCATTCCCATACATTTGAAGAGTTGTTTATTAGCGTTAACAATTGTAGATTATCAACTGGGCTATGGGGGCAGGGTCTCAATATTCATTACGAAATATTTCTTCTCGGCCAATGAATGAAACACATCTTTATGCTTAGATTAGAGACGATAGAACCAATCTTTACATACAGAACACTATTCAATTGACAGTTACTTAGAAACAAGTTCAAGTGGTGTTGTGTTACGCTCGAGTATGGTTGTTGGTGGTCACAGGGGGTGCTGCCTCTGCTTCTGCCAAAGCTGCTTCTTTTTTTAGCTTGCGGTATTTACCTGGAATTGTAATGTTTTTGATTAAATATGTGAAAAATTCAACGTCAAAAAATCCGCTTATGATAAATGATTTTTATTTTGTAAGTAGGTTTCAACACTCTTTTACACGTAATTTTTTTTTCGTCTATTGAAACTAGATGAGGCCGGTGTTTCCTAACTGACTACCTTGAGAAGAAACACCGAAACAAACTCAGGGATCAGTCTCAGTCCATACACAAATATGTAATACTTAGTCAAATCATATGAGAACCATGCAGATTGGAGTCTGGGATGGTCTTTTGAAGAAAGAACCACACAGTTCTGAGTGGACCCGTCCAGTCAGTGCAAGCATTTGTCAGTACTCGTGTAGCTCAGGACTACTCAGGACTACTAAGGAGCTCAACCATTTTTTTTTTTTTTTTTTTTTTTTTATTTATTTATTATTATATATATTTTTGATATTTATATTTGACGAACAATACCAAAGAAAAGGCTGCAAAAAGTACTCATAACTGCCAGATATTATGTTAAAATTAAGGAAAACGAAAAGTAATCCACATAGTCCCCACATTCACAATAATATCATTATCATTTTCCACATCTTGCATCGGACCTATGGTTCGTTTGGAAGCCAATCTCAAAATAATTAGAAAAAGTCTAGGCAAGTCCATATAAATTAAACTACTAAAATTTTAATTTCATTACGTTCCTCTATTAAAATACTCATGTTTGACCTTCACCTTAAGAAGCTCTCATTTGGGCGTCAGTTTAACGCTATGTTTTAATTGGCGCACAAATAGGACCGTTTCCTGTTGTTAAACAGGCAAATAGTTTATTAAGACCGTATTGTTTTTATTTTAACTAATAAAGCTAAAGTGATTAATTATGTTCACGGCGAATATCAGCAAGAGTAACGAAACAACCGTCTTTGTTATACATCAACAAATAATTTGATACCGTAAAACGGAGTGAATAGAAACAATTCGGGGGTGAATAGAAATAACATTTTGTTGCTTTTTCACGTTATTAAAAAAATATTTGCGGCATTAAATATTTTTTATTAATTCAATATTGAAAGTAAAAAGGCTTTATTAAAACTATAAGTATTAAATCAAAGTAATAATCCTAATAAAATTTATGTTTCTATTGACCCCTTGAGTTTCTATTCACCCCATTTTACCCGGTACATACCAAGTAGTACAAGGAAATAGTCTTTCAGTCAGTCAGGTCTTTGGTTGCCTGGTAATAAAGGATTATGGTTATGACACTTACGCGAAGTCTTGACCATGATGACGCCCCACCAGATGGACCAGCCCCAGCCGACCAGACAGAACAGCACCGTGAACAGCTGCCCCGCACCCACCAGCAAGTTTATCACGAACGAGCCTGGAATATGCATTAAGAGATACATTTATAATACTTTTAGGCAACAAAAAAAACCAAGACCAGGATGACTATAACTATATTCATCTTCCGTCAAAACTCGTTTTTTTTTTCATAGCTATAAAGTAGTGCTTGACTGCGATCCCACCTGATGGTAAGCAGTGATGCAATCGTTGATGTTGAGGCGCAATAGTTTATTAAGAGCCAATTCACTCTAGCGTTGAAGACACCTAAATTATAATCGGACGGAAAGACTGCAGCCGGTAAACTGTTCCAGTCCCTCGATGTACGCGGACTTGCGGTTATAAAGATCATGGAAGATCTTCAATAGCACAAGCGTGTGCAGATACCACCAATAGTACATTGAGAAAGTAAGTTATTTAGTCCCGAAAAGTAGGTTTGGCTAATAGTTCGAGGGACTAAATAACTCTTTAATCCGAGGTAAACACTGTGCTTTTCATTACGAATGCGAGGAAAATAGAAGCATTTTTTATCCTCACCGACATAGTCCAATGGGACGGCAAATTTAAAATTATTCAGATATCGATGAAGTAACTTACCAAGTTTGCTAATAAACCACATAAATGTGTCTTGTGACACCATATTGTCGATTTTGACAGATCTACTAAGGGAAAAGACACCAGAAGGTACTCGTAAGCACAATAATTTTGAGGGGCTTGCGCAAATTCCTAAAAATGTCGCTCTCACATTTTGAGGTCACGACGCAGGAGGTAATAAAATTATTTTTATAACCAGACTAATCATCGATAATAATTTAAGACAAAAGGAAAAAACGATAGCTGTCTCCATACTTTAAGATTAGTTGTCAAACTCACCTATCCTATGTTTAGCGCCGTCGTGGACCCCAAATCTAGGAATGCCGAAGCATAGGCAGAACAGGCCGCTCAAAATAGTGCCTGCAAATGAAATAGTTACAAATATAATAAGCAATTGTATCAAACAATAAAGAGTTTGAATAAAGATGATCATTATTCCATTCATTTTATTCTATATAAATACTTTAAAATATTTCTTACAAAAAAAAACACCGTCCATTATTGGATCAGCATGGTCATGAAATCATAGTCATAATATATCGGTAAAAAATTGAACCTTTTATAAAAAAAATAACAGTTGAATTTTGTACGGAAATAACTGTGACATCTTCGAAAAAAGTTCATTTTCATAAGCAAAAGCGGTATCTAAAATATGCCCATCCATTTTTGTTACAACATTATAAAATAATGGGTTTTTCAATAAGAGGTGTTATATTGATATTCAAAGAAAAATGCTATTTTTAAATATAAATGACGCCCTATGTTTTTGATAGCCTCACGAATTCCATTTTTGAGGTCTTGAATCGAAGCTGGGCTGTTGGCATAAACCCTATGTGTTTATTGGCATGAATATGATAGCTTTTCCCGCGGTCACGTCACAATGCTACGTGAATAACTGCAGTGGAAAAATTCTCCTTGATTTTAACTATTTCGCCATGAGCCTGCATTATGTAGTAACAATACCAAAAATGGTGTATAAGAAAAAAGTTTAAAGAAAAAGGTTTAATTAAAATAACAATAATATATGTTTTAGGTATGGATCAATCTTGTAGTCAGTATAAAATTCAACTTACCAAGTCCGGGTATACAAATGTTGCACAGCAGACAGAAGTAGGCGAGCACTATCGGCAGCACAGGGATAGCTCCGCGCATCACGCTCGTATGCTCCACCAACGACGTGTCAAGCTTCTTGCGGGTGTCCTGCGGATCAAACATGGACATTTAAGTTCACACTATGGAGGTTACGGAGGTGGTTTTATCGGAACCGAAGCTGAAACCGGAGATTTGGAATTTGTTTTAAGGGAACCGAAATCAGAACCGGAGGTAAACCATGGAGTGTCGGGGACAAATGAAAACCTATGTTAAGAACGGCTCAGATACACACAAATACACTGATTTATGACTGACACACAAATAAAAAAACCGGTGATCCGGTATAACCTCCGTTTCAAATCAATCGGAATTAAAGCCGAAACCGAAGGTGTGAAACCAACAGATCTAGTTCACACATAGCATTCATGTTTGCGACGCGTTGCTCACTGACTGCATCTAAAGTTTCATCTAAGATTTGCAAAAGTCGTAGGAAACCGGTTCCATACTTCAGTCACGTAAAGACCGCAGTCGCATTCTTTTTAAAATGATTCTTCACGAAACGCTAAATATAGTTAAAATATACACCAAATACCTAAAGGTAGGAATTTGTGTGCACAGATATCAAATACCTAGTCAAACGTTGGAAATGTCACACATTTGAAGTAAGTGTTTAGGTACTAAGTAAAAGTTTTAGCTAGTACTGCAACTGGCATAATTCTGGGTAGTTCTACATAATACCTGGACATTAAGAGAGACCGAAATCTCAGACTTTAATATACTTAGTGTTTCTTTTCAGAGTAGCTGCAAAAGAAACGCTAATCACGTGTCATTCCAAAACAATTTCTTTTTACTTTTAAAAGTGTTCGTTTAAATCTAATCACTGAAATGCGAGTAAATAGCATTTATTTCTACAGCGCAGCATAGCATAGCATATCATCAGTCTTATAATATTCCCAGTGCTGGGATTCAGGCCTCCCCTCTTGGCGAGGGAATGGTTCGTAGTCCACCACACGGGCCCAGTGCGGATTGGTGGATGTCACATGTCGAATTTTTGGTTCTAGGACATGCCGGTTTCCTCACGATATTTTCTTTCACCGTTTTCAAAGCAGTGGTGATGAAATAAATACAGCTACAGCGCAGCCAGCAAAGATAATGCAGCAAAAATCCAAAATCGGCAAACTTTTTAGGCTACCCTCAAAATATTTCAGCAAAGGCCATACTTGACAGTTGAAGAATATATTCCAACATTTAAAATAATAATATAGTCGTAGGTAAATAGTTAAAATGTCGTGTAGTGACCTCGCTACCTTCCACAGGTTAGATTTAGAGCGTGTGTTAACAGACTCGTCATGGTGTGACATGAAACATGGCGACGCTACGCTAGTGCTAGCTCACTAACCGGTATGTTTCAATGCCACTTTTTAATTGTATTACTCATCTGTTAGAATAATATAGCAGTGATATAATAGAGCAGTCGTGGCCGAGTTGTAATGGCCCCGACTTACGAGTTGTAGGTCGCGGGTTCAAAACCCATCCAGGCGCAGCACTTGGTGTAATTTATTTCATCACCACTGCTCTTTAAACGGTGGAGAAAAACATCGTGAGGAAACCGGCATGTCCTAGAACCTAACGAATTACGGCTCATTCCCTCGTCTAGAGAGGAAACCTGAGTCCTAGCAGTGGGAACATTAAAAAGGCTGTTGATGATGGAGAATAATATAGGGTCTTATTACTAGAGAACGAAAACTACAACTGGGTAAGTAGGTGTAGTGTAGTCACACTAAGAAATTAATAATAAAAGAAATCATAGCATAATTAGGCTATTATAATATTCCCATAGCTGGGACTCATGTTTCTCCTTTAGGAAAAGACATAGGCCGTAATGCACATGCTGGTTTCCTAGAACCTTTTTCATTTATAGAGCAGTAGTAACGAAATAAATTACATATTTGTTAGGTTCGAATCAACGACGTGCTATTTGTAGACTAGGGCAGTTACCACCACGATCTCAAGTCTGCTATTACAGTAGTGTCAAAATGTTCTATCATTGATTTCATAATTATTGATTTTGACAAGTTTGGTAATCTCCTAATATAATGACGTCATTATGCCTTTCCGATGATCCACCAGTGACACTTCATTAAAAGATTTTTTTTAGAATGGTGATCTCGAACATAAAGACAAATGAATGTTGACATGTGCGGTAAATAACTAAAATATTGACAGTTTCTTTAATCAGTGACTTACGATTAGAATGTTATTGTGCAGTTATTTAGTTTTTAATTCGTTACAAGACGGCTTGTATCAGCCGATCAGGAATCGTGTTCGAATGACGATATTATGAAAATAGTACTTGGGACTCAAAGGATTCACCCGCTACACTGATATTATAAATTATTTACTAAGTTACAAATATGCAGTAAACAATGCCAAAAAATAATAATCACATCTAAAAAAAACTTATCAACTAGCCTTTTATCTAAACATAGTATCTAACGATATGTTTTCTTACAATTACTAATCTACACTTCTACACTAATATAATAAAGAGGTAAAGTTTGTTTTTTTGTTTTTTGTTTGTAGGGGGTAATCTCTGGAACTACTGGTCCGATTGGAAAAATTTTGAAAAACTTCTGTGAAGATTTTAAAGAAAGGTGCTTTACTCCTGAGTGACATAGGCTATATTTTATGTACGCGGGCGAAGCTGCGGGCAAAAGCTAGTATATAATATAACTTCTTCCGTTTTTTAAGTTGATTAATAATTTTCACCATTTACTCAAATGAAAAGATATGAAACGTAATTTGGATTTTTAGCCGTAAATTATACAAAAATCAAATATATACCTCAGCGTCTTCTTCAATATCCACATCTTTCTTCATAAAATCCTTTGTGATCATAATTCTGGAGGCTTTCCGCGATGGCATTGGCGATGGGTGAGGGGTACCTCTAGGAGACACATGCATTGATGGTCGGGGTGATGGCACCGGAGTCACGGTTAATTTGTTACCAGTCGCCATGGTCATCAGAGGGTAGTTAGGATTCTTTGAATAAATTTCTTGCGGGAGACTGTACAAGTAGTTCTGTAGGCGCGGTGTTAGATAGAGATTCGGCATTTGTCTTAAACTGCTTATTTTTGCGTTTACTGTCACGTAGTTGGATTTGAATCTATACATTGATGAATACGTTTTTAACACTCATTTTTAAAGATAAGTTGATATAGGAAATTAATTCTTTGATCGCCAGATTGGCTTACTAAGAGAAAATTTAAATAGCGATATATTTTAATTTACTGAGGCGAATCAAAAACGTATTACAATATTCCGCAATATGTAACACGTAAGCGATTCAGTTAACAGTCAAATAGACACTGACATTAAAATACGCTAATCATACTTTTAATATTGCCATCGATTATTCGTCCCTATTGTTAGACAACCGACCTTGTTTACACTAACCCATTTCATAAATAGCATCCACGTACTAACTTACTTTTAATTATATATGGCGAATAGATTGAAATCGTACCTAAGAAAAGTCTACACGCGAGGAAATTAAATATATTTTTTAACATATTGTTCTACTGCTTAGCACGCAATAAATATGTGCTTTTTATTATTATTATTAACGAGAGACCTTACTTATTTGATTAATAATAGAGTTTTAATTTATAAACAAACGTACCGTGTTGGGCGCCAAAAACAATGTTGGCGCCCAACTTGGGACCAACATCTTGAAGGTTGCAGTAATGTTAGTAGTACGTATGTTTAAGCTTATAAAGTTGTGTTGTATCTTAAACATGGGTAGTAGAATAGGATTCTGTTGCTTTATTACACTGTAAATGTATTATGATAATAATCATTATGAAGAAGTATTGTGGGATGACATTTTAAGTACCTTACGATTTTATTTATTGAATGTCAAATTCAAAGTGATTCATTACTTGTGAAATTATAATTCACACACACTGAAACAACGGTCATGAGTAATATCAGCAAAATTTACATACGAAACATTATGCGACAAGCTCTTCAAATTACTTCATGATTTCCATGAAACAGTTAAAATTATATGGACAAACAAAGTTTTAATGAGTGCCCAAGTGGACCTTGAGTCATATTTCTGAAGACATGCGTGATCGTCGCGTGACTGGCGACTACGCGATTAAGACGGAAGGTGAAATATGCTTCGGCGACTTGTTGGGTCTGCGTGCCGCGTGTGGCTCGTAGAAAGGCTTAGTTTTGAGTCATTTGTATGAATTACAGAGAACTTTGAACTTTCGGACGTTAGGGTAAGATGACGCAACAAAATGACCTGTTTTTCTTTGTAAAAAAATGGTGTGGCAGAATACACATATATACTGAAAAACAATAAACACCCCGTCGCCGCCCGTACTGGCCATCTCCTTTTGGATATCTTTGGATTTTGTGTGAGTAAACCGTATATTTTACTTTATTTTGCCTAAGCTCGTGTTTGACCACTGTCTGACTGTTTCAATAATATGACCAATTATCATTCGATCATATCATTGATGCAAAATACCCATAGCATTAAAAGATCTAAAGAATGTAGGCCAATCGAGGATTCAGATATCATCTAACTTTAACGTTTAAAACGGTCAGCAGAGCTTGAAGCGGACCAATCGGAGAGTCGAACGTCATAATCCTGTCGATCGCGTTAACGGCTCCCTGATTGGTCCAGTTTTACTGACCAGTTTTACTTGGCCATGTCATGAAGTGATAAATTTCTATGATCTGGCCACGACATCATCATTACATAGTATAAAACAAAGTTGCGCGTCCCTATGTTTGCTTATATCTTTAAAAGTACGCAACGGATTTTGATGCGGTTTTTTTAATAGATAAGAGTTATTCAAGAGGGAAGTTTATGTGTATAATACATGTATAATATCTTACCCGTACCCGTGCGAAGCTGGGGCGGGTCGCTAGTAATATACAAAACAATGTAATTCTGAAGACTAAATCTTGTCCGCGGGTAGGCCTAAGACACCCTTTCGGGAACATAATGATGAATCCAACTGACCTCAGGAGGCAGCGTGGGTGACATGCTCTTATTCTTGGAGAACATGCTGGTGCGCCTGCTGGAAGACTGCTCGGAGCTGCGGCGACACATGCCGCGCAGCCACGTGCACAGCCGGTTGTTGCAGCAACTGTTACAGGAACACAACGTGAACATCATCGACTTACATCCTAGCGATAGACAAGCACTCTCTAGGAGAGGGAATGGGCCGTAATCCAACACGCGGGCCCAGTGCGGGTTGGTAGATGTAACATGTCTTCGATTTTTTTGTTCTAGGACATGCCGGTTTCCTCGCGATGTTTTCCTTCACCTTTTTAAGAGCAGTGGTGATGAAATAAATTACACCCTGTAGGTATAATGCAGTGTATAACAACTTTGTACAACGTTCTGACAAATACTATGATTTCCATTGTATTTTTTTTAATCGATTTGTCATTCTTGTCTAGTTTGTCGTCGAAAGAAGCAGCACTGGTAGACCTTCTACAGCGTAGACCGAGGACCTTTTGAAGGTCGCGGAAACCCGATTAGTGTGAGACTAAACTAATGCTTTCTGTGATCCCACCTGATGGTAAGCAGTGACGCAATCGTTGATGGTGAGACGCACTAGTTTATTAAAAGCCTATTCACTCTAGGCTTGAAGACACCCAAATTATAATCAGATGGGAAGACCGTAGCAGGCAAATTGTTCCAATCTCTCGATGTACGCGGAACAAACGTCGAAGCGAAACGCTTAGTCCAGACAGAAGTTTTAACAACATTTAAACGAACTAGTAAAGCTAGATAGAAATTATAAAACCTCACCTAGTAGGAGGTCTGTCACTCAATATACTGTCCCTCCTCTCAATCTGCCGCTTCTTCCTGCCACAGCAGCCAGTCTCTTCCTCCGGGGCAGGCGACATAGACTCGGCGACGTTGCGAGGCATCGCCGCGGTGTCGGCGACGCGTCGCCGTCGTCCGCAACATCCGCAGAATATGTCGCGCAGGGAACGCTTGGGTTTCGTTTCGTTTTCGTATTCTATTGAGGCCTGGGGACAAGAGTTTCATTATTGATATTTATTTGTATACTAGCTTTTGCCCGCGGCTTCGCCCGCGTGGTTATTGGGGTTGGGGTTGGGGTTTCCGGGATAAAAAGTAGCCTATGTCCTATTCCGGAGTGTATTCTATGCCTGTGCCAAATTTCATCCAGATCCGTCCAGCCGTTTTGGCGTGATTGAGTAACAAACGTCCAAACATCGTAACTTTCGCATTTATAATATTAGTAAGATTTGACTTGTAGCGCCATCTATAGCGTCATATAAGAACTAATCCAAGCATAGAACCGCCCGAAGTCATCTATCAGCCAGTAGCTCATCAGATTTAACACCTGTCTGGTCAGAGGATCCTTCTTTTTCAAAGGAGGTATGTTGTACTTTACCATAGACATCTACTCAGATCAATCTCTCAACTCAGAACTACTCAGATCAAAATTTTTATGGGAGATCTAATAGACTCGTATACATGAGCATAAAATATAAGAATCCTTGAAAAAATTTGTTAATTTTAATGTGTAGGAACAGTTTTTGAAATATTACACACCACACCTTTGCTTCATATTCTACAGTAAAAATAATAATTATGTTTATTGACACAAAAACTAATACAGGTAACAAACTATTTTCAGTTGGAAATAGTCCATTTGATAGATAACATACAGAATTTGATACATCCGAATTGAATGATAAAGTGACATTGAGCTATATCTTGTAATACGCACACGCGTTTCTTGTGGAATAGACCACGAGAACGAAACCACGGCCAAAAGTTACTAATTTAATTACTATAGTTAAAAGAACTTTTCGTTTACATTGTTATAATTATGAACTCTGTATTAGATTGACAGCCCAAGGAAAAGCGCCATTAAAATTTAATTTAACTTGAAATATTACTTATTTTCTGATGCTCTTTTTTTGGTGCTTACGAGGACTTACTGGAATTGTCCTATTACATGCTCATGTTGTAAAATAGGAGCACAACTACAATAAATGCAAGTGTTTTAACGGCCTAAAATTGAATAGCTTATAAAAAAATGTTACTTATTACAAATTGTACTCACTTTGCCAGCAGCTCTTTCCATATCCCTTATTTCCTGTTCAGCCTTTTCTTCATCAACCTGCTTTTTACAACAATTCAATTTACTCATCATGCCCTTTCCTTCCTTCATTTCTTCTTCCTTCTTCACTCTATCTTTATCTTTCTCTCCATCTTCGTCTGATTCTTCTCCTTTCGTGCAGCAAGCACAGCATTTCGACTTGCATTTCTTCATCAGCCTTTGGCAGAAGTTTGGTTCTTTCGTCTTCTCTTCTGAAGATTCCGTTGGTTCTGATGTGTCTCTTGGTGTGTCGGCTGGGGTCTCTTTCGCTTCTTTCTTGGTCCTCGCCGGAGGCTTAGGGGTTGTGCTTGTGCTTTGTGGGAACCTGGGAATTGAAGATTGTTTATCAGCTTTGGATATTGTATTTTAGCTTTGGATATAGTTTTGTACAATTAATGTCTTCTTCACGTTTTATTTTTAGTATTTTGGCTATCAATCTTGCTATATAGATCTATGTTGTAAAGACAAAAGAATAAAAATTGTGGGTAGACAGCTTTTGGATACTGTCACGTGCAATAAGATATTGCCACATTTTATATTTATCTTAGTTCTATTCAAGAAGTATGTGTACAACAATTGGTTCCAAAATTACGGTAGTTAAGAACCAATTATCGTATTCTTATTTTTTTCTTAATTGCTATAAACTTATTTTTTGAATAACGGAAGTACGAGTAGATATAGAATATGTAGATTTAAAATGTGCTCGCAACGGTACATATGTTGTCAAACCATCACATTTGTTCTTTGGATTAAATTTATCTGACTGTTAAAAGAACCAAAACCTGTATCTTTTTATAGATCAAGGACAGAATGAGTCTTATTACGTCTTAAATATTTTCACATAGTTCAGTAAGCATTGCTTCATTCTGCGTTTCGTTCAGCAATGCAAATGCAGTAGAACTTTACGTGCTTATGAAATAGTTTGTCGTCGTTCTTAGTATAGCAGACCTTGACACTAGATAGTTTCTTTATAACGCAAATTAGTTTGTCTTGACAAAGTTTTCGTTCTGGTTTCTATTTCCTTTTCAGAATCTAGTTAGATATGCGGCTATTAATTTATATTTTAGTTGTTGCAGTTTGCTATCAGGTTCTTTCTTGTTTAAAGAACTCTGGCTAAATTTTAATGTGCATTTAGATTGTTACTTCTACTTCATATCCGTGGTATACACCGTGTATTAGACATTGGCGTATAAACGAGTGCCATGAATCCAGTGCTTTATTTTGGACCCCCCAGTGGTAGAATTTTTAGAGGACTTTTTCTTAATTTGTTTAAAAAATCTTTACTTTTTAATTTAAAATGTCAATGTCGTTTTTAGAAAAAAAAAACAAGTAATTAAAAACTAAGTAATTACATATTATTACTTCGGAATTGATTAGAATAACGAATTTATCAACCCCGATGTAAATATTGTGATGTAATGGTTAATTCATTCTTTTTTTCTTTACAATGCTAGAATAACATTTTACACGGTTGAAGTATTTAGGTATTGGAAAAAGCTGAAAAAAAATTCCACCACTCGCATGGATTCATGGTATTCGTTTGTGCGTCCATGATTGACACAGTATATATGTTTAGTCATAGTGTTATTTAGAGCTAAGTTTCAGTTTACCATTGTATCGACTATGGTATTTAGGCTTGGTTGTAAAGAATTGAGTGTGGGCAAACTCTGGGCTTACTAAACTATCACTATTTCTGGAAACTATATTTACTGCTGTGATTGGACGAAGAGCAAATCACTTCTGTTATTGTATCTATTTCCAGAAACCTGAAGTTATACTACAATAGCTATAGGATAATGCGGGTGACACTGACAGCTGTCAGAGTCGTACCTATCCTATTCTCTCTTCCCCATCGAATGATAGGGACATTGACCCCCATTCTTAAAATAAACAAATACATCAGAAAAAAAATGCATTTTTAAGTCTACACATAATTTAATAAAAATAGACCACGTTTTACTTTACAAAGAAAAAATTAAAAAAAAAATACTTTCACTGAATTTTTCTAGGAAAAACCAAAATATAGAAACCAAGCATTTACGGCCAAATAAATTTCGTAAAACTGTGTGTAAAAAAAGATAGTTAAGCATTTTTCCAATTAATTCAATTTGTACAGACGTATGTATGTACAATCGGCACTCAAGGGTTTTTTTCTTTTTCTCAACTGCTAATTTGGCAATCTGCTTCGGAAGCAATAATCCTATTGGATTATTTCTGCTCGCGGAAATCTGTCTTTGATGTGGTGAGTACATTTGTCCAGGGAAGCATCTCTCAATTTTATGTTGTGAATCTCTTCGTTAGCTCCTGGGCACCATGTCTTTTCAATCGGGAGAAAGTGTAACTCCCGGGCCCTAGCAGATGTGAAGCTAGTTCGTTCGCTCAAGGGGTTAAAGATTCATATTATAATCGTCCCGCTATCATTCTACCCACGCTGTCAAAAAAACCTTAACTAGTAGTTGTCAGTGCATCGCCTTAGCCACTAAACCGTGGCAACCGTGGCTACAGTGGCTATTGGGCGCAAACTTGACGCTTTATCAAACAAAGCGCACACTGTGCTGAATAGTGGTTCCAGTCTCTTGCAGTTCATGCTTGAATGATCGATTTGTTTCAGTGCGTTACCTTTGCAGCATTGGTAGGCCTGGTATAAGAGGTATAAGTCTAGAATTTAGGAAAAGAATTATGTTAATCAATTTGTTTTAGAGCATCTAAACTTAAGGAGGCCTCCCACAAGGTGGACCGACGACCTAGTGAATAATGATGACGACGATGACGCGTTGAGTGAGCGTTGGCCCAGCGACGAAATCCAAGTAGGTAGGTTTTTTATGGTAGGTATCCCGCCCTTGAGCGCAGCGGGAAACAGTGTCAGACTCTTACTGACTAAACCACCTACCGATAACGATACCAGGGTCCCAGTAATACGCTTTCGCATGAACTCTTTGAACCAGAAAGCTTCGAACCTGCGGGGCCCTTACAGTTTGCTGAGAACTCCTTGAGGCGCGCGGGAAAGGCTTGACGACTTGGGCTCGATCCGGATTGATACCATTGGTTACCGTCCGCACGCCCGTGTCCACGGCGGCCAAGTAGGTAGGTACATTTAAATCACAGACCAATACAATGTACCTATTTAGATTTCGTCGCGTTTTCTTAGGGCTTGTCCAGAAAGGGCGAATTCGTCGCGATTCTCTCGTGCGAATCACGCGCGATCGTTGCGTCCAGAAAGAGCGTACCAACGCGCGAGCATTTAGGCAAAATTTTGGCGCTCCATTGTTCCCGATATGTCCCCTCGGCCGGAGTTCACGCGTTTAACTGGACGCAACAAGGGGTCCCTAGTATCTCGACTCGAGTCGAGGGTCTGGCGTTATGCACGCGATTTACGCGCGTATTTTGAATTCGCGCGATGCTTGTGGACGCGATGTATTCGTGCCTAGTAATGAATTCGCGCGAAACGTTTCGCGACGAATTCGCTTCTTCTGGACAAGGTCTTAGAGGATAGAGGGCTAGACTGGTAGTTATCGCAACTCTTGGGGGAGGCCTATGTCCAACAGTGGACGCCATTCAGCTTAAATGATAACGATTATCGAAACCAAAATTTTAAACGAAAAAATATGTTCTTTCATTCCTACAAAGGATTTTGCTAGATAAATTAATTTTAATAAAGAGGAAAGGGTTAGGAAACATTCATCAACCCCTTCCTGCCCCCATCAGATAGAAATTATATTTTTTCCACCTCTATTATTACATTTTGTCCACCGGAAGCGAAGGCCTTGTTTCATGTGCCTATTTCCGGCGGCCAATGGCGGGTAAATACGGCCATGTGGCCACTTGACACATTACTTTAGTACCAACCTAATAGAATTATGTTAACTAGTACATTATAGAATTAAAATAATCTTTAATAAGAGTCTTAATATAAAATCTAGGTATATCATTACATAGTATAAAACAAAGTTGCTTCTGTGTTTGCTGTCCCTATGTATGCTTAGATCTTAAAGGGTACGCAACGGATTTTGATGCAGTTTTTTTAATGGATAGAGTGATTCAAGAGAAAGGTTTATGTGTATAATACATAAATAATACATTCAATATTACCCGTTCGAAGCTGGGGCGGGTCGTTAGTTTATATACAAAAACGAAATACCACTCATTGATTATTTACGAAATCTCATAAACTATAACACCTACAAACTTCAAATTTGGCAGGTAGGTTCCTTATAGGATGTAGAAATACACTGAAATAGATTTTATAAAACTTCGTCATTAAGGGGGTAGGTAAACTGACTTTGACGCGGGCGAAGCCGCTGGCAGAAGCTAGTTAACCTATATTGCCAACATAAGCTGCTTAAATTGTAAAGACAAAACAATTTACAAAACTACAGCATAGGTACATATAACCTCCTCTTTTAACTCGAATTAAATAAATATAGTTTAATTGATTAAAAAGGTAAAAAATCTCCATAAACAATGTGAAACGCCATTAAAACTACGGTCAACGACTAACCTCTTATCAAACGAATCAGAGAGAATATTTACCTATTTTCATCGCTATACCGCTTCGGCAGTAGTTCATTTGGCAATATATACACAGTCCTATTATGTATCATTATTAAAATCAAATCAAAACACTACCAAAAAACCTATAAAAGAAAACATAATCAAAAATCGACTAATTTTCGTTAAGCACTTAAACTCTTTGTTAAAACCAAAGACAAAACGCCACATATCAAGTTTTATGTCAAAATTTTCGCGCCAAAACGGAACACAGACACTGTTATTGTTTTGAGGCAAAGGCAACAAGATTAACTGCCTCTTCTTTATATTGTTTATGATAATTTTCGCGCCATGGTTGTTTGGCGGGCGGGTGAGGCGAGCAACGTTCGAGGACGGACTAGGAGCGTGAGCCACTTCTTAAGGGCTGGTTCGGTATCGAATGCCAAGAATTACGTGCGGCTGTAGCGTGTATAGACGTAATGAGCCTTGGACAGAAAGAATGTTGGAAAGTGGACCTTTGTACAAACGTGGTTCTGTACTTGACAGTTTTTATTTGCGTTTCTAATGATTTATGGTTATTTTTTTTTAACATAATTGTTTTAATCAAGCCTAGACTAGAGCCACATAGTGGTAAAAACTTGTATTTAAAAATTCAGTCTTTAAAAGAACAACTTAGGGCCCTTTAAGTCATAAGTGCATAGGTGAATAGGTTATAGTTTACTTCTAGACAGGCGCGCTTTATCATCGGCCATATCATTGTTTACCATCAGGTCAAATGCCAGCCTATCCAAAATAAAAACAAAAAACTTAGAGATAGAGTTGACAGGTGCAATAAATAGTAAAAGAACACACTTACCAAAACCATACAACGCGGGAATTTAAAACACAAACCTACCATTATACATCACCTAAATACACTTTTACCCTGTCTAAGATAACAACCAAATCCCACAAACAACATAACCAAACTGAACTTCTTCAAACAAAAGGGAAATTTAAAAAAAGAACTGATTCACTGCATTAAACGTCATTGCATGCCAAATCCAAGATGGCGGCCATCAAATACTGTTCAAATAGAAAAGAGATTTGTATCTCTAATTTACTTACAATTTTACGAGTTCTTTTGTACTGAAGGAATTATGTCTCAATTTGTTTTTATGGTGGTATAAATTTATGCACTTGTGCTCTAGGTTGTTGACCCTAAGCGAAGGCTGCGGAAAGATAGCCTAGCTAGACAGTGACTTGTAGAATAGATTAAAATAGGGCTACACCGTTTTAAACGGTAGAATAGTACATTTTCACCGCGTGAAACCGCAAGAATAGTACCTACATTTTGATACAACTGCAGAAAGTTTGTCATTGTGATCGAGGCGGAATTTGCACATGCCGTAATCGATTGTGTTATGGAGTCGAGGGTTGCAGTGACTTGCATGTGTGTCAATTCACGTTTTTCAATACACTTACAAGTTACAACCCGTGGGGGATGACCCGCGCCTCCTCCTTTATACAATTTTATTACAATGAAATTGTGGCGGTGGTGACCACGTGCACTTTTACGCACAAGTGCAGAAAACAGTCCATGGCGTGTCTAAAAGCGGTGGGATAAGAGTGGGTTTTCGAATAAGTGTATTGTACATTAAATTACAGTAGTTCGGTTGGTAAGATTTTGAATGGACGAATTTTTATATAATATGACTGTTTTGCACTCAAACAAAACAGGTATTATGTGTTGAATAAAACACACAGCGTTGAGTGAAGAAAGACGTTGTAAACCTGCCTTAAATTATTTATTTATGGTTAAAAACTTACCAAATTCTCCAAGGTTTTATACCTGTCTCGCTCTTACACCAGCGTGCGTCCTTCTTCCACAAGAGAAGGATGCTTGACACGGAGCTGTCAATGTCATAGAGTCTTCAACTCACCAGCAAGAGGCTTGCTGCAACGCTGTGTGTTTTATTCAACACATAATACCTGTTTTGTTTGAGTGCAAAACAGTCATATTATGTGCTTTTCTAAAACACACAGCGTTGAGTGAAGACCTGTTTGGTATCTGCTGGTGGTAAACACAAACGCTATGATGAATTAATTATAATACTGTTCTGGAACATAGATTAATCAATTATAAATTACTATATACAAGCAAAATTGTAACACAAGAAGGTAACACTTCTTGTTGGTAACTTCTTCAAGTATCAACTACTTAAACAATAGAGATACATGAAAATAAAGGTTAATAAAAGCCTTTATACTTCAAAAAATAATACACATTTTATCTAACCAATGTTAGAAAAATCTAACTATAGTTATTATGATCAATTTTGTCTTACCGAACAACAATAAAATTCAGAAATGTGTTAATAATTTTCTTGATCAGATTTCTCTCCAACCAACTTTGGGAGTTGGGTATCAATATTAGCTTCTTCAAAATAAAATACTCTATATCCACCATACAATCATTGTTCTTGAAGCAATTTTTTCTTTAGATAAATAAACTTGTAACAGCCCTGTCTGTGCTTCTTGTATGGAATATATTATGTACTAGGACAGACACTATGGTCTGGGTGTTTCTGCAACACTCTTTGGTCTGAATGTTTCCGCAACAATCTATGGTCTGGGTGTTTCCGCAACAACCAACCTGACTTTCTATGTGACCTTGAATAATGTCAAATAGTACAGACACAATGATCTCGGTGTTGTATTGTATTTCGGGCTGGCAGCCTCAATTCCACGATTAAAACGCGTACCTTGCGTATGGTGGTCTGGGTGTTTCCGCAACACTGTGGTATAGATGTTTTGGCAACACTCTATCCTAATGTCTTATTAGACACACACAATGGTTTTGGTCTTTCCGCAAGACTCGACCTGCCTGTGTACCCTTGAATTTATTTATGAACCAAAACTTTTGGTTACAGGCTAATCTCATCTCCAATAGAAATAAGATTACAGATTAGAGGGATAGTCCTCTAATTTGTTTTCATTTTCAGAAAATAGTTTCTAATAATGTGAGATCATGGCTTCAACAACCCTGAGGCTAGCAATAGTATATATTAAAGCTGTCCATCCAGCTATTTCCAAATGGAAACCCTCAGTTTCCTTGTCTGTAGCCAGTTAAATATTATGGGAGTGACCCATATTAGTTGCTTTTGTACTGCTGGTTTGGCAAATGAAATAGCTTTTACAACTAATTAATGAAAATGTGTTTTGACATAAATACTGCTGATGTCGCATGTAAGTTGAGATAGCTGACTTATGAAGGAAGAACAAAGGTTCTATCAGCTAATCTGTCTCAAACACCAACTTTGAATCCTCAGATACTTTAGGATTGATCTTATTGATGTTACAACACTATAACCATCTTTTAATTGGAGCCTCATGTAATGTTAAAGTAGGTGTCCGTCAACTACTTTTTAATAGGTTCTGTTTCTCTACAGTCCAGTTAGGGACTTGATCGCCCCCCCCCCTATTTTCCAGGCAAGGGGGGTTAACTCTTTAACTTGTGCAGGGTAGTTGCCTGTGTTCCAATCTATTGAGATCTTCCGCAAGTGCTCTATTGGAAGTGGCTTTCCAAGCCACAATGTATGCAATGTAGCCATGTGAGTGGCTCTCACCTCCTAGCCGGGTAGTCAAAAGCATATGGTCTTTGTGGCATTATTAGGATCAACAATCCTTTCACACTGTTTATAAGAGTTTGTACTCTTGGTATTAAGCTGGGTGGGGGAATGCCCAGCCCAGCTGATAATAGTCCCATTTCCAGTTGCAAGCTTAGCAGAAATCTGCGTACCAGCTCTCGGAATGTAATGTTACAAACATTATGCACAACATAGATCATACAATGAACATTGTACAAATAAATAAGTACTTTCGTATGACAGCCGTTTCATTTGATGCAGAAAAGGTCTACATCTGGGACACCCCATATTCAGAACGAACATAGCCTCCGTGGCTTGGGGTAGAAAATGCCACTCTGATACTTTGCGATCCCTTGACAGGCGATTCGCAATCAGTTTTACCTCCCCGAGAGGTAAGTGGCTGAGAGAGTTAAATGTAACTACTCTGTAAGTTTAAGTTACCTGGTTGTTAGCCTTAGTAGTGCAAGGGTATGTGACCCTCCCCCTCGTTTTTGAGGTGTGCAACAAGAGTCCTGTAATTGGACTGAATGAGTTGTGTGTACCTTCTAAATCAATCTTCATCCGCTGAAGGAAGTTTATTCACAACAAACATTGCGCATATCATCAAACAAGAAATGACTCTCTTAAACAGTATGTAGATATATATAGATATGACACACGTCGGTGCAAAAAAGGCCAGTGCTCAGCAAAATGCCCGGGCTTGTGTATTTGACAGAGCCACAGTGCTGATTTCCAGTGCCAGCTGATTATGGCCAGCTGACTTTTTATAAATACGACATACATTCCTTTTATATTTGAATGCCACAGTTTTTGGAATGGAGTCCACCTTCCCGTTAGATAACTCTTGTTTCATTGGGCTATGCACCCTGAGTCTGCCATCTCCATGGTCAAGAAGTGAATCACACTTTACTTGACTATTGATATTGAACTATAATCTATGGCTCTCAACTACCATTTTTGGTCTTGTTGAGCAGGCAGATAAAGGTTTACAAACTTCAGCAAACCTGATAAACTTTAATTTTCTCACAGAAACAGTTTCTATTGGACATATTATAATAACATTTTGGATATTTATAATTTTATTTTTAATATTCTATTAGGAAGGGAGTTTTGCTCAGTTTTACTGAGTGTTCCATGGAAGGCCAAGATATTTAACTTCCAAAAAATAAAAAGACTTGTGATAATTTATATGCCATCCCATGGTTACCAATATTCTCAATGTTTCTGCAACCTGAGAAATCAGTACCAACTAACATATAATCCTGATTAACCAGGAACAAATTGGCCAAAAGGGTAATTATGCAGGAACTTCCACTGGATTTCTGCAATTCAATTTGTTACTATGGCAAACATGCTGATTATGCCAAATGGAAAGGCCGTTAACTACAGCACTATCTTCACTGTAAATCATATGGAGGAACCTCCTGTGTCTGCAATTGGCAAGTGAAAATAAACCTGGATTTTTTACTAATAAACATTCAACATGGAAAATCTCAATTAAGAATTGGCAGTGTCTCAAATCCACTGAAAGATCATGACTGTCATGTCCTTAGTTGTTCAGGTTGCAAACTGTTTTAAAACCTGGTTGTCTAGATACCGAGGTTCTTTATAAATTGAACATGACCATATTGCTAAATTTAAATGAAATATAATCATTTGATCCTCGTTGTTACTATAAATGTACATACTCCTTTAGACATAACCCATTGAATGTTTTGTCACAAATATTTACTACTGAGATGTATTATCTGTTGTATATTTTTTCTTAAGTGTAATTGTGTACATATTGTGGGTCTTTTATATGTCCATGTTTTGTTTTAAACATAAGGTCAATTTAAAGTTTTTTAAGTCGGAGTATTAAACCAAAACTGAGCTGCACCTAAAAAAGCTGTAATGAGGTGCAAAGCATAATGCCAATAAGGAATTCCTGACTAGTATTATTTCCTGGTAGTGGATAATTTTGTAATATGGCTTCCAAAATTGGATTCCCAATTTCTTTTAAAATGCAGTCCGGGTCAGTCGCAATCTGCACGGAAGTCCTGTAAACTTTTAAAAGTTGTATTTGTTCCAAAATATGGTTATACAACCTGGCTGACAACTGTTATGTATGTATTAAAAATCTTGTTAGATTAACTGTTTGTTAACTTAATGATCTACAAACACAGGACTAACAATGTGAGATTGTAGTTACATTATGGAATGTCTTTCTGAAAAGTAATATCAAATTTCTGTAGGTTAACCAATTCTTGTAAACATTCTTTGTCAGTATTTGGAATTTTGTCAAACTTTATATTAAGTTCACATCATGAGAACTTACACAATAAAGTTGTAGGATTTCTCAAAATTTAGATGTGGATAAATCCGGTTAGTTTCGTTAATTAAATAACTAGATATAAATCTCACTAGTTGAATAAGCGTCTCAAAACGCCGGTGCCGAACAAGTCTGAACTTGTCAGTATTTACTTACGTGAAACTTTTTATCTTTTGTTGCGTGGAGGTGAAACTATATCATCCTCATCCTCCGAGGATGAAGAAGATAATCCTGACAATGCCGGGTCATCGGGTCAGGTCTGAATTCCGTCCGGAGTATCAACATTTAAACTTAGTTCACATCCGACGCTCACCTGCCGAATTTCGTCCGGAGTCATTGTGAAAACATAAATCACTAACAATAAACACTCTCACGACTTAAATAAACGCTGTGTGCTAATCTAATACAATAAATTATTGTATTTAATCACTTTGGAAAATTTTACGATCCGTTAGCGGCAAAATTTACAAACGCTATGACATTGACAGCTCCGTGTCAAGCATCCTTCTCTTGTGGAAGAAGGACGCACGCTGGTGTAAGAGCGAGACAGGTATAAAACCTTGGAGAATTTGGTAAGTTTTTAACCATAAATAAATAATTTAAGGCAGGTTTACAACGTCTTTCTTCACTCAACGCTGTGTGTTTTAGAAAAGCACATAATAAGATGCGGCCAGCGGTTTCACTCGCGTGAATGTAGATAATTGTCCTAAGCGATCATACTTCCGGGATGAAAAGTATCCTATGTTCTATTCCAGGACAAGGTCTACCCGTGTGCCAATTATATCTAAACCCGTTCAGACGTTTGGCCAAAAGAACTATTGGTTCAGTGCGGGAGTTCAACCCGCGACACGTAGTGCAGCGGCCAATTGCTCAACCACTACGCTATCCGTGCCGGCATAGTTAGCTTCAGCCTCCCTAGCCAAAGTTACGATATTTTAGTTAACGACGAACGCTTTGAGTTGGTCATTTTGTTTTGACGTCATCTCAACGCTCGATCACGTGGTCAGAACTGAGGAATTAAATGCGTGGAGTGTTCCAAGCGTTTGACCTTAACGAAATGATCGTGACTTGGCTAGGGGGGCAATAGTGAGTCATGTGGGGTAGCTACTTCACGTCACATCGGCGAAACTTCTACCCGCCATCGAACTACGGCTAGCCAACCAGGTACGTATAATTATAAGCATGAATCAGTGTTTCCTTCGTCACGTTACGACTGGACAAGGAGTGACGTCACTCCTCAAGCCGAAATACACCTCCGCCTCCTCGCTTCGGACCATGGCCTGCACCAAGGTCCGGCGCGAGATATAACTGCCGCTGATTACCCCGAGAGGACACTGTAGTGTTCTTCCCAAGCGGGATACACCTCTACCGTTTGCTCTATCATATCCTATCATATCGGGCGACGCCCGGGCGTTTCTTTCGCACGAATCCGTTGCAAGAACCTTTCGAACTTACAATTTTCGGTGAGGACAGCGTCATGCGAAAGGTGAGGATGCCGTGAAGTCTTTGGTTTTCTAAAGCTGTTTTTTTTTTCAATATAGCCTATCTGTTCTGCGAGCAATGTGCCCTGCCCACTGCCACTTAAGTCTGGTGATTCTTCGGGCTATGTCAGTAACATTGGTTCTCCTGCGGATATCTTCATTCCTGATTTTATGTTTCAACTAAAGCAATCTGATGTGATGTTTGCTGCATAAGTAATGCAAAAAAAGAGAGATAACACCTAAAAACTCTGTTAGCATTCAGTATTTCTACGATTTACTCGACTTGTTTCACAAAACTTGTTCCAGGACAACCTTGTCGGTAGCCTTGGTTCTCCTGCGGATATCGTTATTCCTGATTACACAAGGATATCACATTTCAATGCCCTTTATGTAAGACTCTAAGAAACCTTCTCATGAAGCCTACTCTAACTTGACTGACGAAATTTACATTACTATAAAATACTACGTCCTTTAGCTTACCAAACTAAGGAAAGGAGATGTCAGCAAACTATAGGGGCCCTACAGGGTCGAAGCCTGCGGGGCCATGGATTGATGCGAAAGCGTAAAAAAAAAACATCACGGCCCTGGGAATAAGGCAAGGAAAGCACGGGGTAGGTTGTTTAGTCAGTAAGAGTCTGACACTGTTTCCCGCTCCGCTCAAGAGCGGGATTCGTCATTGGATGATTTTTACCTACCATAAAAAAACCAAACTAAGGAATAGATACGTATAAGCTTTTGCCCGCGGCTTCGCCCGCGTGGTATTGGGGTTGCGCTATACAATTTTACACTTGATCAAACAAAATGTGAAATCCCACAGGAACCTTAAGTTTTTCCGGAATAAAAAGTAGCCTATGTCCTATTCCGAAGTGTATCCTATGCCTGTACCAAATTTCATCCAGATCCGTCCAGCTGTTTTGGCATGATTGAGTAACAAACATCCAAACATCGTAACTTTCGCATTTATAATATTAAGTAAGATAAGATTACATGATGATAATCTATGATTTACGATAATTCCATGTGATTTGATCCACAATACATGGGTAAAGAGTTCAATGGACCATCATCTACGTAAATGCAACAAAAGGGAGATTTTTCCCATAATTTCAATGTTGTTGTGTTAAGTATTGTAACGTATCGCGTGTGGCGATCGTGGGTAAATCACGTTCATGTATTGTGTACTGTAGGTACTAGTTATGATATCGTTTACTATGTGACTTTCATAGCATTTAACCCATCACTTTTAGAATCTTTTACGGCTCGGATGGCGCAGTGGTTGCGCTGAGGGTCGCGGTTTCGATTCCCGCACGGAACAAATATATGTAGGTATGGCCTACAGATAGGTGTTCCGGGTCTGGGTATCTTGTGTATGTGAGTTACATGTTTGTGAACGCACCCACCACACAGGAGTAATTCCTAGTGTGGGGTAAGGTTTTTTTTTAAAAAAATACCCTTTACAAAAAATCGCAAAGGCATATCATATAATCATAGCATAATATCAGCCTTATAATGTTCTGCTGGGACTTAGGCCTCCTCTCTAGTAGAGGGAACGGGCCGTAATCCACCACGCGAGCCTAGTGCGGATTAGTAGATGTCACATGTTTTCGATTTTTTGGTTCTAGGACATGGCGATGTTTTTCTTCACCGTTTTGAGAGCAGTGGTGATGAAATAAATTACACAAAGTATTGCGCCTGGCTACTTTGTAACTCGTAAGTCGGGGTTGTTTCTACTCGACCACCACTGCTCAAATCATAAATAAAATTAAATTAATTTCAAGTCAAAAGATACACAACTAATTAATCAAATAAGAATAAAATATAATGTTATAAAAAAGGAAAACTCGCGGAATCCGATGGATATGAGACACACAAGACCGGCCATCGTGGCTACACTTTCAGGAGGCTTATGTCCAGGAGTGAAAAATGTCCAGCTTGAAATGGAGAAGTAAAGGCGATGCGAAGCCAATGGACGGGTTTATACTATTTTTACATAAGACTCGTACTCCCTGGTCTCCTAGCCAAGTTACAATCGTATCGTTTGGTGTTAGCGCTTGTAGTTGGCCACGCCCCCAATTCCCTTGTTCAGACGTCATCTCAACAAAGGAGCCTCCCGGAGCTGAGGGTTGGGCCTCTCGGAGCTGAGGGTTGATGCGAAAGCGTTACACCGGGGCTCTGGGAATAAGGTAAGGAAGGCACGGCGTATTGTTGTTTAGTTAGTAAGAGTCTGACACTGTTTCCCGTTCCACCCAAGAGTGGGATTCGTCATTAGATGGTATTTACCTACTGTAAAAAAAAACTCAACAAAGGAATTACGGGCGTGGCTATCTACAAGCGCTAACTCTAAACGAAACGATTGTAACTTGGCTAGGGGAGCTGATGTAAGATTAGATCTGCACAGTTTCACGCCTCGTTTACTAACTAAATTCTATCTATCTATACAATCGCCATTTCCTAGTTCAAATAAATATTATGTGGATGGTTACAAAACGTTCTGTTATGTATACTGAATGATATACATAAGTTGCAGTTAGTCTAGTTTGTAGGAAATGGAAAAATTATAGAGCTAGTCGGTAGTGTAGTCGTTATTTATTTTAAATTACTTTTTATTTGACATTCGAATTTGATTTATCTATTTATATAAAAGGAGAAACTGACTGACTGACGTGTCAACTCACAGCCGAAACTACTGGGACATGAAAATTTCCACAAGGCTTCCTTTTATGACGTAGGCGAACACTAAGAGAGGGTTTTTCAAAATTCACACCTTAAAGGGATGAAATGGGGGTCTAATGCTTGCATGGAGAACTCTACTTTCACGCGGGCGAAGCCGCTGGCAGAAGGCTAGTTTGTAATAATTTGTTGACATTATTGTAACAGTTTGTACCTTTATGACTTCTAAAAATTCCTTACCAATAAATAACTATGATTCTGTCACAACATTACTATTATCACCCGGTTCCCGAGAGCCCGATCAAAGTAAAAATCAACTAACTAATTTGTTGTCAGTGTCAATTAGAGTTTAAAGCATGATCAGCGACTTTGATTTGATTATCTTGTTAGTTGACAGCACAGACAGATCTTCTTTAGCAATGACATGTCAAATGCCATGTCATACATTAGTTACGGTAAAACAGGGTAAATAGAAACAAAACTTTGGTTTGGTTTTTCACTGCGATACCATACTATTGACTTTTAGAATAACAATTAATTAATCATTTGTTAAAGTTAAATGGTGCGAAATATATTAAAATATCGTATCGAAAGTATCTTTTATTGTTTTGTTTATATTCACCCCGTTTTACGGTTTTTTTTTTCTAAGCATCGTTTCAGCAATGCAAATTAATTTGACACAGATGTTAATTTAACAGTTGTTTCAGTTGAATGACAATTTGATCGGGCTTTTAGAAACTCGGTATAAGTCTGTATTTGTAATGACCAATGAGAGAGGCCAATTTATGAGTCGTAGGTCGAGAGTTAAAACCAAGTCAGACGCAATAATTTGTGTAATTTATTTCACCACCACTTCTCTCAAAATGATCAAGGAAATATCAAAAGATTTCCTCAAAAAGCTAGTAAAATAAATTGGGATATAAAAGTTAGTTGAGCAGTGGCAGCCAGCCCAGTGGTAACTGCCACGGTTTACAAGTTGTAGGTCGCGAGTTCAAACCCAGCCAGGCGCATTACTTTGTGTAATTTATTTCATCACCACTGCTCTCAAAACGGAGACGAAATTGGCATATGGAACCAAATCCGAAGACTTGTGACATCCACCAACCCACACTGGGTCACGTGGTAGATTATGAGTCAGACCCTTTTCAAGGGAGGAGGGTAGTGGCAAAATTTTTATTAGGTATATATCTTGAAAATGCAGCCAAACCCGCAGTACCTATTAGTCAATACTGCAACAATTACTCAAGAGGGCTTTTAATAAAGCTATTCTTCAAAATAAAGATGATTAACAAAATTTTTGACTTCATTGATGGATTTCCAAAGAAAGGTGTAATGTTATTAAAGAACAAAGTCAGTATTGTATAACGAACAATGTGAAAAGTTTGAGTTTAATAACAAAACAATGCTTTGGTTTGGGGTCGTTGTGTGGAGTGAGTCGGTACACGAATTGTGGAACGTAGTAAGTGATCTGCACTAGCGCTTGACTGCGGTCTCACCTGCGCCCTAGCCAAGTTACAATCGTGTCGTTTAGAGTTAGCGCTTGTAGATAGCCACGCCCCCAATTCCTTTTTTGAGACGACGTATGAACAAGGGAATTGGGGGCGTGTCTACAAACGCTAACTTTAAAAACATATCGTAATGTTATTGACAGTTTGGAAAAAGAGCATTACACTCATATTTTAGTTTCTTAACTTTCTTACACCCGTATTCACAAACAATACTCAAACGACCCTTGTCTAAGCAAACGCACAGCGTTGAAATAGAGCTCTGTGATTGGTTCGTTTGTGTTGCGTAGTTCACAAACCCTGCCCTGTGCGCTCGCGAGCACTGTGAGACCGCATAGTAACGTTTGTGAATACGGGTGTTAGTGTATGTGTAGGTATATGATTGTTACAGTTAGGCCGTCATATCTTGGCGAGTCTGAAGTTAGGCTCTGAGAAACAAAAACTACACGCTATAGAAAAAAAACTTAAAAAAAACTTTAAATCAGAAGTCAGGCGCCCAAGTTATAATATGCCTCAATTTTTGTGCCGCGTCACCAACGTCAATAGGGCTGCCAAAATTTAATATGGCAGATTTTTACGCAACGGAAATTAAGCTAATATAGGCTAAAGTAATTCTTGGTAATCGAGACCGCGGCAACCTTGGTTGTTGAACCGTTCGCGATGTGTGGGCTGATTTAGGTCGAAATAGGACAGAGATAAGTACGATAAGTACTCATTTATATAAAAATATCTAATCTAATAAAGCGTCAAAAAACTCTTCCGCATCGCTGTCGACCGGTAAAGTGCCCAAAAAGGCTGGCCGCTCATTTATATTAGATTAACTTCTGCCAGCGGCTTCGCCCGCGTGATAGTAGCGTTCTCCATACAAATTTTAAACCCCCATTACATCCCTTTAGGAGCTGAATTTTGAAAAACCCTTTCTTAGTGTTCGTCTACGTCATAAAAGGATGCCTTGTGCAAAATTTCAATCTCAGCTAGGTCCAGTAGTTTCGGCTGTGCGCTGATATGTCAGTCAGTCAGTTTATTAACTTCTGCCAGCAACTTTGCCCGCGTGGAAGTACGTCTCTCCATACAGACTTTGGACGCCATGTTTATACCATTCGTAGCGCCATCTATGGCGTCATATAAGAACTAATCCTGCATCACGAATTCTTCTCCACGCGATTTAAACGTATAGAATAACCCGAAATCATATATCGGGCAGTAGCCTACTACAGGTAAAATTTGTTTGGTCGGATTTTCCATTTTCAAGGGAGGTGTGTGAATAGTTTGGCAAATGCAATCTTTGTATCAGTCTGTTACAAAACGCGTTATATAAGTTAAAACAAAATGGCGACTGACTTTGAATACGCAGTAACAGATTTTCGCATCTTAGTCTAAGAGGGAGGCTGCGCGTAAACATAGCAACGACGCCAATATTGGTTCAACTTAATTGCCGCGTATACTATACTGTTATTTGACCTTATAATAGCTAAGGCTACATCTATTGTACGAACAGTTCCTAGTTTCAACAATAGTGTTCCTAACTTCCTACACTGAATTGCAATGTCAGCTGCAACATTGATTTATTCAAGGTTTAATTAGAAAATTCTAACTCTTTTTATTTATTTATTACTTAATGCAATACAAAGGCGGACTTAATGCAAGGGTAATACTAAATAATAATAAAGTAACCCGTGCTGGAAGTCATATGTTCGATATCCACCCAGGGGCCCAAGTCTCCTATTTTCAAAATATTTTTATTCCAACACAATTCCATTGTCATTTTGCTAAAAGTTCACGTTTGAGAGAGTCAGGCGTATTCGTTTTGCTACGAGCTTGAGGAGAACTCACTAAGAACGGTGCATACTCTCAACCAGGCCGTTACTTTGTGGGGATGCAATGAACTGTCCTGCGTTTTGGTGTTTGTACCTATCTAATAATAGTAGATTGTATCGAATCATATTGAGATTTCAGAGAAGAAATTGAGGATTCAGAGAAGTTATTGGTTTCCTAGCCACTCTTATTTATTGCACGCCTGCGTACATCACCTGTTCTTTTATTTGTAATTTTAAATTTGTGTACAATAAAGAATATAAGAAAGAGCCACCTAGTGGCTGATCATAGTTCGAACCATCCTGACGATCCAACATGTATGAATGACTCTAAATGTACCATCGAAAACACTTCCGGCTGATCACCACTTAGTTCATTTTTGCTTGCGCTCGAAATGAAAACTTCAAAGGTTTAGTTTGGCGTCTCGCTGCAGGATTCAAGCGATTTTTAAATTATCAATCAGCATGATTAAAACTAATAACTAATAAAACAGCATTTTTTTCCGCCACCCCGAAAATTTGACCCGATTTTGTCTCTCAACCCCCAAAAAGTTATCTGGTGAAAATAAATAAAAGTAAGTGCAAGCAATAGATTTGTGTATCCGCTGCAGCCCTGGCCGGCCGTATGCTAATCAGGCGCGGTCACGCCACGCGGTCGATAGCGGCTCGTTACCGCAGGCTGACCGCGGGGAACACTGCTGGGCTGCAAGACATGCGTGACTTTCATATGATGGAGGGTACTTTGAAGGAGTTGCTTTGGAGATAATAGAATCAATTTCGGAGTGTGGTTTTTTTATGGCCTACTATAAAAAAAAAACCACACACTCCAATCCCTCTCTAGTGGGAAACAGTGGACTAAACAACCTACCCCGTTCCTACATTGCCATACATACTAGGGCCAGAGCCTTCCTTTCAGACACGAACTCTTGACCCTAATTGGCTTCGTTCCTTCTGCAGGGTTGCTACGGTTGCTGACAACTCCTTGAGGCACGCGGGAACAGTGCGCGCCGTCGAGTGTGGTCAGGAATTGCATGGCTTGAATTTCGTATGGCGAGTGTCCAGTGTCCACCCTCTATCAAAGGAGGAGGACGTACGCGTGAGGCAACTGCTCTCACGCCCCAGTCACACAGAGATCCTAATCACGATCTCCGGCTATCGGTCGTCATCCGACCGTTCGGAAAACGGCTATCGGACCGGACTAAACTCGAGTCGCCGTCGACGCGTATTGTTCTACGCGTGCCTTAAAGATGCTAGGCAAAGCTATCGGAGCCCAGCAGCGAGGTCGAAACCTGCTGGGTCCATGGGTTTTCTACTTAAAAGGAGATCCTGGGGAGAAAATGTACACAAGAAACATAGGTGTGATTTTAGTCACTGTATCCGGACTAAGCGTGAGATAGCGCTGCCGCTGATCGCCGTCATAATGGTGACACCTGGGCGTAAGGTGAGGGCACCGTAACGTCTATTCAGCAAGTCCTCAAAGAGGGGACTTACCGCCATGATTATGGGCACCCCATAAGTAAAGTAAGTAAGTTATCTTATACCTTATATTAAATTTAGAAACTGGTTCTGAAACTCTTGAGCCCCGACCGACCGGCGTTTGCACACCTATTATCATTTTATTACGGTATTCGAAAAGTTTTATTACTTATTCCTTGTAATTTTATCTCAATGCGCTAATATATTTAGACTACAACCAAACAATACAGGATACAATTAAGAAGCGAAACGATATTTACAGGCAAAAAACGCATCTATGTCAGGCCATCCACGTGTTACAAGTTAGTTGATTGCGTTAATTGGTAAAGATTAAGAGCATTGATGTTAATCAAGCTCAGAAATAATAACTTCAGTGCACAGTAAATTGTGTAAGCTGTAGTATTAGTGTCAGGAAACTGATTTATCTACTTCAGACGCCGAAGGGAGCAGTGGTGGCCGAGAGGTAAAGGCTCCGACTTACGCCTTGTAGGTCGCGGGTTCAAACCCATTCAGGCGCATTATACTTTGTGTAATATATTTCATCACCACTGCTCTCAACACGGTGAAGGAAAACATCGTGAGGAAACCGGCATGTCCCAGAACTAAAAATTCGAAGACATGTGACATCAATTCATCAATTTGCACTGGGTCCGCGCAATGGATTACGGCCCATTCCCTCTCCTAGAGAGAGGCTCGTGTCCCAGCAGTGGGAACATTAATAACTGACAAAAAATTCTACCACTGGGGGGGGTCTTGAAGCATGTACTGGATCTATAGTATTCGCTTGCGTTACGAAGTCAATGATACCCTGTATAATGCTTTGTTGTTTATTTTGGATTCAAAAGGATGTAAAATAACAGCTTATCGACGGAGGAAACTTTCACTAACGGAAATCAAGACAAACAGTATAAGAATATTGTCATATGCGCGTAACATCCGGAGTGCGAACGAAAAGAAGTTGATTGATATGCGCACAGCATATGGCTCGGGGGTTTTACGCATATATCAATCATTAGGGATTAAAATGAAAGTACATTGTAATCTATCTCTGAGGGATTGAGTCACCTTTCGTTTCTTTACAGACAAGTGTCTCATAGTAAATAGTAATTAGAAAATTGTCAAGATAATTGTGTGGTTTTCTGTGAGAAAAATACACTGTTTTCAGACAGTGTAAGATGGATACCCATGTATTACCAAGTTTATTTAGTTCTTTTTACTTTAACTGCCCTCCTAGTCAAAATACAATCGTTTAGTTTAGAGTTAGCGCTTAGTTGGCCATGCCCCAAAATTCCCTTGTTCGGACGTGATCTTAATAAAGGAATTGGGAATAGTAAACAGTAAATAGAAAACTGTCAAGACTATTGTGTGGTTTCCTCTGAGAAAAATACACTGTACTGCTCCCCTAGCCAAGTTACAATCGTATCGCTTAGAGTTAGCGCTTAGTTGGCCATGCATTAAAATTCCCATGTTCGGACGTGATCAGAAAGGAATTGGGAACGTGGCTAACTACGCGCTAACTCTAAACGAAACGATAGTGACTTGGGGGCGTTGAGGTTCTTGCTTTCTATTTTCAAAGAACGACGAGGTTTTGCTATTGTGTGGCAGTATTGTAGCTATGGCTAAACTGTTCATATTCATAATACTGTATTGAGTTTTGCTATGACTATTACGCCCTGAGATTTGAAACGATATAAATATATTTTTAATAATTATTTTAAGGGACTTTTGAACACAGTTCACGTCAGTCCCATACTAAACTAATCTTAAGTTAACCAACAAACAAAACAAAAACAGTGCTTTAAATATTGACTAATGAATATATAATTTTTGCCTCACGGGACAGTGGTCGAGCCAGAAAGTAAAATAATTATGCCTAAGTCTAACCTATTTATATTTGGTTCTCTCATCATCATCAACCTAGCGTAAGTCCCGGTTGCTACCTTGGCTTTCACGTCGGTGCCCGGGGTCCGCTTTCCTGCCTAGTCGCCTCCACATCGCTCGGTCTTTTGCGTCCTCAGCCTTAAGCCCATATATTTAGTTCTCTAATGAAACGATATTGCTAAAGTAAATAGTCTCTATGAGTTTCTCACACTTTGCTTCTTCAATCAATCTCAAAAGGGTTTTTTACAGTTAAACATTGAGTAATTAGTTACACTTCGGGTGTTTTTAATATCGTGCGGATTTCATCACGCATGCGGGTTTGCTCCGCACGTGTAGCCTCTCAAATGTCCTTTTCACATATCGTGAGTGAACGAAGTTAATACCATTTTTATTTTTACCAAAAAGAAAAAATAAAAAGATAAGCCAATAAAAGATAGGCCATATCACTCACATCTTTTTATGGTATTAAAAGGTCTAAAGTAAGTAGACCAAACAGGGGTTCAAATACTGTCAAACGTTAAGTTTTCTACGTTCTGGACAATTTTAGTTGGCTATATCATGAAGTGATCAATTTTTATGCTCTGGCCTCGATATATACACCAATTTCATTAGTTTTAACTAATTAAGCCCCAAGAGGACACAGGTGTCCGCACACCTATTGTTTTTTAATTGTGTCTGTAATTACGGTAGTCGAAAGATTAATGAAGTTATTATGTAACATGATGTTCCTTGGATAAACTGTAGACATTGATGTAAAATAAAAATATTTCAAAGACTTACCCGCCATTACTTTGAGCAGACTTGTCAGACCCGTTGCCATCCGCCGTCTTTTTATGCACCGTAATTTTATCGACGCCTGGAGTAGACACATTAGAACTTTGCACTTCTACCTCTCCCTCTCCTTTCACAAGAGTTTCATTCACTTTCTCAGAAATACTTGCTCCACCATTCTTCTTCTTCTCATTCACTACAGTCACTATAGGTTCTAAGATATCTTTTTTCACTTCTTCTATCTTCTTTGGGATGTCTTTCACGGCATCTTTCTTCTCTGTAATTTCTTTTGGCTGCTCAACTGGGGTTATAATGCTGTCGACGATTTTCGTAGCTTCGGATCGTATTTCTTCGGTTATCTTTTCGTTTTGCTTGACAACTTGGTCTTTCATTTCTGTTACTTTGTTTTCTGCGTCTTCTTTAGCTTTTTTCGCTTCGGATTCTGCTTTTACGGCTGCCTTTTCAGCTGCTTCTTTTATGGTATTTTTCATTTCTCTAGATTTGGCTGAGGCTGTCAAAATGTTTTCTACAGAAACTTCAGGTTCTTTTAGAATTGCTTCTATCTTTTGTTTTGCTCTTTCAACTTGAGGGTTATTGTAGGGTGGTTGTAATAGTCTTAGTTTCATTTGATCGTCTGTGTATAACGGCTTCATTTCGTGATTGTTTTTGTTATGCCTCGGAGGAGGTTTTCTCTCTTCAACTTTTTCTTTCTCTTCTACAGCCTCTTTCTCTTTATTTTCTGTGCGTTTCTGTGGTTTAGGAGTTGGTTCTTTTTCATGATTGACTGGTTTTTCTGATTTTTCCGGTTTCTCTGGCTCTTCTTTACCTACTAGAGATTCTTTTGAACTCAGTCTTTCGAAAATACCTTTTTCTCTAGCCTTCTCAAAGGCAGCTGGCAGTTGGTTAGTAACTGTAGATACTAGTTCTAAAGGTTGAGAAGTTATAGCAGCGGTGGTCATCGAAATAATGTTTTTCTTAGTCATTATAACGAGTTCACCTTTTTCGTTCGTAATTTTATCGTATTGGGTTTGGTTATCTTGTTTCATTACATTGTCTGAATCTGTCATTGAATCTGTGCTTCGCGTACTTTTCACTTTGGGTTTATCGTCATCTTTTCCTTTTGGAGTTTTCTTAGTATCCTTCACGGAATCTCTCCTAGCACCAACTTCATTTATTTTGCTCGTCGATTTTGCTTTTTCGTTGATGTTATTCCTGCTGTTATTTTTCTTAAGTGGTGGTTTTTCTGCTAAATTCTTTGTGCTTGGTGTTCTCACTAAGCTTTTCATACTGTTCGTACGACTTACTGGCTTTTTAGGTTCTGGTTTACTTGTCACTGTAGGTTTCTGAGTAGTCCTTGTACTTGCTGCTCTACTAACCGGTTTTGTAGTGCCGTTTGTCATAGGTTTTGTAACCGGTTTGGTTTTACGTTTATCAGGGCTGGGATCCCTGCTAACAGTCCTGCTAGGCTGTCTAGAATTCAATCTAGATGTAGCAGGCGTGTTACCAGCGGTTTTCACCGTTTTCCTTGGCATCGGTGAAGGTTTTAAGCTGGTTCTTGCTGAACTCGGCTTCAAATCATCTGTGGGACTTTTGTTTGGAGTGCCAACGATAGGAGATAGTCTTTTAGCATTGATAGTTCTGTTTGAAGGTGGAGGGCCTCCTCTTCCGGGAGAAATCGGAGGTTTACCTCTTATATGTGCTGGGGATATGTTAAGATGTTGTGTACTTTTGCTTGCTCTCTTGTCATGGACTTGACTCCCAATTCTGATTGTCTCATGAATGCTACTCGTACTACTGGATATGAACCTTTGATTTTTGTTCAAGTTATTTTCAAAGGGTCTTCTTGAAATGGACGATTCTCGTTTTGTGCTGCTAGTTCTAGTTGGAGAAACAGAGTTTTGTCGTTTAGGAATCTTAGAATGTTTTGGCGATCCATTGTTGGATTGAGGTTGGGACTTTGAGACAGATCTTAGTCTAGATCTGTGTGTAACAGGTTGTCTGATACTATCATCAGGGTTTACGAATTCCTTGCTACTAACTGGAATATTCTCATAATGTATTATAGCTGATGGGGAATTATCTCTCGATCTCAAATTGATTTTATTAGGAGAGCTGCTTCTAGAATTGGTCCTTGATCCAACAAGGCTCTTAGAACCTGATTTGGATTTGTCTAAGACTCCCATTTCTTTAAGGATAGCTTCTTCCTCTTCTATTCTTTTCCTCTCAGCCTCTGCTTCATGTTTTTCTCTGTTCAGCTCGCTGAGTTCTCTGACTTCTTCAATATTTTCTTTAAGGAAGTTTCGAGGAGAGTGCGGTCTAGGTAGATTGTGTATGGGTAGAGGTAACGTGGCTGTTGAAGCCATGTTGTCTATCCTCGATAAGGAGTTAGTTCTTCTTCGTGGAGGAGAGTTAGATCTGGAGTTGGCAGCTGAAGTTCTTGGAGTGTTGTGGCGCGAAGTCTCTTCACGGAAACCACGACCTGGAGAAAAAATTAAAATTGAAAAAGTGGTTTTATATAGTGTTCATTTTTTTGTGTTAACTTATGATACTTCAATCGTTTGCGTTTTGATGTATCTCATTCAGCATGTACAAGTTTATGTTATTTCTTTAGGTTAATTATTGGGACTCCTGTCTATAAGTGACCATTACATTTCCTTACATTATCACTACTTTTTATATCCTATGTAGCTTTCTGCCTAGTGGTTGCTTATGCCATAAAAAGAGGCCTTGTGCTAAATTTTAAGCTCCTAGTCCCAGTTCATCCGGCTGTGCATTGATGTGTCAGTCAATCAGATGCTCCTTTAATATATATATAAATGAGTGATATGTCAATATTTCCTATAGATACAACTTTTAACCTTTGACTTGACTTTGTCTTTGCTTAAATGTAACTTTAATCTGCCTCTAAAATTCGAGTCCTGATTTCCACGGGCAGAGTTTGTGCGAGAATTGCCAAACATATATTATAATTTCATAAGAAAGATTATAGACGTACCTCTAAAGGGTGAAACCTTGCGAGTCCTGATGTCGACGGGGAGGGAGCGCGGGCTGGTGGGGCGCGACACCGGCGCCTCCGCGAGGATCGCGAACGAAGTCTCCTTCTTCCTCTTCGACGTGGAGACCGCGCTGTGGGACAGACAAGGTTTATTAGACAGTGGTTTATGATCATCTTACTAATATTATAAATGCGAAAGTTACGATGTTTGGATGTTTGTTACTCAATCACGCCAACACGGCTGGACGGACATAGGATACACTCCGGAATAGGACATAGGCTACTTTTTATCCCGGAAACCCCAATCCCAATACCACGCGGGCGAAACCACGGGCAAAAGCTAGTAATTTATAACTGGGAAACCAAAAATCCCTTTCTGAAAAAAAAGTAAACTTTATGTTTACATTTTGTTATTAGAATTGTTTAAAGTATCTGTAGGGAGTATAATGTTACATCATCATCATCAGCCTTTTTAATGTTCCCACTGCAGGGACACAGGCCTCAGTAAGAGAGGGAATGGGCCGTAATCCACCACGCGGGCCCAGTGCGGGTTGGTGGATGTCACATGTCTTCGAATTTTTGGTTCTAGGACATGCCGGTTTCCTCACGATGTTTTCCTTCACCGTTTTGAGAGCAGTGGTGATGAAATAAATTACACAAAGTAATACGCCTGGCTGGGTTTGAACCCGCGACCTACGACTCGTAAATCGGGGCCGTTACCACTCGGCCACCACTGCTCTCATAATAATGTTACAATAATAATATAATCATTTGAAGTATGGTGGTATAATATACAGTTCTTACTTAATATACAATAATGTTTCTTCATATTCCGCCTCATAGGTATTCAAACGCTTTATTTTTAAAAATGGACAAGACTTAATTATTTACAATACAAAATTCAATTTAAATTGATAACAAACTAAATTAAATGTCGATAAATTAAATTAAAAATTTCAAACCAGAAAAAAAAAATTGAACTATGAGTATAAATATAGTATGTTAGAATTTAAAAAGACATGAAGAAAGAATGACATTTTATAATGTCAAAACTAAAGAAAATACAAAATGTCAAAAAGTAAAAAGAATACAAAAAACATTTTTTTGTTAAGTTTATAGCTTTTTTGTATGTAACAGCAAATATCCAAAGCAAGAGGGGGCGCGGCCCATTATAACAATAAACAATAATGAAGCAACATATGTAAGGTACAGAACTGGCTGAACATCAACAAACTGCTGCATTTGTGCAAGTCGACCTTGCGCTTACGTCAGCACAACTGGACCGATCATAATGAGATTCTTGCATTTATACTTATTTAGGGTTCCCTAATTAAATTGTCAGGTATTAAAATCATAGGTCAATTGTGTTTCACTCATCACATTAATTATTTAAATGCTTGAACGAGTGAACATTTACATGAACTTTGGTGCAATGTATAAAAATTTCGTCACAGTGTTTGTTAACGAACTCCTCTGAAACGTTTGGATCAATGTTTTATTATTTTTTTGTGTATATTTGGTAAGTCGTAGCTATTTTGTATCCTCCTACATCCACGCCCATTTTTTTTAAATAATTTATATAACAGAACAACATTGGTCGGGTCAGCTACTAATAATGATACTAACTACAGAAGGCGGCAAATAACTTGGGGTTCTGTTTAAAGGGAAGCTTGCACCACCCATAATTCCATACTTTTTGACGCTCGAGCTACCAAACTACAAAAATCTCTTGTCAACGCAATTGCCGCGTTCTATACAGTGTACAGTACGGTCGTTCTAACTTGATATAACTTAGCGTGCCTGAAGCTAGGCTCTGCGAACTTTAGCGCTTGTGCACTCGTAAATAAAGGAGTTAGAAAATAAATGTGATAGCAATAACAACAGCTAATGGCATATATTTTTTTACGAGTGCACAAATACTAAAGTTCGCAGAGCCGTACTGTACAGCTGTATGATCATTTCAATGTTCTTCCTACCCTAACTTCCTACCATTTTAACGGTAGGAGTTCAATATTGACTTGTCTGCACTGTCCTTACATAATTTATGTGCGGTAATATGGAAATATTGTAAAGATAACAATTTTTTTAAAAGAGTAACCATGGAGTTTCTTGCCGGTTCTTCGGAAAAAGGAAACGACCAATTTGGAACCGTGCACTAGCTTCTGACGTTTTATAAGTGCCCACGTGAAATAAAAAATTAAAAAATTATGTCGTCTAAGAATTGTATGTACGGAACCCATTCACGAGCCAATCAAATTACCCCATCCCATTTTTTTTTGTTACCAGTTTTAAGCAGCATTATTTTCGATGATTAAACCGTCGATTGAAGTGAGTATCGTTTGGTTATTAGCGAAGTAAACTAGTTAATGTGTTAGGGTAATTACGTGATTATACGGGTTGCACTCTATCGGCGCTAGGCGTTACAAAATTGTAATATTTGAATATATTAGTGGCAGTGAAGAGGTGTGGAAGTGTGTTGAAAGGTATTTAGTTTTTTTGTTTCGGTTGTAAATGCGGTTACTGTGTTCAAAACTTGTGAATCTATATAACTTAAAGTGTATATCAAATTGGAAAGACGTTGGTAAACTTATTTAATTTAATTGAATAATAATGTTAAAGTATGAATGAAAAAATAATAAAATTGTTTATTAAAATTGAATTACCTTTACGGACATAGGTATAAACATGTAAAATTCAGCAACGCGCACTGAGCCCGCGCGGTGGATATTTTTAATATATGAGTTATGGAGAGTCGAAGTTCACGTAAAATAACAGATTTTTAGAGGTCTTTACTGGATTACTCTTGCAGAAATGTATGGTTTGATTTTTATAGATGCTTAGATAATATCCACACGATATCAGTATATCCAAAATATCTGAAGAAAGATGTGTAATAAAATCATAATCACGTAAGAGCTGTTGCATGAAAATGTACGTCGCGTTGATCGCTATTAACCTACAATGCGTCATCAAGCAGGATTTATCGTCTATGATCAAGTGCTGCCCTGTAAGAAGTCCTCCAGAGTCTTCTGATTTGAAGGTGAATGAGGAAGTGCACATGGACCTGTCGGGCACAGCTATTTCATACAGGTTAGCTGTGATACGATATATCTGCATGTCAATAATAGTGTGCATAATATTCTGGTTCATCTTTCGCACATATTGTTCTAGTACACAGTCATTTCTCTTGCATTTCCTGTCCTCGTGCGATCCTAGCTATGTTAGCTACCGTCTCGGTCTACGAGCGTCACAAAGTGGTGTGACACGCGCATATTGTTCTAGTTCACAGTCATCTCTCTTGCATCTCCTGTCCTCGTGCGATCCTAGCTAGGTTAGCTACTGTCACGGTCTGTGAGCGTTACAAAGTGGTGTGACCCGCGCATATTGTTCTAGTTCACAATCATCTCTCTTGCATCTCCTGTCCTCGTGCGATCCTAGCTAGGTTAGCTACTGTCACAGTCTGTGAGCGTCACAAAGTGGTGTGACACGAGCATATTGTTCTAGTTCACAATCATCTCTCTTGCATCTCCTGTCCTCGTGCGATCCTAGCTAGGTTAGCTACTGTCACAGTCTGTGAGCGTCACAAAGTGGTGTGACCCGCGCATATTGTTCTAGTTCACAATCATCTCTCTTGCATCTCCTGTCCTCGTGCGATCCTAGCTAGGTTAGCTACTGTCACGGTCTGTGAGCGTCACAAAGTGGTGTGACACGAGCATATTGTTCTAGTTCACAATCATCTCTCTTGCATCTCCTGTCCTCGTGCGATCCTAGCTAGGTTAGCTACTGTCACAGTCTGTGAGCGTCACAAAGTGGTGTGACCCGCGCATATTGTTCTAGTTCACAATCATCTCTCTTGCATCTCCTGTCCTCGTGCGATCCTAGCTAGGTTAGCTACTGTCACGGTCTGTGAGCGTCACAAAGTGGTGTGACACGAGCATATTGTTCTAGTTCACAGTCATCTCTCTTGCATCTCGTGTCCTCGTGCGATCCTAGCTAGGTTAGGTACTGTCACGGTCTGTGAGCGTCACAAAGTGGTGTGACACGAGCATATTGTTCTAGTACGCAACTATACTTTCCCCGGATACGCACGGCTTGTTAGGTATGGCTGGAGTTGTGAGAGGTAGCGAGTGCGGGTATTCTAACAAGACAGATGTGGATGTTATAGGCTTTTTATCCGACTACCATAGAAGGGTTATAATAATTTATTACTTTGCAAACATGATTAAAATAGTTCACAAGTATTTTTTGTAACAAAGTTGCCTACAATCAATGCCTACAGTCTCAAATGGTAGGCGATGATGTGGTCGACGATGGAGCACGCTTGCCTAGAAGTAACCTATTCACTCTTGATTTAAAGACCCCTAGGTTGGAGTTATCTGGAAACACAGACTCCGACAGGGAATTCTACTCTTAGCAGGAGTGGAATTGTAACTCGAGTAGGATTTAGTAAGTAAAAGTCTGGTACACCCTATCTTTCCATCCTAAGTAGTAATTCATGGAATTTAATACTTTTGTAGACCATTTATTATTATTTTTTTTGCTATTTTGCTATGACCTAGTGCTTGACTGCGATCCCACCTGATGGTAAGCAGTGATACAATCGTTGATAGTGAGGCGCACTAGTTTATTAAGAGCCTATTCACTCTAGCCTTGAAGAGACTTAATTTATAATCCGACGGAAAGACTCAGCTGGTAAACTGTTCCAGTCTCTCGATGTAAGCGGTATAAACGACGTGGCAAAACGCTTAGTCAGGACCGTAGATGACTCAACAACGGAAGGGTGGATATTTGCCGTACGGTTGTGCGATGGTTAAATTGACTAGGTCAATCTTTAGGTTACTTTACTGCAGTTACTAAATCGCTATCAGCTTACCCCCTGTCCCCCTCGCTACGCACTATGTGTAAACACAGTGGTAGACTAGGTAATTACACGGTGCGCATGCGGTGATGTGTTTCACGCACTGTGCTCCCCTTAGTAGCGCCCACTGTGCTCCGGATCGTGAGGAATGACAACAAAAATATATGCATAGGGTATACGGGAAATATAAGTTGAATAGTTGAACCAAAATGGCGATGGATTTTAAATCCGCAAAATGAAATGAATGAAAAAATAAATGAATGATGATAAATGAATGAATGAACGTAATGAATGTTGGTGTCTCAATCGAAGATGGGGGATGCGTGAAACCATAGCAACGACGGCCATTTTGGTTCAACTTATTTGTTAAAAAAATAAAGTTTAAAAACTAACACCCGACTACTTAAAAACACTCTCTAAAAAGTACGAAACAAGAAAACAAGAAAGCCGTGGTCGTATACCACTTTTTTTAATTTATTATTCTTATGGCATACGACCACGGCTTTCTTGTTTTCTTGTTTCGTACTTTTTAGAGAGTGTTTTTAAGTAGTCGGGTGTTAGTTTTTAAACTTTATTTTTATTTAACATATTTTGGAGTTCTAAATAGGTTAATCTTGGGTTCATTGATTTCTCAGCCCATGAATACAGGTAAAGTCACAAGCAAATGCTAGTAATATATATATATTCAAAATGTACAAGTAAAGCGCTTTCAAATGATACCAAACACGGCATATTTATCTTAACTTTATTTTTTTACTTCGTATGTTTTGTCCGCTAGAGGGCGCCACATTAGATTTTGTGAAATCCCATATAGCCTATAACCAGCGGACAATTAAGACGCTTCTAATGATATGTCATTTGTCGAATTCTGATAAGTAGTTTAGAAGTTACGAGGGAACAGATGAACATCCATACCCACATACATACATACAGGTCAAAATCATAACCCTCCTTTTGCTTCGCCGTAGTCGGGTAAATACTATACTGATTTCAGAAATGGTGACTGAGTGATAACAGCCCCGATGAGTTGTAGGTCGTGGGTTCAAAACATCGTTACGAAACCGGCATATCCAGGAACCAAAAATTCGAAGACGTGACATCCGCCAACCCACACTAAGCCCGCGTGGTGGTATGCGGCCTATTCCCTCACCTAGAGAGTAGGCCTGTATCATCATCATAGGAACATTAAAAAGGCTGATGACGATGATGATAAACAGATATCTGTAAGGTTGCCGACACAGCGAAAAGACTTGCCAAACTTAAGTGGTAATTGGTAGGACACAATGCACGCAGAACAGATGGCAGTTGGGGCCGAAAAGTTCTGGAGGGGCTGTGGCACAAGGTCGACCGACCAGATCAGGGTTGCTGGAGTCCGATGTAAGCAAGACGCACAGGACCGGTCTTTGTGGCGGTGCCACTGGGCCCCGCGGCAAATTACCTCCCCTAAAGTGGAGACCTGAATCCAGTGGAACGTTAAAAGGCTGGTACTATGCTATGACTTTTAAAACTGTTAGTAAACATAAATCAATTAACTTTCAATATCCCAGACACCTACATCAGCACCTCACAGCTTTCCACCGCAAATTGTCTGGCGACCACAACCGCTCTGTCGTGATGTACACCTCGGTATGGCTGTATTATTGATAGTGAAACTTAATGTACGGGAAAATAAGGCTTTTGGAATAGTGTCAGGGCCGGATTTAGACTTCGGCGGCTTAAGAGGGACGATTTATCCATACAAACGTAATACCAAAATCATTTGCAAGTCCAGCATATTTCAATCATATTATGGTGATATTTGGATTTAGACAATATTTATCTAGGTTCCCAGATCTTTCTTTTTTAAAAATGCTTAATCTTTTTTAAAAAATGATTTTGGTATTACGTTTGTATGGATAAATCGTCCCGAACCGGCCTCTTAAAGGGAAAGTATTTCCAGTAGTGAGCCAGAATTGTAGAAAAAAAAAGACAATTTAATTTTTATTTGAAAGCCATTATACATGGTAGGCGTACGTGTATGCGCATCACAATAAATGACTACTATGGGACTAATCTAGCTGGTTCCTTTCCTATTCATCTATTATTCTACTGAGTAGAATGTACTTTACGGGTACTTCATCATCATCAACAGCCTTTTTAATGAAGGAATGAGCCATAATCCACCACGCGGGCCCTGTGCGGATTGGTGGATGTCACATGTCTTTGAATTTTTGGCTCTAGGTTTCCTCACGATGTTTTCCGTCACCGTTTTGAAAGAAGTGGTGATGAAATAAACTACACAAAGAAATGCGCCTGACTGGGTTTGAGTCCGCGACCTACAGCTCGTAAGTCGGAGCCGTTACCACTCGGACGCCAGTGCTCTCACTACTTATGGACAGACAAAATATAATTATCGCGGGTTATATACTATTCATGTCGAAGAGTCGTCAGCGAGCCGGATTAAATAAATGCTTTCATGGGCCGGTAATAGCATAGACGAAAAGAATCTTAAGTAGCTTTTCGTTTGTTAATAATTTAATCAGATTCTAAATAAATATATGACAATAAAATTGTATACAATAATATAAATTGACGACAGTAATTATTTAATTGCTTGGAAAATAACATACATCATCATTATCATTACATCATCATCATCATCATCAGCCTTTCAATGTTCCCACTGCTGGGACACAGGCCTCCTCTCTAGGAGAAGGAATAGGCCATAATCCACCACGCAGGCCCAGTGCTGATTGGTGGATGTCACATGTCTTCGAATTTTTAGTTCTACGACATGCCGGTTTCCTCACGATGTTTTCCTTCACCGTTTTGAGAGCAGTGGTGATGAAATAAATTACACAAAGTAATGCGCCTGGCTGGGTTCGAATCCGCGACCTACAACTCGTAAGTCGTATCATTACATAGTATAAAACAAAGTTTTTTTTTTTTACTTGCAATAAACTAGTGCTTGACTGCGATCCCACCTGATGGTAAAGCAAAGTTGCTATGTCTCTATGTATGCTTTAAAACTACGCAACGGATTTTGATGCGTTTTTTTTTATAGATATAGTGATTCAAGAGGAAGGTTTATGTGTATAATACATGCATAATATATTAAATATCAGTATCAAGTCAAAGCTGGGGCGGGTCGCTAACTAGTTATAAATAACTAGCTTTTGCCCGCGGCTTCGCCCGCGTGGTATTGGGGTTGGGGTTTCCGGGATAAAAAGTAGCCTATGTCCTATTCCGGAGTGTATCCTATCATTATCATCAGCCTTTTAATGTTCCCACCGCAGGGACACAGGCCTCCTCTCTAAGAGAGGGAATGGGTCGTAATCCACCTCGCGGGCCCAGAGCGGGTTGGTGGATGTCACATGTCTTCGAATTTTTGGTTCTAGGACATGCCGGTTTCCTCACGATGTTTTCCTTCACCATTTTGAGAGTAGTGGTGATGAAATAAATTACACAAAGTAATGTGCCTGGCTGGGTTTGAACACGCGACCTTTAACACGTAAGTCGGGGCCGTTACCACTCGGCCACCACTGCTCGTATAAGTGTATCCTATACCTGTGCCAAATTTCATCCAGATCCGTCTAGCCGTTTTGGCGTGATTGAGTAACAAACATCCAAACATTGTAACTTTCGCATTTATAATATTAGTAAGATTTGCACGCTTGCTTGCAGGCAGAATACAGTGAATTTTAGGTAATAAGAACTTTCTTTGTAAACAATGTATTTTTAGCAAATAAAAATTTTGATTTGATTTGATTTAAACTAATGTTACAGACTTCGGGTTCGTCATATACCAGCTCGACATGAAAACTCCTTAGTACATACTTGACATTGTAACTTCTTGGTCTATTGACGCGAATAATTATAAATAAACGATTATAGCGCCTTCCGCTTGTCAGCTTCCGGTACATCAAATAATTAGTAAAAGTTATTATATTGTGCATTATTCTTTGATATATATTATTGTTAATAATTAATATTTAAGGAGCCATTTTTTTAGATTATTCAATTGTAAATTAATAGTATTGTATTCGTGTGTGTTATAAAAGCCGCTGTGTTGACAGTTTTCCTTTTCTTAAGTCTCTTTAGTTACGATTGCTAAGCAAATAACATTATGAGAAAATTACTCGCTACTGTAATATTTAAATTATAATTATAAACTTGTTGAATGAGAAGTATCCTTGTTTTACTGTGGCCAACCTGATGTAACAGTTGATTTACGAGTAAACTAAGCTAAAAAATATACAAAGCTGCAATGACCCATGTATTAGTGTTACGTCAAAATGCCAGCAAGTAACTTTATGGTTATTTTTATGATCAGCCCGGTTAGTGACCGCATCATAACATAGTAGCCCATATTAGGTGAGGCCCATGTGGAGCCGGCGACTGCGGTCAGCTGTGTAGGCGGCAGCCATTTTTGTTTTTTCTTACCAGTTCAATTAAAATTAAATAACAAAAATAGTTTTTTCGTTTGAAATACCAAAACGCGTACGGATCTCTAAACTGTAGTCATAAGAAACATTAACTTTTATTAGGAATAACAAAAAGTCTCTAAGTAAATTGAATAATTAGTTATTGGACGTGTTTTTTTATATGGTGGGCAAAAATCATCAAATGACGAATTCCACTCTTGGGCGGAAAACAGTGTCAGACTCTTACTGACTAAACACCTCACCCTGTTCCTTCTTTGCCCTTCGCACTGGGGCCAAGCCTATCTTTCAGAAAAAGACCCTGGGCCCCAGAAGGCCTCGAAAATTTAGCAGTCCCTACGGTTTTGCTGACAATTCCTTGAGGTGCGCGGAAACAGCCCGCCAACGACGACTTGGCTTGGTCCGGACTGTTACCAGACAACCGGACGGCGAGCTACCCATTGTTCGCCGTCCGCAAGCCCGCGCCTACGGTGACCTGAAGCCGGGATCGGAATCCCGGCGGCGTTTGGGACGCCTGCCACTTTTCCTCGCTTCGGACCATGACTTCTACCAAGGCTCGGCGCGAGAGATCGCCGCCGCCGATCGCTCCCACGAGGACACGGCTGCGAAGTCATTGTTGATGATTTCTCGCCCTATAAAAATTACGGACTTCCACCGCTTGTGTAAAACCTCAACGTATGTTCTCCCATCCATTAATTAACCGCATCAAACGCCGCTTAACCCCACAACACACCAACAAGTGCAATAACACTAAAAACTAACCATCGAAGGCCAACTTTAACTGACAGTTAATCACCTAACCCACGTTAGGACATCCCATACTAATTGCATGCGAGCTTACAACACCGCAATTTACTTTAACAGAACAATAGAATCGGAGTTCCGTAGGCGAATAGTAGGATGTAACGATGTTCCGTACGCTTTCGCAACATGTGAGTCACAGAGGTAGATGACATTGTATAGGCGTCAGATTGTGTTGTGGGAGGAAACGAAAATAGAAGTGCTTTTTATTTTGTCAGAGTTTTTTGACGTTGCTGATTGCTTTTGACCGTATTTGTTATGTCAGAAATTACGTTTTGATTTGGTATTTTGTAATTTTGTTTGTGGTTTTTTGTTTTGGTCAAGCTTTATAAGCCTTTTAATGTTACCAACTTGCTGCAAGTCAAGCCTCTTCTCTAGAAGAGGGAATGGGCCGTAATCCACCACGCGTGCCCAGTACAGGATAGTGGATGTCATAGTTATAATTTTTGGTTTTATTTTTTTTTTTTGTAAAAAAAATTACATGCTAGAGAAAATATAAACCAAAAGTTTCAACTGCAATCTAACAGCAGTTTCAGTTCGGATGTAGTTTGAATGCAGTGGATACGACTGCAATAGAACTGCAAACTAAACATGCAGTCCGAATGCAGCGTGTTACCAGGGCCCTGTGGTCAAGGCAAGGAAGGACCGGGGTAGGTTGTTTGTTCAGTAAGAGTCTGACAGTGTTTCCCGCTCCACCCAAGAGTGGGATTCGACATTGGATGATTTATACCTACCATAAAAAAAGCCTGATGGTAAAAAACGACGATGTATATTCTCATTTAAGATAGAAATGTGAATATACATCGCCGTATTAAAATTCATTGCATTCAGCACACGGCCATTTATTAGCATTGCAAAACTGTCTGTAATTTGACGTAGGAGTTACTGATGAGCTGCATCTCTTGTGAAGGTCACACTGTCTTGAGGAGACGCCTATTGTTGTGGTATCGAGGTGTAGGAGGCACTTATCTAACTGCTCATCTCGGTGTTTTAAGATTTTTGCTTTAATTGTTGCTTAACGGCTGTCTCATCATCAGCCTTTTAATCTTCCCACTGCTGGGACACAGGCCCCTCACCACGCGGGCCCAGTGCGGATTGGTGGATGTCACATGTCTTCGAATTTTTCGTTCTGGGACATGCCGGTTTCCTCATGACTTTTTCCTTCACCGTTTTGAGAGCAGTGGTGATGAAATAAATTACACAAAGTGATGCCTGGCTGGGTTTGAACCCGCGACCTACAACACGTAAATCAGGGCCGTTACCACTCGGCCACCACTGCTCTCGGCTGTCTAAACCTTTCTAATCTTACAGCACTTTTGGTGGAGTTTTTTTTATGGTGGAAAAAATCATCGAATGACGAATGCTGCCCTTAGGCGGAGCACCATTTTCTTCACCGTTTTGAGAGTAGTTGTGATGTAATAAATTAAAGTAATGAGCCTGGCTGGGTTTGAGCCCACGACCTACAACTCGTAAGTCGGGGCCTTTACCACAAGGCAACCACTGCTGTAAATCCGTATACTGCTCAAAATTATTGCCGAATGGATTTTTTTTTATGGTGGCAAAAATCATCGTATGACGAATCCCAGCCTTGGGCGGAGCAGGAGACAGTGTCAGACATCTACTGACTAAACGACCCACCGTTCCTTCCTGCCTCAATTCCAGGGCCCCGGTGCTCCGCTTTCGTATCAACCCTTGACCCCGGAAGGCTTCGACCCTGCTGGGCCCCTACAGTGGTGAGCAATTCACTGCTCTGCAGCGTGTCACGGGTTCTATTACTGCAAGGTACATTTCACAGGTCTAGTCTAGTTTTTCATTTATCTAACTACTAGCGACCCGCCCCAGCTTTGCACCTGTATTATGCACATAAACCTATTATAAAAAACCGCATCAAAATTCGTTGCGTAATTTAAAAGATCTAAGCATGCATAGGGACGAAGTGACTTTGTTTTATACTATGTAACTAGCGACCCGCCCCAGTTTCGCATGGGTACTTATATTGAATATATTATGAATGTATTATGCACATAAACCTTCCTCTTGAATCACTCTATCTATTAAAAAAAAAAAGCATCAAAATCCCTTGCGTACTTTTAAAGATCTAAGCGTACTAGATAGCGATCTAAGATACCAAAATTAAACGTGATATGGGAACTTAATGTCTTAGGCAATCTCTACCAGTCAACCTAGATAGTGACGGAAAACTTAATTTTTATTTTGTTTCGCTCCAACATCTGTAGCTATTATAATTTTGAAGTCGCAGTTTTTGTCAGAGCCAGCCATGTAAGCTCCCAAAATAAATGGCTCGACCAGACGATTCCGAAACTGTCACAAATAGGAAACAATAAAATTGACTTTTAAGATTGAACTAGAATAAATGCCACCGCCTGCATTAGACTGCTTAAAAAGCGACTTTTTATAACTTTTTCTCGTATCTTGCGGTTGAGTTTTTTGACAATAAGTAACACCAATAAAATTTTTGTTTGATTTCTCTGATGATTCAAGGAGTCAAATAAAGTAATGCGCCTGGCTGGGTTTGAAGCCGCGACAATCGAGGTATTCCACTTTGGGCACCCGCTAAAACGGCAACCGAGTGAATGGCACCTGAGGTATTCCACTTTGGGCATCTGTTGGTACTTTTTGCCGGTGCCAAATTGGAATATTTTTAATTTAAAAATTTATTCCACCTACGGATTAGTAGTTACTAGTGTTGGGACATTGATGTATTATTTAATTTTTTTTAAGATGTGAATATTACATTTTCTATTATAGTCAGTACTGACACTGAGTTTAGTAACATGATAATAAGGGTCGTTAGCACTCGGGCACCTTTGGGAGATAAATGGAGAAACTGACTGACCGACTAAAATATTAACGCACAGCCGAAACTACTGGGCCTAGGAGAGTGAAATTTTGCATTTTGCTTTTTATGACGTAGGCGAACATTAACAAAGGATTTTCCAAAATTTACCCCCTAAAGAGATGAAACGCGTGTCCAAGTTTGTGCGAAAACTTATTTTCACGCAGGCAAAGCCGCTGGCAGAAACCTAGTACTCCATATAAACTCTATAAATAAAACGGTTTCTTAATAAAAAAAACTAAATTTCCATTTCATTTGAAATACGTAACCAAAACCTGTCCAATAATGATTCATTTGACACAGAACCTAAGCCAGGATGTCACGGTTGATCAGGCTCCAATTGCGCCAATCATCCAATTAGACGGACTTGTACTAATTCGTTCGTTTGTTATTTTGTAGACTTTTAGTAGGCTGAGATAGAGTTTAATTGATTTTATGTAATTAGCTGTTGCCCGCGGCTTTGCTCCCGGCAACAGAAAAATGTGATAAATGAAGAACCGCTCGACCGATTTTGTTCAAACTTCACATAAACTATTTTCTAAATAGTCTTAGTAGCTAGTTATAAATGACTACAGCTATAATTAGCTTGAAAAATCAGACTAATATATATATGATAAATAATCTGACTGATAACAATATTATAAATAATAATATGATACTAATGATAATATGATAAATAATCCGGACTGGCCTGTTAGTCTAGTAGTTAGTGACCCCGACTGCTATGCCGTAGGTCGTGGATTCGATTCCCACCCAGGACAAATGTTTGTGTGATGAGTACGATCTTTTGTTCTGTGTCTGGGTGGAATTTATCTATCATATGTATGTATTTAGAAATATATAGGTATGTTTATCAGTTGTCTAGTACCTATAACACAAGCTCTGCTTAGCTTGGGACTAGACGGCGTTGTGTGATAGTTGTAAAATATTATATTATATATAATCTAGTCCAGTTTTGAGAAGGTTAAAAGGCAAAAAAGCGAGAGACGCTAAGGACAGTGAAACAAATTGTCGGTTCGTGTTACCACTTAATATGTGATGCCACAACCTTAAAGTGAAGAAAGCGACTGCACGGCTGGCGCAGTAGTTGAGCGTTTGACTGCTGCGCTGAAGGTCGCGGGTGCGATTCCTGCACGGAACAAATATTTGTATGGCCTACTACAGATAGGTGTTCTGGGTCTCGGTATATTGTGTACGTGACTAATAGACGTAATTTTAAAAAAAAATTAATACAGGATTACCCCATGGAGAGTCAAAGTTCACAGTCAGAGATCTTTACTGGATTACTGTCACACACATTTATGTTTTGATTTCTATAGAAGGCTAGATAATATCCACAAGATATCTGTATATCCAAAATGTGCAATAAAATCATAATATATTATTATATTATTATCAATATATATAAAAATCAATGCCACTTTTCGTTGTAATTTTGTAACTCGAGAACGGGCTCAACTATCCAAACCAAATGTTTAGACTTTTTTCGGATTTTTTATTAGATGGTTTATGTGAAGTTTGCACAAAATCGGTCGAGCAGTTCTTCATTTATCACAGTTTTCTATTGCCGGGAGCGAAGCCGTGGGCAAAAGCTAGTTATTATTATATTATATAATAACAGTAAGAGCGGTTGTATGAAAATGTATCTCTTGTTTTGCAACTCTTAATAGGTCAGAACAATTCCTGGTTTTAGTCATACCGTCTCCCATTTTATTACCTTCATAAATAAGTCATCTTCCACTTTACTGGCCACCCCTCTCGGTCCCCGGCGTGATACCGGCATATTTGAGCACATTCTACGCGTTACGTACCACAGAATAATGCTCACATTCCGCTTTCTAACCAACGCGTAATTTACTTAATTAACTAAACATATCTACGAAATGTTGGAACCGTCAAGCGGGAGACGGGTTTTAGCATGTGGGTAACGTTATTGTTTATTGTATTAAGTTTCTCAGCGGCTTTGAAATATTAGGGTTCTGTATCTCTAAAGGAAAACGGAACCCATATACATAGGATCACTTTGTTGTACGTCTGTCTGTCAAGACACTTTATCTCGGGGATGCGTGGAGTAATCGAGTTGAAATGAAAACCAATCAAACTTCTGGGTTGACGAAAAAAAATACAGAAACTTATGTCACAAAAAACGTACAATTTTACCATAAATTTTACACTATCAACCTTCACCCAACCAACCAAAACCAAAATTCATAGAGAACTTATACACCAAATAAAGTCCATAAATAAAACGGTTTCTAAATAAAAAACACTAAATTTCCATTCCATTTCAAATATTTGACACAGAACCTAAGTCAGTACTTCCCGCTGACCACGAATTCTGAAATTTGGCAAAGCAATGCCTAAATGGCATTGCACAGGTATAATAAATCTAAAAACAGTAAATTTGCTGTTGCTTCAGAAAACAAAATAAAAATGCGATTCGGAAAAATCAATTGGAAACTCCATTCGAGAATTAACCTACTTAGATAGGTAAAGTACGTACGGAACCCTCGGTGTATGATTCGAATTCGCACTTGCCCAGTTTTTTATTGTTGATAGCCGTGTTTGACTACCATCTCACCTGATGGTAAGCGATGATATGGTCGTGGACCAACGCTAGCCTGAAGCACAGAAATAAACCATTGAGTGGAAATATGTGTAATGAGTGCAGGATTACGATTATTAATTTTTTCATTTAAACTACTGTGATTCATATTGGCACGCCGAAATTAAAGGCAGAATAAGAGACAAATTTTAATTATACTTTTAACCTTCTAAACCGAACTCCGGCGTTGGCACATCTTGTCTTTCTATTATGTCTCTAATTACGGTATTCGAAAGGTTAAGCAAATATTTCTTTCTTTCTTCCTTTCTTTCGTTCTTTCTTTCTTTCTTTCTTTCTTTCTTTCTTTCTTTCTTTCTTTCTTTCTTTCTTTCTATCTTTCTTTCTTTCTTTCTTTTTTTCTTTCGTTCTTTCTTTCGTTCTTTTTTTCATTCTATTTAAAATGACTTAAATTTTTAACGGATCCCTAAAATCTGGTTTACAGTTAACAGGTGCTATACAATTAACTACTCGTTGTTTATTTTGGAAAAATGTGATTTCGTAAGTTTATTAGTGTCTGGTTTTATTAGTTCTATGTTTACAACCACGCCGGCGGGCCGTGGTTTATAGAAAACTAAATTATAGGAAGTTATTATAAAGCAATTTATCGAAAACAGATTCCTTATGTAACAGATTTACATAAAAAACGTGATATCTCGTCTTTATTCCGTTTATCAGTGAGACTATTTTTATGATTTTTACATTTACATGAAGCAAGTTAAGCCTCTTTTGGAGAAGTTGGAGTTGGAGAAGAATGCTTCGTGAATACGAAAAGTTACCATGTGGATAAGTAGAATTACTTATCCTACCATGTGGAAAAGTAATTCTACTTATCCTTAAGTCGAGGCTTTTTGCTAATCGGCCACCAAAGCTGTAAATCCTTATACCTACTGCTAAAAATTCTTGCCATATGGATTTTTTTTATGGTGGGACACAGTGTCAGACTCTTACTGACTAAACGAGCGACCCTGTTCCTGATTAGCCTTCAGACCGGGGTCGGACCTTCTTTTCAGAAACCGGACCGGGGCCCCAGTAGGACTCGGCCGTCGGCCCTGTAGTTGGACCTCTACATTTACTGACAACTCCTTGAGGCGCGCGGGAACAGAGCGCACCTTCGAGGACTTGGCTTGGTCGTGACCCTTGGGGCCTATGTCCAACAGTGAACATCTTTCGGCAGAAATGATTATGATAACAATGATAAATCTATTCATCTTCTTAGCGTGTCGATGTCAAATCTAGTTACATTTTTTGCCTGCCCAGTGTTCGATCACGGCATTGCTGCCCACTGATGCTGTCATTAGGTACCTACGTGAACAGGTAATAAGGCACGTGGTGGAGGATGGAAGGTGGGAGATGGTCTGCAGAGAGACGTCGCACAAACACTGAAGATTAGAACCGTCCGAGAACCCCCATCTGTGGATCGAATGACGAATCCCGCTCTTGGGCGAAGCGGGAAACAACGTCAGACTCTTACTGACTGAAAAACCTACCCCATCCCTTCCTTGCCTTATTCCCAGGCCCTGGTGTTACGCTTTCGCATCAACCCTTGGCGTAGGAGGCGCGCCCAACCTAGGTGCGAAACCTGTTCGGAGTTTTCCATGGCCACCTATGTGTTTAAAAGCTTTTAAGACAATCTTTAGCTAGTCAGTATTTAAATCTAGAAACTACAATGTTTTTTCTTTACCACACGTCACGCACAAGGTACAATCAAGTCCATAAGTAATAGTTTAATCATAGACAATAATGATAGCATGTGACAGTTGGTTTCCCGCGCAAATTGACAGTTGTGGGACTGTAATGGCGGACAGCGGGTATAATGAGGTTTAATAATTGATCTATGAGATTTTAACTGGTTATTAGTTGATGAGGCATTGGCCGTTAGCGGTGGAGTATAGCACTGGTAGGTTGTCAACCTGGCGACCACGGAACTTTATGCAAGGTTTAAATCGCAAATGAGTTCTGTGGGACTGATGATAGAAAACAAAGAGCAAATGAAAGACAGGAGGTGGGCTTTTAGTCCGTAAAAGTTTGACACTCCCGCTCTCTCCATCCAGAGTAGGAAAAAAAATCACATTCCCGCTGTTACCTCTTAAATTTTCTTTGAAATACATACCGACTAATAATATTTCAAGTTTTTGTTTGTATTTTGTGATTTTTATTGATACTGTAAATTTAGATACCAATTATTTGTTTATGAATAAATAACTACGACTGTGGAAATACAAAGATATCAAGAAAAGTACCTACCTCCTAAGTAGTTATCTTTATGAAAAACTGACATGATCGCAGCACACAATTGGTGCAAAACATGTCGTCAACAAATTCTAAAAATATTAAATATAAAAATACTAATCTTGTTGGTAGTTATATTTTCGAGCCGTTTAGGGTTGAAACTCTCGGATCGTGGGGTCCGAGTGCCCACAAGTTGTTTAATGAACTTTCTAAACGACTTGTTGACACTTCGCGTGACCCAAGAGCTGGCTTTTACCTTGGGCAAAGAATAAGCATTGCCATACAGCGTGGCAATGCGGCCAGCCTTTTGGGCACTTTACCGGTCGACAGCGATGCGGAAGAGTTTTTTGACGCTTTATTAGATTAGGTATTTTTAGTTAAGTTAATTAGGGTTATGTAGTTTTAAGGTTAGATATCTAATTATTTGTACAGTTTACTAAATAAATTAATTTAAGTGTCAAAAAAAAAAAAATATATATTAAATTATACGATTTTTTAGGGTTCCGTAGTCAACAAGGAACCCTTATAGTTTCGCCATGTCTGTCTGTCTATCTTGCCTAACGTGTGATATATTGTAGAATAGGTTATGTTTAGAAAATATGGAAAATCTCAAAAGTAGAACTTTTTATAAACTTTCTAGGAAAATTATTTTGAACTTAATAGGATGGCAGTGGCGAAGGGTGGATATTATCTGAAGGGAAGCCGGAGCGTAATGTCAACTCACCTAATGCAGCACACTCCATGATGCAAAAAAATAGGATTAACATTGCGTTGCACACCAAAAATCTGTTAATTACAGCAGTCTACATGAATGAATGTCATTTCAAAATGATGTCCGCAATCCACCGCAATCCAACACACAAAATAAATGTACAGTTCACCTGGTTCACCACCATAGTTCACCACACAACAATATTAAAAACAAATAAGAAACGACAAGAAAACAATATCAAAACATCGAATTATTCGCGCCAACCAAACAATTAGCCGCCATGTCAATTTTATCGTATAAAAAATCCTGCAAAATAAAATGTATTATTCGCCAGTAAGAATTATAAACAGCTAAATTCATTCTTATTTTGAATCATTATAGTCAAATAGGAATTAATTTTTCTGTCTCGCTCGCACGACAGACGCGAGACAGAAAAATTGCATTACAGCGCTGTGTAGGTATGGTCTTGAACGTGGACACCTGTGCATTACTCGTATTATTATTTATTTTACTCATAATAACCCGGTGCGCAGCGGCTTATTTTGGTACAATTTAGTTGTTTATGCAAAGCTTGACACAGATGTCGCTGTGTACGTGTGACCCCATAATAAAAAAATTGCATAAAAAGTTGTCAATAAACTTTTAGCATTGTTAGAGTTTTACTCATCGTTTTACATTTATTTTATAGTCTAGTAGTAAACAAATACGACTAAAGGATTTTTGAAGGTTTTATGGGTATTGTGAAAACAAAAAATAAAAGATATTTTATAATAAGGCTTTTATTTATAACTCTTGCTTGTATAACAAACTTGCTCATTAAAATTTCACCTTTGAATTAACAAAATATTATAAAGTGAAACACTTCGACCAAAAGGTTTCTGGACATTGAGATAAGATGCTAAAATTATTAATTTACATTTTTTTCCCTAAAGTTACATAACATAAAGCACACAAAAAATATTTTTGACATTAACGGAACATAGTATGCATTGACATCAGTTTTAAAAATTTTATATGTTTTTATCAGACCTATTAAACGTTCAATATGTATTCGATTAGCAGCTAATTTCTGGTCATGTTTTAATTTGATCCCAGGTAATTGAGATAAACCTTTCAAAAAATTTGGCACAAGTAATGTAACATCTCTAGGTGCTAACAAATCTTGAATGTTAAATCCCCGATCTGCCATGATTCCATCACCTGGATTACATTTATGCATAAGATTACAGCGCTCTATGATTTGCCTGTCACTAGTTGATCCTCCATATCCTTCTGAACAATATGACAGTAGTCCACCAGGTGTAGATCCAACCAGAAACTTAATTGTGTTGTGATGTTTGTAAGTACTAAAAGTCGCCTGTTGTGATTTTGGGTTTTTAGGTCTTGTGATAGGCACTTCAGTTCCATCTATAATTACTCTGGTAATTTTATGGCTTTTTTTAAACTGTGATGGCATGAAATAATCAACGAGTTCTCTGCTTGGCCATATATTTAGTTTTGACCACAATTGGTGTACAAAATTGATCCATGTTACAAATACATTATCTACTTCTGATTTACTGATATCAAAGTGTTTTGATAGAATGAAATCATCTAAGTTCCTTCTGAGTTTCATTAGCATAAGTAAAAACTGATCTTCAATAGACATATTCATAATATGATTCCTACGATAACAAATACTGTGTGCCATCGGCAAAAGAGTTGATAAAATAGTCTTAAACTTCTCATAGCTTTCTAGTCCAGTATAGTATAGTATAGTTTCATTATCTGTCATAAGCTGATAGTTTGAAAAAAGCAAATTCAAAATTGGAGTCTGGGTAAATGAATTCACAAGCCTGATTGATCTTTCCGGTTCATCGCTAACTGTGTTTTCTTTCTCATGTGTTTTAATTTCAATTTCCATTTGTACTTCGGGTAGATTTTCTTCTTTATCAGAGACTTCATTTCTATCTTCCATGGAGTAATTACCAGTAAGTGTTTCTATAGGGTTCTGTGGAGGAAATAATTCTTTCTTTGCTGACCTTTCCATGTATCGATTTTGTCGTTCTATAGCAGATGTTGAAGGTTTAGGTGTCCATGGGAAAATGGAAGGAACAACACCTTTTTTTAAATGTCTACAAAGTGGTGGCAGTCCTGGAAATAAATTTCACTTATTAATTTCAATGACAACAAACACACGCATAATAAACTGTTTACTAGAAAACTGACAAACAAATATATGATAGAACGATTTCTAATAAGATAATCTTACCTGTCGTAGCACAAATTTCTTGATAATCGGATTCTTTAAAATGTTTAGAGCATAACCTCGAATTCTTTGAAGCTTTGAATTTTTTTATTTTTGTAGCTTTTTCCCATAACTTTTTTAATTTCGGATCGTTTGGAAATGTATGTCTTCCATTCTCATTGCACCCTACTATCACACATCGAGGCATTTTTTATTAAAACCAAAAAATAAAACTTTGTAATTCCTCCAAAATGTTTGTTATGGGTCAGAAATACAAAGCGCAGCCTAGCGGATGAAAAATGTACTATCCAGTAAACATCTCTATTTTCTGCGAGTTAAAAAGAGACAGAACGATTTAGAGAATAGGTGTTAGTTTATGGGAAAGTAAGAGATAGATGCATTGTATGGGATTTGGATGTTTGAAAAGGGAACTCGGTATTTTTCGGCTTAAGATTTTGACATTTTTATTTCAAAGTTGTAGGCATATAAAAAATTGGAAGTAAAATGAGCAATAGAACGAACTAACAAGGTCGTTGACCTGTAGAACAAATTTTCATAAGGGAAGCCGATGGGAATCGTGTTATATGGACTCTTCGCCACTGTAGGATGGACAGTTTTAAATTAAAAAAAAATGTTCTAAACTAATTAAATTAATTAAAATTGAACCGTACATGCAAGCATTTATTTAACTTATTTTACATAACCACGCAATCCGAAATTACCATACAGCACCATCTCTCGGGAAAGCGAGTTCCTAATTTATACATGGGCTACTTTGTGCTGTTGAATCGTAGTTTAAGGGTTCAGTTACTTTGTGAGAAATTTGTGACGGAAGGTAAACTACGGCACCCTACACTGAGCGTGGACAGACACGCTCTTAGCAAGTTTTTTACATCTTCAGATGTCTAATTCCAGTTCAATGTACATACTTAGGTACAGTTTATTATTTTGCTAAAAATATGATTTCAATTATGTACACGTAGCATGCAACATTTTCTGAGTAAGACAATCTAATTGCATTGCCTAATTAATTTAAAAAACTTATCAAAAACCAAGCTGCTTTCTTCATATTACATTGCATCATATACCACATATTTATATAAACCAATAAGTTTCAAGAATCTTGTCAGATAATGACGAGGAATATGACAAAAAATATGACAAAAGTATGACGCAAATCAAAACGGAGAAGTTTTTATTGATTTTTTTAAGCAATCAATAAACTGTTGATACTTGTTTTGTAAAAAGTTAAACGGTTTCGTTATATTGCGTTTAGTTGATCGTAACTACAACGTTATGTAAGAGTTCATATTCAAATAACGAATACCATACTTAACATGTTTGTGTAATATGCAAAGGACAAAAAAAAATCCGCGCTTTTTTAAATGTAAAATGTATAAAATTGTAACCAATATCGATGATATTTCAGTAAAAAAAAATGTTTTTGGTATTAAAATTTTAATTGTTTTTTTGTTTTTTACTGAAATTAAAGATTTGTAGGGTTCGATAAAATCGTTATTCTAATTGACCCCGAGCGTTTTTAATTTTAGAAGTAATTTATTCCTCCTTTTTCATTAACAATATTAAAATAACAATTGTATACCGTTTAAATTTTAAAAAATCTATTTTTTTTTACCTTTGGATGTTAGTCAAAGACCGAGTCTGTACCTAGGTTAGGAAAGGGAGAATGCACATGTCCAAAAAATAATGATAGTAAGGTAATTCAAGGACATTAACTCTTTTTAACAATCCTGCAATATTATGTATACCGTAAATAACAACAGCACACTATATTATATACATATTATACTATATCAACCTATATAGTCAACTCTATTGTAGAAATACATTTAATTGAATCGACTTCCGGATCAATTTAAAGAACCGATATCTGTGTTACACAAACGCTCCACAATAGTATATAGGAGGGGAGCCCAGGATGCTAAATTTACAGTTACTAAAGCGCCATTGGGATCTATTAGATTGCGATGAATAGAATATAATACCACTTTATTGTACATCAAAAAGTTACACAATCTTAAGGTGAAGATTGGGTTCTAAAACGAAAAACATCGATCGCTTATCACATCGCTTAGATATGCATAGCGCTTTGCGTATGTAATAACCGATAGATATTAATCTGAAGATTAACTAATGAGAGCTGGCCGTGGCAGATGTGTTTTTTTATATTTTTTTGATTCCCTCTGTATTCTATGCTCAAATTGTCCGATTATTGAAATATACACTCTTCCGCATGTACTCAACTTGCCTTGTCTTAATCGGACGCGTTCAAGTTGCGAACCGATAACGAATCCTGCTCTTGGGCGGAACGGAAAACAGTGTCAGATTCTTACTAACTGAACACTGCACCACGGGGTGGGGTGTTTAGTTAGTATAGAAGGCTTGGCCCCAGTGCGAACATCAAGGAAGGAACGGTCCTTACTTAATTTTCGCTCTGGGGCCAAACCTTCCTTTCAGAAAGAGACCCTGAGCCCTAGTAGGCTTCGACCCTTTTACAGAGTCCCTACTATTTTGCTGACAAACGAGCGCTCCGCCGACGACTTGGGTTTGGTTCTGACTGTTACCAGATGACCGGTTGGCGAGCTACCCATAGCTCGCCGTCCGCAAGCCCGCGCCAACAGTGCCCAATATTAAGGGTTCATATCTGGTAAGGGTACATTACAAGATGCAAGATTTCTTTCCACATGATTTTCTCAGTAACGCGCAAAATCCTCATCTGAGCTCCTCTACTAATACGATACGACCCTGTATTCGTGTCAGTCACTGTTTTCAGATCAATTACTTACAAGTTCACTGTAAAAGAAATAACTGAATTGAAACTGGATCTAATTGAATTGAATCTCAAGGATTTTGCTTCCATCTTGTCAATTTACCCGTTAAAAAGTAACTGCGCGGTATTTGCGCGTCCAACAGTCTTTTTTTAATCGTGGGAAAAATCATCTAATATCGAATCCCGCCCTTGGGCGGAGCGGGAAACAGTGTCAGACTCTTACTGACTAAACGACCCATCTCTTTCCTTCTTAGCCTTCATACGGGGGTCGAAACTTTCTTTCAGAAACCGGACCGGGGCCCCAGTAGGCTTCGAAAGTTTGGTCTCTACCTTTGCTTACAATTCATCGGCGACTTGGCTTGGTCCGGACTGTTAGACCCATCCCATCGCTCGCCGTCCGCAAGCCCGCGTCTACGGTGGCCGGAAATCGGGGTTGGAATCCAGGCGGCGTGTGGGGCGTGAGTGCCGTTCCCTTATGCGGTCGGCCTCCTCCTTTGCTAGCATTACTGCTTCGCATAAGGAGGCGGCCGCCTCATAGTCTCTACCAAGGCCCGGCGCTCACATCCAACAGTATGCCCGGCTTAACTTGGCGTGTTTGAAGTTAGTCTCTACGAACTTTAGCGCTTGTACACTCGTAAAACAATAAAGGGTTTAAAATAATAAATGCTAATAACAGTTGTTCACAGCAATAACAACTGCTAATGGCTTTTTTTAAACCATTTATTTTTTACTACTGCACAAGCTGTAAAATTCGCAGAGATTAACTTCAGACTCACCAAGTTATAGTAATTTGCCAAATTATTTCAAGACGTTTTGAAGACATAAGCGTATGTGTTGCTAGTGATGACATAATTAGAAGAAACGTTATGGGCAGGGCTATGCTCGGAGTTTCCTTGCACACCCTTTTATTGGTAGATGACAGATATTTTTACAAGAAGTATTTACTTATCTTTATATATAAAAATGAATCGCAAAATGTGTTGGTAAGCGCAAAACTCGAGAATGGCTGAACCGAATTCGCTAATTTTTTTTTTGTTGTGTTTGTTACTGTCAGGAGAAGGTTCTTATGAAAAAAAAAAATAGGTTATAGTTGGGTAGAGTAGGGTAGAGTAGGGTAGAGTAGGGTAGAGTAGGGTAGAGTAGGGTAGAGTAGGGTAGAGTAGGGTAGAGTAGGGTAGAGTAGGGTAGAGTAGGGTAGAGTAGGGTAGAGTAGGGTAGAGTAGGGTAGAGTAGGGTAGAGTAGGGTAGAGTAGGGTAGAGTAGGGTAGAGTAGGGTAGAGTAGGGTAGAGTAGGGTAGAGTAGGGTAGAGTAGGGTAGAGTAGGGTAGAGTAGGGTAGAGTAGGGTAGAGTAGGGTAGAGTAGGGTAGAGTAGGGTAGAGTAGGGTAGAGTAGGGTAGAGTAGGGTAGAGTAGGGTAGAGTAGGGTAGAGTAGGGTAGAGTAGGGTAGAGTAGGGTAGAGTAGGGTAGAGTAGGGTAGAGTAGGGTAGAGTAGGGTAGAGTAGGGTAGAGTAGGGTAGAGTAGGGTAGAGTAGGGTAGAGTAGGGTAGAGTAGGGTAGAGTAGGGTAGAGTAGGGTAGAGTAGGGTAGAGTAGGGTAGAGTAGGGTAGAGTAGGGTAGAGTAGGGTAGAGTAGGGTAGAGTAGGGTAGAGTAGGGTAGAGTAGGGTAGAGTAGGGTAGAGTAGGGTAGAGTAGGGTAGAGTAGGGTAGAGTAGGGTAGAGTAGGGTAGAGTAGGGTAGAGTAGGGTAGAGTAGGGTAGAGTAGGGTAGAGTAGGGTAGAGTAGAGTAGAGTAGAATAATCTGTTGCCGGGAGCGAAGCCGCGGGCAAAAGCTAGTTTTATTTAAAAACAAAAATTACCTACGTCCTGCGCGGGACTCGGCAAAAGGGTCGAAGCCCACTAGAGCCCAGGGATTCTTTCTGAAAGGTAAGCTTGGCCCCAGTGCGAAGAGCAGAGAAGGAACGGGGTGTTTAGTCAATAAGAGTCTGACACTGTTAACCGCTCCACCCAAGATTGGGATTCGTCATTGGATGATTTTTGCCCACCATACAAAAAACTTACGTCCTGCGCAAGAAAAATAAATATCATGAAACCGTGATCAAATTCATTGTGCTGTGTACCGTTAGAGAAAAGTAAAATATCTTAAGAAAGAAAGAAAGAAGAAAGGGAGTGTTCGTCGGAATTACATAACTTAATTGTACCTAGCCCGTTCCATTATCGGACCACTAGACGTACCTACGGCAATGCGCCACCGGTACATGGTGGACATCCCACATATACGAGTACGTACAAAACGTTTTGGCAACACTTTCATTGTGCGTACAGCCGAGTGGAATTCCTTGCCGGAGTCAATGTTTCCTGATGGCTACAACCCGGGAATCTTTAAGTCAAGAGTGAATACGTTACTTCTAGGTAAGCGCGCTCCATCGACGACCGCATCGTCGCTTTCCATCAGGTGAGATAGCGGTCAAGCGCAAACCTATAATCAATAAAAAAAAGAAAGAAAATAGTAGCGTATAATTTCACTGGTACCTTTACATTCTGCAATAACATCTATCATAACCGGCATGCCATAACGCTTCCGTCAAAATCTTTCCCAAGATAACTGCAATCACAACAAATATGAGCTACCTACGCAATGTATTACAATAGCATTGTATGAACAATAATCTACATACATTATTTAGACTACAATACCGATGCGCGCGTTTCGCAAAGTGTACGGAAACTTTAGATAAGTATCGGTGACGCAACCTGCCAACGACCGCTCGACAACAGCGTGAATATACTACGAGAAAAAAAATCCGACTTGTTTGTTGTAAATAAGAATTGAGAGCAGTGGTGGCCGAGTGGTAACGGCCCCGACTTACGAGTTGTAGGTCGCGGGTTCAAACCCAGCCAGGCGCATTACTTTGTGTAATTTATTTTATCACCACTGCTCTCAAAACTGTGAAGGAAATTACATTGTGAGGAAACCGCCATGTCCTAGAACATGTGACATTCACCAATTCTTATAATAATGCTGTTTGTTATCCCTATAAAATAAAATAAAAATAAAACTCGCACTGGGCCCACGTGGTGGATTTGATTGAAATACAAAAGTACAACAACATTTTATAATTTAGGAAATATTATAAAATGTTGTTGTCTATGTTCATCAAATATCTAGTACTCCTGAATAATGGGTAGCTCGCCGTCTGGCCGACCGATAACCGTGTGGCAAGTCTGAGTCGTCCACGCGTCGACAGAGGGCGAGAAATGTACCATGAACAAAACCGTAAAAGCTCAATAGTTTCAAAGTCTACTAGGGCTATGAGTTTTGGGAAAAAGGACACCTGGGTCCCGAGGAGCATAAAAATGGATGTATGTCAGTTTGACACTCCCTTTTGCTGCTCCCAAGAGCAGGAGAAGTCATTGTGTAATTGCCGCTAAAAAAACAAAAGAAAAACCGAGTAAGTGTGAGTTGGAGTCGGGCACTGCGGGTTCTGTACAAACTAACTTAGGTTAATATTTATTTCAATTCCCAAATCGAGTTACGAAGATTTTTCCAAATATAAAATAATTATTTTTTGTCACGTATTTACTAATTTGCAGTATTCAGATTAATCTAGTTTCATGTTAAATTTCACGGTTCTAGGTTTACCCTACGGGAGGACCCTGTGAATTTTTATTCTTTTTAGTGTCAAAATAATTTTCTTTTTTTCCCGATTACTTAAAATAAAAATTTGATTTTGTCACTGCTTCTAGGGACCAAAATTTAACTTACGAGTACATATCTATATATGGTTTAAATTTCAACTTGATACGTAGGTATTAACAATTTATCTGTTCCCAAGATAAAGGGTATTGACAGACAGACGGATAATATAATGATCCTATAAAGGTTCCGTCCGTCCGTCATCCGTTTAAGGTTTGGAACTCTAAAATGGTGTCTAATAAAGGGCATTATGTCTATCTTGGCTACTTTAATGTTTACCCACGAACAAAACCAAGTCATTAGCCATGTCTCAACGTGGCCAGTGCATTCAGCATTAGGCACTTACTCAAACGCTTGGCGCGCACGGTCTGGTGGGCGCAGTTTTTACAATCACCTTGAAACACCTTGCTCTAAACGTTTATAACAAAATGCTCTATTGTACGACTTGTTGTGTACCGCTGACTTCAATGTAACGGTGCTGTGATAGCCTAGCATTTACTGATTTCTTTGTACGAACAAGGTTCATCAAACTATTTATTTATTTATATAATACTTGGTTCTTCACCAAGATAAATAAACAAGTTTTCAATGAAAAAATTTTTTTTTTCATAACAAGCTTTTATAGCGGTGGTCTATACTTATATAAATAAAACTCGTCAAGACGATTCACACGAGCCCAAACTCGACGTGGTTGTGCCGTTTAATTACAGAGTTCCTGTGGCTACCTCGCGATTCCATCATCAGATCAGCTCCATGTCATCATAATATTGCATTGTCATCCGAACTAAACGTGTATACCAAATTTCAGCTCAATCGGAAACCGGGAAGTGGATCAAATTTAAGTTGCAAGATTTGATTACAGAACGACAGACAACGGGACAGGTGAAAGTAAATAAAAGCTTGTAAAAATATTATACAATTTTGAATCTAGGGCCTCTGCACACCACGTCGTTAGGGTTCGTAGGGATCCTGCAGAAGGGTCGAAGCCAATTAGGGCCAAGGGTTTGTGTCTGAAAGGAAGGCTCTGGCCCTGGTGTGTATGGCGATGTAGGAACGGGGTAGGTTGTTTAACCAGTAAGAGTCTGACGCTGTTTCCCGCTCCACCCATGGGCGCGATCCGTCATTGGATGATTTTTACCTACCATAAAAAAACCGTCTTTAGGGTCCTTTAGCTTTTATCGATTCGTCATGACTGTCTATCTGTCCGTCCGTATGTCACAGCGACTTTTTTCCGAAACTATACGAACTGCACTGTTAATACTAGGTATGTAGATGTATTCTGTAAACCGCATTAATATTTCCACAAAAATAGAAAAATAAACAAAAAATGTTTTCCCCATACTTGGTATTGAAACTCAATTTTTTTTTCATCAATCCCATACGAGTGGGATAGGAGGATATGATATGTATGTGTAGGTCTCCCAAAATGATATTGAGGTTCTAATATTAGTTTTATAAATCTGTTCTTGATTAGCAGATGTTTACACCCTATAAGGAACTTTTTTTTTTATGGTAGGTGAAAATCATCCAATGACGAAACCCGCTCTTGGGCGGAGCAGTGTCAGACTTTTACTGACTAAAAAACCTACCCCGTACCTTCCTTGCCTTATTCCTGGAGTCGAGGTAACAGTTTGCACCACCCTAGGCTCCAGGAGGATAAGGAACCTACATGCTAAATTTTAAGTTTGAAGGTCCTACAAATTAAAATTTTGCATTTAAGTCAGACAGATGTCTAAGGCGATCTCTGATCAAGTTTGTCCCGCGAACATGATCAGATCGTCATACCACCTTCGTCGTGGTCGACCTCGACGGCGCGGCGGCGTCGACCTCGACCTCCCTCAAGCGTCCAGTGAGTGACAATCTTCGCCCATCTGTCCTGGTGAATTCGTGCGACTTAGCCAGCCCACTCCCACTTCAGCCTCACTTGTTTTTTCTCTGACATAGACTGCTATTTATGTTATGGCTACTACAATATGCTTTACGTTTATTTAAAACTAGCGACCTGCTCCAGCTTCGCACGGGTACTGATATTGAATATATTATGCATGTATTATACATATAAACCTTCCTCTTGAATCACTCTATCTATTTAAAAAAACAGCATCAAAATCCGTTGCGTACTTTTAAAGATTTAAGCATACATAGGAACAGGCGACTTTGTTTTATACTATGTAATGATTTCAGAAAAGTCTCTACTCATTGTTAATAATAAGATTTTTTGAATGATGTTTTTTAATCCTTTATCTGCTATAAATATTTTTTTGTATATATGGATATTTTAGAGACTGATTTGTCTATATTTTAATTTTGTTTATTATTGATGTTCGTTTAATTTATTTAGTAAGTAATGATTTTATTTTAATTTGGATATTTGTACGCCTTCACGGCAAAAGTTAAGACCTTCATGTAAATACCTATGTTTTACAAATAAAATTCTGATTCTGTTATTTTTTAGGGATCTGAAAAACTACTTTTACGCACAGTAAAAAGAGCGTAAACACGTGTGATATAATTATAACTGTTAACAATTCGTAAATAACTAACAACACAGTTTGAACATCTAATTGTTAGTAGTTACTTGCCAATTAGCGGTTACTATTTCTTGTTACTTCGGCTAGAAGACAATAAATAAGTAGGTTCTTGTGTAATCTAACTTACTTTAACGAAACGACTGCTTCAGTAAAGACATATAAAGAAAAGACTCAAGAGAGTTTTTTTATGGTACTTAGGTAAAAATCATCCAATGAAGAATCCCACTCTTGGGAAACAGTGTCAGACTCTTATTGACTAAAAACCCTACCCCATTCCTACGTTTCCATATATACCAGGGCCAGAGCTTTCCTTTCTGAAGCGAACTTTTGGCCCCAGTTGGCTTCGACCCTTCTGCAGGGTTTGCTGACAACTCCTTGAGGCGGGCGGTAACAGAGCACGCCGTCGAAGAGTTTTTTTTTTATGGTAGTTAAAAATCATCGAATGACGAATCCCACTCTTGGGCGGAGCGGGAAACAGTGTCAGACTCTTACTGACTAAAGAACCTACCCCGTACCTTCCTTGCTTTATTCCCAGAGCCCCGGTGTAACGCTTTCGCATCAACCCTCAGCTCCGGGAGGCTTCGACCCTGCAGGGTCCCTACGGTTTGCTGACAACTCCTTGAGGCGCGCGGGAACGGAGCGCGCCGTCGACGACTTGGGCTCGGTCTGGACTGCTACCAGACGACCGGACGGCGAGCTACCCATTGCTCACCGTCCGCAAGCCAGTGTCTACGGTGGCCGGATATCGGCAGGATCGCGGCGGCGACGGCTACGGCGAGTGCGCCGTTGCCTTTGCCTTATGCGGTCAGCCTCCTCCTTTACGAGCATTACTGCCTCGCAGAAGGAGGCGACCGCCTGCCACTCCTCCTCGCTGCGGACCACGCCGTCGAAGAGTGGGCTTGGTCCGGACTGTTACCAGACGATGAAGCGTTAAAGTGTCTGACTTTTGCTGGCTAAAATCACCAGTGTTCTTACTGCGTTTTGAGATGAGGTCTACGATGATTCTTTTAAACACTCCACAGACCTTTGAGGCATACGTAGATGACCGCGATGCGTTATCAACTCAACTTTGGTCCTTATCAGACGACCGGACGTCGACCTACCCATGGTTCGCCGTTCGGAAACCCGCGCTTACGGTGGCACCGATCCGCATTGTCAGCAACATTCTAATTATCTTACCTACTACGCTAAGCACAAGCCTTATGATGTTCCCTCTGTGCTGGAACTCAGGCCTCCTCTCTAGGTGAGGGAATGGGCCGTCAACCAACATGCGAGCCCAGTGCGGGTTGGTAGATGTTACATATCCTCGAATTTTTGGTTCTATGACATGTCCGTTTCTTCACCGTTTTCCTTCACCGTTTTAGACAAGTGTTCATGAAATACATTACACGAAGTAATGCGCCTGGCTGAACCCATGACCTATAGGGCATGGTCCGGAATGGAAAGGAGAGGTGGGAGGCGGTCGCCTTCTTGTGCGAAGCAGTAATGCTAGCAAAGTTAAAGGCCTACACCTCGTAAGTCGACCTACAACTCGTAAGTCGAGGCAGTTACCACCAGCCACCATTGCTCTCTTTTTTATGTATATAGAAAAATAAATTCCTTATTATTTTTATAACTACAAGTTTCAACAAACATAATATATAACAATTAATATGTAAATATTTCCCTCATTTCTTTGTCCGTTCCAGTGACATTAGTACAACACCTCTCCAGCGCTATCTCCAAGGGTATCTCACATTTAAATACAACACACTATGGAATAACTAGTTGTAAGTGAAACAAAGAAAATAATTAACTACGACCTAGCCTTGGAATTGTCACAAATTCGGTGGACTATATGTTAAGAGGTTTTTACCAAGGAGCAATAATTTCGTTGCCTTATTCCTCTCCTCAAGTCGTTTCGGTGAATCCCTAAGTACTGTTCGTGAACACGCATTAAAAAATTCAAGGCTTTAAAATAAACCATATAGAGTGCCTTCAAATTAGTCGCGCGACAGCCTCGTTGCTGCCGCGCTGCTGTCGCGCGACACATTGCAGCTAATTTGAAGGCGCCCTTACTAGGTACTTTTGAAATATCAAGAAGACAGGTTACAACAATTATGTCAATTGCACATTCCAAAGCATATATCACTATGGAGAAGAATGTGCAAGAAAGTCCATGCTAAGCTCCAGCAGCCTCGCATGCAGAGCAATTCCTCAAGGGTGATGAAATCCGCACGGTATTAAAAACATCCTTAGACGTTTTTTTTAGGTGGGAAATTACCAATGTCTTCTATCGCTCTAGAATGGAGTAGGAGGGCGTCTCAGACTTTTACTGACTAAATCCAATTTTCTTTCTTTGCTTTGCGTTCTAGAACTTCAAGTCTTCTTTTCAGAAACAAACCCAAGAGTTTAGTGTCCACGCATATTATTGTAACTCTTCTTCTTTCCGAATCGATGATAAACTCGTTAAACTGTTGGGGCCCAGTGCGTGGTTACGTTAACTATAGCATCGGTGGCACCAATTACATTCTCCATAGTGCAGGTGTATATGCACTTAGGGCACTCCAGCAAGTGGCTCATGTTTTGAACGAGGGCACCGCACTCACATTGAGTATCCGACGGGTCTATAAAACCCCATTTCGCCAAGTAGTATTTATAGCGGCCTACCTGGGAGCGCAACCGATTTAGTGCTTTCCTTACAGGCCACTGCAATTCATGTCCAGGCAAAAGAATTTCTTGCGGTTTCAAGAAGTCGGATGATGGTAGGTGATGTTCTTCTCAAAGCTTTATTCTTTCCCTATTAGGTGGGTTGAGAATGGCTCGTGTAATACTAAGAAAGCTCTTGCAGTTCTTAAGCGTTATTGTAACTTAGTTTTATTATGGACTAGCTGGTACTCGCGCCTTCGTCTGCGCCCTTTAATTAAAAAATCCCATACAAACTTTCAACCCCTATTTCAACCTCTTCATCCTTTGTCCTTTTTCAGGGTCTAAAGATTTTCTGTGCCAAATTTCATCAAAATCGGTTGCGAGGTATAAGCGGGACAGCGTAACACACGGACAGAGTTACTTTAGCATTTATAATATTAGTCTGGATGTTGTAAGGACTTGTGTCCAGCCTTCAATCTTATATTTATGCGATAACTTGTAACAAAAATCTTCAAATATCTTTCAAATCACGTCGTTCTTAGTATTATTTATCTACGTGTTACCGTTGCCTTGTAGAATTGCATTTTAATGACCAATGATCGAATTTGAAAGTCTATTTTCCAGTCCAGTTTTGCACGTCGTATGATTGTTTTATTTTCAGTACACAATGACAAGCAGATAAATTGAAATAGATAGATGTCTTTGTCAGCGTTAGGCACCAGTTGTCTGGCATTCATGCCGAACTGGACTCGATTTGGTGCCGCCGTGTGTATATTTTTGTTTATGAACCAATTTATTTATTTTGACTCGCCTGTCAGTCTAGTAGTTAGTGACCCTGACTGCTATGCGGGTGGTCGTGGGTTCGATTCCCACCCAGGACAAATGTTTGTGTGATGAGCACGATCATTTTTCTGCGTCTGGGTGTAATTTATCTATAATATGTATGTATTTAGAAATATATAAGTATGTTTATCAGTTGTCTAGTACTCATAACACAAGCTCTGCTTAGCTTGGGACTAGATGGCGTTGTGTGATAGTTGTGGACATATTATTATTTTATTTTTGTTTCTTTTTTATTTTTATGACTTTAATTCTCTATTGTACTCATTTATACAGATCACTTGGTTGTCTGTCTGTCTGTCAAGATCTTTTATCTCGAGAACGGACGGACGGAACAAAAGGACGTGTCGAAAAGAAAAACCGCACCGATATAGCCGTTTATGTTGCAAAAATATTTTCTTCTGAATTCTTGTTATATTCTCTTCGTTTTCCAATGGGTTTCATCCTACTACTATTTTTTTTCCTTTCAAAAATTATCGACACTGGTCTACTGTGTGAAAAAAGAATTAAATAAATAAACACCGACTTCTGAAATTGAATTTATTATCCTTTTTTGAGTTTTTTTTTTCATTATACATAGTCGGTTGTATACCGCAAATAATATACAAATTAATACTACTGTCGTGAACTCAGACAAAGCTACGGGAAACGGCGAGTAACTTCACAAAACAAAGAAGTATTTCTTGCACTACAACCTTGGTTATGTCACAAGTCAGTGGTGTTATGTCAATGGTTTTTTCGCCAAAAGCCTTGGTTTTTACGCCATCATGTGATATTAAGGTTATTAAGTCATTTAGATAATAATTGTTGGTGATTCTGTTATTTCAAGTTATTTTATGGTTTCAATTGGCATTTGTTTTTGTTATGAAACACTAGCTTTTGTCCGCGGCTTCGCACGCTTGGTATTGGGGTTGGGGTTTCCGAGATAAAAAGTAGCCTATGTGCTATTCCGGAGTGTATCCTATGCCTGTACCAAATTTCATCCAGATCCGTCCAGCCGTTTTGGCGTGATTGAGTAACAAACATCCAAACATCGTAACTTTCGCATTTATAATATTAGTAAGAGAGTTTTATTATAGTTGTTATAATCTAATATTTTTTTGTGGTTTACCTATATAATTAATCTGTGGGGGGCCGAAGCCTACTGGGGCCCCGGTCCGGTTTCTGAAAGGAGGATCCGACCCCTGTATGAGGGCTAATAAGGAATGCGGTGGGGTGTTTAGTCAGTAAGAGTCTGACACTGTTCCCCGCTAAGCTCAAGGCCCGCCCTTGTCATTAGATGAATTTTCCCAACAGAATAAAAATAAAACATTTGTGGAAAGATGAGTTATATACATATACTTGTTTAACTCCATCTGTTTAGGTACTGAACTCATCATTCATCATCAGAATTTCAACCGAAAAACGTCCACTGTTGGACATAAGTCTCCCCCAAGCGCCGCTACAACCGGTTCTGTGCATCGTACATCCATTGTATTCCAGCAACTCTGACCAGGTTTTCGTTCCCCCTTGTGGGAGGCCTTCCGACGCTGCGTCTTCCGGTACGCGGTCGCCACTCCAGAACCTTTCGGACTTACAGTCTTCTTATGAGGCGCACTGTAAGCGACCATGTTTCGGAGCCATAATATGACATCATTAGCAACACACACTAACTAAATATAAACAATTTTCACATGTTTTTTTATTAAAAATATTCTAAAATGTTTACAGATATTTAATTATACCGGTGTTGGGTAATTAAATAAATTTAAATAATCTTTCTATGTCTCCTTTAAGATAAAAAAAATAAATTAAAAGTCTTATCATGATTGTTAACGTTTCAATCCGTAAAATATGATACATATAGGTACCTAATGATTTATTACAATAGTTCCTATTAACATAATTATTGTAATAAATACTTATAAAACGTCAGAAGCTAGTGCACGGTTCCAAATTGGTCGTTTCCTATGGAGAAGCACCGGCAAGAAAGTCCATGAAGTAACAAAAATACATACAATCTTTAACCTTATAAATAACACCATATTATTATTATGATTTGTAACACATTTTTAATTGCGGCGGCGTTTGGTAGCACGCCTACTTACATACAAATATGTAACCCAATTCTGTTACAACACTGTGAATGGAATTAATTAGTTGATTACATGACACGGCGGTTCATTATGTCCGAATAATAGGTAAGGGACGTTGCGTTACGTATTTTTATTGCATTTCTTAGATTATTTCCTTGAGTTCATTCTTTTTTAGGGTTTCGTATGTCAAAAGGAGAGAAAGAGACCCTTATAGGGTCACTTTTGTTGTCCGTTTGTCTGTCTGTCGAGGCCTTTTGTCTCGGGAACGCGTAGAGGTGGGAAAAATCATTGAATGACCTAAGTTTGAGCTACACGAATACTGACAAATGCTTGCACTGACTTGACAGCTCTACTCAAATCTGTGTGGTTCTTTCTTCAAAAGACCACCTGAGACACTAATCTGCATTCTTATATGATTTGACCAATACATGGCTACTGTATGGACTTTAAAAGAGACTTTGACTCTTGAGTTTGTTTCGGTGTTTCTTCTCAGGGTAGTCAGCTAGGAAACACCGGACTCATCTAGTTTAAGCTGATGAAAAGAAAAAAAAAATGATGTGTAAAAGTTTCATTATAAAACCTTTTTACAAAATAAATATCATTTATCATTAGCATTTCCCAACCCGCACTGAGCCCGCGTGAGATATCTCTCAATGACTAGTTTAAGGAAGAAAAAAGCAAAGATTCTATGTTGCAACGAACGAAAACTCATCTACATTTACATCAAAAATAAATAATGACATAACTCCTACTTATCTTAGATTAAAAAATAACATTGAAGGAAACCGTTTTTGTGCAATATCTTCAGGAAACAAACAATAGGAAAGGCCATCTAATCACTTTGCGCTCCATTTGACGATAATAATACAAGTTTTTACTTCTCAGCTATAATATTTAAAACCACTGATTATTCACAAGTTTTTTTTTGTGAAACCGGAAGACGAAATAAAATTAGAATAATATAATCAAAGAAATCTATTGAATGAATGATACTGTAGAAGTGATGACATTGGGTAGAACGGTTTTCGATTCGGCTGAATAAAAAGAAAAAACATTAAATAAAATAAGGAAAAATCTGTTACAGGTGTGTTCAATTGTTATATTTCTTTTCACCAAATGAAATCTGGTTAAATAGTTGTTGGACTAGACAGATGTCCTAGATTTTGAATGAATTTCGTTGAGCTCCTAAGTAGTCCTGAGTTGAGCTTTGTGAATACTGACAAATGCTTGTACTGACTGGACAGGTTTACTTAAAATTGTATGGATCTTTTTTCAAAAGACCATCTCAGACAAATCTGCATGGTCCTTATGTGATTTGACAAATACATGTTTACTGTATGGACTTTAAAAGAGACTGAGTCTGTTTCGGTGTTTCTTCTCAGGGTAGTCAGCTAGGAAACATCGGACTCATCTAGCATCGAAAAAATGACGTGTAAAAGTGTTTTTTTTTTTTAAACCTACTTGTAAAATAAGATTAAAGATAGATTAGAGGTAAAAAAACATGGATCAGTTACACTGCAAAATTTTGATCGTTTCAATCCAGTAGATCCCGTAGAATCCGGTTAATGAGACACTATCGATATGTAAAAATAACATAATTTTTTTTTTCTAAAACGCGTGTTCTAAAACGATTTAGCCAATGAAACGAACTGTAAGTAAATTAAAAGAAATAATAAAAAAAAACATATTTATTTAACACACCGTGAACAAATAAATCCCCAAAAACTTAAAAACAGAAAAAAATACAACAATATATGTCTCACGGCTATAATAGACAAATTCTATTCAGAAAAATACTAGAAAATCTGTAAACCACTGCACAGGTGAATCATAATAGTTATTGAATAAATAAAGGATTTTTTACACGATTTCTAATAATATCTAGGCCACAATCTAATTCAGACAAGACCAAGCATGCTCTTAAGAGGACTATAGCGCTTACAGCGCGGTCACTCACGGACTGTATACAAAAAAAAAGAGATGCACAAAGATAAAATCCTTGGAAATACACCGCTTAGTTTTATAAATGCAATTAGCAGTTGTTATGTTGTTAAAAACTGTTATTGGCATTTATTTTTTTAGTTTTGTGCGAGCGCGCAAGTGCTTAAATTCGCAAAATCTAACTTCAGACTCGTCAAGATGCGACGACGGCGTTCTAGGGGCGAGAGCGTAACATACCATCATCATCATCAGCCTTTCAATGTTCCCACTGCTGGGACACAGGCCTCCTCTCTAGGAGAGGGAATGGGCCATAATCCACCACGCGGGCTCAGTGCGGATTGGTGGATGTCACATGTCTTCGAATTTTTGGTTCTAGGACATGCCGGTTTCCTCACGATGTTTTCCTTCACCGTTGTGAGAGCAGTGGTGATGAAATAAATTACACAAAGTAATGCGCCTGGCTGGGTTCGAACCCGCGACCTACAACTCGTAAGTCGGGGCCGTTACTACTCGGCCTCCACTGTTCTATGCGTAACATAGCGTAACATACAATTCAATTCAATTCAATCCAGCCAAGTCACTTTTAAACCTTAACGTAAGATGTCGCTGCTTGTCGTATAAGGTCCACCAAAAAATATACATGTATAATACATTGCTTTATTGCAATGGACCATATACTTATGTGTATTATAATTTTACCGCGATTAGCTGACCTACAGTCCTCTTAACTACACTTTACCGCTCCACACAACAGTGCCTCGCAAAATGTTATAATTCCAAAGTTTTCGTCGTTAAACCACGATGACATCAGCAAGCCAGCAGTTTAAGCTGTATGCACATAAACAGACATACAGACATTTACTGCTTTAGATGTATCGCATATTAATAGCACTATATGGTCAATGACACTGACATTATCTGTATTTGGAAATACGAGTTTTGTTGAGAAGTTGAGAGCATTTAATATTGTACCTAAGTTTTTAGTATGTACTCGTTTTAAGATCCGTCGGATATTCAATGTGACTGCGGTACTCGTGTTCGAAGCATGAGCCACTAGCTTCCATTGTCGTTCGATCATGTCCTATCCAAAATCGGTATTCACGTGTTCCTTGATGGGGATTCGATAGATCGAGAATCGAACGACTTCTAAACGACCTCTCTTCGATCGAACGAGTTCAAAATCGGTGTCGTTCAAACTCGATTGATAGATGGGAAAACAAAAATGTCAAAGTCGCTACGATATCGCTACGGTTTTCATTACGAGAATTAGGCTACTGACTTTAATTTTTAAATTTATTTAGGATATTGCTACTGCATCAAAGGCAGCCGTCGAATTGTCGAGGCTTGCAATTACCACTGCCGTTGGCAACAGCTCAAAGTTAAAAGTTAATTATCTTTTACAATATCAAGGAAATCAACAGCTAAAAGGGAAGTGGTTTTCCCTAACTCATACCGTTGCAAATTGCGAATAGTAAATTCGAAGTGTCGCTGAACAATCCCGATACGTTGTTGTAACAAACTCTTTGTGAGGCCATTTCCGACGGTTACTTACGAGTGTACTGCCGATTATACAATATTATATAACTAACTAACTTTGCTATGATTTTCTAGGTTAAGTTTCCTGGTAAAAGTTAGTTTTGTCGGTTTCTGGTCTTTCTCCGTTATGTTTATTTTTATTTAGTACCCACCCTTACTTTGTTGAAGTTGTCAGCAAACCGTAGGGGACCTACAGGGTCGAGGCCTCCCAGAGCTGAGGGTTTCACCGGGGCTCTGGGAATAAGGCAAGGAAGGTACGGGGTAGGTTTTTTAGTCAGTAAGAGTCTGACACTGTTTCCCGCTCCGCCGAAGAGTGGGATTCGTCATTCGATGATTTTTACCTACCATAAAAAAACCCTTACTTTGTTGAAGCCTCTGTGTTGTATAAGTGCCCATGTAGGCCTAAGTGAAATAAAATAGTACATTCTGATACAATTGCAGAAAGTTTGTAATTGCGTCTGTGGCGGAATTCGATTATGGAGCCAAGGGCTTTTTTTTTATGGTAGGTGAAAATCATCGAATGACGAAACCCGCTCTTGGGCGGAGCGGGAGACCAGTGTCAGACTCTTACTGACTAAAAAACCTACCCCGTACCTTCCTTGCCTTATTCCTGGAGTCGAGGTAACAGTTTTCCACCACCCTCTAGGCTCCAGGAGGCTTCGACCCTGAAGGGCCCCTGCAAATGGAGCTAAGGGCTGCAGTGACAAATTTGCACGTGTGTCAAACGACGTTTTTCAATACACTTACGATTCGTGAAATAAAGAAAGAAAAACGTTTAATCGTATCTCAAACATACGGCCGTCGAATCTTGGCGATTTTGAAGTTAGGCTCTGCGAATTGTCCCGCCCTTGGGCGGAGTGGGAAACAGTGAAAAAATCTTACTGACTAAACAACCTACCCCGTTCCTTCCTTGCCTTATTCCCAGAACTGTGGTTGCTTTCGCATCAACCCTGTACGGATAAAGAACACGTTCTAAAATCGCTTTGTACGTATAGGTTAGTTATTTTATACCAGAGATATTTAACTAAATACCGTATCTTTGTGCTAACAACAAGTTACATGATGTTAATAAAGATTTTACACTTACTTTCCGCTTCGTGAACAAAATCGAGCATTCTTTTCGCATTCGGATGTAGAATCTCTTATTTAGGATAACTATTGCTTTAATTAATTATTGAATTGAATTGAAATATTTATTTCAGACTAAGTACACATGATTAATACAAAGTCCATATTATGTTAGTAGATATTAACTTATAACTATGTTAGTAAAATTTAAAATAATTCTTATTTTGTACTTGAATGAGCAACCACTGTCTCAGGATTTGGTTACAATTGATTTAGATTTTGTTTTGTGGTGGGTAAAAATCATCCTACGACATCTCCCGCCCTTGGGCGGAACAAGTGCTAGTGTCAGACTTTTACTGACTAAAAAACGCAGCCCGTTCGTTCTTAGCCTTTCATACCGGGGCCAGACCTTCGTTTCAGAAGCTGGTCCATGGCCATACGCTACATACGTTGACTTAAAAATTTAATTTTTTCACTACCCCAAGAAGTAGCTGACCGAATAGTATTAATTTCAGCTTTACACCTCGACGGGTTCCTGAAAAAAAGGGCCTTGACAGACGGGCAACAAAGTAATCCTATATTAGTTCCGATTTTGCCGTAAAATAAAAGAAGCAATATCACAGCAAGGCTATGTCTACAAGTGACATCAGATTATAATGTGTTAGTAAACAATTCGATATTTGACTTAAACAATGTTCTTAAAGACAATAGTCTTGTGTTACGTGTGATGGAAACAACAAGAATCATCACGGGTTCATCTTCTCCCAACTGTGGTGCGGACGTGGGATTTGGGCTCGTTCTGCCCTGCGTTCAGAAATGACCAGAGTACAGTAGAGTTGCAGCCAGCAGTTCAATGCCAGTGTGGAGCCCCTTCACAGGACTGCGTCGCCTCTTTTCCTGCTCAGCGTGCACTACCACCTGCACCTTTAATGACTTGTACAAGGCCAACGAAAGAGCTGTCCAGGTAGCTAAATATTGGTCGGACAAAGTTTGAGTCAAATCGACACGAAAAGAAGAAGGAGAAGTAGAGTTGCAGACTCTCTGTTACAACTCTACTTTTTTATAACTCGAGTAGCTTAGTACCTTAGGGATAACCCAACTAACTCTATCTCCGAGCAGGGTAGGTTGGTGCAACCCATTGACAATAAAACTCTACGTATGTGTTCATAAATACGAGTGTATCAAGGAGTTTTCAATAAACTGAAGGGGCCCTACAGGGTCGAAACCTCCTAGGTCCCAGGTTTGATGCGAAAACGTAACACCAGGGCTCTGGGATAAAAGCTTAGAAAGCTTAGAAAAGCTAAATACAAAACATATGTTTTCATGTTTCTTGCTATGCTTTTGGTTTGTTAACGATGAGCGGAGCCTCCTGACACAGGCATATTCTTGCTATGCCTAAAAGGAGACTCCAGCAACTAATTAATTATAAGAAGAAAATTTTGTTAAAGAAATAAAGATTTTTGTATTTTTTTTTTGTAAAGGCAAGGAAGGAACGGGTTAGGTTGTTTAGTAACTAAGAGTCTGACACTGTTTTCCTCTCCACCCAAGAGCTGGATTCGTCATTCGATGATTTAAACCTACTATAAAAAATATATAGGTGTTCAAGAGTTAAATATAATAAATAGATTAGGTAAAGCATAATTCAGTAGCCTAATTCTCGTAATCAAAACCATAGCGATATCGTAGTGACTTTGACATTTTCGTTTTCACATCCATTAATCGAGTTTGAATGACAAAGATTTTGAACTCGTTCGAGAGTTGTTGAAGCGTATTCAGCTATTTCAATCTTCTTTCAATCGTTGTCGGATAGGATGTCAACGGCTAAACGTCAAATATTGGACTACTATCGAACGACAATGAAATTGGGATTGTTTGATTTTACGTGAATTAGCGTAGATTTTACTTAAATATACAATCACTTTGGCACACGGCCTCTTTTGTTTTCTCTGTCTAAACTACAAGTCATATAGATCTTTATACAAGATAACAATCTTTTGCTTTCACACGCTTGTTCCAATGTAACGCGGTAGCGTCTGTGGTCTTGTCATCATGAATATTTATAGGTATATAACTTTATTGTTTATAAGATTTGTGGTGAGAGATAGCGACAAGTATGGAGTATCAGAAGAACTAGGCCAGGGGGCTTAGACAAAGTCACATTCTCATTAACGATAACGAAATTCGAAACTCCAAATGTATGGAACTAACATATGCCTTCGAAAAGTCACGTGGTCAAACGTTTTCGATACCGTATTGTTATTAGTTGTTTATACGTCAAATTGGACGTTTTAATTCGATAACCATAGCCAAGAAGTTGTTATTAAATCGAACCAACACTTCGACTTATCGATATGTTAGTCGATGTCACTTTGTCTACCATTTTGTGGTCGACATCGTTTAGGCGAAATCAAACTTAGAAATGGATTCGACACGGAGCGATTGCCACTTGTCTAGGGCCCCAGACTCAGAAAGTTTTGCGAAAAAAGTTTTTTTTTACAGATGGCATGTATAAGGCATTAGCCACTTGTAAATATTTTGTAACTTTTGGTTATTTAAAAGTAAAAATACTATGGTTCGAATTTTGAATTTTTTTCCCTTAAAATAAAAAGCGTAAAAGGATACAGTCGGAAGAAGCGCTGGCAGTGTTCGAGAAAATCTTAAGAGATATATTTATTTATTATGTGCTTTATTGTACGCCATTACACATACAAAAAGAAACGAAAACTAAAACAGATAACAATGGCTGGAGGTGTTTGCGGCGGAATTGAAGAAATGTTTCGAAAATTGATTCAGAGGCATGAAACTTTGTATTGGTGATTTATAATATTTTATCCATAGAAATGTAGTTTTTTAGTTTCTCAAAATTTTCTGACTGTCTCACGTATTTGTAAGAAAATCTCTGTAGACAACGGTTCTATTTTTAAAGAAGCGTTAGAACAGTAGATTGACGCCGAACGGTGTTTTGTTTTTGTCTTACTGGACCGCACACTAGTGCGCCTTACCATCAACGACAGCATCACTGCTTACCATCAGGTGGGATCATTACTTCATTTTTTTTTATATAGCCCTAACTGTCCCACTGCTGGGCAAAGGCCTCCCCCAAGTCCTTCCAAACCTTCTTATTCCGCGCCGTCTCGAACCAGTCGTCTCGGTACGCGTCTTAATCATCCCGCCACCTCTTTCTAGGCCTACCTCGACAACGCTTTCTTCCCTCTGGTGCCCACTGAGTGGCGACTCTTGCCCAGCGGTCCTCGTGCAAGCGACTAGTGTGACCTGCCCAATCCCATTTAAGCCTGGGATTAAGCCATTACTTCATATCAAAAAAAGTTCGTATGTTTCTAGTTCTCCTTCACGCTCAAACGGCTAAACGGATTTGGATAGGCAATTTTTTAACGGATTTGGTATACGTGTAAACCATGTCCAGGAATTAGGACATAGAATAATTTCCATTGTGAGATTATGCTTTTAGGATAATTTGAAACATTTACGACGGTGGACGCGCTAGCAGTGACCTATATTATAATTTGGTTCATCATCATCAGCCTTATAAATATTCCCACTGTTGGGACACAGGCTTCCTCTCTAGGAGAGTAAACGGGCCATAATCAACCATGCGAGCGCAGTGCGGATTGGTGGATGTCACATGTCTTCGAATTTTTGGTTCTAGGATATGCCGGTTTCCTCACGATGTTTTCCTTCACCGTTTTAAGAGCAGTGGTGATGAAATAAATTACACAAAGTAATTTGCCTGGCTTGGTTTGAACCCGCGATCTACAACTCATAAGTCGGGGCCGTTACCACTCGGCCACCACTGCTAAATTGTCTAATATTATATATCATTACCTAGTATAAAATAAAGTTGCTGTCTGACCCTATGTATGCCTAAATCTTTAAAACTACGCAACGGATTTTGGTGCGTTTTTTAATTAGATAGAGTGATTGGAGAGAAAGGTTTCTATGTATAATACGTACATAATATATTTAATATCACCACTGCACCCGTGCGAAGCCGGGGCGGGTCGCTTAACTAGTTAACTACTATTTTGAAAACATCAATTTGGTTGTCAATTCTATAGCCAATAATGTTTAGAGATTGTTTATACTGCGAGGTCTATGTTTAGAAGTAGTTGTTTAATAATAATACTATAGTCAGTGAATAATAACATATAACATATTCCACAACTAACACACACACAATATTGACATATCTCATTTTAATATGTTTGCTGTCTTGTCTGATTGGTATTCTGTTTGTGAATTTCTTATTTTTTATCTTTGAACTAGTTATGTAGGTACATCATACATGTCCTTCTGGGGCCAAGGATTGTTGCGAAAGCGGAACACCGGGGCCCTGGAACTAAGGCAGGAAGGAAAGGTGCGTCGTTTAGTTAGTAGAAGTCTGACACAGTCTCCCGCTCCGCCCAAGAGCGGGATTCGTCATTTGATGATTTTTCCCACCATAAAATAAAACCTAGTTACATGCGCATGCTGTGGTCTCCTGTAACTGAAGGAGCACACGCACAAGACCCCACGCCTAATGATTTTTACTGTAGCTGTGTGACCTTTGTTGGAGATACAAATAAATAAATAAACTATCTCACAACGCCGTCTAGTCCCAAGCTAAGCAGAGCTTGTGTTATGGGTACTAGACAACTGATAAACATACTAATATATTTATTTCTAAATGCATACATATTAAAGATAAATTACACCCAGATACAGAACAAATGATCCTGTACACATCACACAAACATTAGTCTTGGGTGGGAAAAGAACCCACGATCTCCGGCAAAGCAGTCAGGGTCACTAACTACTAGACTGACAGGCCAGTTAGCCAGTTAGTGAATAATATTGTTATGTTATACTATGATCGTTTGATTAAAACACTAAGGTAAATCGACATTTAATTTTGATAAGCTTTAAGGTCTCTGCAGGGCGCGGGCGCGGCGCGGCGGGACCGGGCGGCGACGCGACGACGCCATACAGATCCGAGGTTACCGTCGCGTCGAGCGGGACGGCTCTGTGTGGCGTCGTCCGTACTATCTAGTACATTACAACTGCTCACTTTTAGAGACAGCAGACACCTTTAGAGTGAGCCTTGGGGCCCACGACAATTATTCATACTAGTATTAATCTACACCTACATTATATCTAATGTAAGTTTTTAGATGCGAAAATGATTACTATTTCTACATTTCATTTTTTCGTGCGAAATCTCTGGCAAAACTGACATACTGACTTGGTATTGCTATAAAAATCACGCCTTTTATTATTTAGCTTTGTATTGTTATTAATAAAATTATAAATTAGTGAATGAAAAATTAAAAAAAAATAAGTTAGACACCTAACTATCGTGAGGACTTAAAATTGATTTTCTGTTATTTATGATTGTTTTTTTTTAAACTTATTATATATATATATATATAAGTTCCAAGATGTTATAAAAAGATAAAAATATTTTAATAAGGATTGAAATTGTTTTGCAGTATTAAAATTAATAACTTAGGTATAATTATCATTATTCTATCATATCCTACATTGACTTTATTTTTCTCTAAATATTTTTCTATAATAACAGATGTCTTCAAGGTTAGAGGGAAGAGGCTCTTAATAAACTAGTGCGCCTCACCATCAACGATTACGTCACTGCTTACCATCAGGTGCGGTCGCAGTCAAGCACTAGTTTATAGCAAAAAAAAATAACAGTCTAATTAATTAATTATTATCAGTCACACGTTTTTTTTATGGTAGGTAAAAATCATCCAATGACGAATCCCGCTCGTGGGCGGAGCGGGAAACAATATCAGACTCTTACTGACTAAACAACCCGTGCCTTCCTTGCCTTATTTCCAAAGCCCCGGTGTAACGCTTTCGCACCAACCCTCAGCTCCGGGAGATCAGTCTCATGTGCAATCTGTCTACAAAACCTGTGTTTTTCTTAAATTTTTCCTTTTATTATTACCGAAAAGTATTGCGACTTAATTTTGAACGTTTTCTATGACGACAACTTGACCTTCTAATAATTACCGGATATCTAGATTGTTACCATTTCCTGAACAGAATTGAATTGAACGTAGATAAATTTTGCAGCAACACTATTTACACAGAGAGAAAGAAGAAACAGAGTATATAATCGTATTTTGCTTTGAAGCAAATATGGGTCAGGACCAAAATTTTTGACGCGAAGATATGTGTCACATTGGAAAATAAATGTGTCACACTGGAAAATTATAGTAGCACAATAGAATTGTTGCACTACATTTATTTTCCAGTGTGACACATTTTGTTGTGATTTCCGTTGTGGATTACGTCAAAAATTTGGTCCTGACCCATATACTCTGTTTCGTCCATGGCTATTTAAAATAAAAATATCATAGCATCAGTCTTATAATGGTCCCACTGCTGGGACTCAAGCCTTTCTGGAAAAAAAAATGGGTCGTAATCCAAAACGTGTGACCAGTGTGGGTTGGTGTATGTCACATGTCTTAGAATTTTAGATTCTGAAGACATGCAAATTGTCCTTACGATCTTCACCGTTTTGAGAGTGGTAATGACATAAATTTCACAAAGTGGTTGGCTGGGTTTGATCCCGTGATCTACGGAATAGATGTCAAAATCGCTTGAATTGAGAGTTAAAAAAAAATGCAAATCGGTTCATAAACTACGAAGTTATCTGCGAACAAACATAAATAAGCATATACGGTCTTATTGAGAATCTTTCTTTTTTGAAGTCGGTTAAAAGATCTGTTAAAATCATAGATAGTATATCGAAGTTAAAATGAAGTTATTATAAGTTTTAAAAGTTCCTTTATATGTTTTGTTTCTAATGCTTGAAAATAATTTCCTAAGGAAGAAAATAAAATCGCGGTAAGAACTTAGTGTAGCATCCCATAGTGTAATTGTTATATTATGTTGTTGTGATAGATGTATTTATTTTCTAATACTTTTTATATAATTATATAACTTTTATTTACAGTGTGAAAGTAGGAACACTGTAGACTTCGCAAATTCTTATTACGACTCACCTTTTTTTACCCGACTACGGCGAAGCAAAAGGAGGGTTATGATTTTGACCTGTATGTATGTATGTGGGTATGGATGTTCATCTGTTCCCTCGTAACTTCTAAACTACTTATCAGAATTCGACAAATGACATATCATTAGAAGCGTCTTAATTGTCCGCTTGTTATAGGCTATATGGGATTTCACAAAATCTAATGTGGCGCCCTCTAGCGGACAAAACATACGAAGTAAAAAAATAAAGTATTACTAGCATTTGCTTGTGACTTTACCTGTATTCATGGGCTGAGAAATCAATGAAACCAAGATTAACCTATTTAGAACTCCAAAATATGTTAAATAAAAATAAAGTTTAAAAACTAACACCCGACTACTTAAAAACACGCTCTAAAAAGTACGAAACAAGAAAACAAGAAAGCCGTGGTCGTATGCCATAAGAATAATAAATTAAAAAAAGTGGTATACGACCACGGCTTTCTTGTTTTCTTGTTTCGTACTTTTTAGAGCGTGTTTTTAAGTAGTCGAGTGTTAGTTTTTAAACTTTATTTTTTATTATGATTTTTTTATTGTGCTTTTGGGTACATTATTGCCTGGTCTACACTGTCCTTGCATAATCATACCAATACTGTAAGTAATTTCGAAATATTGTAACAAACCATTTTTTTAAAGAGTAACCATAGAGTTTCTTGCCGGTTCTTCTCCTTGGGAAACGACCAATTTGGAACCGTGCACTAGCTTCTAGTGCCCATGTGAGCCTATGTGAAATAAAAACCATTTTCATTTTGAACTACGAGTGTAAACTAAATAAAAATAAACAGATATAATTGTCATGTCAGTTTAAATTTAGTTGACTCCTATTGAAGACTATTTTAGTAGATACACAATAAGTTTAGTTGTGTTGTCTGTTCGTTTGTGTGGTCTATTCTCGGCGATGTCTGATGTCCAATGAGCGGTTATTTATGGACCAAATTAAGCAGGATAGATGACTGTAGAGATATGTTTGTTCAAATGGTTTGCTTGTTTCTTGGAGATGGTGAAAAGTTAGTAGTAATTTTATATTATTTTTGACCGTTTTCTATATATTTTTTAGGTAAATCTTTGTATTTCAAGGTAAATATTTGTATGATATCGAAAATATTTATTTTCGTTTTCCATTTTGTTTTCCAGAAATTATTTATTAATTATTTTTTTTGTAATTCCAATGATCTGCTTCTTAATTTTAATTTAAGTATAAAATAAAAATACCTATCTATGTATCATACCCAATATACCCACGTTTTGCAAAGTAAATCATTGATTAATTTATAAGTATAAATAATCATCTCACAAGAAATTACCTTTCCTTAGATATTTCTCTTATATTTTGTCGTAACGCTAACAAAAACTGAGCATCACCATTTATAAACCTGTGTATTATACACATGTTTGCAAAGTAAATGATTAATTTCGAATTAAAATTAAAATTGATTTATAAAATAAAATACTCACAGAAAAAAAAATCTTTTTTCTTAAAATTTGTCTTAACATCAACAAAATTGTACTGGACACCTGTTTTTCCTTCCTCCTACCTAATGTTTGAGTACAATTATCTAATTTGCTACCACCTGGTAGTAAAAAAGTTAACAATATTTTTCTTGTGCCTCATTGTTTTAAGGTTTGACGTTTTTTGTTTACATTTCCGGCCAACTCATGTTGTCAAAATAATACGTCTACTGTCATGGTCGGCGAGCTAGTCACTATAGTCTATTCGCTTTAAAATTACACATTGAAATAAACCTTTTTACTGTCTGTTTAACCGATTTTAACCTCTATTTCGTAGACACAAGGGTGGCATTATAAGCATGTTACAAAAAGAGTTCTGAGTTGAAACGTAGATGGATGGAGAGGAAGAGGGCGGACGAAAAAGAGATGGATGGATGGTGTGAGGAGCGATATGAAAGAAAAGGGAGTTAGTGATAGTGTGACGGGTGACAGGACAGAGTGGAAGAAAAAAACATGTTGCACCGACCCCAAGTAACATGGGATAAGGGTAGGATGATGATGATGATGAAGGATGGCATTATAAGCAAAAAAAAGTCGTTAAAACACTATTTACTTTTTTATGGTGGGAAAAATCATCCAATGACAAATCCCGTCCTTGAGCTGAACGGGAAATAGTGTCAGACTTTTCCAACTAAATAACCCACTCGTACCTACATTGCCTTATGTATATATTCATGCCAGAGCCTTCCTTTCAGACTCTAAACCCTTGGCCCCTGTTGGCTTCCACACTTCTGCAGGGTCCCTACGATCATCACAGCGTTAATGTTTTCTAATTTTATATGAACCAATTGTAGAAATGTAGTTTATTAATTTGAATATCAGAAATTATTAAAAAAAAATTTTTTTTGAATATAATTTAAAAAATATTTGCATTACATTTAAGGTTTATTAGTATATCTATCCTTGTATTCGTCTTAGTCTTTATTGCACCTATCACTATTTTTCATCCACCCCGTTTCTTCTATACCTTAGTTCCAGGGCTCTAGTGCTTTCGCATCAACCCATGGCCCCAGGATACTAACTATTTACTGCAGCTGCCATTTGTCATTCCACCAACGTAATAAAACTCAAAATTGGTTGATAGGACAACAATAAAAGGTTTTCTTAAATGTCTAATGTTATTTTCAACATCATCATCATCAGCCGTATTAATGTTCCCACTGCTGGGACACAGGCCTACTCTCTAGGAGAAGGTATGGGCCATAATCCACCAGGGGCCAGTGCGGGTTGGTGGATGTCACATGTCTTCGAATTTTTGTTTCTAGGATAGTTATGCCGGTTTCTTCACGATGTTTTCCTTCACCGTTTTGAGAGCAGTGATGATGAAATAAATTACACAAAATTACTTTGTGCCCATTAGGCCTGGATGGGTTTGAACCCGCGACTTACAATTCGTAAGTCGGGGCCGTTACCACACGGCTACCACTGCTCTTAAAGCTGCTCTGCTACTGTTGCCTACGAACAGTAGCAGAGCAGCTTTAAGAGCAGTGGTATAAGGATGTCATTAAAAGTCAAAAAGTCGTTAAAAAACCAACTACTTACTGCAGCCGCCATTTTTTATCCACCAACATAATAAAGCTCAAAATCGGTTGAATTCACAGCAATAAAAGGTTTTCATAAATATCTAATTTTATTTTGAACGGACTATAATTGTCCACAGAACCATGATTGTTTACAAGTAAGAACAATTACAGAGCCTACCTCTAAAGTACATTTTTTTCATTGTTTCTGTAATTACAGTTTGTCATTGCTTGGTCAAAAGATAATGTACTTTGGTAATCATTGACTTGAAGATTTGATGGCACGGTTAGCGCTGTGGTTGATTGATTGCTGGCTGGTACACTACGTCGCGGGTTTGATTCTCACATGAAACAAATATTTGTATGGCTTGCAGACTTTTTTTGCTTGCAACGCGTCTTGCAACGATTTTTTTATGTATATTAAATTCATGTGTGAATTAAAATTCTATTATACAAAACTAGTTAATGTGGCAAATGATCTGCCATATAAATTTTGAAATGGGGTAAAGTTAGCTGGCTAAAATAGTAGGTATATAACCTATTCTCAGACCTTCCGAATAAAAAGCCGTTTCGGAGGAGTTTGGTTACGAGAGCACGAGATAGTTATCTACACTAATATAATAAAGAGGTAAAGTTTGTTTTTTGTTTCTTTGTTTTTTTGTTTGTAGGAGGTAATCTCTGGAACTACTGGTCCGATTGGAAAAATTTTAGCAACAATGGAAAGCTGCTTTACTCCTGAGTGAGGCTATATTTTATGTGCGCGGGCGAAGCCGCTGACAAAAGCTAGTATTAGATAAAATTAAAATAAACTAAAAACCAAGGTAATAAAATAAACATCGGGTAATATTTCTATTTTAAATTATTATATGTTAATAAGTTTCTTCACCTTGTCGATTTCAACTTGACCAAATTATTTATTTATTTAATCTTCATGTACAGTAGTGGTACATAAATTAATTAAAAGTAATTTATTAATATAGACACGCTTACTTTTAAGATAAACACAGTTACACTCGCGATTAACCCAGTTACTCTCTAAACAAAAAATTATACACAAATTATACACATGGTTTGATTTTCGGCAAAAACTATATCTATTTATAAATAAGAAGTAAATATTTTTTTCTACCCGTTTGTACTTATTATTTATCAATATATATGTATATTTATGTATATATGGAATCTGTCTCTTAGTAAACTATAGGGAGTGGAAGAGCTTACTTTACAGTGGAGCGATTTAAAGTTTGATTTAAAGTTTTTAGCGAAGCCGGGGGTAAAAGCTTGTTGCTTTTGCCCGCGGCTTCGCTCCCGGCAACAGAAAAATGAAGAACCGCTTGTCCAATTTTGTGCAAACTTCACGTAAACCATCTACTAAATAGTCCAAACAAAGCCTAAACATTTGGTTTGGATAGATGAGCCCGTTCTTGAGTTGTAAAATTACAACGAAAAGTGGCATTGAGAGAGATAAGAATCATAGAAAACGCATATTCCAAAAGTTGACAACGACGCTGTCAAATATTGACACGTTTTATTTTTGCAATTTTACTGTATGAAAATAAGAAACAATGCTCTGTAGTGCACTTAAAAATTAATAGAGAATGCAATAATTAATATCTTAACACCGAATTTATAGTTTTAGATGTATAACAAGTATCTGGGAACTTGCCAAATGCCTTTTTACACCTGAAACTTTTACAACATCAAATTTAGGGTTTTAATTGCAATTCATTTTTAAACATTTTAGTGCTCTACTGAGCCATATTTCTTTCTTTTCCATATTATAGCACATTTGCCAAATTAATTAAAACTTGTAAATATTTGACAGCTATTTGCGATGTTGTTAACTTTTGGTATATGCGCTCTTAAAACAGATACAAAAAAAAATCTGATTTAAGAGTACTTAGAGATAGTCGATAATTATATATTTGCGATGTTGCTAACTTATCAGATTTGAGAGTACCTAGAGACACTTGGTATACACTTAAAATATAGAACTACTATTTTAAACTTGTAAATAAAAAATCACCAATAAATAAATAAAGCTACTCACGGTTTAGCCGCTACCACGGGCTCCTTCTTCACCTCCGCAGACAGCACCCGAAAGGCTTCATCATCAGCACTTGGCACACCCTCGTCCGTACAGTCACCACCACACACTTTGCCACAAGAACTCACGGACTGTCGTCCCGAAAGATCGAAGTATCGATCCTGGGCGTGGATCAGCTGCGTCACAGTAAACGCTGAAGACCCGCAGTCACTCACTTTCAAATCGATTTGCGGCCCAAACAACGATTCATCGTATTCCAAACTCAATTTTCTTTTGAAAAATCGATCGTCTTGAATGTCTTTCGACGGTGAGGTTTCGTCGCGCGCTTGGATCGTAATGTCGAGTTTGTTTGCGCTGTTCAGCCGGAGAGAGCGCTCGGTTGTGAAGGCATACGGAGTGTTGGCTAACTCCTCCTCTATACTGTTGTAGCGGCTTCGGAACAGTGACCGAGGCGTCTCCCCTCCCGAGTCGACGTCGTACTTGCCGCCGAAGAGATCGTATTGAGCGAAGCGATGGTTGATCGTGTCGAACTTGGGGTCGGTCAGGTCTTTGTCGGGCTCCTTGGGGCTGGATGACGGGCTCATGTTGATTTGGACGATGCCGTGCTCGTCTTTGTATTTTAGTTTCAACGCCATTGTTTACGATGGCATTTTTGCCTGGAAAGAGAAAATGTTTACTTTAGTTTATGTACTTAAATAAAAAAAAATAGGACCACGGTTCATAAACTGAGCGTAATTACCAATACGGGGGTAAATTATAACGGACCAATTCGAGCCAATCTAGCTTACCACCGTTTTTCATACCCTAACTATGTAATCACATGGATGGTAATCACAGAGTAGATATTTTTTTCTATAGGTAGTGTAATCTAACGACAAGTCTGCTTAAAATCGCTATAAACCAACCGATAACTCTACGAAATAAAAATTAGTAAAGCTATGCATATGCTTAGTTAGGAGCCTTTTTTGCCTCGAAAAGATGTTTTATTTTTAATCCTTTAATATTTTTTTATTTTGCTAAGCATTATATTACTGTTTATTTTTTGTGTTGTTTGTCCTGTGTGAATAACAAACAAATGTTTTTCTTTCTTTCTTAAAAACTATTGTAATTATAAATACAAAGATAACACAAAGATTATAATTATAAAGAAGTAAGGTAATATTATTGTTAGGACTCTTTTGTGAAATTTTAATATTTATTTATTACTAGCGACCCGCCCCAGCTTCGCACGGGTACTGATATTGAATATATTATGCACTTATTATGCCCATAAACCTTCCTCTTGAATCACTCTATCTACTTAAAAAAAGCCGCATCAAAATCTATTGCGTAGTTTTAAAGATTTAAGCATACATAGGGACAAAGCGACTTTGTTTTGTACTATGTAATGATATAATTATGTCTTCTTAATTAGAAATATAATAGGTACACAAAGAAATTGAGTCAATTTGTGTTAAATTGATGTAGGTGCTATATTCATTGGTAGCATGAGCAAGAAAAATAATAAATCCGTCACCCAAGCTAAATCATAGACGTCACATTCAAGCAAACTATTACTATTAGAATTTGAAGAAAACCTTCAGGATTTTCAAAGTTCACTGTACCTAAGAAAAAATACTTATAACAACATTTGACATTTTCATGAACATTATACATTGAAATACAATAATAAAATGTCGTAGTTGTTATCAGTAGGTTGTTCAGTAGTTTTGAACCTAAATAAGTAATTGTTTTATGTCCAAGGTTATTTTCAGTAAATTAAAAATAAATCTATATTTAACCAGCCGTGATTATTTCTGCTTGCGAGTAAATTATGTTTATTTTTTTTCTAGTATAAAAAAAATCCAGGCAAGTGCCACTCACGCACTGAGGGTTTCGTAAAAACTTCTCTGAAAACAATACAGTACCTGAATTGAGCTACTAAAATTTTTCAGTATCGCATTTTTTTTGTGACGATGGACACAACAATAATAATGACGATGAACAAATTTATTATTATTTAATTTATGCTTCAAAAATAACTAAAATGACAAAAAAATAACAAATATGTAAAATGTTTAAAATTGCAGTTTACAGATTTTTTTTCTGTACTTGTGCTATGACATCTTGTGTCATGCCAAATTTCAGGATCATAGGTCAACGGGCAGTAAGTACCCTTTGAATTTTATTCATTTTAGAGTGTAGAAATATGCGTTTTTTGCGTAGGTTTATTGCGACATAAACGGCCGTATCTTTTTTTTTTAAATTGATTTAGTATAATTTAAGTTTTTGAACGCTTTCTAGAAACTGTAGATTTGAGTATATTGTTTAAATTTCAACTCGATACCTTCACACGTGAGCAGTGGTGGCCGAGTCGTGAGCAGTGGTGGCCAGTGGTAACGGCCCCGACTTACGAGTTGTAGGTCGTGGGTTCAAACCCAGCCAGGCGCATTACTTTGAGTAATTTATTTCATCACCACTGCTCTCAAATCGGTGAAGGAAAACATCGTGAGGAAACCGGCATGTCCTAGAACCAAACATTCGAAGACATGTGACATCCACCAATTCGCACTGGGCCCGCGTGGTGGATTATGGCCCATTCCCTCTCCTAGAGAGGAGGCCTGTGTCCCTGCAGTGGGTATATTAAAAGGCTGATGATGATGATGATGACCTTCACACGTTCTAGAGATAAAGGGTCTTGACAGACAGACAGACAAACGGCCAACAGAGTGATACAAAGTGATCCTATAAGGGTTCCGTTTTTTTTTTGAGTTACGGATCCCTAAAAATAGGTAGAGAAAGGTTTTTTTTTATGGTAGGTGAAAATCATCCAATGACGAAACTCGCCCTTGGGGGGAGCGGGAGACCAGTGTCAGACTTTTACTGACTAAAAAACCTACCCCGTACCTTCCTTGCCTTATTCCTAGAGTCGAGGTAACAGTTTGCACCACCCTAGGATCCAGGAGGCTTCGACCCTGAAGGGCCCCTGCAGAGGTAGAGGAAGGTAAACTGGCTTTTTCATTGGACCACTAAGGTAATTCCAAAACGGTGCAAATTAGCAACATCCGAAATAGTCCAAACCAGTCTCTGGTGACTCAATTTTATGGATTTTATTTATAAACACTAATATTATAAAGAAGTGTGTGTGTGTTTGCGAGCTGTGGTGGCCGAGTGGTAAAAGGCCTCGACTTACGAGTTGTAGGTTGCGGGTTCAAACGGGGCAAAGCGTAAACGTCACATCCGGGGCTCCGGAACGAAGGCAAAGAAGAATCCAGGTTTCAGCCATCAGGAAACGCTGACTCCGGTAGGGACTGTACGCACAATCACACACTCAACACTCATGGATTGTGCTTAGAGCTAAGTCAACCCAGAGGCTCTGGAATGAAAGCAAAGAAGGAAGAGCAGTCGGTTTTTTGTCAGTTAAAGACTGACTATCTCCCGCCTCATCAAGGACTTGGCGATGTCTTGAATGGTTTTTACCAACTAAAAAAAATTGTACGCACAATGAATGTCTTCCCGAAACATTTTATACGTATGGGTGGGATACCCACCATGTCTCATGGTGTTATGTAATTAAGCTGAGTCATTAGTTCATTGCTCTTGCAACACCATGCCCACATAGTAAACATTAATGGGCCTACAGTACATAACAATATAATGGCAGATAATGCATCTCCTCTCGTGGGTGTCAAGGCCACGAAGGGATTGTATGACTTTGATGAGTAATAAATCATATGTAGATACCATAGATATATCAAACAGTAGAGATATGGCAAGGGGGCGTGGTGCTTGCGAACACAACTAGGCCGGCATACTTCTTCCCGGTACTAAAAAACGCAATTATGTGCCAAGTCAATTCTTTGAGTTGAGAACAAATATCATTGCTTGCTTAGTACAGATCGACCAATTAATCAGCTGGCCTAGATGCACAATGGATGTGTATTTAACGGAAAATCATGCATTTGTCTTTTGTTTTTTTAGGGATGTAAAGTAATATTTGTATTTATCGATATTTTTCATGATCCCCACGCGTTTCTATGTATGTCTGTCTATTCGCGAGTAACTAAAAAAAAAACTGAACGGAATTTTATGTGGTTGTGATTTATTTTTATTAGGATGAAAAATTATTTATAAAAAATATGTAAAATTATTATGTTTGTATATTTCTTCCTCTACATTACCTCTTATAGGTATTTTATTTTAGTAAATATTTCATGAATAATACTACTGACAAAAGCTTGTATTGACGTGAAGAGTATACTTCTTTCTTCAAAATACCATCTCAGGCACCAATCTGTATGATTCTCATATTATTTGATTATTACATGTTTGCTGTATGGACTTAAAAAGAGACTTCTAAGTTTGTGTTTATTTTGTTCTTCTCATAGTCACCTAGGATACACCGTCCTCATATAGTTTAAATTGACCAAAAAATGTATGTGTAAGAATTAACTTCTAATAAATAAATTTGTGTACTTCAAAACTAAATTCTTTCATGGAAATCTATCAAACCATGAACAATCTGAGATATTTTTTCAAAGTTGTATATGTTTCTATTTACTTAATAAAAGTTACAATTATTTCCTTACTTCCTTTAAATGGAGCACACTTAGAAGTGGCCAGTTAATCGTAATATTCGTAATGTATTTTAACAGCTGCTGTTTAGTGTTTACAAAATTTAAATGATTAAATAATATGATTATAAATTAGGATCTGTCGCTCGTATAGAATTACGTTCCTATTAAACATCTCCTAACTCGAATTTTTTAGCTTTTTTTAAGTGAAGATATTTTTTCGTTAGATAGAAGATAATAGTTGTATGGAGGTCCTATCCCACGAAGTTGGTGACAATCCTGGATGCGTGTGTAGACTCATTACACATTGTTCCTGTGTAGTGTGTAAGCATCAGCTATAGTTTTTTATGACACAGTTTTCCGTGTCATGAAAAATATAGCTGCAAACGGAATAAAAAGTCATTAACGTATAATTCATCAAAGATTGCATTGGTGAGATAGAACAAATTTTGCAACTCTGAATTTATCGATATTTTTTTCTCAGCTACTTGACATCACTAATTGTATAATTGGCATATGTGTGTTTAGACTGAGCCCATAGTTACAAGAGGATGCTCCACCTCTTTTTTGAGTGTGTTTCATAAACCTGTTCATATGTGTTGATATCTATGTCTCTGTGTCCGTGAGACATGTAAGGTCGTGTGGCGTACGTATAGATTTTGTTTTTGTGTTAGTGAAAAAATGGGCGTAGTTTGGAGACATCTGAACTCGAACAAAATTGTATTGATAACATATCTCTACTGTTTGATATATCTATGGTAGATACCTATGAGGCTTTCATAATACAGTAGCATAAAAAGCTTTTTAATGTTCCCACTGCTGGGACTCAACCCTCTTCTGTAGGAGAAGGAATAGGCCGTAAACCACCAAGCGAGCCCGGCCGTGGGTGTGTGGGAACTGAGAACGCTGGCATGTGGGATGGTAATGCTGTATAAATAAATAATATGTACCTATGTGAATTTTTAGTTCTATTTTTTTTTTATATTGCTATAAACTAGTGCTTGACTGCGATCCCACATGATGGTAAGCAGTGATGCAAGCGTTGATCGTGAGACGCACTAGTTTATTAAGAGCCTATTCACTCTAGCAGTCAAAACGCTTATTCCGGGCCGTAGATGTCTCAACAACGTAAGGATGGATATTTGCCGTACGCCGGGATGTCAGATGGTAAAATTGAGATGGCGGAATCAATTCTCGCGCAATTCCCGCGCACACTCTTCAAAATGCATCCTGTAGAAAACCGTAAGGCTACTCTACGCCTGTGCTCGTCTGGATCACCAATCAGCCTCTTTGCACGACTTTCCGTTCGAATACAAAGCCGCTAGGTGGCATTTTGCAGCACCAGCCCATATGTGGCTGCAGTACTCCACACACGATCGGACCTGTCCTTTTTAGCACTGATTGTCTCAAAAAAGCTGTCTTACAAAATAATCAATAGTTACCATCACATTTCAATGACGCCAATATGAAAGTAATCGTGTTTACTTCACTTACAAGTTTATCTAAATTATTTTATTGGCAAACCAATCAATTACACATCTGTTACCAAACAGTTGGTGTTCAAGACATGTCCTTGTGGCCAAAGAGTTGCGTTTAAACAATTAACCACTTAGATGGCTCGATATCTGTGTAACTGAGAACTCGCGTAATCTTTTATGGCAATAGTTTTTCGATAAAATCTATTTATATTTATACAAAAAAAAAAAAAATAAGAAAAATAAAAGTTTTTATAGGTATTTGTTTAGTTTCTTCGTTATTAAATACCGACTTCCGTTACTAAAGATATTTTGAACTTTTTTTTTACATTGACGTTTTTCCTTAATGAGTGGACTAACTGCCACAGTAATTATGCGGCTGGCAAGTCCAATTTTGCGAATAAAACTCGCAATCCCGCCTTTGGGCGGATCGGGAAATAGTACTGATACTATTTCCTGCTCCGCCCAATAAACCAGTCGTTAGAGTAGGAACTCTTACTGATTAAACAACCCACCTCATTCCTACATTGTCTTATGTATATACTCAGGCCAGAGCCTTCCTTTCAGACTCAGCCCCTTGGCTTCAGTTGGCTTCGACCCTTCTGCAGGGTCCCTACGATCATCACAGCTTTAATGTTTTCTAATAGTATATGAACCAACTGTAGAAATGTAGTTTATTAAATTGAGAATGTATATATTAAAGTTTATTAGTATATCTATTCTTGTATTCGTCGTACCTACTTCTCTCTTTTATGGCACCTACCACTATTTTTCTCTGCATTACCATGACATCACCCAAAGATTGACTGGTACCGTAGGCGCGGGGTTGCGGACGCCAAGCAATGGGTAGCTCTCCGTCCAGTCATCTGGTAACGGTCCAGACCAAGCCAGGTGGTCGACGGCGCGCTCTGTTCCCGTTCGCCTCAAGGAGTTGTCAGCAAATGTTGTGGCCCAACTGTAGGACCGAAGCCCGAAGCCTACTGGGGCTCCGGTCGAATTTCTGAAAGGAAGGTCCGACCCCGGTATGAAGGTTAAGATGGAATGGGCTGGGTTGTTTAGTCGGGATTCGTTATTAGATGATTTTCCCCACCATAAAAAAAATGATTCAACCGCTCAACCACTGCACTTACTGTGCCACTTATCACGATTACAATTAAGTCTCTCCTTTATAAAAAGTAATTAATTTAATCATACATTTTTCATCAGTCAATAATGTATTCGGATGATTCAACATGGACATCTGGAAGAAATTATTTTTAACGGTAAAATCGTTTTTTACAACTGGTAGAAAATGCCTAAGGCATTAAGTCCGCCTCTGTATTTGTGTGCATAAGTGTTTAAAAATAAATAAATTATAAAATAAGTCTTAAATAGCTTAATCATATGCCACAGGTCGCAAACAGCTAAGTTAGTTAAGTTACAAACGCTAAGCATGACTTGTACAAAAATAAGTTATTTTTATTGCGTTACAATGCAAATAGCTAAGAAAAACTTCAACAGCTTTGGATTTTATTTGTATGGAAAAAAACTGCACTTATTTTCATAACCTTAAGAATTACATTCTACTCAATTAAGCTTGAGTAACTTTGTATCCTTGGAGTCGCAGTAAATGTATTTGCTTTGGTAGAAAAAACATATTTGGTGAACAAGTTCATTATACATACAGCCAAGGAGTTAAATTCTCAGCTGTCTGTTTTTCCTTATACCAGTCAGGGACGCTTTTTTTCTTTTTTATGTTAGGTAAAAATCATCCAATGACGAATCCCGCTCTTGGGCGGAGCGGGAAACAGTGTCAGACTCTTACTGACTAAACAACCTACTCCGTTCCTCCCTTGCCTTATTCCTAGAGCTCCGGTAACACTTTCGCACCAACCCTCGGCTCCAGAAGGCTTCGACCCTGAAGGGCCCCTACAGTTTGCTGACAGCTCCTAGAGGCGCGCGGGAACAATGGGTGCGAGCATTACTTACTGCTCCACGGTTGGAGGCGACCGCATGCCATTCCTCTTCGCTGAGGACCATGGCCAGAACCAAGGCCCGGATCGAGAGGCCGCCAGGAATCAGGGTTAGGGTCACTTTAACCTTTCGAGTACCGTAATTAGAGACACAATAGACAGACAATAGGTGTGAACGCTGGCAATCGCCTGGGGCTCAAGAGTTTAACTTGTTAAGCAAATCAAGTTCAAGTAATTTTTTATTGTTTATTCGCTATAAACTAATGCTTAAATGCAGTCCCACCTGATAGTAAGCAGTGATGCAATCGTTGATGGTGAAGTGCACTAGTTTATTACGCGCCTATTCACTCTAGCCTTGAAGATGCCCAAATTATAATCGGATGGGAAGACCGCAGCAGGCAGATTGTTCCAGTCACTCGATGTAAGCGGAATAAACGACGAAGCAAAACGCTTAGTCCGGACGATAAGGATGGATATTTGCCGTACGCATGTCCGCATGTCCGATGGTAAAATTGAGATGGCAGAATCATATCCTGCAATTCCTGCGCATACTCTCCAAAATGCACCCAGTAGAAAACCGAAAGGCTACTCTACGCCTGTGCTCGAGGCTTTGAACATTGGGCCAAACCAAATCTGGATCACCAATCAGCCTCTTTTCACGCCTTTCTACCGACTTTGCGAACAGCTATGTACTGTCCTGTTAGGGCGTACAATATAATGTAAACAATAGTGAGATTACATGCATGTCAACAATAATACACATAGCAAATTATTAGACCATTAAATATTTTAAGAATTGTATGTACAAAACGCATCATGACTCAGGCAAAATGAATTTTAACAGTTATTTATCGGCAAAGAAGTTTTTCATAGACTAATAGCATTTAACGTTCGTTAACAATTAATGAAGTCTCTGTTTTAAATAATTTTATTTCAGTAGATAATAAAGTAACACATCACTGTTAACACACCTGAATCAGTGTGTGTTAACAGTGATGGCATATGGCTTCGAAACGTGCAGTCACTTACAATGGGCCTCATAAGAAGACTCAAATCCACTTAAAGGGCAATGGAAAGGTCTATGTTCGGAGTATTCATGCGTGGGTTCTGGAGTGGCGACCGCGTATCGGAAGACGTAGCGTTGGAAGGCCTAGGAAGATAGAGTGATTCAAGAGGAAGATATATATGTATATACAAGCATAACAGATTTAATATCACCATTGCACCCGAGCGAAGCTGGAGCGGGTCACTAGTTATAAATATATGTTTTTATAACAAAAAAAAATTAACTTATTAGTCAAGTCAATCCAAAAATTCAACAATTCAAAGTAACCAATTTTAAAACAACCCTAATTTCAGAGAACCTATTAATTTTTTTTTTTTTAAAGAAACAAAAAACTTTAGTCTCATAGCATTTCCGCATAAGCATGAAACAGTTGTCGAGTCGTGAACCCCGCACTGGCACTCGTACACGGTGACCGATCCAATTACGCTGATATTCGTCTAGCTACCAGTTATTATATACGTATACACATAATAGTTTGCATAGTTTTGCGGCTAAGGTCGGGCACACTGAAAGCTATGCAAAGCGATAGCATAAAATTAAATAATCGGCAATCGACAACCGTCTGGGCCGAACCCAAGTCGTCGGCAGCGCGTAGTGTTCCATGCGTGCCACTAAGAGATGACATAAAACCGTAGAGCCTCAGTAGAGCCGAAGCCTACTGAGGTCATGGATTGACTTCCGAAAGGGAACGGTTCTAACCATCTGCCAAATAATATTCAAGATTTGCCATCGCCGTTGTTCAAAAGGGTTTTATTTAAAATGTTACTAGAGAAAAATTATTACAGTGTTAAAGAATATTTAGAGGATAAATGGCTAGTAACATAATATGTAAAAATAGACTTTGCCATATCCAACAGTGACATAATTATCGAACATTAATGACAATTTTATTACCAATTTAATTAAGTTTTAATCTTCATTACAATAGTATTTATATGTGACACAATCTTAATTCTTAATTTTTATTTTAATAATATTTACAAGTGATATAGCAACTTTAATTCTAATAATAATATTGACATTTTATTAATTTGTATTATACAGAAATATTTGTACGCCATAGTATGGCAGGATATGCTGGGATCAAAACTATAACATCTATTGTACCATATTCTGACAAATAAACATTTTTGATTTGATTTGATTTAATTTAAAGCACAGGGGCCAATGAAGAGCTGAGGTGTGAGTTTAGTCAGTAAATATCTGTCATGCCTAGAGCGGTAAAGCAAATAGCAACACTATTTTACTAAAACCAACCACGTTTTTTTGCCTCGTGTTTTATATATTGCATTATCATCTTCCTTCCTTGGTCTATTCTTCGTTATTTGGGGTTGACAAGACACAACAGAAGCAAAATGCATGTTGCGCTTGTGTTAGCTCCGTGAAGATCCGCGGCACTTCGTTCTCGGGCTGTTCGTACAGCGTCAGCTTGGGGTTGTACGGCAGCAGTTTATGCTTCACAGGCGCCACCGTGCGCGTCTTCATGTAGATCTGGACATGAACACCAAGTTATTGCAGTGCCATAAGTAGCCGTGCGGTAAGGCATGTCATTATCGTGACGATAGGTCCCCTATTTGAGGAGTTCCCATAGCACCGCCCGGAGTACTTAGTAGAGCTTACGATAGAGAGTGCTCCGCTTGAGTATCGTGTCCTAGTGAAGGCGATCGGTGGCGGCCACCTTTCACACCAGGCCCTGGTTTATATTATGGCCAGAGGAAATATGAAAGCAAAAAATACTATTCGAATTGAGTCTCGAAGATTTTTCCGAATCGCAAAAATACATAACTACAATTTTTTTTCCTATATTTGTGCTTTGAGAAAGGTCTCAAAGCACAAATATAGGAAAGGCAAGGGCTTTGTGCCAAATTTTTAGGATTCCAGGAAATCTGGAAGTACCCTAAGAATTTTGATCCGATCCATTTGAGTGTCGAAATACACGATTTTTGTGAGATAAACGGTTGTTTTTCTAACTCTAAAGTTTGAGTTTTTCTCTTTCAGATTTTTTTTTCACATCATCATGGGACCACAGACTTGCGTTTATGGTTATAATTTCAACTCGACACCTCTATGCGTTGCCAAAATAAAGGATTTTGTCAGAGAGATAGATCCTCTAATGGTTTCGTTTTTAGTTAAGGAGCCTTAAAAACACTGAGCACCAAAAATAACGGGTCATCTTTACCAGATATATTTTTTACAATGCCAATTTTCGCTTCACAACAGCACTCGCCTCGCTTCCTCTACAGCACAAACGTAACTATTATAACATAACTCAGTGGTGTTATTTCAGCCAGTTACTGGTCATGCGTTGTTTTTTGCCTGACTGTGCCGGTAACGTGCTCTGATATGCAAGCAGGATTAATTGTATGACCTATTTGTAGGGGTCGTTGCTTCTGCTAATTAAATAACATGGCAATAAACGATTTTTTTTTTATTTGTTTCGTGAATTGGCAGTATACATAAAGATATATAAAAGGAGAAACTGACTGACTGACATATCAAAGCAAAGCCGAAAGTACTGGGACTAGGAGAGTGAAATTTTGCACAAGCCTTCCTTTTATGACGTAGGCAAACATTAAGAAAGGATTTTCCAAAATTCACTCCCTAAAGGGATGAAACGTGTGTACAAAGTTTGCGCGAAAACCTATTTTCACACAGGCTGAAAGCTAGTAATACATATTTTTGTTTGTATAGGTTTTCTACTGATTGCATTTCGGATTTTACTATAGAGGTCATTTCTGCCTGATCACTTAAAAAAAATCGCTTGAATCCTGCGGCGCGATGGCAAACCAAACCATTGAAATTTTTGTTTTGTGTACAAGCAAAAATTAATGTTATGTTGAAATGAAATGAATTTAAAAGAAAGAAAGAAAGAAAGAAAAAACGTTTATTTGTGCGAGAGTATAGCATACAATAAAAAACAAAAACAGTGCAGTGCAGTGCAGTGCAGTGTGCAGTGTACTCAATGGGACTTCGGAATTGCAAAGCCTAATTTCGCCTAGCCCGTTCCATCATCGGACCACCAGGGGTACGGCGATGCGTCACCGTTACATGGTGGACATTCCACCTGTCACAAAACGTTTTGAGCACATATACGTACAAATAAGGAGTATTAATTCCTTGCCTGAGTCTGTGTTTCCTGATGGCTACAACCCGGGAATCTTTAAGTCAATAGGTTACTTCTAGGTTACCACAAACAGATTTTGTTCAAATTCGAGCCTAGGTATAAAAAAAAAATAATTAAAAAATGTAGTTTTTAAGCTTTAATTTTTTTTATTGTTTATAGGTTCGCGTTTGACCGCTATGTCATCTAATGGAAAGCGACGATACGATCGACTATAGAACGCACTAACCTAGAAGTAAACTATTCACTCCTGACTTAAAGATTCCCGAGTTGTAGCCATCAGGAAACATAGACTCCTCCAAGGAATTCCACTCCTTGGCTGTACACACAATTAATGTGTTCCCAAAACGTTTTGTACGTATATATGTGGGATGTCCACCACCTCCCCGAAATGCAACCGATAGAAAACCGACAGGCTAGCAACTCTGAGTCGATGCTCAAGACTTTGAAGTCTCGACTCGACGAGTGCATCATCGCCAATGATACTCTTGGCTCGCCTCTCAATAGACTCAAGCGCATCAAGTTGGTATCGGGCAGATCATTTTTCAAAAAAAACTGTTCCACTTAGCAGACTTTATTCATCGAGAAGCATGTTTAGTGCCTTACAAATAATAATAGCAATTGTGAATGTTTGTCAATCCAGTTCATATTATTGTATCAGTAACATTAGGCACTTTTCTTCGGTTTTAGTAACATGTTATCATAATCACCATCAGATTCTCGCTTTTTGAGTACTTACTCGTATTGTTTCATCCTTAAGTATGGGAAAATATATCAAATAAACACAATTAAAACAGAATTATAAAAGGAAAAACTGACGGACCCACGCACGGCCGAAACTTCTGGCACGAGGAAAAGAAAAGAAAGAAAAACATTTATTTGGACACACACAGGACAAAATAAAAATAACAAAATAAACACTTAATCTAATTAATTATTAATTTTGCACAAGGTTTCCTTTTAAGACGCAGGCGAACACTAAAAGAGGATTTTCCAAAATTCACCCCAAAGGGATCCAAAGTTTGTATTGACTTGTCTTGTTTCACGCGAGCGAACCCACGGGCAGAAGCTAGTGTGAAGCTAGTGTGTTAAAACCATCATCAGCCTTTTTAATGTTCCCACTGCTGCGACACAGGCCTCGGATCCTCTCTAGGAGAGGGAATGGGCCGTAATCCACCAGGCGGGCCCAATGTGGATTGGTAGATGTCAAATGTTTTCTAGTTTTTGGCTCTAGGACATGCCGGTTTCCTCACGATGTTTTTTCTTCACCGTTTTTGAGAGCAGTGGTGATGAAATAAATTTCATAAAGTAATGCGCCTGGCTGGGTTTGAACCCGCGACCTAAAATACGTAAGTCGAGGCCGATACCACTCGGCCACCACTGCTCTCAGTGTCCCAGCAGTATGTCATAAAAGAATATAATTGTAATGTCATGTAATTGATAACAAAACATGCAAGTCTCATTTTAACAAAAGCCTTTTTCAGCCTTTTATTAATAGCGGAAAGCGAACCATTATAATATTATTTGTATGTAAATGAGCAGAAAACAGTTCCTCAAGAGCTCTACGTAACTCAATAAAGAAAGAAATAAGGTCAATGGCGACTTCGACTTTGGCGACTTTCAAAGTTATTAGTTTAAATTAGTCAGCGCAACTTGTTTTCTACGGTGTTAGATTTAGTGTCAAAGTCAAACTTATTAGTTTCGTCTCTTTGATAGTATCTTTAATTATAGATTGTTTCAAAGTTTTCCTTGTTTGAAGGTTAAGGATATTACCTCCTCCTCCTCGAAATCATCGAATGACGAATCCCGCTCTTGTGCGGAGCGGGAAACAGTGCCAGACCCTTACTGACTAAAAAACCTACCCCATTCCTTCCTTGCCTTATTCCCAGGCCCTGGTGTTACGCTTTCGCATCAACCCTCGGCCCCTGGAGGCTTCGACCCTGTAGGGCCTCTACAGTGTGCTGACAACTCCTTGAGGCGCGCGGGAACAGTGCGCGCCGTCGACGACTTGGGCATTAGAACAATACCTAAGATCCTATTTAATGTATGAGTATATAATATGTGCAGTCATCATCATCATCATCAGCCTTTCAATGTTCCCACTGCTGGGACACAGGCCTCCTCTCTAGGAGAGGGAATGGGCCATAATCCGCCACGCGGGCCCAGTGCGGATTGGTGGATGTCACATGTCTTCGAATTTTTGGTTCTAGGACATGCCGGTTTCCTCACGATGTTTTCCTTCACCGTTTTGAGAGCAGTGGAGATGAAATAAATTACACAAAGTAATGTGCCTGGCTGGGTTTGAACCCACGACCTACAACTCGTAAGTCGGGGCCGTTACCACTCGGCCACCACTGCTCTATATGTGCAGTAGGTGAACCTAAATGACTCTTAAGCTAATTCAGGAATTTAGGCAGGTAGACCTCACGAGGTCTAACAGACACTCAACAATAAGTAATGTAACAATCACTGTCACGTAGGTTTTTACCAGCTAGATATGAAGGAGCCGGAACTGAGCTAATGGGTTCACGACCAACTCCTTCCAGTGAGGCCTGGCAGCCAGCCAAGCTACGTGAAGACCACACCAAGGTCAAAACCAATTGTAGATATCTGTAATTACTGTAACTAAAATTAAGGTGTTTTTTCTTGCGATTTACTAAGCTAATTTTTTTCTTAAAAACGTAGGTAATATCATGTTCAGCTCTTTCTTTCCTCAAAATAATAATAATAAAAAAAATATTTATTTGCAAGAAATAAATAGTTTACAAGGATAGATCTTATAATCTAAACGTCACTGTATTCTGCCTCCAAGCATGCGTGCAAATTATTTATATTTATGTCATTATCCATGCAATCAATTGTTATTATTAAAAAAACTGTAGGGACCCCTAGGATCCGTGCCCTCCGGCCAGTCCACACAGTGGCGTCAGCCGGGCGTCTCGATCACAAAATCATTCTCCTTGACGCCGTAATATTTTTTTTTTTTTTTACTTGCAATAAACTAGTGCTTGACTGCGATCCCACCTGATGGTAAGCAGTGATGCAATCGTTGATGGTAAGGCGCACTAGTTTATTAAGAGCCTATTCACTCTAGCCTTGAAGACACCCAAATTATATTCGGACGGAAAGACTGCAGTCGGCAAACTGTTCCAATCCCTCGATGTACGCGGTATAAATGACAAGGCAAAACGCTTAGTCCGGGCCGCAGGTGTCTCAACAACGTAAGGGTGGATACTTGCCGTACGCCGGGATGTCCTTTGTTTTTATAGCGTAGAACTGTTTTTATATTGCAAAAGCTAGCCTCAGAAGCTTAACCGCGTTTCCGTCCTGTGTCATCAGCAAAACCGTAGGACAGAAGCGTCGCTTCTAAGAAGATACCCCGGGGTCTCTGAAATGCAAAGCAACGAAGGAACATAGGAATAGGTTTTAGTAAGTAAAAGTCTTACGAGTCCTCGCGCTCCGCCCAAGAGTGGAAGAAATCATCGGATGATTAATATCTGAAAATAAAACTGGGCAAGCGCGAATCGGACTCGCACACAAAAGGTTCCGCAATCAACATATGTAAATAATTCAATTCCGGAATCGATTCTCGGAATTTTTCCGTATAGCAAGAAATTGTTTTTTGCGACGTAACTATTTTATTTCAGATATTTTCTTATACTTGTGCTATGAGACCTTGCTTCCAAAATTCCTTGCCAAATTTTGGAGTTCTATTTACGTCAACGGAAAGTACCCGTGAATTTTGATTCCTTGGAGTGTGTCAAAATACACGTTTTTGAGACATAAACAGTCATAACTCTTTTTTCCATTTACTTAGAAGTTTGTTTTTTGCACAGCTTAAAAGGACCACAAATTTAAGTATACAGTTTAAATTTCAACCCGGTTTTATAATAACTCACTTCGTTCCCCAAATAAAGGGTCTTAGCAGACTGATGGATAACAAACTTATCCTCTAAGGCAGGGTTTCGTTTCTTCCTTTTGAGGTACGCAACCCTAATTTTTTTAAATTGTTTATTGGTTCTTGCTTGACAGCTACCTCACCAGGGGCCCAAGTCTGCTATTTTCAAAACATTGTCATTCCACTATCATTCCAACACGATTCCATTGTCATTTTGCTAAAAGTTCGTAATCTGTTAATTCATAATGGCTGATCATTGGGTGATCAGTGGTGTCGTTATAGAATTGTGGTACGAGCTGTTTTGTAACGAATTAAAAACAATAACTTATCGTAAGTCACTGATTAAAGGAACTGTAAAATTTTTATTAGTTTACCGCATATGTCGATTATTATTATTATTATTATTTGTAGACAGGCAGGCAGTTGAAACAACTGATAATGCCCGCATCCTGTTAATTTCCACTAGTTTATTTCTTGCAGTTGAGTAAATGTTTATCCAGTCGATTTTTAAATGTTATGTCGAAAATTTGTCATGTGCGAGATTACCATTCTAAAAAATTTCTTTCATTGAAGTGTCACTGGTAGATCATTGGAAAGTCATAATGACGCCATCATATTAGTAGATTACAAATCTTATCAAAATCTACAATTTTAAAATCAATGTTCGACTATTCTGACACTATTGTAATAGCCGATTTGAGGCACTGATGGAAATCGACGATGCGGTTGACGATGGAGCGTGCTTACCAAGAAGTAACCTATTCACATGTATTCATGCATGTATGCATTTCTGTAAATGCCAGCTCCAAAAGCTTCCGTCTAAACAAAACCAGTGTCCCACATATTTATTCCAAAAATGAAACTAGCCCAAACGCTTGTGCGTAGTAGTGTCCATGACACAGCGGCGATGGAGCGATACCGGCCGGTATTAAGGAAACTGACCCAAGGACTGCGGGCGTCCTTGGCAGCGCGAGTTCGCGGCCGAGTTTTACTTATTGTATTGTTAAACTTCGCTGATGGGCCTACTGTGGGAATTTTGTAGTAGTTACGTAGGTTTTTTTGCTAGTTCTTGTAGATATATCATTTTTGGTGGTTACTTATTGCGTGAAAAAATTATTACTTAGTTTGCTTTTTTTATAGTAGGTAAAAATCATCCAATGACGAATCTCATCCTTGAGTGGAGCGAGAAACAGTGTCAGACTCTTACTGACTAAACAACCTGCCCTGTTCCTTCTTTGCCTTGATCCCAGGGCCCTGGGGGCCTTTTATTATATTATTTATTTATTATTATTATTTATTATATATATTATGATTATTTTTATTGTGCTTTTAATACAATATTGACTGGTCTACACTGTTCTTACATAATGAAATAAGTACTGTAACAACGAATTATTGTAAGAAATCATTTTTTTAAAAGAGTAACCATGGAGTTTCTTGCCGGTTCTTCTCTCTGCGATAGTTTTATTTTTTAAATTATTTCTTGACCATAAACAAAACTCGTTAGTTAGTTACAAAGTTCTTCGGTCGAAGATTACATAGTACTTTTAATTCAATAAACAAACAAAACATCAATATTAAAATTCTAATATTTTAATTACATCAATATGATTCATTTTATTCATTGATAAAAATGCGTACGAAACACAAGTAGTTACTCTGTTTATATTATTGAAAAAAATATTAATTGCATCGTTTTTTATGTTACCATCTTCTTCTTTTCGTGTCGCTTTGACTCTATACGACCTTTGTCCGACCAATATTTAGCCACCTGGACAGCTCTCTCGTTGGCCTCGTACAGGTCATTAACAGTGCAGGTGGTAGTGCAAGAAAGGAGATGACGCATATCCTGTGAAGGGGCTCCACACTGGCACTGTACTTGCGATGGGTCAAGGAAGCCCCATTTGGCCAGATTATCTCTACAGCGACCAACTTGAACCCGCAGTCGGTTCAGGGATTTCCAGATTGGCCACTGCAGTTCGTGTCCCAGTGGCAGATGTTCTGCTGGGGGTATGAAGTTAAGAGGAGTGGGATATCGATACCTCCACAGTTCGCGTCTCTGGACCGAGCCGCTACTCTCCGAAGACCTCGTAAAGCTTTAAAAGCTTTTACGACTCTTTAAGCGCGCACGTGGGAGTTGTTCCTGCTTAGTTTTTTCAGTGCGGCTGGCTAGTTCACGGCGAACCTCTGGTGGAGCTATACCCGCCAAAGGATACATTTTACCATATAAAGGTTAGATGATTTTTGGCGGGATTAGTTGAGTGACGTCTAGTTACTATTTTAATTATTCGCAAATTGATATTGAGATGACACACCGGCCGCATTGCAATACATATGTATCATATTATTGTGCCCATGTCATGACTATATTACTAGTAGAATTTGCGCAAAATACATGCTTTAGTCGTGAAGTTGCGTATATAATACTACAATCCAATACTAGACGTCCTTAGGTTGGTCTAGACATGAAAGTAACCAGGGGCGCCGGCTTTGAGAAAACCTCGTAGGTGCTCATACTCATTTGATGACTCGAAATTTTAATAGTGGCGAAGTGTGGGAAGAGAAATGCACAATGATCGAGCGACGATCAATAGATGTTGACCGGGCATTCAATGCCCCGGGACTGTTTATGCAATAATTTTGGCGGCGAATAGGTACGGCCAGTCCACACTTATTCTTCCACACGAACGTCACCGTGAACACTTGGGTGGATTCTCGTGGGGACAGCACCCACGGTTAATTTATCATAGGTGCCCGAGTCCCTGACCAACTACGCCCCTGAAAGTAACATAATTATGAGCACCTAATTCATTTTTAGACTCTATAATTATATTTGATCAAGAATGAACTAAATGAAAAAAACAAATGTTTTCTTTTAAAATTGAAACAGATTTAACTCATTTCCTCCGACTTTTACTTAAATCTGTAATAGCTTTATAGGTTTATTTGGTCATAAACAGTCCACTGTTGGCCAACATTTGTATGAAGTGGGCCACACCCTTTACAATTTTCTGATTCGAGGCGAGTACTGTCCAATCGTCTGGTAAACGTTCGGACTAAGCCCAGTCGTCGACGGCGAGCACTGTTCCCGCGCGCCTCAAGGAGTTGTCAGCAAGAAGTAGCGAACCTGCTGAAGGGTCGAAGCCAACTGGAGCCAAGGGTTTGCGTCTGAAATGAAAGGCTCTGGCCCTGGTATATAAGGCAACGTAGGAATGGGGTAGGTTGTTTAGTCAGTAAGAATCTGACACTGTTTCCCGCACCGCACAAGGGTGGGATTTGTCATTGAATGATTTTTACTTACTAAAAAAAAAGCCTTACAGCCTAAAACTCAACCAAAAGACACAAGTTCACTAGCTCTCCCTCAAAAATCCTTTTTGCAAAATACAATAATAATTGTAGACATTAGTGGAAGGTGACATTATAATAATGTTTCATGCCAACTGCCCATAAAGATATGGCGTCGTGGTGTGAGTAGGCACATTGCTGTTATTAACATTTGGTACAAGTCACCCCAACCAAATAGGGCAAGCTTTGCCAAAGTAATGGGGACATCGGATTGAGAAATGATTTTGAAGGTCAGGATTCTGTTTAGGCCAGAAAGTTTGCTTTGAGCGAAAAAAATAGGATATTGGCTTTTTTTATGGTGCGCAAAAATCATCCGATTACAAATCCTGCTCAAGATCGGAGCGGAAAACAGTGTCAGACTCTTACTGACTAAACACCCCACTCCGTTCCGTCTTTATCTTTCGCACTGGGGCCAAGCCTTCCTTTCAGAAAGAGACCCAGGGCTCCAGTTGGCTTCAACCCTTTTGCAGAGTCCCTGCAGGATACTGGCTTAAGGATTTTTGAATTAAGGAAATTCGATTTTTTTTTTTGCAGAAGGAGGCAAACTCGTGCAATTTGTCCTCATTTCGACTATGCCTTTACGAGGGTCCAGCGTGAGAGAACACGGCGGTGTTAGAGAGAACTAACGTTATTTTGTCACAAACTTTAAAGCGTTGGGCGGAAGTTACCGCCGACGAAAACTGTCTGGCAAAATTGATTTGAAATTTCTAATGAAATTGTGTAAAATATATACAAAAATGATCACTCAGACTTTAAAAAAAGTGAGAGATTTTTTTATTTACCTTCTTCTTTATGTACCTGGTACCTGTAAATTGGCCGCCGGTCCAAGCTAGCAGGTATACCTTCAGAGTATACACTGGCACTATTTTGTACGATACATTTTGTTACTCAGAAAATAAGCAACGTCTGGCGGCCCTGGGCTCTTGGACCATAACCTCAAAACACTTAAAAGTGGCTCGTCGTCGCTTCTAACCTCATCTGTCCGTATCGGGGTGCCCTAAGGTCCCTAAATTTCATCCATTGGTATTATGTCAAGACGATTTTTTTTTAAACTTTATCTAAAACTCGTCAAGACGAATCACACGAGCCCAAACTCGTATGATTCGTCTTTATTATTATATCGTATTAATTACAGAGTTCTTATAACCACCTTCCGGTTCCATCATCAAATCAACTCCACGAAATAATAATTTGTATTGTCATCTGATTGACAAATGCATGCAAAATTTTATCTCAATCCGTAACCGGAAAGTGGGTTAAAATTTAAAAGATTTGATCACAAACATCGGAACAGGTGAAATTAAAGAAGGTTTGTAACAAATCGTTGCTACCAATCATCATCATCATCATCATCAACCTAGCGCCCGTCCCGGTTGCTACCTTGGCTTTCACCTCGGTGCCCGGGGTCCGCTTTCCTTCCTAGACGCCTCCACTTCGCTCGGTCTTTTGCGTCCTCTGCCTCAAGCCCATTAGCACGCATGTCGTCCCTTACGACGTCGATCCAACGCCTCTTAGGCCTACCTCGTTTTCGTTTTTGGCTACCAATCAATCAATCATTTTTATTTGCATAAAACATGGTGTACCAAGATGTTATGTTAAAAATTATTAGAGCATACACGTTTTGCTTGTATATTATATACTCAGTTAACAACACAAATTATTATGTCAAAAAAAATTATTACATGTCAAAGATTAAAAAAAAAAAACAATTATTTGTTACACGTCATTAAACAAATAAATATGCAACATGTCAAAAAAAATGCTTAAAAAATACATTTAAAAAATAATAGAAATCATTACTTGTCAAAAAAAATACGGACAGTTCTGCTCACCCCTTCAAAGCGAGGCGTGAATATAGCAAAGTCATTTTTAATCCTTAACGCGAGATGTCGCCGCCAGTCGCACGAAGTTAATTAATGGAGTAGGGACTTAGTTAATTACTATAATTAATCAATCAAGTGTCCTTGTTACCTTTGTTATACACCGATCAGTTACGTTTCTTTTTTATAATTTAAATTTGTTTCTGCAGGGATCTTTTGCAAGTTTAAACGGAATTAGGACATTAGAATATACATGTAACAATAATCGTAGGGATCCTGCAGAAGGGTCGAAGTCTACTGAGGGCAAGACTTTGAGTCTGAAAAAAAAACTCGGCCCTGGTTTAAAAAGGCAACGTAGGATCATGTTGGGTTTTTTTGGTTTGTAAGAGTCAGACACTCTCCTGCACCACCTAAGGGCGGGAATGAATCCCGCCCTTATATAGAGAGACTTGCGTTTTCTTGAACAAACTCGCCGGAATGATGTGGTCAACGATGGAGCACGCTTAGGTACCTTGAATTCACTTTTTCACTCTTGAGGTCAAGGATTTCTTAGGAAACACAGACTCCACTCCTTAGCTGTAAGCAAAATTAATGAGCCATGTGTGATATGCACTAATCTTATAAAAATGCGAAAGTTACGATGTTTGGATGTTTGTTACTCAATCACGCCAAAACGGCTGAACGGATCTGGATGAAAGGCACAGGCATTGGATACACTCCGGAATAGGACATAGCCTACTTTTTATCCCGGAAACCCCAACCCCAATACCACGCGGGCGAAGCTGCGGGCAAAAGCTAGTAGGTATGTAAATATAAATTTGATTTAAAAGAGTGTCCATGGAGTTTCTTGCACGTTCTTCTTCATAGAGATCTACACTTTGGAACTTGCAAGTTAGCTTCAATTTTGACAGTTCAAAAGTGTCTGTAAATGGTCTATTTGAAATGAATTATTAGTTTGAGTTAGGTATTAATTTTGAATACACTCAGTTGACTTCACAATTCGTAGTTAATTTTTTAAGTAGGCAGGACGAATAGCTCTTTGTTCGTGTTAAATAGAAAATCCAGATAGTTATCTTGAATTAAAGAAGTGACTGTTCTTGTAGCTGACCGATGCCTGGCACAGCGCCAGCTAAATTTGAAAATGTAAAATATAAAAGGCTGACGGTTGAAGTACGGTGCAAAAACATAACGTATGGTAGGTATCTTTTTATAATCGACTAGCCTTAGTAGGGTCCTCCATACATACTTTAGACCCCCATTATAACCCTTTAGGAGCTGAATTTTGAAAAACCCTTTCTTAGTGTTCGCCTACGCCATAAAAGGAAGCCTTGTGCAAAATTTCACGCTCCTAGTCCCAGTAGTTTCGGCTGTGCGTTGATATGTTAGTCAGTCAGTTTCTCCTTTTATACACCGTGAAATTTTAATGGTTGTTTTCCCGCGGCAGAATGACTTGCCATAAGGAGTACTTTTGAAGCATACAGAAAAAATAAAAAGTTTTTTGTTATAAAGAATTATTAAAAATATTCATCAACTCAAAAAAGCGAAAACAATAGTAACATTAGACGTAATTTGTAGGTACTACTAGAGTTTCATGAGCAGCACGCTGTCAAAGGAAACCGATTCATTAAATATTTAAACCAAAATAAGCTCTCGCACGTTGTGATACGTCATAATTAGCTTGCACTCTACATGTCCATTTTTTGTTTTTAATATTTTATTTTTTTATCAAACGTTTGTATTACCATTTCGCTCAGGGAAAACAACCATTAAAATTTCACGGTGTATATATAGATTAAACCCAGACACAGAACAAATGATTGAGCTCATCACACAAACATTTGTCTTGGGTGGAAAACGAACCCACGACCTCCGGCATAGCAGTCAGAGCCATTAACCACTAGACCAACGGGCCAGTCCAGTCCTTATCGATTATCTCTTTTTCTATGAGTGCATAGCGTAGTATCAGCCTTTTAATGTTCCCACAGCTGGGACTCAGGGCTCACTAGGCAAGGGAATGGGCTGTAATCCACCACGCGGGCCCAGTGCGGGTTGGTGGATGTCACATGTCTTCGAATTTTTGGTTCTAGGGCATGCCAGTTTTCTCACGATGTTTTGAGAGCAGTGGTGATGAAATAAATTACACGAAGTAATTAATGCTCCTGGTTGGGTTTGATCCCGCGTCCCACAACTCGTTAGTCGGGGCAGTTACCACTCGGCCACGGCTCTGCTGGGGCCAAAGGTTGATGCGAAAGCGTAACTCCAGGGTCTAAGACAGAGTAGAGACAGAGGTCTGGGACTAAGGCAAGGAAGGAACGGAGTAGGTTGTTTAGTCAGTAAGAGTCTGACACTGTTTCCCGCTTCACCCAAGGACGGGTTTCGTTATTGGATGATTTTTACCTACCATAGAAAAAAAATCACTGGGCCACCACTGCTCAATGTCTTAAAAAATCAAATAGTTTCCCGGTAAAGTCTATATTTTTGCAGTGTAATGATTTCCTACAAGAAATCATATTCGTTTCGTGGTAAACACAAGCATTAATTTGATTGCTTATTGGTCAGTAGTGGGAAGCGATTGTTGATGGTGTGCCAAGGCAGTTATTTAATCTTACGTTGTTTAAACCTCTACGGTCCGGACTAAGCGTTTCGCCTCGTCGTTTTTACTACGCACATCGAAGAACTGGAACAATTTGCCTGCTGCGGACGTTATGGTCATTCCATCCGACTATAATTTGGGTGTCTTCCAGGCTAGAGTTAATGGGCTCTTTTGCGGACGGCGAGCCGTCCGGTCGTTCTGTAACGGTCTAGACCAACCCAGGTCGTCAAAGGCGCGCTATGTTCCCGCGCGCCCAAAGGAGTTGTCAGCAAATGTAGAGGCCTAACTGCAGTTCCGAAACCTAAGTACTGGGGTCCGTTTCTGAAAGGAAAATTCCAACCCCGGTATAAAGGCTAAGAAGGAATGGGGTAGGTCGTTTAGTCAGTAAGAGTCTGACACTGTTTCCCGCTACGCCTAAGGGCGGGATTCGTCATCGGATGATTTTTGCCCACCATTAAAAAAAACCGTGACAAGTGGAGACTCATCGCGGGAGCCTCACTCGCCAATGAATATTCAACATGATCAACCAGGAGGGTGGTCCTGAGTCAAGAGTGAACGACTAAGGAGGAGGGTTATAGGTGGATAGTGGGTAGCGGTTGTTGTTATACCGAGGTAGGTAGCGCTCAATTTTGCAGCGGTGCACGTGTTATCGATCCTACAAGGTGGAGAGCCGGTACGGACAGCAGATTAGAAATAGATTCTTTTTTCTTGTACTGAAATTAAATCGTATTTCATGATGATTTCAATTGCTTTTACTTGTTTTGTAAGTCATTTTACTAGGTTTTTTGTTACCTGGTTGTAATTACGCTTTGTGTTTTCTTTTTAAATTGCTTTTTGTTTCCTTTTTTACTTTCGAATACTGTAATTAGAGACATAAGAAAGACAATATGTGTACGAACGCCGGCGTTCAATTTTAGCTCAAGAATTTAAATAAATAAATCATAAATTGACATTCATAAAAAAAGGTAAAAGTTGTGAATGTGTATATTTATTACTTCTTCTCTCTCGAACGGTTGAATGGATTTGGGTGAAATTTGTCACAGAGGTAGACTATGTCCTGAAATAGCACATTGGATACTTTTTATCCCGGGGATATGTTCCCTTAGGATAATTTTCTATTTACACGCAGTTGAAACAGCTACTTAGTAATGACTAAACTCATCATCAGCCTAGCGTAAGTCCCGGTTGCTACCTTGGCTTTCACCTCGGTGCCCGGGGTCCGCTTTCCTGACTAGTCGTCTCCACTTCGCTCGGTCTTTTGCGTCCTCTGCCTTAAGCCCATTAGCACGCATATCGTCCCTTACGACGTCGATCCAACGCCTCTTAGGCCTACCTCGTTTTCCGGGTCCCGGCGGAGGCGGCATGGCGAGGCATCTGTTACCCACGTAGTCTGCCGGTTTTCGTAAAACGTGGCCATACCAGCGTAAGCGACCCTCCTGCAGTTTATCTGCTATGTCACGGACCTGAAGGCTGCCCCGGATGCGGGAGTTCTTAATGCGGTCTTTCCGCGAAACTCCAGACATCCAGCGCAGCATATTCATTTCCGTGACACGCAGGCTTTGCTTATGTCGCTCAAGTACAGGCCACGCTTCACTGCCATACAAAAGGACAGGCCTAATGATGGTCTTATAGACCTGTCCTTTGAGCCTAACCGGCATTTTGGGGTCACAGATAACCCCCGCCACCTCACGCCATTTCGCCCAGGCCGCCGAGATACGTGACTCGACGTCGCAATCGACGTCCCCGGACTCGTGGAGCACCGATCCCAAGTACCTGACCTGTTCCGTGCGCTCAACTGTGTCTTCGCCAATGCGAACAGGAGCAGCGTTAGTTGTGTTACAGGCCAAGTACTCGGTCTTCGCCGCATTAATTTTCAGACCGCCGTTTTCCAGCGATTCCTTCCACGCTGCCACACGTCGAACCAAGCGCCCACTGTCCGAGTCCGCCAGCGCGATGTCGTCTGCATACATGAGCAGCCATGGCGGCTGCTCATGTAAGTCCCTGATGGTGGAGGACAGCACGTCCAGCACCACGCTGAACAGAAACGGACTAAGGACAGAGCCCTGGTGAACTCCGACGGTGATGGGGAAGGGTTTCGTATCGCCAACAGCGGTCCGAACCACAGAACCGGAGTCTCGGTACATATCTCGGATGATGTCAACATAGGTCTCGGGCACTCGTTTGGATCTCAGCGCCCACCAGATCACATCACGGGGGACACAGTCGAAGGCCTTCTGCATGTCTAGGAACAAGAGGTGCAGAGGCGTATTCTTCGATCTGTATCCCTCCATGGTAACCCTTAGGGCAAAGATGGGATCCATGGCGCCATGGCCTGGTCGAAACCCATATTGACATCCCGAGACGGTGCACTCCTGTCGGATCCGAGAGTCAATCACCCGCTCGAAGAGCTTCATGGTGTGGGACATAACCTTAATCCCCCGGTAGTCGCCACACTCCTGCACCGATCCCTTGCCTTTGAAGACTGGAGTGATAATACTCAGTCTCCATTGACTAGGGATCTTTCCGGTGAGGAGGATGCGGTTAAATAGGTGGGTTAAGATGCCCACACCATGAGGACCCATCGCCTTCCAGGCTTCAATGGGGACTCCATCGGCACCGACAGCTTTCCGGTTCTTCATGCGGCGAAGAGCCACATGCACTTCTTCAGGCGTAACCGGGGGCACAAGTCCCTGATTTGGAGGGAGAACCGGAGACAGCACCTCTTTGTGCTGCTTGTTCAGCAGCTCGTGGAAGTACGAGCGCCATCTCTCCTTCACCGCGAGGTCCTCGCATAACAGATTGCCGTCAGGGTCTCTTACACAGCGGCACTTAGAGATATCCAGTGCCGCTTTGACCCTGGAACGTGCCAACTTATAAATGAGCTTTTGCCCCTCAGACGATTCCAACTTATCATAAAGTGGCTGTAAGTGGTCTCGTCTGGCTCTGGCTACGGCCCTCTTGGCGGCACGTTTTGCGGTTCTGTATGCGTCGCGGTCTTCGGGAGATTTGGAAGCTTGCCACGTTTTGAAGAGGGCTTTCTTCTCTCTGATCTCCCTCTGGACTGTGTCATCCCACCACCAAGTCTCCTTGTCACACCTGCGGCCGCCCCTGGACAAGCCGAGCACCGACTTTGCCGCCTCAGTGATGGCAACCTGAATCCTGTCCCAGTGGCTTTGCACAGGTTCGCCATCGGTACCATCGCACTTATCGCCGATGGCCGATGCGAACGACTGGGACGTGGCTTCATTCAGTCGCCACCACCGTATTCGGCGTTGTTGGCGCTCAACAAACTTGACCTTACGCTTGACGCGCAAGTCCATGACAAGGAGACGGTGTTGTGCAGTGAGACTCTCGCCGGGTATGACCTTGCAGTTGGCTACCTTACTGATATGGTGCCTCCGTGTCAGTAAGAAATCGATTTGGGTAGCGTACCTCCCGCTCTTGTAGGTAACCAGGTGTTCGGATTTCTTTTTGAAATACGTGTTCACGATGGCAAGGCCGGCAGCCGCACACGTTTGGAGGATAGTCTCCCCTTCAGCGTTACGGCTACCGTATCCAAAGCCACCGTGAACATGCTCAAAGTCCTTGCACCTGTCACCCACATGACCGTTCAGATCACCACCCAAAACGATTCCCTGCGACAACGGGATGCCACGAAGCACCCCACCGAGTTGATCCCAGAACGCAGCCTTTTCAGTGTCGCTGCAACCGACCTGAGGTGCGTAGGCACTTATCAAGTGGGTTACAACCCCGTCAATAAGCACACTTACGACCATAAGCCGATCACTGTAGCGTTTCACCTCCAGGACTGCGTCTTGAAACTCCTCGGAGAGTACAACGGCCACCCCGTTCTCCCCACCGGCTGCACCCGTGTAGATCAGCTTGTAGCCATTCCCGATGAGCCGGGACCTGCGGCCTTTCCACCGAGTCTCCTGCAGGAATGCCACGGCCACCTTTCGCCTAAGAAGCACATCGGCTAACTCTCTCGCGCGTCCGGTCAGCGTGCCAATGTTGAGGCTGGCGAAGCGGATTTTCCGGGTTGGGGCTCGCGTCTTTGGCCGTGTTCGCCCCATACACGGTAGCCCTTGCCCACTTGCCACAGGAGTCGGGCGAATCTCCTGCGCGCCGTTTTGCGGCGGCGCCCTATCCGTGGCAACACTCTTTCCTGTTCTTTCCATAATTAGTGGCTATTTGTGGCCTTTACGGGAGCGACTGCCGTCTGACCTCCCAACCCTAAAAGGGAAAGCCAGCGCCAGAGCCTCGTCTGTTGTCCGGCAGGTGCCCCAACTTGCAGGGGAGGTTGACTTGGGCCCCGAAGATTGTGGTGGGGCCCCATATGCACCCAGTAATGACTAAACTAAGTAAGTTTATACTACTAATAAACTTACTTTGAAAATCATTTCACTAGTAGCATTCTGCTTTATTTTTTTATCATCATTAAGTTAATTTGGTGAGTCTGAAGTTAGGTTCTGAAGAAAAGAAAGAAAAACTTTTTATTCGCGGGAAATGAGAATATATTTTCTAATTTTAATCGGACAAAACCACTCACAAAAGTTTGTAAACAGTTTATAAAATTCTTTATACTTAAACTTTTTTTTGAAATTCACAGATATTAAAAAAGAAATAAGGCGCTAGTTATTTTGGAGTAGGCAGAATGACGTATGTTCTTATGCAAGGAATGTAGGCATGTGTTAAAATTTAACTTTCAAATCACCTTATCATTAACATCTATAATTTTCAGACTCATAAATGGAAAAGCTACAAAATGCATTAGTATTTAACGTAAGTATTGCATGTCTCATCAATCTCGATAATAGAAAAACATGTAAAATATGAATTACTTAAGCAAGTAATATATAATTTGCTGACGTTACCAATGACGCTTCAATAACAAGTTCAGGGACTTTAAATTCAAAGAATTGAAGAATGTTATTGTTATTTTTGTTCAATAACAAATAATGAACTTATGGTTGACTACGTGTTTGTGTCTGGGAGCCTTTTATATGTTTGGTGAGGGGTTGGGGTGAGACATGTTTGTAATTAGAAATTATATTTAAATCAATTCAATTCAATTTGTATATGAACAATTTATATTGTGTTTAAAATTGTTAATAAAGTAGTCGGGTAATTAACATTCATTAAAATTATAAATTAAATTTATTATAAAAAAATAACATTACAATTAAGTAGGTACTAATATTACTCAGTCTCATGGTAAAATTGTATATATGAGGATAACTTTTACAAATCATTATATAGTATAAAACAAAGTCGCCTGTCCCTATGTATGCTTAAATCTTTAGAACTACGCAACGGATATTGATGCGGCTTTTTAACAGATAGAGTGATTCAAGAGGAAGGTTTATGTGTATAATATATTCAATATTAGTACCCGTGCGAAGCTGGGGCGGGTCGCTAGTGCATAACAAAACTTAAACATAAATTAAACCACACTTAAACCTATTTTTAATTTAAACCTTTCAAAAAACCCCTAACGTATAATTACGACAGATTTACACCGCACAGTTTTGCTAACGCTACGAATGACGCGCCACTCTCAAGTTCAGTGACTCAGTGAGTCAAGACTAGAGCTGACTCAGTAGAAATGATGACTTACTACTTGTGTTGGTAATCCAAGCTATTACAGGGTTGAAAGGGTGCTTCAAATTATGTATATTTGTATGTTAAATGGTAGGGTGAGTTCTTGGCACTAAATTATAGTTTATTAGACTGAATTTCGGGATTTGCTAGTGAATTAGACCTCATGTAAGTCTGTTTTTTTCAGCCAAGGGAATGTATGTATAGCTGGGATATAAAAGCATCCCGTAACTGTCCTATGCCTAGTTATCTTTATTCGTAAGATTACAAAACTAAAATTTTATAATTTTTGTGATTTTTCATGATACAGTTATGAAATTTTGTACACTAATTCTTTATGTAAATATATTAGATACGTGTTTCGGGTTTCATATACACTAAAAGTACAAACATGAGAATAATTCATAGAAATGTATAACAAAAGTTAAACTAACATAAATTGATTCAATAAGCTCCAAGAGGACACCGGTGTCCACTATTTTCTTTTAATTGTGTCTGTAATTACGGTAGTCGAAAGGTTAAATCACACTTAAAATTATCTTTAATTTTCTATAAAAAAACCCTAACGTAATATTCCGACTGATTTACAGCCCACTATTTTGCTAACGCTACGAATGACGCGCCATTCTCAAGTTCAGTGACTCAGTGAATCAAGACTAGAGCTGACTCAGTGGAAATGATGACTTACTACTTGTGTTGGTACTCCAAGCTATTAGGGGGTTGAAAGGGTGCTTCAAATTGTGTATATTTGTGTGTTAAATGGTAGGGTGAGTTCTTGGCACTAAATTAAAGTATACTAGCGACCCGCCCCAGCTTCGCACGGGTACTGATATTGAATATATTATGCACGTATTATACATATAAACCTGCCTCTTGAATAACTCTATCTATTAAAAAAAACTGCGTCAAAATCCGTTACGTAGCTTTTCGATTTTCTTTGAACTAAATTATAGTTTACTGGCGATCCGCCCCAGCTTCGCACGGGTACTGATATTGAATATATTATGCATGTATTATACACATAAATCTTTCTCTTGAATGTCTCTATCTATTAAAAATCCGCATCAAAATCCGTTGCGTACTTTTAAATGTCTAAGGGTACATAGGGACAGTGGTAAGCAACTTTGTTTTATACAGTGTAAGCAACTTTGTTTTATACAGTGTAAGCAACTTTGTTTTATACAGTGTAAGCAACTTTGTTTTATACTATGTATTGACTAGATTGACTGTTGTGGGGTCTGCTAGTGGCTTAGACCTCATGGAAGTCTGTATTCTTCAGCCAAGGGAATGTATAACTGGTATGAAAGTATCTTGTTCCTGTCCTGTGCCTAGTTATCTTTATTCGTAAGATTACAAAACTGTCATTTTCTTGATTAACTCAAAAACTCTCTCAAGAAAGGGAATGAGTGGGGGAGTAAGGACGGGTTAGTAGATATCATATGTCTACGAATTGTTTGGGCCTAGGATACGTTGGTTTTCCTCACGATGTTTTCCTTCATCGTTTTGAGAGCAGTGGTGACGAAATGAATTACGCAAAAGTTCAGACCCATGTTGATAGACGTACCTACAGTTACTCAAACCCTCCACCACTGGGGTACCTGTTCTTCTAGCAAGTTAATTGTGATTATTTGTAATTGTATATTGTGTATTTAATGTATGTAATTAAGTATTAAAGTTTGCATGCTCTCGTGTTGGTAGAACATGGAGAACATTTACTCAATATGTTATGGAAACCATCATGTTCCAATTATTTGATACATAGGTAATCGTTGTATTTGTAAAGAAATACATGATTCGATTTTAAGTGGACTACAAAAGCGTTTATCGTCTTTGGTACAGTCTCGTTTCCTCACATTTTTTGGACATAATGGTACACGGTGTATAATGTACAGAAAGCAATGAGTTAACACTTAGTATATTGCACTCCATGACGCTTACTTTTATGATGCCAAAATAATTAAAAATACTTAAAAATAAATAATCGTCAGTGAAAAATGTATTATTACCTCGGTATTTCTAAATAGCATGTAATATGGAATAATTATGGCAAAATATTTCACGAACCCGCGACGGTAGTGTGCAATAATATGACTGTATAAAATTAACTTTTAAATTATTGCCTGATTATTTTATAGTATACTAAAAAAAACTTACAGGTCGCATTTACATGCAAACTGCTATAATAAATCAGTTTGATAATTAAAAACATATAAATGATGTCTCAAGTTTGATACATCATTTATATGTTTTTACGTATAGTTATACGAACCTAACTATAAAAAAAAAACTATACGTCGAAATTATAACTAGTGTACCTTATTATAAAACTGAAATATTAACTGAGCCTGAGAGAATTGTTATTAACATTGAGTTGCATTTTTTTTATTAATAATTAATTTATTTAGTTTGTCTTATAGAAACAACATTTTATTATTTTTTCTCGTTATTTAAAAAAATGTTTGCAGCATTTAAATATTTTTATTAATTCAATATTGAAAACAAAAATGCTTTGTTAAAACTAAAAATATAAAATGAAAGTAATAAACCTAATAATAATTTTGTTTCTATTTACCCCCTGAGTTTCTATTCACCCTTTTTTACCCGTTACTTTTAATGTGACATTTTCGCACACCTGTTTTTGGCTGAATATAATGAAAAATTTATAAAAACTGCCAGTTCATTACTGTACTCATATTTTAGCAAAATAAATTACTATTTATTATTAACTAGCGACCCGCCCTAGCTTTGCTCGGGTACTGATATTGAATATATTATGCATGTATTATACACGTAAACCTTCCCCTTGAATCATTCTATCTATTAATAAAACCGCATCATAATCCGTTGCGTACTTTTAAAGATCTAAGGGTACATAGGGACAGCGGTAAGTAACTTTCTTTTATACTCTGTAATGATTTGAATTACGGCAAATTTATATAAAACCAGTCAATCAAGCCGCACTCCCGCCGTTCTCCCTCCCTATCCTACAAACGGCAAGTCACTCCTCCCCCTGTATCGAGGGGCTATCATGTCGGAGGCCTGTCCTACATGTTAACGACCCCTATCTCTAGCACTATTAATCATTGACGCCGCTATACAGGAATTTAATTATAATAACATTGATGTACTCGTAAGTATATAGGTATATACAGGAAAAAATTTTAACCTGTGCGCAAATTTAGACTTAATAAACTTGAATACATTTTAATAAACAGGTATTTTTTATTTAGATACGTGTCAATAGTAAAAAAATAAGTTAACGCTTACAAGACTTGTTTACTTAGAAACTTATTCTATGGACGTCGCTTGGGGCAAAGGGACAAAGTGGAAAAATGAGAAAAAATAGTTATAAACTAAAAATGGAAATGTGTTCTATTGGTTAAAAAATTACCCGGTATATGTGTACCTTTTGTAGTAGATGGAACTGAGGGAAATAGGCTTTTTTATGGTAGGTAAAAAAGATCCAATGACGAAGTGTCAGACTCTTACTGACTAAACAACCTACCCTACCCCGTTCCTTCCTTGCCTTAATCCCAGAGCCCTGGTGTTACACTTTCTCATCAACCCTTGCCCTAGGAGGCTTCGACCATAGAGGGCCCCTTCAGTTAGCTGACAGTTGTCAAAAAACCGCGCGCCTCAAGGAGTTCCTTGAGGCGCGCCGTCGACGACTTGGGCTTGGTCCGGGTCCATTTTTAATAGCAATAAAAACTGCTTATTGCATTTATTTATTCAAAACATTTATTTTGTTACGCGTTATCAAGCGCTAAAATTCGCTGGGCCTAACTTCAAACTCACTAAGATCCGACGTACTGTACTGAACTTATTATTTTATTTTCACGATATCAGGTTTGATGCCATAGTAAAAGTGGTTTGTTGTCATGACTACTATCACGTGGTATTAACGACTAATTACCAGTCACCCTATATAAAATTCTCTTATCACTGTTTGTAACAAAACTTCTCCGCAACGGCTTGACCGATTGTTATGAAATTTTGTACGTATATTTAGTAGGTCTGAGAATAGGACGGAAACTATTCGTTAACCGACCCACGCCGCCCCCATTTTTTTGATAATTTATATGGACAAAAACGTTTGCTAAATCAGTTACTAATTAAATTCATATTCGGTCAAATCCTTTTGCAGTCAACAACATCGTTGTCCTTTTCTGTAGGAAGCCGGAGTATAAAAAGACAACTCACCTAATGCAACACACTCCATGATGCAAAAAAAAAATTCTGAAAATTTTGTTACACAACAACAGCAGTCTATAGGAATTAATGCCATTACAAAATGATGTCCGCAAACCAACGCACAAAATAAACGTAAAGTACACTTGGTTCACCACACACCAGTAACGTTAAAAACAAATAAGAAACGACAAGAAAACAATATCAAAAATCGAAATATTCGGCCACAAACGCAATAGCCACAATTTCATTCTTATTTTGAATCATTGTTATATAGTCAAAGTATGGATTACTTTTTCTGTCTCACTTGCACTTATGCATAAGCATCGCTGAGTACACAGTAGAAGTAAACGAAAAAACATCCAATGACGAATCCTGCTCTTGGGTGGAGCAGGAAACAGTGTCATACTCTTACTGACTAAAAAACCTATCCCATTCCTTCCTTGCCTTATTCCCAGGTCCTGGTGTTAAACGCAATACACACTGAGCCCGCCGGGCCGCCGACAAAGCCCGGCGACACAACCCGGCGGCCTGTATGAAAAGAAACATGTCGGCAACATGCGCCCGCGCGTGTTGCCCACCGACATGTTGGCGGCTTGGGTACGCCTGCGTTCAGTTGCCCAGCGACGCTCGACCTGTAGACGACGTGGAGTGCGACGACGAAAAATGTCTCACACAACCTTTATCGACACGCGGCAATCACTGACTGCCAAATAAATTTCTCATCTCAAGCCGCTGACATGCCGCCAACCAAATTTTCCGACTTGTATTAAGTGAAGCCGCCAACTAGACCGCCGACAAAAAGTTGCCGACATATGTCGGCGGCCCGGCGGGCTCAGTGTGTATTGCGCTTTACGCTTTCGTATCAACCGTTGGCCCAGGAGGCTTCGAACATGTAGGGTCTCTACAGATCTTGTACCTGTAGATTATTATTATTTATTTTACTCATTATAACCCGGCACGCAAAAATTATTTTGGTACAATTTTCTACGAGTTAAAAAGAGACAGAACGATTTAGAGTAAAAGGAGTTAATTCATAATATGAAAATAAGTGATATATGTAGGTAGTTGCATAGTATGGGATTTGGATGTTTGAATATGGAACTCGGTATTTTTCGGCTTGAGATTTTGACATTCTTATTTCAAAGTTGTAGGCATTTAAAAAATTGGAAGTACAATGAGCAATAGAACAAACTAACAAAGTTCTTGACCTTCTAGATTACACTTTCATAAGGGAAGCCGATGGGAATCGTGTTATAAGGGCTCTTCGCTATTGTAGTCTATGCAATTTGCCAAAGACTATAAAAATTATTTGTACGCAGTATAAACGACGAGACAAAAAGCTTAGTCCGGACCGTAGAAACCTCAACAACGTAAGGAAGGAAAGGTGTCTGAGTTTTGCGCATTTAATGTTATACGTTGTATAACGTGTAGAAAGCAATGAGTTAACACTTAGTATATTGCACTCACACACTAAGCGTCATGTTAGTTTTATGATGCCAAAATAATTTTTAAAATAATTAAAAATACTTTAAATAATTGTCAGTGAAAAATGTATTTTTACCTCGGTATTTCTAACTAGCATGTAATATACAATGAGCAATAGAACGAACTAACAAAGTTCTTGACCTTCTAGATTACACTTTCATAAGGGAAGCGTGTTATAAGGGCTCTTCGCTATTGTAGTCTATGCAATTTGCCATAGACTATAAAAATTATTTGTACAATTTGTGGTATGGACGTGTCGTGGTGTTGCCTTTATATAATTGTATTTGACACCATATTTATAATTCATCTGTATTTTATATTACCCTCAAAAATCGGTTGAACAGACCGTAAAAAACGTTTTCTTAAATTTAATGTCTAATGTTATTGCGGACGACGTACATGTTTCGTTAAACACTATTAGCACCTAGAACCTACCCAGGTAGGCTGCAGGCCACCTCGCCAGCAAGGTCAGCCACATTGACAAACTGCACTGCCGCAGCACAACACCTAATTACTCACAAAACACCTCCACTACAATTATTATTGAGCTAAAAAATTGTGTAATCAAAGTCAAGGTGAATAATAAACCACTTGTTTCTGTAGGGACTCTGCAAAAGGGTTAAAGCCTACTGGGCCAAGGGTTCACGTCTGAAAGAAAGGCTCTAACCCTGATATATATAGCGACGTAGGAATTGGGTAAGTTATTTTGTCAGTAAGAGTCTGACACTGTTTCCCGCTCCGCCTAAGAGCGGATTCGTCATTGGATGATTTTTGCCGACCGTAAAAAAAAAACACTTATTTCAATTAGGGCTTTAAAAGGCACTTTTGAATGTTAAAAAACTTGATAATAAAAATAATCACCATTTAGGTAGGTATTTGCAAAAAAGTGTCACAAAAATATCACAAAAGTGAAATAATTCCTTTTATAAAATGAAATTCATTAAGACCATCTTCATCTTCATCCTACCCTTATCCCATATTATTTGGGGTCGGCGCAATATGTTTTTTTCTTCCACTGTCCTGTCACCCGTCACACTATCACTAACTCCCTTTTCTTTCATACCATTCCTCACTATAATCCATCCATCTCTTCTTCGCCGTTCATCTACACTAATCTACACTAATATAATAAAGAGGTAAAGTTTGTTTTTTTGTTTGTAGGGGGTAATCTCTGGAACTACTGGTCCGATTAGAAAAATTTTAGCAACAATAGAAAGCTGCTTTACTCCTGAGTGACAGGCTATATTTTATGTATGCGGGCGAAGCCGCTGAAAAAGCTAGTAACTAATAAAAATTAAATCTAATTCTTATGTCTCAGGCATGCCTCTGCCTGACCCTTCATTGAATACAGCCGTGATATGTATATTTAAGTTTTTATATACATTTAAAATTTGATTTAAATCCTTCCTTAAATCAGAGACAGTTATACAGACCTCTACGTACATCTTGTTTGTAGCCATGAAAAAGGATCTCGTAGACGTTCGTAGCATACCGGCTACGTGTAGTTAGGAGCTGCTACGCGGCGCGGCGTAGAGTTATTTTTTCGCGGACTTACAATACGGCCGTCGGATCTTGGCGAGTCCGAAGTTAAGGTCTCTGCAGGGCGCGGGCGCGGCGCGGCGGGACCGGGCGGCGACGCGACGACGCCATACAGATCCGAGGTTACCGTCGCGTCGAGCGGGACGGCTCTGTGTGGCGTCGTCCGTACTATCTAGTACATTACAACTGCTCAGCGTCGCCACACAGATCCGAGGTTACCGTCGCGTCGAGCGGGACGGCTCTGTGTGGCGTCGTCCGTACTATCTAGTACATTACAACTGCTCAGCGTCGCGTCGCCGCCCGGTCCCGCCGCGCCGCGCCCACTGTGTGCAGACATCTTTATGTCTAAGAATTTTAGCGCTTGAAAACTCATACAAAAATAAAGGTTTAAAAAAAAAATTAACAACTGCAAATTGCATTAATTTGTTTAAACCATTAATTTTTTTAGGAGTTTTCTAAAGCTAAAATTCGCATCCGGCGGCCATACCTTACGTTCTTTTAAAGAGGCAGTTTTGGATGTGGGATAGGGATTTTTTTTTATGGTAGGTGAAAATCATCCAATGACGAAACCGGCTCTTGGGCGGAGCGGGAGACCAGTGTCAGACTCTTACTGACTAAAAAACCTACCCCGTACCTTCCTTGCCTTATTCCTGGAGTCGAGGTAACAGTTTGCACCACCCTCTAGACTCCAGGAGGCTTCGACCCTGAAGGGCCCCTGCAGTTTGCTGACAACTCCTTGAGGCGCGCGGGAACGGTGCGCGCCGTTGACGACTTGGACTCGGTCTTACCAGACGACCGGACGGCGAGCTACCCATTGTCACCATAGGGATAGATATACGCATTGTGGAATGTGCATTTAGAATCTTTTTTTTTCCAGGCAGACAGACTTCTTGACCTTTCAAAAATGCCTGTAAATAGATCAATTGAAATAATAAGTTTGATTTGATTACTAGTGAATGCTCAAGACTTTGAGAGACTTTGACTTTGAGTTAGTTTAGTTTGGTATTACTTAAACTACTTTTCAAATAAATCTAATAAACTACTTTAATTCACGGGTACTGTGGAAGACCACGGAAGCGAATACCTAGGAAGACGCCAATTATAACTCAATTATAAGTAATCAAACGTAAAATGGAATTTTTCTGATTTAGAAATTTTCTGAATAAATACTTTTAATATGAACATAGCGGCTTTTTTTATTGACCCTATTTTGTCAATCAGAGTATTTTTTTGGTATGGCTTCGGAAAAGCATTTAGAATCCATGACCCCAGCAGGCTTCGGCCTTGCTTGCCTTACCCCTTCGTATTACTGATAACTCCTTGAGGAACAATACGTGCCATCGACCACTTGGTATCGGTCTGGACGGTTATTGCAAGATCAGACTTGCGGATGGTGAACAATAGGTACCTCGCCGTCCGCAAGCGTTGGCGGTTGGGGCGTAAGGGCCATCGCATCACGCATGCGAATTCCTCCTAGTACTTCGCCGAGGGAGGCGATCGCTTTATCTCTACTATCTCCAATACATGCTGCCTAAACCAAAATGTTTTGTGTTTTATTAGCCAACCATCTGAGTAAATCTACCTGTATTTACTAGCTTGTTAATTGTTTGTTTACATCATAAAAAAACCACATAAATAATTTATATAAGTATAATTAATTACATACACTAAAGTCTATGCCTAATTAAAATAAGGTATCGTAAAACTCTTCCGCAGTGCTGTCGATTTCAAGTATGCCCAAAAGGCTGGCGGCATTGCCACGTTGTATGGCAATCCTTAATCTCTGACCGAGGTAGAAGCCAGCCTTTGGGTAATACTTGCTAAATTATGATTTACTGCTGGCAAAAATCGATTATTATGTAGTAATAACTTGGATTACAAGAGAGACCTTGAAGGATTTTCACCTTGTACTGGCTAACTTAAACGTGAAATACATGTGTTTTTTGTCAAGTACTGATATACTCCTTATTCATGTTAGGAAAATAAAGTTCTCTATAGCGTTAGAAAAGATAAATGATATTTAATTTGCAAATTTATAAATCACGCCTCAAGAAGTTGTCAGCAAATGTAGAGGGCCAACTGCTTATGGGCTTAAGGCAGAGGACGCGAAAGACCGAGCGAAGTGGAGGCGACTGTGTAGGAAAGCGGGCCCCGGGCACCGAGGTGACAGCCAAGGTGAGCAACCGGGACGGTCGCTAAGATGATGATGATGATGATGATGATGTAGAGGGCCAACTGCAGGGCCGAAGCCTACTGGGGTCCCGGTCCGATTTCTGAAAGGAAGATCCGACCCCAGTGTGAGGGCTACGAAGGAATAGGGTGGGTTGTTTAGTCAGTAAGAGTCTGACACTGCTTCCCGTTCCACTCAAGAGCGGGATTCATCATTAGATGATTTTTCCCACTATAAAAAAGCTGACTAACCTGAGATACAACACCGTAACAAACTCAGGGGTCAAAGTCTCTTTTAAAGTCTATACAGCAAACATTACATGTTGAGATTGAAGAAAGAAAGGAAAACAATTTACGTCTAAATAAACTGTTTTTCTTTCTTCTTTCTCAACATGTAATGATCAAATCATATGAGAACCATGCAGATTTGTGGGAGATGGTTTTTTTGAAGAAAGAACTTTGAGAGGTTTAAATGGTCCTGTCCAGTCAGTGCAAGAATTTGTCAGTATTCGCATAGCTCAACTCTAGAGAGGACCACTAAGGAGCTCAACTCTTGACAAGTAAGGAAAGGACATTTGGGTAGGCCGTAGAAAATACTTACGCTCTAACAACTGCATTTCACAAGAACGGCGACCAGGTTTCAAAAAAATCAAGGTACTGTTCATAGAGACAGCGATGGCTAATTTCTCTACATATGAATGCAAGATGTTTGGTGTTCTTTGTTTTGTTTTAACTTTTTGAGAATAACGGATTCCAAGCAATACTAGCTTACTTCAAACAACTACGTACAACACTGAACAACACTATTCTTGTCTTGAGCAGTTGGAATGCTTTTGTGTTTCGGTTTACAAATCCCAGCATTTGTGCCGATTTTTTTTTACGACGTCGTTCATGTGCTGTTTAAAACTGAGTCTATCACCGACCAGAACACCAAAAATTCGTATTTTATAAACTTTTTCCAACATAGTGCTGTATAATGAGCAGAAGACAAGACAGCTCGTATAACAATTCTATGAGATACTAGCTGTTGCCCGCGCCTTCGCTTCCGGCAACAGAAAAAATGTGATAAACGAAGAACCGCTCGGCTGATTTTATGCAAACTTCACATAATAAAGAACCAACTAACCAACTAAATAGTTCAAACAAAGGTTCAATTGCTGTTCTTGAGTTATAAAATTAAAACGAAAAATGGCATTAATTTTTTGTATATTGATGAGACCACTGACAGACCAATAATCGGCCCTCTTACAAATTAATTAAAAAACAGCTTAAGAATTTTTAGCAAAATGGCAATGGGTTCGTGTTTTTTTATGGTAAAAAAACATCGAATGACGACGTCCCACCGTTTTCTTCCTGCCTTAGTTCCAGGGCCCCGGTGTTCTGCTTTCGCATCAACCCTTGGCTCCAGAAGCCTTCGACCCTGGTAGGATTGTGTTAGAAGTGATTGTGATAGAAGTGCTAGGGATTGTGTTGGAATGACGATTTTATGAAATTCGTCATTCACACTTCGCTCTGAAAAAATTATCATGATGATGAGGCCAGTTTGTTTACACCAAGGACAATATCTATTGAGTCTTCATTACAATAAGTTAACAACTGCTTCACCACCTTGAGCTTGAGTACGCTAGAGTCTAGACCGCTAAGCGGCTGGGACTGTACAAGGTCGCTTCAACATCGCACTGAAATAATATTAGGTATCAAGATTTGAATATTCTTTTATTAATGCACCTTATTTTGGCTAGAAAGGCAATGTATTCTGATGATATGCCACACCTATTTACAAGATTTTATTTAGTTTCACCTGTACCGATGTTTTTTTTTTATGTTAGGTAAAAATCATCCAATGACGAATCCCGTCCTTGGGCGGAGCCGAAATTTTACACGCATGTGTCAATCATATAATAAAGCCACAATTAATAATAATAATGACTTAATAATAATAATGACTTTATTTCTCACCACAATATACATTACATAATTTCACAAATGAACAATCAGGTAATCAAGTATAATTATATTATGGGAGACTGGTGCCTAAGCTAGGCTCGAGGCCTGTGTTTCAGGACACCAGGATCCCACCCCTTTACATTTTATATAAAACTTATGTGCTAAGCGCACAGAGAGAGTGATGCGCGTGATACGTGGCAATCTAAGGCTATGTTTACATAAATATATATATATATATATTTTTTTTTTTATGTCTGGACACAATTGTTAGTAGGTGTTAGTAAGGGTGAATATGAATGGGCGTATGGGTGTGTGAGTATGTGTGTGTGTATTGAGTGTGTGAGCGTGCGTGTGTGTGATTATGTCATTAGGATTTTATAAAGTTTTCAGTGTCAGTATAGGTTAAGTTTAGTAGCCAATTTGTTAACCTCTTCTTGCATTCATTCTTTGTGAGATTAAAGACATGTACCACCTTATTAGTTTTATTGTATAAGTAGCCACCTAGATAGCAGAAAAAACGTTTTGCGAAAGCAGTTTTATATCGTAGTTCATGACGCTCCACTGGGTCATATCGCCGTTTCTCCCCGATCAGCGCCGGATTATAATTCAAACAAGTGTGTTTTTTTAACAAAGTGTGCAGTATAAACATTTGCCGTACTGTTAGAACTTGAGTGTCTTTGTATAGCTGTTCTGTGGGATAGCGATAAGGTCGAAAATGCGATACTTTAAGTATGCTCCTTTGTGCTCTTTCAATTTCTATAAGGGTGGTTTTTGAAGCTCCACCCCAAGAGGTGATGCAGTAGCTTATAATAGATTGTGCAAGAGAATAGTAAACCATTTTCATAATGCTTTTATCGACTACATGTCGCAGTGTTTTGAACACGTAGATTAGTTTTCGCAATCTGCCACTAAGAGTGGTTATGTGGTCCTGGAATCTTAGGTTTCTGTCAATTGTTATTCCCAAGTATTTTACTTTCTCAACCTTTGTAAGTGGTTCACAGTTACAATTACGGGTGAGTGGATTTACGCAAGTGTGAGCTACAATATGTGTGTCAGCCTGAGTTCGAGAGGAGTCATCGTTTTTAATGCAAAACGTTATGTAATTAGTCTTGGTTGTATTGAGAGTTAACAGATTATCGCGTAACCAAAGGGATACCGAATTAAAGCCTTGCTGTGCAAACTCATAGACTTTTTCCCAAGAGCTCGCGCTGAACAAGAGGGCAGTGTCATCCGCAAAGCTAATAACTTTTCCATTGGGGATAGTGAGCGCACCCAGGTCGTTGATATAAATAAGGAAGAGTGACGGTCCAAGTACACTACCTTGGGGCGTGCCGTAATTATTATTTATTTGTTCGTCACTGATGAACTCGTCTATCTTTACTCTCTGGGTACGCCCACTCAGATAGTCTTTAAAGAGTTCCAGTGGAAGTCCTCTGATTCCCATGCCCTCCATTTTACGTACAAGAATTGGGACAGAAACCGTGTCGAAGGCTTTGGCAAGATCCAGAAATATGGCCATAACCTTATCCCCATTATCCATGTTCTTGACTACATAGTCGGTTAACTCATGGACTGCGTCAGAAGTAGATTTCCCTGAGCGAAACCCAAATTGTGTTTTAGCAATAAGGTTATTTTTTTCCAAGTAACTTACAAGTCTGCTGTTCATTACGCGCTCCAGTATTTTGGAAAAAGCAGTTAACACAGAGATGGGTCTATACTTATCGACACGGCTCCCGTCCCCACCCTTGCAGATCGGATGAATTATGGCTTTTTTGAACACGTTAGGAAATTTACCTGTGGAAATAGCAAGGTTACAGATGTACGTTAACGGAGGCACAATCAAAGCTGCGTGCTTTTTCAAGAGGTCACCAGATATTCCGTCCCATCCCACAGCACAGTTATTGCGGAGCGACATTAATATTCTGGTTATCTCTTCCTCGTCTGTTGGAGGCATTACCATAGATTGCGTCCCGTTAGTAAGGTTTCCCGTAGTAGCTACTGTTTGTGTGCTCTTTATGTTCTTTGCTAGTTTTTCACCTATTTTGGCAAAGAAAACATTTACTTGGTTTACAAAATTCTGCGGTGTATCTGATGCGGCTAATAATTTTGATGATGTGTTGGCTTTCGTTTTCGACCTGCTTGATATATTATTTATTGCTGACCATAGCTGTTTAGTATTTTTTCCCGCTTTTATAATCTCATTTTTTTCAAATTCGATTTTTAAATTCCTTAATAATTTATTACAAAAATTTCTGTACCTAATAAAAGTAATTTTTAAAACCTCGTTATTAGGCGACTGTTTAAATTTTCTATGCAATTTGTCTCGGTGCCGCATACACCGGAGTAATCCAGGAGTAATCCATGGCTTTAATATTTGTTTTCGATTAGGAGTCTTAGTAGATTTGGAGTTTGAGTCTATCACTTGTTTTATTAACCTAATAATTGTTTCACCTGCCACGTGAGGATCTTGAATCTTGTATACTTCGCTAAGGTCTATTGTTTTAGGTCCTCGTCTATCTTAGCATAATTAAAGCGAATACATTTTTTTTTTATTATTTTAGGGATTCGTTTCGACAGGAAAAGCATTACTGTCTCATGGTCAGTTAGAGCCGAGTGTGCAACTGCTGTAGAAGCTGGTAGCTGAGTTTTTAGTATTTCGTTAATTAGCATGATATGGAGCTGATCAGATGATAGAGATGGAGAGACTGGAAAGTGACCATAGAAACACTGTAAGTAAACGACACCATCGAGTTTGGGCTCGTGTTATTCGTCTTGACGAGTTTTAAATATATGGGTAAAAAAAAAAACAAAAAAAAAATAAATAAAAAAGCTGGTTATTTCTAGTAAAACCCCTATCAGCCCCCCCCCCGTCCCTTCTCCCCGTTGTTAGTATACCGCCCTATAAAAGCTTGCTATGATAAAAAAAAAATAATTGAAGACTTGTTTTTAGTTGGCCCTTAGGGACTCACGGTAGAGCTAAAACCACCCCAAATTGTTACCGATATAACTTTCTGGAGCCACCTCAAATTGGCATCGATTATCCTCAGGGACCAACTTTGATGGAGACTTGCCTAACAATCAGAATACATGCGGCTGATGTTCTGCCGAAGTGCTGACCCGTCCAGTCCAATTTTAGCCTGGCAGCTTTTTCTGCATACGTCTTTAAGCACAGCATGGTATTCCTCATTCTGTTGTTTCTTTTGACACCTAGAATGCTGTGCTCCACTGCTGACCATGTCTGAGCACCGTAGGTTGAAATAAAATCGTTTTGATATGGTCAGGCTAAGAGGAGGGATGAAACGCATGTTATATAAAAGAGACCTGAGTTTACACGTAAATGGATGGAGAGGAAAAGGAAGGCCAAAGAAGAGATGGACGGATTGTGTGAGGAGTGATATGAAAGAAAAGGGAATTAGTGACAGATTGACGGATGACAGGACAGAGGGGAAGAAAAAAACGTGTTGCATCGATCTCTCAAAACGGCGAAAGAAAACATCGTGAGAAACTGGCATGTCCTAAAACCAAAAACCCAAAGACATACCGTAACAACCACTAACCCGCACTGACCCTGCGTGGTGGATTACAGCCCGTTCCCTCTCCCAGAGAGAGAGAGTCTGAGTCCCAGCAGTGAGAACTTTCGAAGGCTGATGCTAAGCTATCATCCATAACTCTAATTTACGCGCTATAATAAAATAGGAATTACTTTTCTAGTTCATATCTCCACATTTCCAACACATTACTTACGCCTTATTCAAGTTCTACCCACAATGGCAAAAATGTCGTCTACATAAATTTTTATTAATCACTAGAAAATAAAAAATTGTAGAGGTGAGTAAAAACACTACAGGATTTATCTGTATTGTGCACACTAGGTATCTCCTTTCAATCAGAAATACCGTTAGATTTCTGTTCTATATGTATTGAGCACAAGTCTGGATCTTGATTGTGAATTTAAGAGCATAAAGACACCTAAATTACAATAATTATATGGACAGGAAGACCGCAGCAGGCAAACTTCGAAACGCTTAGTCCGGTCCGGACTAAGCGTTTGCCTGCCTTCGGACGGACGTAGAAGTTTCAACAACGTAGGTAAGCAAGGGCTGTATCTAGTTGTCCAAAGGTAGAATTGATTTGATTTAATGCTACATTAAACTTCCTAATCGAGTAAAAAAAAGGGAAAAATCGCAAAAACAAGTCAGGTTTAATTAGAGAACATTATACATGTTCCATAATACGCATAAGTTTCCGCACTAAAAGTATGTTTTTAGATTCTTATGATAAAATATGACCCTTGAAAAAGTGGAGCACGGAACTGCTAACTTTAGTATGGTGTATTATATTATATTTTAAGCTCAGTAAGTAGGTTTTATACATAAAAAGCTATTCAGAATATAGCACGGTAACATGACATATTTTGCAGTATAATAATATTATATTAATACTTACTTATTAATAAGGTATTAAAAATCCAATTTACGACACACTACACACACTATAACAGTAATTCTCAATTACAAAACAATTTTAGTCACTTATAAGTTCACATTTTTGCTAATATTTAACAAAAACTCTCAAAACAAACGTCATCATTTCAATTTTATTTTGAACACGTAATACAGAACGTAAATTGCCACCATTTTTAATTTTCTGGCGCGAAAATAAATTGTAGCTGTCATTTTTGTTTTTTAATTTCACTCACACACACACAGAGGTTTAGTGTAACAGATTAAACATTGTTTCCTTGTGAAAAAAGTACGAATGAAGGTTAGATTTCAATTTCTCGGCCATGGTGCGAAAATTTTGCATTTTATACACTTTTAGCACAAAAATTAACACATTTTAATATTTAAGACACACTTATTTTATTGTTGACATTATTTTTTCGTATTTTATTTGTTAAAAAACTATTGTTTATTATTGTTTTGTTTCCAGTTTCTAAGGCTACGCTATGTCTTACAAGGCAGTTGTGTTACAACTGACCATTGTATGAAGAAATGGGGGAGAGTGGGTGGCCGATGGGGGTGTGCTGTTAATCACATGGGGTGGAATAATTTTGTTTTTTAATTACGGCGAAGTGCGTTTGGTAGCGGGAGTTTTAGTGTTATTGGCGCTATTTGAGGTTACGATGTCATGTTCGGAAAATAGTTGGTATGTGATGATTCTGGCGCCGAAAGAAATGGGGCCACGTGATTTTCGTACCTATTTTTATCGAAATCAACATAACAAGTTACATTTTGATTTATTATTTCTATAGGACGACAATATCCGCAAATTCTTGGCCATATTCAACCTCCTCTTAAACTATACAAGTCCACAACTCTTGTAGTAAGATTAACTTCAGTGCCATATGAAAACCTTGTATTAGTACTAGCAGGTATTCAAATAATTTCGTTAATTAAGAGTTTCGCGTCTTTACAATTTGTAACATAATGCTGCGCAATATTAGACCGTAGTGCGTGGCTGGTGGCTTGTATTGGTGGCTAATTTGCAAACCACTGATGTAGGGTGGTTCACGACAGATTTATATTGGTTCTTTTAAGAGTAGGAAGCCTATACAGACGTGATGTCTTCGAAGCTGTGTTGAGTTCTGCGCAGAGAGATGTCGACAAACTGTAGTTGCTCTGGAAGGTCGATGGCTGCTTAGTTCCTGGCGTATGAAGGGGATAATCGTGCAGAAGGAACATAGATGTGGTTTTAGTCAGTAAACATATGAGAAACGTTTCACCCCAGAGCAGAAGAAATCATTCGTAACATCATCTGTCCCCCTGATTAGCTTTTTGCCAAAATAGATATCATTATCATTCATCTCTTCAGCCCAACACAGCTCTCCATTATTGGACATAGGCCTTCCCCAAGTGGGATTCCTGCGACCCTCACCAGTCATCACGTCATCGATCCACCTTGTGAAAGGCCTACCAACGCTGCGTCTTCCGGTACGTGGTCGCCACTCTAGAACCTTTCGTCCCCATTGACCATCTGTTCTGCAAGCAATGTGCCCTGCCCACTGCCAGTTAAGTTTGGCGACTCTTCGGGCCATGTTGGTAACCTTGCTTCTGATTCTTCTTCTTTTCGAGTCGATGATAAACTCTTTAGATTGTTTGGGCCCAGTAGGTGGCTACGTTAACAGCAGCTGCGGTGGCACTCATTAGATCCTCCATAGTGCAGGTGTATGGGCACTTAGGGCACTCCAGCAAGTGGCTCATGTGTTGGATGAGGGCACCTTGCTTCTGATGTGACCACGCCAAGAAACTTCAAACATTGCCCTTTCCATTGCCCTTTGCTTTGTTTGACTTTAAGTATTCTGATGAGGCCCATGTTTCGGAGCCATATGTCATCACTGGCACCTTGACAATGACTTTCGTCTTGAGACTCTGTGGTATATTGGAACCTGACTATCTGCCCATGCTCCATGTTGTATGAGATCGGTGCAACTGGTTTTTTTTTTCATTCATTCTGTCCTGCCACCCGTCGCGCTACCACTAGCTCATTTTTCTTTTTGAATATCACTTCTCATACAATCCATCCAACTTTATATACAGTAAAACGACGTGAATAGATCCTCAGGGGTGAATAGAAACCAAACCTTTAAAGACATTTTGATGATATTTGAATATTTTTTGCGGAATTTGACTAAGTATATTAATTTATTGAAAAAAGTCGATGCTTTGTTTGAAGTCAATAATAGGTATGGTATCAAAGTGAAAAATTTAACCAGAGTCTGGTTTCTATTCACCCTTGAGTTTCTTTTTAGGTACCCTGTTTTACGGTACTATTTTTTAAGGTAGGATTAATCGTTCAATGACTTCTCACGCTCTAAACCGGAGCGGGAGGACGAATCAAACATTTACTGACTAAAACCACACCTACATTCCTTCTTTGCCTAGCATTCAAGGACCTTGGGCTTCCTTTACGGAAGCCAACCCATGGTCCTACATTCAAGCCTGCTGGGCCCTTGTGATTTTGCTGACATCTTTTTGATGCGCACGTGCTGTCAAAGCCTCGGCCTCGGTCCGATCGGCGAGCTGCTCATTACTCGTCATACGCATGCCTGCGCCTACGGCAGCTGGAAATCGGGTTCGCGATCCCAGCGGTTGGGGCGTGAGGCAGTATTTTCCCTCACGTGTGCGGCCTGTTCCGGCACGCATGTATATTCATGAGTTTTATCCCTAATAATTTAGAGAAACAAATAAAATATCTCGACATGAGGTTGCGGACTCGGCTGTCATTGTGCCGATTATAGTCAAAAGCTTCGATGACCATCTGTCGAAGCTGTCATTACGCGGTTGGTTCAAGGCCCTGATACAGAAGGCTCCTTGATACGGCTCGTATTGTGAGGAGTTTCCTGTACCTATATGGAGCCGGTTAGGACTATACCGGTAGATTGGACCCTGTTCCCGACACCAGCGAACAACTATTTTTTATATTTTTAAATGTTTTTTTGAATGTGTTTAGAAAATATTAAAAAATTAAAAAAATATGAATAACAAATTAATAAAGAGAAAAAATAATTTATTCATTAAAAGACAACTTTTGGTTCACATTATGTGTTAGTATTAGTATGTTAGTTCAGAAGTTCATTCTCAAGGCCATGGCAGTTGAGAGTTTGTCATGCTCACTCAAATGTCTCGCTGATGGTGGCGCGTGTGTTGGATCATTCGGTTCCCTTCATAATGGTTGAGCTGAGTGGTTCTGATATACGCGTCATGTCCGTGAACGGGCGCTGTCAGTTGGGACTGGTCATCTCTTAGCTGCCAGTGGTTTATTTTAATTTGTTTAGAACATGTACTTTTTTATTATTTTAGTTACATTGTTCTCGCATCATAGCAGCGCAAAAATGCGCAATTAACGTCAAAAAATGCAATTATTATTTGTCATTAATGTGCAATTAGCGTCATATTTTTCCTGACAGACCGACTTTATGACTTTTCAAAAGTGCCTGTAAAGGTTTATTTAAAAATAAATGCTTTTGAATTTTGTTCAATATTATTTTACAATTAAACAAATTACATAATCAGTACTTTAAATTACCACCGTAGGCGCGGGCTTGCGGACGGTGAGCATTGGGTAGCTCGCCGTCCGGTCGTCTGGTAATCGTCCGGACCAAGCCCAGTAGTCGACGGCGCGCACTGTTCCCGCGCGCCTCGAGGAGTTGTCAGCAAGCGTAGGGATCCTGCAGAAGGGTCGAAGCCAATCAGGGCCACGGGTTTGTGTCTGAGAAGGAAGGCTCTGGCCCTGGTATGTATGGCGATGTAGGAACGGGGTAGGTTGTTTAGTCAGTAAGAGTCTGACACTTGTTTTCCGCTTCACCCAAGAGCGGAACTCGTCATTGGATGATTTTTACCTACCATAAAAAAAAGTACTTTAAATTACAATTGTCTCTAAATTAAATGTCATAAAAATTATCTAAAATGCCAATAAAATTTGATTACATGATCAATGAATCAATTCGGAAACCATACAAAGACCTTTTCAACTTTTCAGTCTGCCACCACTTCTAACAAGCCATTCGCAACAATGTAGCTAAACTGCCTACAACTGCTACTACATAATAATTTATATTCGTTAGAAAAAAGTCGAAATTAGTGGCTTATTAATTATAACACAAGTAATGTATTCGAAGAGCGTAGCTCACGGCCGCCGGCGCGGACCTTGTGGTGAAGGATACTAACTTATGTTGTAGCGAATGTTACAACTTACCAGCTCGCTTGAATGTTTCTCTTATTGTGGCCAGTTTGGTAGTAAATAATGAATTGTTTTATTGTTGGAAATTTATGTAATATCACGCGAATATTTTAAGTCAAGAGTGAATAGGTTACTTCTAGGCAAGCTTGCTCCATCGTCGGCCACATCATATCGCTTACCGTCAGCCCCCGTAGTCAAGTGGGTCGTTAAGGATTTAAAACTAATCAAATGAATGATTTCATTTCAACAAAATTAGTAGCCCAGTTCAAATTTTTCAAAATGACAAAATTAAATCGTTTCTACAATGATCATCGCTACATCCTGCAGTTTTATCATATCTACACTAATATAATAAAGAGGTAAAGTTTGTTTTTTTGTTTTTCAATATACTTACTCGAAAACTGCCTCTTATCGCACTCCTATTAGGTTCAATATAGCATGTATATCACCCAAGTGCTTTTTTGAGTTTATCACAACAAGGGCTTTTTTATTCCTTCCTTATCGTCACGGTCACGGGGGATTATTTGGTTTTAATTAGTTTTCAATACACTTACTCGAAAATTGCCTCTTATCGCACTCCTATTAGGTTCAATATAGCATGTATATCACCCAAGTGCTTTTTTGAGTTTATCACAACAAGGGCTTTTTTATTCCATCCTTATCGTCACGGTAATGGGTGCTTGTTATTTTTTTCTCAGTTTATCGAATCAGGCGCGAGGCGTCCCCACGAGTCGCTGGACGTCCCCCACGAAATTAGAACCAAACTGTTCAGAGCAGATTTGAATGCATTTATTATTATACATATTTCTACTGTATGTTTGAGATACGATTAACATTTTTTCTTTCTTTATTTATTTCACAAGTCGTAAGTGTATTGAAAAACGTCGTTTGACACACGTGCAGATTTGTCATTGCAGCCCTCGGCTCCATAACACACTCGCCTACGGCTCGTGCGAATTTCGCCTCGGTCGCAATGACAAACTTCCTGCACTTGTATCAAAATGTACTATTATCGAATCAGGCGCGAGGCGTCCCCCAGAGTCGCTGGACGACCCCACGAAATTAGAAACAGACCAAAGCAGATTTGAATGCTATATTTCTTATATTTATACTGTATGTTTGAGATACGATTAAACATTTTTTCTTTCTTTCTTTATTTCACAAGTCGTAAGTGTATTGAAAAACGTCGTTTGATACACGTGCAGATTTGTCATTGCAGCCCTCGGCTCCATAACACACTCGCCTACGGCTCGTGTGAATTTCACCTCGGTCGCAATGACAAACTTCCTGCACTTGAATCAAAATGTACTATTTCAATACACTTACTCGAAAACTGCCTCTTATCGCACTCCTATTAGGTTCAATATAGCATGTATATCACCCAAGTGCTTTTTTGAGTTTATCACAACAAGGGCGTTTTTATTCCTTCCTTATCGTCACGGTCAACGGTGATTTTCTTTTTTTTACTTAGTTTATCGAATCAGGCGCGAGGCGTCCCCCACGGGCGCTGGACGACCCCCACAAAATTAGAAACTGTTCAGAGCAGATTTGAATGCTATTAGGTACTACTGTATATATTTCTACTGTATGTTTGAGATACGATTAAACGTTTTTTCTTTCTTTCTTTATTTCACAAGTAGTAAGTGTATTGAAAAACGTCGTTTGACACACGTGCAGATTTGTCTTTGCATCCCTCGGCTCCATAACACACTCGCCTACGGCTCGTGCGCATTTCGCCTCGGTCGCAATGACAAACTTCCTGCACTTGTATCAAAATGTATTATTGTTATATTTCTACTGTATGTTTGAGATACGATTAATTTTTTTTTCTTTTTTTCACAAGTCGTAAGTGTATTGAAAAACGTCGTTTGACACATGTGCAGATTTGTCATTGCTGATTTGACAAACTTCCTGCATTTGTATCAAAATGTACTATTTTTGTTTGTAAGTAGGAGGTAATCTCTGGAACTACTGGTCCGATTGGAAAAATTTTAGCAACAATAGAAAGCTGCTTTACTCCTGAGTGACATAGGCTATATTTTATGTACGCGGACGAAGCCGCTGACAAAAGCTAGTAATTAAGACTTACGTTGAGGCGTTTCGATTATAGAAAGAGACTTGAGACGAAACGATTGAACTTGGCTAGGGGGCACTTAAGATAGAGGTCAAACGTGAGCCTAACTTCCCTGCCGCAAAAGAAAAAAATGGAAGCCTAATAGGATCACTTTGTTGTCTGTTCGTCTGTCTGTCTTACAAGAGCTTTTATCTCAGGAAAGCGCAGTGGTGGCCGAGTGGTAACGGCTCTGACTTACAAGTTGTAGGTCGCGGGTTCAAGCCCAGACAGGCGCATTACTTTGTGTAATTTTTTCTTCACATGTGACATCCACCAATTCGCACTGGGCCCGCGTGGTGGATTATGGCCCATTCCTTCTCCTAGAGAGAAGACCTGTGTCTCAGCAGTGGGAACATTAAAAAGGCTGATGATGAAGCTGGCGCGGGGCGCTAGTTAATATTGCCGATATTAATTGATATTATTGAACTAAATAATGCAATATATATAATATAATCTACACTAATATAATAAAGAGGTAAAGTTTGTTTTTTTTGGTTGTAGGAGGTAATCTCTGGAACTACTGGTCCGATTGGAAAAAAATTAATAACAATAGAAAGTTGCTTTACTCTTGAGTGACATAGGCTATTTTATGTACGCGGGCGAAGCCGCTGAAAATATCTAATACTGCAATATATTAGTAGTACATCGCCGTGTCTATCAGCTGACTGTTATTAATTCCCTCCCGGGGAGTGCCTCTCAAAGTAATGGTGGATAGCTATTACCTTAATGTTTCAGCTATACCAGACAGTTTTAGGGGTTACGATACGATTTAAGAATATCTGAATCTTTAATCCATAATCATAATCAGACTTCTTTTGCAAACATGGGTATAGTACATAGTTTTTTTTTTATGGTGGGCAAAAATCATCCAATGACGAATCCCGCTTTTTCGAAACAATGTCAGACTCTTACTGACTAAATAGCCTACCCAGTTCCTTTTTTGCCTTACGCACTGGAGTTAAGCCTGCCTTTCAGAAAGAGACCCTGGGCTCCAGTAGGCTTCAACCCTTTTGCCTACGGGTATAGTACATAGGTGTTTTTTTTTTATATAATAGAGTCCTCCACATTTTGCCATAACACATGCTAATTTTTCGCACATGGTAATTTTAAAAAATTCCGGTGACAAAAAGGTATGATATATTAATGTTAAAATTTCAGTTCAATTGAAATTTTAACATAATAAATCAATGCGATTTTTTATTACTAGACTATACTATACTTTGTATAGTAATAAAAAATCGCATCATCGCTTTCCTTCAGGTGAGATAGCGGTCAAGCGAGATCTTTCGAACTGACAGCTTATAAGGAATTTCTAAATACATAAATAACTTGTACTTAAATCGTATTATTAAAAAGTAAATCGCATCGCTTCCGAATCGTAGTACTAAACCACAAACTGCAGTGTTCGGGTGTACCTGCACCTACCTACTATCTAGCTATGTAGAGCTCGCTGTGGGCCGCCGCGACCGCACCTACGATGCAGGCGAGCTAATGCGAGCCTCGGCTGCTATGACGCCGGTAATTAGCGGCTCTAGAAAGCTTCATATTTAATTGTTTTGTAGGAATTATCAGTATTTATCATTTCAGCCCAAATACATCCACTGTTGGACATCCACAGTTAGATAACACGGATCTAGTGCGTAGACTAAAGAGAACTAAACCCTTTGAGTTAGTGTAGTTTAAGTATAAGTTAGTGTACCTATAATAGTGACCAAAGCTGTGCTATGCATATGACACATGAACAAAGTGTTTTTATAAATATGAGACCCTAAGAAAGTGATAAGGACTTCTATAAAAGTGCTAAAGAAGCTATTCTTAGTTTTAACAAAACCTCTATTGTATAATAATAAGTTAGAGTTAATTACTTATTACTCTCTTAGGCTAGATTGTAATCAATTATTAAGAAATTTGTTTTTAATAATAAAGGGAAAAAATGTTGGACATAGGCCTTCCCCGAATGTCGCCGTCTTGTGGATCCTTCGAATTCTCACGACCCTTACAAGGTCTTGAGTCCGCCTTGTGGGTAGCCTTCCAACATTGCATCTTCAATCATGGCCCCATCGACCATTTTTTCTGCAAGCTATGTACCCTGCCTATTGTCACTTTAGTTGGTTTAATTGTAACTTTGGTTTTCCTGCGGATATCTTTATTCTCAAAGCGCAATGGAAAGGGCTATGCTCGGAGTATCCTTGCGTGATCGAATCAGAAATGAAGATATCCGCAAGAGAACCAAGGTTGCCGACATAACGAAAAGAATCGCCAAACTTAAGTGGCAATGGGCGGGATATATCGCTCGCAGAACAGATGGATGCTGTGGTCGAAAGGTTCTGGAGTGGCGACCGCGTACCGGAAGACGCAGCGTTGGAAGGCCACCCACAAAGTGGACCGATGACCTGGTCAGGGTTGCTGGAATCCGTTGGATCCAAGACGCACAAGACCGTTCTTTGTGGCGGCGCTTAGGAGAGGCCTATATACGAGTATGTCCAGCAGTGCACGACTTTCGGCTGAAATATGTTGATGATGATTAATGATCTTCATTCTTGATTCGATCACATAGGGAAACTCCGAGCATAGCCCTTTCCATTGCCCATTGGGTAACTTTAAGGCTTCTCATGAGCCTCGTTGTTAGCGACCACGTTTCGTCATCACTGGCAACACGCACTAGTCATAGACTTTCGTTTTGAGACACTGTCGTATATTGGAGGAATTATAGTTTTCATGGCATAGGATAATCAGCCTTATGTTTCCATTGCTGGAACTCACTTCTTCTTTCAAGGAGACGGAATGGACCGTAATCCACCATGCGGGCCCAGTGCGGACTGAAGTATGTCACATATGTTTGGATTTTTGGGTCTAGGATATGTCGATATTTTTTTCGCAGTTTTAAGAGCTGTGGTGATAAAATAAGTTACAAAAAAAAAAATACGCCTGACTTGGTTTGAATTTGCGTCTTAATTCCTCAGCCATACAGCGAACGCCGGCGTTCGCGGGTACTATAGCGAACGCCGGCGTTCGCGGGTATTAACGGAAAGTTATTTATCTATAAAAACTTTTTTTTTACGTTCTTGGATAAATATCAAAACACCCTACAAAAAAAAAATTCAAATATTGTACGTTAATAGTTTCCTTTATTACCCGCGAACGCCGGCGTTCGCTATTGTACCCGCGAGCGCCGGCGCTCGCTTGGGTGTCGAGGGGTTTTGGCCACCACTTTCTTTTATTTTTACGTGGGTATAAATTCGGGCTCACCGCACCCCTGCCGCTACTTAATAATATATTAAAGTTCTGCGTCGAAACGACTACATGCATATTGTAGTTGAACTAGCGACATTATGCAGGTAATAATCCGGTTGCCATAACGGGGTCCGCCACACAGGACACACGCATGGTCACGCGACAGATGATCGCGCGGACGCCAGCACGTAGACCCGCTTTCCGTATGAGCTCTGAGAATACTTGCGATAACATTTCAGTTGTTTCTAAGGTCAATAGAATGAAATGACCTGTTGGTTCAGTGGTTAGAGGCCCTGATTACTATGCCGGAGGTCATGGATTCGATACCCACCCAGGATAAATGTTTGTGTGATGAGCACGAGCATTTGTAGGGTGTAAATTATCTATATGTGTGTATTTATAAATAAACTTCTCATCAAAAAAATCGAAACACTTCCGTTTTCATTGTTTCTGTCCGAATTTAACACAAAAAAGAATTCATACGATGAAAAAAAATACATATATTATAGCTGGCAGTTTGGCCATTACAGTAATAAGCGAAAATTCTAAATTCAAAATTAGAATTTCATTTGTTTATCTTATAAACGAAATGAATCACTGTTTTGAGACAAATGTGTGTTTAGGGTTGGAGTACATTTAGCGTTTAAAAACTAAAAATTGGCGCCTATCCTTAAACTTTTTGTTTTTTATTTCAATACTGTGACTTTGGGACGTCTGAAAAAAGGTTTTTTTTCTAAAACGTATGGATACTTCGCCCACAGAAGCCGCCCAAGTTGTGGCATTGCTGGATTCTGGCCTTAGTCAGCGTGTTGTGGCTGCAAGACTGCATCTAAGCCTGTCATCTGTTCATAGAGTCTATAAACGTTATCGGGAGACTGGTTTGTTCACGCGCCGTTCAGGATCTGGCAGGAATCGGGTCACTTCTGAGCGAGATGATCGATTTATTGTAACAACTTCTTTAAGAAATCGACGCCTTAACGCTTTTCAACTGCAGCAGCGGCTTCGTGTTGTACGAAGGGTGGCTGTAAGTGACTCTACAATTAGAAGAAGGTTGAAGGATCGTGGACTGGTACCGCATAAGCCAGCAAATGGGCCGAAATTAACTGCAGACCATCGAAGAGCGCGCCTTAACTTTGCACGTGAGCACCTAAATTGGTCATACCTACAGTGGAGCAAAGTTCTCTTTTCTGATGAGTGTAAAATTATGCTGTATGGTAACGACGGAAGGAACAAGGTCTACAGAAGAGACGGAGAACGCTATGCACAATGCTGCATTGAAGAAAAGGTCAGCTATGGTGGCGGTTCGTGGACGGTTTGGGGAGGAATCAGCGCCGACGGTAAGACAGAGCTTGCTTTCGTGTCTGGGCCACGTCTGCCTGCACTAAACTGTCATCGGTACGTCGAAGAGTGTCTCGAGCCTCATGTGATGCCCTATGCACATTTTATTGGCAACGGCTTCATATTCATGCACGACAATGCTAGGGCTCACACCGCGGGCGTCGTACGAGATTATCTTAACGAAGTCGATATCTCTATTATGGAATGGCCAGCAAGAAGCCCGGACATGAATCCCATTGAACATCTATGGGATGAATTAAAGAGACGAATTCGAGCAAGAGATCCTGCCCCAGAAACACTTAGCCAGCTGCAAGATGCAATCCAAGAGGAATGGGACAATATACCACAGCATGTGATCGTGACTCTCATCCGATCGATGAAGAACCGTATGGAAGCAGTAATTAGAGCTCGGGGAGGGAATACAAGTTATTAAATAAACGTTTTTTAGCTTTTTTTTTCATTTACGTGTGTTGTTTTATCCATTTCCTTTATACTCCATACGGAATAAAAATGACTCATTTAACAAAATACGAAACCTATGAAAAATTCATTTAAATTTAGAACATTAACATTAAGATTTGATAAGCTCATATTACTCACTATTAAACGACATTTAACATTTATTCCTAAATGTACACATTTTTCTGATAATCCTGACAAAACGTAAACTTGCAAGGTGTTTCGATTTTTTTGATGAGAAGTGTATATAAGTATGTTTTTCAGTTGTCTAATACTCATAACACGAGCTCTGCTTAGCTTGGGACTAGATGACATTGTGGTATATATTATTATATTATAGGTGGTTTTTGTTGGGTAAAACTCATCCAATGACTATAAAAAATAATAAATAATAATAATTTTATAATCTGTCCATCTGTCCTTGGACGGAGCAGGAGTTAGTGTCAGAAAACTGACTTAACAACACATCCCGTCCCATATTTGCCTTTTAAATCATAGCCAAGCCCAGTTGGCTTCGACCCCACTGCAGGGTTCCTACGGTTTGCAGATGGCTGGCGCGCGGAAACAGTGCGCGCCGTCGACAATTTGGGAGAATTAGGTGGTGAAATAAAACATGCGCAATACATTTCAATCATTCATTTATTACCTCGCTATATTAGGAATACAATATTGGCAGCTAGCCACTGCTCAGGACGACGCGACAGTGCCCGGCCGATAATATGAACCATTGGATTGAACCCTTAAACTGCTTGCAACGGATCGATTATTTTTGTGCCCTATTCGCCAGGGTCATGTATTTGTGACACTTGTACATCATGACGTGACAGACGTAGCCGATGTTTTACGCCTTTTTCGAAACATATTATATATACGCGAAATATAAGTTGACCCATAATGACGATTATCCCTGAATGCGCAGTAACAGATTTTCTATAGGCTGTGCGTAGCCGTGGCAACGGGTTCAACTTAGTTATCGCGTACTAGACACCAGTTAGAAATAAGATTATACATTTAAACCTTTTTGCTGTTCATTCAACCGATTTTAATTTTTATTGCGTTAGTAACAAGACAAATAGCAGCTGCAGTAAACAGTTTGTATTGTAACCACTTTTTTTGCTTTTAATGCCATCCTTATGCCTTCGGAATAGAAATCAAAATCGTTTGAACGAACAGCAAAAATAAGTTAGTTTAAATGCTTATTAGTGTCGTTTAGAAAGATACTCTGTTTTATATAGAGAGAGACGATGCAGACAAAGCCGGTATTTGTACTATGTACCACATTAACTACCGGGTACTGACGTCACACAATTATAATAGTTATTAAGTTTCAATACATTCACAAATTAAAATTTACAAAATTGTGTACACAACACATTTTTGCACAAAAGCATTGATGTCTTTATTATTGCTTTAATTTATTGCTTTTTATAAATACAAAATTATAGAGCATGCATTTTATTAAATAAAATATAACTCTATGACAAAAATGAAAAAAAATATATAACCACAATTCATCAATTTAAAACTATATTTAACATGGATTTGACACCAATACTTTTGCCAGCGAAAATTAACAAAAATACAATAATTTGATATAAATCAATTAGATCACAATTACAATTGAACTGAATACGAATTATAATATTATAAGTTTTATAATTACATAATGTACAATTCTATACAACTTATAATTAAGCTTATAAACTGGCTTTGACCAAAGGGGGAAAAAAACAAAAAAAAAATCGCGATTGTGGTACTGTTCGATTTTTAATTCTAGACTGCGATTTGTCAAATCAGAATGTCACACTCTAGAAATATGTTCCCAATTTTCTGGAGTTTGACATTTTAAGTTGTCAAATCGTAGTCTAGGATTAAAAAACGAACTATAAATGCGCCATTTCTTCTACCATAGATCTTTTGCATTGTTATCTTCGATAAACTATGTACTATACACAATTCACAAAAACATTAGAAATTTAATAAAACCTTTTTTACTGTCCGTCTAACCCATTTTGAATTTTATTGCGTTTTTGGAATGACAAGTAGCGACTGCAGTAAATAGTTGGTTTTGTAACCACTTTTTTTTGCTTTAAATGCCATCCTTGTGCCTACGGAATAGAAGTCAACATCGGTTGAACTGACAGTAAAAAAGGTTTGTTTGAATGTCTAATCTTGACGCGTGTAAGGTATAGATTACGGATCACTGTTTCAAAAACGGCTCGTCAAAAATGTCACCAAAAATAATTGTGGGGTGGTTTCGAATATTGAATGTTATTTTTTTAATTTTACATACTATCTAATGATAGGTCTTGGAATACAAATATAATGGAAACGAAATCTAGATTTATGTTTGAAAGTTTACAATTAACTGAAGTTATTATTAATTTATAACTTTTTTCTCTAAGAAATAAAAAATGTTTATTTAATTTTAAAAGGGTTTCTGAGCCACATTTTATTCTTAATCCATGATCTAGTACATTATTCATCGAAGATAAAAAATAACACCATCTGTATATTGTACCTATGATCCACAATAAATATGAATTGAATTGAAAAAGATTGTTACGATAGATATTAGTTCACACTTCAATCAACGATATCATACGAAAAAAAATCAGCAACTTCAGGCAAATGAGGCAATACATGGCAAAATAGATCTCATTAAAGATTCTCGTAGGTTCAAAATCGTACGACACAATCGATTGATCGAATTTATTGATAGAATACAGGCTGTAAACAGAGCGAAGGTATTTTAAATAACAAGGAATAATAAACTTTATGACAAGGAGACAGAGTGCAAAATTGTTTGAACTGTGACGTCCGTGAACACGTGCAAGCTGTTTTGAACTTTAGGCTGCTGACATAAAGTTTAATATTCAATGTTGTCAAGAACTTAATATTTTTGAATCCCAGGTCACCAGCCAAACTATATTAAGGCACCAAAATAACTATACAAGTTAGTAAAGCTACTGAAATTTAATGAAAAAACATAATAATGATGACTTTTGAACATTTTATACACACATATAAATGCTTATTTTAATGCGTTTGTGTTTTACAAGATAATGTTTGAAGACAGGCAGATTACAGATTGTTAATATTGACCCCCCTAGTCAAGTTACTACTTGGATACAAGAGCGAGATGACGTCAGAACAAAAGAATAGGAGGCGTGGCCGACTCGAAGCGTTCGACGGAAGAGAATCGAAACGAAAGTTGGAATGTAACTTGGCTATAGGAGATGTTTTTGGTAACTATCAAACTTGTACAAAACATATTCAAAAGTTTATGAGATATAGTGAATGATCATTACAGGAATAAGTTGGTATGAAAATACTGAATATGCATGCAATTTTGCCAAATCAAGAATCATTGTTGGATACCAATAATTCTAAATTTCACCCAAATAGGATTATTTGGGAGAAATTCTGTCATTTAGCTATGTGTTCTGACTGCCTAATCATTATCTAATCAACTCAGGTATCTGCAGTAATGGAAATGTCAAAATGGCATAAAATAATAAACTATTTCTTAAAAATCGCATATTAAAATAATTTTGGCAGTTATTTTATAATCCGAATTTACATGCAATATTAATTTTAGTTTATGCGAAACCCGAAATACATGTCTTTTATGTAAAGAATCTATGTACGTAACTTTATCATGAAAAATCATAAAGTTATAAGTGTGTTATGTAGTTGTCCGCACAAATATATGGCCACCTGACAATCTGGCAGAGGTTGATCCCGCATAGAGCTGTGCGTTAGCTCCTAATGCTGGCTATGACCTATCGTGACTTGTATTGTACTTACAATCGGCGGTGTACTTATGACAGATTTTTAGATATTTTTTGGTGTTTTTTTTATGATAGGCAAAAATCATCCAATGAACAATCCCGCCTTTGGGTGAACCGGGAAACAGTGTCAGACTCTTACTGACTAACCTACCCCGTCCCTTCCTTGCCTTAATCCCAGAGCCCTGGTGTTACGCTTTCGCATCAACACTTGGCTCCAGGGGGACAAAATATTGGAATCGAGTCAGTTACTAATTTTGAACAAACGATATTTATGTTTGAACGATAAAGCGAGTAACCGAGATAACTGGAAGGAATGGACGGAGGCCTTTGCCCAGCAGTGGGACAGCAGAGGCTAGCCATAATATAATAATGTTTAAGTTTCGCATATACTAAAAAATTCGTATAGTTTAAACAAATATACTATGAAAAATCTTTCGCCAATTTTTTGATGATATCCGCTTTAAGGAGTATTTTTTACCACAAATATTTCTATGACACAATCCCGCTAAGAATAAAAAAAAAATGTCCAACTATGGATAACATGCTAAATCCGTAACTACAATTTTACTAAAATATAATACATATTAAATTCATACAAAAAAATGCTATTATTATTTCATTAATTTAGACGGAATAAAAATAATAATAATACATAAATGAATGAGTATATTATACGGATTTCAGTATCATTTCATTCATAGATCATTGCTCAAATATTAGTGAGCCAATACGAAACGAAGTAGAAACTATAAAAGGAGTCCAAAATATGACAAGGAATTGTCTATGGTAGCTGTCAACCGACTATTGTTTTGACAGTAAAAATTGTCTATGGAAATGGTCACGAATTATTTTTTGACAACTAAATACGAATATGGTAGCTGTCAAGCAACCTTTATTTGACAGTGTAAATTGTCTATGGTAGTTGTGAGAGTTATTACATTAAATTTAAAGATACCTTACATAAAATATGACTATATCTCTCTCTGTTACACCCAGCGATAATATAACGCCATCTCACTCTTTTTTTGGACTCCAATCAAAGTTTGAACTTTCACAAAAATTCATTCAGGTTATTCTTAAAAACTTGTAAAAATCACATATCTTTTAATACAGACTTCAGAATGGCGCCTTCCGTGTTTCTTGTTTGGTTGACGCCAGTGTCTAGACTGGGTGACAGCACTCTAGGCTCCCTGTCGGAGTCCCGCGAGAGTTGGGAGGAGGTTTCTATGTTGTCTATGTTTTGGAACAGGAGGTTGTTGGAGCTGTTTGAGGCGGTGCGACTGTGGCCTGCTTTTGGTAGGTTTGGTGGTGGGCCTGAAAGAGAAGGACAGAGTATATTAATAATAATCCACAACTTTCACACAACGTCGTCTAGTCCAAAGGTAAGCAGAGCTTGAGTTATGAGTATTAGACAATTGGTATGGTATGGTATGGTATATCGGGCGGGTGTCCGCAACTCCACGACTAAAGCGCGCATTTTGCGTACGGGTGGGATAAATGGGTCATTCGATCCACCCCAGTATTAGACAATTGATAAACATACTTATATATTTCTAAATACACACATATTATTGATAAATTACACCCAGACACAGAACAAATGATCGCTCATTACACAAACACTTGTCGTGGGTGGGAATCGAACCCACGATCGCTGGCATAGCAGTCAAGCCCACTAACCACTACACCAACAGGCCAGTCAATATACTTTGTTAGGGAAAATAAGCAAATCTGTTGCGCCACTTCTTTAAAACACCAGTTCAAAACTAAGAAGTGGACGCCATTTTAGGGGATCTTTTTTTAGGTGGTTAAAGTCCAAAATGTACTGAATCTCAACCTAATTTGAATAAATATATTTTATTAGTTTTGATACTCTCTCTGTGGTAAATCATAATTAATAATCTTCCGGATTGTTGTCCCGTTGACCGATAATATGTATACTGTCTGTCTGTCATTTCATTTGCAATTCCGTCGATAACTGCAGATCCAATGGAGACCACAGGAAGAGATAAATCAATCAATTTTAAGTCATAAATGTATTATTTCCAATAGTTAGATAGATATTCTTTATTGCACACCAAAAATAAAATAACAATAGTAACTTCAAATTAATAGGGTTTCACAACGGGCGATTTAAAAAATCGTTTTTAGCGATAAGACGCTAAAAACGATTTTTTAAAGACAACCTTTGGAGTTCCATGAGACCAGTCAATCAATTTCAAGTTATGCATTCAAAACAAAGCATCCTCAGTAATCGAATCAATCCACCTCACCTATATTAGAATTCTTCCTGGAACTAGGCGTCGTACTCCTACTGCCATTCCCTTGCGCCAGCGTCATCATGTTGGGCAGCGGCGCCCGGGGCCTGGACTCGTTCTGCAGGAACTTCACGAATTCTGCCGCCAAGCTGTCTGGTGCTGTACTGGAGCGCGACAGGCCGAGTCGCTCGCACTCTTGCTGGTTGAAATCCAACACTGTTGAGAGGACGCGGAGGACTTGTGTTCTGGGGGGAGAAGAGGGTTTTGTAAAGGTGAAAGTAAGTAAGTATTAACTAATTAATTACTTTTTAGTGGTATGCGGAACAGATTAATAACCACCGTTTAAAAGGGAGGATCCTCTGACCAGATATGCCCAATAGTTATTTTAAATTATATTTTAGGAATTTAAATTATATTTTCTAGGAGGCGCCATAGATATCCTCTAATATAAAAAAAGACCATCGCACAATCAAACAGTTAAGTTGTTAAGCCTCTAATGCTAAACATGGAATTGATACTAGAAAGGTAACCTATCTTCAAACATAAATATTAAAAAAATGTCTGTACACACACGTCCTTTTTGAAGCCCGAGGTAAAGAGTAAACCCATAATTCATGCAGCCGCCTAAACTGAACAAATCAGTTGTTCAATAGTTTTTTTTTTAGTTTACCCAAATACATAAAAAACTGCAACCATTTATTCTCTATTCGAGTCAAGATAAAAAAATTAAACAAACCTTTGTTTTACTGTCTATTCAATCGATTTTAACTTGTTGTGTGTGAAGTTAAAATCGATTAAAAAACAACTATTTACTGCAGCCGCCATTTGTCATTCCGTCAACGTAATAAAACTCAAAATCGGTTGAACGGGCGGTAAAAAAGGTTTTTCTAAGTATCTAATGTTATATTGAACACAGTATAAAGCAAAAACACCTTTAAAAGTCTATAAAACATAAATCATCCCTTACTTGTTAGTAGCATTCCCGCCCGCCGTCATAACATAGTTGATGACGAGGTTCTTCACGAGGTTCTTGTCGACTTTGTCCTGCTGGTTCGATATCGCGTTGTAGTACCTCTCCTCTGCCGCCGCCACCGATGTCTGGAGAGTCCGAACTGGGTAGAAGTGAGGGTGATAATGTAGTGGTAACTTGACTTAACATAGTCATACAATATAATAATATTTTAGGACGTTTGGAAAGAAATGTTGGGTCTTGGGTAGCCGGTATAGCAAATCAGAAATATATAAAAGACCAAAGTCCTGACTTATTAACACTCAGTCTTAGAGGGTTCCTTTCTGACATGTGCATCACCGCTTACCATTAGGTAGGATCGCAGTCAAATACCAGTTTATATCATTAAAATACATATTCGTATAAATATACAAAGAATTTCCTAAAGTTCAATTGCCCAGAGTAATTTACTTTAACGCGGGTGAAGCCGCCTCAAAAGCTAATAGTTAATATTTTCTCAGATTTTTGTATGAGAGTTATGGTAAAAATTACTTGTCGTAGAAAACGGTTAAGAAGTGTGATCATTTTGGTAAACTCGAACTCAACTGCGTCATATTTGCTATTATTTTTTTATATATATTACAGATTGTTTTAATTCTTCTCGCTTAAAACACAGGAATCCCTAGTTCGAACACGTAAAATATTATTATTTCAGTATTAATATTATTTAGTATTATTATTTTTATTCACAAGTTAAGAACCAAATGGTGATCATCCAAAATAAACATCTTACAGATAACACTAAACATTCCTTAAATTCAAAATACACACAAATTTTCTATAGTATACACAATAAAATCAAAATTCAATAAAAAGGTAAAAAAGAAAACTATACTAGTCTTACCATGCAAGCACATCTTCGTTCGACGCTTCGTTGTGAGTGCACACACGACCTCAAAGTATTATTCAGCCACTGGGTAGGGTCTCGGAAAGCGCTCAAACACTTTTATACGACTTATTTACAAGTTACATAGAGGAAATACTAAAATATCAGTCATTAGTGATGTTGGGGTTATTTTTGTCCACGGTTGAACAAAACTATTGATAGAGAAGACTAACAATGTTTGAAATATTTGCATAACTCCCAATCTTTTCACACAGATTTTTCGCTCAGAATAAAACATCACGTCATCAATGTAAACTGCAATTTGTTAACTCATAAAGTCTTCCTATAATTCCATTTTAACTATGTACAAATTAGAAATATAAGAACAAACTCCAAAAATCAACTAATTGCAATTTAACTGCATGTTATAGCCATATAGATTGTCGATAAACAGCGATAAAGATGAACGTTTTGATCTGATAGTAACCCCTTGTTATGTCCAGATCAGATTTTTTCTTCAACTGATATTTTAGTGAATTATAAGCTGGGATTTTTTAAAAACTAAAGTGATGAGTGTTTCCCGTCCTCCTTTTATCAATTCCACCAGTACCTGAAGTAATACTCAGAGGCAATGCGGCGATAACGGTGATCTTCTACGTTCTACTCTTCTACGGAACTTCGAGCATTCAAAATAAAAGGAAAAAGTAACTTGCTTTGGATAGTCAAAAATAAAGTAACTTTTAGTAAGTTATAACTACTTTAAAAGCAAAGAATTATTTAAAGGCTTTCACTGTTGACTTTATAGGACTAACACGTACAAGCTAAATCACAGTTTTGCCTGCGCAAAGATATTTGCATAGGGAAAGACTATGTAAAACTGCATGAGTTTTAGAAGCTTGTGTGTGTAGTAGGCCTAGTAGTCTAAAATTACTTTGGAAGACTTCTTAGAAATCATCATTTTTATGATGACCATAGGGTATCGACACATGAGTACGATATCCTAACATGTCTTGTTTGATACTCAAGAAACTCTTATTATAAACAACAGATTGATATCCAAAACAAATTGAAACAAAAACAAAAAGAATACAACATTCACATAACACTCATAAGACAACAAAGTGGTGCAAGACGATAACTTGCATGTGCTTCATGAAAATATAATGCAATTGATGTTGGAACTCTCAGATAAGAACATAGTTTACTTTAGCTCTTTAGAAATAGTAATCGAATAGTTGAAGTACATATTTGTGAAACGTTAAATCAATACCATAGATATTTAATTAGGAGGTAGCTAGAGATCATTAATATCAGAACATAGCAACAGTGGCCACGTTAAGTAAGCCCGCATTTCTGTCAATATCTAGCATTTATATAGTTTGACAGTAGCAGAAATAATGTTTAAACCAATCTCCAACTAAGAGTTCCAATCTCAAAGAAAGAAAAACAACAACATACACAAAAAATCTCAAAAAAACAAAGCGCAAAATAAAATGGTGAAAACACATAGACGTCACGACGTGAAGCCAATACCCTCAGTCAAACCCCATATGGTAATCTGAGTAGCGCGGGCTCGCCGTTACCATCTGTCAATGTGACAGGCGTCAAAATGACGTCTGTCAACGTGACAGGTGACAGCGGCCACTGCTTTCGAACACCTCACAGTTACCAAATGAGATTAAACCGAAGTTGGCGGAAGCGCTGAATCTTGACTGTTGGTAAGCTGCTTGAATTTATAGCATACGGCGATGGATACACATCTAAATTATTTGCATTTGAATTTAAGTTCAATTTGTCTGTAACCTTTATATTTTAAATAATGTATATTTCATTTATTACAGACTTGTTTGTGAATAAATTCTAACTTGTCTTTTTAATTTTGTTATAAGCGCCTTGCCCACAACTGAAACACGTCTATCTTGTGTTATTTAGAAGAAAAAACTATGCAAGTTTATGTTAATTTAAGAATCTAAAGCGTTATATTGCTATTTATAATAATAGTATATTAGTCTTGAAAGTTTTTTTTATAGCTATTTTGCTACATCGTGGACAAGGCGTTTAGACGCTAACATAAGACTGTGTTTTTATAAGACAACAATAAAAAATTAAAAGCCAGATAATTATAGTAACATTGCAAGTTAAGTTTCAGATACATCTCGGGGCAAAATGTCCCGCAACATAACGCTACAACACTCAAACTACGTCACTATGCAACGTTGCCCAGTGTCCCGCAACTTGCCGCTTAACATTTAGATAAGCATTCTCGTAAAGCGGGAATGTTGGACAATTTGACAGCGTTGTACGTTATGTTGGGGAAAATTTTGACCCCTAATGTATCTCAGGTTTTACTGCAAAGAAATTTTCAACAGTTGCCTACAAAAAAACACAGCTTCAAATAAAAATGAAAACAACATCGAAAGAGGCCAAAAACACAGACACTAAGACACACGCAAAAGCCGACACAAAAACTAAGTTACTGACTGACTTACATAATGTGTCCGTGCTATATGTGTGGACCGCGACCCCGCCGCATACCAACTGGCAGTCTGGGCGACATCACCCCAGAATTACCAGCTGATATTTGGCAGGGTCACAGCATTACGCTGGGTTACAGCATTACGCTCGGTCACAGCATTACGCTGGTTTTTAATTCGGCTTTTTTGGCTAAGGGTTTGGTTGGGTATTGATTTGTGGAAAAAAGAAGTTTCGAAAACATGGCTGCACAGTTGACGGAAAGGTTGAGCGATTGGTTATTATGCTACGGGTCGTGGGACGGAACAAGTATTTGAATGACCTAAGAAAACTTAGACAAACCTCTTTTAACCTAAGAACTGAAGGCCTTGGGCATAGCAGTCCCATTCTTAACCTCGAGGCTAAAGAAAATTATGAACTTATTTAAGAAAGTATAAGAAAATTTACGAGTCTTTGTTTAAACATTTTCAAATTCAAGTTTAAATTTCTAAATCCCACAAATCAATACTCATATTTATAATAGAGTGAAATCAGTCAAATCTAATCTATTTATATTACAAAATTCACTACACTACTATTTGGGTTGCATTAACATTGAGAGATAAACAAATCAATTAATACAATCAGTCATAATCACTAAAAAATCAACATATAAATAAAATATTAATTACAAAATTCAAATTAATTTTAGCATTCAAATCTAATTTATAAAAAAATAATTAATATTTGTTGTATAGGATTATGGAAATGCATTTGGATATACATTTAAATTATAATTTATCAACAAATCTAGTAAATTCCGTCGAAAAAGTTCCGTAGACACTGGCTCGCGGACGGTGAGCAATGGGTAGCTCGCCGTCCGGTCGTCTGGTAACTGTCCAGACCGAGTCCAAGTCGTCAACGGTGCGCACCGTTCCCGCCTGCGGCTCTAGAAATAAGGCAAGGAAGGAATGGGGTAGGTTTTTTAGTCAGTAAGAGTCTGACACTGTCTCCCGCTCCGCCCAAGAGCGGATTTCGTCATTCGATGATTTTCACTTACCATAAAAAAACCATGGTCGCTTACAATGGGCCTCATAAGAAGACTCAGAGTCACCCAGAGAACAAAAAAAAGAAAGAGCTCGGAGTTTCCTTGTGTGATTGAATGCTGATCAATCACTTGGCTAGGGGCTGCCCTAGCCAAGTTACAGTCGTTTCGTTTAGAGTTAGCGCTTGTAGTTGGCTACGCTCCCAATTCTTTTGTTGAAAAGACGTCCGAACTAAGGAATTGGGGGCGTGGCGAATTACAAGCGCTAAGTCCAAACGAAACGATTGTAATCGACGCGATAATCAACTCCCTTCCTTTCTTTTTATAGCAATTTAAACTTTATTTACTAGTCCACAGCGTAAAAATCTATACGAATAAAAACTAATATAAACGCGCCCTAATTCCGTGATGTAAGATTTTAGAATTTTATTTCCTAAGTGATGTCACAGAAAGAGAATCACATACGATTAGACAACTACGAAGCCTCCTGGGACAAGGGTTGATGCGAAAGCGTAACACCAGGGCCTGGGAATAAGGCAAGGAAGGAATGGGGTAGGTTTTTTAGTCAGCAAGAGTCTGACACTGTGTCCCGCTCCGCACAAGAACGGGATTCGTCATTGGATGATTTTTACCTACCATAAAAAAAACCTAACAAATCCTAGAAACAAGTAATATAAAAAATATGACCATCCAAATGTCTTTCCACAATCCTAACACAACTCCCCAACTTCCAATCCCTCATCACCCCACATACCTTGCTCCTTAAGGTCGTTGATCTCAGCTCTCTTAGTTTCCACCTGGTCACCGAGCCTGGAGGCCGCTTGGAGCCCAGCGAGCGCCTCTTCAAGCTTGGCGTTGAGTCGGGAGATCTCATTTTGTAAACCTTGGTTCTCGCGTTTGAGTTCCTCCATTTTGTTTCTGATTTTCTCCGTCGCGGCGTGTGTGTCTCGTTCTTTGTCTGGGAAAGAAAATAATTTGTTTTTTAGCAAGCTGTTAAATTCACATACTTTCTAGAGTAATCTTCTTCTTATACATTAAAACTAGCTTTTGGCCGCGGCTTCGGTCTGGACTAAGCGTTTCGCCTCGTCGTTTATACCGCGTACATCGAAGCACTCAAACAATCTACCTAAAGTCTGTCTGCAGCAGTCTTTCCATCCGATTATAATTTAGGTGTCTTCAAGACTAGAATAAAAAGGCTCTTAATGAACTAGTGCGCCTCACTATCATTGATTGCATCACTGCTTACCATCAGGTGGGATCGCAATCAAGTAAATAAAAAAACTATCCAATCAAGTTTTTCATTTAGTATGAAAAGGCCGATATATTTTTTCGACTCCTGAATAAAATCTTGTGGCAGATATTCGGCAAGACTACTGAGCAAGCCCTTAAAGTTTGGGGAAACCTTTCCCTTATACCATTTACGTGTGGTGTATACCGTAAGTCTAAGTAGACAATAAATAAATAAAATCAGCTGTTACACGCCTCCACGCGCGGTTGCGTGAAGTTTTTTTACGTCTCATTCTTTTATTTACCTTGCTCAGCCAACCGTTGTATATTCTTTCTTTATTACTCTTGTTATACAGTCTATTACAATTTTTATTTGGTCTATTACATCGCGATCATGACTGAATGAATGTTCACTAAATAATAGTTTCTATTATTGTTAAAATTGCACACTAAAGTTGACATAATTTATCAACTTTCTGCTGCGTCTGATTTCTATCAAAATGTCACTATGTACCGAAGCCTTTCCATGACTATATCGATCCAGTCTGATGGTGCATCCACACATGCCGCCGGCTTATGTCGCCGGGTTTGCCGCCGGCTTTCAGGCCGCCTTTGAAATCTAGCGAAGAAGAGATGCATGTGGGCCATGTGTGGATGCACCATAACCGAATGCAGCATACTATGTATTTTACTTAGAGCGACATCCCGTTTTAACCCTAAAACCCAGTAACTGGGTTAAACTATACTTCTTGGATAGACTGGTCTTACAGGCATGACAGTGAGGACCAAGGTGAACAGAGACTTAGCATGTAATGAACCGGTTAGCCTGACCTTGCCCTTAATATTAGCGCAAGAGTTCTCATGTTTACGATAGTATACTAACATTTTCGGAGATGCTCCAACCCTACCTACCAGCCCCAGCTGCGGTTTTACCTCCTCACACTATTTCTACAGCAGCACCATCTACTGGAGACTCACCTAGTTGGAACTACTCCAACATAATCTCCTGACTGTTCAGCACAGCCTGCTACTCTCTCTCATCCCACACATCCCCCAACCGTGGTTTCAGGTCCTCACACTGTTTTTCAACAGCACCATCTATTGGAGACTTACCTAGTTGCAATTGCTCCAACACATCCTTCTGGACGTTAACCAAACTCGCTACTCTTCCTTTTCCAACACCTGCCCCAGTTACGACCTCCCGTCCTGACACTGTTTCTGCAACACCATGATCTACAAGATACTCACCAAGTTGGAACTGCTCCAGCACCACTTGCAGGTTGGTGAGCGCAGCCTCACTCCTCTCCCTCGCGTCCTCCGCCTCCCCGAGCCTCGCTTGAACGTCCTCACGTTGTTTCTCCAGCAGTTTGATCTGGTTGCGATAAGTTTCCACTTCTTGGTTCGCTCTGATGCTGAAATTTATATTTTGGATGTCAGTTTTATGGTTATAAGAAACTTTTATGCAAAGGAAAGTCTTTTTTAGCATTTTTCTTCCAGCGTAGTTAATGATGAAGCTAATCAAGACTAAGTGCTTGTTTACGGAGATGTGGCGCCATGGGTGATGCGTCAAGCGTTCGTCGTACATGGCAACATCGGGCTACGTCATCTCACGTGCAAACACAGTCGTAATGGCAATGTATGACAAAGCCCACAACGCGCCGCGTCACCGTAAACAAGCACTAAGAATACTTGAAGAATAATATTTATTTATTGTGATGTCTGGTCAGAAGTCCCTGCAGTTTTCTATGTAATAAAATTGAAAGACAGGTTTTTTTTTCGAAATTCTATTTTCTAGCTAAAAACAAACCTTTTTCTTTAGTAAGTTGTAAAGGAAATGAGTTTGTAAAGTAGATAAGTGCTGATATTCACAGTTATCATGTTACTGTTATCCACCTAACAAGGTGTAACCTTAAGTTTTAATTGTGTTATTATAGAATTAACTCTTTTTTTCGTTAAAAAAAACACGTGCATAAAATCTGCAGTTACTTGGAGTTGGTATTTGGACTTTAGTAACATTCTTTCATGTTCAACTTTTCGGTCACTGGCGCTACATTCAAATTTCTGCTAATATACATTTTTTTCACATAATTCATTCTCGCCACTCAACATACTCATCTGTGAGTTCTTCAATTTTGCTGATGGTAAGCAGTGATGGAATCGTTGATGGTGAGGCGCACTAGTTTATTAAGAGCCTATTCACTCTAGCCTTGAAGACACCTAAATTATAATTGGACAGAAAGATAAACTGTTCCAGTCCCTCGATGTACGCGCTCCTTACCTATTGCTAGTATAAACAGTGCTCGTCTGCTTCGCCCGCTCTTCCACTTGGTGCAGCCTCGTCTGGCACTCCGTCAGCTTCTGTTCCGATGCCATCAACTCCTGCGTGTAGTTCTCCTCGGTCTCCACCAGGTGGCGCCGCAGACGCTCCAACTCTTTTGTGGAGTTTTGCTCTTGTTCTGACAACTGGAAATGGAGTATAGAATTATAACATGTAGAAATGTTTAAAACCAGAAAATAGTATTATTATTTTGATGCACTTGATATTCTGTATAGATTGAGTCATTCCCAAATGAAAGTTTAGTCTTTGTTAATTAATCAGACTCAGTAATACTGGAGTGGTTTAAACGAGTATTAATTCCTACATCAGGGGTTAAAAACTATTGGGACAATGGTTTGTGGGGAAGAGAGCACCAAGGCTCTGGAACGAAGGCAAATAAGAAAAAAGAGTGGGGTTCTTGGACTCTCGCTAGTCCAAGAACGAAAGAAATCATTGGATGATTTCCCAACTAAAAAAAATACCTCCTACAATTTTTTCTCAAAAATATATGTATATTCACAAAACTTCTAGCAGTAGTAGATTCGTATAAAGAGGCTTTCCTTATGACTGTTACTGAGAAACTCTACATTGAGAAACTATAACATTACTGCCCGACTAGAGCAACTAAGGATTGAAATGAGTATTAAATATCTTGTGTAGTTTTGATATTTACCTGTAAGTTTTCTGCCGTCAATTTCTTAACATTTTCCGTTTGAACTGTCAAATTCTTCTGCAAGTTATCACACCTTTCAGTCAAATTTGCAACAGTTTCCACAGCAGTCACTAGTTCAGCCTTCACCTTTTCAAATTCTGCTATATTCTGATTCAAAGATATTATAATACCATCTTTTTCTTTGAGTGTCATCTTTAGATTTTCACAATTTGAACAGTTCAATGCTGAATTATGTATCAAATTATCCTTTTCTTCAATTACTTTTTTATATTCGTTAGTATGTTCTAAGATTACATGGTTAAGCCTCTGTATTTCATTATGATACTGTATACTTTCATTGTGTTTCAAGTTTATTAAGTTAATCAGTTCTGTCTTCTCATTCATGGCTGCATCTATGATTGTTTTGTACTCTGTAGCCATTTTCTCAACGCTTGCATGTGATTCTTTCAGCTCCTGGATATGGTTTTCTTTCGAAGCCACGTAAAATCTTAGCTCTTCTAGCTCAGTTTGTATAGCTTCTTTTTCTTGCACTAATTTCGAATAATCATCGTTTTTATGAGTAATGTTCTCCGTAGTCTTTAGTTTATCTGTTAATTCAACTATTGACTGATTTAGTTCTTTTATTTCTTTCTCTTTTTCGATTATGGTTGTTTTAAATTCATCGCGTGTTTTCTCCGATTCTGCTACACGCGCCGTCAGTGCTGATATCTCAGTATTCTTTGAATTAATCTCATCATTTAAAGAAAATATCTGTTTACTAAGATCCTCTTTTTCATTATGAAGTTTATTTATTTCATCTTCAGTTGAATTTGTCTTTGCACTAATGTCTCTGAGGATATTAATTTCATCATTTTTGATGGTAATAGTTTTTTCTAAATCGGCAATATTTTCATTTAGTTTTTGTATTGTAATATTATTATGTTGCACTGTGTTGTTAAGACCATCAATCAGGGTATCTTTTTCGTTGAGATCCGATACTAACTTGTCAAATTCTTCTTCTAGGTGCAAGATTTTGCTATCAGTGGAAGATAATTCAGTTTCTGCTTTTGTTTTCCTTTCCGTCAACTTCTCAATTTCAGCTTTCAGATTTGCAACTTGTTCATTGCTGAGTATTTCTTGCCGAATAAGTTTTGACTTTAACTCTTCTATAGTATCTGTAAGAGCTTTAATTTCTTTTTCAGTCTTCACATCTTTTTTGAGGTTACTGTTTTCTGTTAAAAGCTCGTGTTCTTTGCGCTGCAGGTCAGATATCGCTGCTTTCAGTGTATTGATAGTTTCTGATAGAGTCTCATTTGCTACAGACATTTCATGCAATTTAGCAGCCATTAAACTATTCTCTGTAGTCACATGTTCAGCCGTACTAGCAGCTGTACTAACAGTTGTTAATTGTTCTTCTAAAATGGCAACTTTTTCTTGCAAACTATGTTTTTCGTTTTCTATGTCATGTTTGTGTTTTATGACATCATCTAGTTTAGTTTCGAAATCTTGTAGCTTATGATCTAAAGTTGCTTTTAGGGTTTCTAATTCTTTATGTGCATAACACTTTTCATCTAAAGTTACTTTAAGGTCATTTACTTGTTTAGTTAGTAACACTTTATCATTTTCTAATATGTGTATATCTATAGAAAGCTGTTCATTTTTAGAGTTAGCAGCGTTCAAACGCTTTTTAAGGTCATCAATTTCATCCGCTGTCTTTTTAAGCTTTTCCTGATCTTGGCTATTGACATTATGCTCTAGTTCAGCAACTGCGCTGCTCTGATTTCTCAACATTTCAAATTCGTCCAACATTGTTGAATATTTCTGTTTGATGTCATTCAAACTATTACGAAGGGAAATTTTTTCAGACCTCACTTCATCTAATTCTTTTAATATCCTCTTTATTTCTGATTCAAAGAGTTTATTCATCTTATTGGAGTCAGCTAATTCTGTTTCTAACTTCGCTAAGTTGTCTTCGTGCGTTTCAATGATGGGCTCTAGTTTGGATGTATTCTTTAAAGCCGTGATTTCCGATATAAGGAAATCGTTATTCTTCTTCATTTCACTTAATTCTCTCTCTAGATGTTGGATATCTGTAGTTAAGAAATCGTTTTCTGTAGTTAGATCATCTATTTGTGTTTGAAGGTGATTGGCGTTGAGGTTTTTCTCAGATAGCTTGTGGTCCAACATGTCGATTTCTTTTTTAAATGAATGGACTGTTTTGAAAACACTCTCCAATTTGAAAAGGACTATGTTATCTCCAGCTGATGGGATTTCTCCAACGTAATCAATAGGTAATTCAAAATTCACATATTTGTTGTACAATTGCATAACCTTTTCTGGTTTAATTGTTTTATGATCTCCAGTTTCTTGGCAGTTGCTTTCTTTTTGAGCTAGTTTATGTTTAAGCTCGCTAATATCTCGTTTAAGGGTTTCAATCACACCTTTTGCATTATCATCTATATTGATTTCATCTAAATGAATTTGATTTGAATTTCTTCTGTCTTTCAATTCATTGACTTGTTTCATGAGCTCTTCGTAAGTATCTCTAGGGACCATGTCAGATAACTCGGCATGTTTGTGTGCTACTTCTATTTCGTGTTCTAACTTCGTCGTCTTTTCTGTTAATTTGAATACTTCTTCGTGTAATTCTTGATTTTCTTCTTGGAACTTTTCAGCGTTCTCTCTTAGCAAACTATGTATCCTCTCTAAGTTTTGATATTTATGATACAGAGTATCGTAATCAGCCTTAGCTCCCTTTACCTCTTCTAATTCTTTATCCCTCTCTCCGATTTTAGCTAACAAATTTTTGATTTGGTTTTCATATTCTTCATTTGTAGTTTTGAGATCTTGGTGCTCTTGTTTAAGAACTTCAAAGTTGGACTGTAGCTCCTTCTTTAGAGCAAGAAGTCTTTCCATTGCCTGTTGATGTTGGCTGTCAAGATCTTCTAAGTTTGAGGAGAGATGTTTGTTTTCTTCTCTTAGTCTGACCAGTTCTTCATCGGGTACCATGTCAGTGGTGCTTCTCTCTCTCAAGGTGGTAACTTGATTCTGTAGATCTCGTATTTGTATTCTATAGTGGTCGGTTTCTTCTTCCGACAATTTCGAGGTCTGGGGCGGCGGGTCCCAGTACCAACTGGACTCCTCTTCTTTGATGCCATTCTTCTTGCTGAGCTTCTGGAAAGAGAGAAACGTAACGTTAATATCACACACAAACTATTCACAAATTATTCTGTAACACAGTTGCTGATAAGAAATTCATGTTTGCTCATTTCGTTTGGGTTAACGACCTGGGCCGGATTTCGATGAAAGACTAAAACGTGGCAGAATTGAAACACAATTTGAAAGATCGCCAGAAAACGTATGATAGTATTTACATTTAAGATAACACTGCAGTAAATCTCCTAAACGTTTAGAAATAGAAACACGTGAACATTTCTTTGGAATATATCAACTTCTTTGAGAATTTGAGAAACAAAACTACAGCCAATATATCCACTATCACCTCAACAAATTCTTGTTGTAATTTCACAGTTTTTCAACAGAAATCCACGGCTACATCGACTGTATCGTCCCGAGACCAATTGTACACACAAGTATGTGGGTACGTCTGTTTAAACACACGATATCGTTATCTGCCCGTTTTATGGCTGGACTGAGTCAGACGCTATACAGTTGGGAAAAAACGAACTGTACACTTCCAGTATACCCAGACCTTTCTTTTGCCACAAGCTTATACACAACGCGAGGTATGGTTATAATGGTAGATGTTGGTGTGTCGTTGTGTTGAGGACATAAGACATCGTATGTTGGCTTAGTTGGTGCTAAGGGTATTAGTAATATGGCACAAATGTGGTGTAATCTTTAGTTGGTGCTATTGTACTAGGTTGTTTTAAGTGATTCAGCTGAAGTAGTCTTGACTTGACTCAATGGGTGTGAGGTAATTGCTAACGGAAACCTTCTTGACTCATTAGACTGGACAAAGAACTAAAAAAAACGAGTTGGATTACATATCTAGAATATAGCAATTTCTAAAATTTAGCCTATTTGTACAACAGTACGTATTGCCAGTGGAAAAGATGGATGGATTGTGTGAGGAGTGATATGAAGGAAAAGGAAGTTAGTGATAGCATGATGGGAGACAGAGACAAATAACATAGGAAAAGGACAGCAAGATGATGAGTACGTGTGTACGACAGTGACTACACATGGCTCTGGAACGTGGTATTCGCTCACAATGAGTCTCATCAGATGGTCGACGTGGGCAGAAAGTTTTAGTGTGGCGTTACACTAGAACTTTTGGAAAACCTGACGGAAAGTGGTGACGTGGTTGATAATGAAGCAAGCTTGCTTCTAAGTAACCTATTCACTCTTTTACTAGATTCCCAGGTTGTAGTATCAGGAAACAGAGACCCCGGCTGTACGCATTAGTTTAGTATTTATCATATATACTCATTAACTCTCTCCTTGACGTCACAAAGGTGTAAAACGGTTCATATCGTAACTCTGTCACTAAAAGTGCAGTGTTATCTTATTTTACGCACCACTTAGCAAATGGAGCCCCCATTGGGAGCGATACTAGTGGTACAGTCAACTAACAGTAGGTATTTCAATGGGTACCAGTTTGATAGGCTTTTTGTCGCATATTTAAGGGCTGTTTTCGATGTTCAATGTGCGGTTGATTGTACGAGTATGAGTAAGAATATTAGCTTTGTTTGTTGAAAGTACTGTTAAGGTTCATACACGTGGGCTATGTACGCCGACTTGTCGTACTGTTCTCTAAGAAAATAGACTTGAGCACAGCGCTGGCCGCAGCGTCGAAATCGAAATAGGTACATTGGATTATTAACCCAACATACCTATATATAGGATTGTTTATCCAATGTACCTATTTGGATTTTTCGCTGAGGCGAGCACTGCGTTCTTAGCTGTTTGATTTTTTTTTTTGGCATTTATTTTATTTAAACATATTTTTGTACGAGTTTTCAAGCGCTTAAATTCACAGAGCTTAATGTCAGACTTGCCAAGATCCGATGGTCGTACTATACTATTGCCACTACAGCAATAAATAATAAATAACAAATATCGCTTGAATCCTTTGACGCGGCGTCCAAACCAAACCCTTTCAAATTTTCGTTTCGAGTGCAAGCAAAAGTGAACTTAAGTATAGTCAGGCGGAAGTATCAATACAAAGTGAAAATTAATGACCTGTACCTAAATGCCCTGAAACAGGCAGATTGCAGAACAAACCATAATTTAAAAATAAAAACTTGTTCTCATACAAAAAACGTGTTATTTTGTCGGTGTTTTTGACTGCATTGCATATACAAACATCATGGCTGCATTTCTAAAGAATTCGTCTAATTCTACAAACGATTGCTACACTGTAACATCTTTATAACTCTCTCGCTATATACCGCACCGCCTTGATAAGGTAATTATTCACTTTAACTTAATCTGTGGACCATGCCGGCGAACGTTTAATAACTAGATCACAGTAGGATAACCTACGCGACATATAAGTTGACCTAAAGTGGTGGTCGAACTTCAATGCGCAGTTTTAAATGACAAATGATTTTTATTTTGTAAATAGTTTTTTACAAACACTTTTACATGTCAATTTTTTTCGTCAATTGGAACTAGATGAGGCCGGTTTTTCCTAGCTGATTACCCTGATAAAAAACACCGAAACAAACTCAAGGGATTTTCTCGATCTCAATCAAGGTGTGAAGCTGCGCATGTTCATAGCAACGGGTTCAACCTATTTCCCGTGTACTATCTACTATGTACACTACACTGTGTACTATGTACTTTACGACTGAAATGAGAGAAAGTTTAAACCTATGGCTTGCGGACGGCGAGCAATGGGTAGCTCATCGTCCGATCGTGCAGCAACCGTCCGGATCAAGGTTAAGTTGTCAACAGCGTGAAATGTTCCCGTGCGCCTCAAGGAGTTATTAGAAAACGTACTCTGCAGAAGGGTCGAAGCTTACTAGGGCCGAAGGTTCGCTTTTGAAAAGAAGGCTCGTGTCTAATGTGAAAAGCAACGTAGGAACGGGGTGACTTTTTTATCCAGTAAAAGTCTCACACTATCTTCTGCTCCACCGAAGGGCGGGAGCAGTCATTGGATGATGTTTACCCACCGGAAAAAACCTATTGCATTGCCTGCGGGTTAATTAAAATTTCGTTTGAGCAGCGCCTTTGTGCTCTTATTCCCTATAAACTAATGCTTGACTGCGATCCCACCTGATGGTAAGCAGTGATGCAATCGTTGATGATGAAGCGCACTAGTTTATTAAGAACCTATTCACTCTAGCCTTGAAGACAACCAAATAATAATCGGGTGGGAAGACTGCAGCAGGCAGATTGTTCCACTCTCAACGACGAAGCGAAACGCTTAGTCCAAACCGTAAAAGTTTCAAAAACGTAAGGTTTGATACTTGCCGTGCGTCAGTCGTTTATGTGTTTATTTGTGCATAAATAAATAAAAAACATTAAGGTGATATGGCAACTGTCGCCATGAGTGTCACAACACAGAGCTGGACACCACAAAATCAATAGGTGAGGTTTTAGTCAGTAAAAGTCTGACACACCCTCTCACTCCGCCCTCGATCAAATATATGATAAGCCACTCCAAAAAGTCCTTTTTCCTTTTATGGTTTTTTTTTCTACCTAAGGAATATTTGAAAGTTCATTTCCTGTGACTAACCATGGCAAATATTTATGTGCAAAACAACCAGGTATTGGTGTCAAGTAAAAACCCAGGTGTACACAGGAAATCCTGGCCTCTCAGATCTTTAGAAGATTAATCGTAAGTTTATTATATATATAATATAATAAGTCACTGACATATTAACGGACAAAATGTCCCCAAATATATACTGTACATAGGTACTTAATCCACTTTAAAACTTATATTACATTATTTCAATAAATTCATATCATTTTTTTAAAATTAAATTCATATTATTTATATTAAATCATATACGTGCAAAGCCTTTTTGGGACCACATTAATTATACAGAATGTTTATAAATATAATATAAATATTAGAAAGCAGCGAATTAACTTAAGTAAACAATTAAATGAATGTAATTTTAATTTAGAAAAATGCAAAATCTTGTATAATAATGATGTACAGAACCTTGAAAAGGAATTGTTGAGTAAAGAAAATACATTAAAAGAAATATATTCCAAATATGAATCTTGCCAACAGATGTTAAGTGAGCGCATGCAGGAGGCTTGTGAGTTGGTGGACTTGGTGAAGTTCAACGCAGAGAGGTATGAGTCATTGACTAATAATATGACTTGTTGTTGTGCTGCCGCTCCGCCACCTCCCATGTCTCAGTGTAAAAATCCTACATCTGATCTTATACCTTGTTCTTTAGAAAAAATAAACAGTTGTCAAAGTAACATTCTTGTGTATTCAGATAGGTTGGGAACAGGTTTTGGCTCACTTCTTAATAACCGTTGTAAACACACCATTGTGAATAATTGTTACCATAACATACATTTTAATGAGCTTGTATCTAAAATAAAAAATTCAAAAATTAATGAGCAGACCACAGTGGTGCTTTTGATTGGCAATAGTCTTAGTGTAACAAAGAGGGACATAGTTAATGGTATCGAAACCCTGCTTAAGTTGAAATTAGGTAAGCTAATATTATGTGCATTGCCTTACTCTAGTAGTTTACATGACTATGAAAATGATTACATTTTTAGCTTAAACAACTTGATGCATATCTTGTCATGCCGTCATAGTGACCGTTTATTGTATTTTGATACTAACAATTTTGTTAGAGATTTTATATTGATTCGGGAACATATGTTTGTTCCCAAGAAAAGTCGACATTTATTAGCTAATTTGTTAGCTTATAATATTAACGTAGTTATAGATAATTTAACTACGATTAGGTTAAGTGACGAAACAGTATTATCTAGTATACCTAGTAATACTGTTATAGATTCTTTAAACTTCTACAACTGACAAAAGGGAAGCCTAATGATAACATTTTATTATACCATCAGAATATAAATCGCTTCTCTGGCAAAATTCTAGATGTGGAAATGTTAATAGATAAATACAGTATGGATATTTTATGTTTTTGTGAAACCTGGTTAAAATCAGACAGAATGTTGTTCAATGTCAATAATTTTTCAGTTGCCAGTGCGTACAACAGATCATCAATAGGTGGTGGTACTTTGATATTATGTAATAATTCTTTAAGACATAAGGAAAGGAAAGATATCACTGCTTGCTCTGTTGATCGCCTATGTGAGGTAGCATGTGCAGAGGTTGAAGGCCAAATTTTCTTATGTGTCTACAGACCACCCGCATCAAACTTAACATCTTTTTTGATCATAGTGGAAGAAATATTAAATAAACTTAGTTCAGATAACAAATTAATTTTCGTTTGCGGGGACTTCAATATTGATCTATTAGTAAACTCACCAGATAAATGTAAACTTCTCTCATTGTTCAGTTCTTTTAATCTAAAATGTATTTTTAGAGAAGCAACAAGAATAACACCTACTTCTGCTTCCTGCATAGACAATATATTTACAAATTGTAATATAAAAGACTCTTCCCTTATTAGTGGTGTGAGGTCGGACCATACTGGTCAACTTGTATCATTCGAAATAGAAAAAAAGTTACAACCAGGTTCCACTGCTGAGTTTAGGCCGCTTACTAAAAAAAAATTAAATCGTTTCAATAGTAATGTTCTTAGGACTCTTTCGACAGCCAATTTTGATTCGCAAGACCCAAATGTAAACTATGGTACATTATTTTCTACAGTATGCCGTGAGTTTAATAGGGCATGCCCAATTAAAAAAGTCCAAATCAGTAATAAATCAAAATTTAATGAATGGGCTACTGCTGGAATAAGAAAAAGCAGAGATACTTTATATCAGCTCTACCAGGAAAAATCCTTGTCTTCTGATTGTAACCTGCATAACCATGTTAGATTGTATTCAAAGATATTTAAAAGAGTGTGCAACCAAGCTAAATCTAAGTTAATAAGCAAACAAATTGGAAATTCTAATAATAAAATAAAAGCAGTCTGGAAGGTTATAAACAAAGAAACTGGAAAGTCAAACCAACGAGACCAGAATGAATTGTCGCTAGATATTAATAATAAAATCATTTCAGATAGGGTAAAGGTTGCTGAAGCATTAGAAAATTTTTTCACCAACATTCCATTAGAAGTTACTAAATCTCTCCCTTCTTCTTCTTGGTTAGCCGAATCTTTTTTAAAGGAACATTTTACTAAGGATATACCTACCTTTGAATTTAAACGTATTACTGTTGATATAATTAAAAAAACATTCAAAAGTCTTAACACAAAAAACACTGAAGACTTATGGGGTATATCGGTTAAGGTTCTGGGAGATATTATTGATTCAATTGCTCCTGTCCTAACAGGCATATTTAATCAATGTTTGGACAGTGGTACATTCCCTGATTTAATGAAACACAGTAAAGTAGTACCAATTTTTAAATCAGGTAGTAAGAGTGATCCCTCTAATTACAGACCTATATCTGTGCTTCCAGCATTGAGTAAAATCTACGAAAAAATCATGCTGGACCAGATGTTGTGTCATTTTAATGCAAATGGGATTTTGCATAGTCACCAGTTTGGCTTCACGAAAGGAAGGTCGACGACGGATGCAGGAGTGAAACTCATCAGTCACATTTTGGAATCCTGGGAGAAATCACAGGATGCTATTGGCATATTTTGTGACCTCTCTAAAGCATTTGACTGCGTTGACCATAAAACTCTGATCTGTAAATTACATCATTACGGAATTCGTGGACAAGCTGCTGATCTTGTTTTTTCCTATTTATCTTATAGGCAGCAAAAAGTAACCATTAATGGGGCAACGTCCTCCGGCTCTTTTGTAAAAATGGGCGTGCCTCAGGGTTCAATCCTTGGCCCTTTCCTTTTTCTAGTGTATATTAATGACCTTCCTTACATGATGGCTAATTTAGCCGATATAGTTTTATTTGCTGATGATACTTCCCTTATCTTTAAAGTAGATAGAAAAGATGCGGATGTCTTACATGTCAACGAAAGTCTGGCTGTTCTTTTGAAATGGTTCGCTGCTAATAACCTTTTATTAAATGCAAATAAAACTAAGTGTATAAAGTTTTCATTACCAAATGTTCCTCATGTTGGTGTCAGTCTGATTCTTGACGGTAAAAAACTTGATATTATTACGGAAACTGTGTTCTTAGGCATTACTATTGACTCCAAATTGCAGTGGGGAGCCCATATTAGAACTCTCTCGGGTAGACTAAGCTCAGCTGCATATGCAGTAAGAAAAATTAGGCAGTTAACAGATGTTGACACAGCTAGGTTGGTCTATTATGCTTATTTCCACAGTATTATGTCTTATGGCATTTTACTGTGGGGATCTGCAGCTGAGGTAGACTCGATTTTTATATTGCAAAAGAGAGCAATCCGGGCAATTTATAAGATGGGGCCTCGCGAGTCCCTAAGAAATAAATTTAAAGAAATTGATATACTAACTTTGCCTTCACTTTATATTTTAGAATGTATTTTATACGTGCGTAAAAACTTAGGACTCTTTAAAATTAGAAGCGATCTTCATAATAAAAATACTCGTAGTCAACATGAAATTGTTTTACCTAAATGGAGATTAGCTAAGACCAGCAAGTCATTTTTAGTAAATAGCGTACGATTTTATAATAAGCTGCCAAAGGGGGTGTCAGAACTTAGCGAGAGGAATTTCAAAACTCATATTAAGCGTGTCCTAACCAAAAAAGCATATTATAAGGTTAGAGACTATGTCGAAGACACACTTGTCTGGCAATGACTGCTTCTGCACATGTGGCCCCCTGGTAACTTATCAATATTCTGAGTAATTGTCTGTTAACTGTTCCATCTTTTTCCTTTTTTTTTATACGACATTTTTTTTTTTTTTTTGACATATTCAATATTCCCTAGATTACCATTTTATAGATCCGTAATATAATGTAATTGTCTTACAGATAATTGTGATTATTTTTCTTTTGTATAGCTTCTTTCAATCATGTGAATGTGAGAACATTGTAGACGCAAATCTTAGATTACTTCCTACCACTTTTATGGTACAATTTCAATATTGACTGGTCTGCACTGTCCTTACATAATCAATGTGATAATACTGTAATATGGAAATATTGTAAAAGAAACAATTATTTTAAAAGAGTAACCATGGAGTTTCTTGCCGGTTCTTCTCCATAGGAATCAACCAATTTGGAACCGTGCACTAGCTTCTGACGTTTTACAAGTGCCCATGTAGGCCTATGTGAAATAAAAAGATTTTGACTTTGACTTGACTTTGACTTTGATACGTAAAGCTAGCGAACCGTAGTCTGTTTCCTGACGGCTACAATCTGGGAATCTTTAAGTCAAGAGTGAATAGGTTACTTCTAGGTAAGCGCGCTCCATCGTCGACCGCATCGTCGCTTTCCATCAGGTGAGATAGCGGTTAAGCGCGACTCCTATAAACCATTAAAAAGTTCCTCCAGGACATTAAGATTATTTAACCAAAGAGAATTGTTTTATAGAGTTTTTTATCTTTTTTATCATATAATTATGTCTGCATGTGGTTTCTGTATTGTGTGTGTCCATGTGTCAAATACAATATTTTTCCTTCTTTCTTTCTTTCTGTGATGGAATTTGCCATCAAAAATGGGTACACACAGGGTCTCTGACCCTTCAAGAAAGCCGTAGATTTAAAAAAGCCATTACTCAATAGTTTTAGTTTAGCGCTTTAGCCCTTTTGTTAAAACTTCCGCGTATAGCGATATCACTCGGTTTTACTACGGTTATAAAGCATTTATGTGCCATTGTACGAACCGGACACTGAACCTGGGGCTGGTGACGTATCGGGAAATGTTGCACTGGTGCAAGGCTTCGTCTGTAGAGAGGTACTTACAGCTTCCCTTGTAGTTTATACAAAGAAAACTTCGTTTGATCTTGAAAAGTGTTTCACAAACTTTTTCTATTTAGTGCTTGCCTGCGATCCCACCTGACGGTAAGCAGTGATGCAATCATTGATGGTGAGGCACACTAGTTTATTAAGAGCTTATTCCTAGCCTTGAAAACACTCAAATTATTATCGGACGGGAAGACTGCAGCAGGCAATTGTTCCAGTCCTTGTGCGATATAAACGACGTAGCAAGCTTAGTCCGAATTGTAGAAGTATTGTACCGTGACACATACTTTTCGGAACACTAAATCTAACATCACATGGATTCATCCAAAGAAATTATTTTAATTTCTATGGAGTGCAAAAAAAAAAACAAGGAAACAGGAGATAAAATCAGAAGAAAAGATTGCATTACTGCTTGCCATCAGGTGAGATCGCAGTAAAGCACGAGTTTATAGCAATTAAAAAAAAATTGGAATCTTTAAAAAATTGAATCTTTAGATTAAAATGAACTATAAAATATCGAATAATACTTTCAAAAACAACATAATTAGACTCCCAGATAACTCGAACGAACCCAAGGCGCGTAGAACAAGTAAAAATGCTAAATAATTCCTACAATAATGAAGATTGCGCATCACTGGCCGTGCCTTGACCGCGTTCCCGCCGCTTGTCAAACTTCCATAATTGTCGGGCTTAGCGTTACGTAAGGAGTATTGTCAACTGTACGACGGTTTAACTCGATGCTAAACTGCTAAACAAGTGAACAGTTTTGTGAATTAATACTTACAAAAGATTAGGTTTTGCGAAAAGAAGTGTTTGTAGAGAAAGAAAGAAAAAACACAGTACAGTTGACACAATAAAGAAACAAGTACCTACATATGTAGAAACTTAAATAATAATAAAAAAAAACAGTACTTCAACTGGCTTTCAGGAGTTGGCAGGCTCGCGTTTGACCACTATCTCACTGATAGAAAGTAACGATGTGGTTAAGGTGGAGTACGCTTGTCTAGAAGTAACCAGTTCAGTCTTGGCTTAATCACAGGGGCTGTTGTCAAGAATTAAGATTTAAGCTATTAGGAAAAACAGTCTACACCAGGGAATTTCACTACTTAGCTGTACTGACAATAACTGTGTTCCCAAAAAGTTTTAAATGTATGGGTGGTATGTCAACCATGCACCGCTGGCGTAACGCCGTACGTCCAATGGTGGAACGAACTCTGTAAGACTTAATTATGAAATTTAAAGCGCAATTTCTGAAATATAAACGATAGAAAACCCGACAGGCCTCATCGATGTTTAAGACTTTTACAGGATTCTTACAGTATTCTGTGCAAGTGTGCAAGAATTATTATTCTTGCACACTTGACAGAGTGGTGGTGGTCAAGTTTGGGTTATGTCCTGCGCCACCGCCTGACGCGCGATACGACGCCATGCACTTCTGTTTTTGACGGCTTGGGAGTCATTATCTTTCTATCTTGTAATTGCAAACACAATTAAAGAACGATAGGTGTGCCAACGCCGGTGTTCGCTTGGTGGCTTAATGAATTAATGCTGCAATATGTCACCGATTTGATGTGGTCGAACCACTGCGTTGGAGAGCGTCCACAAGATCTTTTGCTCTCGACTTGCCCTTGTACCACCAATCGATACAAGGACTCTTCTTTACGGATGATATGCCCTAAATCGAGGATTAGTGTGACAGAATAATTGCTAAGGAACTGTTTAAAAAAACTGAAAACTAACCTGGACCTCAGTTAATACATAACTTATTAAGCTACTACAGCAGTCTCACATTACATATTACACTCCATGAGTCATTGCATCATACTACCGAATGTTATAATAACATCTTGGCTACTCAGTGTATAATCCGATATCATTTCAAGTACCAATGAATTGATCTTGATTGTAAACTATATCGACTGTTTTGAACATTCAATTTGCTTTTTTAAATCAACGTTTAAAATTATAAACAATAAATGAGTATAATTGTATTTTGAAACTTTGGAGGCTTATAAAGCTGTTGAAAGGTCCAGAGTGAATTGGAAATGTTATAGACCAGACAGAGCAATGATTCTTCAATTAGCAATAGGGGTAATGGAAGTGATTATGTAGTAAGCGAATTCGGAATAGGAGTTTTTCAATTTGTCTCATCAGATTCGGAACAGGAATCGGAGGTGGAGACGAAAGCAGAAGCATCGAATGAATCACTAAATTTTAAATGTATACATCCAATATCCTATTCGCGACTAAGTTTAGTTTGGCTTCCAGTATCAAGACAACAATAAAATATAAAGAGGTAAAGTTTGTTTTTTTTGTTTGTAGGAAGTAATCTCTGGAACTACTGTTCCAATTGGAAAAAAAATAGCAACAATAAAACGCTGCTTTACTCCTGAGTGACATAGGCTGTATTTTATGTACGAGGGCGAAGCCGCTAACAAAAGCTAGTGTGTTAATATACTCACATGAACATCATCAATGCCCACATATGCTATGAAGGCGGAATGAGCGAAGAATATGAGCTGCAGGACCACCAATATTACGTGTCTTCTCATTTTACGACCATTATTACCATCATTTTCGTTAATCAAATTATTGTTTTAGACAAATGGTTCATCTGATAAAACAAAGATATATAGATAATGGATAGATTAAACTTTATTGTACACCAAAAAGTTACAGAACACCAGAAGTTACAAAGGCGGTCTTATCGCTGACAGCGATATCTACCAGACAACCTTAGAATGGATCGTAAGAACTAAAAATAATACAGGGGTAGTCTGCGTTAGTCTGATTTAGGAATCCAAAATTGAGAAGAATGATTTAAAAGTGTGAAAATAAATGAATGCTGAGATGTTGGCTATAGACGAGAAGAAAAACATACGAAGCGATAACTAAAAGGAATTGGAATAAAAGCCAGAAGATGATGATGACGATGAAAAGAAAACAGCAGCAGTTGACAAAATATAGAAACCTTTCGGTTTGGTTTTTTAATCCAATAAAGATAAAACTGATACTTCTTAACGTATTGATATGGATCTATATATGTATATATAAAAGCAATAACTGACTGGCTGACATATCAAAGCACAGCTAAAACTACTGGGACTAGGGGCATGAAATTTTACACAAGGCTTCTTTTTACGACATAGATGAGCACTAAGAGAGGATTATCCATTAAGGGATGAAACGAGGACCCAAAGTTTATAAGGAGAAACCTACTTAGCTACGTACGCAAGTGAAGCCGATGGCAGAAGCTAGTTCAAGCATGGCTTAGACTTTAACTAAGACATTGGTCCGGAAGAACACAAAGATAGGAAATAATGGTTCTGAGATACCTTCATAAGTTAAATAATATTTAAGTAACTAGCGACCCGCCCGAGCTTCGCACGGGAGCAATGGTAATATTAAATATATTATGCATGTATAATAGGTACATATAAACCTTCCTCTTAAATCACTCTTTAAAAAACCCATTAAAATCTGTTGCGTAGTTTTAAAGATTTAAGGATACATAGGGACAGTGGGTAGACACTTTGTTTTATACTATGTAATGAAGATGAATCTGGATTATAAATGGATCCAGATTTGTTTAATACCATGTCCCACAGCAACAGCGTTGAAGCGGACATGGGGCCACAATGAAATAACCACAATATTAATACTCATAGTCAAGTTAAATATTTGGTTATTTTCCGCTCTGCAAGGCTTGTAATTATTTACTTCTGTTGCAACACGGTAGTACGCTTTTTGATCACCAATGACGTTTTAAACGATTCTATATTAAGTTTGATACAGTTTACACTTGTAAGCGAGCGTTTTATTTTGTCGCACTGGCTTCGATTACGTAGTATAAAAAGAAGACTTTTTGCACCATTTCATTTTTTACAGAAGAAAGAAACGTGAAAATTACAGTTAAAGATAGACTTGTAGTATTATCTAATGAACCATTATGTAAAACATTAACATTTAAATAAAAAAAATAAAGATTAAATCCGACACTGCACTAAACACACAACATCACCCTTCGAAATCCGATGCAAAAATAAAACAATATTCAAAAATTGAGCGCGACCGTTACAAAAATTCGAAATACAAAATGTAACATCGTTATTTTTCAAATACGTTCGACGAGGAACAATGGCCGACTGTGTGCAGCGACTGCCGTGCTCCGTACGGGCTGTTTTGAAAACATACTCACCTGTAAGTGTTGTGGCTAGACTAACATACGTCCAATTAAAACTACTAGATAAAGACAATAGAGGTTCAATTTGATACTTTGTAAACTTTGGCTGTGAATATATTGTGTGGTTATTATTGTTAAGTTGTAATATCAAATCAATAGTATTTGACGAGCATGTTAAACAATCACTACCAAGTCAAACACTGCCTTCTAAATAAGGTTCAGTCGCCTGGTATCCGTCCGGACCGAGCCCAAGTCGTCGACAGTGCGTACTGTTCCTGTGCGCTTCAAACAGGGTCGAAGTCTCTGGGGTCATAGGTAAATGTGACGGCGTAACACAAAGGCCCTGGAACTAAGCCAAATAAGGAACGGAGAAGGTTTTTAGTCAGTAAAATTGACACTATTTCCCGCTCCATCCAAGGACGGGATTTGGATTTAAAAAAAAAAACATCAAAATAAGATGGTTAGTTTGTTCTTAACGCAACTAATTCAGAGAACTATGTACAAACACCGGAGAACTGAATGCGAAGAATCAAGAAAGATTAAGGCTGTTGTTTGTCTCGAAGATAAGTTTATATGTTTAACAATTAATGTACACACAAACACACACATAAAAAATAACAAAAAGAACAATAAGGGTCGGTTCATATCTGACGGAACATGCGTAGCGTATTATCGGTCGCGTAACGCCAGAACAGACAAATGTATAGAAAAATACTTGACCGTTCACACTCAACCGATGATACGTTAGTGCGTCGAGCGTACAGCGAGCGTCTATTCCGTTTCCGTCAACACATTATCGGTCGACGTAACAGCGGTAACGTCGCGCGCGCCACGCTCTACGTGTATTTTGATTGATGCATACAGACTAGGCGTAACATTAGCAGAGATCATTTGTGTGAACCAAGTGTTACGTCAGGATGGTCACAGTAAAACAAAGATACTTCCAATCAATTAGTTTATAATTATAAGCCTCCCAAATAGCAATAATTTCGATAGGCTTTATTTTAAAATTCAATATCACACAACACAACCGCTCTGTAGATGCTAAACGTAGAAACTGACTAGTGGCAGGACGGATGATACGCTCGACGCATTTTCCGTTTGATATGAACCGATCCATTCGACCGAATAGACGCGACCGATGATACGCTCGACGCATCATCCGTCAAATATGAACCGACCCTAAAGGCATCTATCCCACTATCAACTATGATTAATAAGATAATCTTCCTTATTTTCCTTCTAAAAATATGGAAGCAAAGAAAAAGCATTTCTTATGTGGTAGAAGATTCTCATCCAACTCTCCTGACGCAGGTCTGCTGGAAGAAATTTCGTTAGAAATAAGCAGTACCTTTGTACTCTTCTATCTGTATGTGTTATTTTCTTTTTGTAAGTGTTTGTGTACCAAAATAAATAAGATCAACAAAGAGCCTTATTTATTTATTAATTCTTCTTGCAACACAAGGTAGGTACAAAGGCGGACTTAATGCCATGCCATGGGCATTCTCTACCAGTCAACCTAGGGTGGTGAATAGACATCATGGTAGGTGTATAAAAAAGAAAATGTTATTATATAGCCTTCTTCCGCTCCACGGTGTTGTGACAAGGCGTGGCGCACGTGAGACTACTACAGAACCTATGGGCATCATTATGGGCAGAGCACATTGCTCTCAAAACGTATAGCCGATGAAGACATAAGGTTCTGTAGCGATCACGTGCCTGAAGACACAGCGTTGGAAGGCTTCCCGCAAGGTAAACCGATGACCTGGTCCCTGACCAGGTCATGGAAACCCAAAGGATGCGAGACGCATAGGACCGGTCGTTGTGGCAATATTTAAGGGAGGCCTATGACAAACAATAGACGCCTTTGAACAGTAGATGTACGCTTACTGTGCATCATTTTTTTTTTGATAATTCAAGATTGCCTTCAAATTATTTATTTAATTTTAGGTCTTTTATTTTGCGTGAGAAATCAACTTAACTCTCTAATACTGCCTGTTACACTTTCACTGGCTAATCCGTCGTGTTCCTTCATTATCAGCCTTTTTAATGTTCCCACTGCTGGGCACAGGCCTCCTTTCTTTGAGGATCCTTCAGGGATTAGGTAACTCTAGGAGGAGTCTTTCTCAGGGAAGTCATAAACAAGGAAGAAACAATCTGGAAAGAAGGCTTTCTTTACAGAGTGTTAAACGCATCTTTTCTGTTTTAAGACACATAAATGAGTATCCAGCAAAGACTGAATATCTTATACATAGATGATACCAACTTTATTCGTTTTATTTTTTTTTATGACGGGAAAAAAAATCATCGAATGACGACCCTTGGCGGAGCGGGAGACAGTGTCAGACTTCTACTGATTAAACGACCCACTGTTCCTTCTTGCCTCAGTACCAGGCCTCCGGTGTTCCACATTCGCATCCACCCTTTGACCCTACCACCTTTATTCGTTACTGCTTGAATTTGGACTCTTCATTCGAGAAGAATTGGACTTCGACTCGAAGGATCTAAAGTAGGTATGTAAATAATAGACAGCGATTGTCATTCACTCAATGAGATATACACCGTTAAATTTTAGTCGTTTTAATCCCGAAGAGGGTCGATCCAGTACATGAAACACTATCGATTTGTGTAGATAAAATAAAAAAATGAAGTACTTTTTGTCTAAATCGCTTATTGATATTCGCATTTACGAAATTAATTTCTTTAAGTAAACGAGTCATTGACCTTGTAGGTAGTTGTCGGTCGTTGCGTACTAACTACCTACAGGTCATTGAACTCGCCCAGCTGACGTTTACTTAAAGAAATCAATTTAGAAAATGCGTAAATTAATTCGAGTTTAAAAAAAAAGTACTTTCTTTTTTCATTCTAACTTTACCAATCGATAGTGTTTTATGTACTGAATCGATCCTCCAAGGGATTAAAACGACTAAAATTTAACGGTGTATATCAGCATTAGCAGCATTAGTCATCCTTTTACCTACTGATTCTAAGAATTTCCTTAAGATATTCCTACATTGGAAGTGATTGATACATTGAACATGAGTAAGATTATTTTCATTTAAATATTACTAGCTCCAGACAGCGGCTTTGCCCGCGTGAAAGTCAGATAAATCCCTTTAAGAGTGGAGTCTCATAAAATCTGTTCTTAGCTGAATCTACACCCTATAAGCGACCTATTTGTAAGTTTTATAGTTTCTGAGATTTACTAATTAATCAGTGAAAAATCAAGGAAAAACGTCTCTTAGTGATTGCTTATATCATAAAAAGGAACCTTGTGTTAAAGTTCACTCTCCTAGAGCCAGTAATTTGTCTTAATTCACGTGAATATTATAAATAGTAGAGAAAAGATCAGATTTCATAGATTTTTATTTTAACGCCCTTGTGAAGCTGGGGCGGGTTTCTAATATGAACTAATCTATATATATAAAAGGAGAAACTGACTGACTCAACGCACAGCTAAAACTACTAGGCCTAGGAGCGTAAAATTTTGCAAAATTAAGCTTCTAAAGAGATGTAATGGACCCCCATTACATCTCTTTAGAAGCTTAATTTTGAAAAATTCGTTCTTAGTGTTCGCCTACGTCATAAAATGAAGCTTTGTGCAAAATTTTCGCTTTCTAAAGTTCGCATGGAAAAGCCTATTTTTAAGCCGGCGAAGCCGCTGTCAGAAGGCTAGTTTAAACATAAATTTAAAGAAGGCTCTGGTAATTATTTCACCTCCCGCAATACAATGGTCGACGATGGAGCGTGCTTGCAAAAAGGCATTTGACATAAAATTTTCGATTTCGACGGTCCTAGCATAGAGACAACCTGACAACAATATCTTCAAACATCAGTATAATCGAGTGGAATCGATTTCACATGACGCGTCCTTCACGAGCGCAATCACAGCCGGAACGAGTCGCGTGCGCAAACGACCTCCCCGCCACAAACATATGACAAACAACTTTATTTCTAAGGTCATTAAGTTCAATTTCCTTTACGGAGAACCCTGCAACTGTTTGCACATCATGCAAAGGATAAAAAACTTTGATAACAGACAAATAAAGTTCAATTTTGAGCTGCAGTTGCTTCTATAGACTTGCAGAACGATTTTTGAATTTATGTCGCTGGAAATAAAGTTGAAATTCAAATGCAGCGGACAAGTTAGAATGTTATGTAACGAATGGTGTGCATGCAACATATTTTTTACTTAAAATCGTTTGTAATAGAAGTCATTATCGGTCGAGCATGCATGGCGGAGATAACGGAAGCTGGATCCATTAAAGATGGTTAGTTACAGCATTGACAGATGGTTTGTGAAAATTAAAAGAAAATGCATTGGAATTAGAATTGGGCCTTAAAGAGTTTAACGCCCAAGTCGCCGTCGGCGCGTACTGTTCCTGCGCGCCTCAAGGAGTTGTCTGTAAACCGTAGAGACTCAGAAGGGTCGAAGTCAAGGATTTCAGGGAATCAGTATTCCGCCCTAGGGCTGAATGACTGGTCAAAATGTACTGAGGTTGTTGATTTTTTCATGCAAGTTTTTTCCCATAGTTAAATTTTTATCATGATTACAATCACATGTTTATGTATTGGACCCATTCACTCCACAAAATCGTAAAAAGAATTCTAATTCGCTCACTGACTCGGCAACGCCTCTTCCTAGAGTCCTTTTTTAACTTGGGGAATAATCTAATGTCATTCTTCATCCAATATCATTCTTCAATAGCCCTTTGTGTTCTAGACCACGGGTTTTACTGACCCAAAACCTTGGATCTCATCATCATCTCATCATCTTCCTGCCCTTGTCCCGTTTTATTTGGGGTCGGCGCAATATGTTTTTTTCTTCCACTCTGTCCTGTCACCCGTCTCGCTATCACTAACTCCTCTTTCTTTCATATCACTTCTCACACAATCCATCCATATTTTCTTTGGTCTCCCTCTCCCTCTCCATCCATCCACATGTATACTCATGGCTTTTTTTGTAACATGCGTTTCATCCCGCCTTTTTACATGGCCATACCAAGACAGACGGTTCCCTTTCAACTTTTCAGTCACTGGCGCCACTTTCAAACGTCCTCTTAAACCCTTGGATAAATTCCTCTTAAAACCTTGGATCTAGAATGCTAAAATTTTATTCGAAGCCTTTTTAAAAGTTTATATGAAGATATATACTTTTTAGCGGGCGAAGCCTCTGGCAGAAATTAGTGGCTCATATTTTGTTCACTTTTTTTTTTATTTTGATGATTTTAACAAAAATACGATATTTCAATTTAGAACTGTCTCCTACTCCATCCACCCATCTATAGTAGCAAATATTTCACATAATTTTTACTTATTAAATACAGAACCAACTTGACCACAGCAATTCTAACTTTGCGACTAAAACAATAAAGCAGCAAATTCCATGCGATAATTTTAATTTATGTCTTTTTGTTCTTCGCCGTAAGAGGCCAATGTCAGCGCATGATTGACTACCAGCGAAGGTTGTGAGAATTCTTATTAGCAGCCATTCAAAATGAGGGTCTCGTGAGCCTGACCTTGGTGTCCCAAGCCTTAAGCCTCACATCAAAGACAAAAATGAAATATAGGTTCTTATACCCAGTGCCAAAGGTCAGGTTAGATGTCATACGTTTTCGCAAGAGAGCGGAAATCGGATTGGAATTACTATAAGTTGTTGTGTGAGTAAAATCTCAAGGTACGAGGACTCAAAGACCGGAAATAGTACGCGTTACGGTAAGATGGCTAGCAAACCTGTCTAAATAGATAGAAATAACTAACAATGTAATGAATGTTGAAGAAGTTTGTGTAAGTTTTATTATAGCTAGACATACCTATACAGATATATATAGTGCACATCCCACCTATACGCACAAAACGTTTTGCAAATATATTCATTGTGCGTACAACTAAAGAGTTGGATTGCCTGCCGGCGTCTGTGTTTCCTGATGACTACGACCCGAGAATCTTCTTGAAGAGTGACTGTATAAAAGATGATTTCACTAGAAAAGAACAAACGGAATAATGAAGAAGAAACAGGAGAAGGAGTTGTACACATAGAGAGACAATCCAGCTATACGCCCAAAACATCTTAAGAACACATTTAATGTGCTTACAGCTAAAGAGTGGAATTTCCCTACCGGAGTTTGTTTTCTGATAGCCACAACCAAGGGGTCTATAATCCAAGAGCAAAGAGTGAATAGGCTACTTCTAGGCCAGCGTGCTCTACAGTCGATAGTAAAAAAAAAACTGCAGCTTCTATATCACACATTTTTTATTTAGGTGTCTTCAAGGCTAGAGTTAATAGGCTCTTAATAAACTAGTGCGCCTCGCCATCAACGATAGCACCACTGCTTACCATCAGTTGGGATTGCAGTCAAGCCCTAGTTTATAGCAATAAAAAAAATCACAAATATGAACATAAACCTTTCATTCAAATAAAAAACTGTTGCCCTTTATGTTCATCGTCATGTGACAATTTTCTACAACAAACAAATTCAGCCACCATTGATAGATCACACAATCAAGTTAAACGATGAACCAGTGTCGGAGCATAACATGCGCATGAGCAGTTGAAGGGAAATCGTCCGGAACTGTGTCATGGCGCGTTCCGACTGACATGCGGGCATAGAACCTTGACAGTCGACTGAAAATGGCTGGTTTTGAAGCCTATATTGACTTTTGCATACATGAAATTAAAGGCATAATAGCAAAACCGAAAGCGTCGTCGTGGCCGACCTAGAAAGAGGTGGCGGGATGACCTAGACGCGTACCGAGAGGACTGGTCCGAGATGGCACAGGAAAAGAAGACTTGGAAGGACTTGGGGGAGGCCTTTGCACAACAGTGGGACAGTAAGGGTTAAAAAATAAATAAATAACAAAACCTAATCAACTTTACAATGTTCCTACTGCTGAACCTCAGGCCTACCCTCTAGTAGAGGTAATGAGTTAATACGACGTGCACCCCGCGCGGGTGAATGTCACCTGTCTTCGAATTTTCGGTTTTAGGACTTGCTGATTCCCTCACGATGTTTTCCTACATCGTTTTGAGCGCAGTGGTAATTAAATAAATTTTCTACACCACTGCGAATGCAATCATCTTCCTGCCCTTGTCCCGTTTTATTTGGTATCGGTGCAATACGTTTTTTTGTTCCATTCTGTCCTGATCCTTGTCGCGCTATCTTTAACTCCTCTTTCTTTCATATCAGTTCTCACACAAGTCATCCATCGTTTCTTTGGCCTCCGTCTCCCTCTCCATGCATAAACATTTAAACTTATATCTCTTTATACAACATGCGATCCATCCCTCCTCTTCACATGACCCTACCAAGATTATCGACTCCCTGTGAAGCCTAAAATATAAGGAACTTCTTTGTCTTGCCTGCCTTAACTTTCAGCTTATAGAACCAACACTAACAAAGTAAAACAATAATGACTTAACCGCAATGCCGATGGGTACACCATGCATGCGCTTGACCTCATCACATGCTTCACATCAATCGATACTAAAACTAAATATTAGCTTGATGACAGTGGCTGGAATGGTAAATATTATAGCCACACCACGTTCGAGGTGATGTGTTAAATTCTCTGCGGTTGCATCTTAATGTTAATTTATTTGTGTTAGGTTAATAATGTCCGTCTTCACTGAGATTACTTTTAGGTGTTTCTAAGTTTCATTGACTGATGGTGTTTGATTTCGTCTATCGTATAAGTAATTATAAGTTTATCGTCTTTGACACGGGACGAATTCGTGAAGCTGCTATTAAGGTGCCAATATTTTTTTTTTAATTATTCTCATCGTCATCATCATCATTTCAACCAACCACCGTTAGACCTAATTCTCTCCCAAATGTCACCACAATTAACGGTCCTACACGTCCCGCATCCTTAGGATTTTCGCAAACCTCACCAGGTTATCTTCCAACTTTAAAATGATATCTATAACTATATAAATATTTTCATTTTCTACAAATATTTGCAATAGTGTCTCCAAAGTATTTCTCTAAAATATTCTAGAAAAACAATTTTATTTTCCCACACAATTTAGTCAAGAAATCCATGACAAACATACACAGGCTCAGCAAATGACTGCCAATAAAGCGTCGCTAGCCGGCATCGGGCACAAGGCCTCACCGCTGTGGTACTACACGACACATCTGCTGAGTTCGTAACTCTGTTTAATGTTTAAACATGTCACAGGACATATGCACAAATTATATACTTAGGTACAGATGTCAATCTACGTACCAAGCGCGCTCGAGCAACGCACACATAGACACCGTTCACCAACGCGAAAACCGGGCTCAACGAGGATCATTACGACCGCGAGTGTGTCACGTTTGAGACGCACGTCTGTGAAATTTTGCAACTAACACGATCATTTGTTGTGCATAATCCAGTTGACATCCCTAGCGCGCGCGAACGCCGTGCGTAGGTATGAAAAGTGAAGTTACATACATGAGATTGACTTCTGTACTTTTTATTTTGTGACATATGTCTTGCATTGTGGATGGTGATGGGCCTTTTAACATGAACGGTAGATTTTTTAACAAGTTTTTATTTAGTTCACTTATCCCGACGTTTGTGATCAAATCTTGTAAATTAAATTTGATCCACTTTCCCGTTTCTGATTTAGCTGAAATTTTACATGCATGCAAAAATATTATGAAGTGGGGTTGATCTGATGATGGAACCGAAAGGTGACCACAGGAACTGTCGTCATTAAACGACACAATCCCATCGAGTTTGGGCTCTTGTGATTTGACTTGACAAGTTTTGATAATATAGATATATACACAAAGTTATGCACACAATTATCTAGGAGCTTGTTATGAAAAAAAATATTTTCATTGAAAACATGTTAAAGATAACAAATTATCTCAATCATCGAATTAATTTTCAAGCTGTCTGTCTATGTGTGGTGTCGTGGACGTCAGACTTTTACTGAATAACACCACACCTATATTCCTTATTTGCCTCGCGTTTGAGGACTTGAGGGTTCTCTTTCGGAATACACATAGAATAGATAGAAGACGAATAAGATTTCTTTTTGTTCTGTGAGTGTGATCATGGCATCACAGGCCCAACTAGATTACCAGTAAAGCGATGCGTAAGTTTCTTAATATGCATAATTTATACTACGCATATCAAAAAACTTGCAACGATTTTGGTGTCTTGTTCGCCATGTATGATGGTGACAGGTACCAAATTATGTTATTATGATAGAGCCAAACTGCCGAAAGTTCTATGAAATTCATACGTGTCAAAGTAAACTTGAGTAACTGAAAATTTTATAAATGTAACTGATGATGCCTTTGTTTCAGGCAATCACAAGGAGGCTTGGTAGCAACCAAGCCTCCTTGACAAGAGAACCAATAAGATAACCAATACCTCAAACATTCAAAAACAGGTTACGTTTAAAAAAAACCGAACAAACCCGAACACCTCCGATCTCTTTGACACAGAAAAAGTCACGTTCGCAAAGTTTAGAGTCATTTCGCAACGAAGGGCCGCCCGGCCGCCGAGGCTAGTGCGACCGATTGTTCGACGACAGACATACGGCTCGAACGACCCATTCTTCGGTATTGCCGCGTTGACACGGCAAAATGGCTGCCTGTCATACGCTAGCTGAATTATGTTCAGTTGACAATGGGCATGAAAGATTTGGGGATACGGTAAATGATAATCATAAGGATAATCATATGGGCATCAAGATTGTCTTGGACAACTAATTCAGATATTTATTGAACTTTAGACGTATGCGTATGCGATAACAGAGTAGAAAATCTCACACACCTCCGTTGAAAAGGGGGGGAACCTCCGACCAGACGAGTGGTGTCTAGTCAGCGCAACTGCCCAACAGTTGATCTCTCGGATTGTTTTACAAAAATTAATGAAAATAACAGTTAAAATAACATCAATAACAACTGTTAATGGTATTTATTTTTTTGTATCATTTATTTTTGTACGAGTGCACAAGCGCTAAAGTTCATAAAGCTTAACTTCAGGCACGCCAAGTTAGAACGATCATACTGTACATGATTTAACCTTTAGACCACCGTAATTACAGACACAATTTAAAGACAATAGGTGTGTGGAAGCTGGTGTCCTCTTGGGGTTCAATGGATTAATTAATTTATTTATTTATCTAATCTTCATGTACAGTAGTGGTATATAGGCGGACTTAATGCAACAATTAATTGCCTGAAGAACCCTTTTCTTTTTTTCGTTCTTTCAGGATTTTGAATTGTAGTTCTTGAGTGCGTTCATAAATGTTGTAATTTAAAAGCTGAGGTGACGAACCCGTGCACTTTTCTAGTGTAAAAACAGTAAATTGTGAGCCTAAAAGCGCCCTATAATAAGAGCGAGTTTTCAAATATTAAAAATGCTTTGCTAAAAGCATTTTTTAAATTTTAATCACTTAGTGTTCCTTATTCTCTACGAAATCTCTAATATCGAGGTGTGTTTGAGCAGGTTCCTTGTTCCAGAAGTTCATCAATTGAACCGATGTGACAGTCCCGACCTCAACATCTTGGGTTACTGAATGCCACTGACCTGTCTCTGAAGAAACCGCATGTTTGCTTTGTGTTTAAGGTAAGAGGTACTGTCGAACTTAATACTGAGGAAAAGGTATCGGCGAAGGTGCTGGTAGTTTGTTTTGTAAAAATTAATAGCTTCTGCTTGAATGTAGGTTTCTTTATATCTATAACTTTGGACACATGTTTCATCTCTTAGGGTTTTTTTATGGTCGGTAAAAGTCATCTAATGACAAATCCCGCCTTTAGGTGGACCGGGAAATAGTGTCAGACTCTTACTGACTAAACAACCCACCCCGTTCTTACGTTGCACGTTGCTTTTATACCAGAGCCAGAGCCTTCCTTTCACACGCGTACCTTGGGCCCGTTTTTATTTTTTATGGTGGGCAAAAATCATCCAATGACGAATCCCACTCAGGATTTTTCTTACGATCACTTGATTTAACTGTCCTACATGAGTTTTTTATTCTACGGTTTGTCTTTTGTCATTAAAAAACGACTTCTTTCGTTCTCCACTAAGACAAAAATATACACATCTCACTTAGCAACCTTAGACATTTTAATATGGAAGGGAAAAGGATAGACGCATTCAGGAGGCCAAAGAAAAAATAGATGCATTGTGCTAAGAGTGATTTGAAAGTGATAGAAATGGGAGGCAGCGACAACATGACAGTTGACAGTATCAAAGGGAAGAAAAAACCCTCTTGCACCGACCCCAAGTAACCAGGGACAAGGGCAAGAATATGATAAAGATGGTGATGATGCTGAACCGCAAATAACCATCCTTTCTATATAAACACAACTAGATTTATTAAGTCACGTGGTGCCTATAGTACAGCTAGACGAGATCATCACACAAGGTCACCGCAAGGTGTTATTTGACCATACTATTATCGAGTCCACGACGCGACTCGTACTGAATGAATCCGAACATATGCGCGTCATGTGTACGTGATGTAATAACCATAATGTTATAGGTTTTAAGATTATATATCTTGTGATATATCGTCACGATTAAGGATTCATATATCGTTGGGTTTATTTTTTACCAAACAATATACGAGTCTTTGACGAAAGTCACAACGTTATGAGCTGTGTTACGATGAAGTCGTCACCATTTTGGCTGACGTGACCTTCAGAAAGAACATACAGGGATCTTAACTTACATAAAGGCAAGGCAACGTTGTTTAGCCTTTCGGCTACCACCGTTAAAAAAAATAGCTGTGCGGACATGTCCTCTTGGGTCCTAATGAATTAGAAGGGGGCTGAGCATAAAACCCTGCGAGATACCCTTCAATCTCCAATTAACACGCTTACTGAACGTTCAGTAAAGACCACGCTCTACGAGGCTCCTAAACTCATTCAAAAGAATTTCGAACACACATTCCTGAATAAGAACTTGGTCGCTTTAATAGTAGAACAAACAAAAGATCGAAAAACATCGATATAATTTGAACATTAAACCGATTCAGCCTCATACAGATTCGATCGTTCAACCGGCGCTCGCGCCATGTGTAAACAATAAGAGTTGCCTAGCAACCGTTGCCGCCACATTAGAAGCCCAAGAGCGAAGGCGACAGACATACTAGAGGTCCATAAGCGTGAGTGAGATGCAAACACAAAGGGTTTGTTGAACGATAAAGCCTGCAAACACATAGTTCACGGTAGATTTGACGAGTAGTTTTATTAGGGAAATTATTACTTCCCTGTGTATATGGAATTGTTATATGAACTGGCTCGGTTCGCTTCCTGGGTCGCAGTCGTAAAAATATAATAAACGTTACGATTTTACTTAAACTTGTCCTTTATTTCAAGTTTTCATATGTTAAGATTAGTATTGATTTATTGAACAGTAGGATCTTTTTTGATTTTACTAGATTCCCTAATGTAATCATTTTCTGTGGCCCATTCAAACGTACTTTCCTTGGAATTGTTCGTTAAGTCATTGAGCTTCTTAGTAGCCCGAGTTAAGCTTTACGAATACTAACAAATGCTTGCACTGACTGGACAAATCCAATCAAATATATGTAATTCTTTCCTCAAAAGAACATATCAGACACTAATCTGCAAGGTTCTCATATAATTTGATAATAACTTGTTTGCTGTATTTATTTTCAGAGACTTTGATCCCTGTATTTGATTCAGTTTCTTCTCAGAGTAGTTAGCTAGAAAACACCGACTACATCTAGTTTAAATTGATGTGTAAAAGTGATTTTTAAAACTTTATTTAGTAACCTAAATGCGTCTTAAAACAGGCTCGGTGTTTTGGTACATATTCCAGTACCTTTATACGCCATAGCATGCATAGGAATAGACAAAACTGTTTCAAAGATTCAATATTTAAAAAAATAGTGTAACTCCCAAATAGTTTTTTATAGCAATATTCACGACCAAAGTCATCGACCGGCGCGATGCAATAAGACAAACATTTACAAAAAAGGGGTAAAAATTTAAAGGTACAAACATTGGGCCACCCAGACGCTCATTCTCACTTTTGAGAGATTTCAAGATATGTCCTGTGCAAATAAGGCCTTTGCGAAACTTGCCTTTGTTGGAGCGGATTCCGATATATTTGGAACGAGGGCATGGCTGAAGTCGGCAGTAGTCGCTTTAGAATTTAAACTTTGTAGAATACTAAACTAGTGGTTGTAGCTTCTACAGTAAATCGTTTACTTTTGACAGTATCTCCTTAAACAAATACCGTTGTTTTAGAAATCATTTAATTAGGGGTCGCGGTTCCTTAGGAATTGGCAAGAAGTGGCTCAAGACCGAGAACACTGGAAGGAATGGAGGGAGACCTTTGCTCAGCAGTGGGACAGTATGGGCTAGAAATAAAATAATAAATAATAATTTGATTAGGGCAATAAATTGGGACCTAACCTATGTATTTATAAAACTAGTTCTAGTCTGGATTTACAGTTCGGATTCTTGATAGGGGTACCGCAAGGTACTATAATAGAACCATAAGTTTTCAGTTACTAGAAATTAGTCCCATACGAACAAAGCTTTTTGGGAATACACTCATTGTGTGTACAGCTAAGAAATGGAATTCCCTGCCGGAGTCTATGTTACATGATGCAAGTATAACCACAACTACAACAACTTTCAAGTCAAGAATGAATAAGTTACTTCTAGGCAAACGTGCACCATCGTCGGCCACATCATCGCTTACCATCAGGTGAGATTGTGCCCAAACGCGAGACTATCCATAATAAAAAAAAAAAACAGTTCATAGTATTTCAAGTGACGTCATATTCCGGACCTAGTACTATTTGATCAGTTCCACAGTATGACTTAAAAAGGCTTAAGAATTTTGTCCATGATTAATTCGAGTTCCGGATCGGAACAATACATTATCAAGATTTTTGTTTGTGATACGGTGACTAATGTGTTTTACTAATAGCGGAAAATTAGTGGCGATAAGTGACGGACCTGTCTACACGTAGACTATGTACCATCGCGGTCATTTATGCCTGATTATTAATATGATTAAAAAAAAAAACTCGCTTGAATCCTGCAACGCGGAGCCAAACTAAACCCTTTGAAGTTTTCATTTCGAGTGCAAACTATTTAGTATATTAGTGAAGAAGTAGTACCTATTTGGCGCAGCCACACCATTTCATTTTTTTTACCTTTTTATCATTATATGTTTGCATGTGGTTTCTGTATTGGGAGTGTCTATGTGTCAAATAAAATATTTTTCTTTCTTCTTCTTTCTATATTTAAATCCGACTTTTTTAACTAGATTGTTTTTTCTTAAAAATTATAAATCGCATTCATGTAAAATTTACTCACTGTCGTTTAGTCGTTTTTGCCTTTAAAGCATCGATATCTGTAGGTGTTACTCACGACTTTGTCAAAATCGTCTATACGACGCTTTTTGAACGGCTTTAGTTACCATTTTTATTTATATAAACTAGTGTTTGACTGCGATCACACATCATTGATAATACAGACATTATTTAGGCAAAGGTGTTTTGCCCAAATATGAAAAAAACAAAACCGATCCAGTTTGTTTTTGAATGAAGGAGCAGGTAACACAAAACTATTGACTTCGGACAGTTGGCAAACAGTTAAAACTGACAGATCCGAAGAAAACTTGACAGTAGAACGCGAACTCAACAAACGACCTACCACAATTCCGAAATAAACTAAACCACAGATGATCTTAAAGATAGCATAGACAAAAGATAAAAGATTACATCACTCAGCTTTACAATATTAGGTCCAGTTGCGACACAAGACGACGAGGTATAGGTAATTTGAATTTATTTAAATTACAATGACTACAGTACGTATTTACTTGGTAATGTTTCTTTATTGTTAGCTGAGGTTAACAGGGGTTAGGTTACGAAATGTCGCCAGAAGCTATGGTAAGGTTGACTTTGTAGATTTATTATCTGTGGCAGTGAAAGCGGAGACGTTCGTTTTTCGGTTACAGAATAAAGATGGTTTGGTACCGTGGCTTTTGAGTTTGAAAAGGAGGTTTGAATTAAGGAGTTTTAAGAATGGAAGTTTGTTTATCGATATTCGTTATTTTTTCCGTAGATATTTATTGCATGTGTTGTACGCGACAAGGTTTTGGTGTGACGACTTCGTACCCGAAGATGCAGTGTTGGAAGGCCTCCTACAAAGTGGACCGATGACTTGGTCAGGGTTGCTGGAATCCAAAGTGGACCGATGACTTGGTCAGGGTTGCTGGAATCCAAAGTGGACCGATGACTTGGTCAGGGTTGCTGGAATCCAAAGTGGACCGATGACTTGGTCAGGGTTGCTGAAATCCAAAGGATACGATATGCACAGGACCGTTCACTGTGGCGACACTTGGGGAAGGCCTATGTCCAAAAGTAGACGTCTTTTGGCTGATATGATGATGACGTGGCAAAAAGTTGAACCATGATTACACGCTGCCACTTCTATTGAATGTGAGCAACCGCTCATAATCACTAAAAGGCAATTCCGACTAACATCTACTATTCCCAAAAAAATGTAGAAATAAGAAGGCTTAGCCGCATCTTCACAATACTTACCTTGCATATACAATTTCAAACGTACGGTTGTAGAGGTCGACAAAGTTAACTGTTCTTACGCGTTAACACAATAGGGTCAGGCAGAGACAAATTTGTATAACCGCCTCTTTGAATGACCGAAAAGAGTTATGGAGACAGAAATTGTCTTTGAAGAATGTCTTTGACAACCCTGAGTTGAATGTATGAAATATATTTGAATGTGTCGCTTCTGGACTAAAGGAGGTTATATACGAATCGATTAGTGGTTGAGAGCCATCGATACATTTGTACTACGCACTAGATTAGGTGTTGAAGTACAGTCACTTCACTTTGACATAGGTGAACTGCAGGCCATACACCTTTACATTGATGACATTAGCTGTAAGTTAGTTAGTAGTAGTTAGTTAGTAAGTTATTAACTTTTCAATATTTTGACAAAAAAAAAAATAACTTTGAAAAGATCACAGAAAAATATGAATGAAATAATGAGAAATGATGAAAATAAGAAATTCTCTAGATATAATTTTGTAGCGACAAGATGCTCTAGATTAGTGATCAGCAAACTTTCTTAAGTAGGGCACTTGAGGTCAGAAAGTTTATATGTTTATGTTTCATAGGAGGGCCAGAACTACAGAAAAAATGCATTTTGAATTTAAAATTTAAATCATATAAAACAAAATACACTTGCAAATGTCACAATATTCGAAGGCCCTGCCATGGTAAGCGATGGGACGCGTGTGCGCAACACAATCATAAACTACGTGGCTTGTCTAGGTAACTCCTTTTTTTATGTGTTTTTTATTCTACTAAGTCAAATCTATTTTATACTTCTAGACCGTCAAACTACAATTATCACAGGTCATATACCTAGTCTTCATGTAAAAGGACGTCGGTCCGCAGGCCGGATGAAATGCTTTGAAGAGCTGGCCTGCGGAGCGTACTTTGCCCATCACTGCTCAAAGTGGTATTCTTAACGACTGTCGTTGTGAGAAATTCAGACGACATAAAGAACTTAAAAATGGAAATCTAAAGCAGAACAGAATCCATACAATTCTATACAACGGCACTTAAAAATTCAACCAAAATTGTTCCAATAAAACCTCCATAGTTACTGTGCAAATACTGGCCGTTCGGCAATTAAAAGACAAACACTTGGAACACTTGACAGGTGTTTGGGCGCGAAACTCGCATTCTCTTTTTAAAAATGAATCGTTCGTTCTTCATTCGTGTCACGTTCAGCTAGCAACATAGGACCAAGATAACTTGAACCGTGGTGCTTTCAAAATGTAAGCAGGATAAGGACGGAGATAAAATGGTGGTTGTAAAACAAGTTTAAATTATATGAACGCGGTCAGAATGAAGGCATACGGTTTTCATAGACAACGATTAGGGACATGATACAGTCCATACTGGCTTATTGACTTTAGAAAAAAAAAAGTAACAATTATTCTCCATACTAGGAATTTCTTTTACATTTTAAGTACAGTACAGTCAAAATATATTGGCCACTCTGAACTCAGGCGTTCATAACTACGGACACAAGAAAAATAAGTAATACGCATTCGCCATATGATTCATAAAAAGAGTTACTGCGCAGCCAATTGTACGAAGTTCAGACAGGTGAAGATATTTCAGACGTTCTGTACCTTCGTAAAAACACAAACTAAACACAAGTCTCAGATCTCCTAAATAAGAACCTTCAAGGTTAGAGTGAATAGGCTCTTATTAAACTAGTGCGCCTCACACTCACACTCATCACTGCTTACCATCAGGCGGGATCGCAGTCAAGCACTAGTTTATAGCAATTAAAAAAAAATCGGTTTTGTATATAAGCAAATAAAAATATCATTAATAACAAAATACGCAGTGTCCGATAGACATTTTATTTTCCAATTTTGAAGCAGTTTACCCGAAAAACGTAAATTAAGAAGTTTACGTTTTAAGTGGTAAGGGCCTAAAAGCCAAACAAATATTAAAGTAATATACGTATTATTGAACAAAACTCTGTATAAGGTAAAAAACTAATTTGTTAAGTGTCACCATAAGCCTTTCAACGATGCTACCGTCACAGTTAAACTTTAAAAATGTTTCGTACTTAAGAGCGGCCAACCTGACGTACACTTTCATATAACCGCTCTTACGTGATTGTGATGTTATTACACATCTTTCTTCAGATATTTTGGATAAACAGTTATCTTGTGGATATTACCTAAGCTTCTATAGAAATCAAATCATAAATTTGTGTAAGAGTAACCCAGTAAAGTCCTCTGAAAGTCTGCTATTTTACGTGAGCTTTGGTTCTTCATAATGTACTCCTGTACTAAAAATATAAAAAAGTTCTTCTCTAGAAGCCTAGCGCATTTAATCGAGATTCTAAATGATGTATAGGAGTTTAACAAAAACACGTATTTCCTAGACCAAGTTAATAAATTGTAGAATTACCGAATTCCAACAGTCTTTTCAGGTATTATTTCTCTTTTTTCGCATCACTTTTGCATCAAACATCACTTTGGATTGCGTTAAATAAAGCAACAAGCTTTTAAACCATGCTCGACATTGACGATAGGCGAGTGGGGAAGGCCCACCTTAAAGCAACCGTTTACCTTTACAGAAGGTAAGAACAAAATATTAAGAAACTATTAAAACTGATCGAATGAAGTTGGTCTGTCCAGCTTTTTCCTATGAGAGTAGATACTAAAAAGGATGTAGTCTTGGACATTATCTAAGTCACCTTTCTACCATCAGATATCGTAAGGCAAGTCCGCCCTTACCTACGTTGTCGACAACTTTACTGCTCGGACTAAGCGTTTTGCCTCGTCGTTTATACCGCCTATATCAGATCTTCCTCTCCGATTATAATTTAGGTGTCCGTGCATGGCATTTAATAAACTAAAGCGATTCACCATCTACGATTATGTCATTACTTACCCAAGTGCAACCGCAGTCAAAGACTAGTTTTGTTTTATTTCATACAAAATAACGATTGACTACGATACCACCTGATAGTAAGCAGTAACGCAAACGTTGATGGGGAGGCGTACTAGTTTATTAAGAGCCTATTCACTTTAGCTTTGAAGACACCCAAATTACAATCGGATGGAAAGACTGCAGCAGGCAAAAACCTAACCAATGGGACAATTGTGACATCCATTATGATAAGATTATCATGTCTACCCACCCTAGCCTACAACCTATTACGTATGTATTACCCAACGTGAAAACAAGCGTGTGCCCCCATAGCAGTTAGGAGATGCGGGCACATATGCAGATGCCAAACAGCAGGTATCATTTAGATCTTAGATTAGATTTAAATTGCACACACTTTACGTGGAAAATAAACTCCGTTAAGCTACTGGTTTCGTTTGAACTTGAATTTTTAGAAGAGCCAAAAGTTAAGAGTAGTCTTGAAGAGGTAAACTGAACAAAATAAGTTGGCGGTTTAAAAACGAAAATATTATGTGTCAAAATCAAAACTATTATAACTGGAAAGCATGCAGAAGTAAAGACTAGTAACAAATCTGAAAAGCTATGTGCTATATAGATCACGAAACACAACGGACCAAAGTCAAAAGTCAAAATCAAAATATTTTATTTACATGGGCACTTGTAAAACGTCAGAAGCTAGTGCACAATATTTAACTACTCAAAACTCTGATTATCACAATGATGAAGTGCATTATAAAAGGGACATATTTTGTAATAGAGGACAACAATTGGACACATAAGACTTAGGAATGTGCCTGACTGTCATACTCAACAAGCCTAATATGTAAATTATCAAAAACTATTAAAACTGTAAAGCGTACAGAAATGAAGATTATTGATAAATCTGAAAAGCTAGTCCCAAAGTACCAAGAGATCTTCATTACATAGTATAAAACAAAGTCGCTTCCCCCTGTCCCTATGTATGCTTAGATCTATAAAACTAAGCAACGGATTTCGATGCGGTTTTTTTTATTAAAGTAATTCAAGAGGAAGGCTTATATGTGTAATACATGCATAACACCAACATTGCACCCGTGAGAAGCTAGGGCGGGTCGCTAGTTAACTATACAAAACTTAGAGGACCATAATGATCGCAATAGTAATACAGGACAGTTTAAAACTGGACTGGAGAAACGTCACAACTTGTCTTAATGTTTCAACTTGTTAATTTTGAATCAACATGCCCAACAAGTTGAAACATAAATCCAAACAGCTCATAGCTCCGTGTCCAGCAAGCAAAATACAGCATGTCCTATAGTAAAAGTCGGCCACAAGATACAAAACAAACGTAATATGCCAACAATTATATGCAGACACGATCTACGACTGACAGCAAGCACGTTTCCGACATAAACACACACAGCAACCTTCGAAAATATACGCTTTTAAACATACACTACTCTCTTGCATTCAGTAATATTTGTGGTGTATTCGGGATAGAGGTCTTGTTAGGATATTGTTAATCTTAATTACATAGCATAGCTCAGCCTTATTATGTTCCTACTGCTAAGACTCAGGAGTCCTACAGGGTCGAAGCCTCCTGGGTCAAGGGTTGATGCGAAAGCGTAACACCAGGGCCTGGGAATAAGGCAAGGAAGGAATGGGGTAGGTTTTTTAGTCAGTAAGAATCTGATACTGTCTCCCGCTCCGCCCAAGAGCGGGATTCTTCATTGGATAATTTTTACCTACCATAAAAAAAGTCCATGCAGTAATCATGCAATGGTCAAATCATATGAGAACCATGCAGGTTTGTGTCTGAGATGGTCTTTTGAAGAACGAATACACACAGATATGAGTGGACCTGTCCAGTCAGTGCAAGCATTTGTCAGTGATATTTAACTATATATATAAAAGTAGAAAATGACTCACTGACACATCAACGCACAGACTAAACTACTGGGACTGGGAGTGTAAAATTTTGCACTTTTATGACGCAGGCGAACACTAAGAAAGAGTTTTTCATAATTCAGGGATGTGGGTCTAAGGTTAGTATGGAGAACCCTACTTTCACGCGAGCGAAGCCGCTAGCAGAAGGCTAGTCTATTTATAAGAGTTGAATATCAAAACCTAACACTAGATCAGTGAGACAGATATTGTAAGTTACACATACAACATTATAATTATTCAATACCGGTCGCCGCAAATATCACAAGATTGGAGCACTGATAAACGCACTAGATCACTGCGTTTCGCTGATTTCAAAAGATTTATTATTCTAAGATTTCTCACGATATTATAATTTCAGTAAATAAATGATTTTAGGTGACCTCACAAAATTATTCTTTGAAGTAAATCAGTGGTATCGAGAAATTAATCAAACAGATGAGATACATAGTGCTTAGAACTTGAAGTAACCATAACTTGAACTGAATACTATTGTAGACTTGGGTCGGGGTAGTTGCGTACGGCGAGCAAAGGGTAGCTCACTGTCCGACCGTCCGGTAACCGTCCGAACCGAGTCCAAGTCGTTGACAGCGCACGCTGTTTCTGCTCGCCTCAAGGAGTTATCAGGAAACTGTAGGGACCCAGCAGGGTCGAAGCCTATTGGGCCATAGGAAAAAGCATAACACCAAGGCCCTGGAACTAAAGCAAAGAAGGAACTGACTTTGTTTCGCGCTCCGCCCAAGGGCGGGATTCGTCATTGGATGATTTTTACCTACCATAAAAAAAAAACTTACACGAAGAACGACTTCCCAACCCGATATCCCTATACGAGGCGACAGAACAGCTAGCTAGTTGATGCGCAGACGCAGCGAGTCAACACAACTGTGTCAACTCGCGCAGAATGCAGTCCCACTCAATTGTTACACACCACATGTACTATCACATATATAACGCATGTCTGTCTGTATAGGATACGATTTGAGGCAAGTGATCATAGTTTTTGGAGGATATCGATCGCTTTTTAATTTAACCACCTTTAAAAGTAAACTAGCCTCTGTCAGCGGCTTCGCCCGCGTGAAAGTAGGGTTTTTCATGCAAACTTTAGACCCCCATTTCATCCCTTTAGCGAGCTGAATTTTGAAAAACCCTTTCTTATTGTTCGTCTACGTCATAAAAGGAAGCCTTGTGCAATATTTTACGCTCCTAGGTCCAGTAGTTTCGGCTGTGTGTTGATATGTCAGTCAGCTTCTCCTTTTATATAATTATATAAAGAATAAATATATCTTATAAATACATAATAATCAAGTGTTAAGAGTAATTTTTGCATTGTCATCTTGTTTTCACTAAATAGTATAAAACAAAGTCGCTTCCCACTGTCTGTCCCTATGTATGCTTTGATCTTTAATACTACGCCACGGATATTAATGCGTTTATTTTTAATAGATAGACTAATTGAAGAGAAAGGTTTATGTGTATAATACATCTACACTAATATAATAAAGGGGTAAAGTTTGTTTCTGTTTTTTTTTTGTTTGTAGGGGTAATCTCTGGAACTACTAGTCCGATTGGAAAAAAATAAGCAACAATAGAAAGCTGCTTTACTCCTGAGTGACATAGGTTATATTTTATATACGCGGGCGAAGCCGCTGACAAAAGCTAGTGCTTAATATATATGTAGAGTAGCCAGTCTTTTGGTATTTTACAGGGTGCATGCACAGTGTACATGGGAATTGAAATTGCTGCGGTATTCCTGTGCAGTCGTACTGGTAGTGCTACTCATTTTTGCATTGTCATCTTGATATCAGGTACAAAACTTTACTTTTGACTTGTTACGAGTATTATAATGTTTGCGTTTTATTATCTTTATTTCAATTAGAGTCCTAATTCTTTTATTTGACTGCATATTGTTATGAATGACAATGGAAACGTAAACATAACCTTACTTGGTTGGTGAGAGAACTTAACTTTTTAAGTTTATTTTCTTTTTAAAATTATTTATCATAAACAGACGTTTCCTGGCGACTGACCTGGCAATCAAATTCACATTAAAATATCAAAATTATACACCACAAGTTTGGAAACCACCATTCACAAATTCAGTTTTCGAAAACCAAAATACATGTTAGAAATTCATTGAACAACAATATTACAATACCAAAATACTCTTACAACATCAAGAAAAAAAAATATCTTGGTCAACGAATACACAAATCGATTTTGATATCGATTTGAATTCAGCGGTGACACCTCTTTGTGAGTGTAATCGATATTTTTCAACCGGTATCAATGTGTTGATTTGCATATAATACGGGTCGAAGTGTCACTGGTCTTTGACCCTGGGTACATAGATTTACTTAAAAGTCGTTTAATTATGGACTTTAAGTAAGTTGAAGGTGTAACTGAGGCTAAGGGGGTAAAAACCTGATATATTGGCTACAGTTTTTGGTCTTTGGATACCAACATATTTTCCTCTTTCCTACTTGGCTCCTTTGTTAAGTGGGAAATTATAAAATGACTAGCTTTTGCCCGCGGCTTCGCCCGCGTGGTTTTGGGGTTGGGGTTTCCGGGATAAAAAGTAGCCTATGTCCTATTCCGGAGTGTATCCTATGCCTGTGCTATATTTCATCCAGATCCGTCCAGCCGTTTTGGCGTGATTGAGTAACAAACATCCAAACATCGTAACTTTCGCATTTATAATATTAATAAGATATTAGTAAGATTTATCCCGCTCTGTAGGGTCGAGTTCACGTGTCAGACTTTTACTGACTAAAACCCACTCCAAAATCCGTTCTTTGCTTTGCGTTCCAGGACTCTGGGTTTCTCTTACGGAGGCGGGCCCATAGTCCCAGTAAGCTTCGGCCCTGCTGGTTCACTACGTTTTTGCTGACATTTCTATTTGAGACGTGCGTGGACTACGCAAAGGCTCGGGCTTGGTTCGGAAGATCACCGAACGGCCGAACAGCACGCTAACTATTGCTCGTCGTCTGCAAACCCACTTCTACGATAGCTGGAAATTGGGATAACGAGAAAGCGTTTAATGGCTACCTAATATATCATTTCCAAAAACATTAAAAAATATGGCTTATTTGTCTGCATAAAATGAAATGTAGATACATGAACGGGTTTTTATTCTCCAAAGACTAAAGACCAGGAGGAGGAGGAGGGGGAGGTCTTTTTAGTCTGATTAAAGAAACAAGCAATTATAGAGCAGTTCTATTTTTTTACCTTTCCAGGTTTGATAGAAAACTAAATTATATAATAATAAGTTGTTAATAAAGCATCATTCTGGGAACAAAGCGGCGACGTTTGTGCATATTGCTGACTGCAAGGTGTTACATATCGTACTCGGTTCTCACAGCTTTTGCTGTGCCACACAATCGTGGCCCTTTACCTTGTAGCTGTGAGAACGGACTTCTAAATTGTACGCTAACTACTGTTGATGTGTAGAAAAATATATTTTGTGTCATCCTCATTCACTTTTTAATGTTCCCACTGCTGGGACACAGGCCTCCTCTTTAGGAGAAGGGAATGGGCCATAATCCACCGCGTGGGCCTAGTGCGGATTGGTGGATGTCACATGTCTTCGAATTTTTGGTTCTAGGACTTGCCGGTTTCCTCACGAAGTTTTCCTTCACCGTTTTGAGAGCAGTGGTGAAGAAATAAATTACACAAAGTAATGCGTCTGGCTGGGTTTCAAACCGCGACCTACAACTCGTAAATCGGGGCTTTTACCACTCGACCACCACTGCTCTCTGTATTTTGTGTAACATTCTTTAATGGCAATTTCAAATTGGATGATAGTTTGGGTCCGAAGTAGATTAGAAAAGGTACGCTTCTGAAAGGAAGGCTCGGCCCTGGTATGAAAGGCAAATCCATATTTGCCTTTTATACCCCGTTCCATAAAGGGGTGGGTTATTTAGTCAGTCAGATTCCGCCCAAAACACTTTTTCTAGAGACTAGGCATCTCGTAGGGAGATGCAGAAGAGTCGAAGCCAACTGGGGCTAAGGGCTTGAGTTTGAAAGGAAGGCTCTGGCCCTGGTATATAAGGCAACGTAGGAACGGTGTGGATTGTTTAGTGAGTAAAAGTCTAACACTATTTCCTGCTCCGCCCAAGGGCAAGATTTGTCAATGGGCGATTTTTACCAACAGAAAAAAAGCGGATTAAAAACCATCTGCAAACTTTAGAGCAGAAATTAGGCGCTCTAAGTTCGCAGAAACATGAGTATGAAAATAAACAAAGCAAAACTAGTAGGTAATGATCTTACCAGGAGGACTTCATGGCCTGCCAGGCAGAATGGAAGAAAAAAACGCGACCCCAAATAACAAGGGCAGGAAGAAGAAGAAGTAGTAGTAAAAAATATTTTTTCAATAGAATTAATGAAATAACAATAGCAGTTAAAATTGCATAAATCTAACTAAAACCTTTAGACACGATAAAATTTCACCAGTAAAATTTCTACGAAACACTTTTCAAAAAGATAAACGAAAGATTACATCGATTACTCAGAAATCAGTCATATCGCGGTATCTATAATTGAATTTTCGAGTAGTATCTGTATCTATAGCCAGCTCTTAAACTTATCAGATAATATGACCCAGATTTGTAGCGAGGAAAACTCACTTTGAAATGTTTTAAACGAAGATAAAACAGCTATCTTTTGTATCATTTAACTTTATAGCTTTGTGTTGATGGGTGTTTCTTTCTAACACAATAACTTGCACCCTAAAGACATTAAAAAGTTTTATTTTGGTCCTTGTAGCTTAGAGACAAAAGACCAAAATTTAAGACGGAAGATTATTCTGCAGCAGGAGAAAGAGCTAGATTAGAGATATACAGAACCAGGAAGTAATGCAGATTAAAGGGAGGCCTATACCTAACAAGACAGCAGTAGATGATTTAGGACTCAAATGATGATATTGAAATCACATGATTTCGAAATTACGATTTCGGAACTGTTTAGGTTTTTGCTCTTTTAAACGAAAAATTTATAAATATATTTTCATCGGATCCCAAGAAAGAACACCATGACAGCAGAGGCAAAAATTTTAAATAAACACCAAAATCAGAAGCCTATGTGCCAGCCACAATGACACTAAATTCCAACCAGTGCAGACTTTGTACATCTTTCTCACACGACCATGAAAACGAGTCACACGTCATAAGTGAACTACATTATTATTTTCCAAAATTTTGACTAAAACTGGTTAGTCAACGTCTTAGAACCGGTACTCGCGTACAAAAGGTACCATTACAATGCCAACTGAAATGAGTAAAGATCGCATCTGTCAGAGTCTTTTGGTGGCCGCTTTAAATTAAGTGTCTCTTCTTTGGAAGCAGTAAATTATTATTTGCGTGAATATTTGTATAAGTGTGAAAGACTTGCTGTGCGGAAAATTAGATTCAGATATGGTGTATAGTCAAAATCATAATTAATGGCACAAATAGCTGAAGATAAGCAAGAAAAGAGAATTGAAGTCAAAATGAATTATTTCGATTTTATATTATTAATTTAGGAATCAAATCAATTTGACAAGCAAGTCGAAAGTGTGAAAGTGCCTCCAGTAACAGAAAAACGAAATGGGAATCGTTTGTCTTGGTATAATCATGTAAAGAGGGGGCATTAAACATATGTTACTAAAACAGTTATGAGTATGCATGTGGATGGATGGAGGGGGAGGCCAAAGAAAAGATGGATGTATTGTGTGAGAAGTGATATGAAGGAAAAGAAAGTTAGTGATAGCATGATGGTTAACAGGGCAAAATGGAAGAAGAAAACGTGTAGAAAAGGACAGAAAGATGATAATAATGAGTTTGACAAGCAAGACACCGTTTAAAAGGACCAAAATTTTGCGATAAATATTGAACTATTTGAATAACCAATTCCTACAGGATTTCTTGACTAAACTCTTTGGTGAAAAACTAATATATATTGTTCATGTCTTTGGTGAAAAACTTGTGGATTTTCCACAAGTTTTTCACCAAAGACATGAACAATATATATTTATAGCACAATGCTTTAACACAAACACAAGTGCCACATCCGGTATTATCAGCCCCTCTAGTGAATCGTGACGGTAGATACGTAGGTGACATATGCTAATGGCAAACAAAAGTTGCTTTACGATAACAAAAGAAAAGTAATTAAAATTAATTAGAATAGAATTTAACAGTATTCATTAATATTGAGGTGACAATTGATTCAGTGGGTGGTAGTTCAATTTGGATTGTTGAAATGCTTGGGAATTGTTTAGGTTAAAGTGAATGAAACATATGATGGAGAGTTTAAAGAGGATGAAGCCCGTCACAGACTTAGCTATAATATATTACTTAGCTATATTATATTATTACATATATTTTCTATACTAATTTTCACGTCACCACACACTCAGCTATAATATATTTCTGTGACGTCACCAAGCGATACCGTAATATAAAAATATTGCATATTTACTAGGACGACCATCAATCAATGAAGGCAAAATATATATTCATCAGTGTGCGGTAGCTTGCTATAATATATATTATAGTACTTGATAGTTTGTGAAAAAACTATACTCCGTTCAAAATAACACTAGATATTTGAGAAAACCGTTTTTACTGTCCGTTCAATCGATTTTGAGTTTTATTACGTTGGTGGTATGAAAAATTGTAGCTGTAGTAAATAGTTGGTATTGTAACGACTTTTTTATGCAGTAAAAGGTTTCTTTAAATATCTAAACTTATGCAGGAAAACCATCTGGGAATGCGTTATTGGCAATCATAATGTTAACTGAAATCAGATACTTTACACGCTCTTTACAGGACGAGGCAAATAAGTTGAATCATTTGCTATGAATAAAATCGGTTACTGCGCATTCAAGGTCGACTGCCATGATGGTTCAACTTGTATGACGAAGATTATAACCGATTTTTGGAACTCAATCGAGGTAGCAGGATTTACGGGCAGCCCAGCAGCCACTTCGAACGATACCATAGCAAATGGTTAAATTTATATGCCGTGTACTATACTTTTATATCCGCTGACTCAGTGACATAAAAGGTGATCCAAACGACTAGACGATTCCGATAAAGTAAAATACTGATCCCAAAACTGAAGTACAAAATCTGGTAATAATTTAAAAATACTTTTGCGGTAAATTTTTATTCTGTATAATAGAAGTGTTAAGTGTAAAAACAATAGACAATTTATTAAGTTTTCAACCAAAGTCATTCTGTTTTTATGTCCAGCAATTATTTAAACAAACTACCGCCTATATGACAAACTTACGTCTGCATATTATATTTCAGTGAGAAATACATGGAAATAAATAGTTCCCTCGTGACATAGCGAAACAAATTTTGCAAGAGAATATTGTTTTATTTGTACTTATATTTGTGTAGTTAGCATACATTCTTTCGACACAGTCGCTATGCTCTGCTACTAGTTCTAATATGATTATTTCTCGCTTGATATATTTGTACTACATAATGTTCTAACTAAATAATCATCGAACCATTTTATGAACGTGTGTAAGAAAAATATATTATCAGAAAATTATCGTACAACTATTAACGCCTTGGCGATGTTCTAGAGATAACACTGCATGTCCGATAACAAAATAACGGTCGAAAGTAGTTTCCCGCCATTTTAACTGTCACGTTGATAGTTCCATTATCTATAGTGTAAAGCCTCTATGGTCTATTTACTTTTTGAAATTCGTGACGCGTGTTGTACTAAAGAGGTTTAATTGCGCGATATAAAACCCGACGAGGACGAATTAATGTCTTTTAACGATAAATAAGTAATTTTGAATCGCTAATTGTTGGTAATGAATAATGTATGAGTATTATACATTGGCAAAATGCTTCGCGCAGTATTCTGTACAATTTGTCGTCGAGCGTTACTTTACATAATGAAAATGTTCTTGAAGGTGATAGAGATAAGTAATTTTTGTACAAAGACGTGTCCTTAGTTAAAGAACATTGACTTTGAGACACGTTAGCCAAAAAGAATTCAATATAGCTTTCAAAATAAACGAAACTATTTTTAATATAGGACCACTTTACAGCTATTCTTTATGGTAGGATAAAAAGTGCGTAAAGTTGCAGGTTGAGGTTTTGAAACGATGATTTTTATGACTAACAATCGCGTGAAGTCACGATTTCTAAGTTAATAGAGCAATCGATGAGACTGGTGGGAAACAAGGATTTACTTGACCAAATGAAATAATAAAACAGAACAAAATATATTCAAAGCTAGTCGTTATACTTTGATAGCTATAACAACTGTACCTATATTTCTTATAGATCTAAAGTAAGAAACAGAAAAAAACCAAAACCTAACGCTCCCGTCAATACCCGTAACAAACGCATACCGTAAGAAAACTGTGAAATTAAGCAATAAAAGGCCATCAGAGAGTACCAAATGACATTGAATGAGGTAAACGTCAACGTTATACAATTGTAATCTGTCATTGGATAGGTACTTGTAATAAAATTACACATTGCATCGACACGCGAGGAGAACCATTGTTCGTCAAGCGGCTATGAAAAAAAAAATACATCTTTAATTGTGTTTGTTGGAAATAAGTTGTCTGAAGCATTGACGGCCGGCGCTAGAGTTAACTGGACGGTTGCTTTGGATTTTTTAGCATTTTTTTTAATGATCAGATAATACTTGAGATTATATAAAAAAAAAGTTGATTTCGTAAGGAGAATAGGACCAAATATTATTCCTTGAGGGACACCTGGGATAGAGACCTAAATATTTGGTTATTTTATTGACGATATTGTCCTCAAACTAAGTATTGGACTGTGTATCGTTAGACTAGTATCTCTGTATCGAGAGTCAGCTTGGTTATACATATTCTGATTCTTTATATGGGAAAATGGATTCAAAAGCACTAGTGTGCTCAACTTAAATTGTATCTATTACCAAATTCATTCTAGAGCACCTATTTTATTATTTTAACTTAACTTTATCAAGGAAAGCCAGATCTGTAGTGAAAAATACACGAAGACAATAAACTCACATATTTCGTCCATGCATCAAGACCTATCGGGGTAAGAATTATTATAAAAAACCTAGTATTTGCAGTCACGAAGAGGTGCATACCCACAAACCGTGCCAAGGCTGGACTTAAACATAATTAGTTATTTTAAAGCTACTCGTGTAGGTATTTATTGGTATTTCAATTTAATTACCCCCAGATCATTATCTGTGTTGTAATGTGTTTGACAGTAATGATTTGGTTAGATTTTTATGGTTTTATCAATCGGAAATTATTTGTTTTTGTCTTTTTGAGTATAATTTTTGTTGAAAAGGATTAGTAATGAAAGCGTATTTCAACGCTTATTAGTTCTTAATCTCCAAAAATTTTAAACGTATTGTATATACTCGAAATTTATAATTTTAATGCGTTGAGGGAGTCGAAGCAGAATGTCGATTTGATATTAGTAAATATCAATTACAATATTATTTTAAATTTCTTGATGACCGTGGGATTAAAAGAATAAATACAGCCAAATAAATACAGCCTAAGAACGAAAAAACTGATTACAAAATTGTTCATAAGTAAAAGTCAGTTCAATTGTAGCTCAAAACGTTTCAAATGCACTGAAATTCAGTCATGGCTTAGCCTGGCATTTGAATTCCACATTGCTTGCTTATCAGGAGATGTCAAACGAGGTTTATAGGTGTGTCCTGAAGTATACGTCATATCTTATGAAAAAGTACCTAACACTTTGAAGATACAAGTTCGATACGTAAGTGGTGACAAGTCTTACCTTCAAACCACTAACTCACCTCTGATAATGAAAGCTTTATCACCTTATCAATAAGATATATTTTACCCCGTCTACACACGCCATGTGTAAATATTAATATGAATCATTATTTATCATATTATATACCATCGCTGCGAGATAATAAATCCATTGACTGTGGTAATGAGCTGTACATTTGACACATTACAAAGGAACTGCCAAATATGATGTCACTTGTACAAATATAAGTCAGGAAAGAAATATAAAAAAAAAATCTTGTGACCTATAGCTTGCAACCGTACAGCAGAACGCTAATCAAAGACAAACAAAAAAAAACTGGATAAACAATAGACAAAAAAGGCAAACATTACAAAACTTACCTCGAGCAGGCGCGGATATCCTACCCGCAAACATAAACCGATAACCTTATTTGAACTCCGCCGTCACTTTTGAATTTTGAAAAATTCGATCGTGCTGTCTCTAATGTTTTCGGGTCGGGACGTCCGCTCGCGACGGCGTCCACAGTGTAACTGAGTGGCGAGGCGGCGCCTGCGACGCTTGAGATACGCCTTCACTCACACTAGGAGGGGCGGGTCACACACACGCGGACGATCGAAGCCTGCATGAAAATGCACCGTGTTCCACGAAATATGGTGCGACAATTCAAATGAATGAATTTTTAATACAAAAAAGCTCTTTTAGATGCTTTATATTCGGGATTGTATCGAATTGGACCTTTGAACTGTTCAACATTCTTTTGAAATTCAATATAGCGGACAAGTCGCTGAATACGGAATAGTAATAATACATCGCCTAACGGATTTGAACTCCCGATAAAGAAACATAGAAGTGCAAATTAAATATTATAATTGGGTTAAGTTTTTTAACTTTCAAATTATTAACTAGCAATTATCGGAATCGATAATACAGAAAGATAATAATATAGAAAGAAAAAGAGATCCTAAAACACTTGTTAGCAAAGAACTGTAGACCAAACTCCCGTGTTTAAAAAACCTTACCTTAATGAAAACCTAGGCAAATAAGATATATTTTTAACATCATCATCATTACATAGTATAAAACAAAGTTGCCTATGCCATATGTATGCTTTAAAAGTACGCAACGGATTTTGATGCAGGTTTTTTTAATAGATAGAGTGATTCAAGAGGAAGGTTCATGTGTATAATAATTGCATAAATTCACCCGTGCGAAGCTGGGGCGGGTCGCTAATATTGAAATATAAGAATGGATGTTCAAAGAATCATCATCATTATCAGCCGTTACGTTCCCAGTGCTGGGATACAGGCCTCCTCTCTAGGGAAAGGTCTCTAGGAGGTGTTCAAAGAATAAGGGAAAGAAAAAGGGCCTGTTTGGAGCAGCCGTGGGTCAAACAACAATTATTGTACTAAATAGTTTAAGTAATTTAACTTGTTTATTATTGTGCTATGCCCTGTGACTGTACCAATAAATGTTATTTCTTTCTTTAAAAAGCGATTTGCGATAGAACAAAAAAAAATTCCTTAAAAACTAGTTTAAGAAGTTGTTGCAACAATGCATGACAATGTATTGGACGGGTATTACAGACAATGTGCAGTAAATATTGTCGAGGCAGCTATACACGATGCTACGGCTACTACAAGTATACATATTCATAGTTCAAAGAAGCCAACCGTGTGTCAAGGAAATACTAAAACTAGCTTATTAAGTAACTAGCTTTTGTCAGCGGCTTCGCCCGCGTACATAAAATATAGCCTATGTCACTCAGGAGTAAAGCAGCTTTCTATTATTACTAAAATTTCTCCAATCGGACCAGTAGTTCCAGAGATTACCTCCTACAAACAAAAATACAAAAAAATAAAAAAACAAACTTTACTTCTTTATTATATTAGTGTAGAAGTGTACATGACTGACATGACGATAGATAGAGGAAATGTCTGGACTATTTTCTAGGTTTAGTGACCTAATGTTTAGGAGATTTTAAAGAGTTTTGAGTTTACACGTAGATGGATGGAGAGGAAGAGGGAGGCCGAAGAGATGGATGGATTGTGTGAGGAGTGATATGAAAGAAAAGGGTGTTAGTGATAGTGTGACGGGTGTGAGGACAGAGTGGAAGAAAAAAACATGTTGCACCGACCCCACCCCAAGTAATGTAGGGTGATATGGATGATAAGGGTAGGATGATGATGATGATGAGTGACCTAATTTTTAGGGTATTCCTTACTTTTTTTTGGTGGGTAAAAATCATCCAATAACAAATCCCACCCTTGGGCGGAGCGGGAAACAGTGTCTCGTCACACAACAGTGAGAACAGTGGAACAGTGGAGCGGGGAACAGTGTCAGTGCACAGTGTCGGCTCTTACTGACTAAACAACCTACCTCGTTTCGCCATCTATACCAGGGCTAGAGCACTTCATACGCGAACCCTTGGCCCCAGTTGGCTTCAACCCTTCTGCAGAGTCCCTACAGTTTGCTCACAACACTTTGAGGCGCGCGGGAACACTACGATGACTAGGCTTGTTCTGGGCGATTACCAGACGACCGGACAGCGAGCTGCCCATTGCTCACCGTCCGCAAGCCCGTGCCTACGGTGGCCAGAAATCGGGATCGGAATCCCGGCGGCGTCTGGGGCGTAGGGTTCCATACTTCAAATAACTCAATACTTACCATATTTGTCGACGTGGAGGTGACTCCATCAAACGCCTAGTTAAACAAGGGAAGGTGGATGGAACAAGGTCGCGAGGCAGATCACCGATGCTGTGAACTGACCAAGTCAAATCGGCTGTTGACGGCCCATTGAACGAATGCGCCCTGATGACTAGGTACTAGCAGGCAAAACTGGCGGGAAGTTGTAAGGCGTACCCTGATGGCTGCCGGAAAGCTACCTCCATGATAACCACGACCACTCTGCCAAGAATGAAATGACCAAAGAAGAAAGTACCTCAAAAGGAAAAACGCTTTGTTGTACGTCTGTATGGCAAGACCGTTTATCGCGGGGTATAGAGTTTAAATTAAAAAAAAACATATACCTATAAATAAAAACTGTGATGAAATCAAACTTTGATTTTACAGTTTACAGTTTGTTAACAGAAATAAAAGATACGTAAAAAGTAAATTTCAACACTCAAAAGAATTAAAATTCACGGGTACTTCACGTCCGAATCCTGAAATTTGGCATAGCAGAAGTATAGAATAAAATCTGAAAACTGTAAACGACAAATTTTTAGGAAAAATCTGGAACTGCATCACTGCTTACCACCAATCTTTTATATTTTTTATTGACATAAACTGAAGGAGATGGCGGGACGACTTGGATGCTTTCTTTATGAATTGGCAAGAAGTGGCTCAAGACCGAGAACAATGGAAAGAATGGAGGGAGGCCTTTACCCAGCAGTGGGACAGTATGGGCTAGAAATATATATAATAAACGAGTGCTTGACTGCGATCCCGTCTGACCACCATCACCTTACCATCAGGTGGGATCACAGTCTAGCACTAGTCTAGATATTACATTCTATTTGTATGCAGAACACAACCTAGCAACTAAACGTTGTCCATGAACTTATAATACCGTTGAGAGGAAAACGTTTAAGTTAGTACAAACGGGTTTCTTATCATTGTAAACCATTTAATCGAATACGTCCTGATAAGTTCTTTTTAGTTTTAAATATCGACTAATGAGACTGAAGCAGGAGAACAGGGCGCAATCATTTAACTAGTATCCACACTAATATTATAAATGCGAAAGTAACTCTGTCTGTCAGTCTGTCTGTCTGTTACGCTTTCCCGCTTAAACCTCTCAAACGATTTTGATGAAATTTGGCACAGACAATCATTATTTGGCATTAGACTCTGAGAAAGGACATATTAAATTGCGAAAAAAAGACGCAGACGAAGTCGCGGGTACCAGCTAATATATATTCTAAAGGCTGAACATGAAATCAGCCTTTTCAATGTTCCCACTGCTGGAACACAGGCTTCCTCTATAAGTTAGAGAATGGACCGTAATCCACCACGCGGGCCTAGTACAGGTCGATGAATAAAAAAAGAATGATGACAAATACCACAGAAAATTGGACCTGTATTTTTATTGTCCAAAAGTTATGAATTTTATTCTGACAATTTCGTCTAAGCTTCTAGGTCTTTCTAAGTTAGATCTATGCTCAATATAATATTTTAATAAGCCGGAAAACTAAGGAACATAGATAATACTTAAAAGGGTGCCAAAAATACTGCCGTCGTAATTTTTTTAAATAAATTATTATTAAGTATTTTGTAAATTACTTATTTATTATAATATTTAGCGAAACATGGCGCCTGACACAAAATGTAACTATAAATAAAATTTGTTCAGGCTATTTGAGCAGGTGTACCGTGACAAACAGACAAACATGTATATTGTAACACAACTATTTGAATATTTATCCATTTACCGTATATTTAATTATGTAAGATGATCAGTCTGCGTTTACAATAAAACTAATACATCATCATCATCATCATCATCAGCCTTTTTAATGTTCCCACTGCAGGGACACAGGCCTCCTCTCTCTAGGAGAGGGAATGGGCCATAATCCACCACGCGGGCCCAGTGCGGATTGGTGGATGTCACATGTCTTCGAATTTTTTGGTTCTAGGACATGCCGGTTTCCTCACGATGTTTTCCTTCACCGTTTTGAGAGCAGTGGTGATGAAATAAATTACACAAAGTAATGCGCCTGGCTGGGTTTGAACCCGCGACCTACAACTCGTAAGTCGGGGCGTTTACCACTCGGCCACCACTGCTCAAAAAAAAAACTAATACGCGGCATATAAATTGAACCAAATGGCGATCAACCTTCTATGCGCAGTAATAGATTTTCGAGTCTTAATCAAAGCGCGACACAACGGGGGACTGCGCGTAACCATAGCAACGATGATGGCTATTTTAGTTCAACTTATTTGATATCTGACGGCAAGCACCTAATTAGTGCACCTCACCACCTCAGGTGCACTAGTTCATTAAGAACCCATGTGCACTAGTTTATTAAGAGCCTATGTGTACCGGTTCATCAAGAGCCTATGTGCACTAGTTCATTAAGAGCCTATGTGCACTAGTTCATCAAGAGCCTATGTGCACTAGTTCATCAAGAGCCTATGCGCACTAGTTCATTAAGAGCCTATGTGCACTAGTTCATTAAGAGCCTATGTGCACTAGTTCATCAAGAGCCTATGCGCACTAGTTCATCAAGAGCCTATGTGCACTAGTTCATCAAGAGCCTATGCGCACTAGTTCATCAAGAGCCTATGTGCACTAGTTCATCAAGAGCCTATGCGCACTAGTTCATCAAGAGCCTATGTGCACTAGTTCATCAAGAGCATATGTGCACTAGTTCATCAAGAGCCTATGTGCACTAGTTCATCAAGAGCCTATGTGCACTAGTTCATCAAGAGCCTATGCGCACTAGTTCATCAAGAGCCTATGTGCACTAGTTCATTAAGAGCCTATGTGCACTAGTTCATCAAGAGCCTATGTGTACTAGTTCATGAAGAGCCTATGTGCACTAGTTAATTACGAGCCTATGCGTACTAGGTCATTAAGAGCGTATATGCACTACGACTGGAAGACCGCAGCAGGCAAATAGTTCTAGTCTTCAGACGCGATATAAATAAACGACTAGGCTCAAATACACTAATCTAAATCAATAAACAAATTTTATTTAAAGCATGCCTTCTAAAAGGGTCAACAGTCATTTCCTTTTCCTTAAATAGTTAGTATTTAAATGCAATCAAATCACAGTCGCATGCATTAGAAGGCCTTCTGTCGCAGGACGGTGGTGTTGGGCAATCGTTTGCATATCTAACTACTTATTGCGACCTGCACCTTTGACGGGCGCTTGAATATGTGATTATGAAGCTAACTTGTGTTTGGGGGGTCGGTTGATGTGTAGGTTTCGGGTAGAATAAATGAATTGGATACTCCTGAACTGTCACACAACTACGTTATCGACGTCTGTTCCCAAGCTAAGCAGAGCTTGTGTTACGGGTAATAGACAACTGAAAAACTTATTACATTTCTAATTACATCAAATACCAGCATTAAAGGTTTTAAAAAAGCAAGTACTGCAGACGACAAACTGTTCCAGTCCCTCAATGTACGCGGTATAAACGACGAGTCAAAACGCTTGGTCCGGACCATAGATGTCTAAACAACGTAAGGGTGGATATTAGCCGTACGCCGGGATGTCCGATGGTATAATTGAGATGGCGTAATCAAATCGTACAAATGACACCCCTAAGTAAGGCAGATTTGCACCTCCGTCGCCGCACGCGTTATCCGTCGCTCCGCGCTCCGCGGCGGGACGCGTATTTAGTGGGTGAACCATATTAGTTTTACACATTAATTAAACTCTTGAGTCCCACACGAACGCCGGCGTTCGCATATCTATTGTCTTTCTATTGTGTCTCTAATTACGGTATTCGAAAGGTATTGGTAGTGCAGTGTGTTTTATTTATTTGAAATATGGATAAAATAACTAAACGGAAAACTTAATTGATGAAAAATAATAAAATCTTAACCCATATCCGTAGGAGCAAGCAGGATCGAAGCCTACTGGAACTAAGGGTCTGCTTCTGAAATTCCTTTCAATCTCGGCTCGACCCTTGTATAAATCAAATAAGGAACAGAATAGATTATTTAGTCAGTCAAAATGTGACACTATCTCACGCTCCGCCCAAACGCGTGAGTTATCATTGGATGATTTTTACTGACAGGAAAAAAGCCGAATCAGTATTACCTACACAAAAAAAAAACGCAAGAAAGAAATTAAGAACTTTTCAACCCCGAAACGTTGTCATTACAAATCGCGAAAAATATAAATTTAACATGAATAATACACCTAGTACAAAATTAATATAAAAATGAGACATACCTCCGCCACCCGTCTGCACCCGCTATTACGACAAAACAAAGGTGTGACAAGCTTATCTCGGCTTTTATATATTTCCTTATCAACCCTCTACGTCCGCCGATCAATACTTTTATCTCGAAGCTCGATGGCGTTGGTATTTTGCTCGATGGCGTTGACATTCGTATTTTGTGTTCTATGTAAAAAGGGGGATTATGAGCGAAAATTAATATTGTATCGGAGGGTAGTTAGCGATATTGGGGACGGGTTACGATGATACAGTGTGACCGATTAGAGTCGGGGAAATATGGGTCTTAATTTTTTTTTATTATTATTGATAGATACTTTATTGTACACCAAAAAGTTACAGAACTTACACAAAAACTTAAATCTATGGGTACAAAGGCGCTCTTATCGCTGACAGCGATATCTACCAGACAACCTTAGGATGGATCGTAAGAACAATAAAAATAATACAGGGGGTACTACTAGCGAATTAATTAAACTATAAATATAAAACAAAACATAACTACATTTACACATAGGCTTGCACTTGAAAATATTTTATACTTTGCGTATGCGCTGTCTATAATGTGTGAAAAAGATGAGAGCAAGGAAAGTGACGTAATTTAAGGGCACCTAGACACGGGCAAGTTCGGTTAGAAGGTTTTATTGGCAAGCTAATTAAATTATGTCACAAGTAGAAAATAAATTCTATTTCTATCCGCGTGGTTTAAAGTAAAGCTCCATTTCTAGTTTATCTATA